>CM046878.1:6095631-9015259 GCA_025667525.1 Glebionis coronaria | reverse complement strand
AATAGCACATTCAAACTCATTGCTGAATTTTCAGACCATAAAAAATTCAACGTGGTTCAAGTCTTAACATCAGCTTTAACAATATCAGACCCACATCATTTTGTTAGTAATAAACCAAAACATAGGGTTGAATGGATGTACTACATCGAGAGATAGATCACATAATATATATGCCCATACATAATGACCTACTGCTTAACTAAAATAAAATTGTTGTATGTTATCAACGTGCACATTGATCCTTCTGATCAATACGGTTCAAACTAAAGGAATAAGAACCGAGTATAAAACTTCATAAACATACCCACTGAGTTACCCGATGCTCGTGGGTTAATATAAGAATTAGTGAATTAATTCCAAATATCAGTCCGTAGCGGGCGTCATTGAGCACTATAATAGTAAGGTAAATCGCCTACCCGACAGATTGAATTAAGAATTCGGGAAAATAATAAAATAATACTACTTACTGTAACAAAGTATAGCAAAAACAGAATATAGTTATTAGAAAAAGTAGCTACACTCACCATGGCTGCAAACATAATAGTTTGCCTCGCAAAGACACAAAAATGTTGATAGCTTTAGTCAAAACACGTTAGTATTCATCACAGCCTCAAGTTGTCCTACCGACAAACGAATGTTGACAACTTTAGTCAAAATCTAGTGTGAATTGTTCTTATGTGATGGCTAACTGTTTACCACAAACAGTAGTGAATAATCTCATAAAGCCACTAAACCTTATCATATAAACAACTTAACAAAAGATCAGGCATATAAACTATCAATTCGTGTTACTGCTCGTGCAGCTTGGTAAGCGGACTATCAGGGTAATCACAAAAGGTAATTATTGCCACTTAAAATATTTAAAGTCAATTCCAAAATGCAAGCATAAACATCTCAAAGATATATTTATCTACAAAATTATGGCATTTAAGTTACCTCTTGTTGATTTGAAAGCTATCAGACAACGAAGATAATTCAACATTCAAATCAATACCGACCAATGGAGTATACCTTATCAACCCTAGCCGTCGGTCAACCAAAGAAAAAAGGTTCGGCAATAACCTCCTCGACCGTCACCAACCCATCGAAAATAGGGGGCGACAGTCGTTCTGAAAAGAGACCATCGAAAACCAACCAAATCAACCATGAAGAAGGGGCCGACGATCAGCCCTTAGCCAAACGTCACCAACCCAACAAACCAATTAAACCATAAAGAAGGGGGCGACAATTAGCCCTTAGCCAAACGCCACCAACCCAACCAACAAAATTAATGCAGATCTATTTTGTGTGAGTGGGTGTGTGTTTACTGTGAATCTAACCAACGATAAAAACAATGGTATAGACACGTAATGGGATACATGCCCATTTCTTTTTCCCGCCAAAACCCACAGAAAAAAAATCCAATCGCTTCGTAAAACAGTAACCTTATCCTAGAAAACACCAAAAACCAAAAACAGGATTAAAAGGGTGTTCAAGACTGCTTGTGTTCTGTACTTATCATTGGGGAAAACTATTTATTAGGCTTGTCTCGCTACTTCTTTATCTAACCATCACATTCTCAAAGATATATCATAACTTTCAACCCTATAATTGCTTTAAATCTTTGTAAAGACACCTAAATCTTTATTATTAGCTCAAGTGCTCAACATAATTACAGATAGCTACAATGTTCAAAAGTAGATTAATATTGCCGTTAATAAATGTGAATTTACCTTGTAGGTGTAGTTCGGTGACGGCCCCGTAAGACACCCAATCTCACCACAGCCAGTCGTTATGGCATTACGTTGGTATCCAATTCCAACACCTAACGTCCACTCGTTACACACAATAACTAAAATTTTAGGAAACAAAATTACAAAAACCAAAGGAAATGTAAGAAAAAAATATCGGAAACAAATGAATAGAGAATATTACGAATTATAAGCTTTTGTAGAAGTAGAAGGTATACTTGATACATTTGTCTGAGAGTCGACTTAGGGAAGCAGATGTTGAAACAACAACACGACCACTGTTCTCATTCAACAGAGTCACAGAGACAATAGTCTCAGGCTTCCGAGTCTCGGGTGGTACACCTCAAACAGACCAAAGATGAGGTAAACGCGGTACAAAACAAACATTGTTGAGATGTATCGGTTTCCAAACTCTTATAACCAACAGGCTCGTTCTCCTTCATAACCACAACGACCTAAAATCGAACAACAAAATTGATTATCAGCCACAACTAAAACAACTAAAACTAAGTCGTATCCTAAAAAGCAAATCCATAGAATCAGCAATGATAGACGCCAACAACGAAACCTAAGTGCTATCCAAACGGTACAACAACCTAACCTAAATCGAAACTCATCAATCTCAAAACCCTAATTTTTATTAACAATTAAAACACAAACTTTAATAAAATAAGAAAATAAACACAAACTTTATTGATGTATCTTCAATCTTTCTCAACTAAATCAGAACCGATCAAAATTAGATCCTCTAGATCAAAACCAATAAAACCCATATAGATCAAAACCTAACAAAATTAGATCATTTTGAACCCTTACTTACATGTAATTGAGAATATTCAGGATTCTCGTCTTTATTACTCCTGTTCCTCGAGATCGGATGGATCAGATGGATTTGGTAAAGTTGAACAAAGAAAGCAGATTATAGAGACTGATTTTGTGGGCAGATAAATCTAAGAGAGATCTATTATTTGAGAGAGAGGAGGAGACAAAAAGGGTATGGCCGATTTTCAAAGCTTGGGTTGATTTTTAAAGCCAAGAACTGGAGAAGGTATGGGCAAGATGAATTTGAACGGTTAAGAATGGATGTGGAATGATTTTGAACGGCTCATATTTATTTTGTCTCACATCCTTTTTCAATTCTGATGAATGAATAAGGGGGGTAATGGCACAATTTGCTACCTCTGCATACACGTGAGACCCATTTCAATTGCAGAACTAGTATTGTACAAAAGTCAACCATAGTATTATTTTCTAAATGTGATGTTCTATGATTATAAATTTTTTTACGTATATTATTTAAATTATTTTTTGAATTTCAAAAAGAATTATAATAATTATTCAAACATTTTTATAAAAACAAACAACTCTATTTGAATCATATTAAGACTTTTTAAACAGATTTTATCAATCAAACTTGATATTCAGATTTAGACTTAAAACCTTTTAAAAAACAAACAACAATTTAAAAAAGATGAAAAGTTAGATAAAACTATTTTTTGAAACAAAACAAATGTGATTTATGTCTTAATTTGACATGTTTGCCTATTCTTTCTTTATTACTTTTTGATTTTTAAAGTTATTAGCTGTCAACAATAATAGTGATCCATAGATATCATATTTTTAACATGTTATAGTTACTTCTCGAAAAATACTAAACTTTATAGTTACTTCTATAGTTTTTTTAACAAGATTTCATATCATATCTTACAAATGGAAAAAATTATACAAAACAAGTTACCTCAAACATAAAAGACAAAATCGAAACCGATTTATCAAAACAAAATACAAAAGTAACAAGTTACTTCTGTAGTTACTTCCCAAAAATACTAATTTCACTCCAAATTGGCATTGATGAAAATTAAATTTTTTTAAAAAAAAATTATCTTTATATGATAAACGATAGTTAAGTTTTTGTTTTGGACCCCACCTAACCCATATATTGGCCGAGCTTTTAATAACTTCATCTTTTGTTTTGCAAAGGCTGGTCGCATCGGATGGTTTTTGGACTCGACCGAGTGTGGAAATCGATTAACCTGATACGGGGATCAGTTTCATATACTGGCCGAGCTTTTATCGTTTAAAAGTTTTTTTAATGGTTATCTTGATATGGAAAAATGTTGTCTATAGTCGTCAGAGAGAGAGAGAGAGCTGATGTGACGGGATAAAATGAAGGTCGAACTAGGTCGCTGATGTGCCCAACCTAAGTAAAGGAACCACCTTGGAAATTCGGTCGGGTCTGCCACTGCATATACGTGTTACAAAACCATGTCAATATCATATAAATAAGTAGACCTAATAATCTTATATAAAAGAGCATTTGTGCCATTTATTAAAACCACATTTTCAAAACAACCAACTTTTGAATAAGCATACATGTCATCTAATAAAACTACTTGCTCACCGCCCATCGCGGTTAGCATGGAAGTAGCATTGACAACGAGTACACCACCACCCGAGTACGCTTCACGTGGTAGTAGTTCCATGAAACATGCGGTTCTTGATTTGTTCTTGAGGGTTTTGCTGTTTGCAACTGCGCTAGCTGGTATGATTCTTTTGGCGACTTCTGAACAAACAAAAACGTTCGTTGTTTCCCCGGGGTTATCAATAACTAGAACTGCGAAATTCAGTTACTCGCCAGCTTATATGTAAGTGATGCATGAAAATTTTTTAAACTTTTGTATAAAATCTTTGACTTTGTAGGATTAAGAGCTTATTTGACTTTGGTATAGATTTTATAAGACTAATGTTTCCAGCTTTTATGAGACTTAGGGACATATAAATTAATATATGCCCAAAAATTTGTAAACCAAAAACCTCAGGCTTATGAAATAAGACAAAATCAGATAAGATCGTATACTCACAAATAAGCTTAGACAAGTACCCCCTCTAACATGATTTCCAACTAGTTAGGTGATTATTAGCTCAATACGTTTCAAGTTAAGGATGAAAAGACCTTTACCGATTAACTTATAAATTTCACAGTACTAGGAAATAGGGAAACAATGACGGTCATATCCGGTGGGAATCCGTCAGGGATGGTTGTTGCTAACGGATCGTCACGTGAAAGTTTTCGTCGGTGATATCGCGGCCGGTAATTTTACTAAAGAATTTTACCGGACGGACATAAAAAATCGCTTAGAGAATTTTTTGTTGTTGATACGTCATTAATTACCAACAGATGTTACCGACGTACATTACTCACGAGTTACCAACATAATTCGGCAGTGGATTTCTAACAAATTCCAACGACGAATAACTGTCAGTAAACGTCGACAACTTGCTTTCTAGCACTTTACCAATATATATTAACCACGGTTCACCATGCTTCCCGACATATCAACAATGGTTCTAGCGACGGGTTTTGACCATAATTATGAACATAAGACGTATGTTACCATTCAACATTCAAATTATAATTTTAACATAATTATATAAAAATAATATCCAAAAAAGAAAGCAAATTAAGGCCATGATTTAAAATCCACGAATCAACACACAATTTAACTTACGAATAAACGGATCCACGTAAAAAAATGTTAATAATATTCGATATCGGACTACACATACCAAAAGATACTACCACCAACTACATATTAGTTAGGTAGACGGGGGTGGTCATCTTCCAAGCACAATATCTCGGAATTCCTTAAGCTGGGCTTGCCACACGCTAATATTTTTCCGTTGGCTTAAAATTCCTTCCTTAAAGCGATTTCACGAGAACTCCGTTTTCTCGTTTTTGCTCTAACTTTTGTTCTAGTCGAAGTACCTAAAATATAAATACATTAAAACATACACATATAAACTGCTAAATGACTAAATATACTAATATAACGGGGTCAGATAAGTTAGTTGAATAAGTTTAACGTAAGTTGTACATTTCTAGCCCGTTAAAACACAATCATTGACAGTTGAAACGAATTATAGACTTAAAATTATGCATTAAGTTCATAAACCCCAATTGAAAAGTGCTTGCTTTAAAGTATTCTAGGCACTGGTTAGCATAATTCTGATAAGTAAGTCTAGCATGGTATTTATAAGTACCACTATTATTAAAACAATAATATGTCTTTCATGTTCACTTACATGAGTGTATAATATGGTATTCATTTTGTCGGCAACAATATCCGTCATTAATCCGTTACCCTAGTAATTTGTCGGGAACTACCAATAGATTTATGTCCGTTAGTGAATCCCGCATTGTTGCACTATTTTCTAGTAGTGTCAATTTTGATTATGGGCTATGATCTAATATATTCTTCTTATACAGATACTTTGTAGTATCAATGTCTGTGGCAACTTTATATGCTCTCGTGAGTGGATTGGTATTAGTTTTCGCGTTGATGAAACCTGGAGGAATCTCATCGAAGCTGATGTTTCATTTTGTGATACTTGATGTAGTAAGCACTTAAATACTACTCCCTCCGTCCCATATTAAGTGTCCACTATGGAATATTCTAAGTCTTAGTTACTAAACTTTTACCATAAATATTTGTATTTTTGTTATATAATACTTGATGAAAATTACACCAATGAAAATATTTTTGAAAACCGAATCTACTCATATGACTTTCGTCAAATATTATATAACACAAATAAAAATATTTTTGGTCAAAGTTTAGTAATAAAGACTTTGAATATTCAATAGTGGACACTTAATATGGGACGGAGGGAGTACTTATTTGGGAATTGATTAACACATTTCAATTTGTTATTGGGAAACTCAAATTGCCAATCTTGAAGAAACAATACAACTATTTAATGCAAAATTTAAAATGTCTCAATCAAATTTTAAAACATGCAAATATTAGCCATCTGAACGCTTTTCTATTTTTCCCCTTCCACATAAACACTTTTCTACTTTTTGGAAAAAAATCATCTAAACAAGTTTTCAATATTTTCAAATCTTTTCTAGGGAAGGGAATAATTAACTTCTCTAAAATTTAAAAACAAAATAATATGAATTTTTTTCCACAAGTAAACAACCCCTAAACATTCTTTTTTTTCAATTTTTTATAAATTTTCTAAAAAAATTATTTATTTTTATTTTTCTCTTTGAATTTTTTTCAAAAGGCTAAAAAAACTAAACTTTTTTTTCTAATAAATTTGAATTTTTTATAATCTTTTTACTTCGATTTTCTTAAAAAAGTTAAAAAAGTAATAGTTTTTTCCAAAAAAAAAATAAATTTCAATTTTAATAAAAATATTTTTATTTTTTTACTTATTTTTGAAAAGTTAATGTTTTCAAATTTTTATAATTTTTATGATTCTTTATATTTTTTTATTTAGAATAAACTTGCAATTATTTATTAATGGACTAACTTTATAAATGATTTTTATTATTAAATGGTAATATTGCAAGTCTTTAACCGGTAATAGCATGTCATATTAGGTCATACTGTTGATAATAGTCGGTGACCAGCGAGTTTCATTGGTGAAATCAATATTTAGTCACCATATTAATCAAGTCGAAAAAAAATAATCCGCGTTAATATTTAATAGCTTTAAACCTTCATTAAACAAGCAAGTAGTTTCTTTAACCACCAACAGGAGGTCTCATGTTTAAATCTCACTAGTTGACCTTTAGGTTTTAGATACGGAAATTAAATGGTTGTACGGTTATGAGAAAATCTTTTTAGGCCGTGTACATCTAAATCAAAAACTCATGTTCTTGTATCACGAAGTGAAAAACCTGTTCATTTATCGTTTCAAAATAGTTTCCATTTTATGCCATATACACAAATACATATTGTGACAAACATAAATAGTTATAATTATGTTGCAATTAGCACATGTCTACAATCATGTATAATTTGTTTGTACAAGAAAGTAAACTAAGTTATGCTCAATGTGTATCATATCTATGGTGTAGCTGCTTTTGGGGATTTTGGCTTCAACAACAGGAGCATCAGGAGCAGTTGGATACATTGGACTAAAAGGAAACTCTCATAGCAATTGGAACAAGGTCCCCTGCGGTAGATTCGATTCCTACTGTCTCCACTTCAAAGCCGGGATTCTTTTGTCACTTGTATCCGCCATAATGGTTCTTTTGCTTATTTGGCTCTCCGTTTATGTCCTTTACAAGAAGATTGCTAGGAAATAGTTTTCTTGTTATCATAAAATATGTTCGAGGCGTGATATGCAATCATGTTAAAAAAATATGTCCCATGTATGAGTTTGACATGATGTCACTATTATTAATTTTTTTCGTTTGAATGTGTTATTGTATTTGATAACTAGTTTTAATATCTCTGTAAACACAAGTTTTAAACATAAGTAATGATTTAAGTTATATTGTAATAATGTTATTATGATTTTAAGTAGATTATATATATCTTTTCTTAATTTATTTTTATATAGTAGGGTACTCGCACGTTGCGGCGGCGGGTACCATGTAACATAATTTTCGGCGAACTGTTTTTTACTTTTATATTCTTCTACAACGAAATTTCAAAAAACGACAATTTTTGATTTGAGTAACTTTATGTAGTTGGTTATATTTTTTTTCTTTGAATGACATAATTATTCATGTTTGATTTATATTTTAATTGGTTGCAGCTTGTTTATATTGTACAATGTGGAAAAGTTTTTTTCATTTTTTTAGTAACACGTGTTTTAAAAATAAGATTAATTATGAGTTTTCATGTATTTGAGTATTTAAAGGTTGTAATTCTATCCTTCTAATTGTTTTGTATTACTATTATTACATAAATGTTACTACTTAGTTGTGTTGAAAGGTTGAATTAAAGGTTATAGGATATGCTTGAGAAGTTTATTATTTAATTTTTGTTTGACATCAAAGAAAGAGAACCACAATAGATTCACAAAAACATGTTCACAAAATGAGGTGTCAAATGAATATTGGAGATTGAAATAAGAAATAGAAAATATAATAAAATATGATTGGTACAACATGCATGCCACCTCATTTTGTGGAAATTTCTTTGTAAATTTTTTGTGGTTCTAGCAAACCTCATGTAATAATATGTATTATTATTTGTATTAAATGTTATATAATGTGTTTCAATAATTGTATTAAATGTTATACAATGTGTGTCAATAATTGTATTACATAATTTTTTTATTAATGAAGAAAGAGATTTTAGTATTTATTTTAAGTTGTTTGCATTAAATATTGTACAATGTGTTATAAGAGTTGGATTACTTAAAATATGTATATTAAATGAAGACAAATATACCAATCTCTTTTATGAGATAGTAAGATTTTTTAGTAATAGGTGTTTTAAAAGTAAGATTAATTATGAGTTTTAATGTATTTGAGTATTTAAAGGTTGTAATTCTAGCCTTCTAATTGTTTTGTATTACTATTACTTAAATGTTACTACTTAGTTGTGTTGAAAGGTTGAATTAAAGGTTGTAGGATATGCTTGAGTAATTGTATTACTTAATTTTTGTTTGACATCAAAGAAAGAGAATGTAATAATATGTATTATTGTTTATATTAAATGTTATACAATCTGTTTGAATAATTGTATTAAATGTTATACAACGTGTTTCAATAATTGTATTACATAAATTTTTTTATTGATAAAGAAAGAGATTTTAATATTTATTTTAAGTTGTTGCACTAAAACAACTTAAGAGTTGGATTACTTAAAATATTTATAAAGAAATTACTTAAAATATGTTATAAGAGTTGGATTACTTAAAATATGTACATTAAGTGAAAAAAGAGATATAAATCTCTTTTATAAGATAGTAAGATAAGATGTTTGATTATGTTATTTTTACTTTGCTCCGTGTAAAATAATATAAATCCAGTTCAGTTATTAGATTTCGAATTTCAGACTCTCTTTGCCCTTAGTATTTTTATTCGTATTAGCTATATCTTGATAGTTAGTAACAAAGTTTATGTCAACCAGTGCAAGTATGCAATTTGAACAGATACTATAGCAAGAGTTTGTTTTAAATTCAAATATTGTGACAATTAAAGATTTTATAATTTGTAGTTTTAATATTTTTTTTTAAAAATATATTATGTTCAAAAAATATAAAATTATATTAATTTTTTAATAATTAAATATTTACAACATCCTATACACACGTGTTTTATATAATTTTTTCATGATGTGTTAATATTTTTTTATAACTCGTGCGTTAAATTTAATATTTATAATCATGTGCAGACATATATATGTTGTGTTTTTTTTATAATAACATATGTTTTTTATATTGTATGTTTAAGATATAAAATAATAAAATATAGAGATTATAAAGTTCAAGTGGGTATTTGTTTATTTTTAAAAGTTACTTAAAAATATGGAACCTATAAATTATATTTAACTACAGATAAATTATTTAAAATCTAGTTACTAAAGTTTAACTAATTAATTTATGTTTTTAAAAGTTTTTTGAATCACGATTTTAACATATATACTTTTTAATATTTTTTTATTCTACATAGATTTTTCTAATTTTGACCAAATTGGATTTAATTTTCACTTTTTATTAGCCAATAAGATAGCATGATTTTACCTATGTGTACAAATCAATTATTTTAATTGATCTAATTTTTTTCATTAGCCTCCACTTGTTATAAAAACTCTTAAAAAATCTAATTTTTTATTATATAAAAGATATTTATATTTAAATATGTGTATATGTTGCTAGCAGATTGCTTTAGTTATACATTAAAATCGTTTATGATTAACTAGTTATAAGTTTCATGTACGCATGGATTTACAAATCATTAAATTAAATTGAATACAACAACATACTGAGTCCCGTCGAAGCAGGGTAAGGGGAAGGTGGAGTGTAGACTGATCCTACCCCTATTTTTAGGAATAAAATTAGATTTAGTATTTTTATTTAATATATGGATATATCCGTGCTTAATATTTTATATTTGATATTATTACAACTAATATTTATGCACCTGGTTGTACATAAAAAATTTGTTATGTATTATATATATTTTGTATGGTATAAAATCTAAAAGTTATAAAATTTATGGGGTATTTGTTAATTTTCTAAATTTATTGAAGAAATATAAAAAAATATATTTTTCACTTAACACCATCTAGTTTATTAAAAATTTAATCACTAAAGTTCTATTTATTATCTCCTTTTCTTACCAAATGGAAACAGCAACTAACTATGGCTCTTAGTAGGCCCAGACAAGGTACTAGGCGTAGGGGAGATCAGAACAACATATAACGCCTAGGCGACGTTTTTATAATTTTTTTTTTACAAATTTTACACTTATAATTTAATATATTTTGTTTCTCCATCAAATTTCTACAATGTTCCGTTCAAAAAAAAAATTCTTCAACACATTTTCAAAACTTTTACTAAATATCAAAATTTTAGATTCTTAAAAAAATAAAAAAATAAAAAATAAAGAGATTAGTTATTAAAGATATATTTCTTTAATAAAAAAATCTCTACTAAATGTTTTATTTTATTAAAGAAAAGATTAAAGCTATCTTAAATCCTTTTAATTTAATAAAAGGTAAAATGCAGAAAACGTCTATGAACTTTCTAAAAATCGCAAATATGACTTTGAGTCCAAATTACAAGCATTTTTGGCCCCTGAACTTTTATTTCGCCTGCATTTTTGCCCCTGGTCGACTTTTTTTTTTTACTTTTGACCGTTTTCCTCCATTAACTCCTACAAGTGTCTGCCACGTGAGGGTATATTCATCATTTCCTGTTCCACCCCATCTCCCCACCTTTCATCATATGCAAAATACGTCCCTGAATAGGTTTAGCCACTAGCGTGTCTTATCATACACGTGTGGATATAACAATGTATAAGCAAATAAACCCCTCGGTCGCATAAAACCATCGAAACAGTATTTCAATTTTCCTTCAAATCGTTTATCGAGTGCGGAATGATTAACTAACGCAAATTGGAAACCAAAAATTGGGAGTTACGAGAGAAGATAATGCACAGATCCTCCTTTTTGCTTTTTTAATGCTAAGGTTTTTCTTAATTTGCCGATTTTTATAGTTTTTGTACTTGTTTACATCATGCATATACTGTGTTGAATGTACTTAATGTTGTAATTATAGATGATAGTATTTAATTGGGATCTTATGGTGGTTGTTGATTGTTTATGTGTTGCTTATTTTCACAGACAATAATAAACAATTATTCACCCTAAAGATCAATTATAGTGGAACCTTTTCACCAAATCCTGGTAGGACATATGAGTCACCAACAATAGCTTCGTATGATTCAGTAGTTATTGATCGATTTTCGCTTGTTGATTACCATTCGTACTTACTTGATTTAGGTTTCAATGATGTTTGGATTGTCTAGTCTTATTTTAGGATACCGAGACAATTCTTAGATGAGGGATTGGGTTTCGTAAACTTCAAGGATAATGTAACACAACTAAAGAACTACGTGAACAACCATTACAAAGAGATAGAAGTTTATATTAGGACCATAAATGAAAATGATTTACCAACTGTTGACGTGGATAGGCAGGATGAAGTGGTTAAAAAAGATTCGTCCATCATCATAGTGCAGGGCATATTTCTCAGGTATGTTTGTTTGATTGCTTGCATATGTAATTTTAAATGTTATTACTTGACTGCTTATGATATATATCATATTCAGGGAGGCCTAAGTGTGATATCATGCTGAACAACATATGTGAGGATTTTAACAGTAAGTTGGTTTATGGAGGCGATATGCCAATCATTGGGTGTTTGGAATATATAAGGGAGTATCTTATGAAGAGAATTGTAACTGTGCAGCAAGTGATTGATAAAAGTACTGGTTTGCTAACCCCATTGAAACGCGTATTTTTAACTATATTAAAACCTCTGCAAATGATTACAGTGTTCTTTATTACGGATTGGAATCATACCAGTGTAAGGGACCTAATGACCAGTGTGTTGTGAAGCTTAACCATACGTAATGTGATTGTAGGAGATGGAAGTTAACTCGCATACTATGTAGGCATGCTGTTGCAACATTCAACAACAGGGAGCTCATGGAGAATCTGTTGGGATACTAGAGGAATGGGTGGCACCATGTTATTAGTTGAAGACAAGGAAGGAGACGTATCAATATAAGGCTGAACTTGTTAGTGGCTAAACCTATTCAGAGACGTATTTGCATATGATGAAAGGTGGGGAGATGGGGTGAAACGAGAAATGAAGAATATACCCTCACGTGCCAGACACGTGTGGGAGTTAACGGAGGAAAATGGTCAAAAGTAAAAAATAGTTGACCCAGGGGCAAAATGCAGACGAAATAAAAGTTCAGGGGCAAAAATGCTTGTAATTTGGACTCACATGCATTTTGCGGATTTTGGAAAGTTCGGGGATGATTTTTGCATTTTACCCTTTTTATAAAGAAACCTTTACTAAAAATCAAAATGGTCCATTTTTTAAGGGGCAATTCCAAATTTACTCAATATGAAACATAAAATTTCATATTTCTCCAAACATGCATTAAAATCATTGTACATTACGGAATACTAACTTGTAATTTAAGTAAATATAGCATTTTAAGTTTCATATTGAATAAATATGAAATTGTCCTTAAAGTGGCCATACCTAAAACCGCAAATTCGTAATGCCAAACAAACGCACAACTTCAAGCAGTCAATAGTGGACGACATAATTTGCAAGTAACCGAACCAGTTCTTTTTCACAATTTCATGGCTTTCTGTACCATGTTAGAAGATCATATTTAAATGAATTACGTAAAACTACATTACATTAAATAGGAAATGAACTAAAATCTAACCCTAAGTGTTAGACGGACTTAACCAACGGGCTGACCTATAAACTTATTTGAGATGCCAACCTTAATATGCAAATATGTTTGTTTATTGCAATAAATTACCATTTTTGTGTTTTAGGTATTTAGGAAACACTTGGACGGAATACATGTGATTTGAGCTCGACTTGGAGAAGAAACAAGAAAAAAAACTCTTTTCAGCTTCGTGATCACCACTCCGACGTCTTCACCAAAAGTGCCATAAAGTGTCTTTGTAAATGTGATACTAACGGCTCGACAAATTTCGACGATCTTCCTGACGACTTCAATATGTCCAAGCGAGGACATTAAGCCCATTTGTGACGCCTTCAAAATGCGGCGGTGGAGAAAACCATTATTCAGAGTCGACGAAGTGACGGCGTCACGATGATAGTAGTAACTTCACTTCTCAAACAAACTAGTGTATATCTTGTAACTAGAAATCCTAGATCCAAAACCTTGAGCGGGATTACGTAAGTATCGGTTTATAGAACGTTACAAGATTGGTTACCCAAAATTGACATATGCTCTAATTAGGGTTTATGTATTGCTGAACCACAAGGGAGATCAAACAAACCGAAAACCTTGACACGAGTACCTAGGATTTAGTATAAGGCTTACTTACTTCACAAGGGAGTACAAAAAAGCAGTTGATTTTGCAAAGGTTTACACATTAAGTGATTTTAGTGTTTGGGGGGATTGTTGAACCAAAAATTTGGTTATGGAAGGATGTAAGGGACGAATTTTATGAAGAGGTGTGTGTGTGTGGTTGGGGGGGGGGGGGGGGGGGGGGTATCCATAGTCTCTCCATCTCCTTAGTTTTCTTGGCTCTTACTTCAAGTTTAGGTTCATAAGATATTTACTTACCTTATTAGCTAAACAAAAAAATCTTCTCGGCCTTGTAGGATTCTAGAATCGACTTTTTGATCACTCAAAATTAATTACGCACGTACCTTAAATTAATTAAACACGCAACTAATTTAAATACCGCTAATTAAATGTTGAAAAACATGAATCAAACACCTCAAACGGTTTTCCTTTGATTAAATAAGATCAAGAACATAAAACAAGAAAAGAAAATATTTAAGACTACCAGTGCTACTCACGTGTAACCCTATGATCTACATGATCATAGTTTTACAATCACAAAACAATAAAAAGATAAACTAGGGTTTCTGATTACAAGAGTTTAAGAGAGAGTATAACTGTATGAGAAACAAACAGTCAAACAAATGAGGCGATCCTGAAAAAGTGAGGATATGCTCCTCACTATAAACCAAAACAAAGGCTAAAAGAGCCGTTATCAATGGGCTTCACATGGGCTTGAGCCCAAGTCCAGTAACAAAATGGAAGCTTCACAAGAATAGTCCATATAGTCCAAAGAGAGCTTCATTCTAAGTCTTTTAGCTAACTGAAAGTTTATAAAAGAACATAATAAGTCCTCATGGTTAAAATGGGTAGGCAGATTAGGTCCATACTTTTAACATCCCCCCTTAATCTGATTACCCATACAAGTTTATCATTCCAAGTTTGTGGACAAACTTTTGATGCAGTTCAATGTCCAACCCTTTGGTTAGGACATCTGCAATTTGATTTGCAGAGTCCACCTTAACAGTTTTAACAATACCATTTAAAATCTTTTCCCTCACAAAGTGAAGGTCTATTTCAAGATGCTTACACTACTACAAAAAAGCCCTTAGAGACTGGTTAAAAAAGCCCTTAGAGACTAGTTTTGCAAAAGGTCTCCAAAGGGGGATGTCTCTTTAGCAATTCCTAAAAAGACTGGTTCTAAAACCAGTCTCAATAATAGGTATAGACACTTGTTTTAAAAACAAAAACAAGTCTCTTTAAAGATTGGTATCCATAGTATTCCTCCATAAACTAGTCTTTTTAGCAACATCTAACCAGTCTTTTTATTGAGTAAAAAGACGTGTATTTTCTAAAAAAACAAGTCTCTTTGGAAATCGGTATTTTAAAAAAAAATTCGAATTTTTTGTAAATTCCAAATTTTACAATTTTAACCCACCAAAATGAAGAAATACAAATACAATGATTATATATAAACTAATTTAGAAGGACCAAAACTGTAAAACCAAAAAACTAAAGCAACCAAACATAATTTTTATTAAAATTAAAGTCATACTAGAATTTACAATAATATAGAACAAGATGGGCACGCACGCGCTTTGCTGCGGGGTTTGATTTTAGGTGTTATGTGATACAGATATGTTTGATGTAAACACGCCATTGCCTTCAGCACCATCAGTGGAAATACCTTCTAGGAAACGGGACACGCCATCTAACGATGTACAACGGTATGACACGCGTTGACGCCTGCCCCTAGGAATGGGACCATCAAATCGTCGACGTTAACCAACAGCATATGAATCGCCTCCACCTGAAAACCAAAGCTACTAAAGAACCATCTTATGACAACCTAAAAGAACTTTTCACAACAGGTAGTGTTTCTTTACATAAGTAAACTTGTAAATGATAATGCAAAATGACTCAGAATCAGGTTATAGTTAGATGTTTCATATCACCACCAATACGTTGTTGTAATCAATCTTCCCCCACTTGAGTAATACTCTAACCTTTCGGAATAAGGTTATAGTTAAAAGCATGTATATGGTACTGCACATTCTCATAGTCGGTATGATTCAAAGACCGAATTTACCTTGATGGGAGAACGGCTTGCGGAACAAAAAAAATGTAAGTCGTCTCTCTTTCTGCTGCAAGGCACTGAGCCTACTGAAGTTCTTTCAAAACTGCTTGAATATATTTTGCAAGTTTAGCATCTATTATTGTTTTGCTGGCCTGCGCTAAAGAAGGAAAAAACTAATCAACTCAAAGGAAGATAACAAAAACTAGTGTTATGATCTTCATCTAAATCAAAAAGCATTTCAATTTGGCTATCTGGTTTGCATTAGTGTTTTTCTTTTCATGTAAGTTTTAGCAGTAAGGAATGTTGCAGATTGTTCAATTTGTATATTTGGTTAGCATTAGTGTTTTTCTTTACATGTAGGATAGTATAATCCTAACTATATCATTCGTATGTCTTTTTTCTCTGAAAGAGCATGATACAAAATGACTGTTACTTTACATGGTAAGAAAACTCACCAACGATAGCATTATTTGCTGGAGATTGAGGCCTTTTATTATTTGGTATTATCGGTGGGACCACTATGTATGTCAATCTCCCATGAAGAAGCCCTGTCTGATATCACTATAGATGTGGTTTAATCCCAATGGACCTGAAATTAACGGTAGGAAAAGTATACTATGTTTAGTTGAAAGGAGAAGTCTCATACTAACATAATTAAAGATTTAACAAACATTTATGTAATGTTAACCTCATTGTTCTGTTTTTAAACACAATCACCTACAAGCATGAAACTTGCATATTTAACTTACCAAGCTCACTAACAGTTGTAGCCCAGCTAAAACAGTAACAATTGTAATATACCTTATTTATTATGATCATTTGTGTATTCAGGGGGTATTTGGCTTTACGATAAGCTCACATTGCGCTATTTGTTTCAAGTCCCCCCTATAAAGGGTTGAACCGATCCAATTCAACCTGTTATCCTTCTCCGCTGCTACCCGTTTATGAGAGATAGCAGCACAAACACGTTCTTTATAACATATGTCAAATGACACATTTGTAGCCTCGAGAAATGATAATAAAAGCAAATGAAAATAAAAAACACTTGTAGCCTAGAGAAATATAACAAACCTTATGTCTAATTTAGCTCGCGGTTCATGATCACAATGGAAAACGATGAGTCAGTTCCACGCCGTCTGTAAAGACTACATTGTGGAACAGAGGTAGTTATATTGCACTTACTTTGGAGCAGGGTAACGGCTGTAGAAGAAACCTTTGCTCTCATTTGTCCAACCAATACCCGAAAATTTGACTTGCAACAAAGCAAATACATCTGAACCAATTGCAAAACAGAACTTCATAAGTAACAAATTCAATCACTCACCCATGACGATGTATCAGGCTCAACTTGCGTGTCATCAATCCACATTACTTTAACACCGACTCAATCACTTCCACTTGAACTAAGAGCATACACTAAATACTTAGTGTCCTCACTAAAAGCATATGTGCTCAACGCCACTGTTCCATCTTCACTTACTCTATTTAAATCAAGCAACAATTTTGATTTTCCATCCAAACTATCCTACAAAACCAACAAAAAGAAGGCTTCAGCTATACCAAACTATCCCGCCTTCATCAACATTCAGCAACAGTACTCCTCCCTTCTTCAACCCCTGCAACACTACCCAAAACTACCCTCACTGTCTCTAGCATCCAAGCCGCCGGCTTTTTTTTATCTGTAACCATTTATACGAAACCTAAAAATACATAAAACCCTTAATTATGTTGACGAACGTAAGGTTATAAACTTAAAAGTAACAGAAAATCATCACCTCGAAAACTCAGATACTCATAAATCTATGTTTCAGTGGCGATCGTAGAAGCTGTTGATCGAAACCATTCTTACACAGCAAAAAAAGACAAAAAACATGAATTAAAACAGACCAATAAATAATCAATTTTATCAATACTTAAAAATAGAGATGCAAATGTAGATATGATACAAAACCCAAAAAATAGAATGCTCTACCAATTTATTCAACATCGACAATTCAATGTCTTTTCCCTTAATCTTTGGTCATTGGGAATCAAAGATTAAACAATATCTATAATTTTCTTGATTGTTATTATTAACCTATACAATAGAAAAAAGAAACATAATAAACCTAATAGAACATAAAGCTTGATTAGTACCTGGATTCATATCGTCGGATCATTTGGAGGCGGCACCGGTGGTCGGAATAATCAGATCATTTTTGGCAGTTGTGAATGTGGCAAAATTTTCTAGACGGTGGAGTATGAAAACGGTGAAGATCAGTGGGTTCTGGAATAAAAAAGGAGGCTTAAACAAAACCAATACAATTAGTTGTCTAGAAAGAGATAGAGTTTTATTTGGGGGCTGTTTAATTTTTTGGCGATAAAAACAAGGGAAAAGTCTCGCTTATTATTTAGTGACAAAAGTTTTAGAGTAAAATAATGAAAACTTTAAAAAAATAAAATTGACAGCCATTTCAAAAGAATCATTTTTTAAAGACATATGCACTGGTGATTTGACTGAGTTAATTCGATAGTTTGATTTCGTGACTCGGTGACTAGACCAAGGTAACCCAATGGTCGATCTCGTGACCCGATGATATGATCGTGTTGAATCGATGGTCAATCTAATGACCCGACTTGATCTAGTTGATCGGTGATCAAGCCAGTGACCTGGTGACTCAATCGAGTTGAACCGGTGGTCTATCTTGTGATTCGGTGACTTGACCAGGTTGAACGGGTAGTCGAACCCGTGACCCGATTATATTCTATGAAAAAGTCAATGTTGAAACATATATTTGAGAATATTGAAAATTTTCAACTTTTCAACATTTAGGATACACCATTTATATATAACTAGACGTATACTCGCGTATAGTTACGGAATTTACCTATCGGCAAATAGTTAATGTCATGGTAATTGTCCCAGTGGGTGAACCGCTAAATTGGTGACTCGATTGGGTTAATCGATGGATGAATCAATGACTCGGTGACTCGATCGGTTAACCCGATGGCCTACTCAATGATCCGATGACTCGATCGGGTTGACCCAGTGGTCAAACCCGTGCATCGGTGACTAGACACGGTTGGCCTGGTGGTCGAATCCGTGACCCGGTGACTCACGTGGATTAAGCCGGTGGCCGATCTCTGACCTGACGGCACGATCATATTGACTTGGTGATCGATCAGATGACCTGATGACTCGACCGATTTGACTCGATGGCCAAACACGTGACCGGGTTGACTGATAGCATGTTATATGTTGACATAGTTAAAAGGAAAAGTACATGGGATATTCTTGTAAATGAGATATTTGATGTAATTTTTTTACTACTCTTTAGGAGAAGAGTAATAAATAGGGCAAGTATCAAGTGTCGATTTAGGAAAACCGAGCACTAATGACCAAACAAGTTCGTTTCCCAAGGAGGCACGTGCGTTGTGTAATGAATTGATTGATTAATGTTTTGTTTATTAACAAGAAAGGAGAAGGGAAAATGACGAAGACGAAAAAAATAGAAAAATAGGCAAAAATACTACTAGAAAGTTAAGTCGTAGAAACGTAAAAACGACAAAAATTAAAATTTTCACCTAAAAATTCTTAAAAATTACTAAAAATCCACAATAAAATTCTAAGAGTTTACAAAAAATCCAAACTTGCTAAAACCTTTTAATTAATTTAATAATGACTTTTTAATGCTAATTAAAGCCCTAAAAATCACTTTTAAATATTAAAAAGCCCCAAACAAGGTTTTCAAGTTTGTAAACCTAAAAAATGACCTAATTAAACTAAAAACTATTTTTAAAAATTTTAAAACCAAATTAAACTATTTTTAAACTCCTAAAAACTATTAAAATCTATTAAATCTTAAATTAATTCTAAAAATTAATTGAAAAGCCTAAAAATTAATTGGAAAGTGAAAAAGTTCCTAATTTAATGTCTAGAATCTAGGAAAAATGAAAAAAAGTTAAAAATAAAACTTTGAATTTTTCTTAATAAAATAATATTAAAATATTCAAAAAAAATAAAAAGTTCCTAAATAAATTCTAAAAAATTCTCAAAAATCCTAAATATTCTAACTAAGAAGAAATTGCAAAATAAAGTTCCTAAAACCTTTTAATTAATTTTATATTAATTTTTAAATTTTAATAAAAAACCTAAAATCAAATAAAATTAAAAATTAAAGCTTTTAAAAACTTTTTTGAATGTAAACCTCAAATAACTTAATTAAAACCTAAAAACTATTTTTTTGGATTTTTAAATTACTGTTTACTATTTTTAAATTACTTTCTAAAAATGAAACTAAAAATAATCCTAATAATTAATTAAATAAAGAGAAAAATAATATTTTTAAACAGAAAAGTCTGAATTACTAATATAAACCTAAGAAAAATAAGCTAGGCTAGATAAGCTTATTAAATAAGCTGAAAAGATTAAAATAAGCTACGGCTTTTATTAATAAGCACAAAACAAAAACGCCTTAAATAACACTTGAAATGAAACATAAACGTAAAAGGTCCATCTAGATCACTGGTTAACACGTACAATCCCCCAGCGAGGGGTCCCGTGTTCGAGTCCAGGCGGGGTGGACTTTTTGATTTTTATTTTCTTTTTATTTTCTTTTTTAACACTTAACTCCAGTAACTTTTTAGCTCACAAAAACACAAACACAAACCAAAAGTGACCAAGATTAAGCTATTTTATGACCAAAAACATGGCCAGGTACTTTGTTCTTTCTGATGAACAAGTGGGATGTTTTCACTTGTGAATAGAGAACCAAGAGGACTTGATTCTTGCTTTTGGTGTTGTTTTTGTTGGATACAATGGCACCCTTGTACTCTTTGGAGTACAAGGAGTCAAACACAAGCTCAAATAAACAAGTAAAAAGCAGAATCAAACTCAAAAGTCACAAAAATAGCACACAAGTAGCAAATGCAAGTTACTGATGTGTTTATGAGGTCTGTGAGGATTTAGCTTCTTTTTACATGCACAATATTGAGTTTAAAAGACACAAAACTCACACACAAGTCAACCAGTAAGCAAGAAAGCAATTCACAACCCTTGCTAACCTATAATCTAACAACTTGGTCAAAAATCAAACTCAAATTCACATAGACAAACAGAAAAGTGACATGGCAGTTTTAGGCTATCCTTTTTCACTTTTTACTTGCACACTTGTTCAAACTAGCTCCAAACTGACAATCAACTTAGCTTACAACCTTTTAGACCCCTACCAAATATTTCTAACAGGTTTTAAATCCAAAAACCCTACTAATCACTTAGCTAATACACTGATCCAAACACTCCTTAAGTTTCTGTTTTCAATTTTTTCAAAGCAATCCTACTCTAATCAACTTCAAACTGAATCAAAACCTTCCTAACATGCATACAATAGCATAATAACTCAAATCAAACCATCTTAACACACATTAAACACTTTGCAAGAAAAATCACATAAATTCTCAAAAATAGAAAAAATGAAAAAGGAAAGGGGTTTTTACCAAAAGGGACCTACATCCAGGTCCCTTTGTGACAGCTTTGTCACCTCCTTTCAGGCTGGGGCCTGAGCTGAACTTAATCAACAACAAGTATCAACCAATCAATCCTGCAAATCAAAACAAGAACAAACACAAGAAAATACACTTTCTGATTTTCTTAAAACTTCTTCCAAAAACCTTGAAACCTTTAAAACACGTTTTAAAAACAATCTCACTCTCAGAAAATCAAAATCTTGGTCCACTTTCACTTTCCAAAACTCTTACTTTCTGAATTCAAGACTTTTTAAAACTCTTTTGAAAACTGAATATATCCAACACACAATATGTGTTTACACAATTAGATGGAACTCAGACTTAGCATTTTCACCACACACAACTTTTTAAATCTAATAAAAGGAATTACTCTTGTTTAAACACAAACACCAAACTTCATTAATTTAAAAAAGGAATTACAAGATGCCAAATGCTAAAACTGGAACAAGAATATGAGTGACATGCCACCCATATTTATACTAGCTATCAGAACTATCTAGAATCTAAAACTAATGCTAAACCCTAGTTGCTTGAATTCCTGAAATGCCCTTGGACGATTTGACTGAATTTTGGTCAAAAATGGAACCCATGTGATTCTGTTGGATGCCAGCTCTTGTAACTTGATCTTGAGTCGTTCATTTGAGCTTGGGGACCAAGGGGATGATCTGGGATGTTGGTTTGGTCGGGTTTTGGGGTTGTGGGAAAGAGACGGGTGCAGGGGAGGGGTCCACAAGAACATGGGATGGTTGGGGAGGGAATCTGGGTTGTGGGTTAGGGTGAGAAAAAGGTCAATTAGGGTTCTGGAGTTGATTAGGTAAAAACCCTTTGGATTGAGTCCAATTAGTCCTGGGGATTAGTAGGGTTCTAGGGTGATTAGTGGCTGTTTTAATCCAAATTGGGTATAAAACGATTTTAAATAATTGTTATGGTGGGAAAAATGGGTGGGTTGACCTTTGACTGGATTTAATAAATTAAACCGTTTTGGGTAATGGATATAGGGTCGGGTGTAAGGGTTATTGGGTGGGTTATGATGAGGTGGCAAATTGTGACTGGTGGTGGTGTATGGATGGTTGGCAGGATAGGTCCCCAATCTTTTCACTTCTCTTCATTTTGTAAATAAAGGCTATCAACGCCCATTCTTCCTTTATCAACTTTTGCCAAGTTGTCATTTTTGGCACTAAAACTTTTAAAAACTTTTCCAAGGGTTTCTTTTGTATATTCTTCAAATTTCAGGGACTGGTCTTGTAATATCTTCAAACAATAAGGACCATACTTGTTCAATTGACATTTGGAGGGTCAATTGTGACAAGTTCTTCAAAGATGAGGGACCAAAATTGCCAATCTTCAATTCTTCAAGGGTCTTTTTGCAAAATTCCAAACTTGGGCCCGGTTCATTGTGCGACTTCGTTTTCCGTGTTCGTTTTTGAATGATTCTTGTGATCTTTTGCCATTTCCTCAATATCCGTTCCTAAAAATACACAAGTAACAAACATGAGCATATATTTGGCATATTTGATGATATTTTATGCATTTTAAGGCCGATTTGGACGATGAGACCATGTATAAAAGTCGTCTCATCACTCCCCCATACTAAACCATTGTCGTGCCCTCACGCAATGCTAGAATAATGTATCAAAGCATCTCCAAAATTTTAATTTTTATTCAATTTTATTGAAATGATAAACTAGCTACACTACACTATTGCTACTACTTGCGTTTTAGACATAATGTATGATTTTCATCGCAAAATGGGACGTTTAGGCTCATAGAATAAGAACACGTGAATGCTTCGTTAGAAATAATTTCATCGTCCTCGATTTTCACCCTAATTCCATGCTAAGCGTGCAACGAGATCATTGTCATTATAAGTTAGTAATGCTAACACTACTCATATGCCCTAATCACGTACTTATTCTCCCATTATTCCTAAGTTGTATCTCTTATATTTTATTATGTCTTGAATGATCACGAGGATACATCATTGACTTATGCGATAATAGAGATTTAGGTCTAAAAATAGAGTCCTAACGGTGTAACTAAGACCATCAAATCAATAACCCCTCCTAATAGACAACGATGTTAAAAAATTAAGTTGACAAGAAGAATCGATAAATACGGTTTTATAACGGTTTTGAACATGAGACTTATTACCAAGACTTTTATACGCCCCCTAACGGAAGGACCTTATTATCTTTGGTTTACCTCCATCTTTTATTCAACTTCGCCATGAAGCTTTTATTATGACTTCGGTCTTGCCTTGCCTTTTATTATCCGCCTCATCGGTGGTTTTATTAGCCAAAGACGTATATCCTCACGCTAAAGCGAATTTTAGATCTTTAAAGCTTCAAAGATTAAGGCTTGATTCACTTTCAATTTTGCATAGATTTTAGGCCTTGTGGGGCTTCAAATTGTTTGCTAGATTTTGGTGAGCACTTGAAATCTTATTATTGGGTGAAGCTTTCGATTATTTGGGTGCCAATACTTCAAAACCGTGACGCTGGCGATACCTTAATGTCTTCCCAATTTAATTACACGGAAGCTACTAGAAAAGACTAGAAACCCAACAATCCTAACTAAACCGCTAAGTAAATATTTATTAAGCAAAAAATATTTACATGCGAAGGGAGAATAAGCACACAACGAGAACACATGTGTTTTTGAAAGAATACGAGTACTCTACGTTTAGCATAGTAACTTATAATTAACTCTATCATTTCTCGTCCTCATTTAAGAGACTTAGCCTAATGTGAAGTTAAGGAATCAAAGCTAAGTGCTCAACACGCACGGTCGAGTCAAAAATTACTCTTATTCTCGCCATCGGAAAACCTACATTTGTGTCATCAAACACTTATAAAATATGAGAAAATTTTTAAAATTTGGCCATTTTTAGCCTTATTTTGCAACAAAACGATAACAAAACAATAAACTTTGGAAAGCGTGAAGGTTTGGCAAGGCAAGTATCTATTCACCCCCCCATACTAAAGTTAAACATTGTCCTCAATGTTTCGAGTCTAGGGGTGCAAACACCCCCATACTAGAGACGTAGTCGAATGCCTAATCTAGCATGGAAAGGGTGTAACCAATAAGTAATAGCCGTTAATAAAGTGTGCTATAAACCTAAGGTTAGAACATAAAAGGATATATCATTTGGATATTGGGAAAGGCCTCCAAAGCAAACGATCGAGTGCTCCCATGAAACGAAACACGAGAGGCTCCAATCGTGAAGATCATGATCTAAAAATCACAATGCACAAACAATCACGGAACAAAGGTTGGAAGGGCACAAATCCCCTCACATTAAACTACATTAGAAAGCAATAATATGTACATGGATAAGCATGGGTCACCCCCACGAGGCACCTTGTTTTTGATAACCGAGTCAAAAGCTCGACTCGAATCCCCATAAATGTGATCATTTAGGGATAATCATGGTATGGTCAATTTTTGGTGGGGCTTACATGATAAACAAGGCCCAAAAGCACGTGGAGTACTTTAAAAACCCGATAAACGTATACCGGGGTCAAAGATAGCGTCCTCGTTTTCGGATGAAAGACGAAACAACGCTTCTTCAACACAAACCCCAATGGGGTAGAAGAAAATAGGAGAGAAGAAATAGAAGGGTGGGACAATGGGTAAGTCAAAATATTGAGCTACTCGAGGTAGACTCGCACCAATCAAATGAAAAGATTTTCCATTTATTGCATCGGTGGAAGACCGTGATTTCCCTATATAAGCAATTCCAGGATCAAATATCTCGTCCTCGGTGGAGAAAGGGGAGGGAACATAAGGGGCTTCCCCCACACTAGGTCCACACAAAGCATCGTCAAAAGGAGAAGACGAGTTTGTAGTACTCAATAAACGCGGTGATGACGGAGTTAGAA
Organism: Glebionis coronaria; assembly: GCA_025667525.1. Lineage (NCBI taxonomy): Eukaryota > Viridiplantae > Streptophyta > Magnoliopsida > Asterales > Asteraceae > Glebionis > Glebionis coronaria. The sequence goes on along the minus strand of CM046878.1, from coordinate 8,989,741 downwards.
TTGTAGAAAAATCTTTTAAATTAAATTCAAAATCTTTTCCTTTTTCATCTTTTACACTCTCCTTGTGAAAACCCGATTTAATTATGTCAAAAATATTTGGTGTATCTAAAACAATGTTAGTCACACTAAAAATTCTCACATTTTGAAATCTTTTTGGTTTAGGTGGTGGTAAGTTTTCAAATCTTTTGTCAACAAAGAAAACCTCCCCATCGGGATCAACGTATTCATCATCCGAAGAATCACTCGAGATTGGAATCATAGGCTTAACACTCTTAACCTCCATCGGCGGAGGGGACGGAACTTCATTTTTCTCAACAACTCCTAAAACTCTATTTGAAATCTTTTTGCAAATGTTTTTGGTGGAATTGACATTGTACAAAGATGTGATAGAATACACATGAGAAAGAGTGGAGTTTTGGGTTGCATTAATGACGAGTTCTTCCTCATTGAAACGAAGAGTGATTTTTCTTGCATGCACATCGATAAGTGCTCTCGAGGTATCCAAAAAAGATCGACCTAAAATTAACAGAACTTTAGGATCGATGGGAATATCAACAACAATGAAGTCTACAGGATAGTAGAACTTTCCAACTTTCACAAAGACGTCCTCGGCAACTCCACAAGCTAGAATCGTAGAATGATCGGCCATTTCGATTGACATTCTTGAAGGAGTGAGATTTGGAAGATTGAGCGATTTAAAAATCTCAAGAGGCATCAAATTAATACTAGCACCAAGATCGGCCAAGGCGTAGCATTCTTCCATGTCTTGGATAGCACATGGGATTAAAAACTTTCCAGGATCACCGACTTTTTGAGGTATGCGGCTTAGAAAAACTGAAGAACAACTAGACGATTTTTGCAATTTCTCTTTGTTATTCAACATACTTTTGAAGTTTGCGGCAAATCGAGGCATCATGACTAAGGCGTCGGCAAAACTTATATTAAAATGCAAGTCACGAAACATTTTCATAAAGAGTTCAAATTGATAATTATTTCGTTCTTGTGCCTTTTCCTTGTCTCGTCTTGAAGGGTAGGGTAAAGGTGGTGTGGGTTGGGGCAAAATAGGCTTAGGCAACGGCCTTGGAATCTCGGGTTCCAGTGTAGGTTCAACCGTAGGTGTGGTTCGAGCGGTACTTCGTGGGCTTGTAATTTGCTCCTTTTCGACCACAACCTCGGGTTCTTTCTCTTTTTCCTTCTCCATAGAAGTACTTGGACGAGAAATGGGTTCTTTGAAAGTTTTACCACTACGAGTAGTAATAACCTTCAATTCTCCTTTCGGGTTCACGATGGTATCACTAGGAAGACCACCCGAAGAAGAAGGCTTACACATGATAGCTTCAAACATTTTAGCCATACGGTCTTCAAACTTAGATTGCCTAGCATCCGCTTTTAACAACTCTTGCTTAATCTCATGTTGACCTTGCTCCAATTTTTGTTGATTTTGTTGGAGTCGTGTGACATTTCCTTCCATTTTGTTAGCATGAGTTTTACGTTCATTAGCAAGTTCGTTTTTAAGCTCGTTTTTCAACTCGGACCTTAAGCTAACCATCTCACGTTGCATGTTATCAAACTTAGCATCATTAGCCTTAGCATAATTCAAAAATTCTCCTTGAAGATTTTTGATGTGATCGTTTTGAAAACCTTGGGCATTGTTTTGAAAATCACGGTTTTGGTTTTGGTTTGAAATTTGCCCATTTCCACTTTGGTAATTACCTTTGTTATAATTTCTTTGATTTCCTTGGTAATTTCCACCTTGGTTGTTGTTGCGATAATTATTAGCATTTTGATTGGGTGGAGCTTGATTTGAACGAGAACCTTGACCGATTTGGTTGTAAGTTCCCGTGGCTACAAAAGCATTCGAAGTGTTACCATCCGCGGTAATGCACTCGGAAAGATCATGAGCTCCCCCACACGACAAACAACTTTTAGAAACCGCTTTAACCGAAGCGGAATTAGAAGCTTCTTGAGCCTTCCAATGGGACATAAGAGTCGAAAACCTATCGAAAAACCGATTTTCTTCATTTGCCTCATCATGTAATGCATTGATACTTTGAGACGATGATGAGCCCCTTTTGGCAACACTCGGTGTGTGACGAGGGCTATAAACTTTAGACCTATTCTCGATTATGACCAAAGCTTCTTCAACCGTTTTACACAAAAAATTACCACCCGCGGCGGCATTTAAATAATCTCTTTCATGATCGTTAAGTCCATTGTAAAACGTGTCGATTTGGTGCAAGTCGGAAAAACCGTGATGAGGACATTCATGCAACATCTCCTTAAACCTATTCCAAGCCGTAGAAAAACTTTCATTTGATTCTTGTGAAAATTTAGAAATCTCATTTTTCAAATGCGTAGTCTTAGAGGGCGGAAAAAATTGGTTCACAAACTTCGAAACGAGATCCTTCCACGTCAATATAGAATTGGGTGGCTCTTTCTCTAACCAAATTTTAGCGGGCCCCGCTAAGGAATACGGAAAAAGCATCATCTTAATCGAGTCATTCGAGACATCCTTAAATTTGCACGTGGCGGTAAGACGATTAAATTGGCGGATATGGTTGTGGGGATTGTCCTTCTCATCACCACGGAATTTGTTGTTTTGGATCATCGACAACAAACCCGTTTTTACCTCAAAATTCTCCGCAAGGATAGCGGGAATCACAATAGCTTCTCCATAACCCTCGGTGGGTGCTTGAAGTAACTCCATCATAGTTCGATTCGCCATGGTTGGTTCTTCTCGTACAATGGGTTCGTCAATAGGAGACTCCTCACTAGAATGAGTTGGAGTGGGAGTTTTGTTCTTTCGTTTACGTGCACGTTTTGCTTGAATACGAGTGAGCATAAACGTCACGTACAACGTGGAGACGAGCAAAGAAGATTCTTTTTGGTATTTTGTGTTTTTTTCAATTTTTTTGTGGTTTTTGATTGTATTAACTTTTTGGAATTTGGTGAATGTATTAAGTAGACAAAAAGTCCACAAATCTCCTCCTCAATCAAATCTCTTGATTAACGAAGCCTCAAGGAATGAAAACGATCACGTGGAGTGAACGCCTTCGATGACTTTAGAACGATAGTGGAACACCAAATCGTTCAAGTGGGTTTAATCAATATGAAACCAAGAAAATATATATGATATGTAATAATACTTTGGGCGGCAAAACCCTCGATTCACTCTCAAAATCAAATACGCACAAGCAAGCGGAGGAAACGAGGCGGCGCGAAGCACTTAAGAGCCTTTTTCCTTTAGGTCGTGAAATACAACCGCCTTATACCCACCTAATAGTTTGTATTATCAAGATTAAGCTTCACGAAAGTATTTATCTATTTTTGCCTTTTTTTTCTTTGGTTTGAGATTCGAATACAATGATCGAGTGATGAAATCCCGAATCAAGGTTGTGATTGCTCACGTATATGGAGTACTTGTGTATTTATTGTTCTACGTATACAATATAGTAATAATATTCACACAAAAACCGAAAAACGATAATACGTATTAATAGAGTGCTATTAATACAATTACTAGTATGGCTAATATAGAAAACAACAATGGTTCAATCAAAACACAACACGCCTCCCCGGCAGCGGCGCCAAAATTTGATGTAATTTTTTTACTACTCTTTAGGAAAAGAGTAATAAATAGGGCAAGTATCAAGTGTCGATTTAGGAAAACCGAGCACTAATGACCAAACAAGTTCGTTTCCCAAGGAGGCACGTGCGTTGTGTAATGAATTGATTGATTAATGTTTTGTTTATTAACAAGAAAGGAGAAGGGAAAATGACGAAGACGAAAAAAAATAGAAAAATAGGCAAAAACACTACTAGAAAGTTAAGTCGTAGAAACGTAAAAACGACAAAAATTAAAATTTTCACCTAAAAATTCCTAAAAATTACTAAAAATCCACAATAAAATTCTAAGAGTTTACAAAAAATCCAAACTTGCTAAAACCTTTTAATTAATTTAATAATGACTTTTTAATGCTAATTAAAGCCCTAAAAATCACTTTTAAATATTAAAAAGCCCCAAACAAGGTTTTCAAGTTTGTAAACCTCAAAAATGACCTAATTAAACTAAAAACTATTTTTAAAAATTTTAAAACCAAATTAAACTATTTTTAAACTCCTAAAAACTATTAAAATCTATTAAATCTTAAATTAACTCTAAAAATTAATTGAAAAGCCTAAAAATTAATTGGAAAGTGAAAAAGTTCCTAATTTAATGTCTAGAATCTAGGAAAAATGAAAAAAAGTTAAAAATAAAACTTTGAATTTTTCTTAATAAAATAATATTAAAATATTCAAAAAAATAAAAAGTTCCTAAATAAATTCTAAAAAATTCTCAAAAATCCTAAATATTCTAACTAAGAAGAAAATGCAAAATAAAGTTCCTAAAACCTTTTAATTAATTTTATATTAATTTTTAAAGTTTAATAAAAAACCTAAAATCAAATAAAATTAAAAATTAAAGTTTTTGAAAACTTTTTTGAATGTAAACCTCAAATAACTTAATTAAAACCTAAAAACTATTTTTTTGGATTTTTAAATTACTGTTTACTATTTTTAAATTACTTTCTAAAAATGAAACTAAAAATAATCCTAATAATTAATTAAATAAAGAGAAAAATAATATTTTTAAACAGAAAAGTCTGAATTACTAATATAAACCTAAGAAAAATAAGCTAGGCTAGATAAGCTTATTAAATAAGCTGAAAAGATTAAAATAAGCTACGGCTTTTATTAATAAGCACAAAACAAAAACGCCTTAAATAACACTTGAAATGAAACATAAACGTAAAAGGTCCATCTAGATCACTGGTTAACACGTACAATCCTCCAGCGAGGGGTCCCGTGTTCGAGTCCAGGCGGGGTGGACTTTTTTATTTTTATTTTATTTTTTTTTTCTTTTTTAACACTTAACTCCAGTAACTTTTTAGCTCACAAAAACACAAACACAAACCAAAAGTGACCAAGATTAAGCTATTTTATGACCAAAAACATGGCCAGGTACTTTGTTCTTTCTGATGAACAAGTGGGATGTTTTCACTTGTGAATAGAGAACCAAGAGGACTTGATTCTTGCTTTTGGTGTTGTTTTTGTTGGATACAATGGCACCCTTGTACTCTTTGGAGTACAAGGAGTCAAACACAAGCTCAAATAAACAAGTAAAAAGCAGAATCAAACTCAAAAGTCACAAAAATAGCACACAAGTAGCAAATGCAAGTTACTGATGTGTTTATGAGGTCTGTGAGGATTTAGCTTCTTTTTAGATGCACAATATTGAGTTTAAAAGACACAAAACTCACACACAAGTCAACCAGTAAGCAAGAAAGCAATTCACAACCCTTGCTAACCTATAATCTAACAACTTGGTCAAAAATCAAACTCAAATTCACATAGACAAACAGAAAAGTGACATGGCAGTTTTAGGCTATCCTTTTTCACTTTTTACTTGCACACTTGTTCAAACTAGCTCCAAACTGACAATCAACTTAGCTTACAACCTTTTAGAACCCTACCAAATATTTCTAACAGGTTTTAAATCCAAAAACCCTACTAATCACTTAGCTAATACACTGATCCAAATACTCCTTAAGTTTCTGTTTTCAATTTTTTCAAAGCAATCCTACTCTAATCAACTTCAAACTGAATCAAAACCTTCCTAACATGCATACAATAGCATAATAACTCAAATCAAACCATCTTAACACACATTAAACACTTTGCAAGAAAAATCACATAAATTCTCAAAAATAGAAAAAATGAAAAAGGAAAGGGGTTTTTACCAAAAGGGACCTACATCCAGGTCCCTTTGTGACAGCTTTGTCACCTCCTTTCAGGCTGGGGCCTGAGCTGAACTTAATCAACAACAAGTATCAACCAATCAATCCTGCAAATCAAAACAAGAACAAACACAAGAAAATACACTTTCTGATTTTCTTAAAACTTCTTCCAAAAACCTTGAAACCTTTAAAACACGTTTTAAAAACAATCTCACTCTCAGAAAATCAAAATATTGGTCCACTTTCACTTTCCAAAACTCTTACTTTCTGAATTCAAGACTTTTTAAAACTCTTTTGAAAACTGAATATATCCAACACACAATATGTGTTACACAATTAGATGGAACTCAGCCTTAGCATTTTCACCACACACAACTTTTTAAATCTAATAAAAGGAATTACTCTTGTTTAAACACAAACACCAAACTTCATTAATTTAAAAAAGGAATTACAAGATGCCAAATGCTAAAACTGGAACAAGAATATGAGTGACATGCCACCCATATTTATACTAGCTATCAGAACTATCTAGAATCTAAAACTAATGCTAAACCCTAGTTGCTTGAATTCCTGAAATGCCCTTGGACGATTTGACTGAATTTTGGTCAAAAATGGAACCCATGTGATTCTGTTGGATGCCAGCTCTTGTAACTTGATCTTGAGTCGTTCATTTGAGCTTGGGGACCAAGGGGATGATCTGGGATGTTGGTTTGGTCGGGTTTTAGGGTTGTGGGAAAGAGACGGGTGCAGGGGAGGGGTCCACAAGAACATGTGATGGTTGGGGAGGGAATCTGGGTTGTGGGTTAGGGTGAGAAAAAGGTCAATTAGGGTTCTGGAGTTGATTAGGTAAAAACCCTTTGGATTGAGTCCAATTAGTCCTGGGGATTAGTAGGGTTCTAGGGTGATTAGTGGCTGTTTTAATCCAAATTGGGTATAAAACGATTTTAAATAATTGTTATGGTGGGAAAAATGGGTGGGTTGACCTTTGACTGGATTTAATAAATTAAACCGTTTTGGGTAATGGATATAGGGTCGGGTGTAAGGGTTATTGGGTGGGTTATGATGAGGTGGCAAATTGTGACTGGTGGTGGTGTATGGCTGGTTGGCAGGATAGGTCCCCAATCTTTTCACTTCTCTTCATTTTGTAAATAAAGGCTATCAACGCCCATTCTTCCTTTATCAACTTTTGCCAAGTTGTCATTTTTGGCACTAAAACTTTTAAAAACTTTTCCAAGGGTTTCTTTTGTATATTCTTCAAATTTCAGGGACTGGTCTTGTAATATCTTCAAACAATAAGGACCATACTTGTTCCATTGACATTTGGAGGGTCAATTGTGACAAGTTCTTCAAAGATGAGGGACCAAAATTGCCAATCTTCAATTCTTCAAGGGTCTTTTTGCAAAATTCTAAACTTGGGCCCGGTTCATTGTGCGACTTCGTTTTCCATGTTCGTTTTTGAATGATTCTTGTGATCTTTTGCTATTTCCTCAATATCCGTTCCTAAAAATACACAAGTAACAAACACGAGCATATATTTGGCATATTTGATGATATTTTATGCATTTTAAGGCCGATTTGGACGATGAGACCATGTATAAAAGCCGTCTCATCAATATTAACCAAATTAGTCGAGATGATATCTTTGTACATGAGATGTTCAATGAAGTTGTCGATGTGATATCGTGATACATGATATGTTCAACGGATGAGTCGAGATGTTATGATTACACATGAGATGTTAAACCGGATGAGTCGAGATGCTCTCGTTATACATGCGATCTTCAATGAAGGAGTTGATGTCATATCTTGATACATGAGATTTTTAACGCATGAGTCGAGATGTTATCATTATATATGAGATGTTCAACGGATGAGTCGAGGTTCTATCGTTATCAGATAAGGGTTATGGGTTTAGGGTTATACATGGGTTATAGTCAACTATTACATGTTAACATATATATGATATTGGTTTTAACTATGGGTTAAGATTTATGGGTTATGGTTAACTATTACGGAGGTTAACGGATATAGGTTATTGGTTACAGCTACGGGTTAAGTTATATGTTTTATGGTTATAGGTCGAGCGCTATGAAGTATGGTCAACTATTAAGGGTTTACTTATATAGGTTATTCGATATGGTTATAAATTGGCTTATAAGATTATATAAGAAAGGTTTGACAAGTTAAAATGTGTGGCTTATATAGGTGCTTTTATATAAGAATAATATATAAAAGGCTTTTATACCTTTATTTATACATCCGCGAGAAAGTCAGATAAATGTTAACTAATCGTGATGAATGTTAACTCATCATGATGATTGTTAACTAATCTTGATGAAGGTTAACTAATCGATAAAAGTTTAAACGATAAAACATACGACGATACCCTGCCGACTACTCCGTTGAACATCTCGTGTACAAGGATACACTATCGACTGATCCTTTGAACGTATCATGTGCAAAGATACCCATATCGACTACTCTGTTGAACATCTAGGTACAACGATTCCCTATTGACTACTTTGTTGAACATCTCGTTTACGACAATACCTTACCGACTTCTCCGTCTTAATATCTGAACAACGAAATCCGAATCGAACCGAACTATTTTATAATATAACAACATATACTAAATATACTAATATACAATATATAACAAATAAAATTTAATTATTATATTCATTTTTATAAATAGAGATAAAAGTTTTTTAAAATTTATCATATTATATTTATTTGAAGTTACTTTTATAAAATTATTTTTTAATAAATTAGCTAATAATAAAATTGTTATTATATAAAATAATAAGAATACTCGTCGTCGAGTTCGTTCTTGGTGGAGGTATGGTGTTTAGCCAAAATATATAGATGTATTTAATCGAGTGATTACGTTTTTAGAAAGACGAAAAGGAAAGAAAAAGGAGACGATTTACGCTAAAAACGGTCGAAAACGCTTAAACGTAAGAAAATAAGCAACACGAAAAAAAAGATAACAATAATCTCCGTACAGGTTTCGAACCCACTCCCCTCATAGCAGAGTCAAACGTAACTCATCCCTCTATAACCATCTGATCTGTTGGGTTTTTTTGTTTATAGCTCTTTTCACTTTCTTTTTATACATTGTTTTATTTCGTAATATCAGGCCTTTTTTTAATAACTGTGCAAAAAGGGGATTAGTGGGACTCGAACCCCTGGCCCCTTGTTCGAATTCACCATGCCTCAACCAACTGAGCTACAATGTTTTTGAGGTTATGTTTTACAATGTTTTATATTTAACCCCTTTTTTCTCATTTTAGCTTATCAACTAAAACAGCTTATTTCGTCAATTATATTAACTTATTTTTGTCACCTTATATTTTTCTTAGGGTTTAAGCAATATTTAGCTTTCTCTGTAGTTTTTTCATATTTTAGAAAAATCATTTAGTGTTTTTTAAACATCTTTTAGATTAAAATCGTATTTAATTCATAAAAAAATATAAAAGTAAAAAAAATGTAATTCTTTTTTTCAAAATTTTGTTTTGTCATTTAGGACGCAGGAAAAATAAATTCACTTTTGTATTTTATTATTTATTTTCTAAGATTATTCTTATTTTAAAAATTAAAAAAAGTCATAAAAAATAGAAAAAAGTTTAGAAAAATTTTCAAAAAAATATTTTTAGTTTTTAAATAGTATTAACAGGAAGTGCCTATAAATAAGTTTATACAAGTTATGATTCTTAATTTTTTATTTATTTAATGGTCCTTATAATTTAATCACATATAAAGTATATAAAGTCTAAAAACGTAATATGTTATAAAAATAAGTATATACCGTTGGGTCCTTATGATTAAGTTAAAAAAAAATTAAGCACAAAATTTATTTACATAAAAAAGACTGGTTGTTAAAAAAACAAGTGTTTTTAAATGTCTAAAAACACTAGTTTTTTGATATAAAACGGTGTCCTTAACATTAACACATAAAGACAGGTTGTTATGTAAAAACCAGTGTCTTTAAGTATATAAAAGGAGTGGTTGTAGCCTACAAAGCTAGTCTCTTTAGAATTCACCTTATAGAGACTGGTTTTTTTTAAGAAAACAAGTTTCTATTTATTCCCTTCCCACCATTTTCAGGTCATAGACACTTGTTTTCAGGTAACCAGTCTCTTTAGGGGGGTCTCTAAGGGCTTTTTTTTACAGTAGTGTTAGTTCTCTCATGAAACACAGGGTTGGCTGCTATTTTCATAGCAGAATTGCTGTCACAAAATAGATACACAGGTAAAAGATTATAACATTTCAAATCCTTTAAAATTTTTAGGATCCATATGACTTCATTAGTCACAGAAGCAAGAGCTCTGTACTCTGCGTCTGCTGAGGATTTAGAGAGAGTATGTTGTTTTTTACTCTTCCATGAAATCAAATTTCCATTCAAGAAAACACAATACCCAGTAACAGACCTCCTAGTCACAATGCATTTTTCCCAGTCAGCATCAAAATAGGCTTTAAGAGACATACCAGAGTTTCTTACAACATTAATACCAAGGCCAGGAGACCCTTTTAGATACCTCAGGATTCTGAAAGCAGTTTTCTTATGAGAAAACAAGGGAGAATGCATAAATTGACTCAAACAGTAAACAACATAAGAAATGTCAGGTCTGGTATTGGTCAAATAGATCAACTTACCCATAAGCTTTTGATATTCAACAATATTATCAAGTAAAGGGTCATTTTCAGAAGGTTGATTGGAAATAGACATCATAGACACCAAGGGTGTCTTAGATGGTTTGCAGGCAAGTAACCCATATTCAGACAAGAGATCAAGCACATATTTCCTTTGGTTTAAACAAACACCTGAGTCTGTCTTGATAGCTTCAATCCCCAAAAAATACTGCAAATTTCCCAAGTCTTTAATTTTAAACTTTCCTTTCAAAAACATTTTGAAGTTATCAATCTCAGTCTTATTATTCCCAGTAACAATTATGTCATCCACATAAACAAGAACATGAATGAACAACTTATCATCAGACTTAGTGTAAAGAGAGTAATCAGATTTGCTTTGAACAAACCCATTCTCAATGAGGACAGAAGTGAGCTTAAAATTCCACTGTTTAGGAGACTGCTTAAGGCCATAAATAGATTTTTTCAGCCTACACACAAGATTTTGGTTACCAGTATAAAATCCTTGTGGAGGTTTCATGTAAACAGTTTCATCAAGCTCACCATACAAGAAGGCATTGTTAACATCAAGTTGATAAATAGGCCAAGACTGGTTAACAACAAGATTAATTAAACACCTAACAGTAACCATTTTTACAACAGGAGAAAAGGTTTCCTCATAATCAATCCCTTCCTTTTGACCACAACTCATGGCAACAAGTCTAGCCTTATACCTTTCTATTTCACCATTGGATTTAAACTTAAGCTTCCAAACCCACTTAGAGTTAAGAGCATTTCTACCATGAGGTAACTCAACTAAATCCCAAGTATCATTTTCAAGTAAGGCAGCAAACTCTAAATTCATAGCATCAACCCATTGAGGGTTTTGGGAGGCTTCAAAGAAGTTCTTAGGTTCACTATTTTTGTTTAATTGAGTAACAAAACACAAAGCATCACCCTTAATCCTAGAATATCCCACAATCCCCTCAATCCCATACTTGACCTTTGATTGAACAACAAAATCATTATAATTTTTTGGAAAAACAGAAGGTTTAGAACACCTTCTTAACCCTTCCTGAGCATTAACATTAGAATTATCACCCAAGTCTTCTCCCATGCTATGAGCATGAAGGGGAAGACTTTGGTTAATTTCCAATTGACCCTCAGAACTGTGATTATCATCAAGTGTGGCAGCCTCCCCCCTTAAACTGGCATCTGTGGTATCATTGCCTGGGGCAATGTGTCCACTGTTACCTAGACTCCTGGGTGGGCTGCTAGCACTTGGTGACCCGTGGTCACCATTAAGTGCATTTGTTACTCTCTCATCATCATAGGGTAGCTTAGGGTTTCTAAGTCAAAAAATATCAAAGCCTTATCATTTTGGAAAACATCAAATTCTTCATTATTATTCTTTTTATTCAAAACACCATCTTTAAAAGGAAAAATGGATTCAAAAAACTTGACATCTCTAGAAACAAGAAATTGATGTCTGGCAAGACTATAAAGCTTGTAACCCTTTTGAGAGTTAGAGAAACCCATCATAACATAATTTTCAGATCTATTGGACAGTTTATCATGACTATTTAAAATAGTAGCAAAACAAAGACATCCAAAGGTCCTAATATGAGAGAGGTTTGGGGATGAATTATAAATCATCTCATAAGGAGATCTACCATTTAGCATAGAAGAAGGCAATCTGTTAATAAGATAGGTAGAAGTTAGAATGCATTCAGTCCAAAATCTCAAAGGAATTCCCTCCTGAAACATAAGGCATCTGGTAACATTGAGCAGATACCTATGTTTCCTTTCAGCAGCCCATTTTGTTGTGGAGTGTAAGGACAAGAGGTTTGGTGTATAATCCCATGATTATGACAATTTTTTTGAAAAACATGATTAACAAATTCAGTTCCTTTGTCACTTCTAAAGATTTTCACATTAGTTTTAAACTGGTTTTTTAGCAGATTGAAAAAGATTTCAATATAAATCCCAACTTCATCTTTACTTTTGATCAAGTACACCCAAACAGCTCTTGTATAGTCATCCACAACAGTCAAGAAATACCTATGACTAGTGTGACTGGTCACCCTATAAGGACCACACAAATCTAAATGAACAAGATCACCAAGAACTGTAGTTTTATGATCACTTAAAGGAAATGGTTCTCTAGTTTGTTTAGCTCTTTGACATATTTCACACAAATCATGTTGATCAAAATCAGATATGTTCAAACTCTTTTTAAGAACACTTAGAGTAGGGTCAGCAGGGTGACCTAATCTAACATGCCAGTCATGTTTGGAAAGAGAAAAAATAGGAACCACCACATTGTCTACCAGTCCCTAAAACAGTTTGGTGATTCAAATCCTGATTCACAAAAAAACATTTATTCTCATCAAAAACAACAAAGACTTTATTATCCTTAGCAAGTTTATGAACAGAAATAAGAGTAACACAATAATCAGGAATCACAAGAACATCAAACAAAACCAACCCATTAGGAAGTTTTAGGTTACCAATTTTAGAAATAATAGTTTCAGTCCTATTGGGATGAGCCACTTTAATGTTTTAGTGAGAGATGTCAAAAACATTTTCCAAATCAGATTCTTTATTGGTCATATGTTGGTTTGCCCCAGAATCAACAACTTTCCCTTTATAAGGCAGTTTAGATTTGATGTTAGTGCTACAACAAAAAAATTTCTCAAAATTATCATTAAAAGCTTTGCTGTTGTTGAAATAGATACCTGCCATATTAGCATGAACCACCTTTTGAGAGTCATTAGAAGAGCTTTTGTTATCCTCAATAAGAGAGAGCAAAGTGGTCAATTCTTCATCAGTGAACCCAGTAGAAGAAGATGTCCCAACAGAGTTGTTGGAGACACTTTTTCCTTTAAAGTTTTGCCCCCCCTTTCTTTTTTCCAAAATCACTAGGATAACCAATGATTTTGAAGCATCTATCACTGGTGTTGCCATTATAACCATAGTTTTTACAAACAATCTCAGCATTACTAATACCATTAGGTCTATACCCATTGTTGTTAGGGGCATTAGGTCTAAAACTAGTGGTGCTAGAGTTAGGTCTAAAGTTTCTATTGTTCCCAGGGTTAGGTATGAAATTACTAGCTTGAGAGTTTTGAGGGTTTTGAGGTCTTTGAGTATTGTTTCTAGCAGGCCTATTAGAGAAAAAAGCAGAGTTTTGAGTCCTTTGTGAGGACCCAGAACTACTACCAGAAGCCATCCTGTGAGATTCCTCACTGGAAATGATGGCATAAGCTCCCTTAACATCAGGGAGATTCTCTATAGACAAAATAGAACTTCTTATAGTCATGTAAGAGTCATCCAATCCCATCAAAAATTGCATCAACTTCAACAACTGATTATGCTTTTTAAAGTCATTGGAAGAAGAACACACACAAGAAGGCAATTCAACCATGGCATCATATTGTTTCCAATAAGCATTCAACTTATGATAATAATCAGACAAATTAGACCTATTTTGCTTCAAAGTATTAATCTTGTTATGCAAATTAAAATTAATAGATCCATCAACCTTATGATAGGTCTCTTTGAGTTCTTTCCAAACATGTTTAGCCTTCTTAGAAAAAATTTGACCAAGAAAAAGTTCCTCAGAAATAGAGTTAAGTATCCATCCTAAAACAAAAGCATTCACCCTGTCCCACTGTTTTCCCAAAATCTCATTTGTAACAGACCTTTTACAAGATCCATCAATAAAACCAATTTTGTTTTTTCCTTCCAAAGAAAGTAACATGGCATTAGCCCAAATATGATAATTTTCAGTTCCTTTAAGTTTAACAGTAACAACAGTCAAGACAGCAGAATCATTTGGGTGCAAATGCAATGGGTCACTTAAATCAAGCTTACTGATAAGAGTAACTTGGTCAGTTACAATCTCAGTATCAGTATCACCATGTTCAGACATGGTGACAAGTCAACAGGTCAAATAATAACTCAGTCCTAAGCCAACAAAGTTCCCAGGCTTCCAAACCACTCAAGGGTGGTAGGTCAAGGGCAAGGCAAAGGGGGAGGATCTAGTTAAAGGGTGAAAAAAATACAAAACAAACAACCAATAAACAGAAAAGAACAAGGAAGCAAATATCAAGTACCAACTAAAAAAGAGAGTGCGAGAATGATACCAAACCCAAAAAAAAAACAAGCACAATCGAACTGTTGCTTCTAGATTCACTTAGTCTAGAAAACAACAGAACCTCCAAAATCACAAACCCTAGTTTTCCTTCAAGGGAAAATGAGGGAAAATGACCAAATAACCTCGAACCAGCAACAGAGATGCAAATCCCACAGAGGAAATCACCACAAACCAAGAATCTCTTCAAAGAAGGTCAAACCCTAATTTTTTTCTCAAGAAAAATTAGGGAAAAACACTTCAATCGAAGAATAACGTAGCCAATCGTCCAAAAAAGAACCAGATGAGATGAAACACCAGACCTCAGAAACCCTAATTTTTAAAATAAAAATTGAGGTATCAAAACTTTGAATCAAGAAGTAATATTAACAGATCCTGCTATCTCGATAGCAGATCTAATCAAAAAAGTGTATATTGTATAAAACCCCCCAAAAAATTTCAAACCCTAAAAAAGTTTTCATCGATTATCAACAACCACGCTCTGATACCATGTTGAAAAACATGAATCAAACACCTCAAACAGTTTTCCTTTGATTAAATAAGATCAAGAACATAAAACCAGATAAGAGAAAATATTTAAGACTACCAGTGCTACTCACGTGTAGCCCTATGATCTACATGATCATAGTTTTATAATCACAAAACAATAAAAGGATAAACTAGGGTTTCTGATTACAAGAGTTTGAGAGAGAGTATAACTGTGTGAGACACACAGTCAAACAAATGAGGCGATGATCACAAAGTGAGGATACGCTCCTCACTATAAACCAAAACAAAGGCTAAAAGAGCCGTTATCAATGGGCTTCACCAAATGGGCTTCACATGGGCTTGAGCCCAAGTCTAGTAACAAAATGGAAGCTTCACAAGAATAGTCCCTATAGTCCAAAGAGAGCTTCATTCCAAGTCTTTTAGCTAACTGAAAGTTTATAAAAGAACATAATAAGTCCTCATGGTTAAAATGGGTAGGCAGATTAGGTCCATACTTTTACCATTAAATATTTAAATGAAGTTTATTAAATATTTAATATATACAATAAATAATAGATACTTGATAAAAATGTGTTATTCGTGTTTGAGTGTGTGCTCTCGATAGGCTTACTTATTCGTGATAGCTAAACAATCGCATATTCGACACTCACTTGTATCACTGAGTTAAGCATTCAATCTTTAATCATTATATATATATATATATATATATATATATATATATATATATATATATATATATATATATATATATATATATATATATATATATATATATATATATATATATATATATATATATATATATATATATATATATATATATATATATATATATATATATATATATATATATATATATATATATATATATATATATATATATATATATATATATATATATATATATATATATATATATATATACTAGTGGCAAAACCCGTCCGATGGACGGGTATGACTTCTAATTGTTGTTTAACTTTTTTTATTAGTAAATATTTGTTTGTAGAGTTATTTTTAAAGTTGTTTTTTTAAGGCTATTTGTTAATGCATTATTAGTTGGCATAATATTTATCTTTTATTTATGTTTTTATTTGAGTGAATATTTGTTTGTATTTTTTCAAATATAGTTATTCGATGCTTTTTTTAGGATATTTGTGACAATTAAAACAAAACATAGATATTTTTGGTAACATATAAAACACTATGGTTAAACACGTATTTTAGGTATTGCTGAAATATATTTTCTTAGAATAATTTATTGATAATTTATATATAATATAACATATGACAATTAATACCTATATAATATAAGATATAATATTAAATAATAAAATGTCAAATGAATGGAATAAACGACGTAATAAAATAAATGATGTAATGTAATGTTTCATTACTTTATAATAATGTTTGGTTTGTTTTATAAGACAGAATGTAATCAACAAAAAAAAGACTAAAATGTCTCATTGTTAATTAAAAAATTTATTTAATATGGTTAATTAATAATAAACTTTTATGTCATTTGATTCCATTAAAAAAACCGTCAAGATGTAATAAAAGAAAATGAGGGACCCCTAATGAATGAGAATGATGTAATGAGTCATTCCATGTAATCAATCATTACGTACTATAATTGTATACAAACATTATTTTTTTCATTCAGTGGTAATAATGTTTTTTCATTAAAAAATTATTACAGTTTACCAAACGCTATGTTAGTTTCATGACTGAATTTGTTTTGTGGATATCTTTTATAAAAAGAATTATGTAAAAGTAAATCAGTTATAAACATACCTGGCATTAACGCCCTTACGTAATATCACATGAATGGGAAATACGATGGATCATGCAAACTTGTAAAGTCTTAAATTGATTATTAGATTAATAATTACAACTTAAAAGTATTATAACACATCAAAAATCTATCTCAAGTGTTTACAAATAAGAAGATGTTTTGAGAAGTATGAGAAATAGGGTGCAATAAAATGAGATCCACATTTAGAGAAGTTGTAATTTTTTTTACGCTAAAAGGTATGGACTTTTATTTGCAAAACGTGTCGTTCTAAAATTTATTCACACCTATTTATGTAACTAATATTTTACACAATTATAAATGTAGAAGAATTAAAAATATTTTACACATTTATTTAAACATTTATTTGCAGTGTGTTTCTTTTAATGAGTGTGTAGTTTATAACCTTGGACCAATCAAATACCACTCATATGAAAAATAATTTCGATGAATGCCCAAACACACCAATACTACCGCAAAACGGGTGGGCGACGGTTTAAAAGGGCGGCGGGGCTAAACGGGCGTGGGTTAAACGGGCGGCGGGCTAAACGGGTGCGTGCTAAACGGGTGGGCTAAGCGGGCGGACTAAATAGGCGCATGATAAAACGAAAAAAACAACATATAAAAATGTAGAAATAAAATATAATAATATATATCTGAAAACCGGGGATTAAAATTTTAATATAAAAGATTCGCCGAGTACCTTAATTAGTATTTACATATGCACCCATTTGGCCAATCAATGATAATGAAAGAACCAAAAGTGCTACATCTATTTTTTAAAAGTGTCTAAAATTGCTCATATTTATTAAAATAGGCAAAATTTTCCAACTCTAGCTACAAGCCTGCAACCATAATGAGAGATTTAACAATTGTTTGTCACGTTTCAGTTGAAAGAAATGTGTTTGAATGTGCAGTTTGAACTTTGAAACTCATTATGTGATATTGCAAACTTACGCATAAATAATCCACTATACTAAAATATGTGTTGCATGATGAAAAGATATACTGATATTAAATGTATCCGGGCTGATTAAAGTTGTACTAAGACCGGGGAGGTAACAAACCTATTCACCTCCACATTAGTTTTTTACAAACTCACCCAAACTCCCCACATGAGATAATGACACTCACTTAAACTCACTACAACTCACCTTTCATACCTATTTATTTTATTATTTAAACACACCCCACTTACAAAAAACACCCAATAGTAAACCTAACAAAAAAAATAAAATCACCTGGGCCCACAAGAATAAACTCACGCCAGATGAGTTTGCCCCTGTTTTTTCTCTGGGGCACTTACTCGCGCGCGAGTTTATAAAGGAGGAATGAAAGTCACGAGCTAATTTACCGCCCGTGGGAATTGCTCCACTCCCTTCAGCCTAATAAGATAAAATTTTGCCGATCTAGAATAAAAAAACCACATATGCAGTACGACCAAAAGGTAGAGTTGATATTCAATCACGTGCACATATATTTTTAACACAAATATCCAACAAAAAGATTTTTTTTTCCAACTTGGTGTGTAGTACTAATAAACAATGAAAATGTGAGTGTAAAGCATGGATATTATGTAATATTGATATTACTTGCATTTCTAATTACCAAAAAGTATCATAGTACTGATAATTACAATGCGTGAAAATAATACTGTTGAACCACCGAAAGTGTTTTGAGTTGGAGTCTTCATGTCCATAACCACAAGATTACTAACAGAAGAAAAACCTCCCATCACAAGCATTACAGAAACTTAAGATGACCAAATTAAGGCTTAAATTCAAGTATTTTTTTATCTTCACAGGATCCGTCTTTTCAGTTTGATGCAGCTGGTTTGGACCAAATAATAATCGATTTTAACTAGGATTCTACAGTTTGAAACATAAATATTTTAAGATAGTTTCAAAGAGAAACAACCAATATATGTAAATAATATTTTCTACATGTGGAGTGGTATTACTGGATCATCATTAAGTAAAAGTTTTAAGCCTGGCAATTACGAAACTAAAGAAAGTCCTAACTCTATAAAGCAAGTAGGAAGTGTTCCTGTGTATCATTGGATATTTGGATGTACATTTTCAGTGTGATTCTTTCTACCTTACACATAGAACTGTCTTAACATAAGAAAGTAACCAGTTAAAGAAATTTTTGTTACCTGATATATCAACATACCATATACTAAATTATCACTATATCAACTCTCAGACTTCTATATTTTATCACTATATGAATTCCCACTGAGCCTACAATTCTGTATATTTAATCTGATGTGGATATATCAACAGTCTAGACAACAATTTGTATCATAAATTGTAAACCTGGTTAAACTATAATTCAAAGAAAATAGTACAAATAGACAGAGATTAATGTATGTTGATATAAAAAAACATGCGAATACAAATTCTGATTCATGCAAAACAATTTCTAGAGTAGTAAACAATTTACAATACCATTTGTTCTTCTTCCTTTCCTCGTGTCCTTTTGAGTCTTGTCGCTATCGTACTTGTCAGTCAAAGGCTCATAATCATAACCATCATCATCATAACTTTCAGGATCTACATCTTCCTCCATAGAAAGAGGTTTAGGAATTCCCATATGTTCCCTCCAATCGACATGGTTGTTTGGCCTTCTTCCTTTCCTCGTGTCTTTTTTAGAATCGTACTCGTCACTCAAAGGCATGAGTTTTAGGAATTGTTGTTACTTTCATGATCTGTATATTCCTCCACAACATGAGATTCAGGAATTCCCTTATGTTCCCTCCAAGCGACATGGTTGTTTGGCCCTGGGTTCCAATTCAATCCACTGTGCAGAGGTGTTGGAATTGCATTTGGGATGGGATTGTAGTTAATAGCACCACCTCGGCCACAAGTTGGGTTAGCCTACACATTAGTTGGAGACTTGGAGGACTGGTGCACCCCCACCCCGTCTAGCAGGACTCAAAGCATATGTTGACCCCGTTGCAAAACAGTTAGCATGAAATAAATTTCTATGAGTTTGGTAAAATGACAAAGAAGATAACAAAAGCATACCATCAGAGTATATTGTAGTTTTGCCACCTTCATAAGATATCTTAGTGGGCTGCATAGAAGTCTCCTTGTCAATATTAACCAAAATTTTGATGTCTTGAGTTTTTGGCTATCACTATTTGTGCGACCCAAACAAATTTAAATTATAAATTCAAAGCCAAACAAAGCCCATATTGGAATAGCATATCTGTTATTGTTATCTGATTGTTAGTCTACATCTCCTATAAAATGAATTCTTATCTGAGGTTGAGAATGACAGTTTACCCGCTCAGTTTGTACCTTTAAAAAAAATTGATGCGCACAGTTTAATACAAACATTTGCATCAGATGCATTCCGGCCTCAATATGAGATCTATTGGACCACATCAAGCTTTAACAATTGAAGATCTTAAAATGAGCTACCATCCTTGTGTAAGTCCCCAAGATCCTGAGGGTGTTAGGTGCTCAAGTACGTCTTGCTAGATTGGGCATGTCCTCTCCAACTTTCAGACGCTTTTGCTGCATGATAGAGAATCTGAGTTTGATGCAAAAAAGAGAGTAAATATTAACATAGCTTTTACACATTCAATAGTAAAACTATACTATATTACTTTCAAGTTGTGCGACCTGGTCCTGTTAACGCAAAATCACATAATTTACACATTCAATAGGTTTCGTTTGACTCATTATTGATAAATTTAAACAACTAATCTATAACAGGCCGAGATTGCCAACTCTATCTATAGAAATAATCATGAGGCAACTGAGATTGTACAACAAATCATACACATGGATTGTGATATTTTTATGCTTTAACAATTTCTTTTATGTCCAAAATGTTATTTAATTTTTTTCATAAAAAATGTCTTATGATTGGTATCTGATTTTGGATACATCCAAACAACTAATCCTTAAGAGTTTTTTTGCAATCAAATGTTTGAACCACATAAGTAAACAAATTAGGAAATGCCAAACACCCCCTATTTTACCTTTACAAATATGCAGATATAGTGGTTTCTATTCCCATACCATTCTGCTAAACCTTAAAAACTTGATGTTGTTCTAAAGCATAATAAGCAAGGTGGATTTTGGCTTTTTATCTTCATGTCAGTGCATATTTTTCTGCTGATTTATCGCCAAATTCAGGGTGGTTGATGATTGGGATGACCTCCAAAGCTAACACCCAGTCATCTAACACGCTAAACCTTGGTACATGTTCGTATAGTTTTCAGGGGCCCCTTGCTAGATTTCACACAGTTTTGAAAGCGACAGAATGACGATCGCAGCCTGCATTCGAACCATCCTAAGTAAGTCTTCTAAGGTGGTGTTTGGATTTATGTGTTTTAACTGATTATTGAGCCCCAGATAATTAGAATATCAACCACAATCTGCACCATCACCTTTAATTCTTACATTTAAGAGCCCAAGAAATGATCTACTCGGAGATATGCTAGCAATGCATGCGTGCATCAGACTAACACGACGGACTACATTGCCAGGATTGTATAGCCATATCGACATTGCTATGACATGTTTTGTCTGATTATGACCTGCTAGCATATTCGAATGTGCGCTTTCTAACTATGCTCATTGGTGGACTCACCCCAATCATAAAAACAAAACACGCAGACCTAAAACATTTGTGCTTTGACACATAAATGGTTTCTGGGATTTGCTTATATGCAAGTAAAATAAGCAAACCAAACAGTTTTTTTACCAAACACTCCCTAGACAGAAAATGCCAATATTCCAATCCTAGAAAGCATAAATACATAAACGTTATTGTTTTCCAAGATTATCGGTTTTTCTTATATTAAGCTAAACTAAGCAAAAAAAAGATTAAAAAATACCTATTCCATAGCATTCTGATTTCTGAGCAGCAGTCATAAGTTTAGTAGCAAGACCGAACTTCCTATGAGTCTTTGTGAGAGCAAGAAAAGTAATATGACCATGACACTCGTTTATATTCAAATTTCCTAGTTATTAATGAATTAAAGTTTGTATTTGTAATCATAATTTACCTCTTAATAGGACAGATCGAGTTGTAATGCACATCAGCCGAAACTGTCACAAACTATCAAAAACCTTTGTTATTTTCACAAATAAAGATTAGAACGTTACCCTGTTTTGACTTATGCACTTTCGGAATAGCTAAATCAAAACAACATCGTTAAATAAGGTTGGAACAATTATTTTTAAAGAATATCATACAAAATCAGAAAAAGAAGATTAAATGACATATTTAGAAATCCTTTTCGAGTACTCACTATAAGCTATGGGGACATATCCTTCATACGTTTGAGAATGTGATTTCAGCTAATATATTCCACCTAGTGCATAATTTGTCTAACCCAAAGAACAAATAACATAAAAAAGAAGATATTAGAGGGTGTTTGGAATTGCTAACTAACGAATGCCTCTGAAGAATTTTACCTTAGTCCCAAATGTTTAGGTACTTCCTGCCACGTGGTGAAGACCGTAAAGTGTTAAGATCTTGGTGGCCTGTTATATGCCCACTCTCAATTTTATACCTTCGTCAGATCCAGGTGGTAGATTACGGATAAGAAGAAACGCTTTAGGTCCCTATGGAGCTCAACACAAATTAACAGTCATAAGAGTATAAAATAGTATACTAAGGCAACATTTGGTATTGTTTTTTGTTCATGATAAAGTAACACGGTCCAACAGCAGAGCATAATTTACCTTTGAGCAGTAAAAAATTTCATTACACCAAGAAACATGTTGTATTACTTTTATTGCAGTATGGTATAAAATTGGCTTTTGACACCTGAATAATCACATAATCAATTCCAAAAGATATTTATAAGATCCCATTAGGGTGTTATAGCTACTTAATAAATTCTTCCATTTTTCGTAGTTGTTCCTCAAGTAAGTAGAAATATATATAGCAGATAAACTGAGAATAGACTTTAATTCACACCCAATCAGCTTATTCATAAAAACAGGTGAAGAATATGCAAGTTGACGATTACGAAAGCTGTATTTCAACCTAAAATAATTCAAATTGACCTGTTACAGAACTCAACCACCAGGTTTTGACCCATACCGAAATTATTTGCTCACACGACAGTCAAGGACTTCAAATTCGTGATAATGTCAAGGGTTGCATTATGTAAGCCAGTTATCCTCCTATTATATCATCAAAATAGAAGAGTTACAATTTAGTGGCCTAAATAACTTATATGATAAAATACGAAGGAAGGACTTACAACTTTTGCAAGGAGGTCGGTCGATAAAATGAGGTGGAATTGAACCCTTAAAACAGTTCCCCTCAAACCTTCTATACACACACAAATCATTTTATAATTATAGAGTTGATCTCATAACCGCACGTTGATGATATTCTGACCTGTGAAACCAGGCCCCTAAGCTGCATCAGCAAGATGGGTCACTGTGTCAATAGAAGCACCAATCTGCGTCCGCATGAGTAGTGATTTCTGTCATCAATAACAGCAATAATCAAACTAATTCAAATCTGTTATGCACTCACTAAACATGCAACATCCAACACTAAGCCAATAAGGACAAGACATATTTATCTAGGTAAGAAGGAATTGGTTATTTCCACAATGGGTTGTATCTTATCTTTTACAAATATAAGTACAAAAATTATGAAACGACATTGTTCTATGGTCTGCACCCTGATCAGTTCCACTTGCAATAGAAGCTATTGCTTTTAACCCAAACACCCCTTATTACTTCAACAGTTCAACACAAAGTGAGGGCTGACCACAACCTCTGCAAAAACAGAGAATTTATTGATAAAGTAACACTAATTGTATAGAAGTGTTCAAAGTGATAGCGATTACGTGTAAAGTGCAGTTAAGGTCACGAAGATATTTTTATTTTGCCTCAAATGCCACTTCAACCCCCATTACCATCACAACCTAGACCATCTTCTCTGCCAGCTTAATCTTTATTTACAGGATTATTTGATTTTGTCACAAATCATGGACACCTTAATCCAAAGCATAAACTACCTAATATTTCTAAAAGATGTGCGTGTTGGATGAAGTACATTGATGTCATAATAACATACATCAAGAAAATTAAATAAGAAACCACACCTAAGCACGATAACTGGCCCTCCCCACTACACATGATGGACTTTGTCGTCACAAAAACTTGGCTACTATCATGATGCTGCAAGCACGCAAAAGTTAGATGCCCGTTGTCCGTTTTTTGCAATGATGCTCTTAAGGAAGACATTCGTTCCATTTCCATCCTTCTACGCAGTTCTGTTCGTACACGATTTTCTCCCTGAAAAATAGATGTACTCACAAATATGATTACGGGAAAACATAAAACATGTTAATGTTTTATGCTAAAAAGTTAGTAACAATGACATCATGATATCACAGGCAGAGCGACAACATAACTGAATAAATACAACTTCTAGATCGAATTCATGCCAGCGAAACCGTCAGACCCAATTTCACCGAAACCCTCTATCGATCCATTACTTAATTGGGTCATCAACGAACCTCTTGTTTTGGAATTTGTTCCAGAAATTGTAAGAGAAGTTTCAGGAATGACTAAATTGTCCAAAATAAGGAATTGATTCTTTAGCAATAACATGAAAGGGTGGATATACACTGACCTGACTTCTTTTTGGCGAGGAGAAACTGAAATACAACATGCCTTGTAATAACTCCTCTTGCAAAGGCACCATCACATACCCTAGATTCGGATAGTGTCTTATTGTTCTCTGAATTTTTTCCCAAATGTATAAGCTTTAAGTCATTCACTGTCTTGGGTAACTGAGATTTACCTGTTGAAATCGAAAATTAAAGGTTCAGAGATAATAGTACAAAACCTGATTGAAATACCACCAATGCCAGAAGCATTAACAAAAAGAAGCAAAAAATTGAACATCTACATACCCTACTTGTCTATTTTAGTTTAACATTTTATACCAAATGTATCTTTTTTCTTGGTCTAGAAAGATATTGATTAGAACATGCAAACGTAACTCCGTTTCGGTCTGATTCTTTTGGGGAAGAGACACATGAAAAACTAACCTTAGACATACCTATTCACAATAAAAGAAACAAAAAGAAAATAACACACAAATTTTCCTCTTTTTACTAATCTTTCGGCCTTCTTCTTCGAACCCGACTTGGATTCCATGTCACGTCAACCGCTAGGACTGCGGCACTGTTTCCTAAAGCAGTGCCGCTAAAAATCCTGAAAATAAGTAAACCGAACTTGATTATTAGGCTATGAGAATATACCTACTGATTTCAAGCCCGTTAGTAAGACCTTGCACTCATTGTCATTAGTAAATCTTGAAATTGCAGCTTTGACCATCTATATCGATCGCTTACCATTCCCATTAAAGGAAAATAATTGTCTACCGTGTTTGCCTGAAGACGATAAAAACTACTGAGCATCTCTATTCAGGCATGCAATTGATCAGATGATGATTATGTGTATGATCAATAACAAACCTGGTTCGATTTCTTTTTTCGAAAACAATAATACTACATGCATATACAAATAAAACAAAGCAAAAGGTTAGTAGGGTTAGTTGATAGATTTACAATATAATCCTATTGAACGATCACTGTTGCTTGTCAAGATGAAGGCCATACTTTTTAGAAGCAACCATAGGGTATGATCTACAACTATAAAAAAACGATAATTGAGATTATTCAAATTACAAAAAGCAAGAATCAACAATTTTATTCATATAAATCATAAAGATGATCACCTGTTGGAAGTTGTGTTTTGCTATATAAACAAAAATCCCCTTCAAGGTTTATTAATATGCAAGTTATTCAGGATTTTGAACATCAATATTAATCCGATCAATCAATTTTGAAGGGTTTAGCATCAAAACAATTTATGATATTAGGGATCGATCAATCTAATATTGATTTTCATAATCTGATATTGATTTCAAGGATTCGATTTTGAGTTTTTTGTGTGGGTTTTTCAAAGGTCGATTAATATTTTGAGGGTTCGGGGTTTGTGAGACTGATATTGAAAAGAACTTTAGCTTCACGGAATCATTGCTAAATAGTGATGGTTCGTGAGACTGATATCCAACCTAGTTCTCTCATAGGGTTTTTGAATTTGATTTTGAATGCAATTATCAAAATCATCCGCCTGCTCTGGTGGTTGAGTATGTTGCATGCTAGGCACAGTGTCCCCAGTTCGAATCTCACATCAGACAGATTTTTTACAAAAATTCAAATTTTTGTGGATTTAAATAAAAGTGCTGACGTGGATTAGTGATGAATAGATGATGTGGCAAATCCCTCCTGTTATATATAATATAAAGATATATATATATAAAATTTCTTTTAATTGTTTGCTTCTTTGTTTAACTTTTCTTGTTGTTAACATGTTAGACTAAGCCTTATTATGTTTGCATGAATGCTTGTTTATTTATTTGATTTATTTTTGTTGGTGGTGTGCACGTAAGGTAGTAGAAAACTAGTTACACAACCGTAAAATAGCTAGACATCTATTAAAATGCGACTAATCAATAAACCTTATGTCTTTGGTAGTTGATTTAGGTGAGCATTTGTTGTGCGTGGTTTAAATATTAAATAGGAAAAACATTGCTAGGTAATGTCTATCTAAGTGATCATGTATATGCTAGACTGACCGCCGTGCAATTAAATTAGAGAATACTTGAGATTACACTAATAACAGAGTGACAAGTGGTGGATTGGTAGAGAAACTAGGAAGTAATGTATGATTAAGTGAGCATATTTGTTTAATTATACGAGTTTCCATCATTTTTTAGAACGGAAAATGTTAGTGGTTAGTGGGTCGAGTCGTGCAATCACGTCTAAGCGGCATAATTTCTTCTTCGAACCTTTGCCTAGTTATGTTAGACTCTTTATCCGTTTCGCTTGAAAGGCCCTTGACAACAAGTCTTGAACCCAGTATCTCTAAAAAATTTATCCCAAACAAACTAATTAGTGGAATCTTAGTGACCAACTGAGCTAAGCCAATTCGTTTATACAAGTTCCCATCTATTTTACATTTCTTGCATAATTCGTAGTAGATTACTTTGATACACTATAATGATCAATCTTCGAAGACTTTTACTTATAATACACTATAACGAATATGAAGGTTTATGAAGCTCATAACAATTACATAATCATAAGCAAAGATCAAAGCACGTATAGCGGAAGCGATTTAACAAGATCATAATAATAACACAATTATAATTAATAGAATTAGGGTGACATACCTTTATCCTAGCGAAGATCCACAAGATCACCAACAAATCACCAATTAGGGTTTATGATGAACACTGCCAAGATATAGTCTAAAGTAAGACTACATTACGTTCTTGTACACACGTAATACAACGAGCTAATCGTGATTCTAGCACGTGTAAACCGAGCTTCAACGCTTGAGGAAAATCTACCCAACAACCCTAGAGAGGGGCTAGGACTAGATTATTGCTAAACCAAAACCAAAGGATAAAAGGAACCCTAAAAAGGTGTTTTTCCTTTGGAGTTGATTGTAGTAGAAAGAAACCAAACGAAATCCCCTTTGGGGTTTCGTCCAATCGCAAAAGAGAGAGGGGAAAAGGAGATTGTGGGATGATGAATTATGAGATACCTCATGGGTATTTATAAGGGTATTAAACTTAGTCTTCAAGCTAAGCTATTGCAAAATAGGAAAGAAAAATCTTTTCCTTTTTCCCCCCTTAGCTCCACCGATCGGAACCACCACCCAAGGGTGTTCTGAAATCTTCTTTTCCTCTTCTTTTTTATTCTGTGTTTACCGTTTAGTCCTTAACTCTTAAACTTAACAACGGTTGAAGTTATTGCTCAATTTAATTTAATAAACATATAAATATATTTATTAAATAAATTAACTCTTTACGTATTGTGTGCAATCCCGTAATCCCGAGTTCGATCCTAACACACGACTACTAAATTATATTCCATAAACTTACATCTCCCACTTGGACATATTTTAAATAGTGTGATCACATCGGTTAGCGTCTAGTTACACGCCGATGCCTCTAGCACGATCTCGAGTAAGGTTCCTTAGATAAAACCTTTTAATGATTAATCATTATTATTATCCTTTCATTTCTTATACAACGTTAATAAGGATATGGATCTTAGTCATTTCTTTCATTAACCATTCTGTTTCTCGTTCATCGGATTCAAGCAAGATTAAAACTTCTGAACATAGTTTAGAAAGACTTTAGGTACGTCCATACAAACATCTTACTAATCCCCGAGGGGCCCAACTGTATTTAACTTCAAAATAGATTTGAAGGAAACAAATTCCGTATTGACTACAAGCAAAACTTATGAAATTCCTTTACTTGAGGGTTAGCATTTACACGCCTACCTCATGATAATTACTAGTGTATTTTAGAAGATTATGTATCTTGTAATTTTAACTTTCAAGATCAAAACTCCCACTTGCTTTTAGTAACTTAAAGTTAATACATAGCAAATAGATCAACACTCCAACATTATCTATCGGGACAATGAAAGTTCCTAACTCTTTATTTTCTAAACAACCCACTTTATAAGTAGTTTAGCAAAATCTGAACATCATTTAAGATATAACGTGATTCATCACATTCCATATATAATGGTATCTTATTAATCTTCTTAGCTCAAGTCATACTCAATTTTCTAACCTTGATATCTTTTGGAAGAAAAGAAGATAAGTTATCTTGAATTAATCATCAATTTAATTATCCTAATGAACATACCATAACAATGTTGTATTTCATTTAGGGAAATATTGTAAGTCAATCTAACAATATTCAAGATAAATATATATCTTTCGGCTTACCTAGATACCAACTAAATCATCATCTTAGTGGTATAATAGATTTCCTAACCATTTTGCATGCTTTATAACTCAAGTACTTCTAATACAAATTCACTTCATTTCCATGTCTTTAAAACATAAAAGTTATAATTTCATTATACGTTTTAAGTCATTTGACCATGACTTCATGTATATGTATTTAGTGAAATAGAGACAATACATTAACGTCTTACTTTATATTATACGTCTCTCAAGACTTTATGTTTGTGACTTTATACAATAAATCATAAACATGTATAACTAAAGTAATCATGAACACCATTAGGTTTCAACAATCTTTTCAAGTTAATTCACTACTAAGTCTATTTATGTAATTCCAAGAATACATAAATATTTTACTTTAGCAGTATAAGATTACTCTATGTATTTATGTCATTCCAGGAATAATCCATCTTAAGAAACTATAAAATAATCCACGCTCGATCTCACGACATGTGGATATTTTACCCTTGTATTTATAATTTAGTCCAAGCTTTCACATGACTAGATCAAAACAACAAGTGTTTCTTAATGTGAATGATATATATACTTTTAAGTAGTCTTTTAATCATATTGACACATGATCTAACTTTCATCTAATATTATGTAGATTGTTAGTCTCTTATCTTTCAGGTCAAGACAATCATATCTTTATGAGTTGTTTCTTGTACACAACATTCATTTCTCCCACTTGTGCACGGAAAAAAATCATACATTAGATATACATCACGTCTAACATTCGTCTATACAAAATATGATTGTGTCATATATATTAGCTTTTACAAGTAGATGTAGAACCACTTAATCAACAAGAATCAATACATGACTATCCTTTGAAGATAATAGTGTCAACAATTCGAAAGAAATTATCTTAGGACATACTAAAGATAACATGGGTTATTACCAAGATAACAAAGCTTGTAACTCCCACTGAATTAGAGAATGTTTTAATAGACTCAAATTCAGTAATGCAACATTGTAAATGTTTCATAATCGGTGAAACATATTAGTGTGTTGTTTACTTTCTTACTCCTTTAAAAACCACATTCGTAACAATTACTTGTAGTGTTAGAGTGTACTCTAATTGTAAATGATGACTTATCCATCAATTGCTTTTTAACTTGAAAGATTTGGCATGCAATTTCTTCCTTAATAGGTCTACCATCCCCACAATGGTATGTAGTGCGTATAAATGGTCAAAGCACAACTACTAGACAAATTATGCTAGTTTTCCTTTTAACCAATTAGCGGTAACCATTTTTAAAATTTAATAACTCAAATAAGCACTTTTCTTAACTATTAAAGTTTGCTATGAGTTATGTATTTAGAATTTGACATTTCTAAAATCCTTATTACTCCTTCTTCACTAATGGAAAAGAGTTTAGGTTTATCTTTTTATCGTAAATTGACTCCATCCTCACACCTTACGGTTTGTAGATCAATAAACACAAGAATAAACCACATTTACGGTATAACGTTGCATTAATACATCGTAAAAGAATTTACAAAATTCGATTTTAGTATTTTTCGATAATACCATTCGAGAAAATAACATTACCCCGGTAATAATAACCATAGTATTTTCTTTGAAAACTAGAATCCGTATTGACATAATTTCATCACATCAGTTGATCTGCTAGCAATGAAAGTATTCAAGATGGTAACTTGTCAAACAATAAGTGACAAATAATTCGCAATTTCTAGATTCTTTAGGGACTTACATCGCCAAAAACATTTGCATTGTAAATATGTTTCATCCCTTTTTATGCCTTAAGTTTCTAGATCTCACTAAGTAACTTAATTAGGTCGACTAATCTAAAGAACGTAAAACCATTCATGTGCAATCTCATTCAGTCATGAAAGTTTTCTTTCCATTACAACATCGTCCAGAATCTCATATGACGACAATTGTAACTTCAAGTGTTCGTCAATTAGGTGGCATATGACTTAAATTTAGGGTATAAATTTCGATGTCAAAATCATGTATGGAGAAGCATGCATACATCTCCATAGCATTAGTTTAATAAAACTTTAGTAAACTATTTGGTGAGACTAAAATTTCACCATACATTAGGTTGAGGCATTGGTTAAACCAATTAAAGATTTTTCCCACAACTAAATTCACACCGTACTTATTCTAGAATACGGCTAAGCACAAAGCAATAACCTTATTCATTGTGATTCGGGTATGAATTTGCGGTTAAATCAACCTTAATGAATAATGCAAATAATAATCGTAGGTAATTCCAATTTGACGCACATGCGAGCCGGGAATTTGGTCAGCGATAATGGCATAACCTCCTTCCTTAGTTGGGTACATGACCGTCAGCTCGTTATAACCACTTTATAGTTTTTCAAATTGAGTAGGCCGTTAAATTATTATTGCAATTCCAATCAACGCAATACTATGTAATTTAGATCTCAAAAAAAAAATCATTAATCTTAATATGATTTAGTCCATATTATAGTTTTTAGAAAAAATTACCCTTTTTACAACATACAATAAAAAAACGCATGCAACAATAGAGTACCAAAAAAACTAAATCATAAACACATAATAAAAATTTATAAGTGCAATAAATAAATCAAATAGCCACATACATACGATTTATTCAATTAAACATCAAATCTAGGTTTTTATATTCATATAAAAGTCTTCCCTAATTTTAGATTTATTGAATCAAATAAAACAAGTAGCAAAACACGCAACAATTACTACATAAAATCATATGATTCATGAAACATGCATGTTCATCATGGATCCACCCAATTCACTTAACAATTAAATCTCTACGGATCGAAACATTAATTTACATAACATAACAATTAATAATGCAAGTCATCAAAGTTCCACCCAAATAACTTAACAAATTAATTAAATCACTATGGATCGTAACCTTAAATACATGACATAACAATTAATCATGTAATTATCTAAAGATCAAAACATACAATTTTAGGGTTTCACAATTTTTTTTTATAATCGGCTAAAACAACAAACCGACCAAAAACATTTTTTTTAAAATCGGATTTAAAAAAAACAAAACAAAAAACCCTAAATTTACTTTTCACAAAAAAAACATGTAGTTTTAACTCAAAACAATTATTAGTTAAAAAACTTTTAGATCTCGATAATTATAACATGTTAAAATGGCTCTCGATGCAACTGAAGGTTTATGAAGTTCATAATTGTACATAATCATAAGCAAAGATCAAAGCACGTATAGCGGAAGCGATTTAACAAGATCATAATAATAACACAATTATAATTAATCGAATTAGGGTTACATACCTTTTCCTAGCGAAGATCCACAAGATCACCAACAAATCATCAATTAGGGTTTATGATGAACACTACCAAGATATAGTCCAAAGTAAAACTATATTACGTTCTTGTACACACGTAATACTACGAGCTAACCGTGATTCTAGCACGTGTAAACCGAGCTTCAACGCTTGTGGAAAATCTACCCAACAACTCTAGAGAGGGGCTAGGACTAGATTATTGCTAAACCAAAACCAAAGGATAAAAGGAACCCTAAAAGAGGTGTTTTTCCTTTGGAGTTGATTGCAATAGAAAGAAACCAAACAAAATCCCCTTTGGGGTTTCGTCCGATCGCAAAAGAGAGAGGGGAAAAGGAGATTGTGGGATGATGAATTATGAGGTACCCCATGGGTATTTATAAGGGTATTAAACTTAGCCTTTAAGCTAAGCTAGTGCAAAATAGGAAAGAAAAATCTTTTCCTTTTTCTCCCCTTAGCTCCACCGATCGGAACCACCACCCAAGGGTGTTCCGAAATCTTCTTTTCGTCTTCTTTATTATTCCACGTTTACCGTTTAGTCCTTAACTCTTAAACTTAACGACGGTTAAAGTTATTGCTCGAGTTAATTTAATAAACATATAATTACATTTATTAAATAAAGACTAAATTACATGGATGGTCCCTAACTTGAAAACTAATAACACACTCAGTCCCTCCACTAACTGACCGTTAGTCAAACAAACACACCCATGTGTCTTGCATGTGATGGGTTGTTGGTCTTTTGACACACATGCAGGGACTACCTATGAAACGAATTTGTTAGAACTTTTATAATTCAAAATAATAGTTTTTAAAATAAAAAAAAGTATTTTTAAAATCCGAAAAAATATTTAAAATTCAAAATAACTTTAAAATCTCGAAAAAGGTTTTATTGTAAATATTTGTAATTGTAAATTGTAAAAATTTTATATAAGTTTCGAAAAAAATTTCGAATTTTCAAATTTTAAAAAATTTAAAATTGTAAAATTTCAAAATTATCCATCGAAATTATAAAAACTTTAAAAGATCGAAAAAACTTTAAAAATTTTTATCGAAATTTAATCCACTTTAAAATTTCAAAAAAAATATATTATTGTAAAAACTTTAAAAAAGCTTTATCGAAAAGCTTTAGTATTTCCAAAAAATATTCGAAAAAGCAAGGTTATTTCGAAAAAACTTTAAAATTTAATATTTTAAATTTCATAAAAAAAGTTTCAAAAAATTGTCAAAAACGTTTTTTAAGTTTTTTCTTATAAATATTAAAAAAAATTTAAGTTTCGAGTAGTTTTTCTTAAAAAATTCTTGAAACTTCAAAAAAAAATTTCGAAATTTTTTTTTCTTAAAATTATTTAAAAAACAAATTTCGAAAAATATTTTTTAAAAAATAATTTCGAAGCTTTTTTTAAAGTTATTACAATTTCTTAAATTCTACAATAAAACTTTTTTCTAAATTTTAAATTTTTTTCGAAATAAATTTAAATTTTAGTTTTTATTTTTAATTTTAATTTTTTAAGTTTTTTCGAAATTTTAAAATTTTTTAGAAATATTTTTTGAATTCTTAAATTATTTTTTCGCTAACATGTGTACCTGACCCGACGCATTGCTTATTAGCTAACATGTGTACGCCATCTAGAGATACACAGAGATACACATATTTTTTTTTAACCTGGTATATAAAGTTACTTAAGATTTTGTAATCCATCACAATCCCTTCTATGGCCTCACAGTTGTCAGAAGCTAAAGAGCAAGAACGGGCTTTTAGTGTCAAAGGTTGCTGTAATGATGTTCTTTCTCTCACTTATGCTAGAACGGTCATGAATCATATGTTCCATTAGGACCCTAATTCCTAATCATATTAAGGTAACCTTGAATCATATGTTCCATTAGGAGTAGTTGTTATTCAATTTCATTGAAGATTTATTTTTTTCTCGGTTTGTAATGGTGTAATCTATAGGATATAGAAGTTGCATGTCAAGATAAAGATTCAAAAATTAGAGGTCTGAAATAAAAAGATTATGTCTTTCTTTTATTGAACAAATTTTGTCTATCAGGAGAAATTGAAGGTTTGTGTTTTAGTTCTCTTACACCGTTTTATAACGTATATGTGCTATGAGGAACAAATAAGGCTTATTTATTCTTTAAGGGACTCCGAACTCGACAGGTGGTTCTCAATCGGCCAACAACACGAGGAATACACACAAGAAATTTCGTGACGATCCAACGGTTCAATTAAAAGTTATGACCTTTTGAATACTGTTGCGCACACAAAAACGTCCAGAAAAACCCTAGACAGATTTTTCTTCTTTTCACCATACACGAACACCTTGTTGGTCCTAGCATCACGAGCGACGAGGCTCTGATACCAATTGTGGAAACCTTGGTTTCCGGATCTTTTAAGCTACTAGGAATGCATCATGTTCATATGATTAGATAATCAAAGCGGAATTAGAACATGACACATTAACAAGGTGTTTAGGGCACAAGAACATGAATTAAAACAAATGGGTTGCTCATTATATTAATAATAAACAACAACTAGACGTGTATACATTGAATCCCACGTCTAGTGCAACACACACTTTAGGTTTACATTGTGAATATGAATTGATGAATAAAACCTAAGACCCTTGGTTCCTTTTATAGTGTAAGGATTAGGGTTTACAAGAGATAAAACAAATAAACAAGTAAATCTTCTATTTAGATAAACATATACAGAATATATCCTGCATATATATCCAAATAGAATCTTCTAAAAGCTTCTTGTCTACGTTTCTGTCAATGCTTAAATTGCATGTGACAATGCTTGGATTACTCTTGACAATGCTTGCTTCCATCAACGCCTAATTTGTTCTTGACAACGCCTGGAATACTCTTGTCAACGCTTAGACAAATACCTTCATGTTTTCTTCATTGGAGTAGATATCACCACCTGTTGATCCCAAACTTAGATCGATTTAGCTTTGTGTTAACGAGATTAAATCAAGTTTAACACGTAGAGAAACTTTGTTGTATTGAACAAACTAAGTGTTATGCGGAATTTAACACTTAGAACAAAGAACAAAACAAAGTAAACAAAACTTTCACTTTGATTAACAATATCAATGAATGATTACAATGAAAGTGTTATGAGATATGTGGAAGAGGTGTGTGAAAAAGATGTGTCTTATGTCTAACCCTAAGGCTTCCTTTTATAGGTTTAAGGAGCCTTGTACAAAAAGCTAAGATCAACTATTTTAGGAAGAGACATAAGATAAACATAACTTATTGACTAAATCTTTTTAAACATTAAGAATATATTCTGAATTCTTATCTTCATATTTTGTCCACCAGCTTGAAGAATTCATCATTGGCAGATTTAGTCCTTGTCTTTGTCTTTAAGATTCTTCTTGTCAACGCCTTGATAATTCTTATCAGCGTCTCATCTGTCAGCGCCTCGTTTACTCTTGTCAGCGTCCAATTTCCTCTTGTCAGCGTTCAAGTGACTTAGCTAATTTTGTTCCCAACAATCCTCCCCTAAACTTGATATCTACTCTAGTAATCAAGTTTCTGAATAAAATAAAACATACGAAGAGGATTCTTACAAATATACTTATCCCTGAATTTGAGTAATAATAAATCTCGAAAATTCAATCACTCAAATCACTTATATAGTCAGCCTTCACTTGGTCTTAATCATCTTCAGCACCTGTAGAGTCTTTGGAGCTTTCTTTATTACTTTTGTCACTCAAATTCGATTGCTCCTCCCCCTTTTAAGACTCCTCTCCAAGATCAATATACAAGGACGGAACCAAGAACGTCCTCCTTGCATCAGCTTCCAAAACAACAAGTCTATCAGTTCAAAACAGTAATCCTTGACAATTTGTACCATTTCTGTATTATGCTTTTACAAGCTAATACAGATTTTCGTCAATTTCATTAATGTCAAAGGTTTCATACTGTCCTCATCCACATTCGGGAAATAAATCCTCAATGTTGATTCATAAGACATGGGGATGGACTTACTGATGATAAGACTGACTTGACCTGCATTAAAGCTAGTGCCAATAGTCTCAGCCATCTCCATAACACTATACACCCTTGTGAAAGTGATCTCTGCTGCTACTAGATGTCAATCACTAGGAAAAACATCTCAATGATCATTAGGCTTCCAGATATCCAAAAAATTTGAAAAATGTAAGGGTGATGAAACGTTTTGGGTCTATAAAGAAGTTTAAAAATGACATCAACTAAGATGGCATAGCATAAAATGTACTTGAGAATGCATAAAACCTTAGTTAAAACACAAACAAAGGTAATAATCCTAAGGAAATTAACTAGTCTCTAATAAGCAAGAATGGCAAACACTGTTCATGCATACACTCATGCAAAAGCATGATAGACACACATGAACTCTAGAGTCCTTTGTTCACAAATGCCCCAAAGAGAAAGTTAACTCATATAAAACCTTTGCAACTCCCCAAGTAAGTCCAAAAATATATCTACCCCAAGTCACCCATACGACCACACCCAATTCTAGGCCAAAAGTCTTGGCAGCATGCACAGTATATCAACTTTGCATGCTACAGTGCCTCACGAATTAGAAAACTAAATCGTACTCACCAGTGGACACAATCTAGAATTGTGATAAGAGTGCTCTAAGAGTACCCAAAAACCTAGAGGTTTACCTCCCCTTAAAAGAAGTATACAGATCATTATATGTGAAGAAGCAAAATTTTATTTCAAGACAGGAATGTAAACATTCCAACCATCATAAATAAATTTTGCAACTTTGTATCCATCCAAATGTAGCTCCATTTTCCTGCATAGTTAGACAAAAACCATAAAAACACACACCAACAGAGGCTACCCTATCCCACAACAATGGGTAGAGATAACATATTAGTGGATAAAAATAATAACAGTGGAAAGACCAAAAATGCATGTTCCTTGAGCATCCACTATCCCAATATCCTTGATCATTAACCTGCTTTTGGATAGGCTGCTAAAAAAGAAAACAAATTAGTTTTCTTTGGAGATCCAAGCCTTTTCAGACTTGGATCTGTCTAGTTGTTCAACTAGAGTGGACTTATTCTTTACCATAAATCCATGTTCATCCCTTTGTGACCTAAACACCCAATTTGTTCCAATGAGACTAGTAATGACCTTCTCAAGATATTTAAATTTATTCCAAGTCATTGAAATACCATTAAAATTAGAGTTTTGCTCTTGTTTAGGTTTCCATGTTAAATAGGATGATGCTTCAGACCCGTGACCCTTATTAACCAAGGATCTTTGTTTATATGGTCTAAAATAAGGTCTCATACCAAACTTGGAGCTGTCAGCGCTGCATTTGTGCCTGTCAGCGTTGAATTTGTTCCTGTCAGCGCTGAATTTTTTCTTATCAGCGCTGAATTTGTTCTTATCAGCGCCTAAATTAGGGTTTGCTACAGGAACATACTGTCTGTTTGACCAAGTGTTGGTCTTTTGAAAGGGCCTTTGTCCATGGGTATTAGCTGCCTTAGAGAAGAAAGGAGTTGGTCTAGTAGCCTGTGGTCTAGTGTGGACAAAAGGTCTATGGTTAACATTGGATGACCTATTATCAGCGAATGAATTGTATTCACTTACACAATTATTTGCCAAATGTGAGAAGCTCCCACATGAGTAACAAGCCTTTTTGGACACAAACTTAGGCTTAGACTGATAAAACCCTATCCCATTAACACTTGCTTGGCTTTTGAATGACCTAGGTTTCCTATGCATTTCAGCGTATTTAACACTAGGTTGTTTCTTAATTGGGGAGCCAAGATTAACAGCTTTTCCAGTGATGGGATTGGTCACAGTGATAGGTGTAGATACTACTGGACTCTCAATGGGTGTAGGCACAAATGGACTCTCACTAAGTATCCCACCTTTAACAAATAAAGTGGGGTTGGCCTTTTCCACTCTTCTAGGTCAATAACCTTTTGTTGATATTCCTCAACTGGGGAAAGAACTCTAGGTGGAGGAATAAATTCCTCTTCTTGGAGTTCTGGAATACCAGTCCAAGATAAGTCCTTTCTTTGGACACCATAGAAATCCCCAGCAGGTGGTGGAACGGCAACATATTCTTTCAACCCAATCCCAGACATATCCCTAGAGTCCCTCTGTTTACTAACACATTCTCCTAGGGTTTGTGATGCCTTATCAAATCTCTGAATTTTAAGGTCTACATTATCCTTATTCTTGATAGCCTCATCTAACTTAGCCTGTAACTCACCATTCACCCTTTCCATGATGCTCCTAATATCATTGCTAGCATTTAACTCATGTTTTAAGATGTTTATTTTGTCTTTTAAGTCAAATTCCATTTTTTTGTACTCAGAAACTGTCTTCTCAGTTTGAGTGAGAGCAATTTGATAGTTAGACAATTTGCATCTCTCAGTACTCACATCATCTAACAATCTTAAAATCTCTTTGTTAAGTTTTTCAGTATTTAACCTACAAGAAGAGTCATCACATACCTCATTATCAGATGACGAAGATGAGTTGGAACTTGAAGTAGACTTGGCCTTGACTGAAAACATCATCAGATTCTTCTTCACCTTCTTCCTTAGCCTGGTTCACCTCACAGTATTGGATCTCGTTCTTCAGATCAAAGTTTCTCAACCTGGCTCTGATACCACCTGTTGATCCCAAACTTAGATCGATTTAGCTTTGTGTTAACGAGATTAAATCAAGTTTAACACGTAGAGAAACTTTGTTGTATTGAACAAACTAAGCGTTATGCGGAATTTAATACTTAGAACAAAGAACAAAACAAAGTAAATTAAACTTTCACTTTGATTAATAATATCAATGAATGATTACAATGAAAGTGTTATGAGATATGTGGAAGAGGTGTGTGAAAAAGATGTGTATTATGTCTAACCCTAAGGCCTCCTTTTATAGGTTTAAGGAGCCTTGTACAAAAAGATAAGATCAACTATTTTAGGAAGAGACATAAGATAAACATAACTTATTGACTAAATCTTTTTAAACATTAAGAATATATTCTGAATTCTTATCTTCATATTTTATCCACCAGCTTGAAGAATTCATCATTAGCAGATTTAGTCCTTGTCTTTGTCTTTAAGATTCTTCTTGTCAACGCCTTGATAATTCTTATCAGCGTCTCATCTGTCAGCGCCTCGTTTACTCTTGTCAGCGTCCAATTTCCTCTTGTCAGCGTTCAAGTGACTTAGCTAATTTTATTCCCAACACACCAAACTCCCGACCTCATCTCAGGGTTACGATATCATTTGGGTAATTGTTGACAGACTCACAAAGTCCGCCCATTTTCTACCCATAAGAGAAAATGACTCTCTGAACAACCTAGCAAAAGTGTACCTAAAAGAAGTTGTGGCTAGACACGGAATACCGGTCTCAATTATCTGTGATCGATACGGTAGGTTCACGTCAAATTTCTAGAAGGCTTTTCAGCGAGCCTTGGGTACAAGCCTAGATATGAGCACAGCTTATCATCCGCAAACGGACGGACAGAGTGAAAGAACAATCCATACACTGGAAGACATGTTGAGGGCATGTGTGATCGACTTTGAAAAAGGATGGGTTGAACATATTCCCGTAGTTGAATTCTCTTACAACAACAGCTACCATGCCAGCATCAAGGCTGCACCGTTTGAGGCTCTATGGCCGCAAATGCAGATCACCTGTGTGCTAGACAGAGTTAGGAGAATTTCAGCATACCGGGCCCGAACTGATCCAAGAAACAACCGAGAAGATCACACTCATCAAACAGAGGATTCAAGCCGCACAAGATAGACAGAAGAGCTACACAGACCAAAAGCGGAAACCTATGTAATTTGAGGTAGGTGATCGTGTTATGCTTAAGGT
The DNA here is from genome assembly GCA_025667525.1 of Glebionis coronaria. Classification (NCBI taxonomy): domain Eukaryota; kingdom Viridiplantae; phylum Streptophyta; class Magnoliopsida; order Asterales; family Asteraceae; genus Glebionis; species Glebionis coronaria. Next base: position 8,949,910 of record CM046878.1, on the reverse strand, counting down.
ATCACCTTGGAAAGGAATTGTATGTTTTGGGAAACGTGAAAAGCTAAACCCACGTTACGTAGTACCTTTCAAAGTGATAGCCATAATTGGTGAAGTAGCATACCGCCTAGAGTTACCCTAGCAATTGAGTCGGGTGCACTCTACCTTTCATGTATCAAATCTGAAGAAGTGTTACGCGGATGAGCCGTTAGCCATTCCATTGGAAGGAGTCCACATTGATGATAAACTCCAATTTATAGAAGAACCAGTAGAAGTCATGGAGAGAGACGTCAAGAAGCTGAAACGTAGTCAAATTCCGTTAGTCAAGATACGTTGGAACTCCAAGAGAGGTCCTGAGTTCACTTGGGATCGCGAAGAATCGTTTAGAGCTAAGTACCCACATTTGTTCACCTAACAGTGACGTCATCTTAGCTTTGAGGACAAAGCTAAAATAACGGGGTCGGACTGTAAAACCCTTGATTTTCCTTTTTAGGATGACATCACTATACACGTCACCTCATGATTTTAATATATATCACCACCTTTGTATTTGATATTTTTATCTTACATTTACATTATACTTTATATAAGTACCATTTCACATATTTGATCACAAGAACTCTTCATATTATTTTCATATAAGTAAGAGCATACAAGCATTCCACTAATCACTTTGGCGACTTTTAAGCCACATGGAACTCATGAGCATTACATTATACTATTTTAGATTTTATATATCTAAAACCATGATCACAGTTAATTAAATTTACCAAGTACCTAAATTCACTACAAGATATATGTATATATATTCTCATTACACTATAAATAATCCTACAAGTCAATAAAAGCCACATTGTACATTTCAACTTCACACTTAATAATTTTTATACATTTTAATAAGTGACACACATTTGATTTTACTAAAACTATACATTTTATATTTTTTACTTATGCTTTCACTATAAACCCTAAACCTTAACTTAATCACCTTAGATTTGAACCTACACTTACATTAGTTTACCTAGATCATTAGTAACTCTACAAGTTCACCAAAATCAAACACAAAACTCTCCTAAACCTCCCTACTAGCCGAATACTATGTACACACTACTTACTCTTCTAGAAACTTAGCTTACCAACTCTCGCCATATTCAAACCTTGTACAACATAAATAATTAAGACATACACTATTAGGAAACTCCTTGTCTCCCTTTTTGACCTCCTAGGCGATGGCTAAAACAAACCAAAAGCCAAGTGTACTCTTGGTGCATTTAAGGAAACATGTACCTAGTATCTTACACATGATATTGGAAGTACTAGGAATATATAAGCCAAAATATACTAGGACATACTAGCTTGATCTTTCTTCTCTCTTGGCATGTACAAAACCGAACCACAATCACCTCACACACTCTCACTTGGTTATAAACTTAGCACACAAACACAAAACACTTCATTCACTCATCTCTCTCTCTCTCTCACTCTCGGATAACAACAAATACACGCATACAACACATTCAAAGCCTCATTCAATACCCCAGATCTTGTTCTCAAGCACATTAAGTGCTAGCATTCACTTCTACTATCTCAATCTTGATCAAAAAGGCAAAACAAGAAGCCCTAAGTCTCGGCTAGAACTCATTCGTGTAGACTTTTGTAGTTCTAAGGATTTCTAGTTAGTTTTATCATTTGTTACCACTCTCACCAACAAGTAAGTAACATCACCCTTATCTTCATTCATACTTTTATATAAACCATGAGAAAAGTAAACCATGCCTCGTGTATACTAGTACATCTATGGAAACCATAATGAAACCATCATGCACACGTTAAAAACTTGATAAATCGAACCTTAGGAAGAATTATATCCCACGACTTGATTTGTTTGAGTAGGAAAGATGTTCATTTTTAGATCTAAATATGCTAATATAAATCCTTGTTTAGACCTAGAATAGTACCTAGAAAACTAGAAATCTTAGTTTTGCCTAAATCCTAAATGAACTAGTTAACATGGGTAAATTATAATCTTACAAGCACTAGTAAGATAAGCCTTGAAAATAAGCTTATAAGCTACAAACCCATAAGCTCAAACCTACGTCTTATTTATAAGCCGAGCTTAATAATAAGCCCACTAGGCCCATTGACTTAATTATCTAATTTGGATTAGATTAAATGTCTACATAAATTCCTTAGACTTAGTTAAGCCCATCTAGTAAGCCCATATGAGCTCAAAACTGAACCGGACCCTTAATGGGCCTACCGAGCCCATTAAACCTTTAAAACACTATTTAAGGACTATTTGTGCCAAAAATGTAACTTGGTGAAAGTATAAGTCTATTTTGTAAAGTCATGAAACTTATTTAATTAATTTTGGAAGTTTATAAAAGTACAAGGGCTATTTTGTAATTTGTCGTAAGTTAAAGGGGTATATTAATTATAAACGAAACTTAAACAAACCACAAGGACCATTGTTGTCATTTCTTGAATCTTAAACAAGCCCTAGGGACTTGTTTAGCCACTATCTGAAACTTAATAAACCCTAGGGGTGTTTTATGTCATTTTATCGAAAGTTTTATAAGCTCCAGGGGTGGTTTTGAAAGTATATATAACGAAAAGGACTAAACTTGCAATTAGACTTAACGGAATAACCCTAGGGGTATTTTCTGCCATAAGCCGAATGTGTTATAAGCCCTTGGGGCTGTTAGGAAATTTTTATTTCTTTACAAGGATCTAAAGGCATTTTAATTATAGTTTTATTACTATTTATTTAATTAGTAAACTAAAAGGGTTATACAGTGAATAGTGTAAACCGGAGGACTAATATTGAACATTTAAAACTACAAAGACTTTTATGAAACATTATATTTTTATAAATCATAACTAAATAAGAAAACATTTTATTTAATTCATTACCTCTTACAATTAAAAATAAGGTAAACGTACTTATTTAATATAAAGGTGTACTCGTTTCGATAACTTATTATAAGTTAAATACTTATTATGGTAAACAAATTAATAAAATCTGTGATCATGCATTTTCATCAGCCGCATTTGTATGTACATTTTATTGTGCATTTACTGAGACCCACTTAAATTACTTAGGTAATTCTACTGCTTCGTGATCATACCGTGGCCAGTTTTTTCAGTGATTATACCACTATTACATTACTACTGAGGTGAGTTCATGGCCCTTTAATTTACTGCTTGTATACTAAACTGGGGGAGAAAACATGTTACATTTTAAATATGCAAACATTTACAGATACAACTTTATTCCTGCCTATTGTGTTCATCCATTACCCGTGGATTGTAATAGTTAATTGTGGAAGCGCAAAATGTTATAGATAGATCTATTTAGGATTGACTGTCCCCGTCCGTGCGTGAGTAGCGCTCACTGTGCCTTGGCCAGGCCAACAGACTTGTAACATTGTAGGATACTTGGGCTACATGTCAGATGACCCCATAGGAACTGGATTACTAATGTATAGCTTCTATTACAGACAATAGGAACTACTATAGTGAGAAGCTTATTGCTCTGCTATCTTCGTGATGTTTTGCATATCAATACTTTCAAATTAAACCTGTGAATTCACCAACTTCGAGTTGACCCCCACGTTTTTCTTTACATGTTTTCTCAGGTAACTAAGCAGGTTTATGTGCACTTGGACCTCCAACATCATATAGGAGGCATCATATTTACCATCGGGGCATGGTTACTATTTGGGACAATAATAAATGTCGACTTTCAGACAATTTATTTAATTTACACATTTGATTCATGTAATATGTTTAAATGATACTTTATGATCATGCTCTGTATATTATTTGCTATTGATCCACCAAGTAACACCACAAGTACTATTTCGCTGCATTCTGACCAATTTAGGGGTGTTACACAATTTATTAAACATTCAACGATTAGAGTTTTATTAATCCCTTCTTTATTTTTTAAGTTTTTATTTTCACAAATTTATAAATTTGACACATATATTTTGTGTGTTTTTATCAAAATCCTCCCCCAAAATTTTTAATTATGACTAAATTGAATTTAGTTTTGACTTTTTTCGATCAATTACATCGCACGATTTTGCTTATGTGTTAAAATCAAGCCATTTGATTGGTCAAATTATTTTTTTACAACCTTCACTTTTCACTAAAATTTCTAAATAATTTAATTCTTTTATTATGTAAAAGATTGTGGCATAATTTTGGAAGGGACAAAAAAAAGTTCTTTGTGTCCGATTTTAATATGTGATGGATTAATAAAAATAACTTGGACTCCAAATTCTAAAATAGGATTATCTTTTTTATTTATAGAAATGTTACAAAATCAATTTATTCTTTGTAATGCTTCATGTACAAATTAACATAACTTTAAAATTGAAAATGAAATTAATAAATATCATTTCGCACTCATTATTAAAACTAATCAATACATAATATTAAAACTAACTAATACATAATTTAATATTTATATTTAAACTAATTAATACATATTAATTAATACACACTTAAAAAAATAATTAATAGACCTCATTACTTAAAAATATTATTATATATTCACATTGTACAACAGCTAAAAACATATATATCTACAAAATCGTACATATTGTCTCCTAAAATGACGAGGTTCAATTGAGAGTCGGAGTAACAGTCGGTTCAAATAGCAAAAAAACTCGTAAGAAGACGAACCAGAGAGGACTCGTCAAAACTGATAAAAAAGGCATCATTAAATTAAATTGTACTACTTTTTTTTTGAACAACGCATAAATTTGTACTACTTGTAAAAGAGATTGTACTTATTCTCTCTCCAAAATTTTAAGTAGTACAACGATACAAGGTTTTGATACAAATCTTATAACACCAAAATTTCATAAATTTATATTAATTGGTGGACAATAGACATTAAATGAAAAAATTAATATGAAACATGTACAAATGATTATTGCTATATATTATAATTGTTTAGATACAATTATTTAAATTTTCAATAATATGAGTTGGAGTATCAAATTTTTTATATTTGATTTTGAACCATTTTTCAAAAAAAAATTCTTCATAAATTTGTATTTTTGAAGACATATATCGTTTATGTATGCATTTTAGTACAAATTTAAGGAAATACTGATTATTTTGCTAATGAATTCGATTAAATCATACACATTAAAGTAAGAATATTTTAAAGATGTATGAAAAACGTGTAACATATCAATTAAGAAGATTTTCTATATTTATATATTATATAATATTACGATGAATGTTACACAGATTTACAAATAAATTTCATCATCAATCATCACAATCTCGTTATACTATTTCTACATGAAATGGTTTATTATTACTCAAAGTTATCCCAACTTAAAGTTATCGACATTATTAATAAATATAACTATATTACATCGCGTTTGCAAAATTTTAGTTTCAAAGTAACCGCAATTGCAACACGCAAATACTGTGTTTCGTAAAAACCGGATATATCATACAAAATAAATACACCCCACTAGGGATGAACATTTCGTCCCGAATCTCGAAACCGAATCGGAACCGTACCGATTTCTGGTAGCGAATCCCGTTCGGTATGATACCGGTACTATGAAATAAAGTGAAAAAAATTCGGTACCACTAATTCGGTACGGGGCCGATACCAAATCGAGAAATTTATGAAAATACCCAGGAAAATCCTGATTTCCCGATACCGGTACCGATACCAGTACCGGCACCGATATCCGAATTTCGTTCAATATGATACCGATACCACTAATTTATGCTCGGAAGTAAATCGATACCACTAACTCGGTACGTGATCGTACCATGCTCATCCCTACACCCCACATAATGTCAGCCGACATATGTAATCTTTAAAAGAAGAATTAATTTCATATATCATCTTACTTTCAAAATCAATTTCATATATACACAAAATGCAACTATTAAATACATAATATATAACAATTTTTAAACATATTTGAATATATATGAAATTGATTTTAAAAGTAAACTCATATATCAAATTGCAAAAAAAAAAAAAAAAAAAAAAACCAATTTGCATGTTATTGGCATGCAAGATCATATTATACGCATGCAATACTCATAATGACAATCAGCTACGCATGCAAATGCAATGTATCAATATTCATATATTCATTACAGCATAAGATATGTAATTTATTAGTGGTGTTATTGACCACTTGGAGTTTTAAGATTCAAGATGAAGACGAGTTTATTGAATTTATTCATTAAATAAAAAGGTTAGTGTTTATATGTTTATTTTATGTGTTAATATATATCGTCAAACTAGATTCATTTCGCTGCATAATCATAATAAATAATTTACTATTTTTAAAATCCTAACAGTTTTCACGTTGATATAATGGTTAGATTGGATACATGATCTTAGCTACTTGCTAGATGTCTTTTTCGCAGGTGATTAGTCGTTAAAAAACCCGAAAAATCTACAGAATCCATATCAATCATTGAAATTTCTTTGTGATGGAGACTTGTAAACGCGTATACGTATAGGAAAGTATAGTACGAAAATGGATATGATTAAGTAATAGTATGTGTGTATGAACTGATGGTGTATGTCCACACATAAATAACATATAGAGAATAATCCTTAATCAAATTATTCATATAAGTTGATTTTTTCGGCTATGATGCACACAGTTTACTCGGTAGTTAGGGTTGTAAACGAATCAGACAAACATAAACAAATCTTTATTCATTCATGTGTGTTTATATACTTTTAACCGGACAAACAAACGGACACAAACATTTAAATAATGGATTCGCTTGTTCATGCTCGCTTATTGAAAAATGATGTTGTTCATGTTCGTTTGTAGTCATTCACAAAAAGGTTAAACGCACGAACAAAAATGAATAAGCAAATATAAACAAACATTAAAAAAAATGTATAATCGATCGTTTACGGTCATAAATAAACAAAACTTATGTTTATGCTCATTCGCTTAATTAAATGAAGATAATTTCTTTTTCATATTTCTCAATTTAATAAATAAACGTACATCAACAAACATCTTATCGCATAATTTATAAAACATTTACTGAACTTTCAGTTCGTTTACATATTTACTAATGGCACCATGCCAAATTAATTTATAACGGCGAACAATTGGAGCAATAGTTTAATGGTGGATCTCTTGTGTTTGAGTGAAATGATCCAAGTTTAATTTTTATTCTTGACATTTGTTTTAAATAGGTACCCGTCTCCGCAAAATCTATAGACACACTGGAAAAATTTTGTGGAATAAAAGATTGAGAGTCGAGTCTCGGCTCGTCTCACTCTAAGTGTTGCTTCTCTGAACCAGGAGAATTGTCAAAACTATTCCTTGTGAGGTGGTCAGTAGCTCGTGCCAAAATAAACACGGAGTCAGGGTGTTCTCAACGGCCAGGCTACCTTCTCTGGTCAAAACAATGAATGCAATAATATCTGTCATAACATGTTGGACCCATTTTGAACGATTTCTATTGCTGGCACACTTGCATCCATAAAATAAAATACATGAATGACATATATAAATAGATTAGATTTTAAGCTACACATCATGGGTTGACGAAAAAACTTGTTTACACACAAAGACAGTGATAGTAGATGATTTGATATTTTCAATAATATGTTCACATGTGTTTGGGGAAGGGTTTTGTAAGGATTTATTAAAATTTAGGCTGTTAAAATAAGTCGAATTTTGTTTAAATTTTGTTTATTACGTAAGCTTATAAAAAAGCTTGAATTATTGAGTTTTTATAAGCTCTAATATTATAAAAGAGGCTAAACCTTTTAGCTCAGAACTTATGAGCCATAAATTACTTATTTATTTATAAAAATATTTAACATGTATCAAAAACTTATTTCATTATGTTTTGTTTAATAATTTTGCAAAAATAAACCTTGATTCATTTGGTAAATAAATTTATAAAAATACAAATTTTAGTTTTAGTTTATTATATAAACCTTAGGCCCAAATCAGCTCAAGCTCCAACCTCTTTCGTTAAACATACGAGACTAAAAGTGGAGTTTAATATTGTGATTAAACTTACAAGTAATATTTTTTATCAACTGCAACAGATTAATTACAATCATGTCTTTCATAATCCAATTATGAGCTGGTGTGCAAGGCTAATCACGATTCGAAAATCAAAACAAATCGAGTTAAAGACTTTATCCAAAACGCCAGACTAAGGACCAAAATTTAAATTGTCAATCTATATTCGAGTCGTCCCCCTTGGATTCGTTCTGCTTTTTAGCTCAACAAACTATGATTGTCGATTTTCTGTAAGACTAAACTGGATGAGACCGGACTAAATACGAAGATAATGCTTAATCGAGAACTGGTTTTAGTTTAATCTTTTGATTCGGTCAAAGGTCTATTATGCTCAACCTTAAGCTAATGTTCGTCTTGTTTTAAACTCAAAATAAACTCTAAGTTTAGTAGACCCTTAAATCATTTTTTAAGCTCAAATAAATTTTAGTAAAAGTGACCGAAAATCTAAATGTAAGATTAATTTTGTACGTGTCTAGAACTATTACAATAGATTTTTTGTTTGTGAAAAGTAAGTTCTTCTCTTACAACAATGCTGTCATACTAAAAGTAAAAGGTGTCACGGCTAATCAAAGCTTCTTCACTTGTGCTACTTCAGCGTCACATCACATCAACTAATCAAAACAAAAAAACCAACTAAACACCCCCTCACTCACAACTAGTCTCTCTCCTCTTCACTTGGGTCCCACCACTCACCATTTTATTTCTTTTTTCATTTTTCACACAAAATAAAATTTATTTCACTTAAATAAAACATTACAAATACGGAAATAAAAATTACAAATACGGAATAAAATTAAAAACGATACGATACAATACGGTACGGTTCGACGGAATTTAATCGGTTTCAGGATCCGAATCAGATTTCGATGAAATACCCCACGTTCTCTTGATGAATTCGCGTGTCTTTTCCCACTTGATATGCTTCGCCAACTCTTGTTTCTCCCGTTCTTCTTCTGCTAAGGCTTCACGTAATGCTTCTTCATCATTAAGCAGTTGATATTCTTGTGCCTCAGTAAGACGGAACTCAGCAGGTACCTGGTATTCTTCAACAGGGCTCTCTGGTTGATGAATAGTAGGAACGGATGATTCACCCATCGTGTTTGGGTAAGGTTGTAGAGGGTAAGGTTGTGGAGGGTAAGGTCGTGGAGGGATTGTCTCTGGTATCTTTTCTGGTGTCGATTGGTTGTTTCGAGTAGCTTTTCGTTTGTTTTGTTTCTTGTTTGCAGAAGTGTTTCCTTGAGACATGTTTTAGAGTATGATTTTGTGTGTGAAAAAAAACTTAATGGAAGTAGTATTTATAGTGAAAATATAGCCGTTGGAACCCATATTAAATATAGGTGGAAAATTCAAATTTAAACATAGCTGTTAGAAAATTCATTACTGAAATTAAAATTACAACATAGAAAATAAAATAACATTACTGAAATTAAAATAACATTATTTAAATTAAAACTAGAATCCCGAAATTAAAATTCTCTAATCCATTCTTTTTTAGAATCCATCTGTTTTTTGATTTTAACGCCTTCTTCAACCAAAGCATCATTTATTTAATCGTCTTTGTTCGATTCTTTTTTTAAAAATTCAATAATCTAATCACGCCACTCTTTTGGAATATCCTTGCATTTTTCACATGCCTCCTGCAGTTCAAATTTTGCAGAGGATGCACTTTCAAATTTGAGGGCTAAATCCATAATCGCTTTCTGTCGAATGTTGTCTTCCTTAATTAGTTTAGCAACTAATTTTTTGATTTGATCATAAGTGTGTGAAGTCGAACAAGCTATTCTAGTAGTATTTTTTTGATTTTAGGGAATGAATATGATTGTTAAAATTGTGAAATGGGGGAGAGTTTATATAAAGATTAAGAAAAAAAATATTTTTTTTAAATTCTAACCGTTGTAAAACGGTTTAAAAACGATTGGGCCCCACAAACTACACTTTTCAGCTCGTTGAAGTTTGACGAGTTGATCACGGCGAGGGGGTGAGTGTCACGGCGAGCCCCGGAGAGGGTGTCACCTCGGACCGGCGAGGGTCACTCGCCGTGACACCGTTTGCTCTAATTTAGGCACGTATTTAAGTTTCTCAATTGCTTTTCAACTTCTATCACTACTAATAATTTTTGTATCAAGGTAATCTAGTCCATAAGACAAGTACTTCATAGGACATGTGTGGTAAAAGTTTTATTAAGTTTTTCTTTAACTTTTAATTTTTATTTAAACAATAATCTTTTATAAACTAAGTACTTTTATTTAAGTACAATACCTATTTAAAATTGTTAGTTTTTATTTTAAACAAGTAGTTTCTAAATGAAAGCCGAGAAGTTTCGAAGGGTAAAAGGAGTCTACTTAGTGAACTAGCAAGACGTGAAAATCATTTGATAAGTATGGATATCGAGAGTGATTGATAAGTATGGATATCGAGAGTGGATGGTTTATCCCACCTCCTTATCCTAGAGGCTCTTTGACTGAGGAGGAGCTTACCATCGTACAATTTTTCTCGATGTATGTAAGGGCGACAAACTCTTTTTTCTTTAGTTATTAGTTAGTCCAAAGAGCTAGAGTCGGTTTCCTTAAATATGTGTTTTTAGCTTGGAATCTATAATTTTTTGCTTATTAGGTAGTGGCGAACAATGCTCCTTTGTTGCGGGAGAGATGCCTGTTGACCTGATTCTCGCCAAAAAAACCACTCATTAGCTAGTGCGACTAGTGCTTCTTTTATTCGGTTTCTGGTCTTGGTTGAATGAGTAGATTTCTAAAACGGCTCAAACACAAATGAAATTCGTGCTTAGTTCAAGTCAGAGTGATCTATCTTTATGCACTAGATTCCACCAGTTGATTGAAGACTCGATTATGAATATATCGATCGGTCTAACACAAGTTAGATATTAAAGATATCATTATAGTTATATTTGACAATTTTCTTATATCAATAATTAAGTACAAGCTAGATTAGTGGTTACTAATCATTATCACTTATCAGGTATCAACAATCAACAAGTTCTACTAAACTATCTTAAATCTCTGACCAACTATTCTCTAACAATATTATGTTATCAATCCGGACACATGCAATCAATAATATATTGCAAGGTCATGACAACATGTTATTTCTTTTCTCTTAACTGCTCGTGGTTCAGTCATCTTATGTTAACTTACTTGACTATAAATCAGGGTCGTTTTTAAATTCGAAATAAACCATAAGACTTTGAGCAAAAACTTTTATATTGAACCCTTTTGAGAAAAAACTTTCATGAAAAAATGTATATACGAGACAAATTCTTAAGACACCTACAAAATTTAAAGTCATGTGCGGTTGCTCATCTTGCACATTTTTAAAAACGACCCTACAAATATAGTGATATAGTAAGTCGTTATCTTTGTGCATATTTGATTTAATAAAAACTAAAATAAAATCACGTATGTAATCCTACGTATTTAACATTTACATGCACTAAAATATTGTAGCGTACAATGTTGAGGTTACGTTTAATTAGTTATATCAACTTGTGGATCATGTTTGAAAAATATCTAACAATAAATATCAAAGTTTCTCTTTCTAATTATATATAAAGAATTTTCTTTTGTTCAAGATAAATAAATTTTTGAAAAAGACAATATAGACTTTTGGACGAGCGAACATATTTTAGCAGACCTAACTTTTTGTAAAATAACATTTTTTATCATTAAAACTAAGATTTAAGTTCTTTTGGATACCAAAGTTTTCTAAGATAAAAGGGGACTCATCCGATGACTGAGATTAAATCCTCCAATTTATACTGCAGGGGTATTTTCGTCTTTTTACTTCTAGATATATATATATATACGTTTTAACAAACTCGTTTCATTCTTCCTTCTTCTTCCCCGATTAAACTGGTACTTTCTCTCTCTATGTTTCTCTCTCTAGATATACTGTTTGTTAATATTGCTTATTAATAAGCTTATTAGTAAGCTTATAAATAAGCAATTCACATCTATTAATAAGCTTATTAATAGATCGGATTATTAAATACGCTTATTTATAAGCTTATTAACTATCCGATTGATTAATAAGCTTATTAATCGTTCGGATTGATTAATAAGCTTATAAATAAGCGTATTTAATCGAGCGGATTGATTAATAAGCTTATTAATCAGCTTATTAATCGATCGGGACGATTAATATGCTTTTTTATAAGCTTATTTTATGTGTCTGGTCTATTTTTATTGATATTGTTTATAAGCTTATTTAATAAGCGTTGATTCTTTTAGGTTTTAGATAAGCTTTTTATGAGTTGTTGTTTTTTCGATTTTTCATAGGTTTTAATGATGGATTCGAGTGATTCTAGTGGTCGTAGTGGTGTTGTTGATCCTTCTACGTTGGTTGATTTGACTAACGATCAGTCTAGTGTCGATCAAGGTTTGGATTTGCCATCCGAAAGTGTTCTTCATAGTCTTGCGGATGAGATTTCTGCGTATGAACAAGACGGTGAAGAAGCGGAAGCTGTTAAGAGTAAGTTTTCTAGTTTTTGTTGAGCTTAGTGCATGTTGCCAATGTATCATATATGATAGGAACCTATCATATATGATGTTTGTATTTTTACATAGATATGATAGCCATGTAACATATACTATCATATATGATACATGTCTATCATATATGATGTTTACATGATATGTGTTGAATTTTTCTAGTATTTTGTAATCATATATGATAGTATATGTTTCTTTTTGTAGAGTTGAATGCTGTGCGGACTCCTGAGTCGTATATCACTCATTCCAACTTTGATACTCCTGGGGGTACTGTTTACTACATTCCGAAAGTGCCTGCCGAGTTTTTACTTGTTAAAGGGAACGAGTACGATTCAGTTGAGCATTGCATTGCTGCTTACAAGAAGTATGCCGTTAAAGCTGGTTTTGTTGTTAGGAAATCGTGTCAGAAAAGATTGAGGAGCGGGATTGTGAAGCAAAAGTATTTGGTTTGCAACAGGAAGGGTTCCCCGAAGGATATATATGTAGACACCCTAGATTTGGAGAATGGTTATAACCAATTGAGGCATTCAAATGTGCATATCACCGGTTGTAAAGCTCGTGCTGTGTTTGACTTGATCCCTGGTACGACAAAGTTCAAGTTGAGTGTATTTGATACTATCCACAACCACGAGCTTGAACGTGAGGAGTACAAGCATCTGTCAAAGAATCAGAGGCAGTTAAAATACGCGGAGCAGGTGTTCATTGTCAAGGCTGCGAGTGTGAATATCGGTGCTACAAGAGCTCATCACCTTCTGACCGGGATCAAGGGTTCTTATCTGCTCGTTCACGGCACTACTGTTGACTTTAAGAACTTCTTCCGTAGCGTCAACTGTTACATCGGGGTCTATGACGCGCAGATGTTGATAAACAAGATGGAGAAGAGGAAGGAGTACGTTGCTGATTTTTCGTTTGATTATTTGGTTAACAAGGCTGACCTTATTGGCTTATTCTGGGCTGATGAAGTGTCCAAGTACAACTACAAGGAGTTCTGTGATGTTGTCTCTTTTGATGCCACGTTTAAGACAAACAAGTACAAAATGGTATTTGTTCCTTTTACGGCGATTGACAACCATAGGAAGTGTGTTACGGTTGCTGCTGGTTTGCTCAAGTTCGAGACCACAGAATCGTATGTTTGGTTACTTAAAGCCTTCATCAAAGCGTTTGGTAAAGCACCTAGCATAGTAGTGACCGATCAAGATAAGGCGATGAGGAATGCCATTGAAGCCGAGTTTGTTGGTACAAAGCATAGGCTGTGCATGTGGCATATCACGCAGAAGCTTCCAGCGAAGGTACTTTTTTTTAAGACTAGTATCATATATGATGAAGTAGCATCATATATGATATTTTATTAGTATCATATATGTTGAAGTAGTATCATATATGATGTGAGAACATAATTTTTACTCATATCATTTGGTTTTTGTATGTCTTTGCAGATATGTGAGAAAATATACAATGATCGTGTTTTTAAAGAGAAGTTGAACAAGATTATTTAGAACATGTACATTGGTCCCGAGGAGTTTGACACCAGATGGGGTGATCTGATGACAGAGTATGATTTGGTGGGACACAAGTGGCTGACGAAGATGTATGATATGCGTTCAACTTGGATCCCTGCTTATTTTTCTGACTCGCCGTTGTGTGGACTGATGAGGACTACGTCTAGATCAGAGAGCGAGAATTCTTTCTTCTCCCACTTTACCAATTCTAGCTCGACGCTTATGAACTTTATGAATTGCTTTGAGACGGCGATGGAAAAGCAAAGGAGTGTTCAAGAGAGAATGGATCATAATACAATGGATACTGTTCCGAAGTTAAGGACTTTTCTCAAGATTGAGAAGCATGCTGCAATGGTTTACACTCGTACCTTGTTTGAGTTGGTTCAGAAAGCGATTTTTGTTGGATTATGGTATTGTCAGATAGATACTAAGAATGTGCTCGAGGGTTCGGAGGTTTCTGTTATCAGAGTTAGGCATTTTGTTTATGAAGAGCCTGGTAAGAAGAACAAGAAAAAGGTGAATGATAAGGTTACTGATAAGGTTACTGATAAGGTTAAAGTTGGCGAGTCTTCTAATAATGTGAAAGATAAGGAAAATGACAATGATAAAGAGAAGGAGAAGGAAGATGATGAGGTTGACATGTTTACTAGAGAAGATGGGTTGTACAAGGTATGTGAGTTTTTTGTTGATGTAATATTTTTTTTAACATATCATATTTGATAAGCACATGTATCATATATGATATTCACTTCTTTTTTTTTGTTTTTTTTCCCAGGTCTTGCGCAACTTAGAGGATGGTTCAGTTATTTGTACATGCCAGTTGTTTATGAGGGTTAGGATATTGTGCAGGCATATTTTATGCGTGTTCAAGAATGCCAATATCGAGATGATTCCTCAGCAATACATTCTTAAGCGTTGGACCAAGAACCTTATCCCGGCTGCGTTGAGGAACAAGAGGAACATGTATGGGGAGAAGAATGTTGTATTGGAGAATTATTCGTGCGAGGCGACATCTATTGTTGATCATTGTGTGCATTTGTTGAGCAAAGACGAGCCTAGGTTGGGTGCTTTTGTTGAAAAGTTGAAGCAGCTGAAGAAAGATGTTGAAGCGGATTGCCCAAATCCTCCATCTAAGAAGAAGATAGACTGTTTGGAGCAGCTCGTTGGTGTCTCTCATCCGTCTGTACGTTTGGTTGATAATCCAGATGTTGGAACCCCTAGAGGACGTCCTGGGCGTCAAAAGCTGCGTATTAAAGGTGGTAGAGAGATAGCTATTGAGAAAGGCAAGAAGAACAAGATTACATGTTCGGTGTGCGGGGGTACTGATCATAACAAGAGGACTTGCACCGGTAAGCGATTGGAGGAAGTCGTTTTCGAGGATCCAGCTGTTGCAGATGCAAGTACGAGTGGATGAGCTTGGATAGAAGAAAAGATTTTGTTTTAGGAATTTTTCCCGTTTTATTTTACTGTTTGCAGTTTCTGAACATGTCATTTTATGATGTATGATGCTATTTTGTCTTGATCACTTTGATTCATGAGAAGTTGTTTTTGATACTATCTTTTTTTGGATAATCATATGTCAATGAGTCATGAGAAGTTGTGTTTAATCCCTTTTTTTTCTTTAGTTTGTTTGCTTTTGTCAGTTTTTAAGTTTTTTTTAGAGTATCAGATATGATACTGATGTATCATATATGTTAAGTTGTCAACACAACATATATGATACGTATGTATCATATATGTTAAGCTGTGTTCAATCCTTTAGTTTTTCTAGTTTGCTTTTGTCAGTTTACAAGTTTTTTTGGACTATCAGATATGATAGTAATGTATCATATATGTTAAGTTGTCAACACAACATATATGATACATCAGTATCATATATGATAGTTTTTAAGATGCTAATGTTACTTCTTTCAAGAATTTCGTTTCCATAGCAAGTGTGTTTTTACAAGTTTTTTTTGGACTATCATATATGAAACTAATGTTTCATATATGATAGTTTTGTTTTTAACGGTTTACATGTTTTACAATATCCTTCTGTTCTCTAGAAATTTAATTCAAGAACAATACACATGAAACAAAATATTCATTTTCCATTTCATAATAGAAAATTCGACTGGTTACAAGTTAAAACAAGTTGTATCCACAAAATGCGGTACATCCTACTTTACCGCCAGCAACTTGTCTTCCCTACGATTCTATCCAAATGTTTTCTAATGGTACGTCAGGTGTAGGCGACATGACTCAGGGGTAGTCGGACTAATGGATTCCTATTAAACGATCCACGATCTACGACCAGTTGACCCCAAGCTTAGAGCAACCCATCATGGGTTCTCTTGCATGCCGCGTACTCCTTTTCCGATTGGATAAGTCATCTAACTACTTCTAATCTAAATCAGTTCACTAATCTCTTTGCATAGCCTAATGTTCCAGTGGGTTAAGCGTTAAAGCTTATCAAGGTAGGCGACATGACTCGGGGGTAGTCGGACTAATGGATGCCTATTAACCGATCCATGATCTACGACTAGTTGACCCCAAGTTTGGAGCAACCCACCATGGGTTCTCCTGCATGTCGCGTACCCCTTTCCCAGAGGATAGGCTAAGTAAAGCGGAAGTCTTAAACAAAAATCTAAGTTATTACAGACCAAATTAAAAATTAATGTCTTCAACTGTATTGTCTTTTTGTCTTTCCTTCTTCAGATGGCGCTCTTGGCCACATCTCTGTCTTGTTCCTCCTTTCTTGCTTTGATTGCCTCTTTGATAACCTTTGTCTTGTATGGTTGCATCTGGTATGTTCTTGCAAATTCATAGGCTTCATCGGTTACCTGCTGCCTCTTGGTGTTCTTCTCGTGTGATAATATCTTTGCAGCTATCCTGAACCTCAGCTTCAGTATTTCCTTTCTTTGCTCATCTGAATCACTCGGGAAGTCCAAAACCCAACCTTTTGCACTTTAGCCCTCATAATGCTCCATGTGCATCATCACAAACACCCCACAATCGATGTCGTTGTACATTGTTCCCCACTTTGGTCGAATGATTGTATGCTTCCTGAGTTTTTTCGTCATTTTGTGCTGCACACTCTCCGTATACATCATAAACATTTTCATCTGCAAAAAAAGCCCCAAGTTTGTCATATTCTTTGGTGTGTGATTTTTTAGATGCTTTTTGAAATGCACAGATGTTCATGTTTTTTTTAGTTTATTTATGTATTTAGTGACTTACCAGTAGGTCACAGTACGTTTGGTACTTGCTTTCATATGTGCTGGCGACTTTCGAGTTGTCGATGATTGACACGGCGCCGTTGATGAGGTTAAAGACCACCAAGTAGTAGTGCTGGTGAGATATGACCGGGAAGAACACCTGCAGAGTTTTTATAAGTTATATTTTTTTGAATCTATTGTAAAATGTAATATCAAATATGTTATAATCCTACTGCTTTTGATTGCATGTCACTCATCATATATGATAAGTTTTTATCATATATGATAAGTTTTTATCATATATGATAAGTTTTTATCATATATGTTTTACTTTTTTTATCATATATGTTAGTCAAGTGTTTACCAGATTTATTGTAAACTGTAACTGTAATATCATATATGTTCTAATCCTATATGTTTTACTTTTTTTATCATATATGTTAGTCAAGTGTTTACCAGATTTACATTCTTCAACTGCAGCAAGTCCTCATCTTCTCCCATGGAGGTTCTCATGTTCTCTTCAAACTTTTGAAACTGCTTCTGGACGTCATACTATCCGTTTGCCAGTTTCCAATCAAACATGTTCGCTGTCTGTATTGCATAATCAATAATATATTTTTTGTTTTAGTTTGTGGACATAATTTTGTTATAAAAAACACATATGATGTAAGATGTACTTACAATCATAGTTGACATGAAGTACTGTTTCTTCTTTTTTCCTCCTGTGCGAGTGTGTTCTTCAAAGTTCAGTACATTTGAGTATGTGTCAATGACAGGTGCATCTACCTTTAAGCCCGGAGCCATTGTCTGCATGTTGTCCCTGCAAACATAGTTCAATTACTTACTTTTATCATATATATATGATCCTACTTGAATGATAATTAGTTTGTTAGTGTTTTAGCTTTTACTTACAGGTTGTTATTAAGCATTGAGAACAAACTCTCTCCTATCATCAACTCTGCTACAGTGAGCTTTCCCCGTGCTGGTGCTTTCTTGTTTATGTAGTTAGAAAGGAGCAAGCGGGATGGCCTCTTTTGTTCTTTTGCAGCATCATCTTCTTCTACCATCATCACTATCTGCTTAGGTGTTGTTTCAGGCGTTTTTGTGATTTGGCTGAAAGATGGTGTTGATTTGAGAGACTTTGGTTGCCTCGTTCCTCTGGTTTTCCTTGTCGCCATCGCTTCTTCCACAAGCTTCTTTTTTTGGCTTTCAATTGCAGCTTGGCGTTCCAACTCCATGCAATACATGTCCAGGTATTCATCAAACTCTGGGTCGTTTTCAAACTCCCCGGACAATGGCTCGTCTGTGAAAACAGTCTTATGAACCTCTGCTAACATCGCTGCTTCTTTAGCTGACTTTGGATGGTGAACCAACCCAGCTTCGGTGACCAGTTCCTCTTTTTCAGTTTCCTTTTCTTTATCTTTTGCCTTTTGAGCTTTTTGAGCAGATTCCTCATCCTCAGTTTGTATACTTTCAAGTGTAACCGGCTGTTTTACTGAAGCAGGAGCATCTTCTGTTTTCCCATCGTCTGTGGAGGTTTGCTCCAATTCCATGAAATCCACATCAAGGTCATCGTCCTTGTTTCTTTTGAATACCACCTGGTATTCCTTGCATAGACCAATTAATGTTTCATCATTTTCAAACTTTTTAAGTCCTTCTCCAAGTGTTTCAGCAAGCACTCTTCTTGCCTCATATATCTCTCCAAATCGATCAATACTTTTTTCAACAAACTCCTGCATAGAAAAATGTATGTTGCAAGTGTATTAGTATCTTTCGTATATGATACTTTATATATGATAGTTCATACTATCATATATGATAGTATGTACTATCATATATGATATGTACTATCATATATGATAGTTCATACTATCATATATGTCATAGTTTTTTGTTTTACCTCTAGTGTTTGTGGTTTCCTGTCTTTAATTGGTTCTAGATAGAAGTCGTTGTTTTTGTACACATCAATCCCCATGTGGACATCTTCTTCCTTGTACTCATCTTGATGTTCTAGGTTCCCCAAACATTGAATCTTCATTTCTTCTTGTATTCTCAACTTCATCAACCGACCATTCCAGCTTCTTATTGCTGGTCTTCGCCGCATCACGGCTACTCCTGGGAAGTAAGTTGAGTCCAGGTAAAGCAGCTGTGATAAGAACAAGTTTGTTTTGGTTAAAGACAACGAAAACATATAAAGTAAGTTTTAAATTAAAAAAACAGTTGGTTTTACTTACACACAAGAAAGTAGCAGGTCCGTTGTACCATCGTTTTACAGCTTGGTCGTTCCACTTGCTTTTACTTTTCTTGAGGCTTTCTAGTATATAGGACGACCAGTCTATCTCATTAATGTTTTGTTTCTCTGTGACCTTCTTCAAAATCTTCAAAGGACTTTCCCACCAGAGTCTAAGTTGCACATCGTGCCACCAAAGAGCATAAGGAAGTTCATTATGAAGGTGAAGTCTGCTGTGTTGGTCGACTGGATCCTTTTTGCAATTGTTGTTGGGCTTGGTTTTAATGTGCCGTATTGAGCCTTCCATTCTTCGATGAAAGCATCATCGTCTTCCCTTTCCGGTAGTTCATTAAGAGATATTGTCCCCATCGGGACACCAAGCATTTGTTGCACCCTTTCTCTTGTTATTTTGATGGATCCTTTGGGGAGTCTCAGTTCCATGCTTTGTGGATGGAACTTCTCGACAACATGGTACAGAAGGTGTGAAGACAGCTCGTCTATGGGAAACTCAATGTACCTCTCAAAACCAATTTGTTTTAAAACTTCCTTCTCTCATCTGACAGTCCCGAGGTTGCTTCGAACAACGATTTAGGTGAGCATCTGGTCAAGGCAGTAGGGTATACCTTTGTCTGCTTCTTTTTTGTTGGACCTCTACCCTTCTTCTTTTTAACCAAAACCATCGCGTAGTCGTCTTCTTCTTCTTCAGTTTCATATTTTTTTAACTTGTTGCCTTTAGAAGGTGAAGGTTTGACAACTAGCATCTTTGATGTGCCAACCATCTGCTCATTCTCCTCGTCATCGTCTGTTTCGATTTTCTCATCCATCTGGTCATCTTCTTCTCCTTCACTTGATTCTTCCTGCGAAGTTGTTTCTTTTTTCCCGGTTCTTTTTTTGCCCCCACTGTATGTTTGCTTTTGTCTTTTTGTCCCTTTATGTGGACGTTTTGCTTCTTGCTTTTGTTCCAACTTCCTTTTTCCGGCTTTTTTTATCCTTCTTTACCACTTCAGGAAAGCTTGCTGTGTTGCAAAATAGAATGAAACGTGTTAGTATTATACAATCAACATAAATGATACATAAATATTTTCTTATGCTATATCGTATTTGATAAAATTATCATTAATTGTTACCTTTTTTTGATTTTGAAGGGTTGATGAACTTGATTTTTGTTATTTTCTTCGAAACATCTTTGACCCTCTCTTCTTTCACAGGTTCCTCTTCATCCTGGTCTTCATCATCATCCTCGTTACTTTTACCCTCATTACTGACATCGTCTTCCTCCTCGTCTTCGTCATCTCCATCGTCTTCCTCCTCGTCTGCGTCATCTCCATCGTCTTCCCCCTCGTCATTGCCCTCTGGCTCTTCTTCGTTTTCCTCATCCTTGTTACCTTCTTCTGTCTCGTTTTGTTCAGACTCGGCTTCTTCATCTACATATTCTTCCCCGCTGCTAATTCTCTCGTCTTCTGAAACATCATATTCTTCCGTACCACTTTCTTCTACATTTTTTACAAAGCAAAGAGATGTTCAGTATTGTATGTTTGTTCCTAATGAATTAATATGATATGTAGTATATTTTTCTTACCTTCTGTAGTCTCTATTGGCTTTTCAGCTTTCTTTGTTTTCACATTCGTTTTTCCTTTGCCCTTTGTTTCAACAGCTTTTTCCTTGGTCTTTGTTTGATTGACAGCTTCAGTGGCACCTTTGCCCTTCTCCTTGCTTTGTCTTGCTCTTTCAAGCGCTGCAGTTTGTTCTTTCATCGTTTTTATAATAACTGCTGTAAAAAAAACTTATCTTATCAGATATGATACTTATTTTTACTTTTCTGTATTTTTTTTTTCTTTTTTTACCTAAGCTTCTTTTAGGTGGTTCTTGTGTCTCGTCATCCTTTTTTTTGTAGGCTGTTCATCTGCAATAAAAGCGCAAAGTTAGGCAAAATTACATCTGTTTGAAGCTTTATATGTTGCATAACTTATGAAATATGATGAATTATGCATGATAAGGTTCTATCAAATATGATGTCTCATTTTTTAACTATCAAATATATGTTCTAATCCTTCTGCTTTTGATTTTATTTTCACTCATCACATATGATAAGGTTTTATCATATATGATAAGGTTTTATCATATATGTTTTATCAGTCTAGGAAACCATTTTTGCTCAACCGAGATGTTTATATTCACATACAAGCAATATTTAAACCCAAAACTCGCTTAAAACTATGAAATGATGCAAGCAATATAATATCATATATGTTGTAATCCTACTGTTTTTAATTGTTTTTTCACTCATCATATATGATAAGGTTTCATCATATATGATAAGGTTTTATCATATATGTTTTATCAGTCTAGGAAACCATTTTGCTCAACCGAGATGTTTATATTCACATACAAGCAATATTTAAACCCAAAACTCGCTTAAAACTATCAAATGATGCAAGCAATATAATATCATATATGTTCTAATCCTAGTGCTTTTTATTGTATTTTCACTCATCATATATGATAAGGTTTTATCATATATGTTATACTTTTTTTATCATATATGTTCTATCAGTTTAGGAAACTATTTTTTCTCAACTTTTTTAAATCTATTCTGTTCATTTTTTTAACCAATCGAGATGCTTATATTTACATGCAATCTATTTTTAAACACAAAACTCGCTTAAAAGTATCAAATGATGTTTATTTTCATAGATCTACTATATTCATCATACATTTAGTTAAACAACATAGAAGAATCATTGATATAGCTTAAAAGTATAAAAAAACAGAGAAAAAGCTCAGAAAAAGCTTAGAAAAAGCTTAAAAAGCATTTAAAAAACTAAAAAAGCATAGAAAAAGGATGGATCTGTGATTTTATACCTTTTTGCCTTGTTTTTATAGTCCTTTGATCTGGTTTTTTGGAAGATGGCTCGTTTTTTCGGCTTCCCTTTCATCGTATTTGTTGATTATTTGATCGGATGATGTGTTTTTGAAGGTGAAATCGTTGATGGAGATGGTGGTTTTTGTTTGTGTGTGTTTTTACTGTGTGTTTTTTGTGTGTGTGTGATTTTAGATGGAAATGAAAAATGACGGTTGAATGTAGCGAAAAGAGGGGGTTAGGGTTTGGGCGGGGTAGTGAAATTACGTAACTACCCCTCCGCTTTTTTTGTTTAAACATGGATCGTTGATTTAAATGGATGAGTGGCCCAGATTTGTCGCCTTGTATCCAAAGGATACAAGGTATCTTAAATAACCGGACTCTAAAACTAAATAAAAACATTTTAAGTCTTTTAATAATAACCTCAAATGAAGTGACATGGTAATTTCAAACTAGATTTTTTTTTAATTTTGAAAGTAAACAATTAATTTAATACAACTTAAATAGAAAAATAAACAATTATATCTATAATAAAGAGGGGAATCACGTTTCCCTATGAACAGTTCTCTCTCACATACCTAATATTATATTCCCCTCTCACACAAGCACACACACCTCCCCTCACATACCAACAGACCTCATCTCACGAATGTGTGGTGCTGATCTCTCTCACCTAACTTTGTATCTATAATAAAGAGGGGGAATCACGTTCCCCTATGAACAGCTCTCCCTCACATACCTAATATTATATTCCCCTCTCACACAAGCACACACACCTCCCCTCACATACCAACAAACCTCATTTTTTAAATAACACCTCTCTGTTATTATCTCACGAATGTGTGGTGCTGATTTCTCTCACCTAACTAAAATTATTGGTGCACTGTTCATGTTCTAAATCTGATAAATATTGGTGCGTTGTTCATGTTCTAAATTATATGCGATTAGATCTTGATAATATCTACGATCAAGCATATAAATGGTTCAAATAATTATTATTGCATTGTTCATGTTCTAAATCTTATAAGAGGATCTTGATAAGATCTAAGATCAAGCGTATTTGAAGCCAGGTGCGCTTCCTCATCTTCAGAATAGTAAGGTGGCGGGTTCTCATAAGTTGTGTATGAAGAAGAACGCTGATGCTTTGGAAGCATAGGTAATTTTGTCGAGCATGAGCTCATAAAACCTCTTGAATTCAATGTGAGGCCCTTTTTTTTATTAAAGTCTGATTTATTGGTACTTTCGTTAAAGGATGTATTGTTTGGTTGATTAATTTGAATTTCTTATGTTCATTCGATGTTGCTTCTCAAAATTGCGATATATGGTTTTGGTTGCCTTATATTTCGGCTTTTGCTCCTTCGATGCCGCTTATCCTTTCGTTGCCGCTTTCTGTTGCGTGCGACGGTAGTGGTGGGTGCGTGACGATGATGGTGCACTCATAGGATGCAAACTGAACAAACGAGTGGTACATTATTAATACATTTTAAGGAAATTGGACTTTGTTCATTGTGTGCTATACATAAAAGTAAAAAATAGTTTCCATGTAAGTTGGGTATGTGTTTATTATATTTTGATGTGGAACATGCCTGTCAAATAACCATATAAGCTGAAATACAAGTAGCTACTTTCTATGCTTTGGGGGTTTTTTGTGTGGCTGGATTGAGCGGGGATTTATGTGGGCGATGATGACATTAATGCCTTTCGATGCCACCCTTGCTTTCGTTGCCCCTATCTATGGCGTGCGACGAAAGTAAAGGTTGTGTGATAATTGTGCTTGGCGCATAAGCCACAAACTAAGGCACCAACCCTTCTTGGCGGGGCAAACAATTAAGTTTGCAGTCATGTCGGGCGTAGTCGCTTTCTAAGCCTCACAACCTTTATTTTTATCCTGAGAGTGGAACTTTTTCTGAGCCTCACAACCTTGATTTTTATCCTGAGAGTGTAACTTTTTCTGAGCCTTAAGCGGCTTAATGGAAGCGAGGCTGGAACTTTTTCAGAAGCAGGTTGAGATCACCCAAAAGCTACGAGGAACGGCTAATGTGTGCAGTATGCTTGGTTTAAAGCTGTTGGCGGTGCACCATTTGGTGGTATGTTTTACTGGAATAATGGACCAAAACTTGGGAGATACACCTATTGAGTTCACTTTTCAGTGATTTATTCTGCCCATAGCAGGTATGAATAAACATGTTATGTTTCTTTCTTTTCTGGCGTTGAAGATTTTTTAAAAGCATCTAAATGATAGTAAAAACTATGTTTTTAAGAGTAATATAGTTGCTAAAAAGTATTTACTACTTCTTAGTAAGTTTTCAAACATATGCAGTATTTTTGTCACTATATTTCTGGATATAATGCAAGTTGAAAAGCTATATGATTAAAGAGAGTTGGCTTTAGAATGTTTTAAGCATTTCAATGGGGCGTACGTAGTTATGATAATATTTTGTCACTATATTGCTGATATACTTTCGGTTTATGGCTCAGAAGGCCTTTTTATGGCTCATTTTAAAAATGCATAAAAAAGTATTCTTATACGAAGATGTGTCACCAATGTTTTTACTAGCCAAAAAGGAACGGTAGAGATAATCAACGGTTATATAAGCCGAAAAGGAACGATAGAGATAATCAACCTAAAACGTTTGTCACCATGATCCGAAAAGTTTTCTGCTTATATAAGCCTATCATGTGACGATATGGTTATATAAGCCGAAAAGTTTCATATAAAGTGAGATAGTGAAACATAAGCCAAAACCCACATAAGCGATAAAACTGCTATATAAGCTTAAAACCAACATAGTCAGGGGTGTTTGTTTAAGCAGGCTTATACCTTATTTGGTTTTTGGCTTATGTTTTACACTTTTACATTTTTGGTTTATACTGGAAAAAATTGGTTTAAAACTTTAAATAATACAAAATCTCCGTTCTTGCAATGTAGTGAATTAACAACATATTTATGTACAGGTGGGTATCGAGATATGGTAAAGGATGTGATTCTTAAATGTCAGCGCAGAAATCAAAAGAGTCGTGCCGAAAAAAGTGGAATTCTTCTAAGATCCATTGCTTCTCCTTTTTTTCAACGAGATTGGGGCTGGACCGGATAGTGCATTGCAAATTCAAATCTTTTCTAATAGAAGTATTCAAGATCATTAATTCATGTAAGTCGATGTTTGTTTATTGCTTCCCCTCTATAATATACAAACGTAAGGTGGAATTTTCACTCATTTAGTGATACTATAACAATATATAACATGTCAAATAGGTTCAAGAGCCGGAAGTCGTCTAATGTGTATTTTTTACCCATAAGACCTTTCAAATCACTTATTCGGGCCAACTTGAACCAAATTCGATGTTGGTTGTACGGTGTCTGATATCTTTTGCACCATACCATCGTCACACATTAAATTTTAATCTGAGTCATTGTGCTTTGCAATGAATCGTTGTGCTTTGCAACGACTTTCTTAGAGGACGTACTTCAACCTTCTGAATATTTGCATCAAACTTTAACTTTGTAGTATCATCATTTCTATTTGTTTTGCTGTTCTACACATGTGTAGATAAACTTTAACAGGTTTAGAAATTGGTTTGCACCATAAAAACTTAGCAATTGCATGTGGTGCCTAAGACTGAAAAAAGCAAGAACCTTTGGTGCGTCGCCTAATAGATGACATGTTCTCATAGTGTAAATATTTGTTTTTTTTCTTGATATATACAACCACGACATATATGGATTTGTTAGATGATAAATGTGATTTATTTTATGACCAAAACATTCATTCGCTTTATGTGATTCGTGGTTAATGGCTAGCGTGAAATAGGTAAAATGCCTTTGTCTTATGCGGTTCGCGGTGCTGCACACCTATAATAATCACTATTTATGCTTAAATGTCGTCCAGGTAACTGTTCCTCGGATCTGATCTTCCACAGGCTTATATGAGAAACTGATTTAACAACTCTAAGGATCTAATCTTTTGATTACACTTAAGAGTAAGCTTTTACTAATACAATTTTTTTATATAAATTTAATTGAATTTTATTGTTTATTTTTCTGAATTTAAACCTGAATGTTTGGCGTAATTAGGCGATTAGGTAATAACCTCAGATATAAATAGTTATTAATCTTTAACTGTTGTATCTGTTAAGTTTGTTGAAAGCTTATTAGTTATAAGGCTGAAGACGAACCTGTTGTAGGCGAATTTAACCGCATGTGAACCATTAAGAGAGAAAATTTAGTAATAACTGACTCTTATTAACAATGTTATTAGTTTTTGTCGTTGGTTAGTTATTAAAGTGCACTGTGTTGATAAGGATGAAAACGATCTAAACTTTAGCCGAATCGAACTGTACACGTGAAGTTGATTGATAAATAGTTACTATAGTTTATTGTTGACAAGGGTAAAAAACTTTACATTTATTTGGCGAAGATAATTGATAAATAGTTATCATAGTTTATTGTTGACAAGTCTAAAAAACTGTAGGCATATTTTGTCGAATTGAACCCGTCGTTAGTCGTTAGGCCTGACGCTCATTGGTCATAATTGCTTATATTGTGGCTAAAACAGGTGTGTTTAACCACTGAAATGGACTACAATCGCCTCACATACTTAGAGGCAGTGTATTGTACAACATGGAAAGAACTGGTCAGGGTTATAATAACGCAAATTTCCTTTATAGCGCATGTTAACTAAGTAGAGGCTTGACTGGACTTCAGTTATTTTCTAAAACCAAAATATTAGAACTAACATCTAGGTGTTATTTTAATCAATGCTCAGTTTTACTGCTATGATTTACAGGCTTGAGCATTAATGAGCGTTTCCCTTTACGTGTAATTTATAGGGCAAAAACTTAGAACTCTTGAGTATTAGAATTGAGCCTATAAAGTTCTGCTGAAAAGACCTGCATCAAGAAAGGTGGATATAGCACGATGTACAAACGAGAATATATCCTGTTTTCTACAAAAAAAACAAAGGCATAAGGTACCATATATTTCAAAATTTTAGCTACCAAGTGTGGTGTATTTCATGTAGTTATGGATATATTTAATAATAGAGAAGTGATTTAGATAGTGACCTTTGTATAACATAGTTGAGTGTTGGTTGCCCTTTGTTTAATCTTTAGTATACTGTTTGTGTGAATGGTGCAATTTCAGTGAGTTGCTTTTCTTTTGCAGAATTTCAGACTTGGTGTCTATATATTTAGCAACTATATGCACATATATCGGAAACAAAACCAAAAGGCCAGACATCCTGCAGCGTTTCCGTATAACAAAATGCTTCCATCAACTTTTTTGTAACGACCTCCTGTAGAACAGTTTACATACATGTTCGTCGTCATCCCTTAACAACGTTACCAAAAACGAGCACAGCTCACCCGCGGCGGAGCGCGGGCATCATCCCTAGTAATTATAAAAGGGGTAGTATAGTTTAAGAACGTGCTTTCTTTTTAATTTTTAGCAAAGTTATAGTTTTGCTCCTAATTAATTAACTAATATTTTTTTAAAACGTTTGTAATAATTGTTTTAGCAAAGGTAATATGATAAGCTCGATCAAATTTTCCAATCTATGCTTAGTAGTAAAAAGTTAGTACTTCGTATCAGCGGCGGACGTAGAACTTAAATATAGGGTATGCACTACAAAAAAAATCTCTATTCGGGTTTTTAGTTTGAGGTTTCGGTTTAAATTTTTGATGCATGAATCCAATAAATATGCAAAGTAAATAAACTAATAATCAAAATACAATATTTCATGGACCACGGCAGCCGAAGAAACAAAGATAGAAAAATAGACTAAAAGTATCTAAGTATGAAAACCTAGGAAGATGGAGTTATTTGGAAGAAGGAATGTGTGAAGTTAAATGTTTGAGCTCATATATTTCTTTTATTATATTATTTTATTATAGTAGTTATTTAGATATAGAATTTTATATGTATTATACATGCGCTTTAGTTAGACATAGGGTCATCGGCTCACCTACATT
Source organism: Glebionis coronaria (assembly GCA_025667525.1). NCBI lineage: Eukaryota > Viridiplantae > Streptophyta > Magnoliopsida > Asterales > Asteraceae > Glebionis > Glebionis coronaria. The sequence goes on along the minus strand of CM046878.1, from coordinate 8,921,610 downwards.
TTTAAAACACCAAAGGTAAGCAGTTCCCAGTCAAAAGAGAAAATGATTCTTAGCAATTAAACAAGTGAATGACGAGTCTTTTACACAATCTATTATCTGATCAAACTTTTTTTTTCTTGGATGGTGCCTCAATATTAAAAGGGTGTGCATCTCTTACATTTTGTTGGTATACAATAATATTTTTACTATACTTGAACACTAGAAAGTTTTTTAAGGGTATGCAAGTGGATACCCATCTTTCCACATGTGTTCGCCCATGCTCCATATAAGACATCAAACAAAATGAAACGCGAATTGATATTCGTTTAAATACACAAATAGTATATATATAAAGTCTCTTAACGAATGGTGAATTGAAAATCGCGTTTAAAATTTATTGATTTAATGTTCGAATAACAAATTTTATTTTGATGATCTAAATTCAAATAAAGCAATTGGAAAACAGATAAAAGGCAAACAAGCTATGTTCTTTAAAGTTGATTTTGCCCAAGCTTATGATTATGTACGTCGGGATCACTTGTTAGATGTCCTTCAGGCGTTTGGGTTTAGTCCGAATTGGTGTAAGTGGATTCGTGGTACGTTTACTTCTGCGAGGGCTTCTATTTTAGTTAATGGGAGTCCTTCGTCCGAGTTCCAATTTCATGCCGGTTTAAAGCAAGGTGATCCTTTGTCCCCCTATCTTTTTATTCTCATCATGGAATCATTACACCTCTCCTTTTCTCATGTGGTCAATGAGGGTATTTTTAGAGGTATCTCCTTGAATGGGACGACTTCTATATGTGACAACCGTGGTTTTGGGTTTGTCACTTGGTCTTACTTTTAGGTTATTTTATGTGTGCTTACTTGAATTGTGTGTTTACGTGTTTATTTTGTGTGAACGAGGTTGGTGTGGTTATCGTTTATGAGTATAGAGTACTCATAAGTAAATCGAGGAACGGTTATTTCATGTTCATGAGCTCACAAGTGGTGACTATGAAATGAAAATGGTGATATTGTGGTGTTTACGTATACGTATAAGTATTATAGTAATAATATTTTTTTAGGATTTACGGTTTAGCATTTAGAGGTCTCGGGTGAGGTAATTATTCATATGAATATTTTTCGGGATGGTTTTAAGTCATTTAGGACTTAGTTATAAAGTTTATTTCAAAATTTGAGATTTTTTATAAAAGTGTATATTTTACGTCTTTTACGGTAAAACGCGTAAATTTGACTAGTTTTACGGTTTTGAGGTTTTGGAAGCTTTAGGAGCTGAAATAAATTAAGGAAAATAAAGGTAATATTATTAACATAATATTAAATAATAAAAATAAAAAAAAAACGAATTTATTGGGTGTTTGGGTCGTTTTAGACGCACTAAAGAAAGAGAAAAAGGGAAAAAGGGAAAAAAAAAGGAAGTTGGGTGTTATACTTGGACTAGGATTTTATGTACACACTATATAAGATAATCTAATAAATAAAAAAAAACATAAATCCCTGGAGACAAAGAAAAATTCGTGGGTTCCATAGAGGAGAATTAGGGTTCTTAAAAAAAATTAGGTTTTCTTCATCTTCCATTGATTTAAGGTAAAAACCTTCATTAACCTTTTTAATTAAATTGTTTTTATGTTTAATTAATCATTCTTATGATGGATTAAGGGTTAGGGTTTATATAAAAACAGTAGATTAATGATGTATTAATCATAATATGATGATCATATAATCTAGGGCTTGTATTAGAAGGGTTATAGGTGATTAATTAGATCAATTTGTTTAAAACCCGTTTTTAAAAACTGGGCAGAATTTTGAGTCTATTGTTTTGATCATATCTTGAGTTCTAGGAATATTAAAGATGCGATCAAACTAGCCCTGGATAGGTAATTGAGTTGGCTTTCTAAATCAAGAAACGAGAAATAAATTGGAGGTCGGGAAGTGGGTCAAAAATAGGTTACAACAGTCGGGGGTCAAAACAGTTTTGAATTCAGCCTGTTTTCTTTTTAAGTTTTGAGTTGTTTGGGGTACTTAGGGTTGCATTGGGATCTTCTCACGAACATGAGAGATGGTTTATATATCATCGTAAGGATCTGCACTTGGGCTAAGATTGTGGTTTAGGGTAAGACCCTCTAATAGTAATGAACTTTTCATACGTTTAAAATCAGTGAATTCTGGATAGGTAGCAATATATACACATATATCTGAGCCTTAACAGTAGCTTTAAGGTTAGGGCAAGTAGGAGGTTTTAGCTAACATGTATAAAAGTGTGAATATTCCTTTTACAGAAACCATGGGTATGTTTAAGTGGACGTTTGACTTAAAGTTTTGAGACCTAAAACTGGGACTGTTTTGTGTAAAATTATGAACGGGATAGCTATTAAACTTAACCAAGTTAGGGACTTGTTAAGGAAGGGTAATGGGGTGATTAGAGCTTAACAATGAGGTAATTATACGGGAATAGACTAGATGTTCATCATAGGTTGATGAGCCATCTTAGTGATTGGTTCGTGTATTGATTTCGTGTTTTTGGTTTGTTAGCTTGTTGCTAGTGCGAGGACTTGTGAAGAAGCTATCAGGTGAGTTTTATAGTTCTATATTTAATATTGATTTTGACTTCCAGATGGGATGAAAGAGACACTGTGTTGAGTTATTTTCTAAATTGATGTTGTGAATGTGTTTGTGATTTGAGATGGACTTGTGTGTACATTATGTGATTAACTGCTATGTGATTTTTGATTGTGTATGATTTGGATCGGGGGACACGTGCCATCTCAGTTATTGTGGTTTGACAAGGTAGTGGCCTTGTGGTTTGACAAGGTAGTGGCCTTGGGATAGGTACATAGTGTGATCATCTATGGTACCATGTTGTTTGGCAAGGTAGGAGCCTTGGATTTAGGTTTGGAATGATTGATCTTGAATGCTAGTTGTTAATACATAATTGTAGCACATTGTCCATATGTTATTGTGTTGATGGTTGTTATTCACAGCTTGTAATTGATTTAGCGTTGGAGTCTAAACCTATGACTCTCACCAACTTTATGTTGACGTGTTCTAGTGTCTCTTTCAGGTGATACTATGGTTAAGCATGAGAACATAAGTGGCTAGGATTGGAGAAGCTTAGGAATGCATATAGAAGGAGAAACCTCGTTTCCTTCTTCGTTTTTATTTGTTCTTTTATTAAGTGATACTGTGGCACACATATATTTGTTTGGTTATGTTATTTGTTTGTCTTGGGTAAGCGGTAGGACTGTTACCTACTTACCTAGACTCCTGAGTTTGATGAGATATTGTCATGACTTTGTGTCTCTATTTTATGACATTTCTTATTTCATATAGTTATCTCTATATACACGCCATGTTGTGATGATATCCATACGTCGCGCCCCATATTCTGCCATGGTGGGGTGTGACACTATATCACACCTTTTTTATGCTGATGATGCTATGATCATAGGGGAGTGGTCGGACGATAACTTGAAAAATATTGTTAATACTCTTAGATGCTTCTTTCTAGCTTTGGGGGTTAAAGATTAACATTCATAAGAGTCAAGTGTATGGAGTGGGAGTTCCTAGACATAGTGTGTTGCTAGCTTCGAAGTCTATTGGTTGTGCTATCTTGGAAGACTAGTTCCGATACTTAGGGGTGATGGTTGGAGTTTGTACCTCTCGTCATAATGTATGGGAGGACTTAATTAATAAAATGAAAAGCCGTCTCTCCAAATGGAAAGTAAAAACGCTTTCAATAGGTGGTAGACTCACTTTGTTGAAATCAGTGCTTGGGGCATCTCTGATTTATAATATGTCCATTTACAAGGTTCCTAAAGGAATTTTGCGGGTAATGGAGTCTATCCGTAGTAGATTCTTCAACGGTGATGATTCTTCAAAAAAGAAGATAGTTTGCGTGGCTTGGGATAAAATTTTGGCGTCTAAACAGAATGGTGGACTTGGTGTTTCGAGTTTTCATGCCCTTAATCGGGCTTTTTTGCTTAAATGGGTATGGCGGTTTATTTCTCAAGATGGGTCTCTTTGGAGCAAAGTGATTCAAGCTATATATGGTCCTTCTATTGAGTCTCATTCAAGTAAGTTATCATCTAATTGGTGTTCTATTCTGCGGGAGTTAACTACCTTGTCCAACAAAGGCTTAGACTTCCTTTCTCACTGTTCTAAACGTGTTGGTGATGGCTCTTCTACTCGATTTTGGGTTGATCGTTGGTTAAATGGTTTGGTTCTTCGTGATAGATTCCCACGTTTATTCACACTTGAGGATGATAAAGATGTGTTAGTATCAGTTAAGTTGGGGTCTCCTTTATGTAATTCCTTTCGAAGGCATCCTAGGGACGGAGTGGAGCAACAACAGTTCTTAGAGCTTACAGATATGATAGAGGCTGTTTCTTTTTCTACTTCTACGGACAGATGGCGATGCGACTTTCTAGAGATGGTGAGTTTCGGGTCAAAAAGGTACGTAATACTATTGATGGCTTATTTTTACCGATGTCTTTGGAGGCAACTAGATGGTTAAGTATATGCCTATAAAGATAAATGTGTTCGCTTGGAGGTTTTTTCGTAATGCTTTGCCAACGAGATCTAATATTCTTCATCGTGGTGTCCTTTTAGATAACAGTTTATGTTCGGTATGTAATTCTTCCGATGAAACCATACAACATTTGTTTTTCTGTTGTGAGATGGCCAAGATTGTGTTGGGAAAGATATGTAGATGGTGGGATTTGATTTTACCTCTCCAAGGGTTATTGTCCATCCAGGACTAGACGGATTGGTTTGTGTTTATTCGTCTCCCACTGAAACTTAAGGCGATGTTGGAAGGCGTGTTTTATGTGGCATGGTGGTCTATTTGGATGTTTCGTAACCGGTTAGTTTTTGATGATTCTCCTCCAAGAAGATCGGTCCTTTTTGATGATATTGTTTCACTGTCGTTTAATTGGTGTTCTAGTCGTTGTAATAGAGTTTTCTCTTTGGAGTCTTGGCTTAAAAACCCTAGTTTAATTTGTTTGTAATGTTGGTTCTAGCATCTTGCTAGTTTTAATAAAAATTTGCCATTAAAAAAAAAAGATAAAAGGCAAACTAAACTAATACTGAAAGGTAATCTAGACATTTAAAAGCAATTAAATATATTTAAGCATTTAAAAACAATTATAACTAACTAAAAAAATTAAAACAAATAACAAGTATTAAAATTACTAATTAAGAAAATCTACAATTATTTAAACTTATAAAACTCAAACTCTAAAAACTTAAAACTATTTTATAAATTTATTTAAGAAAAAGAAAATATTTTTATTAAATTAAACTATTTTAAATCTAGTTATTTAAACTACACGATCTTAAAAACTATTTTAAAAATACTAAACATTAACTATAAATTTTGGGAAAAAACTCAGAAAGTAAATAAGCTTATAAACGAGGTTTAGCGAAAGTGACTTCTAAAAATTAAGCTAGCAAAACAATTATGAATCCATAAAAACCTATGTTTAAAGCTAAGCATATAAAAGCTAAAAAGAATTTCAAATAAGCAGAACTGTTAAAATAGATTAAGGTCTTAACCAATTAGTGAACTCTAACTATTATATTATCGTACTATTCTTTACGTTCTAAATTTATACGTAGTAGTTCACATTACATTTTTGGAATGTCTCAACTTAATTGTCCACTACTAAAAATAATTAAAGAAGTTTGATAAAGTTTATCATATTTTCCTTGTTTGAAAATGTTATTACAGACTTTATAGAAGACTTTAATTAATAGCTAAAAGCAAAAATGTCATTATGCTAAAAAGTAAGGGGATAGAACTTTAATAAATGTATTTTTCTTAAACTTTATGTTTTTTGTCGACGAATAATAAATTTCGGGAAAGAAGGAGTACTAAACTCAATAAGCGGTAAACTACAAGATCGGCAAAAATTAAAAAATAGAAAACTAAATTTAGCACTATGCTTTAAGAGTTATCTCTAAAAGAAAAAATAAGCAACTGGATTATGAGAAACTTAAACTAAACCGAAGTTTGAACTTATTCTAACATGATCTCAGTTAACAAAAACAGATTTAATGAATTTGTTGACTCAGAATTAGGATCTAGCTTTTGTTAACCAAAAATCCAAACATCCCTTAATATTAAGAAAAGGCATTTTAAATTTTATTAAGACTTGAACTAAGCTAGAAACGTAAAACAGAGGACAAATAAGTTATTTAGCATAAAATAAGCGAAACATTAAGATCATTATTAAGCACTAAATAAGCAACTCCTATATAAGCTAATACTAGGTTTAGAAAAACAGAAACATTGGACTAAAGTAACAGAATGAAAAATTAACCTTATTTAAGTCAAGTAACAAGTAAGATAAGAAGATGAGTATTAAGCTAAGAAATTAAGAAAGATAAACAAGAAAAATAAACACATTAAGCGTAATAAGCTAAAAAACACACATGAAAGCATACAAAACAATTTAAAAGAGTAATAAAAGGAATTAAGATCTTGCTTCCATAAGCTAAAAGATCAACTACAAGCTTATTAAGAAACAAATTATCACCCATAAGCCCATCCCTATCGGGCTTATCTTCCATTTTAGCTTAACACTATTTTTGCATCCAAAACTTTGCAAAACCAAATGACTTACGCAAATAAGCAATAGAAAGCTTATTTGTGTATGGAAAACCTAAAATGGATTATTTTAGCTTCAGAGATCTTATTAAATTCAAAAGTAAATTTGAATATTATTAAAAACAAAATTCTAAAGACAAATGCAAAAGCCAAATTAAACATTTATTAATGATTTAAAATGGGGTTAAAGCCATAAATTAACAGCGAACTTTACTTTTTTTCTCGATATTACAAATATAGAAGATAAAATACTTATACGGCCATTAAAAGTTTAAAAACTGTTCTAATATTACAAAAAAATTTAAATGTCACCATTGTTAACCGGTCAAAAAGCTAAAAATACTAACACATCACTAAATTTTACTGGTGATAATCATATTTGACTAATTTATATTCCACCTCATCACATCAAATATTCTATTTTTCTTCCATACCTCTTTTTGACAGATTTTCAGTCACCACCATAAATATCATAACATAAAAACACTTTTAACCATAAAAATCATAAACATATGTACTATTCATTATCATTTAACCACCAAAAGAAGAATTTGATTTCATTAAGATCTATTTTGATGATGCGTTTATAACCACAAAAACATAACTAAAGAAGTAAAGATCTCCAATCATGAAGTGGGTGGATATGTAGAAAACGAGAAAGAAGATCCAGTAACCATTATGCATAAAACATATGGGTAATTTGGTCGGATTTTTTTGTGTGTGTCGACGGTGACTGCTGGTGTGCCGGAATCTGTTGCTGCTACTCCAAAAAAAGATGAAGTTATGTGGAAATGTTTGTTAAGTAGATCCTGTTCATTCTAAAATAACATTTTTAGAAATTGATCTCGTTTATATCTCCTTGGATTAATATTGTTATTTTTTAAATGGGTAGATCTTGTTTAGGTTTATATCCGGTTAATATTGTTCATTTTTTAATACTAAACTTTTATCAAAATCTAAATAAAAGTGGTTAAGAAATCTGGGTTCAATAAAAATATGGGCTAAAAAAAGAAGAAAGAAGAAGACGGGTGATGTGGAAAAAAAAGTAGGTGATCTCTCATGTATCTTTAATAAAATCTGGGCTCAATAAAAGTCATTGCCACATGTGAAAAAATTGACGTGGAATATAATATTTACACGTTACTAATAAGGAAAATGATTTATCCTCCTACTTGATATGCCTACATATCTTTCTACTCTTATAATTATGACAAATGGATTGATTAATGGATGAAATTAAGAAAGAGAATGAGTGGATTACACATGTTTTAATATGATGTGGATAGGAGGATAAGTAGGATGATATTGTAGGAGGATTTAATATTGCTCTACTAATAATAGTCGGTATTAACAGGTTTCAATGGCTATATAGATATTTTATCTTCTATATTTGTAATATTGAGAAAAAAAGTAAAGTTTGTTGGTAATTTATGGCTTTAACCCTTTAAAATGAGTACAATGCTTTAAATTGAAATATAATGAGGTTATAATAAGCTATAAGCTATTCTACCTAATCCATCTTACTCTTACTCTAAGCTACACTAGATGAATTTCTTGTGTGACTTGATTGGCTTTTATAGAGGCTTGCAACTTAATTCTCATTTGAGATGTGTTAATCCAATGATGCCTAAAACGTTACTTGAATTTTTCGGTCTCACTTTGTTTTGATTACGACAACATATATAAAAACAAGCATTTACGAAAACAACGAAAAACAAATTCTTGAGTTCAAGTATTTTTCATTTCAACCATTATCACTTAAGGTATGAACAAGCAAGTTTTCAACCTAACTAAGTGATCAAGGATTTAATTTTTCTTAAAATTCACCTTTTATTAAATGTGACAAAAGGTTTAATTAAAATTTATTTTTAAGAAAATATTTTATTAAATTATAAATTAAAAAATTTGAAAATGACATATTCCATATGGTTTAGGAATATCCTTTGGGAATAAATATTCTACCAGATGTGACTGCACCACTAAAAGACGAAAGGGAGCGGAGTCTACTCCGGCGGTTCCTCAAATGGCTATGCGGTTCCTTATAAATAAGGAACCACATGCACAATTAAGGAACCGCGCCCAGAGATAGCCGTTGGACCTTTGTCTTATAAATAGTGAACCATTCTTAAATTTTCTCTTTACCTCTTTTGCACATAAATTTTTAGATTCAATCCACCGTCTTAAATTATTCAAATCCTTGGTTATTTGGTTGATTAATACGTGTTTAGAAGTGAATCTTTCTCCTGCCATATCTTCCTCTCAAGTGCAAAGAGAAGAACCCTTTCATCCTTGAAGTGTTGTGTCTAGATTAAAGATCCATTGAAGATCAAACATTTATGTTTCATTCTTGTGTTGTTGTTGTGAAGATCGAAGTAGTTGTGTCTATTTGGAAGTTGTGTATGTTGTGTGGTTAATACATGGTCCTTAAAGTATATTGGTGTAGATTGGTCCTAGCTAAGATTAGGGCCCGAATTTTAGCTTAGAGTCGGAAATTGGTTAAGCGACGTGTACGGTTTTTCTACCTTAAGGAGCTTGTTGATTAGTGAACTCTCGAGTAAGGAGTACTCGAGGAGTGGATTAGTAATGAGGAGTGAGCTTCGTTGCCGAACCACTATAAATCCTTGGTATTTTGTTTGATCTTTCTTTTCCTTATCTCTTTACATTGTTTAGTTATTACTTGCATATACTTATGATTAGTAGTTTAGTTGCACTATCCTTTGTCCATATTGTATATAAGAAGATTTCACATATTTTCTCAAGTCTAAGTTTTTGAAAAGGATTTTTGAAAACCCATATTTAACAAGTAAATATAAAAAACTATTCGACCACCCCTTCTAGTTTCTACAATTGGTATCAGAGCGGGTTGCTCAAGCGTTTTTAAAATATATTGTATTTTAAAACTTGAATCGATTTATGGATTCCAACAAGTACCTAGAAGGGAAATCTATGCAAAGACCACCTCTTTTTTGAAACTGACCCTGTTTTATTTATTGGATAAATAGATTTGAAACTTATGTCAAATCAAAAGATTTAGATCTTTGGCATGTTATTACCAATGGTGACTTTTTGCCTTATCAATATTATGAAATTTCCAAAAAGAAAGAGTTAGTTACTTTTGATAATTCTAATGATGACACTAAGAAGTAACTTGCTAAAAATAATGAGGCTAAAATGGTGATTTATAATGCTTTACCTAATAAATAGTATGAAAGGATTTTCATGTGTAAAACCACTAAAGATATTTGAAACACTCTTTTAGTAACCCACCAAGGTAATATGCGAGTCAAAGAAAGCAAAATTGATCTTCTTCTTCAACAGTATGAACAATTTGTCATCTTAGAAGATGAAACTATTGATAGTGCATTTGCTAGGTTTAATACTATTATTACTAGTCTAAAAGCACTTGATGAAGGTTCTTCTAGCAAGAAAAATGTTAGGAAGTTTCTTATGGCGTTACATCCAAAGTGGAGAGCTAAAGTCACGGAGACTGAAGAATCAAAGGACCTTACTACATTATCACTTGATGAACTCATTGGGAACTTAAAAGTTCATGAAATGATAATTTTAAAGGACTCGGAAATGGTGAAAACCAAGAGTGAAAGAAAGTCTAGCATTAAAGGCCAAGAAAGTGCAAAGTGACCATGATAGCTCCTATTCGGATAATGATGATGAGGAATATGCTATGGCGGTTAGAGACTTCAAGAAGTTCTTCAAAAGGCGAGGTCAACACGTAAGACAACCAAGCAATGACAAGAAAGCCTTCTCAAAAACCGATTTGTCAAGAATGACAAAGGTCATAGGAAATGCTTTAGATGTGGTGACCTAAATCATTTCATCAGTGAATATCCTAAGCCATCTCGCGACAAGAATCACACGGCTTTCGTTGGGGGTTCATGGAGCGATAGTGGTGAAGAATGCGACGACGATGCTAAAGACGAGAAGTGTCTAATGGCTCATTCTTCCAGTGAGGTACATTCTGAAACCGAGTACTATAGCAATGATAGTTCCTCTTTAGATGATTTAAAATTGGAATCTAGGTCAATATAATAACCTATACAAACTAAGTCTAAAACTCATTTTTAGGTATACCTAGGTTTCCGACTCGACATTGCGAGCCGACTAATCCCAGGGCGACTACCCTTTTGGATAGCCCAGAGTCGTCGCAGGTGAACCTCCGTGGACACCCCCAAGTGTACACACCTAGTGAGGTTTGAACCCTTGACCTCTCCTTTGAGAGTCAAGGACCTTACCACTAATTAAAAAGAACAAATTCCTAAAATCAACTAGGACCAAGCTTGAAACTGAGATTAGTGAGCTAAGAGATAAATTAGCTAAGCTTGAGAAAAATAAAGAAGTTGATTTAGGTTGTCTAAGTTGTGAAAGTCTTAGACAAGAGAATGAAGATCTCAAGAGCACCTCCAATAACTTGGAAAAGTTCATGAAAAGTACTAGTGCTTTTGACGATATGTTAAGTAAACAAATTCAATTGAGGGAAAGACTTAGATTGAGATTTAACACTAATAAAGCATCTACTAGTGAACCCAAACAAGTTAGTTTTTTGAAAAACGTCCCACTGCCCGCGGTTCTTCGAAATATGGGGCGGTTCCATATCAATATGGAACCGCAGGTTGTATTAAAGAACCGCGGACAGAAGATGATTTTTGTGAAAATCCGCAAATTTATGAAAAGTCTATTTTAGGTAAAGGGCCAAAACATCTTGTTGTTAACAATGTTAAATTACCTATAATTGATAAAAAGGAACTTGATAAATTCTACAAGCCTTTAAGTAAAACTTTAAAATTTATCAAGACAATCATCTACTCCTCTAAGAGTACGAAATGATTCAAGGCCTAGAAGTAAAACAGTAACACCTAAAAGAAATGATCACTCTAAGTCACGACCTAGGAGTAAAACACCAACACCTAGAAACAACAATAATTCTAGGTCTAGATGAAAGACTCTTAAGAAAAAACAATGGACATCAAAATGCTCATATGAATTGGAATAATTTTCAACAATGTTTTTCTCAGTAGGGCATGTCTCCTCCATTCAAGCATCCCAACCAAATGTAAGGGATGTTTGGAACTAACAACTTTGGACCCATGAGATATTGGGGACCAAATGTTTGATTTTGTGTGTTGTTATCTAGTATGCTTGGGAATCTATTTGGATCCTGATGAGTGGATTACGGATAGTGGTTGTTCTAAACACATGACGGGTAATTGAAGTTTGTTCTCATCTTACAAATCATATAATGGAGGTAACGTCACTTTCGCTAGTAAGCTACGTGGTAACATCATTGGCGAAGGTACGGTTTCTCTTGACTCCACGACTATCGAAAATGTTGAGCACGTAGATAACTGAGGGTTTAACTTACTAAATATAGGTCAAATTTGTGACAATAAGTGTAAGGTCATCTTTGCGGAACATGATAGCGAAATCATAAAAGATGGAAAAATCATTGGAAAAGGTGTTAGAAAGCATGGGCTTTATGTCATGAAGGTCAATAGGAAGCCAAAGGACAACTTATGTCTAGCGACTTTAGATGATAGTTCTACTATTTGGCATACAAGATTTGGTCACGCTAATATGCGTTTAATTGAATCTTTAGTCTCTAAGGAGTTGGTAAGACATCTCCCCAAGATCAAGTTTGATAGTCTCTTTTGTGATGCTTGTAAAGTTGGGAAGTAAGTTCACTCAAGTCACAAGGCCAAGATTTTCGTATCGACCTCTTGGTGCCTAGATCTCCTACATATGAATCTCTTTGGGCCTTCTGCCATACGTAGTTATGGAGGTAACCTTTATACCCTAGTTATAGTTGATGACTATTCTAGATTCGCTTGGACTAGATTTTTGGCTACTAAGAATGAAGCTTTCGATCATTTCGAAACCTTTAGTCGAAGGATCCAAAATCAACTAGGATGTTCAATTGTCTCTATTAGGACGGATCATGGTAGGTAATTCGATAATGAAGTGCAATTCGGTGCCTTTTGTGAAGCTCATGGTATTACCCATAACTTCTTGTCTCCTCGCACTCCACAATCAAACGGGGTAGTTGAAAGGAAGAATAGGACTATCCAAGAGATGAGTAGGACCATGTTAAACGAGCAATCTTTGCTTCAAAATTTTGGTGCAATGCCGTTGACACATCGACCTATATTCTCAACCGAATTCTTATTCTACCTTTCCAAGGTATGACCCCTTATGAGATTCTTAAAGGTAAGAAACCCTCACTAGAATACTTTAAGGTGTTTGGAAGCAAGTGCTTCATTCTCAACACCAAAGACTACCTTACTAAGTTCGACCCAAAGTCGTACGAAGGTATCTTTTAAGGTTATTCTCAAACTAGTAAAGCCTACATATTCCTCAATAAAACTTCGGGTGTAATCGAAGAATCACTCAACGTGACATTTGATGAAACCCCACCTTCATCTAAGACACCACCTTTGGTAGATTACTTAGATGAAATAAACATAGTTAAAGACATGCAAGAAGAATTGAATCAATTCATGGCTAATGACGTTTGGGAACTTGTTCTCCACCTAGAAGTACTACCATCATACGAACCAAGTGGGTGTATAGGAATAAGTTAGATGAGAACGGTGTTGTGTCTTGTAACAAGGCTAGACTTGTAGCTCAAGGCTATAGTCAACAAGGAGGGATTGATTATGATGAGACATATGCACCGGTAGCAAGATTAGATTCCATTAGGATCCTTTTAGCTTATGCTTTTGCATTAGATTTTAAGCTTCAACAAATAGATGTAAAGAGTGTGTTTCTTAACGGTTTGATCAATGAGGAAGTATATGTGTCTCAACCTCCTGGCTTCATTGATTTTGAGAAACCGGATCATGTTTACAAGCTTAAGAAAGCTTTTTATGGTCTTAAACAAGCACACAAAGCTTGGTAGATAGAATTAAAGCGTTCATTGTAAAACATGAGTATACCTGGGAATGGTAGACAATAACTCTTTACAAAGAAGAAAGGTTCTCACCTCATAATAGTACAAATATATGTTGATGACCTTATATTTGGTTCAACTTGTCAAAGCTTGTGTGATGACTTTGCCAAAATCATGCATGACGAGTTTTTAGGACTCCAAATTAGATAAATGGACGATGGTATTTTCTTTAATCAATCTAAGTACATTAAAGAAATGCTAAATAAATGCTAAAGAAATTTAGATTAGATGACTCTAGACCAATGAAGACCTCTATGGCCGGCCTCAGATACTAAATTCACCGTAGATGATGATAGTGAGTCGGTAGACAACACCAAATATAGAGGTATGATTGGTAGTTTGTTGTACCCTACGGCAAGTCGACCGGATATCATGTTTAGTGTTTACCTTTGTGCTCGCTTCCAAGAGGCTCCCAAAACCTCTCACCTTGAAGTGGTTTAGCGTATCTTCTGATACATTAAAGGCACTATACATTTAGGATTATGGTATCCTAAAGGGACCGGCGTAGAAACCATAGTAAACGCGAACTCGGATCATGCAAGAGATTATGTGGACCGGAAAAGCACTAGTGGAGTTTGTACCTTCATGGGTTGTTGTTTAACTTCTTGGTTCTCCAAGAAACAAACCGCTCTTGCTATATCCAGCACGGAAGCCGAGTATGTGAGTGCCGGTAAAGCTTGTCAACAAGATCTATGGATGAAGCATAAACTTGTTGATTACGGGATTACACTCAATGATGTTCCCATCATGTGTGATAATAAGGGTGTAATAGACCTTAGCAGCATTCGCGAACTAAGCACATAGAGATTCACCACCATTTCCTTAGGGATAATTTTCAAAAGGGGAACATTGCGATTGAGAAGGTGCCCTCGGTAGAAAACTTAGCCGACATCTTCACTAAGCCACTTAAGAGGGAACCTTTTAATTATTTGCGTCTAGGTCTAGGTTTGATGGAACATATACCTTAATTGCGTATTTTCTTAATCGAGTCTTTTTCTCTTTTGAGTCTTTTCTTTCTTTGAGTTATTGAGTCTCTTAAACTCTTTTTGAAAATTCCTCTCATCTTTTTCAAAATTCTTAAAGTTCTTCCGAAAATGGTCGAGAAATGTTTTTGCATTGTTAATTAAATCTAAAAACATTTTTCATGGCTTTTTACTATTGATATCGAGCATACATAATTCATATGTATGAGTCTCTCAAATATAGCAAGAACAAAATTGAACTATGGAGGATCATTGTGTCATGACTACGTGTCTATATTAACACACCTCCAACATCGATTTTATTTTAAATTCATGTATCATGGTCAATTTTTTTTTTGTTGAGTTCTTGTGTGTTTCTTAGTCTTCTATTGCTTTTTAGCATGTCTCTATGATTAGTTAGACTAGAAAATTAGGATTTGCTGAATTGGAAAATTCCCCTCATCCTCTAAAACTCGACCTCTGGAGGCGGTTCTCAAAATAACCCACAAATCCATATATATATATATGGAACCGCAGGTAGAGATAAGGAACCGCGGGCAGAGACCTCAAAATTCGAGTTTACTGAAACTCCAAATTTGATCCAACACTTTTTGGAATCATTATTTCAAACCTTTGACCACCCCAAAATTATCTTGTGCTTTCTCTACTTAACCCTAAGCATTTTGCATCCTCTCTCAAATCAAAATGTATTATTCACCAAATGAAATTCTTGATTCTCCCCCATTTTCCCCAATCTCTTTCAATCCAAATTCACCCAAGAACGCTCAAAATCATATTTCTTCCTCTTTTAGGAATATTGATTGTGGAAATTCTTCTTTTCCACCACTACCCTTTTGTGTTGTTCCTCCCTTACATAATAACGTCATGCATCATGGGACATATCGTCATTATTGTCAATATCAACATCTTGCTATCGCTCATATCTATGAGGAGTTGAGTTACATTAAGAGCCTCCTAGTAAAGCCTCCTCTTCACTATGACTATAAGACCATTACCAAGCCACCACCACCTCCTTCCGCCACCACCTTGTCTTTTATTTAAGCATGTGAATTGCTTATCTCCAAGACATCTAATTCAAGCAAATTTTAGAGTTCTAGTTTAGCTAGGATTAGATTTATGCTTTTCTTTTGGCTTGTTTTGTTTTTCATACATCTTTGTATGATTTGTTTGATTGTATCTTTTTCATGTTTCTTTTTAACATGACTTATCATGGATCTTGGTTCTCTTTTTCTTCTCTTATTTCTCTTATTGTGTGACCTTTGCTATATCTATGTTGGGTGTTTCTTTTCTTCTTCTAACCCTTCTATGTAGCTTGTCACCATAGTTCGATTTCTTGGTGCCCCAAGCAAAGGGGAGTAAGCACCAAGGGGGAGCACTTGCAAAGTCCTTTTCTTCTCTTCTACAAAGACTTTTGCAACCTTTTTGCTTCAACAAAGGGGGAGAAATGAAATAAACTCGTCTTCGAAAATCTTGTTTTCCATGTGATTGAGTTTATGTATTGTCAGAATCAAAAAGGGGGAGATTGTTAATGCAATGATGCCTAAAAACCTTACTTGCATTTTTCGGTCTCGCTTTGTTTTGCTTCGACAATATATAAAAACAAGCATTTACGAAAACAACAAAAAACGAATTCTTGAGTTCAAGTATTTTTCATTTCAACCATTATTACTTAAGGTATGAACAAACAAGTTTTCAACCTAACTAAGTGATCAAGGATTTATTTTTTCTTAAAACTCACCTTTTATTAAATGTGACAAAAGTTTTTATTAAACTTTATTTTTAAGAAAATATTTTAAATTATAAATTTGAAAATTTAAAAATCGCAAATTCCATATGGTTTAGGAATATCCTTTGGGGAAAATATTCAACCAGATGTAACTACACCACTAAAAGACAAAAGGGAGCGGATTCTATTCTGGCGGTTCCTAAAATGGCTATGCGGTACCTTATCAATAAGGAACAGCGGGCACAATTAAGAAACCGCGCCCAGAGATAGCCGTTGGACCTTTGTCTTATAAATAGCGGACCATTCTCAGATTTTCTCTTTACCACTTTTGCACATAAATTTCTAGATTCTATCCACCTTCTTAAATAATTCAAATCCTTGGTTATTTGGTTGATTACTACTTGTTTAGAAGTGAATCTTTCTCCTCTCATCTTTTTCTTTCAAATGTAAAGAGAAGAACACTTTCATCTTTGAAGTGTTGTGTCTACCTCAAGGATCCATTAAAGATCAAACATTTATTTTTTATTCTTATATTATTGTTGTGAAGATCCAAGTAGTTGTGTCTATTTAGAATTTGTGTATGTTGTGTGGTTAATACTTAGCCCTTAAAGTATATTGGTGTAGATTGGTCCTAGATAAGATTAGGGCTCGACTTTTAGCTTAGAGTCGGAAATTGGTTAAGCGACGTGTATGGTTTCTCCACCTTAAGGAGCTTGTTGATTAGTGAAATCTCGTGTAAGAATTACTCGAGGAGTGGAGTAGGAACAGGGAGTGAGCTTTGTTGCTGAACCACTATAAATCCTTGGTGTTTGGTTTGATCTTTATTTTCCTTATCTTTTTACATTCTTTATTTATTACTTGCATATACTTTTGATTAGTAGTTTAGTTGCACTATCTCTTTTCCATATTGTGTGTAAGAAGATTTCACATATTTTCTCAAGTCTAAGTTTTTGAAAAAGATTTTTGAAAACCCATATTTAACAAGTAGATATAAGAAACTATTCAACCCCCCTTCTATTTTCTACAAGATGATCCATTTAAGCCCTTAATTACATCATAACTGTTTTTCGATGAATTGTAGTCTTTCGATCAAGTCCCACATATCTTCCACCAATCATAGTGTGTGGGATTGCCAACCTAGAGGGATTTGACGAGAGAGAGTATGTGTGAGGTGGCATGCCTTATAGAACAAAATTTATTGGGAATTAGTTTTGGGTGAAATTCGTTCTTAACCATGTGGATTGAAAGATAGATCCATAGTAAGCGTTTATTGTTTGTATTTGGTAGGTTGGGTAAAATACGTATTGGGCTTGTGGTTTTATTTTGATTTGAATTGGATAATGAAATAAAAGCATTATGTAATATATAACAAAGGCTTATAGTTTCAATCTTAATGGGTTGACACGACCCATTTAGAGGGTATGAGTTGTCCCATTAAAGACAAATACATATGAGATCGTGTCCTTGCGCTCATTCCATTCTCGTGCTTTTTTTTGTCCTTTTGGCTTCTTTTTTGCCCTTTATGAATTATCCATCACCAACAAGACACATTTAAAAAAACAAACATTTCCAATGCATATATATAGGTCATGTCCGTTTATTATTGGTCTTTTTAGCTTATTTTAAGAAAATAAATGATATGTGTTTAGGCACATATCACAAACTATTAATTTGAGTTAGAGCGAGTATTATTTGACTCTAATGGTAATTAGCATAACGAGATTTCGTTCAGTACATCATGATAATACCAAGGTGGTCATTATGACCTTTATCAAACTTAAAACTATCCATTAACAAGCCAAAAAAGTTATAAATTAGTTTCAACAAAGTCATATATTTAGTAGCTTAAACAATCATCAACACGGCTCACGAAAAAGCATACATCGCAAATCCGTTACACCTAGAAAGACGTCTTCTCATGGTGGCAACTCGCG
The DNA here is from genome assembly GCA_025667525.1 of Glebionis coronaria. NCBI lineage: Eukaryota > Viridiplantae > Streptophyta > Magnoliopsida > Asterales > Asteraceae > Glebionis > Glebionis coronaria. Next base: position 8,903,420 of record CM046878.1, on the reverse strand, counting down.
GATACTTCCGTTACAAACTTAGATGCTTTGTTCTCCTTGACTGATCACGTTAGCATGTGTTGTAAGCTTAAGCTTTTCTTTGATGGGATTGTAAACACCTCTATCAAGTATTTCTGGAGCTACATGAATAAAGTGCTTTTTAAGATCAAACGGACTCAGAAAAATTTCATTTTCGATGAGATTAAGTTTTTTTCGTTCAATTGGATTGCTAGTAGAAGGAAATGAAAAGTTTCTTTTAGTTAGTTAGATTGGTTTAGCAATCCATGTAAGAGCTCTAGGTACCATAGCATGATAGCATTACTTTTTCTCAGCCACATCAGTACCACATCAACTTTAACAAAATAACACCAACACCTCATAACACAACTGGTAACATAACACCAAATAACACAACTTTTTCCATCAACCTCATTATTTACCATAAAACCCCCGAAACGAATTATTAATTAAACAAACTAAGTTATTTTATTTCATTCATAAAAGAAATACATTCGGAATTAAAAATACACACAAAATTATAAAAAACAAGAAATAAAAAAACATACGACATAAAATAAGTAAGGCTTAACGTCTAGTCACGACGCAAAATATACTTTTCCTTAATAGCTTGTTTTTTTCGGGAAAGCCCTTGGTGCTAAATGCGAGAAATTTAAACTCTTCCAACTGCATCACCATGCAATCTTTCTCTTCAGTGACCTCGAAGGCTTGTTTGGCCATTTCTCGTTTATGAAAAATCTCGGCCTTCATAAACTCTCCAAATTGGGTACTTCCCCTTGTGATTACCCTGGTGCTCGTGCTATTCTCGGATCCGAAATTATTACTCGCATGTTTTTTGCCGAGAGGATGTGTCCTTGCATATGGAGAAAAGATCTTTGTTTGCAACCCCAGGTGCGTCGAGGGCACTTTGGTCAAATCAATCGGCTCCGGAGCATCCATTTTACATGGGCTCTCAAAAGTTCCCAAGCGTTTTCTTGACTAAACGGGATATTCTTATGCTCCTACCGATACATACTTCAAGCCCTCTCCATAACATCTGTATCTCCCTCGCCATTATTTTTCTAAACGTTGACTACGTTTAAGCACCACATTAAACTTTAGAAAGAGCTCAATGTATGCCATTTTCTTGAAAGCATATCATTGTTTCTCTTTTGGAAATTTTGCGCGTTGAACTTTTCCATAACCCTATACCAAAATGTGTCCAACTTTTTGCTCTCTCTCGACTTCCGAGTCCTTGGAAATTCCAATGTAACAATTGGCAAACAAAGTTTCCTCATCTGAAGTCCAACGTGCCGTGCAATCCGACACGTCCAGATTTTTTTTCAAAATCGGGATCGATTCGAGATCCATGGTTCTTTTTAAGGTGTTTTTATTTCGGGACCGTTTAGGTGCATCAGGTTGTGATTGTGATTGTGAATTTGAAGATATTTGTTCTTGAGATAGTGGTTTTGGGTTTTGTTGTAGGTTTAGAAATCATGGTTTAATTGTCACTGTTGTTGAAAAAGGAAGTAATGTTGTTGTTGTTGATAAAAGAATTCGGGATTGATGGGAAATAGGAATTGTGACGGATTTGGGTTGATGATGAAGCCTCGCTCGGTTTGATGCACACTTGAGTAGATTCAAGAAAGAGGGGTCGTTCGGGTTATGAGGAAGATATACAACCATTTTTAAGAGAATAAGTATATCGATATATTAACAAATTTGGTAATATTATACTAATCGTTTGGCCAGGGGAGGGGGGGAGGTGTTGAGTATATGATTTTTATTTTAGGCGGCTAATGGTACTAAGTTATTAACTATTGGAAATGGAGGAGGGGGGAGGGGAGGTAAATTGAATATATATATTTTTAAAATCCCACCAATTTGCGTTGATGGGTTAACAGGGGGGCATAATGGTGTTGAAATGTTGGGTGTTTAGTACCATAACGCGCCATAATGTCGGTCCACGTCGATATAACACTGGTGCACCGTTATTGTACCGTAAGCTCTAACTCTTTATCTTCTCATTTGTATTTTTTCTTTCTAACATTCTACTAGTTGTTTTATTGAAATGGGCTTCTCAAAAAAATCTTAAATGCTAGCTAAAAGTGATTTTTACACTAATTTGTCTTAAAAATAAAAAATATTGCTGATATAGATTCATTTAATTACACGGTCCACATTTTGTTTATATTCTAGAGTTTATGCATTAAATTATTCAAACACATAAATGGCTAATCGCTTCGAAAAATTTTTAAAGATCTTCAAGTTTTGTGGAAACACTTTTAGAAAAACTTTGCTTGCAATGAGAAAAAATTAATCCAAAAACATTTTTAAATGATGAAAAGCTATTGTCCATTTAACCCATTAAAAATGATCTAAGCTAAACAAATGTCGTGTACATGTTTGAATTTTAAGTTGCAGTACGTGTACTCAAGATATTATTATCAAATACACCATGATATAACATTTTAAGTTACAGTAAAACTCTTTTTATTTGTATCTGACGGGGTGTCACGTCACCTAACACTATCACTTAAAAAAAACCTTTTCTTCTTCTCTTCATTTACACTCGCTACTATCAATTTTATCTTAATTCAAAGTTGTGGTTGGTTATGGAAGCCGAGTTGGTAATTTTGATCGGGTGAAAATTGAGATAGGTTTGAAGGATATTGTTGCAAGGACCCGATCGAGTTTTTCGATGATGGATTAGACGGATTTGATGAGTTAGAAGTAGAAGAATATTGTTGTGGGTGGGTTTAAAAAGAGAAGTAACAATGTATGTTTAGTAGCGTATTTATAAATGAATAAAAAAATAAAAGTTTTGTAAATAAAAAAAGGTAAACTGCAAATTTCGTCCTTGTACTTTACGAAATTGGCAAATATGCCATCGATAGAAAACTAGGTGCAATTTTGCCACTATACTTAAACTTCTCGTGCAATTTTACCACCGAGTTAACGATTTTTGAATTTTCTCCGTTTTCCTCCGTTAACTCTCACACGTGTCTGGCACGTGTGGTTATATTCGTCATTTCCACTCGTACCAAGGACGCTAGCACTCTTCCACCTTACCTTTGTGCAAAAAAGCCCCCGAAACATTATACCCACCTTTCCAAACACTGTAGCTTCCCGCCAACACTTTCAAGGACTAAATTTGCAACATTCACTAGTATCTCGACATTAAATACCCTAAATATTATCAATACTCTACTGGTTCAACTTAAGTTCATACTGCCAACCCAAAACTCGATTCAATTGCTTATCAAGTAGCTCTAATGACGTATTAGAAAGAAGTCGTTTTTAAAATACACAATGATGGGGTTTTTTGTACATGGCCCGCTAAGGTATGTAAATGGCAATCGTAGCCAAATTTGTGGCTTTAGTTCTGAGGATAGGATATTTACAATTCGCCTAAATCGTACGTTCGGAAGGCTTGGCGATGTGGAAAAATGGACTTTGTTTTTTTGTTTGCTTAGCAAATAACTAAAAGAAGGTTTGAAGTTGATTTATACCGACAGTGATGTGCATACGATGTTGGAACTAGCTTGTAGGAATGTTTCAATTGGTTTGTATGTTGTTCACAAGAAACAGAGACTAGCTCAGTATTATTTCAAGAACCTTGATTTAGATTAAAAGGATTCGGATGGGGATTATTTGGGATGGGTAGACGATGATGCTAGGTTGCGTTGCTATAGTTCAACTCCGCGACTGAACAACCTTTTCAAAATAGGAAGACGAACAATAACAACCAAAGTCAAGGTGGTAAAAATAAAAGATTAAAGAGAGCGATCGTCGTAACAAAAGAAGGAAACAATGATGGAAAAGGCAAAGAGAAGAAGAACACAGAGGGTAAACAAACGAGTACTAGAAAAGGGAAAACAGTTGTGACTAAGGGTGCCAGTGAGACTGAGCCTCAGACTTCATTGGTGAAGAAGAAGAGAGCTTTGGAAAAAGATAAAGGGATAATGGTTGAAGAGGATTCAGGTTTTTACCCGAACGTTGGTGCAATACGAAGGTCTACTGTTATTGTCATTAGAGAGGGTGGATCTTCAAATCTTAGGAGTAGGTCTAAAAACAGGTTGTATGTGAGGGTCGGGGGTTCTGTTTTCGTTGATAATGTGGCCAGAAATAAAGGTCATATAAAAAGGTTTGTTGTGCTTGGTGTAAGAGCTCCTAACAAGGAATTGCGTACTAGGTCTTAGAGCACCAACATATGTGGGAAACCAGTGAACTGAAGATGGCGGTTACGAGGAGTGTTTATGATAGTGTATATTATTATTCCAAATAGTTTGTAACTAGATAACCCAGTTGTTAAGGATTGATAGGGATATGATTTTGTTAAAAAACAACTTATAGCTTATAATCTTCTTACTGCTGTCTTGTTGGTGATAATTATTGTGTTAACAATATTTGGTTACTCTGCATATTGGTAATGAATGTTAGGTATCTATTTTTTTTTGTTAAAAACAGCTTATAGCTTATAATCTGCTTATTCTTCTGTTTGGGATAATGCTTATTACTATGTTAAGGACATTTGGTTACTCTGCATAAAAAGAGGAATGGTTAACTATGGACTCGAACCTGCGGCATCACCGTCACAACACACAACAATTACCGTTAGCGCCCTTGGGTCTTTTACATAAATATTTGTAGACCTCTTATACTTAAAACCTTACTTGTTAACACCTTATTTTTTTATTAATTAGGTTGGTTATTAACATATCTTTTAACTGCTTATTAAACTTACCATTAACGCCCTTGGGCTTTATCGTTTCTGGTTATTAACCTTGGGCTTTTTCGTTTCTGTTAGAGTTCAAACCAAACATAACGTCGATTATCAATTAACAATTAATAGAATACCTTCAGTAAATTTTAAACTAAAAACATAACATCATAACTGAAACTAAAACACACTAATTAACATTTGGTTAACATTAAATAATCCAAAAGATATGTCATTGGCAACCGATATCTACAAACATCAACCCTTTATGAACCAACCGGTTCACATCTCTCTCCGCCTCGCTGAAAAGTCAATCTTGTCAATAATCTTGTTGTGAATATGGGTGACCATTTTCATCAACATCCTTGCCTTGTGCATGTCGACAGTTTGGAGTGCCTTGAGGTTTGTGAGATTTGCCCTAACACATCTAGAAGGATTGTTATTTTGGAGCTCGAGCATCAACTCCCCCTACGTATGACATGTTCGGTCAGTTGTTGAGTGTTATTCATCAACTCTCTTGCCTGCCATATGTCCTCATCAATCTTTGATTGGTGCGAGGCTACCATCATTTCACCTAGGTGAAATGATCCAGACATACCAACTAGTTCAACAAGTCGAGCCATTATATTAAAAGTAAATGGAAGGATAATATATGTAGAAGATGCAAGGTTTGTGTGTGTGCGCGCGCACGCGCCCGTTTTAAGTTAATATAGTGTGGTTATGAAGAAGATGGAAAGTTTATCTTCGTGCAAAAAACGTCCCCGAAACAAAAGATGTCAGTGTAATAATGACCGGGGCGAAAGGTGGGTATAATGTTTCGGGGACGTTTTTTGCACAAAGGTAAATGTGGAAAAGTGCTAGCGTCCTTGGTACAAGTGAAAATGACGAATATACCCACACGTGCCAGACACGTGTGAGAGGTAACGGAGGAAAATGACGAAAAGTCAAAAATCGTTAACTCAATAGCAAAATTGCACGAGATTTTGAAGTATAGTGGCAAAATTACGTGTAGTTTGCTCTCGATGTCAAATTTGCCAATTTCGCAAAGTACCGAGACGAAATTTACAGTTTACCCTAAAAAAAAGTATACGTTATATAACGGTTAGGAGGAGAGGGTGATTTTTTTAATCGTTTTTCTCGTTGTTGGAACGGCGAGATAGTCATTTGACGAGCAAACTCAATATCGTGGAGAAGTCTGACGAGCTGTGACGAGGTGTCAACTCGCACTGGCGAAGGTATTTCGCCGTGATACCTTATACTCTAAGTACTACTTGTAATGAACCGTATGTACCTGTTGTAAACTTTAAACCTCATAATTCAAGGCAAATCGAGTAAAAGATAGAAATCTATGACGTCTTTATATTCTGTAATTTCTTAACAAAAAGTTGGGTTGGTTTGGAATTGTTACACACATAATCTACCCAAAAGTAGTTAAACAAAAAGTTAGTAAATATGATAAAAACTACACTCAACACAACCCTAAAGTAAAACTAGTTGAGACTATCTTTAAAGTAAAATTGACCACGAACACCTTGTATGCAAGGAGCTAGACGGCTGTTTTTGGAATAACAGGGCAATAACCCAATAAATATAATATTGGCCAACAATATTGATTTGATTCAATCACATATATGATTCATGGTAACGTCACACAAAAGCCATTATATAGATATATTAACAAATTTGGTAATCTTATGCTGACCAACCGTACAAAAGTGTGTGAACATGAAAAAAAAAGTAAAAAAAAAAATAAAAAATAAAAAATTCATATTCACATATACGTAACGTGTGAAAACTATGCCAATATCATGCAAATAAGTTGACCTAATAACCTTATATAAATGTAACATTATTTATATATCCAAACCACACTTTCAAAAACAACCAATTTCTAAATAAGCATCTATGGCATCTAATAACACTACTAGTTCTCCACACGGTGCGGTTAGCATGGAAGCTCCATTGAAAACGTCCGCACAAATACCCGAGTACTCCTCACGTGGTAGTAGTTCCAAGAAACATGCGGTTCTTGATGTGTTCTTGAGGGCGGTGTTGTTTGCAACTGCGCTAGCTGGTATGATTCTTATGGCGACTGCTGAACAAACGAAAACGTTCCTCGTTGCCCCAGGGTTATCGATAACTAGAACTGCCAAATTTAGTTACTCGCCAGCTTATATGTAAGTGTTGCATGAAAAGTTCTTAAACTTTTGTCTAAGAACTTTTGACTTTGTGGAATTGAGTGCTTATTTGATTTTGGTGTAGATTTCATAAGATTTAATTTTCCGGCTTATTACGAGACTTAGGGACTTATAATTAATATAAGCCCAAAAATTTCTAAACCAGAAAACTCGGGCTTATATGAAATATAAGCCATAATCAAATAAGATCGTACACTCACAAATAAGCTTAGACAAACACCCTTATAACATGATTTCCAACTAGATAGTTGACTATTAGCTTAATACGTTTCAAGTTAATTAGGAGGAGGAATAAGTGCTTTACAATTTAATTTATAAATTTTCAATTTCGACTACTAAATCGTGAACTATGATCTAATATATTGTTCTTATGCAGATACTTCGTAGCAGCAATGTCCGTGGCGGCTTTATATGCTCTCGTCAGTTGTTTGGTATCAGTTTTCGCGTTGGTGAAACCTGGAGGAAACTCTGCGAAGCTGTTGTTTCATTTTGTGATACTTGATGCGGTAAGCACTTGAATCATACTTACACGTCGAAAGCGGATCTATGCTTCTTGACAACATTATCTAAGAAATTTCTGTTGCTATTATTAGTCCACAACCAAGTGGTTGTTTATTCAAATTTCATTAAATAAGCAAGTAGGTTCATAAATATAGATAGTGATCACTATGTTACAATTATCACCTATCTGCAATGCAGGGCTGTCTCGTTGGTTTTTTTGCCCTAAGCAAATAACAACAAAAAAACTTTTTTACACGCATTAAATAAAGAGAATTTGCATGTAAAATTGAATTATATAACTCATATATGTTTAATATTATATGTATTTATATACAAAACTAACAAAAATATGGTATTTTTAGAGTAGAGGCCCTGTGCGACTACACATGTTGCACACCCATCCGAGACCCATCTGCTACAATGCGTTATTTGTTTGCACAAGCAAGTAAACTAACTTATACTAAATGTGTATCGATGGTGCAGCTGCTTTTGGGGATTTTGGCTTCAACAACAGGAGCATCAGGAGGAGTTGGATACATTGGACTCAAAGGAAACTCTCATAGCAATTGGAACAAGGTCCCCTGTGGTAGATTCGATTCCTACTGTCTCCACTTCAAAGCCGCGATTCTTTTGTCACTCGTATCCGCCATTACGGTTCTTTTGCTTGTTTGGCTCTCCGTTTATGTCCTTTCCAAGAAGATCGCTAGGCGATAGTTTCATTGGTATCATAAGGATTTCCCATGTATGAGTTTGATATGATGTTATTCTTATTAATCTTTTGTCGTTTGAATTTTTCATGTACATGTGTTACTGTATATGATAAATATAGAATTCTGAACCTGCGTACATGAAGCTTTAGTTATATGTTAATTGGTCCATATATACATAACATAAACATTGTGGTCAAGAACTCTTAGGCAAGTCGCATCGGTGAGGATTCAAACACGGTCGACCAATTTCGAGACGGGCCTTGCTATTTACACACTTGACCTTCTTCCTATAACCCATCACTGTCACATCACTACTTTATATATTATCAACTAGACAATTATTTTATCTTCGAAGACATTTTATTATTACAAGTCTTATGTAATATTATGTCACATATAATATGTATTGTACAATTTATTTTATTATCTGCGTGCATTTTGTCATTTATGTTTTTCACATTGCATCTTTAGGGTCTGTTTGGTAAGAGTTTTTTTAAAGTTTTTTCAGAACTGTTAACTTTTTGTTTAAAAAATAATCTAATAACTTTGTTTGACACAACATTTTTTTACAGTTTTACCAGCTCTTGACAATATAAAAAACTGTATGGAACAACTTTTTATTTAAAAGCTATTTGGTTAACATAAAAAGCTAACAACTCTAAAAAAATGTTGTGCCAAAAGAGTTATTAGATTATTTTTTTAACAAAAAAAATAACAGCTCTATAAAAGTTTTAGGAAAGCTCTTACCAAACGGACCCTACAATTCATGATTTAAAACTCTGTTTTATTAGAATATGTAGATAAATAAATAAGTTTCGCGCACGTAGGGTTCATAAATAAATTAAATTTATTTTATTATTTTAGCATAATATACAAATATTTGATAATTTTCTCGTGTTTTATGTTTTATAATTGTTATATTATGATAACTAATAATTATGCATGTAGTTTTACATAAAAAGTATTATTATATTAGTATTACTGTTTAAATAGATTTATATTCTTTCAAAAAAAAAATTTAAAATTGTTTAACATTTTTATCTTTTTTTATTTTTTTTAAAGAAAAATATTTAGTTATTTAAAAATGTTTTAAAACATTTATTTACTTTTTACTTTTTGAAGTTAAATTATTTAGTCATTTTTACTTTCTTTTAAAATCAAAGAACAACATAAATATATTAAAAAAATGATAACTTTATTTATTTTAAAATTTTCCTAAAAGTAAGGTAAACTTTTTTTTTTAAAAAGAATTTTTTTCGGAAAAAAATTAAAAAAATTTCTTTTGGGAAAAAATTAAAAAGAATTTTAAGAAAAAATTAAACTTTTTTTCGGAAAAAACAAAATTTTCTTTTTCGGAAAAAATGAAATATTTTTTTTGCAAAATACATCCCTCATGACAAGAAAACGAAAAATATTTGCATCGTTAGTCGTGAGAATGTATTGTGACAAACGTTTACCTAACGGGTGGTGTATAGTGTCCATTGTCCAATACTTTCTGTCTAATAATTTCCGCCAGAGATTATTGTCTAAAAAAGTTTATACCACATGAATGTATTTTACAGTTTACTTTTTAAATTTTATACCTACTTTTAAGAATACGCAATTAATTTAAAACAACTCAAAATGTAAATTATAATTTCGGATCAAAAGTAATACTAACTAAAGAAAGTGATAATTTTTTTTAACATATAAATATTCACAAAGTGTTTTGATTTGCTATATGAAAAACATATTTACAATTTTAAATTTAAACTTGTAAAAGGCTACTGAATATAAATGTTAAAAAAAACGTCACAAATTTATTGCAAATCCACTTATTATATTTTAATATTACGTACTCGTAGTAATATTCTATTTCATAATCTCCACTTGCTATATTTTTATTAAGTAAAGCCAAATAGCTAATCAAATCCATCAATCTATTCAAGAGATGTCACGAGTGTAAATAGAACAAGCTCGCTCTTGTTATACCAAACGAGGAATAAAAAGAGCCGTTTAGCTGTTGAAAACAAGAAAAAATATTTAGAATTTTAAAATTAAGCACTTTATCTTAATAAATAACCAACCAAATTAATTATTTTTCTTACATTATTCAATTACAATTAAAAAGTTACCCATTTCACCATGTCTAACAAGAGAACTCCTAAAACAAAAAACCTAAAATTCCCAAGGTCCTCAAGAATGTTATAGGATTGATTTGGGGAAAAATGATGTTGTTATAGGTAGGGGTGGCAATTTCAAACCCGACACGAAATCCGACCTAAAACCGACACGAAAATTAACAGGTTCGGGTTGAATGTATTGAATCTTAGGTCAGGTTTGGGTCGGCCTATCTGACCCATTTATTAAACAGGTTAGGTTTGGGTTGGAAAAAAATTAAGCAGGTTGACCCGACAACCCGTTTAATTTTTTTTCCTTATATTAAAAATGATTAATATTTTACCATACGTGTTTTCTAGGTTAAACATACCGAACATAAACACATTTAACATGTTTAACACGTCTAATGTGCCTACTTTTATATATAAAACTTGTTAAATGGATCAATATATAAACCCGTTTAACCTATTCAACCTATGTAACATATTTAACGTCAACCCAAATATATATATGGGTTAAATGGGTTAGGTTCGGGTTATGTGTAAACGGGTTAGAGTTGACATAACTGACCTGATTATTTAAATGGGTTAAGTTTGGGTTGGAATTTTCTGACCCGCCAACCTGACAACCCGAACCTGCTAACCCGAACCCGACACGAATTGCCACCCCTAGTTATAGGATTGATTTAGGCCTACATAATAGACCTACAAATACACATACACCATACACATTTTGTCAAGTGTCAACCACCCATTCTCTCTCCTAATAATAACCAATCAAAATTTGAATTCAATCAATCATATTAGTAGGTTCATATTTAAGCATACAATTTAGGCATACAAATCATTTTTCTTAAACTAAAGAAGGAAAAGATTTTCTCTGCAAAACCGTTCTAACAAAAATGTCACATATTTTGCCCTTATACTTTATGAAAAGTTACTAAGGGACCTTTGTACTTCTATACTCCATTGCACGTTGAGAGCGAGATAAGGCTGAAACTCCTAACTTGGATAGTAATTATTGATGTTGATCTACTGGTAACACTTTGGAGAAGACATCAGCAACTTGAGCTTTAGATGACACATAAGTAGGCTTAACACTTCTAGCTTTAACTTGATCTCTTGCATATTGGCAATCCTATTCTATATACTTTGTTATAGCATGAAAGACTAGATTAGCGGCAATAAAAATAGCAGCTTGATTATCACACTTCAAAGTTACAATACCTAGATCTTTAAGACCTAAGACTTTTAACAAACTGGTTAAGCATGTGACTTCACAACAAGTTAATGCCAATGCCCTGTACTTTGCTTCAGCAAAGGACCTTGACATAACACTTTGCTTTTTAGACTTCGAGGATAGAGGAGAATCACCAAGAAGTATGAAATAACCAGTAGTAGATCTCCTTGTTATAGGACAACTAGCCAAATCAGAATCACAACAGGCTATGAGTTGCAAAAAAGCACTATAACAAAAACTATGAAAAACTACAAAGGAGTAGGGGGGGGTTGAATAGTTTTCTAGTTAAAATTAACTTTTCAAAATTGTTAGATCTATTTTATATGAAGTGCTATTATATTGAGTAATAAGCAATAAACTAAGTATGTACGAGAGAGAGAGAGAGAGAGAGAGAGAGAGAGAGAGAGAGAGAGAGAGAGAGAGAGAGAGAGGAGAGAGAGAGAGAGAGAGAGAGAGAGAGAGAGAGAGAGAGAGAGAGAGAGAGAGAGAGAGAGAGAGAGAGAGAGAGAGAGAGAGAGAGAGGAGAGAGAGAGAGAGAGGGGGGGGGGGGGGGAGGGAGGGAGTGAGGGAGGGAGGGAGGGAGGGAGGGAGAGAGAGAGAGAGAGAGAGAGAGAAGAGAGAGAGAGAGGAGAGAGAGAGAGAGAGAGAGAGAGAGAGAGAGAGAGAGAGAGAGAGGAATGGTATAACCATGGACACGATGATTTATAGTGGTTCAACACAAGAACATCTTTCTTATCATACGTCCACTTCCCGAGTCACCTACTCCAGAGTTCACAATACTACACAATGAGCTCCTTCAATGGGTGAAGAAAGCTTTACACGACACGACATTGCTTACACCTTTTTGCGGTACAAAGTTAGATACCAGGTTCTAACACAATGATAAACCAATCAAAACACAATACAACACTACTTGATTTGATATTGTTCACCCGAGATCTTGGTCACATAAGATGGATTTCACTTGTATATGAACACCTACACTAATGATTTGATTGTTCTTCATAGATCTTCAAGATAGATTCGAACCTTGAGATAGAGAGAAGATGCGCGAAGTATCAAGACCCATTGAGCTTGACTTTCACAATATTTGTTTTTTCTTGAATTACTACAAGAAAAAAAACATAAGATACAAAAGGATAATAGAGATCTGAGGATCTAGTAAGTTAGAGAGAAGTTTTTATGAAAGGGGTGAGTAGCAAGTGAAAATTGAGGTCCTATTTATAGAGAAAATGTCTATTGTTTGCACGTAGCCCATAGAAGCGTCACTTAGAGGGCTCCGCCCTCATACTTAAAGGCTCCGCGAGTCTGAAGTGGGTTAGGGGTTTGGTCAATTTGGGTAATACCCATTCAAATCCCATATCTTCCTAAAATTTCATGTGACTTTATCCATGATGTCAATTAGATGTTTCTTTTCTTTTGATTTACTTACAAATGAAAGTATATGAAATAAAGTAGGTATACGTGTGTAATTATCCTAGGTAATTAAGTAAGAAAGTAAAAATATAAAAATTTTAAATGTGGGAAAATATGTTTTTTTAGGAAGACTATTAGCGTATTTTCCATAATCATATTTCTTTTCAAATAACTATGTAAATTTTTATCGACAAAACACGAAAAGATCTAAAAATAGAAATAACCATTTTTATGGCTTATATGTATTACCAAAAAAATTCCTTGACTTGGATTTCTAAGAAGATATCTTAAAACATGCTTAGCGACATTAATATGAAATGAGGTAGGTTGCTCCATAAACCGACTTAAGACTTGGACAGTAAAACAAAGGTAAGGCCTTGTGATGGTGAGATAAATGAGTCTGCCAGTTAATCTTCTATAGCTCTTTAGATCAGGTAGAGCAGTTCCTTGATTAGTTTTTAGCGTTACATGTTGATCCATTGACAATTTATAAGGTTTAGAGTGCATGAATCCATTTTATTGTCGTAAGTCCATAGTATACTTTTTCTGAGATAAAAATGCGTTGATCAGTCTTGGATACTTCTAATCCCAAAAAGTAACTAAGAGAACATAAATCCTTCATATGAAATGAGTACTCAACTAAGATTTGAGAGCTTGAATATATGAACATGAGTACACATGATCATCAAATTAGAGATGAGTAAAAGAACCAAAGAACTTGACTGAAACTGAGAACTGGACCGGAACCACGAAGAACCAAACCGGAACCAGACCTTGAGGTTCCAGTTCTAGTTCTTATTTTTGAGATTTTTCTGTTCTCGATTCGGTTCTGGAACCAAATAATCAATATTTATAAAAATATTGCAATTTTTTTATTTACCATACTCAAAAGCTAACATCATAGGTAATATAAAAAACACAACTTACCTACTTCCAGAAAACCCAAACCAAACGCCCTAAACTCTAATCTTAAACCGTTGAAACATAAACAACTAGCATCATTATCAAATCAATAGAACTAAGTTTTATGTTGTTTTTTTATTTGCATTCAATGCATGTGTTTTTAGTATTACTGAAATATGTATGTCTTGTTAGTACAGCATTACCAATCAATAGATTTGTATAATATAAACATTGGTTTGTATGTTATAATTGTTTTTATGGTAGTTCAATAAGTTTTAATAATTTGTGAATTTTTTAATTTTACTTTGCAACAAGAAGGTTTATATAATATGACTAGACATGAAAAATACATACATTTTGTACCCATAATGTTAAATGATTAGTTATCTAACATATTTATTATGTATTACTTTTTAAAATGATATAAAAAAAATTTGAGCTTCATAACTTTGATTCGAATTTGAGAAAAAGAAACACATTGAACCTATGAAATTATAGAATGTTTATTTATTTGAGCTTATGATTTAGTTGTTAAATATTATTGCCTTTAACGTAATTGGATGTAAATACTTAAAAGAATTATTTTTTGTGTGCTTTTTATTGACTTAATTTGTTAGTGAATAATTTTTTTTCTAGAAAATCGGTTCCTATACGGGTAAAACCAAACAACCAGAACCGGAACTGGAACTGGAACTGGACCTAGAATTGGAACCGAAAAATATATTTCGTTCGTTTCTCGGTTCATACTTTTCTCAAAATTTTGGTCCTTGGTTCCAGCTACAGTTCCAGTTTCACCGGCTCCAGACCCATCCTCATCCCTACATCAAATCATCCGCATACACAAGTATAACAGTGAAAGAATCTCCAGTCCTTTTGGTAAACAAGAATAATCATCTTTAGACTGAACATATCTAAATGAATGTAATGCTGAACATAACTTAAAAAACCATTGTGTTGGTGCTTGTTTGAGCTCATACAATGAATTCTTAAACTTGCATATCTTGGTGGACCTTGCTACATTTTACAAAGACTCCCCTAGATGAGGCTTCATGTACACATCTTTATATAAATCATTATGAAAAAATGCATTTGAAACATCCATCTAGCATACATCCAAATTATTCATAGAAGCTATAGCTTACAAAGCTCTCATGATCACCATTTTTACAACTGGCGCAAAAGTCTGTCAAAATCTATTCATGGTCTTTGTTTGTTCCCATTAATAACCAATCTTGCCTTCTTTTTCTCAGTACTACCATATGCTTTTAGCTTGATTTTGTAAGTCCAATGACAGATAATTGGATTCTTTATTGGTGGTAGCTCAACTATCTCCCGTGTACCATTAAGCTTCAAAGCATTTAATTCATCATCCATTTCTAAACACCGCTCTTTTTCTTGAACATCTTATTTGAATGAAGTATGAGTAGTTTGAAAACACAAGGTTACCATAAATTCTTGAAATTGTAAAGGAACATGAATATAGATACTTGATTTGCTATTAGGCCACTAGGAGTAACATAATCTTGATGCCACACTAGTTTGGTAGTGTTTCTAGTAAATCTTTTTGTGACTTGTGCTGGTGGAACAAGATTATTATATTGAAGAAACTCAAGTATACTAGAGATAATAACTAAAGCAGCTTCATTAAGAGGTTCAGTAGCCACATATATAACTGGACCAACAACAGTTGGTGTTGTAGTGATAACATACTCATCATACCAATGAGAGGATTGTGAAGAAGGAGATAGAAGTGGATTAAGTAGCTTCAACATATGAGGTTGTGAAAAAGAAAAAATCTCCTCATAAAACTAAACATTCCTTGAAACAAATTTAGTTTTAGTAAGAAGGTTGTACAACTTGTAACCTTTTGATGTTGAGGATATCTTAAAAACAGTAATAGAACACCTATTGGAGAGAACTTATCAATTCTTCTATCAGGGTTAGCCATTTACAAACACCCAAATACTCATAAAATCTGATACTCGTGCTTTTTATTTAACAAAACCACATAAGGTGTTTATGTTACACTTTAGATGAAGGGATTCTATTAAAAAACGTTGCAGTCAGTCCCCAATATTCCAAAGGTAAATGAGCATGAAACCTCAAACCTCTAGCTACTTCCAAGACGTGTATGTATTTTTCTTTCAACTCTACCATTTTTCTGAGGCATATCTACATAAGAAGTTTGGTGTTCTATTCCTTGTGCAGTTAAATAGGGAAATAGTGACCCTTTCAAGAATTCCTAAGCATTGTCTAACCTTACTATTTTCACTTTCTTATCATTTTGTGTGTCTACAAACTTACAAAAGGCAGTGAGGATAGTGAATGAATCAGACTTTTGTGCAAGTAAATAATCCCATGTAGCAATACTGTAGTCATCCAAAAAAGTTATAAAATACCTAAATTTGCCATTAACAGGTACTTTATAAGGACCCAAATATCTATGTGAATAACATGAAAAGCTTCAGTAGCATGAGACTTGCTATTAGGATTAGCATTGAGTTTCGACAAGGAGTTACAAGGTAAAACATGATAATCTATGATGCCACAAAGTACACGAGTTTGAGAAAACACTAACATCATGTTTATGATCATTGGCTTTAGAAAAAAAGACATGCAATAAATTACAATCCTCTATAGTTGTGACCACCATATACCGGAGTTTAGAATGAAGTTGATCACCAGGAATGTTGAGAAAATGATAGAGACCATGTTTTTTCTTACCCAATCCTAGAACCTTCCTTGTTTTCGAGTCAAGGATGACATAGAATTTTGGGTAAAAAGACACAAAATAATTGTTATATTGAGTGAGTTTGGAAACAGACAACAAGCTGAATTTAAAGGTTGGTACATTAGAACATCATTTAATTCAATGCCATTATTTAGCTTCACTTTTCGTATTTGAGTGATTTGAGTGGTTTGACCATTTGGTAAATTGATAACAGACTTAAAATTGAGAATTTCTAACCTAAACACCCCTTTAACATTGGGTGGCATGTGATTAGTTTCCATAGTGTTAATAATCCACCGATGGATGACAAGCTTACCACTAGATAAAAAAGTGTACCAAGATATACCTCCAACATACTCATGATCCAGTTCGTCATGCACCAAGAGAGTTGCTAGCACCATATTGGTTCCCAAAGTTAGGAAAACTTCTCATTACCTGTTTAAAGTCCTTGGATGTAAACATATATCTCTTAAAGACTATGTAGCATCTGTAGAAGCAAACTTCCTAGGTTGATTAAACCATTGATTAACCATAATTTTACCCTTGTTCTTCACTTGATTCTACTTATACTTGTAGTTCCAAGTGGGATACCCACCTTTCTCGCAACATTTTTCTATTGGATGCCACTTGTAACCACAAAAAAAACACTTTTCTTTTCCATCACTCTTACTATACAAAGCAGTTGATTCAATCAAGGACTATGAACTACCAAGCACCTCCCTTTATGACTTTTCTTCTTGAATGGGTGCACATGTAGATTCAATACTAAGTAAAAGATAACTTAACAACAATCGACTTCTCTGAGCAGTGAAATGATCATCTAAACCATTTAAAAGCTTAAAAAGCCTATGCTCTTCCTTTTGAGTATTAATAACATTCAAAAAAGCAATTATCTGAGACTAACAATAGTAATTATAGTCAACATATTTATTGAGTCTAATTCTTCCCAAACACACTTTATTTTGGTATAGTATTCACTAATTGCTTTTCCTGACTTCATAGCATTATAAGTTTCTCTATAAAGCTTATATTTTTTGTGACCCATTACTTAAAGCAAACCGTTTTTCAAACTGACTCTATATTTAATATGCAGTTCTAATGAACATAACTACCTTAACAAAAGAATAAAAAACATAATTAAATCAACCAACTAATAACCACATTGTTACAAGTAAACTAGCATCAGTAGGTGTGATCTAGGTTCATTACCTCTTATGAATCCAAACTTTCTTTTTGTTGACAAACCAAATTCCACAGTCCTCTTCCAAGATCTATAGTTCTGAGCACCCAACAAATTTTCGTGAATACCCAATAAACTAGGACCCTCAGAAGAACGGAAACACAATGGCGAAGCAAGATCATGACTCGTTGTGGCTTATCGGAAGCAAAACACACAAAACTTCAATCAGAGTACAGATTAACTCAATTAACCACAGGATCAAAAACACGAAAAATGATCACAAGAATCAACACACTAGTCAAAGAACTGAATTGAATCATAATTTGAACGATTGAATATGTCAGAGTATCTTGTTATAAATGCTCTGATACCATGTGGACTGGTATAACAAGAAATACATAGTAAACACACTAAACACACACAATAAAACATAGAGAATTAGTGAAATGTTTATTGGTTTGATTTGAGAAAAATGATGCTCTTACCGGTATTTAAAGTAGAGAAAGAAAGAGATTTTCTCTCCAAAACATTCTAACAGATCGATGTAACCTGTCCCTAATCTTTATGAAAAGTTACTAAAAACCCATGTACCTTTAGATCATGTCCGATGTATAAAGTCTTGAAAACTTGATGCATTTAATGCCATTAATGCTTAACACAAGTAATGAGAAAGATTTTCAACAAAGACTTAGTGTTTACCAAAGCTTAACAAAAAGCTTGTGTTGCAATACAAAAAAATCTTAAAAAAAAGCTTATTAAAATAATAAAAAGTCTTCTACAAATTTGCCTATTAGAGATGCTCTTATATTCTATAAACCGCAAGTAAATGAATGAAAACAAAAATAATGGCATGCTAAACTATCCAACCTTTACATAATTGGTTAAATTTTAAAAATAAGTAATATTTAAATCCTTAAACACTATATAAACGATAACTTTCTACGCTATTGGTTATTCTAATGAATACATAAAGTAATTTGCACACGCAAATGAACGTTGTTGACGCTGTTGTCTGGTTTATATAAACTTTCTAATTTGAGATAAAAAATAGTTGAAGTTTAAGATGGTTACAAACAAAAAAGGTCGACGACGCTTCACTAATACGTCCACAAATTAAAGGCGTTATTTGTCCTTTTATTTCAAAGGTAGTCGAGAAACAATTCACCAAAACATTTTATAAAATCTTATAGATAATATTAACTAGTTTAAGAAATGGATCACTTAAAAATGTAGTAAACTTATTATTTTTTATGGTTGTGTGTACTAAACTATTTTTTTTTCTCATTGTGTGTTTTAAATTTTTTTATCTCGATTATTGAGCGTATTTTGAGACGATTTTTTCTTGTAAAATGACCATTTTACCCTTGAAAATTTGAAAAAAGTAAGGGTAAAATGGTCATAAAATATATACAATAATATGAATTTGAAAGTTTAAAACACACAATGAGAAAAAAAATAGTTTAGTACACACAACCATAAAAAGTGATATGTTTTTAAGTGATTTTTCTTTTAAGAAAATATTCCTAATAAAGTGAATAAGTTCCAAGTTTTCTAGCACTTCCAAAGATATTGGTTAATTTTGGTTTTGAATTTCTAAAAGAGTTAAACAAAAAGTTAACTGAATACATTAAAAAATAGAATCATCTACAACATATGAATGCAATAAGCCATTAAATATTATACTTTCCAACAATATTGACTTGATCAACCCTTCATGATTCATGGTAACGTCACCAAAAGCAATAATTTAAAGATAATATTAACAAATTTGGTTATCCTATGCTGACCAGATTACAAAGGTGTATGAACGTGACAAATTTTTTTCATATTCACATATACGTGTGTGAATTGTGAAACCCGTATACCAATATCATGCAAATAAGTTGACCTAATTCCCTTATATAAATGTAACAACATCCGTACCATATATCCAAACCAACACTTTCAAAAAACAACCATCTTCTAAATAAGCACCCATGGCATCTAATAACACTACTAGTTCTCCACATGGCGCGGTTAGCATGGAAGTACCATTGAAAACGTCCGCGCCACCACCCGAGTACGCCTCACGTGGTGGTAGTAGTTTCAAGAAACATGCGGTTCTTGACGTGTTCTTGAGGGCTGTGTTGTTTGCAACTGCGCTAGCTGGTATGATTCTTATGGTGACTGCTGAACAAACGAAAACGTTCCTCGTTGCGCCGGGGATGTCGATAACTAGAACTGCGAAATTCAGTCACTCGCCAGCTTATATGTAAGTGTTGCAAGATTTTAATAGTCTAAACCTTGCCTTACATGTATATTATCTTTGGGACGGCCTCAAAAATTTTCATGAAAATTACAAATTTTTGTCAAAAGAAGTGTCTTAACATTTGATAAACTTATTATGTTGAATAGAAAAATGTCAGATTTATATATTAAGGGAGTTGTTTGTAGGATTATGAGCTTATTTGACTTTGGTATACACCTCATGAGCTTAAATTTCTCTGCTTATTTTGAGAGTTATGGACTTATAAATTGATATAAGTCAACAAGTTTAAAAACGGAAAACTCGGGCTTATGAAATATAAGCTAAAATCAAATAAGATCGTATCACAAATAATCTTACACAAAAACGCATGTAAGACGATTTCTAACTAGCTATTGGATTATTAGCTTGATATGTTTCATGTTTAGAAATAACAAGAGGTTTACAGTTTAATTTATAAATTTTAATCTCAATTTCGACGACTACTATGTATTTTTTGAACTATGATCTAATATATTGTTTTTATGCAGATACTTCGTAGCAGCAATGTCCGTGGCAGCTTTATATGGTCTCGTCAGTGGTTTGGTATCAGTTTTCGCGTTGATGAAACCTGGAGGAAACTCTGCGAAGCTATTGTTTCATTTTGTGATACTTGATGCGGTAAGCACTTGAATCGTGCATACTTATTTTATAAAACAGATCTATGTTGCAATTAGCACATATCTACAATGCATAATTTGTTTGCACACGCTACTGAACTAACTTATACTCCATGTGTATCCATAATGCAGCTGCTTTTGGGGATTTTGGCTTCAACAACAGGAGCATCAGGAGGAGTTGCATACATCGGACTCAAAGGAAACTCTCATAGCAATTGGAACAAGGTCTGTAACCGATACGGCTCTTACTGTTTCCACTTTGCAGCCGGGATTCTTTTGTCACTCATATCTTCCATAACGGTTCTTTTGCTTGTTTGGCTCTCCGTTTACGTCCTTTCCAAGAAGATCGCTAGGCGATAGTTTCATTTGTATCATAAAGATTTCGCATGTATGAGTTTGATATGATGTTAGTCTTATTAATCTTTTGTCGTTTGAATTCTTTCATGTACATGTGTGTAAACTGAATTTCATTATAATCCTTTGTGAGCTTCATTACGTTTCATGTTAGTGGTCCAACAAGTCTTGAAATCGCAGATTACTTAACTAGCACGGTGCTAGATAACGTTAAGTAATAGATTATGTTAGATTTTCAATTATTGATTTGACTTTAGAACAATATCATCCTTTGGACTATGACTAATCAATTACATTAATATCATCCATTGCAAAATCGAGATCGTAAAATCCTATAATTTATCATGTTTTATAAGTAATTAATAAACGAGTCAATTTTTTTTTATTTCTACTAATCATTAAAGATATATTTATATAATATCTGCTTGTAAATGTCAAAGTCCAAATTTAAAATAATAAAGTAAAAGTAAAACACAAGAAAGTCAAGTCATATTCATGATTACATAACAAACGTATACACGTCTCAAAACAAAGTACATCACTTGTATCATTATAATTAAACTATCCAGACAAATACTTAAAACACTACTAGAAAAACAGCTTTTACCCACAGCAAGTTCCGTGGGAAATCCAGTGGGAAAGGGCCCTTACCCACGGATTTCCCACGGAATTGTTCTGTTTGTAAAAACATCGTGGGTAAATATTTTCCCACAGAATTTCCCACAGAGCGTTGACCATTTTCCCACGGATTTCCACGGTTATTATTACACATTTTTAACATTCAAGGAGTTGTTTTTTCCCACGGATTTCCCACGAACTTTTTTCCCACAGATTACCCACAGACATTTTCCCACATATTTCCCACGGGCATATTCCCACATATTTCCCACGGGCATATTCCCACGGATTTCCCACAAGTTTTAACACCCATTTTCCCATATGTTTCCCAACTATTTCCCACGGACATATTCCCACGGATTTCCCACAATTTTTAGCAATCATATTTCATGTTTTGCCACGGATTTCCCTCAAGTATTACCCACAGATGTCCCACGGGCAGAATCTCACATATTTCCCACGAACATATTCCCATGAATTTCACGTAATATAATTCGACATTTTTTGAATTCCAAAATCTATATGAAAATCTGCCATTAATTTATTATCAAAATATACAAATACAATATTCGGGATACATAAATATATCACCCGTTGGACATAAGTCTGTAATCCTAAAATGTTATCGACATACTACAAGTCAATAGTTATAACTTCTAACAAAAAACCTAAAGCCTAATGCTAAATCAAACTAGCTAAGCCCTGATTTAGTAGATCGCTCAATATTTTAAGCAAAACACTCTAACTTACCAGTTTTAACTTCTTTTGTCTTTGATGCACATTCTGCATCATCATTCTGCATCGAAGTTGTAGGTGTCCTTGATCTTCTTTGCAAATTGTTAGATGTAGACTTTGCGATAATTAAACATCTTGTGAGTCAGTTCTTGTGGTTGGTTTAAGGGTACCTTTTTTGGGATGAAATGGAGAACATAGACCACTCCGATCTTCACTTGGTACCGGTTTCTGAATGGAAATCTTAGTCTCGAATAACAAAGGAAAACATAGACCACTCTGATCTTCACTAGTAAGTCCTTGATCTTTTGCAAACTTCTGCATTATTTGACACGGTTGTTTCCTGACATTTTCTACAAAAGCATCCCTCGTACTTGAATATACAATATCAACAAAACATAAGTCCAAACACCATATTTATGAGAAAAAAAGAAAAGCATTATGTTAAGCCATTTGTGACTACAGAGATAATTATACCTTAGAAACAATTCATGCACTGTTAATAAAAAAAACTACCTGTAGGTTGTTATCTTTAACCCAGTCAGAACTAAAGTCGGTTTGATCCCAGAGCTCGTAGATCTGAAGTAACTGGATATGGTCACCCCAACCATAACCGCCAGGAAGCTCTGAAGGATGTTGCTTCCTCTTCTTGTCTGTGTGTTTGCTGTAAATCAATGCGTAGTCAGATTTAAGATTTACAATTTGCTTAGGAAAATATTTTTTCGCAGTGCTAATGAATTCAAGCAACATATTCGGAAGTATACCTTCTTCTAGGAAGCAATGTCGCTTCCACGAATAACATAGCAGCTACAGTAAATGCTTGGGGTAGACAATCGTACTTACTTGCCTTGATTAATGTCCTTGCAAGTGAAGGCTCCAAATGAAGCTCTACAAGATAAATAAACTGTTAAATTCCAGTAAACGATCATTATGTGGAAGGTGAGACCATCCACCGGTCAAAGTAGAGGCAAAATATCTATCATTGACACTTTTCAAAGAATCAGATTTCAAAGCAATGGCAAAATATCATGTGGTAGGTCTAAATGACCCACTTGCTTATCTTAGCTTCGAGTGGTGACTTTTTTTTTCCTTTGATAGCATGTTAGTATGATTGTAAAAGTCGCTAGGATAACTTGTAGCGAGTAATCGACCGAGACAGGAGTACTCGGGAAGATACAAATTGGAATATAAATAAATATAAATTTATAAATTATATGTATGTTCATAGGACAAAGTTTTCAGTTAACCCCAAGTTTCGACCGAGTTTTAACCAAGGTTACTGATCTTGCTAGCTTTGGTGAGTGATTCTTGCAATAATGATGAACCCTAGCATGATTATATGCTCATGGTTGTTGTGATAATATTTATATTTAGGGGTTTCCATAAACCCTAGATCTATGATAGAAGGAAGGTTGTTTAAAGTACAACAGCGCAACAGGCACAAACAAACGAGCATCTTTATATTGGTTCTGACGCAAGGAGAAATTGGAGTAAAACTTGTTCACGTGATGATTAAAACGTCTTTAGGTTCACATGGTTACAAGAGAATAAAGACGTACTTTGATAAAGTATAACTAGAGCAGATGTGGACTGTTCGTGTATAAAACTGATTCACAAGTTACCTATTAAAGAGCTCACGGTAGGAAGTTGTTCATACTTTTATTCACATCGTAACACATCAAGACGAAAAGGGTAATATATTGCTATGTGATGTATGACGTAACATTGTTGTGAATACAAGTGGGCTTTGAAGGCTGAGGTGGTCCCTAGGATACTATTATTTGTCTCGTGTGAGCAGAATGTGATTTTGGAGGTCAGCATGGTAATTCTGATGTGGTCCCACGTATGTGTACTGTGTCAAAGACTTAGGTGGGAGTATGTCGTTCATATTGATCCATGACTTTTGTTTCACATGAAGGTAAAGACAAGTATTGAATTTGACGGCTGAACATGTTTTATATATTGGTATTCACGTGAGGTTGCCAAAAAGGGTGTTGTTCAAAGTACGCAGCTATCATACTTGTTTTATGTGCCAATGTTTGCAAAAGAAAGGTATGGGCCAAATATCAAGTGGAATATGTTTTGTTATGTATATACAGTTGATTCAAGATAAGGACGAAAACTCCTACAAGTTTGGAAGTGATATAAAAAGGACGTATGAATCGATTTTATTCCTGGTTTTTAGGCATTCTTTTATGCATGAGGATCATGGTTTTAATCGAGACATATGATATTCTTTCATATTTTGACGCTAGTTTATTTTGGGAGTTGATTTTGGCATGGACTGAATCAAACGCTGACAGGAAGGATAGACGCTGACAGGTATATATTTGACGCTGACAGAATAAGTCAAACGCTGACAGCGTTGACAGTATTGTCCGAGATATAGGTTAATCTGATCGTTGACAAGTATTGTCCGATATTGGACAATACAGATAACACAAGGATTGCTGCTGTTTGAGAAAATTGATACAATTTTAGCACACAAAAAGGAGGAATTTACACACGAAGGTACATGGAATCTCCGTTTTAATTTAGAATATCATGTTGATATTTATGGCTCGGATATTTTTAAAAGGAATTAATGATCTTAAAGCGAGTTAGCAACTATTCGTGGGAATTTGATGGATATTTTAAACTATGTAATCGGGATAGCCTTGTGAAAGAGTTATCCATCAAATACTTTTACATATGGTATGAAGATGTTATTTCATTAAATTCGTCATGAAGAGGTGTTGGCTTAAGGGGAAGAGTTCTTATGGTAAGTTTGATGATTGAAGAAGATTTTCGCGAGGTTGTGTTCTATCATATCTTAAAGTCATGCACTTCCAGCCACTGACTTTAAAGATAACTTGTTCGTGCTTTACATGGATGGTGACGAAGACTTGTCATAACACTTGAAGGAGTTACATTATCGTGCTCAGTGTCTCACATAGGATGAGAACATTGACAAGAGATCGAGGTCTACTTATACTTTCCAGTCTTCTTATAAGTTCTTCATCACATGGATAGTACAAGACATGGAACACAAGGTTGGGTTATTCTACTTCTACATCAAAAATATTATAGTTATTTTTCTTCAAGATCATTACATAGAGCTACACTTGGAGAATCTTCAAAGATTGCATACATTGTTTACTTCCCTGTTGATGTGACAAAAAGGGGAAGAAATACATGCTACACTTGAGGGGAAACAATTTGAAGATCATGTACAACTTACAAGAGATACACATAGAGTTTTGCCAACATCAACTAGGGGAAGATTATTGGGTCAAAAAGTTGATGTGGCAGAAACTCAAAAACGAAGAAAACATGAAGATATTGTCTAAACGTTGTCAAGAGCAATCCAAGCGTTGACAAGAGCAAACTAAGCATTGTTGGCTCAAGAGTTGTCATGTGCAATCTAAGCATTGTCACATGCAATTTAAGAGTTGATAGAAACGTAGACAAGAAGCTTATGGAAGCTTCTATTTAGATAAACATGCAAGATATATTCTACATAAGTTTATTTAAATAGAAGATTTACTTGTTTATTTGATTTTATCTCTTGTAAAACCCTAATCCTTACACTATAAAATGAACCAAAGGTTATTAGGTTTTTCATATCTTTCATTCACAATGTAAACCTAAAGCGTGTGTCGACTAGACGTGGGATTCAATGTATACACGTCTAGTGATTGTTTGTTATTAATATAATGAACAATCCAATTGTTTTAATTCATGTTCTTGTGCCTAAAACACCTTGTTAATGTGTTGTGTTCTACTTCCGCTTTGATTGTTTAATCATATGAACATGATGCATTCCTAGTAGCTTCAAAGATCTGGAAACCAAGGTTTCCACATTGTTCACAAGTCTATCCACATCAAAAACGTTAATGAATTTGACAAACCCAAAATGCTTACCATCCTTGGATTTCTTCTGTGGTATAAACGAGTCCACCACGTGTCCGTACTGCTTGCACGTGTGGATTAAGTCTTTCGCGTAAAATGAATCTGGGAAATTAGTAACGTAAATCGAAATCGAAGTTTTTGAAACATCATCTTCTTTTGATGAAAATCTTCCCATGATTAGAAGTTTTGGATTGAAGGTAGCTCAAGAAATATGACCTGGAAATAGAGAAATTATTTGATTGAAAAAAAAGTTTTTTTTTTATTGAGGGAGATATAATTGGAAAAAGATTTTGAAAATTGGATTGAAGGGAGATCTAAAGAAAAAGAAAAAAAGGGGGATCTGAAAAAACCTAAAGAACAATCTAAAACACAAAACTGAGGAACAAATCTAATCAATTAAAACGATGTATGTAGACACCAATCAGAGATCCGATTCAATATCCGGTAAACTAATTAATCCTAGGAAGAATAGGGAGCAAAAAATCACAAGCCTAAACCCCTCATAATTAATTGCAACAAGATTTAATTGAATCAATGATGAATGACAATACATGATTGTTAATCAAAGAGATGATCAATCAGAATTAGATCTAGTTCTTATCATGTTGTGTTTTAAGAAACTTACAAAAGGTAGTGAGAACGATGAATGCGTCAGACTTTTATGCAAGTAAATAAGTTCATGTAGTTGTACTATCGTCATCCACAATAGTCATAAAATACCTAAACTTGCCATTAGTAGGTATTTTATAAGGACCCCAAATATCTATATGAATAACATGAAAAGCTTTAGTAGCATGAGACTTGCTATCGGAATACGAAAGCTTAGTAAATTTGGCCAAATGACATGAAAGACGTGCCTCAGAATTAGCATTGAGTTTTGACAAGGAATTACAAGGTAAAATGACAAGGAATTACCATATACTAAAGCTTAGAATGAATTTGAACAAGAGGAATGTTGAGCAAATGATAGAGTCCATGCTTTTTCTTACCCAATCCTAAAACCTTCCTTGTTGTCAAGTCAAGGATAACATAGATTTTTGGGTATAAAGACACAAAAATAATTGTTATATTGAGTGAGCTTTGAATAAGACAATAAGCTGAATTTAAAGGTTGGTACAGAACATCCTTTAATTCAATACCATTATTTAGCTTAACTTTTTCTATTTGAGTGATTTGAGTGGTTTGACCATTTGGTAAATTGATAACAGACTTATATTTGAGAATTTCTATCCCAACTTAATACTCAAATAACTTTTATGCGATTAAATTCAATTATATTACTTTTATATAGATTTTATCTACTCTATGTCATTTGATTATACTAAAATGACATATTATGTTCTAGATCATGTTATTCTTTATACGGTTAAATCAAGTAAACATAAAAATGGTTAACCGCGAACCGAACCGGGGGTAACTAATCACTTCGAGTACCCCGCGTGTCCAGTTACACACCTATGTGGTTTGGTTTCGGATAGTAAAATTAGTTATCCGCCCTGCGATGGATAGTTAAAATCTTCCAACTAAACAAACCAAACCGATCCGTGGACACCCATACCCCTTAGCATTGGGTGTATTGTGATTAGTTTCCCCAGTGTCAATAATTCACCCATGGAGGACAAGCTTACCACTAAATAAACAAGTGTACTAAGATATACCTACAACATACTCATGATCCAGTTCATCATGTGTCAAGAGAGTTGGTAGCACCGGCTTGGTTCCCAAAGTTAGGCAAACTACTCATTAACTTTTCAAAGTCCTTGGATGTAAACAAAATATGTCCTACATACTATGTAGCAGCTGCAACGACAGTCTTCTTAGGCTGATTAAACCCTTGATTAACCATACTTTACCCTTTTTCTTCACTTGATTATACTTATACTTGTAGTGTCAAATGGGATACCCACCTTTCTTCCAACATTTTTCTACTAGATGCCACTTGTAGCCACAAATAGAACAATTTACCTTTCCATCACTCTTACTACACAAAGCAGTTGATTCAATCAAGGACTATGAACTACCAAACACCTACCTTTATGACTTTTCTTGCTGAATGAGTGCACATGTAGACTCAACCCTAAGTAAAGGATAACTTAGAAATAATAGACTGAGCAGTGAAATGATCATCCGAACCATTTAAAAACTGAAAAAAGCCTATGCTCTTCCTTTTGCGTATTAAAAGCATTAAAAAAGAAGTTATCTCAGACTAACAATAGTAATTCTAGGCAACACAATCATTGAGTCTAATTCTTCCCACATACACTTCATTTTGGTACAATATTCACTAATTGGATGTACAGTCTTCATAACATCATAAGTTTCTCTATAAAGCTTATTCTTTTTTGACCCATTACTCAAAGCATCTGTTTTTTTAACTGAATCTATATTTCATAAGCAATTCAAATGAACATAACAACCTTAACAATAGAATCTGAAACGTAATTAATCAACCAACTAATAAGCATATTATTTCAAGTATCCCATTGTTCTTGCAAACTAGCATCAGTAGGTGATCTAGGAACGATACCTCTTATGAATCAGAACTTTCTTTTTGTTGGCATACCAATTTCCACAGCCCTCTTCCAACATCTATGGTTCTGAGCACCCAACAACTTTTCTTGAATTCCCAACAAACTAGGACCTTCAGAAGGATGAAGAAACAATGACGAAGTAAGATCAAGACTCATTTTGGCTTAGCTGAAGCAAACCAACACAAAACTTCAATCACACTACAAATTAACTCAATTAATGCAGTTTTAATGTGTTAATTCGATCAAGAACACGAAAAATGATCACAAGAGTCAACACACTAATCAAAGAACTGAATTCAATTTATAATTTGAACGACTGAATCAATCAAAGTATCTTGTTATAAATGCTCTGATACCATGTGGACTAGTACAACAAGAAACACATAGTAAACACACCAATAACATACGCTAAATCATAGAGAATTAGTTATATGTTTATTGGTTTGATTGAGAAAAAAATGATATCAGATTTTCTTCAAAAACATTCTAGAAGAAATGTTACATATTAAATCCTTAGATTTTATGAAAAGTTAAAAAAAACCTAAGTACTTCAGTAAACTTCAAGTAAATGAAATCGAAACAAAAATAGTGCACCACTCTATTTAACATGAAATTGTTCCTTAAGCTACAAAAAGAAAACCCAATTGTTTAAAATTTAAATATAAGTAATATTTAAATATTTAAACATAATATAAACCATAACTTTCTACGCTCTTAGTTATTCTACATTCATCTAACTCCCTTATAAAAGAGATTGATAGGTTATTTATAGAATACTTGAAATTTCAACTTACAAGATTAATAACACATGGTACAAGCAAAATAAGCTTACCCAACAAAATTAGAAATTTGAAAAATAGAATTGTAACAGAAAAAAATTAAATACTATATTTAAAATACCTCATCACCCTATTTTACAACAAATATAACACATTGTACAAGTAATATATGACAATTACTAGAACACTACTCCTAACTATCTTTCCTATTGCCTACCTCATCTCCATCATCAAATTAAACTAGAACAAACCCAAAAACATATAAAAAATCTCAGATTTAGTATCATAGACATGCATAGTTCTTATCCAAATCTATACATCCCGAATCAACCTTGTGTTTAAAACGAATCAAAAAGAAAAGGAACTCAAACTAGAAAGTTTGGTTCTTGTTTTCCTAGATCCGAGAATTGACTCAATACAACAACCGAAACTTAATACACATAGCCAAGACCTTTGTTTATCAAGGTCTTGAAGCCACAACTGTGTTTTGCAGATTTGAATGAGAAGCCAAGAAGGTTAAAGGTTCGTTCTTTTTTGTTTGTTCCAAGAAATTGGAAAGATTATCTTGAGATTTCGTTGTGTGGTTAATATAGATTGGATGGTGAATGTTTCAGAGATGATTGAGATGAGAATGATTAGATGGTGTGTTTTTCATGAGATAAGAAAGAAAGAGGCGGAGGATACAAGTATGTGTGTGAGATAATAGGGTAAGCACCTAATATTAGGTTTAAGTGTTATGCATTTGGACTTGAGCTATCCAGATATTATTATTTTCACATGGGTTGCGGTTTGATTTTGCTGGGCCCAAATAAAAACGATGCTATAATATTGGACGCATGTTTGGTTGCAAGTTTGGTTTAGTGAAAATTGGATGGTAATTTTATCTTAACTATATATTAAGTATTTTATGCACTCTCTTCTCTATAAATGCAGGAAAATTAAGTTGTTCAATTAAAACAACATATTATACATCTTTTTAATGCATCAATTCAAATCTGATTTAAATAATACAAGTTTAATAGCCATTTATACAACTGTTTACCATACAATAATTACATATAATCTTAAAAGTAATAATATCACTCGATTAAAATTTCGTTTTGTATGACATATTTTTAGATGAAAGCTATCTATTCAGAAATTATATTAAGAAAAACGAACAATTGCACCGAAAAATTTAGTCACAGGTACGTGCCGCCGCGGGTACCCTGCTAGTGTATACATAAAGTAAATTGCACACACAAATGAACGTTGTTGACACTATTGTCTAGTTTATATAAACTTTCTAATTTGAGTATAAAAAAATAGTTGAAGTTTAAGATGGTTACAAACAAAAAAGGGTCGACACTTCACTAATACGTCCACAAATTAAAGGCGTTATTTGTCCTTTTATTTCAAAGGTAGTCGAGAAACAATTCACCAAGACATTTTACAATCTGAATTTTAGAAAATTTCAAAAAATAGCAGTGAATAAGTTCCAAGTTTTCTAGTACTTCCAAAGATTTGGTTAATTTTGGTTTTGAGTTTTTACGCACACAGTCTACCTAAAAGAGTTAAATAAAATGTTACCCTATACATTATAAACCAGAATCATCTACAACACTAAAGTAAAACTAGTTGAGAGTATCTACAAAATATGAATGCAATAAGCCATTCAATATTATACTTTCCAACAATATTGACTTGATCAACCCTTCATGATTCATGGTAACGTCACCCAAAACCAACTATCTATAGATAATATTAACAAATTTGGTTATCCTATGCTGACCAGATTACAAAAGTGTGTGAACATGACAAATTGTTTTCATATTCACATATACGTGTGTGAATTGTGAAAGCCGTATGCCAATATCATGCAAATAAGTTGACCTAATACCCTTATATAAGTGTAATAACATCCGTACCATATATCCAAACCAACACTTTCAAAAAACAAACAACTTCTAAATAAGCATCCATGGCATCTAATAACACTACTAGTTCTCCACACGGCGCGGTTAGCATGGAAGTACCATTGAAAACGTCCGCACCACCACCCGAGTACGCCTCACGTGGTGGTAGTAGTTTCAAGAAACATGCGGTTCTTGACGTGTTCTTGAGGGCTGTGTTGTTTGCAACTGCGCTAGCTGGTATGATTCTTATGGTGACTGCTGAACAAACGAAAACGTTCCTCGTTGCCCCGGGGATGTCGATTACTAGAACTGCAAAATTCAGTCACTCGCCAGCTTATATGTAAGTGTTGCGGCTGGTCAACGTTGTACGTTTTTTCATCAAAATTACAAACTTTTGTCAAAAGAAGTGTCTTAACATTTGACAAACTTACTATGTTGAATAGAAAAGAGTCATTAATATATTAAGGGGGTTGTTTGTAGGATTATGAGTTATTTGACTTTGGTATACACCTCATGAGCTTAAATTTTCTCTGCTTATTTTGAGACTTATAGACTTATAAAATGATATAAGCCAATAAGTTTAACACCGGAAAACTCGGGCTTATGAAATATAAGCTAAAATCAAATGAGATCGTATCACAAATATTCTTACACAAAAACGCATGTAACTCGATTTCCAACTATATAGCTATTGGATTATTAGCTTGATATGTTTCAATTTTAGAAGTAACAAGAGCTTTACAGTTTAATTTATAAATTTTAATCTCAATATCGACGACTACTATATATTTTGTGAACTATGATCTGGTCTAATATATTGTTGTTATGCAGATACTTTGTAGCAGCAATGTCCGTGGCCGCTTTATATGGTCTCGTTAGTGGTTTCGTATCAGTTTTCGCGTTGATGAAACCTGGAGGAAACTCTGCGAAGCTATTGTTTCATTTTGTGATACTTGATGCGGTAAGCACTTGAATCGTGTATACTTATTTTATAAAACAGATCTATGTTGCAATTAGCACATATCTACAATGCATAATTTGTTTGCACAAGCTACTGAACTAACTTATACTCAATGTGTATCCATAATGCAGCTGCTTTTGGGGATTTTGGCTTCAACAACAGGAGCATCAGGAGGAGTTGCATACATCGGACTCAAAGGAAACTCTCATAGCAATTGGAACAAGGTCTGTAACCGATACGGTTCTTACTGTTTCCACTTTGCAGCCGGGATTCTTTTGTCACTCATATCTGCCATAACGGTTCTTTTGCTTGTTTGGCTCTCCGTTTACGTCCTTTCCAAGAAGATCGCTAGACGATAGTTTCATTAGTATCATAAAGATTTCGCATGTATGAGTTTGATATGATGTTATTCTTATTAATCTTTTGTCGTTTGAATTCTTTTCATGTACATGTGTGTAAACTGAATTTCATTATAATCCCTTGTGAGCTTCATTACGTTTCATGTTAGTGGTCCAACAAGTGTTGAAATCATAGATTACTTAACTAGCACGGTGCTAGATAATGTTAAATAATAGATTATGTTAGAGAGTTTCAATTATTGGTTTGACTTTCGAACAATATCATCCTTTGCTTCTCATGTATTACCCTTTATCTAATTCATAATGTTGTACGTATGGACTATGACTGCAGGGGCGGAGCTACATAGGTGCCGGGTGTGGCCCGGGCTACACCCATTTTAATGTCACGAAGTATAAAAAATCTTCAAAAATGCTGTTTTTATGGTTTGTGCAAACCCCAAAATTTTTTGTGCTACCTTAATTTTTTACCGTATAAATTCAATTAGCTTAAAAAAAATTGTGCAACACCCGGTTAAAAATTCTGGCTCCGCCCCTGTATGACTGCCGCCTATTCCTGAAAGTTATTTACTATAATGGCTCTCGTAAGTTATTTACTGAAAGTGGGATTTAACCGCCGATTAACTTGAAAAAAAAGGGATAACACTAATCAATCCCCCGATGACTGTCAACAAAGCATCTCCGAACAAATTTGCATAACACAACCATAGTGTGTTTATATGTCCATTTCACATTTTGATCAGTTTTATTATGTTTCTAGTTGTCAGGGTCTTTTATGTCAAAGTTGTTAAGTATAAGGGAAAGAAATGTCTGGGCATATGGATTTCGACATGAATAAAAATATATCTGCTGCTTTCCCCTATCTCTTTTCTCTGATCTTCTTTATCTCTTTTCTATTTATTCTTTCTCTATTCTTCCTCGGGGTTGATTCTTAACCCTCAACCCCCAAGTTGAATAGTGGTTATCCTGTGTTTGGTTTTAACCCATATCATTGGTATCAAGAGCCAACCCATCCTTGGATACGGTAATCAAACATTGCGATCACTCGAAGTATGACGAGGAATCCGGCGTCCCAGTTGGGTAGCCATTCATCAACCACAGATGATCACGTTGAAGCTTTCGGGAGTCCACCAACATCTGAGGTAATGTTAAAAACTATTTTAGAAGATTTTGGTGCAAAAATTGAGGTTAATAAAAATCATCAAAACCAAAAAATAGCTTAGTTAACTGAGTCTGGATTATCAACTCAGTTTACTCAGTTGATGTCGATTCACTTGAACCAACCCGAAAACCAAAGCCCAAAAATCGGACCTGCTAATCATGTTGTAACAGTAGGTAGTCCTAATAAGATGAACCTCGATTAGTTAATTTAATTGGGAGTCCACATCAATATTCATCAAGGTTAACCAAAATTGAATTTCCTCGTTTTAGTGGTGATAAGATACAAGCATGGTTGTATAAGGTGGAACAGTTTTTTAAATTGGACCAAGTTAAAGAGGATGCTAAGGTCCCTTTAGCGTCAGTTCATTTAGAAGGAAAAGCTCTAACTTGGCATAGAGGGTACATGAAAAATATGGGTGAGGTTTCTCCTACTTAAGGTCAATATGTGGAAGATTTAACTTCTAGATTTGGGGAACCATACAACGATCCTATGGATGAGTTGGTAGAATTAAAACAAACTGGAACCGTTTCTGAATATCATGATTTATTTGATGAAATTATTAGTAGACTTCAATTGGCACCTTCTTATGTGTTGAGTTGCTTCATTGCTGGATTAGAAGAAGATATGAGGAACATGGTTAGGATGTTTAGTCCTGTTAATATGCAGCAAGCTTTTTGTTTGGCGAAAATCCATGAAACTACTCTAAAAAGGCAACAAGTTAAAAAAAACACAAAGAACACCTCTGTTACCTACTCCTCCCACTCCAACACCAATTAAAAACAACACCAACAATTATTCCCAACGTAATTCATACACCAAACCATACCAACAGCAAACGAACACTCCTAGCCATACACCTTATTGAGTAAACCACCTCCAATGTTTAAAAATTCGTCAAACAGACGGACCTTAACCCCCGCTGAATTTGATGATAAAAGGTCAAAGGGATTGTGTTTTTTCTGTAATGAAAAGTATGTGTTTGGGCATAGGTGTCCTGGGAAGAAGCCCCAACTTTATCATCTCCAATTAGAAGACGAATGTGTTGAAGATGAAGAAGGGGAGATAGAAGAAACTCAAAAATCGGTTGAATTGGCTAAAATTTCCGTTCATGCTTTAAGTGGGGTGAATACATACAAGACAATTAGGATCACTGGTCATGTGGGAAGGAAAAGATTACAAATGTTATGTGACACGGGAAGTTCTCATAACTTTATGGATACTTCTGTGGCACTAAAGTTGGGGTTAAGATTAGTCAAAAGGACGCCATTACAAATTAAAGTAGCTGATGGAAATACACTACTAAGCGACACAATGGTCACCAACTTCCAATGGAAAATGAATGGGCTTATTTACACTACTGATGTGTTTTTAATTCCATTAGGAGGTTACGATGTAGTTTCGGGAATCCAATGGTTTACTCGTCTAAAAGGGGTTTATTTTGATTTCATCAACAGATCCATTGAGTTCTTAAAGGAGGGTAGAAAGGTTACACTAAGGGGTTCCTCACAGAAGTTAATCAAGACTGTGAGTGAGCAACAGTTAACTAAAGGTCTACCACAAGATGAAGAGATATCCCTGATCCATGTTTTTGCATCTCACATTGGAGAATCAACCTTTGAACCCTAAATCCACATTCAAAATACACCATCGGCTAAACCACAGATCCAGAAGTTGTTAAACAAATACAATCGAGTGTTCACAGACCCTACAAGTCTCCCACCATCTAGAGAGGGGTTTGATCATGAAATCACCTTAAGAGAGGGTGCTAATCCCGTCAATTTGAGGCCTTATAGATACCCTCTGATACAGAAGGATGTCATAGAGCAATCGACAAAAGAGTTATTAGAACAGGGAATAATTCAGCCGAGCAATAGTGCTTTTGCATCTCTTGTGGTATTGGTAAAGAAGAAAGACGGTGGTTGGAGGATGTGCATCGACTATAGAGCTCTTAGTAGGAACACAATACCTGACAAGTTTCCTATACCATTGGTAGAGGAGTTGCTAGATGAACTACATGGAACCAATTTCTTCTCAAAGATTGATCTCAAGGCTGGATACTACCAGATAAGAATGGCAAATAAAGATGTTCATAAGACTGCATTTAGAACACACTATGGTCACTTCGAATTCTTGGTGATGCCATTTGGGCTCACTAATGCACCCTCCACATTTCAAAACCTCATGAATACCATTTTTCAACCATATCTAAGGAAATTCATATTAGTTTTTTTTATGACATCTTAATTTACAGTCCAACATAGGAATCCCATTTGAAACACCTTGAATTATTTTTCCTCAAATTATAAGAGCATTCTCTTATAGCTAGGATAAGCAAGTGTGCGTTTGGAGAAACTTCTACTGAATATTTAGGCCATATTATTTCTCATAAAGGGGTAGCTACAGACCCGGACAAGATAAAAGCAGTGGTAGATTGGCCAACACCGACTAATTTGAAGCAGTTAAGGGGATTTTTGGGGCTCACGGGGTACTACAGAAGGTTTGTGCAACAATATGGTACTCTAGCAAAACCTCTTACTCAATTGTTGAAAAAAGATGCTTTTTCATGGAGCGAAGAAGCTGAAAAAGCATTTAAGACTCTCAAACACGTAATGACGACCCCACCTGTACTAGCTCTACCTGATTTCAGTTCTCCTTTTATTATTGAAACAGATGCCTCAAGTCAAGGCATAGGAGCTGTTCTTATGCAAAAAGGACAACCTATAGCATATATAAGTAAGGCATTGTCACCAAGGAACCAGTCACTTTCTACTTATGAAAGAGAACTTCTGAGTGTCATTCACGCGGTGCAAAAGTGGAGTCAATACTTGCTAGATAGACATTTTGTTATAAAGACTGATCAAGAAAGCTTGAAGTATTTGCTCGAGAATAAGTTATCCACTCCATTTCATCAAAAATGGGTATCCAAGTTGCTAGGATTCAATTATGAAATACAATATAAAAAGGGGGTTGAAAATAAGGTGGCAGATGCGCTATCTAGAGTTACAAGTGGTGATCTTTTATCTATAGCTGTCTCTTCTCTAGATTCTAATCTATTGGATCTCATAAAACATTCATGGGTACAAGATGCTACATGTCAAAAACTAATTTCAGACATCACACAAGATCCTAAGTCTCACCCAAAGTACCAATGGAGTAACCAAGAATTAAGGAAGAAGAAAAAGTTGGTAATTGGTAATTGTGCTGAATTGAAACATAAATTGTTGTCTTGGATGCATGATTCGTCACAAGGAGGTCATTCGAGAGTGCAGGCTACATGTAAAAGAATTACTGCCCTGTTTTATGCCTAAATTGAAACAAGCAGTTAAGGATTGTGTGAGGGAATGTGACACTTGTCAGAGATATAAAGTTGATTTAGCCGCCTCACCTGGTCTACTGTAACCTCTACCCATTCCAAAAGCTATTTGGAAAGACATTTCCATGGACTTTGTGGAAGGTCTGCCACTTTCAAGAGGTAAATTTGTTATTCTTGTAGTAATTGACAAAATAAGCAAACTCGCACACTTTATTTCTCTCAAACACCCTTTCTCAGCGATGGATGTAGCTCAAGTGTTCTTAGATTATGTGGTCAAGTTGCATGGTTTTCCTCAAACCATAGTATCCGATAGAGATAAAATACTCGTGAGTCAGTTTTGGCAAGAACTATTGGTACTTAATGGAGTTGATCAGTTGATGTCATCGGCTTACCATCCTCAAACTGATGGTCAAACAGAAGTGCTCAATAGGTGCTTGGAAGGGTATTTAAGAGCCATGTGTTTTCATAAACCCACAAATTGGTGCAAATGGCTTCCATTGGCGGAGTACTGGTACAACACTTCGTTTCACACTTCTACTAAATTCACACCATATGAGATTGTGTATGGCCAAAAACCACCTTTACATCTCCCATACTTACCTGGTGAAAGTAAGATAGAATCTATTGACAGAAGTCTATGTGCGAGAGAACAAACCATTGAGCTGATGAAACACCATTTAGTGCAAGCCCAAAAGAGAATGAAACAAACAGAAGATAAGCGCAGAAGTGATAGAAGTTTCAAGATAGGAGATTGGGTTTTCTTAAAACTACAACCTTACAGACAATCATCAGTAGAGTTCAGAACTAATCAGAAGCTATCTGCTATATGGACCTTATCAAATTATTGCCAAGGTTGGTCAAGTGGCTTATACATTAAAGTTACCACCTGAAGCCACCATCCATCCCAGATTTCATGTTTCATTACTCAAGCAACACTATGGTAAGGTGCTTCCATCACCTGCATTGCCTATGTCTCATGTTACTAACTTTACCAGAAGTCCCATTGCTGTTTTGGATGTTAGAACTACCAAGAAGCACAACGGACCATTTGTTGAATGGTTGGTCCAGTGGTATGAAGAAACAACTATTGACGCAACTTGGGAATCTACAAAAGCTATTGTTGAAGCTTATCCATCCTTTGATCCTTGGGGTCAAGGATCAACTTAAGGAGGGGGTAGTTATCTGTCCATTTCACATTTTGGTCAGTTTTATTATGTTTCTAGTTGTCAGGGTCTTATATGTCAAAGTCGTTAAGTATAAGGGAAAGAATAGTCTGGGCATATATATGTACACACATTCAGATGGATTTGGACATGAATAAAAATATATCTGCTGCTTTCCCCTATCTCTTTTCTCTGATCTTCTTTATCTCTCTTTTCTATTTATTATTTCTCTATTCTTCCTCAGGGTTGATTCTTAACCCTCAACTCCCAAGTTGAATAGTGGTTATCCTGTGTTTGGTTTTAACCCATATCATAGTGTAGTGAGTGAAAACAAGAAAGAGAAAACTTGATGTAATCTATTGGAACAAGTCACTTGCCACATATTTATGCTAATTTCTTTGTGTGTGACATTGTTCTAACGGTAAATTACTAACACCGTTCATAACAAGTGTTCAGATTGCTATTATGTGGTGTCTTAAAATAAGTGTACACTTTGCATTAGGGTAAATGTAAAAAATACACAATTTACTTTTTAAAATGATCCATTATGCTCACTGATTTTTTTATATACGAAATACCCACTCGTCACGTAGGAATTTAGTCAAACCATTTGAGTTAACTTTTACTTAACAGAAATTGGAATTTTGTTTAACATTTTTGGTCCTTTCATTAACATTTAACATCATCTTCATCATCTTCAACATATTCATCATTTTCAAAATCCAATATCTAGATCCAATTCAAATCCCCAGATCCAATTGATTACTTTTTCTTATTGTTTTCTAAGGGTTTGATTGACATGTGACAATATCTTGCACAACAACCCCAATCGGAAAAAAGTAGCATAAAAGCAAGATCAAATTTCTTATCAACAGCAAACATGTATACTTTAAGAAATCAATCAACAAACTGCTACAGAAATGCACACACAAGTTATCAATGAACGCACTAGACATCATTAATGTTGGCTACTTGACTTGCACCAATGACACCAAACATCGGAAGAAGATTCTTTTATATAGCATAATGACTTCATATTATATTCATACTGAAGAAAACGATAAGAAAAAGCAATGCAGTTCTCCATCTTTAAACCAAAACTTTACACTTTGAACTTACAAGAACAGTTTACAGAACAAAGAAATGGGTTCTTACTAACAGTTTTAAGGTTCATAACTGAGAGTGGCATCATAAGCGTGCAGCCATCTTCTTGCATCCAAGAACAACAAAAAATATTGATATAGCAGCTACAATAGCACCCTGCCTCGAAAGCAAAAATTCAGTCCATGTCAAGGGCTTGCTAACCTTAACTAAAATCCTCTTAAAACTTTCATTCAAATCCTCCAAAGATCCGTTGTTATCAATCAGTTCGTCTGCTTTTAACTTTTTTGCATCAAGAGGAATCTGAGCATTCATCTTATACCGAGCATCTTGTGCAGAAATAACATCTCTATCCATGAGGCGTTTGAGTTGTCCACCTGTCCATTTTGGTCTCGTATAGTAATGGGACATCAAGAATGATGATGTTACAACCCTTGATCCACAGCTTAAACACTCTCGAAAGCATACCAAATGCTATGTAAGTGACAAGAAGCCTACAAATAAAATTGGATCTGGGGATTTGATTCGGATCTGGGGATTGGATTTTGAAAATGATGAATATGATGTTAAAAGTTAGGGTTTAAGGCTTTAAATAGCCATTTATTTTCTCAAATATATCCATATGCTATGTGTACTCAAAAAGTTATCCATATAGTACCTGAACTTTAATTTTTTTGCTAATATGGTCATATTTTTACCTACAACCGGCTAAACCGGTTAAATAAGATGACGTGGTATTTTTTTTCTTTTACAAAGTGACGTCGTTAGTCCCCCATCCAATATATTTTTCATCGTTAGTCCTTTTTTTCAAAAATTTGATTTTTATTTAAAAAAAACATTTTTTCGAAATTTTTTTTCTCGAAAAATATTTTTTCGAAAATTTTCTTTTTTCAAAAAAAATTAATTTGAAAATATTTTTTTTTGGAAAAAGTTATTTCGAAATTATTTTTTTCAAAGAATATTATTTCAAATATTTCGAAAATTTACATTTTTATTGAATAAATATTTTAAGGTTTTTTTTTTAATTTTAAAATTTTTTGAGACAAAAAAATGTAGAAAAATAAAAATTCTATATTTTTTTCCTTTCTAGAGTATGTTTTTTTTTTCAAAAACTATTTTTTTCAAAAATCTGTTTTTTCAAAAAATACTTTTCCCAAGCAGTGTTTATTCGATTTTTTTTGGAGAAAAACATTCTAAATATTTTAAAATTTTGAACTTTTATATGTTTTTTGTTTTAAATTAAAAAAAATCGAATATTTGTTTTCGAAATATTTTTTTAAAAAATCTTTACGAAATTGTATTTTTTGGAGAAAAATATGTTAAAGCGGACTAACGTTGCAAATATTTTAAAACGGCCGTTTGTAAAAGGACTAACTTTGTAAATTTAATATGCGATGTCACAGGTTAACAAGTGAAAAAAAGTTTGAATGTGCCATATTAATAGGTAAAATCAAAGTTCTGATATTATTTAGATAATTGTTTGAGTACACGTACCATATGGATACATTTGAGAAAGTACATGACTATTTAAAGCCTTAAACCCTAAAAGTTAATGAAACGACTAAAAATGTTAAACAAAATTCCAACTTCTATTAAATCAAATTTAACTCAAATGGTTTGACCAAAGTCCTACGTGGCGAGTGGGTATTTCGTACATAAAAACGTTAAGTGGGCATAATGGATCATTTTGGAAAGAATATTGTGTATTTTTGACATT
The DNA here is from genome assembly GCA_025667525.1 of Glebionis coronaria. Lineage (NCBI taxonomy): Eukaryota > Viridiplantae > Streptophyta > Magnoliopsida > Asterales > Asteraceae > Glebionis > Glebionis coronaria. The sequence continues at coordinate 8,862,266 of CM046878.1, read as the reverse complement.
TACCCCTTTCCATTAAGGCTGTCAAAATCGCGATCCCACCTGAGATCGTTTTTGTCTTTACAAAATCGAGATCGTAAGATCCTACCAATTTATCATATTTTGTAAGCAATTAATAAGCGAGTCAATTTTTTTCTACTCATCATTAAAGATAAATTTATATAATGCTTGCAAATGTCAAAGTCCAAATTTAAGATACTAAAGTAAAAGTAAAACACAAGAAAGTCAAGTCATATCTATGATTACATAACATGCGTATACACGTCTCAAAACAGAATACATCACTTGTATCATTATAATTAAACTATCCACATAAATACTTAAATGTTTAAAACTATGAAAAGGTAAAAGAAAAAACAAAAAATACCTATAATAATTTTTTTTGCTTCAGGCAACAAGAACATGAGAAGAACCTTAATTTGTTTAATGTAATTTGGATTTGTAGAGGATAATTATGTTTACTGATTAGAAAATCTTGAAATGAAACGTCAATACTTGTTACTGACATTAGCGGACTCGTATTTATCTTTTTGCGCCTAAAATAGTCATGGGTTAGTAAGTATATAAGTAAGTAAGTTAGTAACTTGGTATTTGTTAAACACATATTGACACGCGATATTACGATCTTATGCGTGATTCTACACCGATCCTATGATCCTACCTCTTATGTGATCCTACACTAATCTTACGTGCGATCCTACACCGATATTTGTGGCTATCACTCCAAAGTGTGTGAGGTGTCAAGTTCAATTCCCACTAGGTGCAAACAACCTTGAAGTGGCCACGCCAACCTAGAGGTGCAAATTATAACCGGATTTTTGGAAATCCTGTTCAAAAATCTGAACCGGTATTTTTCAAAATTCGGTTTTCCAAAAATCCGGTCCGGTTTTTTATACCCGAACCGGTTAGACCGAATTTTAATATTTTTGGAAAATCGGATAAAAACCAGATAAATTACCGGATTTGTCCGGTTTTTTTAAATCGGATTTAACCGGATTTTAATAAAATTTTTTATTTTTTTTAAATTAAAAATATTTTTCTTTCTTTTTGGAACGGTTATTTTAAACTGGATAAAACCGGTTTTCCTGAAAAGTCAAACTAGCTATTTTGTTGACTTTTCAAGAAAACCGGTTTTATCTGGATTTATCCGGATTTTGGGCCAAAACAAAACAGACACATTTGCCATTTTACAAAAACTCAGGGCAACGGCTATATATCCGTTTTTCTCTGTTTTTGGGTATTTTTTTTTGCTTTTTGATAATTTTGATTGCTTGTAAGGTAGTATAAATATATGTTTTGAGTTGGGGATAAAAACATATCAAAAAACCTTCTCATTTCTCTAATCTTTTTCTAATCCCAAATGGAAAACATACCATCACAACAAGCTTCTACTACCGTTAGTATCGGTGCTACTAGTGCTAAAAAATACACAAATGATGATATTTTGCGAATTATTACGACGGTGAGGAAAGGAGATGTTTGGTCACATTTCGATTATTGTCTTATGAAAGACGGGGTGGAAAAGGCGCGTTGCAAGAAGTGTAGTAAATTTTATGGCACGTCGGGTAATTCTACACTACGTACTCATTGGAACGGTTGTACCGGGGCGGTTGATAGCGGAGCGGGTGGTTCGGCACATGGTACTATTGGTGCGGATGATCATGTTTTTTTATTTGATAATGATGCGGTTCGACTTGATTTTACGTAGTTTGTCATTCAACAAGGACTTCCATTCAACCACTTCGACAATGTCAAGCTTACGGAGATCATAAAAAAAGGCTACAACCGCGTTATCAACATGTAAGTCGTACTACTCTTAGAAGTGATTCATTTAAATTATGGGAAACGGCTAAAAAAGAAATTATTAACGGTTTTCGTGATTATAAATATGGTGTTTCTATAACTACGGATGCTTGGACCGCATCACATGGTACGACAAATTCCTTATTTAGTCGTTACGGCTCATTGGTTTGACCCGGTTTCTTTTTTATTAATGAAACGGACAATTGCTTTTAAACTATTTGGTCATCCACGTACGGGGTCAAATTTAAAAAAAAATTTACAAGACACTTTAATTGAATATAATTTGGATGATAAAGTTTTTACCATTTCACTAGATAACGCATCTAATAATACTAAAGTTATAGATTTGTTAAAAATACGTATAAAACCCATATTAGATGGTGTATTTTTTCATTCCCGTTGTGTTGCTCATGTTATAAATCTATCGGTGCAAGCGGCATTAATAATATGTGATGAAATAAAGACAAAATTTAGGAGTTTATTAGTAACTATATATAGTTCGAGTAACGAACGACAAATGAACTATCATGTTTTCGTCAACAATGTGGCTATGAACCCCTAGGACCTTGCTATGATAATAATACTAGGTGGAATTCTACTTGCATTATGTTTTAAAATATATTACGACAACGTGATACTTTAAATGCTTTTAATGAAAGACTTGTTCGTAAAAATTTATCCACTTCGATAAGCGACGAAGATTGGGAACGATTAGATCAATTGACAAAATTTTTACAAATTTTTAAAGTGTCAACAACTTTATTATCCGGTGTTTATTACCCGACTAGCCCATTAGTTTTAAAGCAAATTTTTGCTATGACGGAAAAATTAGACGAATTAAAACATTCATCTTGTCAAATGTTTAGAAAAATGGTTAAAGCTATAACAAAAAAATTTGTAAAATATTTTGCTAGTATACCTTTGGTTTTTACTTGTTCCGCCGCACTTAATCCAATGATAAATTGGGGGGGGGGGGGGGGGGGTCGAAAATCTAATGAGAAGAATATTGAAGAATTTAGACTTAGAATTTGGGCCGGACCCTAATAAACCCGATATGAATTATATAGAGTCTCAAAATTTTAAATTTAGCGATACTTTTGGAAAATTATTTGCAATATATGCAACAAAATATGGTGGACAACAAAGCACATTTTATATCAAAGTCAAGTGACTTTGATATAAACTTTTTGAATCTTATACATGACGACGCTAACAAGCGTCAACGAACATCGGAATCAAGCGAGTTGGGACAATATAAGTCGCAAAATTTTTTAAAAACTATTAGGCCCAGAGAATTAGGAACTTTTGACATGTTGGGATGGTGGAAAAAAATGGAGTTAACTTATCCAATTTTAGCCGCTATGGTTCGTGACTTATTTACGATTCAAGCTTTGACGGTAGCTTCTGAATCAGCTTTTTCTATTAGTGGTAGAATTATATCCGAAAGAAGGTCAAGACTTACCCCCCCCCCCCCCCCCCCCCTCCCCCATCCGTGGAAGTATGTGTATGTTTGAATGATTATTTGGACGGAGTAGATATGATACAACATGAAACTTCGTTGGAAGGTTCGATGTTAAACGGTGTTGAAGAAACTATAGCAAATGAAGAAGTTGAATTAGGGATATCACCTCCAACTACCGAATTAGACGAAGGTGAGTTTGAAGATATTGAAGTTGAAGCCGAAGAAGATGTAGAAGATTATTTAGGCGGATTTACTTTGAGTATAACGGGTGATGGCAATGCCGAAGCTCGACATACTTGAAGTATACTAATATTTTTGGGTGATGGCCATGCCGAAGCTCAAAATGTATGAGTGATTATGGTTGTTTTATTGTATTGTTTAAATAAATTATGAAGTTTGTATGATTGCATTGTTGAAATAAAAATTATTGTGGTATTTTTTAATTTTTAATGTTTTATGGTTGTATATTTTTTTAATGTTTGTAAACCGATCCGAAAAAACCGATACGAACATTTTTAACCGAAAAAACCCGATCCGAACATTTTTAACCGAAAAAACGATCCGAAAAAAATCCGATAACGAAAATTTTTATCCGAAAAAAATCCGATACGAACATTTTTATCTGAAAAAAACCGATTCCGAAAAATCCGATCCGACCCAATCCGGATTTTTGAAAATCCGGTTTTTTCACGGATTTTTTAAATTCGAATCTGGTTTTATCCGGTTTATTCGCACCTCTACGCCAACCTCCTGAAAAGGGAGGGCTTTACCTGCTTTGAGTCTGTGTGGCGGTGGGCTCAAACCCCGTGGATTACTCGACCAATGAGTCGGAAATCAAGGTTTCCAAAAAAAAAAAAAAAAAAATCCTATGGCCCCAACTATTTACTCACTTGTTTATCCAGGCCCATCACGAAACTGGCCCATACCACAAAATACTTGTTTATCAACTTTAAGGTTTTTCGTATATGAAATTTCCTAATATGTGACACGGGAAGTTCTCATAACTTTATGGATACTTCTGTGGCACTAAAGTTGGGGTTAAGATTAGTCAAAAGGACGCCATTACAAATTAAAGTAGCTGATGGAAATACACTACTAAGCGACACAATGGTCACCAACTTCCAATGGAAAATGAATGGGCTTATTTACACTACTGATGTGTTTTTAATTCCATTAGGAGGTTACGATGTAGTTTCGGGAATCCAATGGTTTACTCGTCTAAAAGGGGTTTATTTTGATTTCATCAACAGATCCATTGAGTTCTTAAAGGAGGGTAGAAAGGTTACACTAAGGGGTTCCTCACAGAAGTTAATCAAGACTGTGAGTGAGCAACAGTTAACTAAAGGTCTACCACAAGATGAAGAGATATCCCTGATCCATGTTTTTGCATCTCACATTGGAGAATCAACCTTTGAACCCTAAATCCACATTCAAAATACACCATCGGCTGAACCACAGATCCAGAAGTTGTTAAACAAATACAATCGAGTGTTCACAGACCCTACAAGTCTCCCACCATCTAGAGAGGGGTTTGATCATGAAATCACCTTAAGAGAGGGTGCTAATCCCGTCAATTTGAGGCCTTATAGATACCCTCTGATACAGAAGGATGTCATAGAGCAATCGACAAAAGAGTTATTAGAACAGGGAATAATTCAGCCGAGCAATAGTGCTTTTGCATCTCTTGTGGTATTGGTAAAGAAGAAAGACGGTGGTTGGAGGATGTGCATCGACTATAGAGCTCTTAGTAGGAACACAATACCTGACAGGTTTCCTATACCATTGGTAGAGGAGTTGCTAGATGAACTACATGGAACCAATTTCTTCTCAAAGATTGATCTCAAGGCTGGATACTACCAGATAAGAATGGCAAATAAAGATGTTCATAAGACTGCATTTAGAACACACTATGGTCACTTCGAATTCTTGGTGATGCCATTTGGGCTCACTAATGCACCCTCCACATTTCAAAACCTCATGAATACCATTTTTCAACCATATCTAAGGAAATTCATATTAGTTTTTTTTATGACATCTTAATTTACAGTCCAACATGGGAATCCCACTTGAAACACCTTGAATTATTTTTCCTCAAATTATAAGAGCATTCTCTTATAGCTAGGATAAGCAAGTGTGCGTTTGGAGAAACTTCTACTGAATATTTAGGCCATATTATTTCTCATAAAGGGGTAGCTACAGACCCGGACAAGATAAAAGCAGTGGTAGATTGGCCAACACCGACTAATTTGAAGCAGTTAAGGGGATTTTTGGGGCTCACGGGGTACTACAGAAGGTTTGTGCAACAATATGGTACTCTAGCAAAACCTCTTACTCAATTGTTGAAAAAAGATGCTTTTTCATGGAGCGAAGAAGCTGAAAAAGCATTTAAGACTCTCAAACACGTAATGACGACCCCACCTGTACTAGCTCTACCTGATTTCAGTTCTCCTTTTATTATTGAAACAGATGCCTCAAGTCAAGGCATAGGAGCTGTTCTTATGCAAAAAGGACAACCTATAGCATATATAAGTAAGGCATTGTCACCAAGGAACCAGTCACTTTCTACTTATGAAAGAGAACTTCTGAGTGTCATTCACGCGGTGCAAAAGTGGAGTCAATACTTGCTAGATAGACATTTTGTTATAAAGACTGATCAAGAAAGCTTGAAGTATTTGCTCGAGAATAAGTTATCCACTCCATTTCATCAAAAATGGGTATCCAAGTTGCTAGGATTCAATTATGAAATACAATATAAAAAGGGGGTTGAAAATAAGGTGGCAGATGCGCTATCTAGAGTTACAAGTGGTGATCTTTTATCTATAGCTGTCTCTTCTCTAGATTCTAATCTATTGGATCTCATAAAACATTCATGGGTACAAGATGCTACATGTCAAAAACTAATTTCAGACATCACACAAGATCCTAAGTCTCACCCAAAGTACCAATGGAGTAACCAAGAATTAAGGAAGAAGAAAAAGTTGGTAATTGGTAATTGTGCTGAATTGAAACATAAATTGTTGTCTTGGATGCATGATTCGTCACAAGGAGGTCATTCGAGAGTGCAGGCTACATGTAAAAGAATTACTGCCCTGTTTTATGCCTAAATTGAAACAAGCAGTTAAGGATTGTGTGAGGGAATGTGACACTTGTCAGAGATATAAAGTTGATTTAGCCGCCTCACCTGGTCTACTGTAACCTCTACCCATTCCAAAAGCTATTTGGAAAGACATTTCCATGGACTTTGTGGAAGGTCTGCCACTTTCAAGAGGTAAATTTGTTATTCTTGTAGTAATTGACAAAATAAGCAAACTCGCACACTTTATTTCTCTCAAACACCCTTTCTCAGCGATGGATGTAGCTCAAGTGTTCTTAGATAATGTGGTCAAGTTGCATGGTTTTCCTCAAACCATAGTATCCGATAGAGATAAAATACTCGTGAGTCAGTTTTGGCAAGAACTATTGGTACTTAATGGAGTTGATCAGTTGATGTCATCGGCTTACCATCCTCAAACTGATGGTCAAACAGAAGTGCTCAATAGGTGCTTGGAAGGGTATTTAAGAGCCATGTGTTTTCATAAACCCACAGATTGGTGCAAATGGCTTCCATTGGCGGAGTACTGGTACAACACTTCATTTCACACTTCTACTAAATTCACACCATATGAGATTGTGTATGGCCAAAAACCACCTTTACATCTCCCATACTTACCTGGTGAAAGTAAGATAGAATCTATTGACAGAAGTCTATGTGCGAGAGAACAAACCATTGAGCTGATGAAACACCATTTAGTGCAAGCCCAAAAGAGAATGAAACAAACAGAAGATAAGCGCAGAAGTGATAGAAGTTTCAAGATAGGAGATTGGGTTTTCTTAAAACTACAACCTTACAAACAATCATCAGTAGAGTTCAGAACTAATCAGAAGCTATCTGCTATATGGACCTTATCAAATTATTGCCAAGGTTGGTCAAGTGGCTTATACATTAAAGTTACCACCTGAAGCCACCATCCATCCCAGATTTCATGTTTCATTACTCAAGCAACACTATGGTAAGGTGCTTCCATCACCTGCATTGCCTATGTCTCATGTTACTAACTTTACCAGAAGTCCCATTGCTGTTTTGGATGTTAGAACTACCAAGAAGCACAACGGACCATTTGTTGAATGGTTGGTCCAGTGGTATGAAGAAACAACTATTGACGCAACTTGGGAATCTACAAAAGCTATTGTTGAAGCTTATCCATCCTTTGATCCTTGGGGTCAAGGATCAACTTAAGGAGGGGGTATTGTTATGTGTCCATTTCACATTTTGGTCAGTTTTATTATGTTTCTAGTTGTCAGGGTCTTATATGTCAAAGTCGTTAAGTATAAGGGAAAGAATAGTCTGGGCATATATATGTACACACATTCAGATGGATTTGGACATGAATAAAAATATATCTACTGCTTTCCCCTATCTCTTTTCTCTGATCTTCTTTATCTCTCTTTTCTATTTATTATTTCTCTATTCTTCCTCAGGGTTGATTCTTAACCCTCAACTCCCAAGTTGAATAGTGGTTATCCTGTGTTTGGTTTTAACCCATATCATAGTGTAGTGAGTGAAAACAAGAAAGAGAAAACTTGATGTAATCTATTGGAACAAGTCACTTGCCACATATTTATGCTAATTTCTTTGTGTGTGACATTGTTCTAACGGTAAATTACTAACACCGTTCATAACAAGTGTTCAGATTGCTATTATGTGATGTCTTAAAATAAGTGTACACTTTGCATTAGGGTAAATGTAAAAAATACACAATTTACTTTTTAAAATGATCCATTATGCTCACTGATTTTTTTATATACGAAATACCCACTCGTCACGTAGGAATTTAGTCAAACCATTTGAGTTAACTTTTACTTAACAGAAATTGGAATTTTGTTTAACATTTTTGGTCCTTTCATTAACATTTAACATCATCTTCATCATCTTCATCATATTCATCATTTTCAAAATCCAATCTCTAGATCCAATTCAAATCCCCAGATCCAATTGATTACTTTTTCTTATTGTTTTCTAAGGGTTTGATTGACATGTGACAATATCTTGCACAACAACCCCAATCGGAAAAAAGTAGCATAAAAGCAAGATCAAATTTCTTATCAACAGCAAACATGTATACTTTAAGAAATCAATCAACAAACTGCTACAGAAATGCACACACAAGTTATCAATGAACGCACTAGACATCATTAATGTTGGCTACTTGACTTGCACCAATGACACCAAACATCGGAAGAAGATTCTTTTATATAGCATAATGACTTCATATTATATTCATACTGAAGAAAACGATAAGAAAAAGCAATGCAGTTCTCCATCTTTAAACCAAAACTTTACACTTTGAACTTACAAGAACAGTTTACAGAACAAAGAAATGGGTTCTTACTAACAGTTTTAAGGTTCATAACTGAGAGTGGCATCATAAGCGTGCAGCCATCTTCTTGCATCCAAGAACAACAAAAAATATTGATATAGCAGCTACAATAGCACCTTGCCTCGAAAGCAAAAATTCAGTCCATGTCAAGGGCTTGCTAACCTTAACTAAAATCCTCTTAAAACTTTCATTCAAATCCTCCAAAGATCCGTTGTTATCAATCAGTTCGTCTGCTTTTAACTTTTTTGCATCAAGAGGAATCTGAGCATTCATCTTATACCGAGCATCTTGTGCAGAAATAACATCTCTATCCATAGGGCGTTTGAGTTGTCCACCTGTCCATTTTGGTCTCGTATAGTAATGGGACATCAAGAATGATGATGTTACAACCCTTGATCCACAGCTTAAACACTTTCGAAAGCATACCAAATGCTATGTAAGTGACAAGAAGCCTACAAATAAAATTGGATCTGGGGATTTGATTCGGATCTGGGGATTGGATTTTGAAAATGATGAATATGATGTTAAAAGTTAGGGTTTAAGGCTTTAAATAGCCATTTATTTTCTCAAATATATCCATATGCTACGTGTACTCAAAAAGTTATCCATATAGTACCTGAACTTTAATTTTTTTGCTAATATGGTCATATTTTTACCTACAACCGGCTAAACCGGTTAAATAAGATGACGTGGTATTTTTTTTTCTTTTACAAAGTGACGTCGTCATCCAATATATTTTTCATCGTTAGTCCTTTTTTTCAAAAATTTGATTTTTATTTAAAAAAAACATTTTCGAAATTTTTTTTCTCGAAAAATATTTTTTCGAAAATTTTCTTTTTTCAAAAAAAATTAATTTGAAAATATTTTTTTTTGGAAAAAGTTATTTCGAAATTATTTTTTTCAAAGAATATTATTTCAAATATTTCGAAAATTTACATTTTTATTGAATAAAATTTTAAGGTTTTTTTTTTTTAATTTTAAAATTTTTTGAGACAAAAAAATGTAGAAAAATAAGAATTCTATATTTTTTTCCTTTCTAGAGTATGTTTTTTTTTCAAAAACTATTTTTTTCAAAAATCTGTTTTTTCAAAAAATACTTTTCCCAAGCAGTGTTTATTCGATTTTTTTTGGAGAAAAACATTCTAAATATTTTAAAATTTTGAACTTTTATATGTTTTTTGTTTTAAATTAAAAAAAATCGAATATTTGTTTTCGAAATATTTTTTTAAAAAATCTTTACGAAATTGTATTTTTTGGAGAAAAATATGTTAAAGCGGACTAACGTTGCAAATATTTTAAAACGGCCGTTTGTAAAAGGACTAACTTTGTAAATTTAATATGCGATGTCACAGGTTAACAAGTGAAAAAAAGTTTGAATGTGCCATATTAATAGGTAAAATCAAAGTTCTGATATTATTTAGATAATTGTTTGAGTACACGTACCATATGGATACATTTGAGAAAGTACATGACTATTTAAAGCCTTAAACCCTAAAAGTTAATGAAACGACTAAAAATGTTAAACAAAATTCCAACTTCTATTAAATCAAATTTAACTCAAATGGTTTGACCAAAGTCCTACGTGGCGAGTGGGTATTTCGTACATAAAAACGTTAAGTGGGCATAATGGATCATTTTGGAAAGAATATTGTGTATTTTTGACATTTACCCCTTTCCATTAAGGCTGCCAAAATCGCGATCCCACCTGAGATCGTTTTTGTCTTTATAAAATCGAGATCGTAAGATCCTACCAATTTATCATATTTTGTAAGCAATTAATAAGCGAGTCAATTTTTTTTCTACTCATCATTAAAGATAAATTTATATAATGCTTGCAAATGTCAAAGTCCAAATTTAAGATACTAAAGTAAAAGTAAAACACAAGAAAGTCAAGTCATATCTATGATTACATAACATGCGTATACACGTCTCAAAACAAAATACATCACTTGTATCATTATAATTAAACTATCCACATAAATACTTAAATGTTTAAAACTATGAAAAGGTAAAAGAAAAAACAAAAAATACCTATAATAATTTTTTTTGCTTCAGGCAACAAGAACATGAGAAGAACCTTAATTTGTTTAATGTAATTTGGATTTGTAGAGGATAATTATGTTTACTGATTAGAAAATCTTGAAATGAAACGTCAATACTTGTTACTGACATTAGCGGACTCGTATTTATCTTTTTGCGCCTAAAATAGTCATGGGTTAGTAAGTATATAAGTAAGTAAGTTAGTAACTTGGTAATTTGTTAAACACATATTGACACGCGATATTACGATCTTATGCGTGATTCTACACCGATCCTATGATCCTACCTCTTATGTGATCTTACACTAATCTTACGTGCGATCCTACACCGATATTTGTGGCTATCACTCCAAAGTGTGTGAGGTGTCAAGTTCAATTCCCACTAGGTGCAAACAACCTTGAAGTGGCCACGCCAACCTAGAGGTGCAAATTATAACCGGATTTTTGGAAATCCTGTTCAAAAATCTGAACCGGTTTTTTTCAAAATTCGGTTTTCCAAAAATCCGGTCCGGTTTTTTATACCCGAACCGGTTAGACCGGATTTTAATATTTTTGGAAAATCGGATAAAAACCAGATAAATTACCGGATTTGTCCGGTTTTTTTAAATCGGATTTAACCGGATTTTAATAAATTTTTTTATTTTTTTAAATTAAAAATATTTTTCTTTCTTTTTGGACCGGTTATTTTAAACTGGATAAAACCGGTTTTCCTGAAAAGTCAAACTAGCTATTTTGCTGACTTTTCAAGAAAACCGGTTTTATCCGGATTTATCCGGATTTTGGGCCCAAAACAAAATAGACACATTTGCCATTTTACAAAAACTCAGGGCAACGGCTATATATCCGTTTTTCTCTGTTTTTGGGTATTTTTTTTTTGCTTTTTGATAATTTTGATTGCTTGTAAGGTAGTATAAATATATGTTTTGAGTTGGGGATAAAAACATATCAAAAAACCTTCTCATTTCTCTAATCTTTTTCTAATCCCAAATGGAAAACATACCATCACAACAAGCTTCTACTACCGTTAGTATCGGTGCTACTAGTGCTAAAAAATACACAAATGATGATATTTTGCGAATTATTACGACGGTGAGGAAAGGAGATGTTTGGTCACATTTCGATTATTGTCTTATGAAAGACGGGGTGGAAAAGGCCCGTTGCAAGAAGTGTAGTAAATTTTATGGCACGTCGGGTAATTCTACACTACGTACTCATTGGAACGGTTGTACCGGGGCGGTTGATAGCGGAGCGGGTGGTTCGGCACATGGTACTATTGGTGCGGATGATCATGTTTTTTTATTTGATAATGATGCGGTTCGACTTGATTTTACGTAGTTTGTCATTCAACAAGGACTTCCATTCAACCACTTCGACAATGTCAAGCTTACGGAGATCATAAAAAAAGGCTACAACCGCGTTATCAACATGTAAGTCGTACTACTCTTAGAAGTGATTCATTTAAATTATGGGAAACGGCTAAAAAAGAAATTATTAACGGTTTTCGTGATTATAAATATGGTGTTTCTATAACTACGGATGCTTGGACCGCATCACATGGTACGACAAATTCTTATTTAGTCGTTACGGCTCATTGGTTTGACCCGGTTTCTTTTTTATTAATGAAACGGACAATTGCTTTTAAACTATTTGGTCATCCACGTACGGGGTCAAATTTAAAAAAAAATTTACAAGACACTTTAATTGAATATAATTTGGATGATAAAGTTTTTACCATTTCACTAGATAATGCATCTAATAATACTAAAGTTATAGATTTGTTAAAAATACGTATAAAACCCATATTAGATGGTGTATTTTTTCATTCCCGTTGTGTTGCTCATGTTATAAATCTATCGGTGCAAGCGGCATTAATAATATGTGATGAAATAAAGACAAAATTTAGGAGTTTATTAGTAACTATATATAGTTCGAGTAACGAACGACAAATGAACTATCATGTTTTCGTCAACAATGTGGCTATGAACCCCTAGGACCTTGCTATGATAATAATACTAGGTGGAATTCTACTTGCATTATGTTTTAAAATATATTACGACAACGTGATACTTTAAATGCTTTTAATGAAAGACTTGTTCGTAAAAATTTATCCACTTCGATAAGCGACGAAGATTGGGAACGATTAGATCAATTGACAAAATTTTTACAAATTTTTAAAGTGTCAACAACTTTATTATCCGGTGTTTATTACCCGACTAGCCCATTAGTTTTAAAGCAAATTTTTGCTATGACGGAAAAATTAGACGAATTAAAACATTCATCTTGTCAAATGTTTAGAAAAATGGTTAAAGCTATAACAAAAAAATTTGTAAAATATTTTGCTAGTATACCTTTGGTTTTTACTTGTTCCGCCGCACTTAATCCAATGATAAATTGGGGGGGGGGGGGGTCGAAAATCTAATGAGAAGAATATTGAAGAATTTAGACTTAGAATTTGGGCCGGACCCTAATAAACCCGATATGAATTATATAGAGTCTCAAAATTTTAAATTTAGCGATACTTTTGGAAAATTATTTGCAATATATGCAACAAAATATGGTGGACAACAAAGCACATTTTATATCAAAGTCAAGTGACTTTGATATAAACTTTTTGAATCTTATACATGACGACGCTAACAAGCGTCAACGAACATCGGAATCAAGCGAGTTGGGACAATATAAGTCGCAAAATTTTTTAAAAACTATTAGGCCCAGAGAATTAGGAACTTTTGACATGTTGGGATGGTGGAAAAAAATGGAGTTAACTTATCCAATTTTAGCCGCTATGGTTCGTGACTTATTTACGATTCAAGCTTTGACGGTAGCTTCTGAATCAGCTTTTTCTATTAGTGGTAGAATTATATCCGAAAGAAGGTCAAGACTTACCCCCCCCCCCCTCCCCCATCCGTGGAAGTATGTGTATGTTTGAATGATTATTTGGACGGAGTAGATATGATACAACATGAAACTTCGTTGGAAGGTTCGATGTTAAACGGTGTTGAAGAAACTATAGCAAATGAAGAAGTTGAATTAGGGATATCACCTCCAACTACCGAATTAGACGAAGGTGAGTTTGAAGATATTGAAGTTGAAGCCGAAGAAGATGTAGAAGATTATTTAGCGGATTTACTTTGAGTATAACGGGTGATGGCAATGCCGAAGCTCGACATACTTGAAGTATACTAATATTTTTGGGTGATGGCCATGCCGAAGCTCAAAATGTATGAGTGATTATGGTTGTTTTATTGTATTGTTTTTATAAATTATGAAGTTTGTATGATTGCATTGTTGAAATAAAAATTATTGTGGTATTTTTTAATTTTTAATGTTTTATGGTTGTATATTTTTTTAATGTTTGTAAACCGGTCCGAAAAAACCGATACGAACATTTTTAACTGAAAAAACCCGATCCGAACATTTTTAACCGAAAAAACGATCCGAAAAAAATCCGATAACGAAAATTTTTATCCGAAAAAAATCCGATACGAACATTTTTATCTGAAAAAAACCGATTCCGAAAAATCCGATCCGACCCAATCCGGATTTTTGAAAATCCGGTTTTTTCACGGATTTTTTAAATTCGAATCCGGTTTTATCCGGTTTATTCGCACCTCTACGCCAACCTCCTGAAAAGGGAGGGCTTTACCTGCTTTGAGTCTGTGTGGCGGTGGGTTCAAACCCCGTGGATTACTCGACCAATGAGTCGGAAATCAAGGTTTCCAAAAAAAAAAAAAAAAAAAAAAAAAATCCTATGGCCCCAACTATTTACTCACTTGTTTATCCAGGCCCATCACGAAACTGGCCCATACCACAAAATACTTGTTTATCAACTTTAAGGTTTTTCGTATATGAAATTTCCTAATATGTGACACGGGAAGTTCTCATAACTTTATGGATACTTCTGTGGCACTAAAGTTGGGGTTAAGATTAGTCAAAAGGACGCCATTACAAATTAAAGTAGCTGATGGAAATACACTACTAAGCGACACAATGGTCACCAACTTCCAATGGAAAATGAATGGGCTTATTTACACTACTGATGTGTTTTTAATTCCATTAGGAGGTTACGATGTAGTTTCGGGAATCCAATGGTTTACTCGTCTAAAAGGGGTTTATTTTGATTTCATCAACAGATCCATTGAGTTCTTAAAGGAGGGTAGAAAGGTTACACTAAGGGGTTCCTCACAGAAGTTAATCAAGACTGTGAGTGAGCAACAGTTAACTAAAGGTCTACCACAAGATGAAGAGATATCCCTGATCCATGTTTTTGCATCTCACATTGGAGAATCAACCTTTGAACCCTAAATCCACATTCAAAATACACCATCGGCTGAACCACAGATCCAGAAGTTGTTAAACAAATACAATCGAGTGTTCACAGACCCTACAAGTCTCCCGCCATCTAGAGAGGGGTTTGATCATGAAATCACCTTAAGAGAGGGTGCTAATCCCGTCAATTTGAGGCCTTATAGATACCCTTTGATACAGAAGGATGTCATAGAGAAATCGACAAAAGAGTTATTAGAACAGGGAATAATTCAGCCGAGCAATAGTGCTTTTGCATCTCTTGTGGTATTGGTAAAGAAGAAAGACGGTGGTTGGAGGATGTGCATCGACTATAGAGCTCTTAGTAGGAACACAATACCTGACAGGTTTCCTATACCATTGGTAGAGGAGTTGCTAGATGAACTACATGGAACCAATTTCTTCTCAAAGATTGATCTCAAGGCTGGATACTACCAGATAAGAATGGCAAATAAAGATGTTCATAAGACTGCATTTAGAACACACTATGGTCACTTCGAATTCTTGGTGATGCCATTTGGGCTCACTAATGCACCCTCCACATTTCAAAACCTCATGAATACCATTTTTCAACCATATCTAAGGAAATTCATATTAGTTTTTTTTATGACATCTTAATTTACAGTCCAACATGGGAATCCCACTTGAAACACCTTGAATTATTTTTCCTCAAATTATAAGAGCATTCTCTTATAGCTAGGATAAGCAAGTGTGCGTTTGGAGAAACTTCTACTGAATATTTAGGCCATATTATTTCTCATAAAGGGGTAGCTACAGACCCGGACAAGATAAAAGCAGTGGTAGATTGGCCAACACCGACTAATTTGAAGCAGTTAAGGGGATTTTTGGGGCTCACGGGGTACTACAGAAGGTTTGTGCAACAATATGGTACTCTAGCAAAACCTCTTACTCAATTGTTGAAAAAAGATGCTTTTTCATGGAGCGAAGAAGCTGAAAAAGCATTTAAGACTCTCAAACACGTAATGACGACCCCACCTGTACTAGCTCTACCTGATTTCAGTTCTCCTTTTATTATTGAAACAGATGCCTCAAGTCAAGGCATAGGAGCTGTTCTTATGCAAAAAGGACAACCTATAGCATATATAAGTAAGGCATTGTCACCAAGGAACCAGTCACTTTCTACTTATGAAAGAGAACTTCTGAGTGTCATTCACGCGGTGCAAAAGTGGAGTCAATACTTGCTAGATAGACATTTTGTTATAAAGACTGATCACGAAAGCTTGAAGTATTTGCTCGAGAATAAGTTATCCACTCCATTTCATCAAAAATGGGTATCCAAGTTGCTAGGATTCAATTATGAAATACAATATAAAAAGGGGGTTGAAAATAAGGTGGCAGATGCGCTATCTAGAGTTACAAGTGGTGATCTTTTATCTATAGCTGTCTCTTCTCTAGATTCTAATCTATTGGATCTCATAAAACATTCATGGGTACAAGATGCTACATGTCAAAAACTAATTTCAGACATCACACAAGATCCTAAGTCTCACCCAAAGTACCAATGGAGTAACCAAGAATTAAGGAAGAAGAAAAAGTTGGTAATTGGTAATTGTGCTGAATTGAAACATAAATTGTTGTCTTGGATGCATGATTCGTCACAAGGAGGTCATTCGAGAGTGCAGGCTACATGTAAAAGAATTACTGCCCTGTTTTATGCCTAAATTGAAACAAGCAGTTAAGGATTGTGTGAGGGAATGTGACACTTGTCAGAGATATAAAGTTGATTTAGCCGCCTCACCTGGTCTACTGTAACCTCTACCCATTCCAAAAGCTATTTGGAAAGACATTTCCATGGACTTTGTGGAAGGTCTGCCACTTTCAAGAGGTAAATTTGTTATTCTTGTAGTAATTGACAAAATAAGCAAACTCGCACACTTTATTTCTCTCAAACACCCTTTCTCAGCGATGGATGTAGCTCAAGTGTTCTTAGATAATGTGGTCAAGTTGCATGGTTTTCCTCAAACCATAGTATCCGATAGAGATAAAATACTCGTGAGTCAGTTTTGGCAAGAACTATTGGTACTTAATGGAGTTGATCAGTTGATGTCATCGGCTTACCATCCTCAAACTGATGGTCAAACAGAAGTGCTCAATAGGTGCTTGGAAGGGTATTTAAGAGCCATGTGTTTTCATAAACCCACAGATTGGTGCAAATGGCTTCCATTGGCGGAGTACTGGTACAACACTTCGTTTCACACTTCTACTAAATTCACACCATATGAGATTGTGTATGGCCAAAAACCACCTTTACATCTCCCATACTTACCTGGTGAAAGTAAGATAGAATCTATTGACAGAAGTCTATGTGCGAGAGAACAAACCATTGAGCTGATGAAACACCATTGAGTGCAAGCCCAAAAGAGAATGAAACAAACAGAAGATAAGCGCAGAAGTGATAGAAGTTTCAAGATAGGAGATTGGGTTTTCTTAAAACTACAACCTTACAGACAATCATCAGTAGAGTTCAGAACTAATCAGAAGCTATCTGCTATATGGACCTTATCAAATTATTGCCAAGGTTGGTCAAGTGGCTTATACATTAAAGTTACCACCTGAAGCCACCATCCATCCCAGATTTCATGTTTCATTACTCAAGCAACACTATGGTAAGGTGCTTCCATCACCTGCATTGCCTATGTCTCATGTTACTAACTTTACCAGAAGTCCCATTGCTGTTTTGGATGTTAGAACTACCAAGAAGCACAACGGACCATTTGTTGAATGGTTGGTCCAGTGGTATGAAGAAACAACTATTGACGCAACTTGGGAATCTACAAAAGCTATTGTTGAAGCTTATCCATCCTTTGATCCTTGGGGTCAAGGATCAACTTAAGGAGGGGGTATTGTTATGTGTCCATTTCACATTTTGGTCAGTTTTATTATGTTTCTAGTTGTCAGGGTCTTATATGTTAAAGTCGTTAAGTATAAGGGAAAGAATAGTCTGGGCATATATATGTACACACATTCAGATGGATTTGGACATGAATAAAAATATATCTGCTGCTTTCCCCTATCTCTTTTCTCTGATCTTCTTTATCTCTCTTTTCTATTTATTATTTCTCTATTCTTCCTCAGGGTTGATTCTTAACCCTCAACTCCCAAGTTGAATAGTGGTTATCCTGTGTTTGGTTTTAACCCATATCATAGTGTAGTGAGTGAAAACAAGAAAGAGAAAACTTGATGTAATCTATTGGAACAAGTCACTTGCCACATATTTATGCTAATTTCTTTGTGTGTGACATTGTTCTAACGGTAAATTACTAACACCGTTCATAACAAGTGTTCAGATTGCTATTATGTGATGTCTTAAAATAAGTGTACACTTTGCATTAGGGTAAATGTAAAAAATACACAATTTACTTTTTAAAATGATCCATTATGCTCACTGATTTTTTTATATACGAAATACCCACTCGTCACGTAGGAATTTAGTCAAACCATTTGAGTTAACTTTTACTTAACAGAAATTGGAATTTTGTTTAACATTTTTGGTCCTTTCATTAACATTTAACATCATCTTCATCATCTTCATCATATTCATCATTTTCAAAATCCAATCTCTAGATCCAATTCAAATCCCCAGATCCAATTGATTACTTTTTCTTATTGTTTTCTAAGGGTTTGATTGACATGTGACAATATCTTGCACAACAACCCCAATCGGAAAAAAGTAGCATAAAAGCAAGATCAAATTTCTTATCAACAGCAAACATGTATACTTTAAGAAATCAATCAACAAACTGCTACAGAAATGCACACACAAGTTATCAATGAACGCACTAGACATCATTAATGTTGGCTACTTGACTTGCACCAATGACACCAAACATCGGAAGAAGATTCTTTTATATAGCATAATGACTTCATATTATATTCATACTGAAGAAAACGATAAGAAAAAGCAATGCAGTTCTCCATCTTTAAACCAAAACTTTACACTTTGAACTTACAAGAATAGTTTACAGAACAAAGAAATGGGTTCTTACTAACAGTTTTAAGGTTCATAACTGAGAGTGGCATCATAAGCGTGCAGCCATCTTCTTGCATCCAAGAACAACAAAAAATATTGATATAGCAGCTACAATAGCACCTTGCCTCGAAAGCAAAATTTCAGTCCATGTCAAGGGCTTGCTAACCTTAACTAAAATCCTCTTAAAACTTTCTATCCTCCAAAGATCCGTTGTTATCAATCAGTTCGTCTGCTTTTAACTTTTTTGCATCAAGAGGAATCTGAGCATTCATCTTATACCGAGCATCTTGTGCAGAAATAACATCTCTATCCATGAGGCGTTTGAGTTGTCCACCTGTCCATTTTGGTCTCGTATAGTAATGGGACATCAAGAATGATGATGTTACAACCCTTGATCCACAGCTTAAACACTTTCGAAAGCATACCAAATGCTATGTAAGTGACAAGAAGCCTACAAATAAAATTGGATCTGGGGATTTGATTCGGATCTGGGGATTGGATTTTGAAAATGATGAATATGATGTTAAAAGTTAGGGTTTAAGGCTTTAAATAGCTATTTATTTTCTCAAATATATCCATATGCTACGTGTACTCAAAAATTTATCCATATAGTACCTGAACTTTAATTTTTTTGCTAATATGGTCATATTTTTACCTACAACCGGCTAAACCGGTTAAATAAGATGACGTGGTATTTTTTTTCTTTTACAAAGTGACGTCGTTAGTCCCCCATCCAATATAATTTTCATCGTTAGTCCTTTTTTTCAAAAATTTGATTTTTATTTAAAAAAAACATTTTTTCGAAATTTTTTTTCTCGAAAAATATTTTTTCGAAAATTTTCTTTTTTCAAAAAAAATTAATTTGAAAATATTTTTTTTTGGAAAAAGTTATTTCGAAATTATTTTTTTCAAAGAATATTATTTCAAATATTTCGAAAATTTACATTTTTATTGAATAAAATTTTAAGGTTTTTTTTTTAATTTTAAAATTTTTTGAGACAAAAAAATGTAGAAAAATAAAAATTCTATATTTTTTTCCTTTCTAGAGTATGTTTTTTTTTCAAAAACTATTTTTTTCAAAAATCTGTTTTTTCAAAAAATACTTTTCCCAAGCAGTGCTTATTCGATTTTTTTTGGAGAAAAACATTCTAAATATTTTAAAATTTTGAACTTTTATATGTTTTTTGTTTTAAATTAAAAAAAATCGAATATTTGTTTTCGAAATATTTTTTTAAAAAATCTTTACGAAATTGTATTTTTTGGAGAAAAATATGTTAAAGCGGACTAACGTTGCAAATATTTTAAAACGGCCGTTTGTAAAAGGACTAACTTTGTAAATTTAATATGCGATGTCACAGGTTAACAAGTGAAAAAAAGTTTGAATGTGCCATATTAATAGGTAAAATCAAAGTTCTGATATTATTTAGATAATTGTTTGAGTACACGTACCATATGGATACATTTGAGAAAGTACATGACTATTTAAAGCCTTAAACCCTAAAAGTTAATGAAACGACTAAAAATGTTAAACAAAATTCCAACTTCTATTAAATCAAATTTAACTCAAATGGTTTGACCAAAGTCCTACGTGGCGAGTGGGTATTTCGTACATAAAAACGTTAAGTGGGCATAATGGATCATTTTGGAAAGAATATTGTGTATTTTTGACATTTACCCCTTTCCATTAAGGCTGTCAAAATCGCGATCCCACCTGAGATCGTTTTTGTCTTTACAAAATCGAGATCGTAAGATCCTACCAATTTATCATATTTTGTAAGCAATTAATAAGCGAGTCAATTTTTTTCTACTCATCATTAAAGATAAATTTATATAATGCTTGCAAATGTCAAAGTCCAAATTTAAGATACTAAAGTAAAAGTAAAACACAAGAAAGTCAAGTCATATCTATGATTACATAACATGCGTATACACGTCTCAAAACAAAATACATCACTTGTATCATTATAATTAAACTATCCACATAAATACTTAAATGTTTAAAACTATGAAAAGGTAAAAGAAAAAACAAAAAATACCTATAATAATTTTTTTTGCTTCAGGCAACAAGAACATGAGAAGAACCTTAATTTGTTTAATGTAATTTGGATTTGTAGAGGATAATTATGTTTACTGATTAGAAAATCTTGAAATGAAACGTCAATACTTGTTACTGACATTAGCGGACTCGTATTTATCTTTTTGCGCCTAAAATAGTCATGGGTTAGTAAGTATATAAGTAAGTAAGTTAGTAACTTGGTAATTTGTTAAACACATATTGACACGCGATATTACGATCTTATGCGTGATTCTACACCGATCCTATGATCCTACCTCTTATGTGATCCTACACTAATCTTACGTGCGATCCTACACCGATATTTGTGGCTATCACTCCAAAGTGTGTGAGGTGTCAAGTTCAATTCCCACTAGGTGCAAACAACCTTGAAGTGGCCACGCCAACCTAGAGGTGCAAATTATAACCGGATTTTTGGAAATCCTGTTCAAAAATCTGAACCGGTTTTTTTCAAAATTCGGTTTTCCAAAAATCCGGTCCGGTTTTTTATACCCGAACCGGTTAGACCGGATTTTAATATTTTTGGAAAATCGGATAAAAACCAGATAAATTACCGGATTTGTCCGGTTTTTTTAAATCAGATTTAACCGGATTTTAATAAATTTTTTTATTTTTTTTAAATTAAAAATATTTTTCTTTCTTTTTGGACCGGTTATTTTAAACTGGATAAAACCGGTTTTCCTGAAAAGTCAAACTAGCTATTTTGTTGACTTTTCAAGAAAACCGGTTTTATCCGGATTTATCCGGATTTTGGGCCCAAAACAAACCAGACACATTTGCCATTTTACAAAAACTCAGGGCAACGGCTATATATCCGTTTTTCTCTGTTTTTGGGTATTTTTTTTTTGCTTTTTGATAATTTTGATTGCTTGTAAGGTAGTATAAATATATGTTTTGAGTTGGGGATAAAAACATATCAAAAAACCTTCTCATTTCTCTAATCTTTTTCTAATCCCAAATGGAAAACATACCATCACAACAAGCTTCTACTACCGTTAGTATCGGTGCTACTAGTGCTAAAAAATACACAAATGATGATATTTTGCGAATTATTACGACGGTGAGGAAAGGAGATGTTTGGTCACATTTCGATTATTGTCTTATGAAAGACGGGGTGGAAAAGGCGCGTTGCAAGAAGTGTAGTAAATTTTATGGCACGTCGGGTAATTCTACACTACGTACTCATTGGAACGGTTGTACCGGGGCGGTTGATAGCGGAGCGGGTGGTTCGGCACATGGTACTATTGGTGCGGATGATCATGTTTTTTTATTTGATAATGATGCGGTTCGACTTGATTTTACGTAGTTTGTCATTCAACAAGGACTTCCATTCAACCACTTCGACAATGTCAAGCTTACGGAGATCATAAAAAAAGGCTACAACCGCGTTATCAACATGTAAGTCGTACTACTCTTAGAAGTGATTCATTTAAATTATGGGAAACGGCTAAAAAAGAAATTATTAACGGTTTTCGTGATTATAAATATGGTGTTTCTATAACTACGGATGCTTGGACCGCATCACATGGTACGACAAATTCTTATTTAGTCGTTACGGCTCATTGGTTTGACCCGGTTTCTTTTTTATTAATGAAACGGACAATTGCTTTTAAACTATTTGGTCATCCACGTACGGGGTCAAATTTAAAAAAAATTTTACAAGACACTTTAATTGAATATAATTTGGATGATAAAGTTTTTACCATTTCACTAGATAATGCATCTAATAATACTAAAGTTATAGATTTGTTAAAAATACGTATAAAACTCATATTAGATGGTGTATTTTTTCATTCCCGTTGTGTTGCTCATGTTATAAATCTATCGGTGCAAGCGGCATTAATAATATGTGATGAAATAAAGACAAAATTTAGGAGTTTATTAGTAACTATATATAGTTCGAGTAACGAACGACAAATGAACTATCATGTTTTCGTCAACAATGTGGCTATGAACCCCTAGGACCTTGCTATGATAATAATACTAGGTGGAATTCTACTTGCATTATGTTTTAAAATATATTACGACAACGTGATACTTTAAATGCTTTTAATGAAAGACTTGTTCGTAAAAATTTATCCACTTCGATAAGCGACGAAGATTGGGAACGATTAGATCAATTGACAAAATTTTTACAAATTTTTAAAGTGTCAACAACTTTATTATCCGGTGTTTATTACCCGACTAGCCCATTAGTTTTAAAGCAAATTTTTGCTATGACGGAAAAATTAGACGAATTAAAACATTCATCTTGTCAAATGTTTAGAAAAATGGTTAAAGCTATAACAAAAAAATTTGTAAAATATTTTGCTAGTATACCTTTGGTTTTTACTTGTTCCGCCGCACTTAATCCAATGATAAATTGGGGGGCGGGGGGGGGGGGGGGTCGAAAATCTAATGAGAAGAATATTGAAGAATTTAGACTTAGAATTTGGGCCGGACCCTAATAAACCCGATATGAATTATATAGAGTCTCAAAATTTTAAATTTAGCGATACTTTTGGAAAATTATTTGCAATATATGCAACAAAATATGGTGGACAACAAAGCACATTTTATATCAAAGTCAAGTGACTTTGATATAAACTTTTTGAATCTTATACATGACGACGCTAACAAGCGTCAACGAACATCGGAATCAAGCGAGTTGGGACAATATAAGTCGCAAAATTTTTTAAAAACTATTAGGCCCAGAGAATTAGGAACTTTTGACATGTTGGGATGGTGGAAAAAAATGGAGTTAACTTATCCAATTTTAGCCGCTATGGTTCGTGACTTATTTACGATTCAAGCTTTGACGGTAGCTTCTGAATCGGCTTTTTCTATTAGTGGTAGAATTATATCCGAAAGAAGGTCAAGACTTACCCCCCCCCCCCCCCCCCCTCCCCCATCCGTGGAAGTATGTGTATGTTTGAATGATTATTTGGACGGAGTAGATATGATACAACATGAAACTTCGTTGGAAGGTTCGATGTTAAACGGTGTTGAAGAAACTATAGCAAATGAAGAAGTTGAATTAGGGATATCACCTCCAACTACCGAATTAGACGAAGGTGAGTTTGAAGATATTGAAGTTGAAGCCGAAGAAGATGTAGAAGATTATTTAGCGGATTTACTTTGAGTATAACGGGTGATGGCAATGCCGAAGCTCGACATACTTGAAGTATACTAATATTTTTGGGTGATGGCCATGCCGAAGCTCAAAATGTATGAGTGATTATGGTTGTTTTATTGTATTGTTTAAATAAATTATGAAGTTTGTATGATTGCATTGTTGAAATAAAAATTATTGTGGTATTTTTTAATTTTTAATGTTTTATGGTTGTATATTTTTTTAATGTTTGTAAACCGATCCGAAAAAACCGATACGAACATTTTTAACCGAAAAAACCCGATCCGAACATTTTTAACCGAAAAAAACGATCCGAAAAAAATCCGATAACGAAAATTTTTATCCGAAAAAAATCCGATACGAACATTTTTATCTGAAAAAAACCGATTCCGAAAAATCCGATCCGACCCAATCCGGATTTTTGAAAATCCGGTTTTTTCACGGATTTTTTAAATCCGAATCCGGTTTTATCCGGTTTATTCGCACCTCTACGCCAACCTCCTGAAAAGGGAGGGCTTTACCTGCTTTGAGTCTGTGTGGCGGTGGGCTCAAACCCCGTGGATTACTCGACCAATGAGTCGGAAATCAAGGTTTCCAAAAAAAAAAAAAAAAAAAAAAAAAAAAGATCTTATGGCCCCAACTATTTACTTACATGTTTATCCAGGCCCATCACGAAACTGGCCCATACCACAAAATACTTGTTTATCAACTTTAAGGTTTTTCGTATATGAAATTTCCTAATATTGGCAAATTTCATTTTCATTATATGAATCATTGATATTTATTTAATATTGTCCGTGTACAACACGGTTATAAGCTAGTTGATGATGTAAACCTGTGCTTTGTACTGTTATATTTTTCAACTATGCAAGTATGAATGTCATGACGATCGAAATTCAGTTGCATATAATCTGTAGTGGCATTGGACCATCTCACTAAAACCAAAAGAACTTGCTAAAATTGTCAACTACACCAATTCGTAGGAATATTTCATTATAAATGTAGATGTTATTATGCTATATTGATCTACATCCAACAACACTTGCACAAATACATACTTTACTTTGATTCATGGAGGCTCCGAAGAACAGCTCAGTTGTTCGTAATTTGATTCGGATTGCAATGTTGTATGTGCTTCCGGGGATCTTGATCGTTGCAGCTACTTTGCTTGGTATCATTTATATGGTTGCTACAGTAAGAGGGTAACAGTTATTATAACTTAACTAGGCTATTTGAACATTACATTAATCGTTATTACTCGCACTATACAGTATATCTAATAACTTTTGTAGTGCCTCTATACGAACGTTTGTACTAAGATTTTATAAAGTTATAAGCACGACTCGACCTAACAGTAAGATGATCTTATTATTTTGGTTATGATGCAGATACTTTTTTGCATTACTCTGCGTCGCTGCTCTCAGTGGCATCATCATTGGCGTTTTAATGGTTTTGGCGTTGATGAAGCAAGAAGGAAATGTCCCAAAGCTGAAGGGTCGCTTTATGATCGAAGGTCGGGGATCAGATATCCAATATGGTTAGTTCCTGAACCATACGTACTATATATGATTCGTACTAATAAGCGCTAGCCTACCCTTATATATACAAAACACAGAAAGTTCTGCACAATGGTAAAATTTGTAGTTTATGTATGTTACTTGATATATATATATGGTGCAGCTATTGAGGGAGATTTCGACTCCAACAATACAAGGAGTAGCATAAATGTGAAGCCAAAGAAACTCAAATATGAGACCTATCAAGATCCTCAGATTTATCTTGAAAACTGATGTTAAACTTTACTTCGATTTTACTATTGGTTTGGCTTTTGTTTATGTTTAATTTCCAAGAAAATCGCGAGGCGATAGTTTTGTTATAACCCCAAAAAAGCTAGTTTCCTTTGTGTTTCTGAAGTTATGATCACGGATAAATATTTCGTACAGTAGCATGATACAAATTAAATGAGGTTAATTTTGGTATAACTAATGCAAAAATGATTCATCTGGTGCATGTCATGAAGAGCAAATTTAGAGTAGTTCCGAGGTGTTTGATTGTGTTTGCGACAGGTTTGTAGTTTTTGTTTTGAGAGAAGTCTAAAATACATCCCCGTGGTTCAAGAAAAGTGTGGATAATACATCCAACCGTTATATACTTTGGGCACGATACATCCCTTGAACGGATGATACAAATGTTTTTTTCGTTAAGTACTAACGAGGGTTTATAAAGAATGATATTTTTTCCTTTTTTATTATAGAGGGATGTATTTTGCACTAAAAAGTTTAATTTTTACGAAATTTTTTTTTAAAAAGAAATTTAATTTTTTCGAAACCATTTTTTTTGAAAAAAATTTGAAACTACACTTTCTTCGGGATTTTTTTTTTTAAATTTTCAAAAAAATTAATTATTTTTCTAAAAAAAAGTTAAAAAAATATTAACTTTTTTTACTATATAAAAATTTCGAAAATGTAATTTTAATTTTTTCCAAACATTTTTAATTTTTGAAAAATGTAAAAAATATGGTTACAAAAATTATTAAACATTTTTTTAAAATAAAATTTAAATTACGCTTTACAAAAAAAAAAATCCCTAACGTTGTAAACTTTTTTCGAAGAAACGAAAAATTAAATTTTTTATTTCGAAAAAAAAATCCCGAAGAAATCGTAATTTAATTTATTTATTTTTAAAAAGGTCTAAGAAAAAAATTAAACTTCCTTTTTTCAAATAAAAATTATACTTTATACAAAATAATTACTTTTTTAAAATAAAGTTTTACCTTTAAAATTTTTTTTTCGAAAAATAATTAAATTTTTAGAAAATTAAATTTTTTTCCCCAGAAAGTGTAATTTTTAATTTTAAAAAAAAATAGTTTCGAAAAAATTAAACTTGTTTTTTCCGAAAAAATAAAATTTTTTTTCGAAAAAAATAAAAAAAAAATTCGAAAAAAATAAAACTTTTTTTCGGAAAAAAAAAATTCGAAAAAAATTAAAAATACTTTTTCTAATAAAAAACTTTCGATTTTTTTTCTAGTTTAGTGCAAAATACACCCCTCTATAATCAAAAAAGTAAAAATATCATTATTTATAAATCCTCGTTAGTAATTAACGAAAAAATATTTGCATCATCCATCCAAGGGATGTATCGTGCCCAAAGTATATAACGGTTGGATGTATTATGTCCGAAATACTGACGAGGGATGTAATCCACACTTTTCGTAAATCCCAGAGATGTATTTTGTACTTCTCTATTTTGTTTTTGATCGAGGACGAGTCAGTCGAGGAAGGATATGAGGGGTGACGCGTTGCATAGTGGGACAGAATCAGAACACCGAAGTGACCAGATGCATTTTAAGTAAACTAAACCATACTGAAATTATAATTTTAAGGACCGATCGCATTTAAGAAATTTTCAAGATTTGTTTTCATAAAATTAACACTACGACACAGATATTCATATGTTTTCTGAAACCCCTCTAGAAACTCCGAGTTCCGTCCCTCGTTGCATATGGGAGTCGGCCGATGGTTCGATCGACCCGTTGCAGGTAATCTAAAAGATCTCGATTTCTTCTGCACAACCTGCAACTTACAATTTCGTTCCCCACAACTTGACAACTTATAATTTTTTTTCACATAATCCGACGATTAGATCTTTAATAATTCCATAACCTAACGTGATTGATTTTGTTTTAAAACATCGTAAGTTATCATTCTATCACGTCTTCTTCGTCTACATATATATTATCCGAGCAAGCCTCCATGGTAGATCGCATACCGCACAATAATCACTTACTCACATGTTTTATCGAAGCCCATATATGAATGTGGAGTAACCTGTTTTACATTAGAAAATACTTCATCCAAAGTGTCCACTTCTAAAATACACAATGTTTTGAAAAATCTAATTAACTACACTCTCTGGTAATCAAATATCATTATTTTGCACCAAAACATCTTCTAGTTAGTTGGAATGTACTTATTTTGAGATGTCCCTAAATATAAACGTGAACACTTTTCTAAGTATATACCTAGTATTGATGATGTAAACCTAAGCTCTGAACTTTTATATTGTACAAATAATGCAAGTACAAATATCATGACGAAATTCAGTTGTATTTTAATTTGTAGTTGCATATGACCAGTTCACTAAAACTAAAAGAAATTGCTAAAATTGTCAACTGCTACACCAATTCGTGTTAATGTTTCATTATAAATGTAGATGTTATGCTATCTACATCCAACAACGCTTGCACAGATACACATTTTACTTTTCCATAATCTTACTTTGATTTATGGAGCCTCCGACGAACGGCTCAGTCTGTCGTGATTTGATTCAAATTGCGTTGGTGTATGTGCTGCCCGGGGTCTTGCTTGTTGCAACTGCCGTGTTTGGTATCATTTATATAGTTGCTACAATAAGAAGGTAATAGTGATCATAACTACAGTATACAATATATATTGTAATTCATTCAAAGTTTTTATCCGGATATTGAATATCTAATCATTTTGGTAGTGTCTGTATACGAATAAACTTACAAGAACGAGTCGACTTATGGCTGCAACATCTATATGTTGTAACTGTAAGATGATCTTATTATTTTGGTTATGGTTCAGGTACTTTTTTGCATTACTATGCGTCGCTGCTCTCAGTGGCTCATCATTGGTGTTTTAACGGTTTTGGCCTTGATGAAACAAGAAGGAAATCTCCCGAAGCTGAAGTTTCGTTTTATGATAGAAGGTTCAGGATTGGATATCCGATATGGTTAGTTCCTGAACCATACTATCTATGATTGATACAAATAAGCGCTAGCATACCCATTTATGTTATTCCTAGTGACAATTTTCCTACTTGATATGGTGCAGCTGCTTGCGGAGAATTCAAGTCCAACAATAATAGG
The DNA here is from genome assembly GCA_025667525.1 of Glebionis coronaria. Lineage (NCBI taxonomy): Eukaryota > Viridiplantae > Streptophyta > Magnoliopsida > Asterales > Asteraceae > Glebionis > Glebionis coronaria. The sequence goes on along the minus strand of CM046878.1, from coordinate 8,833,175 downwards.
AGTATCACAAATTTGAAGCAAAAGAAACTCACGTATTAGACCTAACAAGATTCATAAGATTTATATTGAAAATTAACGTTAAATCTTACTTCGATTTTATTCTTCGTTTGGCTTTTGTTTACATTTAATTTCGAAGAAATCGCCAGGTGATAGTTTTGTGTTTGCGGTTTTATGATCACTGATAAATATTTAATATTTGGTAACCTTTTGGGTAAGTACTGTGGAATCGAATCACTAATTATTATTCGAGGCTGGCAGGGACAACCTTCTGGGTAAGTACTGTGAAATCGAATAACTAATTTAGTAACTGTCCTAACTCGCCGTTAAAAAAAATGAAGCCGATTTAGGTAAGTACCAGAATGAATGCAAAACGATTCATGTGCTTTGCGTCACGAGGAGGGAAACTTGACTCGTTTTTTTGATAGCTAAACGAAAAGGCATGGTCGACGTTCTTTACCAATAAAATTCGTAGTACTATATAAACTTAAGGTTTTTTTGCATAGAAAAAAAAGTAAAAAAAAATTATGGGTGTTTTATTGTTTGTTAGTCAATTGTTCGTACGGCCTGGTTACAAGCCGACTAAAGTTGATTGCCAGTATCAGTCCCTAAAGTCGATAGTTGATATGGATGTTTTACCAGGCGACTTAGCGATTGTTGGTATGAGACGACAAAAGTTAACCGTTAGTATAATTTTGTTACGAGTCAACTAAAGTTATGTTTTTATTATGTTAATGTTTTTTTTTCTCCTCTAGTTTACTACTTCAATATAAACTTTTACGATTTCGCCTCTAAGACTGCGGGAGTATTGTGTGGTTCATATGACCACCCGTAATCCTAATCTAAAGGAGAAAAAATGAATGGAAAAGGTAATACATTCACATGTATGCACTGTGGGGAGAAAGGTCACTCAAAACTCAGATGCTACGAGATCATCCGATATTCTGAATGGTGGGACTTCACAAAGAAACCACTGAAAAAAATCAACCTGGCAACCGTTACAACTTCATCGCACTCAGAGGAATAACCACTCTTATAGCAGCCCTTACATCATGTATGTTACACCATAAACATGCTTCAAATAATGGTTAGATAATTTATACAAGTGTCACTCACCATATGATGAATGACTCGAAAATGATGACAAGATTTTTCCCAATACAAATAAATATATGCACCGCGAATGGAAGTACATCACCTGAAGACGTGTAGGATCTGTAAAAATTCAAACTTAATGGATCCTGATTCGTTCCTTAATGGTTTTTTTGAATGTAATGGATACTGATTTTATGTGTGACACTTGTGAGTTAGCAAAAAACAACAAAATTTAGTATGTTCCCATTTTAAATAAAATTCTAGTTCCATTTATGACTATACATTATGATGTATGGGGTCCGGCTCGGATCCTCACGCCTAGTAGTTCACGGTATTTGTAACCATTGTATTTGAATGCACTCACATGATTTGGATTTCAATTTTGAAAAACAAAATGGGGGGGGGGGGGGGGGGGGGGGGGGGGGGGGAGGATTATATCAACCACGAGATGTAACTCTTTTGTAAAGAAAACGCCATATGGACAAACATTTTGTGTGTAGGAACACCCCAATAAAATGGGTAACAGAAAGACGAAATCGACGTATACTTGAAATAGTCCGGGCCTCCCTATTTGACATGAATGTCCACGAACATTTGGGGTGAAACGGTCCGATCCTATGCATACCTCATGAATTGAATACCCTCACAGTTGATATGATAGACAACAAAACTACATTACAAAAGCTACATGAACTAGTAAACATGCTTGTAAATTACGACCTTGAACCTAAAATGTTTGGGTGCACGACATATGTTCGTCAATACATAGGAAAATTAGATCCTATAGAGCAATCAACTGCATTCTTTTAGGGTACACTAATAAAAAAAAAGAGGTATCGATGCTATGATCTAATCATGGAATAAATGTATGTGACACATGGTGTATATTTTCACGAGATCGTTTAATACTTTGGAGATGCGAGTCCCCTTTGTAGGGAAAACTATATACTCTTATTAATATAAATTAGATTACAATTAATAAAACTAACATAATATAATGACAGAAAATTAAATAACCGATAATAAACAAAAGCACTAAAGGTATGAGATAAGACTCTTGTTTAAGATAATTCCCTTAAAACATATTTGCTATCAGTTTTCGAGGGTAGTCCAAAGCTTTTGTACAACCGAGCTGAGCAAACTTGCCTGAAATATCACGGAAACCTTGCATGTTTCTGATCATAAAGATTGTTGGAATTGGTTGCAAAAAAGTTGCGTTTTTTGGAAGATCTGAATGAATGAAATTCGACGTTAATTTATAGGCAATACATGTCTTGGTCACCAAGACAGAATATTTGCTCCAAAATTAAGATGATATGTATATATGTTATATTCTAAAACTTATTCTATTCTAAACTAAACCAACATGAATGTTTGTCATTTCTAAAACTGATTCACAAATATTTTTAATACACAAAACCGAATTATGTAAACTTAATCAATAAGTTTATATCTACTCCTAAAATAGATTACAAATAACAGGAAAATAAAACCCGAATTAATAGCAAAAACAATAGCCCATAGGCAAGGTTTCAGAGTTGTATTCGTGTCCGCAGGTCATGCGAGCCCGCACAAGTTCAGAAGCTTCGAACTCATTTTGGCCCAAAAATCGTGAAATCTGCACCCTTGTGCACACGCACGTGGGTGTTGGCGTAAAACCAACCAACGAGATTTTGAATATCAATACCATGATTTTCTTATAAACCCACTTTTACTTTCTTTTCTAGTCTATGTGGGACATTTCCCATTTCCTTAATTTATTTTTTCACGTGCCTCACTTTGAGGCACGATATCTCATTCATATTAAGCCGATTTGGACATACGTTATCTCGATGCGAAACTCTCTTCGAGCAGAATGTAAAGCTACTAATTACTACGAATATATATAACATATACATATATTAAATTATGTCCAAACTTTGCAAAAACTCACTTTGCAAAATATATATTCCAACACATAAATGGAAAATGGTCGAAAACACACGAAAGTTTCAACGAAGTTTTCACGGTTAAATCCTGCATAGGATAGGTTGATGTGACCCTTTTAACCTTTTCTTATAAGACACTTAGTCTCTTAAATCTTGTTAGACGCGATGTCCTTAAACTGAACGCTTCTGGGGGAGAAACAATGTTGGAAATACGTATTTACGTATTTAGAAAGGATCGGTCACTCCAAATATAGATACAAGTATTGGGCTCGTGATCCATTGTATTAAGGTATAGCCCATATAGCCCACACGTAGGGTGGGCTATATAAACCCCCCTCCTAGCATGTTAGGAGGGGTTGAACACTTCCATTTCATAACATTCCATCTTTCTTTTCATTCTCTCTTTTCTCTCTCTTCTTTCTCTCTCTAAGTTCTTTCATTTCCTTTACATCTCAATAGGTAAATCATACAATGCCTAATCCTTAGAAAAACACGATCCTACAAATGGTATCAAGAGCTTGGGATGAAATATAGGTTTGTTTTAGTGTTGCATATGTTTTTATAAACATTTCGTAGGTTGTTGAGTGTTTCTTGCCGAATCATAATTTTTTTTTTGTGTTTGATCGTGATTTCTAGTAGTATTATAGTGTTTTTGGTATCTTGGTTTTGGTTAAAACACAATCTTTCTTGGATCAAAAGTTCAAAAAGTTCTTGTTTCTTCATTCCGAATTTCAAGCAACCATCACCATCGGAAAGTACAAGTGCAAAGAGGTCTCCATCGCAATAACCATCACCATCGGAAAGTGACTGGTTCCACATTGCGATACTTGGATTTCGATACTTATTCTGATCTGGACATTCCGATCGTTCTTTGTGATCTGAGATTCCGACGGTTATAAGGAAGTTTTAAGTCGTTACTCTGCCTAAATTTTCTCAGCTATATTCCGATCTGAATCATTCCGACAGAACTTTGCGATCTGAGCATTCCGATAGGACTTTGCGATCTGAACATTTCAACAGCACTTTGCGATCTGAACATTCCGATAGGACTTTGCGATATGAACATTCCGATAGGACTTTGCGATCTGAATCATTTCGACAGCTTTGCATTGCGATCTAGGCATTTCGATACCAACAACATTTCGACAGTGTGACATTCCGATCTGGCATTCCGATCTAGACATTCTGACAATCCAAAAATTATTCCTTAAAAAATTTCGAGAACATATTTTAGGGGATTTTAACATTCTTTCTCGATTTTAACTCACAGCAACACAAAAATACTTAACCTTATTTCATTGTTCGATCAACTTTGTAAATCTTAACTTATTGAGATGGAGTACACATCTCTTACGGATAAGTCCATCCTCTCGGGTACGGATAATCGCCCACCAATGTTGGAGAAGTCCATGTACGAGGATTGGACTTCCCGAATGGAACTTTACATGTTGAACAAAGAGAATGGACATCTCATTTGGGCATCGGTGCTCAATGGACCATTAGATTATGGTACAGTGACGGAAGGTACGACTACTCGTCCTCGCACAACGGGTGAGTTGACTGGAGATATGAAGATTCAAGACAAATGTGATAAGTATGCTACAAACATCATTCTCCAAGCCCTTCCTCCAGATGTCTACAAACTCGTCAGCAAACATAAAGTTGCCAAAGAGTTATGGGATAGAATTCGGGTTCTAATGCAAGGCACCTCATTAACTAAACAAGAACGAGAGTGTAAGCTTTATGATACTTTTGATAAGTTTGCCTATGTGCCAGGGGAGACTCTCAATGATTACTATCTGAGATTTACCCTATTGTTGAATGAGCTTAATATCTATGGCATGGCAATTCCTACCTTTCAATTGAACACCAAGTATTTGAACACTCTTCCTCCAGAATGGAAAAAATACGTGACGGATGTTAAATTGGCTAAGGACTTGCATAACACCAATGTGGATCAACTTCAAGCTTTTCTTCAACAACACGAATGCCATGTGATCGAGGCTCGGTTGTCTACACCTCAAGTTCATGATCCACTTGCAATGTATGCTTCTCAACAAAACATGGCTTATACTTATCAGCAACCATCATACTTGCAGCAGACACCACCACACAACTATCAGCAACCACAACAACCATCTTATCAACCACTAATGATGCCACAACAAGCATATCAACAAAGTGTTCATCAACAATCTTTTCCACATAAACCACCATATCAGACATCACCCATCACAAGCCAACACTTCTCCATTGGGTTATACTCCTCAGCAAGGATATTTTCCAATAGAAGCACAACCAGCACAAGCTTTCTACTCTAATGAACTTCCACCAATCCAAGCACCGGTCTTTACTCCAAATGATACGCCAGCTGATGTACTAAACCATCTCACCGCCTACTTGTCAAAACTTGTTGCAACTAGAGGATTTCCACCAACAAACAATCAGCTCCACACCTCTTCAAATCCTCGACAACAAGCTACTGTTCAAGATGGTCAAGTAATAATGCAACCTATTTAGGGAAGGCAAAATTCATATGGACCTCCTACAAGGACTGGGAACAATCAAGCTGTGAATTCTCAAGCTAGTGGAAATGGAAGTCCTATTGGTCCTAAAAAGGTTGTGACTTGCTACAATTGCCGAGGACAAGGTCATATGGCTAGGGAATGCACTCAGCCGAAAAAGAGAAGGGATGATGCATGGTTTCGTGAGAAGATGTATTTGGTTGATGCTCAGTCTAAGGGGAAGATTTTGGATTCAGAGAGTTAGCATTTCTTGCAGACCCAGGGGCAGCAGATACTGAAGGCATTGCAGTCGTTTCCACTTCTAATGCAGCTTATCAAGCAGATGATCTTGACGCATATGATTCGGATTGTGATGACATTCACTCTGCCCAAGCTGCTCTCGTTGCTAATCTCTCTCACTACGGTTCTGATGTCATCAGTGAGGTACCAACCACATCTAATAATATTGATGATAACGAACATCAAGTTGGGCATGAAAATGACAACCTCGAACAGCATTCGGGAACTAGTAATTCAAATGATGTGGTACCCAAACCTACACATTTGAGTGAACCTCAACCAAATGCTACGACGGGTATGGATTCTTATGCTCAACATGATTTGGTCATGGTGCCTAAACATATTATTGATCAAATGCATATGGCACTCAGACAATCCGTAGATACGAATTCCACCCTAACTGCTGAGCTTGTGTTGCATAAAGAAAAGGTCAAAACTTTTGAAATGGTCCCTCAAGCAGAGAAAATAACATGTTCTGAATTTGACCAATTTCGTTTTGAAAAGATTGAACACTTGAAAGAAATAGAATCATTAAAAGCTCATCTTTCCAATGAATTAAAAGCAAAATAGTCGGTTGTCAATGATTTTCAGAAACTTAAAATGGATTTCGAAACTCTCGAGTCTAAAAAGGTTGAATCGGAAATTAATGCTACCAAACTTCTTAAATTTAAAGAACAACAGCTTTTAAAACAATACGCTTCCACAGAAAAGGTTCATCTTTTAACTAAATCATTTAAAGAACTTGAACTTAAGCGTCTTCAAGATTTACCACCTAATCCAGGTTATGCAAAACAAGCTCAGGAACATATTCCCGGTCTTTATGATATGACCATAATTGGCAAATCGAAAGAAGCACCTTTTGTTCGTAGTACTGAGGAGACACAGTCACTTGCGGATGAAACTCATTCTAAAATGATTTCAAAATTCCATACAATTGATTATGATCAACATAACAAAGATCAATTTTCGAAAAAGACACGCATTCGCTTACAAAAGGAATTAGCTGAATTGACAGTTCTTGTGCCCCAAAGTTTGTCAAATGAAAACCTTCCTAGTACGTATCCTACACTTGTTAAAACGGATTTAACGAAGTTAATTCCACCGGTAAGTAAGGCGTCCGTTAACTTAAATGCGGTACACCAACACTTAGCCGATTTTGACAAGGTCATTTTGGAACGTACGACGGCCACGGCCATAACGGAAGGTGAATGGAACTTTGAGCACACTAGAGCTGCGTTTCGAGATGAAATTGTTCCGTTTGTAGACAATGTTAAAGATTGTCTTAGTAATATTGATCAAGATTTGTTTTTGGAAATAGAAGAAGTTAGACGTGTTTTCAATGAAATGGAAGATGCTTATGAAAACAGTTTACTTGAAATAGAACGGGTTTCACGCCAAAATGATCTGCTTCTGAAGCAAGTGATGTCTCATGATATAGTTTCTGTCTGTGTGAATAAAAGTGTTGATAATGATTCTATTGTGCATAATGTTGAATCTGTAGATACTGTGGTAGATAGTACTTGTCATGAATCTGACGCTAAATTTTTAAAGCTTCAAGATTCATATTCTTCGCTTTCAAAACGTTTTGATGAGATTCAAACACATTGTATTTCGCTTGAATGGAAGCAAAAATTTATTCAAGAAATCTTTGAAACGTCATTCGAAGGTGTTAATATCGATCATGCAAACTTTGAAAAGAATTTTCGATTGAATTTACAATCAACACAGCGTCAGCCAAGTGACAATGTTGCTAAATCTTTGCCGATAGAAATAGATAAATCTAAGGAGCTTAACTGTGTGAACGTAATTGAGGCCGCTGAGAATTTTAAACTTGATCTAGATAATCGAGTTTCCAAGATTTTGTCCAAAGTTGATAACTTAAAACAGAAAAATACACGACTCTTCGATTCAGTAAAGCCCGCATGTGTTGATACCACTGCACAGAATCAATCATTGATTGAACAATTGAATCAAAAGTCGATGGAAATATCTGATTTGAGGGAACAAATTTGTGATAAGAATCTGGTCTTGGCTGAGTTAAAGGAAACACTTCGTACTCTAAAAGGTAAGACTGTTGTGGATAACGCAGCCACTGTCTCAACATCCTCCTCTAGTGCAATCAAAAGGAACCTTATAGCCGTCACACCATTAAATAAGGGCCTAGGACTAAACCATCTCAAACTTTGGTCACTAAAGATAAGGCGGAATCTAAACCAACTTCTAATATTCCCTTGTTGCCTTCTACAGGAGTAAGCACCACTACTAAGGCTCAAAGATCTAAGCTTAAAAGAAACAAGAAGAATGATAGGATCTTTCCCCCATCTAGTAGTCAAGTGAAGAAGAAAGTAGAAGCCCATCCTAGGAATGTTATTTCTATTTTGAATAAAAAGAATCATGTAGCTAAACCTAAAGGCTCTGCGGTTGTGCAGCGTTCTAAGCCTACTGTGAATTCTAATTTGAAATGCTGGAATTGCAATGAATGTATGTTTTCTAGTCGTCATGATTCTTGCCTTATTGACCATGTGAATGAGATGTATGCCCGGAAAATGGATTAGAATGGAAACCGACTGGAAAAGTGTTAACCCAAGTTGGTTGGATGTGACGTCCCACTGGTAGAACTTTCACTATAGTAGGAAATATGTGCCCTTTGACTAGGCTCACTCCCACTAAAGCGAAGAAAGCGTGCCCTTTAACTAGGAGTACCAAGGCTACCAAAACACAAGCGTGTCCTTTAACTAGGAACACTGACACTACTGTAGGAAACAAGTGCCCTTTAAATAGGTCTACTCCCACTGTAGTGCCCGCGAATAATCCAAAACCTAAGAAAGTTGGAACAGTAAAACCTGTTAGTGCTAAGACTCACATTAGAAAATGCAGGAAATCTAAGGGTCACAAAAATGTTAGCAATTCTGATAATATATTATCTGTATCTGCTAACACTCCGGAACCAATAGTTTCCAATGCATTGTCTACTGTTGTTGTTGAAAACAGGTGGTCCAAATTGTTCTCTGGTATTTGGACTCTGGTTGCTCCAAGCATATGACCGGAGATCGCTCTCAGCTCAGAAATTTCGTCAGCAAGTTTCTTGGTACGGTTCGATTTGGAAATGATCATATTGCAAAGATAATGGGTTATGGTGAATATCATATTGGGAATGTTATAATTTCAAGAGTGTATTATGTGGAAGGTCTCGGTCACAACTTATTTTCTGTGGGACAATTTTGTGATGCAAACCTAGAAGTTGCTTTTCGAGAGCATACCTGCTTCATTCGTAATTTGAAAGGGGTTGATTTATTGAAAGGTACTCGAGGGAATAATTTGTATACTTTGTCTCTACAAGACATGATGGCCGCCTCTCCCGCATGTCTTCTCTCCAAAGCATCAAAGACTAAGTCATGGTTATGACATCGACGGTTATCTCATCTTAATTTGACGCTATTAATCACTTGGCGAAAAACGACCTTGTTCGTGGTCTTCCTAAACTATCATTTCACAAGGATCATTTGTGTTCCGCGTGTACAATGGGGAAAAGCACTAAGAAGTCTTACAAACCCAAGACTGAAGACACCAACCAAGAGAAACTTTATCTGTTGCATATGGATCTTTGTGGGCCAATGCGTGTTGAAAGTCTTAGTGGAAAAAAGTACATCCTCGTCATTGTCGATGATTACTCTCGGTTTACATGGGTGAAATTTCTTAAAGCAAAAAATGAGGCACCTAAATTCATCATCGGATTTCTCAAGATGATTCAAGTGCGTCTCAACACTACTGTCCGACACATTCGTACAGATAATGGAACCGAATTTGTGAATCAAATCTTGCGTGATTATTATGAAGAAGTTGGCATATCTAATGAAACATCCGTTGCACGCACTCCACAACAAAACGGTGTCGTTGAAAGGCGAAATCGCACACTTATGGAAGCTGCTCGAACGATGTTAATTTACACAAAGGCTCCATTGTTTTTATGGGCAGAAGCAGTATCTACCGCAATGTACACCCAAAACCGGTCACTAATTCATAAACGCCATGGTAAAACACCTTATGAGCTTCTCCATGGAAAAGTACCAGATTTATCATATCTTCATGTATTTGGTTCTCTTTGCTATCCAAATAATGATGGTGACAATTTGGGAAAACTTCAACCAAAGGCTGATATTGGTATTTTCATTGGTTACGCACCCGCAAAGAAGGCATACCGAATCTACAACCGTAACTCTTGCAAGATCCTCGAAACTATGAATGTTGATTTTGATGAGCTGACAGCAATGGCTTCTGAGCAAAGCAGCTCTGAACCCGCACTTCATGAAATGGGACCCAGTAATATTAGTTCTGGTCGTGTCCCAAACAACCCTACTTCATCATCATTTACACCACCTACTAGGAAGGAATGGGATACGTTGTTTCAACCGTTCTTTGATGAATTCTTTACTCCTCCAAGTATTGTTGCTCCAGAACCTGAGGTAATAGCTCCGGTAACCGAAGTTGTCGCTCCAGCAACCGAAGCACAGTCAGATACGTCTGCACCTACAATTGGTCTAGACATACCCTCAACAAGTAATTCTCAACCAACACATTTCAACTACCCATGTCATGCCCATTGATGATGAAGAGGATGATGATGATCACGATTTGGAATTCGCTCAAATGCGTGAACTTCCATTCTTTGGTGTACCAATTCCCGACCCTAATCAAGCCGGGTCGTCCACCTCAGAGGAAGCTCCTACTTCGATTTACTCCAATCCATGGATTCGTGAACATGACAGCAAGTGGACAAAGGATCATCCTATAGATTCTATTATTGGTGACCCTAATCTTCCGGTATCCACAAGAAGTCAGTTACAAGAAAGTGCAATGTTTTGTCACTTTGATGCTTTTGTCACTGAAGTTGAACCTAAGACATGGCAACAAGCTTTTACTCAATCATGTTGGATAGAAGCTATGCAAGAAGAACTTAATGAATTTATACGTCTTGAAGTATGGGAACTTGTCCCATGCCCGGATCAAGTGTAGTTACTCACTTTGAAATGGGTTTACAAGGTGAAACTTGATGAGTTAGGCAGAATATTGAAGAACAAAGCTCATCTAGTAGCTCGTGGATACAAGCAATTATTGGGCATCGACTTTATGGAATCCTTTGCACCTGTTGCCCGTTTGGAAGCTATTAGACTATTCCTCGCTTATGCAGCCCATATGAATATGATTGTCTATCAGATGGATGTGAAGACGACATTTCTTAATGGTGAAATCAAGGAAGAAGTCTATGTTCAACAGCCGGATGGTTTTGTGAATCCTAATTATCCTAATCATGCGTACAAGCTTAAGAAGGCTCTCTATGGGTTGAAGCAAGCTCCACGCGCATGGTATGATCTACTGTCACAATTCCTCATTACGCAAGGCTTCGCTAAAGGCAAGGTGGATCCCACGCTGTTCATTCAAAAACGAGGTAAAGATATGATTATGGTACAAATATATGTTGATGATATTATATTTGCAGCCTCGACCCAAACCTTATCGGATGAGTTTGGGAAACTCATTTCTTCCAAGTTTAAGATGTCAATGATGGGCAAGGTATCATTCTTCTTAGGTCTTCAAATATCTCAGAGTCCCAGAGGCATCTTTATCATTCAATCCAAGTATGCCCTTGAATCGCTAAAGAAATATAAGATGGAATCTCGCGACCCCGTGGATACTCCAATGGTGGAACGAACTAAACTTGATGCAGATCCACATGGAGTTGCCGTTGATCCGACACTTTACCGTGGAATGATCGGTACTCTTCTGTATATCACAGCTAGTCGACCTGATCTTTAGTTTGCTATATGTATGTGTGCTCGGTATCAAACTCGACCTACTGAGTTACACTTGGCCACTGTGAAACGGATCTTTCGATATCTTAAAGGAACCATTAATCGGGGACTTTGGTATTTGAAGGACTCTTCGATTGCACTTATGGCATATGCAGATGCGGATCACGCGGGTTGTCAAGATACAAGGCGTAGCACGAGTGGAACTTTGCAATTACTAGGAGATCGATTAATCAGTTGGGCATCGAAAAGGCAGAAAAGCGCTGCAATTTCAAGTACGGAAGCAGAATACATAGCTATGTCCGGTTGCTGTGCTCAAATTCTTTGTATGAGATCGCAATTAACCGACTATGGTCTAGGTTTCAACAAGATTCCGATGTACTGTGACAACAAGAGTGCAATTGCCTTATGCTGCAACAATGTTTAATTCTCCCGATCGAAGCATATTGACATTCGCTACCATTTCATCAAGGAGCAAGTGGAAAATGGAGTAATAGAGCTTTACTTTGTCCGATCTGAGTATCAATTGGCGGATATTTTCACGAAGGCTTTAGATCGCGCTCGAATTGAATTTTTGGCCGACAAGCTAGGAATGAGAACTTTCTCGCCTGAGACTCTAAAGGAACTGGCAGATGAAGCGAAAGAATAGTGGTGGTAAAACTATTCTCCGTATCCTTGGTGATCATTTGTATATATTGTTTATATCTTTATCCACAAAAGCAAAATACAAAAATATAAAACCATATAAAAACCATAAAAAAATTGAAAAATCTAGAAAAATCCAAAAATATTTTTACTTTATTTTTCAAAGGCATGTCTTTTGGTACGATAATATTTACGGCCTTAGAAATGTCGATTAATATTGACACGGTGCCATAAATAGAGTTCGTACAAAAGTTGTAAATATTTCATAAAACATGCCTAAATGGCTTGTAGCTATTTCTGACTGCAACCCGTTTTCACATTAAAGTCAAGTATTTCTTATGAAATCTTTGGCTAACAACGGGAATTAATTTTCTCGGGCAAGGTTTACCTTAAAACCTTGTAAGGGATCAAGTTTACTTTATAACTTGGTCTAACACAAATATATGTACGTTTCAGTGCATTTATTTGTTAAAACAAGAGAAGTCTTGTTTTTATGAAGCTATAATCTCTACAACCATAGCAATCTATAATTGGTATCTACATACTCGACGATGCGACTACTCAACCGACGACTACAGCTCTTTCAATAGAACACGGGTCAACAATTGAGGGGGAGCAAGAGTCAAGCATTCAGAATCTTCGATGTCGAAAGTGCCAAGTTCACAAGCTGGTGTCAAGACAACAATACCAATCGTACACGTGGTGTAAAGAGATGACTTCAGTTGTGACGAGGCGACCAACATATGCTGACAAGAACCATTTGATCTTATCATATGATGTTCTCATCAATCAGGTCCAACCTTGTCAATTCTTTTTAATATGGTGAATATGTGATCATGTTACCAATTGGTATCATATTTCATACATTTGGAATCATGAAGATTAAACGGACTTGCATTTTTCTTCCCAAAACCTTTGTTAAAACTTCATTAAATCAATTGATATTAAAAACATCGATTAGGGAGAAAATATTTTTAATATGGGGGAGAAAATGTGATTTAATATGGGATATTATCACAAATGGTTTGACTTAATGTGCTGGCTCATCCTGACATATGCGAAATATTTTCGAATATCGTGACATATGTTAAGGGGGAGCAAAACAGTTTTGCATATCAAAATGGATTTTCATGGTAACATATACTTACCCAAAACCCATTTATTTCACGACGATGAAGATTGTGGTGACATAAGGATGGTAGGATAGGTTAAGTCCAATGATTCTTCTAGAACCGGAGGAATCTTCCCAAGGACATTCCATAGCTAGAAATAGTAGTCCTTAGGAAAGATGGAGAAAGATTGTGAACGTAGCTGAATGCCGACCAAGTACCTAAGTTAACACTGGAACAATCACAACAAGGTGCTAGTTATGACGTATTGGTAAGCATTGAAGGGGTTGAAGAATGAAAAAGAATTGTAAAGATAAAGGGTGTAAAGAAAGAAGCCCTCCTTACAACTTTAGGCAGAAACCGGGTCAACACATATGCTATTGAGATCATTTTAATGATGCTCGATATTGAAGATAGACATCATGGACCCAGTGATGCAATGCACAACCCATCCCAGCTAACTCAGATATCTTTCAAAAGGTATTTGTTTTAATCACACGGAGACAACGCATTATCTATTGATTTATTCACTCCGAATAAATTAGTATTGAAAAGGTGGCACTCCTCTCCAGCCTCCGATCACTAAAATCCAAAGTGTACAATCGAGTCTAGAGCCATTTGAGATCATCAAATATCTCATTAGGACACTTTCATAATTCCTTGCTTCTTCATACACTGTGAAAAATAAGAAAGATTTTAAGAGTCCTACGCAAAATCTTCATGATCTTGCCTGAACATCCGAGTAATACGAAAGTATTTACAATGAAGATGGAAATCCTTCTTGAGCGAATATCAAAAAGCTCATGGTAGGTGACTTGTGCGATTCTTTATGAATCAAACTTGTGATAACTGGAAAGCAACAACTGTTTAATTCTTAACTGAATTTAAACACGTTCCAGGCCTCTACGCAATATCTTAGTGATCTTGCCAGAACACTCAGAGTGATACCTTAGTGTTCACAGTGATGAGTGGAAATCCTTCTAGTGTTAACCTCAAACAGCACTTGGTAGGTAACTTGCAAGATTCTATACGAATCAAGCTCGTGACAACTGGAAAGCAACGATGGTGCGGTTCTTAATTGAATTTCACTTGTTCCAGGAACATGAATTGACGGCTTCAAATCATGCGGATATGATTATCTAAATGATTCACTCTTTATGTTCGCAGTCAGCTTTGGACGGTCGAATAAAGAGAACGGGTTTACCCGCGAAATCCTGTCAGGAAGTTACTTAATTGAAACTATCCGTCACGGGTATGATATCCAATATCGTCCAACGGTCTTCACCGACCGGAGGTAAAATGCTACCGATTTAGAATGAAATGTTCAAATCCATTTCGTTCGTGTCTACTTATGTTGCGGCATTTGAAGACGGTGGCGTTGCGGAATCCAAGAAGAATTCGTCCCCGCATGCTTATACTTTACGCACTTAATATCTCATCTAATTCAAGAAAGCCTAAAAGTTAAGTCTTCCGCTGTATCGAACTCTGAAGCTTTCAAGAATTACGAAGGTATAAGTATGTGGGACATGGTGTCACGAAGAGGCGAAGATCACAAGTGATGGATGCACAAGATCAAGGCAAGAGATTAATGCTCAAAGATTGATATCAAAGATCACATCAGCATGTTCACCAGAAAAGAAAAAGAAAAAAGAAAGACAAAGACTACGAGGTCAAGACAAGCATAATATGCTAGGTTTATTTTATTATTGTAACTTGGGTAACGCCCTTGTTTGGAGTGACCTCCCTTAGGGGGAGATTGTTGGAAATACGTTTTACGTATTAAGAAGGATCGGTCACTCCAACGATAGTCCATGTAATAGCTCGTAGTTTAGTTAACTTTCTTTATTTATCAAACAAGTCCAAGCCTAGCCTACAACATGTGTAGGCCGGCCCAAACGTGTAAGCCCAAGCCCATTGCAAGGCTTGGGTATATAAACCCTCTCCTTAGATGGAGAGGGTGTGTGGTTATTCACTTTTCACATAGTAAACATTGGTTTTCTCTCTCAAGAAGTGTGTGTAATCCACCATCTCTCTATCTCTTTCTCTCTCTAAAAACATAAGCAAGATTTACATTTCATCAAACAAGATGAAGCGAACCCACACTACCAATGGATGGAAGCTATCCTTGATCTAGATGTCAACAAGAACGAAAAAATGAACAGGAATCAACCGAATATGCCACCTTCGACCACATAAATCAGGATACTCTTGATTACGATATCGAAATTTGTGAAGAGGATAACCGAGATACTACAAGCACCGCTGGAACCAAGAATGTCAATGAAACCGAACCTATCACTATTAATAACCCAAAGGTAGCTAATTGTGCACCTAATAATACTAACATTCGAGATGCCCAATTTTATTTACGTCTTAAAGGAAGCGAATGAAACATACCAAGCAAGATAAATACAAGTTGGCCTAAGCCCAACTTGCGATTTATGGTTCGTTAAGGTTTCTAGTATATTGTTCCATATGAGGTGAGTTCTACATAGAGCATTATCTAATAAAAGAATAAATGATTCAGTATCAACCATTCATTTTTTCCTTCCAAAAATAAAAACTTATCTTTCAATTTTTTCTTAAAAAGACCATATCTTTAAAACGATAAATCGTCAGATTACGAAAAATAAACTGTTGTCCCATGTTATTAGATGATTAATGATAGAATATAGATGAAAAGATATGAATTTCTAGAGAGAGAAAGTAGTGAGAGAAAGTAGTGAGAGAAAGTAGAGAGAAGATGGAGAAACTAAGTGATATTAGATTAGAGGAGTGAAAAATACAAATGAACAATCCACCCTTCCTAACATGCTAGGAAGGGCCTTATAAGCCGGGCTTACATGTAACCATAATGGGCTATATTGTTTGGACCGGGCTTGTCTTTTGGGCTTTAAGTAGCTTAAATCCAAGCCCGTTAACCACGACTATTTTGAGGCTAACAATCTCCCCCAATGTGAGGTCATTCCTCTTCGATATTTGGAGATCAATAGAGATTACGAATTTCGTCATAAATGAGTCTTGAACGTGTAACAGTAGTCTTGTTCCTTCATGCTGTGATCTTTGAGGCTTTGTCATTGTCTTTCGACTTAGTCTTATATCTTGATATCTTCAAATCATTCTTGACTTGTCTTTGCCATCTTGCGATCTTGTGTCTTTATCCACATGCTCATACATTGCATAATCTTGAAAGCTTGCTAACAATCTCATTTGAAGAGAGGTCATTCCTCTACATTAATTGATAAGGAAGATTTTGATCATCAGAGTTGCGGAAGTCTTTAGCTTTCTTGATTCTTGAATGTCTTTGGGTATGAGAATGGGGTTTTGAATCTTCGACTTTGCTGAGTACACCGTAACGTCACCTTCTTGAGACAAAACATAGAAACGGACTGAATGGCTTTGACATTCGTCCTAAATCGGTAGCGTTTTACCTCCGGCCGGTGAAAACCGTTACACGATATTAAATATCGTACCTGTGATTAGGTAGATTCAATTAAGAATCTCCTTGATAGGGTTTCGCGGCTTTACTAGTCGTTCTCTTTATTCGACCGTCTCAAAGCAAGACTACGAACATAAAGAGTGAATCAATTGGATAAATATCCGCTTGATTAAAGTCGTCAATTCAAATTCCTGGAACAAGTTTGATTCATTAAGAATCTTACCATTGTTTCTTTCCAGTTTACACAAGCTTGATTCATAAGAATCTGGCAAGTTACCTATCGTAGCGCTCTATGATGTTGACGCTAGAAGGATTTCCATTTATCACTGTGAATATTATTAAATATCACTCTGAATGTTCTGGCAAGACCATAAAGATATTGCGTAGAAACCTGAAACGAGTTTGAATCGATTAAGAAACAAAACACTGTTGCTTTTCAGTTTTACATGTGTTCAATTCATAAAGAATCTTACACATGACCTATCGCAGTGCTGTTTGATGTTAACACTGGAAGGATTTCCACTCATCATTGTGAATACTAAGTAGTATCACTCTGAGTGTTCTAGCAATATCATAAGGATATGGCGTAGGACTCTCTTGTTCGTCATCCGTGTGTCCTAACGAGATTTCATTGATCTCTTGGCTCTAGACTCGATTTGTGCACTTTTAGTGATCGGAGGCTGGAGCAGATGCCACCTATTCAATATCAACTATCTCGGAGTGAGAAAGTCAATAGAAGTCATGTTGATCTCCGTGACAATAAAACAAACTTCTGTTGAGAGAAGCCTGAGTCAGCTGGGGAGGGGTTGTGCATTACATCACTAGGTCCATGATGATGTGTTGACCTGGTTTCTGCCTAAGTTGTATGGAGGGCTTCTTTCTTTACACCCTTTATCCTTACATTTCTTTTTCATTCTTCAACCCCTTCAATCCTTACCAAGACATCATTAATAGCACCTTGTTGTGATTGTTCCAGTGCTATCATCAGTACTTAGTCGACATTCAGCTTCGTTCATATTCTACTCCATCTTTCCTAAGGACTTCTAATAATCTATTGGATTTTCCCTGGGAAGATCCCTCCGGTTCTGGTTGGATCATAGGACTTAAACCTAACCACCCTTTTGACACCAATAACGTCGTGAATTAAAGATGTTGTGGGTATTTGATCGTAACCATGAGTGCTTGAGTCTTTAGATCACGTTTTAATCACATTTTCTCCCCTATCTCTAATATATAAAATCGATTGATATTAGAGATACCAAATTTGATTAAAATATATATAGTGTAGAAGAGTCTTGAAAAAATTTCGGGAGAAAAATGTGTCAAACTTAGCATGAATTTGGAACGCTCCCCCTCAAAAATTGATCCAATGGAATTGTCATTACACACATTAAACTTTTGAGAATAGGAGTTGTTGAACACACAATTTTTGAAATATTTCGAATATCATTGAGAAATTCTTGAAAAAAAATGTGTTCAACGCTTTTTGAAAAATCAATTCTTTTTAGCGAAAAGGTTTTTCTAAAGCATAAACTTGAGTTCAAAGACTTTGAATGTCTTGACAAATCCACTCAAGTGTAAGAAGATTTAACTTCTTTTGCTAAAGATAAGGGCACGAAAGCGTACACTTCCCCGTGAATATAGATCCGGGTAGCAATCTGAAAATGATTACAAGCCATTGTGTTGAGCTCAAAACATTGAATGTTTTGTGACAAGCTCAACCCGTGATAGATTGCTCTACCCGTTGTTGGAAATATTGTCCAAAAGAGACAATTTCCTTTATAAAAGATAGAAATGACATGTTTTGAAAAAATATTTACAACTTTCGTTCGAGCTTTATGTACACACCCGTGTCGTTATTGAGCAACATTTCTATGCACGTCCATATTATCGATACTGAAAGACATGTCGAGAAGAGTATTTTTGGATTATCAAAGATTTTTTAATTTTGTATTTTGCTTTTTCACTAATATTTACAGGCACATGTTTGATAGATGAATCAAGCAGGCTTCTTTGCCAGAATCTCCGGTTCTGCTGGAGTCAAACATCTCATACCAATTTTCCTAACAAGATGCGCATACCTCTCTTTCGAAAGAGATTTTGTAAACAAGTCAGCTAATTGGTAATCAGTTCCAACAACGTATAATTCAACAATACCCTTTTCAACTTGTTCCTTAATGAAGTGATATCTGACATCAATGTGTTTCGTGCGGGAATGCTGTACCAGATTGCAAGAGATGGCTATGGCAGACTTTGAGTCACAGTACATAGGTACTTTATCAAAGTGGAAGCCATAATACGTGAGTTGTGTTATCATCTATAGAACTTGAGCACAACACGCAGATAGAGACACATACTCCGCTTCGGCTGATGATAATGATGTGCAATCCTGCTTCTTGGAAGACCATCCCACAAGTGTATCTTGAACTAGATATTGTGCACCACCAGAAGTACTTTTACGTGTATCAAGACACCCTGCATGATCAGAATCTGAATAGGCCGTTAGAAAGAAACCGGTTTCCCTCGGATACCAGAGTTCCATGTGAATGATATTCTTTAGGTACCGAAAGATATTTTTAACCTCCTTGAGGTGCTTTTCAGTGGGTCGTGCTTGATATTGTGCACAATAACACGTAGCATATGATACATCTGGTCGGCTTGCTGTTAAGTCCATGAGGGAGCCGATCATGGAACGATATCTCGTTTGGTCTTTGGCATCTCCCTCCAAATCAGCATCTAGGGATGTAGTTGATAATGGTGTCCCAACGGGGTCACATGAGGTCATACCATGCTTTTTGATTATCTCTTGACAATACTTAGCTTGGTTTATAAAGATACCACTTGGGGATTGGTGAACTTGAATTCCTAGAAAGAATTTTAGTTCGCCCATCATTGACATTTCAAATTTGTTGTGCATTACTTTTTCAAACCATTTTAAAAGTTTTGGGTTTGTAGACCCAAAAATAATGTCATCAACATAAATCTGCACAAGCAAAATGTCATCCCCATATTTATAAGTGAACAAAGTTAGATCAATGGAACCTTTTGAGAAACCTTTGGAGACCAGAAATTTTGAGAGCTCGTCGTACCACGCCCTTGGAGCTTGCTTGAGTCCATAAAGTACTTAGTGGAGACGATACACCTTGTCAGGATAATGAGGATTGACGAATCCTTCCGGTTGCGTGACATAGACTTCTTCCTTCAAAGGACCGTTAAGAAACACCGTCTTTACGTCCATTTGATAAACGATGAATCCCTTATGTGCAGCATAAGCAAGAAAAATCTTGACCGCTTCCATTCGAGCAACTGGTGCAAATGATTCTTCAAAGTCAATACCCTCTTGCTGGCCATACCCTTTAGCCACTAGCCTAGATTTATTCTTGATGATCGTGTTCTCTTCATCCATCTTGTTTTTCCAAATCCATCGAAGATTTAATGGTATTACATCGTATGGTCTGTCAACAAGTTCCCAGACTTTAAGTCTTTCTAATTGTTGAAGTTCATCCGTCATCGATTCAATACAAGCATGATCAGCGATGGCTTCTTTGATGTTTTTCGGTTCAGCTGAACTCACGGCGAGTGCGAACATACAAACATAGCCATCGGTGTTAAGCTGTCGTCTTGTGTGAACAGGCAGTGAAGGGTTTCCAATTACTTGAACCAAAGGATTATCTCGGGTCCAACGATGTGTTGAAGGATGTCGTTGGTAGAATGTATGCATATTTGACGGATCAACATGGCGAGTAGAAGACTCTCCAGTTTCGTGTACCGGTGTACCAAATGGGTTGACAAATTCGTCTTCGTCAGATAATGCATTGTCTGTTTGATTTGTGTTCTCTGGAGCAATGACAGTAGTTGTTGATGTTGTAGGAGCGGTTGTTGATGTGATATTCTGAGGAGGTAAATCTGCAGCAACCCGTGTCGAAGTAGATGAAGTTGAATCCTTTTGTTGACGATGATCGTTATCATCATTCTTATCATGAGTGACAGCGGAAGACTTCGATACAACATGTTTCTCCCCCGTGAAATATTCATCATACATTGGTCCATATAACATTTCCAACTCTTCAATTGTCGTGTTGACTGTCATATCTGCTCTTTTAACATTTCCTTGAACCAGCGTTGAACTTGACGGTTCATTGATGTGGTCTTGAGTTCCGAGTTCCGTGCAGTTGTGAACGGAAGTCGTTTGTCGTTGTGGATCGGGACTTAAACTGTTTTGTTCAAGTGCCACTTCTTGTAATTCATCAAATCGGATGTGAATAGTCTCGACTATCAATTTCGTTCTCTTGTTGTACACTCTATATCCCTTAGACTGAGTTGCATATCCCACTAGAATACATGCATCACCTTTCTCTTTCATCTTGTCCAGATTTTCACCATCTCGTATAATGTAACAAGTACATCCAAAAACATGAAGGTCTTTGAGTGAAGGTTTTTGATCATGAATTATGTGATATGGTGTCTTTTCGTATCTTGGGATAATTATGGATCGGTTTTGTGTGTAGCATGCGGTTGACACGGCTTCGGCCCAAAAGTATAGTGGAAGTTCTAAAGCGGATAATAATGTTCGAGCAGCCTCAACTAAAGTACGGTTTCGTCTTTCAACAACGCCGTTTTGTTCGGGTGTTCGAGCAATAGATGTTTCATGTTCAATTCCTTTGGCTTCAAAATAATTTCTCAGTTTTGGATTCAAAAATTTTGTACCCCTGTCAGTACGAACCACTTTAACTTGAGCTTGAAGACCATGTTTTATCAGTTTAAGGAAGTTGATGAGAACTTTGGGTGTTTCATCCTTGGACATCAAGAAGTGAGTCCATGTGTACCTTGAGTAATCATCGACAATTACCATAACGTATTTCTTCCCATTGATACTATGAACACGCATGGGACCACACAAATCTATATGAAGAAGATCTAACCGTCCTTTAGAGCTTGGTGTAGTTTTTGTTTTGAAGATACTTCGTTTAGCTTTACAAAGCTCACAAGAAGAACAAAGATGATCTTTGATGAATTTCAAGCTTGGAAGGCCTCTCACAATATATTTCTTGGAAAGCAAGTTGATGGTATCAAAATTAAGATGAGATAAACGTTGATGCCATAACCATTCTTGAGTCGTTGAAGCTTTAGCCATGAAGCAAATTGGAGCTGATGAAGTTGTGTCTTGTAGTGAAATTGTGTAAAGATCAGTACCCCGTGTACCGGTAAGTAAGTCATTCCCATCATAATCACGAACAAAACATGTCTTCTTTCTGAAAGCAACCTCCAAATCTGCATCACAGAATTGACCAACCGAGAAAAGATTGTGATTGAGCCTTTTGACGTAGTATACCCTTTTGATCGTGATATTCCCTTGAACCAAATCTCCATATCCTAGGATCGGTGCAAATTGATCATTTCTGAATCGGACCGTACCCAGGAACTTCTCTACGAAGTTAATTAGAAGCTTGAGATTCCCCGTCATGTGCTTCGTGCATCCGAAGTCTAGTATGAAGAGAATTATTTGTATCACCTGCAGAAGAGTTAGAACACGATGGAGCATTTGCTAAATTGGATACCACAGTAGTTGTGATTGTAGAATCATTAGTGTCCTTAGCAACATTTAAAGGCATACTAACACTCGTTGTCACATTTTCTGTCCTGACTTTAGGCATCCATTTATATCCTGGAGGACATTGATTAGCAAACCACCATTTCCAAGACTTGCTAGCAGACTCATATAATTCCTTAATTCTGCTTCTAGGGTTCTTAGTGGTGGAGTCTGATGCATTATTTTTCTTAGTGGGGGTTGCACCAGAATGGTTCACATTGCGTTTGGGTTTACTAGCACTAATAGGCTTCACAACTTGCTGCTTAGTTCTAGTATCTACGCCTTTGACAGTATTCATAGCACACATAGAATGATTAGCATTAGCACATTTTCTACATTTGACACAAACAAATTCGACATTCATAGCATTCAAATCATTCAAAACATTCAAATCGTCATTACACGCGATTACAGACTTTTTATTCTTAAAAAAATTTAAATTCCTAGGGTGTTCTTCTACTTCCTTCATCTTCTCTTGACTCTTGTGTTTCCAGACCTTATCATTCACTTGATTGTGCTTAAGCTGAGGTCGGCTAACACTAGTAGTGGAGACTATTCCTGTAGTAGAAGACACACAAATATTAGTGTTTCTAGAAGTCTGAGGCGAGTGACTAACTTTGTTTGTGGGCTTAGTGGTCATTCTATACATCCCTGGTTTAATCATATTATTGTGCTTAACGCTTGGTGCTATGACATTCCATATGGGTTGATTCTGTGGTAACCTTTCATTTCCATCCATCTTGAGGGCAAACACAGGTTTTGCAAACGAGGAATTTGATGAAGCAGATGGTTTTCCCAAGATATAGGATCTATTCTCTTTAGAGGCATTGGGTTGTCTAACAACATGTTTCTTAATGCTAGGTTCCACAACTTTCCCACCCATTTTAGCAACGAGCTTCTGCAACTCTGCTATCGCTCTTTCCCTGTCTTGTAACTGAGCTTTCAACCCTTTAATTTCCAAATTCTGTTCATTCATTTCTCGAAACGTTTTGTAAAGTTTTTCTTGCAAGTTATTATCATGTGGAAAACTACCAACGTCTTTTTGCAAAGCAAGTTCAAGAGAATGACAATGTTTTTGAAGGAAATCAGTTTTATGTTGAAGTAACTCAAAAGCCTTTTTATCAACATTTTCTTTACGTTTCAAAAGCTCAAGTTCAAGACGCTCACATTATTTGATTTTATCAAGATATTTGCATGCCTCAGAATATTCATCAGTATCAGCACAAGATGTAAAATAAGCACACATGACATCTTTAGAAACGTATTCTTGCAAGAGTAAATCATATTCATCTGAAAAATCAGACTTCTCCATTTGAAGATCATCAATGTTTTTCTCAATAGACTCAACATATTTTAAATCATCAAACATTTCAGTCCGAATTAACTCCTCAAATTGAAGAACAGTTTCTTTAATCAATGCCGTATTTGGAATTAAGAGTTCTTTCACAAGCAAGTTAATATCTTGAGGAATCGGGCGTTTTCACTAATCATTTTCACATTTTGCCCAATCTCTTTCAACAATAGATTTAACATTATCTATGTGGTGTTTAAAAATACCTAATGTTTTCCTACTCTTACTTTTGGACTCATCTAGAGGAAGGTAGTTCATATATTTGTAAACATTAGATTTCTTAGGGGCAAACGCTTTCTTCCATTGAATTCTCTTTTGTTTGCATTCTAAAAACACTTCCTCACGAGATTTCTGAGTTTTGAAAAGACCATAAAGACTATTCTCATAAGCATAATTATATGGTTTCACAAACTCCTTATTGACAAGTGGTCGACTATCATCATCCCAAAGGGCAGTCTCTTCACTATCGGCGCTAACAGGCATGCAATCAAGATCGGTCCTTTCAGACTCATCAAGATAAAGACGCGGGTTCACAGCTTGAGCTTGAGCAAGGTACCCAGGACATGCAAAGCTAGCTTGACCCTTAAACATCGACGGAGGTGCTATCATTCTTATGGTTTGAATAGAATCATGCGTGTTATAAACAACTTTCTTCAAAAACTCAAGTTGTTCTTCTAGTTTCGTTACTTTTTCAGTATCTTTTTCATGTCTACTTTTGAAGTCTTGTTTTAACGCTTCTACCTCTTGTTTCTTAACCTCAAGAATTTTAGCAGAATCGGTAGTGGTCATAGAGAGCTTTTGTTCAAGTTCATTAACTTTGGTATTGGCAAGGTACGTTTTTTGACGTTCATCCATTAAAAAAAACATTATATTAACGCTTCTCTTTGGCTAATAATTCAAGAGTTGTGTTATATTTGTTTTCAAAATCTTCCTTTTGACTTTTTAACGCACTACCCTTGTACCCCTCAAGCTCTTTGGTTTTCTGAAGGAGCTCATCTCTATTACTTTCATTTGTCTCACTAGATTTGATAAGATCAGCTTTGCATTCTTCAAAATTTTGAGTGAGCGTAGCATTAGCGTTTTTTAATTGCTTGTGACTCTGTCTCGTTTCTTTAACATCTTGTTGTGAAGTAGCAATTAAATTAGCAAGAGTAAAACGTTCCTCTTCATCATTCTCATTTGCATGTTGATCATCCTCAGACTCATTATTGCACATGTCTGATGAATTAGGTGTGGTGTTACTATCAACCGTTTCCATCATACATGTGTCACTAATGGCATTGGGTAGATCACTATGCTCATGAATATCACCAAACACATTATATTCGTCAGTAGTGTGTACCTTATCGATTGGCTCAGTGTCAAAGATAGGACCGTTGTCATCTTCAGTGACTTTGAGAACTTCTTCAACCTTTGCCATGTACGAGTAATGTGCATCGAGTTCTTGATCAGAATCTTCATCATCAGTGTCATCAAGCATTGCTCCTTCCTCAGCTGACAATTTAACCCATGCTTCCATCTTCTTGTATAGCAGCATCTTTTCCTTGTGATAGCTGGAGTCTCTAACCCATTTCGGCTTCCTGTATTCCTTTGCCATATGCCCATAACCTTGGCAATTAAAACATTGAATCCCACTTTGCTGAATCACTTGACTTCCAACAGTTTCCCTATTCCCAGTACCAGCAGCAATCCTTTGAGTATCATACTTTGCAGTTTGTCGATCATACCTTGCAGAACCCTCAACATGCGTTGGATTATGTCGATCATACCTAGAAGGACTTTCACCACGTCAACGTGTTGATCCCAAACTTAGATCGATTAAGCTTTGTGTATACGAGATTAGATCAAGTACTACACGTAGAGAAACCTTTGCTTATGAATAAAGTAACAAAGTGTTATGCGGAATTAACACTTGATCTAAAACACAATGATGTTAAACAAACTTTCACTTGTATTAGAATAATCGTACTTGGTTACAATGAAAGGGTTTAACAATCGAAAACTTATGAAAACTGATATATGACTTTAACCTAAAAGACCTTCTTTTATAGAACAAGAAGTCTTGTACAATAAGCTACGAATCAACTATTCTAGGTAAAGATAATAATAGAAAATACAATGTTGTGCTTATCTTTACCATACATAAATAAAGAAACAAATAAACAAAAGATATTCCATCAGTGTCAATCTTCAAGGCTGTCAGCGTTGACTTCTTCAATGTCAACGCTTGGCTGTCAGCGTCCAATGTCTTCTTATCAGCGTTGACATTCTTCTTATCAGCGTCTAGTAAACTGACCCATATT
The DNA here is from genome assembly GCA_025667525.1 of Glebionis coronaria. NCBI lineage: Eukaryota > Viridiplantae > Streptophyta > Magnoliopsida > Asterales > Asteraceae > Glebionis > Glebionis coronaria. The sequence continues at coordinate 8,807,107 of CM046878.1, read as the reverse complement.
TTATTCCCAACAATCCTCCCCTAAACTTGATATCCATTCCAATGATCAAGTTTCTGAATAAAAACTAAAGGCTTAGGAGGAATCTTGCAAAAACTTCTTATGTTGGTGATAAACATATCTGATCAAGTCCTTGGCCACGTCACTAGTATAATCAATCTCCAAGGGTGTCTCTAGCATCTTCTCCAATACTTCTTTGGACAAGAAATAGTCAGCATCCACAAGTAAATACTCTGAAAACTTTGTAGAGCTCATATGAAATACACCACAAGTAGAATATAGCCTCCAATGAAGATTACTGAGATCATCTTCAAGATCCTTCCAAATGGCAGGATCTGCTTCTTTTGGACCACACAAAGTCATAAATGTGTTCTAAAGTCTTATTCCATTAGCTGAAGTAGGTGCTTCAGCTGTATACTTGGCCTCTATTAACCTCCATAGATGCACCAAGTCTTCCCTGTCTATGCTTGCAAAAATAGAAATAACTGAAGTGAAAGTATGTACCTCCTTTCCAAATCGTCCAATCTTCCAGAATCCACACTCATCTTCATCAAAACTGATGATTGGATTTCTGTCATCTAGAGGTACTACATTTACCAAATCTGAAGCTTCCAATGGAGAAAGCTTGAGATGCTTCCTTATAACACCTTCAGTTGGAAAATACACATCCATGTCTTTAGGAAATTGGAAAGGATCTCCTTTCTTCACTGGTCTTTGAGCAATCCTTATTTCCTTTTGAATCTGCATCTCCTCTGCAAGCTCTTGTTTTCTTTCTTCTGAAAGAAACTGGTAGACATTCTTTTCTTGCACCTTCCTCCAAATAGGATGTGCCCTATACTCTAGCTCCTCAAAAGATAAGGCCAGCAACTTCTTGTATGTCCATCTGGGCTGATGGCATCTAAGCAACTTATAGTATAACTGCCTTCTATCCCTTTTGAGCCAGGTCTTGACCTCTTGTGCATTAAACCTCATAATCACCTTTATGTCATCTTGTACCCTAAGCAGAACTTCCAACCCCCAAATTTGATCTGATAAACTCATACCTGGGTTGTCCATAACCTTGTCTTCCCAAGCATGGTACATTCTGGTGATTTCTGGTAGGTCCCAATCAATCTGATTCTTCAACTCACTCAACCTTTCCTTTGCTAGCTCATCCCCATATTCAAGCCTTTCTGGATCTTCAATAATTTGAATACTTGAATCTGAGCTATCATCTTCTTTTCCATCACCACTTTCTTCCTCACTCTCAGAAACAACAAATGGTGATCTTCTACTCTTCTTCAATTCTCTTTCCATAAGTTGTGCAGCCAACTGTTCATCAAAAGCAATTTGTGCTGCATCCTTCTTTGGAACATCTTCTTCAATTAAAATACCTTTACCTTTGTCTTTTGGATCAATAATTGGTAAACTGGAAGAAGAAACCTGTGTGGACACATCTTTGATGATTGTTGATGGCTAGAATACATCAACACCACCTGCAACTTTGTCAGCGCTCAAGTTGCTCCTATCAGTGCCACGATTTCCTTCATCAGCGTCCAAACCTGTATCAGCGCCCAATGTTTCTTTGAAAGATCCTTCCAAGTTCTTTGGTGTCACCTTGGATGTATCAACAACTGGGTGCTTCTTCAAATTGGTGAGAGCTTCAGCAACCTGCAAAGATTCACTAAATTGTGAACTCTTTTCTGAACTCTTCTCACTAGCTGTGTGAATCAACTCATCCTCCTCATCCTCTTCATCCTCCCCTTTGGAAGATTCCTCCATTAGACTCCTGCTACTTGGATTCTCCAAAACAGTTACTCTCTCCCTTAAAACTTGGAGTTCACATCCCTGTTTGTTGACAATTTGTACAAGACTGACATTTTGCTTTTGCAAGCTAATGACAGCCGCCGTTAATTCAGTCATAGTCATAGGTTCCAATCTGCCCTCAGCTAGAATGGGGATTTGACCTCCCAAAATAGAATCATGGGGCATGGATGAGGTCTTAATGATGTTGGGACTGTCTTGACCAGCTTCTAAGCCTGTTTCAATAGCCCCAGCCTCACCCATTTCACCAGCCACACTTGTGGAGGTGGTTCTCTCTGCTACAAGGCTAGGATCACTAGAGGAGAACACTCTAGTAACCCTTTGGCGTTTAGTTAACCTAGATTGTAATGGGGTGGAAGATGAAGTAGATTGTGTGGGTGTTGGTTGGATAAGGGGTGTTTGGGATTGTTCAGGAATTGTAACAGTGTTGGGATTGGCTGTGTCAGCGCCCACATTGTGAGTGTCAGCGCTGGGTTGGTCAAAGTCCATGTTTTCTGGTGAAGGTGATGGTTCATGAATAGGCTCAAGTTGGGGTTCAGGGTCTGGTTGTGGTTGTGGTTGTGGTTGTGCAGCCTGAATTACTTCAAGCATGGGTTGGGTAAGAGGTATGGAGTCATTTGTGGAGCTCATTTTAGCAAAAATGGTTTTCTGTTGTTTAGGGATCTCATAAAAAGTATCATGATCCCTAGAACAATATTCTTGTAAATCAAAGACCATTTGCAAAAATCGAGGGTAAGCCAAAGTCATTTTACTTCCCTTGTTTTTACACATCCCCTCAAAAATCATTTTTGAAAAATTATACTTAAGCCCACGAGTTATACAAACCAAAGCACTTGCTATTGACCTGTTTATTTCATTAAAAGAAGTACATTTTGGACTTAAGCATTGTAAAAGGACATGTATCAAATATTTCCAGTCAGAGGGAAATTCCTGCTTATGATATTTATTTAAAGTGACATCAGCAGGAATAGGATAACCCAATTCCCTAAGACCCTGTTCTATTGTTGCAATGGCAAGAGTAGTCACACCATCAGCGTCATCAAGACGCAAAGCTTGGCGAACCAAGGCTTCAGTGACCACCCATGTTCTTCCATGAACAGTAGATGTTAATGTGGTCACTCCATTAGCTGTTGTGGAACTTACATTGTTCCAAAACTGTCTAATGTGTGCGACAGGGACTAATGGTGTATGAGAAAGTGCATACCTCAATGAAGATGCATTTAAAAATGCCACCATCTGTGAATACTGAGGAAACAAATCATCATCAGCAGTCAAGTAAGCTACCATATTGTGTTGGCTCTTGAACTCCAATGTTAAATTCTTTGAGTTGAATTTGGGTGCCATGATTGAAAGCTGTTTTAGGTTGTGTGATATGAAAAATCTAGGAGAAAAATTGTTAGACAAGAAAATATGAATACCCAGAATAAAAAGATTAGCCAAATTTATAGGAGAGATGCATGATTTTGATTGGTCAAAAATGAGGCGGTTATATTCAAAGAGCAATGATGAAAATCTTGAATCAAATATAACTTATCTCATGCATTAATTAAAAGTAACTTCTCCCCAAAATTACGGCCAAAGATTAGTCAAAAATAACAACTGGGTAGGGCCCACTAGGTGTCAACGGTCAAAAATAGCCCATCAGCGCCCAACGGCTATATTTTCTTGTCAGCGTTTGCCGAAAGCCTTGTCAGCGTCACGATTGGACGTAACAGCGTTTGGAGAAAAACTTGTCAGCGTCTAAAAAGTAAAAATAAAAATATTTAAAAAGAAAAAGACCTTAACAAAGTAATTTATCCTAAGGGAAATATCTTACAAGTTGATAATAATTACTGGGCGGCAAGCACTGTCCATTTATGCACACTTGCTTAAGCAAGATAGACACAAATGACCTCTAGTGTCCCTTGCTAACCAAAATAGTTACCAACAAAGTTATTTCATAAAATTCTTTGTAACTCCCAGGTAAACCCATAACCAAAGTATTCCCAAGTCTCCCATCAGACCACAACCAATTCTAGGCCAAAAATGTCTTGGCAGCATGCATAGTTTATCAACTTTGCATGCTACAGTGCCTCATGGTTTAGTAAAACTAACCCATACTCACCTGTGGACACAATCTAGAATTGTGATAAGAGTATTATAAGAATACCCAAGAGTCCTAAAGGTTCCTTAAACCTCCCCTTAAACTATGATACAAGAGTTCTCAAAATATAAATGAACATTAAAAATTCATGTCAAGATAGGAATATAAATATTCCAACCATCATCCATAAACAAAACATGTCCAAATAGCTCTTCAAAGATCCATAAGCAACTCTGTATCCAATGGCATAAAGCTATCACCACCTACACATTTAGATGAAAACCACAAAACTAACATTTGTTGCTGACAGCGTCTCGCCAACACTTATCAGCGTTGAAGAAACTCTTGTCAGCGTTAGACAATGATATCTCTAACAACGGCAAAATAACACTTGACAGCGTTACATTGACCTTTGTCAGTGTTAGAAAAATAAAGTGGAAAATCTAAATCATCACAAAGACCAATAACAATGCATTATCCTGTACATACTTTTACAAAAAGGTTCCAAAACACATATTAAGTGAGATTAACCATTCCAATATTTGTTACCAAATATTGAAATCTTCCAGCATCAAAAGGTTTAGTTAATAAATCAGCCACATTATCTTCTGTGTCTACCCTATCTGGTTGTATTAAACCTTTCTCAAAGCAATCTCTTATAAAATGATGTCTAATTTCTATGTGTTTGGTTTTAGAATGATGTACAGGATTTTTAATAATGCATAAAGTACTGTTATTGTCTACAAAAATCTTGGTATGCATAAAGTTATACCCATAATCCAACAGCTGGTTCTGAATCCATAAGACTTGTCCACAACAAGCAGCTGCAGCCACATATTCTGCTTCAGTTGTAGAGTTTGCCACCACTGTTTGTTTCTTGCATTGCCAAGATATTAATCTGCTCCCAAGAAATTGACATCCACCAGTTGTGGATTTCCTATCAAACTTGTCACCACCATAATCACTGTCTGAATATGCAATAAGATCCAATGGAGAATCTTTTGGGTACCATAATCCAAGATCTGGATAACACCTTAGGTACCTAAAAATTCTCTTTACAGCAAAAAGGTGACATTCTTTGGGAGTCACTTGATGGCGTGCACATGCACACACAGCAAACATGATGTCGGGTCTTGAGGTTGTAAGATACATCAATGAACCAATCATTGATCTATAGTGCCTAACATCCACGTCCTTTCCAGCTCCAATTTTTCCCCAAGGGTGTTGCCTATCCATAGGAGTGGAAGCCTCCTTTTCATGTGGAGAAAAACCATATTTCTTCAAGATTTCAGCTACATACTTATCTTGTGAGATGAAGATACCATCTTCTTTCTGCTGAACTTGTAACCCTAGAAAGAAGTTCATCTCACCCATTGCACTCATCTTGAATTTATCTTTCATGAGCTTGGAAAAGTCCTCACTCATTTTTGGATCAGTAGACCCAAAAATGATGTCATCAACATAGACCTGCACAAGCAACACATGTTTTCCTTTCTTCTTTGTAAATAGTGTCTGATCTATGGTGCCCCTTTTGAAACCATTTTCCACCAAGTAGGTGGACAATGTACCATACCATGCTCTTGGGGCTTGATGAAGTCCATACATTGCTGCAATTGCCACAAGGACAGCTGTTCCTAATTGTCCTGAAGCTGATAAGGTGGAAAAGCCTGGAGATGGGAGAGCTGTAGCTGTCAAAGATATTGGACAGAAGAGATATTGGACAACACACTGATTGCTGCTGTTTGAGAAAACTGGTACGTTTTAAGCACACAAAAAGGAGGATAATACACACAAAGGTACATGGAATCTCCGTTTAATTCAGAATATCATGATGATATTTATGGCTCGGATATTTTTAAAAGAGATTAATGATTTTAAGGCGAGTTAGCAACGATTCATGAAGTAATTTATTGGAGTATGTAATCGGGATAGCCTTGTGAAAGAGTTATTCGTTTACATCTTTTACATATGAAGATATTGACTTGTCATGAAGAGGTGTTAGCTTAAGGGGAAGAATTCTTATGGTAAGTTTTGATGATTGAAGAAGATTTTTCGCGAGTTTGTGTTTCATCATATTGTTAAAGTGGTGGACATCAGCCATTTACTTTAACAATAACTTGTTCGTGCTTTACATGGATGGTGATGAAGACTTGTCATAACACTTGAAGGAGTTACATTATCGTGCTCAGTGTCTCACATAGGATGAGAATATTGACAAGGGATCGAGGTCTACTTATATTTTTCTCAATTTGGTATAAGTTCTTCATCACATGGATAAACAAGACATGGAATATAGGTTTGTGGTATTCTACTTCTGCATCAAGACTACTTTATTTATTTTTCTTCAGGATCATTACATAGAGCTACTTTTGGAGAATCTTCAAGATTGCATACTTTCACATATTCCCTATTGATGTGTCAAAAAGGGGAAGAATATGTGCTATACTTAAGGGGAAGCTTCTTGGAGATCATGTACTACATACAAAGGATTCATGCTTAAGAGGAGTGTTTTGACATCATCAACTAGGGGAAGATTGTTGGGTCGAATTATTGAGTTGATAAGTCAAAACACAACAAAATAAGAAGACAAGGGCTAAAAAGTACAAGTTGCAAAAGAACAAGCTGTTGGAGTCTTTTTATTACTTTAGCTTTCTTTGTAAGCTATGTTTTCTAGTATATAAAGAAAACATAGGACGTAGGTTTTATAATATATCATTCATTCACAATGTAAACCTAAAGTGTGTGTCATACTAGACGTGGGATTCAATGTATACACGTCTAGTGGATGTTTGTTATTAATATAATGAACATCCCAATTGTTTTAATTTGTGTCCTTGTGCCTAAACACCTTGTCATGATCATTGTTCTTTTCCGCTATGTTATCATATGAATGATGATCATCCTAGATATAATGGTTCTTAACCATTGAGCCCAACGATCAATAGGACTCATCAATAAATATGTGCTATACTTAAGGGGAAGCTTCTTGGAGATCATGTACTACATACAAAGGATTCATGCTTAAGAGGAGTGTTTTGACATCATCAACTAGGGGAAGATTGTTGGGTCGAATTATTGAGTTGATAAGTTAAAACACAACAAAATAAGAAGACAAGGGCTAAAAAGTACAAGTTGCAAAAGAACAAGCCGTTGGAGTCTTTTTATTACTTTAGCTTTCTTTACTCTATAAACCTTGTCTGGATTCTCAGGATCTTCAAAACCAGGAGGTTGCATGACATATACTTCCTCAACAATTGTCCCATAGAGGAAAGCACTCTTCACATCCATTTGATAAACAGTGAAGTTCATACAAGAGGCATAAGCTAGAAAAATTCTTATAGCTTCAATTCTTGCAACTGGTGCAAAAACTTCTTCATAATCAATTCCTTCCTCTTGTGTATAACCCTGAGCTACCAAACGTGCCTTGTTTCTGACCACAATTCCTCTTTCATCCTTCTTGTTCCTTAGAACCCATCTTGTCCCAATTGGTCTCACATATCTAGGACAATCAACCAGCTCCCAAACATCCTGTATAGCAAATTGGTGAAGCTCATCCTGCATTGCTTCCACCCAGCTAGGTTCTTTGAGAGCATCAAAAATCTTCTTGGGTTCTTCCTGTGACAGAAAACAGGCAAACAAACATGCTTGTACAAGAGGGGTATCAACCTTCTTGTGTATATTGGCAATAAATCCACCAAGACCTTGATGGGATCTTCTTGTCTGAACTGGAGCCATAACATCACCAATGATCTGAGATGTGGGGTGATCCTTTGCTGTGGAAGTGAGAACTCCTCCTTCAAGAAGTCTGGTGTCCTCAATTTCACGCTCCATGTTGCCAATATCTTCTTCATCTGACTCTGTTTGATCAACATGAATCTCTTCATGGACATGGGAAGGTCCACCTTGTTCAAAATGTGAAGAGAAAAGATGTGCAAAGGTGTTGTCAAAGTCTGATCCTTGTTTGTCAGCGTTAGGGCTAACAACGCTTGAACTGCTTGTGTCAGCGTCTGATCCATCAGCGTCTGAATTGCTCTTGTCAGCGCTTGATTTCCCTTTGTCAGCGCCTGATGAAGTATGCACGTTTGTACTTGGTGGTATTTGAAAACCACCATTATCCTTTCTAGCAGCAGCAGCAGCATAATACTCATCTGTCCATATAGGAAGTGTAACATATTCTTGTGTGGGAGATGATTTGACTGCTGGTGGTCCATCCTCCTTAGCAACCTGTATACCTGAAACATTACCAATTCTCTTTTCCAAAACACTTGAAGTTACCTTCACAATGTCTGGATCAGTAACAGGCATATAATTTAAAGCTCTAGATAAAGGTTCTAAGTCAAACAACCAATTTGGACCATTTTCAGGATCACTAGGTTTACTTTCTAAAAACCTAACATGTACTTTTTCAAGTATACGTTTTTCCTTTTTAATGTAAACCCTATATCCTTTGCTCTGCACTGAATAACCCATGAAGTAGCCTTCATCACCTTTTGAATCAAATTTACCTAGGGCCTCACTAGTTTCTAAAACAACTACATGACAACCAAAAGGCTTGAGAAAGCCAATATTTGGCTTCCTTCCCCAAAGTAATTCATAAGGTGTCTTATTATGTATCTTGTTGACCAATGCCCTATTTTGAACATAACAAGCTGTGTTAACAGCTTCAGCCCAAAAGGCTATAGGAAAGTGGGCATCAGCCAACATGGTTCTGGCTGCTTCAATAAGGGTCCTATTCTTCCTTTCAGCAACCCCATTTTGCTGTGGGGTTCTAGCTATGCTAAACTGCCTAGTAATCCCTTTCTTGGCACAAAAATCATCTAACAACTGATTTCTAAACTCACCCCCATTGTCACTTCTAATAATCTTGACCTCATTACCATTTTTCATCTCAATTTGAGTAATGAAATTAATCAGACTTTGGGCAGTTTCACTTTTCTTGGCTAAAAAGAAAGTCCATGTAAACCTGGAATAATCATCAGTGATAACAAAACAGTATGATTTTCCCTTCAAACTTTCTATATTAGTTGGACCAAAGAGGTCCATATGCAATAAGTGAAGTGGTTTAGAACTAGAGTGCACCTGTTTAGACCTGAATGAGACCTTGTGCTGCTTGCCCTTAAGACATGTAACACAAGAGTGGTCATTGTGGAAAGCCTTTTCAGGCAAACCATCAACTAAACCAAGCCTCACAAGTCTATTGATATTCTTAAAGTTTATGTGCCCTAATCTCCTGTGCCAAAGATTACTTTCATCTACTGAGGCTTTAGCATATAGACATGACATTCTATTATTTACCTTAATTCCATTAAGATTCACATTATATATGTCTTTATGCCTTGGTGTTCTAAAATCTATGTATTTTTCCTCTGGAAGCTTATAATCTTTGCTTAACACCAAGCACTCAGTATCTGTGAAAAGAACCTTATTTTTGTTATCACACACTTGTGATACACTAAACAAATTATAATCCAGTTCTTTTACCAAGAAGACATTCTCAAACCGTAGATTGTTGGTGACAAGGGTTCCTTTTCCTGTAATTGTTCCATAGCCCCCTCCAAAGTATACCTTATCACCATCTTGAATAGGAGAGAAATTGGTCAGATAGTCTTCCTTTCCTGTCATGTGCCTTGAGCATCCACTATCCCAGTATCCATAATCATTGATCTTCTTCTGAATGCCCTGCACATAAAGAAAACACATTAGTTTTCTTTGGGAACCCAAGCCTTGGAAGACTTGGATTCATTTGGTTGTTCAACAAGAACAGACTTGGTTCTCATAACAACCCCATTTTCATCCCTGTTTGAATGAAATTCCCAGTTAACCCCAATTGGTGTTGACAATGCCTTTGAAATATAATGAAACCTGTTGCATGTCATAGAAATACCAGCAGAATTAGGGTTTTGGTCTTGTTTTGGTCTCCATGTTAAGCTAGTAGAAGCTTTAGACCTATTTCCCTGTGGTTGCAAATACCTAGGTTTAGCAGTGTGTCTGTCAGCGCTGAAATTTCTCTTGTCAGCGCCCCGATTGCTCTTATCAGCGTTGAACCTAGGGTTTGCTACAGGAACCCATTGCCTATTTGACCAAGTGTTTGACTTTTGAAAAGGTCTTAGGCCTTGTGTGTTAGACCCTCTAGAAAAGAATGGGACTGGTCTAACAACTTGTGAACTTTTGTTCACAAAGGTATTAGGTCTGACAGTGTTTGACCTATGTTGACTTTTGTCAGCGCTGAAATGGTTCCTATCAGCGTTGACATTGGAAGCGTTGACACATTTGTAGGCCAAATGTGAGAAGCTACCACATGTGTAACAAGCTTTTCTAGACATAGTCTTAGGTCTAGAAGCAAAGAAGCCTGTTCCATGATCACTAACTTGGCTTTTTGGTGACCTAGTATTCCTATACATCTCTGCATACTTAACACTAGGTTTTCTAACATTTTGTGGGCCAAGGTCAACAGCTTTGCCAGTGGTAGGGTGTGTGATCTTAATAGGTTTAGGATCATAGGACTCCACAATTGGTATCATGTTTGGTGTGGGCTCATTTGGACTTTCACACAACAACCCTCCCTTAACAAACAAGGTGTGGTTAGCTTTCTTCCACTCATCTAGGTCAGTCAGTTTTTGCTTGTATTCCTCAACTGGGGAAATCACTCTAGGTGGAGGAATGAATTCCTCCTCTTGGCATTCTGGCAAGCCAGTCCAAGATAAGTCCTTTGATTGGACACCATAGAAATCCCCAGCTGGTGGTGGAACAACAGTATAATTATTCATCCCAATCCCACTCATATCCTTAGAGTCTCTTTGTTTACTAACACACTCTCCTAGGGATTGTGTGGCCTTATCAAATCGCTGGATTTTAAGACTCACATTATCTTTATTTTTGTTAGCCTCCTCTAACTGAGCTATCAAATCAAGATTAACCCTATTTACTATATCTTGAACATCTTTACTCTGAAATAAATCATGTTTTAAGATATTTATTTGATCCTTTAAATCAAACTCCATTTTCTTATACTCAGCTACTGTCTTTTCTGTTTGGGTAAGAGCAATTTGATAATTAGATACTTTGCATCTTTCAGTACTTGCCTCATCCAATAATTTAACTATCTCTTGTTTTAATTTTTCAGTATTTAAACGACAACCCTTAGAACAGAAAGCATCATCATATACCTCATTATCTGATGAAGAGGAGGAGTGTGCCATGAGAGCATATTCAGCATGCTCTTCTTTAACTTCATCAACCAAAGCTCTGTCCTCTTCCTCATTCTTAGCCATCCAGCTCCAATCCCATTCTCCAACTCCATCAATTTGTTGAACAGCAACCATGGCCTTGGGATCTGGACTCTTAATCATTTGGCTTGAAGGCTTCCCAGCATCAGATCTTCTTGGAGATCTACATTCCCTCATAAAGTGCCCCATCCTATGACAGTTATAGCACTCAACCTTGGTCTTGTCAAATCCAGCAACATCCTTAGCATTAAAGGTCATCTTCTTCTTGAACCTTTTATTGAACCTGTTTGCTCTTAAACTTACAAGAGCCATAGTCCACTTGATGTCCATCTCTTCCAATTGTTCATCACTTATCTGCTCAAGATCTTCATATGTAATCCTTGAATCACTAGGCAAGGAAGCAATGAATGCACACACAGTATCTAGATCAAAACCAGCAGGTTTAATTCTATCAGCGCCATGATTGTGTGTGTCAGCGCTTGAGTACAAAGCGTTGACAGGATATGATCCAGCGCTGACAGGCTGAGATCCAGCGTTGACACAATGAGATCCAGGGGCTGAATGTCCATAGAAGTTCATGGAATCAAATTGGCCTTCACTTTGTGAGAAGAAGGCCATGTTGCTGCTGGAAGATTTATTATCACTATCCAATTGCCATTCATTCTCCAACAGTCTTAGTTTGTTGAAGATGTCATCAAACCTGGAAGTCTTGTGGGTGTTGTTGACAAGAATGGATCTTGTCTCAATCTTCCATACATCACCAAGGCTTTTGAGAAAAGTCGCATTCAATTCAGGGTCATCAATCTGTGTTCCCATGAAGGAAAGTTGACTTGTGATGTCAAGAAGTCTACTTCTCACACTGCTGAGATTTTCATTGGGTTGAGCTTTAAAGACAGCATACTCATGCAAGAGTTGCTTCTTCTTTTCTTCTTTTGTGTCAGCATTGCCACCATATGCTACTTCAAGAGCTTCCCAAAGCTCTTTTGCAGACTCAAAGCGTTTGTACTTGTGCTGATTCTCATGACCTAGGGCGTGTTTCATGATGTTCAAGATTTTCATGTCCACCCTCTTCTTGGCTATATCTTCAACAGCTACAGCTCTCCCATCTCCAGGCTTTTCCACCTTATCAGCTTCAAGACAATTAGGAACAGCTGTCCTTGTGGCAATTGCAGCAGTAATCTTTGCTGCTTTGTCGAATGTGTTCCCATATTCGACAATCTCCCAAAGAGTATAGTCATAAATAGATATATACTGCTCAAAGTTAGACTTCCAAAGCTCAAAGTTTCTGGCATCAAACATGGGAATTTTGATGCTAGGGTTTGAGGAGTTGTTTTGTAGCAAAGCAGCAGCTTGATCTGTGCCAGACATGATGTTTTTAGGGTTTTGAAAATATAAGGGTTTTTAGGGTTTTTTGGTGTTTTAGGGTTTTTGCGTTACTTAAAGATCAAAAGTTTCTCAACAAGCTCTGATACCACTTGTTGATCCCAAACTTAGATCGATTAAGCTTTGTGTATACGAGATTAGATCAAGTACTACACGTAGAGAAACCTTTGCTTATGAATAAAGTAACAAAGTGTTATGCGGAATTAACACTTGATCTAAAACACAATGATGTTAAACAAACTTTCACTTGTATTAGAATAATCGTACTTGGTTACAATGAAAGGGTTTAACAATCGAAAACTTATGAAAACTGATATATGACTTTAACCTAAAAGACCTTCTTTTATAGAACAAGAAGTCTTGTACAATAAGCTACGAATCAACTATTCTAGGTAAAGATAATAATAGAAAATACAATGTTGTGCTTATCTTTACCATACATAAATAAAGAAACAAATAAACAAAAGATATTCCATCAGTGTCAATCTTCAAGGCTGTCAGCGTTGACTTCTTCAATGTCAACGCTTGGCTGTCAGCGTCCAATGTCTTCTTATCAGCGTTGACATTCTTCTTATCAGCGTCTAGTAAACTGACCCATATTTTATTCCCAACACAACGTGTGTCATACCTTGGAGGACTCTCAACAGATTGGTTCTTTGTGTTAGATGATGTTTGAAGATTGTTGTCGGTGGGTTTGTAGATTTTCTGATAAGTCTTCATTATGAAAGCAATTTGTTGTTTCATCTCTCGATTCTTTAGAGCTTGGTCTTCATCACTATCTTCTTTAGAAGAAGACTCAGATGGTGGTGATGGTGCTCTTGGCACTTTGCCGTGTGATCTTGTGGGTGATGAAGACTTGGATGATGTGGAATATCGTGGTGAGGATGATGTAGTGGAGTATGGCTTAGGAGCACGAGAGCGATGGTCTTGAACATGTTGAGTGGTAGTCACTAAAGCAAGTGGATTAGCCGTCTTTGCAACTTGTTCAGATCGAATCTCATTTGCTTCATTCTGAAATTGCTTCAAGATATCAAAGAGTCGATGATATGAAACCTCGTCTAACTTTTCTTGTTGTTTCACTAAAATGACGAACCGTGTCCACTCGGGTTGAAGTTGTTGAAGAAATTGAACATTGACTTGCATGGTGGAGACTTGCAGATTATTTCTTGTCATGTCATTCATCATTATATAAAACCTGGAGTAGTATGAATCAATTGAATCTCCATCCCTTGAAGTAAACTTGCCAAAGTTCCAAAACAAGTTTGTTTTGACATCTTGTTTGTTGAGTGATTCTCCTTGTTGCAAGCGTTTAATAGCAGTCCACATTTCATGTGCAGTAGGGCATGCATCAACCGTGGAGTAAATATCATCTCCAATCCCACTTAGAATTATATAGATGGCTTCCTTCTCCGCATCATACCAAGCACAATTTTCAGGTGTGAGATCGGATCGTGTTTCATCACGTTCACTTGCGGGTACTGCATCAGTAGTATCAGTGGCTGGTCTTGGAGGAATTAAGATCTTCTTGAATATATATGGTCCATGAGTAATTGATAGGTGTGAAAACACCCATCCTTTTACCACTTAATTATAATAAAAACCAAGCCAAAACGTGTATTTTATGTCGTAAATGTCGGAATTATGCGTGGTTTGTGTTTTTGTTGTGATTTAGGACCAAAATGTGAAAAGGGAAGAAAACACGGGCTTTCACGGGCTTTTATCAAAGAAAACGACAAAATACGAAGTCAAGAGATCAAGAGTGCAAAAAGAACGGAAATCCAAGGCCTATTCTGAAGATTTATCGAAGAACAAGTCTAAAGACGGAAGTTTAATAAAGCCGAAGAACTCGAGTCTAATAAAATAAAGAAATTATAAGACGAGTTTAATTAATCCCGAGACAAAGTCGATAAAGTCGAAGAACTTAAAAGACGAGAAGACATGAAGAAAGAAAGAAAGAGGAGGCAACACATGCACCTCCCCATTTCTTATAAATACCCTCCTAAACTCATTTAGGAGGGTTGGTTAGTTTTAGTTTAGGGTAGTTTTCATTTTCATTTTGGTAGGTGATTCTAGAGAGAGAAAGTGACAGTTTCTCTCACTAGGATCTCAATCTTTTATCTTCTTTTCTTGTTTGTAATCAAAACTTTACTTTCAAATAGCTTAATTCTTGTTTTAATCTTAATCTTATTCTATCTTTCTTAGTTTTTTTATATATGATCTTAAATCCGATCTCTTTATATACATGTCTTGTTGATTTTGATGTTTGATTAAAAAGTTCATCTTTTTGTTTCATCTAAGCTTTTATACGAATTAAGCTATAAGTTTGACAATCTTATTGGCTTATTTTGTATTTAGCTTATTTGCTTTTTAGTTTTCTTAAAAAGTTTAGTCTTTTTAAAGTTTGCTTATTTCGTATTTTTAAAGTTTTTAAATTTATGCTTATTGATCTTTTAATGTTTGATTTTTATAGCTTAAAGTGTTTTAGTGCTTATTGTGTTAATTTTCTTATTTTTGATTAAGTGCTTTCTAGTTAATTTTTATAAAAAGTTGTTTTTAAATATTTTTTATTATTTAGTATTTTTAAAAGTTTTTAAATTTTGGTCTATTAGCTTTTTCTTAAATTTGATTTGGTTAAGTTTTTAGATAAGTGCTTATTTGGTATTTGCTTATTTGTTTATTGTATGCCATCGTAATGCTTAAGGGTTTTACCAGTACGATCCAGTAAGTGTGATCGCATAAACCCCGAGGGTTTCTACTTGCGATCCATTACTGCGATCCTTAGTACGATCGTCACCACGATCACACTCCATAATCATCACCACGATCACTTGTTGCGATCGTGGGTGCGATCCGTGGGTGTGATCCTTGGCTACGATCCTTGTTACGATCTTTGGTACGATCCATGACTACGATGCATGAGTACGATGCATGAGTACGATGGTAAAGTACGATGGAAGTGACCAACTAGCTTGCTAGCTTAGCATGAGTACGATGGTAAAGTACGATGGTAAAGTACGATGGAAGAGACCAGCTAGCTTGCTAGCTTACTTCTTTTACCGCCAATTTAGCAGCTAGCCTGCTAGCTTGTTTATTTAATAGTATTGTTCTGTAATTGTTTAGTTTTATCTGAAAGTTGTTCCGATTTTATTTCTGAAAGTTACGTATTTTTAGTTGAATTTTTCGTCGATTTTTAGTATTAATATTTTTTCGTAGAGTTCAAGTTTTATCTTTTATTTAGTACCCGCTTTAGGTTTTCCCTCGTTTAGCTTTAAAGTACCATTTTAGTTTTATTCTCTCATTTTTCATTTAGTAAACTTTATTTTCGAGTCGATAGTTGATTTCGTCCTTTAGTTTTATTTTTATTAATTGTTTCGCTTTAAATTTCGTTTTATTATTTGTTTTAATATTCGTTTTAATATCGTTTTAATTTTTAGTTTTTAATATTCTCCTTGTTTTAGTTTTATTATTTGTACTTGTCTTTATTTTGTTTTTTTAAATACTTTTCGCATTTACTTTTTAATTAGTTATAGATAATCAACTTCCCTTTTTCTTAACCAAAAACAATTGAGTCGCACTTTGAACCGGAAATCAATTCGTTAAGACACCGAGAAAATGAACTTTTTAACCTAGCAAAACCTCAATTTCAAATGGCGCCGCTGCCGGCTCTTTTCGTGAAGATTAACGGTTTTTTGTGAGAGACACGTTGGCTTTTTGGATCCGTTCACTTGTGAACGTTATTTTTCGTGTCAAGAATTTTCAAAAATCCCAAAAACATTTGAAAATTCATAAAAAGCATCTCTTTTTCAAAGTTTTGCACCAAAAATAGTCTTATTGCTTATCTATTTTTCTTTATGGATTCTAATGTCCATTGCGTCGGGTGTGGGAGACGATTATACGGGAACGATTCATGTCAATGGTGTACATGTGAGCGGTGCGGAAACGATATTGATAATACACAATTCGGATTTTGTCCATCGTGCAAGTCGACTAATTCGTCCTTTTCTAATCCACCTCCTTTTCTCCCTTGCATCTATTGTGGAAGCGATTCTCATTGGCATGTTTCGTGTCCGGTTCGATACCCGTATGGTCACGGGCAAGAACCGGGTTACAATTATGACAATGGAGATACCTATCCACAAAACTCACCGGGTTTTTCTCCATACCCATGTTGCAAAATTGTGGGGGCCCTCATGATACTTCTTATTGTCAGCCAATGAAGTATTATGAGCCAAATCCGTGTCCTCATTTTTCTTCACCGATGGATTATTATGAACCAAATCCGTGTTATAATTCTTCTCAACCGATGACTTACTATGAGCCACATCCGTGCTATAATTCTGGTTTTCATAACTGTGAGCCCCCACATCCCACCCTCAATCATCAATCCTCTCAGAGAATTCGTATTGCCCAACAACTCACTACTCTGAATGACGAAAGACAAGCAATTCTTTTGAAACTTCATGACAGCTTAATTCAACTGACCGATGCATTGAAGGAGCGAAAGCGACAGCAACAAGAGCAAGTATCTAATCTTAGTGATTATACCCCTCCTCTTGTGCGTCCATACTATTATGATGATGATGTCGATGAGAATACTATTTCTTGGAATGATCTAGTTGCTCATTGTCCTAGCGCAATTGCACTTCCCTCTCTTAATATCCCCAATGCCTCTAAGGATTGTGATACATCGAGTGAGATTAGTGATTTTGGTCTTGATAAATTCTTTGATGAGGTTTGTGATGTGCTAAATTTTGAGGAGCTTACGGAAGAGGTCGCTCTTAATGATGATGTTCCTTCTACCAACACTTTGGGAGATGATTCTTTGGTTTTCTCTAATCCTCTTTTTGATCAAGATGATGATTTTACTTCTAGTGATGACGAGTCACTATCCGATGAAGACGTTCCGAAGGAAACTTTCAAGATTTATTCGAACCCTTTATTTGATTTTGATGACGCTTACATATCTAGTGAGGTGAATCCTCTCTATGAAGAGGGGATTGAGGACATTGATAGCTCCGACTCTCTTGCTATTGATGAGCATTCTTTGTTAGCCATGCCACCTCCCATCGTAGAGGAGGTGGAAAGATTTGACCCTACCTTCCGTTTGATTCGGTCTGGTGAGGTAACGCGGGTGGTAGATATGTCTTCTGATATTTCTCATATTATGTTGCCACCCCGTCCTACCGCGTGCACACCCAAGCGGGTGATGTATCGCTTTTACTCTCCTCGTTTCATCCCGGGGAATGAGGATGAGTGCTTTGACCCGGGAGGTGACAATGACCATTCTATGATTAATACCTTTACGGCTTTGTCGAATAGTGACCATCCATTGTCTTTGGGGGATGACAATTTGTCCCCTTTACCCACCCCACCTCCCGTGGATCAAGACTTCACATACTTCTCGTATGTTGAAAGGACCTTTCTACCATTCAAGACTTATCCTCCTGCCTCTCCTTTATTATTTTCCTCCGGGAACGAGGACAAGGCCTTTGATCCCGGTATTACATTTGAAGTTTTCCCATGGACCATTTAATTCGGGGACGAGTCAGGCTCGTGACTCGGTTAATATAAACAAGCGCTTTTCGGGAGGCAACCCGATTATCTATCTTTATCTTTTTTCATCATAAGTGTAGGGGGAGCCCCGTTGGTGTTTCTTGTTTTCTTTCTTATCATATGCAGGGATTCGAGCGTTCAATGATCCACTCTTGATGATTTTTAACGACCCGTGATTCCGTGTTTCTGTCTTCCGGTTCTATCCTAAACTCTTTTGATTCTCTATTTTATATTTCTCAATATTAAAATAGGAATCTCTTTAGTTGTCTCTTTCTTAGCAAGATTTAATCAACGTGCACAATGTCCTAAGTGTAGGGAAGTTTACTCCCACATGCTTAAACATTGAGGACAATGTTTATATCAAGTGTAGGGGGGACTTCTATCGAAGTTAAGTGGCCTTTTCCTTGTATTTGTCCTCATTTTAACCGGAAAATTTGATTTTTCGACATTTTTCAAAATTTTTAATCTATTTTGGCCTTGTAGTTTTCCTTTGTTATCGTTATTTGCTTTCTTTGCTAGAATAAATTTGCAATAAAGTGGTTTTAAATTTTTCAAAGTCATGAATATTTTGACTCAATTCGAGTTTACTTATATAAGTTTACTCTAGCTAGTATCCTTAACGTGTTTAAGTCAAGTTTTGCTAGGCTTTTATATAGGGATCTTTAAAACGCGAAAGTCTTAACTCTCACGGGTTAAGAACAAGAACTTTTCGCAAGTTCATATAATTGATCCTAGAGAGTCGTTTATCAAGGGAACTTTAAAATGCGAATTCTAAACTTGAAAAAGTCTAGGAGTTTGCAAGATCCTATAGATGACTCGAAAACCCAAAACTTTGATTTAATTGGCTAAGCATCCACGAGTCTCATTCCTTGAGATTTTAAATTGTGGAGAACGAGAGATGATAGGTCAATTATAAGTTTGGTATTCTTTCATGAATTTATGTGAGTTGATTATAAGCCTATTCTCCCATCGCTTGCTAATAAATTTATCTGCAATAAATAAGGTTGTACGATTTGAAAAGTTACTTAGCTTCTAGCCCAAGATCGTTTAAAAGTTGCTCGGTATTAATTAGAGTTCATATCCAAGGCATAACTTATTGAAGCGGGATGCGAAGATTGGTGAGTCCGAAAAGGCCCTAACAAGGCATGAGGGCTACATTTTGTTGCTAAAGATCCAAAAGTGATGTGAAGAATCATTTATCAAAAATCAATATGAAGGATCGAGACACACGATGAAAAGCAAAAACTCCCCAAAAGATCATGGAGAAGTCTATCCAAAAGGCCCTAACAAGGTATGAGGATAAACAGATCCAAGTCCTAAAAGGAGGCGGATCGTTGTATATCAAAGTCCAAAATAAAGATTGGAGAAAAAAATGAAGAAGTCGTGGTCCAAATATGAAGAATCTCTCAAAAGGTTCAAGTGAAGAAATTCCTATTATGAAGAGAAGGCCATTATTTTATGAACGTCTCTCAAGATTCGAAGTATGAAGTCGCTGCCAAATATCGGTCCGAGAAAGGTCTCAAATCGTGAAGCGAGTTATGCCAAGATATGAACTTTAAGAGGTCCCGAGAAGCAGTTTTAAAAGATTTTGTCCTTTAGCTAACTATTGATTAAATCGTTCACTTTATTTCGGCCTAAATAACTATCGAAATAAGTCAAACAACGCATCCTCGTGATCATTCAAGACAAAAATAAAATATAAGAGATACACCTAGGAATAAGGGAGTCTAAGTAAATAATTGGCCCACATGAATTCGTGTTAGTTTGCTAACTTATAATAACAATGATCTCGTTTTTAAGCTTGGTATGGGGAACGTGAAACTTGAGAATGATTAACATTCATGACAACCAAAAACCCAATGTAAGTCTTCGATTTCTCTACTTGTTTTGTTCTTTAAAGTTTTCTTAGTGTTTAGTATTTAATAAAGGCCAAGGTGGGTTATCTATGATGAAAAATGTAAACCGTGCTTTGAAATTAGTGCATTGCATGAGGACATTGCAATGGTCAAGTGTAGGGGATTTGATAGGTGTGAAAACACCCATCCTTTTACCACTTAATTATAATAAAAACCAAGCCAAAACGTGTATTTTATGTCGTAAATGTCGGAATTATGCGTGGTTTGTGTTTTTGTTTTGATTTAGGACCAAAATGTGAAAAAGGAGGAAAACACGGGCTTTCACGGGCTTTTATCAAAGAAAACGACAAAAGACGAAGTCAAGAGATCAAGAGTGCAAAAAGAACGGAAGTCCAAGGCCTATTCTAAAGATTTATCGAAGAACAAGTCTAAAGACGGAAGTTTAATAAAGCCGAAGAACTCGAGTCTAATAAAATAAATAAATTATAAGACGAGTTTAATTAATCCCGAGACAAAGTCGATAAAGTCGAAGAACTTAAAAGACGAGAAGACATGAAGAAAGAAAGAAAGAGGAGGCAACACATGCACCTCCCCATTTCCTATAAATACCCTCCTAAACTCATTTAGGAGGGTTGGTTAGTTTTAGTTTAGGGTAGTTTTCATTTTCATTTTGGTAGGTGATTCTAGAGAGAGAAAGTGACAGTTTCTCTCACTAGGATCTCAATCTTTTATCTTCCTTTCTTGTTTGTAATCAAAACTTTACTTTCAAATAGCTTAATTCTTGTTTTAATCTTAATCTTATTCTATCTTTCTTAGTTTTTTTTATATATGATCTTAAATCCGATCTCTTTATATACATGTCTTGTTGATTTTGATGTTTGATTAAAAAGTTCATCTTTTTGTTTCATCTAAGCTTTTATACGAATTAAGCTATAAGTTTGACAATCTTATTGGCTTATTTTGTATTTAGCTTATTTGCTTTTTAGTTCTCTTAAAAAGTTTAGTCTTTTTAAAGTTTGCTTATTTTGTATTTTTAAAGTTTTTAAATTTATGCTTATTGATCTTTTAATGTTTGATTTTTATAGCTTAAAGTGTTTTAGTGCTTATTGTGTTAATTTTCTTATTTTTGATTAAGTGCTTTCTAGTTAATTTTTATAAAAAGTTGTTTTTAAATATTTTTTATTATTTAGTATTTTTTAAAGTTTTTAAATTTTGGTCTATTAGCTTTTTCTTAAATTTGTTTTGGTTAAGTTTTTAGATAAGTGCTTATTTGGTATTTTCATATTTGTTTATTGTATGCCATCGTAATGCTTAAGGGTTTTACCAGTACGATCCAGTAAGTGTGATCACATAAACCCCGAGGGTTTCTACTTGCGATCCATTACTGCGATCTTTAGTACGATCGTCACCACGATCACACTCCAAAATCCTCACCACGATCACTTGTTGCGATCGTGGGTGCGATCCGTGGGTGTGATCCTTGGCTACGATCCTTGTTACGATATTTGGTACGATCCATGAGTACGATGCATGAGTACGATGCATGAGTACGATGGTAAAGTACGGATGGAAGTGACCAGCTAGCTTGCTAGCTTAGCATGAGTACGATGGTAAAGTACGATGGAAGAGACCAGCTAGCTTACTTCTTTTGCCGCCAATTAAGCAGCTAGCTTGCTAGCTTCCAGCAGCTAGCCTGCTAGCTTGTTTATTTAATAGTATTGTTCCGTAATTGTTTAGTTTTATCTGAAAGTTGTTCCGATTTTATTTCTGAAAGTTACGTATTTTTAGTTGAATTTTTCCTCGATTTTTAGTATTAATATTTTTTCGTAAAGTTCAAGTTTTATCTTTTATTTAGTACCCGCTTTAGGTTTTCCCTCGTTTAGCTTTAAAGTACCATTTTAGTTTTATTCTCTCCTTTTTTCATTTAGTAAACTTTATTTTCGAGTCGATAGTTGATTTCGTCTTTTAGTTCTATTTTTATTAATTGTTTCGCTTTAAATTTCGTTTTATTATTTGTTTTAATATTCGTTTTAATATCGTTTTAATTTTTAGTTTTTAATATTCTCCTTGTTTTAGTTTTATTATTTGTACTTGTCTTTAGTTTGTTTTTTTAAATACTTTTCGCATTTACTTTTTAATTAGTTATAGATAATTAACTTCCTTTTTTCTTACCCAAAAACAATTGAGTCGCACTTTGAACCGGAAATCAATTCGTTAAGACACCGAGAAAACGAACTTTTTAACCTAGCAAAACCTCAATTTCAGTAATACATTTCCTAAAGGAATCACCATTAGGTCTTGTATCAAGGTATCGTATGAAACGTGATTGCCATTGAGCATACCGACCAGACACAAGCATTGGTGGTCTCTCTTTGTTACCTGCCACCATGATATTGTTGTTTGTGACACGATACTCGTGAGTAGAATCCATATCTAGTGACTTGAAATCGATGAAGTGAAAATGGATCTTAAGTAGATGTGATGTGATTGTTGTTGTCGATGAAAAATGTTAAAAATCCCCTAAAAATAGTCTTCACAAGACACCAAAAATTCTAAGGTGAAAAATCACACGATTTAAAAATTTTCACTTTTGTAAAAATTCTTCATTTTTGGTTATTCATGAATTTCGGAATAACTGAGATTTTCGGAAAAGTGGTGATCTTCGGATAACTGGTGATCTTCGGATTAATGATGATTTTTCGGAAAACTGAAGTTTTTCGGAATAAGTGAAATCTTCGGATAATTGACCCTTCTTCGGAATAATAGTGGATTTCGGAGAAACGAGGATTTTCGGAAAACAAAACTTTTTCAGAAAAATGGTGATCTTCGGATAAATTCACTTCTTCGGAATAAAGAACCTTCTTCGGAATAAGCACACGTTTTCGGATAAATCACTTTTTTTAGGAACACTGGGTTCTTCGGAATAATGGAATTTCTTCGGATAAAGAATACCTTTTCGGAATAATGACCTTTCTTCGGATAAATGGAACCTTTTCGGAATAAACTCCTTTTTCGGAAAAATTTGGAGTTTTTCGGAATAAAGACCTATCTTCGGATAATCCCACTTTTTCGGAGTGAATCTTTTTTGGATAGTACACTTTTTCGGAGAAATATCTTCGGATAATACACTTTTTCGGAGAAATATCCTCGGATAATACACTTTTTCGGAGAAATATCTTCGGAATAGCAAAACCCTTTTCCGAAATACCAATTTTCGGAATATCAAAACCCCTTTCCGAAGACATATCTTCGGAATGTTCTTGAAGGCCAATAAAGCTTCTGTTTACGAACCGTAACTCAAAAACCAATCCAAACACCTCAAAAACTTGCGATTTTAACCTCAAAAACCTAACCAAATCCGTAACACATCTATATAAGTGATTTATATCAAGATTTATAGCCCGAAAACACTAAAAAAATTTAATTCGTGATGATTGAGAGGAAAAAATCACACGAATCAAAGTAATAACCAACAACCAAACACAATCTACCCCGTGGCGATTGATACCAAATGTTGTCCCATGTTATTAGATGATTAATGATAGAATATAGATGAAAAGATATGAATTTCTAGAGAGAGAAAGTAGTGAGAGAAAGTAGAGAGAAGATGGAGAAACTAGGTGATATTAGATTAGAGGAGTGAAAAATACAAATGAACAATCCACCCTTCCTAACGTGCTAGGAAGGGCCTTATATAGCCGGGCTTACATGTAACCATAATGGGCTATATTGTTTGGATCGGGCTTGTCTTTTGGGCTTTAAGTAGCTTAAATCCAAGCCCGTGAACCACGACTATTTAACTAACTATTACAACATTCTAATAAATGTTACAATAATAAATTATGACCGAGCATTCTTGTTTGACTCAATAATTTGAGGCTAACATAAACCATTACAACGAACTTTTTTTTATCTTTCAGCAGACGGGCACTTTGCTATACTTTTGGCGATTTTTTATTATTTCAATTTTTGACTATAAAAATCACATGCGATTCCAAAAAATCCCATGTGATTCGGAAACATCACATGTGATTCAGGAAAAGCACATGTGTTTTTTAAAGAAAATTTCAAATTTTTTTAAGAATAAATAATTTTTTTATCAGAATAAATAAATAAATTACTTTTATTATTTTTTATTAGATTACTTATTTACATAGTCGAAGGCTGAAAGTCCCTTTAATATGACAATTGTTGATAAACTATAAATCTTGTAACCACAAAACACAATGAAATACTTTTCAAACGCGTAATGCTTTATTAAGTATTATAAACAAAGTATTACATAGTGCTATGAATACACTCGTTGAATGACAACAAGATATGAACCCTAGATACAAGTAAACTAGATTCAAGACTCAAGTTTACAAGGGAACCAATGAGACGCTGGTAGACAGCTGAGGGCTCAGCGGTTCCAAGGAGAGAATTAACTTAGATAAATTATCCAAGCACAAGGGTTGAGTTAATGCTTCCTTCTCACTCCTATTTATAGTGTACGAGGTTGCTTCCTTAGTGGGAGTAGTTGATACGTGTCACCTTCTAAATGGAAGAGTACAACGTATTAAATGCATGTCTAAATCGAGACATACCTTTAACCAACTTTAGGTGAACAGTTCTGCCAACTGTTCACCTTTTGTCCCACTAGGTCGTACTAGGCTTTATCTTGAATCTCTTGTTTTGTCCCGCTCAAAACACTTGGTAGATTCTCCCGCCTAAACTATAAAGGATTGGGTAAGCTTTGCTTATCCCAGACTTCTAGGGTTCTTAAGTGATCTCTGAGTGTTGTCAACTCAGAGATCCTTGAACACCAGTACATTCCTTCAACATCCCAGCTATCCATAATCGTTGGTGAGTCTGACTTCAGATTATCTTCGACTTCTCTGACGTTATCTTTGACTTGAATGTTCCTGGTGTGCCAGTTGAGGCTTTGCCTTCCACTGGTCTAGTCTCTGTCGTTGGTCCTCTCAGCGATCAGCAAACACTTAGTCTAATTAAACAAATCTAGACTGGGCCATAGTTAAAACTTTCATTGGCCCAACAATCTCCCCCTATTTGTTTATAAATTATACTAAGTCTAAAATTATTGTAAGTGAGTACACAGCTTCTTCTTACACATAATTTAACAAACATACCTTAAAGTTTTATTAAACATAAAGAACCTAGTCTATTGCAAGAACACCCAGAGGTGTAAACATAAACAAAAAGTAAAAGGTTCTTCAGCGATCGAGGCCTTGATCACAGATTCTTTGGGCTTCAACCTTCTCACTCCTAGAGTTGATGACAAGTTCAACTTCAAACTCAAAATCCTCAGCTGCTTTGCAATTCCTTAGGATGCCCTATTTGAGTCTGATAAGCTGGATGGTTGATGCCAGATGTAGTTCATTCATTCGCTGAAAGCAATACTCACAATTACCATTCATAAAGACCATCCATGTCTCTGGTTCTGAGTATACTTGGCCCCCTACTGGTTTGGTGATCTCTTTGGGCAGAACCAAGTTTCTGTGCATCCCATCAACCACAATGTTTTCAGCAACCAACTTCTCCACCAGAGGCCCCATTTGGGTTTTCCTTTTCCTTGGTCCTTGAGAAGGTTGTTGTTGTGAAAGTTGAGGAGGCAGGGGTACCTTCAGCTTCTTTGCCGTGTCTCTTACCCAATTAAGCTTTGCTTGAAAATTCTTCATCATTTGGGCAGCACCAGGCCCAGTCTTCTTTTGGGCAAGAGCCAGCATTTCTAACCATTCAGAGAGGCCCAGATCTCTGAGTTTAAAGTCACTGAAGACTTTATAGTTGGTTAGTTGGTTCTCTCTGTAAAGGGTCATCACCACCTTTTTGTCCTTGTCAGTGTAACATGCATACTTGGTGATTTGACCAGGTTTAGCTCTCTGGTTTACAAGTCTTTCATATTCCTTTAGAAGGTTGCTCCTTTTAACCTCCAATTCTTTGAGCTTCACCAGCTGAGCTTCTTTTACAGCAGGAGAGAGTTTGTTCAAAGCTTCTTTGCTTTTGAGTTCAGCCGCTCTGATGTTTGCTAGCCTTTGGTGTTCTAAGATTTGAGCTTTTGCCTGCTCTGGTGTGAGTGGTGGTTCATCAGCACTCTTGAATTTGTTTAGGTCAGAGTCTTTGGAGAGCCTTGCTGTAGATCCACCTTATTCTTGTAGGGAGTGCAGGGTTATTTCTGGCTGTTCAATAGCAATTCCTTTACCCTTATCCTTTATTTAATCAGTGCTGGGGTTGAAGGATCTAAGAGGTTGTGGTGTAGGAATCACTGTTGAGGGTTTTGGGTGTTTGAGTGACTGCTCCCCCTTAGGTGAGGCAGTGTCTTCTTATTCTTCAGAGGTGGAGGTTGCTGATTTCTCCCCCTCGGGCATAGCGACGGTAGTAGCTGTGCCTGAACCAGGACTAAGGAACTTTTTGAATTCTTGATGAACAAATAGGCAGATTTCCTTAAGTTCCTCTTGCAACATCTCTTGAAGAAGAGTTCGTGAAGGCTCAGACGCCTTAGCAATAGCTGCAACATTTGCTTTGACAGCTAATGAGAGGACAGATGGTATGTATTGTTGGAGGCTCTGGTTAATAACAGCTGGGAGGTGAGCTTGCAAGGCACTCCCCAGTAGTTGCGGAAGTAAGGCAGGCATAGAGGACTCCACATATGAAGTTAGTGAAGTCTCTAGTGTTGTGGTGAGCTTCTCAACAGCGTTGGTTAGGGTTTGCAGTTTAGAGAGGATGACATCATTTGTAACTTTGGGCTTTGTTTTACTGATGTCACCCCTCTTGATCCAGAGAGCCTCAGCAGCAAGTTCCTGAACATCTTTCATTCGAGAAACATGGTCAGGCTTGAGCTTTTGTAAATATTCTAAGTGTTGCTTGGCCCCTAGTTCCATGACATTTGTCAATGTTGGGAAGGGAACTGGGGTTGGTGCACAGAGCCTCTGGTCTAATAGCCGCTTAGCAGCTAGTTCTTGTACATTGGGCAGTGATGGGAAGGGGATGGGTTTCAATTCTGATGTAACTTGGTCATCATCAGCATCCATATCAGCATAGTCTGAAATGGTCAAGTCCTCTTTGATAATGAAGACCTCATCCTCTGGTATGGAATCAATGTCTGACATGGCATCAGGATCTATGTGGGGGACTTCAGCATTTTCATCACCAGCAATAGAATAGGCATCATCATTCTGCTGTTCTTCATGAAGATTATGAGCCTGTTATGACATTTGTTAGTAACCAATTGTGAAAAAAATTATGAAGTTATAGATCGCCATTCGCTGCCCCTAGGAAATCTGGGTGTGATTATCCAGCCCCCCCTAAGGATTTCTCCTTGGGACTCTTTTAAGTGTGAAATAGTTATGGTGAAGGCTCGCCATTCGCTGCCCCTAGGATAGCTGGGTGTGATTATCCAGCTCCCCATAAGGATTGCTCCTTGGGACTCTTTTGAGTTGTGAAAATTATGTGGTGAATGGTCGCCGTTCGCTGCCCCTAGGATAGCTGGGTGTGATTATCCAGCTCCCCCTGAAGGATTGCTCCTTGGGACTCTTTTAGTTGTGAATTCATGGAGGTTAAAGGTCGCCATTTATCGCTGCCCCTAGGAAGACTGAGGGTGATTATTCAGTCCCCCCAAAAGAATAAATTCTCTGGGACTCTTTTAGTTGTGAGTTGTTTGAAGGTAATGGTCGCCTTTTATCGCTGCGCCTAGGAAGACTGAGGGTGATTATTCAGTCCCCCCAAAAGAATGAATTCTTTGGGACTCTTTTCAATGAGGGGACCCAGAGACTGCGTGAAGTGAAGAGACTCTGGGTCGGGACCTATAGCATTCTCAAGTTGGTATGGACAAGAGCACAATCCAGAGGGTGAAGGATCATCGGGGTGCGTTATAAGCACAAATGAATCATGTCCTTGTGTGAAGACAGAGTGTACAGATAATCCTAAGGTTCTAGGTGCTGACACAGACACTCTATGGGTTAAGGAAAACCCTAAGTCTTCATCACTCTCTCCTACAGAATGTTGAGAGTGATTGTATGTGAGCCTCCAAAAGAATAAAATGACAAACTAATACTTGAGAGATATCAGCGTTGAGAAGGTTCTTAGTCGTCTCTGCTGACTGGGAGACGCTAGACTCTGGTTGTTTGTCAGCGGCAGGCTCTACAACCACATCCACCAGAGAAGGGGATGGGTTCTTCTTGGTCTTCTTGGACATGGAAGGATTAACAGAGGGGGTTTCAGAGGAAAGGGGGATGTCTTTCCTCTTTTTCTTCTTTTCCTTGGGCACCTTGGGCTGAGAAGAAGACTGCACAGAGGTCTTTAATAGAGACTTGTCAGTTGCTCTTTCAGCATTCACCTCATTGTGAGGGATCAAGGGCTCTCCATCAGCAACCGGTAACCCAGCGACCTGCATCATGTGCCTGCTGAGAGGAACTTCATCTTCCAGAGGGGTCTTTAGTGATGCAGCAGTGATGTGATAAGGAGAGAAAGAGAGAAGTTCATCATTTGTGTATCCTTCACCCAGCATGTCTTCTAAGAGAAGAGAGAGATATCTTGTGTAGCAGATGGTGGCCAGTCTGTTCTTCTTCCCTTTGTTGTCTAGCTTAGCAATGAGGTCAGAGTAAAGTATATGGGCGATCCCTATATCTTGTCCCCAAATTAAGCTGTAGGCAATTGCTTGTTGGGCTCCATTGAGTTGATCATGAGACCCCTGGTTTCCACCCAGACATTTCACAATATATAACATCAGCGTCCTCCAAATAGGTGAGAAGTAGTTCACCTTGATCAGGGATTTGGTCTGGAAACCTTGTGTGGTGAAGGGTTTATCATTGTCGTCATGAGGTCGAAGTGTCGCAAGAGCCTTCTTCACAGTGGCGCTGGCAGGCACAGCGGACATGCCTTCATTGACAGGAAGTCCAATGACTTTGGCAAATGTATGAAGATCAAAGGTGAGAGGTTGGGGATGTGTGGAAAGGTTGAAGGTGATGTGAGAAGAGGTTGGATCAACTTCCGCGCTATACCAGAACTCCTTCAAATATTGGTGGTAGCAAGTGGAGGGTACTCTGGTTATGGCTTTAAAAATGGTGGAGTTTTTGAGGAAGGAGAACAAAGGTTGGTAGAGTGAATTTGTGTGTTCCAAGAGAGCTACACAGTTGTTCAAGGCAATTTTGCCATCGTGTATCCCAAAATCAACGTTCGAGGCGGCCAGAACAGTAAAAGCGGTGTTAGATGATGAAGACGCCATTGTTGAAGTGTGGAAGAAATGAAGGTTTTGAGAAGATGAATAGTTGTATGTGTGTGAAAGTTATGAGAATGTGAGTTTTGAAAAGTGAGTCAATGGTTTTGATAAAAGGGTTTTCCGTTTTACAATTAAAGCATTTAATGCAAAATTTACCTTTTAGGAAAAGTGGGACCCCTTGACTCTTCATGTGATATTTCTGTCCCTTGGAAAGCGGGAAAGTTGTTGATAATAAAGGTTAATCATTTGAATTAAATATGGGAATATATTAAGTCCCAATGGAATGTAACTACCTCGTTACAATCAATTCCCTTTAATGCCCAGAGACAGAGGTCAGAGATCATTTATCAGATTTGTTTACCAATATTGAGCATACCCAGCTCAGCAACCAACCTAGTAAAACTTGGCTCAGCCAGAGGTTTGGTGAATATATCAGCGAGCTGGTATTCAGTGGGTATAAAATGGAGCTCAATATCACCTTTTAAAATATGGTCTCTGATAAAGTGATACCTGATGTCAATATGCTTAGTTCTGGAATGAAGTACCGGATTATTAGAGATGGCTATAGCACTTGTGTTGTCATAGAATATGGGAACCTTTTCATAAATGATCCCATAATCAGCCAGCTGACTTTTCATCCAGAGAACTTGAGCAGAGCAACCAGCGTCCGCAACATATTCAGCTTCAGCTGATGACATGGCCACAGAGTTTTGTTTCTTGGCGCTCCAACATACTAACTTTCCACCAAGGATTTGACAACTCCTAGAGGTGCTCTTTCTATCAAGACAGCACCCAACATAGTCAGAGTCTGAGTAGGCTTTGAGGTTGAAGCCTGATCCATTAGGATACCAGAGACCCAATGTGGGAGATCCTTTTAAGTACCTGAAAATTCTTTTGACAGCTACAAGGTGGGATTCCTTGGGGTTAGCTTGGTACCTAGCACAGAGACATGTGGCAAATTGTATGTCTGGTCTGCTTGCTGTGAGTACATCAGTGACCCAATCATGCCTCTATATAAGGTCTCATTAACAGAGACCCCTGGGTCCTCAGCTCCCAAGTTGTTGGGAGGAAGCATGGGGCATTTCACTGATGCACAATCAGACAGATCATACTTCTTGAGCAAATCCTTAACATATTTTTCTTGACAAATGGAAATTCCTTTTGAATTCTGTTTAATTTGAAAACTCAAGAAAAAAGTTAATTCCCCCATCATGCTCATTTTATATTTTTTGGTCATTAATTTGGCAAACTGTTTGCTCAATGTAATATTGGTTGAACCAAAAATTATATCATCCACATAAATCTGTACTAAAATGACATCACCCTTGGACCTATAAGTGAACAGGGTTTGATCAATGGTACCTCTGACAAATTTATTTTCAAGTAAGAATTTGGATAGGGTTTCATACCAGGCTCTAGGCGCTTGTTTTAGCCCATAGAGTGCTTTGTGAAGTCTGCAAACGTGGTCAGGATATTCACTACTTTCAAACCCTGGGGGTTGATAGACATATACTTCCTCTGCAAGCTTTCCATTGAGGAAAGCACTCTTCACATCCATCTGGTACACAGTAAACCCCATATAAGCTGCAAAAAGGCTAGGAAGATTCTGATAGCTTCCAATCTGGCTACTGGTGCAAACGTTTCATCATAGTCAATCCCCTCAGATTGATTATATCCTAGCACCACAAGCCTAGCCTTGTTTTTGACAATCATGCCAGCTTCATCCCTCTTGTTTCTGTAGACCCATTTAGTTCCAACCACTTGCTTTCCAGCTGGAGCTTTTACCAGAGTCCACACCTTGTTTCTCTTGATCTAATTAAGCTCATCTTGCATTGCAACCACCCACCCTTCATCTAGAAGCGCAGCAGCCACATTCTTGGGTTCATCCTCAGAGAGAAAATCAGCGAAAAGGCATTCATTCGCTGAGGCGGTTTGCAGAGATCTTAATTTGCCTCTAGTGGTGACTCCTTCAGAGGGTTCACCAAGAATATTCACCAGAAGAATATCTTGGTTCCTAACCCATTTGGATTGAGGAGCAGGAGTCTCTATGGGTTCAGGAGTCAAAACAGGTTCAATGAATGCTGAGGGTTCTTCACAGATTATTTCTTCATCCATAATCTCTTCATCGGGAGGAGAGATTGGTTCAATAAGATCAGCATTCACAGTAGTGGGTGGAGTGATTTGTTCAGCATTTTCAACTTCTGGAGTGATGTCAGAGATTGAATGAGGATCAAATTCATGAACATAAGGGAAGTCCTTGTGACCGCCCTTGGATGATTCCTTGGGATGTGAGAAATCATCCTCTGGATAAGATTTAACTTCATTGAAGTCAATGTCACATTCTTCTGAGTTGGTGTGGTTGATGACAGCGTCTGCTTCATTGAAGGTGACATGGATGGATTCTTCTAATTCTTGTCTACGGATGTTGAACACTCTGTAAGCTCTAGAGGTGAGAGATTAACCAACGAAGAATCCATCATCAGACTTTTCATCAAATTTTCCCAGGTGATCTCTGTAGTTGTGAATGAAAACAGGGCAACCAAAGACATGGAAGTAGCTTCCATCAGGGGCTCTCTTCCTAT
Organism: Glebionis coronaria; assembly: GCA_025667525.1. Classification (NCBI taxonomy): domain Eukaryota; kingdom Viridiplantae; phylum Streptophyta; class Magnoliopsida; order Asterales; family Asteraceae; genus Glebionis; species Glebionis coronaria. The sequence continues at coordinate 8,775,410 of CM046878.1, read as the reverse complement.
ATACTTTATAAGAGATCTTGCCATGTCTCTTCACAATAATGGATCTGTTTTGTGTATGACAAGCTGTATTCACTGCTTCACCCCAAAATTGTTTAGGAAGTCTTGATTCGCTGAGCATTGTTCTAGCAGCCTCTATGAGGGTTCTGTTTCTTCTTTCAGCGACAACATTTTGCTCAGGGGTGCCTGGGTTGGAAAAGTTCTGTGATATTCCCTTTTCATCACAAAAGGCTTCCATGGCATGATTCTTGAGTTCAGTGCCATTGTCACTTCTGATAGCCTTAACTCTGCAGTCATTGAGATTCTCAATTTCTCTGATGAAGGACATTATTCTTTTAGCAACATCACTCTTTCTTTTGAGAAAGAATACCCAAGTGTATCTGGAGAATTCATCTACAATGACTAGTGTATATTTGTTGTAATTTAGGGATTGAGGTTTTACTGGTCCAAATAAGTCCATGTGAAGGAGATTGAGGGACTTATTTATGGAGAATGAATGTTTAGTCTTGAATGAGGCTCTGTGGTGCTTCCCTTTCTCGCACGCTGAGCAGGGTCTGTCTTTGGTAAAGGTCAGAGAGGGAAGCCCATCTACTAAATCATTCTTGGCCAGTTTGTTAATGTTTTTGAAGTTGAGACGGGAGAGTCTCTTATGCCATAGCCAATTTTCACTATCAGATGCTTTGGCATAGAGACAAGTGGTTGTCCCCTCTGGTCAAGATGTCATGTCGATGACATACACATCCCTTCTCCTGGGTGCAATAAGAACAACATCATCATTTTGATTGAAGATTGTTCCTTGGGTCTTGGTGAACAGAACTTTGAAGCCAGCATCGCAGAGTTGACTGATGCTGATTAGGTTGTGCTTCAGTCCATTGACATAAGCGACCCTTGTGAAGGTTATTCCATTACAATCCACTGAGCCATAACCCTCAGTAGCCCCTGAGGAATCATGTCCAAAGACTACTTTAGGACCAGACTCCTTTTTATATCTATGCAGATATTGTTTAACCCCTGTCATGTGTCTGGAGCACCCGCTGTCCAGATACCAAACAGATTTCTTCAGATATTCATGCATAGATATAACAAATCCAGATTAGTTTCTATGATGAACCCACTTTCCAGTGGGTCCATGCTGTCGCTGACCAGCGACATTGGTCCTTCTCTGGTTACCTCCCCCTCTTTGGTTGCAATCCCTGGGTTCATGACGCATGCTTCCACAGATGTCACATCCAGGATAATGTCCGCACTCATCAGAGTGATGGTCGAAGAAACCACAGTATTTGTAGGGGGTTAGGTCTGTAACCCTGAGAGTTATCTCTGGGCTTAGGCTCAGCCTTTCTTGAGGGTCGATGAGGAGTTTTAGATCTCATTTGAGTTCTGGTTCTTTGAACCGCTATGATCTCCTCATGCTCTCTGGATGTGTGTTCAGAGGACTCGCATGTGATACACTTAGGTTTCTTGGAGCAATCCTCGGATGAGTGATTCTTGAAACCGCAGTGCTTGCAAGGTCTGAACAAAGCTCTCCCCTTGGAGCTACTAGACCCCTCACCAAGAGAGTTAACAGATGGACTATTAACTCTGGGGTTGATTTGTTCTTTCAACCCCTTCACCTCTTCCATCAGGGTGAGGAGAAGTTGCTTGGTGGGAGAAGCTCTTCAGGGGGAAGAGTGGGTTTGTTGGAGTCCTTAGCCACAAAAACCTTTTTATTCGCTTTGTCAGCGACTTTGAGAATTGAATTCCTAGGGGTTTTGGTTTGAGGTTTAGGGCCAAGCAAGGAATCAGATGGGTTGGCACCAGCGGGTCTTGGTGGAGCTGGTACCTCTGATTCTTTGTCAGAGTTCTTCTCATCCACAGAGGTGGAAGAAGGAGAAGAGACATCTGATGGGACAAATTTGACATTGGGAACAGGGACATGTTTTTTGAATCTACCCTTTCCCCCAATATCCTGAACCACATCACCAGGTATGGATCCAGCGACTATTTCTTCCATTGTGGATTGAGCCAAATTCCATTTCTCAATGGTTTTTCTTAGTTTAGAATTTTCATCAGACAAAGACTCATTTTCAATGGATAATTTGCTCACTTCATTTTAAAGTTGATTTGCAAGATTCACAAATGGTTTAAGATTTGTTAATTTAGATTGGCAAAGATTTAACTCTGTTTTAAGACTGTAAAATTTGTTTAACAGGTTTTTTCTTTGCTCTTCCACAAAGTGGAGGTCAACCAAGGTATAGTCACTGGCATGGTCTCTATCAGGACCTTCAGTCATAGATAACAATCTTTGTACCTTTTTCATGGTGATATCCACCCATTGACCAGATCTTGCTTCACTTTTACCCACAGCGGGTTCTTCATCAGAGACATCCATAAAGACTCTGACGGTGGTGGTACCTTCATCCTCAGAAGTGAGAGGTTCATCATCCCAGTCGAATGAGGCAGTGATCAGACCTTTTTCAGTCTTCTTAACATCCTTTTTTTTGTTGCATCATCGGCTTTCTGATTGAGTTTTAGCAACTCAGCTTTCAAGGCTTTGTATTTGACTTTGTAGTCCTTCTTCCCTTCTGAGTCAGAGAGAGAGGTTTGCTTGAAATGAGAGTTGGAAAACTTCTTCTTGTAGTTGTTGCTGCTGGATGAAGGGAAGCTTGGAGAGGAGGTTTTGTTTGACCAACAATCTTTTTGATAGTGACCAGTCTTTCCACAAATGTAGCAAGACACCTTGGATTTATCAACCTTTACAGCACCAACTCTAACAGATCTCTTGTAGTACCTCTTTTGATCAGCTAAAAGAGCTCTATCATGAAACTCAGCATGTCAGAGTCGCTGTCCTGAAAGGAATGGTTAGCAACAAGAGCTTTTGAACCAGTGATACTGGTGGTAAATCTGTCAGTTTCTGACTTATAAATGGAGTCAATTAGCCCTTCTTCATAGTTATATCTTCCAAACAATTGGGCTAAAGTATCATTCTTTATAGCATTATTAGCTCTTAAGGTCTGATTCAGGCTAAGCCATTTTCTAGGTAAGCTATTGACAAAAGTAGCATTAACCTCAGCCTTAGGTAGAACAACTCCATTGTTTCCTAAATCATTCAATAAAATCTTAAGCCTAGTATAAGTTTGTGCAACAGTTTCTGTTTCCAAAGCTTTAAAAGCATTAAACTTAAGTCTAAGGGCTTGGATCTTGGTTTCTTTTGTTTCCTCTGGACCTTCATACCCTAGAACTAATTCAGTACACATCTCTTTAGCAGAGTTGCATTTAATGATGGACTTCATAATGTTCTTGGCTAGGCAAGAGACTATGATACTTTTGAGTCTCTTGTCCTGGTTAGCCAGACGTCTATCCGCTGGAGACCATTGCTTAGCAGGTTTCTTAATGGGTCTCTCAGGGGTAGAGGAAATGGCCAGTGGTACATTTGGACCATTTTCTAAGATTTCTATCAAGAAGGGTTCTAAGCCATCTAAATATATAAGAAATTCAGTTTTCCAACTTGAGAAATCCTCTTCATCGAATGCTGGTACATTGGACACATGTGACCCTCCTCTAACATCAAGTAGTTGGGGAAGGTCATCATCGTTATTACCAGTGCTTACAACTGGTGTAGGCATGGTAGTAGATGTGGTGGCCGGTATGGTGGTCGAAGTGGTACCTAAACTGGTTTGACCAAAAGGTGGAGGAGGTATAGTATAAGCCATATTAAGATCTTGATTTTAAAAACTAGAACGGTTTATGAAAAGTTTTATAAATCAAACCGCTCTGATACCAATTGAAAGTCCCTTAATATGACAATTGTTGATAAACTATAACTCTTGTAACCACGAAACACAATGAAATACTTTTCAAACGCGTAATGCTTTATTAAGTATTATAAACAAAGTATTACAAAGTGCTATGAATACACTCGTTGAATGACAACAAGATATGAACCCTAGATACAAGTAAACTAGATTCGAGACTCAAGTTTACAAGGGAACCAATGAGACGCTGGTAGACAGCTGAGGGCTCATCGGTTCCAAGGAGAGAATTAACTTAGATAAATTATCCAAGCACAAGGGTTGAGTTAATTCTTCCTTCTCACTCCTATTTATAGTGTACGAGGTTGCTTCCTTAGTGGGAGTAGTTGATACGTGTCACCTTCTAAATGGAAGAGTACAACGTATTAAATTCATGTCTAAATCGAGACATACCTTTAACCAACTTTAGGTGAACAGTTCTGCCAACTGTTCACCTTTTGTCCCACTAGGTCGTACTAGACTTTATCTTGAATCTCTTGTTTTGTCCCGCTCAAAACACTTGGTAGATTCTCCCGCCTAAACTATAAAAGATTGGGTAAAATTTGCTTATCCCAGACTTCTAGGGTTCTTAAGTGATCTCTGAGTGTTGTCAACTCAGAGATACTTGAACACCAGTACATTCCTTCAACATCCCAGCTATCCATAATCGCTGGTGAGTCTGACTTCAGATTATCTTCGACTTCTCTGATGTTGTCTTTGACTTGAATGTTCCTGGTGTGCCAGCTGAGGCTTTGCCTTCCACTGGTCTAGTCTCTGTCGCTGGTCCTCTCAGCGATTAGCAAACACTTAGTCTAATTAAACAAATCTATATTGGGCCATAGTTAAAACTTTCATTGGCCCAACAAAGGCAAACAAGTAACAAGTTACGCCACTAGTTTTTTTTAATTGAAAAAAATCTATTCCTTTGAAAATCACTTTTGCATATCTATGTGTCATAACACTACTGTGCATACCACATTAGCAACTGTCGAGTAAGACAACCGTTTGAGGTTTAAAGAAAATAAAAGTTTCAAATGCGAAGTTCAAAATAAATCATGTGTAATTTTATAAAATCACATGTGATTTCACAATATCACATGTGATTTCACCAAATCACATGTGATTTCACCGAATCACATGTGATTTCACACAGTCACATGTGATTTTTTATGTAATAACAAAACATTTTTTCATTTAGTATACGATCATTTTCATATAGTTTCGATGATTTTTTTGTTAAAATTTTCGTCAAAAAAATTACACATGATTTGTAAATCACTTGTAATTTGTAAAATCACTTGTGATTTGTTTTCCTAAAATGCATGTGTGATTCCATATATCGCATGTGATTTCACAAATTTACATGTGATATTAAAGTAACAAATCACGTGTGATTTTAGAAATTCATAAATCGCACATGATTTTACAAATTCACGTGTGACTTTTAAAGTAACAAATCACATGTGATTCGTGTGTGTGGAAATTAAAAAAAAATCTTCGAAAGTATATAGAAGTGCCTATCTATAGAAAGGTAATATAATCCTCGTCGCGATGGTATAATTACTTTTACGTAACGATTAACAGTTTTGAGAGATATTTAACTTTTAAAATTTAGAATGAAAGCGAGTTTTTTAATTAAATTAAAAATAATTAATATATGCCATTGGATAATATTTGAATGAATGGTTGAAATTAAAAAATTGTACGTTTATAGAGTGTTACTTGCAGTGTTTTAAACCCGGTTCGACTCGACCGGATGAACCGGTCGAACTGGTGACCGTTGATGTTACCAAACCGTTGTATCCCGTTTTTGTGAGGATTTGAAATTCGGATTGAACCGTCGAGTTTCATTCGGCCCAGGTCAAACCGGTGCACTAGAACCCAACGATTATTAGTTTCTACACATTTTTGTTGTCACGTAACTGCTGATGCGAACGAAGAGAATGAGGAAGAAGGTACTGCAGACAAAGTTGAAAAGAGTGTGAAGAAAAGTGTGAGAGAGAGAGTATGGCATTGGTCAAAATAAATTTAATATAGTTAGAGGTGGCAACACGGGCGGGTAGGCGGGCGCAGGCAGCGGGCTAAACGGGCGATAGGCCAAATGGGCGTGGGCTAAACGGGCACGGGCGAAACGGACGGGCTAAACAGGCGCAAACTAAAACGAGAAAAAAGACATATAAAAACGTAGAATTGAAAAAATGAAAATACTTGTTTAAAAGCCGGGGATAAAAACTAAATATAAACTATCCGTCGAGTAGCCTAATTAGTGTTTTACATGTGCGCCCATTAAGCCTATAAGTTTTTTACATATGCGCCCGTTTAACCCATTAATAATAAATAATGGGTAAAAAGTGCCCCATCCTTTTTTGAAAATGGATCAAAAGTGCCCATATTTATAAAAATAGGCAATATTTTCCATCTCTAAATATCGTACTCATAGTGTATTAATTTAACTGTGTTATTATTTGCGTAGGGTATTTGACACCCTATGTTATTATTTGTTATAAGGCTGGGGAGTGGGGTAAAACCCATCCACTTTCACATTAGCGTCATATCAGCTTTTAACAAACTCACTATAACTCATTTACGAAGGTAATGACACTCACTCAAACTCACTCACACTTATCTTTCTTACCTATTTTTTTATTATTTAAACACATCTCACTCACAAAAAACACCCAAAAATAAATCTAACCAAAAAAAATAAAATACATCGAGCCCACATATATAAAACTCACGCTGATGAGTTTCAGATAGAATTCTGGCTGAAGTGAGTAAGTCGCGCGTGAGTGGGTATACCGGGGAATGAGAGTCACACGGAGTTTATGAAAATGACTCGTGGATTTACCCCCACTCCCTTCAACCTAATAAACAAAGTCTTAATTTTGGCTTTTTGTCATTTCATCATCTAAAACATTTTTACTTTGTTTAAATTCAATTTTTTGTTTTGATTTACTCTAAAATATGAAATCTTCTTAAGTATGTAGTATGGTTTTGAAGTTTAAAATATGAATTATATGTACGAGAAGTTAAGTTGTATTAATTTAAAAGGTTTCGTAAAGTTAAGATATTGTAAATCTTTTAGAGGAGAAATCGGTTCGATCTGGCGGTTGAATCAATTAAACCGATAACTTGATGAACTGGTGATTTAATCGAGTTAATTTAATAATCAGTTTTTAAAACATTGGTTACTTGTGAAACTTTTCTATGTTCCATATATATTTGATGAATTAACATAATACATTACAAAATACACATAGTTATGTAGTGTAGTCTTACATAATTATCAACTGCATTTCATAATAAACTATACGATGGAACGATCGAATCACAATTCATTACATAATTAACTACGGAAACTAATCACTTACATATCGAATTAAAACATATTTATACTTCTATACTAAGAGCTCATGTTAAAAGTTGAAAAAGTTGACAACATTTCTATACACAAATATACTAGTAATACTTAAATATAAAATAAGTGTATTAACCACTACATCATGGTTTCGAACATCGGGTGACGGGTTTGATCACCGTGTTAACCCGACCGAGTCACCGTGTTACGGGGTCGACTATCGGGTCAATCCGGTCGAGTCATCGTTTTGCAGGTTTACTCACCGGGTCAACCCGATCGAGCCACCGTGTCACGAGTTCGACTATCAGATCAACCGGATCGAGTTACCAAGTTATCGGTTCAACAATCAGATCAATTAGAATATCGTGAATTATCCGCGCTATACACGAATACACGTAGAGCTAAAATAAACTCACTTTCCAGCATTTTTACTTCCTTTCCAACATATTTACTTCTTCCACATCGTATCACAACTCAAAACAACATGTACAACACATAGCCTAAAATTAAATTACTCTAGCTTCATTACCAGTGTTTTAAAATCCAAGTTAATCTGATGGATCGAATCAGTTAAACCATGAACCAACTAAGATCGGTGGCTGATTTTGACCAAAAACCCCGGCTAAATCGTAACCCAATAACTTGATCGAATCGATTAAAAACCCAGTTCTTAAAACATTGTTCAATACACTACTCATCACATTTGACTTCTTTTTTGTAGTGTATGAAATGGCATATTTGTCAAAGGTCAACAAAAATAGTGCCCAGTTGCCAACATGCAACGCGTTCGGTATAAAATCCTACGATGTGACGAAAAAGACAGTTTATATACGATTTATAATACATGTAAATAACTAAGTTGACATTATATAACTTTTTAAATTTTGCCATGATTTGTCGGTCATGAATAAAATAAATATCGGAAGCCTATTAGAGTAGCTTCAAAATATAAATAAAATAAGTTTCAAAAAATAAATAAATTTCAAAAATAATTTTGATTGCTCTTAATTTAAAAACTTCAAAAAATAACTCTTATTTCAAAAGTTTATTAGAGTATTTTCAAAAGAGTTTATTTTGATATTTTTTTGTCATTTCACATTCATAAGCTATATATATGCCAAACACAACTTGAGTATGTAGAATATTTATATAAATATCATGGATGTCGTTCATTTGAACCATATATACATCTAGCTAGCCACTATTGCACAAACAAAAATTTTACTTTTCCTTAATCTTCATTCGAACAACCGGTAGTTTAGTATGGTTGTACCATTCAAAATGTTGGCGTCTTCACCAAAGTATCGATCAGCTGGCCATAGCTTCAAGAAACATGCCAGCAGGGTTAGCGTGCTCTCGAAGGTTTTGTTGTTTGCATATGTTTTATTTAGTATCATCGGTATGGTGGCTTCTAAAGAAGCAAATCCGGTCGCTAAACGGGGCATCACAACACCTGCAAGCGGAATGCCCGATCTCCGCTTAATTCTAGTGTAAGTATCATTTATATACATGTTATAAATTCAATTAATACACTTTCTAATCCTATTATTTAGTGTCTATATAACATATTTGGAACTCGAGTTTATAAATATACTAGCTAATTGTCACAAGTTCATAGAAATGATACGAATCTGATAGTGAGCATCAACATTTTGGACGATAATTTTATAGAGTAGGGTAAATATGATTACTACATATACTTAGTAGTGTAAATCAAGTAATATACTCCACATAAGATGATCTAACTGAAGTAGTGTAACATGAACACTTAACGAATTCCAAATTAAGAACCTTTGGCTGATTCATGTGTAAGACGAATATTGATCTTTATTAAAGGATAGGTTACAAGGCCCGAGCCGGTTTGTGAACTTAAAATCCGTCAGGGTTTCATTTTATGTAATCTCTATAAATTGTGACTTAGTAATACATAATAACCTATGGGAAGTTGTACAATCTAACAATCTTATTGTTTTAGTGGCATCGTTATTGGCGCGGTCTTGGCTTTGATGTTGGTGAAAAAAACTCTTGCGGATATTGGAAGCGGTAAGCCCTCGAACATTACTAATGTATTAAATCAGATTGTTTGCTGAATGCTTGTACATAGCTTTATTTACGGTATATAACAAATATGGTGCTTAAATGTTTTTTGGAGTAATAAAATTTACTGGGAAACTCTTTACCCGAAAAAAGTATAGAACAAATACTTTGATATTATCAAAATAATGATCATTGTAAACATAAATATTTATAAGATAGGTAATAAGTATGAACCTTTTTTGTTCGTGTTTATGATCACCCGAAATGATTTTACTGCTACAATATACTTCCCAGACTCCTCGCCAGTGGTATATATGATGTATGGCTCATGTTGCCTTGTTTATACGTAATATAGTGTTTTATACATGAATTTTAGGCGTATTATGAAAGTAAACCTGTTTGTCTAGCTAGTTGATATTATCCGCAATCTTACGATTGGTACCTTTACCTTGCTCGAATTCTGTGAATGCATACTCGATCTAAGTAGTTCTATATCTGTATCGATATGATTGAAAGTAAACCTATTTATCTGTATCGGTATGATTGTTCAAGCCTATAATTGTTTTGAACTATTTATTACAGTACTTGGTTATGATACACGTATTTTTTGTAGTGGTATTCTCCATGGCAATTCTGTGTGCCGTCTTCATCGGTGTGGTAATTGCTTTTGCGTTGAACAACACAGGAGAAAATTCCAAAATACTGAAGTTTGGTTTTGGGATACTTGATGCGGGAGGTAACACTGCATACGGTAAGGTGTAGAACCAGTTTCTTGTCAGCAAACCAAACTTTTTTCTGTAACTAATAGAATTTTTTCTGGTGCAGCTGTTGTAGGGTATTTGGGCTTCAGCAACAGCAACGACAACGAGAAGAGCAAGTAGCACACATACAATATAAAGAAAATTCTCATACCAGATATGGTTCCTTATGTTTCCACTTTAGACTCGTTTTTCATCTGTGACTCACACGATTCTTAACGTTTCTACTACTTGTTAGGCTCCTCACGTACGTTCTTCCCTAGAAAACACGAGAGGGTTAGTTTGGTTGATACCATGGATATTTCTAATTTTCCGCATGTTAAAGTTTGATAAATCTTTCTGGTTTTTAATTTACCTGAACAATGTTCACATTGTGTAACTTTTAAGCTCTATGAAGTTGATGAGAGTGCTAGGTGCAGGGGGTGTTATACAATGTGCGCCACATTATCTTTTTACCTTATAACAGAACAACCTCAAAACACTTTCCATATATAATAAAAAGATTAAATAAAAAGAATCACACGCACAAACCTTTTCGTTCTGGCCACAACGATGCACCTATATCAGTCCCATAACGCAGCTCATGGTGCAGTATCACGCCGTTATAGGCACAAAAAATGCCCTATGACGGGCGGGTAAGTCACCGCACTTAGCACTCTTGTTGTTAAAGGTTTTGTGTCCTTAGCAGGCCCAATGCTAGTTAAGCTCATGGATCAGATTCAAGCCCAGACCCACGTCTTAATATCACTTTTGTTCCCAGCTCATGTGATGGTAAATTTTGTTCTAATAAAAGGCCTTTTGTTAGCTAAGTGTGTTAAACTGAAGCATGAGCATCTCCAGGAGTACCTCGTTTGGGACCACAATCTATGTTCACTGTATATGTCTTTTTGAAAACTATATCCCCACAGAAAATGAGCTGTTAAAAAAGATGTTAGGTATAAAGCCATCTCACATGGTAAACTTTCTCCTTGAATAATCAGGGACTCCATTTATACAAGTCAAGCCAGCATGAATACCAGATGTGACCACGTCCATATCCGTATCCAGAATTTATACATCGTTTTTTTCGATCCCATCACATTCTCCGCAAAATATACATTGCTAAATTAGTAGTTCTAAACAGGATTTATGCAGAAACCCATTTTAGTGTTCAAATTAAACATACTGTTAAAATAAAATATTCATATGTACAAATCACCCAATGGGCAGAGAACATGAACCTTCACTTATATAATTTTATAACTATCTGGGTGTCACATACAATAAAAGCCTTTTACTGATACTCAAAGGTAAAATGAAGTTAATAAGTCCGGGAAAATACTTTTACACTGGCCAAAACTCCAGGCCACGTACAACGAGGCCGGACATAGTTCCATCAAGACTTCTAAAATTCATAAGAATAGAAAGAGAATCATCCTTAAACTCACGAGTTGAGTTAAATTTCCACACTTGAATCTCCATCCATCCATCTTCCCTTTGTTTCGGAACCCGAGTGATACCATTTATGTTCAATGGGCTTGGGGTTACAAAATATACAAATTCAGCCTCATTGTTTTCTTTGTGAAGTACGTCTCGTACTTTTACCGGACAATGCAGCCCCTGGCATTTTTCTGAAAGCTTGAACACAAGGTAACACACATATTCTGTATCTTGTGACAACATCTGACTTTTGATTGTGCATGCGATTTGAAATACTTGTTGTGGTAAAAGCTTAATCACCCTTCTAAATCTGCATGACCCATATATGAATATAATTAGATACTTTATACAAAGAGTAGAACTCTCCAAGACACTTATACCGAATCCAATACGTGAAACTATTCCCTATATTCACGGATTTTCAATATTTTCTTAGATAGCAAAGAAGGTTAAAGGAATATGGAATGTACAACTAAGAAAGCGTTCAAAGGAAAATGTAGCAAAAATTTGTTCAAGAGAGTAAACCTGGACTGGGATGATGACATTGAAGTAAAATTATTTGCATTTGAAGATTTGTATAAAGACGCCTTTGCCGATACCATAAGAAGTTTTTTTCCATTTACTTCGCCTAACCAGAAGAGCTCGTCATAGGTTTTGTATATCTTAAAAATGTCCTCAAAGTTAATTGGCAATTGTTGAACCAGATCCATATTAATGTTGGATTTCAAGACTTGTTGGACATTCTTCAACTTGCCCAAATTTTCAGGTTTCACCTGTATACAAATCATATCATATTATATGTATATAGCATGGAATTTTTCCATGCATCCATCCCCTTAATACACAACATACTTAAAAAAAATTGACCAAGGAACCAAGGAACATTTTCAAAACTACCTTGTCAATGGCTCGAAATTCAATGCCTTCAATATATATTTCGTAGTCTCCTCGATGGTAGGGTGAAAAGCTCTCTAATAGAAACTTATAAGGAACATCCTCGTTTTGATTCGAGTATCGGTTCAGCTCAATCATCATCCAGTCATTGTCTCTCTTTGTTGCAAAATATGTATGTAAACTTTCACGTCCCTTTCTATACTTTAGGTTAACATACATAGGTTTACTTGACAAGTCTTCAAAATCAGAAAATTTGAAGACCAGAAAGGCCCCATAATCTACATTGGGAGACAAAAGTTGAGTTTTTGCCTTGATCTCGATGTTCAAGTTGGAAATATCCAACATCTCCACTACTGTCCCGAACCTGCACATATTATTGATTTACATGTTAAATGATCATAGCTTTTGTTTCCTAAAATATACACTTCTATTGTTAAATTTAATATATCTTTTGACGTAAAAATACTGTCATAAATACATATTTCTAGGACAAGTATAAATTAAAAAATTAATTTTTATTGTATTGATAAACATAGACTGTAATTATATTATTTTCTGATTGAAGTCTTTAAGTTTCTAGTATAATACTACAAAATAGGTTAGCAAAATGGCTAGCAAAATTTGTAATTCATGGTTGTGAGAGCAGAGAACCCGAAACTGGGACATAACTCAACCACCTATCTAGAAAAAAATATAAAGCTATATCTATATAAACTAGGAATATATTGAAAAGAAAAGTAGCAAAACAATTTCATGGTTCCATGTTCTACCAGTCTCATATATGAACCTAATAGATGCCCAATATGAGGTTGGTCCGCGCACGCTATATATTTACAAAAAGTACCAAAATTGTCAATGTGTGTATCGACTAATTTCTTGCTCGTCAAAAGGACCCTGAATCTAATTTACATAAAAAAAGGATTATATTCTCAAAATTTGAACACCCATCCTTTTGATGAGCAAAAATGTACTTCTACGCAAATTTTCAAATTATATAATATAAACGGAGGCGACTGAAATTTCATGTTTTTCCTCAAGTAGGTTAGAACTATGTTTTTTTCTTCACATATATTATTGAACTTATGAAACATGACATTTGCGTTGCTAAACTTATATAAACTATAAACGGTACATAGAGACTACCGACTAATGAAACACAACATTTATGTTACTTATCTTATGAAAACATATATGTTTAGGTCACTTGTACTATCACTCAAAATTTGAATAGTGATATAGATGTCATTTTTTAACCAATAGCATTATAAGCAAACAGCAAACCCCCCCTTTTGGTGGAATCTAGTAAACTTTACAAAACCCGACCTAATAACCTATAATTTTTCCTCGAATAATAAAGGAACCAAATTAGGTTACGAATATCAAAATACATAGGTATACATTGACTAGTTAATATGCTACATTTAACAATTAGTAAAGATAGATATATACACTTAGGTACCAAAAAAGGTGAGAAAAAGAGAGAATGACCTTGATTCTGGAAGAGATTGCCAATTATGTGGACAACTCTTTGTGTACGAAAATGTTGTCGCTGATACCATTTCACTTCTCTCTCCACTGCTGCCGAGTGACAACAACTGTTACAAAAAAATGAAAAAAAACAGATTCGCATTATATAATGTGTAAATTTAGTTCCTCACTAAATATAATATATAACACAAAACTAGGATATGAGAATGAACTCATTACCACTTTGTCCTGTTGAAGGAGAATTCCTTCAATTAAGTTGTTGTAAATTTCCTTCTTCATTTTAGTAGAGTATTCCTCTGGGCACTTTGACATCTGGATTATTTCTTTATAGTCTTTGGGCAATTTGGGCTCCCATATCTCATAATCCTCCTGTATATCAATTATACAAATATTAACTCATATTTCAAAGTTCAAACAATTGATTTTTTACACAGTATTTCTAAATCTTGTAAACTTGTTTACGTCTTAATTTTGAAATATTTAATATTGTAGGATAACACAAAATGTCTTTCGAAATTATGTTTCTTTCATCATAAAATTTTCTGTTCAACAATAACTTGCTAAGATTATACAAGTTTTGTTTACCTATTTATTGAACCTCATAATATATAGATCTAATATGAGTTATAAGGTTTCCAATTATATGAAATTATAGAATCTTACTTGGATTTCGAATGCTCTCTTTAGTTGTAGCACCACTTCCCCTGCTGTCGGTCGTCTTTCTCTCCTGTGATGTAAGCACTGATACGCAATCCTTGCAAACGTTTTTAAAGACTTTGGCTCAATCTGTTCCTTTATACCCTCAAACACTAACTCATCAAGTTTTCCAACTTGATAGCGACTTTTAGCCAAAAAGGGTAAAAATAGATACTCGCCATCTAGTTTTTCAGACGATAGTTTCCCACACAATATATCAAATAAAACCGCACCCAACGAAAATACATCAGATTCTTTGGTAAAGAAGCATGTTTTTGAGCATAGTGGGTCAGTATAGCCGGTTGTACCAACAACAACGTCGATAACATAGTCTATATTGTGATTCATCGGACATACTATGGAAAGCCCGAAACCAGTGATTTTTGCTTTCCAGCCATCAAAGAGTAGAATGTTGTTGCTTTTGATGTCCATATGCATCAACACTTCTTGATTTGCATCAGTTGCATGCAGGAAATTCAACCCGCTTGCAATATCCATGCATATTTTAAGACGCAACAACCAGGTAAGACTAGCATCATTCAAGTGTTCATCAAGACTTCCCTTACAGGGAAACTCATGAACAATGATTTTTTCAACCTCTTCATCACAATAGCCTACAAGACCGATCACATTTTCATGTTTATACTTCAAAGGGATATCTAGCTCTTTAAAAAATCTAGTTTCTCCGACACCAAATAACGCCATGTCCAACCGCTTTGCAACTATGGTGGTACATCCATTAGCCTGAGCAACTTCTCCTTTGTATAGATTCCCAAAACCTCCTCTTCCAATGAGCTTATCGAGGTTTTGCGTGGCCAAATTAATGTCTGCAAGTGACATTTTGAAGTTTTCCTTCTGGCTTTTTTCCTGTGAATCATTGGGCAGTCAATCGATTTGATAAGTAAAAAAGAAATTGAAATTAAACGGATTGCTGTCTAAAATTCCTTTAAATTGCTATTTTGAGTTTTTAGTTTCTAAGTCTCTTGGCTTTAAACTGACCTACTCTCCTATAGAAGTAAATAACTGTAAATATTATGCTTAATTACCAAGAATATATTGTGCTTAATTACAAATAACTGAGAAACACGTACAAAAGGGTAAAGTTATACAAAAGAATATATAAGAACTAGCGGGTAAACTAATCTATTTTTAGTTCAACAGGATCAAAATACTAGGATTAATAAACATGTTTATCTTTATCAGTCATTCTCCTTACGCGTATTACATATACCAAAAGATCTGATGTGATTGTTAAACGAGTGACTATCCTTCAGTTTTTACATCGAAGTCTTATGTGCTTATTATTTTAGGGTGTTATAACTTAATTGGACAGCGTCTGAGTGAAGATAATTCAGTTAAAAAAAGTACATTTATATTCTGTTCATTCAGTTTCGCATAGACAAAAAGGATAATATACGTGAAAGTGTAATGGATGAGATATCACATATATTACCATGGGATAAGAATATGACTTACCTCAGCTTGTAACACTTTTTTGAGTTCCTGGATGACTTCATCTATTGCTGGACGTCGCTTTTGAGTTTCCGCGAGACATCTATACGCAATTCTAAAAAATATCTCCAAAGAATCTTTGTTTGGTCCTTTGCTTTGAGAAAAGACTTGTCCATTGCCATCTTCTTTTATCTTGTGATCAACAATTTCCATTAGTGTTCCACTTTCAAAATGATGACGTGCAATGGGTGCAATCCCCTTCTTATTGACGTCTGTGTAACTACGATCATAGGCTAACTTCCCGGTCAAGATCTCAAATAACACTACTCCAAATGAGTAAATGTCTGAGTTCTTATTCAGCTTTCCAGACTTCTCATATTCTGGATCTAAGTACATATTTGTACCCGCAATTGTAGACGCACTGAGAGTGCTGGCCTCTTGACTTTCTGGGTGGATTTTCGAGAGCCCGAAATCAGCAATCTTCGCTTCCCAACTTTCGCTCAACAGAATATTCGCACTCTTGATGTCACGGTGGATAATCTTTTGTTTGTCCCGATCCGTGTTGGTGTGAATGTATTTCAAGCCATGTGCTATATTCAGACATATTTTTATGCGTTGCATCCACGTAAGATTAGTCTCATTGCTTTCCATACAATCTTCCAGACTTCCTCTAGACGCATACTCATATATGAGGATCATGTTATCAAGACTTTCATCGCAGAAACCAAGAAGAGAGACTATATTGTCATGTTTGCAACTAGTCAAAGTTTCAATTTCAGTATTGAACCCTTGTTTTCCTTTTGGATTGAAAATGTGTTTTATCGCCACGGTGCTTCGTTTCTTTGGAAGATCACATTTATCATTACCTTCTATCAAGGAGGAAATACAGCCATCAAAATGTTCAAGTTGTGCTTTGTATACTCTACCGAATCCACCAAACCCAATGCAATATTCTGCAGCGAAATTATCCGTAGCCAACTTTATTTCGCTAAGTCCAATCTTCAAGTGTTGCAAGCTCTTCCCCTGCAACATTGTCGATTTATGTAGTAACCTATTAATACTAGTAAGGGTGGGAGTGAATTTATCAAGATACTGATATTTTAAACGAGAATGTTTTAGACAGCACATACTAAAAGCTTGGATTTTCATGCGGGAACAAAATTATACAAATTTTAAATTTGCTATTATGAACGTTCGGATATTAGATATCAATATAAAAAGGTAAAAATTAATATATCCATTATGTGAATTTTTCATTTGCATCAACAGTATTCCATTGAGTATCTGTCCCTTTTTTTTACTATGTAATGTTTCTTAAAATATATCAAATGACTTGATAACAGCCAAATGCTAACATGGATCCCGTTTTTTAACAAAAGAATCAAATAAAATTAACTCTTTTTATTCTATCTCCCATTATAAACTCCAATAACATGGTATACGCGCGTTATGGCCACGAGTACCATGTATTTAAAATTTTCAACAAATTAAATAATATTTTTAATTAATACGTTTCAACAAATAATGGTATAGGAGATGAGAACTTTAAATAAAACTAATGGACTACATAATTTATGTATTAAGTAATTACCTTCTGATGAGTAGATGATGTAACGTCATCTTCGGTTGAAACTCTGGAGTGTTCACTAAGCTGCAATAACGAGAGAGATATATCCAAATAAATCAATACTGTATATAGTAATTATGTACAAAAAACCATGAGCTAACAAAAAACGATCTTACCATATTTTCACGTTTGAGTTGAAGCTTCAAAGCCTTTTCAAGCCTTGTGATAATGTCATCTATATTTGGACGTTGCCCTCCGTCTTTATTCAAGCAGTCATACGCTATTTCCGCAAAAATGTCGAATGATTGCGGATCCATTTGCTTCCATAGATCCGGATCAATGATATCATTTAGTATCTTCTCTCGATAATGGAAGATGGCAACTGGAGCCAAAAACTTATTATCTTGGTCGTCGACAATTATTGCTCTCCTGCCACACAGTAGCTCAAACAATACCATCCCGAAGGAGTATATGTCTGACTTCTGGTTAACACTTTTAGTCTCTAAATATGTTGGATCAACATACCCATATGTATAATGAAGTGTGTCATTATGGAAAGAGTCGTCTCTGTGAGATGCTTTAATCATCATGGAACATTCAAAATTTGATAACTTGGGTTCCCAGTCATCATTTAACAGAACTGTTCCACTGCTAATCTTCCGGTGTATGACACTAAAATCGCGGTGCTCATCATAATGAATGTAGCTCAATGCATGCGCAATAAAAACAGATATCTCCAATCTTCGTACCCATGTCAATGAAACCGGGTCACTTAGATAGTCGTTGAGCCATCCCTTGGTCTCATTCCTGTTAATGATGATGATCTTCTCATCACTCGCGTCACAAAACCCAACAATAGAAACCAGATTTTTATGCTTCAGACTAGAAAGCATGAATATCTCCATCCAAAACTGCTGTTCGCCATTCTTCCATTCTTTATTAATTAACCTCCGAGCAGTGACGTTAATCAACTGACCAGACCACAGAAGTTGTCCCTTGTACTCCCGTGCAAATTCATTTGTGCTAAAGAGATTTTCTTCTGCGAAGTTGTTGGTCGCGATTACGATATCTTCAAGTGGAACTATTAGGTAAGAAAGATCCTTGGACGAAGACATCTGTTTTTCAAATGAAAACGTGAGTTACAAAAAGGGAGATCGGTTACAGATGGTCAATTAATACATTAATACAGAAGTTAACACAAACTGATGCATGCATGTATTAGTAAGTGCTGAGAAATCTAAAATTGGTCCAACAGTTATAAGTATAAAATATCAATTGTAAAACCCAATTTTTCACACTAAAAGAAGTGTGGAATAAATGGGGCATCGATTTATAAACTTTTATATCTGATATGTGACGACGTGGTGGAACCGCTGGATCATACAGTTTTTTTATGTTCTCGTGCGTTAAACAAATGTTAAGTGGTGTAACACCTCGTAATATATATCCGGAAATTATTAATTATACAATACGCGTTTAATACCTCCTCGTAAATAACACTAACCAAAACTTTACACTTTCCAGAAAATCAGTTAGGTGTACGGCACATTTAAATCATATTGACACGCATTGGAATTAGTTGAATTCTTTTGAAGATTAATTCGGTTGAGTTTACCTTTTAAAACGATTATGAGGTGGGAAAGGTATGGTTTTGTCTTACTCTTACATAAAGCTGAAGATTGGGAGGTTTAACAGCTTGCCAAGGATGATAATGTGATACATCATATCCTTTGATCGATGTCATCAAGGTGGAACACATTGCTAAGTTTGGTCTTAAAATCATTTATAATTTTAGAACGGCAATTGTGGCTACATGACCCCTAGTCCAGAAAGCGTAGCGAGCTCACACAACCAATTTGGGTCCACCCTAGAAGGCCATGATACCCTTCCCTTTACACACGCGGTTGGAAAACCCATATCGCTTTAGACAGACTCGAACTTGATACCTTGCCTAAGAAAGTAAAACCTCCATACCTCTAGACCAGAAGGTCTTAGGTTGGTCTGTAAATCAATTAGTCAATACTTGTAAAGGAGTCATCTTTTGGTATTTTGTAGTGTTACAAGTAATTGGGTAAACTCACAGAATTCCGGACGAAAAACAATGCGACAAACCTAGAGACATTTTATTTTTGAAATACTTGTCTACAATGTGAGATACAAATGTCAGATCCAGTTTAAACACAATTTCATAAATATATTGTCCAAAACTAGATGTTATGTGAGATTTGATTAGGTTAAAGGTATTGCTGGTGGTGTTTGGATGGCTAAGGGCCTAAGATGATTGATTTATTTGTAAGAATGAACAAAATGGATGCTTTAGAGTGCCTTGTTTCTAAAGATGCAAAGGGTTCACGTTAATATGGGTTACTAGTGTAATAAATATGACAAAATGTTGAAAGAGAATAAAAAAGGACTTACATGCCAAATTTCAGGTAAATGGGGATCCAAGGCTTTCTCAAGGCTTTCATCATCCAAGTTGTTGGTGGCTGATAGTATACTTTCAAGGGGGATTTTCAAGTGAGCCAGGTCGTGCATGCGCGAAGACATTATCTGCTTATCAATAAAGAATGTGAGTTACAAAGAGCTTTGTCAAGAAATAAAGAATGTGAGTTACACAGGCGGGTATATATATGCATATACAGGTGGCGGCTCCACCAACCATCCTTTTTCATATCCACAACAACAACCATCCATATAGGGGAACTCAATTGCAAAATGTAGCTCTTTTAAAGTCAAAGGTGAATTGATTTGATCATAGAGCATCAAACATTTGATAGATACGCATATGGTCTTGTGGAGTTTTTTTAACTTATAACTCCAAATAAACGTTATCCTGCTTGATTTATGTAATTTACAAAGAAATCTTAAACTTTTAAAAAATTATTTAATCTTGAAAAAATACCTATTATTAGTATTAGTATTAGTACTAGCGAGGTTTAGCAATAACAGACATAATATTAAAGGGCTATTTCTTATGCATAATCAAATAGTATATGGGTTCTAGCCAATGTTTTGAAACCCGTTTTTTGAATCGACTAGGTTGAGTCACTGGGTTTGGGTCGAATCGGGTCAACCTAAGTTAACCCCGGTTTTAAAAAAAAATATTTTTTTCATATTTTTAATAATTAGCAAAAATTATATATAAAACTATAAAAGCTTAACTTTCGTATGTTGAAGACATAAATTATTTACCAACCAATATAATATGTAAAAATAAAATTTTATCGCAAGTACGCAATGTTTACATATGTTTTTGTAAAAAAACCCAAAAAAGTCGAAACCCGATCGGGTCTCGAAATCCGGGTTGACCCGGGTCACCCCAAACCCGACGGGTCTAGCCGGGTCTCGAAAATATAAAATCCGGATCAAAATGACCCGTTTTTTCGACCGGACCAGGTTGACCGGGTTGGTCGACCCAGTTTTGAAAACATTGGTTCTAGCTAAGATCAAACTAATTGAGTGAAGTTGTATACTCAAACAAATATAGAGTATAGTAGTTCTTATTATCGAAAGATGGAAGAGAAAAAAACCGTCGTACCGCATTTTCATGTTCCAGTTGAAGTTCCAACGCTTTCTCGAGTCTCGGGACAATCTCAACAATACTTGGGCGTTGCGATCGTTCTTCATTTAAGCAGTCATACGCTATTTCCGCAAAAAGGTTAAATGGCTGCGGGGCCATTTGTTTCCATAGATCCCAATCAATTATTTCATGGAGTGTTTTCTCTCTATAATGAGCAATGGCCAGCGGAGACAAATACTTGTTATTATCGCTGTCGATGATTGATTCTTTACCACAGAGTACTTCGAACATTACTATACCAAAGGAATACATGTCTGACTTGTGATGTGCACTTTTTGTCTCTAAACACGTTGGGTCTGTATACCCCGGGTTATTGAAAACTTTCTCAATACTGAAAGAAAGGTGCCTTTCAGATGCTCTAACCTTCATGGAAAATTCAAAAAAAGATAACTTGGCTTCCCGGTTATCATTCAATAAAACTGTGGTACTGTTGATGGCGCGGTGTATTATGCTAAAATCACGGGACTCGTCATAATAAATGTAGCTCAATGCATGTGCAAGACCCACTGAAATCTTCAATCTTTGTACCCACGTCAGCACGAGCGGGTCACTTAGATAGTTTCTGAGACTTCCCCGGGCCTCCAGTATGATAATGATGATTTTCTCACCATTCTCATCACAAAACCCAACAAATGAAACCAAATTTGGATGCCTGAGACTAGTAAGCATCGAAACCTCCGTCCAAAACAGTTTGTCACTGTCCTCGTTTTCTTTATTAAATCTCCGAGCCCTGATATCTAATAACTCACCGGACCACAGAAATTGTCCCTGGTACATCTTTTCTAATGTACTTCTGGCGATGATGTTCGCATCAGCAAAGTTGTTGGTGGCGAATCTTATATCATCAAGGGGAATAAAAAAGTGAGCAAACTGGTCGTGATAGAGTGAAAACATCATGTGTGTTTGGGTAACGAAAGGTTGTGAAGGAAAAAAGAAGAAAGATGGTAAATGCAATGAATACCAACAGATCGATGTGTGTAAAATATATATAGAGGCAACGTCCACCAACCGTCTTCTTTTTTTAAATGTCACAACGTCCTACGGAGTACTACGTTAATTAGTTAGTACCTACCACAATACTGTATAATACTTTTACATGAGGTTTAATTATCTTTTTTTTTTTAAATTTTAACATTTTTATATAATTGATGCTAAAATTAAACACCCATTTTTTTTTTGGCCGCATGTATATATTATTTTAGTGAATCAAAGTTAAGATATATATATATATATATATATATATATATATATATATATATATATATATATATATATATATATATATATATATATATATATATATATATATATATATATATATATATATATATATATATATATATATATATATATATATATATATATATATATATATATATATATATATATACACTTAAATTAGCATAAACCTATCAAACCAATTATAACCACCCATTTTTTAAAAAACACACTTCCCATCGAAAAAAAAAATACACAATTATGACGAGAATTAAATCATCTATCTATCGAGGGGTACATGTATATAGTTTCGACGGACTTTTTTTTCGATTTTTTTTTCTTAAGTCACGTCTGGAGAGAATCATATATGATTCGTCACAAATCATATATGATTCGTCACGAATCATATATGATTTTCAAAAAATCATATATGATTCGTGATATGAATCATATATGATTTTCTGAGAATCATATATGTTTCGTAACGAATCATATATAATTCTCTCCAGACGTGACTTAAGAAAAAAAGTTGAAAAAAAAGTTCGTCGAAAGTATATACATGTGCCCCTCGATAGATAGATGATTTAATTCTCGTCGCGATGATATGTTTTGTTTTACGTAATGATGAACGGTTTGTGAGATATTTAATTTTTAAAAAATGAGTTTTTTTTACATGAAAAAAATGGATGATTGTGATTGGTTGGTTGAGTTTATGCTAAAGTAAGGGTCTATGGGGATCTTTTTCCAATCAAAGTTGTAATAAAGTTGTAAACACACAATTTGATATACAATATAACATATATATATATATATATATATATATATATATATATATATATATATATATATATATATATATATATATATATATATATATATGTATATATATATATATATATATATATATATACTAGTGGCAAAACCCGTCCGATGGACGGGTATGACTTCTGATTGTTGTTTAACAATATTATTTGATAAATATTTGTTTATAATTTTTTTGGTTAGTATAGTTATCTTTCAACGGATTATCAATATAGATGAGTTGTATTTGTTGTTTAAGTTTTTTTTATTTACAAAATTAATTATTTTTAAGTTTTTTGTTTGGATAAATATTTGTTTGTATTTTTTTCTGAAGCATATCGTTGGTTAGTTAATACTTTTCTAGTATAATTGTTTTTATACACGCTTAGTCGACATGACTTTTTTTAATTAACAGTTTTTAGAATGAGCTTGGGTTTTCTTGTTATATATAAATGTGTTTTTTATTTTGTATTTTACTATAAATATTTTTTTGATGTAGTGAGGAATGATGTTGTTACCTGTCATTGTATGGCTATTACAAACATTATTATTATTGTTCTTCATCTTTGTTTTAATTCAGACACTAATTAGGCTTGGAACTATAAATAGAGATAGTTTAGCTAAATATTAGTGTTTGAAATTTATATATATTCTACACAGTTGTTTTTTGCGTTGATCATATTACTAAGTATCTTTTATGATTTTTGGAATAACCATATAGAATTCATATTAGATTAAAACATGTTTCTACCCTTAACACAAAATATGCTAAATAAATTTACCATTGATGTTAATATAAAATGATTAAATTAGCAGTTTTGCATTCCTCTTGCAAGATAATTATTAATATAGAAGGCAACAAATATTATTATCAAATTCCTTCATCTGGTCGAGGGGCCCATCAATAATCCGAATTTAGGCTGAAGGGAGTGAGGGAAAAAATCACTCATGGGTCAATTTGGCATAGTAAGTTTCATAAATCTCACCATAAACACATGCATGGCTTAGGCTAAAAATCCCACTAACGGTAAGTTTTCTACCACTCAGTTACCCGCTTAAAACATTGCTTGAAAATATTTTGTTCAATGTGTGAAGCATATTATTATCCAAATGCATAATGATCATGTGTGTGATGCATACAATTTCAAGCAAGGGTAATATAGTAAACATAATTAAACTTCTATATATTTTTTAAGTATGAAACAATAATTTTAAGACGTCCGAAAAAAAAAGAGTATAAATTTGAGACGAAGATAGTATTTAAAATCTTATACAAATGATTTAAGCAGCCACATAATATATGGACCATAGACCACCTATAATACACTCACCGAATCGTTATATCAACGACAATAGTGCACATAATTCCTCTATATTAAAGCGACTAATTACCGTACTATGAAAATGGGTAATAACCCTACCATGAATATCGAAAAATTGGAGCCAGTACATCAAAATGGGTCAAAAGTGTTGGCGTTGAGAGCCTCACCAATACCATCCATGACTTCGAGATTATTATTCATACTCTTTGTTCGAGACTTCGAAACAGATATATTAATGTTTATATGGCATTTTGTTTGTTTTTTTTATTGTAGTTCATTTGTATAGTAGTATTTCAGGACTTGTTTAAGGATTTAGTGTACTATGTAAATATTAAATTTCATATAGCCATCTCATTCTAAATGGAAGTTACTTTCATGAAACCCCTTTTGCAAAAGGACTAAGATACATGTTACATATTTCCTTTAACTTTTTATAGGGCTAGATTATCAATACCCCTAAAACACCATCCATACCCCCTCTAAACTTGTCTTTATTTATTTATTTATTTATTTATTTAATATTAAACTGGCAAATAAACTGATAAAAAATGTGCCGGTTTAAACCAGAAAAATTTTAAAAATTATATTTTATACTTTTCTTTTGTACTTTTAGGTGGACCAAAGGGGTCTTTTGTAGTATAACCCTTTTCTATAACTCAGAATATTTTAAAGAAACCAAATTGTGAGCTGACGTAACTTTTTGGTGCTGCAATATTTAATAAAGGGTTTTGCTAACAGCAGCCCTATGGGTTTTTCTTAAGGCTACCATTTGTATAAAATTGCATTCAATGAACTGATTATTTCCATATTTATATGTATTTAAATATTATAATTATGGAATGTGTAGTTAAACATGGAATGATTTATCATAATTAAATGTTGAATTATCAATTAAGTTATTTAAACATGGAAAGTTTTATATTAATTAAATGTTTAATTTTAATTATGGTAACCTTAAGAAAAACCCATAGGACTGCTGTTAGCAAAACCCATTAATAAATGATCAATCATTTATCAATGAATTTATATAATTACCACACTTGATAAAGCTAATCAATTTGTGTGGTTAACCTGATGAATAACCGCACCACCGTTTTCCCTAAAGTAACAAAATTGTGAGCTGACGCAATTTTTTGGTGTTGCAATATTAGAGCTGGTGTGGCGATATTATGGTAGCTAATGCTCTATAGGATTGAGCATATAGACCATCGACCAAACCGCGCAGACCGAACTGAACGTATTTTAATCCGGTCTTAGGTTCATGTTTTTCGTTTAATTAGGTCCCCCCAAAGATTATGCCTTATAGGAGGACCCACTGATGTGGACCATTTCGATCCGATCCTCGGTTTAGCGTTTTGTGCAAATTCGATATCAGTCCAGTCAGGTTTTCGGACCGAGAGCATCCTAGTGCTCTAAGCTAAGAGCACAGGGTATGGTTTGGTGTTTTCGTGCTGAGCCATGGGAAAACACCAGAATTTTCAGAGGTATGGTGAGTGATGAGTAAATGATCCCACAACACCACAAACACGAAAACGCCACATTTTGACGCTCCTTGGTTGGCTTGAGCCATGGAGTATACATTAGGCCCACTTTTCAAAAAAAAAAAAAAATTTATGCACGAAAACGCGAGACACGAAAACGCGAGACCAGGGTACGGTCTCGCGTTTTCGTGTCTCGCGTTTTCGTGCGAAAACGCGCGCCGTCCCCTCGGCGCGAGACACGAAAACGCGAGCAGGGGTGTGATTTCTCGCGTTTTCGTATCGCGTTTTCGCACAACGCGAGGGTATTTCTACCCGTACCCTGTGCTCTAATAACCCAATGGAATGTGAATGGATACCCCACCACTCGTACTTAAAGCATAATTTTTTAAACTTAAATATGCCAACTACGTTGGGTAAGAAATTAAAGAAAGAAAAGTAATCTATGGCGGCATACTATTAGAATTGAATCAACATGAACCAATTTTGTCACATTTTTACTACGGTACTTGTCAAAGTTATCCTCTTCACATACAAACTCTGATTTAGATAGTTGTTGCACCGACTATCGCGACTCATATTGCATCTTCATACAAGTCTCCAATGTGCTCTGAATTCTATTCATTTTTTGTTAAAGCCTAAATATATATACGCGGGCCGTTTATGATCTCCCATTCCTATAGATTAAGAGCAAGAGTAAGTTAAAACCAATTAAAAAATTCTAACAAGTACATATATTTTATAAAAAAAATTGGCAGGACGTAATTGTTATGGGATGGCTGGTGGGGAAGACTGAACACCTTTTACGCTCTGAACAACAACGCTAACATCATCATTCTCATTTACACTCTCCTGTTCAGGATCTTGTTGCTCATGTTCAAGCATCCACTAATCGTCAGATTGGGTACCTTGTTCTTAGCGTCAACATAGGATTGTAGCATCTGTTCAGTTTGAAGCTGAAACCACTTATAAAGAGATTAGAGACTCTACTTCTGTTCACGCGCTCTTAAAGTTCAAGCCTGCTATCACCATCATAGGTATAAATTACATATGTTCTAATGTACATACCAAACCAATTATCAACAGTGTCGTAACCATCAATTGATACTCTTCACGACTCATCTTCATTCTCAACTAAGTTTGTAGAAAAGACACCACTCTTCAAGCAACTTTTGTAAGTGGCGTAAGTGGCGTCATTGTTTCTTTTTACCGATAGTTGACACATTGGAATATCAACTTTTGGATACACAGGCATTAGCCTGGTAAGTTAGCATTGATTAAATGCCTACTCAAAACATATAAGTTTAAAAAAAAGATTAGCCAAATTTAAAAAACCTATTTGACATGTTTTCTGGGTGAGCCATCTTTTACCTGTTAAGAAAGTATGAATCCTAACCCATTTAACCACGCCTATTAGAAATCGTCAAGGAATGAAAGATACCTGTCTTGACAACACAGTTGTGGCATCCAAGTGAGCCAAAGTTACGGACGAGCGGGATCTGTCAAATCATTAGCTGGCACGTAGTTTTGCTTGGACGGATGTAATACAACCCTTCTTAGTTATTGTGGTACGTTATTGAAGACTGAATGGTAGTGAGTGATGTTGATATGCTACAACAGATGTAATACGACCAAGCAAAGCAGAAACCTGAGAGTTAGCCTGTAGAATATAAAGACAAGAATTGGAATTCATGAAAATTCTAAGTAATTTTCATCTTCATGAAAATTAGTAGCTCACACATTTTCCATGGTGTGTTTTCTTGCAAGCGAGTGCGGTTCCTCCTTTTGAGTTCTTGAAGTCACAATGGGACCCACACGAGATTAGTAGCTCACACAGTTTTCCATAGTTTTCTCTTGCGGCTAACATGAGCGGCGCCATCACCATCAGGAATGTTCACATCATATCCTTTATTGACTAACAGTTTGACAACATGTGTGTCTCCGTGATGAGCAGCATAGTGTAGCAGAGAAAAGCCTCTGGCATTTCGTTACCTTTCTCGAGCATGTATTTAATACCACCTTCTCAAACATATAAGAATTCTCGTTCATGTGAGATAGAGAAATGGCCGGGTCACAAACTTTATTAGTAAGCTTTACATCACATCCAACATAGACAATAAGCCTAAATGTTTTGATATTATCTTTCATCACGGCCATCATAGCTCATGTATAACCTTTATCATCATGGTTAATTTCGTCGAGACAAATCAGAGCTTTCAAAGCTTGTATATCTCCTGATTGAGGTACAAACATTTGAGGAGAAAGGACGTTGGTGTTGCTAGACGTGGGTACCATTCAGGATCTAGTGATGGCGGTTGCTAGAACCTTCTGTGCACATCATTTGGTTGTAATTTCATATTTCTTATCAACTCACAAGCTTCATTCAACTGTCTCGCTCGATCTAGCATATCAACCATACAGCCATAGTGTTTCGCTTCTTGTACCACTACAATGTTTCCAGTTCTGAGAAGAACTTCTTTCCCTCATCAATAAGCCCTGCGTGACTACAACATCTTTCATTTGGTTGAAGACGTTGAGTGCTTTTTTTTAATAAAATACGCAATCCATTCACTCATTGTGCAGCAACACAACTACTGCATCAATAATAAAAAAATCAGTATTGTAGTAAGTGAACTGAAACATTCTAATGCAATTTGAAATAGTTAGTGTTGAGGAATTACATATGTAGACCAAGTTCAAAAATATGTACCAGTTGCTGATGATCGACATGAACCACAAGTCAAGATAACCTGATCAATAACGGTACATACATTCGTCAAAGCCTTTAGGGTTTTAAGAAAAAATAATATACCTTTTAAGATACTGATGCATATCCAGATATAGACTGGTACCTGAAATGATTATGAAGTCTGGATGTCAGCATCACCATATTCATCATCTACATGAACACTCACACCTAAAGGTACTCTTACGGCCAAGAGGATGCACTCGCTTGTAAATCACCTTTTAAGTCACCTGCCACATATGCCATTCGTGTTAAATTCTCGAAAATAAAAAAGATAGGTTATCGTAAAGGCTGCTCAAGGGGAATTTTTTGTTGCTGGTAAGGGATGTTTGGATGATTGAGATTGTGTTTGGTGGCTGTTAAGAGGTGTTTAGATGATGTAACTGATTATTTAACTAAATAATGAGATTTTGTAATCGACCCGTACCGAAAAATACTTGTTTTGACCTGTTACGCAACATATCAACCTGCCTATCTTGACAATACATTTCATATTTCAATGCTAACATGGGAAGACACCTGGGAATCCATCAGCCTTATCTGTGAGCTCTTCAACAGGAAGTGCTGAGACCAACACATCCTTGTGCCCACCAAGCAAGTAATAAGAGGGATAGATTCTTGTCAAATGAAATATAAATAGAAAAAGTGCTCAACTTACCGTGCCAATAGTCGGAGAAAACCTATTTATAGTTCAAAATAGAAATTAGTTAGTATAATATTTTGGTTTCTTGGGAATATGTACGATCCAACAACACTTCTATCTTTTCATTGTTAAATTATTCAAGTAATTAGTCTTTTTTAGTAAATTAACAAAAAATTGATGTTTAGTTAAATTAAACACAGGCAACACCTTGACATGATTCCTAGAGTTTGGCCCACTTGTACATTTTTATTTAAGGAAAATGGAGTTCAGATTTATTGAATCAGTGATCTGATCTAAACATAACATATATTTACCTGCTGCTACTTTGTACTTCTTGAAGATCCTTTGTTATATCAGCTGATAGAACCAAGGTAAGATCAGAAGCCCGGAGAAGAAATTCTGACCATAAAAAATTAAAAAACATTATTTACTTACCTCCTAAAGAAGAACATAACGAACCCAAAATATTAATAGATAAGAACACGAAGGAAGAATCATCGCATACTTATAACTAACCACATCGGCTGCACCAGCCAGCTAAAGGTGTATCATGGAATATATCTGCATTAATTTAACACCATTAACTTTATAGCCGGTTCCGTCAATGTGATTTTGCGACTCTTTATCAAAATTCTCCTTTAACTCCGATTTTGCACCCCTATTTCGTACTTCCATAGACCTAGAATACGTAATAAGAGGGTGGTCTAGAGAGTATATGTAACAAAGATATATTTCTTAGTTCCATAGACCTAGAATAGAACATTAGCCAAGGCAATGCAAAAAAAAAGATTAGCTCATTCTGAAACACATGACATTTCACCCTTGTCCTGTTCTAGTGTAGTGGAAAATTTCAAATAGTGAACTAATATTAGTGGATCTTCGATTAACATCCTGCGCAATCAACTGTCTATCACATTTTTTCAAAAAATGATGTTACAAAAATAACACTATCTTAAAAACTAACAAACCTAATAATGAGAAACCTTGAAAATAGTGAGAAACCGATAACATGGGATCACCCTCATATGTAATATTCTCTTGCATCCTTGTACTTGAGTCTTTTACTCACTTTCTAAAGATTTGTAGTCAAGGTCAATGTTAAATCAACTCAAATCTAAAAGTGACGAAATCCAATGCTGGGTGAAGGTGCATACCGCGAGTACCTGCACCAGATGACACCTTCATTCCTTTTGATATACTCAATCATCCACCCTTTGATTCCCCTGCAGCATGTATATTCATAAACCACGACGGATGTTGTTTTGTAATAACGGGTTGTCATGACACTTGGCATATCTAATACTTGAAATTTTCACATGCTAAAAACAGTATTTCAATGATTCTCACCCGCCGCATAGAAATTTTGTTGGCACATCCTTCTTTTCTTAGGTTAATATCAACTCAGTGTCATTTGTTGATCTTCTGGGGTTTAATAAAAAAAAAGAAAAATACTAACCAAGCAAAGAGCACCATTTTTAAGATCTCGAGTTTAATAAAAAAGAAATGAAGATAAAATATGATTTGTGTATCATCTCACTATGAGGTATGTGATCATTGAAAATCGTGACATCTCACTATGAGGTATGTGATCATTGAAAATCGTGACCTGATTATATATGATGTGTCGATTTGAACAGGGCTGCAGGTACATATGAATTCTTAATGTTTTATGCCGCTTGCTATGGTAGGGAAAAAAATGCTACCAGTTGAATGATCTTAGAAAGTAACTTCCATTCAGTTCATTTCTTCTACACCGATTTTCCTGAAAGAAGACGTTTAAATTTCATTAATATGTGGCAGTTTACTATAATTTAAAAGAATAATGAAGGTCACTAAAGAGCGAGGAGGATGCTATAAGCCAAAAAGTATTGTGGTTATCTTACTCTATAGTTGCCGGGATTTTGCTACAGCAGTGGTTATTGCAGCATTCATTTACAAATCCAAATAACAGGAAGGTGACCAAACAAAGATGCGAGTGGTATTGAAGCAACTACAATATGTGTAAGCAGCAATATCAAGTAGCGTAAATTACCTGTCACAAAAAGTTGGCGAATATATGTACCTCAAATCCAGTTTAAACAGTCTACATCCAAAGATGCTTCTGTAAATTACCTGTCACAAAAAGTTGGCGAATCAAAAAACAAATTATTAAAAACGTCAACAAAATAATATCCATCCAAGATTGATTTATTTTCTTCATATATCAAAAATCAAGGGGAAACCTAACTCGATTTAGCAACAAATCAAAATCAAAAATCATCTTATGATAAAAACATTAGTAATTTGTTATTTAATGAGAATGCCATTGTATCCCTGCTAGCTAGATGAGCTAGTATCGCATAATATAATAAATCAAACAAAGATAAGAGAAGTCACTCTTCTTCTCCAGAATTACAAATTAAAAAAAATTAGAATAAAATTAAAAAAATCTATGTTGCAGAATCATTACAATATTTGTATAAGATTACCTGAACTTGAAGATTCAATCCTCTTCTTGTTTTAGAGATTTATCTTCATGCCAGAGAAACAACAAATCTAATTAGGGTTTTTACATATTCGATCCAAAGGATTAGATTAATAAAATTGGACCAATAATTTGATAAAGTTACACAACAATCATATTATGAATTACTGAGAATCATAGATCGATTATTGTTCTGGTGAAGATTGCGTTTTATTTATTTTGAGGGTTTAACAGATGATTGAATCGTAAAAATCGATTGTGTTTGTGATACCGATTTTTGTTTTTCATTGGAATATATTGTTGTGAATAAGGTTTGTGATTTTGTGCTTTTTTAATTTCGATGGTGGATTTAGGAAGAATATCTTCCTAGGATTTAAGCTTTGTAACAAAATCAGTGACTTGTTTCAACAATCTGCTACTGGATCGATTAGTTTGGGGGTTCACTTTAGGGTTTGGAAAATAATAGAAGACGGGGAAGTGTTTTTGGAAAGACAAATATATATCAGACGGGAGGCCCAGAACGTAAGTCCATAACGTGGCACGTTAAACCTAGAACTTAAGCCCATGTGCTGACTGGGATTAGTATCCTGATTGATGACGTGGCAAATCCCTCCTCTTATATATAATGTAAAGATATATATATATATATATATATATATATATATATATATATATATATATATATATATATATATATATATATATATATATATATATATATATATGGGAGAGATCAAATAAAAAGACTTTTTTTTGTGAGAAGGATAAGAAGGATTTTCAGCCATTGATTTAAAATCAATGGATGAGATTAAATCAAAATCCTAACAAACTAACTAACAAACTAACTAACCATCTAAACGTGTTTTTTTTAAAGTTCTTCAAAAATTATGAAAAATTCCAGTAGATCGGGTATGTTGGTGCAAAAAACTTTTGAGAAAAAAGTTTTTTTAATTTGAAGTTTTTAACGCTTTTTTAATGCACAAAAACGGAATTTTGATACATAAAAATGTTTTCTTTTACGTTTTTAGGTCTTTTGTGCATCAAGAATTCATTTTTATGCCCAACTTCTTTTGACTTTTTGCTTTAAAATATGATTCCGCATCAAACTATAATAAATTGAAAATTTTTTGAATGAAAAAATTTTGTACACCAAAATTCTCGTGTTTGTGCATCAAATTTTGTTTTTTGTGCATCAGAAAAACGTAAAAAACTCAAAATTAAAAAACGTTTATTCACAACTTTTTTAGGCACCAAAAAATCCGACCATTTGGAATTTTTTCATAATTTTTTGAAGACTTTTTTAAAATCGTGTTTTGGTGGTTAGTTAGTTAGTTAGTTAAGAATATGGATTGATCTTATCCATTGATTTTAAATGATTGGCTAAAAATCCTTCTTATCCTTCTCACCAAAAAAAGTTTTTTTATTTTAACTCTCCCATATATATATATATATATATATATATATATATATATATATATATATATATATATATATATATATATATATATATATATATATATATATATATATATATATATATATATATATATATATATATATATATATATATATATATATATATAAAGTTGGGGTAAAATAAAAACAATCCTTATAATAGAATAAATAAAAAGAAGGGATGAATGTGGGAGTGACATGTGTCACCTTCTCACAACATTACCAAACATTATCGGTTTAATAAAAAAAATATTCGAAAAAATTTTTACAAAAAAAATTTTTTTTTCAAATTTTTTTTTTCAAAAACTTTTGTTTTTCAAAAAAAAAAATTTTCAAAATTTTTTTTTTTCAAAAACCATTTTATTTCGAATTTTTTTTTCGATTTTTTTTCCAAAATTTTTTTTTTTTGAAATTATTTTTTCAAATTTTTTTTCGGAATGTTTTTTCTTTTCAAAATTAATTTTTTTTAAAACTATTTTGAAAAAAAACTTGTGCATCACAGTTACTGTAGATGATTTAGTATATCAAGAATAAGGAACTTATTAATTACCTTTATGCACCATATTTAGAGTTTTGATGCACTGGAATTTTAAGTGTGATTCACTACAACACATCAATAAAAATCCAGTGAATCATAGTTATACGTTTTAGAGCATCATATTTATAAGTTAACGCATCACGGTGTTAAGTTATTGCATCATAATTCCTTCACAAAACTTATAATTATGGTTTAATTCTCATATATATATATATATATATATATGATGCAACACATTTAAAACTACGTTGTGACAAATTATAACTATCACACACCAAAAATACATGTGATTACTAATAATATAACACTGATTTTCTATATGGATAACTATGATGCAGTAAGTTGAAATCTTAATGCACCAAACTTAACTAGTGCATCATAGTTATAAGTTTTGTGCTTCACGAATGATGGAGTAATTTATAACCTTAATGCAACCGAATTATAACATTGATACATTATAAGTAAATGCATTATAGTTATCCGCCAGAGAATACAAACTATATTATTAGATTTATCAAATCAATGAGTAAAAATATGAATCAAGATGATTCAATCAAGATTCAACCAACCTCCCCTTATGATTTTTATTAAAACTGCGTTAGGCTATCACTTCAAATGTGATACCTAGCTTTTTGATCAAAACTTACAAAGCAGAAAACAAAAGAAAACACAAGTGCAAGATTGATCTTACAAGTCAAGATCAAACTACACAAACAAAATCAAGATTCTATACTCAGTAACAATGGCGATACAAACAATGTGAGAGAGTGTGAAAACAGAAATGAATGAGCAACGAATGAGAATGCGATGGTTAAATAGCTGTTGACTAGGGCTGCGATATGACTTTGGCATCTTGACACCTTTAGTCCCTTGACAATATAAACCCTGCAAAAGCAACACAAAACTTGCAACAAACAAAAAATATATAAATATATTTACCTTTCTTACCCTTGCAGATTGAAACTTATCACTTTCCAACTTAATATTTCAATACCCCCTCTTAAGTTGAAAGCTGATATAAGTCTGTGAGATTCAGCTTATCACAAAACCTTTTGTGATCTTTTATAGGTAAGCCTTTGGTAAACAAATCTGCAACATTATCTTCAGACTTGATCTTAAAGGTTTTGATCAAACCTGCAGATACCTTTTCTCTCATGAAGTATAAGTCAATTTCAAAGTGTTTAGTCCTTTCATGGAAAACAGGATTAGCAGCAATTTGAATTGCAGAACTACTATCACAATTGATAGGAACTGGCAACATAGCATCTACCTTAAGATCTTTCATAATCTTTAAAATCCACATAATTTCACAAGCTACACTGTTCATAGCTCTATATTCAGCCTCAGCTGAAGATTTAGCTAAAACAGATTATTTCTTGCTTTTCCAGGAAACAAGATTGTTTCCTAGATAAACAGTATACCCAGTGACAGATTTTCTGGTAACTTTGCATTTTGCCCAGTCAGAATCAACATAAGCATTAAGATTCATATCATCATATTTCTTAAAAGATATTCCAGTTCCAGGAGAATTCTTAAGATATCTAAGAACATGGAATGCAAGTTTCAGATGAGACTTGTAAGGTGCATGCATAAATTGACTTAGACAATGAACTGCATAGGCAATATCAGGTCTAGTCAGAGTGAGATAGATCAGCTTACCAACAATTTTCTGGTAACAAGTCTTATTATCAAGAATGATATCAATATCACTTTTAGCTTTATCTTTCTTATTCTTAGAAGGATCAGGTATAGGAGACTTAGCAGGTTTACAAGCAAGCATACCATACTCAGAAAGTAATTCCAAGCAATACTTTCTTTGATTAAGACACAACCCAGCATCAGTTTCAAGTACTTCTATACCTAAGAAATATTTGAGTTTTCCAAGATCTTTGATTTTGAATTTAGAACTCAAATATTCTTTAAAAGAATTAATAAGATCTTCATTATTGCCAGTTATAATGATATCATCAACATAAACTAACAAAGCAACAAAAGACTCATTTTCAGTCTTGGTAAACAAAGACACATCACTTTTACTCTGATTAAATCCATTTTCAATAAGCACACTAGTAAGTTTCTCATTCCACTTTCTTGGGGCTTGTTTGAGGCCATATAAAGACTTAGTCAATTTGCAAACCTTATTATCATCAGAATTAGATCCATATCCTTCAGGAAGATTCATATAAATTTCTTCATCTAAATCTCCATAAAGAAATGCATTATTAACATCTAATTGATAAACAGACCAGCCATTATGCACAGCAATAGACAACAAGCATCTAACAGTAACAATTTTGACAACAGGAGAAAAAGTTTCCTCATAGTCAATCCCTTCTTTTTGACTGAACCCTTTAGCAACAACCCTCGCTTTGAATCTTTCAACTTCTCCACTAGACTTATATTTAACTTTCCATAACCACTTACATGCAACAGGTTTTCTACCATATGGAAGATCAACAATAACCCAAGTATTATTTCTGTTGAGAGCTTCCATTTCCTCATTCATTGCCTCAACCCACCTAGGGTCTTTGGCAGCCTCATCATAAGACTTAGGTTCATGAATTTTATTCAAGTTATTAGTGAACACAAAGTTATGAATAGACAAATTATTATAATTCACCACAGTGTTAATATCATACTTAACCTTTTTATCTAGAACATAGTTATCATACTTAGCAGGTACCTTATGTGGTCTACTAGATCTTCTTAGCTCAGGTCTCTCTGGACTTTTGTTAAAGTGTTGATTAAATTCTATAAAATCCTCACCCTCAGACTCATAATCATCATCATCAAGAGAAACATTATCATCTATGTCATTAGCCTCACTACTGCCTAGATCCTTCTGGTTTCCAACACTATTATCATTATTGACTCTAGAATCTGACCCCTGAGAAGGACTGGTAACAGTGGTAGGATAAGTATCAGTAGATACTTTATCAGCTAAGACAGACTTTTTAACAATGCTACCTCTATCACCTATATTCACATCTCTCATTTCATCATAGGGATCATTGGAGTTGTTTACTACTAGATCAAAAATATTTAGACTGTTAACACCATCATTTTCAAAAATTAAATCACTTTTACAAGCATTATTTTTAAAAGGAAACACAGTTTCATAAAATTTGACATCTCTTGAAAATAAAACATGTTTTGACTCAAGACTAAACAATTTATAACCCTTTTTAGTAAAAGAATACCCAATGAACACACACTTTTCAGATCTAGCAGCAAACTTATCTACATTATTAATCACAGTACTAAAACACAAACACCCAAAAGACTTCAAATGAGAGATATTTGGTTCCATATTATAGATCATTTCAAAAGGACTTTTTCCAGAGAGAACAGAGCTAGGAATCCTGTTAATAAGATAAACTGCAGTAAGAATAGATTCAGGCCACATGTTCAAAGGTAATCCCCCCTGAAACATGAGGGCCCTAGCAACATTAAGCAAATGTCTGTGCTTGCGTTCAGCTATACCATTCTGTTGTGGTGTATATACACATGTAGTTTGATGAATAATTCCATTATTCTTATTAAACTCTTCAAGTTTTTTGTTAATAAACTCAGTCCCATTATCACTTCTAAAAACTTTTATAGTAACATCAAACTGATTTTTAAAAAGATTAAACAATTCAACAATTTTCTCAAACACTTCATCTTTTCCTTTAAGCATATATAACCACACTGCCCTGGTATAGTCATCAACCACAGTAAGGAAAAATCTAAAACCCTCTCTACTTTTAACCCTGTAAGGACCCCAAACATCTAGGTGAACAATATCACCCAAAGCTTTAGTCTTATGGTCACTTATGGGAAAAGGTTCTCTAGTTTGTTTAGCCAAGTGACATACATCACATGGTTGAACATTACTAGCAGAATCAAGATTGAGTTTATCTTTAAGAATAGCCATGACTTGGTCAGAAGGATGACCAAGTCTATTATGCCACACACACTTAGATAAACAACACTTAGTAATAGAACTATTAACAAACTTCCTACCTGAATCAAACACATAAAGACCATTGTTTTCACTACCAGTCCCCAGAAGGGACTTTTGAAGAGAATCCTGAACAAAACATTTAGATTCAGTAAATGAAACAACATATTTATTATCCTTAGCCAGTTTATGGACAGATATCAGACTAACCTTATAACCTGGAACAACCAACACATTTTTTAATATGATTTTTTCTGAAAGTTTGAAATTTCCCACATGTTTCACATGTTCAATAGTCCCATTAGGATGAGAGACAGATATACTTAATTTTGAAACATCAATAACATCAAACAAGTGTTCAGTAGAAAAAGTCATGTGTTGGGAAGCTCCAGAATCAAAGATCCAACCAATATAGGTGCTATAAGTACTGATATTGGTATTATAGTTAAAGAAATGACAAGTCACAAAACTAACAACATGATTGGAGCTAAACTTAATACCTGCAGCACAAGACTGCACATCACCACTCTCAGGTTTAGACCCAATCAATGCCATAAGTCTACTAATTTGATCAGCAGTGAAGGGAAGAGAATTCCCAGAACCCTGATCCACATTATTAACATGAGAACTAGACACATTATTAGAAGAATTAGATCCTCCAGAATTTCTTTTCTTGAAACCTGGAGGATACCCATTAAGCTCAAAACATCTGTCAACTGTATGACCATTCATGTTACAATGAGTGCAAACAAATTTGTTATTGTTTCTATTAGTTCCCCTGTTTTGATTATTACCATTGCTATTGTTATTGTTTCTAGTATTAGACCAATTGTTAGACTTAGCCATAAAAGCAGTGACATTAGTCTTATCAGTACCATTATGAACAATAGAGTTTTTATGAGATTCAACTCTAGACAAAGTAGCAAAAGCAGATTTAACATCAGGCAAAGGATCAGCAGTTAATAACTGACTCCTAACAACACTGAAAGTGTCATTAAGACCCATGAGAAACTGCATTAGCCTCATAAGAGAAGTATGATTTTTCATTTGAGAAGCACTAGCACAACTACATGAAGGTAAATTGACAAGAGAGTCAAATTGCCTCCAAAGACTGTTGTAGGTGTGATAGTATTCAGACAAAGAAGAATCACCTTGAGTAAGAGAACAAATCTTAAAATGCAAGTTATAAATCACAGATCCATCTATCTTATCATATGTCTCCTTAAATTCATCCCAAACATCTTTAGCATTTTTAGAAAAAATTTGTCCTTGATACAAATCAAAAGAAATACAACCAAGAATCCAAGATAAGAAATTACACCTATCCCATTGATCAGATAACACAACATCATCATTACTCTTAACACAAGTACCATCAATAAAACCAAGTTTATTCTTAGTATGTAATGCAAGTTTGAAAGCAGCAGCCCAAACCTTGTAATTTTCAGGACCAGTAAGTTTAACAGTAACAATGGGTTGCCCATTAGTATCAGTAGGATGCAAATACAAAGGATCATTAGTACTAATAACAGTTTCATTTTCAGTCTCAGCATCACTGAGATGAACATCATCCTGACCATCTTTCTTATCACCAGACATGATGACAAAACAAGAAAATCACACAAGAAACAACAAAACAAACAAGAAACCCCTTGTATCTCCTCTACACACAACTACCAAGAAGCAAGAATGAAAACTGAAACAACAACACCAGCAACTACCTAATCCCTTCGACACCTAAATCACCCTCTAAACAAGAATCAATAAAACCAAATAAAAAGAGAGAAGAGAGGTATTACACCAGCGCGCAGCAATAAGCAACAAACAAGATTAATGAGATCAAGCGGATCTCACTAACCCATCAGCACAGCGGAAAATCAACCTGACAATTAGTTATAACAGAATAACTAATCTCCAATCAACAAAATACCTTTAATCAAGAAAACCCTAATTTCTGAATTTAGGGTTTCTTGATGAAACTTACCAGATGAGCAATTAATCACGATTAATAGCTCAAGAACACAATGAATCACCACAGAACACCAGGAATCAAAAAACCCCAAAACTTTGATTAATCAAAAACACTTTAAAAAACAATTAACCACAAGGTTAATCAAGATCGTTTAAAAAGAGGATTTAAAAACCAATATCAAGAACCAATGGCTCTGATACCATATTAGATTTATCAAATCAATGAGTAAAAATATGAATCAAGATGATTCAATCAAGATTCAACCAACCTCCCCTTATGATTTTTATTAAAACTGCGTTAGGCTATCACTTCAAATGTGATACCTAGCTTTTTGATCAAAACTTACAAAGCAGAAAACAAAAGAAAACACAAGTGCAAGATTGATCTTACAAGTCAAGATCAAACTACACAAACAAAATCAAGATTCTATACTCAGTAACAATGGCGATACAAACAATGTGAGAGAGTGTGAAAACAGAAATGAATGAGCAACGAATGAGAATGCGATGGTTAAATAGCTGTTGACTAGGGCTGCGATATGACTTTGGCATCTTGACACCTTTAGTCCCTTGACAATATAAACCCTGCAAAAGCAACACAAAACTTGCAACAAACAAAAAATATATAAATATATTTACCTTTCTTACCCTTGCAGATTGAAACTTATCACTTTCCAACTTAATATTTCAATATATATCATTAGTATCTCTTGTATTTTTGGTGCATTATAATACTAGTTTACCGCATTGTAGTTATAAGTTTTGTGCATCACGAGTGGTGTAGTAATTTAAAACCTTAATGCATCATAATTATGACATTGATACATTATAAGTAAATGCATTATAGTTATCCGTTGGAAAATAAAAATTATATCATTAGTCATCACTTGTATTATCGGTGCATTAATTTAATAGTTTATCACATCACAATTATAATTTTGTACATCATAATTAAAACATTGGTGAATGCACTATAATGTAGTAATTAAAATTATAATGCATTGATTTATAAACATGATGCACTAAAACATGTAACTATAATGCAGTAAAAAAGAATGAAAATTTTTTCCAAAAAAATTCTTCGAAAAAAATAATTTACTAAATTTTTTTTCGAAATTTAATTGTGATGCAGTAAAGCATGTAACTGTGATGCAGTAAATACTTTTGAAAAAAATTTCGAAAAAAAAATTTGAAAAAAAATTTTAGAAAAAAAAGTATCGAAAAAAATTTTCGAAAAAAAATTTTCGAAAAAAAAAATTCGAAAAAATATTTTCGAAAAAAAAAATTTCAAAAAAATATTTCGAAAAAAAAATATTACGGATTATTTTATTTCGAAAATTATTAAAAAAAATCAATTTTTTTTAAGTTAGATGTCTTGACATGACAATATGATGTGAAATAATAATTTTAAAGTATGACACATGTCACCGCCACAATTCACCTATCCTTTTTATTATAAGATTTTTTGTAGAATAACTCCACTCTATATATATATATATATATATATATATATATATATATATATATATATATATATATATATATATATATATATATATATATATATATATATATATATATATATATATATATATATATATATATATATATATATATATATATAGAGTTAGGATCAAATAAGAAAATTAAGTAAAATGAGAAGAATGAGAAGAAACCACAGCCACACATTTCAGATGCACCTACAAAGTCAGATGCATCTCCCCTTAAAATTCTCCTTCTTTTATGGAATTTGTGGTCAGGATTTCTTCTTACTCTTCTCATTTTAATTTTTATTCTTACTGGATCCCTACTCTATATATATATATATATATATATATATATATATATATATATATATATATATATATATATATATATATATATATATATATATATATATATATATATATATATATATATATATATATATATATATATATATATATATATATATATATATATATATATATATATATATATATATATATATATATATATATATATATATATATATATATATATATATATATATATATATATATATATATATATATATATATATATATATATATATATATATATATATATATATATATATATATATATATATATATATATATATATATATATATATATATATATATATCAAATCAAATCAAATCAAATCAAATCAAAAACTCTTATATAGGAAGGATGGTGAAACAGTTCCTTAAATACTAAATTCTATAAAAATGACATATGTAATTCATTAAATGCTTTCCATAAAATGCTTCAATAAGAAAATAGGAATTCTAAATGATGCCTTAAATACAAAATTTAATAAAAATATATACATGAATTACAAATGATGCCTTAAATACAAAGTTCTATAAAAATATATAAGGAAGGATGGTGAAACAATACCTTAAATACAAAACTTTATAAAAATGATTCCATATAATGCTTCAAAAATAAAATAGGAATTACAAATAATGCCTTAA
Source organism: Glebionis coronaria (assembly GCA_025667525.1). Taxonomy (NCBI): domain Eukaryota; kingdom Viridiplantae; phylum Streptophyta; class Magnoliopsida; order Asterales; family Asteraceae; genus Glebionis; species Glebionis coronaria. Next base: position 8,733,338 of record CM046878.1, on the reverse strand, counting down.
ATATAAAATTCTATAAAAATATATATAGGAATTACGAATGATGCCTTAAATACAAAATTCTATAAAAATATAAGGAATGATGGTGAAACAATGCCTTAAATATAAAGTTCTATAAAAATGATTCCATAAAATGCTTCAAAAATAAAATAGGAATTACAAATGATTCTTTAAATACAAAATTCTATAAAAATATATATAGGAATTAAAAATGGTGCCTTAAATACAAAATTCTACAAAAAATATATAAGGAATGATGGTGAAACAATGCCTTAAATACAAAATTCTATAAAAATGATTCCATAAAATACTTCAAAAATAAAAAAGGAATTACAAATGATGCCTTAAATTCAAAATTCTATAAAAATATATATAGGAATTATATACAAAATTATATAAAAATATATAAGGACGGATGGTGAAATAATGCCTTAAATACAAAATTCTATAAAAATGATTCCATAAAATGCTTCAAAAATAAAATAGGAATTACAAATGATGACTTAAATACAAAATTCTATAAAAGTATATATTGGAATTATAAATGATGTCTTAAATACAAAATTCTATAAAAATAAATATGGAAGGATGGTGAAACAATGCCTAAAATACAAAATTCTATAAAAATAATCCTATAAAATGCTTCAAAAATAAAATAGGAATTAAAAATAATGCCTTAAATACAAAATTCTATAAAAATATATATATGAATTACAAATGATGCCTTAAATACAAAATTCTATAAAAATATATAGGAAGGATGGTGAAACAATGCCTTAAATAAAAGAAGTCTATAAAAATGATTCCATAAAATGCTTCAAAAATAAAATAGGAATTACAAATAATGCCTTAAATACAAAATTCTATAAAAATATATATAGGAATTACAAATGATGTCTTAAATACAAAATTAAATAAAAATATATAAGGAAGGATGGTGAAACAATGTCTTAAATACAAAATTCTATAAAAATAATTCCATAAAATGCTTCAAAAATAAAATAGGAATTACATATGATGCCTTAAATTCAAAATTCTATAAAAATATATATATGAATTACAAATGATGCCATAAATATAAAATTCTATAAAAAAAATATAAAGAAGAATGGTGAAATAATGCCTTAAATACAAAATTCTATAAAAATGCACAACAATAATATTAATTTCAAAAAAAATTAATGTAAAAACGTTATTCATAATATTAACATATACAAAACTTATTACCTCATAAAATTTAAAATAGATAAAATATTTATACAATATTATTAAAATTCTAAAAAAAAATAATGTAACAAACTTATTCATACCGTTAACGTATGCCAATTCAATTAACTCATAATATTCTTAAATAAATAAAATATCTTAAACTACGTTATTTTTGTCTATTCTATGCTACATTGTTAAAATATCAATGTCATAACTAACACTACATATACTAAACTTCTAATACAAAGACACATAAATTCAATTTTCATTAAAAAATATATACATAAAGCTAGCCCGTCCACCGGACGGGTCTAAGGGCTAGTATATATATATATATATATATATATATATATATATATATATATATATATATATATATATATATATATATATATATATATATATATATATATATATATATATATATATATATATATATATATATATATATATATATATTGAACGATTAATTGAATTAAAAACATTCTAGCAAAAAGCTAGAAAAACATTACAAAAGATTACAAGGTTTGTTTAACCATGACTTGCAACATAAATCTTTATGACCTAAATACTTAAACTAAGAAAAAGAAATCATACGAATAAAATTGAATATATCTCTTTTAAGCACACGAAGAGCATTAAAAATGACACTATTCTGATACCGCCATATAGACCATAAGATTGCACAAGAAATGCAATACACCCGATCTTTTGATACCCTATATGCTCTCCAATTCTCAAACCGTTGCAGCCAATCAAAGCATGAAGAGAAATAAGGCATATCAACATCAATCCAAGCACAAATAAGCCGTCATAAGTTAATAACTATATCACACCTGAAGAATAAGTGATCACTCGATTCCACACCCACGTTGCAAAAAGGACAAGAAATAGAAGAAATCTCTAAACCTCGAGCAGATAAATTTAAACGATTCGGAAGTCTATTTGCTATCAGACGCCAAATAAATATATTTACCTAACGGGGTAAAAAATTTAACCACCTACTACTTGAAGAACGAGACGGGAGAATAATGTTATCCACATGAATACGAGTATCATGCACGAAAAAAAACCCCATCATCAGCAATGCTCCATTCCCATGAGTCTGGCGAGTTGTTCATAAAAACATAACCAACTTCAGAAACCAAATTTTGTATTACTCTTATTCCGAAGGTTCCTAATCCGATTCATATGAAGGATTACCGTCCAATATCCTTAATCGGTATGCAATACAAAATTATACCGAAGATCTTAGCCAATCGGTTAGCAAAAATCGTTGATAAAGCCTTTAGTCCCGAGCAATGGGCGTTTATTTTAGGCGGCACATTCTTGATGGTTCCCCTTATACTTAGTGAGATGATGGCGTGGTACAAAAAAGGAACCAAAAACTTATGGTGTTTAAAGTAGATTTCAAAAAGGCTTATGATACCGTAATTTGGAAGTTCATTGATCACATGTTTTCGGTTCTTGGGTTTGGAACTAAGTGGAGGAGTTGGATCCAATCTTGTTTACGTTCTTCTAGATCTGCTGTTCTCGTAAATGGTAGCCCGACTTCAGAATTCCTGTTCAAGCATGATTTACGTTAGGGTGATCCTTTAAGCTCGTTCTTGTTTATAATTGTTATGGAAGGTCTTCATATTGCTTTTCAATATGCGGTTGAGTATGGTTAGGTTCGTGGGACTAAGGTGGAAGATTAATGTTTGAATATATCCTATTGTTTTTACGAAGATGATGTCGTGATTACTTCTGAATGGAATCCTCATGATATGGACAACACAATTTGCGTGCTTCATGTATTCTATCTTACTTCAGGTCTTAAGATTAATATAGCTAAATCAAACGTGTACGGGGTAGGATTTTCTTCGGAAGAAGTTAAAGACATGGCACATGCCACTGGTTGCGCTCCAGGTTCGGTTCCTTTCGCATATCTTAGCTTGCCTATAGGGTCAAAAATGACTTTAATTACGAATTGGCAGCCTTTAATAGATCGATTTCATAAGAGAATATTGTTTTGGAAAGCGAACTTGTTATCTATTGGTGGGCGATTAACCTTAATAAAAGCTATTTTAGAAAGCCTTGGCATATACTATTTGTCAATCTTTAAATGTCCAGAATCCATCCTTAAAAGGATTAAATCTCTCCAGGCAGGGCCGGTCCTGAGTTTCTCGCTGCCTTGGGCGAGATAATAAAAGATGCCCCCGATCAAACAGCCTAAGAGCCAACGATGCACGATTTTTTGGCAACCCTTACCCTTTCTTGTTTAAATATCTGCCTTGCGACATACTTTTCTAACGAAAATGTAACACTTTCAAATTTTTATTTTTGTACGCGTATTGACAACATTTTTAAGTGAGGAAAGCTAAAGAGATTAGTGAAAGTGAGACACACAACTTTATGGCTAGCCGAAATATAAGGTATGGCGCATCGCTCAGTTAAACATGTTACATATGTCACAAAAGTGTATTAACAAACGTCCGAAAAAACAAACAAATTACTATCTTTGACCAATGTTTTTGTAAACCTGTTAGAAAAAAATCTAATACTTCACTAATTACTTCATCTTTTAAGTAATTCAAAATATACACAGTTCAAAACGAAGAAAAAAAATCAAAAATTATTAAAATACATAAAGAGAAATCAAGTACGTAGATAGTTTTTTACTTTAGTCCACATGGACCAATCACAAAAGAGCAAAAACTCCATCTTCATTTTACTTGGATACTGGATCACACCCTTCGTCTGTTTGTTTTCTCCCAACACCGGAGCTTTTTCCGGCAAATGAGTTACCATTTTTTTTTTCTTTCTTTCTCTATTTCTTTGCTACTTCTAAGTATTACAGCCGTTCTTTTATAATGTGACTCCATTTACATCACATAAGATCGATTCATCTACCAAAATTTTGATGCCCCCTATATGTTTGATGCCCTAGGCGGTCGCCCGCCTCGCCCACTACCAGATCCGGCCCTGTCTCCAGGCCTCTTTTTTTAGGGCGTTAATGGTGACCAAAAGAAGATGGCATGGATTAAATGGGACAAAATTTTGGCTTCTTATGAAAAGGGTGGTTTTAATATAGGGATCTTGAAAGCGTTTAATCGCGCTCTCCTACAAAAATGGAGATGGCGTCTTGTGACAAAATCGGATTCGCTTTGGGCTCGAGTGGTAAAAGCCATTCATGGAGTTGAAATGGGATTTTATCAAAAGGCGTGTAAGTTTAGTGGTACATGAGCTAACATAGTGAAATCTTACTCTACTTTACATTCAAAAGATATCATTCTGTTGCACACATTACGACATAAAGTGGGTAATTGTTCTGCTATTCTCTTTTGGAAGGACAATTGGATCGGTGATGGGACTTTGAGCTCTAAATATAATCGTTTATTTCACTTGGATGTTGATACTAACTGTTTACTTTATAATATATAGTACCTTCAAGGAATTGTACATGGGAGCTTAATTTCCATGTTTTTGTCTTTCAAAAGTATTTTTCAAAGTATGTTGGCAAGTCATCATTGGTAATAATGCATGATTGTTAATGTTTCAAGGATGTGTAAATTATTTCAAGGATGTGTAAATTATTCTCACTAGGACAACTTTATGTGATTGTTTCAAGGATATGTAAATTATTTATGTTATTGTTTCAAAGGCGTAGATTATTTTGTATATGAAAAGGACCATTCACTTTATTTGTTCTCACGCTTTTCATTTTCATTTTTTTTCTTAGAGCATCCAGAATGGCTCTTACTCTTTAAGACTTTTTCTTTGTCTCACAATCAAATTTTGAATAAATATTGTGTTTTAAAAAGTCACTTGTGAAGTACTATTCAATGCACAATGCTTTTCGAAAGTTTTACATAAATATTTTGTATAAACCATCCTCTTCAGAATTTTTATCTATATTTGTGCCTTTGATCTTTAAATTATTGTGACACTGTCTTTTTCTTACGTACTATTCTTTTCGTCTTACAATTAAAGTTCTATTTTGACTTTTTCGCTTTTTTTCTTTCAACTTTAACCTTAAATATTTTTGTGTGTGTTATATTTACCGAAAAAGTTAAAGTAGCATTATAATTTTGAAACAGATGGAATATTAAGTTCACAAATAGCATATAGTGTATTACGCATAGGAAGATGGTTCCTGGCAAGGCTTTCAAACTAGCGAGTTTACACGTAAGATCGTACGATCTTACGTTCTCACATGATAAAATCGTGAAGATCGATGTAGAATCGCATCAGAGGTAGGATCGTAAGATCGGTGTAAGATCGCACGTAAGATCGTAAGATCGTGTGTCTATACGAGTTTACCAAATCACCAAGTTACTAACTTACGCACTTACATACTTACTAACCCATTACTTTTTTAGGCCCAAAAAAGATAAATACGAGTCAGTTGATCTCACTAACAAGTATTGACGTTTCATTTCCATATTTTCTAATCAGTAAACATAATTATCTTTCTCCAAATCTAAATTACATTAAATAAACTAAGGTTCTTCTCATGTTCTTATTGCCTGAAAAGTTTCTTACATGTAATTGTTGTTTTTTCTTTTACCTTTTCATAGTTTTAATTATTAACTTTTAAGTATCAATTTAGATAGCTTAATTATAGTGATACGAATGATGTACTTTATTTTGAGACGTATATACGCATAAATGTTACTAGCAGGGTACCCGCGCGATGCGGCGGCGGGTACCCTGTGACTAAATTTTCTTCGGTGTTATAATTAGTGTTTTTTAATTATAATTTTTGAATCAAATGTTTTCATCTAAAAACATGTTCTATAACGATCCCGGCTTGCATGTCTAAACACGAATTGAATCTGAGATCTTTTACTTTTTTGAGTCTGGTCTGATATAGGTTATAAAGTCGAGCCATTTCGTCTGACCTTTTTTTTATTTAACTCGGTTGAGGCTAAACTCCGTTGAGTTAGTTGAGTTAACCAAGTCCTTACATTTTATATTCCCGGCATATTGATTTTAGCATATTCTCGGCACTCAAAAAATTGACATTATAGTTTGTATTAGTATAAGATAGATGCTTTTTAGTTTTATACAATATGCATATGGTATTGTATATTTATGTAATGGGGTTTTTTATTAAGAGTATTAATTACAATTTTAAATTTAATTTTACCATATTGTACATTTAGCTTGTAAAATTGTATTCCTTACACAATGTTTTGGTTTGTGCATTAAAATGAGGTACAACATGTAGATGTAGTAGTACCTCTTAATTTTTTGCATTTAATAAGAAAGAGATACCAATCTCTTTTATAAAGGAGTTAAATGTAATCATTAATGTGATGACTAAGACGACTTTTTTGTTTTTTTTTGTTTTAGTTTGGAATTGTAAATTTGAATTTTAACATTTTTAAGCCGATATTATATAAATTTATCTTTGATAGTGAGTAGAAATAATTTTTTTTGACTCGTTTATCAATTGCTAACAGAACATGATAAATTGGTAAGATCTTACGATCTCTATCCGATTTTACGATCTCGATCTTGCAAAGATAGAAACGATCTCATGTAGGATCGTGATTTTGACAGCCTTGGTTCCTTGTATTGGGCAATTTTAAGGTTGAATATAAAAAAAGAACAAACATCAATATGATAAGTATAATATGATGTGTGATGTGACCCTTATCCCAGCCAATGTTTTAAAACCCGGTTTTTTATTTGAGTCGGTTTAATGACCGGTTCACGGGTCAATCGGTTGAACCGCCGGATCAACCCGGTTCCTTATATGTATATTTTTTATATTTTTAATGTGTAGTATTTATTTTTGACTCACAAGCCTTAGTTTTTAATTGTATATTTATAATATTATTGTAAACATGTGCAAAAATAATTAATTTATACTTACAATTTGTAATAGATTATAAATTTGACTTTATTTTAACTAACACTAGTAATCATTACTTCAATATATATCTTTAAAACTTAAAAATATTTATAAAGAAAAAAATTTTGAAATATTTTTTTATAAAAAATCGTGACCCGGCCTGGTTAATCAAACCGGGTCAACCCGGGTTAACGAAAAACCGGCGGTTCAATCCGGTTCTCAAACAAACAAAAACCCGATCACATCCGGCTCGGTCTCTGAGCCGGTTCACGGTTCAACCAGTTCAATCGTCCAGATCAACCCGGTTTTTAAAACATTGATCCCAACTACTATGGACAACAATACAATATGAAACCACAACAGGTCATTAAAACGCTCCTAGTACCTGCAGGTTCCAATCTGATCGGTTAAAGAGTCCTACTATTAATACCATATACTATCTTAAAAAGTACAAAATTTTTATATTTTTTTCCTTTTTTCCGTCATTTTACAGTCTGACACATTTTTTTTAATAGTTTCAGTTTCGTATTTTTTTCTGTTTATTACTTTTCACCTATTAAACTTTATAATTTTTGTGCCGTATTTTTAAATCTTAGTTTTGTAATATAAATAAAATTGTAAAAATTAAAAAATAAAAAAATTTAAAATACAAAAGATATAAATGATTTTTTGAGGGGTATTAATAACCTATATTAACCACAACTCTAGTATAGCACAGAATCATGATTCATGAAGTGATATTATTTTGATACAGAGTAAAACATGGGCTAAAATTTCTTCTTACCATTCATGTGAACAAGTTTTATGGCCAATTAGAAATGAAATATATTAATTGATTCGTCATTGTGGATTGGCATTTTCTATTGTTAATTTTTGTCTTTCGTGTATGGTCTTTAACAACTTATATGTCATTTATGATGAGGATGAATTTTGTTTATTTATTTTGTAGAGATAAAGACAAGCTACCAATCCTATAATATGACATTGACTTAGCCCCGTAATAATCAATATACAGATTTTAATTATGGATGTACCTAAATTGCAAGAAAAACAGGTTCTTCCCATGTTATTTTAACAATGATGAATTGTGAAAATTAAACTTATCATATTCACACCTTTTTCTAATTTCTACAAGAATACAAAGTTTATTTATTTATTTAGTCTACAATGTTTATTTATAATTAATCATAGACCGTCAATTAAAAATAATTAAGCATCCATCACTTCTATTGAAACACATCAATGCATGTCATCAATTGAATTTTTCTAAAAACATATTCATAGAATTTAATGGCAGATCTAAAAATTCGAAACAGGGTATGCACGATTACAAGTAAAACTAAAAAATTGAGCTTTCACCAATCCGGGCTAGATTTTCAAGTCGGGTTTTCGGGCTAAACAAACTTTTTCTTGTTTTTCTTGTCATCCAAGTTATCGAATATTTGATTTATTTTATCGAGTTTGGGTTATATAAACGTAAAGATACTGAAAGTTTGGACAACTTTAAGAACTCAAATACGTCATAAAACACTAGTAGGGTATCCGCGTGTTGCGGCTACGGGTATCTTAACATTAAAATTTCTGGCATGCAATGTTTTACGATTATACATAATTTTGTTGTGACAATTTCAAAATGTCGCACTTCAACAGTTTTAGCTTCGGGATATCCGCTACCGCAATACATGGTTACCTTATTGGCTTGTTGTATAAGTGTGAATTCCAATTCCAATCTTGACAATAAAAGATAACTTTAAAAATTTGTCACTTTATAATTGTAAGAAACGGTGTACACTTTTATTATAAAATCGAATTTACAATAAAATAACAGAAATTAAATTGACAGAATTTAAATGACAGAAAGTAATTAACAGTAATGAAGAAAGCAGTAAAACAAAGACGAGGCACATGTTTAACACGCTTCCCTTAAAACAGATTTGCCGTCTGTTTCCCAGGGTACAACGTCTAGCCGGACTTAACAAACTTGCCTGAAAGATCACGGAATCCTTGCGTGTTTCTGATCGACGAGCTGCTGGAAAACTGTCTGATAATGGAGTAAGGAAAAAGCTGCGTTTTTATGATATTTTAACTGAATGAGAAGAGGTTATATTTATACTGAAAACTTTACTTGTTCTCAAAGAAAATATATACCACAGTCAGGAAATCTGTTATAACTAAAACAGATTTCCTGTCTGTCTTTTTAACACACAATATTCTGTTCTGTATCTATTCCTAAAATAGATGTAAAGAATTTTCTGGAAAACAAATCGAATTCGCAGCAAAAAAGATACCGAAATCTGCCCGCACCCAAGCCAGTTTTCGGAGCTGCATTCGTGTCCGCAGGTCGCGCGCTCGTGCACAAGTTCAGTAGCTTTGAACCCGTTTTTGGCCTAGAAATCCCACTTTCTGCACCCCCCCCCCCCCTACGCGCGCGTAGGCGTTGGAGTAAAAACCTACAAATGAATAATGTAGGGTAAAAACTAGGATTTCCTTATAAACATGTTTTCACTTCATGTTTCAAGCGATGTGGGACAAATATTTTTCCAAATATTGTGTTTCACGTGACTCACTTTGAGACACGATATCTCATTCATATTAACTCCATATTGGACATACTTTAGCTCGTTGCGAAGCTCTCTTCGAGGATAACGCAAAGCTACTAAGTACTACGAATATATATAACATATACATATATAAAATTATGTCCAAAGTTTTGCAAAAACTATATTTTGCAAAACATTTTCCAACAATCCCCCACATGAATGGGAATCGGTCAAAAACACACGAAAGTTTTGGCAAAATTTCTGCGGTTAAGTCCTGCATAGAATAGGTAGGTGTAACCCTTTGAACCTTCCCTTGTGAGATGCACTTAGTCTCCTAGATCTGAGTAGATGCGATGTCCTTGAACTCAGCCTCTGTTTACGTAGACGACAATACACACTCACACAAGACTCTCCCTGACCTTGTCAAGTACTCATAGTTGTGTTCGTTATGGTCATGAACACTCGCCTGGTTCTGCAAGAGCTCTTAGAAATTGCGCCCTCACAATTTCCTTCGAAGCGACCCTACTTCTCTCTCACATAGGTGATTTCATCTTGAATTATTAAAAACATATGTTTTATGATTTCATCTTGAATCATTATGCTTTATGATTTCATCCTGAATCATTAAGCCATATGTTTAACCTCTCAACAAGTCACATAGTTTTAGGAATAGACTAGGAAAGTTACTGTATTAAATAACTCCCCCACATTGACGTGACTTCCCCCACATTTCTATGATTAGATTTTCCTATTGAACCCAGATCTTGGGATCTCCAGTCAACTGGGTTAGGTTTTCCTTCATAGAAACTCATTCCTTTAAGGGCTTTAGTCCCATTCCTTTAGACGACTTACTAACTAACTCTCTGCTTAAGCCTTTTGTAAGCGGATCCGCGATGTTATCCTTTGACTTCACATAGTCAATTGAGATAACTCCAGTTGAGAGTAGTTGTCGTACCGAATTATGTCGACGACGGATATGTCTAGACTTTCCATTATACATTCTGCTATGAGCTCTGCCAATTGCCGATCGACTATCACAATGTACACTAATGGCCGTTACCGGTTTAGGCCACCTGGGTATATCCTCTACGAATTGATGTAGCCATTCCGCCTCTTCTCCGCATTTATCTAACGAGATAAATTCTGCTTCCATCGTGGACTTAGCTATTACAGTTTTCTTGGAAGACTTCCAAGATATAGCGGCCCCTCCCAGTGTAAACACATATCCACTAGTTGATCTAGAATCCTTTATGTCAGATATCCAATTTGCATCACTGTATCCTTCAATAATCGCTGGATATCTAACATAATTCAGTCCATAATCACGATTGTATCTCAAATAATGAAATACCCTAGTCATAGCTTTCCAATGTGCTTCACTTGGATTACTAGTATACCTACTCAGCCTGCTAACAGCATATGCTAAGTCAGGTCGGGTACAAGTCATCAAATACATTAACATGCCAATAATTCTTGAATACTCTAATTGGGCAACACCTGCGCCTCTATTTTTAGATAGATGCAAACTGGTGTCAATTGGAGTTCTAGCTAGGCCGGAATCCCCCGCATTATGAATATTAAGAATTTTGTCCACGTAATGTGCTTGACTTAATGCAAGTCCACTTTGAGTTCGTATGATCTTTATTCCAAGGATCACATCAGCCAAACCCATATCTTTTATGTCAAACTTTGATTTCAACATGTCTTTAGTAGACTTGATCATCTTGTCGTTACTGCCAACGATAAGCATATCATCGACATAAAGACACAAGATTACATATCCACTATTTGTGTCTTTGACATAAACACACTTGTCGCATTCATTAATTTTGAATCCACCCTCTAGCATGGCGTGATCAAACTTTTGATGCCATTGTTTTGGAGCTTGCTTTAAGCCATACAATGACTTAACAAGCCTACAAACTTTGCTCTCTTGTCTAGGAGCCATGAAACCCTCGGGTTGGTTCATGTATATTTCTTCTTCTAAATCTCCATTTAGAAAATCCGTTTCAACATCCATTTGGTGAACTTCTAAATTTCATAATGCGACAATAGCAAGAATCATCCTAATAGAAGTTATTCGCGTAACAGGCGAATAAGTATCAAAGTAATCCAGACCTTCGCGTTGTCTAAAACCTTTGATCACCAGTCTTGCTTTGTACTTATCAATGGTGCCATCAGCTTTCATCTTCTTCTTGAAGATCCATTTATAGGATAGTGGTTTACAACCAGGAGGTAAATCCACGAGCTCCCAAGTATGATTTTGTAAAATAGACTCTATTTCACTATTAATCGCTTCTTTCCATCGAGGCCCTTTCGAGGAATTTACAGCTTCTTGATAAGAAGTGGGTTCATTTTCTACCATAAAAGAGACAAAATCGGGTCAAATTATTTCTCGGTTCTCTCCCGTTTGCTTCTTCTAGGTTCAACCTCTTCTTCCTCGGGTTGATCTTGTCTCTCATCTTGGAGATCATTATCATCTCGTTGTCTCTTATCTTGGACAACTGCATCATCTATTCTAGATGTGCTTCCATTTTCATTCTTTAAACAAGGAAATATGTTTTTAAAGAAGGACACATTCCTTGATTCTATAACTGTGTTCTTGTGTATATCTGGATTTTTCGAATCATGTACAATGAAACGATATGCACTGCTATTCTTAGCATATCCAATAAATATACAATCCACAGATTTAGGTCCAATCGTTTGGCCCTTAGGTGTTGGCACAACTACCTTGGCTAGACACCCCCACACTCGTAAGTACTGGTATGATGGTTTTCTTCCCATCCATAGTTCATATGGGGTTTCCTCTTTATCCTTACGAGCTATCTTGTTTAAAAGATAAGTAGCCGTTAGAATGGCTTCCCCCCCACATGTCTCGACTCAAACCAGAACTTAACAACATGGCATTAACCATTTCTTTTAAGGTACGGTTCTTCCTTTCGGCAATACCGTTTTACTGAGGTGAATAAGGAGCAGTAAACTCGTGTCTAATTCCATGTTTTGCACATAGATTAGCAAAAGGAGACACATATTCACCTCCTCTATCACTTCGTACAACCTTGATTTTCCTACCAAGTTGATTCTCAACTTCGGTTTTGTATAGAACAAACTTGTCTATAGCTTCATCTTTACTTTTCAACAAGTAAACGTAGCAGTACTTTGTGCAATCATCAATAAACGTGATGAAGTACTTATTGCCACCTTTTGTGGGTAGTAATTTCAAATCACATATGTCTGTGTGTATCATATCAAGTGGTTCGGTTTTCCGTTCAAACGATTTGAAAGATGATCTTGTAAGTTTGGCTTCGACACAAGTTTCACACTTATAATTTGAATCAATATGAAAATTTGGTATGCCATTAAATTTAATCAAACGACGCATTGAATTAAAATTAACATGTCCAAGACGGCTATGCCACACATTAGAAGACTCAATCAAGTAAGCAGAAGAATTCATTTTATTGATAGCATTCTTAACAACTATTACATTGAGCTTAGAGATACCATTCAGGGCATACCCCTTACCAGCATACATTTGATTATTAGAAAGTACAACTTTACCAGACTAAAAAACAAGACGAAAACCAAACTTATTCAAAAGCCATCCGGACACAAGATTCTTGCGAATCTCCAGAACATACAAGACTTTAGTCAACTTGAGCTCTTTCTCGGATGTCATCTTCAAAATAACATCTCCTTCGCCCTTGATATCAGCAGTTGCAGAGTTGCCCATGTACAGCTTCTCTCCATTGTCAACCGCTCTGAAAGAGTGAAACATACTCTTGTCAGCACACACATGACGGGTTGCCCCAGTATCAACCCACCAATCATTATTATTAGAACCTACCAGGTTAACTTCAGAGATCATGGTAACGACATCAGACACCATAGCAATCATGTCCAAATTATCATTCACCATATTAGCCTCGCGTGGAGTCACCCGCTTTGGCGCTTTGTAATTAGCAACACGATGACCTGGCTTGTCACAATTGAAGCAATTTCCTTGGAACTTCTGCTTCGCAATTCCAGCCTTAGGAGCAAGGTACTCAAACTTCCCTTTGCTCTTCTTGTCATTCTTCCCTTTTCCAAAGCTCTTGCCTTTAGACTTTGAAGAAGACGAACCATGCTTAACCATATTTTCCTTGGCAGAATCAGGTGTATAAGTGTTTTTCTGAGCCAGCTTGTTGTCCTCTTCAATACGAAGACGAACAACTAAGTCTTCAACAGTCATCTCTTTTCGCTTATGCTTCAAGTAGTTTTTAAATTCTACCCAGCTTGGAGGTAACTTTTCAATGATAGCAGCAACTTGAAAAGTTTCACTCAAAGTCATACCCCTCAGCATGAATGTCGTGTAGCAAAACCTGCAGATCTTGAACCTGAGTTATCACACTCTTTGAATCAACCATCTTGTAATCCAAAAAGCGAGCTACCACGAACTTCTTTGTACCAGCATCCTCAGTTTTGTACTTGCGTTCCAATGACTCCCATAATTCTTTGGTAGTCTTAGTCTTGCAGTACACATTGTACAAAGAGTCCACCAAACCATTCAGAATATAGTTGTGACACAAGAAGTCTGAATGTTTCCATGCTTCAACAGCTTGCACGGCTTGTTAATTTTCGGGTACACCTTCTTTAGGAGGGTCCACCTGAGGTACAGTCTCCTTTAAGAACTTCGCAAGGTTCAAAGTAGTGAGATAGAAGAACATCTTCTGCTGCCACCTCTTAAAATTCTGTCCATTGAATTTTTCTGGGTTTTCAGCATGATTAGCAACTGTGTGGGTAACTGGCGCAGTAGTTACTTTCACAGTAGTAGTTACAGGAGTTTTAGGAGTGCTAGTAGACATTCTGAAAGATCAAACAAGATCAAAACACAAACAGTTAGACAACTGTTATAAATCTGTATATAAGAAATTTAGTCATGATCTCTATATACTTATAGTGGATCTGCTTCAAAGAAACTCAATCTTGGTTTCAATGAATCAGATGCAATTATAAAAAATATCAGTTTAACATAAACACAATCTTGGTTTCAATAAACTGATTAGAACAACTGCTAAAAAAAACGTTAACTATTAATAAAAATCTGTAAATTAAAACTGATTTCCAGTGAAACTCAATCCTGGTTTCGGCAGAAACAGTTTGTAAATAAATCTGATAAAATTATTAATCCGATTTTAATAAAAGTTTTAATTCTGTTAAACAGAATCTGTTTTAAGATTGTAGGAAACGGTGTACACTTTTATTATAAAATCGAATTTACAATAAAATAACAGAAATTAAATTGACAGAATTTAAATGACAGAAAGTAATTAACAGTAATGAAGAAAGCAGTAAAACAAAGACGAGGCACGTGTTTAACACGCTTCCCTTAAAACAGATTTGCCGTCTGTTTCCCAGGGTACAACGTCTAAAGTTGTTGTACAGCCGGACTTAACAAACTTGCTTGAAAGATCACGGAAGCCTTGCGTGTTTCTGATCGACGAGCTGCTGGAAAACTGTCTGATAATGGAGTAAGGAAAAAGCTGCATTTTTTATGATATTTTAACTGAATGAGAAGAGGTTATATTTATACTGAAAACTTTACTTGTTCTCAAAGAAAATATATACCACAGTCAGGAAAGTCTGTTATAACTAAAACGGATTTCCTATCTTTCTTTTTAACACACAATATTCTGTTTCTGTATCTATTCCTAAAATAGATGTACAGAATTTTCTGGAAAACAAATCGAATTCGCAACATAAAAGATACCAAAATCTGCCCGCACCCAAGCCAGTTTTCGGAGCTGCATTCGTGTCCGCAGGTCGCGCGCTTGTGCACAAGTTCAATAGCTTCGAACCCGTTTTTGGCCTTGAAATCCCACTTTCTGCACCCCCCTCCCTGCGCGCGCGTAGGCGTGGGAGTAAAAACCCATAAATGAATTGTGTAGGGTAGAAACTAGGATTTCCTTCTAAACATGTTTTCACTTCATGTTTCAAGCGATGTGGGACAAATATTTTTCCAAATATTGTGTTTCATGTGACTCACTTTGAGACACGATATCTCATTCATATTAACTCCATATTGGACATACTTTAGCTCTTTGCGAAGCTCTCTTCGAGGAGAACACAAAGCTACTAAGTACTACGAATATATATAACATATACATATATAAAATTATGTCCAAAGTATTGCAAAAACCATATTTTGCAAAACATTTTCCAACAATAATTACAAAGCACCGTTTTTATCTTATGCCGTTAAGCAAAATATTCCCTTCTATCTTAGAAAGCATGGATACATTTTTTTTGTATACACCGTTTATCACTATGAAATAACTTATTTAAATGATTTATAATATGTGGTTGAACAAAATACATTGTGTGAAAAATACATCGTCTATTCTTTTGGTGCTAGATGTTTAGTACATATAGAGTAATACATTATATAATATTGAGAACATTAAATATTTGATAAAAAAACAAGGAGCAATTGTTATATATATATATATATATATATATATATTACAAGTTGTGGTACATATAAACTCTTTTCTGGAGCAAATGAGTTGCAGAATCTTTCACCACCACCGTTGCCTTTGCCGAGCTATCGTTTTGCGTCGATGCTCACATCAAAGCGTCAATGAGAGTTGGATCATTGTTGGAATAATTTTTTCACCACCACTATTAATGCTCACTTTCATCCACCACTTTTATTTTTTTAATTGAGTTTTTCTTTTACAAATCGGTTAACAATAAGTTGGAATGATGTTTGCAAAATGTGTTATTTTGTTTGTAAATTGTGATGACGGATTGTTTTAATTATAGTATTAATTATGATTTAATTATGTTTGTTTTTGTTGTACACAATGCATATATTATTACAAGTTAGAGTTTTCAAGTTCTTCAGATCAATAACATTTGTGGGCTTTAAAATTGTACATTAGACATTAATCAGTTGTATTACTTAAAGCTTATTTTATTATCTTCAGCATTAAGTTATACATTAAGCTTTATTTATTGGATTATTTAAAATTTTAGCATTTAATAAGAGAGTATCTAATATGCTTTATAAGATACTATAAACAAACATGATTTCTAGTCAACAACCCCATCGATTTTGTATACTCACTAGCCAGGTACCCGCGCAATGCAGCGACGGTTACCCGGTGAATTTTTTTGTGACGGAGGAGGATGTAGCAGATGTAGCAGATGAGGCGGCGGTTGATGGTTGTTTGCATAGAGGAAACTTGTGTTTTAGGTTAGACAATGGTTGCGCATAATAAAGAGAACAAAATTTTGATTGCTTTTTATTTCGTGTAGGTTTGATATGTGTTTTTTATAGCAGGTTTTAAAAAACACTTGCCAACTATAACATGTGTTAAAACTTAATTTATGAGAGACTTGTTGCAACTTTAGGATGAGATTTGAAAGTTTTAACTTCTTTTATTGTTAAAGTACAAGTAAGATTCATATAATACAATAAATATTAAGTTAATCGGAGTAATGTGCCGAGTTATAAAGCTTTAATAATGAGGGAAATAAGATCAAAAAAATCCAAATTTAAGGCATAAGCCTTCTGTTTTCGATTAACATCGACGAATCTATCATAACAATTATAAAACCTAAATGTTTTCTAGTAAATATAATAAATAAGGTAGTTAGCCCGCGCATTGCCACGAGATTTTGTTTGATCACATATATATATATATATATATATATATATATATATATATATATATATATATATATATATATATATATATATATATATATATATATATATATATATATATATATATATATATATATATATATATATATATATATATATATATATATATATATATATATATATATATATATATATATATATATATATATATATATATATATATATATATATATATATATATATATATATATATATATATATATATATATATATATATATATATATATATATATATGTCTACTATCTATATAAAGGATGGTTTTGGAAAACATAATCTTTGCCCAAAATTCTGAAACAATGACACCTGGATAATAAAAAATAATCAACGGCTCAGAAGATTTCGACTCTTTCAGCATTAATGTAAACAAAAACTCTACCAAAAACGGCCTCCAAAAAACCACACGAACACAAAACCTAAACAAAGTTATCAAATTAAAACAGATTCATGACCATGGTTATCACTTATCAAACAATCATTTGAATAGAAATTGAAGAAGCATCTAATTCTATATTCATGTATATGCATCTTCGATTCAATCGGGTATACTCTGAATTTCATCATTCTTTTTATTTACGATAATCTATATAATAGATTTAGTTTGTTATTTTTAAGGGATATATATTTCAAAAAAGTGATTGTTTTCTCATATATAATAATGATTATAAATTTGTGAACATGTGAATCATGAGTTTTAATTCATCTTGGATATAAGTTCTATGTAAATTATAATGTTATATGCATACTAAGTGCTTGATCAAATGCCTAATTGAAGAGAAAAGTTTCTAACCGAAGATCACTTATAGTTGCAGCTTTTTATAATTTCGAATTTACAGGATACATTCTTTTGAAAAGGTATGCATAAATTAAAAAATTTGTAATCTAATTCTGTATATTCTCTGAAGGGTTGTGTCGCAATGACAGTTTGAGTTCCTCTTACTGTCGCAATGACAGTTTGAGTTCCTCTTACTACAAAGACTATTCCTGAAGATGATGTTGAAAGAGTGAAGACGATGCATGAAATTAAAAACGTGTTAAGAACTTATACAAGTGTGTGTCCGTGAAGATGATGTCTGGCAACAAAGGTCCGAATCAAAAGGTGTATTTTGGAGGTATGAAACATTCGTTTGGACTTTATTTAAGATTTTGGCTCGTGTTTCAGTGGAATGGTTTTGTTTTGCGAAGAAGTTTGATTCAACATTGTTTTATTGTACATGATCAGGCAACAATCGAGAAAACAAATCTCAATCCCGATGAAGTTGGATATATTGTTGTTGAATATGTCTTGTGACGGGGATCCCAAAGAGCAAGTGAATGCTGAATGACTGCTTTTAATGATGGTTTTCCTGGTATGTCCTAGACTCGATATAGTGTGTTACCTACTTCTGAGATGATATACTAACATATGATTTATCTAACCAAATAAATTGTTCCATTTAAGATCGTCAACAGAGATGAAGTTCCATCTATTAAAGAGGGATTAAAGGATATAGGAATTGGTGTTGGTTTGGAATCTATGACTGCCCACCCCATGGCTAGGGACAGTTTAGTTAACCCAATGGTATACTGTTATCTACGGCTCACATGTGAATAAATATTCACATATCTCTATATGTGAATGCTTAATCTGTTATAAGCTTATATTTTTCTTTTCAGTGGGTAAAGACAATGGCTTGGTTCATAAAGAAATGTTGCTGCTGCAACTGCCTTTGGTAAGTTTAAGGACGCGATTATTCTCGTCAAGACTAAGGTAATCATATCTTCTTTTGAACCCTGTAATATAATATATTTTAGTTTCAATCATATGAATTTATAAATCTGTTTGTAGAAAATATTTTTGACCCAAAAAACGAATACAAAACACCTGTTAACAATGTCATCCGTCCCTGAACTACTTTTGCAGATCTTTCAAAACTAAAGATTGTATTTGAGAAAGATGGTTTGACCACTGCTGGTACATAAAGAAGCACTCTTCATTAGCCACAAGTGGTATTTCTCTTCATTAGCCACAAGTGGTATTTCTCTTCATTAGCCACATGAGGTCAGTAGATTTAGACAACAACATCCAAACATCCTGAACGGAATGGGTAAAATATATTGACAAAATTATGTTTTAATTTTCAAAAATATACTTAACAACGTGTTTGGTGGTTGTCTAAATGTGTGTTTGGGGTTGTCTAAATGAGGTATGTGAAAAAAAAACAATTGAAAATTATGATTGGTGCTCTGCCAGAAACATGACTATTGTTGGGTTGATATATTATGTGCGTGTTTAAGGATATATCAAGAGTTTTACTATGGTTTTGTAAATTTGTCCCCTGGTTGTAATAATAAGCTGACTACTTAACTACCTTTGTACTATCTAATATGGTTTACATACCTAATACGTAGTATATGATGCTAAGCAAAATACCATGAGAAGTAGTATAACAATGAAGATTTAACAATGGTATAATATAAAAATATATTGATAGGAGCATTTGCATCATTTCAGTTGTCATATGGTACAGTAATTAATATTTTATAGAGATAAAAGTTATGTATTGAGTTTTTTTCTAACTTAAAGTGGTAGACTGGTAGTCATGAATCCATGTGTGGCCACTATTATCTTTAACTAAATAAATGGCTAATTTTTCCTTCTAGATTCAATTTATATCATATTAAATCATCAATGGGCATCCTGGTTGAGAGTTGTAGTCATTTGAGTGCATATTCATCTACTTTAGTGTGACAAGTTTTTGGCATTTGTTAGAATATCTTAAAATTAATTTAGCTCCTAAAATCATGTTGTGTAAACTCTATCGTTCATGCTCTTTCCACAAAGCCTTTTGTGAATGGGGCTGGATATGGAAAAGACCTATTTACAAATGCTTATTTATTCTTAAGTAGGAGCAAACCTCCAAAGTTTCCTACAAGATATAACTGATGCACTTTGCTATAAATGTACTGTGAATGAGCTTATCCATGGACATATCATTCTTTTATCATTTTCTAACAGATTAGCGTTCTCTAAATTAACATGACTAAGGATTACTAAGTTAGCGTATGCAACTATGCACAAATGCATGTAATACTTTTTGGATGAAAAACTGGGCATAACATTGTTATTTGTCTTGAGTGACTAAATTGCGATTGTTCTTATTTTGACAAGTTATTCCGTCTCTTTTAGGTATGTTGCATTTTAAAGATGTAATAGAGCCAAAAAATAAGGCTTATGAAGAAGAATATGATGAAGATGACCCAACGAATCTTCTAGGCGAGAATGATGAAGTGGGATTTCCTACTCGTAACATCAATGTATGAAACCACCTCCTTTTTATTAACGTTTTTTACGTGTGTGAAGTTGAGTAATAATATACGTAATTTTGAATGAAGTAGTCAACACACGGTTCGTAACTCCGTATAACTTTAGTCTTCCATAATATCGTGTTGGTGAATATGTGGACGCAACGGAACTTGTGGAGATGTAAAAAGAAAAAGATACGAAGCCTCAGGTTCGTGCAGTTGAGAGTCCAACAAAATCCCATGAAGATTTAGAATTTTAAGCTTATTTAGCTACTGAAAGTTTGTACATCAGTTAGTCCAAAGTAATTATAGTGTAAAATTATATTTTTGAAGCTAGCCGCCCATCGGGCGGGCCTTGAAGCTAATATATATATACACGAAACATGATAAGTGAAAGAATAGACCTAAAAGATGTTCAACATTTCTTGTTACAATATATAAATTATTCAAAATTATGGGGACATTTAAACCTTGTTAGAAAAAGAATATAGCTTGACACAATAGGTAAATATTTCTGCATGGACATAAGTATATTTACATATCTTTTGCTTGTAATTGAGATGTAGCGCAAGGTAGATTACATAGTGAATGTCAGGGAAAGCTCATTCAAGGTAATAGTAAATCGCATCAAATTATCTCTTGTGGGAAACTTTGGAGGCATTCCGCTTCCAGAGCAAATGAATCTGTAAACGGATTTTCCGTCTTCAGAACAGTCCTCGTTCACAATATGCATGCTCGCATTCCATTTTCCAAATTAGTGTTGCCACACTCTTTTCACTTTTCTTCTTAACAAGACTTTGTACGTGAATCAAGAATGAGTGTTAAATTTCATTTTAGTGATACAACAAGACTTTATGTCATTTAATAATAGATCAGGAAAGATCCATGTAAATCATGTTAAGACAAAACAAACTAAAAACACCATCAAAAGTAGAAAAACTCCACCGAAACTAAAAAATATACCAGCAAAAACACGCAAACTCAAACACCGTGATTAACGATATATGCGACAATGTTGATGGCGGATCCCGATTGTGGTGGAGGAAACGGTTCAAGTGATGTTGTGCCAAAGAGATAATAAATAATTGAAGATGTTCCAAGTTTTTTTTCTCTAATTCTTTTTGTCTTAAAGGTATTATATATGGTTGACGTCTAACTTTAATATTTGAGTTGTTACAACTTACACTTATTATTTATTTAATTTTCATTATATTGAAATTGATGTTATTATGAAATAGCATCTGTTACAAATTTGCATGAGATGCGGTTACAACTTTATACAAGATACATAGTATTTGATTTTCTTAAATGATAAAAATTATGATCCGGTTAATGAATTAAGACAGTTACTTTATTGACTCAATTGTTATGTTTAAGACATACGTTTTGCTCTCTATTATTTGGTTATTGAATTAAGACATACGTTTTGCTTTCTAGGTTAACTAAACATACCCTCTAACTAATATTGACTCAATTGTTAAAGCTACTTTTTTTTAGCAATGTTTGAGGTTTAACTTTTTAAGACTTATATAATTAGAAAAAGACATAAATCTTTTATAAAGTAGTAAGATTAGTCATTACACAACACATTAGAATTGTTATGTAACTAGTTAATCATATTAGTAATAAATCTAATCCATACTAATAGAAGAAAACTTAATTTTATGTGGTAGAAATCTTAAACATCACCTTCCTTAATTTAGTTGATCTTTTCTTATATTTTTTACTTTCACGTCTCTCCTTAGAATAACTCACATACAATTATAAAGGTTATGAAGCACATGGTCGAAATGATGGACACCAGTGCTATGCATAAAAACATTGGGCTCCTTAACCAAAAGTTTTGGGTTCAAGCTTTGGAAATAGAAAAAATTTCAATTGGGAAGGATACTACCTATCGAGATACCGAGCAAACTCCTGTGGGAGATTAGTCCACTCGTCTTAAAGGCGGTAAAAACTCTTCGTTGTAGACTAAAAAAGAAAAGACATTGGATCTACTGCTTTTTACATACTTGAGTTTTTTTAATTTGCCATTTCTTAGTGAGTTTTTTTTTTAATTTTATCGGGGCAATTCCTCTTTACCCAAACATAACATACAAATCTCATTATTAACCGCTTGAAAAGGCAAACCTTAATTCTAAAATTAACATAAAAGCTTTAGAGGTTTAAAGAGATAAACATGCCAAAACAACAACTTAAGAGCAAACGATACCTAAAGTGACAAAGTAACATGTGTTTTATGTAGCTTCCAATTTTTGGAACTATTTCTATGACATATTTCAACAAACACGTTAAATGCATGGGTATTAACTTGTAGAGATGATAATGAATTCTTATGGGTTTGCCAAAACATGATTAACTAACAAAGACAAGCCATGTATTCGTTGAAATATCTAATATTAGTTGAAATAAAACATAATTATTAGAAGATGATTTAAACTTTAGGGTTATATGGTAAACTTAATAATTTGTATGACTTGTTCATCAATTTTCATGATTTTGTATTTGTTTTTATTTTAATAAAGTTTCTCCTTTGTTTATTCGAATTTATTTGTTTGTTTTGTTTTTAAATTGCTAAAAGGGATGGATACGGTTCACCATAGCTCAAGTCATAGCCATGGCGCAAGCTCGATGGCGCCAAACACCACACCTTCGTTCGCGTCATAGCTTTTGGCGCCGTACTCACCAACCCAAAATGATACTATAACGCGAGCCTATGACGCGAGACTGCACCATGGCTGCGTTATAACCAAAAATTTTATTTATTTATTTATTTATTTTTTAGACATAACGGTTAGTTACCATTTTTTTCAAAAAAGTCAAATTTTTTGACCGTTGGGGGTCAAATATCACTAGTACAAAAATGGGTTTCGTTCACACATACCGAATTTTGTGTAGTCACAAATAATTTTTTTGTGTGACTGAATTCACCAGTCATAAATAAACGGTCACACTTGAAGTCAGTTTGGATGACCATTTCGTATTTTGTTTGTCACGCATATGAATATTTACGTGACTAGGGCTAACAAATGCTTTTTGGATGAGTCGTTAGTCATTTAATAATTTGAGAGTGTTACCGAATCAAAGTCTGGTTCAAGTAGTAGTCACATTATACCTATACATGTGTGACAAATATTTGTCATACACACATTGAATGTGACCAAAAATCATATATGGTCACATAGACTTATTTTACAAGTGACAAATTGATAAACAAGGTTGTCACACATATTATTTTAATGTGACTAGTATATTTTGTTAAATGTTAACCACATATGAATTTTGTGTGTGTGGCAATTTGAAAGTAGGTATTGAAACATTTGCCACTATATTTATTTATATGTGACAAATATTTTACAATTACTTGAAGACTGTGATCAAATATAGTACATGATCACACTAAATCATCAAACAATTATGTGACTATAAATTTAGCAATAGTCACACCATTTAAGCAAAGTGTAACTAAATTATATTTATGGTCACATTATAATGGGATTATATGTGACCAACATATTGAAAACGTCACACAGTAAAATATTCATGTGACAAATGTTTAGAACCAAATGTATTCTCAATTTTCACTAATCTTGATATGAGTCATATTTTTAAGTGTTTGTATGACTAAAGTCACTACATATATTCACAACAAGTAATTTTCTATGTGACTAACTAAGCGCATAAAATAATAGTTTGTCTCAACAAGTATTTTTTATGTGACTAACTAAGGCCATCAAAAAAAATTTATCACACAAATTTATGAGAAGTGTGTCGAAGCTTCCTTCGTATTCCCTGCATGCATTGAGTTTAGACTATTTGCCATTATGGTTTGTAAATCTTCATTTGCCCCGATAAAAAACTGTGGTTGTTATGGGTTGTATAAATACCTTGCCTATGGTTACTAACTTCACCAACTACCGATCATTTTCTCCAAATCAAAAACACCTTTTTTCTTTCAATTAGCCAGATCGATCCATGGCAGATTCTCAAGGAAGTACTTCTGATGCAAATGCCACCCCTGTATTGGACGAGATTATGCAACTCACTGGTGGTGCACATATTTCGTATGCCATAAGGGTGTACTTGGAGCAACAGATTATTGAAGAGAAGGATTTTACTAATGATATTCGGGATTTGATTGAACCAGTTAAGGTAAGCCTAAAAAGGGTTCGTACTACACTT
Source organism: Glebionis coronaria (assembly GCA_025667525.1). Classification (NCBI taxonomy): domain Eukaryota; kingdom Viridiplantae; phylum Streptophyta; class Magnoliopsida; order Asterales; family Asteraceae; genus Glebionis; species Glebionis coronaria. The sequence continues at coordinate 8,708,571 of CM046878.1, read as the reverse complement.
GTTGAAATGAAGACCAAGCATCCAACTGCTGAATGGGAAGAGTCTATTGAAGCTTTTATGGGTTTAAAGAAGAGGTTGGAGTTGAAGCTTTTTCGTTTGAACAAGATTTTCCAAGAACAACTTGAAGGTGTCGATGAGTTGAAAGCTTGGTCCACTTCAATGGAAATAGTTCCACCACCAGAAGAAGAAAATGTTTGATGATTGTTGTGCATGGGCACATATGTTTGTGTTATTTTTTACCATCAATATGCAGTTTGGGTATGTCGTGTCTAATCCAGTTATTTTTATTTAAGTTAATGTACTATGTATCCATGTTTTGTTTAACTACATATGTAATATGGTGGTCTAATGGAAATATTTATGTTTAATTTGGTTGAATAGCCTGCTATTGTGCTTATCTTAATTGGTTATTACATCTTAAATTGATCTTTAACTTATAGTTATGGTTAATATTAGTATCTGTTGTAGTTTTTGGGGGTTAAGATAGTAGAATGTGCTGTGTGTATGAAACTAAAGAAGGTACATGAACTGATTTAAGTATGAATTGGAGAACAAACTTGACAAGTATGAAAAAATTATGTATTATAGATTATTCAAACTTCTTGCAGACACAAACTTATAGTCTTGCAGACACAACCTTATACTCATTATGTCAATAGATATATATACATAATGCACTTCAGCAATGAGTAGATTTTTGCAATACATGCTAATCACAAAATTTGTGAATAAAGACTGAAATTAAAACCAACTATAACCTATTGTAACTAAACCCTAGGTGTGCAGGCAATATGAGGTTTAAATCATGTTGTCAATAAGCTTAAACAACAATCCCAAACACCCCTTATGTTGAGCAGGATATCAAATTTACAAAGGAATAATGAACTTTAAGCAATTCTAGGGCATGCAACCAACTTGAAATATAAAGGTGAGCAACAAAAGACTTAAATAAGCTGGATAATCAATAAAATAAGCATTCAAAATCCAAATCACTAGTAGAGTTGCAAGTTATACCTAGGCTGATGTACATCCACACCAACCTTGCAAACTAATGCAATAGCTATATGTACATTGTGCAGTTCAGTAATTGCAACTCAAATCATCAAATTGAACACTATAGTCGAACACAAACTTCACAATTACGACATAATTCACTAGGACATATTATGAAAACATATATCGACACTGCAGACACAAATATAGAGTAAAAAAATACTATGTAGTATGTCACTAGCTATATAAACAGATATGCAACTCAACTCACCAATTTGAACACTCTTTTTGAACATAAAGTTTCACTAGTATGACAGAATTCAATATTTCAGATTATGAAAACTTACATGTAATTAGCTATATCAGCAGGACACAATTGAAATCTAAATTTCATAAAAACATAATTAAAAGAACCACTGAATGTAAAAAAAATTATATTCAAATAAAAGAGATTACAAGTGTTTTTGCAGGAAAAATGAAAGATTAAATGTGTGATATGAACACAAACATAACTCCTTAAACAAGTACTAGAATTCAGATATTCCTATCCTCTAAAAGAGAAAGTTAAATACGATAAAAGGCCGATTGTGCCAACTTGAGCATGAAAGGCTTCACTTGGTTTTTCGTATGACAACTCCTTCACCGTCGGCTCGATAGTAGTCACTGTGTGAATCATCACCTACATGTACACCTAGCAAAGTGTTATCATTGTTATGGTGAATGACTGTACTAAATTCTTCATCGACTTCTTCATATTGTATCTTTGTAATTCTTGCTAGGTGTCGTGAAGACAATAGACATATTTTTTTGTACCTGGTCTTGGACATAAAACACTTATCCTACTTGTGAGCCAAATATGAACGGATCAGCCTTATGGCCTAAGTTATTCAGGTCTACCAATGTATAACCAAGAAGTTTATCCGTTTTGACTGCTTTATTCTTGTGATTAACTGAAATTGCGTATATTGAAGTTCGTTTTCTCTTGATTCTTGACCAATTGAAAGTCCTAAAAATATCAAGTTTATTATTGTTCTTGGTTGATATGTTTTTTTGGATATTCTATGTCTATTTCAAGCAACAAGAAAAAAATGGTGAAAAATATTAAGCTATATATCCGTAAAACACTTTGCAATTACCAAATATTATTCACAAAAGCCCAAAATACAAAAACATGAAAGTAATGTGCTCAAAATGTAAAGTAATTGAAAGTTTAAAGCTTGAAATGTAAATTTCAGAAAGTTAAAGGACTTAAAATGTAAATTCTAATAAATTTTAACTAACTTTTAACAAACTAACAAACTGCCTAACTAATAATGACAAGTAACAGAAAGTTAAAGGATTAAACTCTAGCAAACCCTAATAACTTGCAAATTTAGCTACCAATGCAAACAAGTACAAACCCTGAGGACTAAAATGCAAATAATAGAGACTTAATCACAAAAACGGGCACATTCAAAGATTAAGCTCATATAAGCTCAATTCTGGACCAAATAAGCTCAAACAAGTTTCAAAATGTTTAAAATTGAAAATTAACTATGTCTGTTTAAGGAAATTGCTTAAAACCAAGTAAAACTCAAACTAGCTTATCCTAATAAGCCAACATTAAGCTAACTAAAAAGCCAGACATCCACATCTTGATTTTAATGCTCAAACTTATCAATCATCTTATTAAGAGTATGGAATGTCTTTTCTTTTTGAAAATGATCAAGTGAATAAGCTGGAAAATGGATTTAAGCTGAAAAGTGCTTATTTGACTAAGTTTGACCAAAAATGCGAAAAAGCTAAAAACTTCCAAAATTACTCAAGACATGTTTCTTAACAGATTTATGAAAGAAAATAGCTAGATTGATGAAGTAGATTTGGCTATCTAAGAAAACAGTCACCCTTTTACATCAGAAACTTGCATTTGCTAAGATGCTTATTTATAAGCTGATTTTGAACTGAAAATAGAATACTGTAGAAATTCCTTGCTCAGACTTAAACCTTGGATGTTAAACTACAACTAGGAACTGGTTTCAAGCAATTTGACTAAGAAATGAACAAATGGCATAGGATTGAAATGAGTTAGTTTCTGAATGAAAATGAAAACAAACTTTGACCCAAACTTTTTTCAAGCCATTTGCCTTTTTAACCTTAGCTTTGACTTCAAAACCAAACAAAATTGTTTCCAAATGCTTACTGAATATGAATAAGCAAAGCTTGAAAAGTTTAACAAACTTGTATCACAAAAACTTGACAGATCCAAACAACAGTAATCAAGACTGATATGAACTTTTTCAAAGAGATTTTTAGTAAATGAGTGAAACAAGCTAAACCTGATATCACGTCATGTTCTATGAGGAAAATGAAGAGTGTTTAACCAATATTCAGGCTTGTTAGCAGGTTTAAACATAAAATGAACTCAAAAGCACTTGACTAATGAATAATAGTCTAAAATCAAGTAATAACAGTCTTAATCTAGAAATCTACTCACAAGCTATCAAATGCACAAGACTACACTAAAACAAACCAAATCACATGATCATAGCAGCAAAAATTGTTTACACTAGAATTGAGCATGCAATCTTCAATTTAGAGGAACTAAAATCAGAATTAACAAACTTTTTAGCTAAAGGCCTCCACTGAAGGAGTAGTGTGGCGCTGAGCCAACTAGAAATCACAAGAGCACCACCATTACACCACCAGTAACCATATTATCACCTCCGAAAGCTTTTTCTGAACAAAATCACACCAAACTGCTACAAAGGCTACTCATGAATTAGAAAGGACTGCTTTTGCTATGAAACTGGATGTAATATTCTAAAAACTTCTCAAACAAACTCTATTGATCACTTAAGATCAATGTAATCACAGACAATAATAGGATTGCAAGTAATGGTAAGTGAATTGAAGATAAGAGAAAGGAAATGGATATTTTTGGGATTTTATTGATGATTGAAGGAAAAGTAGTTACAACTGTTTAAACTAACTCCTAACTAACTCTCAAGAGTGTGTCAAACACTTGAGAGAAATTGCTAACTGAATGAACAAACAGAGATGAGAGGCAAAATCTAAAGTGTGTGTTTTTGCACACTTAGCTACTTATTACAAATGAAAGTACAAAGCCATATTTATAGAATTTGGAGATGATGAGCTGGGGAGGTCTGACGTGTCTTGCCCAATCAGGAGTTGCCAGGTGTCAAAATCTGGTAAATTGCAAATTCCACTTCAAGAACAAGAAAGGGGTTTTCTTCTCCTTTGAGTTTCAGCTTAGTTGACTTATGTAGTTGAATTCGTCATCTCAAACCGAGCATTTTTCATGTAGAAATCTTTTAGTGAAATGCATTGTAGACGAATCCACGTTCTGGGCTAGTTTGAAGAAGAGAGTGACATGTGGCAGCTTTTGATTTGTTATTTGCCCTTCACTCGGATCATTATCCACTTTGGATAATTAATATATTGCATGGCGAGTTCTGATTGGTCCAAAAAGAGAGATAGTGGGAGCACTGTAGCAGATTCGCTCATTAATTGAAAGGTTGAGCTGGCAAGTGTGCTGGCGATCCATGACTCAACTTTCTAGCATTTTGATTGGTTCATAGCATGTTGACACGGATTGATATCAAAATTGAGGCATTTTTGACAAATTCAGTCCTTAGACTTTGGCAGATTCATCATTTGAGCTTAATTCTTCATTTCTTTGGAAATTTTAGTCCTTTGACTTGCATTCTTGTTCATTTGACTCCCTTGACTTGGTTAACTTAAAGTTTGACCAATTTTGACTTTGATCTTGACTTTTCCAAAGTTTGCATTTAAGTTCCTCAACTTTTGAATATTGTCAAGATAGGTCCTTCATCTTCAGTTGACTTGTCATCTTTTATCATTCTCTTGTATTTTCATCATAAATGAGCTTGATTTCTTCTTGTTTGCTTGAAATTGTATCCTTGTTACCTATTTAAGCACAAACACAAAACACACCACATAATTCTGCTTTATAGCATAAAAGTTAGGTATTTTCCATGTGTTTTAGGATGATTTGTTGATTAATTGATATGAGATTTTGCTCATATCAAATCCCCTACACTTGAACATTGCCATGACCTCATGCAATGCTATATTTTAAAGCACAATTTTACATTTTCCTCATAATTAACTTAGCTTGGCCAATATGGAATGCTATTACACTATTCTACTCTATATGATGCATGATTTTGATTTTGTACAATGCAATGCAAAGAAAACAATTCTATTTATATATTTTTGAATTTTCTTGAAATGGTTTTGATGGAAATCTCATAAAGAAATCATTGACTTAAACTAGGGCTTTGGTACCATGGACACTTATCACCCTCAAGTTTCATTTTCCCCATACCAAGCTTAAGAATGGGACCATTGCATTCACAAGTAAAAAGTGCATAAACTTATTCATGACAACTAAATGTGGAACCGGTTATTATTTGAGCAAATTGCTTGAAGGAAATTTGTCATTATTTGAAGCGTGCAATATAAGAAATGTAAAATCCAAAAATAAGGAAGCACGGTTTTAATCCTAAGTAACCCTCTCATCCATTACTTGAAAAACCGCTCACAATTAATATAAGTCCGTTTGAAGAGTAATAAGTCATTCGCCTTATGTGTAAAATCCTTATGTCATGCATTAATAAGTAGCTACACACTCGCTAAGGAAAGAAAAATAAAACTCACGCAATAATTTACATCCGCCGCCTTTTTGAGACTTTGGATCTTCAATCCCGCAACCCGTCAAGGTAATATTGGATTGGAGCAACTATTAAATCCCCGCAACCCGTCAGGGTAATATTGGAATCTAATAGTTACTATAATTAACACTTCCCTGCCCCTCTTGGGAGTCTTGTATAATTATTTTATTTTTTTCTTTTCTTTTTCTTTTTCTCTTTTTTTTCTAGCCACTCATTTTTTTCATAAGCCTCTCTTATTTTTCTTTATTCCTCACAGAGAAAGTTGAAAAGAAGAAAAGGAAAAACACCCGCTAAGTATTAAGAATGCCATAAGTCTAGTACACATAAAACGTTCTAACTTAGAATCTTAAGACGTACTTATATCAACCATGAATGATTAGACAAAAATGCATAAGAGACTACAAACCAATTAAAACCGTTCTTGATTATTTATTAACATATATACATGCGAAGAAAATAGAGGTAAAGAAGAGAAGGGTTTAGCCACAAGTAATCATCATGAAGTTTATCTAGCCCTTTTATACTTGCTTTAACTCTATCATTTCCCATTCTCCACATATTTAATATCTCAAATAATGAGAGTGGTGGATGCTTAGCCTAATAGACCAATGAAGGACTACATGGTTAAGGATACTAGCTAGAGAATGCTTGGATAAGCAAGCTCGGGTTGAGTCAAAAATATCCATGGCGGGCCTACTATGTCAAAGAAGTCTAAATTTGTTAAACCATGTCCTTATTATATTTTTTTATTTTTATACTTTTAATGAAAAATAAAAGAAGAAATATATACAATGCAAATGGGTTATGCAAATGAAAAATGATTGATGCAAAAATTATGAATGCATATTTTTGGTGGCCAAAGTAGATCAAAAATTTGAAAAATGTTTGAAAAATTAATTTTCAAGTTATCATGAAGGTCAATGACAAAGTCTAGGTAAGGTCACTTCGATAGAAGACCCCCCCTACACTTAAGCTAAACATTGTCCTCAATGTTTAAGAGCATGGAAGTATAAAACTTCCCCTACACTTATGACAATGAATAGACTTTGCTTAACCCAAGCTAAGGAAAGATCAACTATAGTGAATTCATTTTTAAGCACAATGTGTCTATAAAAAACCACAATAGTAACAAAGTGAACCGGATACAAGGGCCTCATCCATAAGCTCCAAAGCAGGTGATGAGTGAGCAACCCTACAAACAACATGAAGACAAAAAGAAGGTCTCCCCTACACTTCTCATCAACTCTCCATCCTTATTTCTAACCTACAACACTCTAAGTCTAAAACCTCTAAACCTAGTTATTCAAGCTTGATTTAAGGAGTCTCTAGCTCGACTCTTCCCACAATGAATTAATTCATGGAGAAAATAGGGATCTCTTGGACCATTTCCACGGAAATGTCCTCCCCAAAATAGTGCTTAACACGGTGACCATTCACTTTGAAATTTGGACCATCGGGTTGTGAGAACTCAATATTTCTATATGGAAATACTTGAGCAATAGTTAATGGACCGGACCATCTCGACTTAAGCTTGCCCGCAAAGAGTTTCAACCTTGAGTTAAGGAGAAGAACCAACTCTCCAACTTTGAACTCACGGTTCTTGATCTTAGCATCACGCAATTGCTTAGTCTTTTCCTTATAAAGCAATGAGTTCTCATAAGCATTGGCTCTCAATTCATCCATTTCATTGAGTTGGTCCTTTCTATGTGAACCGGCTTGGTTTAAATCAAAGTTAGCCCACTTGAGAGCCCAAGAAGCCTTATGCTCTAACTCGAATGGGAGGTTGCATGCTTTTCCATAGACAAGCCTATATGGAGTACAACCAATTGGTGTCTTAAAAGTCGTCCTATAAGCCCACAAAGCACCATCAAGCTTATCCGACCAAGAAGCTCGATGCTCTCCCACCGTTCTTTCAAAAAATCTCTTTAAACCATGATTTGTGACCTCGGTTTGACCATTGGTTTGAGGATGATACGCGGTAGAAAGTCTATGATTAACACCATACTTCTTCATAACTCTCGTGAATTGATCATTACAAAAGTGAGTACCACGATCACTTATGATGGCCCGAGGTACACCAAATCTAGAAAATAATTGCTTCAAAAACTTCACTACAACTCGAGCATCATAAGTAGGTAAGGCTTTGGCCTCAACCCACTTTGACACATAATCCACCGCTACGAGTATGTACTTATTTCCCTTAGAAGATGGAAAACGTCCCATGAAATCTATTCCTCACACATAAAAAATCTCACATTCTTGAATGAAGTTTTGTGGCATCTCATCTCGTTGAGTAATTTTTTCTTGTCTTTGACATACATCACAAATTTTCACCTTCTCTTGGGCATCTTTGTATATGGAAGGCCAATAGTACCCCGAATCAAAGACTTTCTTGGCGGTGTAGTTGGGTCCAAAATGTCCACCCGTAGGTCCCTTATGACAAGCTTCTAAAATCTTAAATTCCTCAGGACCATCTACACACCGTCTAATGATTTGGTCCTCACATTGCATAAATATGTAAGGGTCATCCCAAAAGTAATACTTCACTTCCTTAAGAAATTTCTTCTTTTGTTGGGAAGTGAGACCCTCTATTAGCACATCCCCCACAAGATAGTTTGCAATATCCACAAACCAAGGGGTGGCATCCTCTTGAGAAGAGATAGACATGAGCTCCTCTAATGGAAAGGATTCATTGATTTCCTTATGAGGAAAATTTCCTTGAAAATGATGCTCAAGTCTACTCAAATGATCCGCCACTAAATTCTTGGCTCCTTTCTTGTCACGAATTTCTATCTTAAACTCTTGTAGAAATAAAACCCATCTCAAAAGTCTAGGCTTAGCATCTTGCTTTGTCATGAGGTACTTGAGAGCGGAATGATCCGTATACACTATGGTTTTGGGTAGCACAAGCTAGGGTCTAAATTTCTCAAAGGCATAGACTATAGCAAGCAACTCTTTTTCCGTGGTGGTATAATGAAATTGTGCACCCGTCATGGTTTTACTAGCATAGTGTATAGGTTGAAAATGCTTATTCACACTTTGTCCTAACACGGCCCCACGACATAATCACTAGCGTTACACATAAGCTCAAAAGGCAATTCCCAATTTAGAGAAACCAAAACGGGAGCCTTAGTCAACTTTTCCTTAAGTATCTCAAAAGAGTTCAAACACTCTTGGTTGAAAATGAAAGGAGCCTCTTTTTCCAAGAGGTGGGTCATCGGTCTTGCTATCTTAGAGAAATCTTGTATGAAACGTCTATAGAACCCCGCATGACCCAAAAAACTCCTAACTCCTTTCACCATGGTAGGTGGGGGAAGCTTAGCAGTCACATCTATCTTAGCACGACACACTTCTAAACCTTTGTTAGATATCTTATGTCCCAAGACTATCCCCTCTTTAACCATGAAATGGCACTTCTCCCAATTAAGAACAAGACGTGTTTCTTCACATCTCTTTAACATACGTTCTAAATGGGAGAGAAAAGAAGTGAATGAATCTCCAAAAACCGAGAAATCATCCATGAAAACTTCCATAGTTTGCTCAATCATGTCATGGAAAATTTCCATCATACACCTTTAAAATGTCCCCGATGCATTACACAAGCCAAAAGGCATTCTCTTGTAAGCAAATGTACTGTAGGGACAAGTGAATGTGGTCTTTTCTTGATCCTTAGGGTCAATGGGTATTTGAAAATAACCCGAGAATCCATCTAGAAATCAATAGTACTCATTTTCCGCTAAGCGTTCAAGCATTTGGTCCATAAAAGGCAATGGGAAATGATCTTTCCTAGTAGCATCATTGAGCTTCCTATAATCAATACAAACTCTCCAACCCGTAACAAGTCAAGTAGGAATAAGCTCATTGTTCTCATTGGGCACTACGGTTATTCCACCGTTCTTAGGAACACAATGCACCTGGCTAACCCATGGAGAGTCGGAAATGGGGTAAATCATGCCCGCATCAAGGAGTTTGATAACTTCCTTCTTAATGACCTCATGGATTTTAGGGTTAACCCTTCTTTAGCTTTGAATAACGGGTTGTAATCATCCTCCATAAGGATTTTGTGTATACAAAATGGTGGATCAATTCCTCTTATGTCAGATATTTTCCATGCTATGGCTTGCTTATGTTTCTTAAGGACTTCTTTGAGTTTTTCTTTCTCATCCTCTTTCAAATCTTTAGCAATGATCACGGGTAATTGGTCTTCCCTATAAGAAAGCATACTCTAGGTGGGATGGAAGGTCCTTAAGTTCGAGGGGAGGTGGACTCTCTATGGAAGGTTTTACTATAGATGGATCATCATTGGTTACTTCTTGTGGGATGGGTGAAGGAATGGGATCCTCATTGAGCAACTTTTGGATAGTGAGAATGTCTTCTTCCCAATTAATGGGAGAATCATCATTACCAAGGAAGTTGGACTCAAATTCCTCCAAGAGGAAATCACTCTCTCCAAAAGGTGTTAAGGACGGAGCAATTGAGGCCACGGTCTCTACATGAGGCATGTCTTCACTATTACTCTTACAAGCGTCATGGAAATGCTCATCACACACCTCATCAAGTACATCAACTATGTTAATGGTTTCACAAGTTTGAGACTTCTTAGTCACTTTTCCTAACTTAAACAACACTTTCTCATCCTTAACTCTCATAATTAATTCTCCCTCCGCCGCGTCTATTAGAGTACAACCCGTCCTAAAAATGGTCTACCAACAATTAGAGGAACTCTCGGGTCCATGTCATAATCAACCACTACAAAGTCGGCCGGAAAGGTAAACTTATCCACACCTACAAACACATCCTCCGCAATACCTACCGGGTAAGCTATGGTATGATTGGCTAAATCAAGGGTCATCCTAGTTGGAGTGAGCTCGGGAAGAGAGAGTTTTTTCCAAACCGATAAAGGAATGAGAATTATGCTTGCCCCTAGATCCGTCAATGGCATGCAATTTTCCACCATGGGAAAATTACAAGGGATCAAAAAGTACCCCGGATCTCCAATTTTTGTAGGTAAGGTTTTGAGCAACACGGTGGAACAATTCTCATTAAGGGATGTGTTGGGCAAATCCACCAATTTTTCCTTGTTGGAGAGGAGATCTTTGAACATGTTGGGAATAAATTAAGGCCAAATCACTTGAGCGCTGACAAGAACAAAACAAGCGTTGACAGGAACAAAGCAAGCGCTGACAGCTCAAGCCTTGACAAGCTAAAGTCAAGCGTTGACACATTGAAGACAAGCACTGATAGTAGATATAATCTACACGTTTATTATATTCTAGAATACTTCTAGTAATGATAGAAACAACAATGTATTTTCTATGTTTATCTTTACCTAGAATAGTTGATACGTAGCTTATTGTACAAGGCTTCTTAGTCTATAAAAGAAGGCCTTTAGGTTAATGTTCAATATCAAGTTTTACATAAGTTTTCGTTCATAAACATCTTTCATTGTAAGCAAGTTCGACATTGATAATCAAAGTGAAAGTTTGTTTATATCTTGTGTGTTCTTGTTTAAGTGTTAAATTCCGCATAACACTTAGATTCACAAAGCATATACAAAGGTTTCTCTACGTGTTATACTTGATCTAATCTCGTATACACAAAGCTAATCGATCTAAGTTTGGGATCAACAAGTGGTATCAAAGCAAATAGGTGGAATAGAAGGTTCAAGAAGAAGATGACCTTCAATGCTAAAGACACAACTGGATTTGATAAATCCAAAGTTGAATGCTTCAACTGTCATCGTATGGGGCACTTCATGAGGGAATGCAGATCTCCTAGAAGATCTGATGCTGGTAAACCCTTAAGTCAGATTGTTAAAGCTCAGGATTCCAAAGCTATGGTAGCAATTCAAGGAATTGATGGTACAGGATGGGATTGGAGCTATCTGGCTAAGAATGTTGAAGAGGACAAAGCTTTGGTTGCTGATATTGAAGAAGAAGAGCATGTTGAATATGCTCTCATGGCACACTCCTCCTCTTCATCTGATAATGAGGTATATGATGATGCTTTTTGTAGCAAAGGTTGTAGGTTAAACACTGAAAGACTTAACAAAGAGGTGTTAAAACTAAAAGATGATATGAGCACTGAAAGGTGTAAATTGTCTAATTACCAACTAGCTCTTACTGAAACTGAGAAAAGCGTTTCTGAATACAAGAAAATGGAATTTGACTTAAAAGATAAGATAAATATCTTAAAACATGAGCTAGAGGGTAGTATGGATATTAGAAACATCATGACAAAGGTCAATAGAGACCTACAGGCTAAGTTAGATGAGGCCATTAAGAATAAAGATAATGTTGACCTCAAGATTCAAAGATTTGATAGAGCCACCCAAACCCTAGGAGACTGTGTAGCTAAGCAAAGGGATCCTAAGGACATGACTGGGATTGGGATGAATGATTACTCTCTGGTTCCACCACCAGCTAGTGACTTCTATGGTGTCCCTAGAAAGGACTTGTCTTGGACTGGGATACCAGAATGCCAAGAAGAGGAATTCATTCCTCCACCAAGAGTGGTCACTCCAGTTGAAGAGTATCAACAAAAACTGACTGACCTAAATGAGTGGAAGAAAGCTAACCCTACTTTATTTGTTAAGGGAGGTTTGTTATGTGAAAGTCCCAATGAATCACCACCCATTAAGGTTACTCACCCAATCACTGGTAAAGCTGTTGACCTAGGCTCCAACACTGTTAGAAGACCTACCATTAAATATGCAGAGATGTATAGGAATAATAGGTCACCCAAGAGCCAAGTTAGCAATCATGGAACAGGTTTCTTCTCCTCTAAACCTAAGGTTGTGTCTAAGAAAGCCTGTTACACCTGTGGTAGCTTTTCACATTTAGCATAAAAGTGTGTCAACGCTCCCAAAGCCAGCGCTGATAGGAACAATTTCAGCGCTGATAGGAAGAAAGTCAACGTTGTTAGGAAGTCAAACGTTGTCAGACCCAAACCTTGTGTGCAGCAAAGTCCACAAGTGATTAGACCTGCCCCATTCTTTTCTAGAAGGTCTAACACTCATGGACAATGACCTTTTCAAAAGACAAACACCTGGTCAAATAGGCAATGGGTTCTTGTAGCAAACCCTAGGTTCAACGCTGACAAGGGTAATTTCAGCGTTGACAGGACAAAATCCAACGCTGACAGAAACGTGACCAGACCTAAATATTTGCAGCCACAAGGTAAGGGGTCTAAAGCTTCTTCAAGCTTAACATGGAGACCCAAGAAAGATCAAAACCCTAATGATAATGGGATTTCAATGACTTGCAATAGATTTAATTACATTTCAAAGGTCATTACAAAACCTATTGGGGTTAACTGGGTATTTCATCCTAAAAAGGATGAGAATGGGGTTGTTGTGAGAACTAAGTCTGTTCTTATTGAACAACCAGATGAATCCAAGTCTTCTGAGACTTGGGTTCCCAAAGAAAACTAATTTGTTTTATTTATGTGCAGGGCATTCAAAGACAAATCAATGATTATGGATATTGGGATAGTGGATGCTCAAGGCACATGACAGGAAAGGAAGACTATCTGACGAATTTCACCCCTATTAAAGATGGTGATAAGGTATACTTTGGAGGGGGCTATGGCACCATTACAGGCAAAGGAACCCTTCTCACCAACAATCTGCGTTTTGAGAATGTCTTCCTGGTAAAAGAACTTGATTATAATCTGTTTAGTGTATCACAAGTTTGTGATAACAAAAATAAGGTTCTTTTCACTTATACTGAGTGTTTGGTGTTAAGCAAGGATTTTAAGATCCTTGATGAGAAGTATATTGAATATAGAACACCTAGGCATAAGGACATATATAATGTGAATTTAAATGGGATCAAAGTAAATACCAATATGTCTTGTTTTTATGCTAAGGCCTCAGTAGATGAAAGTAATTTGTGGCACAAGAGACTAGGGCACATAAACTTTAAAAATATAAACAGACTTGTGAGGCTTGGTTTAATTGATGGTTTTCCTGAGAAGGCCTTCCACAATGACCACTCTTGTGTTGCATGTCTTAAAGGCAAGCAGCACAAGGTCTCATTTAAGTCCAAACAGGTGCATACTAGTTCCAGACCTCTTCATATGCTTCACATGGACCTCTTTGGTCCAACAAATATAGAGAGTTTGAATGGTAAGTCATATTGCCTTGTTGTCACAGATGACTTTTCTAGGTTTACTTGGACATTCTTTCTAGCTATGAAGAGTGACACAGCTGATGTTCTTATTGATTTTATCACTCAGATTGAGAAAAGGTCTGGAAATGAGGTTAAAATGCTTAGGAGTGATAATGGTGGAGAATTTAGGAACAAGAAGCTAGATGATTTTTGTGCCAGGAAAGGAATTACTAGGCAATTCAGTATTGCTAGAACCCCACAACAAAATGGGGTTGCTAAAAGGAAAAATAGAACCCTAATTGAAGCAGCTAGAATAATGTTGGCTGATGCTCACTTTCCTATAGCCTTTTGGGCTGAAGCTGTTAATACAGCATGCTATGTGCAGAATAGAGCATTGGTTAACAAAATTCAGAACAAAACACCTTATGAGTTACTTTGGGGAAGAAAACCTAATATTGGTTTTCTCAGACCTTTTGGTTGTCATGTAGTAGTACTAGATACTAGTGATGCCTTAGGGAAATTTAGTGCAAAAGGTGATGAGGGCTATTTCATGGGGTATTCAGTCCAGAGCAAGGGTTATAGGGTTTATCTTAAGGAGGACAAACGTATAGTTGAGAGAGTACATGTTAGGTTCTTGGAGAATAAACCTAGTGATCTTGAAAGTGGTCCTAATTGGTTGTTTGATTTGGAACCCTTATCTAGAACTTTAAATTATATGCCTGTCACTAATCCAGATGTTGTGAAGGTAACTTCAAATGTTGTGGAGGAACAAGTTGTTGATGTTTCAGGTACACAGGTTAATGAGAGGGTTGGATCACAAGCAGAAAAGGCATCTCCTACATTTGAATATGTCACAATTCCCATTTGGACAGATGCTTTTGCTGCTGCTGCTGGACAAGATAATGGTGGTCTCCAAATACCACCAGATACAAACATGCATGGATCTTCAGGCGCTGACAAAGGCAAATCTAGCGTTGACAAGACCAATTCAGACGTTGATGGCTTAGACGTTGACAACAACATTTCAAGCGCTGTTAGCCCAGACGCTGACAACCAAGATTTAAACGTTGACAACACTTATGGGAATCTTTTCTCTTCCAGTTTTGAACAAGGTGGACCTTCCAATGTTCATGAAGAGATTCCTGTTGATCAAAGAGAGTCTGATGAAGAATATATTGGCAACATGGAGCGTGAAATTGAGGACACCAGACTTTTTGAAGGAGGGGTTCTCACTTCCACAATGAAGAATCACCCCACATCTCAGATCATTGGTGATATTATGACTCCAGTTCAGACCAGAAGATCTCATCAAGGTCTTGGTGGGTTTATTGCCAATATACACAAGAAGGTTGATACCCCTCTTGTGCAAGCATGTTTGTTTGCATGTTTTCTGTCACAAGAAGAACCCAAGAAAATATTTGATGCTCTCAAAGAACCAAGTTGGGTGGAAGCAATGCAGGATGAGCTTCACCAATTTGCAATTCAGGATGTTTATAGGAGCTGGTTGATTGTCCTAGATATGTCAGACCTATAGGGACAAGATGGGTTCTAAGGAACAAAAGAGATGAAAGAGGCATTGTGGTCAGAAACAAGGCAAGGTTAGTGGCTCAAGGTTATACACAAGAGGAGGGGATAGACTATGAGGAGGTCTTTGCACCAGTTGCAAGGATTGAAGCTATTAGGATTTTTCTAGCCTATGCATCCTGCATGGGCTTCACAGTCTATCAAATGGATGTCAAGAGTGCTTTCTTGTATGGCACCATTGTTGAGGAAGTTTATGTAATGCAACCTCCTGGTTTTGAGGATCCAGAGCATCCAGATAAAGTGTATAGAGTCAAAAAGGCTATGTATGGCCTTCATCAAGCCCCTAGAGCATGGTATGGTACTTTGTCTACATATTTGGTGGACAATGGATTCAAGAGGGGCACCATAGATCAGACACTCTTTACAAAGAAGAAAGGCAAAGATGTGTTGCTTGTGCATGTCTATGTTGATGATATCATTTTTGGGTCTACTGATCCAAAGATGAGTGAGGATTTCTCCAAGCTTATGATAGACAAATTCAAGATGAGTGCTATGGGGGAGATGAACTTCTTTCTTGGTTTACAAGTTCAGTAGAAAGAAGATGGTATCTTCATCTCCCAGGACAAATATGTTGTTGAGATCTTGAAGAAGTTTGGCTTTTCTCCACATGAAAAGAGGGCTACTACTCCTATGGATAGAGAACACCCTTGGGGAAAGATTGGATATAGGAAAGATGTTGATGTCAGGCACTATAGATCCATGATTGGATCCTTGATGTATCTTACTGCTTCTAGACCTGATATCATGTTTGCTGTGTGTGCATGTGCACGTCATCAAGTGACTCCCAAAGAATGTCACCTTTATGCTGTGAAGAGGATCTTTAGGTACCTAAGATGCTTCCCCAGTCTTGGTTTGTGGTACCCAAAGGATTCACCATTAGAGCTGATTGCATATTCAGATAGTGATTATGGAGGTGATAAGTTTGATCGGAAATCCACAACTGGTGGATGTCAGTTTCTTGGGAGCAGGTTAATATCTTGGCAATGCAAGAAACAAACAGTGGTGGCTAATTCTACAACTGAAGCAGAGTATGTGGCTGCAGCAGCATGTTGTGGTCAAGTGTTGTGGATTCAGAACCAGCTGTTGGACTATGGGTATAATTTCATGCATACTAAGATATTTGTTGACAATAATAGTACTTTATGCATCATTAAGAATCCTGTACATCATTCTAAAACTAAACACATAGAAATTAGACACCATTTTATAAGAGATTGCTTTGAGAAAGGTTTAATACAACCAGATAGGGTTGACACTGAGGAAAATGTGTCAGATTTATTAACTAAACCTTTTGATGCTGGAAGATTTCAATACTTGGTAACAAGTATTGGAATGGTTAATCTCACTTAATATGTGTTTTGGATTCTTTTTGTAAAAGTATGTACAGGATGATGCATTAGTATTATTGGTCTTATTGATGATTTAGATTTTCCACTATATTTTTCTAACACTGACAAAGGTTGCTTGAACACCGATAAGTGTTTTTGCAACGTTGTCAGCAATATAATTGTCTAACGCTGACAAAGCTTCCCTCAACGCTGTCATGTGTTATCGGGGCGTTGTCAGCAACAATGTTAGTTTTGTGGTTTTCAATCTAAATGTGCAGATGGTGTTAGCAGTATACCATTGGATACAGAGTTGCTTATGGATCAATGGAGAAGCATTTGGACAAGTTTTTATTTATGGATGATGGTTGGAATGTTTCATTCCTATCTTGACTTAAATTTTTTATGTTCATGCATGATTTTAGCAAACTTTTTGTATCATCGTTTAAGGGGAGGTTTTAGGAACCTTTAGGATGTTTGGGTATCCATATGATACTCTTATCACAATTCTAGATTGTGTCCACAGGTGAGTATGGGTTAGTTTTACTAAACCATGAGGCACTGTAGCATGCATAGTATATCAACTTTGCATGCTGCCAAGACATTTTTGGCCTAGAATTGGTTGTGGTCTGTTGGGAGACTTGGGAATGATTTTGATATGGGATTTACCTGGGAGTAACAAGGATTTTATAAGGTAACTTTGTTGTTAAGAATTTTGGTTAGCAAGGGACACTAGAGGACTGTTATGTCTATCTTGCTTATGCAAGTGTGCATAACTGGACAGTGCTTGCCGCCCTATAATAATTATCAGCTTTTGGTTATCTTCTCTAGGATAAATTACTTGTTAAGGTCATTTTTCACTTTTTAAAACAATTTTATTTTTTGGACGCTGACAAGATTTTTCCAAGCGTTGTTGTGACCAAATTAGACGCTGACATGGCTTTAGGCGAACGTTGACAAGATTATAGCCGTTGGGCGTTGATAGGTTATTTTTGACCGCTGACACTCAATAGGACCTACCCAGTTGTTACTTTTTGACATATTTTCAAGCCGTAATTTTAGGAGTTGTTACTTTCATTAAATGCATGAGATAACTTATAACTTTTTCAATATTTTCATGATTAGTTTTTGAAAATCTTTGCCTATTTTTGGGCCAATCACATGCATTCTTTCTCTCTTATAAATTTGGCTCCTATTTTAAACAGGGTATCTATAATTCTTGTCTAACACTTTTCTCTTATCAACTTCATCTTCTACACTTTAAATTACCAGCTTTCATCAATGGCACCAAAGTTTAACTCAGCAGAATTGGAATTGGGGTTCAAGTCTCAACACAACATGATTGCTTATCTTGTTGCTGATAATGATTTGTTTCCTCAATACACACAAATGGTGGCGTATTTGAACGCATCCCCACTAAGGTATGCTCTTTCTCATGCACCACTCATTCCAGTCACACACATTAAGCAGTTTTGGAACACTGTTAGTTCCTCAACAGTTAATGGAGTGACCACATTAACTTCTATTGTTCATGGGAGGTCTTGGGTGGTTACTGAGGCCTTGGTACGCCAGGCCTTGCATCTTGATGATGCTGATGGTGTAGCCATCCTTCCCATAAATGAAATAGAACAAGGGCTTAGGGCTTTGGGATATCCTTTTCTTGATGAAGGTACTCTTAATAAGTATCATAAGCAGGAATTTCCCCCAGCCTGGAAGTACCTCATTCACATCCTCCTTCAATGTTTGAGTCCCAAATGTACTGCACACAATGAGATCAATAGATCCATTGCAAGTGCTATTGTGTGCATTGCAACAGGGCAAAAATATAACTATTCTAAAATGATTTTTGAAGGGATGTGTAAAAACAAGGGGACACAAATGACTTTAGCTTATCCCCGTTTTCTGCAAATGATTTTTGATGATCAAGGTTACTGCTCAAGGGATCACAATGATTTTTATAAGATCCCTAAGCAAAAGAAAGCTATTTTTACGAAGATGAATTCACCACCCCATAGAGACTTACCTTTAACCCCAGCCATGCTTGCTGTTATTGCAGCAGCATAACCCCAACCAGACCCCCAACCTCAAATTGAACCTCAACCACAACTTGAACCCATTCCTGAACCTTTACCATCCCCTGACCAAATGCAACTTGACCAAGAACCCTTTGACGCTGACACATCAAATGTTGGCGTTGATGTGCCTATTTTCAACGCTGACACACATCCTTCATAATCCCAAACACCCCTTAACCAACCCACATCTACCATTCTTCCACACCATCTTCCACACCACCTGGATATAGGTTGATGAAACGCCAAAGGACTACTGGAGTGTTCTCCTCTGGTGGTCCTAGCCATGAAGCAGAGAGAACCACCACCACAAGTGTGGCTGGTGACCTGGATGAGGCTGGGACTATTGGTTCTGGCTTAGATGCTGGCCAAGGCAGTCCCACCATAATTAAGTCCTCATCCTTGCCCAATGAACCTGACTTGGGAGGTCAAATTCCCATTTCAGAAGAGGGCAGACTGGAACCAATGACTCTTTTGGAATTGACGGCAGTCTGCATTAGCTTGCAAAAGCAAAATGCAGACTTAGTACAAATTGTCAGCTCTCAAGGCCTTGAACTCAAGCAATTGAGGGAGAGGATTGTTGTTTTGGAAAGTGATCGTGTTAGAAGGGGTATGGAGGAGTCTTCCAAAGGGGAGGAAGATCAAATAAATCTGAGTGATAAGGGCAGCCAAGATGGTCAATCAATGGATGTTGCTGAAGCCCTTACAACTTTGAAGGAACAAACAGGTTTTGATACGTCTTTAATCTCTCCAACCAATCTAAATTTATCATTTACAGCTATGTTGAGAGAGGTTACACAAGGCGCTGAGGGAAAATATTTGAGCGTTGACAAGGCAAATTTGAACGCTGATAGGATAAATTTGGACGTTGACAGACCTGCACATGAAGGTGATGTATTCCAGTCATCATCTATCATCAAGGAAGTTTCTACTCAGGTATTACCATCTACCTTACCAACCATTGCACCATCAGATAAGGGTAAGGGTAAATTGGTAGAAGAAATTGTTCCAAAGGATGCAGCCCAAGTTGAATTTGATAGAAGATTGGCTGAACAAATGATGGAACAAGGTGAAAAGGAAAAGTCACCATTTGTTGTGACTTCTGAAGAAGAAAGTGATGGAGCTAGCTCAGACTTAAGTGTGATGATTATAGAACCAGAAAGGCTTGAGTATGGTGATGAGCTTGCTAGGGAAAAGTTGAGAGACTTAAAATTGCAAGTTGACTTTGACATGCCAGAGGTGGTTTAAATGTATAATTCTTGGGAAGAAAGCTGCATGGATAATCCAGACTTGACCATTTCAGATCAAATATGGGGTTTGGAACTTCTTCTTAGAGTTCAGAAGGATTGTAAGGTGATTTTGAAGCACAAGGCAAGTAATATTCTCTCAGAGTTAAAAAGGGATAGAAGGGAGCTCTATTTTATGTTGCTTAGATGTCATGGAGTTGGATGGACACATCAGAAGTTGAAGGCTTTGACATTTGATGAGTTGGAACATAGGGCTTATCCCATTTGGGTGAGAGTGCAGGAAGCAAACACTCTCAGACTTCTTTCAGATGAAAGAAAGGAGCAACTTGCAGAAGAGATGGAAATCAAGAAAGCTATGATGATTCCCAGGCCAGTGAAGAAGGGATTTAAACTTGAGTTTCCAAAAGATATGGATCCACTATATCCAAGTGAAGCAGTTATCAGAAAGAGCCTCAAGCTCTCCCCATTAGAAGTTTCAGATATGGTGCAAGTGTTACCATTAGATTCCAGGAATCCAATTGTGAGTTATGATGAGGATGAATGTGGATTCTGGAAGATTGGCAGATTTGGCAAGGAGGTACACACTTTTACCACTCTCATATCTTTATTTGCAAGTTGTGATAGAGAAGACTTGGTGGACCTTTGGAGGTTGCTGGAGACCAAGTATGAGGCTGAAGCACCAACTTCAGCTAATGGAATAAAACTTTGGACCACATTCAAAAGAATGTGTGGGACAAAAGAGGAAGATCCTGAATTATGGAAGGATCTTGAAGATGACCTCAGTGGTCTTCAATGGAGGTTATATTCAGCTGCTGGTGTATACCATTTGAGTTCTACAAAGTTTGCTGAGTATTTACTTGTGGATGCTCGGTATTTCATATCCAAGGCTGTTTTGGAAAAGATGAAGGACACTCAGCTGGAGATAGATTATTCAAGTGACGTGGCAAAGGATTTGATCGGATTTATTCATTACCAATATGAGAAGATTTGTCAGACTCCTCCAAGTTCTTAATGCTTATTCAGAAACTTGATCATAAGAGTGGATATCAAGTTTAGGGGAGGATTGTTGGGAATAAATTAAGGCCAGATCACTTGAGCGCTGACAAGAACAAAACAAGCGTTGACAGGAACAAAGCAAGCGCTGACAGCTCAAGCGTTGACAAGTTAAATTCAAGCGTTGACACATTGAAGACAAGCACTGATGGAAGATATAATCTACACGTTTATTATATTCTAGAATACTTCTAGTAAGGATAGAAACGACAATGTATTTTCTATGTTTATCTTTACCTAGAATAGTTTATACGTAGCTTATTGTACAAGGCTTCTTAGTCTATAAAAGAAGGCCTTTAGGTTAATGTTCAATATCAAGTTTTACATAAGTTTTCGTTCATAAACATCTTTCATTGTAAGCAAGTTCGACATTGATAATCAAAGTGAAAGTTTGTTTATATCTTGTGTGTTCTTGTTTAAGTGTTAAATTCCGCATAACACTTAGATTCACAAAGCATATACAAAGGTTTCTCTACGTGTTATACTTGATCTAATCTCGTATACACAAAGCTAATCGATCTAAGTTTGGGATCAACAGAACATCTTAGCAAATTTTAGCATATAAGCAAGAGCTTCCGCAAAGGAGATGTTTATGTTGAGTTGCTTGAACATCCTCAAAAAGTTTGTGACTTGTATATCATCCTTGTTTTTCCAATTTATCCTTTCTCAATCTTGAAGGGTAAGGAAGGTTTGGTTTAGGTGTAGGTGGAGTAGGTGTTGTAGTGGAAGATTTTTCTTTGATAGCTTCTTCATTGGGAGTTGTGGAAGGTAAAGGATAAATGGGTATAGGTTGAGAAGGTGTTGGTGGTGAGGTAGTAAAGCTTGGAGGTGGCGAAGAAGATGTAGAAGGCTTATCACAAGATGGAATCATAGTAGGCTTAACAATAGAAGGTGTAGGTGGTGAAGGATCATTAGTCGTTTTTCCACTTCTTGTTGTAATAGCATTGACATTGGCCCTCGGGTTTGTTTGTGTGTTAGATGGTAAAGCCCCTTGTGGTCTTTGACTATGCATAATTTGGTTGTGAAGAAGAGCAAATTTCTTGTTGTTTTCCTCTTGAGCCTCTTTCATTTATCTTTCATAAGAAGTAAGCTTTTGAAGAATCAAATCCATGGGGTTAGGTTGCACATTCCCTTGATAAAAACCTTGGTTTGGATAGGGTGGAGGTGGTGCTTTAAATCCTTGATTTGGTGGATAAAAGTGATTTCCTTTATTGTGAAAGTTGTTGGGTGCTTTATAGTTGTTCCCTTGGTATTGTGGTCTTGGCCCTTGGTTCCTTTGTAATAATTGAGGGGGATTTGGTTGAGTAAGGGTGGGTGGATGGGGTGGGAATCCCGGTGGAGCAAGGTAGTTTTGAGACTTGTAAGAAAGGTTGTTTGGATTGATGTTGGGTTTGAAATGTTCTCGATGTTCTTCTTGGTAAGCATAACACTCCCCTTGATAACCTTGAACCTTATCACATTGTTGATAGGAATGGGGACCTCTACAAATCTCACATGAAAGAGCAATAGCATGTACATCATTGGTGGGATTGTTGCCCAAAGAATATTTCATAAAGTCATTCATCATGGTTTGTTGCATCTTTTGGGTGTTTTGAAAAATTGTTTGACTTTCCTTTTGAGCTTGAGTCAATTATTGTATTGATGAAAGGAGTTGAGTCTCAAATGCTTTAGAATCTCCTTCTTGAATGACATGGACTCTCTCATTAAATTGTGTGTTAGTTTGCACCATTGATTTGGTCTCAATAATGTCCCAAGCGCCTTGAATAGATTTAGAAAGAATATTTCCACCCGCGGAAGCATTGAGTGAATCTTGGTGATAAGGTCTTAGTCCATTATAGAAAGTATTGATTTGGTGAACTTCATCGAATCCATGATTAGGGCATTTTCTCAATAACTCCTTGAACTCCTCCCAAGCATCACTAAAGGTTTGACTAGGTTTTTGTTGAAAGCCTATAATTAAGTTCCTCAAAGCCGTGGTCTTAGATGGAGGAAAAAACTTGTTCAAAAACTTCTTAGTGAAACTATCCCATGTAGTAATGCTCTCGGGTGGTTGTGTATCTAACCAATGCTTAGCATTACCCTCTAGTGAAAATTGTACCAATATCTACTTAATGGCATCATGGGGAACTCCATTGTACTTAATGGTGTTGCAAAGAGCAAGAAACTTCTTAAGGTGATCATGTGGATTGTCATTCTTATTCCCCAAAAAAATGGTGTGTTTGGAACCAAGTTAATCATAGATGTCTTTAGCTCAAAGGTGTTTGCGGGAATATCGGGTATCTTGATAGCATCGACATATCCTTGCACATTGGGTTGCAAGTGCTCCATTAAAGGTCGAGTGTCAACGCCGGCCATGGCTTCTTGTTGTGTGTGGATTAAAGCACGATTCTCGAGATCGGCTTGATGGACGGTTGTGTTTTTACTCTTTCTCTTTTTCTTCCTTTTGGGAGGAAGGGGTTGTACACCAAATGGTATTTGTGCACGCCTGTGAGTGAGCATGCAACTCAATACAAGGAGTGAGAGAGAAGCTCTCGTTCGACTTTGAAGAAGAAGGGATTATCCTCTTCGAGATTCAATATGAAATATCCACCAGAAAGTAAAATATATGTAATTACTACTTGGGTGCAAGACCTCCAATCAAGCCTTCCTTCTTAGAATACGCACTAGTGAACGGGGGGTTAGGTGGCGCGAAGCACTTAAGTACCTATTAACCCTTAGATGGCATTTTATAGCACATCGCCTTTCTATTCACTTTGTAGTTTGTATTCTTTGAATTATTGCCTATTAGAAGTATTTAGCTATTCTTGCTTAATTAAATTTGATCGATACACGTGTCAAGGACCGGAACGCTCCCTAACACGGTGTATTGCAAAAGCAATACTTATGGAGATATGTGTATTGGTTGTTCGTATATGTATACGTATCTACATATAATAATATAGAGAAAATATTTTTGTATTTATTGGGTGTTTTAAATAAAATACTATATGTACGTAAAAATCGAGGAAATCCAATAATATATATTTTTGGGTGCAATCTCTTAGGAAAAAGATTGCTTTTTGAATTTTTTTTATTTTTTTGGTCAATTCTTTAGGAAAAGAATTGTTTTTGTTATTTTTTTGTTTTTATATTATTTTTTATTTTTTTATGTTTTTGATTTATAATACGTAAAAATAACGTTCACGAGGTGAACGAATCCCAAAAGCCAATGAAAACAGTCAATGAATAGTCTTTCGTAAAGTCAAAGAACCGGCAGCGGCGCCATTTGAAATTGAGTATATTGAAGTTCGTTTTCTCTTGATTCTTGACCAATTGAAAGTCCTAAAAATCTCAAGTTTATTATTGTTCTTGGTTGATATGGTTTTTTTTGGATATTCTATGTCTATTTCAAGCAACAAGCAAAAAATGTGAAAAATATTAAGCTATATATCCGTAAAACACTTTGCAATTACCAAATATTATTCACAAAAGTCAAAAATACAAAAACATGAAAGTAATGTGCTCAAAATGTGAATTAATTGAAAGTTTAAAGCTTGAAATGTAAATTTTAGAAAGTTAAAGGACCTAAAATGTAAATTCTAACAAATTTTAACTAACTTTTAACAAACTAACAAACTGCCTAACTAATAATGACAAGTAACAGAAAGTTAAAGGATTAAACTCTAGCAAACCCTAATAACTTGCAAATTTAGCTACCAATGCAAACAAGTACAAACCCTGAGGACTAAAATGCAAATAATAGAGACTTAATCACAAAAACGGACACATTCAAAGATTAAGCTCGTATAAGCTCAATTATGGACCAAATAAGCTCAAACAAGTTTCAAAATGCTTAAAATTGAAAATTAACTAGGCCTGTTTAAGGAAATTGCTTAAAACCAAGTAAAACTCAAACTAGCTTATCCCAATAAGCCAACATTAAGCTAACTAAAAAGCCAGACATCCACATCTTGATTTTAATGCTCAAACTTATCAATTAGCTTATTAAGAGTATGGAATGTCTTTTCTTTTTAAAAATGATCAAGTGAATAAGCTGGAAAATGGATTTTAGCTGAAAAGTTCTTATTTGACTAAGTTTGACCAAAAATGCAAAAAAGCTGAAAACCTCCAAAATTACTTAAGACATGTTTCTTAACAGATTTATGAAAGAAAATAGCTAGATTGATTAAGTAGATTTGACTATTTAAGAAAACAGTCACCCTTTTACATCAGAAACTTGCATTTGCTAAGATGCTTATTTATATGCTGATTTTGAACTGAAAATAGAATACTGTAGAAATTCCTTGCTTAGACTTAAATCTTGGATGTTAAACTACAACTAGGAACTGGTTTCAAGCAATTTGACTAAGAAATGAACAAATGGAATAGGATTGAAATGAGCTAGTTTCTGAATGAAAACGAAAACAAACTTTGACCCAAACTTTTTTCAAGCCATTTGCCTTTTTGACCTTAGCTTTGACTTCAAAACCAATCAAAATTGTTTCCAAATGCTTACTGAATATGAATAAGCAAAGCTTGAAAATTTTAACAAACTTGTATCACAAAAGCTTGACATATCCAAACAATAGTTATCAAGACTGATATGAACTTTTTAAAAGAGATTTTTAGTAAATGAGTGAAACAAGCTAAACCTGATATCAAGTCATGTTCTATGAGGAAAATGAAGAGTGTTTAACCAATATTCAGACTTATTAGCATGTTTAAACACAAAATGAACTCAAAAGCACTTGATTGATGAATAATAGTCTAAAGTCAAGTAATAACAGTCTTAAGCTACAAATCTACTCACAAGCTATCAAATACACAAGACTACACTAAAACAAACCAAATCACATGATCATAGTAGCACAAATTGTTTACACTAGATTTGAGCATGGAATCTTCAATTTAGAGGAACTAAAATCAGAATTAACCAACTTTTTAACTAAAGGCCTCCACTGAAGGAGTAGTGTGGCGCTGAGCCAACTAGAAATCACAAGAGCACCACCATTACACCACCAATAACCATATTTGTTGGGAATAAATTATGGGTCAGTTCACTAGACGCTGATAAGAAGAATTCAAGCGCTGATAAGATGACATTGGACGCTGACAGCCAAGCGTTGACATTTGTAGAAGTCAACGCTGACAGCCTTGAAGATTAACACTGATGGAATATATCTTCATACGAATCTTTTTGTTTATTTGTTTCTTTATTTTTGTATGGTAAAGATAAGCTCGACATTGTATTTTCTATTATTATCTTTACCTAGAATAGTTGATTCGTAGCTTATTGTACAAGACTTCTTAATCTATAAAAGAAGATCTTTTAGGTTAATGTTAATCATCAGTTATCATAAGTTTTCACAAGTTAAACCTCTTTCATTGTAATCAAGTTCGATCATTCTAATACAAGTGAAAGTTTGTTTAACATCTTTGTGTTTTAGATTAAGTGTTAATTCCGCATAACACTTAGTTACTTTATTCATAAGCAAAGGTTTCTCTACGTGTATTACTTGATCTAATCTCGTATACACAAAGCTTAATCGATCTAAGTTTGGGATCAACAAGTGGTATCAGAGCTTGTTGAGAAACTTTTGATCTTTAAGTAACGCAAGAACCCTAAAACACCAAAAA
Source organism: Glebionis coronaria (assembly GCA_025667525.1). Classification (NCBI taxonomy): domain Eukaryota; kingdom Viridiplantae; phylum Streptophyta; class Magnoliopsida; order Asterales; family Asteraceae; genus Glebionis; species Glebionis coronaria. The sequence continues at coordinate 8,681,876 of CM046878.1, read as the reverse complement.
CCCTAAAAACCCTAAACTTCTCAAAACCCTAAAAAACATCATGTCTGGCACAAATCAACCTCCTGCTCCAGTATTGCTACAAAACAACACCACAAACCCTAGTATCAAAATTCCCATGTTTGATGCCAGGAACTTCGAGCTTTGGAAGTCTAATTTTGAGCAATATATAGCCATCCATGACTACACTCTTTGGGAGATTGTTGAATATGGGAACACATTCAACAAAGCTCAAAAGATTGCTAATGCTATTGCCACAAGGATAGTTGTTCCTAATTGTCCTGAAGCTTATAAGAAGGAAAAGCCTGAAGATGGAAGAGCTGTATCTGCTGAAGATATAGCCAAGAAAAGGGTGGACATGAAAATCTTGAACATCATGAAACACGCCTTAGGTCATGAGAATCAGCACAAGTACAAATGCTTTGAGTCTGCAAAAGAGCTTTGGGAAGCTCTTGAAGTAGCACATGGTGGCAATGCTGACACAAAAGAAGAAAAGAAGAAGCAACTCATGCATGAGTATGCTGTCTTTAAGGCTCAACCCAATGAGAATCTCAGCAGTGTGAGAAGTAGACTGCTTGACATCACAAGTCAACTTTCCTTCATGGGAACACAGATTGATGACCCTGACTTGAATGCTACTTTTCTCAAAAGCCTTGGTGATGTATGGAAGATTGAGACAAGATCCATTCTTGTCAATAACACCCACAAGACCTCCAGGTTTGATGACATCTTCAACAAACTAAGACTGTTGGAGAATGAATGGCTTTTGGAGAGTGATAATAAATCTTCCAGTAGCAACATGGCCTTCTTCTCACAAAGTGAAGGCCAATTTGATTCCATGAACTCCTATGGACATCCAGTCACTGGATCTCAATGTGTCAACGCTGGATCACAGTCTGTCAGCGCTGGATCATATCCTGTCAACGCTTCATACTCAAGCGTTGACACTCACAATTTTGGCGCTGATAGAATTAAACCTGCTGGTTTAGATCTAGATACTGTGTGTGCATTCATTGCTTCTTTGCCCAGTGATTCAAGGATTACATATGAAGATCTTGAGCAGATAAGTGATGAGAAATTGGAAGAGATGGACATCAAGTGGACTATGGCTCTTGTAAGTTTAAGAGCAAACAGGTTTAATAAAAGGTTCAAGAAGAAGATGACCTTTGATGCTAAGGATGTCGCTGGATTTGACAAATCCAAAGTTGAGTGCTACAATTGTCATCGGATGGGGCACTTTATGAGGGAATGTAGATCTCCAAGAAGATCAGATGCTGGTAAGCCTTCAAGCCAAATGGTTAAGAGCCAAGATCCCAAGGCCATGGTTGCTGTTCAACAAATTGATGGTGTTGGAGGATGGGACTGGAGCTGGAACTTTTTGGCTAAGGATGAGGAAGAGGACAGAGCCTTGGTTGCTGAAGTTAAAGAAGAACATGTTGAATATGCTCTCATGGCACACTCCTCCTCTTCATCAGATAATGAGGTATATGATGATGCTTTCTGTTCTAAGGGTTGTCGTTTAAATACTGAAAAACTAAATCAAGAGATAGTAAAATTATCAGATGAGGCAAGTGCTGAAAGATGCAAAGTATCTAATTATCAAATTGCTCTCACCCAAACAGAAAAGACAGTAGCTGAGTATAAGAAAATGGAGTTTGATTTAAAGGATAAAATAAATATCTTAAAACATGAGTTACATCAAAGTAAAGATATTCAAGATATCACAAACAGGGTTAATCTTGATTTGATAGCTCAGTTAGATGAGGCTAACAAAAATAAAGATAATGTGAGTCTTAAAATCCAGAGATTTGATAAGGCCACACAATCCCTAGGAGAGTGTGTTAGTAAACAAAGAGACTCTAAGGACATGAGTGGGATTGGGATGAAAGATTATACTGGTGTTCCACCACCAGCTGGGGATTTCTATGGTGTCCAATCAAAGGACTTATCTTGGACTGGCTTGCCAGAACTCCAAGAGAAGGAATTCATTCCTCCACCTAGAGTGACTTCCCCAGTTGAAGAATACAAACAAAAACTGACTGACCTAGATGAGTGGAAGAAAGCTAACCACACTTTGTTTGTTAAGGGAGGGTTGTTGTGTGAAAGTCCAAATGAGCCCACACCAATCACGAGCCATGATCCTACACCTATTAAAATCACACACCCAACCACTGGCAAAGCTGTTGACCTTGGCCCACAAACTGTTAGAAAACCTAGTGTTAAGTATGCAGAGATGTACAGGAATACTAGGTCACCAAAAAGCCAAGTTAGTAACCATGGAACAGGCTTCTTTGCTTCTAGACCTAAGACTATGTCTAGAAAAGCTTGTTACTCATGTGGTAGCTTTTCACATTTGACATACAAATGTGTCAACGCTTCCAATGTCAACGCTAATAGGAACCATTTCAGCGCTGACAAAAGTCAACATAGGTCAAACACTGTCAGACCCAATACCTTTGTGAACAAAAGTTCACAAGTTGTTAGACCAGCCCCATTCTTTACTAGAGGGTCTAACACACAAGGCCTAAGACCTTTCCAAAAGTCAAACACTTGGTCCAATAGGCAATGGGTTCCTGTAGCAAACCCTAGGTTTAACGCTGATAAAGGCAATCGGGGCGCTGACAAGATCAATTTTAGCGCTGACAGATACACTGCCAAACCTAGGTATTTGCAACCACAGGGAAATGGGTCTAAAGCTTCTACTAGCTTAACATGGAGACCAAAACAAGACCAAAACCCTAGTTCTACTGGTCTTTCTATGACATGCAACAGGTTTCATTATATTTCAAAGGTCATGTCAAGACCAATTGGGGTTAACTGGGCATTTCATCCAAAAAGGGATGAAAATGGGGTTGTTATGAGAACCAAGTCTGTTCTTGTTGAACAACCAGATGAATCCGAGTCTTCCAAGGCTTGGGTTCCCAAAGAAAACTAATGTGTTTTCTTTAGGTGCAGGGCATTCAGAAGAAGATCAATGATTATGGATATTGGGATAGTGGATGCTCAAGGCACATGACAGGAAAGGAAGACTATCTGACAAACTTCACTCCTATTCAAGATGGTGATAAGGTATACTTTGGAGGGGGATATGGCACCATCACAGGAAAAGGAACCCTTATTACCAATAATCTACGTTTTGAGAATGTCTTCTTGGTAAAAGAACTGGATTATAATTTGTTTAGTGTATCACAAGTGTGTGATAACAAAAATAAGGTTCTTTTCACAGATACTGAGTGCTTGGTGTTAAGCAAAGATTACAAGCTTCCTGAGGAGAAATATATAGAATTTAGAACACCAAGGCATAAAGACATATATAATGTGAATCTTAATGGAATTAAGATGAATAATAAAATGATGTCATGTTTTTATGCTAAAGCCTCAGTAGATGAAAGTAATCTTTGGCACAGGAGATTAGGGCACATAAACTTTAAGAATATCAATAGACTTGTGAGGCTTGGTTTAGTTGATGGTTTGCCTGAAAAGGCTTTCCACAATGACCACTCTTGTGTTGCATGTCTTAAGGGCAAGCAGCACAAGGTCTCATTCAAATCTAAACAGGTGCACTCTTGTTCTAAACCACTTCACTTATTGCATATGGACCTCTTTGGTCCAACTAATATAGAAAGTTTGAAGGGTAAATCATATTGTTTTGTCATCACTGATGATTTTTCCAGGTTTACATGGACTTTCTTTTTAGCCAAGAAAAGTGAAACTGCCCAAAGTCTGATTAATTTCATTACCCAGATTGAAAAGAAGAATGGTAATGAGGTCAAAATTCTTAGAAGTGACAATGGGGGTGAGTTTAGAAATCAGTTGTTAGATGATTTTTGTGCCAAGAAAGGGATTACTAGGCAGTTTAGCATAGCTAGAACTCCACAACAAAATGGGGTTGCTGAAAGGAAGAATAGAACCCTAATTGAAGCAGCCAGAACCATGTTGGCTGATGCCCACTTTCCTATAGCCTTTTGGGCTGAAGCTGTTAACACAGCTTGTTATGTTCAAAATAGGGCATTGGTCAACAAAATACATAATAAGACACCTTATGAGTTACTTTGGGGAAGGAAGCCAAATATTGGCTTTCTCAAGCCTTTTGGTTGTCATGTAGTTGTTTTAGAAACTAGTGATGCCCTAGGTAAATTTGATGCAAAAGGTGATGAAGGCTACTTCATGGGTTATTCAGTGCAGAGCAAAGGATATAGGGTTTACATTAAAAAGGAAAAACGTATACTTGAAAAAATACATGTTAGGTTTTTAGAGAGTAAACCTAGTGATCCTGAAAGTGGTCCAAATTGGTTGTTTGACTTGGAACCTTTATCTAGAGCTTTAAATTATATGCCTGTTACTGATCCAGACATTGTGAAGGTAACTTCAAGTGTTTTGGAAAAGAGAATTGGTAATGTTTCAGGTATACAGGTTGCTAAGAAGGATGGACCACCAGCAGTTGAGTCATCTCCCACACAAGAATATGTTACACTTCCTATATGGACAGATGAGTATTATGCTGCTGCTGCTGCTAGAAAAGATAACGGTGGTTTCCAAATACCACCAAATACAAACATGCATGGTTCTTCAGGCGCTGACAAAGGCAAATCAAGCGCTGACAAGAGCAATTCAGACGCTGATGGATCAGACGTTGACAACAACAGTTCAAGCGTTGTTAGCCCAAGCGCTGACAAACAAGGTTCAGACGTTGATGACACCTTTGCACATCTTTTCTCTTCAAATTTTGAACAAGGTGGACCTTCCGATGTCTATGAAGAGATTCCTGTTGATCAAAGAGAGTCTGATGAAGAAGATATTGGCAACATGGAGCGTGAAGTTGAGGACACCAGACTTTTTGAAGGAGGAGTTCTCACTTCCACGATAAAGGATCACCCCTCATCTCAGATCATTGGTGATGTTATGGCTCCAGTTCAGACACGAAGATCCCATCAAAATCTTGGTGGATTTATTGCCAATATACACAAGAAGGTTGATACCCCTCTTGTACAAGCATGTTTGTTTGCATGTTTTCTATCACAAGAAGAACCCAAGAAGATTTTTGATGCTCTCAAAGAACCTAGTTGGGTGGAAGCAATGCAGGATGAGCTTCACCAATTTGCTATATAGGATGTTTGGGAGCTGGTTGATTGTCCTAGATATGTGAGACCAATTGGGACAAGATGGGTTCTAAGGAACAAGAAAGATGAAAGGGGTATTGTGGTCAGAAACAAGGCACGTTTGGTAGCTCAGGGATATACACAAGAGGAAGGTATAGATTATGAAGAGGTCTTTGCTCCTGTTGCAAGAATTGAAGCTATAAGAATTTTCCTAGCTTATGCCTCTTGTATGAACTTCACTGTTTATCAAATGGATGTGAAGAGTGCTTTCCTCTATGGAACAATTGTTGAGGAGGTATATGTTATGCAACCTCCTGGTTTTGAAGATCCTGAGAATCCAGACAAGGTTTATAGAGTGAAGAAAGCTATGTATGGACTTCATCAGGCCCCTAGAGCATGGTATGGTACATTGTCCACCTACTTGGTGGAAAATGGTTTTAAAAGGGGCACCATAGATCAGACATTGTTCACAAAGAAGAAAGGTAAGGATGTCTTACTTGTCCAGGTCTATGTTGATGATATCATTTTTGGATCCACCAATCCAAAGATGAGTGAAGACTTTTCCAAGCTTATGACAGATAAATTCAAGATGAGTGCAATGGGTGAGATGAACTTCTTTCTAGGCTTACAAGTTCAGCAGAAAGAAGATGGTATCTTCATCTCCCAAGACAAATATGTAGCTGAAATCTTGAAGAAATATGGTTTTTCTCCACATGAAAAGAGTGCTTCCACTCCTATGGATAGGGAACACCCTTGGGGAAAAATTTGAGCTGGAAAGGATGTGGATGTTAGGCACTATAGATCAATGATTGGTTCATTGATGTATCTTACAGCCTCAAGACCTGACATCATGTTTGCTGTGTGTGCTTGTGCACGCCATCAAGTGACTCCTAAAGAATGTCACCTTTTTGCTGTGAAAAGAATTTTTAGGTACCTAAGATGTTATCCAGATCTTGGCTTATGGTACCCAAAAGATTCTCCATTGGAGCTTATTGCATATTCAGACAGTGAGATTAACCATTCCAAATATTGGAATGGTTAATCTCACTTAATATGTGTTTTGGAACCTTTTTGTAAAAGTATGTACAGGATAATGCATTGTTATTGGTCTTTGTGATGATTTAGATTTTTCCACTTTATTTTTCTAACACTGACAAAGGTAAATGTAACACTGATACGTGTTATTTTGCCGTTGTTAGAGATATTATTGTCTAACGCTGACAAGAGTTCCTTCAACGCTGATACGTGTTGTCGGGGCGCTGTCAGCAACAAATGTTAGTTTTGTGGTTTTCAATCTAAATGTGTAGGTGGTGGTAGCTTTATGCCATTGGATACAGAGTTGCTTATGGATCTTTGAAGAGCTATTTGGACATGTTTTTGTTTATGGATGATGGTTGGAATATTTATATTCCTATCTTGACATAAATTTTTAATGTTCATATATATTTTGAGAAACTCATGTATCACAGTTTAAGGGGAGGTTTAAGGAACCTTTAGGACTTTTGGGTATTCTTATAATACTCTCATCATAATTCTAGATTGTGTCCACAGGTGAGTATGGGTTAGTTTTACTAAACCATGAGGCACTGTAGCATGCAAAGTTGACAAACTATGCATGCTACCAAGACATTTTTGGCCTAGAATTGGTTGTGGTCTGATGGGAGACTTGGGAATAGTTGTTATGGGTTTACCTGGGAGTTACAAAGAATTTTATGAAATAACTTTGTTGGTAAGTATTTTGGTTAGCAAGGGACACTTGAGGACATTTGTGTCTATCTTGCTTAAGCAAGTGTGCATAAATGGACAGTGCTTGCCGCCCAGTAATTATTATCAACTTACAAGATATTTCCCTTAGGATAAATTACTTTGTTAAGGTCTTTTTCTTTTTAAATATTTTTATTTTTATTTTTAGACGCTGACAAGTTTTTCTCCAAACGCTGTTACGTCCAATCGTGACGCTGACAAGGCTTTAGGCAAACGCTGACAAGAAAATATAGCCGTTGGGCGTTGATGGGCTATTTTTGACCGTTGACACCTAGTGGGCCCTACCCAGTTGTTATTTTTGACTAATCTTTGGCCGTAATTTTGGGGAGTTGTTACTTTTAATTAATGCATGAGATAAGTTATATTTGATTCAATATTTTCATCATTGCTCTTTGAATATAACTGCCTCATTTTTGACCAATCCAAATCATGCATCTCTCCTATAAATTTGGCTAAACTTTTTGTTCTGGGTATTCATATTTTCTTGTCTAACATTTTTCTCCTAGATTTTTCCCATATCACATAACCTAAACAGCTTTCAACATGGCACCAAAGTTCAACTCAAACAATCTGACATTGGAGTTCAAGAGCCAACATAATATGGTAGCTTACTTGGCCGCTGATAATGATTTGTTTCCTCAGTATTCACAAATGGTGGCATTTTTAAATGCATCCTCAATAAGGTATGCACTTTCTCATGAACCATTAGTCCCTGTCGCACACATTAGACAGTTTTGGAATAATGTTAGTTCCACAACAGCTAATGGAGTGACCACATTAACATCTACTGTTCATGGAATAACATGGGTGGTCACTGAAGCCTTGATTCGCCAAGCTTTGCGTCTTGATGACGCTGATGGTGTGACTACCCTTGCCATTGCAACAATAGAACAAGGTCTTAGGGAATTGGGTTATCCTATTCCTGCTGGTAAATCTTTAAATAAATATCATAAGCAGGAATTTCCCTCTGACTGGAAATATTTGATACATGTCCTTCTTCAATGCTTAAGTCCAAAATGTACTGCTTTTAATGAAATAAACAGGTCCATTGCAAGTGCTTTGGTTTGTATGTCACGTGGGCTTAAGTATAATTTTTCAAAAATGATTTTTGAAGGGATGTGTAAAAATAAGGGAAGTAAAATGACTTTGGCTTACCCAAGATTTTTGCAAATGGTGTTTGATTTACAAGAATATTGTACTAGGGATCATGACACTTTTTATGAGATCCCTAAGCAAAAGAAAACCATTTTTGACAAGATGAGCTCCACAAACAGATCTATACCTCTCACCCAAGCCATGCTTGAAGTAATTCAGGCTGCTCAACCACACCCAGACCCTGCACCTCAACTTGAGCCTATCCTTGAACCATTACCTTCACCTGACCACATGGACGTTGACCAACCCAATGTCAACGCTGACACTCTAAATGTTAGCGCTGACACAGCCAATCTCAACGCTGATGACATCCCTGAACAATCCCAAACACCTCTTAACCAACCAACACCCACACAATCTACCTCATCTTCCACCCCATTACAATCTAGGTTGAATAAACGCCAAAGGACTACTGGAGTGTTCTCCTCTAGTGGTCCTAGCCTTGTTGCAGAGAGAACCACCTCCACAAGTGTGGCTGGTGCCATGGATGAGGCTGGGGCTATTGACACACGCTTAGATGCTGGTCAAGACAGTCCCAACATCATTAAGACCTCATCCACGCCCTATGATTCTATTTTGGGAGGTCAAATCCCCATTCTAGCTGAGGGCAGATTGGAACCTATGACATTGAATGAATTGACGGCTGCTGTCATTAGCTTGCAAAAGCAAAATGTCAGCCTTGTACAAATTGTCAATAATCAGGGCCGTGAACTCTAAGTCTTGAGGGAGCGGGTAACTGTTTTGGAGAATCCAAGTAGCAGGAGTAGAATGGAGGAATCTTCCAAAGGGGAGGATGAAGAGGATGAGCTGATTCATACAGCTAGTGAGAAGAGTTCACAATTTAGTGAATCTTTAAATGTTGCTGAAGCACTCACAAACTTGAAGAAGCACCCAATTATTGATACATCCAAGGTAACTCCATTGAACTTGGAAGGATCTTTCACAGCAACAATGGGCGCTGATACAGGTTTGAACGCCGACACATCCAGCGCTGACAAAGGTAATCGGGGCGCTGATAAAGGTAACTTGAACGCTGACAAAGTTGCAGGTGGTGTTGATGTATTCCAGTCATCAGCAATCATCAAAGATGTGTCCACACAGGTTTCTTCTTCTACCTTACCTATTATTGATCCAAATGACAAAGGTAAAGGAATTTTGGTTGAAGAAGATGTTCCAAAGAAAGATGCAGCACAAATTGCATTTGATGAACAGTTGGCTGCACAACTTTTGGAAAGAGATTTGAAGAGCAGTGGTAGATCACCATTTGTTGCTACTTCTGAGAGTGAGGAAGAGAATGGTGATGAAAAAGAAGAAGATAGCTCAGATTCAAGTGTTCAAATTATTGAAGATCCAGAAAGGCTTGAATATGGGGATGAGTTAGCAAGAGAAAGATTGAGTGATTTGAAGAAGCAAGTTGATTGGGACCTTCCAGAAATCACCAGAATGTACCATGCTTGGGAAGACAAAGTAATGGACAACCCAGGGATGAGTTTGTCAGATCAAATTTGGGGGTTGGAAGTTCTTCTTAGGGTACAAGATGATATAAAGGTGATTTTGAGGTATAATGCACAAGAGGTCAAGACTTGGCTTAAAAGAGATAGAAGGCAGTTGTATTACAAGTTGCTTAGATGCCATCAACCTAGATGGACATACAAGAAGTTGCTGGCTTTATCTTTTGAGGAGCTAGAGTATAGGGCACATCCTATTTGGAGATATGTGCAAGAAAATAATGTCTACCAGTTTCTTTCAGAAGAAAGGAAACAAGAGCTTGCTGAGGAAATGAAGATTCAAAAGGAGATGAGGATTGCTCAAAGACCAGTGAAGAAAGGAGATCCTCTCCAATTTCCCAAAGATATGGATGTATATTATCCAACTGAAACTATCATAAGGAAGCATCTCAAGATTTCTCCATTGGAAGCTTCAGATTTGGTTAATGTAGTACCTCTAGATGACAGAAATCCAATCATAAGTTTTGATGAAGATGAGTGTGGATTTTGGAAGATTGGCAGATTTGGGAAGGAGGTACACACTTTCACTTCAATTATTTCTATCTTTGCAAGCATAGACAGAGAAGACTTGGTGCATCTATGGAGATTAATAGAGGCCAAGTATACAGCTGAAGCACCTACTTCAGCAAATGGAATAAGACTATGGCACACATTTTTGACTTTGTGTGGTCCAAGGGAAGCAGATCCTGCCATATGGAAGGATCTTGAAGATGACCTCAGTAATCTTCATTGGAGGCTTTATTCTACTTGTGGTGTGTTTCATTTGAGCTCTACAAAGTTTTCAGAGTATCTACTTGTGGATGCTAACTATTTCTTGTCCAAAGAAGTATTGGAGAAGATGAAGGAAACACCCTTGGAGATTGATTATACTAGTGACGTGGCCAAAGACTTGATTAGATATGTTTATCACCAACATAAGAAGTTTTTGTAAGATTCCTCCTAAGCCTTAAGTTTTTATTCAGAAACTTGATCATTGGAATAGATATCAAGTTTAGGGGAGGATTGTTGGGAATAAATTATGGGTCAGTTCACTAGACGCTGATAAGAAGAATTCAAGCGCTGATAAGATGACATTGGACGCTGACAGCCAAGCGTTGACATTTGTAGAAGTCAACGCTGACAGCCTTGAAGATTAACACTGATGGAATATATCTTCATACGAATCTTTTTGTTTATTTGTTTCTTTATTTGTGTATGGTAAAGATAAGCTCGACATTGTATTTTCTATTATTATCTTTACCTAGAATAGTTGATTCGTAGCTTATTGTACAAGACTTCTTAATCTATAAAAGAAGATCTTTTAGGTTAATGTTAATCATCAGTTATCATAAGTTTTCACAAGTTTTCACAAGTTAAACCTCTTTCATTGTAATCAAGTTCGATCATTCTAATACAAGTGAAAGTTTGTTTAACATCTTTGTGTTTTAGATTAAGTGTTAATTCCGCATAACACTTAGTTACTTTATTCATAAGCAAAGGTTTCTCTACGTGTATTACTTGATCTAATCTCGTATACACAAAGCTTAATCGATCTAAGTTTGGGATCAACAATATTATCACCTCCAAAAGCTTTTTCTGAACAAAATCACACCAAACTGCTACAAAGGCTACTCAGGAACTGGAAAGGACTGCTTTTGCTATGAAACTGGATGTAATCTTCCAAAAACTTCTCAAACAAACTCCATTGATCACTTATGATCAATGTAATCACAAACAATAACAGGATTGCAGGTAATGGTAAGTGAATTGAAGATAAGAGAAAGGAAATGGATATTTTTGGGATTTTTATTGATGATTGAAGGAAAAGTAGTTACAACTGTTTAAACTAACTCCTAACTAACTCTCAAGAGTGTGTCAAACTCTTGAGAGAAGTTGCTAACTGAATGAACAATCAGAGATGAGAGGAAAAATCTGAAGTGTGTGTTTTTGCACACTTAGCTACTTGTTACAAATGAAAGTACAAAGCCCTATTTATAGAAGTTAGAGATGATGAGCTGGGGAGGTCTGACGTGTCTTGCCCAATCACGAGTTGCTAGGTGTCAAAATCTGGTAAATTGCAAATTCCACTTCAAGAACAAGAAAGGGGTTTTCTTCTCCTTTGAGTTTCAGCTTTGTTGACTTATGTAGTTGAATTCGTCATCTCAAACCGAGCATTTTTCATGTAGATATCTTTTTGTGAAATGCATTGTAGACGAATCCATGTTCTGGGCTCATTTGAAGAAGAGAGTGACACGTGGCAGCTTTTGATTTGTTATTTTCCCTTCACTCGGATCATTATCCACTTTGGATAATTAATATATTGCATGGCGAGTTCTGATTGGTCCAAAAAGAGAGATAGTGGGAGCACTGTAGCAGATTCGCTCATTAATTGAAAGGTTGAGCTGGCAAGTGTGTTGGCAATCCATGACTCAACTTTCTAGCATTTTGATTGGTTCATAGCATGTTGACATGGATTGATATCAAAATTGAGGCATTTTTGACAAATTCAGTCCTTAGACTTTGGCAGATTCATCATTTGAGCTTAATTCTTCATTTCTTTGGCAATTTTAGTCCTTTGAATTGCATTCTTGTTCATTTGACTCCCTTGACTTGGTTGACTTAAAGTTTGACCAAGTTTGACTTTGATCTTGACTTTTCGAAAGTTTGCATTTAAGTCCCTCAACTTTTGAATATTTTCAAGATAGGTCCTTCATCTTCAATTGACTTGTCATCTTTGATCCTTCTCTTGTCTTTTCATCATAAATGAGCTTGATTTCTTCTTGTTTGCTTGAAATTGTATCCTTGTTACCTATTTAAGCACAAACACAAAACACACCACATAATTCTGCTTTATAGCACAAAAGTTAGGTATTTTCCATGTGTTTTAGGGTGATTTGTTGATTAATTGATATGAGATTTTACTCATATCATTAACCCAATCACACTAGAAAAGAGGAATTCTCCTAAAACAGTAATCTAGTACCCATATCTCTTGTAAAACCCCATAATAAAATTGTTTTTTTTTGTTGCAACTTCTTTGGATATATGAGTATCTTCTACCTCAACAAAAACCCCACTATTCTGGTGAACTTTGCCATCATTTATTTTCGTACGAAATGTATACCCATTGATGTTATATGCATCGTATTTCACTACGGTGGCGCGTGGTCCAAATGATATCCACCTAACAGTATCTGATACACTTTTTTTTGATATTGCTAACTCTCTCAAAATCTGAATTTCAACAGTTCAAGAATAGTGTTTCAGATAAATAAATGGTGTGCTGGTGGACCTCTTCCTAGCTAATGACAACGCTTCTAATTGCTACTGAGAGTTGGAGATGGCCTCATTACGTTGTAAGTGCTTATTTATTATACTCTACTACTAGTATTGGTTTTTGAGATGTTAAGTTAACTAATATTTAGCAACAAACAAACAATTATAAACATCATACAATTAATTACCTCATCATGTAACCACTTAGCAAAAGTTTTACAGTGCTCAGCTTCCAGCAATGGTATTCGTTTACCCGGGTTATTTTTTTGCAAATAATTCTTATGTCGCCTGAAACGAAACAATGTATTTGATTATTTTTTGTTTTTAGAATATTTATATCAATGAAATAGACATGTGTTAGTAATACTTACTCGATATAGGGTAAAAGTTCATCTATATTTGTAGTACATACAAATGAGCTTTTGCAAATAGTTCCCCATTCATTTCGAATGGTGTGCCGGCCGACAATGGCATTCCGTCCTCATTTTCATTGGTTATATCTTTATCAGGTGGAAAACAAACAAATTTCATTGTTTTATGATACTCACTAAAAAACTCTATTGTTTCTTCCGCAATGGTCTCCCCAGCTATGCATCCCTCTGGTCTGTTTCTGTTTCTAACATGGTTTTTAATAACCTTCATACATCTTTCAAATGGGTACATCCACCGAAAGCATATGGGACCACACAATCTTACCTCTCTAGTTAGGTGCACAGTCAAGTGTATCATAATATCAAAAAATGATGGAGGAAAGAACTTCTCAAGTAGGCACATTGTCACAACTAGTTCTTGTTGCATCGCATCTAGTTCCCTAATTTGATTTCTTTTCTACAAATAGATTTAAAGAAAAAGCAAAACCTGATAATAGTATATCGTGTGGGTGCGTGCATGATTGAACATATTGCAATTGGTAAAAACTCTTGCATCAGCATGTGATAGTCATGTGACTTAAGGCCAATGAGCTTCCTTTCCTTTAGTTTGACCAAACTAGCAAAATTTGAACAATATCCCTGTGGTACTCTGAGGTTGGCTAACGTTTCAAAAAATTTGTCTTTTTCAGCATTAGTTAACGTGTAGCATGCTGGAGGTAGTGTTGTTTTGTCTTCTTCTAGCCTAGCAAAAAGCTCTGGTTTTATACCCAAAGCTGCCAGATCCAATCGTGCCTTTAATCAATCTTTCGTCTTCCCAGGAACATTGAGCAAAGTTCCAACAAAACTCTCCCCGACATTTTTTTCTACATCATAAAGTCAATACAATGTGAACAGGATTATGCCTCCAATACCTTAGCCTTCGATACCAAATGTTGAATTTATTCCAATACGATTCAGTAGGTTGGCATGAACTACCCTCTTCTTCTGTTGTTTTTCTTTTGTTCTTTTGAATTTTCCCACCTCTGCTTCTTGTATCTTCCTGGTTTCCTGATGCGTTATTGTTAGTTTTCTTTACTTTTCCCCACTTATTTTGAATATGTTGAACTTCGTTGTATATTTCTTCCCCAGTTTTTGGTAATGGAGCACGTGCAAGTTATTTTTTTCCATTGAACGATTTCATTTGCTTTCTGAATGGATGGGTGTATGGTAGATATCGTCTGTGACCAACATAACTTTGCTTGGATGAGGCCGAAAGTCTTACACAATGTGTATCTTTCCCACATACCACGCAACCATTGAATTCACTGTATGGTCAGCCACATAATGTACCCAGTGCTGGGTAATCATTTATCGTCCATAACACAACGGAACGAAGCTTAAAGTTCTATTTCGTTGACGCATCAAATGTATCAACACCATCTTCAAATAAGGTATATAGTTCATCAACTAACGGTTCTAAGAAAACATCAATATCATTCCCCGGGTATCCCGATATAAGGGTTGAAAGCATGATAACTTTCATTTCATACACAAACATGAAGGAAGGTTGTATATGACACATAAAACTGGCCATACACTGTGATGCATATTACCTGAGTTGACGTCAACCCCATCAGCCGATATTCCCATCCGTATATTTCTTGGATCTTCTACAACTTGGGGGAAATTTTCATCTATGGTACGCCATGCCTGTGAATCTGCAGGGTGACGTAAAACACCATCTGTTATCCTCCTTGTTGCGTGCCATCTCATGTTTTCTTCAATACTTGGTATCTTAAAGAATCGTTTTAGTCTTGGTATAATTGGGAAGTACCACATCACTTTGGCTGGAATGTTTTCGTAAACTTTCTTTGTCATATTGTTGACCTTCCATCTTGTTGTCCCACATGTTGAGCAAGCAGTCAAATTTGAGTTAGTTTTCCAGTAAATCATGCAGTTGTTGATACATACATGTATCTTTTTGTATCCTGATCCCATCAGTCGCATCATTTTTTTGGCCTGATAAGTTCTTTCAACTAGTTCGTTACCAGCAGGTAGCATCTTTTTAATCAAACCAAGTAATTCAGTAAAGAATTTATCACAAGCTCCATACTTACCCTTCAAGTTAAGAAGTTTAACTATTGCAGACAACTTTGTGAAGTTGGTACATCCTTCATAAAGTGGCTTCTCCGCGTCTAATACTAGTTGTTGAAACTTGGAAATGTCATCCTCATCAAAACCATCTTTTGTAGCGTTAACCATATCTACTGTTGCTGGGCCAGCTGTTGGAATTTTTGAACCAACATCCGTGTCGACATCTGTGTTGTCAACATACTCTGTTGTATCATCAACTAATATTTGGGCATTTGATGATTGCGCGTCCTTTTCTCCATGTTTTATCCAATTTGTGTACTTTGGATTAAACCCATGTCTGAATAAATGGAATCATACTGATTCCACTGTACCCTCTATGTGGTTTAAGCAGCTGTTACAGGGACACAGAATTGTAAGTGGTCCATTATGACTTTCTGGGTGGCAGTTAATCTCCTCTTGCGCTTTTTTATTGGCATATTCAATAAACGCTTCTACTCCGTCAAAATATTCTTTATTAGTCCTATTACTTCCTATCCAAGACTTGTCCATCGTAGTGTTGAGGATAAATCGTACAGTATATATCCTACAAATCACAAATCAAACCAATATATCATATCCAAGATAAAACATTCTTAAAGGTTTAAGGCATATAGCATGAATCAATAACGCATAATATAAAATCCCAAAATCGAATCACATATATATTAATTATCTAAAAAAATGCATATGAACACTATAGATTGTAATCCTAATAAAAACATTACCTGATTTATAAAGTAATGAAATTGAAACTGGTGTAGATGGCCGGACAGAATAGTTGTTGATGTTATTGATAGCTGGAAAATGAGAGATGGAAAAAAATGTGGGATGAGTTTAAAATTTTTGGGAGTTAATTTCAATGTTCACTAAATAACATTTTTGAGGCAAAGTTTCAATTTCAACAAAATAAAATTTTGGAGGCATGTTTTAAATTTCACTCAATAAATGTTTGAAGTCAAAGTGTTAAAATTTGACCTGAAAATGTTGGTTATTTATTATCTGGTATGCATCTTGGGGTGTGTGTGGCGCAAGGGGTTGATCGCGAGACTAGAGTTAGAGCTTATATAAGTATACGTTGGGTTTAAAATTTGTATTTTTTATATTTTTTGTTACGTTAATGACTTTATTTATATGTTATTAATATGGTAATAGTCAGAATGCCAAGCTATAAACAAACATAGATTAACTTGAAATTCATTTCGTTAGCAAAATTTATTGACCACTACATCATCTGTGGTCAATCATTGTTTCAAGCAATTACATCATATGATTGTTCCAAAAAAATTTACATCATAGAAAAATGCAGAAAATTAGACAATACTAGAAATGTAAAAAACATCAGGCCTTTGCCTTCCCCTTTCCGTTGGAACCATCCAGCCTCTTCCCTATTTTTTCCATAATCTGTTTCCAAGTTGTTTTGTTACCAAGACAAAGAACATAATTGTAAATAGGGGTAAGGCTTTTCACAATGTTTTTGGGAACAAAGTTCACATCAGGACCTGTTTTCTTTTGGGTGTTAGCTTTCACTTTTAAGGTGTCTTCATAGAACTCAAGTGAGTCAATGTTGTCTTCATCAGCCTCATCTGTCTCATCATAATAGTAATTAACAAATGGACTACCTTCATCTTCATCCCAAGTCTCCCAGTATTGTGAATCAGCATAATACTCAGCTAAATCAACATATATGAATGCAACACCTCCTTTAAAATGTTCCCAGTCTTAAACCTTTCAGCAACAGCAGCCGTAACAGCAGGCCTATGCCTTTTGGCTGATCCAATGGGAGGAAGTGCATGGTGCTTTGAAGATCCTTCACACCCCTGTTCGAACCACCCAGCATCTCCTCTAGGACAAAACACATCTTCGCAACTAGAGTCACTCAACTCAATCACTTCAACCTTTTTTTGTCATTTTTCTATATCTAATATATAGATGTTAGGGATTGAAAGTGTAAAGGGATATGGATAAGTGGTGTTAGGAGTTGGAACCAATTTTCATAGAAAACAAGGGGTTGCAGATTTTTATGCCACTTTGGTGATTTTTATTGACTAACATATCATGCAAATAAACAGACCACAACCCTAAACTAACAAATGGACTAACTGATAACAAAATATCATGGACTCAAACACAAAATCAAAGATTTTAGAACCTAATAACTGAAACATGCAGATTTTTATGAATCTTGCATAAAGAAATTGGGACTTAAATACTTAAAACTAAAACTTGAAAACACTTATAACCACCAAAAAACAAGTGTGCAGGGCCTAGTCTTGGGATTTGATGTCACTCAAACCCCAAAAACCCTATCAATCCGAAACACCCATTTTATGATTTTTAAACAGATTTAACAGAGTGATTCTATGCAAATGGGATCCAAATAAAATCAAACCGCCATGAACATAACTAAGCAGTTAAAATATGCAGAAAATAACATAAATCATCATAATCAATATAAATGGGGTTCAATTATGTCTATCCAATTAACGTCTAAACCCTAATAATGTTATGGTTCTTTGATTCCAAAAAAAGGGAAAACAAATGTTGATTGTAGATAACATCATAAATAATAATACAAACATCATGTATAAAATCACAAACCTCTTCAAAAAATTAGACAGTGGAATTAAATTTTTTAGGGTTCTTGTTCTTACTAGCGAAGGGGAAAAGATGATTATGATTTATGGTGGGTCAGTTGATCATTATAAGTGTTCTTTTCCCCCAAAAGAAATATAACCGGTTATATCTAGTCATTAAAAAAAGTCCAACTTTATATTTCTGTTCAAATAGGAATTTCGCACATAAAAAGTCCAATTGGGTACAATGGACCATTATAATTATTTGTGTATTTATGACTTTTACCCTTTTATAAATATGTTATTTATGATTTATTAAACATATATAAGTCGAGATGGGCTTATGTGTCATTAGCTTACATTTTGTGGTTTATATCTATTACAAAATTAATATAATGCATGAAATATATTTAAGGAATTATTAGTTTAAACGGGTCAATGCGGTGGAGTCGTATTATCAGGTAATCATATAACATAAACAAATATGTTAAAAGTGAAAGTATCAAAATTAAGACAAAAAAAGTCAACAACAGACATTTATTATGAAAGACGAAGTATATAAAACTTGATAAAAATTATCTCAATGAAAATACATTAGTTATGTTTTAAATAAGTAACATATGAATAATATATGCAAACGTTTTATGTCCCTTTTAAGAGGTCGGTGGTTAAACGGTTTTATGACTTATTTCACCCAGACCACGTCTGAACGTAACATAAACGATGAGTAATTTGTTATCTGACTTATTTTAAAACCTAAACCTTAAACCATTTAACCCTAAACCATATAACCCTTAAACCATAAACCCTAGTTAAACCATAAATCATAATCCTACATATCATAAACACTTAACCTTAAACATTAAACCTCAATAAACCCTAAACCTTAAACCCTAAACTCTAAACATTAAACCTTAAACAAATAAACCTAAACCCTAAGCCTTAAACCTTAAACCAATGAACCCTAAACACTAAATCATAAACCCGTACCTATAAACCTTAAATCCTATTTAACCCTTAAACCACAAACCCTAGCTAATTAAACCATAAATCATAAACCTTAAATCATATACCAATAAACCTTAAACCCTAAGCTCTAAACCTTAAACCAATGCACCCTAAACATTATATCATACACCTTAAACCTATGAACCTTAAATCCTACTTAACCCTTAAACCACAAACCCTAGCTAATTAAACTATAAATCATAAACCTTAAACCATAAACCAATGAACCTTAAACCCTAAACCCTAAACCCTAAACCTTAAACCAATGCACCCTAAATACTAAATCATACACCTTAAACCATTTAACCTTAAATCCTATTTAACCCTTAAACCACAAACCCTAGCTAATTAAACCATAAACCAATGAACCTTAAACCCTAAACCCTAAGCCCTAAACCTTAAACCAGTGCACCCTAAACACTATATCATACACCTTAAACCATTTAACCTTAAATCCTATTTAACCCTTAAACCACAAACCCTGGCTAATTAAACCATAAACCAATGAACCTTAAACCCTAAACCTTAAGATCTAAACCTTAAACCAATGCACCCTAAACACTAAATCATACACCATAAACCATTTTACCTTAAATCCTATTTAACCCTTAAACCACAAACCCTAGCTAATTAAACCATAAACCAATGAACCTTAAAAACTAAACCCTAAGCCCTAAACCTTAAACCAATGCACCTTAAACACTAAATCATACACCTTAAACCATTTAACCTTAAATCATATTTAACCCTTAAACCACAAACCCTAGCTAATTAAACCATAAACCAATGAACCTTAAACTCTAAACCCTAAGCCCTAAACCTTAAACCAATGCACCCTATACACTATATCATACACCTTAAACCATTTAACCTTAAATCCAATTTAACCATTAAACCACAAACCCTAGCTAATTAAACCATAAATCCTAAACCTTAAACCATAACCAATGAACCTTAAACCCTAAACCTTAAACCAATGCACCTTAAACACTATATCATACACCATAAACCATTTAACCTTAAACTATAAACCTTAAATCATAATTTATCTTTAAACCACAAACCCTAGCTAATTAAACCATAAATCCTAATTAAACCTTAAACCATAAACAATAGCTAATTAAACCATAAATCCTAAACCTTAAACAACCCTATAGTCTAAACCATAGAACCTAAACCTAAAGTCTAAACCATACAACCTAAACCTAAAGTAGTATACCCTATATAAACCCTAAATTATAAACTTTAAACAACATTAAATAACCCTAAAACAGGAACTTAAATTAAACTATAACCGTAAACATAAACCACTTCATTAACCCTAAACCATAAACCCTAAACCATAAATCCTAAACCTTAACCCTCAACCCTATACCTTAAACCCTAAACCCTAAACCCCAATCCTAAACCATAAACCCTAACCCATTACTAAACTATAATGTTGTCACCCTAACCTTATTAAACCGACCATTCAAAATCGAACTTATTCATATTAAATTGCTTGAGATGATTATTCAAGGTGATTGATTTAAAGCTCAACTAAATAACACATACTGCTTAAAAACCAAAAGATATTCAAGGTGATTATTATAACCTTATATATATAAGTTATTTAACTATAATTTTATGTTTACAATTAAAATAATATTTTAATTTTATGTTTAAAATTATAACATTCTTAAAGTTAGTTAATTTTGACAAAAATGTTTTTAATAAAAATACAATGTATATGTTTTTTTATTTACTTATTATTTATTTATTATTAACTTTTAATAATTAAATGTTAATTATAATTGTATTATTAAGTAATTTTAATATTTACATTTTCATTAAACACAAACGATGTCCAGCAACCATCTTGTAACCGCCACCATCTTCAGAATCACACAAAGGAAGAACAAACCCTAAATCTTCATCCAATACACAATAAAAAAATAAAACCCTCATACACAATAGTCACCAATCTACACAATCACTAACGACATGAAGCATCAGAAAAAGGTAATGCAACAATCAGTATTGTTTAATTTAAATATTAGGGTTCATACGAATTGTGTAAGTTTGTTATGGTATTAGGGTTTACACTAATTTTTAATGCATGTATGTGGACCTATGTCATTTTCATTAACGTGATTAGATTTATAGGACTATAACCCTTCTAAATCTATGTCATTTTTAATTAACGTGTTTATATGGTCTATGTTTCAATATTGGTTATGGGTTTTGTTAACGTGTCCGAATATGGTCCCGTGGTATATTATAGTTACCGGTTTTTTGGTATGATATTGTTTTAGGTTTTTGAAATCAGTTGGATATGGTCCCCTATACAAACATATGCATAACCAAATCCAAATGTTGTTAGGGCATCCACAACCATGCTACACATACTGCCAAACAATCCCTTCGTCGACATATAACTAACATTAATATGTACATGTTTACAGAAGTTATTCATATTGAATCAGACACTTCATCATCTACTTCTGAAAGTGCTAAATTTCGCCCACCCGTAGCAATAGAAGTCCGATTCGGAGTTTGACCACAATCGTAGCTACTTCTTCAACAGAAGCTGAATACATTGCTGCTGCTAGTTGTTGTGGACAGGTTTTGTGGATCCAAAATCAGATGTTGGATTATGGTTTCAATTTTATGAACACCAAAATTTTTATTGACAATCAAAGCACTATCTACATTGTGAAGAATCCTGTTTCATCAGCGAACAAATCATATTGAAATTAGGCACCATTTTATACGGGATGCCAATGAGAAGAAGTTGATACAGGTTCTTAAAGTTCATACAGATGATAATGTTGCTGATTTGTTGACAAAAGCCTTTGATGGTCCTCGGTTTAACCACTTGGTGGTTCACATTGGGATGGTCAATCCTTGAGGTCCAGGATTGAGGGGAGGCTAAGCCTAAGGGGAGGCTTTGTGTACATATTCTTTGGACAGACTAACGTATCGGTAGATTTTAACAACATATTACATTGGTTCTGGTGGTGTGTGTTACTCCTGGTGGAGGATTTTGCTCACATCTGGTGGTTATAGTCTTTCATGACTGGCTTCTGGTCCTCATTGGTCAGCTTCTAGTCATAATTAGTTGGCTTCTGGTGGTTCAAAATCCTTCTTTGTCAAGTGGTGATTGGCTTCTGGTACTGGTCTAGGACACTGTTCATTTTTATTGTCCTTTGTTGACCATATTTTGCTTCTGGTCTGACCATTGTGTGCTTTGACTTTTAGTCAACGCTTCCAATTCTGGTATTTGCATTTTTAATTAACTTTGGTAAATTGGAATTTGGGAATTATGTTAAAAGGGGCAAGTGGTTACTATGTAATAATGTGTAATTTGAAAGGGCAACCCCCCATTAATAGGGGTCAATGAACAGTTACTACTTTCCTTATTTATGGTCAAATTAACCCCCTTGACTCAATCATTCCATTCATCACACACACAAAACCGATCCTACTCTCTCAACCCTAACCAAAATCCTCCTCCATTCAATTAATGAAGATCCATGGCTGCCCTAGTATACCAACCTGCTCACAACAAGGTCGCCTTTCTAGGCGATGGTCCACATCGTGATGATTTTACTGACATTCTTGATTTCATTGAGGCTTCAAACCTAAGGTATGCTTTTACTGTATGTCCCACTATTTATGATAGTGTCATTCGTCAGTTTTGGGCATCTGCTCGTCTTGTGGTTGTGGTTGGTCGTCCACGTGAACTCCATGCTACCATAGATGGACGTTCATACGTGGTTACTGAGGCTTCTATTCGATCCTCCCTTCATCTTCAAGATGAGGGTGGTGTTGAGTCCATCCCCAATTCGGAGGTATTGGAGGGGATGGCTGCTATAGGGTATAATCATGGGGGAAGTTTAACTTCCAGAAAAATAGGTTTTCCCCCCAATGGAAGCTTTTGGTGCATTTTCTGATTCATTGTTTAAGTCCCAAGTCTGGGAGTTGGGATGCTTTCCCTACTCCTTTGGCTACTGGTCTCATTTGCTTGGCTCAGGGTAGAGTTTTTAATTTCTCTCATTATCTGTTCGAGGGGATGGTTAGTAATCTATCTAATGCTGGTTCTAGAAAGAAGTTTCTTATGTATCCTAGGTTTTTACAACAAATACTGGTATGCATTCCTCGTGATAGGACTGAACATGTGCCGTCTAAGCTTACTGCAAAAGTGTATTATAATATGGTCCATGGGTTTACCGGGGAGTGGAGGCCCCTTATTGAGGCCATGTTGGGGTTGGCTCAGGGTCCTCCTGATGTTGTTGTGCTTGATGATGACCCTATGGAGGAGGAGGCTCCTACTGGTGGTGCTTCTCATGTGGTTGAGGAGGAGCTGGTTGAGGAGGTGGTGGTTGAAAGAACATCCCCTTCCAAGGCTGGTCCTTATTCAGTACCACAAAAGTCTCCATTTGTGGAGACTCCACCTCCTAGTCCTGCTCCACACTCTTCTGATAAGCCTTTTTGTGCTAGTACTCCTAATGTTGACCCATCTGTTGCTTCGGGCTCCAATGACGCCTTCCCTGACCCAAGTTCTCTTGGCGGGCAGGCGGAGGAGCCTACTACACTTATGTCGTTACTTGATCTTATGCACAGGTATCATGCGCGGATTATTTCCTTGGAAGCTGATTTGAATCAACACCGGAAACTTACTAGGGAGTTTGTTCTTCCTCTGGCTGATCGCATAAAAGCTTTGGAGACTCAGCAAAGACGACGAAAGAAGCATGTGATCCACTCTGATTCTGATGAGGAGGTTACGGAGCGTGTTGAGGATGGTTTGACATTGTTGGCAAAGGCTGCCTTTGCTGATAAATTGTATGATGATTTGCCGGTTCCTCCGACATCCTCCAGTGTTCCTTCTCCGGCTGGTGTTTCCACTCCTATGGCTGGTGCTTCTGGTCCTGCTTCTGGTTCCAATGCTGGTCCATCCCATGATTCAAAGGGGAAGGCCCCAATGACTGATGCTCCCTCACCACCTCGCAAGCGTACACGCAGACAGCTTGAGGAGGATAGGCTAGGTGAGGAGGCTGCTCAACGGATCCAAGCCGAGATTGATGAAGCTGATAGGGCTGCGGCGGAGGCGCTTCAACAGCAGAGGTGTGAACAAGTTCAGCATGATGCAATGCATTGGAATGAGAGTGATTGGATGCATGTTTTGACTATTCTTACCAGGGATTATGCCCAGTTCACTGATCTTTTGGGTGACGATGTGGATGAGCATAACTGTATTCCAAGAGCTATTGTGTTGATGCACAAGCATCAGTTGGCCCTTGCTGCACAACTTCGTGAGAAGCGTAAGAATAGGCCTTTATCGAGAACTGAGGAGCGAAAGCAGATGCAGCGATATGTGAAGTATCAATCGGCTGCTTATTTTCAAGCTGGTTGGAAATGGGACAGGGTTCGGGCTTTGTCTTTTGATGAGCTCAAGGCGCTCTATGAACGTATGGTCAAGCATCAGAGTCAACCCATTCCGGAACGATTTATCTACTGTCCCCCTCCTCGTGTGGTGACCACTTCTTTCCCTGCTGTTACTACTGGTCCTATATCTGATCCTACTCCTGGTTCTGCTGCTAGTCCATTGGTTGTTGTTGTTACTTCAGTTGGTACCACCACTTCTCGTTTGGTTGCTCCTTTGGGTTATTCTTCAGGTCCTGCTACCACCACCACACATGCTACCACCACCACACAGGCTACCACCACCACCTTTGCTACCACAACCACCACAACTGCTACACCTGATATGCCATCCCCATCACCACCAGTACCTGGCACTCAACCTATTCCTACTTCTAGTGCAGCTCCTATTGATCCCTTAGGTGGGAAAACTAATGAGTCTACTTCTCCTGCTCCCACTGCTGCTGCTGAGGTAAAGGTAAAGGTTGAACCCTCTCCAAGTGATTCCACACCTCGACGTTCGCTTCGCCAGAAATCAGCTCGACGTGTTAGACGTGGCAAGACGGTCCCTTATGAGAAGCGTGATCCTGAGAATTTGATTGATGCAGCGTTTGACAGTGATTATGTTTTGCCTTTGGGGAATGGACATATTACTGGTTGGATGGTTGAGCGTTACACGACTCTTCCTGGTATGGTCTCGCATAGAATTACTCTTAGTGATGGGTCTGTGCGGTTAGCTTTGGGTCTGCAGGGTGTGTTGTCTTGGGCTGATCGTAAAGATCTTATGGCTTTATATGAGTTCGTGGATTCTTGCATGCCTTTTGATCCCATGGCTGTGTCTTCCTGGCCTGGTCTGCGAGTATGGGTTGATCTTAAGTTGATGCTTGATGCACCTCCTCATGCTCCTGTTTCTGGTATATGGAAGGATCAGATGCAATGGGTTATTCAGCGATGGAAGTTGTATGCGGGGTGTGGTGTGCATATGTTGGAGTTGGAATCTGGTCATATGGTTTTCATGTTCACAGACGTGGATTATCCTTTGACGATTGCTTCAATGGAGGCTATGTTGGCTAGTCACTTACAAATTTCAAATGCTCCATCAGGGAATGTGTCCTCTATGGCAACAGCATTGGTGGAAGGAATTCAGGCTCGTTTGACAACAGATAAGAAGGCTGCTTCTGGTCTCTGATTTGGTTGGTTTGTAAGTGTTTTTGTTTTGTGTTTTTGATCATTTGTTCATATTATCATTCTTTTCACCAATATGTAAAGTGATTGGTGAATTTCATTCTTTATTGTTAAAATAAAAAAAAATATATATATATAATTTTTATATAATATCTGCTTATACTTTAAACACATCTTGGATTTTATACTTGTGAATATGATACCATTTGCTACTTCACACTATGGATTCTGGTTACTAAATTGTGTTTGTGCTGGTTACTGGTTTCACCTGGTGTTGGACTTGGTCCTCACAACAAATGGTTCTCAACTCACCATGTCTCATCGACAAGAAAGAGTTGATTCACCTTGAGGGTACGGCTCCTGGTGCGATTCTCAAATCCGTTGATGGTTGCCAGGTTACCCAAAACTGGATGGTTTTCACTTGCCATGGTCCTCGACTGAAAAATGGCTAATCCAAGGGGGTACAGCTCTTGGTAAAGATTTCATCAAATCCGTTGATAGCTGTAATAGCTTGCTTAAAGCTATAGGGTTTTCAACTCACCGATGCTTCATTGCTAAGAGTTGGCGAGTCCAGAGGGGTACGGCTTCTGGTAAAGACATATCAAATCCGTTGACGGCTGTGATGGTTTGCCTAAAATCATCAGGGTACCCCCACTCACCATTGATTCACGTTCTAAGAGTTGGGTTGGGTTCTAGTCTCACAGGGTGATGCTTATTCCACCAGAAAGACTGGCTAGCCCAAGAGTGAGCAGCTACTTGGTAAAGGCTCTTCAAATCTGCTCATGTTGCTGAAAAGATTCAACACGATGCTGATTTGTTCCAAGCTTTGAAGAAGCTTCTAGTGTTTCATGTTGCGGCAGTTCTTCTGACTCTTATCTTGCTGATGCTGCTTTTAGTTTTGCTGATTCAATCCTCGGGCTTTCTTGCACGTTTTCCAGGAAACTTGAACTCAACAGGTCAAATTCAAGTTTAGGGGAGGATTGTTAGGACCATTGTAATAGTTAAATGTAATAGGTAGACTAGGAGGTATGTAGTTCCTCTTGGTCCTAGTAGTATTAGGAGCAAGTCGTGCTCCTGGTCCTGGTCAAAGTCAAACTTTATTATTTGTTTATTATTCTGTTAGGATATGCATGAGATATGTTAGGAAAGGATATGCATATCAGTTTTACACGTTTTGTTTAATGCTGTATTAGGGTTTCCTTGTAGTATAAAAGGAACCTTAGGCAGAAGGGTTAGACACACCTTCACCAAACGTAGTTCTAGTGATTATCAATATTAGAAATCCTTAGAAAGGATCAAGTCTTTATAGTTATTCTGTTCCTATTTATTATATTTGTATTCTGCATTCATATTGTTTATAGAGTCTCTCTGTGGATTGACTTGTGATTACAGAAGTCGTTCACCGTTCCAGACAGGCTGCAAGATCTACATCTAGTAGACCCAACAAGGTTCGATGCTATAACTGCCAGCAGCAAGGTCACTTTGCAAGGGAATGCCCTAACAAGCATGACCAGGAGAAGAGCAGATATTCAACTTTTAAGATTCAGGAGGTGAAGGATGACAAGAAGGCGTTGGTGTCTGTTGACTCTATGGTCAATTGGAATGATCATCAGAATGCTACCCTGGAAACAGCTGAGCCTTCTACTGACGTCTTTGCAATGATTGCTGGGAATCTGTCTGATGCCGAGGAAGCATAAGAGTTTGCTCTTATGGGCATCTCACCTCAGGTACAACATTGTCCTCTTGGTTGTCATGATAAAATCAGAATTTTTGTCTCAATATAATAACTTAAATGATCAGAATGATAAGTATTTTTTAGAAGTTCAAGCATATAAGGCTTCTTTAAAAATATTGGAACAACAAAAGAGGTGGCTTCAAGATACTCAACGTGAGTACGAGGATAAAATTAGGATACTGAACATTGATTTAGAAAACACAACCAATATGCTTAAATATACTGAAAAGGTAAAAGATGACAGTATCAAAGATAAACAAGACATGAAGGAAAAATTAGATGCTACACTTCTAAGATTTAAAAAATGGCAAAAGGCACCTAAGAATCTTTCAAAATTAATTGATAGTAGTATGTCTGGTAGGACTAAAAGAGGGTTAGGATTTGATAAATATATTGATTCAGAAGATGTGTTTGATTTATCTTTTTCAAGTGTCTTTGATCATGACGAGGAGGAAGAGGGAACACCTAGCTACAATAGGTTTAAACTAGCAGCAGAAATGCATGCTGTCCCTCCACCTCTTTCAGGAACATTCATGCCCATTACTAGGCATAATGACTTGGATGGATCACAGATGCATGAGTCCCCAAAAACTTCTACTAATACTAATGACTTTGTCTCGTGTACTTTCAGTGACAAAGCCAGTGACTCTGCATCATGTGGTTCAAGTGAAGAGTCGAGACCTGCAAGTTCCAAGTCAAATAACCATGCTGCTACTAGTGCTAGGAAGAGTGAAGAGAGAGTTTCTTTTAATTCAACAGTGTCTAGTCCTGGTTTATTGAGTCCTAGGAAGAATGTTTCTCCTAGAATTGTGTGTAATAAAGTTAGCAGTATGAAACAATGTCATTCTAATAAAAAGGTCGTTTAAAACATGTTTTGTTTGTGGGAGTGAATTTCATTTGATTAAAGATTGTGATTTTTATGACAAACATTCTTCTGTATTTCAAGCATTTCCTGCTCCTGGTCCACCAGGAGTTGTTCCATATTCTAGTAGAAGACTAAACCCATGTGCTCAATCTCTTTCTTCTTCTAGAAGGACCTCTCCATTAGCTTCTGATCATTGGAGAAACACTAGATTTATACCAAATAGACCAAGCAGTAACTATTTTCAGAATTTTAATCCAAATTATGCATTTAATTTTGACCACATGTATTTTGGGTTGGGAAATCTGGGAACTGCTGTTAAGCCCTCAGCAGGTTGTTCTTGGTCAAACAATAACACCCATATGATGAATAGGCAACCTAAGAACAATGGTGGATCTCATCAATCTTCTTGACTATCTACTAAAGATCCATAAGGCAGGCTCAAACCTGAAGAGGTTTGGGTCCCCTTAAGACACTAACTTTTGCATATCTCTTATTTTGTTGTTGTAGGTTACTCCATACCAAGATCCTACTCTAGGGATTGTTGATAGTGGATGCTCTAAGAGCATGACAGGAAATAAAAGTCTTTTATCTAACTTTGTACCATTTCAAGGCGGAAAGGTCTATTTTGGAGGAGGTGAAGGAAGGATCACTGGCAAAGGAACGATTCAGACGCCTAATCTTAATTTTGAGCAGGTCTATTATGTGGAAGCACTTCAACACTTCAACTTGATACTTGTCTCTCAGATTTGTGACAAGAAGCTGTTTGTCCTCTTTACGGATACTGATGCACTAGTGTTATCCAAAGACGTTAAATTCCCGGATGACTCATAGGTTCTGCTCAGAATCCCTAGAAGACACAACCTCTATAGTATCAAGCTGAATGAAGTCAATCCTACTGGTCAACTAGCATGCTTGGTTGCTAAAGCCTCAGAAGATGAAGCCACTAAATGGCACCGAAGGATGGGACATGTGAACTTCAAGACTATTCACAAATTAACACATCTGAATTTGGTCTCTGGTTTACCTCCCAAATCATTCAGAAATGATATCAATTGCGTTGCATGCAGCAAAGGCAAACAACATAAAGCATCCTTCAAGACCATTACTGCTCTCAGCCTTATAACTGTCATAGTAGTAGTAGGAGCAAGTCATGCTCCTGGTCTTATAGAAAGTCAAACTTTATTATTTAGTTATTATTCTGTTAGGATATGCATGAGATATGTTAGGAACGGATATGCATATCAGTTTTACACGTTTTGGTTAATGATGTATTATGGTTTCCTTGTAGTATAAAAGGAACCTTAGGCAGAAGGGTTATACACACCTTCCTCAAATATAATTCTAGTTCTTATTAATATTAGAAATCCTTAGAAAAGGATCAAGTCGTTATAGTTATTCTATTCTTGTTATTCAGAGTATTTGTATTCCGCACTTATACTGTGTGATTTGTATAGAGTCTCTCTGTGAATAGACTTGTGATTACAGAAGTCGTTCACCGTTCCTGACAGGCTGAAAGATCCACATCTAGTGGACCCAACAATATCTCATGCATATCCTAATAGAATACTCTTAAATAATAAAGTTTGACTTTCTATAAGACCAGGAGCAGGTGTTGCTCCTACTACTACTAGGACCAGGAGGAACTACATACCTCCTAGTATACCTATTACAAATAACTATTCCAAAGGTCCTAACAATCCTCCCCTAAACTTGAATTTGACCTGTTGATTTCAAGTTTCCTGGTAAATCGTGCAAAACAACTGGAGGATTGAAACAGCAAATGAAACAGCAGCATCATAACCATCAGCATAAAGAACATAAGGACTGCTGCAACAAAGAACACCTAGAAGCTTCTTGAAAGCTTGAAACAAATCTGCATCCTGTTGAATCTTCACAGCAACATGAGCAGATTTTATGAGCCTTTACCAAGTAGCTGCTCGCTCTTAGGCTAGCCAGTCTTTATGGTGGAATAAGCATCACCATGGGAGACCAGAACCCAGTCCAACTCTTAGAACGTGAATCAATGGTGAGTAGGGGTACCCTAATGATTTTAGGCAAACCATCACAACCATCAACGGATTTGATATGTCTTTACCAGAAGTCGTACCCATTTGGACTTGCCAACTCTTAGCAATTAAGCATCGGTGAGCTGAAAACCATATAGCTTTGAGCAAGCTATTATAGCTATCAACGGATTTGATAAAATCTTTACCAAGAGCCGTACCCCCTTGGATTAGCCACTTTTCAGTCTAGGACCATGGCAAGTGAAAACCACCAAGTTTTGGGTAACCTGGCAACCATCAACGGATTTGACTATCACACCAGAGCCGTACCCTCATGGTGAATCAACTCTTTCTTGTCTGTGAGACAAGGCGAGTTGAGCACCATTTGTTGTGTGGACCAGGTCCAACACCAGAAGTAAAACCAAACCAGCACAAGTGTGAAACAGTCAAATGAAAACCAATTTATGATGGAAAAGTATAAGCAGATATTATATAAAAAGTATATATATATATATATATATATATATATATATATATATATATATATTAACTATAATGTAAGTCACCAATCACTGTACAGATTGGTGAAAAGAATGTTAGTATAATCACATAAACAGAAAAACATACCCATCACATACCAGACGCTGCAACCTTGTCAGCTTGCAACCGGGCTTGGATCCCTTCCACCAAAGTAGTAGCCATGGAAGACTCATTCCCTGAAGGGGCATTGGAGATCTACAAATGAATATCCAGCATGGCCTCCATAGTAGCAATTGTCAAAGGATATTCCATATCTGTAAGCATGAACACTATGGCACCAGAATCCAACTCCAATATATGAACCCCACAACCAGCATAAAGCTTGCATCTCTTGATCACCCAGCGAGGCTGATCTCTCCAGACACCAGAATGAGGAGCATCAGGAGGAGAGTCAAGCATCATCTTCAAGTCACCCCACATTGTCAACCCAGGCCAGTTGGCCACCTCACTCAGAGAGGCAGGAATACCAGCATCCACAAACCCATACAATGACATAAGATCCCAACGATCTACCCATGTCAAAACACTTTGCAAGCCCGAGACATAACGAACATAACCATCACTGGTTGAAATCCTATGTGTGGATGTACTAGCAACAATCGGGTATGGCTTAACCGACCAAGCAACACTATAACCCTTACCCATTGGCAACTCTGTCTCACTATCCGAAGCCGCATCAATAAGGTTTTCAGGAGTACGCTTCTCAAAAGGAACAGACTTACCACGTCTAGCCTTCTTCTTTCGAATGGAACGACGAGGTGAAGGAACACCAGAAGAAGAGTCAACCTTTACCTTCCCAGCAGTAGTAGTATCAGCATAAGTAGAATCCAAACCATGATCAACCAAAGGATCAAAGTCTGCTGCACTAGTAGAAGGGATAGGGTGTGGTTCAGTCACCGGTGGTGAGGATTGATCCATTGCAGGAGTAGCAAGGGTGGGAGTAGTAGCATTGGTGGTGGTGGTAGGAACCGGAGATGAAGTAGAATGAACAACCGAAGGTGTGGTTGTAGGACCAGCAGTAGAAGTATCAGCAACAGATAGAATACGAGTAGAAACAGGAGGAACACCAGATGAAGAACCATGAGCAACAGCAGGTTGAGAAGTGGGAACCACTCTTGGAGGAGGGCGATAGATGAAGCGTTCAGGAACCGGTGTGTTTTGACGCTTGATCATCTTCTGGTATAGATCCTTAAGCTCGTCAAAAGACAATCCCCTAACCCGTTCCCAAGTCCATCCAACATGAAAGTAAGCAGCCGACTGGTATTTGACATACCGCTGCATAACTTCCTCTCCTTGGTTCTTGACAAAGGTCTGTTACGACGCTTTTCACGGAGTTGAGCAGCAAGAGACAATTGTTGTTTGCGCATTAAGGCCATTGCCTGTGGGATACAATTATTTTCATTCACATCAGCGCCCAAAAGATCAGTAAACTGAGAGTAATCAGATGTAAGAATATTAAGCACCCGCATCCAATCATTATCATCCCAATGCATGGCATCATGCCTCAACTGTTCACACCTCTGCTGTTGAAGGGCTTCTTCCTCAGCCCTAGCAGCTTGATCAATTTCTGCCTGCAATCGTCGTGCAGCCTCCTCCCCCAACTGTTCCTCCTTAAGTTGTCTGTGAGTACACTTCCGTGGAGGTGAGGGTGCATCGGTCATAGGGGCTTTCCCCTTAGGATCATGAGACGGCCAAGTAGATGGACCAGCAGAAGCACCAGCATAAGAACCAGCAATATCCTCCATTGGTCTAGGACTTGCAGCAGCAGTAGGGATGCTTGATGGACTAGGAGGAACAGGCAAATCAGCATACGGCTTATCAGCAAAAGCAGCCTTCGCCAACAAAGTCAACTGATAGGTGTGTAAAAACCCATCCTTTTACCACTTATTTCTGGCTAAAACAAGACCAAAACACGTATTTAATATCATTTGTTTGGAATTATGCGTGGTTTTTGTGTTATTGTGTTTTCAGAGTCAACCGGATGAATATTGAAGAAAACATGGGATTGCACGGGTTTTATCGAGGAAAAAGACTCAAGACGAAGTCTACTGTCCAAGAGATGCAAAAGATTTGAAGTCATTGTGCCTATTTGAAGATTTATCGATGAATAGAGCCAAAGATGGAAGATTCATATATGTCGAAGAACTCGAGTCTACTAAACAAAAGATTATAAGACGAGTTGGAATTATTCACCGACACTTCTCAAATCCAAGTCGGAAACGTTTATTTGAAGAAGCGTAAAGACTAAAGAAGAAAGAAGAAAAAGAAGCCCAAACCAAAGCCCAATCACAAAGCCCACCACCACAAGACTTGCCTATAAATAGGACTTTACTTCACAAATTTGCACAGGGAGTTTTTTTTGGTAGTTTGTAGTTCTTCATTTTCTCTCTAGTTTTAGAGAGAGAAAGTTCTAAACTTTCTCTCACTAGATTTCATCTTTTTCTATTTCAAGATCAAAACTTTGTATCATTTTTCATTAATCAAGTTCAAGTTTTTAGTTTTTAATCTTTAATCTCATCCTTCCTTTCTTTGATTTTGATTGATTTTGGTACAAATCTCGTATGATCCGTGTTGTTCATCAATGATTTATGCTTAAAAAGTTGATTTCTTTTTATGTTTCCTTAAGTTTATATACGAATAAGCTTTTAGATCCTTGTTCTTATTGGCTTATTTGTTGATTTAGCTTATTTACTTTTTAAAGTTTTTATAAAAAGTTCATCTTTTTATCCTTTGATTTATGTTTTTCCTTATTTGAAGCTTAGATAAAGTGTTCTTAGTGCTTATTAGATCAGCTTGTTGTTGGATTCGAGCTAGTTTGGTGATTGGCTTATTCATAGCTTATTCACTTTGCTTAAAATTCGGATCATAGGGATATCGGAAAGGGTTATAAACCCCTTTCATTGGTACTTTCCGACCAAGACACACCCCCTTATTCCGATCTACAGACCGGAAAAGGGTTTTACCATATTCTTATTGTAGCCTTTTGCCATCATTCCGATCTGCCCCTTTTTACAGTATTCCGATTGCTTCATTTTGCCCACATTCCGATTTGCCCCATTTAAATACATTCCGATCTGAACCATTGTTTGCTTATTCCGATTAGTGCATGTTTTTGGTTATTCCGATTGAGAACTTTTGTGTTATTCCGATTTGCGTTGCTTTAAGATATTCCGATCATCAGATCGGAATACATTCCGATTGTCCTTTTTAGTGATATTCTGATTTAAGCTGTTTTGCTATATTCCGTTCTTACTTTCTTTTAGTACTTTCAGACTAAGTCATATTTTTACAAAGTTTTCCAAGTGTTAGTTTTTATTGAATGTTCATTTATTTTTCTAATATAATCTTTAAGTTTTCAAGCATTTATTTTAGTTTAACCTTTTAAAGCTTTAATTCTACTCTTCGACACTTAATTATTTGTCATTAGTTTAAAATAGATAAACAAACCATCACCTTCTTATTAACCAAGAACAAATCATTCCACCTAGAGCCGAGATCAATTCGAGAGGATACCGAGATCTAATCTGAACCATAGTAAAACGCTTGTATCAAATGGCGCCGCTGCCGGCTCTTCTCGTTAAGATCAACAGTTTTTTGTGAGAACTTGGATTTTGGGATCCATTCACCGTGAACGTTACTTTTTCATAAAATTTTCAAAAACCCTAAAAAAAAAACATAAAATTTTCAAAATACAAAAATAAAAAAATTAAATTAAAAAACATAAAAACTAAAAATATTTTTGCTTTGTTTTTGCCTTGTTAGTTCTTTTGCAGGTGTATGCGCACTCGATCCACGTCTTATCAAGAGCCTGAGCCTCTCGAAGATTTAGACATGGCCGGTGTACAAAACAACAACAATAACCCACCTCAAAACAATAATAATAACAATAACAATCCACCTTTCAACAACAATCATAACAACAATAATGAGCCTCTACCGGATAATCGCCCGATGATTGAAATTCTGCAAGCTCATGTATATGGAAACACTGATCCAATTGTTATACCCGCGATTGCAGCCAACAATTTTGAGCTCAAATCCGGCTTTATCCAGATGGTCTCCGCTCAACCATTCTTGGGGCGTACCATTGATGATCCACATGACCACATCAAGAGATTCCTACAACTCACAAATACGGTCAAATTCAATGGTGTTCCACAAGAGGTAATCCGTTTACAACTTTTTCCCTTTTCTTTAGAGGGACAAGCCCGGCATTGGCTTGCTAAGGAACCGCCACAGAGTATTCTTTCGTGGACGGATTTGGAAACCAAGTTTATCAATTACTTTTTCCCACCCTCTCGTACTACCGCTTTGCGGAATGAAATTATCAATTTTGAACAAAAGTACGATGAGTCGTTCAGTGAATCTTGGGACCGTTTCAAAGACCTTTTGAGAAAATGCCCACAACATGGTTTTACCAAAGTGCACCAAATTAATACTTTTTATAATGGTTTAAGCATGAATGACCAAGATTCACTAAACAGTGCCTCGGGGGGTAATCTTTTGGCTAAGACTTCCAATGCTGCTTGGGATATCATTGAAAATAAGTCTCGTGTGCAAACCAAGAGTGTTCAGACCAATGTTGCTAGTGCTAGTACTAGTGACAGCGATAAGCGACTTGACAAAATCACTGCGCTTCTTGAATCGCTTGCTACCCAAACCGCCAGCAACACCGACAGCATCAACGCTAGAAACGCTAAAGATGCTAAAGTCAATGCTGTTAGCCAACCATGCGAGATATGCGGGGGTCCTCACTCTTACACCACTTGTACTACCACCCAAAACTACCCTTCTGAGAATGTGAATGCATCATACGGTACCTATCCTCAACCTGCTTATCAAGCTCAACCTCAAGGCGACCGCAACCTACTTAGCTACCGTTCCAACAACTATCTCTCACCACCTGGTTCTACCCCTAACAACCCAAACCAACAACAAAACCTCAACCGCCCTCCTCAACAACAACAACAATCTCGTGGACCATACATACCACCTCACAAACAACAACATCCACCTCAAAGAAACAACCAAGTTTACCAGCAGCCTGCTTATCAACCACCCGCATACAATGCTCCTCCCAACCAACCCACCGCTTTACACCAAGAAGTGGAAACCTACATGAGGACTAACGATGTGATCGTGGAAAATCTTCAACAGGAAGTGCGCAACTTGAAAGCAGACCTGATGAAACAAGGGAACGATCTGAGAGCTGATATGAGAAACACTATGGATAGTCAAACGAATGACTTAAGAAACATGATGGCTAGTTTCTTACACGGTAATCAACCCTCTTCTTCAGGTACTCTTCCGAGTAACACCGTTGCGAATCCAATAGGGGAGATGAAAGAAATCACCACTCGCAGTGGCAAAGGTACCAAGGAACCCGAGCTTCCTATACCTCCACCGGTGGTTGTGACTAAGGAGAACGAGTCACCTGCTCCTATTCCTCATCCTTCTACTTCCCTAATTTCTCCACCTCTTACTGCTACCCCTCCTCCACCCAAGGATGTGAGTGATCCTATTCTCCCAAAGCCTTCCTCTTCTTCCGATATACCTTATCCATCAAGGTTGAGGAAAGAGAAGCTCAAAAGCAAGGACGATATTCAGGTTTCGAACTTTCTTAAAATGTTTAAACAATTGAATTTTAACATCTCCTTCGCTGAGGCTCTCGCTCACATGCCTAAGTACGCGAAAATGTTCAAAGATCTTCTTAGCGACAAGGAGAAGCTTCTTGATATTGCTAACACCCAACTTAATGAGAATTGCTCTGCAGTGCTCTTAAGGAAATTGCCAACCAAGCTTGGTGATCCGGGTCGTTTCTTAATCCCTTGTAACTTCCCGGGAGTAGAGAATTGCATGGCCTTAGCTGATCTAGGTGCCAGTACTAATCTAATGCCTCTAAGCATTTGGAAGCAATTATCTCTCCCTGAGCTAGTCCCCACCAAAATGACTTTGGAATTAGCTAACCGTACGGTTGCTTATCCAGTGGGGATAGCCGAAGACGTCTTTGTAGGAGTCGACAAATTCACTTTTCCTGCCGATTTCGTCGTCGTCGACTACGAGATGGACCCTCGTGTGCCATTAATTGTTGGTCGTCCATTCTTGAGGACCGGTCGCACTCTCATCGATGTTGAAGCCGGTGAGCTTATCATGAGAATGGGTGACGATAAAATTGTCTTCAACATGGGAAAGTTGTCTAAACAACCTTATTCCAACGAGAGTGTTAATTGTATTGACGTTCTTGATGAGGCTTGTGAAGAACACTTCCAAAATGCTTGCAAAAGTATTCCTACTTCTCTTCCCAATGTTGAGACCGTTTCCTCTATTGATTCATCACTGTCTCTATTTGGAGAAAGTGATTTCTTTTGGGAAGATCTTGAAGCCACCATGGGAGATGTGAACTCAACAAATGACGATTCTCCCACCGATTTGGCTGACGACATGAGTTTCTTTGAAAACCTTCTCAACGAAGACAATCTTTCTCCACCATCTCCCGCGGTTATTGCTATCGATGCTCCGACTTTGAAAACGCCTCCCATCGAAAATCCTCCATATTTAGAACTTAAGGAGTTGCCGCCCCATCTCGAGTACGTGTTCCTGGAAGAAGAGAAGAAGTCACCCGTCATCATTGCTAAGGACTTGAAAGAAGAAGAGAAAACTCGTCTCATCGCTGTGCTTAAAGCTCATAAGAAGGCAATTGCTTGGAAAATTTCCGATATCCGCGGAATTGATCCGAACTTTTATACTCACAAGATTCTCATGGAAGATGACTTTAAACCCTCAATCCAGAGCCAAAGAAGGGTTAATCCTAAAATTCATGACGTCATCAAACAAGAGGTTATCAAACTTCTCGATGCCGGCTTGATTTACCCTATCTCGGATTCGCCATGGGTAAGTCCCGTCCATTGTGTGCCCAAGAAGGGCGGAATAACCGTTGTTCCCAATGAACACAACGAGTTGATTCCCACTCGTCTCGTTACTGGGTGGAGAGTTTGTATTGATTATCGCAAGCTCAATGATGCCACGAGAAAAGACCACTTTCCTCTTCCTTTCATGGATCAAATGCTCGAGCGTCTTGCGGGTAATGACTATTACTGCTTTTTAGACGGTTTCTCCGGGTATTTTCAAATTCCCATCGATCCCAAGGACCAAGAAAAGACCACATTCACTTGTCCCTATGGAACATTTGCTTACAAACGCATGCCTTTTGGTTTATGTAATGCTCCTGGGACGTTCCAACGGTGTATGATGGCTATCTTCCATGACATGGTGGAAGACACTATGGAAGTATTCATGGATGATTTCTCGGTTTATGGAGATTCTTTCTCTGCTTGCCTTGCCAATTTAGAACGTATCCTGAAGCGGTGTGAAGACACTCGCCTTGTTCTTAATTGGGAAAAATGCCATTTTAAGGTAAAAGAGGGCATCGTGCTAGGACACAAAATTTCCAAAGCCGGTCTTGAAGTAGAACGTGCTAAAGTCGATGTTATCTCTAAGTTGCCTCCACCTTCAACTGTGAAGGGTGTGAGAAGTTTCCTTGGTCATGCGGGCATCTACCGTCGATTCATCCAAGATTTTTCTCAAATCGCTCGCCCGATGACCCACCTCTTGGAAAAAGATACTCCTTTTATCTTTTCCAAAGAGTGTCTTGAAGCCTTAAACTTGCTTAAGGATAAGCTAACTAAGGCACCTGTCTTGGTTACCCCTAATTGGGAGCTGCCTTTCGAGTTGATGTGCGATGCTAGTGACTTTGCTATTGGTGCGGTTTTGGGTCAAAGAGTGAAAAAACACATCCAACCGATCCATTACGCTGGCAAGACTATGACTGGGGCTCAATTGCATTACACGACAACCGAAAAAGAGCTTTTAGCTGTTGTCTATGCCTTTGAAAAGTTCCGCCCCTATCTTGTCCTTTCCACCACAATCGTTTACACCGATCATTCCGCGTTAAAGTACTTGTTGACAAAGCAAGATTCCAAACCAAGACTTCTTCGCTGGGTTTTGCTTCTCCAAGAAT
This sequence comes from Glebionis coronaria, assembly GCA_025667525.1. NCBI lineage: Eukaryota > Viridiplantae > Streptophyta > Magnoliopsida > Asterales > Asteraceae > Glebionis > Glebionis coronaria. Next base: position 8,643,286 of record CM046878.1, on the reverse strand, counting down.
TTAACATCGAAATTCGCGATAAAAAAGGAGCTGAAAACCTAGCCGCGGATCATCTCAGTAGACTTGAGGATCCTTACCAAGGGGATCATCCGAACAAAGAAATCAATGATTCTTTCCCCTTGGAGACCTTAATGTCTATCAATTCGAATTCTGATGAAACCCCATGGTTTGCGGATATTGCAAACTACTTGGCGGGTGGAATTCTCGTTGACGGGTTAACATCCCAGAAAAAGAAGAAGTTCTTTAACGACATTAAGACTTACTTTTGGGATGACCCGTATCTATTCAAACAATGTGCTGACTTGATTATTCGTCGATGTGTTGATGGACCGGCATCTTTAGAAATCCTTGACGCTTGCCACAAAGGACCCACCGGTGGTCACTTTGGTCCCAACTACACCGCCAAAAAAGTGTTTGACTCGGGATTTTATTGGCCCACCATCTATCGTGATGCTCACGAGATGGTTAAACATTGTGATGCCTGCCAAAAACAAGGCAAGATCACTCATAAAGATGAGATGCCTCAAAATTTCATACAAGAATGTGAAATCTTTGATGTTTGGGGTATCGACTTTATGGGGCCATTCCCTTCATCTAAAGGAAACAAATACATCCTTGTAGCCGTTGACTACGTTTCAAAGTGGGTTGAAGCCAAAGCTTTACCTACTAATGATGCAAGGGTGGTTTGTAACTTTTTGAAATCGCTGTTCGCTAGATTCGGCGTTCCTCGTGCTATTATCAGTGACCGCGGGACTCATTTTTGCAACGATCAATTTGCAAGTGTCTTGGCAAAGTATGGTGTCAATCACCGTCTTTCCACCGCCTATCATCCCCAAACTAATGGGCAAGCCGAGATATCCAACCGTGGATTGAAGCGAATTTTGGAGCGTACTGTGGGAGAGCATCGTGCCGCGTGGGCCGATAAGTTAGATGATGCTCTGTGGGCTTTCCGTACTACTTATAAGACCCCGATCGGTTGTACATCTTATCGTCTTGTGTACGGGAAAGCATGCCACCTTCCCATCGAACTGGAACATAAGGCGCATTGGGCCTTGAAGTGTGCTAACCTCGACATCAACAAAGCCGGTGATCATCGCAAGAGTAAACTCAACAAGCTAAATGAACTGAGGAATGAAGCTTATGAGAACTCGCTGATCTACAAGGAGAAGACGAAGATCATTCATGACGCAAAAATCAAGAACCAAGAGTTCCACGTTGGTGATCAAGTCTTACTTTTTAACTCTCGGTTGAAGATCTTCTCTGGCAAGTTGAAGAGCCGCTGGTCTGGTCCATTCACCGTCGCCAAAGTCTTTCCATATGGGACCATTGAGCTTTCTCAGCCAAATGGACCCAATTTCAAAGTGAATGGCCAGCGTCTGAAGCTGTACTTCGGTGAGGACATCTCTCAGGAGATGATTCCATCCCTCACCACGTTCCCCATGAACTAATTTTTGGTCGAGTCAGGCTCGTGACTCGGTTATCAAAAACAAGCGCTCCTTGGGAGGCAACCCGAGTATCTATCCTTTTCTGTTTTTACCTCCTAAGTGTAGGGGGACCTGTATAGGTGTTTGTATTTGTGTGGTGATGTGATTACAGGGATGAATGCACTCTTGGAGCCTTCGAAGAACTGTGCTCCCGTGTTATCCGAAATCCGGTTCTATCTCTCAAGTATCGTGATTCAATTTTCTTCATAACTCACATTTGAAATTGATCACGTTAGTCGTCTCTTCCTTAACTTGATTTAAGCAACGTGCACAATGTCATAAGTGTAGGGGAGACCTTTCCCACATGCTTAAACATTGAGGACAATGTTTATCTTAAGTGTAGGGGAGACTTCTATCGAAGTTTTAAGTGGACTTCCCCATGAAAATGCCTTCATTTAACCGGAAAATCATCTTTTTCAACATTTTTCAAACTTTAAATTAACTTTGGCCATTTAGTCGTAATTTTTAAATTTTTATCGTTGCTTTCATATGTATATATCCCGCAATAAAGTCAAAAATATTAATAAAGTGGTGTAGCTAGTTTAGAAATCTTTGACATATTAGGCCCGTTGCGATTATTTTGACTCAACCCGAATAGACTTATCCAAGTTTATTCTAGCTAGTATCCTTAACCATGTAGACCTTAATTGGTTTATTAGGCTAAGTATCCACGAGTCTCATTACTTGAGATTTTAAATTGTGGAGGACGAGAAATGATAGAGTCAATTATAAGTCGGTATTCTTGCACAAGCTCACTTGGTGTAATTATTTGCCTATTCTCCCATCACTTGCTAATAATTTATCTGCAATAAGTAAGGTCGTACGATTTGAAAAGTTACTTAGCTTCTAGCCCAAGATCGTTTAAAAGTTGCCCGGTAATGATAAGAGTTCATAGCCAAGGCATAACTTATGAAGCGGGGCGCGAAGATTGGCGAGTCTGAAAAGGCCCTAACAAGGCATGAGGATTCAATCTTATTGCTAAAGATCCAAGGTGATGTGAAAAGCATTATTCCCAAAATCAATATGAAGGATCAAGACTCACGACGAAAAGCAATCAACTCCCGTAAAGATGATGGAGAAGTCTATCCGAAAAGACCCTAACAAGGTATGAGGATAAATAGATCCAAGTCCGAAAAGGAGGCGGATCGTTGTATCTCAAAATCCCAAATAGAGATTGAAGAAATAATCATGAAGTCGTGGTCAACAAAGTTGGAGTACCCCTCAAAAGTCTCCAAGTGAAGAAACTCTATTAACGATGAGAAGACCATTATCTCAAGCACGTCTCTCAAGATATGAAGTATGAAGTACATGCCAAATATCGGCCCGAGAAAGGTCTCAAATCGTGAACTGAGTTATGCCAAGATATGAACTTTTTGATATCTCGAGAAGCAGTTTTAAGAGATTTTGTCCTTTAGCTAACTATTGATCAAATCGTCCTACTTTGCTTTCAGCCTAAATAACTATCGAAATAAGTCTAAAAATGCATCTTCATGATCATTCTAAGACAAAAATAAAATATAAGAGATACACCTAGGAATAAGGGAGTTTAAGCATATAATTAAGCCATGTGTGTAAGTGTTTGAATTGCTAACTTATAATAACAATGATCTCGTTTTTAAGCTTAGTTTGGGGAACGTGAAACTTGAGGGTGATAAATCTTCGTAGCACCGAAGCCCTAATGTAAGTCCTTGATCTCTTTGCAAGATATTTACACCCTTTTGTGTACTTTAAAGTTTTAATTTCTCTTAGTACTTTCATTTTTGTTTAGTAGTATATTAATAAGGCCAAGGTTGATTGATTATGAGAAAAGTGTAAATGTGCTTTGTCACTAAGCATTGCATGAGGGCATGGCAATGGTTAAGTGTAGGGGATTTGATAGGTGTGTAAACACCCATCCTTTTACCACTTATTTCTGGCTAAAACAAGACCAAAACACGTATTTAATATCATTTGTTTGGAATTATGCATGGCTTTTGTGTTATTGTGTTTTCAGAGTCAACCGGATGAATATTGAAGAAAACTTGGGATTGCACGGGTTTTATCGAGGAAAAAGACTCAAGACGAAGTCTACTATCCAAGAGATGCAAAAGATTTGAAGTCATTGTGCCTATTTGAAGATTTATCGATGAATAGAGCCAAAGATGGAAGATTCATATATATCGAAGAACTCGAGTCTATTAAACAAAAGATTATAAGACGAGTTGGAATTATTCACCGACACTTCTCAAATCTAAGTTGGAAACGTTTATTTGAAGAAGCGTAAAGACTAAAGAAGAAAGAAGAAAAAGAAGCCCAAACCAAAGCCCAATCACAAAGCCCACCACCACAAGACTTGCCTATAAATAGGACTTTACTTCACAAATTTGCACAGGGAGTTTTTTTTGGTAGTTTGTAGTTCTTCATTTTCTCTCTAGTTTTAGAGAGAGAAAGTTCTGAACTTTCTCTCACTAGATTTCATCTTTTTCTATTTCAAGATCAAAACTTTGTATCATTTTTCATTAATCAAGTTCAAGTTTTTAGTTTTTAATCTTTAATCTCATCCTTCCTTTCTTTGATTTTGATTGATTTTGGTACAAATCTCGTATGATCCGTGTTGTTCATCAATGATTTGTGCTTAAAAAGTTGATTTTTTTTATGTTTCCTTAAGTTTATATACGAATAAGCTTTTAGATCCTTGTTCTTATTGGCTTATTTGTTGATTTAGCTTATTTACTTTTTAAAGTTTTTATAAAAAGTTCATCTTTTTATCCTTTGATTTATGTTTTTGCTTATTTGAAGCTTAGATAAAGTGTTCTTAGTGCTTATTAGATCAGCTTATTGTTGGATTCGAGCTAGTTTGGTGATTGGCTTATTCATAGCTTATTCACTTTGCTTAAAATTCGGATCATAGGGATATTGGAAAGGGTTATAAACCCCTTTCCGATTGGTACTTTCCGACCAAGACACACCCCCTTATTCTGATCTACAGATCGGAAAAGGGTTTTACCATATTCCGATTGTAGCCTTTTGCCATCATTCCGATCTGCCCCTTTTTACAGTATTCCGATTGCTTCATTTTGCCCACATTCCGATTTGCCCCATTTAAATACATTCCGATCTGAACCATTGTTTGCTTATTCCGATTAGTGCATGTTTTTGGTTATTCCGATTGTCCTTTTTAGTGATATTTCGATTTAAGCTGTTTTCCTATATTCCGTTCTTACTTTCTTTTAGTACTTTCAGACTAAGTCATATTTTTACAAAGTTTTCCAAGTGTTAGTTTTTATTGAATGTTCATTTATTTTTCTAATATAATCTTTAAGTTTTCAAGCATTTATTTTAGTTTAACCTTTTAAAGCTTTAATTCTACTCTTCGACACTTAATTATTTGTCATTAGTTTAAAATAGATAAACAAACCATCACCTTCTTATTAACCAAGAACAAATCATTCCACTTAGAGCCGAGATCAATTCGAGAGGATACCGAGATCTAATCTGAACCATAGTAAAACGCTTGTATCAAATGGCGCCGCTGCCGACTCTTCTCGTTAAGATCAACAGTTTTTTGTGAGAACTTGGATTTTGGGATCCGTTCACCGTGAACGTTACTTTTTCATAAAATTCCTGGGTGAGCTTGCGATGCTGATGCAGATCAGTCTCAAAAGAAACAATCCTGGCATAATACCTATGCATGAGATCAAGCAAAGAAGTTAGTGAATCAGGTTCCTCCGCTTCCCCACCAAGAGGACTTGGATCGGGAAAAACATCATTGGAACCAGAAGCAACAAAGGGGTCAGCATTATTAGCACGTGAACTAGATGGATTCTCAGCCAAATTTGGTGCTGGACTAGAAGGGGGAGTATCCACAAATGGGGACTTATGTGGCAGAGAAGAAGGGACAGCCTTGGAGTGGATGGCATTTCAACCACCACTTCCTTAACTGACTCTTCCACCTCCACATAAGGCTCACCACTAGCAGGATGCTCCTCCTCCATAGGATCATCCCCTAATGGAAGTTCCTTCTCGGCTTCATCAGCCAGAGGAATAACATTAGGAGGACCTTGGGCAAGGCCCAGCATAACATCAGTAAGAGGCCTCCAATCTCCCTTAAAACCAAGTGCCATATTTGAATATACTTTAGAACTAAGCTTGGGGGTCTCATACTCCTCCCTATCTCTAGGGATGCACATAAGAACCTGCTACAAGAACCTAGGATACATTAAAAACTTCTTCCTAGATCCAGTACTACTAAGATTACAAACCATCCCATCAAACAGGTAGCGAGAGAAATTAAACATACGACCCTGTGCTATGCAAATCAAACCAGTAGCCAAAGGAATGGGAAATGCATCCCAACTCCCAGACTTTGGGCTTAAGCAATGAATCAAAAAGTGCACCAGAAGCTTCCATTGGGGGAAAACCTATTTTTCTGGAAGTTAAACTCCCCCCATGATTATAACCAAGATCCGCCATCCCACCCAATACCTCAGAATTAAGGATGGAGACAACACCACCTTCATCCTGAATATGAAGAGCAGATCTAATAGAAGCTTTAGACACCACATATGAACGTCCATCTATGGTAGCATGGAGTTCAAGTGGGCGTCCCAAAACATCCACAAGGTGGGCAGTGGCCCAAAACTGGCGAATGACACTATCATAGACAGTCGGGCAAACCGTAAAAGCATACCCGAGGTTAGAAGCCTCAATAAATTCGATGATGTCTGTGAACTCGTCACGTTTAGGACCATCTCCAAGATATGCCGCCTAATTATGATCGGGTTTGTATAGCAGAGCAGCCATGGATGATAATTGGATGTGATGGAAGATGATTGATTGGAGATTGAAAGAGTAAGAGTGTATGTGTGTGTTATGGTTGGGATGAATGAGTCAAGTGAGGGATTTGACCATAAATAATGGTCTTGTAACTGTTCATTGACCCCTAATAATGTGGGTGACCCTTTCAAATTAAGCAGTTAATGCAAAAGTAACCACTTGCCCCTTTTACCTTTATTTCCAAATCCTATTTACCAATGTTAAATAATAGGATATATACCAGAAGTAACTTGCGTTGACTAAAAGTCAAAACGCGTAAGGGTCAACACTAGAAGCACAATGTGGTCAATGAAAGGCAACAAAGTGAACAGTGTCCCAAGCCAAGACTAGAAGCCAACCATCAATAACATTGAAGGATTTGTACCCACTAGAAGCTGAAAACTATCACCAGAAGTGACCAAAATCCTCCACTAGAAGTAGCATATACCATAAATACCCAAGAAAACTGTTGTTAGAACCTACCAATATGTTATACCGTGCAAGTAAATATGTACACTAAGCCTCCCCTTAGGCTTAGCCTCCTCTCAATCCTAGGTCTCAAGGATTGACCATTCCAATGTGAACTACCAAGTGGTTGAACCGAGGACCATCAAAGGCTTTAGTCAATAAATCAGCAACATTGTCATTCGTATGAACCTTAAGAACTTGTATCAACTTCTTCTCATTGGCATCCCTGATAAAATGGTGCCTAATCTCAATATGTTTTGTACTTTGATGAAAAACAGGATTCTTCACAATGCAGATAGTGCTTTGATTTTCAATGAAAATTTTGGTGTTTATGAAGTTGAACCCATAATCTAGCATCTTATTTTGTATCCACAAGACTTGTCCACAACAACTAGCACCAGCTACGTATTCAGCTTATGTTGAAGAAGTAGCTACTATCGTCTGTTTCTTACATTGCCATGAGATAATTCTTCGACCAAAAAACTGACAACCACCAGTAGTAGACTTTTTGTTATTATTAGCACCTGCATAGTCACTATAACTATAGGCTTCAAGAACAAAAGGTGATTCTCTAGGATACCACAAGTCTAGCTTGGGTTGAGCCTTGATGTACTTGAAAATTTCTTAACTGCATTCAAATTAGAAACAGTTGGAGCCACCTAATATCTAGAGCAAGCACTAACTGCAAACATAATATCCGGTCGTGATGCAGTCAAGTACATGAGTGAGCCAATCATTGACCTGTACATTTGAACATTTACCGGAGGATCTGGCTCATTCTTGAATTTGAATTTAGTTACTTCATAAGGTGTTGCTGCAGGTCTAAGAGGGTCCATATCAAGCTTTTGAAGGATCTCATGAACATATTTGTCTTGACTTATGAAGATTCCATCCGGCTGTTGCTTGACTTGAAGACCAAGGAAAAATGTAAGCTCTCCCATAACACTCATCTGAAATTCGCCCTTCATCAGTTGTTCAAACTCATCACACCATTCCTTCTTAGTAGAACCAAAGATAATATCGTCCACATACACTTGAACAAGAATGATGTCCTTGGTATTTCTCTTAAGAAAGAGTGTTTTGTCAATCGTGCCTCTTCTATAGCCATGTTTCAACAAGAAAGTGGAAAGACGCTCATACCAAGCTCTAGGAGCATGCTGAAGTCCATATAGAGCTTTGACCACCTTGTAAACTTTCTTGGGATGAGGTGGATCCACAAAGCCCTTAGGTTTAGTGACATAAACTTCCTCATCAATCTTGCCATAGAGAAATGCACTCTTGACGTCCATCTGAAAAACCGTAAAGCCAACATAAGAAGCAAAAGCCAAAAACAGACGAATGGCCTCAATTTTAGCAACATGAGCAAAAACTTTAGTATAGTCAATGCCTTCAAGTTGTGTGTGACCTTGTGCAACCAACCTAGCCTTATTTCTCACAACAATACCCCTTGCATCTTTCTTGTTTTTGAGAATCCATTTGGTACCAATTGTTGTCTTTCCATCTGGCAAGTCAACTAGGATCCAAACATTCTGAAACAAGAACTGTTGCATCTCCTCCTGCATAGCCTCCACCCAACTTTGATCCTCAAGAGCATGAGAGACTGATCTAGGTTCCACCTGTGAAAAAAAAAAGCAAACAAGCAGTGTTGAAAGTCCGTATGATTATTACGCTTTTGGTCCTCAATATAACTCACAAGAGCATGATGATCAGACGTTGCTTTCTTATGCATCCTGCGAGTCTTGACAGTAGAACCAGGATCTCCAATTATTTGAGTAGTAGGATGGTCTTTGTGCGACTGCAGAACTTGATTAGAAGCTACATCCACTTCTGGTGCCAAGTTATTAAGATCCCCAACAAAGTCATCATCATATGAAGCATAGTCAAAAATGCCTTCTATTGGTTGCTTATGAATATCATCCAGCTTAGTAGAAGACTTATTTTGATAGTTTCCCAGGACGGAAGGACGAGAGAATCTAGGTGTTAAACTAGCACTAGGAGTAACATTTGGAGAACTAGGAGTAGCTTTGTCAGCAGAGGTACTCAAAGGAAACTCAAAACCTCCTTGAGTAGCTTCTGTAGTATCATCTTGTTGTTGCTTGAGCAATGTGTCAAGATCTCCTTGTGAGTCCAAAATGTCTGATGGAGTAGGATCACTAGGAGTAGCATTGGCATTAGGAGAGACTGTGGTGGAATAGGATGGAACAACAAAAATATCATCCTCCTCATCTGATCTGAAAAACTAGAATGAGCACCTGCACTAGAAGTGGCAAACACTTGTAGACCTGCATCATGGTTAGTTTTGAAACGAAAATATCCCAATGAATCACTAAGATAATCAAGATCAAAATACCATTCAGGACCCTTTCCTTGTATGTTTGACTTCTCCTCAAAATACCTGAGATTAATAGTTTCAATTACTCGTTTGGCTTGGAGATTGTAGATACGATAAGCCCGAGAGTGAGCTGAATATCCCACTATGTATCCTTCATCTGCCTTGCCATCAAATTTCCCCAAATAGTCACTAGTATTTAGAATGGTGACAAGACACCCAAATGGCTTCAAATGAGCAATGCTAGGAACTTTAGCTTTGAGTAGCTCATAGGGAGTCTTCTTGTGAGGATTGGTAATAGAAACTCTATTCAAGACATAACTTGCAGTATTGACAGCTTCTGTCCAAAACATGGTTGGAAGCTTGGAGTCGACAAGCATTGTTCTCGCAACTTCTATTAGAGTCTTGTTCTTCTTTTCTGCAACACCATTCTGCTGAGGAGTTCTTGCTGCACTATAATCTCTTTTGATACCTTTAGAATTACAAAGTGCTATGAGGTCTGCATTTTTTAATTCTGTTCCATTATCACATCGGATACCTTTAACCTTCTTGGACAGCTGATTCTCAATTAGTGTAATAAAGTCCTTGAGAATTGAGTAGGTCTCACTCTTGGCAGCCATGAAGAAAACCCACATGAACCTGCTATACCCATCAGTTACCACAAGACAGTATTGTTTGTGGTCAATGCTCCTAATGGACGTAGGACCAAATAAATCCATGTGTAGTAGCTGCAATGGTTCAGTTATAAGGGTGAGAGCAGTGATGGCCTTGAAGGATGCTTTATGTTGTTTGCCTTTGCTGCAAGCAAGGCAATTGATGTCATTTCTGAAATTTTTGGGAGGTAAACCAGAGACCAAGTTCAGATTCGCTAATTTGTGAATGGTCTTGAAGTTCACATGTCCCATCCTTCTGTGCCATTTAGTGGCTTCATCTTTTGAGGCTTTAGCAACCAAACATGCTAGTTGACCAGTAGGATTGACTTCATTCAGCTTGATACTATAGAGGTTGTGTCTTCTACGGATTCTGAGTAGAACTTTAATAAGTGTGTAAACACTTATCCTTTTGCCACTAAAATCAAGGAAAAACATGACCTAATCATGTGTTGACATCTTAAAAGTCGGAATTACGCGTGGTTTTGTGTTTTTGTGTGAAATAGGTACAAATGATCAAAGGAAAGAAAACACGGGATTTCACGGTCAAATGTTGAAGAAAAGTCTAAGAAAAAGACAAAGACAAAGTCAAAGACCAAAAGTGTGCCTAAGATCACGATAACCGGAAAAATCGACACGATTTTGAAGAAATGACCAATGAAGCCGAAACCAAGCTCGTTTTTAGTAGAATTAATCTTTTATGGAGTTTAATGGGCTTGTGGGTCCCGCATTTGGGTTAATGGGCTCAAAAGCCCATTTGGAAGCTAAATGTTTCTTGATTATTAACAAAAGCCCAATATGGCCCAAAGTACCAATATTATGAGACGGATTGGAAGAAACAATTTGGGCCAAGCCCATGTTATTTGACGGAAGGAGTAAATGGGTTTACAAGCCCATTTGGCTAAAAAACATAAACGGTGGAAAGTAAAATTTATTTACTTATCAAAAATCTGGGTCAAACATCTTACTTGGTCAACTCACAATTTCACACACACACATTTTATCAGAAACCATTTACCCACCCCTTATTGTCATTCGATACATTCTATGCACCCTCACCCACTTTCATCTCTCTCACCCCTAAAAATACACAACCACCACCTCTTTCTTTTTAACCCTAGATCAAAATAAAATTGGGGGTTTTTCATCCAAGCACGATTGAGCCTCACGCGCTCATTTTAAATCCCCCTATATTTCGGAAGCTCATGATGGAATGACGTGTTACTTTTCCCTTCATTTGTTTGGTCTAAACCAATCACCACCACCTCTTCTCCAACAATAGAATGCCAAATCAACATGAAGAAGCACAACAAAAATCTACGAGGGTAATCCGAGTGAAAAGGGTGTGTTATCCACTGTTGATTCAAGAAAGAGAAGAAAGAAGAAGAAAGAACGGCCAGGATTGATTTACGTGAGCACCAAGAGATTAGGGTTTTCCTATAAATCCTTCCCACAACTTGTAATCGATGTATTCCATTTTTCTTTATTTTTATAGTTTTTTTATTAATTAGGAGTACGATTAATTTTAGTTTTAATTTTATTTTTATGCAAATTAGATGATAGGATAAATTGTATTTTCAATCTTTTTCCAGTATTGTAATGATTTATATTAATGAAATTTATTTTTGGTTTAATCTTACCTCATCTTTTAATTCTGTCAAAGTTTTATTATAATTAATCTTTAATCTATTTTTCTTAATATTATTATCATTTGTTTTTTTTATAATTACTAAAAAGTAAAAAAAGAAGGTGGATAAGAACTTCCCCACTGGAAGTTTGATAAAAACCTGTTCGAAGGGGTGTGTTTGGTTCGAGAAGCTTACTGGTGGTGATTCGGGTTGATGATTAATGATGGTGTTTGTTTCGGTTCATTAAGGAGGCACAGCGCCATCCTTCGTCGCAACGGATTCAACATTAGGTTCACTCTCCTTTAATTTTTATGTTAAGTTTTTTTAGATTAATGTTTGTTTGTTTATGATTATTAAGTTCTGCTTATTTAAGTTTGTTTGTCTGCTCTTTGTTTAAACTGCTTGATATTTTAATCTGCCTATTGTTTAGTCTATTTCTGCTATTGTCTGATTGTTTGAGTTTGAGTATAAGATTTTGGATCTCCTTTATTTGTTATTTAATCTGCGTGTTCATTCTACTTTATTTGTTATTTATGTTTGAGGTTGCTTTAAATATGATTAAAATTATTAATCTTCTTTTCTGTCTTGTTTAAGTTTCTATTTGAATTTGATATTTTGGTTTGCTGATTTTAAGTTACTAGTATCCTTTAGCTTTTAGTTTTCAGCTTATTTTTAGTTTTTCTTACTGCTTATTTAAATTTGCTTATTTAGGTTACTGCTTATTGTCTTGACTGCATATTCGGGTTAGATTAGATCTGTTGGGAATAAATTAAGGCCAGATCACTTGAGCGCTGACAAGAACAAAACAAGCGTTGACAAGAACAAAACGAGTGCTGACAGTTCAAGCGTTGACAAGTTAAAGTCAAGCGTTGACACATTGAAGACAAGCACTGATGGAAGATATATTCTACGCGTGTATTATATTCTAGAATACTTCTAGTAAAGATAGGAACAACAATTTATTTTCTATATTTATCTTTACCTAGAATAGTTGATACGTAGATTATTGTACAAGGCTTCTTATGTCTATAGAAGAAGGCATTTAGGTTAATGTTTAATATAAGTTTCATATAAGTTTTCATTCGTAAACATCTTTCATTGTAAGCAACTTCGATATTAATAATCAAAGTGAAAGTTTGTTTACATCTTGTGTGTTCTTGTTTAAGTGTTAGATTCCGCATAACACTTAGATTCATAAAGCATATACAAAGGTTTCTCTACGTGTATTACTTGATCTAATCTCGTATACACAAAGCTAACCGATCTAAGTTTGGGATCAACAAGTGGTATCAGAGCTTGTTGAGGAACTTTTGATCTTAAAGAACACCAGAACCCTAAAATCACCAAAACCCTAATTTTCTCAGAAACCCTAACAACATCATGTCTGAAGCAATAACCTCCTCCTCCTCAGCCTTACCAAACATCAAAATTCCCATGCTCGATGCAACCAACTTTGACTAATGGAAGTTCAACTTTAAACAATATCTGGGGATCTATGACTACACACTCTGGGAGATTATTGAATATGGAAACACATTCAATAAGGCTCAAAAGATTCTTGATGCCATTACTCAAAGATCAGCTGTTGCTGGATGTTCTGAAGAGGATAAAAAAGAAAAACCTGGAGATGGTAGAGTTGTGTCTGTTGATGACATAGCAAAGAAAAGGGTTGACATGAAAGCCCTAAATATTCTGAAAGTCTCTTTGGGACAAGAAAATCAGCATAAATATAGAGGCTATGAATCTGCTAAGGATCTTTGGGAAGCTCTTGAAGTGGCATATGGTGGCAATGCAGAAACTAAGGAGGAAAAGAAAAAGCAACTTCTGCATGATTATGCTGTCTTCAAAGCTCAACCCAATGAGAAACTAAGTAGTGTGAGAAGCAGATTGCTTGACATTACTAGCAAGTTGTCCTTCATGGGGACACAAGTTGGTGATGTTGACATCAATTCTACTTTTCTTAGAAGTCTTGGTGAGGCATGGAAGATTGAGGCAAGATCCATTCTTGCCAACAATACTTACAAGAGCTCCTCGTTTGATGACATCTACAACAAACTAAGACTGTTGGAAGATGAAACTCTTTTAGAGCATGGAAGCAAATCTACCACCAGCAACATGGCCTTCTTCTCTCATAGTGAAGGTCAATTCAATCAGAAGGACTCTTATATGCATCTAGTTACTGGATCATCATATGTCAGCGCTGGAACAAGTCCTGTCAACGTCTCCTATTCAGACGCTGACACATTCAAGAATGACTCCCCAAGAGTTAAACCTGCTGGTTTGGATTTGGATACTGTTTGTGCTTACATTGCTTCTTTGCCCAATGGTTCAGTGATTACATATGAGGACCTTGAGCATATAAGTGATGAGCACTTGGAAGAGATGGACATCAAGTGGAACATTGCTCTTGCTAGTATAAGAGCAAATAGGTGGAACAGAAGGTTTAAAAAGAATATGACCTTCAATGCTAAAGACACAGCTGGATTTGATAAATCCATAGTTGAATGCTACAACTGTCATCGTATGGGGCACTTCATGAGGGAATGCAGATCTCCTAGAAGATTTGATGCTGGTAAACCCTTAAGTTAGGTTTTTAAAGCTCAGGATTCCAAAGCTATGGTTGCAGTTCAAGGAATTGATGGTACAGGATGGGATTGGAGCTATCTGGCTAAGAATGTTGAAGAGGATAAAGCTTTGGTTGCTGATATTGAAGAAGAAGAGCATGTTGAATATGCTCTCATGGCACACTCCTCCTCTTCATCTGATAATGAGGTATATGATGATGCTTTTTGTAGCAAAGGTTGTAGGTTAAATACTGAAAGACTTAACAAAGAGGTGTTAAAACTAAAAGATGATATGAGTACTGAAAGATGTAAATTGTCTAATTACCAACTAGCTCTTACTGAAACTGAGAAAACCGTTTCTGAATACAAGAAAATGGAATTTGACTTAAAAGATAAGATCAATATCTTAAAACATGAGTTAGAGGGTAGTATGGATATTAGAAACATCATGGAAAGGGTTAATGGTGAATTACAGGCTAAGTTAGATGAGGCCATTAAGAATAAAGATAATGTTGGCCTTAAAATTCAAAGATTTGATAGAGCCACCCAAACCCTAGGAGACTGTGTAGCTAAACAAAGGGATCCTAAGGACATGACTGGGATTGGGATGAATGATTACTCTTTGGTTCCACCACCAGCTGGTGACTTCTATGATGTCCAACAAAGGGACTTATCTTGGACTGGTTTACCAGAGCTCCAAGAGGAGGAATTCATTCCTCCACCAAGAGTTGTCACTCCACTGGAAGAGTATCAACAAAAATTGACTGACCTAAATGAGTGGAAGAAAGCTAACCCTACTTTATTTGTTAAGGGAGGTTTGCTATGTGAAAGTCCAAATGAATCTACACCCATTAAGGTTACTAACCCAATCACTGGTAAAGTTGTTGACCTAGGCTCAAACACTGTTAGAAGACCTAGCATTAAATATGCAGAGATGTATAGGAATACTAGGTCACCCAAGAGTCAAGTTAGCAATCATGGAACAGGCTTCTTCTCCTCTAGACCTAAGGTTGTGTCTAGAAAAGCTTGTTACACGTGTGGTAGTTTTTCACACTTTCCATACAAGTGTGTCAACGCTCACAAAGCCAGTGCTGACAGAAACAATTTCAGCGCTGTCAGGAACAAAGTCAACGTTGTTAGGAAGTCAAACATTGTCAGACCCAAACCTTGTGTGCAGCAAAGTCCACAAGTGATTAGACCTACCCCATTCTTTTCTAGAAGGTCTAACACTCATGGACAAAGACCATTTCAAAAGACAAACACCTGGTCAAATAGGCAATGGGTTTATTTAGCAAACCCTAGGTTCAACGCTGACAATGGTAATTTCAGCGTTGACAGGACAAATTCTAACGCTGACAGAAACGTGACCAGACCTAAATATTTGCAACCACAAGGTAGGAGGTCTAAAGCTTCTTCAAGCTTAACATGGAGACCCAAGAAAGATCAAAACCCTAATGATAATGGGATTTCAATGACTTGCAATAGATTTAATTACATTTCAAAGGTCATTACAAAACCTATTGGGGTTAACTAGGTATTTCATCCTAAAAAGGATGAGAATGGGGTTGTTGTGAGAACTAAGTCTGTTCTTATTGAACAACCAGATGAATCCAAGTCTTTTGAGACTTGGGTTCCCAAAGAAAACTAATTTGTTTTCTTTATGTGTAGGGCATTCAAAGACAGATCAATGATTATGGATATTGGGATAGTAGATGCTCAAGGCACATGACAGGGAAGGAAGACTATCTGACGAATTTCACTCCTATTAAAGATGGTGATAAGGTATACTTTGGAGGTGGATATGGAACTATCACAGGCAAAGGAACCCTTCTCACCAATAATATACGTTTTGAGAACGTCTTCCTGTTAAAAGAACTTGATTATAACTTGTTTAGTGTATCACAGGTTTGTGATAACAAAAATAAAGTTATGTTTACTGATACTGAGTGTTTGGTGTTAAGCAAGGATTTTAAGATCCCTGATGAGAAATATATTGAGTATAGAAATCCTAGGCATAAGGACATATATAATGTGAATTTAAATGGGATTAAAATGAATACCAATATGTCTTGTTTTTATGCTAAGGCCTCAGTAGATGAGAGTAATTTGTGGCACAGGAGACTAGGGCACATAAATTTTAAAAATATAAATAGACTTGTGAGGCTTGGTTTAGTTGATGGTTTTACTGAGAAGGCCTTCCACAATGACCACTCTTGTGTTGCATGTCTTAAAGGCAAGCAGCACAAGGTCTCATTCAAGTCCAAACAGGTGCATACTAGTTCCAGACCTCTTCATATGCTTCACATGGACCTCTTTGGTCCAACAAATATAGAAAGCTTGAATGGTAAGTCATATTGCTTTGTTATCACAGATGACTTTTCTAGATTTACTTGGACATTCTTTCTAGCTATGAAGAGTGACACAGCTGATATTCTTATTGATTTTATCACTCAGATTGAGAAAAGGTCTGGCAATGAGGTTAAAATGCTTAGGAGTGATAATGGTGGAGAATTTAGGAATAAGAAGCTTAGATGATTTCTGTGCCAGGAAAGGAATTACTAGGCAATTTAGCATTGCTAGAACCCCACAACAAAATGGGGTTGCTGAGAGGAAAAATAGAACCCTAATTGAAGCAGCCAGAACAATGTTGGCTGATGCTCACTTTCCTATAGCCTTTTGGGTTGAGGTTGTTAATACGGCTTGCTATGTGCAAAATAGAGCATTGGTTAACAAAAATTCAGAACAAAACACCTTATGAGTTACTTTGGGGAAGAAAACCTAATATTGGTTTTCTCAGACCTTTTGGTTGTCATGTAGTAGTCTTGGATACTAATGATGCCTTAGGGAAATTTAGTGCAAAAGGTGATGAGGGTTACTTCATGGGGTATTCAGTCCAGAGCAAGGGTTATAGGGTTTATCTTAAAGAGGACAAACGTA
Organism: Glebionis coronaria; assembly: GCA_025667525.1. Classification (NCBI taxonomy): domain Eukaryota; kingdom Viridiplantae; phylum Streptophyta; class Magnoliopsida; order Asterales; family Asteraceae; genus Glebionis; species Glebionis coronaria. The sequence goes on along the minus strand of CM046878.1, from coordinate 8,626,432 downwards.
TAGTTGAAAGAGTACATGTTAGGTTTTTAGAGAATAAACCTAGTGATCCTGAAAGTGGTCCTAATTGGTTGTTTAATTTGGAACCCTTATCTAGAACTTTAAATTATATGCTTGTCACTAATCCAGACATTGTGAAGGTAACTTCAAATGTTATGGAGGAACAAGTTGTTGATGTTTCAGGTACACAGGTTAATGAGAGGGTTGGATCACAAGCAGAAAAGGCATATCCTATATTAGAATATGTCACAATTCCCATTTGGACAGATGCTTTTGCTGCTGCTGCTGATGCTGGACAAGATAATGGTGGTTTCCAAATACCACCAGATACAAACATGCATGGTCCTTCAGGCGCTGACAAAGGCAAATCTAGCGCTAACAAGACCAATTCAGACGTTGATGGCTCAGACGTTGACAACAACAGTTCAAGCGTTGTTAGCCCAAGCGATGACAAACAAGGTTCAGGCGTTGACAACAATTCTGCCCATCTTTTCTCTTCAAATTTTGAACAAGGTGAACCTTCCAATATTTATGAAGAGGTTCATCCTCATGTTGATAGAAGAGAGTCTGATGAAGAGGACATTAGCAATATGGAGCATGAGGTTGAGGACACCAGACTTTTTGAAGGAGGAGTTCTCACTTCCACAATGAAGAATCACCCCCCTTCCCAGATCATTGGTGATATTATGACTCCAGTTCAGACTAGAAGATCTCATCAAGGTCTTGGTGGGTTTATTGCCAATATACACAAGAAGGTTGATACCCCTCTTGTGCAAACATGTTTGTTTGCATGTTTTCTGTCACAAGAAGAACCCAAGAAAATATTTGATGCTCTCAAAGAACCAAGTTGGGTGGAAGCAATGTAGGATGAGCTTCACCAATTTGCAATTCAGGATGTTTGGGAGCTGGTTGATTGTCCCAGATATGTCAGACCTATAGGGAAAAGATGGGTTCTCAGGAACAAAAGAGATGAAAGAGGCATTGTTGTGACAATCCGTCAATTTATGGTTGATATTTTATTCTTGAATATTATTTAAAAACATTATTTTAATGTTACAATATGAACTCACATATTTTTGGGAAGAAATTTGGATTTACGTCTTGGAGTAGCATCGACTACTTCTAAACCAGAGGATTCAACGTTACGTGCTTACGTTTACATACACCGTCCTTGGTGACAGTCCGACATTTCAGAAAATAAATTTATTTGTGAATATTATTTTGGAGTTTTAAATTTGTGTTGGTTCATAAACTTACAAATTTACGAGAAGAGATTAGGACTTACAATTTTATTTTAACGTCCTTTACGACTAAACCGGAAACCTTAGGATTACGTATTTACGTTTTCGAACTCCGTTTTTGATGAAACAATATTTATTAGATTCGTTTTGTGCCGTTGATTCATAATTTATAAAAACGTTTTTCGTAAAACGACCCGAGGGCACGTAAGTCGAGAAAACTAGAATCGAGGAATACCCGTAAATTAGTGGGATGGGACAAACTAATTTATCCCACCCCACTACACATGGGGCGACCAAAATCCACCAACACATCTTATGATGTGTCCATAACTTCACAAAACAAGCAACATGTGTCATTAGCTTAGCTAGTAAGCTAAGCTTACCACAAAACCATCAACTACTTCACACTTTCTCATTTCATCCATGCAAAAACCACAAATCCTCTCATCTCACCCCATGGTTGCCGTCCACTTTCCTCCCACAAACACCATTTTGATCAAAAATCAACCATGAAATCCTATGTTATTTACATATATGTTGAAGCCCTCTTGAAACCCTATTGATTGGTGGTGCTTATAACATCCAAGGAGGAGTATTCATGGTTTCTTGAGGCTGATTTTACACAAGGATTTTATGAAGATTGGTGGTCATGAAGATGGTCTTGGTGCATTACAAGTTTCTCCATCAAAATCCATGTTTTGATCAACCTACATCATCATGGTGGTATAAAGATTGTCCTCCTCATCTTCTTGTTATTTTGATTATGTAAACATGTATTTTATTTCCTATTGTATATGTTTATGATGATTATATGATGATAAAAATGTTATGTGGGGATTTGGTGTTGATAAACATGCTTAAAAAGATGAAAGACTATAAGAAACAAGGTTAAAATCTTGGTTAAATTTGATGGTTGTATAAAACAGTAAAGAACCATATGGTAAACTGATAAAATGATGAAGTAGAATGGATTTACAGTAAGCTATGGGTCTTGTACACATGTGAGAGTTGTCCATGCTATGGAATCAAAATAATGAGTGAGATATGATCAAAACAAGTTTAGGGTATAAATCTGAGGTTACTGTTTTGGACGATTTTTAGAAAATATTTAGAAGATGATTCAACAGTAGCTATAAAAGAGTTAAATGTAGCACATATCATGTAGTTTATGTGATAAAAATTTGAGCTTCTATCTCCATATAGAACTCAAGATATGGCAGTTTTGGTGAAAGTGAAGATAAAAATCAGATTTTTGGAAATTAAAGAATAATACTATTATATAAGCACTCAAAATTTAATAGTATAAAATATAAATAAAAACCCACCAACTTATAAAACTTATTTATATAAATATGTAAAAGGGTAAATGAATGAATAACTTATATAAATGGTAGTGAAATAATACTTATAAGTCATAAAACTATAAACATTGTTTTTACGACTTTTTCGGCTAATACCGTGAAAATTAACGTTTTTGTTAAATAAAACTTAGATGGTTGGACCCGTCTAATGAAAACTTTACAAAACTTATATACTGATATATAGACATTTATAACAAGTAAAAACCGATAAAACCCAAACTATAGGGCATACGGACATTAACGAGCTAAGTAAACATATTGGACTAATACTTGGGCTAATAATTGGACTAAATAAGACAAAAACTCATAAAAAGAACTTATTGGGCTTAACCCATTTGGGCCCAACTTGAAAGTTTAAATACTGATAATATAAGTGTGAAAAGGATTAATAAGAGTTAAAGAACTTATAATAAGTTTATTGGATTTAAAACACGTAAAAAGGCAAAACTAGTAAACTAGTATGAACGTTATCGACACATAACACAAAAATGAGTAAATGAGAATATGTAAACCCACTTGATCATCATATATATATATAATCATCATATGTATACATAATTGTTATTTTTATAAAGTCATTGGACATGAGTCTAAGACCGAGTATTATTTGTCTAGGTTTTCGTGATTGAAGCACGTACCGTACGACCGAATTGCCGATAACCCGCCTTCCCACATCAACGTGAGTTCATAGCCTCGCACTCTTTTAAATTTTTTTATAAATGTTTTATAAACCTGCGAGGGAGATAACATGTTAGTTTTTATAAAATAGGACACCATTTGTCCCGATTGTTTGTTTATTGATTTGGACCCGAATGATTGAATGACCCGATTGTATGACCCGATAAATGATTAAAGGACCCGATAGATGAAATTAAATGGATTATTAAAGTTAGGTTATGTCACTAAAAGTCCCATTAGCATGAATTGTGAACTACCGGGATTTGGTAGACGCTTATGCATTTAATAGTACTATTTGGGGACGATCACCCCAGTTCGCGCCTTGACGGTTGATCCCCGTCGTGCCACATTGATTGGTAAGCGAATTTATGTATGAGAAGATTTCCATAGCGTGACCTTTGTGACGACACGCTACTTTAGATGGGCAAAATTGGTATCGGGTTAGCTACCCGTTTTGGTTTAGTAAGGTAACAATGTCATGCGGCTTATAATAATCCAAAATTAACGAAATACTACTAGACGCTCTAAATTACGATGTATTGCCTGACTAGCAATACTAGGGCATACTATTGATATTATGTTTGTGTTTTGGTTTTCATAACCACATTCATATAACGGTTTTTATCTGATTTTATACAACGTCATAAGACGTATTGTATGACGTTTTTTTACGACATTGGCTCGTATAATGATTTTAAGGCTTTTTATAACCATATTCATATAACGGTTTTATTTAATCTATACATCGTTGCAAAACGTATTGTATGGTGTTTTTAACGACAATGATTCGTATAGAGATTTGTAAGGCAAATGCCTATATTATGATTTTCGATAAGGATTTGTATAAAACGACTTTGGCTATTTTATGGCCTACTAAAATGATTTGTACAAAATGATTTCAGTAATAATTTTATACTGATATTATACTGATGGATTTTATCAAACTCTATGAATTCACTCGACGTTATCGCTGACCTTTTCTTTTAACATGTCTTATCTCAGGTACTTGAAGGTAATTCTCGGGAAGACGACAAGAATTCATGGCCCGCACTTAAACAATATTTTTCCATTCGAACACTTTGTAAAACTTTTGTATGAAATGTAATGACTTGGGACCGATGTAACTTTGATGTTTATGAATGGAAATGATTTATTATTAAACGACGCGATTTTTATGCGTTGTCTATGATGTGAGTAATGTGTTATCCCGTAACACCAACTAGTCTTCCGCTGTATTGAGTTGTATAAATTTGGGGGTGTTACAATTGTGGTCAGAAACAAGGAAAGGTTAGTGGCTCAAGGATATACACAAGAGGAGGGGATAGACTATGAGGAAGTCTTTGCACCAGTTGCAAGGATTGAAGCTATAAGGATTTTTCTAGACTATGCATCTTGCATGGGCTTCACTGTCTATCAAATGGATGTCAAGAGTGCCTTTCTCTATGGCACCATTGTTGAGGAAGTATATGTAATGCAACCTCCTGGCTTTGAGGATCCAGAGCATCCAGATAAAGTGTATAGAGTCAAAAAGGCTATGTATGGCCTTCATCAGGCCCCTAGAGCATGGTATGGTACTTTGTCTACCTATTTGGTGGACAATGGATTCAAAAGGGGCACCATAGATCAGACACTATTTACAAAGAAGAAAGGCAAGGATGTGTTGCTTGTGCAGGTCTATGTTGATGATATCATTTTTGGGTCTACTGATCCAAAGATGAGTGAGGATTTCTCCAAGCTTATGACAGACAAATTCAAGATGAGTGCTATGGGGGAGATGAACTTCTTTCTTGGGTTACAACTTCAGTAGAAAGAAGATGGTATCTTCATCTCCCAGGACAAATATGTGGCTGAAATCTTGAAGAAGTTTGGCTTTTCTCCACATGAAAAGAGGGCTACTACTCCTATGGATAGAGAACACCCTTGGGGAAAGATTGGAGATGGGAAAGATGTTGATGTCAGGCACTATAGATCCATGATTGGATCCTTGATGTACCTTACTGCCTCCAGACCTGACATTATGTTTGCTGTGTGTGCTTGTGCACGTCATCAAGTGACTCCCAAAGAATGTCACCTTTATGCTGTGAAGAGGATCTTTAGGTACCTAAGATGCTATCCTAGTCTTGGTTTGTGGTACCCAAAGGATTCACCATTGGAGCTGATTGCATATTTAGATAGTGATTATGGAGGTGATAAGTTTGATAGGAAATCCACAACTGGTGGATGTCAGTTTCTTGGGAGCAGGTTGATATCTTGGCAATGCAAGAAACAAACAGTGGTGGCTAATTCTACAACTGAAGCAGAGTATGTGGCTGCAGCTGCATGTTGTGGCCAAGTGTTTTGGATTCAGAACCAGCTGTTGAACTATGGGTACAATTTCATGCATACTAAGATATTTGTTGATAATAATAGTACTTTATGCATCATTAAGAATCCTGTACATCATTCTAAAACTAAACACATAGAAATTAGACACCATTTTATAAGAGATTGCTTTGAGAAAGGTTTAATACAACCAGATAGGGTTGACACTGAGGAAAATGTGTCAGATTTATTAACTAAACCTTTTGATGCTGGGAGGTTTCAATACTTGGTAACAAGTATTGGGATGGTCAATCTCACATAATATGTGTTTTAGAGTCTTTTTGTAAAAGTATGTACATGATGATGCATTATTATTGGTCTTATTAGATTTTCTACTATCTTTTTCTAACACTGACAAAGGTTACTTGAACACTGATAAGTGTTTTTGTAACATTGTCAGCAATATAATTGTCTAACACTGACAAAGCTTCCCTCAACGCTGTTATGTGTTATCGGGGCGTTGTCAGCAACAATGTTAGTTTTGTGGTTTTCAATCTAAATGTGCAGATGGTGTTAGCAGTATACCATTGGATACAAAGTTGCTTATGGATCAATGGAGAAGCATTTGGACAAGTTTTTATTTATGGATGATGGTTGGAATGTTTCATTCCTATCTTGACATAAATTTTTATGTTCATGCATGATTTTAGCAAACTTTTTGTATCATAGTTTAAGGGGAGGTTTTAGGAACCTTTAGGATGTTTAGGTATCCATATGATACTCTTATCACAATTCTAGATTGTGTCCACAGGTGAGTATGAGTTAGTTTTACTAAATCATGAGGCACTGTAGCATGCAAAGTTGATATAATGTGCATGCTGCCAAGACATTTTTGGCCTAGAATTGGTTGTGGTCTGTTCGGAGACTTGGGAATGATTTTGATATGGAATTTACCTGGGAGTAACAAGGATTTTATAAGGTAACTTGGTTGTTAAGAGTTTTGGTTAGCAAGGGACACTAGAGGACTTTTATGTCTATCTTGCTTATGCAAGTGTGCATAACTGGACAGTGCTTGCCGCCCTATAATAATTATCAGCTTTTGGTTATCTTCTCTAGGATAAATTACTTGTTAAGGTCATTTTTCACTTTTTAAAAATATTTTTATTTTTGGACGCTGACAAGAATTTTCCAAGCGTTGTTGTGACCAAATTGGACGCTGTCATGGCTATAGGCAAACGTTGACAAGATTATAGCCGTTAGGCGTTGATAGGTTATTTTTGACCGTTGACACTCAATGGGACCTACCCAGTTGTTACTTTTTGACATATTTTCAAGCCGTAATTTTAGGAGTTGTTACTTTCATTTAATGCATGAGATAACTTATAACTTTTTCAATATTTTCATGATTGATTTTTGAAAATCTTTGCCTCTTTTTGGGCCAATCACATGCATTCTTTGTCTCCTATAAATTTGACTCCTATTTTAAACAGGGTATCTATAATTCTTGTCTAACACTTTTCTCTTATCAACTTCATCTTCTTCACTTACAATTAACAGCTTTCATCAATGGCACCAAAGTTTAAACCAACAGAATTGGAATTGGGGTTCAGATCTCAACACAACATGATTGCTTATCTTGTCGCTGATGATACTCTGTTTCCTCAATACACACAAATGGTGGCGTATTTGAACGCATCCCCATTAAGGTATGCTCTTTCTCATGCACCACTCATTCTAGTCACACACATTAAGCAGTTTTGGAACACTGTTAGTTCCTCAACAGTTAATGGAGTGACCACATTGACTTCTATTGTTCATGGGAGATCTTGGGTGGTTACTGAGGCCTTGGTACGCCAAGCCTTGCATCTTGATGATGCTGATGGTATAGCCTCCCTTCCCATAAATGAAATAGAACAAGGGCTTAGGGCTTTGTGATATCCTTTTCCTGATGAAGGTACTCTAAATAAGTATCATAAGCAGGAATTTCCCTCAGCCTGGAAGTACCTCATACATGTCCTCCTTCAATGTTTGAGTCCCAAATGCACTGCACACAATGAGATCAATAGATCAATTGCTAGTGCTATTGTGTGCATTGCAACAGGGCAAAAATTTAACTATTCTAAAATGATTTTTGAGGGGATGTGTAAAAACAAGGGGACAAAAATGACTTTAGCTTATCCCCGTTTTCTGCAAATGGTTTTTGATGTTCAAGGTTACTGCTCAAGGGATCACAATGATTTTTATAAGATCCCTGAGCAAAAGAAAGCTATTTTTATGAAGATGAACTCACCACCCCATAGAGACCTACCTTTAACTCAAGCTATGCTTGCTGTTATTGCAGCAGCACAACCCCAACCAGACCCCCAACCACAAATTGACCCTCAACCACAACTTGAACCCATCCCTGAACCTTTACCTTCACCTGAACACATGCAACTTGACCAAGAACCCTTCGACGCTGATACATCAAATGTTGGCGTTGATGTGCCTATTTCCAACGCTAACACACAACCTTCACAATCCTAAACACCCCTTAACCAACCCACATCTACCCATTCTTCCACACCATCTTCCACACCCCCTGAATATAGGTTGATGAAACGCCAAAGGACTACTGGAGTGTTCTCCTCTGGTGGTCCTAGCCATGTAGCAGAGAGAACCACCACCACAAGTGTGGCTGGTGACCTGGATGAGGCTGGGACTATTGGTTCTGGCTTAGAAGTTGGCCAAGGCAATCCCACCATCATTAAGTCCTCATCCTTGCCCAATGAATCTGACTTGGGAGGTCAAATCCCCATTTCAGAAGAGGGCAGACTGGAACCATTGACTCTTATGGAATTGACGGCAGTCTGCATTAGCTTGCAAAAGCAAAATGCATACTTAGTACAAATTGTCAGCTCACAAGGCCTTGAACTCAAGCAATTGAGAGAGAGGATTGTTGTTTTGGAAAGTGATCGTGCTAGGAGGGGTATGGAGGAATCTTCCAAAGGGGAGGAAGATCAAATAAATCTGAGTGATAAGGGCAGCCATGATGGTCAATCAATGGATGTTGCTGAGGCCCTTACAACTTTGAAGAAACAAACAGGTTTTGATACGTCCTTAGTCTCTCCCACCAACTTAAATTTATCATTTACAGCTATGTTGAGAGAGGTTACACAAGGCGCTGAGGGAAGATATTTGAGCGTTGACAAGGAAAATTTGGACGTTGATAGAAGTATTTTGGGCGCTGATAGGACAAATTTGGACGTTGACAGACCCGCACATGAAGGTGATGTATCCCAGTCATCATCTATCATCAAGGAGGTTTCTACTCAGGTATTACCATCTACCTTACCAACCATTGCTCCATCAGATAAGGGTAAGGGTATTTTGGTAGAAGAGAGTGTTCAAAAGGATGCAGCTCAAGTTGAATTTGATAGAAGGTTGGCTGCACAAATCATGGAACAAGATGAAAAGGAAAAGTCACCATTTGTTGTGACTTCAGAATAAGAAAGTGATGGAGCTAGCTCAGACTCAAGTGTGATGATTATAGAACCAGAGAGGCTTGAGTATGGTGATGAGTTTGCTAGGGAAAAGTTGAGAGAATTGAAATTGCAGGTTGACTTTGACATGCCAGAGGTGGTTCAAATGTATCATGCTTGGGAAGAAAGATGCATGGATAATCCAGACTTGACCATTTCAGATCAAATATCTGGTTTGGAGCTTCTTCTTAGAGTTCAGAAGGATTGCCAGGTAATTTTGAAACACAAGGCAAGCAATATTCTTTTAAAGTTGAAAAGGGATAGAAGGGAGCTCTACTTTATGTTGCTCAGATGTCATGGAGTTGGATGGACATATCAAAAGTTGAAGGCTTTGACATTTTATGACTTGGAAAACAGGGCTTATCCCATTTGGGTGAGAGTGCAGGAAGCAAACACTCTCAGACTTCTTTCAGATGAAAGAAAGGAGGAACTTGCAGAAGAAATGGAACTCAAGAAAGCTATGATTGTTCCCAGGCCAGTGAAGAAGGGAATTTCATTTGAGTTTCCAAAAGATATGGATCCACTATATCCAAGTGAAGCAGTTATAAGAAAGAGCCTCAAGCTCTCCCCATTAGAAGCTTCAGATATGGTGCAAGTGTTACCATTAGATTCCAGGAACCCAATTGTGAGCTATGAAGAAGATGAATGTGGGTTCTGGAAGATTGGTAGATTTGGAAAGGAGGTACACACTTTTACCACTCTCATATCTTTGTTTGCAAGTTGTGATAGAGAAGACTTGGTGGACCTTTAGAGGTTGCTGGAGACCAAGTATGAGGCTGAAGCACCAACTTCAGCTAATGGAATAAAACTTAGGACCACATTCAAAAGAATGTGTGGACCAAAAGATGAGGATCCTGCAATTTGGAAGGATCTTGAAGATGACCTCAGTGGTCTTCAATGGAGGTTATATTCAGCGGCTGGTGTATACCATTTGAGCTCTATAAAGTTTGCTGAGTATCTACTTGTGGATGCTCAGTATTTCATATCCAAGGCTATTTTGGAGAAGATGAAGGACACTCAGCTGGAAATAGATTATTCAAGTGACGTGGCAAAATATTTGATCATATTTATTCATTACCAATATGAGAAGGTTTGTAAGATTCCTCTTAGTCCTTAATGCTTATTCAGAAACTTGATCATAAGAGTGGATATCAAGTTTAGGGGAGGATTGTTGGGAATAAATTAAGGCCAGATCACTTGAGCGCTGACAAGAACAAAACAAGCGTTGACAAGAACAAAACAAGCACTGACAGCTCAAGCGTTGACAAGTTAAAGTCAAGCGTTGACACATTGAAGACAAGCACTGATGGAAGATATATTCTACGCGTGTATTATATTCTAGAATACTTCTAGTAAAGATAGGAACAACAATGTATTTTCTATATTTTTCTTTACCTAGAATAGTTGATACGTAGATTTTTGTATAAGGCTTCTTATGTCTATAAAAGAAGGCCTTTAGGTTAATGTTTAATATAAGTTTCATATAAGTTTTCATTCGTAAACATCTTTCATTGTAAGCAAGTTCGATATTAATAATCAAAGTGAAAGTTTGTTTACATCTTGTGTGTTCTTGTTTAAGTGTTAGATTCCGCATAACACTTAGATTCATAAAGCATATACAAAGGTTTCTCTACGTGTATTACTTGATCTAATCTCGTATACACAAAGCTAACCGATCTAAGTTTGGGATCAACAAGATCTGCTTTTGGTATTTAAGTTATTTATAGTTTCATTTGCTATTTTCAGTTATTTGAATCTGCTTATTTTAGCTTTTGCTTACTTTATCTGCTTATTTGCTTAGCTGTTGGGATTATTTGTGTCGCTTATTTTCTTATATTTCTGCTTAAATAAAAGACTCTTTTGGTCTGTTATTTTGATTTTTCAAGTCCAAAAAAAATAATATAGCAAAAAGTTACGTCCCTCCTAGGATTCGAACACCAGACCTCACGTTCAATAGTCATACGTCATAACTATTTGTGCTAGACCTTCTTTTGTGTTTGATCATTAGTCATTTTATTAATATAGGTAATTTTTAAACTGGCAGTTTTGTTAATATAGTTTAATTCAAGTTTTAGGTTTAATTAATTAATTTTAAATTAAAAGTTTTCTTTTATAAAGTTTTAAAAAAATATATATAAAAAAAATAAAAAATATTTTATTGACTTTTATAAATTTTAATTGTTTTTAAATTTAGTTTAAATTTCACTTAATATAGATTTTATATAAAATTAGTTTTCTTTTTAATAGTTCAAAATTAATATAGTTTTTTTAAATTAAAATAGTTTTCTTTTACATTTGTTCATGATAGTTTTAAAATTAGATTTAATAATTTTTTAGTTTTATTTAAATTTGAAATAGTTTTCAATAGTTTTAATTAAGTAATTTTTAATTAAATAGATTTTAGTTTTTAAAATACCCAAAAAAATTTTACGTTTCACCAAGAACAATCAATCCACGTTAATTTGTAATCAATTCGAGTGAGTCGATGAAAAACGAACATTAATTGTTAACTGGACTAAAAATCTATACATTAAAATGGCGCCGCTGCCGCTTCGCTCGTTACGATTGACGATTTGTCGTGAGACGATTTGGATTTTGGGATCCGTTCGATTTTGAACGTTATTTTCTTGTTAAAAAATCAAAAACATAAAAAAAATCAAAAAGATAAAAATAAAAAAAAATTAAAAAATCATCAAAAGCAAATTCTTTCCTAATATTGTACCAAAAAAATTAAAAAATCCAAAAGTAATACTTTTCCTAAAGTATTACACCAAAAATATACGTATTTCGATTTCTTTCGACACTACCATGGATAATCGTCCGATTTGGGAAATATTGCAAGAAGAGCGTTATAAGATTATGTCCGAGGAGTGTACGACTTGTGGTGGACCTCATGCTTATTTAAATTGTGACAAAATTTATGAGGAGGTTTGTAATAATGAGGAAAGTATGTGTTATGCTACTAATACTTATTTTGGATCCCTAGTTTTCCTACAACTAGTGACCCACCACATTATGATCAACGGTTTTATGGGGAATTTCAAAATCAAGGGTTTTCCAATAATGAAGGTTTCCAAATGAAGGCAATTTTCAAAACTATAGTCAAGGGAGTATTTCACAACCTCAAATGGATTTAATTCTTCATATACTTGAGGAACATGATAGATTACTAAGAGAATGGCAAGAGGAAACCGATAGAAAATTCATGCTAATTCTAGAAACCTATCAAGCTCAAGGTGATATTGAGCCGTCTTTGAGAGTTGATGTTGAGTCTAACACCACTACTACTAGTGATGTTCCCACTGTGGATCCTTCCATCTCTCCGCCAATAAAGGAGAGACAAGGCCCGGATATTATCATGAGTTTTACTCACCCTCCGGTGTTGACACCCACGGATATAATTAGCTCTCCTCTTTCCTCACCTATTGAGGAAATTGCCGAGATTACACTTGAGCCTCCATTACCCATTAATGACCCCATTTCTTTTATGACTCCTTCACCTACTCCTTCAAATGACTTTATGTTTTCTTCAAATCCTCTTAGTGAGACATGTTTTGAGAAACCAATTTTTGAGGAGTGTGAAGAACTTTTTAATGAGTGCATAGGAGAAGAACCATTAATTGGTCCTACACCTAAGGAGTTTGTAGATAGGGATGAGTTATCTTGTGATTCCGACTACATTTTTAATTATTCCTCGGGATCGGATGAGGATGATTCTCCTATTTTACCAAAACCGACTTTTGAAAACCATGATACTAATGATTTATCGGATTCTTTACTTCTTAGTGATGACTTTTATACCCCTAGTATTGAGAAATTCCATCACGAGGATGCTTTTTATGATCCCGTGTTATTGGATTTCTCGCATGAGCTTAATTGTGATCATGGTATTGATGAGAAGGCAAATGGAGTTTTAAAACTTGATCTTGATATTGATTTTGAAAACTCGGATTTTGACAAATTCACATTTGCCTCTTCACCAATTACTTTTGATTCTACCATCGATTCTCTTCCACTTATCACTTTTAGTGACGATGATGGTTTTCTCATTCCCGAGATCGATGAGTTTCTTAATATTGATACTCCCGTGGATGATAACTTCACATATGTTGAGAGGACCTTTTTACCTTTTATGACTTATCCTCTTGCCTCTCATTTATTATGTTCCTCCGGGACCGAGGATAAGATCTTTGATCCCGGTATTACATTAGAGACTTCCCCATGGACCATTTAATTCGGGGTCGAGTCAGGCTCGTGACTCGGTTAACAAAAACAAGCGCTTCTCGGGAGGCAACCCGATGATCTTTTTTTTATCTATTTTCTACAATAAGTGTAGGGGAGCCAAGTAGGTTGTTTTTGTGTTGTGATGTTGTGCAGAGATGTGTGCTTTAATGATCCACTTTTGGTATTTTTGACGCGACCCGTGATCTCGTGTTTCCCGTGTACCTGATTCCTTCGATAAGTTTTTGCTATTGTGATTCAATCTTGTATATAAATAAAACGAATAAATGTAATCACTTTAGTTGTCCCTTCCTTAGCTCGATTTGAAACAACGTACTCAATCTCCTAAGTGTAGGGGAGTTTATTCTCCCACATGCTTAAACATTGAGGACAATGTTTATATTAAGTGTAGGGGGGATTTCTACCGAAATTTTAGTGGGCTTTTCCATGAATTTGACCCCATTTAGCCGGAAAATTTAAAATTTTTTCAACATTTTTCAAATTTTTGATCTATTTTGGCCTAGTAATAATTTCATTTATTTTCTTTCCTTTTTTCATCGCATCGTAATAAAGTCCATTTCAAGAATAAAGTCAATAATAATAATAAATGAGTAAAATAGTTTTAACAAGTTTAGATGTCTTTGATATATTAGGCCCGTCGTGAATATTTTGACTCAACCCGAGTTTACTTATCCAAGTTTACTCTAGCTAGTATCCTTAACCATATGGACCTTAATTGGTTTATTAGGCTAAGTATCCACGAGTCTCATTCATTGAGATTTTAAATTGTGGAGAACGAGAAATGATAGAGTTGATAATAAGTTTAAGGGTTAACTCTTGCTTATATGAGTTTTTGTGGCTATTTTCTTCCCGCTTGTATATTTAATTGCTTAATAAATGAGGATTTTTGCGGTGTAGATTCGATATCTTAACTCTTAGCCAAATCTTTATTATCCTTGTAATTAAAGCATGAACACATTGAGGGTGCCAGCGTTGTGGATTTCCGACTAAGGTGGCTCATAACCACTAAGTAGGAGGTATTCAGACCATGGGACCGCGGAATTTGGCCTACTATATATATCATAAATAACAAAAAAAATAATATTAAAACATGACCTCAAGGAGCCGTAGGGTGTGGTGCATGTAGCACGAACCTTGTCATTAGAGCCTTAGGGTGTATGGCATGGTAAGTGTTGAATAAAAATTGATAAAAAAATCAATTCCCTCGTTTATCGTTCAAGGAGCCTTAGGGTGTGGACAATAGATGAGGAGCATTTTTACATCTTAAAGAGCCTAAGGGTATATGATGTGAACTTGTTAAACTCCACATAAAGTCTACATGACTTTGGAGGAATAATTAATAAGTAGTACTATTGGCCAAATTTTGGGTCCGGGAATTTATTCCCCAAATCGTGTTAAATCATTCTTGATGTGGGCTTACTTTAGTGACAACGTTTTTGAGGACGAGGTTAGGTTTTGAGTATCGGGTTTGCACCGTTTAGCCTTCATTTTTGGACTAATAATTATCAAATAAGTCAAATGAGCCTACGGTGAATGACAATCAATAAAATCTAGAGATACAACGTAGGAATTGGAGAAAGAGTATTACACAATTATCTTATATGAGTGGTTTTAACTTAAGGACTTATGGTAAACAATGATCTCGTTTTTAAGCTTGGTATAGGGAACGTGAAACTTGAGGGTGATTAATATTCATGACACCAAAGCCCTAATTTAAAGTCTTAGATTTCTTTACAAGTTTCTTCCATCAAATACTTTCCAAGTTAAATAAATTGTTATAACTTTTGTTTCCTTTTAAGTTTTTATCTTTATCGTAGCAGTAGTAGTATATCTTAATAAAGTCAGAGATGGATTAATTATAAGAAAAATGTAACTTTATGCTTTAAAATAATGCATTGCATGGGGTCATTGCAATGGTCAAGTGTAGGGGATTTAATAAGTGTGTAAACACTTATCCTTTTGCCACTAAAATCAAGGAAAAACAAGACCTAATCTTGTGTTTGACATCTTAAAAGTCGGAATTACGCGTGGTTTTTGGTTTTTGTGTGAAATAGGTACAAATGATCAAAAGGAAAGAAAACACGGGATTTCACGGTCAAATGTTGAAGAAAAGTCCAAGAAAAACACAAAGACACAGTCAAAGACAAAAAGTGTGCCTAAGATCACAATAACCGGAAAAATCGACAGGATTTTGAAGAAATGACCAATGAAGCCGAAACCGAGCTTGTTTTTAGTGGAATTAATCTTTTATTGTAGAATATTGATAACCTATGAATCTATGAATTGGGTTGAAGTTTTCTAGAGAGAGAAACTAGAGAGAGAAAGTGAGAGAGAAACTATGTGTTTATTTCATTCAAATGGAAAAAGTGAAAAACAACAACCAACCCCTTTCCAAGGAGGAAAGGGGTATTTATACTTCCAAGCCTTATTTGGACTTGGGCCGGCCCATGACAAGCCCATGGGCCGGTTTCTTACTTAACTTAATAAGTAAAACTAACTACGAGCTATTACAACATAAATAATATTGTGGAGTGACCGATACTTCTAATATACGTTAAAACGTATTTCTAACAATCTCCCCCTAAGGGAGGTCACTCCACGTTTACAAAGTTCTAAACCTAGCATTCTATACTAAGTCTTCGTTCTTCAGCTCGTAGTCTTTTCTTCTTTCTTTTTGTTGTGAATATTTTGATTTGATCTTTTAGGCTTTGGCTTGAGAGCATTGTTCTTTTGGCCTTTCACGTGCGATCTTTGCCTTCTTGTGAATTTTTGTATCCTCGTGACTCCATGTTCCACACACTTATGTCTTTTTGTTGAATTCTCGAAAGCTTCAGAGTTTGGTACAGCGGAAGACTTTATCTTGTACTTTCTTGAATTTTTGCTAAAGTTTGATGCAGAAAAACATAAGCATGTGGGAACGACTTCTACAGGTACACCGCAACACCACCGTCTTTAACTGGTACACAGCAACGCCACCGTCGTCAACAGGTACACAGCAACGCCACCGTCTTTAACAGGTACACAGCAACGACACGAATAAAATGGCTTTGACATTTTATTCTAATTCGGTAGCATTTTACCTCCGGTCGGTGAAGACCGTTGGACGATATTAGATATCGTACCCGTGACGGATAGTTTCAATTAAGTAACTTCCTGACAGGATTTCGCGGGTAAACCCGTTTTCTTTATTCGACCGTCCAAAGCTGACTGCGAACATAAAGAGTGAATCACTTGGATAAATTATCCTTGTGATTTGAAGCCGTCAATTCATGAAACCTGGAACAAGTGAATTTCAATTAAGATTTTCACCATCGTTGCTTTCCAGTTATCACGAGCTCAATTCATAACGAATCTTGCACGTCACCTACAAAGTGTTGTTTGATGTTAACACTAGAAGGATTTCCACTCGTCACTGTGATCAATAAAGAGTCACTCTGAGTGTTCTGGCAAGATCATATGATAATGCGTAGAGGCCAGGAACGAGTTTAAGTTCAATTAAGAATTAAACCACCGTTTCTTTCCAGTTTTTCACAAGATTGGTTCTAAAAGAACCGCACGTGTGACCTACCATGAGCTTGTTTGATGTTGGCTCAAGCAGGATTTCCATCTTCATTGTAATACTTGCGTATTACTCGGATGTTCTAGCAATATTACAGGAATACTGCGTAGGACTCATGAAAATCTCTTACTTTTCACAGTGTGTGAGAAAGCAAGGAATGAATAGAAAGTGTCCTAATGAGACTTTTGATGATCTCTTGGCTCTAGACTCGATAGTGCGTTTTGATTTAGTGAGCGATGGCTGGAGAGGAGTGCCACCTTTTTGTTGATCCCAAACTTAGATCGATTAAGCTTTGTGTATACGAGATTAGATCAAGTACTACACGTAGAGAAACCTTTGCTTATGAATAAAGTAACAAAGTGTTATGCGGAATTAACACTTGATCTAAAACACAATGATGTTAAACAAACTTTCACTTGTATTAGAATAATCGTGTTGATTACAATGAAAGGTTTAACTTGCGAATACTATGAAAACTGATATTAAACATTAACCTAAAAGATCTTCTTTTATAGAACAAGAAGTCTTGTACAATAAGCTACGAATCAACTATTCTAGGTAAAGATAAACATAGAAAATACATTGTCGTCTCTATCCTTACTAGAAGTAATCTAGAATATAATAAACGTGTAGCTCACATCTTCCATCAGTGCTTGTCTTCAATCTGTCAACGCTTGACTTTATCTTGTCAACGCTTATGCTGTCAGTGCTCACTTTGCTCTTGTCAACGCTTAAGTTGTTCTTGTCAGCGTTCAAGTGTTCTGGCCTAGATTTATTCCCAACAATCCTCCCCTAAACTTGATATCCACTCATATGATCAAGTTTCTGAATAAACACTAAGAACTTGGAGGAGTCTGACAAACCTTGTCATATTGATGATAAATAAATCTGATCAAATTCTTTGCCACATCACTTGTGTAGTCTATCTCCAACTGGGTGTCCTTCATCTTCTCCAAAACAGCCTTGGATATGAAATACTGAGCATCTACAAGTAAATACTCAGCAAACTTTGTAGAACTCAAATGGTATACACCAGCAGCTGAATATAACCTCCATTGAAGACCACTGAGGTCATCTTCAAGATCCTTCCATATTTCAGGATCTTCTTCTTTTGTCCCACACATTCTTTTGAATGTGGTCCAAAGTTTTATTCCATTGGCTGAAGTTGGTGCTTCAGCCTCATACTTGGTCTCTAGCAACCTCCAAAGGTCTACCAAGTCTTCTCTGTCACAACTTGCAAATAAAGATATGAGAGTGGTAAAAGTGTGTACCTCCTTGCCAAATCTTCCAATTTTCCAGAATCCACATTCATCTTCCTCATAACTCACAATTGGATTCCTGGAATCTAGTGGTAACACATGCACCATATCTGAAGCTTCTAATGGGGAGAGCTTAAGGCTCTTTCTAATGATTGCTTCACTTGGATACAGTTGAGACATATCTTTTGGAAACTCAAGAATAAATCCCTTCTTTACTGGTCTAGGGACTATCATAGCTTTCTTGATTGCCATCTCTTCTGCAAGTTGCTCCTTCCTTTCATCTGAAAGAAGTCTGAAAGTGTTTTCTTCTTGCACTTTCACCCAAATAGGATAAGCCCTATGTTCCAACTCATCAAATGTCAAAGCCTTCAGCTTCTGATGTGTCCATCCAACTCCATGACATTTGAGCAACATAAAGTAGAGCTTCCTTCTATCCCTTTTCAATTCAGAGAGAATGTTGCTTGCCCTGTACTTCAACATCACCTTACAATCCTGCTGAACTCTAAGAAGAATTTCCAAACCCCATATTTGGTCTGAAATGGTTAAGTCTGGATTATCCATACAGCTTTCTTCCCAAGAATTGTACATCTGAACTACCTCTGGCATATCAAAATCAATTTGCAACTTCAAATCTCTCAGCCTTTCCTTAGCAAGCTCATCACCATACTCAAGTCTTTCTGGTTCAACAATCATCACACTTGAATCTGAGCTAGCTTCATCACTTTCTTCTTCAGAAGTCACAACAAATGGTGACTTTTCTTTTTCACTTTGTTCCATCATTTGCTCAGCCAATCTTCTATCAAATTCAACCTGAGCTGCATTCTTTGGAACAATTTCTTCTACCAACTTACCCTTACCCTTATCTGTTGGTTCAATTGTTGGTAGGGTAGATGATAATACCTGAGTAGGAACATCTTTGATGATAGATGATGACTGGAATACATCACCTCCATATGCAGATCTGTCAACGCCCAAATTTCCTCTATCAGCGCCCAAAATACTTCTGTCAGCGTCCAAACTTGTCTTATCAACGCTTAAATATTTTCCCTCAGCGCCTTGTGTAACCTCTCTCAGCATATCTGTAAATGATAAATTTAAATTTGTTGGAGAGATTAAGGACGTATCAAAACCTTTTTGTTCCTTTAATGTAGTAAGAGCTTCAGCAATATCCAATGATTGACCATCTTGACTGCTCTTATCACTCAGATTTCTTGCTTCCTCCCCTTTGGAAGACTCCTCCATACCTCCCCTTGAATGAGCACTCTCCAAAACAACAATCCTCTCCCTCAATTCTTTGAGTTCAAGGCCTTGGTTACTGACAATTTGTACCAAGTCTGCATTTTGCTTTTGCAAGCTAATGCAGACAGCCGTCAATTCCAAAAGCGTCATTGGTTCCAGTCTGCCCTCTTCCAAAATGGGGATTTGACCTCCCAAGTCAGATTCATTGGGCATGGATGAGGACTTAATTATGTTGGGACTGTCTTGACCAGCATCTAAGCCTGAATCAATAGCCCCAGCCTCATCCAGGTCACTAGCCACACTTGTGGTGGTGGTTCTCTCTGCTACATGGCTAGGACCACCAGAGGAGAACACTCCAGCAGTCCTTTGGCGTTTAATCAACCTATATTCAGGTGGTGTGGAAGATGGTGTAGAAGATGGTGTAGATGTAGGTTGGTTAAGGGGTGTTTGGGATTGTGATGGTTGGGTGTCAGCGGTGGAAATAGGCATATCAACGCCCACATTAGATGTGTCAGCGCCGAAGGGATTTTGGTCTATTTGCATTTGGTCAGGTGAGGGTAAAGGTTCAGGGATAGGTTCAAGTTGTGGTTGAGGGTCAATATGAGGTTGGGGGTCTGGTTGAGGTTGTGCTGCTGCAATAACAGCAAGCATGGCTGGGGTTAATGGTAGGTCTCTATGAGGTGGTGAATTCATCTTGGTAAAAATAGCCTTCTTTTGTTCAGGGATCTTATAAAAGTCATTGTGATCCCTTGAACAATATCTTTGAGCATCAAAAACCATTTGCAGAAAACGGGGATAAGCTAAAGTCATTTTTGTCCCCTTGTTTTTACACATTCCTTCAAAAATCATTTTAGACCAGTTATAATTTTGCCCTGTTGTAATACACACAATAGCAGATGCAATGGATCTATTGATCTCATTGTGTGCAGTACATTTGGGACTCAAACATTGAAGGAGAATGTGAATTAGGTACTTCCAGGCTGGGGGAAATTCCTGCTTATGGTACTTATTAAGAGTACCTTCATCAGGAATAGGGTATCCCAAAGCCCTAAGCCCTTGTTCTATTTCAGATATGGGAAGCATGGTTATACCATCAGCATCATTAAGATGCAAGGCCTGGCGTACCAAGGCCTCAGTAACCACCCAAGGTCTCCCATGTACAATAGAATTCAATGTTGTCACTCCATTAACTGTTGAGGAACTAACAGTGTTCCAAAACTGTTTAATGTGTGTGACTGGAATGTGTGGTGCATGAGAAAGAGCATACCTTAATGGGGATGCATTCAAATACTCCACCATCTGAGTGTATTGAAGGAACAAAGTATTATCAGCAACAAGATAAGCAATCATGTTATGTTGAGACTTGAACCCCAAATCCAATTCTGCTGAGTTAAATCTTGGTGCCATTGATGAAAGCTGTTAATTTGATGTATAAAAGATGAAGGTTGATAAGAGAAAAGTGTTAGACAAGAATTATAGATACCCTGTTTAAAATAGGAGCCAAATTTATAGGAGTGGATGAATGCACGTGATTGGCCCAAAAATAGGCAAAGATTTTCAAAAATCAATCATGAAAATATTGAAAAAGTTTATAAGTTATCCCATGCATTTAATGAAAGTAACAACTCCTAAAATTACGGCTTGAAAATATGTCAAAAAGTTACAACAGGGTAGGTCCCATTGTTTGTCAACGGTCAAATATAACCCATCAACGTCCAACGGCTATAATCTTGTCAACGTTCGCCTAAAGCCATGTCAGCGTCCATTTTGGTCACAACAACGCTTGGAAAAATCTTGTCAGCGTCCAAAAATAAAATTGTTTTAAAAAGTGAAAAATGACCTTAACAAGTAATTTATCCTAGAGAAGATAACCAAAAGCTGATAATTATCATAGGGCGGCAAGCACTGTCCAGTTATGCACACTTGCATAAGCAAGATAGACATAACAGTCCTCTAGTGTCCCTTGCTAACCAAAATTCTTAACAACCAAGTTACCTCATAAAATCCTTGTTACTCCCAGGTAAAACCCATATCAAAAGGATTCCCAAGCCTCCCAACAGACCACAACCAATTCTAGGCCAAAAATGTCTTGGCAGCATGCAAAGTTGATATACTATGCATGCTACAGTGCCTCATGGTTTAGTAAAACTAACCCATACTCACCAGTGGACACAATCTAGAATCGTGATGAGAGTATTCTAAGAATACCCAAGAGTCCTAAAGGTTCCTTAAACCTCCCCTTAAACTATGATACATGAGTTCTCAAAATATATATGAACATTAAAAATTTATGTCAAGATAGGAATATAAATATTCCAACCATCATCCATAAACAAAAACATGTCCAAATAGCTCTTCAAAGATCCATAAGCAACTCTGTATAAAGCTACCATTACCTGCACATTTAGATGAAAACCACAAAACTAACATTTGTTGCTGACAGCGTCCCGACAACACTTATCAGCGTTGAAGGAACTCTTGTCAGCGTTAGACCATAATATCTCTAACAACGGCAAAATAACACTTGACAGTGTTACATTTACCTTTGTCAGTGTTAGAAAAATAATGTGGAAAATCTAAATCATCACAAAGACCAATAACAATGCATTATCCTGTACATACTTTTACAAAAAGATTCCAAAACACATATTAAGTGAGATTAACCATTCCAATATTTGTTACCAAATATTGAAATCTTCCAGCATCAAAAGGTTTAGTTAATAAATCAGCCACATTGTCCTCTGTGTCGACCCTATCTGGTTGTATTAAACCTTTCTCAAAGCAATCTCTTATAAAATGATGTCTAATTTCTATGTGTTTGGTTTTAGAATGATGTACAGGATTTTTAATAATGCATAAAGTACTGTTATTGTCTACAAAAATCTTGGTATGCATAAAATTATACCCATAATCCAACAGCTGGTTCTGAATCCATAAGACTTGTCCACAACAAGCAGCTGCAGCAACATATTCTGCTTCAGTTGTAGAGTTTGCCACCACTGTTTGTTTCTTGCATTGCCAAGATATCAATCTGCTCCCAAGAAATTGGCATCCACCAGTTGTGGATTTCCTATCAAACTTGTCACCACCATAGTCACTGTCTGAATATGCAATAAGGTCCAAGGGAGAATCTTTTGGGTACCACAATCCAAGATCTGGGTAACATCTTAGGTACCTAAAAATTCTCTTCACAGCAAAAAGGTGACATTCTTTGGGAGTCACTTGATGGCGTGCACATGCACACACAGCAAACATGATGTCAGGTCTTGAGGCTGTAAGATACATCAATGATCCAATCATTGATCTATAGTGCCTAACATCCACATCCTTTCCAGCTCCAATTTTTCCCCAAGGGTGTTGTCTATCCATAGGAGTGGAAGCCTCCTTTTCATGTGGAGAAAAACCATATTTCTTCAAGATTTCAGCTACATACTTGTCTTGGGAGATGAAGATACCATCTTCTTTCTGCTGAACTTGTAAACCTAGAAAGAAGTTCATCTCACCCATTGCACTCATCTTGAATTTATCTGTCATGAGCTTGGAAAAGTCCTCACTCATTTTTGGATCAGTGGACCCAAAAATGATATCATCAACATAGACCTGCACAAGCAACACATGTTTTCCTTTCTTCTTTGTAAACAAGGTCTGATCTATGGTGCCCCTCTTGAAACCATTTTCCACCAAATAGGTGGACAATGTACCATACCATGCTCTTGGGGCTTGATGAAGTCCATACATTGCCTTCTTTACTCTATAAACCTTGTCTGGATTCTCAGGATCTTCAAAACCAGGAGGTTGCATTACATAAACCTCCTCAACAATTGTGCCATAGAGGAAAGCACTCTTCACATCCATTTGATAAACAGTAAAGTTCATGCAAGAAGCATAAGCTAAGAAAATTCTGATAGCTTCAATTCTTGCAACTGGAGCAAAGACTTCTTCATAATCTATGCCTTCCTCTTGTGTATAACCCTGAGCTACCAAACGTGCCTTGTTTCTGACCACAATGCCTCTTTCATCTTTCTTGTTCCTTAGAACCCATCTTGTCCCAATTGGTCTCACATATCTAGGACAATCAACCAGCTCCCAAACATCCTGTATAGCAAATTGGTGAAGCTCATCCTGCATTGCTTCCACCCAACTTGGTTCTTTGAGAGCATCAAAAATCTTCTTGGGTTCTTCCTGTGACAGAAAACAGGTAAACAAACATGCTTGTACAAGAGGGGTATCAACCTTCTTGTGTATATTGGCAATAAATCCACCAAGACCTTGATGGGATCTTCTTGTCTGAACTGGAGCCATAACATCACCAATGATCTGAGATGTGGGGTGATCCTTTGCTATGGAAGTGAGAACTCCTCCTTCAAAAAGTCTGGTGTCCTCAACTTCACGCTCCATATTGCCAATATCTTCTTCAGATTCTTCTTGATCAACAGAAATCTCTTCATGGACATTAGAAGGTCCACCTTGTTCAAAATGGGAAGAGAAAAGATGTGCAAAGGTGTCATCAAACTCTGAACCTTGCTTGTCAGCGTTAGGGTTAACAACGCTTGAACTGGTGTTGTCAGCGTTGGAGCCATCAGCGTCTGAATTGGTCGTGTCAGCGCTTGATTTCCCTTTGTCAGCGCCTGAAGAATCATGCATGTTTGTACTTGGTGGTATCTGAAAACCACCATTATCTTTTCTAGCAGCAGTAGCAGCAGCATAATACTCATCTGTCCATATGGGAAGTGTAACAAATTCTTGTGTGGGAGATGATTTAACTGCTGGTGGTCCATCCTCCTTAGCAACCTGTATACCTGAAACATTACCAATTCTCTTTTCCAAAACACTTGAAGTTACCTTCACAATGTCTGGATCAGTAACAGGCATATAATTTAAAGCTCTAGATAAAGGTTCTAAGTCAAACAACCAATTTGGACCACTCTCAGGATCACTAGGTTTACTTTCTAAAAACCTAACATGTACCTTTTCAAGTATACGTTTTTCCTTTTTAATGTAAACCCTATATCCTTTACTCTGCACTGAATAACCCATGAAGTAGCCTTCATCACCTTTTGAATCAAATTTACCTAGGGCCTCACTAGTTTCTAGAACAACTACATGACATCCAAAAGGCTTGAGGAAGCCAATATTGGGCTTCCTTCCCCAAAGTAATTCATAAGGTGTCTTATTATGTATCTTGTTGACCAATGCCCTATTTTAAACATAACAAGCTGTGTTAACAGCTTCAGCCCAAAAGGCTATAGGAAAGTGGGCATCAGCCAACATGGTTCTGGCTGCTTCAATAAGGGTCCTATTCTTCCTTTCAGCAACCCCATTTTGCTGTGGGGTTCTAGCTATGCTAAACTGCCTAGTAATCCCTTTCTTGGCACAAAAATCATCTAACAACTGATTTCTAAACTCACCCCCATTGTCACTTCTAATAATTTTGACCTCATTACCATTCTTCTTTTCTATTTGGGTAATGAAATTAATCAGACTTAGGGCAGTTTCACTTTTCTTGGCTAAAAAGAAAGTCCATGTAAACCTGGAGTAATCATCAGTAATGACAAAACAATATGATTTACCCTTCAAACTTTCTATATTAGTTGGACCAAAGAGATCCATATGCAATAAGTGAAGTGGTTTAGAACTAGAGTGCACTTGTTTAGACCTGAATGAGACCTTGTGCTGCTTGCCCTTAAGACATGCAACACAAGAGTGGTCATTGTGGAAAGCCTTTTCAGGCAAACCATCAACTAAACCAAGCCTCACAAGTCTATTGATATTCTTAAAGTTTATGTGCCCTAGTCTCCTGTGCCAAAGATTACTTTCATCTACTGAGGCTTTAGCATATAGACATGATATTTTATTATTTACCTTAATTCCATTAAGATTCACATTATATATGTCTTTATGCCTTGGTGTTCTAAAATCTATGTATTTCTTCTCAGGGAGCTTATAATCTTTGCTTAACACCAAGCACTCAGTATCTGTGAAAAGAACCTTATTTTTGTTATCACACACTTGTGATACACTAAACAAATTATAATCCAGTTCTTTTACCAAGAAGACATTCTCAAACCGTAGATTGTTGGTGACAAGGGTTCCTTTTCCTGTGATTGTGCCATATCCCCCTCCAAAGTATACCTTATCACCATCTTGAATAGGAGAGAAATTGGTCAGATAGTCTTCCTTTCCTGTCATGTGCCTTGAACATCCACTATCCCAGTATCCATAGTCATTGATCTTCTTCTGAATGCCCTGCACATAAAGAAAACACATTAGTTTTCTTTGGGAACCCAAGCCTTGGAAGACTTGGATTCATTTGGTTGTTCAACAAGAACAGACTTGGTTCTCATAACAACCCCATTTTCATCCCTGTTTGAATGAAATTCCCAGTTAACCCCAATTGGTGTTGACAATGCCTTTGAAATATAATGAAACCTGTTGCATGTCATAGAAATACCAGTAGAATTAGGGTTCTGGTCTTGTTTTGGTCTCCATGTTAAACTAGTAGAAGCTTTAGACCTATTTCCCTGTGGTTGCAAATACCTAGGTTTAGCAGTGTTTCTGTCAACGCTGAAATTTCTCTTGTCAGCGCCCCGATTGCTCTTATCAGCGTTGAACCTAGGGTTTGCTACAGGAACCCATTGCCTATTTGACCAAGTATTTGACTTTTGAAAAGGTCTTAGGCCTTGTGTGTTAGACCCTCTAGAAAAGAATGGGGCTGGTCTAACAACTTGTGAACTTTTGTTCACAAAGGTATTGGGTCTGACAGTGTTTGACCTATGTTGACTTTTGTCAGCGCTGAAATGGTTCCTATCAGCGTTGACATTGGAAGCATTGACACATTTGTAGGCCAAATGTGAGAAGCTACCACATGTGTAACAAGCTTTTCTAGACATAGTCTTAGGTCTAGAAGCAAAGAAGCCTGTTCCATGATTACTAACTTGGCTTTTTGGTGACCTAGTATTCCTATACATCTCTGCATATTTAACACTAGGTTTTCTAACAGTTTGTGGGCCAAGGTCAACAGCTTTGCCAGTGGTAGGGTGTGTGATCTTAATAGGTTTAGGATCAAGGCTCGTGATTGGTGTGGGCTCATTTGGACTTTCACACAATAACCCTCCCTTAACAAACAAAGTGTGGTTAGCTTTCTTCCACTCTTCTAGGTCAGTCAGCTTTTGCTGATATTCCTCAACTGGGGAAGTCACTCTAGGTGGAGGAATAAACTCCTCCTCTTGGCATTCTGGCAAGCCAGTCCAAGATAAGTCCTTTGATTGGACACCATAGAAATCCCCAGCTGGTGGTGGAACAACAGTATAATTATTCATCCCAATCCCACTCATATCCTTAGAGTCTCTTTGTTTGCTAACACACTCTCCTAGGGATTGTGTGGCCTTATCAAATCTCTGGATTTTAAGACTCACATTATCTTTATTTTTGTTAGCCTCTTCTAACTGAGCTATCAAATCAAGATTAACCCTATTTACTATATCTTGCACATCTTTACTCTGAAATAACTCATGTTTTAAGATGTTTATTTGATCCTTTAAATCAAACTCCATTTTCTTATACTCAGCTACTGTCTTTTCTGTTTGGGTAAGAGCAATTTGATAGTTAGATACTTTGCATCTTTCAGTACTTGCCTCATCTAATAATTTAACTATCTCTTGTTTTAATTTTTCAGTATTTAAACGACAACCCTTAGAACAGAAAGCATCATCATATACCTCATTATCTGATGAAGAGGAGGAGTGTGCCATGAGAGCATATTCAGCATGCTCTTCTTTAACTTCAGCAACCAAAGCTCTATCCTCTTCCTCATTCTTAGCCATCCAGCTCCAATCCCATTCTCCAACACCATCAATTTGTTGAACAGCAACCATGGCTTTGGGATCTGGGCTCTTAATCATTTGGCTTGAAGGCTTCCCAGCATCAGATCTTCTTGGAGATCTACATTCCCTCATAAAGTGCCCCATCCTATGACAGTTGTAGCACTCCACCTTGGATTTATCAAATCCAGCAACATCCTTAGCATTAAAGGTCATCTTCTTCTTGAACCTTTTATTGAACCTGTTTGCTCTTAAACTTACAAGAGCCATAGTCCACTTGATGTCCATCTCTTCCAATTGTTCATCACTTATCTGCTCAAGATCTTCATATGTAATCCTTGAATCACTGGGCAAAGAAGCAATGAATGCACACACAGTATCAAGATCAAAACCAGCAGGTTTAATTCTATCAGCGCCATGATTGTGTGTGTCAGCGCTTGAGTACAACGCGTTGACAGGATATGATCCAGCGCTGACAGATTGACATCCAGCGCTGACACCTTGAGATCCAGTTGCTGAATGTCCATAGAAGTTCATGGAATCAAATTGGCCTTCACTTTGTGAAAAGAAGGCCATGTTGCTGCTGGAAGATTTGTTATCACTTTCCAATTGCCATTCATTCTCCAATAGTCTTAACTTGTTGAAGATGTCATCAAACCTGGAAGTCTTGTGGGTATTATTGACAAGAATGGATCTTGTCTCAATCTTCCATACATCACCAAGGCTTTTGAGAAAAGTAGCATTCAATTCAGGATCATCAATCTGTTTTCCCATGAAGGAAAGTTGACTTGTGATGTCAAGAAGTCTACTTCTCACACTGCTGAGATTCTCATTAGGTTGAGCTTTAAAGACAGCATACTCATGCAATAGTTGCTTCTTCTTTTCTTCTTTTGTGTCAGCATTGCCACCATGTGCTACTTCAAGAGCTTCCCAAAGCTCTTTTGCAGACTCAAATCGTTTGTACTTGTGCTGATTCTCATGACCTAGGGCATGTTTCAAGATATTCAAGATTTTCATGTCCACCCTCTTCTTGGCTATATCTTCAACAGCAACAGCTCTCCCATCTTCAGGCTTTTCTACCTTATCAGATTCAGGACAATTAGGAACAGCTGTCCTTGTGGCAATAGCAGCAGTAATCTTTGCTGCTTTATCGAATGTGTTCCCATATTCGATAATTTCCCAAAGAGTGTAGTCATGAATAGCTATGTATTGCTCAAAATTGGACTTCCAAAGCTCAAAGTTCCTGGCATCAAACATGGGAATCTTGATACTAGGGTTTGAGAAGTTGTTTTGTAGCAAAGCAGGAGGTTGATTTGTGTCAGACATGATGTTTTTAGGGTTTTGAGAATTTTAGGGTTTTTAGGGTTTGGTGTTTTAGGGTTCTTGCGTTACTTAAAGATCAAAAGTTTCTCAACAAGCTCTGATACCACTTGTTGATCCCAAACTTAGATCGATTAAGCTTTGTGTATACGAGATTAGATCAAGTACTACACGTAGAGAAACCTTTGCTTATGAATAAAGTAACAAAGTGTTATGCGGAATTAACACTTGATCTAAAACACAATGATGTTAAACAAACTTTCACTTGTATTAGAATAATCGTGTTGATTACAATGAAAGGTTTAACTTGCGAATACTATGAAAACTGATATTAAACATTAACCTAAAAGATCTTCTTTTATAGAACAAGAAGTCTTGTACAATAAGCTACGAATCAACTATTCTAGGTAAAGATAAACATAGAAAATACATTGTCGTCTCTATCCTTACTAGAAGTAATCTAGAATATAATAAACGTGTAGCTCACATCTTCCATCAGTGCTTGTCTTCAATCTGTCAACGCTTGACTTTATCTTGTCAACGCTTATGCTGTCAGCGCTCACTTTGCTCTTGTCAACGCTTAAGTTGTTCTTGTCAGCGTTCAAGTGTTCTGGCCTAGATTTATTCCCAACACTTTTCAATACCAGTCTATTCGGAGTGAATAAACCAATAGATAACGTGTTGATCTCCGTGTGATTAAAACAAATACCTTTTGAGAGATATTTGAGTTAGCTGGGAAGGGTTGTGCATTGCATCACTGGGTCCATGACGTCTTTCTTCAATATCGAGAATCATTAACAAAAATGACCTCAATAGCATATGTATTGACCCGGTTTCTGCCTAAAGTTGTAAGGAGGGCTTCTTTCTTTACACCCTTTATCTTTACATTTCTTTTTCATTCTTCAACCCCTTCAGTACTTACCAATACATCATCACTAGCACCTTGTTGTGATTGTTCCAGTGCTAGCATCAGTAATTAGTCGGTACTCAGCTACGTTCACATTCTTTCTCCATCTTTCCTAGGACTTCTAATTCTATCTAGGGAATTTTCCTTGGGAAGATTCCATCGGCTCTGATGAATCATTGGACTAAACCTATTCCTACCACCCTTTTGTCACCACATTCGTCGTGAATTAAGCGTGTTTTGGGAAAGTATAGCCACCATGAAAAATCATTGAAAATCACCTAAAGTACTTGTGATATTGTCATCAAAAGTTTTTTACCTTAGGTGTTTTGTTCATCAAAAACGCTCCCCCTTAACACGTGCTTTACACATATTAAGTTGGATAATCGTTAAGTCTTTTTCATCTTTTAGCCAAGTATCATTTAAATCTCCTTAATCCCATTTTCTCCCCTTATCCAAAATGTTAACCATTAATATTTGGGATATTGAATGGATTAACCGGTCTTTGGGTAAAAATGAAATCGATGTTTGGCCACAGAACATGTTAATGCTCCCCCTTAAGTTAATAAGGGATAGTTGTAGTGCTTTAGTATGATATATTTTGAAAGATTTAGAATCTCGTGAGAAATTCTTGAAAAATTATCATACCTTAACACTACATCAAGCCGTACAAGCACAATATTCACAAATATACATATTCATAATTGAAAACCAATATAAAGTGGACCTGAAATGTACGACCCATTAGATGGATCGTTGCAGTAGCTTGTGGTGCACTAAATATGGTCTACCACCAACGAATCTTTCCAAGCTCCTCATCAATCTACGTTCACGGAGCTTTTGATCAATCTTCTTGATCATATACTTCGCCATCTGCCGATAACCCTGATGCCAATCCTCGGTCATCTCTGGTAAAGTCCCACCCGAATTAAGATGCTCCAACTTTCCTCTGACTTGTAGAAGAGTCCCATCACTATACTTATAAAGCTCACCCACCCTCATAAACTTCATTAACCCTCGACTGTTCAAGTAGAAAATCCCGCAATTCGGAATAGAAATGCCTGTATAGGGACATCTATCTACATGTTGAGGTAACACTTGATTCACTGGACGGGTTAGGTTGAGCTTCCTTTGGTAGCTTTCGACTCCCAACTGAAGATCTTCAACTCGTTTCTTGATAACAACGCTTCGTGTGAACATACGAAGTGGTGTATTCAATGCAATGATGTCTTCACGAGGAATATGTGTGAGTTGATCCCGGGTCATCATAAGCAACATATCTTCGATATCCTCAAGGCGAATGATAGAAAAATCTCCCTGCTGGATTTTGTATTCTCTGTCATCCTCCCTTTTCAGACGAATCTCCGTCACATGATAATAGCCATTCTTGGCTTCAGTTTTCAGCCCTAAAATGCTGGAGATGCGGATATCAAATTTAACGTTGCTTCCTGAATTGGCTAAGCAGCAACCCCTGTACGCCCTTCGGACTCGTTCGTCCCAATGAGATGCACCTATAACAGCATACATATCATAATTACGATTTACCTTTGGGACCCAGAGTCGGTTTACCTTTTCCTCGATAAAGGGTATTGTCCCCCAGTTGGCAGCTTTCAGCAAGGTCAAGGAGGTTGCGTACTTTGATGAACCCTTCAGAAGATACTCCAGATCATTGGTGACGAAGAAGTCGAGAGCAATCTGATTATCTTGAGAAGGATCAAGTGGAGGTGGAGCTCTTTCTGATTCATGGAGGCCTGGCCTTTGAACGGTGTTAAGAGCTTTCAGGACCTCGTCAGCATAGTACTCGAACTCCATTCGGGTTAACCTGGTTTTGGCGTGAATTCTCTTATCCTTCAGCGCTCTCTTCACCAAAGACGGAGTAACCGAAGTCTTATACTCATGAGCCAGAAATGCACATAAGTCAATCGGACTGCGGATACGGAGATA
The DNA here is from genome assembly GCA_025667525.1 of Glebionis coronaria. Taxonomy (NCBI): domain Eukaryota; kingdom Viridiplantae; phylum Streptophyta; class Magnoliopsida; order Asterales; family Asteraceae; genus Glebionis; species Glebionis coronaria. The sequence continues at coordinate 8,595,046 of CM046878.1, read as the reverse complement.
CAAAACATCTCTGTCAGCGTCTGTGATTGGATCATATTGCGCCGCTGCCGTGATCCAAGCCTGTGGTGGTGCAGTCTCGTCAATCTCCAACGTGTCTGCCCAGTCCCGTGTGCTTGATTCAGGAACAGTAGATTGTGGTTCTTGTTGTAGAGGAGTGGAAACGTGAACATCTGCTGGTTCTGATTCAGGCATCTCGGCGGTGTCATGAACGGGTGAGTGTTGTGCAGCTTCAGGTTCAGTTACCGATTCTGCAATCACCGGAGCAACAACAACAGAACTAACAGGGTTAGTGGTAACAGGTATAGATACAACGATAGATGTACCAGGAATCGATGACGATGTAGTAGCATTCACATCGTGGCGCCACTTGGATCGTCTGGATTCCGTGGAAGTAGATTTTTCCTTTGCTGCTGCATCTTTCTTAGACTTGGTTCCAGACTTAGCAGGTTTCTTTGAGCTGGCAACCTTATCCCCCTTTTCAGGCTATTTACCCCAATCATCATCCTCATCGTTATCCTCGTTGCTCCCCTTAGCACTCTCCTCATTACCATCACCACCATCATTACCATCATCATCATCATCATCATCATCATCATCCTCATCATAATCATCATCCTCATCATCATCACCACCATCATCGTCTTCTCCTTCTTCTTCTTCTCCTTCTTGGGTTTCTTGCAATCCCTGGACATGTGACCTTCTTCCTTGCAGTTGTAGCATGTAATCATTCTCAACTTGCCTGTGGAATTAGCCCGTGGAGGAGTGTTGACCATTGGAGCAGGATTGACCGTGCGTGCATTGGTGGTTGATGTAGTAGGTCTCCCCTGATACGGTTGAATAGGTTGACCCATTACCCTGCCATTCTCAATAGTAGCTTGTTGGCGAGAATTGGATGAATTACTCAACTGATTGTTAGTTGGAGTTGATCCTCTAAATCCTCGTTTGCTTAATGTCCTTGTGAGATAAGCAGACATAGTGGTTAACACTTCAACTGGGTCAGCTCCTTGTTTGAATACAGGAATGGGGACTTCCTCATCATCACAGTACATTGCTTGGTCTTGATGAGCTGCATAATCACTAGAAGGAATACTCATGTGGTCAGGGTAGCTTGTTGGATATGCTGCATTCTCTTGATAAGAAGAATATGAAGACTGAGCATAAGGTCCAAAGCTTGCTGGGTGAGGTTGTGAACCATATTGTGATGAAGGTGTATTAAACCGATATTGTTGCTGATGTGAGGTGGGTGGTTGCGGTAGAATCGAGTATTGGGGGAAGGTTGGTGTCATGTAAGGTGATGGATGATAGGCTTGATGTCCCAAGATATAAGGTGTGTTGTTGTGTGAAAAGCTTGGTTGATTCGCCATCAAAGCTAAGGAATCAGGGTACATACCTCGAGGCGAACGGTGCATGATCACATGTTTCTCATGCTGCTGAAGGAAAGCATAGATTTTATCCAAATTGCACTTATGCAAATCCCGGGTTAACTTAACATCGGTAATATACTCACCCCATTCAGCTTGAGGTAAGGTATTCAAAAAGTTGGTGTTAACCTGGAATGGAGCAATCACGAGATTGTATACATTCAGATCATTCATTAGAGTAGTGAATCTGAAGTAGTAGTCGTGTAGCGTTTCCCCTGGGTTGTACGTGAATCTATCAAATAGATCATACAACTGACATTCCCTTTCCTGTTTGGTAAGAGACGTACCTTGTAGTAACACCTTTAGACGTTCCCATAAATCCTTGGCAACCATATATTGACTTACCATGCGATAAATATCATGCGGAAAAGCTTGGAGAAGAGTCTGTAGAGCCTTTTCATCAGCATCAGCAATGAGTTGTTGTGCCGGTGTGAGTTCTTCATATTCTCTTGGTCGAGTCACGTTATTCGCCACAATGGTACCATAGTCGAGTGGACCATTCAAAATCGATTTGATCATAATCCTTCCGTATGTTGCTTTGCCCTTCAGGTATTGCATCATGCGGCCCTGCCATGCCTCAAACACCTCTTTAATAAGCATCGGTGGACGACTATCAGTTCCCGTTATGATTGAGATATGCGTAAGAGATGTCATTTGAGGCATTAATGAACTCGGATTCATTGTGATCACTTAAAAGACTCAAAGATTATCGGTTGATCGAGCAGTGAAGAAAGGTTGAGAATTTGTGTTGTGTAGTTGAAATCAAGATTAAATCCACTAAAGATCGTCGAAAAAAACTCAGAAAAATACCCCTTGAACTTGCTATTCGGAATACTCCTTATACGGAAAAACCCTATACTGAAAAACCCTTATGCGGAATAACCCTTACTCGGAATAAACCCTATTCGGAATGTTCCTGCTATTCGGAATATTCTTCAATTCGGAATGTTGGCTATTCGGAAAGATGGGCTTATTCGGAAAGTTTGACTATTCGGAATGTTTTGGCTATTCGGAAAACTTTACTATTCGGAAAGATTTTGCTATTCGGAAAGCTTTTGTATGCGGAATGTCTATTCGGAAAATCCTGCTATTCGGAAAACTCTCCTATTCGGAATGTCTATCCGGAAAATCCTGCTATTCGGAAAAACTCTCCTATTCGGAATAATCTGGGAATATTAAGTTCGAGACTTTGAAAAGAGCTTTAAATCCGATTTTTTGATCAAAAACCACAAAACGTTTTATGATTTTTACCAAAATAAGCTAAACCCAGTCCTTATCAATTAATCCCAATAACAAAAACACCAAAAACAAAAAAATTCAAGATTGATTTTTTTAAGATCACTAATTGATTCAATTAACTAAAAAAGCAACACAATCCTTACCTTAAATCACCCCATAGCTCTTGATACCAAATGTAGAATATTGATAACCTATGAATCTATGAATTGGGTTGAAGTTTTCTAGAGAGAGAAACTAGAGAGAGAAAGTGAGAGAGAAACTATGTGTTTATTTCATTCAAATGGAAAAAGTGAAAAACAACAACCAACCCCTTTCCAAGGAGGAAAGGGGTATTTATACTTCCAAGCCTTATTTGGACTTGGGCCGGCCCATGACAAGCCCATGGGCCGGTTTCTTACTTAACTTAATAAGTAAAACTAACTACGAGCTATTACAACATAAATAATATTGTGGAGTGACCGATACTTCTAATATACGTTAATACGTATTTCTAACATTTATCGAGTTTAATGGGCTTGTGGGTCCCGCATTTAGGTTAATGGGCTCAAAAGCCCATTTGGAAGCTAAATGTTTCTTGATTATTAACAAAAGCCCAATATGGCCCAAAGTACCAATATTATGAGACAGAGTGGAAGAAACAATTTGGGCCAAGCCCATGTTATTTGACGGAAGGAGTAAATGGGTTTACAAGCCCATTTGGCTAAAAACATAAACGGTGGAAGTAAAATTTATTTACTTATCAAGCATCTGGGTCAAACATCTTACTTGGTCAACTAACAATTTCACACACACACGTTTTATTAAAAACCATTTACACACCCCTTATTGTCATTCGATACATTATATGCACCCTCACCCACTTTCATCTCTCTCACCCCTAAAAATACACAGCCACCACCTCTTTCTTTTTAACCCTAGATCAAAACAAAATTGGGGGTTTTCATCCAAGCACGATTGAGCCTCACGCGCTCATTATAAATCCCCCAATATTTCGGAATCTAATGATGGAATGACGTGTTCCTTTCCCTTCATTTTTTTGGTCTAAACCAATCACCACCACCTCTTCTCCAATAATAGAATGCCAAATCAGCATGAAGAAGCACAACAAAAATCTACGAGGTCAATCCGAGTGAAAAGGGTGTGTTATCCACCGTTGATTCAAGAAAGAGAAGAAAGAAGAAGAAAGAACGGCCATGATTGATTTACGTTAGCACCAAGAGATTAGGGTTTTCCTATAAATCCCTCCCACAACTTGTAATCGATGTATTCCATTTTTCTTTATTTTTATTGTTTTTTTATTAATTAGGAGTAGGATTAATTTTAGTTTTAATTTTATTTTTATGCAAATTAGATGATAGGATAAATTGTATTTTCAATCTTTTTCCAGTATTGTAATGATTTATATTAATGAAATTTATTTTTGGTTTAATCTTATCTCATCTTTTAATTTATGTCAAAGTTTTATTATAATTAATCTTTAATATGTTTTTCTTAATATTATTATCATTTGTTTTTTTATAATTACTAAAAAGTAAAAAAAGAAGGTGGATAAGAACTTCCCCACTAGAAGTTTGATAAAAACCTGTTCGAAGGGTGTGTTTGGTTCGAGAAGCTTACTGGTGGTGATTCGGGTTGATGATTAATGATGGTGTTTGTTTCGGTTCATTAAGGAGGCACAGCGCCATCCTTCGTCGCAACGGATTCAACATCAGGTTCACTCTCCTTTAATTTTTATGTTAAGTTTTTTTTTAGATTAATGTTTGTTTGTTTATGATTATTAAGTTCTGCTTATTTAAGTTTGTTTGTCTGCTCTTTCTTTAAACTGCTTAATATTTTAATCTGCCTATTGTTTAGTCTATTTTTGCTATTGTCTGATTGTTTGAGTTTGAGTATAAGATTTTGGATCTGCTTTATTTGTTATTTAATCTGCGTGTTCATTCTACTTTATTTGTTATTTATGTTTGAGGTTGCTTTAAATCTGATTAAAATTATTAATCTGCTTTTCTGTCTTGTTTAAGTTTCTATTTGAATTTGATATTTTGGTTTGCTGATTTTAAGTTAGTAGTATCCTTTAGCTTTTAGTTTTTAGCTTATTTTCAGTTTTTCTTACTGCTTACTTAAATTTTCTTATTTAGGTTACTGCTTATTGTCTTGACTGCATATTCGGGTTAGATTAGATCTGCTTATGGTATTTAAGTTTTTTATAGTTTCATTTGCTATTTTTCAGTTATTTGAATATGCTTATTTTAGCTTTTGCTTACTTTATCTGCTTATTTGCTTAGCTGTTGGGATTATTTGTGTCGCTTATTTGCTTATATTTCTACTTAAATAACAGACTCTTTTGGTCTGTTATTTTGATTTTTCAAGTCCAAAAAAAATAATATAGCAAAAAGTTACGTCCCTCCTGGGATTCGAACACCAGACCTCACGTTCAATAGTCATGCGTCATAACCATTTGTGCTAGACCTTCTTTTGTGTTTGATCATTAGTCATTTTATTAATATAGGTAATTTTTAAACTGGCAGTTTTGTTAATATAGTTTAATTCAAGTTTTAGGTTTAATTAATTAATTTTAAATTAAAAGTTTTCTTTTATAAAGTTTAAAAAAATATATATATATATAAAATAAAAAATATTTTATTGACTTTTATAAATTTTAAATTATTTTTAAATTTAGTTCAAATTTCACTTAATATAGATTTTATATAAAATTAGTTTTCTTTTTAATAGTTCAAAATTAATATAGTTTTGTTTAAATTTAAAATAGTTTTTTTTTACATTTGTTCATGACAGTTTTAAAATTAGATTTAATAATTTTTAGTTTTATTTAAATTTGAAATAGTTTTCAATAGTTTTAATTAAGTAATTTTTAATTAGATAATTTTTAATTAAATAGATTTTAGTTTTTAAAATACCCAAAAAAAATTTACGTTTCACCAAGAACAATCAATCCACGTTAGTTTGAAATCAATTCGAGTGAGTCGAGGAAAAACGAACATTAATTGTTAATTGGACTAAAAATCTATATATTAAAATGGCACCGCTGCCGCTTCGCTTGTTACTATTGACGATTTGTCGTGAGACGATTTGGATTTTGGGATCCATTCGATTTTGAACGTTATTTTCTTGTTAAAAAAATCAAAAAGATAAAAATATAAAAAAAAATAAAAATTCATCAAAAGAAAATTCTTTCCTAATATTTGCACCAAAAAAATTAAAAAATCCAAAAGTAATACTTTTCCTAAAGTATTACACCAAAAATATTACGTATTTCGATTTCTTTCGACACTACCATGGATAATCGTCCAATTTGGGAAATATTGCAAGAAGAGCGTTATAAGATTATGTCCGAGGAGTGTACGACTTGTGGTGGACCTCATGCTTATTTAAATTGTGACAAAATTTATGAGGAGGTTTATAATAATGAGGAAAGTATGTGTTATGCTACTAATACTTATATTGGCTCCCCTAGTTTTCCTACAACTAGTGACCCACCACATTATGATCAATGGTTTTATGGGGAATTTCAAAATCAAGGGTTTTCCAATAATGTAGGTTTCCAAATGAAGGTAATTTTCAAAACTATAATCAAGGGAGTATTTCACAACCTCAAATGGATTTAATTCTTCATATACTTGAGGAACATGATAGATTACTAAGAGAATGGCAAGAGGAAACCAATAGAAAAGTCATGCTCATTTTAGAAACCTATCAAGCTCAAGGTGATATTGAGCCGTCTTTGAGAGTTGATGTTGAGTCTAACACCACTACTAGTAGTGATGTTCCCACTGTGGATCCTTCCATCTCTCCGCCAATAAAGGAGAGACAAGGCCCGGAGATTATCATGAGTTTTACTCACCCTCCGGTGTTGACACCCACGGATACAATTAGCTCTCCTCTTTCCTCACCTATTGAGGAAATTCCCGAGATTACACTTGAGCCTCCATTACCCATTAATGACCCCATTTCTTTTATGACTCCTTCACCTACTCCTTCAAATGACTTTATGCTTTCTTCAAATCCTCTTAGCGAGACATGTTTTGATAAACCAATTTTTGAGGAGTGTGAAGAACTTTTTAATGAGTGCATAGGAGAAGAACCATTAATTGGTCCTACACCTAAGGAGTTTGTAGATAGGGATGAGTTATCTTGTGATTCTGACTACATTTTTAATTATTCCTTGAGATCGGATGAGGATAATTCTCCTATTTTACCAAAACCGACTTTTGAAAACCATGATACTAATGATTTATCGGATTCTTTACTCCATAGTGATGACTTTTATACCCCGAGTATTGAGAAATTCTATCACGAGGATGCTTTTTATGATCCCGTGTTATTAGATTTCCCGCATGAGCTTTATTGTGATCATGGTATTGATGAGAAGGCAAATGAAGTTTTAAAACTTGATCTTGATATTGATTTTGAAAACTCGGATTTTGACAAATTCACATTTGCCTCTTCACCAATTACTTTTGATTCTACCATCGATTCTCTTCCACTTATCACTTTTAGTGACGATGATGGTTTTCTCATTCCCGATATCGATGAGTTTCTTAATATTGATACTCTCGTGGATGATAACTTCACATATGTTGAGAGGACCTTTTTACCTTTTATGACTTATCCTCCTGCCTCTCATTTATTATGTTCCTCCGGGACCAAGGATAAGATCTTTGATCCCGGCATTACATTAGAGACTTCCCCATGGATCATTTAATTCGGGGTCGAGTCAGGCTCGTGACTCGGTTACCAAAAACAAGCGCTTCTCGAGAGGCAACCCGATGATCTTTTTTTTATCTATTTTCTACAATAAGTGTAGGGGGAGCCAAGTAGGTTGTTTGTGTGTTGTGATGTTGTGCATCGATGTGTGCTTTAATGATCCACTTTTGGTATTTTTGACGCGACCCGTGATCCCGTGTTTCCCGTGTACCTGATTCCTTCGATAAGTTTTTGCTATTGTGATTCAATCTTGTATATAAATAAAACGAATAAATGTAATCACTTTAGTTGTCCCTTCCTTAGCTCGATTTGAAACAACGTACTCAATGTCCTAAGTGTAGGGGAGTTTATTCTCCCACATGCTTAAACATTGAGGACAATGTTTATATTAAGTGTAGGGGGGATATCTATCGAAATTTTAGTGGGCTTTTCCATGAATTTGACCCCATTTAGCCGGAAAATTTAAAAAAATTTCAACATTTTTCAAATTTTTGATCTATTTTGGCCTAGTAATATTTTCATTTATTTTCTTTCCTTTTGTCATCGCATCGTAATAAAGTCCATTTCAAGAATAAAGTCAATAATAATAATAAATGAATAAAATAGTTTAACAAGTTTAGATGTCTTTGATATATTAGGCCCGTCGTGAATATTTTGACTCAACCCGAGTTTACTTATCCAAGTTTACTCTAGCTAGTATCCTTACCATATGGACCTTAATTGGTTTATTAGGCTAAGCATCCACCAGTCTCATTCCTTGAGATTTCAAATTGTGGAGAACGAGAAATGATAGAGTTGATAATAAGTTTAAGGGTTAACTCTTGCTTATATGAGTTTTTGTGGCTCTTTTTTTCCCACTTGTATATTTAATTGCTTAATAAATGAGGATTTTTGCGGTGTAGATTCGATATCTTAACTCTTAGCCAAATCTTTATTCTCCTTGTAATTAAAGCATGAACACATTGAGGGTGCCAGCATTGTGGACTTCCGACTAAGGTGGCTCATAACCACTAAGTAGGAGGTATTCAGACCATGGGACCGCGGAATTTGGCCTACTATATATATCATAAATAAGAAAAAAATAAGATTAAAACATAACCTCAAGGAGCCGTAGGGTGTGGGGCATGTAGCACGCACCTTGTCATTAGAGCCTTAGGGTGTAAGGCATGGTAAGTGTTGAGTAAAAATTGATCAAAAAATCAATTCCCTCGTTTATCGTTCAAGGAGCCTTAGGGTGTGGACAATAGATGAGGAGCATTTTTACATCTTAAAGAGCCTAAGGGTATATGATGTGAACTTGCTAAACTCCACATAAAGTCTACATGACTTTGGAGGAATAATTAATAAGTAGTACTATTAGCCAAATTTTGGGTCCGGGAATTTATTCCCCAAATCGTGTTAAATCATCCTTGATGTGGACTTACTTTAATGACAACGTTTTTGAGGACGAGGTTAGGTTTTGAGTATCGGGTTTGCACCGTTTAGCCTTCATTTTTGGACTAATAATTATCAAATAAGTCAAATGAGCCTACGGGTGAATGACAATCAATAAAATCTAGAGATACAACGTAGGAATTGGAGAAAGAGTATTACACAATTATCTTATATGAGTGGTTTTAACTTAAGGACTTATGGTAAACAATGATCTCGTTTTTAAGCTTGGTATGGGGAACGTGAAACTTGAGGGTGATTAATATTCATGACACCAAAGCCCTAATTTAAAGTCTTAGATTTCTTTACAAGTTTCTTCCATCAAATAATTTCCAAGTTAAATAAATTGTTATAACTTTTGTTTCTGTTAGGACCATTGTAATAGTTATATGTAATAGGTAGACTAGGAGGTATGTAGTTTCTCCTGGTCCTAGTAGTAGTAGGAGCAAGCCCTGCTCCTGGTCCTAGTCGAAGTCAAACTTTATTATTTACTTAATATTCTGTTAGGATATGCATGAGATATGTTAGGAAAGGATATGCATATCAGTTTTACACGTTTTTCTTTAATGCTGTATTAGGGTTTCCTTGTAGTATAAAAGGAACCTTAGGCAGAAGGGTTATACACACCTTCACAAAACGTAGTTCTAGTGATTATCAATATTAGAAATCCTTAGAAAGGATCAAGTCTTTATAGTTATTATGTTCTTCTTAATTACATTTATATTTTACATTCATATTGTGTATAGAGTCTCTTTGTGATTTGACTTGTGATTACAGAAGTCATTCACCGGTCCTGACAGGCTGCAAGATCTACATCTGGTAGACCCAACAAGTGGTATCAGAGCCTGGGAGGGTCTCTATACAAGAAGAATCAAGTTTTCTTTTTACTGACATTTTTTTATTATGTCTGCCTCAACTTCTACTCAAACAGGAGAAGACAGGACTCCTAAAATTGTGCAACCTCAGTAGATCCTGGCTACGGTCTCTAACACGAATGGTAAATTCCCTCTTCTGAAAAAGGGTGAATATGATAACTGGGCAATGAAGATGGAATGGTGGATCACCAACACTGATCAAGATCTTTGGAAGATCATTCTGAATGGGAACAGCAGGAAGCTTACTGGACGAGACAAGAATGGTAATATTACCCTTCTTGACCCTAAATCTCATGAGGAAATCATAGCTATTCAGAAGGAGGTAAAAGCAAAAACGATTTTGCTTCAATCTCTTCCTGAAGATCACATGGGTGACTTCTACCATTTGGATGATGCCAGAGAGATCTGGAATGGCATAAAAGCAAGGTTCGGTGGGAATGAGGAGTCAAAGAAAATGCGAAGGTCCATGCTCAGAGATGAATTCACAGAATTCAAAATCTTAGAAACTGAAGGTCTAAATCAAGAGTATGATAGGTTCCAGAAGATATTGAGCTAGTTGAATCAACTTCGGTCAAAGCCTGATGATGGTGATATTAATGCAAGGTTTCTTAAAGCCTTACCCTACTCATGGAATCAGGTGGTGATCTCTCTCAAAGCCAAAGGTGGTCTTGACTATCTCAACTTTGATGATTTGTTTCATAAGCTCAGAACTTTTGAACCTCATGTGAGAGGCTTTTCAAGCGACTCTTTTCCCACTCCTGCTAACTCGGCCTTTGTGAGTTCTATGGCATCCATTCCCATGTCATATGCAAGTAGCCCAAGCAATATTGTGTCCTCTCAGCACACTTTCCAGCATACTTCTGCTCCTGATCCTACTACCAAGTCTGGTAGTATGGTAGAAGTTGTTCTTCATTCTTTTGTGGCTGATGTTAATGCTGAACAACAACTTGCTTTTGATGACTTCAAACAAGTCGATAAACTTGACCTGGATGAGATGGATCTTAAATGGCAGATGGCCATGCTTACTCTTAGGGTTCACAAGTTTGAGAAGAAAGGAGGAAGGAAAATTAATTACAACCCTCGGGAGCCAGCAAGATTCGATAGAAGCAAGGTGCGATGCTATAACTGCCAGCAACAGAGTCACTTTGCAAGGGAGTGCCCTAGCAAGAATGATCAGGAGAAGAGCAGGTACTCCGCTTTCAAGGTTCAGGAGATAAAAGATGACAAGAAGGCATTGGTATATGTTGACTCTATGGTCAACTGGAATGATCTATAGGCTTCTACTCTGGAATCAGTTGAGTCCTCAACTGACGTGTTTGCAATGATTGCTGGGAATCTCCCTGATGTAGAAGAAGCTGACGAATTTGCTCTTATGGGCATTTCACCTCAAGTACAACATTATCCTCTTGGTTGTCATGATAAGTACTCAGAATTGTTGTCCCAATTTAATGAAGTAAATGATCAAAATGATAAGTATTTTTTAGAGGTTCAAGCCTATAAGGCTTCATTAAACACATTGGAACAACAAAAGAGGTGGTTACAAGATACACAACGTGCGTATGAGGATAAAATCAGGATACTAAGCATTGATTTAGAAAACACGACAAATATGCTTAAATATACAGAAACAGAAAGAGATGCTAGTATCAAAGAAAAAGAGGAGATGCAAGCTAATTAGATGCTACAATGCTAAGATTTGAAAAATGGCAAAAGGCACCTAAAAATCTTTCAAAATTAATTGATAGTAGCATGTCTGGCAGAACTAAAAGAGGCTTAGAATTTGAAAAATATATTGATTCAGAAGATGTTTTTGATTTATCTTTTTCAAGTGTCTTTGATGCCGACAAAGAGGATGAGGGCAAACCTAGTTATAATAGGTTTAAACCAGCAGCAGAAATGCATGATGTTCCTCCTCCTCTTACTGGAACTTTTATGCCCAATTCATGGCATAATGACTTGGATGGATCACAGATGCTTGAGTCCCCAACAAGTTCTACTAATACTAATGACTTTGTCTCATGTACTTTCAGTGACAAAGCCGGTGACTCTGCATCTAGTGGTTCAAGTGAAGAGTCAAGACCTACAAGTTCCAAGTTGAATGATCATGATGCTACTGGTGCTAGGAAGTGTGAAGAAAGAGTTGCTGTTATGTCAAGTGTGTCTGGTCCATGTTTATTGAGTCCTGGGAAGAATGTTTCTCCTAGAATTGTGTGTAATAAAGTAGGCAGTATGAAACAATCTTATTCTAATAAAAGGTCTTTCAAAACATGTTTTGTTTATGGCAGTGCCTTTCATTTAATTAAAGATTGTGATTATTATGACACACATGCTTCTGTTAATCATGCTTTTCCTACTCCTGGTCCACCAGGAGCTGCCCCATATGCTTCTAGAAGGCTTAATCCTAGTGCTCAATCGTTTACTTCTTCTAGAAGGTCCTCTCCTTTAGCTTCTGATCATTGGAGAAATATTGGATTCCAAACCACCAGTAATTATTTTCAAAATTTTAATCCAATCTATCCACATAATTTGGACCACATGTATTTTGGTTTGGGAAATTTGGGAACTGCTGTTAAGCCCTCAGCAGGTTGTTCTTGGTCAAATAATAATACCCGTATGATGCATAGGCAACCAAGGAACAACGGTGGATCTCATCAATCTTCTTGGCACTCTTCTAACGATCCACAAGGCAGGCTCAAACCTGAACAGGTTTGGGTCCCCTTAAGACACTAACTTTTGCATTGTTATTATCTTGTTGTTGTAGGTTACTCCATACCAGGATCCTAGTCTAGGCATTGTTGATAGTGTTTGCTCCAGGAGCATGACTGGAAATAAAAGTCTTCTCTCTAACTTTGTACCATTTCATGGAGGCAAGGTCTATTTTGGTGGGGGTGAAGGCAGAATCACAGGAAAAGGGACGATAAAGACTCCTAATCTAAATTTTGAGCAGGTCTACTATGTGGAAGCACTTCAACACTTCAACTTGATATCGGTCTCTCAGATTTGTGACAAGAAGCAGTGTGTTCTCTTCACCGATACTGATGCACTTGTGCTTTCCAAAGACTTTCAGCTTCCGGATGACTCACAAGTTCTACTCAGAATCCCTAGAAGACACAATCTCTATAGCATCAAGTTGAATGAAGTCAACCCTACTGGTCAACTAGCATGTCTAGTTGCTAAAGCCTCAGAAGATGAAGCCACTAAATGGCACCGAAGAATGAGGCATGTGAACTTCAAGACCATTCACAAACTTGCAAATCTTAATCTGGTCTCTGGTTTACCTCCCAAGACGTTTAGAAATGATATAAATTGTATTGCCTGCAGCAAAGGCAAACAGCACAAAGCATCCTTCAAGGCCATTACTGCTCTTAGTCTTATTACTGAACCATTGCAGCTACTACACATGGACCTATTTGGTCCTACTTCCATTAGAAGCATTGACCACAAGCAATTCTGTCTGGTGGTAACTGATGGATATAACAGGTTTACGTGGGTGTTCTTCATGGCTGCCAAAAGTGAGACCTACTCAATTCTTAGAGATTTTCTTACCCTGATAGAGAACCAGTTGTCTAAGAAAGTTAAAGGTATTCGTTGCAACAATGGAACCGAGTTTAAAAATAAAGACCTCATCGCACTTTGCAATGCTAAGGGCATCAAAAGAGATTATAGTGCTGCAAGGACTCCTCAACAGAATGGTGTGGCAGAAAGAAAGAACAGGACACTAATAGAAGCAGCAAGAACTACGCTTGCTGATTCCAAGCTTCCAACCATGTTCTGGACAGAAGCTGTTAATACTGCAAGTTATGTTTTGAATAGGGTTTCTATTACCAATCCTCACAAGAAGACTCCTTATGAGCTGCTCACGGGAAAAGTTCCAAATATTGCTCATTTGAAGCCTTTTGGGTGTCCAGTCACCATTTTGAATACTAGTGACTATTTGGGGAAGTTTGATGGCAAGGCAGATGAAGGATACATTGTGGGATATTCAGCTTATTCTCGGGCTTATCGTGTCTACAATCTTCAAGCCAAGCGGATCATTGAAACTATTAATCTCAGGTATTTTGAGGATAAGTCAAACATCCAAGGCAAAGGTCTAGAATGGTATTTTGAACTTGATTATCTTAGTGATTCGTTAGGATATTTTCGTTTCAAAACTAACCATGATGCAGGACCACAAGTGTTTGCAACTTCGAGTACTGGTGTTCCTTCTAGTCTTTCGGATTCAGATGATGAGGATGACATTTTTGTGGTTCCATCCTATTCCACCACAGTTTCTCCTACTCCTCCTAGTGATGCAACTCCATTGGATGTACAGGATTCCCAAGAAGCTCTTGACACTCTTCTCAAACAACAACAAGAAGCTACTAAAGCGGCTGCTCAAGGTAGTTTTGAGTTTCCCTTGGTTGAGCCTACTGACAAAGCTGCTCCTGGTACTCCAGCTTCTGCTCCTAGTGCTAGCTTATCACCTACTGGTACTCCGGCTAGTGAGTCTGCTTCCAATACTCGTTTCTCCAGTCCTTCTGATTTGGGGAACCATCAAAAGAAGTCTTCTACCAAGCTGGATGATATTCATAAACAACCAGTAGATGGGATTTTCCACAATGCTTCATATGATGCTGACTTTGTTGGTGATCTCAATAACTTGGCACCAGAAGTGGATGTTTCTTCCAATCCAGGCTTGCAATCACATAAAGATCATCCTACCACTCAAATAATTGGAGATCCTGGTTCTACTGTCAAGACACGCAGAATGCAGCAGAAGGCCTCGTCTGATCATCATGCTCTTGTGGGCTATATTGAGGATCAAAAGCGTAATAATCATACATACTTTCAACACTGTTTGTTTGCTTGTTTTCTTTCACAGGTGGAACCTAGGTCTGTTTCTCATGCTCTTGAGGATCAAAGTTGGGTAGAGGCTATGTAGGAGGAAATGCAGCAAATCTTGTTTCAGAATGTTTGGGTTCTGGTTGACTTACCAGATGGAAAGACAGCTATCAATACCAAATGGATTCTCAAGAACAAGAAGGATGCACGGGGAATTGTCGTAAGGAATAAAGCTAGGCTTGTCGCACAAGGACACACTCAAATTGAGGGCATTGACTATACTGAAGTTTTTGCTCCAGTTGCAAGGATAGAAGCCATTCGTCTGTTTTTGGCCTTTGCTTCTTATGTGGGCTTTACGGTGTTTCAGATGGATGTCAAGAGTGCATTTCTCTATGGCAAAAATGAAGAGGAGGTGTATGTTACTCAACCTAAGGGCTTTGTAGATCCACTTCATCCCAAGAAAGTTGACAAGGTGGTGAAGGCTCTTTATGGGTTACATCAGGCTCCTAGAGCTTGGTATGAGCGTCTTTCAACTTTCTTGTTAAAGAATGGCTATAGAAGAGGCACTATTAACAAAACATTATTTCTTCGGAGGAGTACCAAGGACATTATCCTTGTTCAGGTTTATGTGGACGACATTATCTTTGGTTCTACTAGGAAGGAGTGGTGTGATGAGTTTGAACACTTGATGAAAGGCGAATTTCAGATGAGTGCGATGGGAGAACTGTCGTTCTTCCTTGGTCTTCAGGTCAAGCAACAATTGGATGGTATTTTCATCAGTCAAGATAAATATGTCCATGAGATTCTTCAGAAGTTTGACATGGATCCTCTTAGACCAGCAGCAACTCCTTATGAAGTTGCTAAAATCAAACTTAACAATGAGCCAGACCCCCCGGTAAATGTTCACATGTACAGGTCTATGATTGGCTCCCTCATGTATTTGACTGCATCACGCCCGGACATCATGTTTGCAGTAAGTGCTTGTTCTAGACACCAGGTGACTCCAACGGTTTCGAACTTAAATGCAGTGAAGAAAATCTTCAAGTATATCAAGGCTCAACCTAAATTGGGTCTATGGTATCCTAGAGAATCACCTTTTGTTCTAGAAGCCTATAGTGATAGTGACTATGCTGGTGCTAATAATGACAGGAAGTCTACTACTGGTGGTTGTTAGTTTTTGGGTCGTCGACTTATTTCATGGCAATGCAAGAAACAGACAATAGTAGCTACTTCTTCAACAGAAGCTGAATACGTTGCTGCTGCTAGTTGTTGTGGACAAGTTTTGTGGATCCAAAATCAGATGTTGGATTATGGTTTCAATTTTATGAATACCAAAATCTTTATTGACAATCAAAGCACTATTTGCATTGTGAAGAATCCTGTTTTTCATCAGCGGATGAAGCATATTGAGATTCGGCATCATTTTATACGTGATGCCAATGAGAAGAAGCTGATACAGGTTCTTAAAGTTCAGTCGGATGACAATGTTGCTGATTTACTGACTAAAGCTTTTGATGGTCCTCGGTTTAACCACTTGGTGGTTCATATTGGGATGGTCAATCCTTGAAGTCTAGGATTGAGGGGAGGCAAATCCTAAGGGGAGGCTTTATGTACATATTAGGACAGATTAACGTATTGATAGATTTTAACATCTTTTATTGGTTCTGATAATGTGTGGTGCTTCTGATGGAGGATTTTGCTCTCTATTGGTGGATATGGCCTTACATGACTGGCTTCTGGTCCTCCTTGGTCAGCTTCTAGTTATACTTGCTTGGCTTCTGGTGGTTTAAAATCCTTCCATGTCAAGTGGTGTTTGGCTCTTGGTACTGGTCTGGCATACTGTTCATTCCTTTTGTCCTTTGTTAATCACGTTTTGCTCCTGGTCTGACCATTTTGTGCGTTGACTTTTGGTCAACACTCCCAATCCTGGTTTTAAAATTTTAAATTAAGCATGGGTAATTGGGAAGTTGGTAATTATGTTAAAAAGGGCAAGTGGTTACTATGCAATTATGGTTTAATTTGAAAGGGCAACCCCCCATTAATAGGGGTTAATGAACAGTTACCACTTTCTTTATTTATGGTCAACATACACCCTTGACTCACTCATTACAATAAACACACACAAAACCGCTCCTACTCTCTTCACCCTAATCACAATCCTTCTTCCATCAATTAATCAAGATCCATGGCTGCTCTCGCTTACCAACCTGCTCACAACCGCGTTGCTTATCTGGGTAATGGTCCACATCGTGAATATTTTGCTGACATCCTCGATTTCATTGAAGCTTCCAACCTAAGGTTTGCATTTACTGTATGTCCCACCATATATGATAGTGTGATTCGTCAATTTTGGGCGTCTGCTTGACTTGTGGATGTGGTTGGTCGCCCACGTGCACTCCATGCTACCATAGATGGACATGAATATGTGGTGACTGAGGCTTCTATTCGCTCTTCTCTTCATCTTCAGGATGAGGGTGGTGTTGAATCCATCCCCAATTCGGAGGTATTGGAGGGGATGGCTGCTTTAGGTTACGAACATGGGGGGAAGTTTAACTTCCAGAAAAATAGGTTTTCCCCCCAATGGAAGCTTCTGGTCCACTTTCTAATCCATTGTATGAGTCCCAAGTCTGGGAGTTGGGATGCTTTCCCCACTCCCTTGGCTACTGGTCTTATTTGCTTTGCCCAGGGTAGAGTTTTTAACTTTTCTCATTATCTGTTTGAGGGGATGGTTAGTAATTTGTCTAATGCTGGTTCGAGAAAGAAGTTTCTTATGTACCCTAGGTTTCTTTAGCAAATACTGGTTTGCATTCCTCGTGATAGGACTGAGCATGTGCCGTCTAAGCTTACAGCCAAATTGTATTACAATATGGTCAATGGGTTTACTGGGGAATGGAGGCCCCTGACTGAGGCCATGTTAGGATTGGCTCAGGGTCCTATGGGTGAGGAGGAGGAGGCTCCTGAGTTTGTTGTGATTGATGATGACCCCATGGAGGAGGAGGCTCCTACTGCTGGTGCCACTCATGTGGTTGAGGAGGAGCTGGTTGCGGAGGTGGTGGTTGAAAAACCTTCCCCTTCCAAGGCTGGTCCTTCTTCAGTCCCACAAAAGTCTCCATTTGTGGAGACTCCACCTCCTAGTCCTGCCCCACACTCGACTGATAAACCGTTTGGTGCTAGTACTCCTCAGGCTGACCCATATGTTGCTTCGGGCTCCAATGACGCTTTCCCTGATCCAAGTTCTCTTGGTGGGCAGGCGGAGGAGCCTACTACACTTATATCTTTGCTTGATCTTATGCGCAGGTACCATGAGCGGATGATTTCTTTGGAAGCTGATTTGAACCAACATCGGAAACTTACTAGGGAGTTTGTTCTTCCTCTGGCTGATCGCATCAAAGCGTTGGAAACTCAGCAACGGCGTCGCAAGAAGCATGTGATCCATTCAGATTCTGATGAGGAGGGTACGGAGAATGTTGAGGATGGTTTGACATTATTGGCAAAGGCTGCCTTTGCTGATAAAGTTTATGATGATTTGTCGGTTCCTCCGACGTCTTCCAGTGTTCCTTCTCCTGGTGCTATTCCCACTTCTATGGGTGGTGATTCTGATCCTGCTGATGGTTCTAATGCTGGTCCCTCTCATGATTCGAAGGGCAAGGCCCCAATGACTGATGCTCCATCCCCATCTCGCAAGCGTACCCGTCGCCAGCTTGAAGAGGAAAGGCTAGGTGAGGAGGCTGCTCGTCGGGTTCAAGCCGAGATTGATGAAGCTGATCGGGCTGCTGAAGAAGAGCTTCGCATGCGGAGGCGTGAACAAATTCAGCACGATGCCATGCATTGGAGTGATAGTGAATGGATGCAAGTTTTGACTGTTCTTACCCGAGATTATGCTCAGTTTACAGATCTTTTGGGTGACGATGTTGATGAGCACAATTGTATTCCGAGGGCTATGGTATTGATGCGTAAGCACCAGTTGGCCCTTGCTGCACAACTTAGGGAAAAGAGAAAGAACAGACCTTTATCTCGGACTGAGGAGCACAAGCAGATGCAACGTTATGTGAAATATCAGTCTGCTGCTCATTTTAATGCTCCTTGGACGTGGGACCGGGTACGGGCTTTGACTTTTGATGAGCTCAAGGCACTTTATGAAAAGATGGTTAAGCGTCAGAGTCAACCAATTCCGAAAAGATTTATTTACCATCCTCGTGGTGTGACTTCTTCTACGCCTACTGTTTCTACTGGTCTTTCATCTGCTCCCACTCCTTGTTCTGCTGCTAGTCCATCTGGTTTTGTTGCTACTTCCTTTGGTACTTCTACTTCTCCTTTGGTTGCTCCTTTGGGTTCTACTGCTGGTCCTGCTACCACCACCTTTGATGCTACCACCACCACTCATGCTTCTACCACCACACCTGTTACTACCACCACCACACATGTTCCAACAACCACCTTTGTTACCACCACCACACCTACTGCTACTACACCTGATGTGCCATCTCCATCACCACCAGTTCCTGGAACTCAACCAAATCCTACTTCTGATGCAGATCCTATTGGTCCATTGGGTGGGAACATTCATGAGTCTACTTCTACTGCTCCCCCTGCTGCTGCTGAGGTTAGGGTAAAGGTTGAACCCACACCTAGTGATCCTACACCTAGACGTTCCCTTCGCCAGAAACAAGCTCGTCGTGTTCGCCGTGGTAAGACAGTTCCTTTTGAGAAGCGTGATCCTGAGAATTTGATTGATGCAGCTTCTGACAGCGATTCTGACTTACCTTTGGGCAATGGGAACATTACTGGTTATACGGTTGAGCGTTCTACAACACTTCCTGGTGGCGTTTCCCATCGGATTACTTTGAGTGATGGGTATGTGCGTTTGGCAACGGGTTTGCAGGGTGTGTTGTCTTGGGCTGACCGTATGGATCTTATGGCGTTGTATGGACTTATTGATTCTAGTATGCCGTTTGACCCAATGGCTGTGTCTTCATGGCCTGGTCTGCGTATCTGGGCTGATCTTAAGCTGATGTTGGATGCTCCTCCTAATGCTCCTGTTTCGGGCATATGGAAGGATCAAATGCAATGGGTGATTCAGCGCTGGAAGCTATATGCTGGCTGTGGTGTTCATATGTTGGAATTAGAATGTAGTCATATGGTTTTTATGCTGACGGATGTTGAGTATCCCTTGACCATTTCTTCGATGGAGGTGATGTTGGCTAGTCACTTGCAAATTTCTACTGCTCCATCTGGAAATGAGTCCTCTATGGCCACGGCATTGGTGGAAGGTATTCAGGCGCGGTTGATAGCAGATAAGAAGGCTGCTTCTGGTATGTGATGTGATTGGGTTGTAAGTGTTTATGCTTTGTATTTTTGTTCATTTGTTCTTATTCTCATTCTTTTCACCAATATGTATAGTGATTGGTGAACTTCATTCTTTATAGTTAAATAAATAAAAAATAAAAAAAAAAGACAAAAACAAATAATCTAACATTTTTAAAAAAAAACTTTTATATAATATCTGCTTATAATTTTAACACAGTTTGGATTTTATACTTGTGCATAATATCCCTTGGCTGCTTCACATTATGGGTTCTGGTTACTGATTTGTGCTAGTCCTGGTACTTGGCTTCACTTGGTGTTGGACGTGGTCCACACAACAAATGGTTCTCAACTTACCATGTCTAATCGACAAGAAAAAGTTGATTCACCTTGAGGGTACGGCTCCTGGTGCGATTCTCAAATCCGTTGACGGTTGCCAGGTTACCCAAAACTGGATGGTTTTCACTTGCCATAGTCTTGGACTGAAAAGTGGCCAATCCAAGGGGGTACGGCTCTTGGTAAAGATCTTATCAAATCCGTTGACGGCTGTGATGGTTTGCCTAAAATCATCAGGGTACTCCCACTCACCATTGATTCACGTTCTAAGAGTAGGGTTGGGTTCTAGTCTCCCAGTGTGATGCTTATTCCACCAGAATGACTAGCTAGCCCAAGAGCGAGAAGCTACTTGGTAAAGGCTCATCAAATCTGCTCATGTTGCTGAAAAGTTTCAACACGATGCTGATTTGTTACAAGCTTTGGATAAGCTTCTAGTGTTTCATGTTGCGGCGGTTACTCTAATTCTTATCTTGTTGATGCTGCTATTTGTTTTGCTGATACAATCCTCGGGCTTTCTTTGCACGTTTTCCAGGAAACTTGAACTCAACAGGTCAAATTCAAGTTTAGGGGAGGATTGTTAGGACCATTGTAATAGTTATATGTAATAGGTAGACTAGGAGGTATGTAGTTCCTCCTGGTCCTAGTAGTAGTAGGAGCAAGTCCTGCTCCTGGTCCTAGTCGAAGTCAAACTTTATTATTTACTTAATATTCTGTTAGGATATGCATGAGATATGTTAGGAAAGGATATGCATATCAGTTTTACACGTTTTCTTTAATGCTGTATTAGGGTTTCCTTGTAGTATAAAAGGAACCTTAGGCAGAAGGGTTATACACACCTTCATAAAACGTAGTTCTAGTGATTTTCAATATTAGAAATCCTTAGAAAGGATCAAGTCTTTATAGTTATTCTGTTCTTCTTGATTACATTTATATTTTACATTCATATTGTGTATAGAGTCTCTTTGTGATTTGACTTGTGATTACAGAAGTCATTCACCGGTCCTGACAGGCTGCAAGATCTACATCTGGTAGACCCAACAGTTTCCTTTTAAGTTTTTATCTTTATCGTAGCAGTAGTAGTATATCTTAATAAAGTCCGAGATGGATTAATTATAAGAAAAATGTAACTTTATGCTTTAAAATAATGCATTGCATGGGGTCATTGCAATGGTCAAGTGTAGGGGATTTAATAAGTGTGTAAACACTTATCCTTTTGCCACTAAAATCAAGGAAAAACAAGACCTAATCATGTGTTTGACATCTTAAAAGTCGGAATTACACGTGGTTTTTGGTTTTTGTGTGAAATAGGTACAAATGATCAAAAGGAAAGAAAACACGGGATTTTTTGGTTTTTGTGGAATTTGGGTGGGTGGTTGGGGTGGGAATCCGGGTGGAGTAAGGTAGTTTTGGGATTTGTAAGAAAGGTTATTTGGATTGATATTAGGCTTGAAGTGTTCACGATGTTCCTCTTGGTAAGCAAAGCATTCCCCTTGATACCCTTGCACCTTATCACATTGTTCATAAGAATGGGGACCTCCACAAGTAACACAAGAAATGGTGATGGCATTCACATTATTTGAGGAATTGTTCAATGACATGTTCTTAAAAGCTTGAAGCATTTCTAGTTGTACTTGCAAATTCTTCTCACTATTTCTATCCATCCTTTGAAAAATCTCTTCTTGAAACTTGAGGAGTTGGTTGTCACAAGGAGTTTGAGAATTGTTTTGGATAACATGAACCTTTTCTTTAAATGGATTGTTTGTTTGAACCATTGCCTTAGTCTCAATGATGTCCAAAGCCTCTTGGTAGGTCTTAAGAAGAATATTCCCTCCCGCGGAAGCATTGAGTGAATCTTGGTGGTGAGATTTAAGGCAATCATAAAAGAGGTTGATTTGATGAACTTGATCCAATCCATGATTAGGGCATCGCCTGAACAACTCACTATACTCTTCCCAAGCATCACTAAAGGATTAACTAGGTTTTTGTTGAAAGCCCATAATTAAAGTCCTCAAAGCCATAGTCTTATGTGGAGGAAAGAACTTGTTCAAAAACTTAGTGGTGAAACCATCCCATGTGGTGATACTATCGGGTGGTTGGGTGTCTAACCAATGCTTAGCAATTCCCTCTAAGGAAAATGACACTAACATCAACCTAATCACCTCATGTGGAACCCCATTATGCTTAATGGTGTTGCAAAGAGAAAGGAATCTCTTAAGGTGAGCATGAGGATCCTCATTCTTGTTACCAAAGAAAGGTGATTGTGAAACCATATTGATCATAGATGTATGTAGCTCAAATGTGTTTGCGGGAAAGTCGGGAATCTTAATAGCACTAGAATATCCATGAATGTTGGATTGCATACGTTCATACAAAGAGCGATTATCAATAGCCATGGCTTCTCGTGGTGGAGTCAAAGCACGATTCTCGTGATCGGCTTGGTGGACGATGGTGGTCTTACTCTTTCTCTTTTTCTTCCTTTTCGGAGGAAGAGGTTGTACACCAATCGGTATTTGTGCACGCCCGCGAGTGAGCATGCAACTCAATACGAGGAATGAGAGAAAAGCTCTCGTGTGACTTTGAAGAGAAATAGATTATCCTCTTTGAGTTTCAATATCAAATATCCACAAGAAAATAACAATATACGTATGTACTACTTGGGTGCAAGACCCTCAATGAAGCCTTCCTTCTTAGAATACTTACAAGTGAACGGGGGGTTAGGTGGCGCGAAGCACTTAAGTACCTATTGACCCTTAGATGGCATTTTATAGCACATCGCCTTTCTATTCACTTAAATGTTCGTATTCTTCGAATTGTTGCTTATTGAGAGTATTTATCTATTCTTGCTTTATTTTGTTTGATCGACACACGTGTCAAGGACCGGAACGCCCCTCAACACGGTGTATTGCCTCGGCAATACTTATGGAAGATATGTAGATTGGTTGTTCTTATACGTATGCGTATTTACTTATAATAATATATGGAAAATATTTTTGTATTTATGAGTTTTTTAAGAGAAAATACTATATGTATATAAAAACCGAGAGAATCCAATAATATATATTTTTGGGTGCAATCTCTTAGGAAAAAGATTGCTTTTTGGATTTTTTATTTTTTTGGTCAATTCTTTAGGAAAAGAATTGTTTTGTTAATTTTTTAGTTTTTATATATTTTATATTTTTGATTTTTTATTTGTTTTTGATTTATGATACGTAAAAATAATGTTCACAAAGTGAACGGATCCCAAAAGCCAATGAAAACCGTCAATCGATAGTCTCTCGTGTAGTCAAAGAACCGGCAGCGGCGCCATTTAATATTTCTTTTTAGTTCGTTTTTCTCGACTCAATCCGAATTGATATAACGTTTTTTAAGCTTGACTTGATTGTTTTTGGTGATTAAAATTGAATGGTATTCTATTTCTACTTAGCACAAAAAAGCATGTAAAAAGTAAAAATATCTATATACGTATATGTACTACTCTAAAACACGTTGCACGTAAATCATTTAATTGCACAAGACTATTAAACGAGAAATTAAACTACACTACTTGGCATGCAAAACGAGAAAAAATACTAATATTATAAACTACACTAAAGTTACACTACACTAAAATGCAATGGGCCTAAATTCGGTTCTAAACCAATTGTAGAAAATACAACAATGAAAATCAAAGTATTTATATGTAAAAGTAATAACACTAAAATGGCCCAACTAGTTTGAACTAAATAAATCCACTAGAATATTACTGTATTGTTGAAAAGACCTAGTCATCTACATATTTGATATTAAAAACGTGACTAAGTATGTGTTGCAAGACATTTACTTGACAAGTCTCAAAAACAATTTTGGAAGAAAAATAAAATGATAAGCTCTTATAATAAGTCCTATCTCAGTTGAAAATCGTGACAGCTTATCTACTCCAAAAAGGTATTAAAATGATTTGAGTAAAAAAACTTATAAAAAAAACAATGTTATGTACCAATGGTAAGACTATGTGCAACTAAACAAAGGGTCACAAGTTCGATTCTGACCTAGAGTACTTTTTATTCTTTTTATCTTTGTAGGCAAAAACTCATACCAGCTATTCTAATGCTACTCCTAACAGATTTCATTCCAAATTATAACAGATTTCATTCCAAATTATCACATTGTTACTCAGACAGTGAACTGATATATCTTTGAAATTTAATCAAAGCTTATCTAATTAACCTTTCTTCATATGGCCAAGAATAGCTAAAGCTAATAAGCTATTAAACACAAACCAACTGTGAACCAAAGCTAAAGAACAGTTTGCAATGCACTTTTTAACAAAATTCTACTCAAACTAAAAATAAGTGGTAATCTATCACATAACAGACCAATCAAAGTTAACTAGCACGAATTAAAAACAAGGATATTAACTAGAGCAGACTATAACAGATTGCAACAAAAAGTCAAGAAAGCAAAAAAAATTAAAACGTGAGCTTGACCATTACTTCCGAAGACCAGACCTTTGATGTCGAGAAGCGCGGCGCTGAGCCAACTTAAAACCAAACACCACCGAGACTCTAACTGCTGATCTACTACCTTCAAATACTGAAAAGACTGGATACCAACTACTCTGCTATTTGTCCATGGCTGGAAATTTCATGTCCTTGGAAACAGAAACCTGCAAAAATAAAGGTTGTGGAAACGAAATAGCGTGCTAGCTAGTTAAGCTACAAGACTAACACGAGTAATCAAAAATTGAAAAGAAGTTCGTTGTGGGCGAATGCTAGGATGCTATCTGAACTAAAATCATCTAAACTCGAACCAGTACTAAACCTCCAGTCCAAACTGAGTCTTCAATAAGCTGATATCAAGCTTATTGTATAAGCTGATCCAAAAACAGTAGCTTCTTGAACTGATTACTTGAAGTGAATGAAACTACTTGATGAAACTTTGATATCCAAAGTATATATTTTTTTTGTTCCACTGAGTTAAACAAAATGCTTTTGTGAAACTCTCATAAGCTCTTGTGAGCTTATGAGCTTTTGACTCAGAAAATGGTTGAAAATTCAGAGATTTGAAAAGCTTGTAAAAACTGAATTCAATTGATCAAAGAAGAAACGGAAACTTCATATATGGTCGAGTCAGTAAGAACTGTAACTGAAATCGTAACTACAGAAAATAACTAATTCAACATTGAGACAGTAGAAAACAGAGCATAAGCTCGATTAGAAAGAAATAAGAATGAAGAATTGAAGGTTTTCATTAATGGCCGAAATAGAAATCTGTTACAACTGACAATTAACTAATCTCAACTGATTTCTAACAAACTTTAAACTGAAAGTTTAACTGAAAATTGTAAAGATGTGAGAGAAAACTAACTACTCCTAATCTACACCTACACTATGTGTAAAACTACTCCTATGCTAACCCATTGCAAATGAAGGTCTTCATCTTCCTTTTATAGGCGTCGAGAGAGATGATGTGACGTGTTCTTTCCAATGAGAAGTGGACACGTGGAAAATACGAGGATAACTCGTTCTTCATCTTCAATCCAAAATTGGGGGTTTCTTTATTCTTCATTCTTGATCGAATTAATTGGCATCCTCTTGTAGAGAAGAAGGAGCTGATCACTTTTGCAGTTATACTCTTCGGCTGATTCTTCATGTATCTTCCTTGTTTCTTGATTGCAGGTTTTGAGGTGGAAAGAAATAAAGTCGGTTTAATCTCCTTTTCTCTCTCTTCATTTGGGGAAGACAAAGCGTGTTGTGTACATGTTTGTGTTAGTTTTGACTGGTTTTGGTCAACAAACCAAGTAAATAACACTTTCTACTAGTTTTTACTCTTTGGTCCCTCATTTTGTATTTTCTTTCAAAAGTTATATAAACTTTTTAAATCAATCTTCTTTTAATCCTTCATTTTGTCAAAAGTTGCAACTTGAGCCCTTAATCTTTGAAATAACGGCAAGTAAGGTCCTCAAAAGCTTTATCGTCCTTTTCTTCGTCTTTTGTGATATAAATCCCTTGAAAACGCGTCTTTGTTCCAAAATGTATCTTTTTACCTGAAAAACACATAAAACACAAATACACGCATAATTCTGATATTTTACAGTTAAAATAATGTATTTGACTGTGTTTTGAGTGATTTATGGATCATTATTGATGAGTGTTTTCACACTTATCAGTGTGTTTGGTTCGAGAAGCTTACTGGTGGTGATTCGGGTTGATGATTAATGATGGTGTTTGTTTCGGTTCATTAAGGAGGCACAGCGCCATCCTTCGTCGCAACGGATTCAACATCAGGTTCACTCTCCTTTAATTTTAATGTTAAGTTTTTTTTAGATTAATGTTTGTTTGTTTATGATTATTAAGTTCTGCTTATTTAAGTTTGTTTCTCTGCTCTTTTTTTAAACTGCTCAATATTTTAATCTGCCTATTGTTTAGTCTATTTCTGCTATTGTCTGATTGTTTGAGTTTGAGTATAAGATTTTGGATCTGCTTTATTTGTTATTTAATCTGCGTGTTCATTCTACTTTATTTGTTATTTATATTTGAGGTTGCTTTAAATCTGATTAAAATTATTAATCTGCTTTTCTGTCTTGTTTAAGTTTCTATTTGAATTTGATATTTTGGTTTGCTGATTTTAAGTTAGTAGTATCCTTTAGCTTTTAGTTTTCAGCTTATTTTCAGTTTTTCTTACTGCTTATTTAAATTTGCTTATTTAGGTTACTACTTATTGTCTTGACTGCATATTCAGGTTAGATTAGATCTGCTTTTGGTATTTAAGTTATTTATAGTTTCATTTGCTATTTGTCAGTTATTTGAATCTGCTTATTTTAGCTTTTGCTTACTTTATCTGCTTATTTTCTTAGCTGTTGGGATTATTTGTGTCGCTTATTTGGTTATATTTCTGCTTAAATAACAGACTCTCTTGGTCTCTTATTTTGATTTTTCAAGTCCAAAAAAATAATATAGCAAAAAGTTACGTCCCTCCTGGGATTCGAACACCAGACCTCACGTTCAATAGTCATACGTCATAACCATTTGTGCTAGACCTTCTTTTGTGTTTGATCATTAGTCATTTTATTAATATAGGTAATTTTTAAACTGGCAGTTTTGTTAATATAGTTTAATTCAAGTTTTAGTTTTAATTAATTAATTTTAAATTAAAAGTTTTCTTTTATAAAGTTTAAAAAAATAAAAAATATAAAAAAATAAAAAATATTTTATTGACTTTTATAAATTTTAATTGTTTTTAAATTTAGTTTAAATTTCACTTAATATAGATTTTATATAAAATTAGTTTTCTTTTTAATAGTTCAAATTTAATATAGTTTTGTTTAAATTTAAAGTAGTTTTTTTTTACATTTGTTTATGATAGTTTTAAAATTAGATTTAATAATTTTTAGTTTTATTTAAATTTGAAATAGTTTTCAATAGTTTTAATTAAGTAACTTTTAATTAGATAATTTTTAATTAAATATATTTTAGTTTTTAAAATACCCAAAAAAAAAAATTTACGTTTCACGAAGAACAATCAATCCACGTTAATTTGAAATCAATTCGAGTGAGTCGAGGAAAAACGAACATTAATTGTTAATTAGACTAAAAATCTATACATTAAACTTGTGAGTCATCCGAGAGTTTAAAGTCTTTGGATAACACTAGTGCATCAGTATCCGTAAAGAGGACAAACTGCTTCTTGTCACAAATCTGAGAGACAGAGATCAAGTTGAAGTGTTCAAGTGCTTCCACATAGTAGACATGCTCAAAGTTAAGGTTAGGCGTCTGAATCGTTCCTTTGCCAGTGATCCTTCCTTCGCCACCTCCAAAATATACCTTTCCGCTTTGAAATGGTACAAAATTAGATAGAAGACTTTTATTCCCTGTCATGCTCCTAGAGCATCCACTATCGACTATCCCTAGAGTAGGATCTTGGTATGGAGTAACCTACAACAACAAGAAAAAATATATGCAAAAGTTAGTGTCTTAAGGGGACCCAAACCTTTTAAGGTTTGAGCATGCCTTGTGGATCTTTAGTAGATAGCCAAGAAGATTGATGAGATCCACTGTTGTTCTTAGGTTGCCTATTCATCATATGGGTGTTATTGTTTGACCAAGAACAACCTGCTGAGGGCTTAACAGCAGTACCCAAATTTCCCAACCCAAAATACATTTGGTCTAAATTAAATGCATAATTCTGGTTAAAGTTCTGAAAATAGTTGTTGGTTGGTCTATTTGGTAATAATCCAGTGTTTCTCCAATGATCAGAAGCTAAAGGAGAGGGCCTTCTAGAAGAAGAAAAAGATTCGGTACATGGGTTTAGTCTTCTAGAAGAATATGGAGCAACTCCTGGTGGACCAGGAGCAGGAAATGCTTGATAAATAGAAGGATGTTGGTCATAAAAATCACAATCTTTAATCAAACGAAATTTACTTCCACAAACGAAACATGCTTTAAACGACCTTTTATTCAAATGACATTGTTTCATACTGCTAACTTTATTACACACAACTCTAGGAGAAACATTATTCCTAGGACTCAGTAAACCAGAACTAGTCACAGTTGAAGTAGACGCAACTCTCTCTTCACTCTTCCTAGCACTAGTAGCAGCATGGTCATTTGTCTTGGAGCTTGTAGGTCTCAACTCTTCACTTGAACCACATGATGCGGAGTCACTGGCTTTGTCACTAAAAGTACAAGAGACAAAGTCATTAGTATTAGTAGAACTTTTTGGTGACTCGTGCATCTGTGATCCATCCAAGTCATCATGCCTAGAAATGGGCATAAAAGTTCTTGTAAGAGGTGGAGGGACAGCATGCATTGCTGCAGCTGGTTGAAACCTATTATAGCTAGGTTTTCCCTCTTCCTCCTAGTCAGGATCAAAGACACTTGAAAAAGATAAATCAAACATATCTTCTGAATCAATATATTTATCAAATCCTAACCCTCTTTTAGTCCTACCGGACATGCTACTATCAATTAACTTTGAAAGATTCTTAGGTGCATTTTGCCATTTTTCAAATCTTAACAGTGTAGCATCCAATTTTTCCTTCATGTCCTGCTTATCCTTGATACTGTCATCTTTTACCTTTTTCAGTGTATTTAAGCATATTTGTTGTGTTTTCTAAATCAGTATTCAGAATTCTAATTTTATCTTCATATTCACGTTGTGTGTCTTGAAGCCACCTCTTTTGTTGTTCCAATGATTTTAAAGAATTCTTATATGCTTGAACCTCTAAAAAATACTTATCATTTTGTTCATTTAATTCATTATATTGAGATAACAATTCTTAATAATTATCATGACAACCAAGAGGACAATGTTGTACCTGAGGTGAGATGCCCATAGAGCAAACTCTTTCGCTTCCTCGGCACCAGACAGATTCCCCGCAATCATTGCAAACACATCAGTAGAAGGTTCAGTTGTTTCCAGGGTAGCATTCTGATGATCACTCCAGTTGACCATAGAGTCAACAGACACCAAAGCCTTTTTGTCATCCTTCACCTCCTGAATCTTGAAAGCTGAGTACCTGTTCTTCTCCTGGTCATTCTTGTTAGGGCATTCCCTAGCAAAGTGACCTTGCTGCTGGCAGTTATAGCATCTAACCTTGCTTCTATCAAACCTTGTTGGCTCTCTTGGGTTGTAGTTAAACTTTCGACCGGCTTTCTTCTCAAAGTTGTGAACCCGAAGAGTGAGCATGGCCATCTGCCATTTGAGATCCATTTCATCCAGGTCAAGTTTATCAACCTGTTTGAAGTCATCAAAAACAAGTTGTTGTTGTGGATCTACATCAGCAACAAAAGAGTGAAGAACGGCTTCTACCATGCTACCAGACTTGGCTTTCGGTTCAGGAGTAGAAGTATGCTGAGAAGTATGCTGAGAAGACACAATATAGCTTGGGCTACTAGCATAAGACATGGGACTAGATCCCATGGAACTCACAAAGGCAGAGTTACCATGAGTAGGAAAAGAATCAATAGAGTATCCCCTCACATGAGGCTCAAAGGTTTTGAGCTTATGAAACAGATCATCAAAATTAAGATAGTCAAGGCCACCTTTTGCTTTAAGAGAGATTACTACCTGATTCCATGAGTAAGGTAAGGCTTTAAGAAACCTTGCATTGATATCTCCATTGTCAGGTTTCGACCTGAGTTGATTCAACTGGCTCAGTATCTTTTGGAACCTGTCATACCCTTGATGAATACCTTCAGTTTCTGAGATCTTGAAATCTGTGAATTCATCTCTCAGCATGGATCTGCGCATTTTCTTTGACTCCTCATTCCCACCAAACCTTGCTTTTATCCCGTTCCAGATTTCTCTAGCATCATCCAGGTGATAAAAGTCACCCATATGATCATCAGGAAGAGACTGAAGCAAAATAGTTTTTGCTTTGATCTCCTTCTGCACAGCTGTGAATTCTTCATGAGTTTTAGGGTCAAGAAGAATAATATTACCATTTTTGTCTCTTCCAGTAAACCTCTTGCTATTTCCATTCAGAATAATCTTCCAAAGATCTTGATTAGTGTTGGTGATCCAACATTCCATCTTCATTGCCCAGCTATCATACTCATCCTTTTTCAGAAGAGAAAACTTACCATTTGTGTTGGAGACCGTAGCAATGATCTGCTGAGGTTGTTGTGTTTCAGGTGTGATGTCTTCTCCTGTTTGAGTAGAACTCAAAGCAGACATGATTAAACAAAGATGTTAGTAATAAGAAAAATTGATTCTTCTTGTACAAAGACTCTCCCAGGCTCTGATACCACTTGTTGGGTCCACTAGATGTGGATCTTGCAGCCTGTTAGGAACGGTGAACGACTTCTGTAATCACAAGTCTATTCATAGAGAGACTCTAGATAAATCACACAATATAAGTGCGTAATACAAATATCATGAACAAGAAGAACAGAATAACTATAACGACTTGATCTTTTTCTAAGGATTTCTAATATTAATATAAACTAGAATAATGTTTGATGAAGGTATATGAAACCCTTCTGCCTAAGGTTCCTTTTATACTACAAGGAAACCCTAATACATCATTAAACCAAAACGTCTAAAACTGATATGCATATCCTTTCCTAACATATCTCATGCATATCCTAACAGAATACTCTTAAATAATAAATTTGACTTTCTATAAGACTAGGAGCACGTGTTGCTCCTACTACTACTAGGATCAGGAGGAACTACATACCTCCTAGTCTACCTATTACAAATAACTATTCCAAAGGTCCTAACAATATTGTTAATGATGATGATTCATTGGTTAATAATCATGATGTAAATCACCATAATCAAGGAGATTATGAATCAGAGGATTATGGTGATCAATCAGATGAGGATGAAGACACCATTAAACAGAAGGTTGTTAATAGGACGGGTATAACTAGGTTATCCAAGTTTCGGATAAAATATGGAAAACCAGGAGTCATGAAGATAAATGTAAACTTTGATGCACTGAATAGAATATCAGGGCCAAACAGATCATTGTTTATTAGTTTTTTAGGAGACACGGTTCGGGAGCAGATAGGATTGAAGATTCTATCGTGGAAAGATGTGAAGGAGGAAGCAAGAGAAAAACTTTGGACTAAAGCTACGGTACACATACAAAATTTTTTACCCAACTATTAGTCTTATTCCTACATTTACTTTAACATTATGTTAATATGTTCAACAATACTTTGAATTTGATGTGTCCTTCAAAAAGTTGGTTATGAATAAGATAGGTGAACTTCTAAAAAATTTCAGAAGTAAATTGGCAGCAAAGCACATAGTTCCCAACCTAGATAAACCTGAAAAACTAAATGAAGTTCCAAAGAATTACAGAGCAATCGTCAATGCCGAACGATGGGTTGCTTTTGTAAACCACACGGCCACATAAGAATTTAAGGTTGTTAATTTCTATTTCGTTTTACATTTATAAACACAGTATGTATGTATTGTTTGGAAACTCCGTATGGAAACTTCTCATCGAGTAATCTCTTTTTATAGGTTAAATCAGCTGCAAATAAATTGGCGTGTTCCATGTCTCTTTACCAGCATACAATGGGACGTGGTGGTTATGTATATATAAAAGAGAAAATGGTAAGGTTATATTGTTGTAATATCCTATCACTGTTGTCCATGTTGGTTTAACTTTTCATATGTATGTATTTGATGTTTGGAAGATCATAAAACAAGAAATTAAACCAGATCAAGAACCCCCCCCCCCCCCCCCGGTGGTGTATTGTGGTTTAATGGAAGGGTCAGAAAAGACGAAAAAGAGACAGATGATGAAACAATCAAAGTTGGCACTAAGATTGTAAGTGTTATTGCAAATTTTTGTATATTATGTTTATATTTGTATAATAAATTATTTACCATTTTTTGTGTGCAGCTGGAAGCAGAGGACCAGATCAGAGATGGAACCTTGACGGTTGATAGTGGCACAGATTCATTATCACATGTATTAGGAAAGGACAAGGGAGGGTATGGAAGAGGAGTGGGAGGCAGAGTTACGTGCAGGAAGTTCTTTGATCTACCTCGGAAACAAGGAACTGATGTAAGGATTGTGATGCTTGAAACTGAACTTGATAAGTAGAGACAGGCGCGTAAAGATAAATAGATTACATTCACTCAATTAACCACCAAGATGTCACAAACATCGGAAACTCTTAATAAAATGTTGAAACTTATGTTTGCACATGGGGTTAATATAGAAGAGTTAACGCCAAGCCAGCCAAATGTAAGACTAGTTTTCTAATTTTGATTTGATGATTTTCAGTCTGTAATATCAATAACAATTAACATACTTATATATTGCAGGTATTATAACTAGAACATAATACATTGAACACAATACCTAGTGAAGAGCAAAGGACGTCAATCAGTGATGGTGGACTTTAGAAGGGTGTGTTATTTCCAATGTCTAAGACAACTGCAACTTTGAACAAGGATTTGGACACTGCAACTGCAGCTGCAACTGCAACTGCGAACAAGGTAAGTTATAAAAAAACCATGTTTGGTTTCTAAATTGTACTATACATGATTTATTTACTGTGTTATGTAAATATGTAGGTACCTGTTAGACCTAGGGGAGCAAAAAATAAGAATAGATTGTTGGAAAAGAAGTCTCCGCTTCAAAATTCGCAATCTCAAGAAGATATTTATCCAGCTTCCGGATCACAACAAAATATGTCTCCCTCGACACAACAAGACGTACCTATTTCATCATTACGAAAGAAGCGTACACCTTCTAAATCGAAAGTAAATCAGTCTCTACCATCACTACCAGATGTAAGTATTTCATCATTATTCATATAATTACTTGTTTAAATTATTCCATATTAACGCATGTAAACATATTTTCTTCAGACATTTAAGTGCAAACTGTGGAACATCTCTAGGACAATTATCATTGGTATCGGTAGGGTATACAAGTCTAAGGATGGAGACAATGTAATGATTCATAACCAACCACTACCAAAAAATTGCTACAAAGTTTCAGTTGATGAATCCCTAGTGGATGCAGCATTCATACCTGATGGCGGAAATAATGGTTTAAAAACTGTTAAGGATGTAAAAGGTAGTTTTGTGGCATGACCAAAGGAAACGGTTATTTTTTTATCAACAGGTACATACACTTGATTTATCATCCTACATATACATAGCTTTTCATATTTAGATCAATGTTTAATACACGGCTTTTTTTCCGTACAGGAAACAACACCACCAAATACCATAAAAGCTGTTGTTGAAAGTGCACCAAAGATAGGATCTAAGCGCTCGATGAACGTTCCAGCAGGCAGTACATTTACGACTATTCCTCATATGCAGAAACAAGCTAGGAATAACAAAGCTCAAAAGATTTTACAATACGGTGATTCAAAGTCTTTACAAGTGTGATTCTTTGTGAAAAGTATGTTACTTGAGAATAATACGACATTACAGTTGTTTATTTGCTTATGTACGTTCAATTTTATATATTAATGCAATTGAAATTTGATTTCCAGAATTTTGTTTTTTGTTTTTATTGAATTCTGAAAGGTTACTAGAAGATGAAACATAGTCACACTATTTATCATTGTTAGTCACATTCCAATGTGTGACTACATGTTATAAAAGGTCACACAAACATACCCTTCATGTGACTATTTGATGCATATAGTCACACACAATACACTTGGCTTGACTTGACAAAGCATACAGTCACAGTTATTACTACTATTGGTAACTCTTTGGTTAATTGTATGTGACAAACTCAGTATCATTAGCATGATTTGTGTGACTACATGTCATAAAAGGTCCCATAAACATACAATTCATGTGACTATTGGATGCATATAGTCTCAGAAAATACAATTTGCTTGAATTGACAAAGCATACAGTCACACTTATTTCTACTATTGGTAACTCTTTGGTTAATTGTATGTGACAAACTCAGAGCCATTAGCATGATTTGTGTGACTACATGTCATAAAAGGTCACACAAACATACAATTCATGTGACTATTGGATGCATATAGTCACACAAAATACAATTGGCTTGACTTGACAAAGCATACAGTCACATTTATTTCTACTATTGTTAACTCTTTGGTTAATTTTATGTGAAAAACTCAAAGTCATTAGCATAATTTGTACTACATGTCATAAAAGGTCACACAAACATACCCTTCATGTGACTATTTGATGCATATAGTCACACAAAATACAATTTGCTTGACTTGACAAAGCATACAGTCACACTTATTTCTACTATTGGTAACTCTTTGGTTAATTGTATGTGACAAACTCAGTACCATTAGCATGATTTGTGTGACTACATGTCATAAAAGGTCACACAAACATACAATTCATGTGACTATTGGATGCATATAGTGACACAAAATACAATTTGCTTGACTTGACAAAGCATACAGTCACACTTATTTCTACTATTGGTAACTATTTGGTTAATTGTATGTGACAAACTCAGTACCATTAACATGATTTGTGTGACTACATATCATAAAAGGTCACACAAACATATAATTCACGTGATTATTGGATGCATATAGTCACACAAAATACAATTGGCTTGAGTTGACAAAGCATACAATCACACTTATTTCTACTATTGGTAACTCTTTGGTTAATTGTATGTGACAAACTCAGAGCCATTAGCATAATTTGTGTGACTACATGTCATAAAAGGTCACACAAACATACCCTTCATGTGACTATTTGATGCATATAGTCACATAAAATACACTAATCACATAGTAAATGTCACACATATTTTATATTCATGTGACAAACTTATAAATAATAGCCACTCTTAAACAAAACTCATGTAACTGTAGAGTGGTTACCGTCACACATATTCACTAAAACACCAAATATTGTACCTAGTTCGTCACACATTTTCGAGTATTGGTCACATTTTTTTGTTGGTTATCGTCACTTAGATTATTTTGTGACCGTATGGTACCTACGGTCGCGGGACCTTTGATCACAAAGGCTAAAAAACCGCGTGTGACTGTAGGCCTATGGTCACTCTTTTTGAGTGTGACGGATAACATTTTTTGTACTAGTATATAGCCTTTTTTCAAAAAAAAAAAACCCAAAAATTCATGTTTTTACCTATAAAATCAAACCCAAAACCCCATATATTTATATCTTCAATACATCTTTAATCTCCAAACACAAAAATGAATCCAAATCAACGGGTGAATACTTTTTTCGAAAACCAAATGGCGGGTTCATCATCATCCTCAAATCGAATACACCACCCGCCACAAACTCTCCAACTAGCAACCATATTCCGTCATTCACCCATCTAATGTCACAACAAATGCCACAACCCTATGTATCGAATTATCAACCTCCTAACTTCAATCCGTTTTTTAATTGCACACCCGAACAATTCCAACAATCTCAACTTTTTCAACAATTCCAACAATCCCAAAACTCACAACAAATTCCACAAAATTCTTCTCAAGAAAATTTAGTACCCGATACTCAAGAAACCCAAGTACTCGAGACACAAGTTGAAGATTCGTCTTCAACTAAAAAATCTCAAAAAAAATATGGGTAAAAAACCCCGTGAAATTTGTGAAGAGGCGGCAAAAAAACGAGCGAATGTTTTTGGACACAAAGAGGAGGAAGAACTATTGGCCGAATGCTTTATTGAGATTTCCAAAAATGCTAAAGTCGGTGATGACCAAGACCGAGACACGTTTTGGTACAAAATACTAGATATTTATAACGAACGTGCTCTCGGTTTAAATCTTGGGGAGCGTAACAAAAATATGTTGACGAGGAAGTGGACACCAATGAATCAGGAAGTTACAAAGTTTAATTCCCTATACGACTCAACAAAGTTGCTTAGTGGTGAAAATGAAGATAATTTGATGACTCGGGTGGAAATTTTATACAAACAAGGTAACAAAAACCGAGATTTTGATCATGAAAGTGCGTGGCTTTTTTGAGGAACAAATATAAATGGAAAAATCCTGAGTCCACTCAATCACGAGGGAACCGAGGCCGAGCCATTGAGCCCGACGTGTTTGGTGATAACGAAATTCCCTGACCTTTTGGTGCTCCCCGAAAGGCTAGAGCTCAACGTTTAACAAGCTCAACCGCCACGTCTGGCTCATAAAAAGATCATTTTGCCGAAATAATCCATCAACAAATACAAGCGGATCGGCAAAAAAGCCAAAAAAAATTGGATCTTGAGATGAGCGAAAGACTTGCATTTCTTGAGCTACAAAAAAGAAATGAGGCTTTGAATATTTTTGGAGTGAACACTACGGGATGGGCTCAAAAGGACATCGATGAAGTCGAAAAATTGAAGGAAGAAACCCGTAAAATTTATTTCGGCTTGTAATTGTTTTTAGTTCGCATGTTTTTTGGCTTTTTTTATGTCTTTATTTATTTGTAATGTTTTTATTTATTTGTAATGCTTTTTTATTAATGAAAATTTAAATTTTATAAAATAGTTTATTAAAAAAAATATGATGGGACCTCTATAACACCATAAATCTGATGTTAACCATACCGCCTGATTTCTGGTGTTATGGAGTGGATTGCTGGCGTGAAGGTCACTTTTTCAATAACACCCGAAATCTAAATCTGGTGTGGACGTACTGTATCCTAGGCTCTAACAATAATAAATATAAATTGGAAACCATGAAGCAATATTTTTTTATAATACAGTATACCATGGGCTAAAAATTCTTCTTTCCCTTTATGTGAACAAGATTAATAATCAATCTAGCAACGGAGTATATTCGTTACCCGATTGCGATGTGATTCAAACCCGACTGCTAATCTTGGGAAAATCTCCCACATTGGGAATGACAGGAGACCCCTGACCTCTCCCACATAGAGACTATAACTAAATGCATCCATCCAACTGAGCTAGATTTCATCGCATATGTCATTTGCTTTTGGGTTTTTAGTCTCTTGTTCTTAACAACTTATTTGTAATTTATGAGTGATTAGGTGAATTTTCTTTTTTAAGTTTATAGAGATAAAGACAAGCTACCAACTGTTAATGTGAAATTGAATTTAGCCCCATAATAACTTATATAAATATTTAAATTCCGGAGGTTCTTCCCATATTATTTTAGCTATGAATTCTGAAAAGTTCATCATTTTCACACCTTTTTTTATATGTATATTAGACTTTGTTTACAGTTGATCATTGACTAATAGTTAAAAACAATTACGCATCCATCACAAATAAATAAGCGTTCATTACTTTATATTAGATGCATCAAAACTCGTCAGTACATTCGTCATTCATGAAATTAAAAAAAAAACATAATTCGTAGACTACATTTGCAGATGCTTAACCTGAAACAACATACCAAAGTTCTCCATTATATCCGATAATCCACTTTTTAGTCGATCTTTTTCTTGTATGCTTTCCCACTACAACAAAATCAAGGTTTAGGGTCGAAAATTTCGACCCTAAATACAAAGGGCATTCGACCCTAAATTTTAGGGTCGAAATATTCGACCCTAACCGTTCGACCCAACAATTTTGACCCTAAAAAACTAGGGTCGAAATACCCTATGTATTTTAGGGTCGAAAAATGGGGCCCACCACTTTTCAGCAAAGTTTTTGACCAACATTTAGGGTCGAAACCCTTTGTAATTTAGGGTCGAAAATTTCGACCTTAAATATTATCCACGTGTAAATTAAAAAAACATTGTGAAAACGTTTTTTTTATTTATTTATTAAATTAGGGTCGAAATGCTCTTTCAAATTTAGGGTCGAAAATTTCGACCCTAAATATTATCCACGTGTAAATTAAAAAAAATTGTGAAAACGTTTTTTTTTTAATTTATTAAATTAGGGTCGAAATGTTTTTCAAGTTTAGGGTCGTAAATTTTGACCCTAAACATTTTATATTAATTGTTTTTGCAGAATCATGTGTGCAGGTAATATTTAGGGTCGAAATTTTTGACCCTAAGACTTAGGGTCGAAATTTCGACCCTAACTATAAGTTTAGGGTCAAAATTTCGACCCTAACTATATGTTTAGGGTCGAAATT
The DNA here is from genome assembly GCA_025667525.1 of Glebionis coronaria. Classification (NCBI taxonomy): domain Eukaryota; kingdom Viridiplantae; phylum Streptophyta; class Magnoliopsida; order Asterales; family Asteraceae; genus Glebionis; species Glebionis coronaria. The sequence continues at coordinate 8,556,406 of CM046878.1, read as the reverse complement.
TCGACCCTAAATGGTGCCTGGGCAAAAAAAACTGCATTGTGCAGCTTGTTTCCAGATTTTTTTCCGGTATTTTTCTGGAAAAAAATCTATATTTCAACAAATCTACAATATTAAAAATCACTAAACAGTACAATACTAATAATTTACAATACGTTAAATAGCCAAAACGTTAGAATACATTTCACCAAATCCTTATTTCACAAATGTAACAAGTCTAAAATTATTACACATCACAATAAATCCATGTTTCACAATTTAACAAGTCTTAAGTTATTACACATAATAAAAAGTCTAAAACCAACAACAACTCCTAATCTGAATAGTCCCCGGCCTGATCATCATCCCCCTCATCATCCCCCTCATCAGCATCCGAGTTAATTAGCTCATTATCGGACATGTTGTTGGCATTCTCAAGATCTTGAGCCAACTCGTCGACGGTCCGAGTATCATTTTGATGAGGATTTAGGCTGACGGTATAGTTGGGACTTTCCTGAGAGTTAGAACTCGAGGGGACAGTGGTGTTGACAACGGGTCGATTACAGTTGTTGAAACTGTTATTTTGGGTAAATGGAGGTTGGAGTGGGTTGAGTGGAGCATTATATGGAAATCCGGGATGGGGAGGAATACCACGGAACTGGGGCATAACAGGGACCTGAGGCATACCAGGGAACTGAGGCATACCAGGGAACTGAGACATGCCAGGCATAGAAGAGAATTGGGGTGGCAGTACAAAAGGGTTATTAGGTCCGGTATACCCTCGACCCACATTTGAAGTATAATGAGAAATTAAATGACTTAGGCGGGCGTTGTTTATCTCAGCATTTTGTTGCGCCACACTAGCATACATATGGGCCAAATTAGCCCGTTGTTGTGCCTCCTCTGTTTGCTTCTTCAACAGCTCTTTTTCTTGCTCATGAATCCTAAGTACCTCCGAGAGTTGTTCTCGAGTCACTCCCTAACTATAAGAACTACTCCCACATCCATATGAGGTACCACCACCCGGCAACTTCCTGCCCCTGCCGACGATATTTTGAGTGTTGCGGCTCGGATTTACTAGATCAGTTATTTCTTGATCACTTTTGTACTGCTCAGCACCGCAAGAAATCGCTTCTTTTATGGCCATCATTTTCGACTGTGAAAAAGAAAGAGAAAAAAGAAGTTAAAAACAAATAAAAATATGTTATTAAAGCATGTATAAATTAAATTACTTACATATCTGTCTTGATTTTCCTCGGACGTAATGCCATTCTTGTTTGTGCGTGCCCTCTTCCAAGTTTGTATAAGGTCCTCGTAAGCCCCATGCTTGACTTTCTGTACAATATCAAATAAATTAATAACAAGATCTTTACCAAAAAAAAAATTAATAACAAGATACAAATAAACAATATAAAACTTTTAACTGATCACAAAAACTATAACGATTCTTACATATTCGTTCCTTCCTTGAGTGAATGATTTTTTCCCTTGATGTGTAGAAACTTTGTTTTTCGAGCGGTTAACTGTATTAACTTTACTTCTCCTCACCCGACTCGGGTGGGACCAATACCGGCACAAATCAAGCCACTCCCCTGCTGATCTGTTGCCCCACGTAGAACTCGATGGGGGCAGTACAAGCGCCGCTTCCTCGGGCGAATCATGGATAGAATAATAGTCCGCCTTTAGCTTGTTCTTATTTTTGCGCCAAAGTAGCCTCAACTTACAGTTAATTCCAGTTTTTATCCTTTCTCCCACTACATATGTTATCCCGTCATAAGTCACACTTTCACGACTATCCAACCACCCCGTTAGGTTGAAATAGGTCTACATGTAAACATATGCATTTAAATAAACAAACAATTTTCAACCAAAACAGTTAATAAGACTAGATGTAACGCAAACAATTAATACCTTAAGTGTAGGAAAGATATGGGTTTTGAGGTGCAATGGTATCTCTTCCCACTCGCAAGCAAGTGGAAGTGGTCGGACTGTTTCCCCCATCAGAGAGCTCAACATCGCAGCATTATCGCCTAACGGATGGAAGCTATTAAGATCATAAATATCAAATGAAACTGGCAGAGGTCCTCCATGCGCCCTATGCTTCCTCCTTAGGCTCGTATTAACCGTAACCATATGTGGTATCGGGTCACCTGCAAAGATTAGTTATTGAAGTTATTGATTCGTGAAATTTCAAACACACTTAATTAACAATAAGAGTTGACATAAAATAAAAATAAATCACAATTTTTTACTTTCGCAATTGCCAGGTACGGACTTTGTAGGTCGTCTAGGTGGAGTACCACCAACATCCCCACCGTGTGATCTACCACCTACACACGCCATCTGTAATATAACAAGTACATGAACACACTATTTCGTGGACCGGTTAATGCTAATACACAAATTCATAAAAATTTACACATTTAAACATATAAGAACAATTCCATTAAAAAAATTACACATCTAAAGATTAAATCATTGTTTCATTCAAATTACAACTTAAGATCAATTATCACAATCTGAATCATCGCTAGATAAAACTTCTTCAACAACATTATTAGGGTTCACTTCATCATCATCAGACATTTCAACATCATCATCATCAAGGGCATGTGCAACGTCATCATCTTCATTATTGATTAGATCATCATCGTCTTCATTAACCTGTGTGGCGGACACTTCTGCCGATTCGTCATTCAAACTCAAATTTGTATCCTCCAAACAAGTCAAACCAACATTCAGCGTAAAATTTGATGAACTGCTACCATGTATAACATCTTGATCGGACTCTTGAACATCGCCATGATAAACATGTTCGACCACCTTCCAATCCTTTGTTTTTCTAACAAGGTCTTCAAGGTAAAATACTTGTGATACTTGTATCGCAATAATGTATTGGTTATTTTTGTGAAATTCCTTATTAGTCAAAATATGATGTATGCCCTGCTTAATGTAAGAACGTCTATTGCGTTTCGTACAATTTAGGGGGTTAATGGTGTCAAACCATTTACATCGAAACAACACAACCTTGCGGTTGCTGATATAAGTGAGCTCCAGAATTTCTTCTAGTTGACCATAATACATCTCTCCATCAAGCCCGGCTGTTGAAACACCGATGCATTGAGTGGTGTGAAGTTTATCGCGTTCATGTATCACAAACCTCACACCGTTAACTACGCAAGCGGGGTATGTACATGCACTAGTATGTCCACATGCCAAAGAGAATAACTCTTCATTACAGTCGCGTGTCGTTTTTTTTCACGAATCTACGAAAGAGATACAAACATATTTAGATATATGAGCAATAACTCCAAGGTAATATATCTAATGTATTTACCTTGTGACTAAACTAGGTGGGAAACCTCGTTTCCACGTTATCAGGCGATTCTCTGCAAAATTTCATGATATTAGGATAAGTCATCCCGAAAGAAGATTTTTTTAAATATAGATAAGGAAGAAACATACTCTTTGTAAGCCAAGATGTCTGCTTCGATTTCAGGACTGTTGCTAAGTATATACCATACAACTGCCCGCGTAACATCTAAACTCATATGAATATCTTTGACTCTACCCATCAGTTTGCATGCGGACCGGAACGCCTAGAATTTATCTTTTTGTTCAGGCAAATCGTCGTCATTCCTGTCAAGACGGTTAAATCTCGTCTCGACATCCTCAGCAAGATAACGCGAACAAAAAGTTAATGCTTCTTCTGCAACATAACCCTTCGCAATAGAACCTTCAGGCTTTGCTTTATTTCGGACATAATTCTTTAGCTTATTCATGTATCTTTCAAATGGATACATCCACCTGCAGCGAATGAGGGCACCTAGAATAGCCTCATCGGGTAGATTTACAACCAAATGAGGCATTATGTCAAAAAAAGCAGGAGGAAAGATTTGCTCTAAATTAATCATCACACTGATCAATTGGTTTTTAGCTTTTACCATGTCCTCCTCCGTCAAAATTCTAGAACAAAGCTGCTTAAAAAATAAGCAAAGTTGGATTATAGGATCTGCAATGTTTTTTGGCAAGTATTGTTGTACTCCGTAAGGAAGTAACCGTTGCATCATTATATGACAGTCATGAGATTTCGCCCGTTATATTGTCATAATTAGCGGTGACTTTTTGCTTAAAGTTGGATCCAAACCCATCAGGTAGTCTAACTCCTTTGATGAATTTACAAAAAAGTTCCCTGTTAGCTTTGGTGAAAGAGTACTTTGGATGAGGCTTCTCAAACTTCCCGTTTCCTTTTGGAACTAACCACAACTCGGGTCGAACTCCCAATTTTTCCAAGTCTTTCCTTGCCTTTGCCGTGTCTTTGGATTTATCGTTTTGTAACAAGATATTCAGTATTGCCTCAAGCACGTTCTTTTCGATGTGCATGACATCCAAATTGTGTTTTAGTAGAAGAAAGGGCCAATACTCAAGCTCCCAAAAGATAGAACGCTTAGTCCAATTCAATTCAACATTTCTATTAGGAAGTGGGTTGGTTTTCTTAATTTTTGGATGCTTCCCCGGCTTACGACTCAAGAGGCTATTAATTTGTAACTGGATATCCATTTCGGTAAACTTTCCCGGTTTAGGCTTCCGTTCGGCTTTACCATGGAATTGCCTAGTTTTAATCCTTAGATAATGATTTGTTCTTAACCATCTTCTATGACCAACATAAACGATTTTGTTCTTGATAGCCATCGATGGAGTGTCCTTGTTACAAGTGGGGCATGCGTAGTAGCCTTGCCCAACCCACCCAGAAAGACTACCCCGAGCTGGAAAATCATTGATGGTCCATAAAAGCGCCGCTTTTATATCGAAATAAGTACCCGTAGCAGCGTCTTTCGTCCTGACTCCTTTCCATAAATCTTTGAGTTCTTTAATCAAAGGCGCCAAGAAAACATCAATATCTTTTGCAGGTGATTTAGGGCCGGGAATTAACATCGTCAACATTAAAGAAGTTTCTTTCATACACATCCACAGTGGTGTGTTGTATGCTGTCAATATGACCGGCCACATGCTGTAATTTTGACTCATAATGCCATAAGGATTAAAACCATCAGCAGCCAACCCTAATCGAATGTTTCTAGGGTCACTAGAGAAATCAGGTAGCATCATGTCAAAATGTTTCCATGCTTTACCGTCACAGGGGTGATTCAACTTGCCATCCTTAGACTGTCCAGTAGCATGCCAAGTCATCCATTTTGCTATGTGTTTTGTGTTGAACATGCGTTGAAGTCTAGGTTTTAACGGAAAGTAACGCACCACCTTGTTTGAAACCAACTTCCCCTTTGCTTTCTTTGGGTCTTTATATCTATTCTCTCCGCAGACTGGACAATTATCCCTCTTTTTGTTATCCTCTGATCCCCAATATAAAAAACAATCGTTTATACAAGCATGAATCGATTCGTATCCTAACCCGATCTTTCTGTATGTCTTCTTGATTTCATAGTATGACGATGGGAAATTGAAACCTTGACTACGGGTACAAAACTTCTGGAGACAAGCTAGAATCTGGTTAAACCCGACATCACTAATTTTATTTAAAACCTTGATGTGTGCAATCTCTGTTGTAAATTCTAATGTAGTCAAATTGGTAAGCGTGTGCAACTTTTGGGTGGACCTACTAAGTAACTCTTCAAACTCGTTATTAGGACCCGTTGTTTGATCAGGTGGAGTTTGAGTCGGAGGAGTTTGAGTTGGAGGAGTTTGAGTCGGAGGAGTTTGAGTCGGTGGAGTTTTGACATTAGTTACAGAAATATCTTCTAAGAACGTATTCATGTCAAGGTGTTCAGGTGAATGTGATACTGGTGTAGGAATCGGAAGAATCGGTTCACCATGATATTTCCAAGTGGTATAATGTTCGTCCCACCCGTGTTGGGATAAGTGTACCTCAAGAGTGTGGAGGTCAACCAATCTCTCACAGTTACAACAACGTTTACATGGGCAACGGATCATTTGTGTGATGGGGTGCACAAATGTCTTACAATGCTCGAGGAAGGTGAAAAGACCATATAAAAATTCATCGGAATTACGATTGGATATAGTTGTCCAACTCTTATCAATTATCATAACTGCGTTGCAAATAAACATTATTCAAATAAATAATTTAATTAAACGCCTTAAAACAAATAACCAGGAATGTTTTTTCACCTACTAGTGCACTATGGAAGGCAATCCTAACCCACTCTTTGAATGTTTCGTCTCATATATGAATGCGTATAACTGATTTACTATTCGAGAATATTTCGGCAGAATTTCCCCTCTACTCCCCAAATATGTGTTTAAAGACATATTCGTAGGAGTAAAGGAGAAACGCTGTCGAAATCATCTCAAATAATAAACCAGTTATACGCATTCATATCCTAAATGAGACAAAACATTCAAAAAGCAGTCCCAAAAATGGGGACTTTCCAAAATTAATTTCTAATAAATTAATTTCGGACGGGTTTTCTAAGGTTGATTAATTTCGGACGGGGCTTTTCCAAAATTAATCGACTAGAATCCTAAAACAATCCTAAAATTATTTACTACAAAAGACTAACAATATATAATATAATAAACATATGCATAATATTAATTACACACCTCGGTCACGGCTGAAATAAACAAAGATGGAAAGATAGAAAAAAAGGTACGGATGAGGAACTTGTCCCGACTGTCCCGGTGCTAACCAAACACAAACATAAAATAAAAAAATCTAAATTAGTTGGTTTCCGAGATTTTATCTAATTTGAAACAAACACTAAAACAATTTCAAAAAAAACATTAGCTTTTATACGACTGTGACTCGGGAATTCGGTTCACGACTATGACTGGGGTCTTGGCTACGATAAACATATAAAAAAATTAAGCCGAAATCCATTAAGCCTAAAAGAATTAAGCCGAAATCAACTATATATATATATACTAAGGGAAATCAACTAAGCCTAAATCAACTAAACCTAAATAAGCCGAAATCAACTAAGCCTAAATATAATCCGAAATCAACTAAGCCTAAATATAACCCGAAATCAATTAAGCCAAAATAAGCCAAAAACTACTAAAAAATTAGCTCATACGTTTTAATATAAGAAAAATAAACACCCACCTTTAGTATAAGTGGCTAGCTACTGCTGCTGCTACCGTGGTGGTGCTGCTACCGCCGGCGGTGGTGGTTGCTATTGCTGCCGTCGGTGGTGGTGGTGGTATTGCTGCCGACATTATCATTATCATTATCATTATAACAAATTAAATAAATTATCATTATCATTATAACAAATTTAAACAAATTACCTTTATATAAATTGGTGGGTCGGATTGGTGGTGGTGGTGATGGGTGGGACGGATTGGTGGTGGTGGTGATGGATTGGACGGATTGGTGGTGGTGGTGACGTGCGACGGATTGGTGGTGGGACGGATTGGTGATGTGCGACGGATTGGTGGTGGGATGGATTGGTGATGTGAAGAATGAATGGATTGGTGATGTGCGACGGTTGAAGAATGAAGATGAATGAATGGATTGGTGTGCTCCCGCCGGGTTTTTTTTAGTGAAGATGAAGAATGGGTGATGTGTTGTGGGTAAAGTTGTGGATAGAATTTAGGGTCGAAAATTAGGGTCAAAAATTTCGACCCTAATATTTAGGGTCGAAATTTTCGACCCTAATTTTCGACCCTAAATATAAACCGCGAATTTTTTAATTTTAGTATGGAATTATAAAATTTTCGTGAAATTTTTTGAAAGTTAAAAGTTTTAGTGCCAAATTTAGGGTCGAAATTTCGAAACTATAAAAGTTTTAAATTTAAAATGTTTTAAAAAAATCAATAAATAGAGTTTTTAAATTACTAAATTATTTATATAAAATATAAACAAATTATTTTATTTATATAAAATATTAATAAGTATCACTAATAGTAAATATTTTATTTATATAAATATTTTATTTATGTAAATTTATTTTATAAATTACAATAATTACGTTTTAAAATAGTAAATTTCGAAACGAGAATAATTTTAATTTTAAAATGTTTTAAAACATTAATAAATAGAGTTTATAATTACTAAATTATTTATATAAAATATTAACAAATTATTTTATTTATATAAAAAATTAATAAGTATCACTAATATATTTTATTTATGTAAATTTATTTTATAAATTACAATAATTACGTTTTAAAATAGTAAATTTCGAAACGAGAATAATTTTAATTTTAAAATGTTTTAAAACATTAACAAATAGAGTTTATAATTACTAAATTATTTATATAAAATATCAACAAGTTATTTTATTTATATAAAAGATTAATAAGTATCACTAAAATATTAACAAGTCAATAGGGTATCGTATTACATGATATGAGTCAATATGGTATCGTATTACATGATATGAGTCAATAGGGTATCGTATTACATGATATGAGTCAATATGGTATCGTATTACATGATATGAGTCAATATGGTATCATATTACATGATATAAGTCAATAGGGTATCGTATAACATGATATGAGTCAATATGGTATCGTATTACATGATATGAGTCAATATGGTATCGTATTACATGATATGAGTCAATATGGTATAGTATTACATGATATGAGTCAATAGGGTATCGTATAACATGATATGAGTCAATAGGGTATCGTATAACATGATATGAGTCAATAGGGTATCGTATAACATGATATGAGTCAATAGGGTATCGTATTACATGATATGAGTCAATATGGTATCGTATTGCATGATATGAGTCAATCTGGTATCGTATTACATGATATGAGTCAATATGGTATCGTATTACATGATATGAGTTAATATGGTATCGTATTACATGATATGAGTCAATATAGTATCGTATTACATGATATGAGTCAATAGGGTATCGTATAACATGATATGAGTCAATAGGGTATCGTATTACATGATATGAGTCAATATGGTATTGTATTGCATGATATGAGTCAATATGGTATCGTATTACATGATATGAGTCAATATGGTATCGTATTACATGATATGAGTCAATATGGTATCGTATTACATGATATGAGTCAATATAGTATCGTATTACATGATATGAGTCAATAGGGTATCGTATTACATGATATGAGTCAATAGGGTATCGTATTACATGATATGAGTCAATAGGGTATCGTATAACATGATATGAGTCAATAGGGTATCGTATAACATGATATGAGTCAATAAGGTATCGTATAACATGATATGAGTCAATAGGGTATCGTATTACATGATATGAGTCAATATGGTATCGTATTGCATGATATGAGTCAATATGGTATCGTATTACATGATATGAGTCAATAGGGTATCGTATAACATGATATGAGTCAATATGGTATCGTATTACATGATATGAGTCAATATGGTATCGTATTACATGATATGAGTCAATATGGTATCGTATTACATGATATGAGTCAATATGGTATCGTATTACACTGGAGGGAAAACATTAGAGGGAAAACATTGGAGGGAAAACATTGAAGGGAAAATGTTAACAATTTCCCTCACTTTTTTAGCATAAAAAGAGAACCACACACACTCCTTATCATCACAACCACCAGCAGATCACACACACTTATCATCATAAACAAATTGTTATTATGTACATGTTGAAGCATGAAGCTTTTCCGTGCAGGTGTGGACATGGAGATGTAGTTCTTCGAGAATCGTGGACAACTGAAAACTTTGGTAGACTGTACTATGCTTGTCCACGTTCACGGGTTCAACCTCCAGTTTCATATGGATGCAAAATTTTTTTATGGAAAGACGAACGCGTCCAACTACTAATCAATTCTCTTGGAGGTTCAATGAGCTTTTCTCCTCCAAACTCTTCTTCAAGACCTTCAATGAGCTTTTCTCCTCCAAGCTCTTCTCCCAGACCTTCAACGATTCCAGTTTCTTCTCCAAGCTCTTCAGCGTGTGCAAACTGTGTGCGCTTGAATGGAATGATAATGGTACTTGAGCGTACGATAGAGTTGTACCGCAACTCGGATAGGCACACATTGGATTCAGCTGCACTACTTCACGACCTTTACGATGACATGGGGAACCTTAGTATGAACTAGTTTGTGATGTGTTTTTTCCGTGTTTACGAGTCTAATATCGTCGTAATATCAATATTTAATTAAGCGCGTGTTTAAGTGTCCGTGATGAATAAAATTATGTTTAGGAGTGTTTGGTTCTGTGAGTAATTAGTATTCTAGCTTAAATCATTGTGAGAATTTAGTTTGTTTGAGTCACAAAATTTAGTTTAAGTCTGTTGTGTTAGGTTTTGCAGTCAAAAGTTCTGTCAAAAGCATTTTACTTCAATCAAATTTTGCTCAAAATCATAAATAAAGGAGCCTTTTTTATTCATACAAACATACAAGTACATTTCAAACACAAAAACCATAAAAGATGCAGAAGCATCATTATACACAACAACATGTGTTAGTATGGTTCTTATTCTATCTGAACAACAATTATTAATTAGATTAAAAGAGACACAGTCTTAACGAATTCCTTCATTAAACTTTGCTCAAACTCATAAATAAAGGCTCCTTCTAAGCATTTACGAATGCTTATTTATTGATCCTTCATTTTCTTAACGAATTCCTCCTTCTCAGTCATTCTTGCTGCTGTATCTTTAATTAAACCTTCCAACCGACTTGAGGTTTTCTTATCCTTCTTTTGAGTATCTTTCAATACTTTAGCGCATTTCTTTAAGAGATATATATCTCCAGCACGTTCTAATTCGTGGATAAACTGTTGTCTTTCTTCAACAGCTTCATCTAAAACCTCATGTAAACGTTCAAGTTTCAGACCAAAATGTTTGTCCGCTTCGGCAGATTGTTCAAAATATGCTACCATTCGATCAATCCAATTATCTGAACCAACAACTTCTTTTAATTCTTCTAACCTTTCTAACCAGGCCATTATTATTGATTTTTTTAGTATTGGAAAACTGAGATGAGTGATAATTGAAGGCAAACTACAAACCATTAAATAGCAAAACAACTACCCAATATGGATGGCACACATACATCTATTATCATCTTCCTGTTCACAATGGGTACATAATGAAAGCACTAAAACTAGTACCATCAATAGTGGGACTAATGAAAGCACTAAAACAATGGGTACACAATAGGTACAGTCATTTGTAGTCTAGTTGGTTTTTCATAGTGGTAACCAGCTTGATCTTTCTGGATTTGTGGTGTAATTGATGAACTTGTTATGTTCTTGTAGTTGCTAAGTTGTTTGCACAACTTTAGTTCTGCTTAGACTTAATTATTTTTAGTTATTACTGCATTATCTGTCCTAGTACCTAATTCGTTTCGTTCTAGTGTTTTGGTGTATGATTTTGGTTCATTTCCGTGTTTACGAGTCTAATATCGTAGTAATATCCATGTTTAATTAAGCGCGTGTTTAAGTGTACGTGACGAATAAAATTATGTTTAGGAGGGTTTGTTTGTAAGTCTCTCATGTGATATTACAAAAGGTTTTATGTAATATTTGGAATAAATAAATATTTTTTTTATAAATGTCTCATTTTTATTATATAAACGTCGCAACTGTTCGTAAAGTCTAATGACTTTAAGTCCCCGTATCGAATAAAATGTATCGTTAGGCGTTTTGTTCGTATCTTCTAACAAAAAAGTTACATACGTTATATGTAAGTATAATAATAATAATAATAATAATAATAATAATAATAATAATAATAATAATAATAATAATTCAAAATTTATTTTAATAATTATGAAAAAAAAAAAAAATTTTGCAATTAAAACACATTACCATTGAAAGCATTATTTTAAAAGCATTCAGACTAAAAGAAAATTTTAAAAATATATTTAATAATTTAGGGTCGAAATTTCGACCCTAAATATAAACCGCGAATCTTTTAAATTTTTCGTGAAAATTTTTGGTGTGAAATTTTAAATTTTTCGTGAAAATTTTTAAAATTTTTAATTTAGGGTCGAAATTTCGACCCTAAAATATTAAATATTAAAAATAAATTTTTTTAAAATTATTTTTAATTATTAAAAATATATTATATAATACATAATTTAAAATTATTTAAAAGTTTAAATCTAGGGTCGAAATTTCGACCCTAAAATATTAAATTTAGAAATAAATTCTTTTAAAATTATTTTTAATTATTAAAAATATATTATATAATACATAAATTAAAATTATTTAAAATTTTAAATTTATGGTCGAAATTTCGACCCTAAATTTTTGGGCCCCGCCTGCTTTTTTACCAGCCCTTTTGGGTTGAAAAATTATGGGCCCCACCTTAATTTAGGGTCGAAAATTTCGACCCTAAATTAGGTCCGACCCTAAACCTTGATTTTGTTGTAGTGTCCTCTCAAAGTCTACTTAGAATCAGTCACATATATTTCTTCTCGACAACAGAAGTTATCGCAACCTGGAGCACTTGTCTCTTTAATAACATATGGCTAGCTATGAGCCCCAAGCGTAGAAGTATTAAAGTACACGGGAGTATTCTAAGCTAATGTTGTCCTATATAACTCTAACGAGATCAAGTGCAATTTCAAACAAAAAAGAGCTGCAACAAATCTTTTTTTTTCTTTACTCTAACATATCGAGCAACTCCATCTTTAGATAGAAAAAATATGACCAGAAGTGTGTTCTGTCCTAGGTTTAGAATGTCGACATAAAAACACGATTACACTATAGATGTGAACAATTGTGCAAGTTGTATTGAAAGTTGGGGCTAGAACAGGCTTCATTCGGGTTAACCCGAAACATTTATTTGTCAAAATTTCTAATCTTATAGATAATTAGTCTAACTATGATTAAGAACTGTATTTGTAGATCAATAATCCCAATTTTATTAATAAAGAGTTTATGAATTTTAATTTGGTAAAGCTACAGTCCGGGAGACTTTCGGCCAGTTTCTGACTCGTTTTATTGTAAGCGATCTCTTTTAATAAGCCAGAGTTTTCCATTAGAGCAGGAGGAGTCCAGCCCTATGGCTTGGCGCCATGGCCAAAACGCAGCAAAAGTCAACCACGCATAGGGGTGTCATTCGGTTCGGTTATCGGGTTGTTCGGTTTATTCGGTTCGGGTTATTCGGTTAATTTTTTTTCCTGAGTCAACCCGAAAACCGAACCGAACCGAAATAGATTTCAACCGAACCGAACCGAAAACCGAATTTGAATTCGGTTCGGTTTTTGGGTTGACCCAAATAACCCGAATTTTCTGAATTTTTCAAAAAAAATATATAATTATATAAATATTTAGAAAAAAAAGGTTATTTCAAGTATAAAATGATATTTTTATATTAAAATTATGTTTTAATAACTAGTTTGCATATATTAGGATTAAATTAAATTTTAATAACTATTATATATATATAAATCTATTAAAAATATATATATATTTATAAAATTTCGGTTTTCGGTTCGGTTCTCGGGTCCGACGGCCAAACCCATACCCAACCCGAGACCGTATTTGTAGTTCGGTTCGGTTTGGTTATGACCCAAAACCCGAATTCTATTTTCGGTTCGGTTCTAGTTCGGGTTCGGTTCGGTTCGGTTTTCGGTTTTTGTGGGTCAAACCCGAATTATGGACACCTCCCCCTGCGCCGTCGACTTGGCGCCATGGCCACCAGCCCTCGCCATGGGATATATGTGGACCCCTTATACCACTTTTTACTCTCACGGCACCAGTTTTTCCACGGCTCAGGGATATCAGTGAAAACTGGTGCCGTGGAAAAACTGATGCCATGGGAAAAAGCACTTTGTTCTCTTACGCTCTGTTCTCAAGTTCTTTTTAAAAGAATAGAAAGGGATGAGATAGGAAGGGGAGAGGAAGGGGTCATATTAGGAAGGGAGCATATGCATTCATTTATGTTCTTCAGATAATTTTTTTAGATGGAAGGAAAAGAAAGGGAACCAAATATAATTACAACATTACCCTCATTTTCTATGGATACATAATCATATTACTTAAGCAGCTTGTTTGTAAAGTAGATGGTACTATGTTTTATTTGTACATTGTTAAAACCTTTTGTTTGTATATGTATTTAAGTATATTTATTTATGATGTAAGGTCTTTTGTAAAGTAGATGCATCTATCCACTGACTTTGCTACAAGGCTACAAGCGCCAAAAATGCAAAGATGCTAGGCTGCTGCAACTTGATACAAATTTACCCACGAACAACATCAACACGGAACAAGGTGGTAAAACCACGTCCGAAATCATGTAGCTTTGTCCCTAGCGTGAAAGTGAAGAATACAGGGGCCAATAAAAGCTGCATGATAATCAATTCACCTATTGTTGTTCTAAAACCTCTTTCGAGTCTAGCCTCCATAATCATGGGTAACCCCATTATAAGACCTACTGTGAGGATTATCCCACACCGACTAAGAGATAAAAAAATAAAAATGATGACAGAACAGAATAAATACAAAGAAGATTAGAAGGATTACAGAGATCATGATAAATTACCTGGTAAAAAAGATGAAAACAAAGGTCGCTTGTACAGAAAAATAGCTGTGGAATGTGTATATTAGGTCAATATATGAGACGTGAATTAATATGACGGGGATATATTTGTAATTTTACATGAGCCCATGATGTTAGTAACCCACTTCCATTCGTAATCACCCCAAATTTGGACGGAACGATTTATCACAGAAAAAGCCATACTTTCCCTTCCTCTTCTTTTCTTGTCCCCTACCTTTTCTTCTTATAAAAATCTTGGGAACAGCATAATTTTGTAATTTTCCATTCTTTCCCATTTCATTCTTTAAAAAAAAACTTGAGAAAAGAGTGTTAGAGATATAAATTAACATGAATTGGTCCCTCCATAAGTCCATGGCCCACGGTTCAAAATTAAGATTAGAATTGTGTAACCACTTAGCACGGGTTATGACAGCACGGGTTATGACTGAAACTGGTTTCATACGGGCCGGGTCAACCTGAAAAGAAATTTTTTTTTATCAATAATTAACCCTTTTGATTGATAAGTTTGATGCAATGTATTTTCCGAGACATACGACCAATTGCAGCCCATTAAACATAAAACATAACACGGATAGTATAAATTTCCAAGTAGAAAATCTACCACCCAATTCAGATTCAACTTATCTTAATCGAAGTAGAAAAGCTAAACCACTCCACTAATGGTGCGAATATCCTTCGCAAGTTCAAATAACTAAGACTGAAAAATTCATTATTATAAAAGTGAAATAATCTTAGCACCAGGTCAAGTAAAATAAACACACTCAGTCACTATGAGAATTCAAAAACTTCCTTTGGTTTTCTTGCACCTGAAGCGGTGAAGCTTCTGATTATAGGAAATTTTATGACACTTAAATTCACAAATGTGATTTTTCATAGAATTAGCTTTGCAATTCAAAAAGGGCTTGCGACGCAGCTTGTTTGCTCGCTTGCCTTCTACGGTATGTAAGTAAATTGGTGCAATATTACCTGATTAAGATCTTATGTTGAAATTGTAAAAACTATAACCACTGAAAGGAAGTCTACATATCACAAATCCTTTTTAAAACAAATAGGTTGCAGGGGTACTAACAGTTTATCCAACTTCTCCGTATAAAATCGGATTTCAAAAAAAAAAGACCATTTTCTTACAGGTCATTTAAGTCCATAGAATGTTTATTATCAGCAACAAGTGTCAAGGATCTCTCCAGCACTATTGCAGGATATTTATCAAACAGCTAGTGTAGAAATCAGTTAACATCTCGAGTTTCGAACATCAAAACAAGAGTATTTGAAGGAATATGTACACGTAAATAATATATGTCCGAAAGAGAGCCTAAGGAGACGCACGCGTTAATACGTAAAACAATTATACATTAATATATTATCGTAATATATTAATTAGTTATAAGCTATTACGAACGTTAATTAATTAGTTAGTTAACGGGTTTTTACAAATGATAGTTAAACGTTAACTATAAGAATTAATATATATATATATATATATACTAGTTTCGTAACCCGCCCAACGGGCGGGTTCGGTTCGTAAACTGTTTTTAAAACAACGTTTTTTCATACGTTATGTTGGTTGTCAATGGTACGTATAGCTGTGTGTTGCTATTAATATTTGATAGTGTTTTTCTTGTCTCACAAAATAGACGGGTTATGTATCATGTTAATAGTTGTATCTATATAAACTAATGGTTGCTCAAAAAATATATAAACTAATGGATGGTTTTTTAATTACGGTTGATAGTCCGTTATATTAGTTGGTAGTAGTATATTTAGTCCCGTAAGTTAGAAAATATTAGTTTGGAATTCTCGACACTATTAGATAGCATTTTCACGATCTTCGCAACAGTATATGATATGACCATCACTTTAAATACGGCTAACAATTTCATCACAAAACTTTTACCTATAAAAAAAGCTTAGGTGTAAAAGAAATTGACGCAATGCCTAAAAAAAGTAAGCAAAAGTTTTCACCATTTTGGTGACTAAAGCTCAAGTAAGAATAGATATTTACTGTTCTATTAGTTACTTGCTTTTTTTTTCTTTAAGTATGAGTTGATAAAAGAGTAAATAATAAACGGAGAACTAAAAGTTTATTCTTACTTAATTTTTGGTCACCAAAAGGTAAATACTTTTGCTTACTTTTTTTAATAGGCATATGTTTCTTTAGTTATCTTTTTCTTACAAACTTTAGTAGGTAAAAATTTTATGATAAAATAGTGTCTTTCATAGAAAATAAGTTTTAGCAAAGAAATATTCTTTGTAATGAATGTAAAAAATCCAATACACAAAGTTCCCTTTCATACTTAATTTATACCTAATTATGTCGTCAATGTATTATGTAGTGTGAAACAAATTCAGTTTTTTACTTTGATAACCGTTGGAAAATAAGATTTTAGTGTTTGATTTAGTATTTTCTTATGGGAAATGCTCAATTGAGCATAACATTTTTCTAACCATACGTAATAATGATGTGATTATATTTTTTGTGCATGTTCCAAACTGGGTTTTGGTTTCCACGTTTTGTTCGTCTACAATACCGATTTCACCCATATAACAATCGTGTACTGTTTCATGTTATAAACATGTTAAATAATCAAGAGTATATATAAGCTAACCAGCTATTCGTTTGTAATTTTATGTTAGAATGGTGAACGATTTTAGAAGAGGACATGTGATCAAAAAGGTTTGTCCACTAAAAATTCGTTTATTTTGTTTAATTGAGACCGGATCGGATCGAAGACCGGACCATTCAGTCCGGTCTCGGTCCGAGACCACTTCGATCCTCGGTCCGGTCCGATTTAGATATGTCGCTCAGCCGTAGTTGAAAGTGGGTGGTACTTTTTTCATAATAAGATATTTTATGGTGAAAGATTTATTAATGAATTTTTTTAATAATAGTATAATAAAATACATATACATTGCTATTATATTGTTGTTAATTTTTAGCTAAGATAAAAAATATGTAATTGTGATCATTCTATCTTTTTTGTAACAATTTTTTAATATTTATTAAAGAATTACCTTTATTTTTAATTTGAAATATCTTTTTATCTACATATCTTTTTATCTTCTAATTTTGTCATATTTCTATAATTTTATACTGTCTAATTTAACATTTGTTTAATAATTTTAGTCTAATTTTTGCTTTTTTTTTCTTTTTTAGTGATTTAATTATTTTGATTCAAATTTATTATACTCGCATACTAATTTGATTAAAAAGATAGTCACCTGATACTTGTGTTGTATTGCGCGATACTATGATAATACTAATCTTATGAAAGTACTTGTTTGGTGTCTAAAATATTGTCGCTTTGACAATCCAAGTTCTTTTTTAACTTAAAAAATATCTGTAAATTTGCCTTTTGATAGTGATAAAAAGTTTGATATTTTTTTATCGTATATGATGCATCTTAAATAAATTAGACTTGAAGAGAAATATGCTTGTGGAGCAGTGATGATGTTGGTCATTTTTTAATGTTATATGCAACTGATGTATACATTTCTATAAGTTAATTTGGCTATCATCAAAGGACCTGGTTTGTATATCATGAGTTATGCCGTAAAATCTTAAAAACATTTGGCCGAATAGAATGAAGATGCTTATTATTATCCTCGACTGTGACAAATATTCCATTTTTTCTAACGAAACATCTTTTTATAGCGACTTCACATTTTCCTCACCCAATTCGGTCCATTTTCTTCACTCCAAACTCCCTTCACCTAGATTCAGAATCTTGATCCATTCTTTTGCTACATTCTCATATTCCAGAATGGTTTTAAGGTAATCTACTAAGCTTAAAGTCCCCATACACACATCAAAACAACAAAATAATGGTTGCGTGTCAATAATTAACTTAACCAAAGTAACAACCATCAAATATGAGACTAAATATAGCTAAGAGGCAAAAGCTCCATATTCTTGTGATCTTTCTTTTTTCTTTTACCGACCATATGTACAGATAGATATATTGTCAAAGTGTAACTTTTCACTTAACCTCAACTATAAACTTTATCATGAATATGCTTAAGATGATAAGCTAACCTTATCTTTGCATTACACTAATAATCTAAGGCTATCACGAGGGTAATTTTCTTAGTTTTTTTAACCTGATGCAATCTCTTATTATGTATGCATATGTTACATTAATAGTTGCACAATATTAGAAATTATCTTTAGTTTTTACAAACTTGAGCATAACGTGACCTCGCCATCTTCTTTATTGCGATATTAGCTTTATTTGTTTCACCAAATCTGTGAAGAAAGCAAAGAGTTAAAGCAAAAGTAAAATTTAATTATTCAAAGTTACAAAGAATATTTCATACGTTAGACTTTCCTTTATACCAAAACTCGGTAAGTTTCTTCCACTGAGATGCACATACTCGTTTTGGCTTGGCTTTAATATGTTCATTAACTGACAAAGGCTGGTCATCGTTGCCCAAGCGTGGCCCTTTTAATTCTTGCGTTTCATTTCTTAACTTTTCTCCACAATGATGTCAAAATCCATCTTTGACGGCACTCCTGAGTTATAGCATAGATTTAAAGACAACAAACTTTTAGTAAAAATAATATGAAGTCTAATTAAATGTAGGTACATTCCCTCATGATATGCTTTTATTAGAAAAGAAATAACTAATAATTAAACAGTAAATAATAAAGAGCCGAGATATATTTACACCTTAGTATCAATTATAAAAAGGCTAGTAATGAGACATTTAAAGAAAAAGCATATGTAAATTCTTAACAGTAAGCGATTGAGCACGAAATAGAGACAACGTCCAAACCATAAATGAGAATATGAATGAATAGATCCACAAAATATCAAATTACGTAGGACCACTAAGCTAATTACACACGCCAAAAATGAATAAAAAACAGAGACTAAAATCATTATATATATATATATATATATATATATATATATATATATATATATATATATATATATTAAGAGATACCGAGAGGGACATACATGCTCGTCTAAGAACCATCTTTAGAGAAATCACCTATCTAAAGTGAATATCTATCTGGTCGCAAGCGTGAATCTGATAGCAATAACTTCTTTGGCGTTGTTGTAAAGCTATTTACTTTATGTACAAAATGTGTGTACTGAAATTTATTATCTGCAGGTGCCTAGAAACACTCCAAACCTATAAAAAAACACCATCAAATTAGTTGAATGTAACTATAACCAAATGCATTTTTATCATTCAATAGCTTATATAATCAGTCTAACCATAAGCATTAGACCACAGTCCACATACCAAAAGTAAACTCGAACTCTAGATATTAACCCTTGGACATTGAAAATAAACAACCAACACCAACAACTTGATAGTGAATTGGCACTAGATTTAGTAGCAAATGAAAATAAAAAAAACTTCTGACAAATATTCGAAGAACCCGCAAGAGACTCTCCAAAAATTAGTAAAATAATTATGAATTGCCCATTTTAATTTACTTATAAACGTTCTAATCTCTCTGCATAACAAAAACTCCATATATGTATATTTGTACTTGGCATAAAATCAAACACATAACATTGAAGTATGCAACACAAGATACGGTGTAAACACATTACACTAAACTGCTATTTGATCGAAATTAAAACCTGATTGTGTGACCCAACAAATTAAGAACAAGATCGCTAAAATCTGTTTTTAATTAACCCTTGTATTCTATTGAGTTAAAATCGAAATTAAGCAGACATATTATTTTTAATTTGTTATAAAAAAATATGAAGTCAAAAAGTATGACTCAAAAGAGTAGTTATTAGGTAATTAGTAACCACAATAAACGACAAAGAATAACAACAACAGATCGCATACTTGTTGAATATAGATTGAGATAAGACAAACTGAAACCGTTTATGGCATCAAGATCTAGTTAATAAAACCTAACCTTAATAGCGTGGGAAGAACGTGGAGTCTCTAGTTACGTGCTTTTTAGCGCCAAATCAGAATTGCCGCCGAATCAAAAAGCAATCAAATTTTCTAAATTAATTAGCGGGTGTATTTTCCCCCAAATATGATGATGAGTTACAGAATATTACAAGTTACAAAACAAGTCCTCCATCTTGACTCTTTGATATGGCTCAACAAGACCAGCAGAAACCGAATTGAACCGACAAACCGAGCTGAGATAAATTGACCAAAATTTAACCGGCCATTTTTGATTTTATATTATTTATGCTTTTTGGTTCGGTTTCAGTTTAAAACTGAGAATATACGCCTAAACTATTTATTCGTTTCGGTTTGGTTTTTCTAGGTAAACTTCGGTTCGATTTTCCGCAAAGCCGATTTCGGTTTGGTTTTTTCAGTTCGGTTCGGTGTTGAGTAGATGCTCACCCCTGATATAGTTTTTTCAGTTCGAACCCTATGTAACTTGTAATCGGTCTTGGTGGGATCACTTGAATTGGCATGTTCGACAAGGTTTGGATAATTAATTACAAGTTTTGGATACTTTTGAGAAGATTTTCCTCAATGAAAACAACTTGTGATAGATATAAACAACTTTTATAATTGTGATAGATATAAACAACTTTTATAAGTGATTAAAACAAGTTTTAGTACTTTCGGCAAGCTTTGTATGTTTCCGGCAAGTCCGACCATCATTAACTGTTGTTGACTAAGGTTGACCGATTTGTTTGCCAAAGTTACGCAAATAAAAAAGGTTGGTGGCTCGGTAGTGTTTAGACGATGATTAATCATCCTTGTACACTTTTTTTTACAACATTAGGTTTTACACACACACATATATTTTTAAAAAGAAAAACCAAATAGAAAATCACATTCTACCCAGTCACATGATTTAAAATTGTTGGGTAATTTATGACGTTAATTTGAAGGCCTTAGCGGAGGATAAATATGGTTTTCATATTTACAAACTTGCTCTAACGTCCTCAATGTCACGATTCTGATGCTTTTGGCATCCAAAACCTTCTCGCTTTTTAAAAATCTCAAAAAATTCTAGGTTATCCTCGTCATTACCGGTATCCACCACCAATCACCGTTTTTCGTTGTATCTCCTAACCTTCCACGTCGTCACTCTGTTGTTACTTGAGTTTCAAGAGAAGAAAATTCAAGTGAAATAAAGAAAACCCACTAAAATTTAATACGAAAAACTTGAATGCGAAGGGCTAAAAAAGAAAATCAAAATCCAACTCAAACTTGAAAGGATACTCATATTCACTGTTGATCCCTTTGAATATATCTATATCTTGTTAAGGATTTGTACAATAGGTTGTAATCAAACTAGAGCACTTGAGAGACTCTTACTCAACCAAATAAGTTATGCGGAATCTAACTTATAAAGTAAAGAAGAAGAACAGAATACTCTAAGTATTCGTCTTCTATTAATCGACTTTGGCACAAGGTACATGTAACTCATCGTACCTATGTTACTTTTATAGTGCAAGGAACCCTAGAATATTCTATAATGATAAGTATATCACACACGATATATTATCAATATTCTAAACTATTAAGTATATCACATAAGATATACTCATATTATAACTATGACATATCTTTACTAAAGATATGTTCTTCTATATCTCTTTAGCAGTACTTACATTACTACTAACGGTACTTGGCATATACCGCGTTAACACTAACGATACTTGCTAACACTCACAGTACTTGTACTTATACTAACGGTACTTGGTACTTTACAATAATTCCCAACATTCACTATTTTGATTCTTTGCTGGTGGCAAATAGGGATGAGCATATCAGACCACGAACTGGTTCGAACCAAAAAAGCACTAGATCGGTTCGAACCCATTTCGGTTCGGTCTTTGGTCTGTGGTTTTGGCTTAAATCAGTCTCGTTCCGGTTTAGTCTAGTCTGGCTACCGATCATTATGCCTTCTCGTATCAGAGCGATCGAAGGACGGAAACACACTCTACACATTTTGTCTGGTTGTTTGTGGTTTTGGCCTAACTAAAACTCGATCTACTATGGTTTTTCTCAGACCTGTATGATTTTAACTTGATGCTCACCCTTAGGAAAATGGTGAAGGTGACACGGATATCGAAGTCATGGATATTTTTTAGTTTCTTTCTCCCTCCGTCCCTAATTAAATGTCCACGTTAGGATGGCAACGAGTCAGAAATATTAGGATCACATTTACCATTCCCATTCCTGTTTCTCACTCCTATACCAATCACCGTTCACATCTCTATCCGGGAATCATTTTACATCTCCATCTGCATCATAACGATTTTGGATTTTTGTATCTAGTATTTATTACATTTAATCATAATAGAACTCCAAATGAATAAGTTCTTGAAGATCTAGTATAATAGGACCTATATATTAAGTGTCATATAAAGTTATATTAATAAAACCATATAAAATAAGCGTCCTGTAAAATTTAATATAATGGGACCTTTATATCAGGTGTCCCAAAACGTTTCATCATAATAAGACCATACTAAAAATGTGTCTTATAAATTAGTTTATTAGGATCCACATATTAAGTGTCCTATTAAACACAACTTAATGAGACGTAAAATTTAATTGGTCACATAAATTGTTTGTTATGACGTTGTTTAATAAGAGGTCCTACAAAAGGGTCCTAAAAAGCCTCCTTTTTTGTAGTGTATGCTAATCTTTGGTACTGACCAAGCTAAGGTTGATCAGACAAAGGATTTTTTGTCATCAAAGTTCTCCATGAAAGACATGGGGGAGGCTGATGTTATCCTTGGCATAAGGATCAAACATGAAAGTGATGGTATTGTAATTTCTCCGTCTCATTATATTGAGAAGGTATTGAAGAAATTCAATCACTTTTATTGTACTCCAGTGAGTACACCAATGGATACAAGTGAGAAACTGATGACTAGCAATGGCCAGGTTGTCTCCCAGCTTGAGTATTCAAGGGTGATTGGTTGCTTGATGTATGCCATGACTAGTACTAGGCCTGACATTGAATTTGTTGTGGGTAAACTGAGTAGGTATACTAGTAATCCTAGTACTCAGCATTGGCAAGCAATTCAGAGAGTACTGAAGTATTTGAAAGGAACAATGGATTATTGTTTGTCTTATACTGGATATCCTTCAGTATTGGAAGGTTACACTGATGCAAGTTGGATCAGCAATACTAAGGATAATTCTTCCACCAGTGGCTGGGTATTCCTACTTGGTGGTGGTGTAATTTCTTGGGCATCCAAGAAGCAAACTTATATTACTGGTTCTACCATGGAATTTGAGTTTGTGGCTCTAGCAGCTGCTGGCAAAGAAGCTGAATGGTTGAGAAACTTGCTTCTTGAGATTCTATTGTGGGTCAAACCTATGGCACCCATTTCTATCTGTTATGATAGTGCAGCTACATTGGCTAAGGCATATAGCCAGATGTACAATGGTAAGTCTAGACACTTAGGTATTAGACATAGCATGATTCGTGAACTGATCATGAATGGGGTGATTTCAATAGAGTTTGTGAGGTCTCAACAAAATTTAGCTGATCACTTGACGAAGGGATTGGCTAGAGACTTGGTTTTAAAGTCTGGTAAAGGGATGGGTTTAAAGTCCACTCTAGTCACTGAATGCTAGGACACCCAACTCCCTCCTGAGGAAACTTGGGAGCTGAGTTCAATGTGGAAAGCTGAACATTCAGGGGACTGAAGCATATGTATATCATCCCAAGGATGTGCTTGTACTTTCTGAAGGAGGATGAAGTTATAAACTTCTCAATGGTTAATGTCTTTGAAAAAAGTGCTGAAGCAAGAGCATGATCTAAAGAGGAACCACCTATGTAAATGTTGAGGTTTCGCCGCCTCAGGAAGCATGGACTTGGCTCTTACAACATTTATGAATTTGGATATGGACACATGGCTAGGAGTGCCAGGAGTTGTTATGTATTTGAAAACTTGTGTGTATTTTATCTTCAGGTATTCAAAGTAGTTGAAGGGTTCAATTCTTAGAACACCCTGATTCTCGAATGTTTAAAGTGATGTACTAAGATGGAAATTCAATCCTTAGGATATTTTCATTTATGCACTGGTTTTTTTAATGTCGATTTTCATGCAAAAGGAATTGTACTATATTGGGGAGGATTGTTGGAAATATAGTTCAATTGTGGGTCAGTTCATACTGGTGAATGGGTAAGGAGGTACGGAGTGTACACCCATAAGTCCCTAAACACCCAGACTCAATTGTGGTTAAAGTTTATTCAGCATCCCTGAGTTTGTTCAGTATCGCTGATGATCTTCAGGGAGTGTAACTCTGGACTGAAGGTATTCATCAGGGAGTAACTTCACTGAAGACTTGTCTTCAGTGTTTACTCATCAGCATGTCTTCTTCAGTACTGAAGGCTTCAGCGGGAACACCCTTCAGGGCTAGCTGATGCTTCAGTGGGACTGAAGAATAGACAAACGCTGGAGCTGAACTTGTACACTTGTAACAGTCTTTGACCCATTCAATTGTAGTTAATGACCATGTTTAATTGGTCGTGTAACCACTTTCCTGGTATTTTGGAGCACATTAAGAGGAGATTAATTGGCCGTTAAATCCTCCTAATTCCATTGACTAGGGTTTGAGTGCTGCACCTATAAATAGGTGATCATGACTTGCATGAAATAATAGACAAAAACATAAACACATAACAACAAAAGGGTTAGTGATTTGTGCCTAACTCTCTTACAGCATTTGGTCTTATCCCAAGTAGGTATTCGTGATACCCAGGCATTAGGGTCGAATACTTTTACTTTGGAAAGTGATTACACGATTCCAAGTGATATCCGGTAACCGTTGATTTGGTACGTAGCTAGGATTGATTATCTATACCCTGGTTGGGACGAACTAAACACCAACAAATTGTCTATGTCAATTGATTATATGGGAATATAATTGAATTAAGACATATATAAGAGATGGTAATATTCGTTGAATATGCAAGAACGGTTCACCAACTCATACAATATCCAAAAATTGTATATTGGACGTCTCCTACTAACAAGTCAATCACTTTATGGATCGGTGTCTTTAAGTGAAACTTGCAAATGATTTACATTACTAAATCTTTTGACTTGAGATGCAAGTAGGTCTTATATATGTGGATGGTACTTTTTGCTATAGTTCTAACGCTATCGTGAATAAGGTAGTAATAAAGACTATAATCATTTGTATCTTGAAGCATGTAAGAGGCACGTGTAGTCAAGATAGAATTTGTTCATTCAACTAGGATTGAAGAATAATGCTACTGGGCCCCTCGTTAATTAATTAGATGTTTGTATGGCCATACCCAATGATAATCTAGATTTGTCTCGATTAGATTGGTAATCTGTATTAATTATGTAATGCGAGAAACAGAAAAGTTAAAATGGAATGACTTTGATCCATATCCATTATTAACATGGCATTTGAGAAACAAAAGGATTGTAAATATTTAAGTCATTTAAATGTACTTTATGAAAAACTACACTCGAGAACTTCCGGGAGCATTGGCGTGTTGCTAGAGGCTAACCAATGTTATTATATTATATTATTGTACATGTCCAATTGGGAACTGAAGGAATATGTACACGTAAATAATATATGTCCGAAAGTCATCCCGAGCCTAAAGAGACGCACGCATTAGTACGTAAAACAATTATACATTAATATATTATCATAATATATTAATTAGTGATAAGCTATCACGAACGTTAATTAATTAGTTAGTTAATGGGTTTTTACAAACGATAGTTAAACGTTAACTATAAGAATTAATATATATATATATATATATATATATATATATATATATATATATATATATATATATATATATATATATATATATATATATATATATATATATATATATATATATATATATATATATAGGTAAGAGTTATATGCAGAACCCATTTATAGTATAGAACTATGTAGAACTATTTTAAAATAATCTTAACCCTTAATTTTTTTATCTATGGTTATGATGAATTGTGCCATTTATGTAATTAAGCAAAAGATTAAACTATTGTTTGTAAATCTTAAAAGGGTACAATAGGAATTTTCGAATTTTTATTTACTACTCTTTTTAATCAACCGTAGGTATCCCTACACAATTGGATCTAAACTAACACATTAGATTAAAAAAACAACTCAATCCATTTCTCTCTCCCTGTGATTCAATCCGAGAATATTTGAATAGATCTATTTATTCCTATCTCACAAATCTCGTTCTTCACTTAAATAAATAAATATTTTGTTGTCCACGCGAATGACGAAGGTGATGAAGATTTTGATAGTGATTTCGGATGTCGTGTTTTTTTTTATCGTGATGGCAGATTTGTTGCGTGTGTAACGTAGGCGGCGTCGGTTCAGTAGTTTTGGCCGGGGCGGCGGCTCATGATGGCCACCAAGTCACTTTTACGATCCTCTCTCGAAATCCACCCATGTTCGTCGTATATGAGCATAGGTGTCGTTTGTATTATCACCGAGCCACTTTTGTTCTCGGAGTAGGACATGAGCGACATAGATTCGAGGAGGACGAAGATGACGGCGGCGAGCGGGATGAAAAGGTTAGATTCAATGTGATATTTAGAATGATGATTTGATAAATAATGCTTTTAGTTATTACAGTATATACATTGATTAAAGATTTGATTTATTTATTTTATATTAATCAATCCTTTTGACTTAGATTATTTTTTTCTCAAGTTGGTTTTATAACCGTTTTTACTAGTGTTGATCTTTAATCATGTGATTTTTTATTCAAATTGTTTTTTTATAATGACTTTTAGCAACACTTTAACACTTTTTTATATTGGTCACTTTTTAACGATTTTCAGCTATATGGTGTATCTTTGGTGAATGAATCATGTGCTAGCCTTTTTTTGTTGATATTTGTTCTAAATATATTAATCTAGTCATGGATCTATTACAATGAGCGCATATGTTCGGTGGCTTATCTTAAAATACTATAGATCATACTTTTATTTTTTCTTGGAAAATCAAAGACATCACATTATTCTCTTGGTGGTTTAAAGCATATGTTTTTGTTTAAATTTTGCATATGTCAACAGTTCATATTAAAAGAACATACATGTATTATGTTGATATTTGAATAATTTGTATTATTTTGCCTTTTTACAGGAATTGAGTTTTTGGTGGTTTGATTATGAAGTCATCGAGGCACGCAAAGCATGCAAGTATAATGTGACCAGTTTGATGAGAAAGCACAACATGCATCAATATTTTTTGCCGGGTGCATCAATGTTTTTACCGGGTGCATCTATGTTTTATGTCGGGTGCATACATGTTTTTGGCCGGGCGCATCTATGTATTTGGTCTGGTGCATACATGCTGTTGAATGATGTGGATACCTATATTTTAGAAAATACATTTGTATTTAAATTGTATTTAATTTAATGTTAGATTTGTGTAATCAGTCTATATTTTTGGTTCGTTAAATATGTTGAGGTTGCATGAATATGTCTTATGTGTTTGGTTATAAATTTTGAATTGTAAAGATCATAGACTAAAATCATATAGAAATTAGTAGTTCAAGCCAAACAAGTTTGGTATCAAAACAATTGCACCAAATAACATATATAAGTTTAAAATGTTAAAAGAACATAAATGCACCAGATTAGTCTAAGAAGATTCTATGCTAAAAAAATTAATTTTTTTTTACAAATTTTAAGCTATTGAAAAACGTTTTTAATATTGAAAATAAAAAACAAATTAAAACTCTTTTTACTATTATACCCTTTTGAATTAAATAAAAATATTTAATAATACTAATTATTGATTGGTTGAAAAAAGTTCTGTAGAGTTTTACACCTAAAATGAGTTATGCATATAACTCGCCCCTATATATATATATATATATATATATATATATATATATATATACTAGTGGCAAAACCCGTCCGATGGACGGGTATGACTTGTGATTGTCGTTTAGATGTATTTTATTTGGTAAATATTTGTTTGTAATGTTCGATTGACATGTATTACTTCTGATTGTTGTTTCATTTTTTTTTATTTGGTAAATATTTATTTGTGGCTTTTTTAGTATAGTTGTCTTTTAATGCATTATCAGTCGTGATCTTGCATTTGGTGTTTAAGTTTCTTATTAACAGAATTAGTGTCCACACAAACTAATATTTTTGTAGCCAATAGCATGTATCATGTATTTCAATGTAAACAACGCTTAAAACATATTAGGTTCAAACACCCTTAATTCAAGTAATGATACTGCACGCTAAATCAATTTGTGTAAACTCTAAACATTAAGAACTCGTTTTTACCCGTAACCATGCGTGTCCACTTGGCACTTTTTATAAAAATTATAGATCTCTACACTTAACGCTTTATAAATAATGTAGGATATACGTAAAAACTATATCATTTGAATGAGTCGGGTTTTAAATTTTAAAATCTCACCCGCAATGCGACCTGATAAAAAGTCGGATTATCATGGTTGGGTGGTATGCGGATCGGATTATTTAGAGTCGAGTGATTCGAATTATCGGGTGATACTACAAATGAGCTTTTTGTTTCCTTTTAATCATTATATCATTTTCACCTTATTGTTTTTATTCTTGATTTCTCATAAGATAATGTAACATCATTGTTTAGTCTATAGATACAATAAATATATTACATTCTTAAATAAATGTCAATTTTAATTTTTCGGTCTTAGGTTTTTTAGAAAAACTTGTATATTTTAAATAGTTGAAGGTTTAATTAGTCGGACTTGTATTATGTACTCATCTCTCTAAATTTATTACAAAAGTAATATCTTTAATCCAGTAATGCATTTTTTTTTCATTCTAGTGATTCGCAATGTTATGCATATGGTTGTTTATTGTAAGGTTTTTAAAATCGGGATCTTAATTAAAATTGTTTCTTTTTTACAAATCGTATTAAATTTTTTAATTAAGATTAGGATCCTATAAAATCTTAAGTATTTAAAGATCATGTGTAGGATCTTGATCGTTCTTTATTTGTATTGTCATAAAATCATAAGATCTTAAAAGAAAATAGAAGTTAATATTGAAACTTAAAGAAAAAGATTTAAAAAGAAAATATGTAACTAAAAAAGTCACGTAACTTAATTATTATGAGCAATTTGCAAATGACAGTATGAAATTAAGTTGTAAACTTGAAAAATAAACTCCATGGAAAAAATATGTCAACACTTAAAGAATTAGTACAAATTTTCTTAACCATCTCAAGCTTATTAATTTATTAATTAATCATTTACAAAAATTAACATCACAAAGCAAGCAAGTTTTTAAGAAAAATATGAAATAAACAATGTCATCAAATCATTACAGAAAGTTGAAAAAGTATGCTGCAAGTTAATTTAATTCAGAAAAAAAAAGAAATGAAAAGGTGACAAACTTCATGTTGATCTCTCTCATAAATAAGTTGCTTTACGGTTCAATTCGGTTGTCGTTCAAATAGTTTAAACATCAAGGTCCCAAATTTTCGTCTGATTCTTTTTGTGTTTGATCCTTTAATTGTCGCTTCTTTTTTTTCTTTCCTACTGTATTAAATAATTGATATGTGGTTCTTTTTATGATAATAATATAGTACATTATACAAAAGTCCAATAAAAAGATACAATGTTTTGATACACGGGTTTCGAATCGACCCGGTCGAGTCACCGGGTCCGAGTCAACCAGGGTCGAACCGGGTCAACCCGGTTAACACAATTTTCTAAAGAAAAAAAAATCATATTTTTAGTAATTGACAAATATTATATATAAAAACTATAAAAGAAATTACGTATATTGAAGATATTTATTGTTTACCAACCAATATAATATGTAAAAATAAAATTTCATCGCAAATACGTAAGACTTACATATATATTTTCTTTAAAACGACCTGAAAAAATCGAAACCCCCGGCCGGGTCTCGAGAACCATGTTGACCCGGGTCACCCCAAACCCGGCGGGTCTAACCAAGTTTCGAAAATGTGAAACCCAGACCAAAATGACCCATTGTTTTTGACCGAAACCGGGTCAACCGGTTAACCCGTCGGGGTCGACCCAGGTTTCAAAAGATTGAAAAAATATATATCAGTCATTCGCAAGACAATTAAATTGAGAATAGGAAGCATAAAGGAGCTTTATGGAACAGAACCATGCATTGACCTCATATGTCTACCATTATCATTATATGTCTACCATTATCATTGTTTTAGGACACCAATAATTGGGTCAATTTAGTTACACACAACTTGCAACTATCAGCCGGTAACTTAAAGAGAAGTGCTTGTAGTTTCTTGTGACATCATTTTCGAACTAAGATATGGTTTCTCTCGATATAAGACTCTCAGATATCTGAATTCTTTTATTGTAATCCAACTATACAATCAGAAAACATAAGGATTGCTGATGTTCGTTTTAATTAACAAAAACATCAAATAATAAGATAATGAATCTCTTTTCAACTTAAACATAAATTTGATGATTGAACCATCCCCATTAGAAGCAATCAGCATTCCTTCATAAACCACTAATGTGAAGCATTAGATTGGAAAAAACTTACACTTCCTGGATTTTTTCCTGGATTTTTAAAATTTTAACACACGAGATTTTTTTTCTGAAGGATATGTGCACATATATTTTAAGAAAACCATATGCATTAAAATTCAAAATATATGAGAGCAGACTTCCATATGCAGGTGATGTGCATCAATAATTTAGGAGGTAATTCATGTCCAAGCAGCCCTTCTACAAAAGTCTTGTCCAAACAGCCCTTATAGGTACCAGGCTTTAGAACTAATATATTGCACTTATTTGCTGTCCAAACATCCCCTCAAAAAAGGCTTGTCCAAACTGCCCCAAATCAGATTTATAAAAAAGACTTTTCTGAACATACTTGCTATCCAAACATCCCATAAAAAGGCTCATGTACACAAATTTATGCTTATATAAACATATCAAGTCATATATTGCACAACGTAAACATGGCGTACGTATCCATATGAAAGTGAACCACCTTACTCTTCTATGACACCCCCTTGGTGCCATTGCCATATACACATGTTATCTTCTTATTTAAGTATATGTCGTCGTCCGAAAAAAAGTATATGCCACGTAGCCGTCGTTGAACATCTACGCTATTCGCAAACAAATCCCTCAGATGGATCATTTGAGCGGTCTTTTTAAACAAACATATAATCCTGTCCAGATGCCCTTCAGGAGTAAACTTATTTTCGAACAACTAATTAAAACTACACTTAATTAAATTCAACGCTTAAACCCTTTCCTTTATACACAAATAAATTATATGCCTTTAAATTTAGTTGAGATCAAAGACTTTACTTAGTGTTGATTGAGCTACCTACTAATATAAAGAATAACTAAGCTGCTTCCGATTGTACTGTATTGTTCATATAATGGAAACTAAAAATGTAACACCCCCACAAATGCTATGCGCAGCGGAACTACAACATTGGGTGCTACACAGTATTCATTGCACACAAGATATATCAAACGACGCTAAAAAGACGCCAACTTAAAACTTGAATTAAAAATTGTTAGATGATACATGTCCACGGTTTTTCCAACCCCACTTGGTACAACAGAGTTTAGCGTTTTCGGTCCCCATGAATCTCAACCCAAAAATTTCAGTTTCACAACAACATTACATTAAACTTTAAAAATGTTTAAGTAGAAAAAGGAGGAAAAACAAGCGGACACCAAGCCATACACACAACATCCATCCCATGCATGCTCCATTCTACACTTCAGCGGTTACCTGAAACACATGCCAAAATTTTGGTCAACGAAAACGTTGAGTGGAATTTATAGGTTTTACAATCCATTTGAACGTATATAAAATAAAAACCATTCGTGATCATTTATAGACTTGTCGATCAAACAATCTATATTCAGGATACTGACAATTGTGTTTAAGCTCATGACACTAATCCGTTAACTCAATCACCCGCGTAATAAATACCGGCGTGATTCAGATGAAACCAGTGCCCCTTCTAAAGGCATCAGTTGCAATTATACCTTATTTCTCATACAAAATAATCTACCGCAGAACTTACTCAACGTACAGCTTCTCGGCTAGCATTGGGTCGTTAGCCCCGTAGTACTACAAATTGCATAAGCGGCTATTTCCCCCTACTCGAGGGCAGGACAATAGTTAATAGTTCATGAATTTAGGGACTTTTGCAACTTTGGTACTCAACACAATTTCTAAGGCAACTTTCGGGTCTAACAATCATTCATGATATACGTTCCTTTTAAAAACTAGCATGCATTTCCCTCGCGGGTAAAACAATTTGAAATAAATATAAGCGAGGCTATAAATTCACACCTTATATATTAAGTAGTCGGTAGTTCGAGAGATGATCACTGACGACGATACGGATGCCCCGGGTAAATCAACACCTATCAACAAATAACGCGTAATGAGTAATCTCATTTTAAATACCTTACGGTACTGTATAACATACTTAGATACTAGTCACTTAGGACAATTATAACTCACGCCAAAAACAAAACGACAAGCATCACTCATTTTACACCATTCGTTCTCATTATTTACGCTATCTATTTTTACTCATTCTCGCCGGTACTTACCGAAAGTACGGGCTGTTTTACCATATTTAACCATACTTATAAAATTTGACAAAATTCTCAAAAATCCTATAAGACCTGTAGATGACATGTTTTTAACCCCAATAAAAGTTTTTACTTTTACGACTCGTTACTCGACGCTTTTCCAAAACTACATTTTACGGGCTGAAATTGCACTTCGACCAATTTTGACTTCATTGACCTATATGAAATGTACCTTTGACTTCTTTGACTCCTAAGTCAACTTATAGACTCATTTATACAGGTTTGTGACCAAATTTTGACCCTTGACCATTTACCAATTCATACTTGTGCTCCTCGGGATTTGACTAAAACTATACATAAATTCGGATTATGAAAGTCCTCGTCTCCCGGTACTCGATCTTTAAAACCTCATAACTTTTAGCTCGTTTTGAGTCACGGGCTCTACCTTATACCAAATTAAAGCTAAGAAGACCCTCTATGACTACATTTAGTTATCTAGACCTGTAGGAAAAATAATTTTTATAAAAAGATCTCAAACTTTCTGCCTAAATTTGACTACACTAAAATCATGCTTAAGCTCGATTCCAATCCTACTAATCACCACTAGGCTTCATCCTAAGCATTCCCAACCATATCCAAACACAAATTTCAGTCCCTACCCCTATTGATCAATCAACCTCATAATCCTAACATCTAAAAACAAACATGCAATCACTAATACCCATTCAAACACACCCAAAACACCCTTATAAATACAAACCCATGACATTTCATCAAACACCTTGAACACACCCAAAAACCCCCAAAAATTCGTGGCTTTAGGGGCTGTGGAACACAAGAATCATATACCCCATTATGTTTTATAGGTGAATTAACAATATATACACATGAATTAAACATGCATCACAACAATTAGCCTCAAAAACGAATTTGGATCATCTTGAAAATTTTTGGAAAATTTTTGTTAGTGCATGTGTAATCAAACCACGGATTAACACTCACCAATGGATTCTAAGAGGTGGTCTAAGGTTAGATTTTGTGAAAACCCAAGAAAAATGGTGGATGTGGTGGTGTTTGTGTTTTGGCCGTCGGCCTAAGGACAAAGAGAGAGAGTGGTTTGATTTATTTTTGTGAAATGTGACTATGTGTTTGTGTTTGTGTCACTTTGGGGCTTTTTGGTGGATTGGGAGGGACCATTTTGCAATATTTGGTTTCTTTTGGCCTTAAGTTAAAAACGTCCTCAAAACTTTGCGGTTTCGACTCATTTGTCAATTTTGAAAATTTTACGGGAGTCGGAAATCTTCCCGAACACTCCAAAATATTTTTGGGATACTTTAAATGTACTCGGAAGGCTATAAAACTCACCCGACTCAACTTAACACGAACCGTAATTAAAATTCTCGAAAAATTACATTATCGATAATTCGTCAATAATTATAGAAATTTGGGCATCCATCGGTATCGTAGTCGTTATCGGTTCTTCTTAAATCGTCAATCGTTAAATTACGACCGTAAACGTCGGTTTCAACTTAAACCGTCAAATATATAGCAAACGAAATTTCTTAAAAATTTCAAAAATATACGTAAAATAGGATTAATAAATGACGTTGGGCTCGGGATATCACATCCACAAGTGAGCCGCAACTCAAGAGAGATGCTCACACTGAACAGCTCTTGAGACAATAACTTAGCATCATACGGCACTTTCACGGGTGTTACATCCTTCCCCCCTTAATGGAGCGACGTCCCGGCGCTCTCCGGTTCTTATACTCGCATTTTGTACTACTAGGAAGGTAAAGGTACTTCTTCCTAAAGAGGTCTTCATGTTCTGTTCTGGACTTCGGTTCACGTCTGGTGTTCCATCACACCTTCACCATGAGTATTATACCCTGCTTCAATCTCTTAACATCTCGAACCTTGATCTCCACTTCAATTTCTCAAACCCTTCCTTCGGTTATTGACACGTCTCTTCTCACAGCTTCTCGCGGTCAACAAGTGATTCTCAATCTACACCATCTCCTCCGGAGTCTCTCAAATCATTTCAGGTCCATTCAACTGACTTTTTCCTACTTCATTTCATCCAACTCGCGGTCTATATTTTCATCAACATAATTCTTCAAATGTCGCAGCTTCCAAGCTAACATAGTAAATGTCGTCGTACAAAGGTACTACCATCGGCAATGGTCGATCTCCACAACTACCAAAATCAATCACACACGCTCGGAGTACGTCTTCCAACGCTCGAATCATCCTTTCACTTGGTTCGTTGTCTCACACAAACAATTAATTATAAAGAAAATTCACACGGGTCGCACATAACCCCATCGAAAAATGTTCAAAATATAAAAGACGAAGTAATTAACACTAGTCATACAAAATCACCTTATCGCAATATTACGTACATACAACCCTAGCTCGTCAAAACGAATTCATCGATACGCTAATCATTCGACGTATACATAACTATCTCGAAAACGTCACAATCCAACCAAATACAAAATCCATTATGAAACACATACCACCAAATTACAACATGTTTGCAACATAGCCAAACCATGCCAAACCAATCAGTTCAATCAGTTAACCCATGCTTGCTAATCAGCCAAGCCAAGATAAAACAAGAATATTGACATAATTCTCGGATGAGTCCAGTCAAAAGAAAATTGCAAGTTAAAGAAGGTTCAAGAGCTTGCTAGCTATGGATGCATATCCAAAAAGAAATAAAATACTTACATGTCATCGTGGGGTGCTCACACACGGATCCATACCCAAAAGATACTACAAGAACACCATCTTACTTCCGACCCAAACGTGGTCAAAATCTTAATAAATATCATCGTTCACAGTAAAAAAAAAATACATTACATGGCACGTGTTCTCCATGATCGGACTTCATTGGACAATGTCGTCTCAAGTTCTCACAACTTACGATCACTCGACCAGATTACTTACCACACAAATGCATAAAAGGCAAGGGTTTACCACAAAAACATCAACTAGGGATATCTATCGTTTAACCATCGATAATCAAGGATGGTTGAGTCAAGCAAAGAGGATTCCTCACTTAAATAAACGAAAACGACAATGGAAATGTCTTCCAATTACTGACGCACAGTTTGTAAACTTCAACAATTTATCGTGTGTCATAAAACATATCAAAGGAACAAGAAAGAAAATATATAAGGTACGATACATTTGATGTAGGAGAAGTCTTCGTTATTTCCCTTAGAGTTATTCGAACTCTGATTTCCTCTACTTCGGCATTTTTCCATCTTTATTAAAAACTCTTCTCCCGGTGACGATACGAGCCCCTTTGGTATTACATCAACGCCCTAGCGATTCCGATGAAATTCGCACGTTACACACAACTCATAAAAACATTTTCCAAAATTACTCGGTCGCAGTGACTTACTAAGTCAACGCCAAACAGAAGAAAAGATTTCAACGAACACAAGAAAATTCAATAATTTTCTTTAAAAATCAAAGAAAATACGATTACTTGCATAAGGATCCACCATTTTTAAAAACGTCCTCTTCCAAACATTTATCAAAAACACTACCGGTTTTTAAAGACGACCAATTTATTTGAAACTACATCGCCCTTCCAAAACTATGCATAACTAGCTAGATTATGCATACTTGAGGATCAAGCAACAACAACCAACAAAACAGGACTCTTCCCGAATTATGCCTAGTTAGCTAAGCTGTGCATAATTGAGGATCGAGTGACAACACAAACATTATTATTACATACCAAACACGACTATGGAAGTTTTCGACCTAATCTTCAAAATAATTAAACCATTTGAAATGAAATTTGAAATGGGAAAATATTGTTACCACCGGTTTAAGAAACACATCCAACATTTTTCGTTCACTTTGGAAACATACCTTTTGCTTTGCCTTTTTATGAGAAAATAAATAAATAAATCGTCACCATTTGCATTTAGTTCACCAAAACATTTGACACACTCATACCTATTTTCACAATAGACTATTCACAAAATAACGGTAAGGTGGTTCATGATTAAAGATCATTGCAAGCACAACAAGTAATAAAATTAAGATCAATGAGATCGAACGAGGTAAACGAGCAATATATTTGCCAACGGAAATTAACTACATTAGAAATGAAAATACTTCAAATATATGACGAAAGTCTCAGGATAATAACAACGATCTACGAATACATGGAGTGAAAGTTGAATATCAACACAAGCGTCAAAAATAAAAATAAAAATAAAACAACGATCATAATTCCCATCGTCTCGAGTTGCACACACATTCCACGAAGTGTATACGGGAAGAGAAGAATAATCACTTGGTTAAATAGAAACAATTTCACCAGAAGGATCGAGTTCTTTCACCTCTACAATTTGGTAAAGCGGCTACGCCTCCTCGCTTTTGTTAAATATAAATAAACAACCACTCTAATGAAGATTTATAGCATCATTCAAGTAAATACATAATTTTTGGTTCCATTAACCGAAAGAAGAAAGTTACGGCGTCCATGATCATGACAAAATACACCGGGTGACATACCCTCATCATCAAGTACTAGCGATGTAGCGACACAAAAATAAATATAATAATAATGGTTTCATACCATAG
The DNA here is from genome assembly GCA_025667525.1 of Glebionis coronaria. Lineage (NCBI taxonomy): Eukaryota > Viridiplantae > Streptophyta > Magnoliopsida > Asterales > Asteraceae > Glebionis > Glebionis coronaria. The sequence continues at coordinate 8,518,819 of CM046878.1, read as the reverse complement.
ACAATATTAAAATGAACAATCACATGACGACTCATGTTTAGATACAGACTCACAAAATCAAAGAAGGGATGTCGGACGATCGAACCATCGTGACTCAAAACATTATATATACATCTTTATTAAATAATATTCAAGTAGGCGTGTGTTATATAATCCAGTTGCGTATAATAATTAGTGTTACCTTGTACATTGTAAAACCGAACATTTACACATTTTCAATTTGGGTTACATCATTAAATAATTTATACCTTTCATTTCTCAATCTATACAAAGTTTTTATTTCTGGAAAAATTTCAATCTATCGGAAATTATTAACATTAGTAGACGCGGTGACTCGGTTATCATAATTGACAAATCATTAGGTTTGAAAATCTCCATACTTGTGTCAAAACCTCATTAATTTTCATATCTTAAGTACCAAAAACATACGTAGTAAGAATTTCCCAAGTTTTACGTTTTTATTATTACGACTTATATTATCACATATATACACATATCCAACACGACTCATCCTAGTCCCATTAACTCTTAAAAATTCAACCTTTGACTTTTATTACACCCATGTTTTCCCCAAAACTGTTTTGTTAAATCATATTCGCGTAATTCGACTCAGATGATAAAGAGGTTTCACGTGGTATTATCTCGGATACTTACTGATTTTTGTCGAGACTTAAATCTCAATAATAATAATATAATAAACAATCAAAATGCTTATCTCAATAATTTTAAAATATATAAAATTCAACTTTTAATCCTTAGCCCATTGTCAAATGATTTTTAAAATTAACACATCTTGTCGCGGAATAAAACAAAAGATTTTTCAAACGATTTTAAACAAGCCTCATCAAATTACACATATTGATTCTCTATAATGACAATTAAACAAACAAATGATTTCCAATGACGTTCCATCAATGTTTAAAATTTTATTTCAAGCATTATAATTTCATACTTAAAGTGTATATTCCGATTTTATCCCAGTTTATTTACTACAACGAGTGACGAGTTCTAGTTTACACCAATGCATACGTATACATAACCTTATGTTTAAAATAAACCAATTTTTACAAAGTTTCTACCTCCAAAATATATGACCAATTTCTACTCTATATTACAAATTATGCCAAAAGTTTGCTACATTGACCCGAAAATTAATTCATACTAAATCCGAGTTACATATACTCAATAGTCATCTCGCAAATTTTATTATAAACTCCTTTCTCGAACTAATTTAAACAAATTCTTAACAAGTCCATCACAATCTTTTAGTATCAAATTTTAATATATGAAAACAAGGATTTTACGAGTAATAATAATTACTTATTACGATTTACCAACCAAGGTTGAAGGAAAATAATTTCACAATGTCCATTTATTCTCTACACGAATTTTACTTGTTACAAAACACATCATACGTCATTTTTATCCGAAAGTTTCATTCACCAAATATTAAATATATAAAACACTTTATGTTTAAATCATTCAATCAACAAAGTTCGATGCTTACTTAACTTGCACAAATGCCGGACCTCGTCATGTAAAATATTTACTTCAAAATAATGAAACAACAAAACAAAATGAAATAAATGGAACGAGAATACGTATGTCAACTAATTGTTGTTATCGGCCTCGGATGAGTCTCAAAATCGTACTCCACAAAATTAACACAAAAACCAACCAAATTCCAAGTTATCGCGCTTGTTCACAACGCTAGTCTATTTTTAAAACACATCTTTAAAATTCAAGTAGAACAGTAAACAACGATTAAATGGCAACACGCCTCAACCACGTTTCATAATATACACACATGATTCGCCGCCCCAATGTACGCATCGTCGATTATACTTCGTCTATGTTATAGTTACGTGAACTAACATATCAAACCCATTAGGAATAAAGTAAATAAAGTAATACGTAAGTAAATTACGTTTCAAAAGAAAATGTCCAAAATGACACATCACGGTGCGATAACGACAATCGAGATCGACCTAGTCGATATAAAATATGTTACGAAGTATCATTTACGTATCTAGAGTATCAAACGAGGTTCATATTCGGTTATTCGAACAATAAATTAATTATCAAGATTGATAATTTGCGGTGAGGCCGAATTCTCAACAAAACCGCATTATAACTTGTACGATAATCACTCAAGGACCATTGCTTCACGTGTAATGCCTTTAAACACCATAGTATGTACATACTTTTACATAAAAATCATTCCTACATACACGTAGGATTACAACGCGATGTTGCCATGTAATGCAATGTAGCCCGTTATGCCAATTACATGCAACATGTACGATAATCTTTACAGGAATTTGCAAATTACGATGATAAGTACTCAACGTACAAAACAATATATCTCAATATATATCTCAAAGTATTTACTTACTAAATACTTAGGGAATTCATATCAATTTCGAGGGATACATCTAAAATATAAAGCAATGCTAAAGAATTCTTACCGGAGCCATGCAGGATAGTTGTGTGTGCTTGGACCATTTCTTACGACACCAAAAGTTATAGTTTAGGATTTTCAAAAACGACCTAGTTCTCTATAACTCATGGCTCTGATACCAATCTGTAACACCCCCACAAATGCTATGCGCAGCGGAACTACAACATTGGGTGCTACACAGTATTCATTGCACACAAGATATATCAAACGACGCTAAAAAGACGCCAACTTAAAACTTGAATTAAAAATTGTTAGATGATACATGTCCACGGTTTTTCCAACCCCACTTGGTACAACAGAGTTTAGCGTTTTCGGTCCCCATGAATCTCAACCCAAAAATTTCAGTTTCACAACAACATTACATTAAACTTTAAAAATGTTTAAGTAGAAAAAGGAGGAAAAACAAGCGGACACCAAGCCATACACACAACATCCATCCCATGCATGCTCCATTCTACACTTCAGCGGTTACCTGAAACACATGCCAAAATTTTGGTCAACGAAAACGTTGAGTGGAATTTATAGGTTTTACAATCCATTTGAACGTATATAAAATAAAAACCATTCATGATCATTTATAGACTTGTCGATCAAACAATCTATATTCAGGATACTGACAATTGTGTTTAAGCTCATGACACTAATCCGTTAACTCAATCACCCGCGTAATAAATACCGGCGTGATTCAGATGAAACCAGTGCCCCTTCTAAAGGCATCAGTTGCAATTATACCTTATTTCTCATACAAAATAATCTACCGCAGAACTTACTCAACGTACAGCTTCTCGGCTAGCATTGGGTCGTTAGCCCCGTAGTACTACAAATTGCATAAGCGGCTATTTCCCCCTACTCGAGGGCAGGACAATAGTTAATAGTTCATGAATTTAGGGACTTTTGCAACTTTGGTACTCAACACAATTTCTAAGGCAACTTTCGGGTCTAACAATCATTCATGATATACGTTCCTTTTAAAAACTAGCATGCATTTCCCTCGCGGGTAAAACAATTTGAAATAAATATAAGCGAGGCTATAAATTCACACCTTATATATTAAGTAGTCGGTAGTTCGAGAGATGATCACTGACGACGATACGGATGCCCCGGGTAAATCAACACCTATCAACAAATAACGCGTAATGAGTAATCTCATTTTAAATACCTTACGGTACTGTATAACATACTTAGATACTAGTCACTTAGGACAATTATAACTCACGCCAAAAACAAAACGACAAGCATCACTCATTTTACACCATTCGTTCTCATTATTTACGCTATCTATTTTTACTCATTCTCGCCGGTACTTACCGAAAGTACGGGCTGTTTTACCATATTTAACCATACTTATAAAATTTGACAAAATTCTCAAAAATCCTATAAGACCTGTAGATGACATGTTTTTAACCCCAATAAAAGTTTTTACTTTTACGACTCGTTACTCGACGCTTTTCCAAAACTACATTTTACGGGCTGAAATTGCACTTCGACCAATTTTGACTTCATTGACCTATATGAAATGTACCTTTGACTTCTTTGACTCCTAAGTCAACTTATAGACTCATTTATACAGGTTTGTGACCAAATTTTGACCCTTGACCATTTACCAATTCATACTTGTGCTCCTCGGGATTTGACTAAAACTATACATAAATTCGGATTATGAAAGTCCTCGTCTCCCGGTACTCGATCTTTAAAACCTCATAACTTTTAGCTCGTTTTGAGTCACGGGCTCTACCTTATACCAAATTAAAGCTAAGAAGACCCTCTATGACTACATTTAGTTATCTAGACCTGTAGGAAAAATAATTTTTATAAAAAGATCTCAAACTTTCTGCCTAAATTTGACTACACCAAAATCATGCTTAAGCTCGATTCCAATCCTACTAATCACCACTAGGCTTCATCCTAAGCATTCCCAACCATATCCAAACACAAATTTCAGTCCCTACCCCTATTGATCAATCAACCTCATAATCCTAACATCTAAAAACAAACATGCAATCACTAATACCCATTCAAACACACCCAAAACACCCTTATAAACACAAACCCATGACATTTCATCAAACACCTTGAACACACCCAAAAACCCCCAAAAATTCGTGGCTTTAGGGGCTGTGGAACACAAGAATCATATACCCCATTATGTTTTATAGGTGAATTAACAATATATACACATGAATTAAACATGCATCACAACAATTAGCCTCAAAAACGAATTTGGATCATCTTGAAAATTTTTGGAAAATTTTTGTTAGTGCATGTGTAATCAAACCACGGATTAACACTCACCAATGGATTCTAAGAGGTGGTCTAAGGTTAGATTTTGTGAAAACCCAAGAAAAATGGTGGATGTGGTGGTGTTTGTGTTTTGGCCGTCGGCCTAAGGACAAAGAGAGAGAGTGGTTTGATTTATTTTTTTGAAATGTGACTATGTGTTTGTGTTTGTGTCACTTTGGGGCTTTTTGGTGGATTGGGAGGGACCATTTTGCAATATTTGGTTTCTTTTGGCCTTAAGTTAAAAACGTCCTCAAAACTTTGCGGTTTCGACTCATTTGTCAATTTTGAAAATTTTACGGGAGTCGGAAATCTTCCCGAACACTCCAAAATATTTTTGGGATACTTTAAATGTACTCGGAAGGCTATAAAACTCACCCGACTCAACTTAACACGAACCGTAATTAAAATTCTCGAAAAATTACATTATCGATAATTCGTCAATAATTATAGAAATTTGGGCATCCATCGGTATCGTAGTCGTTATCGGTTCTTCTTAAATCGTCAATCGTTAAATTACGACCGTAAACGTCGGTTTCAACTTAAACCGTCAAATATATAGCAAACGAAATTTCTTAAAAATTTCAAAAATATACGTAAAATAAGATTAATAAATGACGTTGGGCTCGGGATATCACATCCACAAGTGAGCCGCAACTCAAGAGAGATGCTCACACTGAACAGCTCTTGAGACAATAACTTAGCATCATACGGCACTTTCACGGGTGTTACAAAAAAGATTAGCCATGAATAAATAAGATAGTATAACATTGGAAATAGTTTAATATGAAAATTCAATACTTTACCAGGTCCTCCACTCTCTTGGTTAATAATCTCTGCATATAAAACTATTAATCTTACAAAATATAGACAACGAAATTTGTCTTGAAAAGTCCAACCTCTTCTTGAAGTTCCCTTAATTGCAATCTCACTGGTTCATGATATTTAAAGGTTAGCCTGGTTCCTGCATATGTTACAACCAACTTTAAGCACTATAATATCAGTAGTAAATGTGATGCTATTGTTACAACCAACTTTAACCACTTTAATATGTGGGATCCAAAATGTTTATAAATAACTTTTTTGTTGGATATGATTAAGAAAACCCCTTTAACAACTTTACAACGATATTTTGTTATCAAGCCATTTATCATATTCGCTACTGAAGTCTGACGTGCTGCTAAAAGGACTAATAGTTTGACTATTTTAACAATTTTTAACGCCCGCTGAGTAAGAGATTTAATTATCTGTTGGTGTATACTCAGTTGATTCAAATAAGACAATAGAGTGGAAATTGTCTACACTCAACTGCGTTTTTTCATTAGATTTACAAAAGAGCAGACAATCAGAAGGATTACCTAGCCGGTACTGTCAATTTCTGAAAATGTGACATGAAGCATACCGACACTTATACACCAGCAACTTTTGGAGAAAAATCAAAACAAAAACAGTCCTTATAGGGGGAGTTGTAATTGCCTTTTCTTGGAATGAAGCAGACCCCTGAACAATAACTCCACTCTCTTCAGCAAAGACAAACATAATAATATGTTTCATAAACAACTAAAAGAGACAAACATAGACGTTCACAAAATAAAAGGTGAAAAAATATTACCTCGAGGAGATTCAAAACTTGATTCTTTCTTTTTAGTAGTAGCTACCGGCTTCTTTGGTGCCTCCTACATAAATGAAAACATACCGAGAAATTAATAAACAAAGGATGCTGATAAATAATTGCATGTTTCTTCCACGACAACAAAGACAGGGCAGTTGGCGTACTTATTTTTATTATGTGGAAACTTCATGCCATGTGTTTTAGTTTATTACTGTATGTTATCATTGAATCAAAACGTCATACTAATTGATATCCGGAAGAAAAAAAAATCAATGTGAACAAACATACTCTAGTACGTAATAAATAAATACTAAATTGAAGTACTTACAAACAAAAATTGGATTTTGCAACTTATCTTATGGATGCATTTGTAGTAAGTGCGAAAGATTTAGTGCTAACATGAAAACATCAAGGTAAGCATGGTGTACGCAACGTTGTCACTGCTTCCATATATTGTTTTTGCCATATGTGAAACGAATTTAAGCTAAAACACATGTTCATAGCTCAATATATCAGCTCGTGATCATAAAAGAAACTATTAATGACATAAAAGTTGTAATTCAGAGTTAGTCGGTACTTTAGCTAATATATATGTAAAAGTCAAGCAACATTCCAACATGTTCATTTGTTTAATTTGAAGCAACTTACTGAGGTCATTGGGTGTATGCAATAACAAAAGATCTGTCAAGGGACTTGATTCTACGCATCCGAATGTCCTCTTGAAGTGAAGGTACGTTGTCATACGCATCATCACGTGTTCATCAATTTAATTAGCACCTTTCCAGTGTACAGTTGTACACAAACTTCATAATCAAGCTGTAAAATAATTAAAAGAAACAAACAAACTCAATACTTAATCTTTTGAGCACACTGATATATAATTATTACATAGATAACTCTCACTGATATAATTCCAAAGGGAAACTACCAATGTCTTGTTGAAGGGCTTAAAAAGTTATTCGTGCAATATTACTATACACTTTAAGTAAGAAATCCCAAACAGCCTTGGGAAGCTTAAAGGCTTCTCATTCATGTTTTTGAATCATAATGTTAAGTGCACGCCGCCGGTTGGCCCAAGGCAGACTTTAAGACAAAGCATAAAGCTGAATAAAAATATCCTAATGAGCCACATGGACCAACAAATGACAAGTTCTCAGTACATAAAAGTCAATCAAGATTATGTTAATATTTATTGAGAAAGGGGAAATTCACCTCACACGGGGAGGCATACTGTTTGCTTAGCTAAATTCATGTCGTTGTAGTTGCACAAGAACCCATTCTTCCCCGCAGCTATTGCAACAAAACTAACCTACTTCCTGTCTACATCAAGAAACAACTGCATGTTTGTATAAAAAAAAGTGCAAAACCCTACAACGATAGCGGCTGTAATAAGCAATTTGAGACTCCCACAAAACGAATTCAACTTTCAGTTTGATTTTAAAAAAAACTACTCTATATGTTTTTTAAATTGGTTAACAGCCATCTTATCAACAAATTAATTACTGTACTTACTGATTTCGCAATCACAGATATCAAATGAAAGCACAAAGAGTATAAATAACGCCCACCATAAGAAGATTGCAAGTGTTCTTCTCAAAACCTTTTTACGTCAAATTCTTGCTGTCATGGGCTACCGTTTAAAACTCAAACAAAATTTAACGACTGAAAACAAATGAGCAAGAAGGTTATTAGAATATGATCCAAACACCCTTTGAAGTTGCACATTTGCAGTACACAGACTCAAAACGGATTCTACGTTAGACCTTTTAATAGTCGACTCGCCTATGCTGTGACATGTCACTATGCAACACAGGTTGCCGGAAGTATAAAAAGTAGAAAGCTTTTTAGTAAACAGAAGGTGTAACTAATCAACGATAAGAATAATAGATGATAAATCAATTTTTACCTCATTTGAGTAAGTGCCTTTCATCTTTACGCTTAGTGCTAAGCGCTTGAACCTTGACCTCCATTATTAACTTCCACAACACTTTTGGATTCAGATTTGTCACGCATAGCATACATCTACTAAATAATGTTTCGGTTTTTCATAACCCTACATTTAGCAAAGGAGAGATGCTTGATTAAACAATCATGTACAAACACATTATGTACATTTTATTATGAGTTAATAAGGTGCCATTTGCATACTTTTTTGTAGCAATTTCATATAAATAAGCCATAATCTCAACTAAGCAACACCATAAGCATAAAAAAGTAACGCTACCAACTTAACTACAAAGAACGCAAGTCCACATCTCTTCATTCGTAACATCTAACACATAAAAATTCAATCTTTAATTATAAATAAACATATCCGTATTCCTAAAATACCACAAATACAAAAAGCCTTCAAGAGATCTACGATTGTTTAGAAAATTAATAAAAACCCATATTACCAAATTACAAAGAAACAATCTGATGGTTTATTCATCTATCATAATTTGAAAAAGAACTAAATTTGAATAAAAAAGAAACAAAGAAACCTACCAATAACCCAATGATGTAAGAACCCGAAAAAATCCCAAGTCTGGTGAGAATCTGGGCACCGTTATTACAATAAAAACATCAATGCAAGAGCATATACGAAAACAGACATCAAAGTGTGTATGTATTGTGAAGATTAACAATATAAATGTGAATAATAAAAAAACCTTTGATGAAAACGTGCTCTTGAATCTCACTCTTGAATCTTAACTGAATTAGTAATCGATTGAACGATTTGTGGGGTTGTGTTTAGGGTTTCGGGAAATTGTAATCGATTCTGTTGGATTGTATTTGTGAAGGATAGGTTTGGTTTTATGATTAAAGATACCATGGTTTTAATTTTAGTGTTTATCAATTTGATTGTGTGAGTGAATATCAAAAGTACTGGTCTGGTACAATGGTTGACAATCTTTGTGTGCGTTCTCAAGACCCACGTTCGATTCAGGGAAGTGATGAATTTTTGCAAAATTTCGAATTAATTTGAGTGCATGCTGACGTGGATTAGGAGCATGATTGCTGATGTGGCAAATCCCTCCTCTTATATATAATGTAAGATATATATATATATATATATATATATATATATATATATATATATATATATATATATATATATGTAAGAGTTATATGCAGAACCCATTTAAGTTGTAGAACTATGCAGAACTATTAAAATAAATTTTAACCATTAGATGAGTTTGATCAAAGGTTAAGATTAATAGTGCCAAAAGTGCAACTAAACAAAAGATATGGGTGTTCTTTTAGATATAAACAAATAACTGAAAGGGTATAATAGGTATCACACTTTTATTTATTTTTATCGTTAATTCATATTTTTGTCTCTCTATTAATTGTGTCAGATCTGAAAAAATCATTTTGCTATTGCTTTCTCTCCCACCCCAAACCCTAGCTAGCCGCACCACAAACCAACATAAATCTAAACAAACTGATCTCACTGTCACCACTACAATAGACCATCCATATCAATTAAAGTGTGTAGAGACCACCGAAACCATTACCGCTGCGATATATGGTTTGATCCGATCGCAACAAATCAAACTGATTTTTCGACACCACTGCAGTAAACAACCTCGTATCAACTAAAGTGTGTGGAAACTACCAAAACCATTACCTCCGTGAGGGATGGTTTGATTCGATCTCATTTGTATTATTTAGGGTTGCGACTTGGCGAGACCCATGTTCGGATCTGAAAAATATTGGTTTACTTCATCAATGTTCTATTGCAACAAACATGTCTCATCCAGTAAATTGAACGTATCCATCTTTCAATTTCTTATAGTAGTTTGTTATTTAGTTTTTTAATCTTGATGCCACATTGATTTTTTTTTTGCAATAATGATTATTAATTGGAGAATAAATGGTGATAAATGCAAAAGAACAAAGTCTCCTCATTTTGAACGAGCCACATGGTAGTATGATTTTTCTGGTATGCATTTATTGTTCCAAGATTGTTTGATTACCTTTTTCTGATGTGCATTTATTGTTCCAAGATTGTTAAGGTAAAAAATTTAATAAGAAAACTTTTTATACGTCGTGTAAAGTTATTAGAATATGAGCAAATATGGTCGTTATTGTATACATTTTATAATCATGTATGAATGTTAGATTACTTTTGTAACTGGTTGTGTTTTTTTATGGTTGTGTTTGCATAAAGCTTTGTGTAAATTAATATCGTCGATTTGTTTTCCTGAATCATTATGATGTTTCATTGTAGTTTTTGTTCTATAGAAGTCAAGCTTGCTCAAAGATTACTTTTATAACTGGGAGTTCAATACAGTTCTTTTAATACGCTTATACATGTACTCACCAATGTAACATTGATGGCGTGCATTGATGTTTTCAGTCGTGGACATATGTTTTTAGAATGCGTGCATTAATGTTTTCAGTTTAGACATACTTTTTTTGAAAAGTGTATTGATGTTTTAGTCTAAAACATATCTTTTTTAGAATGCGTGCATTGATGGTGCTTTTTAGTTTTATTTTATCAACTAGTTTAAAAATTAATTTAGCATTGCATTATTAGATCTAATAAGTCTATTTGTTTTTCCAGTGAGAATGGCTCATTCATAAGGACATGTGTGACGAAGATGATCGACATGTGCAATTATGTTCTCGAATGGCGTGCATTTATGTTCTCGAAGAGTGCATGTATGTTTCTAAAAGAGTGCATCCATGTTTTTGAATAAACTATGCATCTATTTTTAAGAAGTTACATTTGTATTTCAATTGTACTTTGCTTTGTATTATTTTTGTGTATGATATTTATGTTCTTATTTTGTAATAAATTTAGAAGTTACATGTTTTTAAGGATATGTACACTAAAACATATATGCAATTAATATTTCAAACTAAATAATTTTGGTTTCCAAACTAAATAAAACATATGTAAATTTACGATATAAATAAAACATATATGCAATGTTAGAAAAATAAATAAAGAAAAAAAATTGAAATTCCAAAATTCAAGAAATTTATAAAAAGTTTTTTAATAACAAATTCAAAAACAAATTGAAAATGCATTTTACTATTTTACCCTTTTGAATTAAATAAAAAGATTTAATAATACTAATTTCTTATTGGTCCAGAATAGTTCTGCATAGTTCTACACCTAAAATGAGTTCTGCATATAACTCGTCCCTATATATATATATATATATATATATATATATATATATATATATATATATATATATATATATATATATATATATATATATATATATATATATATATATATATATATATATATATATATATATATAGAGAGAGAGAGAGAGAGAGAGAGAGAGAGAGAGAGAGAGTTATGATCTAATAAGAAGATTAACAAAAATGAGAAGGATGAGAAGAAAGCACAACCACTTATTTTAGATGCACCTACAAAATCTCCTGCATCTCCCCTTAAAATTCTCACTCTTATTTAAAATGTGTGGTCCAGAGTTCTTCTTATTCTTCTTATTTTTATTTCTCTTTTTACTGGATCGCTACTATATATATATATATATATATATATATATATATATATATATATATATATATATATATATATATATATATATATATATATATATATATATATATATATATATATATATATATATATATATATATATATATATATATATATATATATATATATATATATATATATATATATATATATATATATAACAAATAAAATGATATTTGTATTAAAGGCAATTGGTATTATTTTCTTAGTAGGACTAAGCCACCGACATATGGATGTATATATATTAAATTGCTTTTGGTCATTAGAAGATATATATATATATATATCGAGATTCCTAGGACAAAAAGATATAAAAGCAATTGGTGATATCTACGACTAATACAATAAAGATTCCTTACTGTGAATTGCAATTAGTTGTTTGGTTTTGTACGAATATTATTAATACCTTAACGGTTATTAATATTGGATTTATTTGTTTTAAGAAAACAAATATTTATTAGTTTATCACGATTTGGTACTAGCATATTTAATTGTTTGCTATAACGTATTGTGTGCGGAATTTTAGAGAGATCATTGTTTGATCTTTGGATTTTTGTTTATATTAGTGGTTCGATAAGTGATTTATTCATTGCTAAAAGATACGCCATTTTTTATCGTTTATGTTAATTACTTGCATATACGTGATCCTATATTCCGCTGCATACTCGTGTATATTAATATGGTTAATATGGATAAAGGTTTTTATAAATTCGAATAGTATTAAGCCAGTCGGTGTCCATTCTACTTGATTAATCGCATTCATAGCAGCCCACTCTAATTGGATGGAGGCTATGACTTACTGCAAGGTTCTTCCATGACAATGAATGTAAGGTCATCTATGTCACAGCATGATTGACGTCACCTAATGTATCACAACCACAAAATATCACAGCTTCCTGCGTCCGTTTTTCTTTATCGTCGAAACTCGATGATGTTAAAGGAGACGATTTTTAGATGATGATCAACTTCTCAGTGAGAAAATATAAACACTTTCGTAGGATAAGATTAGCGACTACTATGAACACAAGTACTAACAAAAAAAAGATATACAGTACATGGCATTCAAAAATTCCTTCGATGAATAGATTAGATATTGTGTACGAGTCCTTTTCAAGAGCAGATAACAAGGTCATCAAAGAAATGGCGAAACACCATTGCGAACATATATGAGTATCGCAGAATCCTACTACCACTACCGTATGGCTTGTTCAAGTACAAATACAATTAAACAATCATAATAAGAGTATAGAGCCCATCTCTCATAAGTACATAAAATCCACAAACAACGTTTATCAACAAGTCAGAAGGGCCTAAGTAACATGACCGACTTGTATAACTATTCAAGTTATCAAACAGTTGCCATACTCCCCACCTCGCATATGGAGTAGAAATCTCAAACTCTATGATCAAAAAATTTACCTTCTTCGTAGTTACTCCTAAGTCCTAACGTTTATTAAACTATAAACACCTCCTATATAAAAGACCAGTCCTCACGAAGCTCAATGTAAACGATGCACGAAGCAACAAAATAATAAAATCGAAACGTATGGAACTAGTCCTCGAGTTTATCGGTGGTTGACTTAGCAATGGAACGATAGCCAAGAGACTATTCGGAAAAAAAATTCATTAACAGTTTTCGAAAAAAATTCTTAGGTTGTTGTTTAAAGCCATAATCGATGTTCATTGTATGCCTTTTGAAAAATTTCCCAACAGAAAATGAGCTTTTCAAAAGGATGCTAGGTATAAATCATTAGTTGTCACATTAAACGTACAGATAAAATAAAATATTCATTATACATTACAAATCACCCAATCTAGAAAGGCAGAGAACATGAACCTTCACTTGTACAAATTTTTTTATCACAATCTGGGTGTCACATACAATAAAAGCCTTTTACTGATACTCAAAGGTAAAATGAACTTAACTCATACTGGAAATACTTTTACACTGGCCTAAACTCCAGGCCACATACAACGAGGCCAGACATAATTCCATCAAGACTTCTAAAATTCATAAGAATAGAAAGAGAATCATCCTTAAACTCACGAGTTGAGTTAAATTTCCACACTTGAATCTCCATCCATCCATCTTCCCTTTGTTTTGGAACCCGGGTGATACCATTTATGTTCAATGGGCTTGGGGTTACAAAATATACAAATTCAGCCTCATTGTTTTCTTTGTGAAGTACGTCGCGTACTTTCACCGGACAATGCAGCCCCTGGCATTTTTCTGAAAGCTTGAACACAAGGTAACACACGTATTCTGTATCTTGTGACAACATCTGACTTTTGATTGTGCATGCGATTTGAAATACTTGTTGTGGTAAAAGCTTAATCACCCTTCGAAATCTGCATGGCCCATATATGAATATAATTAGATACTTTATATATAGAGTATAACTCCAAGACACTTATACCGACTCCAATAAGTGAAACTATTCCCTATATTAACGGATTTTCAATATTTTCTTAGATAACAAAGAAGGTTAAAAGAACATAGAATGTACAACTAGGAAAGCGTTCAAAGAAATATGTAGCAAAAATTTGTTCAAGAGAATAAAACCTGGACTGGGATGATGGCATTGAAGTAAAATTATTTGCATTTGAAGATTTGTATAAAGACGCCTTTGCCGATACCATAAGAAGTTTTTTTCCATTTACTTCGCCTAACCAGAAGAGCTCGTCATAGGTTTTGTATATCTTAAAAATTTCTTCAAAGTTAATTGGCAATTGTTGAACCAGATCCATATTAATATTGGATTTCAAGACTTGTTGGACATTCTTCAACTTGCCCAAATTTTCATGTTTCACCTGTATACAAATCATATCATATCATATGTATATAGCATGGAATTTTTCCATGCATCCATCTCCTTATTACACAACATACTTAAAGAAATTGACCAAGGAACCAAGGAATATTTTCAAAATTACCTTGTCAATGGCTCGAAATTCAATGCCTTCAATATATATTCCGTAGTCTCCACGATAGTAGGGTGAAAAGCTCTCTAGTAGAAACTTATAAGCAACATCCTCGTTTTGATTTGAGTATCGGTTCAACTCAATCATCATCCAGTCATTGTCTCTCTTTGTTGCAAAATATGCATGTAAACTTTCACGTCCCTTTCTATACTTTAGGTTAACATACATAGGTTTACTTGACAAGTCTTCAAAATCAGAAAATTTGAAGACCAGAAAGGCCCCATAATCTACATTGGGAGACAAAAATTGAGTTTTCGCCTTGATCTCGATGTTCAAGTTAGAAATATCCAACATCTCCACTACTGTCCCGAACCTGCACATATTATTGATTTACATGTTCAATGATCATAGCTTTTGTTTCCTAAAATATACACTTCTATTGTTAAATTTAATATATCTTTTGGCGCAAAAATACTGCCATAAATTCATATTTCTAGGACAAGTATAAATTGAAAAATTAATTTTGTGTTGTAATTATATTATTTTCTGATTGAAGCTTTTAAGTTTCTAGTATAATACTACAAAATAGATTAGCAAAATGGCTAGCAATATTTGTAGTTCATGGTTGTGAGAGCAGAGGAGCCGAAACTGGGACATAACTCACCCACCTATCGAGAAAAAAAATATAAAGCTATATCTATATAAACTAGGAATATATTGAAAAGAAAAGTTGCAAAACAATTGCATGGTTCCAGGTTCTACGAGTCTCATATATGAACCTAATAGATGCCCAATATGAGGTTGGTCCGTGCACGCTATTTACAATAAGGACCAAAATTGTCAATGTGTATGGACTAATTTCTTGCTCTTCAAAAGGACCATGAATCTAATTGACATAAAAAAAGGATTCTATTCTCAAATTTTGAAAACCCATCCTTTTGATGAGCAAAAATGTACTTCTACGCAAAATTTCAAATTATGTAAGGGTTGATATAAACAGAGGCTACTGAGATTTCATGTTTTTCCTCAAGTAGGTTAGAATAATGTTTTTTTCTTCACATAGATTACTGAACTTATGAAGCATGACATTTGCGTTGCTAAACATATATAAACTATAAACAATACATAGAGACCACCGACTAATGAAACACAACATTTATGTTATTTAACTTATGAAAACATATATGTTTAGGTCACTTGTACTATCACTCAAAATTTGAATAATGATATAGATGTCATTTTCTAACCAATAGCATTATAAGCACAACACCGAATCCCCCTTTTGGTGGAATCTAGTAAACTTTACCAAACCCCGACCTAATAACCTATAACTTTTTCCTCGACTAATAAAGGAAACAAATTAGCGTTACGAATATCAAAATACATAGGTACATTGACTAGTTAATATGCTACGTTTAACATTTAGTAAAGATAGACATAAACACTTAGGTACCAAAAAAGGTGGAGAGAAAGAGAGAATGACCTTGATTCTGGAAGAGAGTGCCAATTATGTGGACAACTCTTTGTGTACGAAAATGTTGTCGCTGATACCATTTCACTTCTCTCTCCACTACTGTCGAGTGACAACAACTGTTACAAAAAAATGAAAAAAACAGATTTACCTTATATAATGTGTAAATTTAGTTCCTTAATAAATGTAACATATAACACAAAACAACTAGGATATGACAATGGACTCATTACCACTATGTCCTGTTGAAGGAGAATTCCTTCAGAAAAGTTGTTGTAAATTTCCTTCTTCTTTTTAGTAGAATATTCCTCTGGGCACTTTGACATTTGGATTATTTGTTTATAGTCTGTGGGCAACTTGGGCTCCCATATCTCATAATCCTCCTATATATAAATTAAACAAATATTTAACTTATATTTCGAAGTTCAAACAATTGAATTTACATCTTATTTCTAGATCCTTTAAACTTCTTTACTTTTTCATTTTGAGATTTGATTAATATTTAATTTTGGATGATATAGTACAAAATGTCTTTCAAATTTATAATTCTCTCATCATATGTTTTTATGTTCTACAATACCTTATTCAGATTATAAAAGTTTTTGTTTATGTACTTCTTTAACCAGAAAATATACATGTAATAGTATAGATACATATGCGTCACAAGTTTTCAGTTTTATGAAAACTATAAAAACTTACTTGTATTTCGAATGCTCTCTTTAGTTGTAGCACCACTTCAGCAGCTGTTGGCCGTCTTTCTCTCCTGTGATGTAAGCACTGATACGCGATTCTTGCAAATGTTAAAAGTGACTCAGGCTCAATCTGTTCCTTAATACCCTCAAATACAAACTCATCCAGTTTTCCAACTTTATAGCGATTTTTAGCCAAAAAGGGTAAATATAGAAACTCATCATCTAGTTTTACAGACGATAGTTTCCCACACAATATGTCAAATAAAACGGTACCTAATGAAATTACATCAGATTCTTTTGTAAAGAAGTGCGCTTTTGAGCATAGCGGGTCAGTATAGCCAATTGTACCTACAACATCATCAATAACAGAGTCTATATTCTGATTTGATGGACATGCTACGGAAAGCCCAAAACCAGTGATTTTTGCTTTCCAATCATCAAAGAGTAGAATGTTGCTGCTTTTGATGTCCCTGTGTATCAACACTTCTTGATTTGCATCAGTTGCATGCAGGAAAGTTAACCCGCTTGCAATATCTATGCATATTTTAAGACGCGACAACCAGGTAAGACTAGCATCATTCAAGTGTCCATCAAGACTTCCCTTAGAGGGAAACTCATGAACAATGATTTTTTCAGCCTCTTCATCACAAAATCCTACGAGACCAATCACATTCTCATGTTTATACTTCAAAGGGATATCTAGCTCTCTAAAAAATCTAGCTTCTTCGACACCAAATAACGCTCTATCCAACCGCTTTGCAACTATGCTGGTACTTCCATTAGCCTGAGCAACTTCTCCTTTGTATAGATTCCCAAAACCTCCTCTTCCAATGAGATTGTCGAGGTTATGCGTGGCCATATTAATGTCTGCAAGTGACATTTTGAAGTTTTCCTTCTGGCTTTTTTCCTGTGAATCATTGGGTAGTCAATCGATTTGATAAGTAGTTTTTTTTTTAAAATTAAACGGATTGCTGTAAAAAATTCCTTTAAATTGCTATTTTGAGTTTTTAGTTTCTAATTCTCTTGGCTTTAAACTGACCTACTCCTATAGAAGTAAATATTATGCTTAATTACCAAGAATATATTGTGCTTAATTACAAATAACCGAGAAGACATACAAAAGGGTAAAGTTATAAAAAAGAATTTAAAAGAACTAGCGGGTAAACTAATCTATTTTTTGTTAATTAGGATCAAAATACTAGGATTAAAAACATGTTTATATTTATCAGTCATTCTCCTTAGGCACCAAAACATTTGTTTTGATTGTTAAACGAGTGAGTTTCATTCAGTTTTTACGTCAATGTATTATGTACATATTATTTTAGGGTGTTATAACTTAATTGGATAGCGTCTGAGTGAAGATAATTCAGTTAAAAAAATACGTTTATATTCTGTTCATACAGTTTCGCATAGACAAAGTGTAATGGATGAGATATCACATATATTATTACCATGGGATAAGAATATGACTTACCTCAGCTTGTAACACTTTTTTGAGTTCCTGGATGACTTCATCCATTTCTGGACGTCGCTTTTGAGTTTCCGCGAGACATCTATATGCAATTCTAAAAAATATCTCCAAAGAATCTTTGTTGGGTCCTTTGCTTTGAGAAAACACTTGTCCATTGCCATCTTCTCTTATCTTGTGATCAACAATTTCCATTAGTGTTCCACTTTCAAAATGATGCCGTGCAATGGGTGCAAGCCCCTTCTTATTGACGTTTGTGTAATTACGATCATAGGCCAACTTCCCGGTCAAGATCTCGAATAACACTACTCCAAATGAGTAAATGTCTGATTTCTTATTCAGCTTGCCGGACTTCTCATATTCTGGATCTAAGTACATATTTGTACCCGCAATTGTGGATGCATTGAGAGTGCTGGCCTCTTGACTTTCTGGGTGGATTTTCGATAGCCCAAAATCAGCAATCTTCGCCTCCCAACTTTCGGTCAACAGAATATTCGCACTCTTGATGTCACGGTGGATTATCTTTTTTTTGTCCTGATCCGTGTTGGTGTGAATGTATTTCAAGCCATGTGCTATATTCAGACATATTTTTATGCGTTGCATCCACGTAAGATTAGTCTCATTGCTTTCCATACAATCTTCCAGACTTCCCCTAGTCGCATACTCGTATATGAGGATCATGTGATCAAGACTTTCATCGCAGAAACCAAGAAGAGAGATTACATTGGCATGTTTACATCTAGTTAAAGTTTCAATTTCAGTATCGAACCCTTGTTCACCTTTTGGATTGAAAATGTGCTTTATCGCCACGGTGCTTCGTTTCTTCGGAAGATCAGATTTATCAATACCTTCTATCAAAGAGGAATTACAGCCATCAAAATGTTCAAGTTGTGCTTTGTATACTCTACCGAATCCACCAAACCCAATGCAATATTTTTCAGCGAAATTCTTGGTAGCCAACTTTATTTCGCTAAGTCCAATCTTCAAGTGTTCCAAGCTCTTCCCCTGCAATTATTAAGATACTGATATTTTAGACGTACGAAATTAACATTTGAAAATGTTCCAAAGTAATAACTAATTTGTTTGTGCCTTTCGGAACAAATAATAATCTGTTTGTGCTGTATTAGTTTTCCTTTCTTTTTTGAAAAAGAACTAGTGCCTTGAGAACTTTTTAGCCCGCGCATACAAAGAGCTTGAATTTTCATGCCGGAACTGAAATTTACAAATTGTAAAATTTGCTATTATGAACGTTCGGATATTATATTATAACTATTATACATTTATGGAAGACAATTGCTACAGTGTTTTTATAGTTTTTTATTCTACTTTGGCGGGAAACGTTTTTATACACATGTCATGCACCCTTATCTGCGCAATGCAACTACCCACGAATATATATCCCCTTCTCTGGCTATCCAGAACTTTCTTGCTCTCTCTACAAACCTAGAAGCCATCAATATCAAATCTTTCTTTCTCCATCTCTCTACTAAATTACTCATGCTCATACACGGTTGTAAACATAAACACAAGGAAATAAGGTGCGTTCTTTTATGTATGCAATGTACGTAGTATTTGTTTTAAAAATATTAATGAGTATTTGATTTTATGATTTTAAATCCTACCTTCTTAAATTGGATATTTGTTCATTCTAAGTATTCATGTTTTAGGTTCATTGGTTGTGGCATCCTAAAATTAGTAGCTTTATTGAGGTAATTAAATATTATTTTTTTCAATTTGGGAATATGATTTATCTAAATTATGGATCATGGGTGTGAAAAAGTTTTCATTTTAATTAGTATTGCTTCTTTGTTTGTGCAGATGAGACACAGGAATGTAGCTGGGAACTTTATATAAGAAGTCTAAAGTTGACCAAGGAAATGTGATTATTTAATATTAAATTTCATATGTATTATCATAAGGTAATATATTGTTTGTTTTAGGAGTTTGTTAATGAGTTAACTGTACTTCGTTGAATATCTTATAATCACATTTTTAATGGTTAGATGTGTTTGTTTCGTATTAAGATGTCACACAAAACATGTAGGTACATGTACTATGGAGTAAGAGATCCAATGCCTAAGATCTCTGGGGTTGGGAAACTAGATTGTATTTGATTGTTGCAAATGCATAGTAGCGACTCATATGTTCAGAGCAGGTTGTCTTGGTGGCGAACCTTTCTTTGTGGCTAGGGAACCCGAAAATCCAAAAGCCGATGAGGATGATATATGGGTACGTAACTTCTTATGTCCATAATGAGAACACATGTGAGTCGAGGTTTGTGGTAATGGATGCCAAGTCACCTACACTCGAGATTGTTGTTAATGTAAAGCTGCCCCATTGGTTGCCTTATGGCTGCAAGGTAGCATTCAGTGGGATTATTCAAATTCACACTATAGTATATGTTTCAACACATTCATTCTTAGGAAAGAAAATATATGTTGCGTGCACTACATCTTTGTTTTTGAGGCCGATATATTTTAAGCTGCATTACTCGCGTAATCATGTTGTAATAGGATATGGATATTTTTTTTAATAGATCACGCAATGTGCACATATATTCTTCGAAGACGCGCATCAATGTTTTGGAGACGTGCATCAATGTTTTGGGCGCGTGCATCAATGTTTGGGCGTGTGCATACATGTTCTTAAAAGGGCATGTATATTTATTCAACAAAATACTTGTCCATGAATTGTAGTTAATTTGATATTAAAATTTATATACTCTTCATGTTTTTGATTTATTTTAAATTTTTAGAGATTACATATTTACATGTGTATGTTCAAATTTTGGTTATAAAGAAAACATTAATGTACGAGAACAAAGAAAACTAATGTACAAGAATAAAGAAAACATTAACGTACAAGAATAAAAAAAACATGTATGTGCAATTAACGTAATACAAGTTTGACGTGTAGCCAATTGTACACGAGACATACGTTAATATACAAGAATAAAGAAAACATTTATGCACTTGATTTTGTATAAAAACATGTCTATTGAAGAGTTCAAAAAGTTGCTTAAAACATGTTTACTGAAAAAAATATATAAGTAAAAAAAATTCCAAAAAAAAAACCTTATAAAAACGTTTTTTTAATTTAAAAAATCACAAATAATAAAGAAAATATGTTTTACTATTATACCCTTTTGAATAAATTTTGATTGGCTTATTAAAGTTCTGCATAATTCTACACCTAAAATGAGTTTTGCATATAACTCGACTATATATATATATATATATATATATATATATATATATATATATATATATATATATATATATATATATATATATATATATATATATATATATATATATAGTGAGGTTATTTTCAGAACCAAATAAATGTACAGAACTGCGAGAACCATCTTTTTACTTTTAAAATGCACATGTATATTCATCGGGTTAGTTCATTATGTAGAAATACATGAATTTTCATTGTCGTATGTCATTGGGAACATGTATCCTAGGACCATGCACGTGTATTTGTTTTGTATGTATAATAACTATCTTTTCGTTGGATAATATGAAAACACATGTGCACTCTTCATATCGCCCATCATACACGGATCTATAACCAATAAAACAATTATTAAATTTTAATTTAAACATAATAATGAATATATATATGCATTATTAATAGTATAAAGGTGGTTCTCGCAGTTCTGTACATTTATTTGATTCTGAAAATAACCTTACACTATATATATATATATATATATATATATATATATATATATATATATATATAGTAGGGATCCAGTAAGAAGAAAAAATAAAATGAGAAGAACAAGAAGAAATCCTGACCACAATTCGACAAAGGAAGGAGAATTTTAAGGGGAGATGCATCTGACTTTATAGGTGCATCTGAAATGTGTGGCTGTGATTTCTTCTCATTCTTCTCATTTTACTTAATCTTCTTATCTGATCCTAACTCTATATATATATATATATATATATATATATATATATATATATATATATATATATATATATATATATATATATATATATATATATATATATATATATATATATATATATATATATATATATATATATATATATATAGAGAGAGAGAGAGAGAGAGAGAGAGAGTTAGGATCAAATAAGAAGATTAAGTAAAATGAGAAGAAACCACAACCACACATTTCAGATGCACCTACAAAGTCAGATGCATCTCCCATTAAAATTCTCCTTCCTTTGTGGAATTTGTGATCAGGATTTCTTCTTGTTCTTCTCATTTTATTTTTTCTCCTTACTGGATCCCTACTCTCTCTCTCTCTCTCTCTCTCTCTCTCTCTCTCTCTATATATATATATATATATATATATATATATATATATATATATATATATATATATATATATATATATATATATATAGTAAGGATCCAATGAGAAGAAACTTAAAATAAGAAGTGGTGAGAAGAGATTAAAACCACACATTTGAGATGCAACGACTTGCATTAGATGCATTTCTATTCATGTAGATACATGATCTTGAGTTTCGAAAGTTAATTTGATGTGTAGATGGTACAAATTGATTTTCATGATTTGGGCACGTGTAGAGGAACAAAAATATAGATAAATCATGAAATGCATCTAATATATGTATATGCATCTAACTAAAAGCAATAAAACATGTTATGATGCATTATAATGCATCTAAGATTATAAAGATGCATCTCGAATATGCGGTTATAGTTTCTTCTTATCCTTCTTATTTTAAGGTTTCTTCTCATTTGATTCTTAACTCTATATATATATATATATATATATATATATATATATATATATATATATATATATATATATATATATATATATATATATATATATATATATATATATATATATATATATATATATATATAGTTAGAATCAAATAAAATGTGAATATAAAATTATATATTCAAGTAATAAGTGTATTCATTATATTAGTATTCATTAATTTTGTAAAAAAATTAGGATTGAATGACATTTGTAAAATATGTTGTTTTATTTGTAAATAATTATAATGAGAGGTCTTAATTATATTATTAAATGTAATATGTTGATGTATTAAATGGTATTAATTATGTCTTAAAATGTTTATTATTATTACTTTTGATTTTTAAAGCTAATTTTGTTTTACATGAAGCATTACTAGATATTACTAGATGTAATTTGATTTTTAAACACTTCCAAAAATAAAAGCGAAGTCTTTTTAATATATTTTTAACATATAGTAGTAAAGAGATATATATAATACCTTCAAAACTGTCTTTGTCTTGTACCAAATGACTTGATAACAGCCAAATGACTTGACCCCATTTTCCATAAGAAAAATAAAGCCTACTCGTTTTTTGTGACAATAAGTTTATACAAGACGAGAACTTCAGGTTCTAACAACTTGAACAATGAGAAAACCTATTAACTTAAAAAGTAGATAGTAAAAAACATAGACATGTTATTTAATTTTTTTTGACAGATTGTGTTAATTTTATACCATTAGTATTTTAGCGTGTTAAAGATTGTTTAAAAAATTATTCCATGATTTTGAAAAACCTGTTTTGGATAGACTCAAAAGCAAAAGTAATGAAAATCATAATTTTAAATAAAACAAATGGACTACATAATTTATGTATTAAGTAATTACCTTATGATGAGTAGATGATGTATCGTCAGCTTCGGCTGAAACTCTGGAGTGTTCCCTAAACTGCAATAACGAGTGAGATGTAAATAAATCAATATTGTATATAGTAATTATGTACATAGAAGGATGAAAGCTAACAAAAATATATCTTACGACATTTTCACGTTTGAATTGAAGTTCCAGAGCTTTTTCAAGCCTTGTGATAATGTCATCTATATTTGGACGTTTCCGTCCTTCTTTATTCAAGCAGTCATACGCTATTTCCGCAAAAATGTCGAGTGATTGCGGATCCATTTGCTTCCAGAGGTCCGGATCAATTAAATCATTTAGCATCTTCTCTCGATAATGGAAAATGGCAACTGGATCCAAAAACTTATTATCTTGGTCGTCGACAATTATTGCTCTCCTGCTATACAGTAGTTCAAACAATACCATCCCGAAGGAGTATATGTCTGACTTGTGGTTAACACTTTTAGTCTCTAAATATGTCGGGTCTGCATACCCATATGCATATTGAAGTGTGTCATTATGGAATGAATTGTGCCTTTCAGATGCTTTAATCATCATACAACGTTCAAAATTTGATAACTTTGGTTCCCAGTCATCATTTAAGAGAACTGTGCCACTGCTAATGTTACGGTGTATTACACTAAAATCGCGATGCTCATCGTAATGAACGTACCTCAATGCATTCGCGATACAAACACATATCTCCAATCTTCGCACCCATGTCAATAACATCGGATCACTTAGATAATCGTTGAGACGTCCCTTGGTCTCGTTCCTGTTAATAATGATGATATTCTCGTCACTCTCATCACAAAACCCAACAATAGAAACCAAATTCTTATGCTTAAGACTAGAAAGCATGATAATCTCCATCCAAAACTGTTGTTCGCCATTCTTCCATTCTTTATTTAACCTCCGAACAGTGACATAAATCAGCTCACCAGACCACAGAAGTTGTCCCTTGTACTCCTTTGCAAACCCACTTTTGCTAAAGAGATTTTCTTCAGCGAAGTTGTTCGTCGCGATTACGATATTTTCAAGGGGAACTTTTAGGTAAGAAAGATCCTTTGGCGAAGACATTTTCTGTTATTGAAGTGAAAACGTGAGTTACAAAAAGGGAGATCTGTTACATATGGTCAATTAATACAGAAGTTAACACAAAGTGAGCTGATGCATGTATGTATTAGCAAGTACAGGAGAAAACTAAAATTGGTTCAACAGTTACAACTTACAAGTATAAAATATCAATTGTAAAACCTAATTTTTCACACTAAAGGAAGTGTGGAATAAATGTGGTATCGATGTGTATACTTTTATGTCCGATATGTGATGACGTGGTGGAATCGCTGGATCGTACAGTTCTGTTATGTTCTCGTGCGTTAAACGTATGGCAAATGGTGTACGTACAGTCCCAAAATTATTTTCCACCTTTCCTTTTCTGATTTTCTCAAAATTATTTTTCACTTCTAAAAATAAATAGAGAATTTAGTTCGAATTTACCATGCACTTGTGGTTATTATTACAAATATTAAAAAAGTTTTAAATTAATTAGTTAAGGGTAAAAAGGTTATTCTGTAAAAAGTCTGAAAAAAAAAAGCTGTAATAATTATATTTTTTTTAAACCGTAGAATTCTTATTTTAGTTATTTATTGATATTATTATTATCATTATAATTATTAAATTAAATTAATCCCACACAAAAACTCTATATGCGCGAGATTGTGAATATTAAAATGAAAGCATTTTTTAAGTTGAAATCATCGCAAACTTTAATGCAATGCCTCATAATATATATCCGGAAATTATTAATTATACAATACGCTTTAAATACCTCGTAAATAACATTAGCCAAACACATTACCCTTCCCAAACAGTTAGGTGTACTGTACATTTAGGGGCCGTTTGGTTTGAAGTCGAGTTTACTTTAAGTGTGAGTTTTTAAAATTAGTGGTTTATGATTGCGTAGGTTTGAAAGTAAGTAAGGAGAGAGAAAAATAACATTTATATTAAAAAATATACATTTTATTACACCTTTCGTCCTAAATTAATAGTCCCCCGATAAAAAACACATTGTTTTCGAAAACATTACTATCACTGCATTCTCTCTCTTACTTTTTTGCAAAATGACACTCTAACCCTTATACAATTAATTAAAACTTTATACATAATTTGTAATTTCTAGTACCACTAAGTGCAATATGGTAAATTCGTTACATTACTTACATTTATTTTTGAAAAGGGACTATAATTTTGGGACGTCCTAAAATCGTATAAGGGACTATAAATTTGGGATGGAGGGAGTAACCAATTATGTTAAAATATATTATTCTTGGCATAAAAGACAAAATCAATAACTCAATTGAGTGGCTGGTAATTTTTTTAAATTATAAAAAGATCTATTATATCAATAGATAGGCAAAAGCCACCACTGCATATGGATTTGAGTTTTGGGGATACAAGAGCTCGTGAGACCAAAAAGAAGTCTACGTTGCCAATCTTCGTCTTACAATTAATTAGTCAATACTTATAAAAGAGTCATCTTTTGGTATTTTATAATGTTACAACTTTGTAAACTCATAAAATTCAGGACAAAAAACAATGCCACAAACCCCTATAAATATTAGTAGTATTTTGGAAATAGTTCTCTACCTCAGATATAGTATCAGTTTAAACACAATTTCATAAATATATGTAGTACAAAGGCTGAACTCAATTCAACATCAGTTTATGTGAGGTTTGATTAGGTTAAAAGTATTTGGGTTGGTGTATTTGGACGGCTAAGAGCCTAAGATCATAGATTTATTTGTATGAAGGAACAAAATGGATGCTTTTTGTGCTAAAGATTGCCTTGTTTTTAAAAATGCAAAGGGCTAACATTAATATGAATTACTAATAAATATGACAGAACCTTGAAAGAAAAAAAGGACTTACAGGCCAAATTTCAGGTGGCAACTGAATTTCCAAGGCTTTCTCAAGTCTTTTGACAATCTCTTCTATATCCGGACGTTGCGACCATTCTTCCTTTAAGCAGTCATATGCCGTCTTTGAGAAAATGGTGAATGATACCGGATCCATTTGTTCCCACAGATTCGGATCAATCAGAGCATCTAGTTTTTTCTCTTTGTAATGAAGAATGGCCTCTAGAGCAAAATGCTTGTTAGTGTCGCTGGCGATTATCGCTTCCCTACCACAAAGTAGTTCAAACAATACTACACCAAAGCAGTAGATATCCGTCTTGTGGTTCACACTTTTAGTCTTTTCATATGTTGGGTCTGTATACCCATGTATACTCCATACTTTATTACTTTGGAAAGAATGGTGCCTTTGAGATGCTCCAATTTTCATTGACTTTTCAAAGCAAGATAACTTTGGTTCACTGTTATCATCTAATAGAACTGTGCTACTGTTGATGTATCGATGTATTAAACTAAAGTCGCGTTGCTCGTCATAATGAATGTAGCTCAACGCATGCGCAAGACCGACCGATATCTTCAATCTTTTCGCCCATGTCATCAACGTAGCATCACTTAGATGGTTGGAAAGACTTCCCTTCACATCATTCCTGGTTATGATGATCTTTTCACCATTTTCATCACAAAAGCCAACAAATGAAATCAGATTTTGATGCTTGATACGAGAAAGTATCGAAACCTCAGTCCAAAACATTTCATCTCTATCCTTTTTAAACTTCCGAGCAATGAATTTAATCAACTCACCGCACCACGAGAGCATCCCCGAGTATCTCATTTCATATGGACCTTTAAGGACAACATTTTCATCATCGAAGTTGTTGGTGGCTGATAGTATACTTTCAAGGGGGATTTTCAAGTGAGCCAGGTCGTGCATGCGCGAAGACATTATCTGCTTATCAATAAAGAATGTGAGTTACAAAGAGCTTTGTCAAGAAAGGAAAATGATTTTCAATTAATACACAGGCCACCTCCACCGACCACCTTTTTCATATCGACAACAACAACCGCTGATACATTATAAAAGTGGACGGGGCGATGAATTCGTTGTTGCCGTTTAGGAATAGTATTCATTTTAGAGCCGGGAGAGGGGGTCATGGGCAAGGGAATAAGATGAATGGGGCGAAAGGGGAGGATATGGTGGTTAAGGTTCCGCCTGGGACAGTTGTTAGGGCGGTTGGGAAAGACGGGGTTGTTGGTGATGTGTTGTTGGAGTTGTTGTATAGTGGGGATAAGGCGTTGTTGTTGCCCGGTGGACGAGGTGGGAGAGGAAATGCTTCCTTTAATTCCGGGACGAATAAGGTGCCCAGGATTGGTGAGAATGGTGAGGAAGGTCCCGAAATGTGAGTCTTTTTTTTATCTTTTACGATGTTATTTCGTTTTGTTACAAATTCTATAAGTTAAGTAACTTACATATTATGTTCAATAAGCCCAGTGACTTTTGAGCGCATAATTTTTATAACTTAAGTAACCTAAATGTTGTGTTTAATAACATTTACAGTACATAATAAGAGAAAATTAATTTCTAGCAATCAAATCTTTTATAACCTAGTCGCATAGGGTGAGGTTTAGCATTAAGATATCTAATATGAAACAGCTATTTCTTATGCATAAACAGACATATTGGTTCTAGCTAAAGTACAAATTCATTGAGTGAAGTTGTATACTCAAACAAATATAGATTATAGTAGTGCTTAGAGCGCTGGGAGTGGTGGCGCCGTGGAGGCTCAAACCCACGGCGTGAGGGTGGGGCGTGGGTATACTCACGGGTCGTTGGTTTCGTTTTTCACTTACTTTCTTTTTTTTTCTGTTTTTTTCATTGAAATTAATTATGTGTGTGTATTGTGTGTGTAGTGTGTGTATTGTGCTGTGTGTGTATTTCACGGGGAAGAAAGGGGTGGGAAAGAAGAAAGGGTGGGGAAGAAAGGAAATATAATATAAATTAGTTATATAAATATAATATAATTTATATTTTTAATAAAGGGAATATAATATAAATTAGTTATATAAATATAATATAATTTATATTTTTAATAAAAATTTAAATATAATATAAATTAGTTATATAAATTAGAAAGGAAAAATTTTTGATTTTTTTAATGAAATGAATTTATTTTTATTTATGAAATAAATTAGTTTAATTTGAAAATGTTAGAAATAAAAAAAAAATGGGACCCACATTCACCTATGTGATACTCCTCACTTTTTTTATTTGAGTGAGTGGGTGAGTTCCAAAATAAGAGTCATTTGAATGATGACTCCTACTAGGGGTGTCAAATGGGTTGACCCGATCCGACCCGAATCCGACCCGAACGCGATAAGACCTTATAGGGTCGGGTTGATTCGGGTCTAGCTTAGCTTATCGGGTTTATCGGGTCAACCCGATAGACCCGATAAGCTTATAGGGTCGGATTAGGGTCATGCCTAATTTTTTATCGGGTTATCGGGTCAACCCGATAAACCCGATAACGTACTAACTGCTGTTGTCTAGGAATCATATCATGACGTTCATTTTTTACTCCTTGTAGTTCAATGTCATTATTTTCATATACCAATTTGATGAATGGTCTTTTTGCATATCATATGGTTGCTAATAGGGGCGGAGCTAGGGGGGTTCCCGGGGATGCACGGGAACCTGGTGAAATTTTGTCCCGTAGTGTATTTTTATGCTAAAAATCTCGATTTTTTCAAAATGAACCCGGTCCCAAATTAAGTGTTATATAAATATTCCTATTAAATTTTTTGTGCACCTGATGATTCATTCTCTGGCTCCGCCCCTGGTTGCTAAACTGTCATTTGGAATTCCATGCATGATGCAATACATGCTTTAGTCCTCAGCTTGTTTAATGTCAAATGAATGGTACATCTCATTATATAATCTGGTAGTTAAATGACGTTATATTCGATTTGGACAAATAAACATAGATTAAACACAACTGATGGTATAGTCTCATTTTAAACAACTAAATCGAATTCGCCTATCACCGAGTTGAAACATTTAACAACACTATCAAGCATGTCTGTAACTATATCGTCTAATTTTGAAGGGTTTCGTTACTTGAAATCTTATTTACTACAAGTGAAATGCTCCAAGTCTCAAACATGTATACTTGTTGTATTCAATTACATCATGGTCATATTGTTTTTGTTTCGAGCCACATGGAAATTTCATGTGCATCTTTGATTTACTAATATTTTGTGTTCGATTAACTCTCTAACCCGATAACCCGATAGACCCGATCCGATAACCCGCAACCCGATAGACCCGAACCCGATAAACCCGATTCTTTATAGGGTCGGGTTGCGGGTTAGTTTTTTATATTTCAAAACCCGATAAAACCCGACCCGATAAGCCCCAAACCCGACCCGATAACCCGATTGACACCCCTAACTCCTACCCCTCTTATGTTAATAGAAAAATGGAAAAGAAAACACTGTCATACCGCATTTTCATGTTCCAGTTGAAGTTCCAACGCTTTCTCGAGTCTCGGGACAATCTCAACAATACTTGGGCGTTGCGATCGTTCTTCATTTAAGCAGTCATAAGCAATTTCTGCGAAAAGGTTAAATGACTGCGAGTCCATTTGTTTCCGTAGATCCCAATCGATTATTTCATCGAGTCTTTTCTCTCTATAATGGGTAATGGCCAGCGGAGCCAAATACTTGTTACTATCTCTGTCGATTCTTGATTCTCTACCACATAGTACTGCAAACATTAGTATCCCAAAGGAGTACATATCTGACTTGTGGTGTGCACTTTTAGTCTTTAAATATGTTGGGTCTGCATACCCATCCTTCCATAGTGTATCTGCATTGAAAGAATGGTTCCTTTCAGATGCTGCAACCTTCGTCGAAAATTCAAAACCAGATAACTTGGCTTCCCAGTTATCATTCAATAGAAGTGATGCACTGTTGATGTTGTGGTGTATGACGCTAAACTCGCGAGACTCGTCATAATGAATGTAGCTCAATGCATGTGCAAGACCCACAGAAATCTTCAATCTTTGTACCCACGTCAGCAAGAACGGGTCACTTAGATAGTTGCTGAGACTTGCCCTGGTCTCTTTCTTGATGATGACAATCTTCTCACTATTCTCATCACAAAACCCAACAAATGAAACCAAATTTTGATGCCTGAGACTAGAAAGCAACGAAACCTCAGTCCGAAACAGTTTGTCACTGGCCTCATTTTCTTTATTATATCTCCGAGCAGTGATACCAATAATCAACTCACCGGACCAAAGGAGTTGTCCCTCGTATCTCTTTTCAAATTTATTTTTTCCGATGAAATTCCCATCAGCAAAGTTGTTGGTGGCGGATCTTATATATTCAAGGGGGATTTTAAAGTGAGCAAGGTGGTCGTGATTGGGTGAAGAAGACATTATGTTTTAATGGGTGAACTGGAAAGGGTGTTTGGGTTACGAAAGGTTGTGAAAGAAGAAAGACGTTATATTCAATGAATACCAACATATCGATGTGTGTAATATATATAGAGGCAAATGGCAACCTAGAACCTTTGGGTGGGCTATTACTAGTAGTAATATTTTACATAAGTTTTTTTATAAAAAATCTTTTTTCTACCAAATAAAAGTATTTTTTTTTATTGAACACATTAACAATGTTTTGAAAACCGGGTCTTCAATTGACCCGGAAAAATAACCGGATCACCGAGTTACGAGTTTAACCGGTTCAACTATCGAAACAACTCGATATATCACAAAACATCATGTTTACTAGTTACTGGTTCGTCAACCAGGTTAACTTTAATCATTTTAACCAAAGACTCTTGGTCTAACGGTATGTGAGTGACCCTTTAACCTCAAAGTTGTTGGTTCAAGTCTCGGTGGAGATATTTAAGATAGAAATTGTGAGATAGTTGGTGTGAGTCGTAAAAGTTACCGTTCAAAAAAAACAACTTTAATCACTTTAAACTCAACGGGTCTAACCGATTTTTGAAAATAAAATATTTAATTTAAGTTATTTTATTGAGATTCACAGCTAATCACATACTATTACAGTATAACTTTGTATATGAGTTTCTTTATTCACTTTGTTAATAGTTTCAAAGTCAACTTTGTCGGTTGAATGGTTCCAAAAGCCAAACTCAAGCTAAAATGAAAGCGTAAACTTATTGATTAATATGTCAATTATTTACAAAACTACTTGGTAAATTTGTATACTATGGCAATAGTTACCACCGTGTTTTGATTGTTCCCCCTTTTGTAATCTTAATTTTGTTACTCACCGGCACTTTTAATTGCATGGTGACCTGGTCCGAATCTTATCTGAAATGCGAGAATAACTGGCTAAGTCGTGCCATAAATAGGGGTGTGATTCGGGTTGACCTGGTCGGGTTCGGGTCAACTCGGGTCGAGTCAAGTCGGGTCAAGAGTAAAAAATATATAACACGAACCCGAGCTTAAAAAGAACTCGGGTCACTCGGGTTCGGGTCAATTCGGGCCGGGTCAAGTCGGGTCGGGTCAACTCGGGTTCGGGTCAACCCGAGTTTAAGGAAAAAGTGTAAAAAGTGACTCAATTAAGTACTAATACAATGTAAAAAGTGTTATTTTAGTCGGGTCAAGTCGGGTTGGTCGGGTTCGGGTCAAGTCGGGTCGGGTCAAGTCGGGTCAAGGGTACAAAATATATAACCCGAACTTGAGCCTAATTAGAACTCGGGTCAATTCGGGTCAACCCGAATTGACCCGAATACGTTTTTTGACCCGAGTAACCCGACCTGAATATGATTATTCGGGTTCGAATTCGGGTCGGGATCGGGTTCGGGTCGGGTCATCTTTTTTGACACCCCTAGCCATAAGAAGTCACCCATAGTAGAGTGCGAGTATTACATTATTTTAATAAATCGTGAGGGAAGATGGCGATAATTAAAAGAGTTCAACATGTGGGTTTGTTACATGTTGTCAACTTGCAAATATTAAGTTTTTTTAGAACGATAAATGTTAGTGGTTAGTGGGTCGTATCGTACAATGACATTCAAGTGGAATAATGTTTTTTTCTAACTTTCGCCTAATTTTATTAGACTCCTTATCCGCTTCGTCTGAAAGGGTCTTGGCAGGTCTTGAACCCAAAACTTTCACGAATTCTTTTCTAATGAAACCACTTACTGAAACTTTGGTAACCGACTAATTAAGTCAATTGGTTAGTGCTACATTAAGTACAACATGATCAGCCATGATATACGGTAATCAGAGTCTACGATGTATAAAAAGACCATAAAACAAGATTAACACTATTAAATGGAAGTATGGAACGATTCAAGGCATCCATGTTATTTTATATCTACTTGAAAACTAAGATGGAAATTAAATAGTGATACATTAATTACAACCATGATCTGAAATAATCAAGGTCTACGATGTCAAATTTATATAAAAAGACCATAAAACAAGATTAACACTATTGAATAAACGCTTCGAGGCATCCGATGAAAACAGTTGCATGTTAACTTATTATACATTTATACGCTGTTTATATGTACTAGCGTTTTAAAAGGTGCGCCATACGACAACGCTAAAGTAACATCAAGACACGAGATACAACGTCTGTATAACGAAATACATCAAGGCATCGATTCTAGACGTGACGTGAGTTGAGGCTTAAAAAAACGTGAAAATAAGGCAAAAGCGTAAAGCCTTGTCAGTTTCTTTTCCCTACTACTTATAAAGGGTATAGGACTTATTTTTTAAGTACACCTAATATGGGAAACATAGGAAACCCATATAGCAAGTATAGGAATCTTTTTTAAACTTTACATACTGATAGTTGACTTCTGACTTTTCTATCAAAGTTGAAAACTGTAACGTACTTACTACTACATATCTATAGTATTTCACCACATCCCCACACACAAACCTTATTTCTCTCAAAACCCTAATACCCTTACAGCCGCCACCACCACCATATCTACCGAATCCGCCACCATCTTTTGGTGGTTTAGGTGGTTTCAAGGTAGTTACAATTAATGGTATTGGTTGTTGGTTTGGGTGGTTTTGTGGTTGATTATATTGTTTTCACATTCAAACAACAACACCTCCTATGAATCACTCTAACAAGGTAAAAAACACCACCACCGCTGATCTAACCCACCACATCCTTCGATGCCCGCTGACCTCGTCGTTGCCACCGTGCATGGTGCGTGGCGTTGGTGGTCGGTTGGTGCTTTTGGGTGCTTAAGTGGCTGCTCGAATTATGATTAATGGTTGCTGATTGTGGCGTAGGTAACCATAGCAATGTTTGGATGATTGATTTATGGTGTTGAGTTTGTTACATAAAGATCTTGGTTACTGTTGAAATTAGTAAGTTTCTATTTTCTTCTTATATATCTGTTTAACAAATCTTTTAATTAGGGTTCATGTGAGGTATTTGATTATTGAGGTTTTTGATTGTTGGGGTTTATATTGTTTCAGCGTTTTAGGAAAGCAAACAAGCAGTTCGGATGTATGGACATAAGCAAATTACATAAACATGTTTTGTCCCAAAATCAGGATCACTGGAATCGAAAAAGGTCGAACAAAGGACGAGGCATTGTTGGTGCTTTTCTTCACTTTCTTATATCTGTTTACCTTTTTTGTGAATTGGTTATTATTTTTCCTAATATTTATGATTTGATGAACTGAACTGAAAAATGAGATTTCTTTATCTGTTTTTATGAATTATGAATTAATAATGTATGTGTCATTGTTTTTGTAGGGTAAATGTAAAGCAGGTGATGATTATGCTATACATAGAGATGATATTGGGCATTCGATCCCAGCAAATTGACTATGTTTTTCATCTCCATCCGTCGTTGTAAGTGTATGTTTACTAAATCATTTAGGTTATTTTGACTTTATATGTAATTTGGTTTAAACATCAAGTTGGTACGTAGTTGTTCTTCTAAGTGCTCGATGAAATGTCTATGTAGCCAAATTGTTATTCATTTGCAATTTCTTATTGGGCATATGTACGGATTGAGGCGAAATAGAGGCCACCTATATGATATACCTCATAATGAAAATTAGAATCAGATAATGAAAGGCTATAGTTTATAATTTTGCATAGCTAAAATTTTGTGCATTAGTGGAGATATTGCTTGTTGACCGGCAAGTTCATTGTACACTTGATTTTTGGAAAATATGTGGTTGTTGTTTTAGGTGTTTGGAAAATTTAGTACAATTGCTTTAGTTAATTGTTTAAGTAGAGCAATGCGGGATGAGGTGAGGAACTCATATAAGATTATTAAGCGGTTATTTGAGTCTTTGAATTATTCTGATAGGAGCAACTTAAATTTAAGTGCAATTAGTTTGAAATAAACACGAGATAGTATTTAGATATGTAAGTTCTATAGAAACAGTGTGATGAGATAAGCAGTTGTTTTTTTAAAGAAAACAAAGAAATATAATCAGTTTGTTTTTTATGTATTTAAGCTGCTTTATATGTGATAAATGTAAGTAAAGCAATGCGAAATGAGTTTTTTTTAGCTTAATCTCTTATGTCTTGAGTTTTATAGAATTTTTATTATTGTTATATGTTTTTGCTTGATTTTCGTTGTCTATAATGTATGTAACTATAACAAGTGTGTGGGGGATAACTTATGTAAAGCAATGAGATAGTATTATTTAGGAGTAACAAAAAGTAGTGATCAAACATAATAAAAGGTAGTTTAAGGGTTCTGGAAAATAAGAACCTATTTTTTTACATTAAGTAGTTCAAATATGTTAGTTATGTTCGTTTACTCAGAAATCATGCTTGTCATAGTGTTAGAATCGGCGTGTATGG
This sequence comes from Glebionis coronaria, assembly GCA_025667525.1. NCBI lineage: Eukaryota > Viridiplantae > Streptophyta > Magnoliopsida > Asterales > Asteraceae > Glebionis > Glebionis coronaria. Next base: position 8,483,018 of record CM046878.1, on the reverse strand, counting down.
ATGATTTATGTGTTTACCTTATGTAAGTTGTATATGTGATATAAGTAATGGGTAGTCTTTGGAAAATGGCGTAAGTAAAGCTATGCAGGATGAGATTCACAATTGTTTTAGTGTTTGGCAAATTCTGTTTCAAACATAAGTTTTTGAATTCGTGTGTACCGTTGGATTTTGTGGTTTAATCACTTGGGTTGTTGAGATTAGGCATCTATGTTAATTGATTACGTCAATTTTTATAGAATTACGAAATTGTTTTATGTGTTTGGGATATAGCTTTTGCTTATTGGCGGTAATCAGTTGTAGGAAAAGCAACTCATGAGGCAGTATCTAGATCTTCTTATGGTGTATAAATACGGCTTAATCAGATAAGTAGTTGTGTCGTAAGAAAAACGATTCCGGATAACGAAGTAATTAGTTGAGCAGTTGTTAAGTTTTGGCAATTATGAAACCTAGCTGATCATGTGTTGCAAGCAAAACGATTCAGACATAGTGTTTGGCTTTTTAAGAACTAAGGGATCAGATAAGCAGTTTGAGTATTTGGCAATCTTGATAACAAGTTGAAAATCAATTTAAAAGATAGTGTTTCGCTGTATGAAGTAATTAGACAAGAAGTTGTTCGAGTGTTTGGCAATTCTAATAACAACTTATAAAGCATAAGCAGTTTGAAACCATTTGTTTACTGGAGATTGTTTACTGCATAAATTTTTAAGTAGATAAGCATAAGCAATTTACTTCATCCAGTCATTTCATATTGCTTACTTGGGTCTTAGAAATGAATTGTTGAAACAAAATTGCTACACTCTAGACGCTGATTTTGTTCTAATGTGCATAGGTATTCTTCTGTATCACAAGAGTTTGTTTCACGATGAACGATCAGATGGGTGTTACAAGTCATGGTGGAGCGATTTCGAATTTTGTCAAGATTGACGGAGAATCCGTAATAGCTATGCGTCCAACTACTATGTGAGTCTTATTTCATCCATTAGTATTACTCAGTTTTTTATGTACACTATATATAAAGAGTAATGATGAAATTGTATAGTTGTGTTAATTTCTCGTTATGATTTTATATATTGAATGCAGTCAAAAAATGGTTTAGTTATATCTCTGGTTTTGGAGTCCAATTAGTATATTTCATTTGAGTTAGGTCCTGTATTATATTTTAGATGTTAGTATGGTGTCAATTTGCTTACACCAGCTTATTTCCTTTGTATTCAAGACTCCAATTAAATAATTTGACACAGACTTTGATAACCCATGTTCTTATGTTGTGTCGTTATGTTTTATCTCAGGGCTGACATTGACAATCAATCAAAACGGAAGCTTTTCTATTTGGGTTGGTGTTTAATCATCGGTTATATGTATTTGACGAAACTCCTTAAGGTACAGTACCAAGGAGAAAAAGAAGGCCCTTTCGTGAAATATCTTCTGATGTGCACTTACTCTCTGGTTAGAAAAACCGTGAGAGTTGCTAAAAATAGTTAAGTTTTGAAAGTTTTTTATGGATCCGTATATTCTATATGTAAATCTAATTTTTGTAACTTTTTTTTCATTTTTTGGTTGCAGCCACCACCACCAATCAATTGTCGTAGTTGCAGCAGCTGTCTTGACAACTGTCTTGACGGAAAATAGTTGTTGTCGCCGTTAAACTGCTTGAGCTTTTGTTTCCAGATTATGCATGCTTTATATTATACTCCCAAAAGACGACTTACACAAAATGCCTGCATCATCATTATAGATGGCACTGATACAGTTTTTAACGAATTAGAAAAGTAGTAGCGAGTTTTGGTTTGCTTAGCCGATTGGTGGGATGGATGTGGCCGACTTAAAAGCATATCTTTCTTGGTAGAAAGAGCTGAGGAGAAAGGTATTGACTCGATCTGATGAGTTAATGATGACAATTGACGCTTAGGCGATGTTCGATACAAATCTAAATAATAACACTCCTTTGTTTTTGCCATTGGAATGAGTTCTTTGATGATATGATGATATGTACTACACTTGGCTTGGTCGAGAAATTAACATATTACTAAACTTAATTAACATACACCATTTCATGACCTTTACTTCCTCGGGTCTAAACTACTTTTCTTTTAGTCAAAATCGGTTAATAAGCTAAAAGTACTTGCCTAATGTGTTTTAAACTACTTCATACCTATATAATATATACTAAAGATTCGTCTATACTTTTATGGCACCATATTAACCCATAAGCCTACTTAATGTATGCAGCAAATGCTCCACTTCAGCTCCTAAATCAATTTAGGCCTAGAATGCATCCTGCAACAATACCGCCCAAGAAAAAATTTGCACATATTATATAATTCTATTCAGCCCATAAATGTCATACACGGACCGAGACTGAATACGCTGCAGGGATCAAATGTATTGAGTCTACATGATCCGAGTGTGAATTGAGAATGTGAAAAAATAACAACAGCCGATAATATTCTGATCTGTTTTGATGATGAATGCTAATGTTCAAGGCCAATGTAATGTCAACTATAAGTGTGACAAATATATCCATTTGCTCAAAATTATTGAAGAAACTATGAAAGGACCTTATAAAATTGAAAGGTGAATACTTTCACGCCACCAATATGTTTTGTAATATTAAAAAAATGATGTAAGATATATTGGTGGAGAGCTTGGAAAACTTCGTTTATCTTATTTTATGTTAACTAGATTTTATTATTTATGTTTTGATTTGATTTTATTGTTGGGTCAACATTGGTTGAATTATGTTTTGAGCTCTTCATCGATTGTTTTAACAATTGATTTTTGACTGTTTATAGAAATTCGAATCTTTGTGTTTTTTAATTTGTTTATAGATATTTGTGTATTAGAAAACGCCACTGAGGAGCCATAATCAAGAAATGATTTGAATTGTTCAGGATGTGCAATTGCGGTTATATAATTTAGGGTTGATTATTTTAGAAATTACATGAGATGAGAGTTATCTCAAGATACAATTTTTTGCAATTAAGTTTTGATATTTTATCGTTTTGAATATCGTAACTATAAAATACTTACATATATTGACTTCCTAATAATTATGGTCCAACATCTTTGTAATACTTAGTTTGATTTTTTATTGTTTCTCGTATTTTTTTAAGCGATGCTAATATTATCGCTATAAGTATCTTAATAACACGTTAAGAATTTATCGCATGCATGTTACAAGCGTTTCGCAGATTCACTTTAATGGTTTCATTTTCGGTTTTAAAAAACGCATACAACAAAATCACATATCTTTAATTATCAGCCGCTAGATAATCCGCCGCTATGCGCGGGTACACGTCTAGTAATTGTTTAAAAGGTTATCGATTATCTAATATTGGGCTTTGATTTACTATTATTTTGGATTGGAATTTGGATTTAATAATAATGACCACTCATATAGTTATAAAATATGATACTACGTATAAATCTATAAATTGATAAATATTTTTTTCCCCTTTAAGTCACGCTAGAAAAAGGTATGTCGTCATGTTTTGCATTGATTATCGTCATTTCACACCTCACGCTACTAATAACCATAAATTGAACCAGTGGGTATCTCATGGGCGCCCATGAATTTTTTCGATATATTGTTAATTTCTGGAGAAAAAAACATCATTTTTTTCTCAAATGCATCGTAAATGCATTCGGTTCATCAAAGCGTGTTTTTATCTAACTAATGATAATACCTTTATCGATTATAAACCAAACATCGTAACGTATTCATAATGGTTTTACTTGTTAGATTGAGAATTCTCCGTAATCAACTACAGTTTTGAAGCATTTTGCAGAAAACTCATATTTTTAAAATATTAGTATAGTAGTAGCCTCAGTATCGGATCCAGTATTTCTACTTATATGTGGCACAAATATTTTTTAGTTACTCAAAATCAATACTAAGTTGCTCGGTTTGAATATCACAATGTAATTTTACTAACGAAATATTAATTTTGAGTGCCTTATAATCAAGTGAACGCACTCTTAGCCATTGGGATATAAGCCCTTTGATACACACTACTATGTTAGGAGGTAAAAAAGCAACCATATTAAGCATTTAGAAGATTTCATAAAGGAAAAAAGTAGAATTAACACATCAATCATCATGAAAATTCTGAAACCTACGAAAACCATAGAGTTCGTCCCTTGACCGAAAAATTACACCATTTGTCCTTGTGGTATACGTTGACCGTCAAAGTTCGTCCTTTGACCAAAAAAACTGCATCATTCGTCCTTAAGTGAAAAACGTTATATAGCGTTGATCCCTCACTTTTAACAACCCCACTAAGTGATGTTATACTCACATCCATAAAGGGTAGTGTCGTCTTTTCCCCACCCACTATTTCTCTCTACTTCATCTTCCCCACATATCTTACTTCTTCATTTTTAACACCATCACCTACCCACCACCACCACCGCCAATTAAATTTTGTCATCAAAGTTTAATCTATAAACACATATAATAAACCAAACTAAATGAAATCAAGACATCCAATTCATAAACCATACCACCAATCATAATAAACATGATCGAAGGGATAAAACAAATCTATAAAAATATATCATTTTCTTAATCTACTACGAGGAGTTCCTACTGACTTTAGGACGAGTGGACTAATCTCCCGCGGGAGTTTGCTCGGTACCTCGATGGGTAGTATCTCTCCCAAATGAGATTTTTTCCATTTCCAAGGCTTGAACCCAATACCTTTGGTTAAGGAGCCCAGTGCCTTGACCAACTGTGCCAACCTCAATTAGTTATAAAAATATATCATTAAATGTCTAACAACTCATAGAAATTGCAAACTCATTTTGTGACCTGCTAAAAGAAATATTCTAATCAAAACAAAAAAGGACCATTACAATCACAAAAATCCTCATTTTAACCTACAATAATTTTAGCTTCGATTTTTCCTATTTCAATATTCATCTTCAACCTTAGAACATACACACACATAAAACCACCAACTACCACCACTGTCAGACCATCGCTGTTTTCTTCAAACCAAATTGGATCAAACCTTATGACACACGCACACACACACCAAAACCACCACAAATCAGATCAAACCACCGACGAACTAACCAGTAACCACCACTACTAGTCTGATGAAACCACCAACTACTGCCACTGTCGGACCATCGATGTTGTCTTCAAACCACCCACCACTAGTTCAAGGTTTGTACATGTGTTAATTGATGATGAGCCAATATAATATATATTAATGTGAGGGCGATAAACTCATATATATAGACAAAATTTCCCTAAGGAACATGTATCCAAAAAAGAAAAAAGGAAGCAATCTCCACAATCCATTTAAATCACATCTAATAATGTATATTAATTTTTTTTAATTTAATTAAAAAAACACACTTTCATCTTCTTTCTTGGAAATTAAATATCTCTCAAACCATTAATCGTTATGAAAAAATAATTATACCGTCACGAAGGGAATTAAATTATCTTTCTATAGATATGCACTTCTATATACTTTCGACGAACTTTTTTTAAAATTTTCGTAAAAAATCACATGTAATTCTCGAAAAATTACATGTGATTCTCGAAAATTCATGTTTGATTTATTATTTTAAAAATCACATTTGAATTTGTAATGTCACATGCGATTTGTGAAAATCACGTGTATTTTTTTTACGAGTATTTCAACATTGTAAAATCATTAAGAGTATATGAAAATAACCGTCTATTAAATGACAAAAATATATTCGTTATTACTTTAAAATCACATGTGATTTATGTGAATTACATTAGAAATGTTTAAATCACATGTAATGCTGTCAATATATTAAAATGTTTGTTGCCATTAATATAAAATATGTTCATTTTACCGGGGTGGAGTCCCCTTTACCAAAAAAAATATATGTAAAACAAATTGGCTTCTAAATTACATGTGATTCGGTGATAATTACATGTGATTTTGCTTGCATTACATGTGATTCAAGAATTCCGAAACCGTAACTTTTTCTAACAAACCCACATTAAATGAATCGCATGTGATTTTTTTAATCATGCATTATCTATTTTCATTTATGTAAAATATATAAGACAAATTGGCTTCTAAATTACATGTGATTTTGTTTGAATCACATGTAATTCTGCTTGAATTGCATGTGATTCTGTGATAATTACATATGATTTTGCTTGCATTACATGTGATTCAAGCATTCTGAAACCTTAACTTCTTCTAACAAACCCACTTTAGATGAATCACAAGTGATTTTTTTAATCACATGTAATCTTGTTAATATATTAAATTGTCTGCTTGAATTACATGTAATTCGATGATAATTACATGTGATTTTGCTTGCATTGAATCACATGTAATTCGATGATAATTACATGTGATTTTGTTTGAATTACATGTGATTCAAACATTTCGAAACCTTAACTTCTTCTAACAAACCCACTTTAGATGAATCGCATGTGATTTTATTTGAATCACATGTAATTCTGTCAATATATAAAAATGTTTTGTTGTCATTCATATAAAATATAAAAAGTAAACTGGCTTCTGAATTACATGTGATTTTGTTTTGATCACATGTAATTTTACTTGAATTACATGTGATTCTCTATGTGTTTTTACATGTGATTCATATAAAATATATAAAGCAAATTTGCTTTTGAATTAGTTATGAGTTTATTTTAATCACATGTAATTCTACTTAAATTACATGTGATTTAATGATAATTACATGTGATTGATCCGAATAACAAGTTACTTATACTAAATCCAAAATCATAATTTTCGCCAAACCGTAAGTAATTTTTTCAAACACTTGTGATGTGTGTAAAATGACATGATTTTTACCAAATCACATGTGATTTGTGATAAATTTTCTTTTTAATGATACGTACTTCTATATACTTTCGACAATTTTTTTTGAATTTCCACACTCAGGATCACATGTGATTTATTACTTTATAAAGCACACGTGAAATTGTAGAATCATTTACAATTTAAGGATTTCTGAAATCACACGTGATTTGTTACTTTAATATCACATGTAAATTTATGAAATCACATGCGATATATGGAATCACACATGCATTTTAGAAATACAAATCACAATTGATTTTACAAATTACTAGTGATTTTACAAATTATGTGTAATTTTTTTGACGAAAATTTTAACAAAAAATCATCGAAACTATATGAAAAAGCTAGTGGCGTGACTTGTTACGTGTTTACATTCGACTATGTAAATAATTACACTAATAAATAATAATAAAAGTTATTTATTTATTGTTTAAAAAAATTTAATTTTTTTATAAAAAAATCACAAGTAATTTTTCCGAATCACATGTGTTTTTTACAGTCGAAAATCACAATTATAAAAAATCGTCAAAAATATATCAAAGTGCCTATCTACTGAAAGATAAGAATTTTTTCGTCACAATGGTGTATTTTTCGTGATCTGACGATTTATCGTTTGAAAGATATGGTGTTTTTAAGAAAAATGTGAAAGATGAGTTTTTATTTCTTGATGGAAAAATGAATGGTTGAGATTGATTCCTTTCTTCTTTTATTGGTTCATGTTTTATGTAGAACTCACCTCCATATATATAATATGAGAGACATTTATGGGTTTTGCAATCTAGTGATAATAAAAAATGAAACCGCGAGTTGTGTGTATTGGGTGTGGTTTTCGATTGTTGTTTGTGTTGGAAAAGAAAAGGAGTAAAATGAAGATATTTTGTCATTTTTGCATTTATCCTCCCCGGTCTTTAATAAGTGCAGGCAGCATTACCGTGGAGAAAGTTTGGGTTCATTTTTTCCTTTGACCTAACAAGGGTTAACTTTTGACCGTGAGTTACTAATATGCCAAGGGCAGTTTTGTCTTTTTGTATCGTGCTCCCAATCTTGAAACCTGGGGTGTTTGGTTCATTGAATTTGATGTAATTTAGTGTAATGTAATTTTAATTCCAATTGCATATAATGTTTGGTTGAATAATTGGATGAATTGTTTTAGATTACATTGGGCCCACTATTATGTAGTAATCTCAATTACATAGCTTTAGCTAAGGAATTTTACACATTACAAAGGAATGTGTCATATTTGACTATTTTTCTTGTTTGCACTACTATAGTGATATTTTGTAATAAAAAATTGACATTTCAGCACATTGGTTAGTCTCATTCGTATTACATATTATCTTTGTTCGCATCTGTTCCAAGTTACGATAATGTTTTATTCGTACATATTATTTATAAAAGAATTTTATTCGTATATGATTATATAACATTAATAACCATGATTATATTGGGTGTTTTATGGGTACTATTAATAAGATTAAATAAATAAATTTATTTTCAATTACATTACATTATGTCAACCAAACACATGACAAATTTAATTAATTCAAATTACAATTCATCCACATTACAATTTCTTTTATAAATTACAATTACATCAAAAACATTCTACGAACCAAACGGCCCCTATTCATCGTTGACCTTAATTCACAAACCTTAGGGATCATCTTTGCAGTTTACTCTTTCCTTGTGTTCTACATCTTCACATTTTAAAACCCAGATTCCGATAATAGAAATTAATATCCAAAAGACACCATATTCATCGTTGACCTTAATTCACAAACTAAAACCAAAACACACTCTACTCTGATTTTTACCTCTTGCATTGATTTCGACTCGCCATCAACAACTAGAGAATAACAACATCAACAGGTAACCATAGTACAAGCTATCAGCCTATCAACCCATATAACTACACCTCTAGCTAAAATAGACTACGAATCAGAAAGTTTTTTAATGATCCATAGCCAAATATTTCACAAGATTAAAAGCTCATAAATGTATTTCGTCATAGAGGTTATATGCAATATTTGAATTGCGTTATTTATTTGTGTGTTGATAAACAAGCTAATGCACTGTGGTTATCAACTTCAAGTCGATGATTTTAGCCTTTACCCTATAAGAAATTAGCAATAAAAAATAAAATAAAAATGGAACAATTACCTGAACTTTTTTTCCGATCGATGAACAATATTTCCGTCCATTTTTATCTTTATCTTTGATTTAAAATAAGCCCAGCTTATATTTACGTTAATTTGTTCAGGCGAGAGGTCTTCCGACATGTTTAATCACAAAGATCAGTTAACAAGATATGATAGATGATAACTTGAATTGATGACCGATTTGTGGATTTGATATATGATTTAACTGTAATGAAGCAGTTGATGATTTATGTGTCAGCCTAGTTAATTGCTTGTGAAAATGGATTCTGGGCTTTTGAAGTTTAATGATTAGTGATATTTGTATAAGATTAATGATGTGTTGTTTAAGTTTAATTTATTGAAATTGAGACAAAAGCCAAAACGAATAAAGATGAAGATTTGATTATGTGGTGGTGGTGGTGATCACATTTTAATGGAAAAATGTTTGATGGCCGGAAGCCCGAAATCTGGGTATTATTCGATAAAGTTTAAGTCCACAGATGAAGAAGATGAAGATAAGATACAAAAGGGAAGATTAAGACCACAAAGCAAAACGACAAAACTACCCTTGGCATATTAGCATCAAACGATCAAAATTTAACCTTCATTAGGTTAAAGGACGAAAATGAACCCAAACTTTCTCTACAGGGAGGCCGCCTGCACTTATAGAAGACCGGGGAGGATAGATGCAAAATAACAAACCACAAGGACGATATCTGCATTTTACTCAAAAGAAAAGTTAGAGTGAGATGACGAGAGATGGAAAGACGTTGATATATGTAACAATAAAGAGGCATAGTGTGATAAGATTTTGAATGATTGTGTAAATGAGAAAGACGATGATATATGTAACAATAAAGAGGCATAGTGTGATAAGATTTTGAATGATTGTGTAAATGAGAGATGATAAAGATAAGTTAGAGATGATGAGGTAGGTAACTGTGGTAGGTGATGGTAGTAGTGATTTGTGAGTAAATTGTTGATGAAGTGATATTAATATGAATTTTTAAATGAATATAAAAAAAACTAGTAGAAAGACGAATATACCCTTATATGCTTAAATAAAACGAGAGCTAGTGAGGCCGTTAAAAGAAAAGGACCAACGCTACATAACGTTTCACACTTAAGGATGGATGGTGTATTTTTTTTGGTCAAGGGACGAACTGTGTCGGTCAACGTATACCACAAGGACGAACAATGTAATTTACTCTAAACCATATAATGTGTAAGGTTTTTATAACTTTCATATTTTAGTAAAGTAATAACTTAAGCACTAGTAAGTAACCCTCTTTAAAATTTATTCGATCAACCCCATAATTTACCTAAAAGTTTCGATGATTGATCAATTCAAGTTTTTCTCTAAACATGATGAAAGTTTCAACGTTGTATTTAATTGATCGTAGACTTGTTTATAAACTTGAGCGTTTATCATGAATTCATTAAAATATGCACGAAGTCGTCATTGCATAGATCATGCCTGAGTTTTTCATGATTAAAATTACATAGTTGCTTGTTTGTTAAAATATTATTCTTTTATTTATAATAATGATTACATATAAAACTCTAAGACCCTGTTTGGTTCGCAAAATATTTTTTTAAGGAAATTGTAATATTTGAAAAGAATTGTAATTTGATATAATTGTAATTGAAATAATGGGAATATGTTGGAATTGTAATGTTGTAGAATTGTAATGAATTAAATCTGTGTTATGTTTGGTTGGTTGTCAACGTAATGTAATTCGAATTTTTTTATAAAATTTTAAAAATTAATATAAAATAATAATAAAAATAATAAAAATAAAATATAAAAATATAAATAATTTAAAATAAAATAAAATTATTATTTTAATAAAAACTACTATTATTTTACTAAAAATTATTATTTTAAGAAAAAGTATTGTTTTAATAAAAAATATTATTTTATTAAAAATAATATTTTGACAAAAGTTATTATTTTAATAAAAATAATTGTTTTAATAAATATTATTATTTTAATAAAAATTATTATTATTATCATTAAAATAAAATAATAATAATTTATATTATTTTAATATTTCAAAAGTATAATAATAAGAAATATTATTATTAATAAATATTAAAATAAATAACAATAACAATACTTAAAAAATAAACATATAAAAAATAATAACTAATAAAATTATAAAATTATAAAATTATAAAAAACAATATAAAATAAATAATAAGTTAAATAAATAAAAAATCAATTAAATACTATATAAATTAAATTATTTTTAAAAAAATATATATAGATTATATATTAATATATTTATAAATAATAGAATAAAAATAGTAATAAATAATGGTAACTAATAATAATAATAAAATTATTATTATTAATTTTTTTATATTTTATTATATAATAATAAAAATAAAATTTATTTTTATTATATTATTTTAATATAATAATAATAATAATAAAGCTGATTATTAATAATTAATAATAATAGTGGTTTAAAGTATAAAGTTACGAATTACGACGTAATTCAAAACATTCCATCCAACTTCTTATGTAATCTAAATTACACACTTTGATGTAATTGTAATGTCCCAATTACAATTACGTAGCATACCAAACACCACATGTAATGTAAAGTGAATCAATTCATTCTGTGAACCAAACATGTTATATAATATAATTGAATTACAATTACATTTAATTACATTCAATTACAACGAACCAAATGGGGCTTAAAAATTTACTTGATCCTAAACTTATAAATCGAAATTGAGTTTTATTTATCCACTAAAAAACAAAACAAAAAAAATAATTCAATGCACCTCAAACATCCGATTCATCTTTCTAAATTTCCGCCAGCCCAACACAATACACCATGCACAAAGCCTTACACAACATTCGATTGTTTTTTAGAAACCCTAATTGTCGATTGTAACTTATCTAACTAAATATACAATTATATGAATCTGTGATCTTAATGTAAATCACCAACACACAAAGATTAAACAAACGAGTTTAAGTTGCATGCTAGAAACAAAAACACCTAATCAATGTCCGGAAAAGGAGTACAAGTAGCAAAATCATCGAAAATAAACTGCTCTTTATCTTCCCCAGCACTCCGTCTTAGCTTACCTCTCAAGCAAATCTGTTCCACCAAAAGTGATTAAACACAACCTCGGCTGGATCATATGGGATCATTGGATTATTTAAGAGATAATCCAACGTGGAGGGAGCTGGTTTAAAGACTACATATTAAAGGGCTGAATGCTAATAGCATATATTTTCTTATAAACAACTAGCAAGGTACTCGCGCGATGCGGCGGCGGGTACCATGTGACTACATTCTCTAATGGACAAATATAATATAATTATTTATTTTTTATCACTAAATTCTGAATAACGATAACTCATTTAAAAATATAATTTTGATCGAGTTATATTGTTACATGTGGCATATATGCAATTTATATATGCAGATATACTATAACTTTATTTTAGAACTCATTTAAGTGCTGATGGAACCATATTTATTATTCTTACTAGGGTTTTGCTAATGGCAGCCCTTAGGGTTGTTTTTAAAAAGGATATTTTTATTACTACTGGGTGTAAGAAATAAAATCAACCAATCAGAATCAAATATTTGTTATGCATCCTGATTTTTAGGGATTGTGCCCATATTTTTCGGAATTGACATCCAATCAGAATGATTCATTGATACCATTGTAATAAATTTCTTCCCTAAACGACAACCCTAAGGGCTGTCATTAGCAAAACCCTACTAATCCATAATATACAACATATCAATACAATATAACATTTTTTTAAATACATATTTGGAAGAAATAAGGAGTAACTAAATTAGGAAAAAAGTTTGAAAATTAATAATCCTTTGCAAAATACACGTCACTTTACTTATTAGATCCAACATTATAGGAGAAAATTTATCTCTCCAATTCAAAATCCTAACTATCCTCGTCACCCTCCTTCCCAAATCAGACTTACCGTCTCTAACCTTTTTTTCATGTCGACATTTTTTATCATACGCCAAACGTTTTTCACTAATAATATGATGAACCCTAACACCATATTTCAGCGTTTGGGTGGATCCACAACAAACATCTGCCACCGTATCTCTTTTTAGTTATATTATCTTCATTTGATCATATCATTGGTAAGGTTCTTTTTTTAATATCCATTATAGTTTTTTATTCACACAATCGTCACTAAAGCTTTATGATATTTTTTCTCGATCTCGGAACGTTGATGGCATAATCCTCATTGGCTAAAGAAAAATTTATAATAACATGACTCACCCATTACATCTTGTTCTCATAGACAAAAAAATTAGGAACATGTTCTTATAAATGTTTTCTTTTATGTTTGAATTATGAATTAAAGTGACGAAGAAGGTTTGTTAGGTGTTAATAGGTCATATGTTATGACTAAAATGTGATTGATGGTCTACCTTTGTTTCTTTCATTCGTTTGAGATCTTTGCTTCTTATATTCTTATCATTTATTCCCCATTATTAGGAGGCGGTCGATATAAGTGTACTATGGTGGTGCTCAGATCATGGATGGAGCTTTTATGACTCCAGATCTAAACTTTCGAGTCACTAATACTGAAGCTGATATGTCTGTTTCTATTGTCGATACATACATATTATTATATGTTGTATCATGTGTTATATTACTTGTACATTCAAGTGAAAGAGTATTTTTAATAATAGCATTAATTAATTTTTATATGCGTATTGTAAGAGCATATGCAATGGGGAGTTTGAGCAAAAGCTTTTTACTATTTGAAAAAGCTTTTTAAAAGCTTTTTACCACTAAATGAAATGACTTGTTAGAGAATTTGGAAGAAAGACTTGGCACTAGCCAAGTCTTTGAAGCAATGACTTTTTACTTTCAAGCTTTACAATAAATATTTCAAATCTTGATAATTTTAGCATTGATGGCCATAAATGCTTCAAGTCATGAAAGACTTGAAGCATTGTGGATGCTCTAAGTACTGTACATTGTGCTTCACAATGTGGATTACTTCAAAAATTTAGGATATTAATGAAGAGAGAGATATTACTTAAAGTTGTAAATATGCATTAATATGTTGTATTAAATAAATCTGATTTTTTTTGCTGCAATAATATGTTATACATTATGCTGTTTTTGTTGTACTACTAAAAATTAAATGAAGAGAGAAGGTATAAAATGCTGTATATGTAGTATAGATTGAAAGAAGTACAAAACACATCTTCGTAGTTTACAAAAAGTTTAAATTACATTTTTTGTCACTATTTCGGAGATAGTACATCCACTCGTTATATACATCGTGCACGATACACCTTTTGGATGGATTGTGCGAATATTTTTTTCCGTTAAGAACTAGCAAAAAATTTTAAAAAATATCATTCTTATCTGTTTGCTTTTATAGGGATATATTTTACACTTCGCCCAAAAAAAAGAATTTCATGTAAAAATTAATTTAAAAAATAGTAATTTTTTTTTAAAAGAGATGTTCCAAAAAAAGCTTATGTTTTGCGAAACGATATTTTGTTTGTAAAAAATTAAAATTACATTTTTTTTCATAAAAAGACTAAACTTTTTAAAAAAGGTAATATTTTAAAAACATTTTAACATATTCACCGATTCTTATTTAAAAGAAGAAGATAAAACATTTTCTTCCAGAAAAACTGATTAAGCTTTTCTTAACATTTTTTCGTTTTTTAAGTAACAAGTAAAAAAATTAAGTTAAAAAGGTTTAATTATAACAGTTTTTAAATTCAAAAGTTTTCAAAATGTAATTTTAACTTTTTTAAATAAAAATGTTTTCAAACAATTAATCTTCATTTAGAAAAAAAAAATATTTGTTTGAGTGAAGTGCAAAGTACATTCTTACATAGGCAAAAAGACAAGAACAATTTTTTTTATAAACTCTTGTTAGTATTTAACGAGAAAAATATTTGTATTATCCATGCAAAGGATGTATCTTGCACATGATATGTAACGGTTAGATGTACTTTTTTCAAATTATTGACGTAATTCTACTTTTTGTAAATCACAGAGGATGTATTCTCTACTTCGCTCTAAACAATACGTTCCCATGGCACAAAGATAGAATTAGGAGTGTCTTTCGGTTCGATTTTTGGGTTGTTCGGTTTATTCGGTTAATTTTTTTTCTCGGTCAACCCGAAAATCGAACCGAACCGAAATAGATTTCAACCGAACCGAACCGAAAACCGAACTTGAATTCGGTTCGGTTCTCGGGTTGACCCGAATAACCCAAATTATCTGAATTTTCAAAAAAAAAATACATAATTATTTAAATATTTAGCAAAAAAAATTTTTTCAAGCATAAAAATTGTATTTTTATATTTAGATTTAATTTTAATAATTAGTTTATATGTAAAAATATATATAAAAATATATATATTTGTACAATTTCGGTTTTCGGTTCGGTTTTCGGGTCCGATTGACAAACCCATACCCAACCCGAACACCAAATTAGCAGTTCGGTTCGGTTCGGTTATGCCCATAACCCGAATTCTATTTTCGGTTTGGTTCTACTTCAGGTTTGGTTCGATTCGGTTTTCAGTTTTCATGGGTCAAACCCAAATAATGGACACCCCTAGATAGAATGGCCAATAAGATGACAATAAGTGACTGCTGGTATTCTAGTGCTTTTAGGAATCGGAGTTTGGTGTTTTTAGTACATGTGCACAGTTCGGTATCACTTGAATTTTGGTTAAAACCGAAACTAAATCGAAATAATCGTGTTTTATATAACAAAAAACTGAAATTGTTCGGTTTTAAGCGGTTGAGATTTTTCTATTTCTAATCGGTTTCGGCTTGTTTTTTCTGCTTTTTCGGTTTTAAAACCTATATATATTTAGGTAAGACCAGTTTAGATTAATAGACTTGTTTTCCGTAGAAAATTGGTTATTTCATTTATTTTTTTGTCAATTTAAGCCTAATAATATTTATCCTAAATTTCTATAATTACACATATTTATCCTAAATTTCCGAAACTAAATCGAAATAATCGTGTTTTATATAACAAAAAACTGAAATTGTTCGGTTTTAAGCGGTTAAGTTTTTTCTATTTCTAATCGGTTTTGGCTTGGTTTTTCTGCTTTTTCGGTTTTAAAACCTATATATATTTAGGTAAGACCAGTTTAGATTAATAGACTTGTTTTTGTAGAAAATTGGTTATTTCATTTATTTTTTTGTCAATTTAAGCCTAATAATATATATCCTAAATTTCTATAATTACACATATATAAATAAGATACACAAATGCTAGTGAACATACGCATAAATGCTTATTGTCACATATCTAATGATATATTATCTTACTATCTTATAAAAGAGATTGATATATCTTTTTTCATTTAATAAATAAATTTTAAGTAATCCAACTATTATAACACATTGTATAACTCTTAATGCAAAAAACTAAAAACATGTATTAAAATATCTTTCTTCATTAATAGAAAATTTTTATGTAATACAATTAATAAAGCACATTGTATAATATTTAATGCAAAAGTAATACATATTATTAGGTTATCTTTCTTTATTAATGCGACAAAATTAAATAACACAACACAACTACTCAAACATATCGTACAACTTTTAATAGAACCTTTCAACACAACAATATAAAATTTATATAATATTAATACAAGTTAAAAGGAGAATTACAACCTTTAAATACACAAATACATTAAAACATATAATTAATCTTACTTTTAAAATACTTATTACTCAAAAGTACAACAACATTTTCACATTAAACAATATAACCAAGATACAACCAATTAAAACATAAATACAACATAATCAACTATGTTAAAAAAAACATAACCAACTACATAAAGTTAGTCAAACCATAAATTGTCGTTTTTCGAAATATGTTTATAACAGAAATATAAAAGTAAAAAAGTCGTTAACCGAAAATTATGTTACAGGGTACCCGCCGCCGCAACGCGCGGGTACCCTGCTAGTCTAGTAAACACACGTAGATAACATACAAGTATATAAACATTAAGATAAATATATTACTTCTATTTCACTCACACAGTGAATATAAATTTGAAATTTTGATTTTTACATACTTATTATATCATATATACATATTTTTATATAACAAAACATTACGGTTCGAATCATTTTTTACAGTTCAGTTTTCAGACAAAAAAAAAAACCGAACCAAAAGCTTTTGGCTTTGAAAAAGCAAAATCAAACCATTGGTTTCTAATTTCGGTTGATTTTTTCGATTTTCGGATTAATTTCCTCACACCTTAGGGTTATAGGACCGAGATATGGTCTGATACCATGTTAGGGTAATAAAACACAATCGTCTATGTGTGTTTGGTGTTAGATGGTAAATGACCCGAGCTCGGCTGTGGGCTTTGGGTGTGTTCGGGTTTCTATATTTCTTGTCTGTTCTGTACTATAAATGTTGGATCAATTATAAATTTATATCCATGGGATTTCTAATGCAGTCTTACATGTTACTTGATATCAAGAGAATGTTAGATCCTAACCTAATCATGCTGATACCTCTTTTTTTCATGTTCAACTAGCAATAATAATCATGTCTTCATCTTAATTCTCATAAACACACATCAACGGTCCTACAAAGCAACAATTCTACAAAATAACTAAACTTGTTTGTATTATCTTCTTGTGTTGGTGATTTGTGCTAAGGTTACAAATTTAAAATTGTTGTACGTCATATATTTGTTGTAGATCTGTATGATCTTGTGATAACTTATAGTGTAGATACTTATGAGATTTGTGAGTGTATTTCCAAGGTGTAGAAATACTTGTGATCCGGCGTGATCCTGTGTAAAAGTGTGTAGTAGATAGCTCGGGGGTGATCGTGAGTACACTTCCTAGGGGATGAAGTAAGAGTGAAGATTCGTTATAGGTTAGATTATGGCTCAACATTTAGCTTAGTGTTGGTAAACTTAGTAAGCGACGTGTTTACGATTTTCTCCGCCTTTAAGAGAGACATAGTGAAATCTCGAGTAGGGTACCCGAGGAGTGGAGTAAAGCGAATAAGAGTTCCGTTGTCGAACCTTTATAAATCCCAGTATTGTGGTTTGATTGTTCCTTATTTTCTCTCATTACTTTTTATATACTTGTCATTTATATTTATAGTTAGTTGTTGTTACTTGTGTTTTATATTTCTTGCAGGTAGAATTAATACAAACTCAAATCTAATCTTTTTATCAAATAAATTAATTTTAAAAATGTAATTATAACCAGTAATATATTCACCCCTTCTTTTTAGTTTCTACACAACTATCGCCTCGGTCCATATTTTGTACTAACAACAAATCTGAATGGTTTCACTAACATGAATTTACAACACTATTGAAACTGACAATGTAGTGTCTCTATCATAATTTTTGCACTAAATTATACAAACATACTTGATTTGTACAAATAAGCGCTAACTTACTCTTTGTATATTTTGACAAATGTATGTCCGCTAAAAGACTATCACAACATTTGAAGTTGCGATTAGACGCAGGAATGAAAAATACGTGAGCAAGTTGGTTGTATTAAAAACTTGTGTTTTGTAAGTCCAGATTATTCTTTGTATAGCTTTGTCACATTCCTCAAAGACGTTGTCGGCAGATTAACCCGACGTTGGCGGTGAAAGAGTGATAACACTGCTTAAATCCTCGATGATAGTCAATACCACATTTCTAATGGTCTAGTTACTCAGTTAACTATTAATTAATTAGTTAAATACGTTCGGGCGTTGATACATACGTTCGGTATTGTTCAGTTTATTTGTTTTAGTTAGCTTGGTTTGTTTGTTTTCGGGTATAACAGAAAACCGTGCTGCATTTCAATTTGATTGAACCGCATGGAAGTCTCTAAATCGAACCCAAAAATCGAAAATCAACTTGAATAAATTTACATTTAGTTATATACTTTTTTAATATATACAACATATAAAAAATATGTGAAATCGGTTTTCAATTTAGATTGTCAAAACCATATCTAAACCCAAAATTAAATATGCAATTCGTTTAGATATTAATCAATTTGGTTAGTGAAAAGGCCCAAAATAATACTGAGTGTCTAAGGCTTGTCCGAACGATCAAATTCTGGGCCCATACATGGGTGTCAGGTAACGACGTATTACATTAGAAAATAAGGGCTAAAGTTGCGTGCATAAGCAATCCGCAATTTCTAGGTTTATTATTTTCGAATTCTAATACCTGGTATGGATGATGTGAATCTAAGCTTTGGACTCCTATATTGTTCAAATACGCAAGTTTAATTATATAAATGTCATGAAGAAATTCAGTTGTATTTAGTTTGTAGTTGCATATATGATTGCTCAAAAAGTTAATGACACCGATTCTTGGGAATATGTCATTATAAATCTAGATGATATTTATCTGCATTGTTGTTTGTTTATTAAAAAGTTCTGAATCGGAATTTAAACCGCAAATTTAAATTTAAATTTGATGTGTAAATGTCTGAATCTAACAAAATTGTATGTTTTTTGTTTAAAAACGTACGAGTTGTATATTTAAAGTGTTTCGGTGTTAGAAATACACACATTCGAACTATAAGAAAACATTTAAATTATGAATTTAAGATAATCTAATAACAACTCATGCAAGAACACAAAACACGTTATATAAACTGAAAATTGGAAACTATAGTCCAGTGTGACCAAACTATTAGAAAATTGAACAACATAATATTCGATTTGAACGAGTTATAAGTTCTATATTGTATGAAGTTTAAATAAAAAGTTTTTAATGTTGTATAGCCAAGTGGGCACGTGGCAATCCATAACTGGAGTTTCTGGGACTTTCTAAAATAAGCAAAACAATTTTACTTATTAAACATATCAAGTTGTTGGTCTTATTATTTTCAGTTATGATGTAGATTCTTCTTTGCATTACTCAGCGTGACAGCTCTCGGTATCGTCGGTGTTTTAACAACTTTTGCATTGTTGAAGCAAGAAGGAAATCTCCCGATGCTAAAGTTTCGTTTAATTATAGAAGGTTTGGGATTTTGATTTCAAATATGGTTTGTTCTTGAACCGTGCTATCGATGATTATTACAAGAGCAACTCTATAACCACATAAATTTTACAAAATAACTTTTAAACAATGATGTGAATTATCACAAAGAAAAGGGGATTACAAATATTTCGATATGTAATACACGTCTTATGGGGTCGCAAAACTTTGTCTTTGCCACCAACGCACATCAGGGTATAACCTTTCTCTTGCATACCAAACGTATATCTTATTACCCATTTCTACTTCCTCAATAACGAGATCAACATCTAAAGCCTCGAACGAGTTACTAAGAGAAAAAGTACCATCGCCGAATATCAAAATATTCTTCTTACCAGTAGGTTGATTCATCTTTGAAAGTCTTACTACCTCAATTAATACCACCCAACTTCTTCTTTTTACTTTAATAAAAATTTCACCGGCAACCTTCTATGGTTGCTCCTAAGTCCTAACCATTTTTCATGTTATTCACAACTCGTTTATAAGCTTTTGGAAAATCGACAAGTGAATATCAAATATCAAACATATACAACAACGAAGAGGAGGTTTCCAGCCGTATTTAACAAAACAATTTCTTTTGATATCCATTTCCCTCAAATTCTCTAACCTCCATTACAAAATTATCACTAAAATTGTTACAAGCTTTGACTTCAATGAGAATTCTTGCATAGCTCCTCAGTCCGAGGATTCCAAACACATAGAGCTCATAAACGAATCAAGCATATTGGTGTACCAATGTGTGTGGGCATAAAGCCTAAAATATTCGACATGTATGAAACCAACGATACTTCATGGAATTTTACCCATATAGGAACATGCAACAGTTCTCCTTTAATACGATTCATGAAGGGTGATCATTTGTTAAGAAAAATAGGGATTCAAAGGATCATCTATGTTATGTAACAGTCTTTATTAGCCTAAGTCGTGTCTAGAGATAGTTTCCTTATTTCCTAAATAGATTATAGCAATAAGGTCGGTTGGTTGTGTCGAATGGCGTCGGGTACTTTCTTGATTCAAGGTTTGTTGATTTGTTGGATAGGTTAATTTCCAAGGTTCAGTCGATATTTGAGTAAGAAAGGGTTTTTCTTTTGAAGGGTTACTTGGTTTGATCGATTTTTAAGATTTTTATCTTAGGGTTACATCGATAAATCAAGGGTGTTTTATACACGAAGTACTTTGCTAGATCGTGTTTTGTGTAGGTAAATTCACAAAAGGTTAAAAGGTTAGCAAACGGTTAAAATAGGATGACGCTGAGCAAATTTGACATCAAGAAATTCGATAGGAAGAATGAATTCGGGTTATGGTAGGTAAAGACGAAGGCTTTGCTGGAACATCTGGAATTAGATGCAGCATTGGAGGAATTACCCGTCACCAGAATAGTGGCTTACGATAACGTCATTCAGAAAAAGGCTTACAGCGCATTGATGTTGTGTTTAGGTGATCGGGTCCTACGGGAGATCACCAAGGAGACGACTGCAGCGGGGATTTGGAAAAAGTTAGAGACTTTATACATGACAAAGTCTTTAGCTAATCGTTTCTACTTGAAGAAAAAGTTATATACTTTTCAAATGCATCAAGGTAATAGTCAGTCTGAACATATTGATGAGTTTCACAAGCTCGTATGTGACTTAGCGGCTATAGATACTGCTATATCGGATGAGGATCAGACATTATTATTACTCACATCTTTACGATCGTCTTACGACAATTTCATAGAGACTTTGCTATATGGTCGGGATATTTTTAAGCTAGAAGACGTGGTCGCGACACTTAATTCTAGGGAACTTCAAAAGATGACGGAAACAAAGGGTGATGGTGGTGAAGGGTTGTGTGTAAGGGAGAGATCTGGTCAGAGAGATATTGAGCAGGGTGCAGAGAGATATTGAGCAGAGTGCAGATAGTTCGTGGTCAAAGTCACAAGGAAGGAGCAACAAACTCAGGTGTTATATATGTCAGTATGAGGACCATTTGAAGAGGGATTGTCATAGGTATAATAACAAGAAATCTCAATGTTTTGTCAGGAATGAAGATCAAGTATCTGGTTCGGGAGCTGATGGGTATGGCAATGTTGATGTTATGATGGCTATGAGTGTTGATGAACTTTTGGACTGGATCATGGATTCAGGGGGCTCATACCATATGACACACAAGAGAGATTACTTGGTTGATTTTAAGGAGTATGACGGTGGTAATATACTGCTAAGTGATGGCAGGGAATGCTGTGTACGGGGGACAGGAAAGGTTCGAGTACGAATGAGGGATGGATCAAGTTTCGTGTTAGACAACTGAGGTATGTTCCGGAATTAAGACGAAACTTGATATCACTGGGCACTCTTCAAAAAGAGGGTTTTACCGTGAAGATTCAGTCGGGAAAGATCAAGGTTATTAAGGGTTGACTGGTGGTACTATCAGGAACAAGAAGGGCTAATTACGTATATACCCTGAACGGTCAGGCTATGATCGGGAAGCCAATGAAGGGTAGGAAGCAGTTAGGAAAACTTCAGACTGGATGGAAGATCAAGACGGGTAATGTTCTTGTTTCTTGTAATCAGAACTCTACACAACAATGTATGAAGAATGGGGTCGCCAAACATTTAGATGTTGCACGGTTACAGCAGTAGAATGGGTTGGTTGAGGAGACGAACGTGACACTCTTCGACAAGGTACGTTGTTTTTTGATTCAGTCTGGTCTGTCCAAGATTTTTGGACAGAGGATACAACCATGTCTACAATTCTAGATTATAGGTCACTATAAACAGCGATTGGATTCAAGAAGACTATTGATATGTTGGGATTTTTGGTTGGCTTGCTAGTATAAAGCAAGGGATGCTTGAACCGGTTAAGGTCAAGTGCATATTCCTAGGATACCGTAAAGGTATGAATGTTTATCAACTTTGGAGGTTAGATGACGTTACTTCAAAGGGAGTGCTTTATAGGAATATGGTTTTTAATGAAAGGCTGGAATACAAGAAAACTTTCATTGGTTCTGGTGTATGTACAAGTTCACTGCAGGTATTGCAAGGAGTTGAGTTTGAGGTGGAACCTCGGGAGGATCATGCATTTGAGGTGGAACCTCGGGGGAATGTTGATCATGTAGATTTTCCAAAGGAAGTACAAACTCAAGATTTGATATACTATCATCTAGAACGTGATAGGGAGCAACACTTAGCACGGAAACTATTCAAGTATAGAGAATACAGTAATGATACTGCTTTTGCAGATGCTACAGTTGAGAAGATTTATGCGCATAAGTCATTCACTTTCAATGATATAGTTTCTTGTGAGCTTCTTTCCAAGTGGGTTGCTGGATTGAAAGAAGAAATGGATACTCGGTTAGATGTGTATGTGCTCAGCAACGGTTGCAGGAAAAGCAGTGACGATAAATACGGTTATTTCTAGGAGTATACACCAGGTATGTTCATACATCTATGTCTCTATATAGATTGTATGGTATTTTCTTGCGGATGCAAGGCTGAGATCTCGGTTACTAAGGGTTTGCTGGTTAAAGCAAAGGGAAATATACTTGGTATTAAGATCATCAGGAATCAGAGTGGTAATACTCTGAGGGACAGTCCAGGTTTTACAACAGAAAGTTGGTACAAACTTTGTTGAAGGGACAGTCCACGCTGTCATTGGCGGGTAGTCTATCAGGGGACTGTGATGTGGAAAAGAATAGTAAGTGGTCATATATATATGTGGTTGGAAGCCAGGATATCAGGTGGTCTGCACGAGACCCGACATAGCATCTGCAGGTGTGGGTATGTTGGATAGGTTTGATCGTGGGTTACAGATTTACGTACAGGCTTTTGTGGATTTTGACTACACCATGGGTAGATCGATCACTGTCATGGTTAGATCAATCACAGGGTATGAGTTGCGTGCGAGGAGCTGGGAAGCTAAGTTGCAGCACACAGAGGTTTTGTGCACAACTAAAGCGGAGTATATGACACTTACGGATGTCGTGAAAGGAGCTATTTGGCTAAGGGGATACGTGGAAGAATTAGGTGTGAAGCTTAACACTGTTGCAGTTAATTTTGATAATCAGGACGCGATTCATTTATCGCGGAATCATGTTTTTCATGAAAGGACTAAGCACATCAATATGTGTTAATTGTTATCACTTTATCAGAAGAGACTTGGATGCAAAGACGGTATAAGTTCGGAAGGTGGGTGCTGAACACAATGCTGCGGATGCCTTGACGAATGTGATACCTAGACGCAAGTTACAACACTGCTTGGAATTACTTAGTGCTGGGATAGGCTAATATAAGCCTAAGGTGAAAATTGTTATGTAATAATCTTTATTAGCCTATGTCGTTTCTAGGGATAGTTTCCTTATCTCCTAAATAGATTATAGCAATAAGGTCGGTTGGTTGTGTCGAAGCCCAACCCGACCCGTAGTCAATGTAATAGTCGGTTCCCCTCATCTCTGTTAAAGGAGGTGAGGGGGGGATAGGATTCACAACGCATTCTTTATCAATAAACTAATCGGTTGGATTAGGGTACATACCTTGTGCGTGTCTTTTCTGTCGATGGCCTCGTAGATCGATGTTCCGCATCTAGTATCCAGCTTGTAGTCGTCATAATACTACAATCTATAGACTATATCTAAGACCGAATCAAAACCCTTAGTAGATGAGAACTAAAAAAGAAAAAAAAATCATCAATGTTAATTTCTTTTATCCAGATTTCCCTAACTGTGACGAACTAACCATTCCACAACATGCGAAACAAGATTTTACTGAATAAAATAAGTGAATAATGATTTTTTAATTTGATCATTTATCTCATCAACCGAAGCCAAAGGTAACCAAAAATAATAGTTAGCATCTTATGTGACATTAGCTTCAAGTTTCCGTAAATTAGCCTTTGTAGAAGATGCAAGGCTAAGTTTAGTAACTTATGAGGAAGGAACCTCATTAATAGGAATACCCGTTGGAACCGGAACATTATTGTACGGGCTAGTTGTAGGTTTATATAGTTCATAACAATTATTAAAACCCTAACATCGATCAAAGCACATATAGCGGAAGCGATTTAACAAGATCATAATTAACAAAATTATAATTAATCGTATTAGGGTTACGTACCATTTGCAAAGCAATTCACAAAAATAAGAACAAATTCACCAAATTAGGGTTTATGTCGAATCACCAAGATATAGTCTAATGTAAGACTATATTACGTTCTTGTACACACGTATTACAACGAGTTAATCGTAATGCTAGTACGTGTAAACCGAGTTTCAACGTCTAGTGGAAAAATCAACCCAACAACCTTAGAGAGGGCCTAGGACTTGATTATTTGCTAAACTGAAAAACCAAACGAAACCCTAGGGTGCGTTTGGAGTTGCGATCGCAAGAAGGAGAGTAGAGAGGGATTGTGGTGTATTGAAGGGTACTGCTATGTTTATATAGGCCTAGAATTCTTGCAGCCCATGTAAATAAATTTAAGGAAAGATTTCTTTTCCTTCCCCTTCCTTCTTCAACTGACGGTCGAACACTCCCTAGTGGGGTGTTCCAGAGTTTTCTTTTCCTCTTCTATTTTATTCCACAACGATCGTTTAAACTTAACTCTTAATTATTTAATGACCGTTAAAGTTATAGCTCGATTTAATTTAACAAATAAATGCATATTTATTAAATAAATTAACTATATACATATTGTGTGCAATCTCGTAATATCGAGTTCGATCCTAACACACGACTATTAAATATAAGTCCATAAACTTTCAGCTCCCACTTGGACATATTTTAAATAGTGTGATCACTTCGGTTTTCGTCTAGTTACATACCGATGCCTCTAGTACAACTCGAGTAAGGTCTCCTGGAATAACCTTTTAATGATTCATCATTATTATTATCCTTTTATTTCTAATACAACGTTAATAAGGATATGGATCTTAGTCATTTTTTTCATTAACCATTCTGTTTCTCGTTCATAGATTCAACAAGATTACTAAAATACATTTGGGTGCGGCCACACAAACATCTTACTAATCCCACGAGGGGCCCAGCTGTATTAAAACTCCAAAATAAATTGGAGGAAATAAATTTCATTTTGACTACAAGCAAAACCTATGAATTTTGCAACACTTCTAAAAATAACCCTTATAGCTACCAGTTACGTTTAGCGTTAGATTATTGTACAGAGACGCACTAGATCCATGACAGTTTTATGGTATCTCAGGTCTAAGGATAATTATTTATGATATACTTAACGATAAAGATTTATAAGTATAATGATATAGTTGGGATAAGTCAAATATTCGATTCATCAAATATACTTTCAAGCATACTCTATCGCAATTTTGATTTATCTTAATTTAATAATACTCCCATATTATTAATCGACAACGGACATTTTAGAATACTAAAATATTCATGGCTTAAACATGTAAATATAGGATACAAAATTAAATAACAAGAATAAACGTAACCTAAACTTTATTTCATTAAATAATAATGGCTTAACATCCTTTATCCACATACTAATCACAAATTTTTGCATGAAATCGCTAGCTAATTGAAGCCCAATGCTTTTGGCATGTTCAATAACCTTTCCTCTAGGCAACGCCTTAGTTAAAGGATTTGCTACGTTATCATCTGTGCGAACTTTTAATAATTTGATTTCACGAGCTTCAAATTGTTCTCGGACGTAGTGATATTTACGTTTAAAGTGTTTGTCGCCCTTCATGATTCCAGCATCATTGACGAATATGATGCGGCAGAATTGTCACAATACATATTTATTAGGTTCTTTTATTGAAAGCATCACTCCAAGATCTCCAATAAAACTTCCTAATCCAAACCACATTTCTTTCGTACTCCTTAAGTACTGGCTTCCCTCCGAACACCAAAAATATTCCTTTCATGTTCCTCAAATACTTCAGAATATGTTTAACAACAACCTAGTGGAGCTTCCCGGAATTCTGTTTGTAACGACTGACCAAGTTCTCAACAAACGCCACATCAGGCCTTGTGCATCTTACAACATATATAATAGATCCTACAGCCTATGCATGAGGCACCTTTCGCATGTATGGCTCCTCTTCAGGAGTTGATGCATCCATCACATGACTTAGATTATGCGTAACTTAACTTCCATAGGTTGAAAACCTTTCTTGGAATTATTCGTATTATACTTCTTCAATATTTTGTCAATATAAGCATCTTGACTAAGACCAATTAATCGTCTACTCCTATCTCGATAGATTTTAATTCCCATAATGTATGCAGCTTCTCCTAAATCCCTAATATAAAAACATTTACCAAGATAATCCTTAACCTCTGTCAATCTTGGAATGTTACTTCCCATGATTAATATGTCATCAACATATAAAATTAGGAATACTACATCACTCCCACTAGCTTTGCGATATACACATGGCTCATCATGATTTTGAATAAATCCGAATTTTTTATTTCTTCATCAAATCGTTTGTTCCATTGAAGTGATGCTTGCTTCAAACCATATATAAATATTTTAAGTTTGCACACGCGTTTTGGATACATAGGATCAACACACCCTTCCGGTTGTTGCATATAGATGTCTTCATCTAAGCGACCGTTCAAGAAGGCAGTTTTAACATCCATTTTCCATATCTCATAGTCATAGTATGCTGCTATATCTATGAGAATCCTAATAGCTCTTAATTATGCTATAGGAGAAAACGTCTCCTCGTAGTCTACGCCAAAAGTTTGAGAAAAACCTTTAGCTACTAAACGAGCTTTATAGGATTGTACTTTACCATCAAATAAGTGTAAAATAAGTCAAACAATGCATCTTCGTGATCATTCAAGACAATCATAAAATATAAGAGTTACACCTAGGAATAAGGGAGTCTAAGTGAATAATTAGGCCACATGAGTTTGTGTTAGTTTGCTAACTTATAATAACAATGATCTCATTTTTAAGCTTAGTATGAGGAACGTGAAACTTGAGGGTGATAAACATTCATGACACCAAAGCCCTAATGTAAGTCTTCGATCTCTTTACTTGTTTTCTTCCTTTGAATAATTTGTTATTTTTTATCTTTTTAAGTTTCCTTAATGTCTTGTGTTTAATAAAGTCCAAGGTGGGTTAATTATAATGGAAAATGTAAAACTTGCTTTGTAACTAATGCATTGCATGAGGGCATTGCAACGGTCAAGTGTAGGGGATTTAATAAGTGTGAAAACACTTATCCTTTTACCACTTAATTATAATAATAACCAAGCCAAAATGTGTATTTTATGTCGTAAATGCCGGAATTATGCGTGGTTTGTGTTTTTCTTGTGATTTAGGACCAAAATGTGAAAAGGGAAGAAAACATGGGCTTTTACGGGCTTTTATCGAAGAAAAAGACAAAAGACGAAGTCAAAAGATCAAGAGTGCAAAAAGAACGGAAGTCCAAGGCTTATTCTGAAGATTTATCGAAGAAAAAGTCTAAAGACGGAAGTTTAATGAAGTCGAAGAACCAAGTCTAATAAAAGAAGAAAATTATAAGACGGCTTCAATCTATATCGACAAATCCCAAGACAACTTCGAGAAATTCGAAGAATTTAAAAGACGAAAAGACGAGAAGAAAGAAGAAGACATCAACACATGCTAATCCTCCTATAAATACCCTCCTAATGACATATTAGGAGGTGTTAGCTAAATTGAAAACTTAGTCTTTCCACTTTAATTTCCTTGCACTTTCATATTGTCTTTTACTTAATCGTTCTTTAATTTCAAGATTATTTCCATGTAAGTTTTAATTTTGTTGTTGAATCTTTATCTTTAATCAAGTTTTTAATTAATCTCTCATTCTACCTTTCTTGTTTTGTTTAATCTTTATGCTTATTTGCTTATTGTCATGCTTATTTGATTATTTGTTATGTTTTTATGTGTTTGATTGTGTTAGCTTATTGATTTTATAGCTTATTGTGTGCTTTTCTTAAATTTAATTAAGTGTTTTTAAAAGTTATTTTATAAAAAGTTGATTTTAAATATTTTGATTATTTAGTGTTTTTAAAAGTTTTTAAATTTTGGCTTATTTGCTTTTTCTTAAAATCATTCTAGTTAAGTTTTTAGTTAAGTGCTTATTTGGTTTTGCTTATTTTTAGTTTTGCTTAATTTGGTTTCAATTCGGGTTATCTTCAAAACCCTAGTTTCCCTAACTAGGTGGAGGATCCAGCTTTTCCCGAACTACTTGAAATCTTCCTTTTCCCGAATTAAGTTAAGGGTTGAGTATTCCGAATTTTAAGCTTGATCTTATTCCGAACTAGGTAAGGAATTGTGATTCCGGATTAGGTTTCGCATGCTGGATTCCGACTTAGGACAAGAACTTCCATTCCGAATTAGGTCAAGTACGTGGATTCCGACTTAGGTTTGTTTCTTGTTTTCAGTTTTATTTTTAAAATCTTTATTTTTCCCGCTATTTTTATTAAGTGTTATTTTAATTGCTTTACCTTAATTTTATATTCAAGTCTGCATTTTTATTAAATTTTTTAAATTCACTTTTCGTCAAGCTTTAATTTCTCGTCATTTAATTAATTACTTTTAAAGTCTTAATTTTTCATCATTTACTTTTTATTCACTTTTAGCTTTATTTACCTTGCCATTTACGTTAAAGTTTTGCAATTTCATTTTACAACAACGACCAATCTATTTCTTTTCCACCAAAAGAACAACTGAGTCACACGTTAAACCGTAGTCAATTCGAATTGAATCGAGACGATAACTTTTACATACTTGGCAAAAACCAGTTATTAAAATAGCGTCGCTGTCGGCTCTTTTCGTGAAAATTAACTGTTTTCTGTGAGAGACGCGTTGAATTTTGGGATCCGTTCCCTCGTGAACGTTATTTTTCGTGTCAAACATTTTCAAAAAAATCCATAAAAATTAAAAAATTTCAAAAATCCAAAAACATTTAAAAATCATAAAAAGTAATTCTTTTTCAAAAGTTTTACACCAAAAAGATATTATTTTTACGTTAACCATTAATTTTCTATTTCTTTGTAATATTTTTCTTTTGCAGGTGTATGCGTACTAGATCTTCGTCTTATTCTAAGCCCGAGACTATTGAAGACTTAGATATGGCTGGTGTGCACAACAATAATAACCACCTCACCTCAACATGAATAATAACAACCATCTTCCTCAACCCGACCTTCACACGATGGAGGAGCTTTGTCAACCAACAATGAATGGACGTGGAGGACCGATTGCGCCGATGCAAATCACGGCTCCTGAATTTTCGTTGAAGCATCACATGATCCAACAAGTTCAAAATACTTGTCCATTTCGCGGATTACCAGATGATGATGCCAACAAACATCTCGACAAGTTCATTACCGTCACTCAAAGCATGAAATTATCCGGTGCTACCATGGATTTTCTTCGCCTTCTTCTATTTCCACACACTTTATCCCACCATGCCGAAAAATGGTTTGACCGTCTTCCTAAGAATTCAATTCATACATGGGACGAGATGACTCAACGATTTTTGTCGCGCTACTTTCCACCATTCATGGTAACAAGCCTTCAGAATCAAATCAGTGGATTTACACAAGAACCCGATGAATCACTTTTCGATGCTTGGGAACGTTATAATGTTTTGATCGATCGATGTCCTAATCATAATATGCTCCCCGACACCTTAATTGATACTTTCTACAATGGGTTAACTTTTCGTGATCGTGATACGATTAATGCAGCCGCCGGTGGCACATTTATGAAAAGAAGACCCGAGGAGTGTAGAGAGCTTATTGAGAACATGACTACTCATCACAAAAATTGGGATTCATCCGCATCATCAAGGAATAACCCGAGAGTCAATGTTTCTTCTACTTTATCACACACCGAGATGATCAAATTCACCCGCATGATGACCGAAATGAACAAAAATATACTACTCATAGCTACGAATCAACAACAACAAGTTAAAGCTGTAGCACTTTCTTGTGAGATTTTCGGCGGTCCTCATTCATACACTGATTGTCCTTCTACTTATGAGAATCCGGAAAACGTGTATGCGGCTCATGGTAACTATTCAACGGAAAGCTATCAAGCCCGACCTCAAGATGATCGTAACTTGCTAAGTTACCGTTCTAACAACTTTCTTTCACCCGGTTTTTCTCCTCAAACCCACAATCCCAACAACTTTAATAGAAGCAATCAAAACCAATTTCTAGCTTCTACTCCATATCACCCACCCGCTCCCCAAGCTCCACTCATCACTCAAGATGTTGAAACTTTCATGAGGACCCAAGGAGAGGTAGTTAAGAATCTTCAAAGCCAAATCATTAACTTGAAAGGTGATATCAGTAAGCAAGGGAATGATATTCGAACCGAGCTTCGACATTATATGCAAACTTCTTTGAGCAATCAAACGAATGATTTAAAGAATATGATGGCTAGTTTCTTCCAAAGTACTCAACCCTCTACTTCGGGCTATCTTCCTTCAAATACCGTCACCAACCCAAGAGCGAATGTGAGTGCTATTACTACACGCAGTGGAGCAACTTTAGTAGGACCATCTACCCCGCCCCTAGTTACTCCATCTACACCTCCTCCACCACCATTTATCCCACCTACTTTCACGCCTTGTACTAGTTCTCCATTACCGTCTCCACCTCTTAATGAAGAAATACCTAAGAAACACCCTTCACCAACCCCACCTTCCACCTTTAAACCTTCCACATCTCAACCTTCACCTTCTACACCTACACCACCTAAACCCAATATCCCTTATCCTTCTCGCTTAGACAAGTGCAAAGTGCTTATCAAGGATGACATTCAAGTGACAAACTTTTTGAAAAAGATTTCAGGAGTGAACGTCACCTTTAGCCTTGTTTAAGCTCTAGCCCGAATGCCTAAATTTGTTAAGATGTTTAAGGAATTGCTTAATAAAAAGGAGAAGATGGCTGAGTTTGTCAACACCCGCTTAAATGAAAATTGTTCTGCAGTCCTTCTTAAAGAACTTCCAGAAAAACTTGGAGATCCCGGTCGTTTTGTGCTACCATGTACTTCCAACCAAACCGAAGAATTTACTGCCTTAGCCGATCTCGGGGCAAGTATAAATCTGATGCCTTTAAGTGTTTGGAAAAAGTTATCATTACCCGACCTTACTCCAACAAAGATGACTCTTGAGCTAGCAAATCGAACTCTCGCTTACCCCGTTGGTATTGCTGAAGATGTATTTATTAAAGTTGGTACCTTTACTTTTCCGGTCAATTTTGTTGTTGTACATTATGAAATGGACCCTCGTATTCCGTTAATACTTGGACGGCCATTTTACAAACCAGAAAAACTTTAGTCGATGTTGCCGAAGGTGAACTCATCTTAAGGGTCGGGAATGATGCACAAGTGTTTAAAATGGGGAAGATCACAAACAAATCCAATGGAAGAGAATCGACGAATATGATTAATGTGCTTCAAGACGAGCTTGATACAACTACTTGTGAAAGTACAAAGCTTGATGATTTTGTCGTCTACAACAATCCTCTTTTCGATTCTTGCTATGATAATCCACTTTTCCAAGATGATGTGGATGATTCTCTCTCCAATTTGGATCCTCCACCAATATATGATGCTCCACCAATCTATGATGATTTTAGTTCCGATGTGGATGATTATGATGATTTTTCTTCAGAGCATGAAGACATGCCAACATATGATGATTTTGATGATGTTGATACTCTTTCGAGTGATTCTTCAAATGATGACCTTGTTCCTACTTTTGATGAAGATCCTCCACCAACAATGCTTGATCCTACTTTGGATGACTACTCATTTGAGGAAGATTTTGCTACTTTTCTCAATACCTACTTCCCCAATGAGAATGATTCTCCTCCTTTGGACTTTGATTATGGTCTTTATCCTCCTTCGGATATTAAGAAACCCGTTTCAAAGGAGAAGAAGCCGGACGACCCCGATATCCGTAGTACTTATGTTTTGACACCTCTCTATCCACCTTCATCGGATGAGATTGTGCGATTTATGAGCGGATCTTCTTCAAGGTCTACTGAGCCTGAGTATTATTTTCCCCTAAAGGAAAAGGTGTTCGATCCCGGTATTGCAATTTTTAAGCCATCTCAGTATCCATCTGATGAAATAAAAGGAAAGAATTTTGGAACTTGTGGAAATATGCTTGCACTGCATCATACTGTCTACCACCGTGCTCAATATTTGCTTAAGGGAACCTTGCCTACTCTTCTTTGGCTTGCCTTGTTCACCTTAAGCTTGTGCTATTTGATGGACGAAAACCATGTATTTGATCCCGGTGGATGTTCTTCAAGCTTCTTACAATTGTAATCAAGGTCGAGTCAGGCTCACGACTCGGTTAACAAAAACAAGCGCTTCTCGGGAGGCAACCCGCAGTATCTATCCTTTTTATCCATTTTATAATAAGTGTAGGGGGAGACCCTAGTATGTGTTCGTTGTCTTCTTTCATATCATGTGCAGGGATTTGAGCTTTCAAAGATCCATTCTTGATTACTTTTGATGACCCGTGGTTCCGTGTCCCGTCTTCCCGGTTTTATCCTAAACTCTTATGATTCACTTTTTTATATTGTTCAATATTAAAATAGGAATCACGTTAGTTGTCTCTTCCTTAGCAAGATTTAAGCAAACGTGCACAATGTCATAAGTGTAGGGGAGTTTACTCCCACATGCTTAAACATTGAGGACAATATTTATATCAAGTGTAGGGGGACTTCTATCGAAGTTAAGTGGGCTTTTCCTTGTATTTGTCCTCATTTTAACCGGAAAATTGGTTTTTCGACATTTTTCAAAATTTTTGATCTATTTTGGCCTAGTAGCCTAGTAGTTTTTCCTTTGTTATCGTTATTTACTTTCTTTGCTAGAATAAATTTTAATAAAGTGGTTTTAATTTTTAAACATTTTGAATCTTTTGACTCAACCCGAGTTTACTTATCCAAGTTTACTCTAGCTAGTATCCTTAACGTGTTTAAGTCAAGTTTTGCTAATGTAGGGAACTTTAAAATGCGAAAGTCTTAACTCTTACGGGTTAAGAACAAGAACTTTTTCAAGTTCCTATAATTGATCCTAGAAAGTCGTTTATAAAGGGAACTTTAAAATGCGAATTCTAAAACTTGAAAAAGTATAATAAATTGCAAGATCCTATAGATTACTTGAAAACCCAAAACTTTGATTTAATAGGCTAAGCATCCACGAGTCTCATTTCTTGAGATTTTAAATTGTGGAGAACGAGAGATGATAGAGTCAATTATAAGTTTGGTATTCTTTCAGGAATTTATGTGAGTTGATTATGAGCTTTTTCTTCCATCGCTTGCTAATAAATTTAATTGCAATAAATAAGGTTGTACGATTTGAAAAGTTACTTAGCTTCTAGCCCAAGATCGTTTAAAAGTTGCTCGGTATTATTTAAAGTTCATAGCCAAGGCATAACTTATTGAAGCGGGATGCGAAGATTGGCGAGACCGAAAAGGCCCTAACAAGGCATGAGGGCTACATTTTGTTGCTAAAGATCCCAAGTGATGTGAAGAATCATTTATCAAAAATCAATATGAAGGATCGAGACACACGACGAAAAGCAAATACTCCCCTAAAGATCATGGAGAAGTCTATCCGAAAAGACCCTAACAAGGTATGAGGATAAATATATCCAAGTCCTAAAAGGAGGCGGATCGTTGTATATCAAAATCCCAAATAAAGATTGGAGAAAAATGAAGAAGTCGTGGTCCAAGTATGAAGAATCTCTCAAAAACTTCAAGTGAAGAAATTCCTATTAAGAAGAGAAGACCATTATTTCAAGAACGTCTCTCAAGATTTGAAGTATGAAGTCACTGCCAAATATCGGTCCGAGAAAGGTCTCAAATCGTGAAGCGAGTTATGCCAGGATATGAACTTTATGAGGTCCCGAGAAGCAGTTTTAAAAGATTTTGTCCTTTATCTAACTATTGATTAAATCGTCCTACTTTATTTTTGGCCTCAATAAACTATCGAAATAAGTCAAACAATGCATCTTCGTGATCATTCAAGACAATCATAAAATATAAGAGTTACACCTAGGAATAAGGGAGTCTACCTGAATAATTGGGCCACATGAGTTTGTGTTAGTTTGCTAACTTATAATAACAATGATCTCATTTTTAAGCTTAGTATAGGGAACGTGAAACTTGAGGGTGATAAACATTCATGACACCAAAGCCCTAATGTAAGTCTTCGATCTCTTTACTTGTTTTCTTCATTTGAATAATTTGTTATTTTCTATCTTTTTAAGTTTCCTTAATGTCTTGTGTTTAATAAAGGCCAAGGTGGGTTAATTATAATGGAAAATATAAAACTCGCTTTATAACTAATGCATTGCATGAGGGCATTGCAATGGTCAAGTGTAGGGGATTTAATAAGTGTGAAAACACTTATCCTTTGACCACTTAATTATAATAATAACCAAGCCAAAACGTGTAGTTTATGTCGTAAATGCCGGAATTATGCGTGGTTTGTGTTTTTGTTGTGATTTAGGACCAAAGGGAAGAAAACATGGGCTTTCACGGGCTTTTATCGAAGAAAAAGACAAAAGACGAAGTCAAAAGATCAAGAGTGCAAAAAGAACGGAAGTCCAAGGCCTATTCTGAAGATTTATCAAAGAAAAAGTCTAAAGACGGAAGTTTAATGAAGTCGAAGAACCAAGTCTAATAAAAGAAAAAAATTATAAGACGAGTTCAATCTATATCGAAAAATCCCAAGACAACGTCGAGAAAGTCGAAGAATTTAAAAGACGAAAAGACGAGAAGAAAGAAGAAGTCATCAACACATGCTAATCCTCCTATAAATATCCTCCTAATGACACATTAGGAGGTGTTAGCTAAATTGACAACTTAGTCTTTCCCCTTTAATTTCCTTGCACTTTCATATTGTCATTTACTTAATTGTTCTTTAATTTCAAGATTATTTCCAAGTAAGTTTTAATTTTGTTGTTGAATCTTTATCTTTAATCAAGTTTTTAATTAATATCTCATTCTACCTTTCTTGTTTTGCTTAATCTTTATGCTTATTTGCTTATTGTCATGCTTATTTGATTATTTGTTATGTTTTTATGTGTTTGATTGTGTTAGCTTATTGATTTTATAGCTTATTGTGTGCTTTTCTTAAATTTAATTAAGTGTTTTTAAAAGTTATTGTATAAAAAGTTGATTTTAAATATTTTGATTATTTAGTGTTTTTAAAAGTTTTTAAATTTTGGCTTATTTGCTTTTTCTTAAAATCATTTTGGTTAAGTTTTTAGTTAAGTGCTTATTTGGTTTTGCTTATTTTTAGTTTTGCTTAATTTGGTTTCAATTCGGGTTATCTTCAAAACCCTAGTTTCCCTAACTAGGTGGAGGATCCAGCTTTTCCCGAAATACTTGCAATCTTCCTTTTCCCGAATTAAGTTTAGGGTTGAGTATTCCGAATTGTATGCTTGATCTTATTCCGAACTAGGTAAGGAATTGTGATTCCAGATTAGGTTTAGCATGCTGGATTCCGACTTAGGACAAGAACTTTCATTCCGAATTAGGTCAAGTACGTGGATTCCGACTTAGGTTTGTTTCTTGTTTTCAGTTTTATTTTTAAAATCTTTATTTTTACCGCCATTTTTATTAAGTGTTATTTTAATTGCTTTACCTTAATTTTGTTTTCAAGTCTGCATTTTTATTAAAGTTTTT
The DNA here is from genome assembly GCA_025667525.1 of Glebionis coronaria. NCBI lineage: Eukaryota > Viridiplantae > Streptophyta > Magnoliopsida > Asterales > Asteraceae > Glebionis > Glebionis coronaria. The sequence goes on along the minus strand of CM046878.1, from coordinate 8,446,356 downwards.
AAATTCACTTTTCGTCAAGCTTTAATTTCTCGTCATTTAATTAATTACTTTTAAAGTTTTAATTTTTCATCATTTACTTTTTATTCACTTTTAGCTTTATTTACCTTGCCATTTACGTTAAAGTTTTGCAATTTCATTTTACAATAACGACCAATCTATTTCTTTTCCACCAAAAGAACAACTGAGTCACACGTTAAACCGTAGTCAATTCGGATTGAATCAAGACGATAACTTTTTTATACTTGGCAAAAACCAGTTATTACCGTCCATGTCAGTTTTCTTCTTGTATATTCACTTATGTTTCACTACTTTAGCATTTGGTGGTGGATCTACAAGAATCCAAACATCATTTACTTTCATGGATCCATCCACTTATCCTTTTCAGGATCAAGTATGGCGGATTTATATCCCCTATTTCATCATCGACATCCTCTATGTTAAGACATAGATTACTAGTTGCGTTTTTTGATCCTTTCAGACCTACGCAGAGGAATTATTTCCGGTGGAACACCCAGACTTTCTGGTTCTACGAGAATTATTTAACTAGTGTTTTCATCAAAAGGTAATGTATCTATATGACTCTCTTCAAGATCATAATTTGTCCCACTGAATTCTTGATTTACAAGATCACTTTCAAGGAAGTCTCCATACCTAGCAACAATAACCTTGTTCTCAGGTGGATAATAAAAATAGTAACCAATAGTTTCCTTAGAGTATCCTACAAAGATACATTTCACATATCGTTGTTGGAGTTTATCACCCGATTCACGTTTCACATACGCCTCGCAACCCCAGGCCATTAAATAAGACAAGTATGGCTTTTTCCATGCCATAGTTCATATAGTGTCTTATCAACCTTCTTTGTGGGAACCATATTTAAAATGCGAACCGTAGATTCTAAGACATAATCCTAAAAGGATAATGATAAAGTTGTAAGATTAAACATAGATCGCACCATATCTAATAGTGTACGATTTCTCCTTTCGGATACACCATTTTGTTGTGGAGTATAGGGAGAAGTAAGATTCTGAACTATTCCATTCTCACTTAAATAATCTTCTTTTGACTTAAATATTCACCACCTCTATCAGAACGAATAACTTTAATCTTCTTTCCTAGTTTCAATTCTACTTCCACTTTAAACACTTTGAATGTTTCAAATACCTCATTTTTATGCTTAAGTAAATAAACATAACCATAACGGCTATAATCATCCGTAAATGTTAAGAAGTCGCTAGCACCTTTCCTTGACACATGTCTAAGTGGTCCACATACACCAGTGTGTATTAAACCAAGTAGATCAGGAACCTTTCAATATTACTATTAAAAGGTTTCTTTGTCATCTTTCTAGAGATAGAAGACTCACATTTATCACATGATTCATCATTAATATTTTCCAAAAGACCTTCACATTGAAGCTTTTGTATGTGAGTCTTCCCAATATGGGCAAATCTACAATACTAAATATAAGAAGAGTTCTTGTCTAACTTTCTCTTCTTATTCATGCTAAAGACATTATTATTATTATACTTGGAATTATCATGCATGCCTATTTCAAACACACCATTCACAAAATTGCATTAAAATAGAAAATACCATCTTTGAAAATAGAAAATTATATTATTATCAATAGTGTGAACACATCCAAGATTCAACAAACAAGAAAAGGAAATGACACCCCTAACAATTGTAGGTGCATAATGACAATCGGTTTTAAATCAGTACTAAACACGAAGGTAAAACTAGATTGAACGTTCTTATAGCTTCAACAACTGCTTGTGCTCCATTGCCCACTTGCAGATATGGTTTTGCATAGGATAGGTTTCTTTCCAACTTAAATCCCTACAGCATATTACAAATGTTAATAACGCATCCCGTATCATATACCCAGGAATTTAATTTGTATGTCAAATTAAATAATTCAGTCATAAATAAAGTATCTGAAGCTACAACGCTCTGCTCAGACTTCTTTATTTCTAGCAACTCTTCGAGTTAAAGTGGGTAGTTCCTCTTCCAGTGACCACTTGCTTTGCAATGGTGAAAAGTCTCATCCTTCTGAGATTGATTCCTCTTGGCAAAGTTTTGCTTAGGCTTTTGATAAGTCGCAACTTGCTTGCCCTTATCACCTTTGCCTTTTCCTTTCTTCTTGTTCGCTTGTGGTTTTGGCTTACTCACTCTACCCTTTTATATGGTTAGTACAGGAGGAGTAGAGGTAGATGCCTTGTCCTTTAACCCCTTTTTGTAGTCAATGAGCATTACATGCAAATCATTAGTTGTCTTCCCCGTGCAATGCATATTATAGTTCCTAACAAAATCATTAAAGTCCTTGTTAAGCTATTGATCAAGTTAACCTCCATATTATGATCATAGGGTTGTCCTAGTGCAATGAGTTGTTCCGTGTAACCTCTCATTTCCATGTAGTGTGCACTTACGGACTTTCCAGGGGTTTGCTTGCAGCTATGCATAACATCTAATAAGTCGTAGATCTCCACAGCTTGGGGCTTCTCAAACATTGCCTTGAGTTCATCAATCATACACATATGAGAAAATAACTGAAACTTATTTTAAAGTTGACGTGACATTTTCTCAAGCATTGAGCAAGCCAAATCAGAGTGCTTCTTAACTTCAACAGCGTGGGTAAGCCTTTCGGCTTCAGAAGCTCCTTCATCAAGGTCAGCTAGATACGGCGTGGACAAGTAATCAATAGTACCCGCTACTCTCAAGACAATTCTTAGTGAGCGATACCAATCATTTAAGTTTGGGCCAGTAAGTTCAGGACAATCAAAAAATGTTTTGAACACGGAACTTAAAGAGTTATTGTCGGGTTGAGCCATTTCTATAGAAATAAGTTCAAATTATTAGAATTTTCGATAAATACTTTCAAGGAAATAAAATTACCCCGGTAAATTAACCTTAGTATTTTCCTTGAAACTAGAACCTATATTGACATAAATCCATTACACCAGTTGATCTGCTAGTAATGAATGTATTCAACATATTAACTTGTCGAACAATTTATTGGCAAACCATTTCCAATTTTTAGATATTTACGGGACTTACATTGGCAAAAGAACATTTTGCATTGTAAACATGTTTCATCCCTTTCGAATGTCTTAAGTTTCCAGATCTCACTGAGTAACTTAATTAAGTCGTCTAATCTAAAGAACGTAAAACTTAATGCGAATTCTCATTATATGAAAAAAAATTTCTCCATCCTAACATCATCCAAATCTCATATGACGACATTGTAACTTCAAGTGTCCGTTAATTAGATGGCCTTCGACTTAAATTTTAAAGGTATAAATTTGATGTCAAAATCAATGTATGGAGTAGCATGCATAAATCTCCATATCATAAGTTTAATAAAATATTTAGTAAACTTTTTCACGAGACTAAGTTTCTTCATATATTATGTTGAGGTATTGGTTAAAACCAGTCAAATATTTACCCACAACTATTCACAACGTACTTTTTCTAAACTTCGGCTAAAGCACAAAGCAATAACCTTATTCATTGGGTTTCGGATGTGAATTTGTAGTAAATCAACCTTAAGGTGTAATACGAATAATAATCGTAGCACTACAAAAAAAGGCCAATTAGTGGCACACAAAAAGTGTCACTAAAAGCATACAAAGTGTCACTAAATACCTTAAAGGGAATCGGTGGCAGACAAAAAAAGTGCCACTAATGTCGCTGCCACTAAAGGGTTTTAGTGGCACTTTATACTTATGTTGCTGCAGCCCTTAAGGGTTTTAGTGGCACTTCTTGACTGTGTTGCTATTGACCATTCTAACTTTAGTGACACATAATTATCTATCACATAAAGCAGTAAGGATTTTGTGACACTTAGTTTATGTCATTATACTCTCACTATCGTCACAAAGCAAGGTAGCTTTAGTGACATAACATCTGCCACTGAGATCTGTTACGATTTTTGCCATTGTGATGTTTTCAAAACAGTGGCACAATGAAATTTTCTCACTACATTAATAGAACAACTAATAATTTCAAATTCAAACAAAAATGCAATTGCCATTGAATAAGATTTTCTTTATTATCATAATAGAAATATCCAATACATGTACAAAGCCAACTAAAATTCTTGAATATAAAAAAAAGACTAAACTGAGTCTAAATCTCCAACTGAATAACATAGAAGAAAAACAAAATGGTTAAAATTCATAAAAAGTAGCAAGCCTTGTGATAACTCTTAACCTCTTGACACCCCAAAAATCTGTAAGACAACAAAAACAAAATGGTAAAAATTCATATTTAAGACGAAGGCAACAAAACATCTATCTTAGCGTACAAGATTTTTGTTCTTCTTTGATATAACCAAAATGTTTGACAAATATTATAACTCGTATCATAAGAAGTGTTACCTGTGAAAGCAAACTCAAGAAAGATTTGTTGGTGTACCTGAGTAATAAAGAAACATAATATTATAAACTAATGTTACTTACCCATATTTAAACAAAAAAAGTTAAGTCTTTACCAATGTATTGATCTGCAATAGATGCACCAGAAGATCCTGGATTCCCATTGGTAGAATTGTTTTGACCCGGAGAAAAGTTATCAGGAATCTATAAAGATTAGATATCAAAATTAATAAAGAAAGAACAACTAGACTAAAAACGTATGAATAAAAATATATACCTCTATATTCATACTCCTAAGGACGGTAGACAAGTTAGAGTTTGTTGTCGGGTCCTTCAAAAAGTTTACAAGGGTGTATAGAACATCTTTTGTTTGAGCCAATCGTTGTTCAACAGATTGTGAGCTTGTAGATGACGAGGCACCATTATTTCTACGAGAAAGCATCTTTCCTACACATCGAACATATCCTCTTTTCTCAGGCCCCTTAACTTTGGATAAGCCATCATTTGTCCAATCGTCCTCTTGAATACCTTGCGTATTAGTAGAGTCATTTGCAACAGCTTGTATGGATGCCTGCATAGCAATAATGTTCCGCCGTTAGAAAATGTGAACACCAACGTGCGGTATTATAAAAAATGAGAAATCATATTACCACAACTTGAGTAGCTTTGTCATTCACAATACTACCATCTTTACGGGTGCGGGTTATTTGGTATAGTTTTCCTCGGGTTGGTTGCACCCCGTTATTTTTAGTAGCCTATAACAAGAAACATTTCACTGGCATGAACTATGATCTATTAGACACTAGTGCAGGTAAATACATTAATATTTAACAACAATAACTATGTGAATCATTTATTGATAACTTACCTCTTCTTCAGCAAGCCTAGCAAATGATTTTGTCCCAGTGATGTGAGGCTCTTCCATTTTTGAGCGGCTAATTCTCTTTTTTTCACAAACAGCCTATGCAACCAATGATAAAAAAAATTACTTAGAAACTAACATGGGAGAGGGCTGTCATCTGTAATGAATCAATTAGAGTACTAAACATTGGTACCTGATATTCTGGTTTCACCCAGCGATTCACAAGATGTTGAAACTGTTCTGGGTTCACCCTACTGTCATTTTGTCTAGCAATGATTTCTTCAACACTAAGAGTTGGATCATAGTTTCGTGATTTTACTAAGTTTCTCCAAGTGTTCAACTTTTTCCCCATGCTAGAAAGAACCCATTTCTTGATATCACTTGTTTCAACTGGATGGAAAACAAATTTTTCCTAAAATGGAAGTTTTAGAAATAAGAAATTATAAAACACCTGTTTAAGTTATAAAAAAAATTAGATTTAGTTTGTAACAGAAATGCCTTCACAACTGAATACATGTCTTCCTTCTTTTGCTTTTCAACCTTTCTCCAATCTTCACAATGTAGTCCGACATTTCCAGCTATCCTTACAACGGATCCCAGAAATTGTGTTAGTTCATTCCCTTCAACTCCCACAGGTTTTCCATACTTGTTGAATTTGACAACAATCTTAGTGTTGTGCATATTTCATAACTCATTCTTTTGAGTAGGACCTCGAACCTTCTTTGGAGGACCTTCAATATAAAATAAATTCATTAACCAATGCATTGATGTAACTTGGAAATTTATATTTTTGTGGTGGAATCATATAAGTTAAAGGAATTCCTTCAATTGCAGATTCTAGAGTTGTGTTCGAACACATGATATTGTGATTTAAACATTAGATATCTCCATTATCTAAACATTCACATCTTGTATTATAAATTAGAATTAAAAACGGTTTACATCTATAATTGGGTGTATTGTATAGGATGAATATTATCACTTAATAACACTACATGTAATAAATTAGCAAGATTCAAATGTTGGAAAGACACATACCCTTCAAATCATTCTGATTATCAGAGTGTTCATTACTTGTCGCGTCCATCTGAGAGGAATTTGCATCATTTGTCTCATTAGTTAAGTGCTCATTTGACTGACCTTGTGCTTCACTTTGTTGTTGCTCGGGTTCAGCTTCAGTTGAAATCATACACAGTCTCTTGCGCCTAGCCATGCTGTAGTACAGAACAAATATTAAACATAACAGAAAGAGTTACAACATCTCATAATACGCATATATTTTTTACTGGAAGACATGAGCTCAATAACACAACAACATAAGTAACCAAAGCACACGCATGGTGATTGTGGTAAAACCAAAACATAAAACCACTATTTAAAATAGGCTAATACTAATTGCAAAAGTTATTTTTTATTGTAAAATAAATATTTCATTCAAAGTATTATCTTTCCATCACTCTACTTCATCCCCTTCATCGTCTGTTCCATCATGTTCCATATCTGATGTAACATCTTGCCCATCGTCACCATCATCACCTATTCTATGTAGTTGGGTCACACTGAATGTGCTATCACTTTGGTCTTAATCACTACCACTTCCCATATCAAAGACATCTTTGAGCTTAATATGTTTCACGACTGAGCAACCTTTGTTCTTTGGATCCTTACAATAGAACACTTTGTCAACTTGTGATGCAAAAACAAATGGATCGTCAAGTAAGTTAGCACCACTATGTGATAGATGCGAGAAGTTAACAAGCGTTACACCAAATTTATCTTTCTTGCAACCCCTATTGATATCTACCCATTCACCTCTAAATAAAACTACACGTATTTTACCAGCGTAGTTTAATTCGATTATGTCTGTCAATTTCCCATAGTAGTTGACGATACCTTCAACAGGCCTTCTATCTCGGCTACTAGCGTAACTTTCACCTTTTACGCTAACAACAATCCCACTATTTTAACTTTTCCGTTCTTTCTCACGGGTTTTAGTGTGAAATCGATAACCCTTGAAAATGTAACCTGAGTAACGTTGCACGGATTTCAGTGGGCCACGAGCAAGCCATTTTATTTCTTTAGTTAATCTTTGATCATGTTGCTCTTCCATGCGTTCAACCAAAAATATAGTATAAACAACAGTTACATGGATATGTGGTCATAAATAATTTTTTATGACTATATATTTCTTATTACCCGTTTCTTAAACCATTCACTAAATAGTTTGCTGTGAATCTTTTCGATTTCATAAGCAGGTAATCGACGTGATCGGTATTGACCCTTTACTATCCTTTTATGTTCCCTACAAAACAACATAATGATATGTGAGAAATTTAATGAAATAAATACCTATACTAATTAGTGATTATGAAGTAAGTATATAAGATGTATCTTACTCTCTGAAAATTGTGATTGCATCAACATTGAAAAGAACATAACGGTGTGCTTGTGCCAATGATTGGTCATCAAGTGAAGAAATCGAGGATCTGTTCCTTTTTCCAATTGAGAACCGATAATCTAATTTTTTTACCTAATGGTCGCCCGGGGAAAAATAAGTTGGATTCTTCACTCTCGTTTTGCCTACCCTCGTCGTCATTTCTAATTGGTCTAGTAAAGACTGTTTCGACTCTTGAGAGATACCGGGAGCAAAATGTTAAGCTCTCTTGAGCTAAATAACCTTGCGCAATTGAACCTTCAGGATGAGCTCTATTGTGCACGTATGACTTAAGTGTTAGCAAATCCATGCATAATTATAATCAAATTTTAGTATTTTTTTAAATTAAAAAACAAACATATGTTATGTGAAGAACTATAAATTCAAATTTAACTTTCAATAGGGTACATCCACCGAAAAGCTACAGGACCACCAAGTCTAACCTCCTCAACTAAATGGATCACTAAATGTACCATGACAGTGAAGAATAAAGGAGGGAATATTTTCTCCAATTTGCATAAAGTGATAGCAATATGAGATTTAAGAAATTTCAAGTCGAACTCGTTTAAATCTTTGTAGCAAATTTCATGATGCCACTTCATAAGGGTTGCTGTCTTTGAGGACTCGAACAACCTCTAAAGACGCGGTTTAAGTGGAAACCATCGCAAAATCTTGGATGCCTTCCTTTTAGTTTGACTCGTTCCAACTTGTGAGTTACCTTGGGTTGGGCTTGTTTCAACTTGTGAGTCACCTTCGGCCACTTTCCATCTAGACGCATTACATATAGAACACGTGTCCTGTTTCTCCTTATCCTTATCTCCCTAAAACAACATACATCCATTGGCGCATGCATGTATTTTCTCATAACTTAATCCTAAATTGGCCAATATTTTTTTCACTTGATAGGTTGTTTTAGGCAACAGATTCCCTTCAGGTAAAAAATCTCTCAAAAAGTCCAACAACCTTGAGAATGATTTGTTACTCCAACCATTAAAACACTTAATATGATACAAATCCACTAAACACGATAGCTTGGAATACTTAGACTTGGAATACACCTTTTCCTCAGGATCCTTCAGTAGATCTTTAAACTTTTTTCTACCATCAGATTCCCTTGGACCAGTGTCCACGTTAGATTCACTCATTTGTACCTTACCTTGACCAATCAGACCACTACCGACACTTTGTTGTGGTGGAGTTGGGTGGAAGATATCATTTAACAGCCCGTGCATATCATGGTCATATATCTCCTCCGGTTGATTGTTTTGCCCACTTAATGATGATGTCGTTGAGCCTTCACCATGAAGATTCCATTCCGAGTAACCTTTCCGGAATCCCCAACACACTAGGTGATCAAATACATCATCTCTCGTGCGATGGAAAATGTTTACGCAATGTGAACATGGACACAATATATTCGCTTCACTGTTTGACGACCTCTCAAACGCAAAATCCAAAAAAGTATCTACACCATTCACAAAAGATCTAGTTGACCTTCGTGTATTATACATCCATTATTTGTCCATTACTAAATTCCCTATTGTAAACTAAACCAAACAAATTAGTAAATTGATAATTATTTGTTTGATGTAAACAAATTTTCACAAACACTAAAAGTACTAACAGAAACACATTTTCTAAAAACAAATAAGACCCTAATTACTAATGTTCAATTTAGGTACTTAGGTGTTCAAAATTACCTATTAAACAACTAACAAAATTAGTATTAAACAACGACATCAGTTAATATCACATATAAGTTATAATTAGTATAAAAAACTACATACCTGATTACATGTATGAAAAACAAAATGAAACCCATGACCAGTTTGCAAGTCAACTTTATGTGAAGGCAATTGATAGATCTAACGATTCTATATATGATTCTAATAGATGGTTCCTCCTATTATTAATAATTTTTTCTTCATTTTATGAATCTTAGTGACGATTTTATGGAGCGTCTAGCAGGCAATTAAGTTAGTGGGTGTCGGGGTCATGGATTATCATAAAATTTATAACTTTAACAACCTTAAAAATAATTATACTTTGGTAAGATCTGTTCAATATCAATTTCCCAATGCAAAATCAATTTTCCAGAATAGAAAACCCAATAAAAGATTGATTAGTACACTAGACAAAATACATATCAAACACTAGTAATGGCGAAACAATAAACTTATTAAAAATAAAATAAAATCACGATTGGATTATTACCTGACCAAAAGGAGTGATTGATAGGAGGATCTCTCTTTTTTATTTTGGGATAATTATATATTATAAATGAGAGGTAGGGGCGGAAATTAGGAGTAGATGAGAATGAGAATTCTAGAATTAATTGGGGATATATATACTTTAACAATTGGAGGGAATCGATAAAAAAGGCCGCTCTTTTTATTTTTGACTTTTTTAAGTATGAAATCGCGTGCGCAATTAGTGACACACATCAAAAAAGAAACAAAATAAATTGGTAACTTATAATGGCATAATATACGGGTGTATCACAAAATACATGGATTTTTAATAACATATTTATTTTTGTGCCACAAATATCGGGTATAATGGTGACATAAATCATAAAGTACCACTAAAACTATCATAGAGTATTAATGTCACATGCAATATGTCATTAAAAATGCAGTGTAATGACACATGTGAATATGTCATTAAAAACGTGTGCCACTAAATGGGATTTTTTTGTAGTGTAGGTAATTCTAATTTTAACGCACGGGCGAGCCGAGAATTTGGTCAGCGACAAATGGCATAACCTCGTTCGTTAGCCGGGTACTTGACCAGCAGCGCGTTATACCCACATTATAGTTTGCCAAAATTGAGTAGGCCGCTAAATTATTATTGCAAATCACCAATCAACGTAATACTATGTAATTAAGACCTCAAAACAAATCTTAATTTTAATATGATTTATTCCATATTAGTTTTCTTAAAAAATTAGCCTTGTTAACAACATACAATTAAAACGCATGAAAACAATAAGGTAAAAAAAAACTAAATCATATACACATAATAACATTTTATATGTGCAATAAATAAATCAAATAGCCACATGCATACGGTTTTATTCAATAAAACATCAAATCTAGGTTTTTATATTCATATAAAAGTCTTCCCTAATTCTAGATTTATTGAATCAAAATTAACACGTAGCACATTAAATTTTTACGATCCATGAAAGCATGCACGTTATCATGGATCCACCCACAAATCTTAACAATTAAATCTCTACGGATCATAACAAAAAAAACTACATGACATAACAATTAATCATGCAATTTAATCTAAAACTATCCAACATGTAATTTAGGGTTTTAAAAAATAATTTTTTTTACAAAATTCGGCCAAAAATTAGACCAATCATAAAAACAAAACCCTAACCTTTGCAAAACCTAAACAACATGTAGTTTTAACTCAAAACAATTACCAGTATTAGTTAAAAAACTTTAGAATTTCGATAATTATAACATGTTAATAAACCGGGCTCTCGATGCCACTGTAGGTTTATGTAGTTCATAACAATCATTAAAATCCTAACATAGATCAAAGCATATATAGCGGAAGCGACTTAACAATATTATAATTAACACAATTATAACTAATCAAATTAGGGTTACGTACCTTCTGCAAAGCAATTCCCACGAACAAGAACAAATTCACCAAATTAGGCTTTATGTCGAATCACCAAGATATAGTCTAAAGTAAGACTATATTACGTTCTTGTACACACGTATTACAACGAGTTAACCATAATGTTAGTACGTGTAAACCGAGCTTCAACGTCTAGTGGAAAAATCAACCCAACAACCCTAGAGAGGGGCTAGGACTTGATTATTTGCTAAACCGAAAAACCAAACGAAACCCTAGGGTGCGTTTGGAGTTGCGATCGCAAGAGGGAGAGAAGAGAGGGATTGTGGTGTGTTGAATTATGAGGGTAAGGATGTGTTTATATAGGCCTAGAATTCTTGTAGCCCAAGTAAACAAATTAAAGGAAAGTTTTTTGTCCTTCCCCCTTCCTTCTTCAACCGACGATTGAACACCCCCTAGTGGGGTGTTCCGGACTTTTCTTTTCCTCTTCTATTTTATTCCACAACGATCGTTTAAACTTAACTCTTAACTATTTAACGACCGTTAAAGTTATAGCTTGATTTAATTTAATAAATAAATATTTATTTATTAAATAAATTAACTCTATACGTATTGTATGCAATTCCGTAATGTCGAGTTCGATCCTAACACACGACTATCAAATATAAGTCCATAAACTTTCACTAGTTGCAATGAAACTCGAATTATCACGAAAGTCGTTACACACATCAATTTCAATCAAAATTCTTGTATAATTTCTCTTACCCCGTAATTCCATACTTTTGTTCATATATGAATCTAGCATCATTGGGTTTCCAACTTTAGACGCAGTCAAGTTAACCCATCTCATGTGTATGCAACCAAAGAGACATCATGGAATTTCATCCAAACGCGAAAACTAGACAATTCTTCATTAAGAAGACTCACATAGGAAGACCATTGATTTAAAAATGTAGTGACTTCTCGAATCATCCATGTACCATCTCATCCCCCGCATCACCCAAGTAACTCTTTTTCATGATTTACATCACACACAACCAATCCGTATTTGCATATTATAATAAACGAGTGACAAAACACTAAACAACGGCAAACCTTAAACGAACTAGGAAAAAAGTGTAGACTTGGTTTTAGGATGATGCAATCGATCAAGTAGGAGAAATAAATAATCTATTGAGATGTAATAGGTGTAGACTCGTTGATTATAAAAACAAGAAGTTAGGGGTTTCTCCCCTTTTTCCCATAGATGATTACATATATGATGTATACATGCATAATAATACATAATATGATTATAAAAGGAAAAAAGAGGGTAATCTCTCTTGAAATTTTTCAGATGAGCAACACGGTGATGAAGATCCCGTATGAACGCAAGAATAACTGTTTAGTTAACTATGAAACTCATTAATTAAGCCAATTACCTAGAAGCCGATTTAGGGGAAGTCAATTACCATGAACAAATAAACATTATTTAGTAGTTTCATTTTATTTGATTTTTTTTTTGTTTATTTATATTATTAATGTCAAATTAACCTTTTTCAATTAATAGAAAGAAAGCTAGTTATCACGGTCATGTGTGGTCACCATTCACTCCGCTGGTCATGAAAAATGTTGTAGAGAAAAAGAGTTACGTTGATGTCGATATTAGTGGATAAATAAGGCCCGAGTCCTGTTTGTGGGCTTAGGGTTCGCTAGGGTTGTCCCTTGTAATATCTATATATTGGGATTAATAATACAAAGCATCCCATGGGGGTTTTATCATTATCTAACATTGTATCAGAGATACCCTGTTGTTGACTTCGCCTGTTAGCAACAAGACGAGCCTTATACTTGCTTAATGAGCCATCTGCATGAAACTTATGTTTGAAAAGCCACATAGAACGAACAACATTAGCATTAGCTGGACGAGGCACAAGAACCCACGCTCTGTTAGTAATTAAAGCATTATATTCATCTAACATAGCTTCTTTCCAGTTAGGGTCCCGAAGAGCATGGACATGAGAGCGAGGAAGCGGTGAAGTAGTGGTAATATTTAGAGACATGCGTGTGAGAGGTTTTGAAATGCCAGACTTTGCACGTGTGACCATTGGATGAACATTATCGACATGATCAACTAATGGTTGGGCTGAAGAATGGACAACGAATGGGTTATAGGTGGAGGTATTTTGTTGTTGGGCCATGGGTGAAACACGTGGTGGTGGGGTAAAATCGACGTGGTTGGTCGAGGTTGTTGTGGGGTGGGTGGTTCGACATATCCAACATATTGAGTTGGAAGGATATTCGAACGATGAAAATTATTTTGCAAGTACGTCATTGTGGTGTAAAGATGATGATTATTTAGTAGCTAAAAGGGACAAAACGAGGGCAGCACTAAGCAAGCCAATGAGCAAGCAATATTGGCAGACAATCAAATCAAAACAAAAAAAGGCAGCATTGCATCAACGAAGTGGGAATAAAGGCATATTTAGTTCTAGTTTTTTTTCTCTTTGACGTGAGGAAGGTACGAGAAAAGAACAGGCAATGTGAATAAATAAATGAAGCAACAACAACTAGGATAATTATCAAATCCTTTAGCAATATCTATTAATGAAGAAGTTTTTAATAACAAACGATTAAAAAAGAAGGCAATTTTAGTACAGGGTTTTGGTGTTTTTTTTTTGTTAAAACCCCATGAGATGTTTTATATTATTAATCCCAATATATAGATATTACAAGGGACAAACCCTAGCGGACCCTAAGCCCACAACAGGGCTCGGGCCTTATTTATCCACTAATAGTCGATGTAGCAACGACGGTGACTGGGATCCTGTGCAGTCACCATTAGATGAAGTGGAAGGCTAAATGTGCGGTCACTATTATTTTTGTCGCTCGCCAGTAACCGCATGACCACCTTAGTGTTTTAAGGATATCGATGACACTGTGAAAAGCATACTCGAAAAAAATAGTTAAATAACACGTACTCACTCGCAACAAAGAAAGAAGTAATCGATTATGTTCACGACCGTTTGTGTTTTTTTATTGGCAACGCATCGGTAAAGGAAGGATGTAAAGGGTGACATGTTGCACCGAGGGACGGAATTAGAACGCGAAATAACCATGTGCACTTTAAATAAATGATTAGAACTATAACTTTAAGTTACCAGACACATTTAAGAAATTACCAAAGAGTGTTTTAACAAAATCTTTTTTTAAGCAAAACTTAAAGTACATATTTTTTTAAGAGATTTTTTCCATAATAAAAAATAATCTTTTGATTTATTCCTTTTGTTTTTAATTTTATAATTAGAAAACCAAATTATTCATTAATTTAGATAAAAAGTCTATAAACTCGTTTTAAAAAGAAAAGTGACTCCAATATTATAAGTGTCAAAAGTACAAAGAGGAAAACTATATACACCTGCTGTCTCAGGTGTTTAACTTCACAAGTTACAGCCCATTATACTTTTTGGAACCATGCTAAACATAATTGTAAACAATGATATTATAATGTGATTTGAAGGATGGACTATGGAGAAGCATTGTAATTTGTAAACATGTTGCGCCTATTGTTTTTTCCTATAAATTGATTCTTTACTCTCTTGTGAAATTGTGAATGCAAGTGTTTTAATGTGCAACTAGCTGGTTTATGTCTTTATTTTAGTTTTTATTGCTTAATTTTTCTTGATGTGCGATACTCGATCACACCTATGTAAGTGTTCCTATATTGAAATGTAATATATGATTTTGGATTTTCAACCAGGGTTTTATTTTCTTAGTTTCATATAAAAGCAATGTAATGGTAGTATGATGTGTTCAACATAGGATGTGTATAAATGCACTGATAAAAGTTGAATAATATGATTACACCGAAAAAATTAATTTGATTTACATAATTGACAATAATACTTAATTAAAATTGTTGAAAAAAACTCGTGCGAGCACGCTCCAAGTTTTGTCTCTTGTCACACAAGGGGGTCGACCGATGGTTCGATCGACCCACTGGGGTAATCTAAAAGATCTCAATTTTTTCTGCACAACGGGACAACTTATAATTTCGTTCCACACAACCTGACAACTTGTAATTTTTTTCCACATAACCCGACGACTAGTACTCAATTATTCCATAACCTAACGTGACTGATTTTGTTTTAAAACATTGCACAATTATCATTCTATCATGTCTTCTTCGTCCACAAATATATCATCACATGCATGGAAAATGACAACAAAATATATATCATTAACGAGGACGAAACCATTACTAAAACTGCCCGGACATATTTAGGTACAAGTAATTAAACACGATTACTTGTTCTTGACCTAATATATTTAAGAAAACAATACGATTTTTTATTAAAATTATTTTTACGACGCAAAATCCTTAAATATCCAAGAGACGTCAAATCCAAAGTTACTCCAATTGCGATGCTTTCAAGCTATCCAAGAAGATAGTCGCCTTTTCGGTTAAGTGGCTTGCAAAAGTCGAAATCCAGGTTAATAACTAAAAACCTACTCTAATTCTGTCGGTCGTTCGATCCATTAATTCAAGTTTGCTTCACGACTCTAAATATTACAAGACAAAGCATCTATCAAAAAAATCAATTAGTAACCTCATGAGCACGCAACTATCATTTCAAATTATTGGATCAGATATCATATTCTTGTCATGCGTATATCCTAGAAATATGCATGGTTATTTAAGGCTGTAAAACTAACTGGCTTACCTAGTTGACCAATAAATTTATACTAAATGGGTTTTTTGGAAGAGGTTTCCTGGATGTGTTGGATTCAAGACCTGTCAAAGCCCTTTAAGGCGAAGCGCGTCTAACATAAATAGATGAATGTTCGAAGAAGACATTCTACCGCTTGAAAAAGTAAGCATAATAAAAGGGGTTTTCGCGAGAACTTTAGGAATTTTTTTGATATATTATTACTAGGTTTTTTTAAAATAATGTTGATTTTTACTAAATATATATAAAATGCATCGTGTCTGTCAACATATATTTTTATTATTATGCACCTGATTATATTTAGTCTTGGTTTCGTAAGAAAAACGTTCTCAAAGTGTAATAGTTGTTAAGAGATATAACCCAATCAAATAATAGAGCTAGTAATGTCGTAGTCGAAATTATGGACCAACTATTTAATGATCAGCTCTACTATCGATCATGCCAAATCTAATGTCGTTCTACGTGTACATAAGTCGTGTTTGAATACTCTACTCCAATCTTGCCAAATCTATCGATCTTTCTCATATAAATCTACATCAATATGCCAAGCACAATATCACACACACTTCATTCGACAATGTCATCCCTCGACACCACAGCGCCTCCACAGGCCACCACGGACTTGAAGTCGTCTGGATCAAAACCGCCGAATAGTATGGAGCAAGTGGTTGATGTGTCTCTGAGGGTCTTGCTTTTTGCTACTGCCTTGGTTGCAATCATAGTTATGGTCACTTCCAAACAAACTAAGCTTATAACGTTATTACCGGGCTTTTCAATACCTATCGTTGCTAAATTCGATCAGTCCCCAGCTTTCGTGTAAGAGATTTGAGCTACTAAGTTTCTGCTATATTACCTTGATTAAGCTATTTATGATTTATTGGATATAGTTTCTATGTGTGATTATATGATGCAGAAACCTTGTAGCAGCGCTTTCGGTAGCTTGCTTGTACAGCATAATCACTGTCGTGATATCGACGGCCTCGGTAAAAAAAGGAGGAAACACCTCAAACCTACAGTTTTATTTTGTAATGTTTGATGTTGTGAGTTTTCGAACCTTACTTATTTATTTAGAATCCAACTTACTTAAATGCATGCATGTCCATATGAACATCGAGTATCTGTCTTAATAAAATGAAACTAACTTATAATTCCGGGGTACGTATACGTACGTACGATGCAGCTGCTCTTGAGTATCATGGCTTCAGCAACAGGTGCGGCAGGAGGAGTTGCATACATTGGACTCAAAGGAAACTCTCATACCGGTTGGACCAAAGTTTGTAATGTATATGGTTCATTCTGCTTCCATTTTGCAGCCTCGATTATTCTATCACTCGTAAGCTCCATTATAGTTCTACTCCTTGTTTGGCTCTCCATATATGCGCTTTCCAAGAAGATTGCAAGACGATAACTCGATAAGTCTGGTTGATACTGAAATATTTCTTATGTATAAGTTGTCTATACAGAATTGAGCTGAAAGAGCAGGATGTTGTTGTCATTACCTGCTGCTATATCATATGTATCTCTTGTTTGCTTTTCTGAGAAATATAATCTCTTTTAGGTATATATACAATGGAGATGATATGATCAGTTATGAACAACAAATAAATTATTGTTAAATATACTCAAAAGTCAAATCAACAAAAAGATTTCTGCATCGAACAATGATGATACGAAGGACATGTTTAATTAGTGTGGGCCAAATAAGCAACGATAATGCAGCCCACATAGAGAAACAAACAAAACATAAGGCCCGTTAGTATGATAGGGTAAAGAAAAGTAACCGACAATGTCGATAAACAAAAGAGATGTTTTAGTGTTTTTATTATTCATTCACTTCCAAACCCTAACTACAACGATTAGTATAAAGCTAAGCTACTTTCAATGGCAGAGAATCCCTTAATCTCTAGTCCTGGTTTTGTTAAATCTCATCTTAAGTACAATCTTAGAAATAAAGTAAGAAGGATCACCACTATTTATGAATCCGGAAGAGATGGTCTTGTTGGTTCATCCAATGGTCTTGTATGCATCTTTCGTCATGTTTGGGAATTTTTAGTCGTTAATCCCACAACTCACGAGGTGAAAGAACTAAGGATTCCTGAATATACTTCTTATTCAGAACGCGTGTATGTGTCGGGTTTTGGTTATGATTCATCCGCTGATGATTACAAGGTTATCATAGGGTTATATGATAGATCTAGTAAAAAAAAATCTTTTAAAGTTTTAACACTGAAATCAAACGTTTGGAGATCAGTTGTTGTAGAATCGCGCTGTGCTTATATTTCTAGGAAGGGTATTCTATGCAATGGGGCAATTCATTGGACTAAGTATCGAAATAAAAACAAAGTACTTGTTTCTTTTGATTTATCCCAAGAGGTCTTTAAAGAAATCCCACTAACAAAATTGGTTCGATCAGACTGGAAATTGGGAACTATGAATCACTGTCTAAGCGTCTTTGCTAGTCCTAATAAAAGCTGCATAAAAAAAAACATCTCCTTCTTCTTCGCGTTGCTGCTGTATCACCGCCACCAACACTCTCCTCCACATCCCGATCGCTGCCTTTTCACCACCACCACCACTCACCATCACTCTCCTCCACACCTGCACACGTGCACTCACCACCACTCACCACCATCTCCAGTCGCTAATACCACCACCACGCCATCTACATTCACCGGCACCACCACCACCGCAATATATATTAAGGTATTTTATATAATTTATATTGTAATTGTTAAGGTTTTTTTTTATATAATTTTTTTTATAATTTATATTGTAATTGATTTTTTATATAACTTATATTATAATTGATAGTATATTTGGTTTTGTTTTTACATATCCGGTCACCGCAGCCGAGTCCCGACCGTAGCCGAGCCCGACCACAGCCGAGACCCGACCGCAGCCGAGCCCCGACCACACCCGCGCCCCGACCACAGCCGAGACCCGACCACTATTTAAAGGTATGTTTTTTTAACTTTTAATTGTAATTGATAATACATATTGTTTTTTTTTTGTTTTTTTAGATTCCCTGGCGACATGTCGTCCGGGATGTTTAAACTTGTTAATTTTTTTAAACGTAAATCCAAACACTCCTTATGTTACCTATTTGATGAGAATAAATTCTAATAATCTTTTTTGGATAAGCTGATTTCAAACAGGTTAACCTGGCTTATCAGAATAAGCTGTATGATAATAGCTTATCCTAATAAGCTTATCAGGATAAGCTGTTTGATAACAACTTATCCTGATAAGCTTATCAGAATACACTGTTTAAAAACAGCTTATCCTTATAAGCTTATCAGAATAAGCTGCTTATCCTTATAAGCTTATCAGAATAAGTTGTTTTCAAACAGCTTACTTTGATAAGCTTATCGGGATAAGCTGTTATCAAACAACTTATTCTAATAAGCTTATCAAAATAAGCTGTTTGAAAACAGCTTATTCTGATAAGCTTATCGGGATAAGCTGTTTTCAAACAGCTTATTCTGATAAGCTTATCAGAATAAGCTGTTTTTATTATATGATATAAATGTTTTATTGGACTAAGCCTTAGGAATGTTTTAGGATTTTAGCGATTAATTTCGGAAAATTCTCGTCTGAAATTGATCAACCTATAGAAAACCCGTCCGAAGTTAATTTATTAGGAATTAACTTCGGAAAGTCCCCTGTTTGGGACTGCTTTTTGAATGTTTTGTCTCATTTAGGATATGCATGCGTATAACCGATTTAGTATTTGAGATGATTTCGACAGTGTTTCTCCTTTACTCCCAACGGGGGTGTCATAGTGTCAGATGCCGTTCCTGATATTATACATTTCGACAACTCATCTGATCTACCACTTTCCACTGATTTGAATGACTTGGGTGATGTGACCTTGAATATAGATGGCCACGAAACGGAGGTTGATGCACCGCCAAATATCATTGATGTTGATGATGAAGACGATGGTATTACTGATGATGAAGACGTCCCTCATGATTTAAGTGATGAAGAACGTGTGAATGATGATGATGGTGAAGACAGAGTTTATTCTAGTGAAGAAGAAGATTGACCTTTAGTTGTAACTTGCAAAAGACACTTATTTGTTTGAATTAATGAATCTAATTGTTGTGGATTTTTTAAATGTGTATATTTATTTGGATGTGTTGTATTTGGATTTGTGCATGCTTATATTATTTTGTTCATGAATTTGTCTATGTTATGCTAATTGTACTTGTACAGATGTCAGCAGATGTTGCAGGATCACACGGTGGTGACGGTGGTGGTGAGGATGAACCTCCTACGCCAAACATCCGCAACAGTTGTTTTGCCTTATTTAGAAATAAAGGTAAGAATATTTGGATTATTGTAACACAATCAAAAATTTGGTGCATATATATGTTGCTTGCCTTGAATTTTTATGACTTTGTCACTCACTTGATTTTTGCAGGCAAAGGCAAAAGAAAGAAAATTTGGGCGGCAGAGCGGCCGGTAGAAAGACTCGGGGCATTAGCCGATGTATCGATTTGTTGGAGGAAGTTGGTGAGCATGGCCCTGTCCCGATAGATTTTGAAGAAAAATCTTTCCGGCCTCGCGGCACGCATGCTCAGCATTTATCTAATTACATCGGGGATTGTATCAGGAGGCTCGTGCCACTGTACTACCCAAGTTGGGCTGATGTCCCTGATGAGATTGATACATTGGTTTGGGCGAACATAGAGGTCAGTTATCATTTTTATGTTCATAACATTATTGTGTTTATTTATTTAATGGTGTATATATTTAAATAAATTTGTTTATTTATTTATATCATATAAATAAATAACAAATTTAAATAAATATACAAATTGTATCTTATTTATTTATATCATATAAATTTTTTTTAAATATATATAAAAAAATTAGAATAAATATAAAAAAATTTAAATAAATATATATTTGATGAGAATAATGTAATAAGCTTTTCGGATAAGCTGTTTTCAAACAGCTTATCCTGATATGCTTATCAGAACAAGCTGTTTGAATACAACTTATCTTGATAAGCTTATCAGAACAAGCTGTGTGAAAACAGCTTGTTCTGATATGCTTATCAGGATAAGCTGTTTTCAAACAGCTTGTCCTGATAAGCTTATCAGGATAAGCTGATTTCAAACAGCTTGTCCTGATAAGCTTATCAGAACAAGTTGTTTTCAAAAAGCTTATGCTTATCAGGATAAGTTGTTTTTATTATAAAAAATTAAATAAATGACTAAGCCATTAAATAAATAAACAAAATATTGTATAAATTATATCTCTAACTCTAACTCTGTGTTTGTTTTATTTGTTGTATATGAATGCAGGCTAAGTTTAATTTGACGCCACACAAGAGTGATCCTGGTAGATGGAAGGAAATACGTGGCGGCATCAATCAAATGCTTACAAAGAGTTATAATTCTCGGAAAAATACGCTCAAGACAAAGCATTGGGTCCGAGACATCGACACCGGCAGGGTAGATATCGACAGAGTCCGCAGCGAGCGTCCAGAGGAAATTACTTCAGAGGACTGGGAGAAACAGATCGCACTTTGGAGTAATCCGGATTACGAGAAAAGATGTCAGACGAACTCCCAGAACCGGTCTAAGCAGAAGACGCCGAGTCGGCAGGGATCCCGATCGTTGGCACGCCTTCGAGACCAAGTGGTGAGAAATCCTATAATTAATTTACATACATATATGTCTTTGATTATATGTTTTGGTGTGTTGTGATTTTTTGTTTTGAATTTGCTTCATTCTATATATGCGTGTCTATGTATGTACAGACGCAAGCTGCAATTGAAGCTGATGTGCAACCCCCGACTGTCATTGATCACTTCTTCATTGCGCACACCGACCAGGATGGGAATTTTCCTTGCGATGCGGACCGCGTTATGTATGTAAGTATTTTTTTTAAATTAATTAATTAATTAATTTTTTTTTGGATATGCCTTGGTTTTTTACTATTCCTTGCCGATAAATAATGTACCAACCCGACTAATATATAATATACTAACTGTCGTTTGTTTTTGTCACTTCATTAGGAGGAGATGCTTGCGATGAAGGCTGCAGGAAAACATACGGACGACGAGATCAACCGTATCGTCCGAGGTGGAAAGCAGCGAGGCCACATGCCCGGTGTCGGCCAGATAGTGCCGAGAAGGAGTGCTCACTATATTCCTCCTCCTCCTCCCGTCGACCCACGGTTGGAACAAGGGTCTCAAGTGTTTAACTTTATGAGAAGTGACGATAGATTTGCCGATGCGTTCGGAGCATTTCTATCGGGTGGTGCTAGCGGGAGTGGCACGGGAGGCAGCGGTAGTGGCGCCGGTGGGAGTGGTAATGGTTAGTATGCTTGTCTTGTTTTTCCTACCTTAGCATGCAAGTTTAATAATTGTAAACCCCGAATTGCAAGTTTAATAAGTGTAACTAGGAACTTTGTACTCAAGTGTGACATGTATTTGTATTGATCGAGAGGTTACATGTTATTGTGTTTTGGTACTAGATTCGTGGTAGATTTTTAGTATTTTTATCTTCAGGTTTTGTATTTGTATTCCCGGGTTTTGGTAGATTTTTTCCGGAAAAATTCCGGAAAAAATCTGGAAACAGCCTGCTGTGCAGGCAGCTAAAAAAAATGTCAAAGTTTCCCTGGCGACATGTCGCCAGGGAAACTTTGGCTCATTTGACTTTCTAAAAAGTCAGCAAAGTTTCCCTGGCGACATGTCGACAGGGAAACTCAAGAAAAACATTGACTTGTCAACGCCAGACGTTGACTCGTCAACGTTACGTCTAGTTTCCCTGGCGACATGTCGCCAGAGAAACTCGAGAAGAACATTGACTTGTCAACGCCAGGCGTTGACTTGTCAACGTAACGTCTAGTTTCCCTGGCGACATGTCGCCAGGGAAAAGTGAGGTTTAATAACCTGTTTAACCTAAGTTCCTTAATCAGCCATATTTTCCCTGGCGACACATGTCGCCAGGGATACTATCCCGCACCAACTCCAGCGTGGCACCAATTTTTGAACCAAAGAGTTTGCGGGGCCCACTTGTCGCCAGGGAAATCCTAATTTGTCGCCAGGGAAACAATCCCGCACCAGCCTTTCTTGGCGAGGTTTCCCTGGCGACATGTCGCCAGGGATTCATCTTCCCTGGCGACATGTCTCCAGGGAAACGTCGCGAATTTGGCCAGGGAAGGCAGCGAATATTGTAGTGGCAATGGGGCACTTCATTGGACTAAGTATCAAAATAAAAACAAAGTACTTGTTTCTTTTGATTTATCCCAAGAGGTCTTTAAAGAAATCCCACTACCAAAATTGGTTCGATCAGATTGGAAATTGGGAACTATGAATCACTGTCTATGCGTCTTTGCTAGTCCTAATAAAAGCGTCATCAAAAATGAAGATACTAAGATATGGGTAATGAGCAACTATTGTGAACCAGAGTCTTGGGAAAGAAAGTTACTGCCGCCTGGTTACGATACACACAAACCAATGATGTCTTACAACCTACCAGATGATCAATCTGATATTCATTATGTTAAAATATGGATGCTTGAAGAAGGTTCACCTGCTCCTGTGTTAGTGCGAAGCATTGAAGTTCCCCAAAATACATGTCTCAGTGTTAATATGTATAATAATAATACCCGGTTATCCACAAATTCGGAATTCAATTATAATTTTGATGATCATGTATTCGTGAAGAGCCTTGTATCTCCTCATGGCATGGGTGATGGTGATGGACATGGTGATGGCTCTTCACGAATACATCACCGTCACTGTCACGGTCACCATCACCATCACCGTGTCCATCACCATCACCCATGCCATGAGGAGATACAAGGCTCTTCACGAATACATGATCATCAAAATTATAATTACATTCCGAATTTATGGATAAGCGGATATTATCATTATACATATTAATACTGAGACATTTATTTTGGGGAACTTCAATGCTTCGCAATAACACAGGAGCAGGTGAACTTTCTTCAAGCATCCATATTTCAACATAATGAATATCAGAGTGATCATCTGGTAGGTTGTAACACATCATTGGTCAGGCGGCAATAACTTTCTTTCCCAAGACTATGGTACACAATGGTTGCTCATTACACATATCTCAATATCATCATTTTTTATGAAGTTTTTATTAGGACTAGCAAAGACGCATAGACAGTGATTCATAGTTCCCAATTTCCAATCTGATCGAACCAATTTTGGTAGTGGGATTTCTTTAAAGACCTTTTGGGATAAATAAAAAGAAACAAGTACTTTGTTTTTATTTCGATACTTAGTCCCGTGAATTGCCCCATTGCATAGAATACCCTTCCCAGAAATATAAGCATAGCGCGATTCTACAACAACTGATCTCCAAACGTTTGATTTCAGTGTTAAAACTTTAAAAGATTTTTTTTTACTAGATCTATAATATAACCCTATGATAACCTTGTAATCATCAACGGATGAATCATAACCAAAACCCGACACATACACACGTTCTGAATAAGAAGTATACTTAGGAATCCTTAGTTCTTTCACCTCGTGAATTGTGGGATTAACGACTAAAAATTCTCAAACATGACGAGAGATGCATACAAGACCATTGGATGAACGAACAAGACCATCTCTTCCAGATTCATAAATAGTGGTGATCCTTCTTACTTTATTTCTAAGATTGTAGTTAAAGATGAGATTTAACAAAACGAGGACTAGATTAAGGGATTCCATGACTTACATACACTTTTGCATCGAATGAGATTGTTTGCTTCCGATCGAACAAGTATTTCTTCTTGAATATCAAAACCAAACTCCGCCATTGGAAGTAGCTTAGCTTTAGACTAATCGTTGTAGTTAGGGTTTGGAAGTGAATGAATAATAAAAACACTAAAACATCTCTTTTTGTTGATCGACACTGTCGGTTACTTTTCTTTACCTTATCATATTGTAACGGGCCTTATGTTTTGTTTGTTTCTCTATGTGGGCTGCATTATGGTTGCTTGCTTATTTGGCCCACACTAATTAAACAATAATGATAGAATCATCAGATTTTTCTCAAAACCATGCATCGTTTCAGCCATGCACGGACAATTTTTCTCAAAACGATGAAACTAGTAACACATTTTAACTTTTTGACGAAACAATATCCCATTTAATCCACTTATTCAATCCACTTGTGAGTTATAAAAAAAAGTAGTTAACATTATTAAGTATATGAGTTAGCCTAGTGATCATACACTTTGGTATGTCATATTCAATTTCACAAATTACAAAAGTTGAGATGGCTAAGGGACAAGGAAATTGTTTGAGTTGGATAAACGGTCGTAAAAAAAATACACAATTTAATCCACTTATGAGTTATTTTGTACGTACTACGTATCTTTTTTTTTTACTTGCGTGCTAAAAAATTAATTTTAATAATTTATTGTTTAAGATTAAAGCTCGTAAAAAGAAATAGAGACTACTCTTACTAAAATATCTAAAATTTGTAAAAAAATAACAAAAAAGTTAAAATTGTAATATGACGAAAAATAGTTAATGAAAGTAAAAAATATCATTAATGATAGATTAATATCAATTAAATATCAATAGTTGATATTGTATAAACATTGTTATATTGTAACATCACCAGTAAAATATCACTAATAATATTTTATTGTTTTAACTTTTATTGCTAGTGATAAACATCTTTCGTTATATTTACATATGAGAAATACTAAAATCACAAAAGAACTTACACAAAATTTTTCACAAAATGATTTGTCACATACTTAGTGGTCTTCTCTCTCTTACTTTTTAATTTTCTCTTTTAAACACAACTACTAAATTACTTGACACATCATTGTGTGAAAAATATTTTGTAAACTTTTTGTGGTTGTATCACTTCTCTTTACATATTTAGCCTCTAAATTTATTTTTGAAATTTTTGGACATTTTAACAAAAATGAATTCTTTGTGGTTTTTTTTGTAAACTTTAAATTAATTTTCACCATTATATCAAACCAAAATAAATAATAATAATTTATCATATAGCATGTGAGAAAATCAAAGATGCAGATATTTTTTTCTCGTGAATTTCAAGACTTCTCTTGCCTTAGATAACATGAACAAAAAACTACATTCACTTATCTAAAACGTAAGTGTGTCACTAGAACGACCAGAAAAATACACTAGGTCAAACGTATTTCACACCGAAGGTACGCTTTTATGACAAACTTATTAATATTAGTAGCTAAATATAATTCAAGCTCGGTTTATGTGTTTGGTCATTAGGGTTTTTAATATGTGCTAGGTATTATAAATACCTTATCAATAATATATATCTTTTTATGAGGTTTTTATGTTTTAACGTGGTATTATATCGTACCCCGATTCTATAACTCTAAAAGTAATTAGGCATCTTCAAACACATTGCTTGTAAAACCCGCATGCTTTTACCATGAATAGTGCCCTTAAGATCGTACGTCCTAGATTAAAACTTACCCTATTTAGTATTGATCACATTCATGTGCTAATAATCAAGCAAGTGCATACGTGTATGACATGATAAGTATCGATTACGTACAAACTCATGATAAACAGTTAATAGATATTTCACGTGAACATAATTAAATCATGATCACCATTTTAAAACACGAACTAAAATAATTACGTAAGTACTTAATTACGAGTGTAAATAATACGATAAACTACATGATAAAATAAACAGAAACACTTTAAACACGAACACGTTTAACCACGAACGAACACGAAACATCGGACACGAGAAAAGGTACGGGTACCCCATGTGGGGCCCCATACCCACGGCACACATAACAAGGTGGGCAAAGCCCATGGACTTTTACAAGAAAAGGGGGGGTTATGGTAACTTTTCATTTCATTTTACATTTCAAGCAAAATAAACATTTAACCTAAAAAGGTTTTCTCTCCTTCCTTTTTGTCCTCTTTGTGCCGCCACCCTAAGACCACCATAGGTGGTTGATTGGTTGATTTTGATCTTGAAAACCATTGCTATAAACCGTGTTTGTTCATCCTCTTCCAAGCTACGTATTGGTATATCATTCTAAACCTTTCTTTTTAATTCTTTTTAAATCTTTGATTATTTTCATGAATATGTTATTGTTATTCTTATTAAAACATGATAATTAAACATAGATCTAACATGTTTTGGGGCTAATTAAAATCAAAGGTTGTTATATGAGGGTGTTTGTTTTTGGCCGCCTAGTATAACCAACCCGAGGGGGGTTCGGTTTGCTTTTAGCCGCCACCACCAAGACCATTTTGGTCTTGGTTGGTGCATGTGGGACCCACGGCAGCAAGGGGACACAAGTACCCCGAGTTGGCTCGGGGTACGGTGTCGAGTTCATGCCCGATTCATGGTTCGTTGGTTAAATCATGATTTATGCTACATGTTAATATTATGAATTATGAACTTATGATATAAATTAATTAATAACATGAGATATTAATTAAACCATGACTTAGGTTATTTCTTAATTATTAATTTAGCATGATATTAATTTAACCTAAGTATTTTTTTTATGTTATAAGTTATAATTAATTAATTATTTAAAACATGCTTATAATTAATTAATTTAGACATGACTTATGTTATATTATTAATACATATTAATATACATTTTAACCTAAGTAATTTATTCCATTTTAATTAAAACATGTTATACTTTAATTAAAATGCTTAACCTATAGTTTAATTAAAATGCATGAAATAATAATTAAACTATACACTATATCATATGACTTAAGAAATAAGCTTATAAACACTTAGACTTATATTTTAGCTTATTCAACCAGCTTAATTCTAATTATAGAAACTTCTATTTATAGAAACTTAAATAAATAAGGCAACTAATCTAATCATGGAAACCTTCTATATATGGAAACTTATTTAATTAAGGCAGCTGATCTATTTTTGGAAACTTTCTATTTTTAGAAACTGATCTATTTTAAGCAGTGAATTCTATTTTTGGAAACTTTCTATTTTAGGAAACTCTCTATTTTTGGAAACTTTCTATTTTTGGAAACTTTCTATTTTTGGAAACTTTCTATTTTTGGTAACTTTCTATTTTTTGAAACTTTCTATTTTTGGAAACTTTCTATTTTTGGAAACTTTCTATTTTTGGAAACCTGCTATTTTTGGAAACCTGCTATTTTTGGAAAGTTACTTATTATTACACAGTAAGTATAATAATACATGAATTACCAGTAATACTTTATCAGATTAATCAGATTTCAAGGTAAACACAGATAGGGCTTTAAACAGTAAACCATGACCTAAAACATACAAAGTAAGCTAAGATGAGACATAAAACTCAGTACGTAATCAGTGATTCGATACTTATACACGTGTGTATTCATGTAGCGTTAGTGATCCAGAAGTAGGAGTCTTTCTTCCGTTCATTCACTGGACTTGAGGTACGGATTCCCGTCCTTTCAGTATGGACATTCTTTCCTTATTAGGATTTTCCCGTATGCAGCCAACTGTTTTCCCCAGTATTTGTTTTATTGTTTTGAACTGCTTATGTTTAATTAGCATAATCTATAGCCATATACAAGCATGACCAGTTTCACCTAGTTATGGAGGTATCATAACCATAACATTGGAGGCACCAATGTTATGACTTCCCCACGGCGGAGTGATTGCTCGTGGCGTCCCTTTCAGTTTTGGCCATATTATTATATCATGTGGGGCGTATGGGTGCATCCTAGTTACATGTTTTATTCAGTATTTCATGGTGAATGTGGTGTGTGCCTTGCATCCTTCACAAGGAGTTGATCCCTCCTACCCAGACCAGTATATTAATTAGAGGCATCCCCTCTAATCAGCATGATGAGGTCACCCCTCTAAGTATTCATGCACGTGACCTTTTCATGATCTATATGGGCTATGGTATATATATGTTAAAACAGTTTTCATAAGATAAACATAAGGCTTTTCAAACTATAAAACCAGTTTTCTCAATACTTAACCAGTCTACTCAGAACTTAGTCTTCCGCTGTTATATGTTACATGCTTATCCTACTTCATGCTATATTGTACATCCGTGCACTGAGCGTCTTGCTCAGCCGTTTTCCTTTTGATGTTCCCAAAACGGCAGGTACTCAGGGACGCTCGTAGATCTCAAACGTACGTGCATATGGACTGGAAGCTTTACTGTCTTTCTTTACTTTATGCATTTCCTTTACTTTAATACAGCTTGCAATGGACATTGTTTCGTCCTTTCCTTTTACAGTATTTATGTTTGTGTGTGATGAGCTCTAATTTGGGGTTACCGATGTTTGATTCCGGTATTTCCCTTTTATGGTCAAATAATGCTTAGACATTTATCCTTGTATGTTTTGATGACACGCCATGATTATGCGTAAGATTCCATTTCCAATATGGGGTGTTACATTGCTAATATAATGATCCAACAACCCTAAAACATTCAATCTCCCTACAAAATAACTAAACTTGTATGTTATATCACCTTGTGTTGGTGATTTGTGACAAGTTCACAAATTCACATAATTGTTCACAAATTCACATAATTGTCTATTTGTTTGAATGTTTGTGCTAAGACACAAAGCACACAATGAGAGTTTAGGAAGATGAATAAATGTTTTTCAATGCTTTGTACCGGTTGAATTGGTCTGATTGGAGTCAAGGTAGAAGAATCGGATGTTGTGCGGTGCTTTGGTCATGTTGTCTTCAAGATGGAAGCTAGAGTTTTGGTTTGTTTGTCAGTTAAAAAAAGATACTTTTGGTAATCCAGATTTATTCTAGTTTAATGTTTTATTTTGTTATTCCTTTGTTTTCTGGCTCTATTATAAGCTTCACTATTTTGCCACTTGGAATGCTAGAAAATATTAGCGGCTAAATACGATCTAAGCTTGTTTATGAGTAAATCATTAAGGTTTCAAATATATTCTAAGTATTATGAATATCTTTATTAATAATACATATTTTTTATGAAGTTTTTCTTTAGTCTTACAATGAAATCTGAAACATCAATCTACGTATCTTCACTGATGTTTTTAAATTCAAAAAGGGCGGGAAAGAAGAGTTGTGAAGGACAAACAAGGTGATTTGATGAATAGTACGATACCATCAGTGAATGTTCCTGTTAGCAATTCTATTTATTCCATTGAGATGAATGTTGAAAAGAAGCACACACCAATTTTTCTCTTAATCCAAAACATACATCATTTGTTAAACTTTTTAGTAGTGAAAAGAGTCGACATGGTCTTAACTTTCGCACCTTTTTTCACCTGCGATGAATGTGGGTGAGATGATAATCTCGTTAGAGTCTATCCGGTCAACCAGTGAAAAGTTTGTTAATTTGGAATATGGCTTTTTTTTGGGAAAACGGGTAGCATACCCTATTGTTGTGAATTATGTTAAAAATACTTGAAGTAAATTTGTATTAGTTAAATTGATGCTTAACTCGTCGACCGAGTTATTTTTTGTTTTTACAATTTAGTTCTATGGATGATATAGAAGCTATGCTTAAAAGTGGTCAATGGTTTACTTGTAATAATCAAATTATCCTTAATAAATAGGATCCGGATATGAATATGTTAAGATGATTTTGAGTGAAACTTCATGGTGTTTTTATGACTGCATTTAGTGAAAATGGTTTTAGTGCAATTGCTACAAAACTAGGTACTTCAGTGAGGCTGGATTCTCATATGGTTAAATGTGTCTAAAATCACGGGGAAGCTCGAGTTATGCTAGAGCAATGATTGAGCTACATGCGGATGTTGATTTGAAAGATACTATCGTGGTAGCTATGCCAAAACAAAAAGGCGAGGGTTATTATTTTATCATTCTTCGTGTTAAATATGAACGTAAACCCCCTGGATGTTTGAGCTGTAAGATTTTTGGTCATGTACTTGACGAATGTCATGAGGCTACGAGATCTACTGGTGCAATGAATGTGATCAAGCTTAAGCAAGTAACTACGGGTGTACCGGTTAGGGGTGTTCAAAAACACCGAGATACTGACGAACCGAGCCGAACCACTCATTCCAAAACCGAAAAACCCGAAACCAAAGAAACTGTAACCGAAAAAAACGAAACCAAAAAAACCCGCTCATCACGGTTGGGTTTCAGTTTTTACTCTTATAAATCCGTGGGTAACCGAACCGAACCATACATATTATATATGATTTTTTAGCTAAATATTCAAATAATCATACAAATATCAACTATTTTATTGTACTGCTCTTATTATATAACAACGCTTTAGCTATTAATGTAAGGATTTATAATAATATGTGGATGAAAACTAATTAATTTAATCGTAATATATAAGCGAAATAACTTATATACAATTATATGACTTTTATACGTCTTTTATATGACTTTAATGTAATAAATTTTATTTGATTTTACTAAAACGACATATTATGTTATACAACACGTTATTCATTATTCGGTAAAATTCGATTAAACATAAAAATGGTTAATCGAAAAACGAACCGCGGGTAGCCGCTGACGTTGGTTACCTGCATGTCCGGTTACCCGCGTCGTACGGTTCAGTTTCGGGTAGTAAATATAATTACCCGCCCCGCAACTGATAATTAAAATCTTCCAACTAACCGAACCGTACCGACCCGTTAACACCCCTAGTACCGGTTGGTCATAGGGTGAACTTTAAACCGGCTGGTCCTAAGGTTACTTAGAAATATCGAACGGTTGACAAGAAGAATACTACTAACGTGTTAGGAAAAACACGTTGCATCGGGGTCTAATACAGAGATTACTCCAAGTAAAGAGGTTAGTAACTCAAATTCTTTTGTTGCACATAATTCTATTGAGAATGATGTTGATTTGGTTACAAATGGTTGGACCACTAATTCTTCGGGTAGATTTATGTCTGAGGATGGTACTCCTCATCCAAATACCAGTAACACCCCGATTATTAAAAAAATTAACAAGATTGATAATAAGATCGCTGAAGGAAAAGTTATTCTTGTGGGTGATCAAGAAAGCCCGGTTCCTAGAATAAGAAGCGATATTTTAAGTGAGCTAATTAAGGAGGATGTATTTGAATGTGTGGATAACGATATGGCATATTTTCTGGCTTCTAAAACGTTGGATATGGGATATGGGATACGAGATTAGTAGTTTGTGGGAACAATGGGATAATTCTTACAAGAATGCGGCCAATGACTAATTACTAATGAGCCATATGATGATAAGTATGATGATTAAGGTTTTTTGGAGCGACGTCTATTCTATTGCTGATAATTTTGAAAACAGAGTCAATGGAAGAAAAAAAAAATATTAGTTAGCTATATTTTCTATGTGACTTTGTTGATTTATATGTTTTTTTTCTGCCAGGAAGTTGTTTACCAAGATGAAGATTTGAAATTCAACTATATTTTACGTACTTAACTGCTTTTTGAAGAGATAAAATTAACCGAAAAACCTTTATGGAAAAACAATATATACGTATAATTTTGGTGCATCTAAACCATGCTTTTAACATTCACTTTCGAATATTTATAATATTAAAAATATACTTTTGTGGTAAATATTGGAAGACTTCTTTTTCCTTCCAATATATGAGCACTTGAAAATACAAAGGATCAAATTCATGAGACATCAAAAGCTCCGCTTATTTTTTTCTTAACTTAAACAAGGGAAAAAAAATTATTTCCATTTCTTTTGTCTATATTCCCCTTACCAAACACACCCTTATGGAAAAACAATATATATACGTATAATTTTGGTGCATCTAAACCATACTTTTAACAATCACTTTCGAACATTTATAATATTACTTAAAAATATACTTTTATTGATATTTCTGCTCAATTAAAAAAATTCCAATCTTAAAAAAGTAACATGCAATCATCATTAAAGTTGACTTAGTAGCAAGACGTTATGGTGTTTTAGGGTTTGAAAGACGGTCATGAAAAATAGTCAGGTTTAACCTCGTCGTCTAAGTTAAGATCGGACTTTTGTTTATAGCGTGAACACGTAAAAGCTTTACTATTTTTTTTACCCAATTACATAAATCGTACAGATTTCTACTCATTTTCTGATTCACTAATTTTCATAATTACATAATGTACAACTATTATAACTACGTAATAGACATGCCGTATGCAATTTTGTAAACTTTAAATTATAAGTAAAACCACATAAAATTTACAACCACATAAAATAATTTCCACACAATGACTTGGCATAATACTTCATAATTACTAAAACCACTATTATAACTTCATAATTACTAAAACCACATAAAATTTACAAAATAATTTCCACACAATGACTTGACATAATACTTGGATCAATATTTTGTTTTCTCTTCTACTATCACTTTCTTTTATAACAAATCATTGTTACACATCATTATGTGTAAGTTATTTTGTAAACTTTATGTGGGTGTATCATTGCTCAATTATATATACGTAGCCAAGATTTCAGTTACAACCTTCATCCATGTTTTGTTTTATTTTAAAGAACGCGTACGTATATTTCTAGGCACCATTAGAAGATTCGGGCAGTAGCTTCAAGTCCCGTAAATTAGTCGATCAATATGTCAGAAACCATAATGGTTACTCAAAAGAAGATCTAGTTGTTGCAACGAAGTACTTATAACAACTATGCATGTAAGAGTTAAAGCTCTCGATCTACTTAATGAAGAAAAAACCATTTTATTGTCTTCGTTTTTTATCAAAACTTATAGTAACGATAGTCTAGGGTTCGTTAGACAATGAACCGAGTCCATGTTCTTACTCACACAATTTTTTGCTCATCTATCTACTCGAACACTCATACGAAATGTGTCGTTTATTGAATTATATCTCAATTTAGTTCATTGATGTTTTAACTTATTAGAATTATACAAGAAGGTTGATAAACACATACATTAACTTTTTTACTTCATTTATAATAATCATTTGATGCTAAAATAATAAGAATAATTTGCATGTGAGTTGAAATTATCATTGCACTTATAACGAGCCATGTTTTAATTCTCTTGTATGTTACTCAATCCTCGAAGAGATTATCTCACAAAGAGATTGTGATAAGAAAGTCAAAGCGAATTATCCGTGACTAATTATCTATATGATGAGATAATGTCCGAATACGACATTTACGGACAAATATCTAATTTACTAGTATCACACATGATTAAATCGTATACAGTTTCTTTCTTATGTGCAAAGTTGATGTGATCCAAAATAGATTAAATAGATGATGGCAATTAAACGTTAAAACAACAATCATATGAAATGCGCTTTTTACTGATTTATCAAAAATAAAACGTACTATAAATTTGACAAATCAATAAAAGGCGCATTTCAAAAAAGTTTACCGGACACTATTTGTTACTCGTTCGCTTACAACCACTATGGCGTTGATTAAAAAACACATCTTTTACTTTGGGTTTACGAATTTTTTACTTTTTTAGAGCATAGTTTTTTTAGTTATTATCAACCTATTGCTTTAATTATAAAGCTTTTTACAAAAGTTTTTTGAAAAGATAAAACCTAATTATATAAGCCATAATGATTCAAAAAATTTGAATTTTAAATTTTTTTCTACAAAGCTATTGAAAAAGCTTTGTTATGCAATAATAAAAAGTCATTCAATGAATTTTTAAAACTAGAATGATACCCGCGCAATACGGCGGCGAATACATAATAACAAATTTTGAGACTAACAAATATTGTCTCTTACTCGTTGTAAAGTTATAAAAAATCGAATTAAAAACCTACTAAAATTGAAAAAGGCTAAAAATTAATAAAAGTATATCAAAATAGATATCGAATTAAAAAGCACAAAATTTTAAAAAATATAGTGAAATTAGATTATAAAAATAATAAATAAATAAAAAGATTTTTCAATTTAAAATAAAAATGTTATTTTAAAAGGTTATTACAAAAGTTTGTTACAAAAGGTTTTTTGAAAAATGTTATAGTATATATAATGTTGATGAAAATATCAACAACTTGCTTTATTTAGTAGGTAAAAAAGTCTGAATTTTTAACCTTCCTATTTTAGGAATGTCCCAAATGCTTTATAAAGTAGTATAGATAATAAAAACCTATTAATAAACATTTGCGTTAAAAATGCTTTTATATTTTTTCCTTCTAATTTTGTGAAAAAACCTCAATATACAATATAATTAAGGGTATAAATGAACATCTCTTATTTTTAACCTTCCTATTCGACATTTAACGTAAATGAGCATCCAACTCCAACCAATAGATATCTTTCCAAACCCGTTGACAAAAATGTTGTATAAATATGCATTCTAATGCCAACACTCAACCACACCTTCACAAGAAACACAACCTTTCAACTTCCTTCTATACACCTTTCGACGATCGATCATGGCATCCAGCGACGCACAGGAGGCGCCTCTCAAGTCGTCAACACACGAGCACGGACACAAAAGCAGTTTCGGGCTAGTTGCTGATGTGGCCTTGAGAGTGTTGCTATTTGCCACTGCCTTGGTTGCAGTAATTGTTATGGTCACTTCTGAACAAACAGAAAAAGTTCTCGTTGCACCCGGGGTAGTAATGCCAAGGGAAGCAAAGTTTACTCATTCGCCGGCTTTTATGTAAGCACTATATATACCACCTCAACGAAAGGGGTACTAATAAATTTGGTTACGTGTTTGAGACTTAATGTGTGATTTGATGCAGATACTTTATAGCAGCGCTCTCGGTGGCGTGCTTATATAGCATAATCACTGGAGCCTTATCGGCTTTGGCGTTGTTGAAGTCAGATGGACATTCCACAAAGCTGCAAGCTCATTTCGTGATGTTTGATGCTGTAAGCACTTGAACTAATATTCATTTCTTCAACATGTTCACTAAATTTATAAATTTGTTTAGCGTGCAAAAGTGTTACAACTTTGTGTATAGCTAATCAATGTTTCGAATCAATGAACTTCACTACCTTATATCACGTTACAGCTTCTTCTGGGCATCGTGGCAGCGGCAACAGGAGCAGGCGGAGGAGTTGCATACATTGGACTTAAAGGAAACTCTCATAGCAATTGGAAAAAGATCTGTCACGTATATGGTTCCTACTGTTTCCATTTTTCAGCCTCGCTTCTTCTATCGCTTATATCCTCCATAACGCTTCTACTGCTCATCTGGCTCTCGGTTTATGTCCTTTCCAAGAAGATTGCAAGGCGATAGAATTGTATTACTCATGTGTGTGTTTCATATAATTCGTCTACGTCATTCAAATTGTATTTGTATATGTTTTAATTTCTTTGAGTTGGTTTATGTTTGTGAAGATTACACAAGATCATTGGTTGATTAATTTGTGGTACAAAAACATCTAGAGGTCCTATTAACATGTATTAAGATTGGTTAAAAGTTGTATGTAGGAAATGAACATGTTTTACTAGATGTATTTACTTTTCTATTCATAATAAAAGATATGGTATTATGTATTTATGCAGATTCTTTTGTTCGTATTGAGTAACCGTGCATGTTTTCGACTTTAAGGTATTACTTGTCCGATGTATAGTCATGCTAAGGATTATGTCTTGGACAATATTAGAATTTCCCTTGAATAGGTCTTCAATCTTTCTATTTTTTTTTTCATGTTCAAATCCATTAGTTGTGGAAACAGTTCATGTCTAAGTTACATGTCTCGGCTTTTATGAGTGTATTTGGCGCGAAACGTCTAAATGAGTGTTGTGATTTTAATGATCGTTTAACAAATATCAAATAGCTTTATTTTGTTTGCTGATTTTTCTTAAGATGAAATAGCATTTAAGAGCTGTGATAATACATAATTAGGTTATTTTACACATTATTAGCACACCAAATTTACGAAACATTGTTATAGAAAAACGGCTACTTGCCTGCTTCTAATTGTATCAAGTTTACATACCATTTTCATAACTAACTCTATCCAATTAATGGCTTGCGTGATCATTAACAGATCATATTTATTTATAAATATTTAAAGGTCAATGTGTATCAGCAGCAACCAGGGACGAAGTCATGACGAAATATAAACGGGTGCACAAATGTTTTTTGAGCCGTAATATAACAGATGTAAAACGTGAATAAAAACGAAAGGTAAAATTATGGTTCAATTGACTGGGTGCATTTAAAATACATTTAGAAAAAAATAAATGTTTTCTTCACAAATTAACACTACGTAGAAAAAATTCATAGGAGTCATAGACGCCCGCGGGAACCCCTAGCTCCATCCCTGTCAGTAACTCATTGGTGACATTTAATATTCGGTGATCGAACTAACAGTTGGCAATAAATAATCAGTCACTATCGAGTCATGATCTTGCTCCACCTGTATTTGGTCAAAATATTGAAATAATGGAGTCACTTTCGTTATTCTATTGATTAAATAATAGGGTTTCCTTTGCATCATATCTTTTCATTAGAAATCAAGTCATGAAACTTTATCATGTCGTTTACTAAGTTACAACAATGTCATTTGTAGAAATAATAGTAAAAATTAAATCACCCTAATTGGAAACTTCTCTTATAAAATGTAATTGAATGTTGAGTTAAGTTATATATTTTTAATGTGTGCATTCTCTGTAAAATTTGATGCTTAAATTATCTTTTTTTATTGCTTAATTTTGAGGCTTTCATAATCTTTAAATCTCATGCAATTTCACACGTAGCACATGCACTCTCGTATAGTTTATGATAGTATTATGCTAGTAGAATGGGTTTAGATATTGGCTTATGTAATCAAAATATAATGAGTTGGCTAAACATATAAAGAGTTCCTTTCGGTTCACATGGGTGTCGGCTAGTTTGCAAAATAGTGATCTCTGGAGGAGAGATTTGTTTTTCGGTAGAGTAGTACATGAGCTAACAAATTTTGACACTGTGGTTATGGGTTTATCATTACAAGATTGAGTTGATGCCTTAATGGTCATATCGACGTGGTCTTTGGTTACTAGTGATTCATTCTTGGTATCCATTTTAAGATCTCTTATTGACTCGTTAGAATTTTCACAATTTTATCCTAACAACTTTATGGAACGATTTGATGAATATTTTCTTTTAGAGATTGATTCAGAATCGCTTGCCAACTAAAACAAACTTGGTTGACAAAGGTTTTGACCCTCACACTGTTTTTATGCTCCTTTCGTGGAGATTATCAGACTGTGTTTCATTGAGTGCAAGATGGTGAAACTTATTTGGGACTCTATGAGTAGATGGTGTAAACTCCATGATCAAAAAAACCTTTGACGCTGTTATTCATATTATGTAAGGACTCAAACACCGTCACAACTCAAACAAAACATTCAAGAATCGTCACACACACTAACCCTAATTTCTTACTATTTTGAACCTGATGCGATGGTCAGTGGTTTTCTACGAACAAAGAAAGTTTATTTCGAATGTAGACATCAAAAAACTCAAGAAGGCTGTAAAATGCTTGTGATCTTTCTCTAGCATTTCCAAAGTCAAAACAAAATAACATCACATATGCGAAGTATTTTCAAACACATGTTGTTTACTTTATCTGATTAATCAATAAAGAAAACATGGCTGAGTTTTATTTGCCCATCTATTTGGAAAAAAAGACGATAAGACAAAAAAAAATATTAATAATAATCCAGCGATTTTTTTATGTTGTATTAGCACGTTAACACCAAAGCTTAATGCAAAAAGTGTTAAAATATATATATTAGGCTTTTAGTTTGGATTATTTTTAATTATAAACAGCTTGTATCACTTTATCAAGCGTTTTAATCTCAACTTTTTGGTTATAAAACTATTTTTCAATGACTTAAACTTTTCTAGGTAATTTTTTTGTCTTACGCATATGTTTTTTAGTTATAAAACTATTGTACATAACTTCAAGGGTTTTCTAACTTGTATCATGGGAACATATAGTTTAAGAAGTATTAACTTCACATAATTTTTTTACAATAAATTTATTGGCATGTAAAACATTGTTAATTTGATAAATAAAAGAAATTGTATATAATAGTTATATCAGCATACATTTTATATATTAATGGTATGTAGTTGATTAAAAGAATAATTTTTGGAATGTTTTAAGATTATTTATTTTTTGTTTTTCTTCATAAAATAATTTTTTTTAAAATATCTCATGCAACTTATACGACTTATTTAACTTATGTAATTTATTGAAATTTCCTAAATATATTTTTATTATTTTGTGATAATTTACATAAATTACATACGTCACATAATTAGTCATATGAAGTATTTTAAAAAAGTTATTTTGATAGGTGAAAAACAAAAGATAGTAGTCTTGGACCATTTCAATAATTACCCCTTGATTTAATGGTTAAAACATGTATCACGATAAAACAACTTATTAAACGCTATTTAATTAACATAATGAATTGACACACTAAATGCTTTTCGTACAATTATTTTGACTTTGGGCTAACATAAAGCTATAATTATCTTTTCTTTTTTTCATGAAGGCATGAAGAGTTAAATTAGTGGTAGTTAATGAGTTCCCTTTTCGGAAAAAGCTAGAAAAAAAAAGAACAATAGTCTATAGGAAACAAATTGTTAATGTTAAAAACATCAAAATATGTTGTTTATCAAAATGCCAAAAAGTTGATTTAGTTTTGTATATATATATACAAGGTTATAGTGTAATGTAGCATACATCTCCAACAACAAGGACACACTTAGATTACTTTGCTGCTAGCTATATCTGCCTTCTGGCGTTATCGACAGTACCCATTGACACCACGGCTTCTCAACGTGCCACCGTTGATATGGAGATACCGTTGAAGTGGTCTGGTAGTGCCAAGAACCATGGGGTGATTGATGCGGTCTTGAGGGTGTTGGTTTGTGTAACTAGTTTGGCTGCTATTATTGTTATCGTCACTTCAAAACAAAGTAGAACGTTTCCCATTTCGCCCACCATGGTTATTAACATTGATGCAAAGTTCAATCACTCCCCATCTTACATGTAAGTAGTTAACACAATTTTTTACCTCCCACGAGTTGAACTATATATCGGGTAAACATATTATGGGGTTTTGTTTTTCTACCTTTCTCTGATTACATAGTGAAGCATTTAATATATGCGATAATATTGTTAACTTTGTGATGCAGATACTATGTGTCAGCACTCACTGTGGCATGCTTCTACAGCATCATCACTGCCACTTTATCAATATTAGCACTGAAGAAGATAGGAGGGAGCTCCGAGAAGCTGCAGTCTCGTTTCGCGATGCTAGATACTGTAAGCTCTTCAGCCATACTAAATTCTTTATAAGAAGACTCAGAATCAAAGGGGGTGTTGATTGGGATTGCATCTTAAAACGTGATATGCTTACTATATACGTTTGAAAATTATACAATAGATAAGCAGTTTTGAGGGTAATTAATATTTCTTGATTAGCTAATTAAGCTGATTCTCTTATTAACAATAAGCAGTTTTTAATAATAAGTTGGGAATTGGGAGTTGTATACTTACTAAATATTGAGTATATCTGATCGTGAATGCCTGCGTGTGCAGCTTTTGTTGGCTATCGTATCTTCAGCGCTAGGAGCAGCGTTTGCAATAACATACACAGGACTAAAAGGAAACCACCATGCGAGATGGAAGAAGATCTGCAATACACATGGTATCTACTGTCATCACATAGCAGGCAGTGTCGCCTTGGGAGTCATATGCTCCACGACACTTCTGTTGCTGGTCTTGCTCTCTTTTCACACGCTTACGAAGAGAATCGTGAAGAGATAATCATCACCCTTGCTTACTTTCAACGTACCAGTTTGTTGTTGTTTCACTTTTTAAGATGGTAGTTGTGTGCATATGTGTTCATGTTTTTGTTTGTACCCGTTCAAATCATGCCATAGATGGCAAAGTATTAAGTCTGTCTAAATATTCCGCAGTAATGTTTGTGTAAAAAAATGTTCATTATACAACCATAAACCTGTGCATACGAAGGTATTTTTGCTTTTAACCACTTCATCTTCTACCTCGTTTTTCTTCGATTAGTTTTCTTGTAAGTAGAATCCAAACAAAATATGGGAGTATGGAATTAAATTCTTTAAAAACACAGGCCAAATGAAAATTATATGCACACAATATAATAGACATAACCAAATGAAAATTAAATATGCATCCTCCAATGTGCACACAGCACTGTGAACATAACCTTCATGCATAGTACAGGAAAAGATGTTTTACATTGGTCGAAACTCGATACCGCCTACAATGAGGCCAGACATGATTCCTTCAAGACTTGTAAATTTTATTTCAATAGAAAGAGAGTCATCTTTGAATTCATGAGCTGAGTTAAATTTCCACACTTGAATCTCCATCCATCCATCTTCCCTTTGGTTCGGAACCCGAGTGAAATCATGTATGTTCAATAGGCTTGGAGTAATAAAATAGAAAAATTCGACCTCGTTGTTTTCTCGGTGGAGTAGATCTCGTACTTTCAGTGGATTATGCAGCCCTTGACATTCTTCTGAAAGCTTGAACAGAAGGTAACACACATATTCTGTATCCGGTGATAACATTTGACTTTTGATCGTGCAGTTGACACTACAAGAAAGTTGAGAACAGATGACGGGGGTTTCCCTGGCAACAAAATGTCGCCAGGGATAACCCCTTTTCCCTGGCGACAACGCTGACGTGGCGGTAAAGTAGGTTTACTTTTTGGTCAAAGTTTGACTAGAGTTTCCCTGGCGTCGCCAGGGATAATCGGTCCAAAATCAGATACCAAGTGAAAGAGCGCGAAATTTTCCCTCCAAGGTTTCCCTGGCGACATGTCGCCAGGAAAAACCTAGTCAAACTTTGACCAACTTATCCCTGGCGACATGTCGCCAGGGAAAACTCGTCCATCGTATTTAACAAAAAGTATGTTTGCTAATTACATGTCAAGATTATCCCTGGCGACAAGTCGCCAGGGAAACCGTTGCCATTTGTGATTAGTTTCAAAATTAAACACAAATGTTTAATTACATGTCAAGAATGTGTGGCGGGCTTTTACCCGCCAAATCCCAAATGTTTCCCTGGCGACATGTCGCCAGGGAAACTCCCTGACATATATTTATTTTGTTTTTGCTTGTTAATTATTATTTTAACTATCGATCCGATGTTATTTAATTTTTGTGACGTTTATATAATAAAAATGAGACATTTATAAAACAAATATTTATTTATTCCAAATAATTATTATATTAACTACCGATCCGATGTTATTTAATTTTTGCGACGTTTATATAATAAAAATGAGACATTTATAAAACAAACATTTATTTATTCATAATATTATACATAGCCCTTGTGGAATCAAATGGAAAACTTAAAAACAGACATTACTAATCAACTTAAAGTTCGTGAAGTAGTGCAGCCGATTACTACTCAACGCTAAGATTTTCCATTTCATTTAAAAGCTCATGAAGTATTGCAGCCGATTGACATGCGTGGTCTTCAGGATGCCTTTCCATTTCTAGTCTTGCCTCTAACATCTTTATCTTTAGATCTTTGATCTTGCAATTTGAGCACTCAGTGGGTGCAGATTGAGAAGGACCTGTAGAAGAACTTGGATGTGAACCTTGAGGTGTTGAAGATCCAGGGGAAGATCTTATACGGAGTTCGAGATCAAAATCATCCTTCCATTTAAAATATTTACATCCATAATCATTTGTTTTTGGCTGTTACAAAGTAAACAAATAACATGACATGTCATTTAATAATCACACGTATTACATAACTAAAACATTTGATTGTTTACCTTCGAAAAAGGACATGCATAGTAGAGTTTACCAAAGCTATGAGGTTGATGTGACTGTCTCAACACAATATATCCCTTTCTACATGTACACTTATAAGCTTCACGGGGATCCATCTGCTACCAAATCAGGTGGTGGTGCTGAGTTTGGTAGGAGATGATAAGTGTGTGTATGTGTGATCTGCTGATGATAAGTGTGTGTGAATCCTTTTATGGTCAAAAAGTGAGGGAAATGGTTAACATTTTCCCGCCAATGTTTTCCCGCCAATGTTTTCCCGCCAACGTTTTCCCGCCAATAGTTAAACGTTGGATGTTCAATGGATGACCCGGTTTGTTATGGTTATACGTTTGATGTTCAATGGATGATCCGGTTTGTTATGGTTATACGTTGGATGTTCAATGGACGACTCGACATGTGTTGGTTACACGTTAGATGTTCAATAATTGCTTCTCAGGTTGGTTGCCAGTTGTCTCAACTTTCACTCAGAACGTTATGACATATGCTTCTCAGTTTAGTGAAGTGATAGCGGACGGGATGTTGTGTGAGAATGAAAAACATGTAACCAAGCTTGGTTAGACGTTAGATGTTCAATGGACGACTCGACATGTGTTGGTTACACCTTAGATGTT
This sequence comes from Glebionis coronaria, assembly GCA_025667525.1. Lineage (NCBI taxonomy): Eukaryota > Viridiplantae > Streptophyta > Magnoliopsida > Asterales > Asteraceae > Glebionis > Glebionis coronaria. The sequence goes on along the minus strand of CM046878.1, from coordinate 8,403,045 downwards.
CAATAATTGCTTATCAGGTTGGTTGCCAGTTGTCTCAACTTTCACTCAGAACGTTATGACATATGCTTCTCAGTTTAGTGAAGTGATAGCTGACGGGATGTTGTGTGAGAATGAAGAACATGTAACCAAGCTTGGTTAGACGTTAGATGTTCAATGGACGACTCGACATGTGTTGGTTACACGTTAGATGTTCAATAAATGAGTCGGCATGTCTTGGTTAGACGTTAGATGTTCAATGGATGAGTCGGTATGTCTTGGTTAGACGTTAGATGTTCAATGGATGAGTCGGTATGCATTTGTTAAACATTAGATGTTGAATGGATGAGTCGGCATGTCTTGGTTACACGTTAGATGTTCAATGGATGACCTGACATGTCTTGGTTACACGTTAGATGTTCAATGGATGAGTCGGTATGCATTTGTTATACGTTGGATGTTCAATGGACAACTCGACATGTGTTGTTACACGTTAGATATTCAATAAATGAGTCGGCATGTCTTAGTTACACGTTAGATGTTAAATGGATGAGTCGGTATGCATTTGTTAAACGTTAGATGTTCAATGGATGAGTCGGTATGTGTTGGTTACACGTTAGATGTTCAATAAATGAGTCGGCATGTCTTGGTTACACGTTAGATGTTCAATGGATGACTCGCCATGTCTTGGTTACATGTTAGATGTTCAATGGATGAGTCGGTATGCATTTGTTAAACGTTAGATGTTAAATGGTTACCGAATTAGAATAAATCGAGAAACTAAACGGAATAAATCGGAATGAATTTAGAAATTAAACTGACCGGGATGATATAGCTATTTTATAAATAATAATAATTATTTTATAAATTATAATAATAATAATTATTATTTCATAAATAATAATAATAATTATTATTATTTTATTACTAATTATAATAATACATAAGTAACAAGAAACTTTATTTTCACAAAAATTATCCCTTGCGACATCTTTGACTATCCCTGGCGACATGTCGCCAGGGATAGTTTCCCTGGCGACATGTCGCCAGGGAAACGTGTGCTCACTTGACTTTCTAAAAAGTCAGCCAAGTTTCCCTGGCGACATGTCGCCAGGGAAAATTGGGCTCACTTGACTTTCTAAAAAGTCAGCCAAGTTTCCCTGGCGACATGTCGCCAGGGAAGGTTTGGGAGACACGACAAAAGTTATAGGTACGTGCATATGCGTTGAAAAGTCAAAGGTATCCCTGGCGACATGTCGCCAGGGAAACTTCGTCACACCCCTCCAAAAATTTTCAATAACGCGCGCTTTTGGCTAAACGACAAAAGGCAAAAGTATCCCTGGCGACATGTCGCCAGGGATTGTCGCCGGGGAAAAAAAAGCGCTTTATTGACCAGATACCTTATCTTTTCTCACAACACTTAACAAAAAAAAAACTTCATCCCTTCTTCGCTGTTGCTGCTGTATCACCACCACCACCACTCTCCTCCACATCCCGCTGCTATATCACCACCACCACCACTCACCACCACCACTCACCACCACCACTCACCATCACTCTCCTCCACACCTGCACACGTGCACGCACCACTACTCACCACCATCTCCAGTCGCCAACACCACCACCACGCCATCTACATTCACCGGCACCACCACAACCGCAATATATATTAAGGTATTTTATATAATTTATATTGTAATTGTTAAGGTTTTTTTATATAATTTTTTTTATAATTTATATTGTAATTGATTTTTTTATATAACTTATATTATAATTGATAGTATATTTGGTTTTGTTTTTACATATCCGGTCACCGCAGCCGAGTCCCGACTGTAGCCGAGCCCGACCACAGCCGAGACCTGACCGCAGCCGAGCCCCGACCACACCCGCGCCCCGACCACAGCCGAGACCCGACCACTATTTAAAGGTATGTTTTTTAACTTTTAATTGTAATTGATAATACATATTGTTTTTTTTTTAGTTTTTTTAGATTCCCTGGCGACATGTCGTCCGGGATGTTTAAAATTGTTAATTTTTTTAAACGTAAATCCAAACACTCCTTATGTTACCTATTTGATGAGAATAAGCTGTTTGATAACAGCTTATCCTAATAAGCTTATCAGGATAAGCTGTTTGATAACAGCTTATCCTGATAAGCTTATCAGAATACGCTGTTTAAAAACAGCTTATCCTTATAAGCTTATCAGAATAAGCTGCTTATCCTTATAAGCTTATCAGAATAAGCTGTTTTCAAACAGCTTACTTTGATAAGCTTATCGGGATAAGCTGTTATCAAACAACTTATTCTAATAAGCTTATCAAAATAAGCTGTTTGAAAACAGCTTATTCTGATAAGCTTATCGGGAAAAGCTGTTTTCAAACAGCTTATTCTGATAAGCTGTTTTTATTATATGATATAAATGTTTTATTGGACTAAGCCTTAGGAATGTTTTAGGATTTTAGCGATTAATTTCGGAAAATTCCCGTCTGAAATTGATCAACCTATAGAAAACCCGTCCGAAGTTAATTTATTAGGAATTAACTTCGGAAAGTCTCCTGTTTGGGACTGCTTTTTGAATGTTTTGTCTCATTTAGGATATGCATGCGTATAACCGATTTAGTATTTGAGATGATTTCGACAGTGTTTCTCCTTTACTCCTACGAATATGTCTTTAAACACATATTTGGGGAGTTGAGGGGAAATGCTGCCGAAATTTTCTCAAATAGTAAATCGGTTATACGCATTCATATATGAGACGAAACATTCAAAGGGTGGGTTAGGATTGCCTTCCATAGTTGCGCTAGGTGAACATACTATTTTCTATACTTGATAATTATATCTTTTAATAAATATTATTATATAATTATATACTTTATAAATAATAATTATATATTTTATAATTATTTTTTATAATTTGATATAATACATATTATTATTTATGAAATATATAATAATTAAGTTGCATATAATAACTAAATGTATCGTTAAAACACAGTTATGGTACTCATTGATAAGAGTTGGACACGGTTAGAGCGTCATCAGCCAGAATATATATTGGGTCTTGCCAATTTTGTCAAGCATTCTAGGAAGTTTGTGAATCGTTTGAATGAGATACCATGTCCATGCAAGCGTTGTCGAACAAGACTCCTGGTAGATATTGACCTTCTTTCGAACCACGTTATGAAGTCCGGGTTTGACAACAGTTATACAACATGGGTACACCACGGTGAACCGGCTCCTCCTACACCTACACCTCCTCCACCACCGCCACCACTGCCAATAATAGATAACACAAGACAACCTTTTATAACTGACATGACATCGTTACTTGATGACCTTACCTATATGCCTCCGGACTATATTCCTCCTCCACCTCCTCCCAACTCAAGTAACAGACGGACTCAAGCTAACGAGTTTGAAGAGTTATATCGCAGTGCCAATGAGCCGCTGTACCCTGGTTGTGTAGAAGCGACTCGATTAGACTTCATGGCAAAGTTTACACATTATAAGGCCAAAGGTAAAATCACCGATACCATATTAAATGATATTCTAGAGTGGTTCCAAACTATCTTTCCCCCAAGCAGAGGATTTAAGCTCCCACCGTCATACTATGCAATAAAGAAGACATTTAAAACGATCGGGTTAGGGTACGATTCGATACATGCTTGTGAACACGATTGTTGCTTATTTCGGGAAGGATACGCCGATTTGGATTTCTGTCCGGTGTGTAATACAAGTAGAAGGAAAGACACTAACACGCCGGGGAAGAAAGTTCCTAAGAAGGTGTTGCGTTACTTTCCGATCATTCCTAGACTACAACGTTTGTACAAGTCTAGTAAAAGTGCAAAGGATATGATTTGGCATGCTACTGGAAAGTGTACGGAGCCCGGTAAGATGCAACACCCGTGTGATGGTGCGGCTTGGAAGAAATTTGATGCCAAGTATGGTGATTTTGCAGCAGAACCAAGAAATGTTCGATTAGGGTTGGCTGCTGATGGTTTCAATCTATTCGGCAACCTTAGTCAGACTTACAGCATGTGGCCGGTGATATTGACAACATACAACCTGCCTCCGTGGTTGTGTATGAAAGAGAGTTCTTTAATGCTGACGCTGTTAATTCCTGGCCCTAAATCCCCGGGCAAGGACATTGATGTTTACTTGAGACCTTTAATTGATGATCTAAAACTTTTATGGGATGGTGTGAGTACTATAGACCAAGCTACAGGCGAGGCATTCACCATGAGAGCGATGCTTTTATGGACCATCAATGATTTTCCGGCTCGAAGTAGTTTGTCTGGGTATAGTGGGCAAGGTTACAAGGCTTGCCCTACATGTAATGACGACACTCCATCTCTTCATGTGGCAAGCAAAATAGATTATGTTGGCCACAGAAGATTCTTACCGCCCCGCCATAAATCCAGGACTTCACGTTTATTCAATGGTAAACCCGAACACCAGCCCCGTCCTAGAACATTTACCATGGACCAGATTGACGAGCAACACGCTTCACTGCCAAATCGACTGCCCGGTAAACATAAGAATTTTGGGGGTGTGAAGATAACACGCAATTTTCGTGTTGAGCCTAACTGGTCTAAACGGTCTATTTTTTACGAGCTTGAGTATTGGCCTTTTCTTTCACTAAGACACAATTTAGACATCATGCATATCGAAAAAATGTGTTGGAGGCCATCCTGAACACTTTGTTGATGAATGACAAATCTAAAGACACTGTCAAGGCAAGACAATACTTGGAAAAGTTGGGCATTCGAAAAAGCTTGTGGCTCACCCAAAGTAAAAACGGGAAGTGCAAGAAGCCTCAGGCTTCGTATTCCTTCACACCAGAGAACAGGAAAAAGTTTTGTCAGTACATCAAGAGTGTTAAACTACCAGATGGGTTCGGATCCAACTTCAAGCACAAAGTGACCGATAACGATACCAATATAACGGGCATGAAGTCTCATGACTGTCATATAATGATGCAACGTTTACTTCCTTTCGCACTTCAGGAATACTTGCCTGCTGAGATTGCAAGACCACTGATCGACCTATGTAACTTGTTTAAGCAACTCTGCTCTGCAACTTTAATGGTGGATGACATGTTGACTGCTGTAAAAAAGGTGGTTGACATTTTGTACGATCTTGAGCTCATATATCCTCCTGATTTCTTTGACATTATGGTTCACTTGGTTATCCATTTACCTGATGAGGCCATTGAAGGCGGGCCTATCCGCCCCCGGTGGATGTATCCATTTGAAAGATACATGAAAGAGCTAAAAGGTTTTGTACGAAATAAAGCTAAGCCAGAAGGTTCGATTGCGGAGGGTTATGTTGCACAAGAAGCATTGACTTTCTGTTCTAAGTATTTTCGGGATGATGTTACCACTAAATTTAATCGTCTCGACCGTAATGTGGACCCCCCTCCCCCAACGTGTCAGTTTCAGGTGTTCCGATCGGTATGTAACCCGCTTGGGAAAAAGTCGTATATTCCGTTCCCTTATCAAGAGTTCAAGAAAGTGGAATGGTATGTACTAAACAACAGTCCTGAAATCAACAAGTATATTTCTGAGTTCAAGAGGTACGCGTTTTTTATTTTATTTTGAAACTTCTTTTTCTTAACAATTGCGACTTATTCTAATACCATGAACGTTTTTCAGATTATATCCTGACAAAGACGAGAAAAAAGAATTCTCCGCGTGGTTTGGGAAAATGGTAAACTTAGACTTATCTTGTGTACTTACCTGTAAAAAAATAATATTATTATAAATAGTTTTCTGTACCTAATCCTTTATTCCTCATAGATCCGTCAACGTCACGTAGACAATGACAAAGACCCAGAGGTTATCCAGACCAGCGAGTTATTCGCTTTGGCTTGTGGACCATCACCGCATCCAATCTCAATAAACTCTTGCATAGTCGACGGTGTGAGGTATGTCGTGCACAGTCGCGATGAACGTCGTACAACTCAAAACAGCGGCATTTGTGCGCCTGGCCTTGAGAACACAATGGCTTATGGTCAGCTTCAACAGATCCTCGTGTTTCGTTATTTGTCGTTCAGTGTTGTGTTGTTCAAAGTTAAGTGGTTCGACACTCGCCCCATGTTACGTAAAAAACGTCTTATCTATAGAAACAACATGACTCAACTCACCGACACAAGAGCTGAGTATTGGAAAGATGAACAATACATTCTCGCAACACAAGTCAAACAAGTCTTCTACATTGAAGATCAGAACAAACCCAACTGGAAGGTCGTTGAACATGTTAATCATAAAAAGTTTTCCAACGGGGGTGTCATAGTGTCAGATGCCGTTCCTGATATTATACATTTCGACAACTCATCTGATCTACCACTTTCCACTGATTTGAATGACTTGGGTGATGTGACCTTGAATATAGATGGCCACGAAACGGAGGTTGATGCACCGCCAAATATCATTGATGTTGATGATGAAGACGATGGTATTACTGATGATGAAGACGTCCCTCATGATTTAAGTGATGAAGAACGTGTGAATGATGATGATGGTGAAGACAGAGTTTATTCTAGTGAAGAAGAAGATTGACCTTTAGTTGTAACTTGCAAAAGACACTTATTTGTTTGAATTAATGAATCTAATTGTTGTGGATTTTTTAAATGTGTATATTTATTTGGATGTGTTGTATTTGAATTTGTGCATGCTTATATTATTTTGTTCATGAATTTGTCTATGTTATGCTAATTGTACTTGTACAGATGTCAGCAGATGTTGCAGGATCACACGGTGGTGACGGTGGTGGTGAGGATGAACCTCCTACGCCAAACATCCGCAGCGGTTGTTTCGCCGTATTTAGAAATAAAGGTAAGAATATTTGGATTATTGTAACACAATAAAAAATTTGGTGCATATATATGTTGCTTGCCTTGAATTTTTATTACTTTGTCACTCACTTGATTTTTGCAGGCAAAGGCAAAAGAAAAGAAAATTTGGGCGGCAGAGCGGCCGGTAGAAAGACTCGGGGCATTAGCCGATGTATCGATTTGTTGGAGGAAGTTGGTGAGCATGGCCCTGTCCCGATAGATTTTGAAGAAAAATCTCACCGGCCTCGCGGCACGCATGCTCAGCATTTATCTAATTACATCGGGGATTGTATCAGGAGGCTCGTGCCACTGTACTACCCAAGTTGGGCTGATGTCCCTGATGAGATCGAAACATTGGTTTGGGCGAACATAGAGGTCAGTTATCATTTTTATGTTCATAACATTATTGTGTTTATTTATTTAATGATGTATATATTTAAATAAATTTGTTTATTTATTTATATCATATAAATAAATAACAAATTTAAATAAATATACAAATTGTATCTTATTTATTTATATCATATAAATTTTTTTTAAATATATATAAAAAAATTAGAATAAATATAAAAAAATTTAAATAAATATATATTTGATGAGAATAATGTAATAAGCTTTTCGGATAAGCTGTTTTCAAACAGCTTATCCTGATATGCTTATCAGAACAGGCTGTTTGAATACAACTTATCTTGATAAGCTTATCAGAACAAGCAGTGTGAAAACAGCTTGTTCTGATATGCTTATCAGGATAAGCTGTTTTCAAACAGCTTGTCCTGATAAGCTTATCAGGATAAGCTGATTTCAAACAGCTTGTCCTGATAAGCTTATCAGAACAAGTTGTTTTCAAAAAGCTTATGATTATCAGGATAAGTTGTTTTTATTATAAAAAATTAAATAAATGACTAAGCCATTAAATAAATAAACAAAATAATGTATAAATTATATCTCTAACTCTAACTCTGTGTTTGTTTTATTTGTTGTATATGAATGCAGAATAAGTTTAATTTGACGCCACACAAGAGTGATCCTGGTAGATGGAAGGAAATACGTGGCGCCATCAATCAAATGCTTACAAAGAGTTATAATTCTCGAAAAAATACGCTCAATACAAAGCATTGGGTCCGAGACATCGATACCGGCAGGGTAGATATCGACAGAGTCCGCAGCGAGCGTCCAGAGGAAATTACTTCAGAGGACTGGGAGAAACAGATCACACTTTGGAGTAATCCGGATTACGAGAAAAGATGCTAGACGAACTCCCAGAACCGGTCTAAGCAGAAGACGCCGAGTCGGCAGGGATCCCGATCGTTGGCACGCCTTCGAGACCAAGTGGTGAGAAATTCTATAATTAATTTACATACATATATGTCTTTGATTATATGTTTTGGTGTGTTGTGATTTTTTGTTTTGAATTTGCTTCATTCTATATATGCGTGTCTATGTATGTACAGACGCAAGCTGCAATTGAAGCTGATGTGCCACCCCCGACTGTCATTGATCACTTCTTCATTGCGCACACCGACCAGGATGGGAATTTTCCTTGCGATGCGGACCGCGTTATGTATGTAAGTATTTTTTTTAAAATTAATTAATTAATTAATTTTTTTTTTGGATATGCCTTGGTTTTTTACTATTCCTTGCCGATAAATAATGTACCAACCCGACTAATATATAATATACTAACTGTCGTTTGTTTTTGTCACTTCATTAGGAGGAGATGCTTGCGATGAAGGCTGAAGGAAAATATACGGACGACGAGATCAACCGTATCGTCCGAGGTGGAAAGCAGCAAGGCCACATGCCCGGTGTCGGCCAGATAGTGCCGAGACGGAGTGCTCACTATATTCCTCCTCCTCCTCCCGTCGACCCACGGTTGGAACAAGGGGCTCAAGTGTTTAACTTTATGAGAAGTGACGATAGGTTTGCCGATGCGTTCGCAGCATTTCTATCGGGTGGTGCTAGCGGGAGTGGCACGGGAGGCAGCGGTAGTGGCGCCGGTGGGAGTGGTAATGGTTAGTATGCTTGTCTTGTTTTTCCTACCTTAGCATGCAAGTTTAATAATTGTAAACCCCGAATTGCAAGTTTAATAAGTGTAACTAGGAACTTTGTACTCAAGTTGTGACATGTATTTGTATTGATCGAGAGGTTACATGTTATTGTGTTTTGGTACTAGATTCGTGGTAGATTTTTAGTATTTTTATCTTCAGGTTTTGTATTTGTATTCCCAGGTTTTGGTAGATTTTTTCGGGAAAAATTCCGGAAAAAATCTGGAAACAGCCTGCTGTGCAGGCAGCTAAAAAAAAATGTCAAAGTTTCCCTGGCGACATGTCGCCAGGGAAACTTTGGCTTATTTGACTTTCTAAAAAGTCAGCCAAGTTTCCCTGGCGACATGTCGCGAGGGAAACTCAAAAAAACATTGACTTGTCAACGCCAGGCGTTGACTCGTCAACGTTACGTCTAGTTTCCCTGGCGACATGTCGCCAGGGAAACTCAAGAAAAACATTGACTTGTCAACGCCAGGCGTTGACTCGTCAACGTTACGTCTAGTTTCCCTGGCGACATGTCGCCAGGGAAACTCGAGAAGAACATTGACTTGTCAACGCCAGGCGTTGACTTGTCAACGTAACGTCTAGTTTCCCTGGCGACATGTCGCCAGGGAAAAGTGAGGTTTAATAACCTGTTTAACTTAAGTTCCTTAATCAGCCATATTTTCCCTGGCGACACATGTCGCCAGGGATACTATCCCGCACCAACTCCAGCGTGGCATCAATTTTTGAACCAAAGAGTTTGCGGGGCCCACTTGTCGCCAGGGAAATCCTAATTTGTCGCCAGGGAAACAATCCCGCACCAGCCTTTCTTTGCGAGGTTTCCCTGGCGACATGTCGCCAGGGATTCATCTTCCCTGGCGACATGTCGCCAGGGAAACGTCGCGAATTTGGCCAGGGAAGGCAGCGAATATTGTAGTGTATGATATAAAATACTTTTTGTGGTAAAAGCTCAATCACCTCTTGAAATCTGCATGTATGATATATTATACGATTACGTCGTCTTAGGAGCAAAGTAAAACATGAAGGCATAAAACCAAATCCAGGAAATGGAACTTTTGTGAACCATTTATTCATGATTCTTCAGTGTCTTACTAGGCATTAAAGAAAATCAAGACATGTATATTTGAATAAGCACAGATGCGCACGTTCTGAATATAATTCAGAATGCCTTAGGATAAAGGAAAACGTAACAAAGTTAGTTTAAAAGCAAACCTCGACTGTGCGGATGGCGTTGAAGTAAAAAGATTTACATCCGAGGATTTGTATAAAGCTGCCTTTGCCGAAAGCATAAGAAGCTTCTTTCCGCTTACTTCACCCAACCAAAACAACTCGTCATAGTTTCTGGTTATCTTAAACATATTTTCAAAGTTAGTCGGCAATTGTTGCACCTGATCTACAACGAAGTTTGATTTCAAGACTTGTTGAGCGTCCTTTAACATACCAATTTCTTCATGTTTTACCTGTGTAATAATCATATTATATATATGCAAATTTATAACATTACATTTTTTTCCATTCAACCTCATAAACAGAAGACTAATATAACAAATGACCAGTTTCAGAATTACCTTCTCGATAGCTCGAAATTCAATGCCTTCAACATAAATTGCACCATCTCCACAATGGTACAACGAAAAGCACTCTAATAGAAACTCAAAAAGGGCATCTTCATTCTGATTTAAGAACCGGTACAACTCGATTGTCATCCACTCATTGTCTCTCCATGTTGCAAAATATGCATTTAGAATTTCTTGTCCCTTTTTATAATTCAGGTTAATATGGATCGGTTTACTTGCAAAATTTCTTGATTCACAAAATTTGAAGACTAAATAAACTCCATAAACAACATTTGGAGATAAAAATTGAGCATTTGTCTTTATTTCGATGTTCAATTTGGAAATATCTAACATCTCCACCACTGTCCCAAACCTGCACATATGATGAACATTCATGTCTTGAAATGTGTTGTATGACTATCTTATAATGATGCTAGCAAAGGTTATATATTCATGGTTGAGAAAATATAGGACCAAATCAGGGGCATTCCTAAACCATCAGCTGAAATTAGAAATCGAGCTAAGGACTTCGCAGCAGCCAAATATTAAACTTAACACATGCACAACGACTTACACTATCAGAATTAGTTGAGGAGAAAACTTAAACTTTATAACTCAAATTCTATGATTTTCACGTTTGAGCCGCTTAAATGCGTATTATGAAGTTGGTGTGCTCAGAGGGCAGGGAGTCATGGCTCCAAGTGAGCCGTTTTCGGGTGCCACGTCATCGAAACTCACCGACTCACTCACATGAAAAAAAGTGGGGAGTCATCACTCCAAGTGATGGATGAATGTGGGTCCCACAATACACACAATACCCCTTTCTTCTTCACCAATACACACACACACAAAAAAAAAAAAAAAAAAAAATCACAAACAAAACTCACGCCCCGTGAGTTGGGTCACGCAGCACCCCCACGCCGTAGGTTTTTTGAGTTTGGGGAGTGGTCACGCGATCCGCGCCGTGGGTTTGGCACCCCACGGCGCCATGATACCCAGTGCTCTCAGGTTAAGATATTTACATATTAACTAGCACTCCACAGAGAAAGTTGACAAAAGGTGACATAAACAACCACGTTTATCAATGTGAGGTATCCATTACTTTCCCGCTCACAAAAAGAAAAAAAAAAAAAAAATTCAATTCCTAAAAAAAATTATTAGTTTTTGTCGTGAATACACAATTTGTCAAAAAAAAAAAAAACTTATATTGGTGAACACAAAAAGTGCATCTCTTGGCAAGGTTTTGGATAATACAATATATTAATACACTGCTAGAAAAAAAAAACAACTATGCAAGTTCAAAATACATAAGTGTGCATCTATGTAGCACCGAAACGGGAACGGCACGGGGATACGGGAACGAGAAACGGCAAAAATAAAAAAATAAAGATACGGGAACGGCATGGATACGACGATAAAAATATATTAAATATATATATATATATATATATATATATTAAAGAAAATTCAAAATAATTATTTATTATTTTAATTCTAAACTTCAAACTATATCTTTCAAAAGAAAATTAACAGATAATCAAATCATTCTCAAACTCCGGCTCATCTAGTGTTATTAGCAGACATAGATCATGTATTGCTATTATCTATTCACAAATAAAAAAAGTTACATTTAAGAATGATAAATTTAAAATTAATTATCCTTGACAATTAAAATAATGAGTACTAACTTTTGGTTAACTATTGAGTATTGACCATTCATTCATATGCTCACTTCCCCATATATGTACTTCCCTATTACCCCCATCTTCTTCATTTTACTATAAAATATTCACACTTCCCCATAATCTGATTTCTTCCATAGTTTTTGAACAGAAATCCATATTTTCCAATAAAAACCCTAAAAGACCCTAAAAAGCAAGATACGGGCCAATGAAACGGGCATAGAAATCCGAATCGTCGCCAGATTCGGTCAAGAAACGTTCCCCTGTGTTGGAAATCAGTCAAGATACGATCCCCTACCGAATCGCCGGCGCTCACGCTCCCAGCCGCTCCCACACGGGTACGCCACCCTTACAGGCGATTCCGTGCATCATAGGTGTGCATCATGCTACCATAAACAACTTGTTATGAATAAAATGGTAAAGTAACTAAGTTCAAAATTAAAACGGTATAGTTAATTAATATATAATCCTAACAGCAAATGCAGAGAGGTAGAGAGAATAACCTTGATTCTGGAAGAGATTTCCACACATGTGGACAACTGTTTCTGTAGGAAAACATTGTTGCTGAAACCATTTCATTTCTCCCTCCATTACCATCGAATGACAGCAACTATTATGTAACAAAAAGGAAATCAGACTCAAATTTTATGGTGTGTAGTTGCATGTGTGATTGTGAATTATCCCTAAAAAAGCAAAAGATACATAGAAAACAGGAAACACCAAATAAACGAGATACAAGAATGAACTGATTACCACTTTGTCTTGTTGAAGGAGGATTCCCTTAGAAAAAATGCCGTAAAGATCCTCTTTCTTTATGGTAGAATAGATTTCCGGGCACTTTGACTTCTGGATTATTTGTCTATAGTCTGCGGGCAATTTGGGTTCCCATTTCTCATAATCCACCTGTAAATACATCAATCAATTAATAAACTCATGTTTCATATAGTTACTTTCTTATAGTTTATAAAATAGTTAAAGGCCATAGTTTAGATATATATGAATCAAAAGTTAGCCAGTTCTGTTCCAAATATAGAAACTTACTTGGAATTCCAATGCTTTTTTAAGTTGTACGACCACTTCGTTAGCTGTTGGCCGTCTTTCTCTCCTGTCATGCAAGCACTGAAGGGCAATCCTTGTAAATGTAATATATGACTGTGGCACAATTTGTTCTTTGATACCCTCGAACACTAGCTTATCAAGTTTTTCTAAATAATAGTGTTGTTTAGCCAAAAAGGGTAAATAAAGATACTCGTCATCTAGTTTTAAGGATGATAGTTTCCCACACAATATGTCAAATAAGACCGCACCCAATGAGAACATGTCTGACTCTTTGGTTAAGAAGCCTGTTTTCGAGTAGAGTGGGTCACGATAACCAATTGTGCCTGTAACGTCGTCGATGACATAGTCCACATCCAGATTTGTTGGACATACTAAGGAAAGCCCAAAATCACTAATTTTTGCTTTCCAATCATCAAACAGTAGAATGTTGCTGCTGCTGATGTCCCTATGTATCACCATTTCTGGACTAGAAACAGTTCCATGAAGGAACTCCAACCCACTTGCAATATCGATGCATATTTTAAGCCGCATCACCCACGTCACACTATCATCGCTCAGGTACTTATCAAGACTTCCTCTTGGTGCATACTCATAAACAATTATTTTTTCCTCCTCTTCATCACGGTAGCCTACAAGACCAATGACATGTTCATGTTTATACTCCATAAGGATTTCAAGCTCTGTCATAAATTCAGCTTCTCCTTCAGCAGATTTTCTACACATCCGCTTTGCAGCAATGATATTATGCCCATGAGTGTGACCCTTGTACACATTCCCAAAATCTCCTTGTCCAATGAGACTGTCTTGATCGAAAGTTTTTGTGGCCAACTTTATGTCTTGAAGTGACAGTTTGAGTCTGTCCTTGTGGTTCTCCTGCGAATCATCGAACTATCAGTTGATTTGATAAGTAAAATATTAACTCACGCTATTTGCCATATAAAACTCCTTTAAAGTCTTTAAATTCAGGGTTACGTTCGTTGATGACTTGCAAGCGAGGGGGAAGTGAGGAGGTTTACTGGCGAATTGCTGACTTGATAAAGTTTAACATTAAAACTATACGTCACAAAAGTTACGGACTTTAAAAATTTAAATGGTAAGATCGTTAATTCAGTAAAAGTTTGGGGATTAAAATATTAGTTACACAAAGTATAATGTGTGAAATGTCACATACTACTATGAAGAATATATGAGGAGACTAAAGTTAATAATAAAAACTGCGCACCTGACAGTATAGCGCTTTTTTAAGTTCGTTGATGACAACATCTATTGATGGACGTTCGACTTGAGTCATTGCTAGACATCGGAATGCAATTTTTGAAAATATGTCCAAAGACTCTTCATTGGGTCCTTCCCTTAGAGAAAAGACATGTTCATCCCTTTCTTCCTTAATCTTGTGATCAACAATTTCCATTAGTGTTCCCTCCTCAAAGTGATGTCGCGCGATGGGTGCAATCCCCATCTCATTGATGTCGGTGAAAATATGATCATAGGCCACCCTCCCGGTCAAGATCTCAAATAACACAACTCCAAAAGAGTAGATGTCTGATTTCTTATTTAGCTTGCCATACTTCTCATATTCTGGGTCGAAGTACGTACGTGTACCTGCAATTGTACTTGCATTGAAAGTACTGGCATCTTGGTCTGCTGGGTGTAATTTGGAGAGCCCAAAATCGGCAATCTTAGCCTTCCAATTATGACCCAGTAGAATATTCGCGCTCTTGATATCACGGTGTATTATCTTTTGTTTCTCTTGATCTGTGTTGGTGTGAATGTAATTCAAGCCATGTGCGACATCAATACATATTTTCAAGCGTTGCATCCAAGTAAGATTGGTCATTTTATCACTGATCCTCAAGACTCCCTTTAGAAGCAAGCTCATAGACAAGGATCAGGTGATCACGATCTTCATCACAAAAACCAAGAAGAGAGATTATATTCTCATGTTTACAGCTAGTCAGCGTTTCAATTTCTACATTGAACCCTTCTTCTCCTTTTGGACTGTTGATGCGTTTTATGGCTACTGTGCTGCGCTTCACATTTATCCTTCCCTTGTATGAAAGATGAATTATTGCTATCAAAATGTTCGAGCTGTGCCTTGTATACCATACCAAATCCGCCTGACCCAATGAGATATTTTTCGGCAAACTTCTCTGTTGCCATCTCAATATCATTAAGTCCAATCTTCAAGTGTTCCAAGTCCGTCCACTGCACCATTTTGGACATTCACAATACAACAACGTACTTAAATAGATTATCAAAATAAGATTCACAATCTGTATTAATTTTGATGTTAATAGAAAAAACACTTTATTCTCAGCCAATGGATTCTGAGCTTCAATATCAGTTACTGTTTTACGCTTATATTTGATTTGTGATTTGTGACTAGTGTGCATGTCCATGGTAGTTTCAGCAGATGGTGCATTGATTCCTGATTTTCTGGTGTTGATCGTGTGGCGCGGAGGTGGTCATCTTTATAAATTTATGGATGGTGTTTTGATTTCTGGCCATATACCAATAAAATTGTTAACGGTCTTTTATCATTTTAGAGTGCCGGGGTCATGAATATGAGACATGAGAAATGTCTTGCTTAATTTCTTCGTAACAGGGATCATATGTAAAAATCCCCTAACCACATAGACCGTTTGTGTAAATTACTTTTTTGTTTATTACACTTAGGATGACCAGCTTCCAACTAAACTGTAAGACCATGTTTATTGGTGAACTTATCCGACCGGTCGGATGGCATAAGACAAAACAATCTGAATATTATATAAAAAAAGTACACAAGAAACAAAGAGAAAGCCACGAACTGGGTCACTGTGTGACTTTTAAATCCTATACCCAACCGTGCCACGTGTCACACTCAGAGACAATACCACAACTTCAAAACCATTACATCAAGATTTGGTCTCGTTTGTGGCCAGTTTTCAAGGGAAAAAATACCATACCTCGCTGCATCTTTATGTTGGCCGGTGACATGTATGAGCAAAGTAAAGTGGTGGCTGCTGTGAAATGAAATGAGAAAGAGAAGTGGTGGCTGTGTTTGTGGTGTAATAGTGTGTTACGTTACATATATTTTAGTTAAATGGGTTCTATGGTTAATATTGATGGGCTATTATTCACATTTGGGTTATGTGTAAACAAAACTAATATTATTGGGTTATCATTCCCCATGGGTCATTTGTCATTAGATTATTTATGCTGCTAAGATTTGGATCATCTTAAGATTTATGTTAGGTATTTAATTACAGTAGTATTTTTTTGGTTTTACAGTAAGTTCATAAAAAAAGAACAAGATATTGGTTTTAGATAATTAAATTAAATAAAAAATAATAATATTATAAGTTAGGTTGGGTTGGGTTGTTGATAAATGAGAAAATAGTTGAGATTGGTTGTATATATAGATTGTATATGTGGAGGAGTGAGAAATTAATATTTTAGTGAAAGGTTGGGTTGGTTTGGGTTGTGAATAAACATAGTCTAAAGAAGAAAATTACCATCAGTTGATTGGATGATGTACTCTCAACTGCATTCCTTTGAAGTTCCTAAAATAAAATTCGCAAAAGAATAAGGCATTAGTAGATAAAAATAACAGTTTCTATCACATAAAGTTATTAAGCAAGTTGATTTTCTTACCGGATTTTCATACATAAATTGCAGTTTCAATGCCTTCTTCAGTCCTTTGACAACCTGATTTATGTATGGACGATCTGCCCTTTCCTCTTTTATGCAGCAATATGCTGTTTCTGAGAAGATTTTTAATGCTTCTTCGTCCATCTGATTTCGTAAATGCTCATCAATGATATCATCCAAATGAGAGTTGGCCAATTGACTTAATAACCCCTCTCCCAACGCTTCATCTGGAAAAACTGCACTTTTTCCACACAAGAGTTCAAATAATACAACACCCAACGAATACACATCGGACTTATGAGTCACACCACCAGTCTTTTTATATATGGGATCCAGGTATACACTTTCGATAATATCACGAGTAAGCAGAAGACGGTGCCTCCGAGATACTGTGTTTTTCAAAGAAAGTTCAAAACCAGATAACTTGGGTTCCCATTTGTCATCTAATAAAATATTCGAGCTCGTGATGTTGCAATGTATGACACTAAAATTTCGTCCAGGATCATAATGGATGTAACTCAATGCCTTGGAAACACCAACGCATATCTTCAACCTTTTCATCCATGTGAGGCTCTGGTCACTCAGAAATGTTTTGAGATTTTTGTTGGCCTCCTTTTTGTATACGATAATCTTGTTCAGTTTAGAATCAAAAAAACCAATAAGAGACACTAGATTCTTATGTTTGAGACTAGAAAGCATCGAAATCTCTGTCCAGAACTTCTTGGTCTCATCTTTTACATACTCTAAATAGAACCTCTTTGCAGTAATATCGATGGATTTTTCGGATTGCAAGAGATAGCCTTTGTGAATCGTTCCAAACTTAACTTCTTCAATTAAATTCTCGACAGCAAAATTCTTGGTTGCTGAGGCAATATCTTTCCAGCTGAGTTTTAAGTGAGAAAGATCTTTGAGGAAAGACTTTGTCACTACACGTGTAGATATGGTGGTCAATGGTCCCTATATGTACGAAACAAGACAACATTACCAATCGTTCCACAAATGACATGTGTTTCAAAATTCGAGTGACTTACAACAATAGTAAATAATTACCTTGGCATTATTGGATGATGGATCTTCAACTTCAGCCGCAGCTATTGAGCGTTCCTTTAACATCAAAAATAAAGTAATAAGTATTTACTTTTACTCCTGTTAGTACTCATTCTAAACGAAAGATGAAAGATAAAAACCCATCTTACATCATTTTGACGTTCCATTTGAAGTTTCAACGCACTCTCAAGTCTTTTGAGAGTCTCATGGATATTTGGGCGTTGTGATCGTTCTTCATTTAAGCAGTCATGCGCTATTTGTGCGAAAACTTCGAATGATTGTGGGGCCATTTGTTTCCATAAAACCGGATCAATTATTTCTTTTAGTATTTTCTTTTTATAATAAAAAATGGCCATTGTAGCCAAATACTTATTATCTGGATGCTCACTTATTGATTTCCTGCCACACAGTAGTTCAAATAATAGAATCCCAAAAGAGTACATATCTGACCTGTGGCTGACAATCTTAGTGTTGATATATGTCGGGTCTCCGTACCCATTCTCATACTTAAGTTTATTAGTATGAAATGAATGGTGCCTTTGAGATGCTTTAATCTTCATGGAAAAATCAAAATAAAATAACTTGGGTTCCCAATCATCATTCAATAGAACTTTGCCACTGCTAATGAACCTGTGTATTACGCTAAAGGGGCGTGTCTCGTCATAATGAATGTAGCTCAACGCATGCGCAATACCAACAGCTATCTCCAATCGTCGCACCCATGTCAACAACTTCGGGTCACTTAGATAGTTGTTGAGACTTAATCTAGTCTCAAACTTGATAACGCTTATCAACTCATCATTCTCATCACAAAATCCAACAAATGAAACAAGGTTCTTATGCTTGAGAGTAGAAAGCATGGAAATCTCCGTCCAAAACCGTTGTTCAATATCATCATCCCTTTTTTTGTTAAACCTCGAAGCAATGATATTAATCAACTCACCGGACCACAAGAGTTGTCCCTTGTATCTCTTTACAAACCCACCTTCTCCGATGACATTTTGTTGAGCGAAGTTTTTTGTGGCGGATAGGATATTGTCAAGGGGGACTCTGAGGTGAGCAAATTTGTTGCTGGGCAAAGACATTATCTGATAATCAAGTAAAAGTGTGAGGAAGATCTGTTTTAATGATAATGCCTACAAAGTGAGCTATAAAAATCATGAACCATGTCTAAGACACACGAGTTGCAAAAAGGAGAGCAAGATCTGTTTTTATATGTATAACATTTTCATCAAATACTTTATATGCTAAATATGATTGCAAAACTTATATCATAAATGTAAGCGAATGATGGATTAATAAAGAACGTAGCAAAAATGGTCTCTTTAATCACCTTAAGAAACCTCAACCAGAGTTTCGTTGGCATTGCATATATGGGGAAGTCATATCAAGCGAGGTCTAGCAATGAAATGAAAGGGCTACTAGTTTGTATAATCAGTTTTATAGGGTCTAGCTAAACTGTAAACTGATGGAGTGAAGTGTATACACTCAAACAAATAGATAGCAGTACTTATTATTATAAATATATGGAATAGGAAAAACAGCCTTACCGCTTTTTGATGTTCGAGTTGAAGTTCCAACGCTTTCTTCAGTCTAGTGACAATCTCATCAATATTCGGGCGCTGCGATGGTTCTTCGTTCAAGCATTTGTATGCCATTTCCGTGAAAATTTCGAATGATTGTGAGTCCATTTGTTTCCATAGATCCCAGTCAACTATTTCAAGGAGTTTTTTTTCTCTAAAATGGGTTATGGCTAGCGGAGCCAAATACTTGTTATCTTCGTCGTCAATTATTGATTTTCTACCACAGAGTAGCTCAAACAATACTACTCCAAACGAGTAGATATGTGACTGGTGGTTCACACTTTTAGTCTCAATATATGTTGGGTTTCCATACCCATCCGTATACTGATGTGTATCATTATATGATATGAATGGTGCATCTGAGAAACTCTAATCTTCATGGGACCTTCAAAATACGATAACTTGGGTTCCAAGTCATCGTTCAATAGAACTTTGCCACTTGTAATGAGCTGGTGTATTAGGCTAAAATCGTGTGGCTCGTCATGATGAATGTAATTCAATGCATTCGCGATACCGACGCATATCTCCAATCTTCTCACCCATGTCAACAATGCTGGGTCACCTAGATGAACATTGAGACTTCTCCTCGTCTCACGCCTAATAATGATGATCTTCTCACCATTCTCATCACAAAATCCAACAAGAGAAGCCAGATTTTTATACTTGAGAGTAGAAAGCATGGAAATGTCGCTCCAAAAAAGTTTTTCTTGATCAGTCCTTTCTTTATTTAACCTTTGAGCTTGGATATCAATCAACTCACCGGACAACAAGAGATGTCCCTCATATATATTTTCAAAAATATCTTCTGCGATGACATTTTTTTTAGCGAAGTTGTTGGTGGCAGATAGGACATGTTTAAGGGGGACTTTGAGGTGAGCAAATTTGTTGCTCGGCAAAGACATTATCTGTTAATCAAGTAAAAATGTGAGTGAGAAAAAGGGTATTTTCACAACCTTAAAAATGACATATATATGCAAATACTTATTTTATTGTTATAACTAAAACAATAAAAGTCTACTTTTAGTTTAAATCAAAATTGTCCATTATACCCTTGTCTCTAAATCTAAATTAACAATCATTATCATTGTCCCAAATCTGCAAATACTAATTCGTCCTCCTCAACATATGCAATATATGTTAACTTTTCCATCTTCCCAAATACATATTAAATACTTTTATTTTATTTGTATATTATTAATATACCTTATGTCTGATTGTAAGATTTAAGGATCTATAACTGTATTTTTGTCATTGTCTCGTACATTTTTTGTGCCCAATATGTTTTTGTTGGAAACACCTTGACTGCTTTCCCATTACCTTTAATGTTTGTTTAATCTAATTAAGAAAAACCTTGGATCTTTTTTCGAGCACCATTCTCGTTTGATTAAACAAAAGGACTTTTTTGGTGTCTATGTTTGTAGTCATCTCACGAAAATGTTCACATGTTAACTGTTAAGATGTTAAAGATAGGCAATTAAAAAAAAGGGGTTTTGCCCTATGGTTTTTCTTAAGGCTACCATTTTTATAAAATTGCATTCAATGAAAACTCATTATTTCCATATTTATATGCATTTAAATATTATAATTATGGAATGTGTAGTTAAACATGGAATGATTTATCATAATTAAATGTTGAATTATCAATTAAGTTATTTAAACATGGAAAGTTTTATATTAATTAAATGTTTTATTTTAATTATGGTAACCTTAAAAAAAACTCATAGGGCTGCTGTTAGCAAAACCCAATTTGACAATTATAATTCTATCCATCATCTATTTTAAGATTTTAAATACATACTGTATATAATAATTATTTGGATATATATATAATATTCAAGAATTAAGAAGGATATATATGCATTTATAATTATATTCTATACTTTATATGCTAAATATTATTGCAAAACTTATATATGTAAGCAA
Organism: Glebionis coronaria; assembly: GCA_025667525.1. Lineage (NCBI taxonomy): Eukaryota > Viridiplantae > Streptophyta > Magnoliopsida > Asterales > Asteraceae > Glebionis > Glebionis coronaria. The sequence goes on along the minus strand of CM046878.1, from coordinate 8,381,702 downwards.
ATAATGGATTAAAGAACATAGCAAATATGGTCTCTTTGGTCACCTTAGGTAACCTTAACTAGCTGTGATATCAAAGGGCCACTAAATAGTCAGCAATGATATCAAAGGGCCACTAAATAGTCAGTTTACCCTAGCTAAACTGTAAACTGATGATGAAGTGAAGTTGCATACACTAAAAAAAGATAGAATCGGAGTACTTATTATTATATATAGATGGAAGAGGTGAAACCGTCTTACCGCTTTATGATGTTCGAGTTGGAGTTCCAGCGCTTTCTCGAGTTTTGTGACAATCTCATCAATATTTGGGCGTTGTGATCGTTCTTCGTTCAAGCAGTTGTACGCCGTTTCCGTGAAAATGTCAAATGATTGTGAGCCCATTTGTTTCCGTAGATCTAAATCAATTATTTCATGGAGTTTTTTTTCTCTACAATTAGATATGGCTAGCGGAGCCAAGTACTTATTATCTTTGTCGCTGGCGATCATTGATTTTCTACCACAGAGTAGCTCAAACAATACTACCCCAAAGGAGTAGATATCTGACTGGTGGTTCACACTTTTAGTTTCAATATATGTTGGGTCTCCATACCCATCCATATAGTGAACTGTATCATTATGAAATGAATGATGCCTCTGAGAAGCTTTAATCATCATGGAAAAATCAAAATAATATAATTTAGGCTCCCAGTCATCATTTAATAGAACTCTAGAGCCGGTGATGCCCCGGTGTATTACGCTGAAATCCCGTGGCTCGTCATACTGAATGTATCTCAATGCATGTGCAATACCGACTGAGATCTCCAATCTTTGCACCCATGTCAACACCATCAGGTTACTTAGATATTTATGGAGCATTCCCCTGCTCTCACGCTTGATAATGATGATCTTCTCATCATTCTCATCACAAAACCCGACAAGAGAAACCAGATTTTTATGATTGAGAGTAGAAAGCATGGAAATTTCCATCCAAAAGTTTTGTTCACTCTTCCTTTCTTTATTCAACCTCCGAGCCATGATGTTAATCACCTTACCGGACCACAAGAGCTTTCCCTCATATTCATTTCCATGTCCACAACTGCTGATTTGATTTTTTTCAGAAAACTTGTTGGTGGCAGATAGGATATTTAGAAGGGGGACTCTGAGGTGAGCAAAACCTATAGACATAATCTGTGAATCAAGAAAAAATGTTAAAAAGGGAGTATAATGATGCCTAAATAGTCTTGGATAACATCCTTAGTTTAGGAAGTCAAATGCTCCTAAGGTGTTTTTAAGGCATCTGGTCCGGAATGAGATAGTTTACCTACCTGATGCAGTTTTCAAGGGATAATATGGATTGGAATTGTCTTGTTTGGTTCCCTCATTGCATTAAAAGACATATTTTTGTCTTGTGATTGACAATTGAGGGCATGTTGACTACATAAGATAAGTTCATAAAGTATTTTTCACAAAAAACCATGGCATGTGCAATGTGTAACAGTGAATTGTTTGACGTTGCAATATACTTCATTGTTTAATATTGATATTTAGTTATCTAAAGTTTGAAGTTGTTTCGGAAGACATGTTTTAGTAGCTGTTGCAGGATACTTTATTTGGCAACATAGGATTTGGAGGTTTATTCAAACTGCTGACTTTAAAAGCACTCTCCTGCTGTGTTAATCTGGAGTGTGAGATGTATTCAAGGGTTGACAAGTTTAATATCAAGATGAGTGTATATGAAATTGGAGAGCAGTGAGACCCGTGAATATGTTGGAAAATAAATTGCAATATACATGATAAAGACCAGTGGCACAAAAGTGTTCTGAATCTGAGAAATCGCTAAAAGATTGCATAAGATGAGTAGTCTAGAGGATAGAGTCTTGATATGTATCATGTTCTTATGTACTTGTGTGCTTTTTCTAGTTCCGTCATGCCATGTTTTTTGTTATAAAGCTTCTACTCCTCTTGAGAAGTTTGTGGCGCCAAGTTGTGCTAGGTTCATGTAACATTTTACAAGTTCAGATTTAATTCTTTTTTTTTTTTTGCACTGTTGGAGTTATTTCCCTCAACTTGGTATAGCAAATAACATTTCTGGTAGTTGATATAAATTGGCTTACATTTGACATTGAGAGGTGAGATCCTTATAGAATATGCATCAAAAAAAGAAGAAAAGAAACAATCTCAACCATCCATTCAAGTTCCATCTAATGGTATATATTAATCTTTTTAAATTTAATTAAAAAACCCATTTTCATCCTATTTCTTAAAAATTAAATATCTCTCAAACCGTTAATCGTTACGAAAAACTAATTATACCATCGCGACGGGAATTAAGTTATCTTTCTATAGATAGGCACTTCTATACACTTTCGGCAAACTTTTTTTTTTTAAAATTTACGCATAAAAAATTACATGTGATTCTCGAAAAATTACATGTAATTTTCGAAAATTACGTGTAATTTTTTTGGCGAGAATTTTTAACACTGAAAATCGTTAACTTTTGTGTGAATTACATGTAATTATGTGTGAATCACATGTAATTTTTGTAATAAAATAGTTTATTAGTGTTAAATGCAAATCACATGTAATTATGTGTGAATTACATGTGATTTTTGTAATAAAGTGGTTAGTTAGTGTTGAATGAAAATTACATGTAATTTTGTGTGAATTACATGTAATTTTGCTCAAATCACATGTGATTTTATAAATAATTACATGTAATTTTGCTCAAATTACATGTGATTTTATACAAAATTACATGTAATTTTGCTTTAAATCACATGTGATTTTATAAATAATTACATGTAATTTTGTTTTAAATCACATGTGATTCATGTAGACTCACATAACTTTACATCTAACTTTCGTCCCATTTGACGCGTTAGTCTTTTTTTTAAGTTACATGTTTTCATAGATTTTTATTTTCAACTTAAATACCAACTTATCATCGAATTACATGTGATCCAATGCAAGCAAAATCACATGTAATTATCATCGAATTACATGTAATTCAAGTAGACAATTCAATATATTAACAAGATTACACGTGATTAAAAAAATCACATGTGATTCATCTAAAGTGAGTTTGTTAGAAAAAGTTAAGGTTTTGGAATGCTTGAATCACATGTAATGTAAGAAAAATCATATGTAATTATCACCGAATCACATGCAATTCAAGCAAAATTACATGTGATTCAAACAAAATCACATGTAATTTAAAAGCCAATTTGTTTTATATATTTTACATAAATGAAAACATAATACGTGATTAAAAAAATCACATGTGATTCATCTAATGTGGGTTTGTTAGAAAAAGTTACGGTTTCGGTATGCTTGAATCATATGTAATGCAAGCAAAATCACATGTAATTATCAGCGAATCACATGTAATTCAAAAGCCAATTTGTTTTACATATATTTTTTTGGGTAAAGGGGACTCCACCCCGGTAAAATGAACATATTTTATATTAATGGCAACAAACATTTTAATATATTAACAAAATTACATGTGATTAAAACATTTTAATGTAATTCACATAAATCACGTGTGGTTTTAAAATAATAACGAAAATATTTTTGTCATTTAATAGACGGTTATTTTCATATACTTTTAACGATTTTACAATGTTGAAATTCTCGTCAAAAAAAATACACGTGATTTCACAAATCGCATGTGACGTTACAAATTCAAATGTGATTTTTAAAATAATTAATCAAACATGAGTTTTCGAGAATTACATGTAATTTTTCGAGAATTACATGTGATTTTTTTACGAAATTTTTTAAAAAAGTTCGCCGAAAGTATATAGAAGTGCATATCTATGGAAAGATAATTTAATTCCCGTCGTGACGGTATAATTATTTTTTCATAACGATTAACGGTTTGAGAGATATTTAATTTTTAAGAAATATGACGAAAATGTGTTTTTTTTAATTAAATTTAAAAAGATTAATATTGGATGGTGGAGATTGCTTCCTTTGTTCTTTTTTGGGTGCATGTTCCTTATAGAACTTTTCTCTTGACGTTGATACAGGTGTTGTTTTATAACTATTATGGTGAAAATAAATTACATAAAACAACAATTAGAAATGAAAAAGTACCTCAAATAAAAACATAAGACATATTATAACAAGAGGAAGGAAAAAAAGAAAGACTTCCAGGATTTTTGACACGTGCGGCTTCCAATATTTTCTTAAGTTTTGTCACAATCTCAAATATGTTGAGGCGTGGCGATCTTTCTTTGTTCAAGCAATCGTATGCAATTTCTATGTAAACTTTAAATGACTGTGGATCCATTTGTTTCCAGAGATTCCAATCAACTGTATCCTCAGGTTTTTCCTCCCTATAATCAAGAATGGCCGTTGGAGCCAAATACTTGTTATCTTGTTTATCAGTTATTGCTTTTCTACCATACACAAGTTTAAACATTACTATCCCAAAGGAATAGATATCTGACTCGTGGCTCACGGTTTTAGTCTCTAAACATGTTGGGTCTGTATACCCCAGACTGCTTGAAACAGTACTAGTATTGAAAGAAAGGTGTCTTTCAGATGCTTTAACCTTCATGGAAAGTCTAAATTCAGATAACTTGGGTTCCCAATTATCATTTAATAGTATTGTCTCACTGTAGATGTTTTGATGTATAACACTGAAGTCACGGTGCTCGTCATAATGAATGTAACTCAGTGCCTGCCCAATGCCGACACATATCTCCAATCTTCGCTTCCATGTCAACTGAAGGAATATGTACACGTAAATAATATATGTCCGGAAGTCGTCCCGAGCCTAAGAGACGCACGCGTTAATACGTAAAACAATTAAACATTAATATATTGTGTGTAATATATTAATTAGTGATAAGCTATTACGTACGTTAATTAATTATTTAGTTAACGAAATCTTACAAACGATAGTTAATAGTTAACTATAAGAATTTATATGTAAAACAAATAAAAAGCAAATTATATATTAATTCCTTATATTTGCTTTTACGTAAGTCTTATCCTAATTGATTTGGGATACCGACGTTTGCAAGGGTATATATACAATGAGCCATCATTGTTAATGATGCTATGAGATAAATTATAAACAAAAGCAATCAACGATTGTTTTGGTTTTGGTTATATATAGTGCGATAAAAACTAATACCTTTAAGTTATTAGTTTTTGTGTTTATTTGTTTTGACAAATATTAATAGGCTTTATCACAATTAGTACTAGCATACTTAATTGTTTGCTATAACGTATTGTGTGCGTATTCTTAGAGAGATTATTGTTTGATCTTTGGGCTTTCGTTTATATTGGTGGTTCGATAAAGGGGTTTAATCCATTGCTAAAAGGTACGCAATTCTTTATCGTTTATGTTGATTACTTGTCTATACGTGATCCTTTATTCCGCTGCGTACTCGTGATTATTAATGTGTTAATATGATAAAAAGTTTTTATAAATTCCAACAGTGGCATCACGAGCCATTCGTATAGCTTTTAATTACATTAAAAATAACGAAAGAGATAAAATTGTGTAAACTTACTATGATGGTGTTTGAATTATTTTATTTGATGATTAGTTTTTCATAAACCCTAATTAGGGTTAATAAATTTAATTAGACAAACCCTAAGTTGTATGCAATTTTTGTTGATAAATATGTTGTTAATTGATAATTAGTCTTTATTTATCACGTTGTTAATTGTTAATTTATGGTTCGATCCATGGGAATCATGCAAGTTTACCATGGATCATGTGTTCTTGATTAATTGTTTTAATTAAAGTCATGATAGATGTGGTATGCATGAAGTATGTGATTAATTGTTAATTGGATATATGTTTTAGGTTAATATTTATTTGTTTTGCTTTTGATTATAATTGTTATATAATGGTTCAAGCAAAGGGTTTTTCGAAAAATAAAAATAAACCGGACTAAAACTATATGAAATTTGATTTTTTATAATCTTGTTCTTGCACGATCATATGTGGCAACAAACGAGTCGCCCTTACATGGTTTTAAATCTAACTCACGCCGTGATTAGCAAGAATCAAGTTTATAATTTGTTTTCTACTTTAAAGTTGTAAAACTTTATTAATGACGTAATTTGCAAATGTAATATCTAGTTGCAAGGCTAAGGTTCGGGAAGACTCATCAAGACTTCGGTCTTGTAGATACCATTGCCCTATAATACCTGACTATTTGTAGTCTCCTTATCTTGCATACTATTTAGGAAGCCGCAAATGGTCTAGGGTTTGAATGATTTTAATCATTCTTTAATCTTTTCCCGTGATAAAATTAAACTTCTTTAAATAGAATACATGTTGAATCGTCAATTTTTATGATATCACTATTTATACAATTGAATTGTAAGTTAAATAAGTGATGTTTATAATTAACGAATTGAGTAAATTTTATAAATTATCATGATACAAAGATGTTGCATGCTTCTTTGTACATGTTTTGAATTGTCAAAATTTATACCCTTTGAAATAAGTTTATTTGCCATCCAACGTGTAAAAGCACTTGCACTTACTCTTTCACCATACGTGAGACTGTGGTGATTTTGTAACCCAAGGTGATATAATACACTCGATTGTGAGACGTCGGTGCTATATAATCACAGTTTTAGTTGGACGACTTAAGCAAGTTAAGATAGGTGAGACCTTAACTCGTGGCAATAGATGGGATAAACATGCTCACTTTTTCACTTTTGAATTGTCACAAGTGATGGATATAAAGTTGAGTCCCATAATTCTAGAAGTTGTATTGGATGCAATTATTGAACGTCAATTACCCCTTGAATATCATCATCACTAGCAGATCAACTGATGCGGTGGTGGTATGTCTTGGTGGATTCTAGCTTTTAGAAAATTAATTGTTTATTTATAGACATGGGTATTTAATTTTCTATAAAGGGAGTATTATCGAAAATACTAAATTATTGAACTTTGTTTATTTGTAGATGGCAATGAATAATGCCCAAACCAAACAAAACAGTTCGGCTTTCAGGTCGATGCTTGAAAAGCAACAACTTACTGGTCCTAACTTCAATGAGTGGTTACGCGCGCTCAAACTAGTTGTGCGTGTGGAGAAACTAGAGGATGTGTATGACAATCCTTGGCCTGACCATCCTGGTGCTAATGCTACTAATGAACAATTAGTAGAATGGAATGCTCTTTATGATCGTCATAATGAAGTTGCTTGTTTAATGCTTGGAACTATGTCTCCATCGCTTTATCAGCAATTTGAATACAAAAGTCCTAAGGACATGATAACTGAGCTCCAACAGATGTATGGAAAGCCTCCTAGTGTCGAACTACAAGAGTTAGTACACACTTTCCATTCATGCAAGCAGGAAGAGGGTCAATCCGTTAGCGATTATGTTCTATTGATGAAAAGCTATTTGGATCATTTGGCAACTCTCAACTATGTTCTTCCAGAAGCTGTCTCTGTCAGCTTGATCCTCAATTCACTTTCGAGTGATTTTGAGGGCTTTGTGCAAAATTACAATATGCAAAGCATGGGGAAGACAATTAGTGAAGTTCATTCTTTGCTTACTGAATTTGAGAAAGGAGTTAAGAAGAACAAGAAGTCAAATGTTGCATCTTCTTCTACACCACAAGTGATGGCGATCCAAGGTGGTAGGATCCAGAAGTACAAACCGCAAGGAGGTAAGGCTAAAGGTAAAGGTAAGGATAAGGGTCCTAAAAATTCTTATCCTCCTAAACCTAAAAAGCCTCAACCTTATAAGAAAGAGCATCCGGCAAAAGATTCCATATGTCACCACTACAAAGAGGTTGGACATTGGAAGAGGAATTGTCCTGTTTATCTAGCTGAGTTGATGAAAAAGAAGAGGCAAGTTGGATCGTCCACTTCTTCAGGTATTTATACTATTGAATTATTTGCTTGTTCTAAAAATTCCTGGGTGTATGACACTGGTTGTGGTACTAATATTTGTAACACAAAACAGGGACTTAGAGGAGCAAAGAAGCTGAAGCAAGGTGCTGTCTACTTGTATGTTGGAAACGGCATACGTGCTGAAGTAGAAGCTATTGGAAGTTTTGACTTAGTTTTACCTAATGGTTTAATTCTTGTTTTGGATGATTGTCATTATGCACCTACTATTACTAGAGGTGTTGTTTCAGTTTCTTGTTTGCATGATAAAGGATTTATTCATAAATTTACGGATTCTGGTATGACCGTTTCTTTTAATGATATGATTTATTTTAATTGTATCCGTGTTAATGGTATTTATGAAATTGATATGCATGATCCTACTTTGCAAATTGTGAATTCAATGTATTCAATTAGCAATAAGAAATCTAAAGCAAGTTTAAATTCGACTTATCTTTGGCATTGTCGACTTGCTCATATTAGCAAGAAGCGAATTGAAAAGTTGCAACATGATGGACTTTTAAACTCAACGGATAGTGAACCGTTTGATCAATGCATTTCTTGTATATCGGGCAAGATGACAAGGAAATCTTTTTCGCATAAAACGGAAAAGGTGAAAGATCTACTTGGATTAATCCATACCGATGTATGTGGTCCACTTAGACATGTGTCAAAGCAAGGTGCTACATACTTCATTACCTTTACTGATGATTATAGTCGTTATGGTTATGTTTATTTACTTAAACATAAACATGAAGTCTTTGAAACATTCAAGGTATTCAAAAATGAAGTAGAAAATCAACTCGGGAAGACTATTAAAGCCATTCGATCGGATCGTGGTGGTGAATATATTAGTTAAGAATTTAAAGATTATCTAAAGGCTAGTGGAATTGTCCAACAGCTGACTCCTCCTTACACACCACAACACAATGGTGTTTCTGAGAGGAGAAATCGAACTTTGCTAAACATGGTTCGATCAATGATGAGTCTTTCTACTTTGCCACTATCCTTTTGGGATTATGCTCTAGAGACTGCTGTACGCATTCTCAATATGGTTCCAACCAAGAAGGTTGACAAGACTCCATATGAACTATGGCATGGAAAAGTTCCAAACTTGTCTTACTTAAAGGTCTGGGGTTGTGAGGCACATGTGAAACGTCACACGCCTGACAAACTTCAATCAAGATCGGTTAAGTGTGTCTTCATAGGTTACCCTAAGGAAACTATGGGTTATTATTTCTACTACCCACCTGAAAACAAAATAGTTGTTGAGAGGTATGCAGATTTCTTTGAAAAGAATCTCATAGTTCAAACAGAAAGTGGGAGGATTGTAGAACTAGAGGATGAAGATATTTTACCTTCTGAAACTACTAGCGAACATCTAATTGAGGAAGAATGTCTTGCACCTGATGTAACTCAAGAAGAGGATGTCGTCCCCATTCGTAAATCAAAAAGAACAATCAAAGCACCTGAACGACTATGTCTAAATGTAGAAGTCGAGGAACATAGTTTAGGGGATCTTAATGAACCCACTAACTATAGAGATGCAATATTGGATTCTGAATCCGATAAGTGGATTGTTGCTATGAATGCGGAAATGCAATCTATGTATGATAATCAAGTCTGGAGACTTATAGATTTACCACCTAATGCGAAGGTCGTAAAGGGTAAGTGGATTTACAAGAAGAAGACGGACATGGATGGCATTGTACACACCTATAAAGCTCGATTTGTAGCAAAAGGGTTTACACAAACTTATGGTGTTGACTATGAGGAAACCTTTTCTCCTGTTGCAGATTTGAGAGCTATTAGGATTCTCATAGCTATAGCAGCGTACTATGACTATGAGATATGGCAAATGGATGTAAAACCCGCGTTCTTAAATGGTTTCTTAGAAGAAGAAATCTATATGGAACAACCGGAAGGTTTTGTTGATCCTAAGCATCCCAGAAAAGTATGTAGGCTTCAAAGATCCATTTATGGACTTAAGCAAGCATCAAGAAGCTGGAATAAAAGATTTGATGAAGAAATCAAAAAGTTTGGTTTTGATCAAAATCTAGATGAGCCATGTGTATATCAAAAAGCTAGTGGGAGTAATGTTGTTTTCCTAATCTTATATGTTGATGACATAATCATTATGGGAAATCATATTCCAAGTTTACAAGAGGTAAAGACCTATCTTGGGAAGTGTTTTTCTATGAAAGATTTAGGGGAAGCGGCATTTATTCTTGGAATCAAAATCTATAGAGATAGATCGAAGCGGTTAATTGGACTAAGTCAAAATGCATATCTTGATAAGATCTTGAAAAAGTATAGAATGGATAATTCCAAGCGTGGTCTCATTCCTATGCAAGTGCACACTGACTTAAATAAAACACAAGGTGCTACTACATCTGAAGAGATGAAGCGTATGCAAAATGTTCCTTATGCTTCGGCTGTAGGATCTATTATGTATGCTGTGAGATGCACAAGACCTGATGTTGCGTTCGCGCAAAATATTACAAGCCGATTTCAGCAAAATCCAGGTGAAAGTCATTGGACTGCTGTAAAAAATATTCTTAAGTATTTAAGACATACTAAGGATACGTTTTTGGTTTATGGTGGAAATCCTGAAGCTACTGAGCTGCAAGTTAATTGTTATTGTGATGCTGGATTCGAAACCGATAGAGATGACACAAAAATCTCAAACTGGGTATGTTTTCGTTTTGAACGGAGGCGCGGTAGTATGGAAGAGCTCCAAACAAAGTACTACTGCACAATCTGCCACAGAAGCCGAATATATTGCTGCTTCTGAAGCTGCAAAGGAAGCTGTTTGGATGAGGAAGTTTATTGGAGAACTTGGTGTAGTTCCTACCAATGAAGAACCTATAAAGATGTATTGTGACAATTCAAGTGCAATCATCATAGCTAACGAACCGGGAGTTCAGAGAGGCGCCAGACACTATCAAAGGAGATATCACTATGTTCGAGAATGTATCGAACTGGGTGAGATTGATCTAGTTAAAGTTCATACAGATAATAATCTAGCAGATCCTTTTACGAAGGCTTTACCTGGTAAAAAGCTTACTCAACATGCTAGGAGCATGGGACTTCGTCCTGCTAGTAGTTTCATGTAATCTGTTTTAGTATTTGGATAAAGGATATTGTTAAACAATATTTATTTTATGAATTGAAGTATTGGATATATTTGTTTTCTTTAATATTTATTGGTCCAATTTTTGCATGTTTAAATCCTTGAATAATATGTTATTCTAAATTGTCTATGTCGATTAATTATATGGGAATATAATTAAATTAAGACATATATGAGAGATGGTAATATTCGTAGAATATGCAAGAACGGTTCACCAACTCATACAATCTCCAAAAGTTGTATATTGGACATCTCCTACTAACAAGTCAATCACTTTATGGATCGGCGTCTTTAAGTGAAACTTGTAAATGATTTACATTACTAAGTCCTTTGACTTGTGATGCAAGCAGGTCTTATATATGTGGATGGTACTTTTTGCTATAGTTCTAACGCTATCCTGAATAAGGTAGTAATAAAGACTATAATCATTTGTATCTTGAAGCATGTAAGAGGCACGTGTAGTCAAGATAGAATTTGTTCATTCAACTAGGATTGAAGAATAATGCTACTGGGCCCCTCGTTAATTAATTAGATGTTTGTATGGCCATACCCAATGGTAATCTAGATTTGTCTCGATTAAATTGGTAGTCTATATTAATTATGTAATGCGAGAAACAGAATAGTTAAAATGGAATGACTTTGATCCATATCCATTATTAACATGGCATTTGAGAAACAAAGGGATTGTAAATGTTTTAAGTCATTTAAATGTACTTTGTGGAAAACTACACTCGAGAGTTTCCGGGAGCATTGACGTGTTGCTAGACGCTAACCAATGTTATTATATTATATTATTGTACATGTCCAAGTGGGAGCTGAAGGAATATGTACACGTAAATAATATATGTCCGGAAGTCGTCCCGAGCCTAAGGAGACGCACGCGTTAATACGTAAAACAATTAAACATTAATATATTGTGTGTAATATATTAATTAGTGATAAGCTATTACGTACGTTAATTAATTATTTAGTTAACGAAATCTTACAAACGATAGTTAATAGTTAACTATAAGAATTTATATGTAAAACAAATAAAAAGCAAATTATATATTAATTCTTTATATTTGCTTTTACGTAAGTCTTATCCTAATTGATTTGGGATACCGACGTTTGCAAGGGTATATATACAATGAGCCATCATTGTTAATGATGCTATGAGATAAATTATAAACAAAAGCAATCAACGATTGTTTTGGTTTTGGTTATATATAGTGCGATAAAAACTAATACCTTTAAGTTATTAGTTTTTGTGTTTATTTTGACAAATATTAATAGGCTTTATCACAATTAGTATTAGCATACTTAATTGTTTGCTATAACGTATTGTGTGCGTATTCTTAGAGAGATTATTGTTTGATCTTTGGGCTTTCGTTTATATTGGTGGTTCGATAAAGGGGTTTAATCCATTGCTAAAAGGTACGCAATTCTTTATCGTTTATGTTGATTACTTGTCTATACGTGATCCTTTATTCCGCTGCGTACTCGTGATTATTAATGTGTTAATATGATAAAAAGTTTTTATAAATTCCAACATCAACATCATCGTGTCACTTAAATAGTTGTCAAGAGCTGCATATGTCTCCAATTTGAGAATGATGATTTTCTCATCATGTTCATCACAAAACCCAACTAATGAAACCAAATTCTTGTGCTTGAGAGTAGAAAGCAAGGAAATCTCCATCCAAAAGTGTTGTTCTTTTTCATTCCATTCTTTATTCCACCTCTGAACAAGAATATTAATAAACTTACCCGACCACATGAGCTGTCTGTTGGGTTTAATCGGTTATGTTCACAAATTCATAGCTAGGGTTTTAGTTAATACTTAGACTTGGTTTTTAGTTTGACCAAGTTTCATGGCAAAAGAACAGGAGTATGTGGAGATCATGGGTAGTGTATTCACGTTTTTTTTTCTGTTGCTATTTTTCAGCTTGTGTATGGCTATTTATAGCCTTTCTGTTTTGTTGAATAAAGATATAGCATTACCAGTATTCTTTCTTCACTTTATAATATTACTTCCATATCAGTGAGTTGTCTTAGTTGTGAGGTGAGTGAGATCGAGGTGTGCTAGCTGATATTCTACATTTGGTATCAGAGCGTGTTCGATCAACGCCGGTTTGAGAGTCGGTTCAAGAAACGGTGTAGCCCTTCGCTGCGGGGCGGACGCAGTAGGGAACCGGGTGTAGTGTCGAAGGGGTTGTGATGTTATGATCACATAAATTAGACAAGAAAGTAAGCTAATCAAGATCAGCAAGAAAGGAAGAAGAGGCGTCACAAAAAGAAAGAAAGAATGAAAGAGGCCAGTGTCGCTTCGTAAGAAAGAAGGCCTAGAAAGAAAGAAAGAGACCGGTGGTACTGCAAGAAAGAAAGACCGTAGCAGGCCACAAGAAAGAAAGAAAGATTAAAAGACCGACGCCGTAGAGAAGACCGAGGAAGCTCCGGCGTGAGACCGAAAAGACCGAGGAGCTGCAAAAGACCGGCAGCACCTAGACCGACATAGGTGACAAAAGACCGAAGGCTCACCTAAGAAAGATTAGACCGAAGACCGAAAGAGATAACCGTGACCGACGGTTGTCTAGACCGAAGCTTTTATAGCTGTAGACAGAACGAGGCAACCAAGACCGAGACCGATACTGCAGGTTGTCCGAGAATGAAAGTAAGACCGAAATTTTAATGGTAGAAGACCGAAGGACGAAGATACTGTTTGAAACAAAAGACCGAACTATGTTTATCTCAAGAGATAAAAGATCGAAGAACTGTTTTGAAAAAAAAAAAGCAAGAACTTTAGCAAGAAAGCTAGAAAGAAAACTAGCATGAAAAATAGCAAGAGACGCAACAAGAAATATAGCTTTTTCAAAGCAGGAAGCAAGAAGCAAGAATCACTAGCAAAGAAAAAAAAAGGCCAGCAGGTGTCGCAAGTTAGCAAGCAATAAGGTTGATGCATAATCTCTAGCAAGAGAAGCGTGGCGAGTAGCAAGAGCAAGGAAGAAACTTTAGCAGTAGCTCTTGTGGAACTGGAAGACTACAACACAGTTAGCGTGGTGTTGGAAGTTACATTGCCGAGATGGATTCAAATGTGTCCGGGGAAGGTCGAGAATCGAGTTCGTTCGAAAAAGAAGGTGATTGAAGCTCATGTGACTATATGGTGCGAACAAACCGATTAAGGGGGTGATTGTTGGGTTTAATCGGTTATGTTCACAAATTCATAGCTAGGGTTTTAGTTAATACTTAGACTTGGTTTTTAGTTTGACCAAGTTTCATGGCAAAAGAACAGGAGTATGTGGAGATCATGGGTAGTGTATTCACGTTTTTTTTTCTGTTGCTATTTTTCAGCTTGTGTATGGCTATTTATAGCCTTTCTGTTTTGTTGAATAAAGATATAGCATTACCAGTATTCTTTCTTCACTTTATAATATTACTTCCATATCAGTGAGTTGTCTTAGTTGTGAGGTGAGTGAGATCGAGGTGTGCTAGCTGATATTCTACACTGTCCCTTGTAACGATCTCCAAAATCAGTTTCTCCCCAGAAATATTTTTCACCGAAGTTTCTGGTGGCGTGTCGTACTCTTTTAAGTGGGATTTGTAAGTAAGCAAAGTCGTCATGATTGACTGAAGACATCACGTGTGTTTCTGTTTGTTTATGATCTGAAAAAAGGGGTCTGTGGGTTGTTGCAAAAAGAAGCGGAGTGTTAATTTTGGGTAAAGAAAGAGTGTTAATTTGGGTGATAAGCAAAGAAGATGTGGAGACGAGTGTGAGGTGGGTGTTCTCTTTGATGGTAGTATTGTAGTTGCATTATTGATTTACAAAACAACAAACTCAAAAAACAAAAGGTACAATGGGAAATTTCTATGAAATGTTTGATAATTTGAAAACAAATGCAAACCGTAGATTTAGAGATTATATGATGAAGACCAAAAGAATGCAAGTAAGCATGACCTCTATACTGTCTTACATAAACAAAAACTTGATCACACCAAGTAAATCATTGTGGACCAAAAATGAATATACAGTGCCTGCGAAAAGCATTGTATATAGATCTAATCCAAAAGTTGATATATCCATCTAGATGTCCAAACAACACTCTCAATGTCCTAAATACTCTTACTGCTAACTGTCCTAAACAACGCTCTGAATGTGTCCAACTAATACTCATGCCAAAGGTTTATATTTATTGTATCTAGCAATGAAGCCTTAACATAAATAAAATTTGAATCTCCTGTTAGTCATTTCATCGAGCACCTTAACAAAGTTAATAGTGACGAATAACCATAGATTCTAGTCTGATAACCCTAAACTTTCTAAGCTTGCAAAAAAATCCTAATGAATAGTTAGCTAAATACACCTTGACATTTATCATACTGAATATTTATGCTAAATTGAAACTAACATGCATGTCAGATATGACAAGATTTAGGCTCAAAACATACGTGTTGTTTAATAATCGATTAAAGAAAAGACGACGAAAAAAGTACTGTAATAATATTCCAACGATTTTTTTTTGTTATTAGCAAAAGACAAAAGTTTCGTAAAGAACATGCATCCAAAAAAGAAAAAAGAATTAATTTTCACCATCCATTTAAATCACATTTAATGATGTATATTAATCTTTTTAAATTTAATTAAAAAAATACACTTTCATTATATTTCTTAAAAATTAAATATCTCTCATCTTTATGAAAAAATAATTATACCGTCACAACGGGAATTAAATTATATTTCTATAGATATGCACTTTTATATACTTTCGGCGACCTTTTTTTTTAAAACTTTCGTAAAAAAAATCACATGTGATTCTCGAAAACTCATGTTTGATTTATAATGTTAAAAATCACACTTGAATTTGTAATGTCACATGCGATTTGTGACAATCACTTGTATTTTTTTGACGAGAATTTCAACATTGTAAAATCGTTAAAAGTATATATGAAAATAACCGTCTATTAAATGACAAAAATATTTTCGTTATTACTTTAAAATCGCATGTGATTTATGTGAATTACATTAAAATGTTTGAATCACATGTAGTTCTGTCAATATAATAGAATGTTTGTTGCAATTAATATAAAGTATGTTCATTTTACCGGGGTGGAGTCCCCTTTACCTAAAAAAATATATGTAAAACAAATTGCCTTCTGAATTACATGTGATTCGGTGATGATTACATGTGATTTTGCTTGCATTACATGTGATTCAAGCATTCCGAAACCGTAACTTTTTCTAACAAACCCACATTAGATGAATCACATGTGATTTTTTTTAATCACGTATTATCTGTTTTCATTTATGTAAAATATATAAAACAAATTGGCTTCTAAATTACATGTGATTTTGTTTGAATCACATGTAATTATGCTTGAATTGCATGTGATTATGTGATAATTACATATAATTTTGCTTGCATTACATGTGATTCAAGCATTCTGAAACCTTAACTTCTTCTAACAAACCTACTTTAGATGAATCACATGTGACTTTTTTAATCACATGTAATCTTGTTAATATATTAAATTGTCTGCTTGAATTACATGTAATTCGATGATAATTACATGTGATTTTGCTTGCATTACATGTGATTCAAACATTTCGAAACTTTAACTTCTTCTAATAAACCCACTTTAGATGAATCACATGTGATTTTGTTTGAATCACATGTAATTCTGTCAATATATAAAAATGTTTTGTTG
Source organism: Glebionis coronaria (assembly GCA_025667525.1). Lineage (NCBI taxonomy): Eukaryota > Viridiplantae > Streptophyta > Magnoliopsida > Asterales > Asteraceae > Glebionis > Glebionis coronaria. Next base: position 8,365,034 of record CM046878.1, on the reverse strand, counting down.
TCATTCATATAAAATATAGAAAGTAAACTGGCTTCTGAATTACATGTGATTTTGTTTTGATCACATGTAATTTTACTTGAATTACATGTGATTCTTTATGTGTTTTTACATGTGATTCATGTAAAATATATAAAGCAAATTTGGTTTTAAATTAGTTATGAGTTTATTTTAATCACATGTAATTCTGCTTAAATTACTTGTGATTTAATGATAATTACATGTGATTGATCCGAATAACAAGTTAGTTATACTAAATCCAAAATCATAATTTTCGCCAAACCGTATGTAATTTTTTCAAACACTTGTGATTTGTGTCAAATGACATGATTTTTACCAAATCACATGTGATTTGTGATAAATTTTCTTTTTAATGATACGTACTTCTATATACTTTCGATCATTTTTTTTTTAATTTTCGCACTCACGGATCACATGTGATTTATTACTTTATAAAGCACACGTGAATTTGTAAAATCATTTACAATTTAAGGATTTCTGAAATCACACATGATTTGTTGTTTTAATATCACATGTAAATTTATGAAATCACATGCGATATACGAAATCACACATGCATTTTAGAAATACAAGTCACAATTGATTTTACAAATTACTAGTAATTTTACAAATTATGTGTAATTTTTTTGACGAAAATTTCAACAAAAAATCATCGAAACTATATGAAAAACTAGTGACGTAACTTGTTACGTGTTTACATTTGACTATGTAAATAATTACACTAATAAATAATAATAAAAGTTATTTATTTATTCTGTAAAAAAATTAATTTTTTTTATAAAAAAATAACAAGTAATTTTTCTGAATCACATGTGATTTTTATAGTCGAAAATCGCAATAATAAAAAATCGTCAAAAATATATCAAAGTGCCTTTCTACTGAAAGATAAGAATTTTTTCTTCGCAATAGTGTATTTTTTGTAATCTGACGTTTTATCGTTTAAAAGATATGGTATTTTTAAGAAAAAGGTGAAATATGAGTTTTTATTTTTTGATGGAAAAATGAATGGTTGAGATCGATTGCTTTCTTCTTTTATTGATTCATGTTCTATGTAGAACTCACCTCATTAGCAAAAACTGTTAGTATTCACAAAGTTATTTTGCATCTTTTACTATCGCTAAAAAATGTGTATTTTTCACACTTTCTTTTAGGCACTTCAAATAAATGTGCATTTTATGTTTGTGTACATTTATAATTGTGTAAAACTTAATTACATAAATAAATCTAAACAAATTTTGAAAAATCACACACCCATATTTCCCACACCTGTGGTCTATAATTAAAAGTGTGAAGTAATGAATCTTTCAAACTAAAAAAAGAGCTTTTTCTTTACAACTATTATATATGTGATGTTTTTAAAATTTGTTCATATTTATTTTTGTAATCAATTTTTTGAAAATTTATATTAGTTAATAAACTCAAAATATTTTTCACACTATTTAAAAGTGTAATAAAAAGTGTGATAAAATAGACATTTTTTGTAGTGTACATAATAGTTAGATATGGTGGAGAGGCAACCCCTCTGAACTTACATCACACCAAAATAATTAACAAAAATACCTCTTTTGTCATGGTATTCATTTTCGTCTCCACTTTAGTCTCACCCACTATCTTTATATTTTTCTTTTTTACACGAATTAAAATTTATTTTATTAAATGAAAATGCAAATACCACTACAAAAAAAGTTACAATTAACCACACTTTTTTTACGCATTCTTAAATAATGTGAAAAAATATTTTGAATTTATTAACACATTTTAATGTGTAAAAAATAGTTACATACATAAGTGTGGACAAATTCTAAAAATCCACACTTATGTTTGATGCAAATAAAAATCCACACTACAAAGTGTGGAAAAATATACAACTTCTTCATATTTTCAAGTGTAGACCCCATTTTATGACATCATAGATATCTACACCATGGAAAGTGTGGAGGATTATAATGTCACAAAATGGGGTGCACACTTGAAATTGTAGAGAAGTTGGATATTTTTCCACACTAAAATGATTGGACTTTTATTTGTAACAAATTTAAGTATGGAATTTTAAAACTTGTTCACACTTATTTACGTAACTATTTTTTTACACATTTATATATGTTGATAAACGCAAAATATTTTTCATACTTTTTAAAAGTGTGTAGAAAAAATTGTGGTTAAATGCACTTTTTTGTAGTGTACATAAATTAAAATACACTACGAAAATAAAAATACAATCCTAAACTAAAAATATTTTAAAAATCTACGAAATTTTGAAAACTTAAACAAAAAAATGATAAACACCAAACCATAAGGGTAAAAATTATAAATATAAAAAAACTAAATAAAAAAAATCTTATCCTTTCTACCTATTCTTCTTCCTTCCATAAACACCACACACAAACCTTATCCCTGCTAAAAAAACGTAAACCAGTAATAAACCCAAAAAAAAAGAAATGAAGAAAAAAGAAAAAGAAGAATAGAAGGTAGTCCATTAACTCTCGTCGTAGGCTCGTCGAGGGGGTGACGCAGTCGCGGCGAATGAGGGGGTGTGGCGGTAAAGGATGGAGAAGCCCGGCGAGCCTTCGTCCGCCGTGATACCGAGCCCTCTTAAGCTTTAAATGTCCATCTTTCATTTGTCTTTGATTAACCTTTTTTTATAATTGTATGGCTTTTCTTTTCCTTTTCCTTAGTCGAAAGTCTACTCTTGGGCAGTCTTTTTACCCGAAGGTTTTCAAAAAAGTAAAGGTGTGATCTCCCCATACTCTGCCTTGGCGGGATTCGATATTGTTGTTGTTGTTGTCGTTGTCGTCATCGTCGTCGCAGTTGTCGTTTTCATTGTTGTTCCACTTGCCTTTGATCTAATAGTGGGGATTAATTTACAATTTAAGTTTTAGTATAATTTTGTCCAATTATATATTTTGCTTAATTTCCATTCTCACATTCTTTTCATGCAGTTTGTAGGTTTTCTCCCAACTACTTTCCTCCAAAAATAAGTGCACCATCATCACTCCCAAATGATGTAACCATAGTCGTAAACCATCATCACCCACACATACCTCACTTAATCATAGTGTGCCATCTGATCACCGTCGTTTCACACCCACCGCCGTCATGCACCACTTTTGTTAGTGCGTCACCGTTGTCGGCATTGATCGATTTAAAACCGACGAGCTCAAGTTGAGTTAGAGATAGAGGGTATATACTAATGACTCTATTAGTATGTAAATTAAGAGGTTAATGATCCACCTTTGTTTTGTATTATATTATAAATCTTATACGTTTGCGTATTCGATAATGAATAGTTGAATACCATTCCCTGTTAGATTGTGAGTAGCATTAGGTTTTGGTATGATTTCATTTTGGGATGCTGAAGTGTTGAAAATTTTATGCATATAAGGTGTTCGGCAAAACGCCTAAGAGAAGATGTATATAGCACGTTGTTTGATGTGATCTTACGCATGAGAATTTCATTTGATTTATCACTGGTGATTAATTAAAAATACACAACAATATGATTTCTAAGGCATGTTGTGATGTTATTAACAAGCTAATTTATTTGATTTATCACTGGTGATTCAGGGTTTAAAGGTTGTGGGTGTTGGGATTTTGAATACTAGTTAAAATGGATCTAGTATAACATTTATTATTAACACATAATAAAAACAATAAAAATACTAACCTTTTAGTTTAATTGATTAAATCAATTAAATGAGTCTTGATCTTGGATCTTGAAACGTAACGGTTAAATTACCGCCTCTGAAGGTTGCTCACACACACGTCATATGAGCACGTTACGATGCTAGTAATTGTTTCATGATAACTAACAACAACTGTTCTTGATACTTGTTCGATACCAATTCGAATACTATAAGAGTATATGTTCGAATAGTCTTGCAAGTAAAATGGAATGAATAGCAAGGAATAAAAAAAAACCTTTTGGCTCTTGTCTCTGCCGAAGCCTTTTCTATTTCTTTTTATGTGTACCCACAATTGAATGAATATCTCACTTTATTTATAAGATGCTTCTGCCATCAATTTTTGACTTAGGATGAAAGAAACAAATAAGACACAATACTATGATATATTCTTTCCTTACAATCTCAAATAAAATAAACTAAAAACATAGCTTATTTAATTGTATTAGTCAATGGTAAGAAACAAGTAATAGGGTCACACTAAAACAATCAAAGATCTTTATCTTTTATTTTGAGTTATCCCATTAAAAGTTTAACCGATTGACAAGCACCTATTCACTTTTAGTTCATTCGGGTTTTATACGAAATATCAAGTCTCAACTTGTTATTTAAATGTCTCATAGTTAGTTATAGCGTCTAACGGTCACCAACGATCGTATAAATATATATCGTGAAACATATTATATATTTTAATAAATATAAACGAGTTACATATATTAAATATATAATAAACGTATTCTTTGTGTTTAAGTGTGTGCCCCGATAGGCTCACTCAATTCCGATGGCTCAACGATCGCATATCCTGAGAGCTCCCACTTGTGAGAGATTAGACATATTACGTCCATAATAAAGCATCTAGAAACACTTCATTATAACCTAAAATGATTGAGGTATAGTTTCAAGAAGAATATCTCAAAAGTATTCGATGGTATATGATTATAAAGCTTGCTGTTAATCATTCCTTTGTTACTAGTACCGTTAAACCATGGCTATGCATCCTAACTCATTCCATATAGTTTAACTTATTTTCTCGTGATCAAATTAATTTAGATAGTCCAAATGTAATCAAGAATCATCTTGATCACCCTTGGGTACGACCATACAATTATCCAATTAATTCTGGAGAGGGTCCGGTGGTACTTCACTACACTATATCAAGTGGAGGAACAAATTCTATATTGACTGCAAGTGTCTGTGGATGCTGCTTCACAACACTTCCAACTATAGCCTTTATAACTAACTCTTGCAAGCTAGCGTTTAACATATAATCAAGCAGTGATATCCACACATGCATAACTCGTTTGCATCTCAAGTCTAAGGACGACTTAATCACCATTTTCGAAAATTACACATGACAAGGATCCAAGAGTAATATTCGAAAGTTCGAGGTGTCCAATACGCATACCTTACGAATAACATATGAGTTTGGTGGGAACCATCTATTATATTCAAAGAATATAACCAACACTCATATTTGTCTTAATGTAGACAATATTCCCATATTGCTAACCAACAATGGACATGTTTAGAATAATCAAATATTCAAGGATTTTAAACATACAAATATAGGACAACAATAAGTATATGAATGATAACAAACATCAATATCTTTATTCATCAAAAAATAATAATTGTTTTACAATTTCAAATTATCCAAATACTAATGTAACACAGATTACGTGAGACTATTAGTTGGAAGCAATCCAATATTCGCTGTAAGCGTTGAATGCTTTTTAAGGTCCAGAGCCTTTGTAAAGGGGTCAGCTAAATTGCCATATGTGTGAACTTTGTCCAGTGTAATGTCACCCAGTTCAATCACTACTCAGAGGTAGTGAACTTTAGCACGATAATGTTTCGCACCCTTAGTGATTCCTGGTTCATTAGCTATAGTAATGGATCCGGTATTGTCACAATACAACTTCATAGGTTCATTATTTGTGGGAACAACACCAAGCCCATAAACAAAATTCCGAATCCAAACTGCTTCTTTAAAGCCTCCGAAGCGGCTATATATGCAACCTCTGTAGATGAGATAGCATGGATGGTCTGGTTCGAGCTTTTCCAGCTTACAACACCTCCATTCATTATGAAAACATATCTAGTACGATACTTCGTGTCATCAACGTATTTCAAATATCCAGCGTCAGTGTAGCAAGCAACCCTAAGCTCTCGTTTCATATCTCCTCCATAAAAAAGAAACATTTCTTTGGTATGCCTAAGATACCTTAAAATGTTCTTAACAACAGTCCAGTGAGAATCACCAGGGTTTTGCTAAAATCAGCTTATCATGTTCTGTGAGAACGCAACATCTGGTCTAGTGCATCTAACAACATACATGATTGATCCTACTGTCAGAGCATAGGGAACTCTCTGCATGCATTTTACCTCAGCAGGGGCAAATGCTCCTTGAGACTTAGATAATTTTGAATCAGTTTGCATGGGAATAAAGCCACGTTTGGAATTATTCATGTTATACTTCTTCAAAATCTTTTCTATATATGCACCTTGATCTATCTCGGTAGATCTTGATTCCAAGAATCTATGCAGTCTCTCCTAGATCCTTCATAGCAAAACACCGTCCAAGGTAAGATTTTACACTTTTCAATGTTGGAATGTCTTTTCCCATGATTAATATGTCATTGGCATACAAGATTAGGAACACTACATTACTCCCACTAGCTTTGATATATACACATGGCTCATCGGGATTCTGAGTAAAACCAAAGTTCTTGATTTCATCACCAAATCTCTTATTCCATTGTCTTGATGCTTGCTTAAGTCCATAAATAGATCTCTGGAGCTTGCATACACGGTTTGGATATTTAAGATTGAAAAAACCTTTAGGTTGCTTCATATAGACTTCTGCATAAAGATGTCCATTGAGGAAAGCAGTTTTAACATCCATTTGCCAAATCTCATAGTCATAGAACGCTGCTATGGCTAAGAGAATCCTTATAGCTTTGATATCTGCAACAAGAGAGAAGGTTTTCTCATAATCAACACCATAGGTTTGAGTGAAGCCCCTCACTACATATCGAGCTTTAAAGGTGTGTACTTTTCCATCCATGTTGGTCTTCTTCTTGTATAACCACTTGCCGCTAACGGTTTTAGCGTTAGCAGGAAGGTCAACTAAGATCCAGACATCATTGTCTTTCATAGATTTCATCTCCATATTCATAGCATCCAACCATTTTTTATATTCAGGATCTGTTAATGCAGCTTTGTAGTTAGTAGGTTCACCATGATCCTCTAACTCATGTTCCTCAACGTTAATGTATAAACACATACGGTCAGTAACACGCCTAGTCCTTGCAGACTTACGAATGGGAGTAATATCACTTATAGGTTCATCAATTTCTTGATCATCCTCTTCATGATCGCTAGTGTTTTCAAAAGAATGTATATCTTCATCTTGAATTACTTCAAGATCTTCTAAACTCTCACTTGCTTCTTGATTCATAAGATTGCTCTCTAGGAATTCAGCATTCCGAACAACAATATCTTTGTTCTCGGGTGGGTAATAGAAGGAGTAACCCATTGTTTCCTTTGGGTATCCTACACAGATACACTTAATCGATCTAGGTTCAAGTTTGTCAGTTTTATTAAGTGTATCACGCTTAACAAGAGCCTCACATCCCTAGACCTTTAAGTAAGGCAACTTAGGGGCTTGCCCATGCCATACTTCGTATGGAGTCTTTTCAACCTTATTAGTTGGAACCATATTGAGAATGCGTGTAGTAGACTCAAGAGCATAATCCCAAAAGGACTTTAGAAGAGTTGTTTGTGCCATCATAGAGCGAACCATATCCATTAGGGTTCTATTTCTCCTCTTAGACACACCAGTGTGTTGTGGTATATATGGAGGACTTCTATGGGCAATAATCACATGCTCTTTTAGATGATCCAAAAACTCATAACTCATAAATTCACCTCCGCGATCAGAACGTAGTGCCTTTATGGTTTTACCGAGTTTATTTTCTACTTCCTTTTGAAACACTTTATATGTTTCAAACACTTCGTGTTTATGCTTTAGCAAGTAATCATAACCATAACGACTAACATCGTCAGTGAAAGTGACGAATTAACTTGCACCTTGCCTTGACACAGTTCTAAATGGGCCACATACATTGGTGTGTATAAGTCCAAGCAGATCTTTGGCCCTCTCTACTTGATGTGAATAAGGTTTACATGTCATCTTTCCAGATAAACAAGAAACACACTTGTCAAAGGAATCGTTATCGTTTGACTTAAGCTATCCATCAATTTGCAATTGCTTAATGCGCTTTTTGCTTATGTGGCCAAGGGTACAATGCCATAAGAGTGTAGAGTCCAAGTTAGACTTGGCCCTTTTGTTACTTACAACATAAATAGAACTATCGTTTTCATTAGAGTCACACATATCAATTTCATATATACCATCAAGAGGAATAGCACAAAAATAAAAAATATTATCTTTAGAAACTGAAATTATTGCATTATTCTCAATACGGTTAACAAAACCATCGTCATACAAACGAAAAACTGAAACAATCACTCTAGAAATAGAAGGTGCGTAATGAAAATTATTCAAAATGACTACTAGCCCACTAGGGAGAATTAATTGAAAAAAACACCAAAGGCTTCGAAAGCTGCACGATGACCATTACCCACGTACAGGTTCAAAGCTCCTGGCTTCAACTTCCTACTTATCCTTAGTCCCTGAGTAGTATTACAGATGTGAGTACCACAACCAATGTCAAAAATCCAGGGTTTATTAGGAAAAGTAAAGACTTCTATAGTGAAAATACCTGAAGTGCTAGCTCCTTGAGATAGCTTCTTCTTCTTCCACAACTCAACGAGATATTCTGGATTGTTTCTCTTCCAATGACCAATGTCACCGCATTGGTGACAAGTGGCGTCCTTAGCAGGATTATCTCTCTTTGGTGGAGGGGGAATCATAGCTCTAGGAGTAAAGTTTGTTACTTTTTTTCCCTTTGCCTTGATTATTACCCTTCGCAACATTAGACAGTTTAGCCTTATTCTTTTGTATCCTTCCTGTCCTAATAGCATCGATGGTATTAGCAGTAGCAGGTGCAATCTTCTTTGGTAACGTTTTCTCATTTAGCTTTAGCATGGCATGCAACTCCGGTATTGTCTGTAAGACCCGTGAATGTGCCTTATGATGCTATTGCAATTTTCTTTTTGACTGGACTCATCCGAGAATCATGTCAAATATTCTTATTTTATCATGGATTGGCTGATTAGCAAGCATGGGTTAACTTGATTGAACTTATTTACCTGGCATGGTTTGGCTATTTTGCAAACATGTCGTAATGTGGTTGTATGTGTTTTATAGTGGCTCTTGTGTTTGATTGGATTGCGATGTTTTTGAGAGTTATGTATACACCAAATGATTTTTGTATCAATGAATTCGTTTTTTCTGACGAAATAGGTTTGTATGTACGTAATATTGCAATCAGGTTATTTTGTACGACTAGTATTAATTACTTCGTCTGGTATATTATGAACGTTTTCTATAGGGTTATGTGCGACCCGTGCGATTTTATTTTGTGAATAATTATTTTTATGAGACGATGAAACTAAGTGAAAGGACGATTCGAACGTTGGAAGACGTGCTCCGAGCGTGTGTGATTGATTCTGATAGCTGTTGAAACCGACACTTGCCGTGGTAGTATCTTTGTACAACGACATTTACCGTGTTAGCATTAAAGCTGTAGCATTTGAGGAATTATGTTGATAAAATGTAGATCGCCAGTTGGATAGGATGAAGTAGGAAAAAGTACCTTCATCTTTCTAGTAGTACGAAATGCGAGTATAAGAACCGGAGAGCGCCAGGACGTCGCTCCCTTAAGGAGGGGAGGATGTAAGACCCGTGAATATGCCGTATGATGCTAAGTTATTGTCTCAAGAGTTGTTCAGTATGAGCATCTCTCTTAAGTTGCGACTCACTTGTGGATGTGATATCCCGAGCCCAACGTCATTTATTTAATCCTATTTTACGAATATTTTTGAAATTTTTAAGAAATTTCGTTTGTTATATATTTGACGGTTTAAGTTGAAACCAACGTTTAAGGTCGTAATTTTAACATTTGACGATTTAAGAAGAACCGATGACGACTATGATACCGACGGATGCCCAAAATTTACCTTTTATTATCGATTGATCGATATTTGAGTTTTTCGGGATTTTATTTTTATTACGTGTTAAGTCGAGTCGGAACCATGTGTATATTCGTTTTGTGTGCGTTTGAACCATTTAAAAGTATTTTCAAGTGTTTGGGGCGAAACCAGACTCCCGTAAATTTTTAAAACCAGCTACTAGTCACAATCCCGCTCTTTAAAAATAGATTTGCCACTAAGGCCAAAAGAAAACCAAAATGACCAAACAAGCCCCTCCCATTTTTTTTAATACACAAACACAAAAACACACACACAAACACACACTCAAAAATCAAACCCCCTCCCCCCTCTCTCTTTGAAACCCACGGCCAAAACCCAAAACTACCACCACCACCATTTTCTTGGGTTTTTGGAAAAAGTAAGCAAAGACCACCTCCTATTTCATTATTGTAAGTCATTCTATCCATTAAAATCAAACATGCAACAACTTGATTTTTCCAAGAATCAAAGATTTTTCAAAAATGTGGTTTGATGTAATTAAATCATTAATTCCTTTAATTGGTGATTGGGTAATGTTAAATAATCTATAAAACAAGATGGGGTTTATTATTTTTGTGTTCTACAGCCCCTAAACCTACGAATTTATGGGGGTTTTGTGGGTTGATGGTGTTTTATGATTTTGCTTGTGGGTTTGTGTTTAGATATTTTAGGTGTGTTTGAATTAGTTAAACATGTTGCATGCTTGATTTGGTAAATGGGTTTTTGAGTGCATTTGATATCCTAGGTGTTAGGGACTGATTAAGGTGTTTAGGAATGGTCATGAGTGGTTAAGTTATGGCTAGGTGTCGTTAGAATGGATTGGAAACAAGTTTTGGAATGATTTTGGAAGGGTGATTTTAGACCAGATTGTTCAAGCATGTTTTTCGTGGGTTTAACTTGGTAAGCTGGCCATAAACATGGGATATAGTTGTAGAGCTTTGTCTTAGCTTCGTTTTGGTATAAGGTAGAGCTTACGACTCTAAACGAGTCAAAAGTTATGATATTTTGAAAGTTCGTGTACCGGGAGATGAGAATCAACACAATCCGAAATTGTGTTTGGTTTTGGGTCAAATCCCGGGGACCATAGATAGAGTTTGGTAAATGATTGAAAGTTGATTTTTGGTTTCAAACCTGCATTTGTGAGTCTAATTTTAGACTTAGGTGTCGGATTGGTCAATGGTGTATTTTAAATGGGTCAACCAAGTCTAACATGGTCAACGTGCAAAATCAGTCTTAAAAGTGTATGTTTAGAAATGTGATGTGTAACGAGTCATAGAAGTGAAAACTTTTCATGGGATTAAATATGGGTTTTATACAGGTCATGAGGTATGTTTTTAAATTTTCTTGAATTTTATACAAGTGCTTAAGTCGTAGAAAATAGCCCGTACTTTTGGTAAGTACCGACAAATTTATAAAACCAGAACCAACTTTAATTTCGTAGATAAATGGTATAAGTCTAGTAGCATTTACTTGTTTGGATTTGGCGTGAGTTTCATAAGCATTAAGTACTTTCATATGCGTGTGTTTAGTACAATAATGTACGCGGAGTATTGATTTGGTTTCCGTACCTTGATTTTTAGGTCAAGTGTTTGATTTTCCCGGGCATCCACATCGTCGGTGATATTTCTCGTTACGTCTTTGCTAGAACCACTACTACTACGCCAGGTGAGTCTATAGCCTCGCTCTTTACTTATTTCAACCGTTTTTACCTGCGAGGGGGATGCATGCTATTTAAATGAAAAGAACATAAGTCATGAATGATTGTTGGACCCGAATGTTGCCTTGAATTGTGTTGAGTACCTAGTTGTAAAAGTCCCTAAATTCGTGAACTATTAACTATTGTCTTGCCCTTGTGTGGGTTGGAGATAGCCGCTTATACAATTGATAGTACTATGGGGTTGATGACCCTATCCGAGACGAGAGCTAGTACGTTGAGTACCCTCTGCGGACGGATAACTTGTGATAAGAAATAAGGTATAATTACAACTAATGCCTTTAGAAGGGGCACTGGTTTCACTTAAATCATGCCGGTAAATGTACGCGGGTGATTGAGTTAACGGATTAGTGTCACGAGCTTAAACACAATTATTAGCTGTTGCTAAAGATAATATCCTTGAATAATAGATTGTGTATACGACAATGCTATTGAATGATCATGATTGGTTTTAATACTTATGTTCAACTTATGATTTGATAAACCTATAGATTCGCTCAACCTTTGTGTTGACGGTTTTAAGCATGTGTTTCAGGTAACCAAGATTGATAGCAGCGGAGCATGCGAGGATGGAAGTTGTTGTGGCTTGGTGGTCTACTTTGTTTTTCCTCCCTTTTAGCACTTAAATATTTATATTATGTCATGTGAACGAAAATGTACTTTTGGGTTGAGATTCAATGGGGACCAAAACGCGACTCTGTTTTGTATTATCTTTGGGGCTTGGAAAATAGTAGACTTTGTTGTTTTAAACAATCTTTAATTTATGTTTAAATTCCTACGTCTCTTTGAGTCGTTCAAAATAGCTTGTGTGCGATGATTACTGCATAGCACCCAAATGTTGTAGTTCCACTGCGCATAGCATTTGGTGGGGGTGTTATATTGTCTTCCCCGGGCCTTGCATATTGTAATCTTGCACGAACCTATCATAATCCTTGTTCAGTGAAACCAAAATTAGGGTGACTGCAAGTTTAGTTGATACGGGGTGACTGAGACGTTCCAAATTCTCTATGTAGCCCTTCATCTTTAAGACATAGGAGCTCACAGATTGTCCTTCCTCGTGTTTACATGCGTTAAAGGCACGTACAACATCAAGGAGTTCTTGATCAGCTTGTTCAGTAAACATAGTTTTCAACTCCTCCAGCATTGCCATGCACCATGACCCTCTATAGTTTTCTGGAGTTCAGGAGACATAGTCATAAGCATCAAACCAACAATTTCCCTAGACCTTTTAAGCCAAATGCCATGATCATATGGATTTGGTTCAGGGCCCTGGTGGCCAGGAGGGAGAAACGAGAGATCTTGAATAGGTTGCTCAAGGTACTTAAGCAAATCGTTTGTTTCGAGCGCTATCCTAAGATCACGATACCAATCAACAAATTACTTTCAGTCAACTTCATCTTCTCAAGGAATGACTTAACAACCGAACTATTTAAGTTAGAGGTTGAATTATTCATCTACAAAATAAAGGTTCAACGATTAGTATTTTCGATAATTGCATTCTCAAAAGAATTAACTACCCAATTAATCATTATGAGACTAAGATCCTTTCTTGCACTCTCACTTAATATTAGAGGTCTGACCAATTAATAATAAGTAGGGAAAGAGGTAAGCATCGAGCGTTAATTGCATTACAAGTGCAAATCTTAGAATTATGAGACGATTCATGAAGTTTATTGTTGTAGAGTGTTTGAATGGGATGTTCTCACACTTTCGAGTACCAATGAATATCTCAAACAAACTTGTTCTACATGTAATAAATCATGAGTATGTTTCATCTCATCGTATGGGTCAGGTTCCGAATCTGATCGGGAACTCGACTAAAGTCGTATAAATGTAAAGCATGTAAAAATTGGCATAGATCTGACCTATGACAAAATTCACCTCGGGTATAGAATTCACCCTAGATCTGACCAATTGATGAAAACCAACTATAAGTGGTTTTACATTGGATGACATAGACTTCAAATTCATATAGGTATCACATAAGTTTTAGAAAACAAATGTTAAAGTCGTGTAAAAAGATGCATGCAATCATCCTTTTAGCACAAGTTAAGAAAAACCTTTTATTAACTTTTTTAGGCGTGTTTACCACGGGAAAGCATTAAAGAATGATCAAACCCTACATCCTACTCTTCGTGCGCCCGAAGGTGCAAGTGCTTGGGATAATTATCATATAAATGTTGAAACATTTATATGACACGGGGAAACATTAAAGATCATTTAAACCCTAGATAGCTTGACTAGAGCACGTAGTGCAATAGCAAGTCCATCACTAGTAAAACACAAAACGGTGTTGTAATTTGAAGTATTATAAACCAATTAATTTTGTAAATCATGTCGTTGAGAAGACAGTTTATAAGCCATCATTACGGTATGTAAGCCCAACTCGAGTGACAATATGATTTCACAAAACAATTAGATTATAATAAAAACAAGTTTCATAGATCGTATGTCAATATTAATATTTGTTCGAAAAACAAGTTTTATCATATAACACATAGCCGATTCGCAAGGAAAAATAAGTGTACTAAAATGAGATACTTTTAAACCTAGTTTCGATATAAGTAGAGATCCGTTTTTATGATTCCTAGAATCTTGTATTATTACGTTTTGCAATTCATAATGGAAAACAAATAAGCACATAAAAACATACTAGAAAGGGGCACAAGAAGAAGACAGACTCTATATGAAAGCAGTAAATCATATAAGATCCAAGATCTCAAGTGAGTCTTCCCTAATTTGAGGATCAAAGACTCTCACCATGTTTTCGAGCTAGTTACTTGTTGACGAGCATGCATCACAAACGTGATTGCTAAAGTCTTTGACAGATAAAAATAAAATTTTGTTTATTAACCAATTTAATAAACCTACCCAATTTTATTAGATCTAGATCAAGATTAAAATTTTATGGCAAGAATGCATGTTATTTCCATAGAAAATAAATAAAGCGAGTATTTAAGTGGATCTATCGTGTTTATCTATGTGTAACCCATAAATGTTATACGAATGACTCGTGATGCCACTATTGGAATTTTGAATACTAGTTAACCATTAACTACGAGTACGTAGCGGAATGGATCTAGTATAACATTTATGATTAACACATAATAAAAACAATAAAAATACTAACCTTTTAGTTTAATTGATTAAATCAATTAAACGAGTCTTGATCTGGGATCTTGAAACGTAACAATTAAATTACCGCCTCTAAAGGTTGCTCACACACTCATCAAATGAGCACGTTATGATGCTAGTAATTGCTTCACGATAACTAACAACAAGTGTTCTTGATACTTGTTCAACACCAATTAGAATACTATAACAGTATATGTTCGAATAGTCTTGCAAGTAAAATGGAATGAATAACGAGGAATAAAAAACCCTTTTGGCTCTTGTCTCTGCCGCAGCCTTTTCTGTTTCTTTTTGTGTGTACCACAATTGAATGAATATCTCACTTTATATATGAGATGCTTTTGCCATCAATTGTTGACTTAGGATGAAAGAAACAAATAAGCCATAATCTTATGATATATTCTGTAACACCCCCAATTTTAGGTCATGGCAACGGAATGGTCATTGGGTGTTACTAACATGATTCTAGCTCATAATCATAGAAAATGGCTCAAAACGGGTCGTTTTGTTAAAGTATCCATTCATTCATTATTTAAAGATAAAACAGTTCACACACGGTCCCAAGTAGTTTTAAGTTTACACAACATAACAAACGACAAAAGTTTCTTGAATGGACATAGTTTAGAAAAGCGGGCCAAAACATTTCAAAGATGCAAGCTACACGAAATCGCCTTCCTTGAGTGCCTTCTTCATGGACCTGAGATAAAACGCGCTATAAAGTCAACAAAATTTGTTGAGTGAAACGATAGAGTTTAAATTAAATAAACGAACACAAGTATTCTGAATAAACCTTCCATGGTTGACAATCATGTGGATCAGACATAATCGTCATTGTTATTACATAAGCCTCATGACATTGAACGTTAACATATATTATTTCATCCCAACACACCTAGCCAAGTGCGTATATTTCTCTTATACAAATGCATCCGATGTTTCATTACTAGTGTTTCATTACACCATGCGATAGCTAGTCGCGATCGGACTGGACGTCACCCCGATAGATCTATCCATAGTATTAGCGTTCATTCGATTAACAATTCATGATTCAATGGGTCTTTGAGGCTATATGCAAACTTATGTAAATAGCGTTCATCCATCATAAAATCGGGTCCCTTGTGTTCTATTTTAAAACAATCATGTTATCCCCCTCGCGGGTTTTAAAATACTTTACAAGATAGTATAAAAGCGAGGCTATACACTCACCTTAGTACAATAGTAGTAATGAGACGATCTCCGACGATAAGTGATGCCCGTTAGACATGAAAACCGCAACCTACCAAATAAGGCGCGTTCGTTAATAATTGACACAAGTAATAATCATACTTAAGTAATACAAAGCTCAACATTACAAACCAAGACAATCCCGAAAAATTTACAATACAAGTGTACTTCTATACCTTTTTATATGTTTACTCTGTTAGACTATACCCTCGATAAAAATCTGGCGGTACATACCAAATGTACAAGATTACTTCACCTACTTAAACAAATCCGTTTTCGGCGAAACTTGGTGAAAAACTCACTCATAACCTGATTAAGACGCAGTTCAAATTTCATCTAAAAATATTACTCCTAAGGCCTTCTGTCCGACACATCTATGAGTTACAAAAACCGGACAGTTTTACGTCTTCAACTCATGAAACTATTTTGACTTCTCCAAACAATTCCGTTTACAAAACCGACACTCGGGTTTGAATATAGACTCACAACCTGAGGTTTAGAGACTTACAACAGCCCTTGTCTATTTTTAAAACTCATTCTATAGTCCCCGAGATTCGATCCAAATATCGACAACAACTATATATTGTGCCTATACTCGTCTCCGGGTACACGAATAATCAAACTATCATATCTTCTCGCTCGTTTTGAGCTAGAAGTCCTACTTTATATCAAATCGAAGCTAATAGAATTCTCTACAACCCTATCTTTTTAGTTTAACAAATACTTAACCTTAATGTATCCAAAATTAGCCTTTTACCTACTGATCTAAATTAGCTACCTAAAATTCATACAAAAACAACTTTTCAAGCAATTCTAATCACTTTTCCCATCATCCTAAACCCCTAATAACAACATATATCATACTAACACTTGTATGAATCAAATAAATAAAAACCCAAAAATCAAAAATAACTTTCTTTTAACAAAACAAGATAATCTACACATGATTATCACTAGATAATACATGCAAGATCATCAAAAATTTATAACAACACTAGTTCATAACAAATTTTCAAAAACTTATTGCATGTTGGAAATTTTTATATGGATGTGATCACCTTCAAGTAACTAAGATGCGATTTGTTTTTGTTTTTGCAAAATCAAAGTAAAAATCAAGATATGATGGTGGTTTTGGTTGCTGTGGTGGACGGCAAAAGAGAGGCAAAGAGAGAGATGTGAGATTTTTTTTTTGGTTAACTTATTTTCTATGCGTAAAAGTTAGGTGAAAATGGCTTTTATATGGTAGGTGGAGGGCTAGTTTTGCCATTTAGGTATAGTTTTGGACCAAAAAGTAATTAAGTAATTTAAAGGGTAGAAAATGACTATTAGTTAAATTTGAAAATATTTACGGGACTCAGGTTTCGTAAAAATACTTTTCAAAAGTTAAAACGCTTCATAAATATAATAATATAGCTTCGACACGACTTAAAACGTAATTAAATCGAAAACGTCGAAAATATTAAATAACGAGACAATCGATAATAAAACATTAATTTTTGGGCATCCGTCGGTAGCGCGATCACTAATAGTTCTCGTCATTCGTTAAAACGTAAAACACGAGAAATAAAGATAAATATAATAAAATCATTCTTATGATAAATTGAGAATATAATATTGATACCTAACGTATTCCTTGTCGGTTTTCATCTAATCGACATTCTTGCACTAAGTTTCAAGTCATAACCTTCTTGGTTAGCCGATAATTTTAAATTCTCAATAAAGTAAACACGTAATACGTAATAGTTGAGATTAGAATAACGAACTAAAATTGACGGATTGTCACATATTCTTTCCTTTCAACCTCAAATAAAATAAACTAAAAACGTAGCTTATTTATTTATATTAGTCATTGGTAAGAAACAAGTAATAAGGTCAAACTAAAACAATCAAAGATCTTTATCTTTTATTTTGTCTTATCCCATTAAAAGTTTAACTGGTTGACAAGCACCTAAATTTTAATTCATTCGGGTTTTATATGAAATATCAAGTCTCAACTTGTTATTTAAATGTCTTATAGTTGGTTATAGCGTCTAACAGCCACCAACGATCGTATAAATATATATCGTGAAACATCTTATAGAATTTAATAAATATAAACGAGTTTCATATATTTAATATATAATAAACGTATTCTTCGTGTTTAAGTGTGTCCCCCAGATAGGTTCACTCAGTTCCGATGGCTAAACGATCGCATCTCCTGACAGTGGGTATATACTCGATGGTTGGAACAAAAAAGATTATGGGTATTGATAATGAAGTTGGAAGTGGTACTAAATTAGTGGCTAACATTAACAAGGCATAACGAGGCATGTTCTGTGGGTGGTGCTGAAGCCACGGGGAAATGGATGTTGGACTTTCAATCGACATATTCCTTTTATCATCTTGAGAGCAATGTAATTTTGGAAGAAGTGGGGAGTAATATGCCTTTGGCAGCAGAAGGAAGAAGAATGATGATGTGTTATGTCTTGGGCAGCGAAAAACGGAAGAGAAAAAAGAGTGTTGGAGAACAAGGTGGGCTAAAGAATAAACTATGTTGGAGAATAAACTAGGCTGGAGAACATTCTATTTTAGAGGACAAACATTGTTAGAGAACAAACGGAGCTGGAGAAGAAACTATCTGGGTGGAGAACGTGGGACGACGACCTACGATATTAGGAAGGAGACATACAACATTAGAATGTGGGACAACATTGGGATTAGGATATGGGATCCCGGAATCACGAGCGTTTCAAGACATTAGTTCAAAGAAGTGAGAATGATACGACAAGGGTATATTTTATTTATTTAGAATATATGTGTTTAGGACAATCACTATGCTTATTGGGAATGTATCATGTCGTGATAATGTCTTTATGTTTAGTTTGTTTAACAAACTAGTTTATTTGATTATATACCAAAAGTTTTATTGATAAAAGTAATCAATCGAGTTAAAAATTACATAGATGTTAGGTCTTTTTCTCTATCTTTTTTATGAAAGAAACACACGCTTAAAGTCTTTTCACACACGTCTAGTTTGATTCACGTTGTTATTTAGGCTAAACGCGTTGGTTGTAATAGAACTCGGTCGAGGGTGGATCGCGACCGATGCGGTGACCTCCTTAGTTGGTCGGCTCGAGTGAACTCGTTCGTAGAAACGGTCAAGTATTCACCTCCTTTGCTAATTTTTCGATTTAAATAAAAAAATTAATTTTAAAATTTCTAACACTTTACCTCTATAAATATACAATCCAGTTATGTAAAGGTTGTTAATCAGAGAACAAATTAGTAATTTTATTATCTATGCAATGTTTTTTTATATGTAATATTTTTAATTATTATGTAATTTTTTATTTTATAAATAAATTTTAATTTTATTGTAAAATAAACTCTGGCGTCTTAATTTAGTGCTAGGACTAGGTCACTAACGTGCCTAACCTTAGCAGAGAGTACTATTGGGCTTCACTTTATAGTTTATTCAGAACTTCATATTGTCATAAGCTATACTTAAAAGAGGGGTTTATTTTTGCAAACGGTTCCTTCGAAGGATAATTTTAACTCTTAATTCATTTTGAACCGATGCAATCTTTTTTCAGAAACAGCAACTCATCCGGTGTTTTGCTGCTACCTATATATGAACCAGAAAAAACTTATTTCTGTTACAAACGTAACTAAATGAAACTATTTGTTTTAATTTCTAGAGGACGTGATAAAAAAATTAACTCCCTACCTAGCTAGACCCATTGAGGTTAAATAATCTACCATCACATTTTACAAGTTGAAGCAATAACAGAAGCAGAACCAACCACTACTACAAAAAGTCACATAAAGCCCTGTTTAAAACCCCCTTAGAGCCCGTTTTTGCCTGGGGAGTCAATGGGGGGGGGGACTCTATTAGGAAATGGCATAGTTTCCGGTTTATAAAACGGGCTCTATGATGAATAATAGAGTCCTGTTTTCCCCTTGATAACCTGGCTCTATTTGATTTAAAAAACAGTTTTTAAATTAGCATAGATCCCTGTTCTTTGTTTTGAAACATGGCTTTATGATATTCTTTTTTTTTAAATCAAATACCACCTGTATCCATATATCCATCATATATCCAAGTATCCACACAGCAAAACTAAATTGCAGCAAAACTAAATTGCAACAAAACCATTTATAGCAAAACCAATATATTCAATATCAGAAATAAGTCACGTCTTAATACGAGTTCCGCAGACTTAACATGAACTTAACAAACATACTAGTATCACTAATTAAACATCACAGTAGTTTCATAAATGTTTTGGTAAGGTACGGGAAAGAAGAGATACAAAAGGACATGACCACATGCCAACCTATATGAAACACTAGCATGATTGATCATAAAGTGTCGGACACTGAATTAAACGTGCTCACATGTTGTCCAACTCTTTGGTACTTGACTGGTGTATTTTTCATACACCCAATAGCATGTTAATTTAGCATAATTATATATTTATTTTTCGGTATACATGTACTTTTTATGTGTTTTGTGATTATGTAGGTTACGAGCAAAATGGAATAAAATGGCCGCTTTATTATATTTTTGGAGAAAAGACATTGCGAGCGCTGATAAATGAAGAAGAAATATTGAAGAACAAGATTTGAGCGCGTTGCAATATTTTTGGTCATCTTTTATTTGTCCGGGCTTTCTTTGAGCAATTATTGGCGTTGGGTTATTTTTTATTAGGCCAAAGTTATTATATGCCAAAAGAATAAAAGAAAAAAAAGAAAAAATAATTTGGTCGATTGGACCATTAGCCATTAATATCCATCGGGAGTAATATATATAGTGATCATTTATTCGTACAGTGAAAAAACACATCACACAGCACCGATTAAGAAAAGAAAAAAAAACATTGAAGTGATAGTGGGGGCGCAAGAAACAAAAAGAAAAGAAGATTGGAGTTCACAGTGGGTCCAACCAAACATCAACCGATTATCAATTAAGGGTAGACACATAAAAATAATTGCTAAGAGAATTAAAAAAAAGAGAAGTGATTGGTGGAGGTCGCAAGTTTTAATAAATAAATAAAAACCATCGCAATTGGTGTGGCAAAGGGTGTGACGCAGCAGCAAGATTTAAAAGAAATAAAATGACGATGATGGTTGATATGCAGCGGGTCGGGCACATCGCGATGTTCGGTTAATTTTGTTGTAATTCCTTCTGGTAATTTTATTTATGGTTTGATTATTACATTTGGATTATCATATTTTTATTACATTGATTTATGATTTATTTATAAATTATATTGATTTATTTAATATTATATTTAGTTATTTGTGCAAGACAATTTATTGTTAGTTAACGATTCATACTTATTTTATTTAGTTAAAAAAAAGATGGTCGTATAATCAACATAAGTTGTACCTAAATAAATTATTAAAACATAATTATTGGTTGTGGTATATAAGATTTATTATCGCCAGTTATTGATAAACATAATAAATGCCCACATTAATTCATTCATATTAATTCAAAATAATTTTTGTAAACGAACTAAAAAGTTTCGATAATCCATAAGTGTGATCAACCATAAATATTAGGAGCTGGAAGGGATTGCATTTTTCTTTTAATTGTTTACATCTTTATTATATTTTTCTAGCTTTATTATTAGTTTAATAATTATTTTAATTTTTAATCAGCATTTTTATATTAAAAGTATTTTAGTGAATCAGATTTTAAAACCAAAACTTTTATTGATCAGTGATCACCCCAAAACTTAAACTAAAACCACATATTCCTCGTGGATTTGATACCCGCATATCCTGTCTAGTATAAGGTAATTAGGTTATTTTTGATTGGCACTTCGACGTCGATCAGTACTAAAGGGATTCTTGTCGCTCCACAACATCTATAAAAAACACGCATAAGCTCAATGTAAGAGATACAGAAGTTTGATGTACTATAGTTTGACTCTTAAAACATTTATTTCAACAAAAGATATTATTTAACCAAGTATTGCACTTAACAAATGGTATTATTCAACTATTGATGTCTACTCTATCTTCAACGACTCTCTATCAGAAAAAATGCAGTACCTTAAGGTATTTGAGCTTCAGAATTTTGTAAACTAGTCCAGCAGAGAAGGCAGAGATACGGGCTACCTACAATTACGAAATCCAGAATAAAATTACAAATCTCTCAACAGAAAAGTTAAAGAATCGTCTAACTATAAAAGTCGGACAAAGGCACAGTTAACTTATTTGCAATATTAGAGTTGGTAGCTTAACTTATTCAGAAAAATGTAAGATCGCTTGATTTTCCAAACCATCATTATCACTTGCTAACTTGTAACCTAATACATTTGCAATCTTACATGATCAAGAAAATTATAGCAATATAGATTACAAGCAGAACACTCAATCGACTACAAGTGTTTGGACACACGATACTATCTAACTAACACCAAACCTCCATTTCACACCAACTAGATACATCCCAAAGATAAGTATATGTCAAACATAACAAGAGTAAAGTAAGCTCTAAGACATACTATTCAATTAAAATACAAACCGACCAAATTTTAGCATCTAACTCCTTGCTAAATCAACCTTTTACACAAAAACCCTTTTGAAATATCTACATCCTACATACAACACAAAATATGATGACCGTTTAAGCTTGATACTAAATTGATAAGATAAGACAAACACCCCTTTTAAGAGTATCTAAGAAACATGTAGCAACACAGCGTAAAACAGAACAACAACAATACCTAGTACCGCCTAAGTAGCGCTAGAATTAAAATCTCGTAAACACACAAGGGGTCTTCGTATGATAACAATATGTATAAAAAACTAATTATGTAAAAGTAGGAGGACAGAATATATAAAATTGCGCATGGTCCCAATACATAAAGACAAATATCAAAAAGCCAAACTCAATAATGATTGATATAAATCATTCATACAAACATCCAACTGAAAAATATATAAAAATGCATTACCTTAAGGTACTTGAGCTTCAGAATTCCGTAAACTAGTCCATCAGAGAAGGTAGAGACATGAGCCACCTACAAAAGAAAAGATAAAGAATCATCAAACTGTAAAAGTCAGAGAAAGGCACAGAACATTTATTTTCAATATTAGAGTTGGCAGCTTGACTTATTCAGAAAAATGTAAGATCTCTTGATTTTTCAAACCATCATTATCACTTGCTAACTCGTAACCTAATACACATGCAATCTTACATGATCAAGAAAATTATAGCAATACAGATTGCAAGCAGAACCCTCAATCGACTAAATGACTAGCTGAGTTGTTTTGTTCAATTGAATAGAGTATTTTCAAAATCAAACTAGAAACTACAAGTGTTTGGACACACGATAGTATCTAACTAAACACCAAACCTCCATTTCATACCAACGACATACATCCCAAAGATAAGTACCGCCTAAGTAGCGCTAGAATTAAAATCTTGTAAACACACAAGCGGTCTTCGTAAGATAACAATATGTATAAAAAACTAATAAAGAATAAGTGTAACATACAAAATATTCAAAATCAGCTAAATCATCCATTTTTTAAATAAATAAAGAAACAAATGAAAAGGTGACAAGTCAGTTGATGTAGGGAAAGGTAAAAAAAAATCTTAATGAACATATACGAATCTGAGTCTACATTGTAATTATACTCTTGTTTTTTGGTTCCGTAATATATATGTCTTTCTAAAAAGAAGTATGCATATATAGGTGAGAAAGAAAAGAAAAAAGACATTAAAAGCACAAGTCGAGTGGTCATAAGCCTCGTCGAGCGGTCAAAAGCTAGGGGCCGACATTCTCTCTCTTTTCTCAAGGTATGGTAATTAATTGTGACATGTATCGCCGTATCGGTGTCGCAATCTAAGTAACCAACCACTCCTTTTATATTTTTTTCAATCGTATTGGCAATATACTAGTACCTCTCATGTTTCTCACCTATTTGTTTCATATTTACGTGTTTAATCAGGTCACTCTATCTTTTCAAGGAAACTTCACGAAATCAAGATAACAAGACTCGTTCCTTGAACCAGAAAGTGATCACAGCGGATACAAACATGGACACCGACATTAATGTTTGGATATAATATTTACAATTCTGATTAAGCTTCATTTTTCTTGGCATATAATTTTTTTGCCTTTCTTGAATTAGTTGGAGTGTTTGGATATAATATTTACAATTCTGACTAAGCTTCATTTTTCTTGGCATATAATTTTATTACCAAATCATGATTCTGATTGCTAAATTCGAAACAATGACTTTCATTATGGACACCGCGCGCCACCCTTGGTCTCAGTGTCTAATGCTACAAACACTTTCTGGTCTTAGGAAATACCTTTTGACCGAACAACACATTTTGTGGCACCTCAGGAACTCTTAACTATGACTGATAGGCCAAAGATTGTAGAAACATGTAGTAGGTACCAAATAAACCATTCTAGTATTACAAAAAGCGAACGAAGTATAATGGAATCAATGCAGTTGTGTATGTGACAGAAGGCGTTCTGCATTTGTCTAATAAGCATATAGTGTTATTTATAATTTCCTAATCATTAGTTATAAAAAACAGTAAACTAAGAGTTCGCTATAAACTGTTATGTGCAGATACTACCCTCTCTGCATGCTTTAACTTTGAATATCAAACTTATATTACCGTAACCATTTTTAGCTGTTCAAAAGGTTATTTGAATTTTATAGCTTAACAAAGTAGATTCCTTCCGTGGCTTTTACTCTATAGGGTGATGGGACCAAAGCAAAGATTTGTAGCTATCAACTAATAAGATTTACCCATAAAATAACTAGCAGCGTTGACACGAGTGATACATAGAAGTTATTTAAGTTATGTGTTCTCTTGTCTCATCTCAATGATTTCGATTTAGAATATGTTTTACTTTTTCATTACTGATTTTTGTAGAATTACATCTACTACTACCTTACTACGTGTGCACCATCTAAGGAGTTGCCGAAGCAAGCGAGAAACCGGCTCAAGTTTTTTTTCCGAACTAAGCCTCTAGCTGGTGGATTAGTTGAATTCTATTATATGTAATTGACTTATTGGTTATATTTCAATCATTTTGCAATGATACTTAGTTATTTCTTATATTTTTGGTATCATTTATGATGTATGACAATGAGAAGTAAAAGAAATGTTACATACCTTTAAATATCACTTGGAATGGATCATTTAAAGCTTTCATTTATTGTAAGTTTGAATAAAGAGGGTATAAAGAAAAAATGCAGGTAGGATTTAAAAAAAAATGCAGGATGTATAAAAGTGTGCAGGTGGGCCAAAAGTGGTAAAAATGATAATAGTGCGCGTAGAGCCCGGTATTATCTAAGAAAACAGAGATCTATGGGGTAGAATAGATCCCGGTTTTTTGGAAGGAAACATGGGTCTATGGGTTTACTCGAATAAAGCGTTGTTCCATACTTAGAAACATGGTTGTATAGCTTTCAATAAGAAAAAGAATCCCTTTAGACCCTGTTTTTCACTAATAAGGAGCTTTGTTAAGGGGGCTTTATACTCATTTGTGTAGTAGTGAACAACATGTGGTTATGTTTCGGTCGAGAAAGATAGATACAGATCCATGTTGGAATAATTGTACGTGTAGATAAGTATAAGTATAAGAAGACATGCGTCGCAAGCCATAGGGCGCCCTATATCGCCACCCGGCACCTCACACTGTGTTATAGCCCTTTGCATCATCCTGGCTTAGCCGCCTTTTCTAGCTAATTCTTTTATATGTGACAGTAGAATTTTGGTTTGAAAACAGGAGTCGTTGGACTTGGACCCTCTAATATAGCGCAGTTTCTTTTTTTTTAGAAAAAAAAACCTTTTTTACCCGGCAAAGTAATAAATCTAGACGTGTGAAATGAGTGTGAGGTAAACTTAAGACATTCAAGTAGCTACCACGTTGCGATTACAAATATTAAGTTCTCAAATAGTACAGGACGTGTGAAATACGTGTGACGTAAAAAAACAAATGAGCAGAAACAACCAATTTAAATTGCAAGCATACTGCATGGGATTATAAATGTATTTCCGTTACCCTTCTAATTAGAAAAATGAAGAAGAAAACAAAGAAAAATATGAAAAGTGATGTTGAAACATGCATGAATTGACTCAAGCAAATTATATCACATTATTCGTACGATTCTCTAGCTAAAGGGCTTGTATAAATAATATAATGTACCATAAACTTAAATCACACATTGAAAAGCAACAACTATATCTTGTTTCTTAGCTTAAGAGTAGCTTTAGGCCATGGCACCCGTTCACACCAAACCTTCTTCACATGCCACCTACGATATGGAGACAACGGTGAAGTGGTTTGGATCACTAAGAGATTGTGTCAAGAACCATGGGGTAGTTGACGCAACTTTGAGAGCGGTTTTGTTTGCAACTACAAATGTTGCGCTCATCGCTATGGTAACCTCTAAGGAAACGAAGATGATACCCATTTCGCCCACTATGAAAGTACCATTGGATGCAAGTTTCGATCAGTCTCCAGCTTACATGTAAGTACACTACTTTAGTGGTTGTAACAAAATGACTCACTTCAGCATAAACTAATTAGCTAATACCACATGTTTTAGGCACAATGTTGGGTACGGGTTTAAGTATCCCGATCAGTTCTCATCTTTTTAGCCTCGAATTATACAGTTATACATACTTGGTCCATGTTGGGACTTGAATTGGTTGAACCAATAATGTACATTTTAGTCTTCCGAATATGAACTTAAGTTTTTTTCTTTTATATAATGCAGATACTATGTATCAGCAATCGCGGTCGCTTGCTTGTATAGCATCATCACTTGCGTGTCATCAGTTTTAGCACTGATGAACAAAGGAGGAAACATCATGAAGATGCAGTTCTATCTCGAAATACTAGATTCAGTAAGCCTTATACCCTACTTATAAAGTCGATCTTGGCCATTAGTTTGTTAGTACCTCAATTTTCAAGGCGATGAGGTTGCGCTCCAATAAAGAAAATAGACAAATGCAGCTTTTCAGATATTTCAAAACTTTTTCGTGTTTAAGAAGGTCTAGTGTGAACATTATTATAGTGTAAGACCACTAAGATTCACAGAACAGTCCTTATAGAAAGGCGTTGTCAGTCTACTTACTGAGGCGCTATATGCAATCAATATATCCAAGTTTATTCAAGCAAGTCCTAACTATGAGAAACCAATGCATTAACTTACAACTAACGTGTATGGTCTTTGCAGCTGTTTTTTGGTATTGTGTCTTCGGCCACGGGAGCAGCCGCAGCGGTTGGATACATAGCAGTCAAAGGGTACTCTCATTCAAGATGGAACAAGTTCTGCAATATATATCATTCCTTCTGTCATCAGATGGAAGTCTCGGTTTTCATGTCACTCATATCTACCTTAGCACTTCTATTGCTCGTTTGTCATTCCTTTTACAGGAATAAAATCGCGAGGAAGTAGTTGGCCAAGCACGAATTTATCATCCAATAAGTATGTTGCAATGTACCATTACATTTCCATTTTTGTGTTGAAATGTATACGACACTTTTGATAATGGAGTGTTTTTCCTTTATATCTACAAGAAACACATTATATGATTCATGTCGTTCGTTAGAAATTACGGATTTCATCCATTTTTCAATTTTGTAACAAATTCGGTCCCTGATTTTAACATGTATCAGATTCATTCCATTTTTGTCTAAAAAAAGTATGTGAAAGGACAAAAATACCCCTACCTTCTACTTTATATTTTTTTTGCGAAGGTATTTTGGTCATTTCATGTCAAAATGGACTGAATCCAAATGTCAAAACCACAAGGACCGAAATTGTTACGAAATTAAAAAATAGACCGAATCCGTAATTTCGAGCAAATCACATAGAGACCAATTTTGTAGTTAACTCAATCCTTTTACTCCAAACACACCGAAACTACCCGCCAACCCATTAAGTGATTAAGTAAGACTGTAAATCACATACGGAATACACTGACTCAATTCTGAGCAAATATTATCTCAACTAATCCTGCGAACTAATATATACACTAACAATTTCTACCTTAATGACAATAAAAGTTACCCCAAAACAGAGAATTTTCATATGGTACTTCAATTTCTAGAATCACCTTTGTGAATGCGTCCTTATCTTCCTTATTAATCTCTTTTGATTCAACGATCTCATGATGAAGGGATACTCTGATTGGTGCCAATTGATGAATTGATATGTTAAAAAACGTGCCAATTGATGTTAAAGAAAAAGAGAAAGAATTCGCTTGATTGGAAATTTTATTGTCGTTTATGTTCAATGTTTGTCTCTTTGACGTGGCCGCTTGATTGAGTTCCTCCATTGGAACTTTGAACAATATTGATTAATTCGATTTATGATATGATAATGCTCTTTCCTTTATTGTTCGTTTGCCTTCTACTATCTCGTAATAAATAAGTTTAACAGAAAAAAAAGATAGTAGTATATTTGATGTTGGAATTTATTAATCAAATATATATTAGAATAATATTGCACAAGTAAAACACAACAAAATGGAAAAAAATTAACATAAATAAATGGGGAAATCGAACATACATACTAGCAATCAAGTTATGAAAGCACTCGAGAGAAATCTTCGAGAACGTGCACAATCGCGTGCACCACCATAAGATTCAACTAAGTTTTCAAAATAGAAGACCTCTACGTATATCTACACCATACGATATACAATATCCTTCGGATGCTAGTGTCCAAATCGAACACGGAAGATTAAATTAGAAGGCCAAAAATTTAATCTGAATCCATGGGGTTCCTCGTAAATTCGGCCATAAAGAGGGCAAGACTCTATTAATGCAGCTTAGAAAAGAATGAGAAAGAAAACCCATTCTTATATTAGAAGAGCCTAAGGTTTGGGCTTCTTTCTCAACAAGTCAAAAATCCCAACGCTAACACCGGCTGAACCAACTCAACATCCTCTTTTGAGTTGATTTTTGACTCCTTTGGTCCATCTACGTGAACTTAAATATTATGTAATTACATTAATTACCCTAATAATTAATATTATTCTAGTTAATTTCACACAAGTGACAAATTAACCGTTAAAATTAATCATCATATATGATAACTATACAATTATATTATTTCATACATACTTAATAAAGGATATCTAAGTGTATAAGTGTGTGATCCCATAGGCCTTGTATTTCTAGCCGTATAAGTATATGACTTGAGCATATCCCAACAGCTCACACTTGCGAAAGTTGGTGTTATATGATATCATATACAAACCTTGACGAATAGTCTAACAACATCATTAATGCTCCCATGAATACACGAGTATAGTATCAAATATGTATATCAGTCTATATATGCCTTGGTACTTTTAAACTATCCCTTTGTTCTGATACGGGTTAAATATGAATATGGATCAATAGTTATTTAATAATTTAACCATTTTTTTCTCCTATCGGTATTGATCTAGATTACCAACTCTATGATAATCATCTTAACTAAATTTTGGGTACGACTGCACAAACATCTGATCAACCTACGAGGGGCCCAGTATGTATCAACTTCCTTCTCCGTGGAGGAACAAATCTCATTTTAATTACAAGTGTGAAATTTCAAGACATCTCTACTAGAAATAAATTTTATGATACCTATATGGTTAACATAACAGTTATTCACAAGCAAGAAATGCTATCCACGCATATAAGACACACTTGTATCTCAAAGGCTAAGGATAAGGTAACATTTTTCTTTCGTGTAATGCACTTAATAATGTTGATCCATAAAGTGATCTACACGGGTGGGTATCCAATTATGCACTTGTATTGAATAATAATATAAGTCAAGAAGAATCATCTTTATGTAATCAATATATTACAACAAACCCTCACATGTGTCTTATATTAATAATATTCTTATATTATTAAGCGACAATGGATTTTATTTAAAAATAAAATAAGTCATTTAGAACACAAAAGTAGTATATAAATGAAAATGATCATACCATGTATATCTATGTCATTTGTTTTAATGCAACTACTTATAGTTTCTTCATCCAAATACAAAATAAGACTAGTGCATCAGTGGTGGAGCTAGAAAATTCGACTCGAGGGGTGACACTTTGTTATTTTTTATAAACTACGTCACAAAGTTGGTTTTAAGGGGGTCAAATTTTAAAAAATACAAATATTTTCGAAAATTTACACTACTATCTTTTCGCTAGCGGGGTCACATGGCCCTTGTGACCCCCTTTGTCTCCGCCACTGTAGTGCATGATAATCCTAGCTTAGATTCTAATTTTTTATTCATAACAATCACAATTGTTGATAAAATGCATATAACAAACCAACTAGGTATTGATCTTGTCGAACTTTGAGAGTAGCTATTTTAAAATTTCACTTAAAGTGAGAATGTTTGAATAATATGATGATATAAGCTCAATTTTAAGTATCACTTATATTAGTCTAATTACACTACTTTACGTAACATGTATGTTATAAACAAATATCAATCGTAGATAGTCATTTCATAATTCCTTAAAACTGCAAAGTATTTTTTTTAATGTGTTATACAACTATGTTTTTTAAACTAAGCACATGAAGTCAGCAATGCCATCTTAAAAGGAAACATGCGTTGACTAATCTTGACTATCATCTCAATCAAACCCACGCAATTTGTGTACAACAACCATCACTACAAGAAAAAACACCTATAGTGACAAACCAGCTTTTGTCACTAGCAGTGCTAAAAATTCGTCACTAGTCAGTCAGTGACCAAATTTAAAGTCGTCACCAGTCGTCACTATAGCTGCGTCACTAAATTTTTTGTGATAAATTATAAGTGGTCACTGACCTGTGACGAAAATAGTCGTCATTATTTTACCCTGTCAGTGACGGATAATTTCGTCACAAATCCTAGAGTGACGGAAAAGTCGTCAATGTTTTTACAAAAAGTGACGAAAAAGTCGTCACAGGCAGTTGCATTAGAGACCAAATAAACTGGTCACTAATTCTAAACATATAGCAAAAAAAATATGAGCAATTTGACTGCATAATGCTTTTGCAAACAAACTAAATTATCGAAATTCATAGGAATAGAATTACAACATTATTTACAATAAGTAAACAAACTGAGGCAAAAGATCGTGAATCCTCATAAAACAAGACAAATCAACGAATGTGCAACTTATACTGTCGATTTCTGTGTCGGTTTCCTAACTGCGATACACATATCACTCTGTGGACACTTTATTTCAAAATTGGAGTTTTCCTGGAATCACAAAGTGTGTCATTAGGTTTATGGGTTTAAGAGAGGAACAGAACTAGGTGATATATTACCTCAGGTTTCTTGTCTTCAAGGTCATCAATGAACTCCTTGTCATCCCAATCTTCCGGCTGACATCAATTTGAAATCGATTACAAGGGACTCTCGTAACACAACATAAACAAACTTATAACGACTTAACAAGTCTCATATTGCAGGTCAAGTATGTTCAGGGCCTAGTTCATGGCCCAACATACAACGACTTAACAAGTCTCACTGTCTCAGTCTACACCAGTCCCATAGCCACTTACATTCATTTTCTAAACACATGACTTTACTGGACACCCTACAGTGCAGTTATACAAACATATATTGGACCCAAGATGATCAGAATCAAGGACATAATTTAACAAGATATAAACGATTGCAGTTAATACAAAACGTACCTCAAAACATAAACATCTTCGCTGCTATTCAGCTTGCCCGCACTATACTCTAAAAGAGAATATAAAATCATGACAGTAGATCATAACATTAAATCAGATGCAATTTAGACGTAAGACACAAAAAAGAGAAGCAAATCCAACCAACAAGTTTTGATTTTACAATTTAAATTTTAATGTAATTTCCAGAAGTCCGGAAAGGCATATAACTCGAACATGAAAAAGTGAAGTCATGGAAGAACACCTACCACATACATGCAGTCGTTGATAAGAAAATCTTCAAGCTTGTGGACATTCACAACATCCAACTCTTACATCAGCACGTCATATGGGAGTACCTGAACCGCTGAACGTACACAACATTGGATATCAAGGACGAAATAATGAAACATTAAAAGATAACAAAATGATGTGCTTCATTAAATCATTTGGACCACTGCGTATAAAACCACGGATAACTTCTGCAAATGCAGACCTGCGAGATCTGGGCCCTTGTTCCCTCAATAGGATGAGGAAATTCAATCTTACATTTAGTAGGTACTAATGATACTAAAGGCTACAATAATGTGTGAGATACCTTTTTGAAATGCATCACGAAACAAATACGAGTAGTTTACCTTATTAGATGCTCTTCTCAAACCGTTTGATCTGATCCATCTTTAGACAAACTATCACTATCTGGTCTGCATATATGACACACCAAAAAACCATTAATATCCACACAAGAAAACATCAGTACATAAATAGTAACTTCACCATAATAAACTATGCAACCAATTACCGCTTGAAGAGGAGTCGCTACTTGAACTGCTTGAGCTACCGGCATTATCTCCTCTATTCTCACATTGATTGACTTCGGAAGCAGCAGAACCCTGCTCATCTTATTGATTGGTGCTATCAGCTGAAGTCAAAAGCAACTTTCAGTGCACAAACACATATTGCTGATAGCATGGTGATCAAGCAGATACCACAATAGTATAAAAGCAGTGTACCTTGTATTTTCCTCAAGAAAATTAGAAACACAGGTTCCAACATTCTGATGTTGGTCGGCGTCCAATTCCCATAATGCTGGTCAACCAACTTGTGGCTAATAGTGACCCACAAACCTGCTCAAGCAATGATCCAATTGATAATTAGATACTATGATCCAATAAATGCAACTTGTCTCCGATTATAATCAGCCCAATGAGTGGCACAATTTACAAAATATTGAAATGCTCAAATAAAGGAGTTACTTATCTTTTTCGTAAATGATAAATAAGAAATGAATTTATTATTTGTAATTCGTCATTTATCTTTTACGTAGAAGTCGTTTTATTATTTTCGTCATTCAAAATTTTCTTAAGTACACACTCAAATAAAGGAGTTACTATGTTTTTGAAAGGCGCTATTTTTTGCACACTATACCACTAAGATTGAGGTACCTAAGACTTGATAAACAAAAAACAAAGCTATATATGTATGTATACAATTGTAAGTTGTTAAATGTGAAGTACATGTAAGTGAATAACAAACTTACTCAAGAAGTAGCGAATATTCATCGAACGAGCAACAAAGAATGTGCAACATGTACTGTCGATTCCTGTGTTGGTTGCCTAACTGCGATGCATAACACTATAGTTGCTTTTAACTTCTATAATGCTGTTACTTTACCTGCATATAAGGACAACAGCAGTCGAATGTCAGATGTCATCACATGATGTGCTTAACTCAAAATCAAAATGTAATGACAAGATGTTTGACATAATCAAGATATACAACCTACGGTAATGATAGTATTTTGTACCTGTAAAGATGCTACAAAAACCATAAGAACTTCCCATTCATCAAGAAGAGCTCTTCCCTGTGCCGTTACAGTAGCAAGTTAATTATAACATATAAAAGAAGTCACTGAGAAAAGCGTGTGATCATGTGTACAAGTTGCTAATGCTAGAAAAACGATGCATCACCTTTTGTATCATATCAACCATCTGATCCATATGTTCTAAAACATAGCGTTGCTTATCAGGACGCAAGCACAAGCACTCGAGATCATCCATATCTTTCACAAACTCCCAGCAAGACCGAACACTTAGAGCTAATGGGATATGAAGCTGGTCACTGTCAAGTACGCGAATACACTCCAGTATTTGCATATCTATAATATATAATTAACTTTTAGGACATACATCTATAATATATAATTAACTTTTAGGACATACCGGTGGGATTGCTGCTTGAAGGGCAAGCTCAGCTACAGCTAAGGCAGTCAACACATTTACAACATCATTCTGAAATGGGATTGCACTACAGCAAATAATTAAACTAGACACGTAATGAAATAATCTTTGGTACTGATAATGGAACTTGCTAGCGTTGTATATTGCTATTGTTACCTCTAATTTTATATAGCGCTAATGACCTACTGCTATGCTTATATAATGAAACTTCCATTGATGCTACTGTTAAACTATAAGATACTTGTTAAGCTTCTATAATTAAACTTACTACTATTATATCCTACTTTTAATCTTCTATACATAAAAGACCAAGTAAGATAAGCAATTACAATTTAATGAACAAAAGGTAACATACTAAGTTTCACAGTATAATGCAGTCACGCACATATGCATAAATAGGACCTGGGAACCTATTGGCCCATCGAGGCACATATTGGTCTTTATACATCCAGCCACATTATTCATGTACAAACATGGATCTGTAATTACAACATGTTTTCTGTGAGTCTCTAATAGTTGCGAAGTGGAACTTACAAAGGTTTAACTTTCACCGGCAATAACACGAACAACTGCTATATTACCTTAAGAGATTGATGTGTGGCAACAAAATTTCGAGTTCATGTGAAGTATTAGTAAATAAAGTGTTGTTTAACAAATAACATCATATGTTATCCCCAAAATTGGTTTCAGACTCACCAGATTTACGCAGAACGGCATTCACTATCTCAACTTTGGACTGATAATCATGTGCTTTTTCTCTGCGCTGCTTAAAGCATCCAGGAAATCTGCTTTGACCTGTGATGGCAATACTTATTTCATTCAGTAGATATAAAGCAGTAAGAGGGTATTTAAGATGACTTACTATAAGCATATATAAGCATACTGAAGTGTTTGAATAATGAAATGGCTTTGCTTATCTGCTTTTTGAGGAGCAAAATAAGCAGTTTTCAACAAGCAGGTCTGGAGAAGCTTATTTTAAAGTTCTTAGATCCCTGTGTCTAAACTATGCAACTTAAATATATGCAAATAGAGTTGCTCATTATTTCTTAATCTACTAATTGCATACCTTTTACATCTTATACAGTATAAGCAAATCCAAGCACTAATCTTGATTGTTATATTTTATCTTTTTAATGCATAAGCAAATATAAACACCAATCTCTATATTGTTATATTCTAGATATTTAATGCTTCTGTTTATACACAGAAACTATTAGCGATCCCAAACACTGTCATTATCATCAACCTCACATAATCATTTTCATTCTCTCCACTTCTTTATTTAGAGTTGCAAAACAATAAGTTTGAAGGAGTGATACTAGATTTTGAGTAGAGAGGCTTGATTTTATGATCTCTGGTTGCTCACCAAGAGCTGCTTGAAGTCTCCAAACCTGATGGACAAAATACAATCAAAGATCAAAGAACAAGGCATAAAACTGAACCTGCGCAAAAGACGAATTGCAGTAAATCCGTGCTTGTTCTTCTCGGCTTCTTTCATCAGATTACCACCAACCAAGAAACCTACTTAAAATTACATACAAAGAACATAAGTAATCTTTTATATGCTATCTGTATCACAAAGAGAGAGTATGTCTAATTACCTAGATCCACGATGCAAAAAACCAAATGAATCACGACCTCTAGCAGCATATGCAAAGTATCTTCATGTACCTGCCACAGTACGTAGTAAACACATAGCTTTAGATGGGTGAACACTATATGCAGCAACAAAGAAACCATAGAGGTTGCTATTCAGAAATTCTCAAAAAAAGAAGATAAGCCCAGATGTCCTGAGCATGATAGACACTAATTGTAGAACACCCTTAATGCAGAATCGCATAACGTCACTCAATGCAGAAAAAACTACAGTATTAAACCATTGATATGTTAACCAGTAGTTTTTCAATACATGGTTTTTAAATCTCTGAACAAAACGCCCACTTATAGTTTTTGAAATCATACAACATACTTTATTTATAGAATAAAGTATTTTGGGTCAAGTTGGCATGTTTTGACCAATCTCCTGTAAAAGTAAACTCTAATGTCTGTTTGAACTTAAGTTCACATACTCTCTTTGCCTGATGTGTTAAAAGGGACGAATTCGTAAATATAGCAGCAGGGGCGAATGAGGAGGTACATTTACATTCATATATAGAGGTATAATTTGCAAGTAAAAACCAGAAAAAAGTGACATCACCCATGGTGGTGTTTATTCACGGTTTCCCATAAATATGGTACAGCTGGCGATCTCTTTTTTTGAAGTGACTTCGGCTTCTGTTACACCAGCAAGCAAAATGCCACCGTTAGCCATTTCCATTATCTGAATAGGCGCCCGAGACGGCCATGTATCCTTTCCATTACAATCCCTTTCGAATAAACTGTCGAACTCGACTCTATTAAATCAAATACTTCCTCCAAAAACATCTGAAACACACAAACATACATCATCTCAACAAGCACAAATTTAACAATTAGGCGATAAATGCAATACTTATAAACCAACAACAAACACTGCTTATCTAGGGGGAGTTTATTCGATTAGCTTATGTGGTGTCGGCTTAAGTTACATAAGCTCGTTCTTTCATGCTTATTTTAAAACTTATATGCTTATATACACTTATTATGTCATAATAAGCTTATATTAGTAACTTTTAAAATAAGCTTATAAACACAAGCGGAAACCACATAATCTAATTAAACCCATAAACTAGGCTTAACAAACAGCCCCAAAAACAATGACTAAATGTCCATAAGCTAAAACAGTAGCTTATGTTTCATAAGCTTGTTTTTAGGCTAATTTTGAAAATTATAAGTTTACATAAAGCTTATTATGCCATAACAAACTTATACACCAACCATAAGTTTCAAAATAAGCCTAAAAAGAAGCCTACAAAAAACAAGCTTAAACAAACACCCCCTAATCCAAAAAAACAACAACTACCTGTCCATAAGCTAACACAGTCCCATTATATCCACGAAACAGCGCATCAACAAGCGGCGCGACACAATCATAAAAAATCCTACTAGACGTACACCCCGTGCTACCATACACATAATCAACAGTAAACGAATGCGCACCAATTTGCGCCTAATCAATTAATATAATAGTAATTAAATAATAAGTAGGGTTAAAACGTAAAATCAGTACTAAAATTAGGGTTAGGGTTTATATCTGAGGTTCACCAGGACTGACGCTGATACAATCGGAGTATCTTTGACGAGTAGATCTGGCGTAACTCGTGCTGCGGTGAAGCCGTCGGAGTATGCGGCGGTTGGTGGTGGAAGTTGCTGTGGTTTACCGGTGAAGCCGTCGGAGTATGCGGCGGTTGGTGGTTGAAGTTGTCGGAGTATGCGGCGGTTGGTGGTGAAGTAGAGAGATGAGAGCATGAAGAAGAAGAACTAAAAAGTCATAATCGTTTATTTAGATCTGGTGTTTTGTTCAACTAAACTGGGCTGGGTTTTTTTCATCTAAATTGGGCTTTCTTTTGGCCCAATTATATATTTCTGTGTCATTTGTTGGTCAAGTTATAAAATGAAAATATTTTTAAGTTTTTTGATATATAAGTTTTTTTTCTTTTTATATATGCTAAAGGAAGAATGGCTGGAAAAAATTTTTTACAACCTAACAAATTTTTTCCTAATGCATGTATTTTTACGTGTAACGTATGATATTGTTTACAAACTGTGAATTTGCAAGTTTTAGTAACTATATATGTAAATGTATTTATTTTTAATCATTTTATAAAATTGGCAAAAATAGTGATCAAATTTTCGTCACTAGTCGTTTAATGACCAAATATTTCGTCATTGCTTTTGAACAAAAATACAATAAACGTAATTTAGTGACTACATAGTGACCACTTATAAGTTTCGTCACTGACTTCGTACTAGTGACGAAAAATAATGACCAAAAATTCATATCGTCATTATTTAGTGACGAAATAAAAAAATGGTCACTCAATTTTCGTCACTAAAGCCCTTTTTTCTTGTAGTGTAGCAAGCAACCCTAAGCTCTCGTTTCATATCTCCTCCATAAAAAAGAAACATTTCTTTGGTATGCCTAAGATACCTTAAAATGTTCTTAACAACAGTCCAGTGAGAATCACCAGGGTTTTGCTAAAATCAGCTTATCATGTTCTGTGAGAACGCAACATCTGGTCTAGTGCATCTAACAACATACATGATTGATCCTACTGTCAGAGCATAGGGAACTCTCTGCATGCATTTTACCTCAGCAGGGGCAAATGCTCCTTGAGACTTAGATAATTTTGAATCAGTTTGCATGGGAATAAAGCCACGTTTGGAATTATTCATGTTATACTTCTTCAAAATCTTTTCTATGTATGCACCTTGATCTATCTCGGTAGATCTTGATTCCAAGAATCTATGCAGTCTCTCCTAGATCCTTCATAGCAAAACACCGTCCAAGGTAAGATTTTACACTTTTCAATGTTGGAATGTCTTTTCCCATGATTAATATGTCATTGGCATACAAGATTAGGAACACTACATTACTCCCACTAGCTTTGATATATACACATGGCTCATCGGGATTCTGAGTAAAACCAAAGTTCTTGATTTCATCACCAAATCTCTTATTCCATTGTCTTGATGCTTGCTTAAGTCCATAAATAGATCTCTGGAGCTTGCATACACGGTTTGGATATTTAAGATTGAAAAAACCTTTAGGTTGCTTCATATAGACTTCTGCATAAAGATGTCCATTGAGGAAAGCAGTTTTAACATCCATTTGCCAAATCTCATAGTCATAGAACGCTGCTATGGCTAAGAGAATCCTTATAGCTTTGATATCTGCAACAAGAGAGAAGGTTTTCTCATAATCAACACCATAGGTTTGAGTGAAGCCCCTCACTACATATCGAGCTTTAAAGGTGTGTACTTTTCCATCCATGTTGGTCTTCTTCTTGTATAACCACTTGCCGCTAACGGTTTTAGCGTTAGCAGGAAGGTCAACTAAGATCCAGACATCATTGTCTTTCATAGATTTCATCTCCATATTCATAGCATCCAACCATTTTTTATATTCAGGATCTGTTAATGCAGCTTTGTAGTTAGTAGGTTCACCATGATCCTCTAACTCATGTTCCTCAGCGTTAATGTATAAACACATACGGTCAGTAACACGCCTAGTCCTTGCAGACTTACGAATGGGAGTAATATCACTTATAGGTTCATCAATTTCTTGATCATCCTCTTCATGATCGCTAGTGTTTTCAAAAGAATGTATATCTTCATCTTGAATTACTTCAAGATCTTCTAAACTCTCACTTGCTTCTTGATTCATAAGATTGCTCTCTAGGAATTCAGCATTCCGAACAACAATATCTTTGTTCTCGGGTGGGTAATAGAAGGAGTAACCCATTGTTTCCTTTGGGTATCCTACACAGATACACTTAATCGATCTAGGTTCAAGTTTGTCAGTTTTATTAAGTGTATCACGCTTAACAAGAGCCTCACATCCCTAGACCTTTAAGTAAGGCAACTTAGGGGCTTGCCCATGCCATACTTCGTATGGAGTCTTTTCAACCTTATTAGTTGGAACCATATTGAGAATGCGTGTAGTAGACTCAAGAGCATAATCCCAAAAGGACTTTAGAAGAGTTGTTTGTGCCATCATAGAGCGAACCATATCCATTAGGGTTCTATTTCTCCTCTTAGACACACCAGTGTGTTGTGGTATATATGGAGGACTTCTATGGGCAATAATCACATGCTCTTTTAGATGATCCAAAAACTCATAACTCATAAATTCACCTCCGCGATCAGAACGTAGTGCCTTTATGGTTTTACCGAGTTTATTTTCTACTTCCTTTTGAAACACTTTATATGTTTCAAACACTTCGTGTTTATGCTTTAGCAAGTAATCATAACCATAACGACTAACATCGTCAGTGAAAGTGACGAATTAACTTGCACCTTGCCTTGACACAGTTCTAAATGGGCCACATACATTGGTGTGTATAAGTCCAAGCAGATCTTTGGCCCTCTCTACTTGATGTGAATAAGGTTTACATGTCATCTTTCCAGATAAACAAGAAACACACTTGTCAAAGGAATCGTTATCGTTTGACTTAAGCTATCCATCAATTTGCAATTGCTTAATGCGCTTTTTGCTTATGTGGCCAAGGGTACAATGCCATAAGAGTGTAGAGTCCAAGTTAGACTTGGCCCTTTTGTTACTTACAACATAAATAGAACTA
This sequence comes from Glebionis coronaria, assembly GCA_025667525.1. Lineage (NCBI taxonomy): Eukaryota > Viridiplantae > Streptophyta > Magnoliopsida > Asterales > Asteraceae > Glebionis > Glebionis coronaria. Next base: position 8,324,999 of record CM046878.1, on the reverse strand, counting down.
TCGTTTTCATTAGAGTCACACATATCAATTTCATATATACCATCACGAGGAATAGCACAAAAATAAAAAATATTATCTTTAGAAACTGAAATTATTGCATTATTCTCAATACGGTTAACAAAACCATCGTCATACAAACGAAAAACTGAAACAATCACTCTAGAAATAGAAGGTGCGTAATGAAAATTATTCAAAATGACTACTAGCCCACTAGGGAGAATTAATTGAAAAAAACACCAAAGGCTTCGAAAGCTGCACGATGACCATTACCCACGTACAGGTTCAAAGCTCCTGGCTTCAACTTCCTACTTATCCTTAGTCCCTGAGTAGTATTACAGATGTGAGTACCACAACCAATGTCAAAAATCCAGGGTTTATTAGGAAAAGTAAAGACTTCTATAGTGAAAATACCTGAAGTGCTAGCTCCTTGAGATAGCTTCTTCTTCTTCCACAACTCAACGAGATATTCTGGATTGTTTCTCTTCCAATGACCAATGTCACCGCATTGGTGACAAGTGGCGTCCTTAGCAGGATTATCTCTCTTTGGTGGAGGGGGAATCATAGCTCTAGGAGTAAAGTTTGTTACTTTTTTTCCCTTTGCCTTGATTATTACCCTTCGCAACATTAGACAGTTTAGCCTTATTCTTTTGTATCCTTCCTGTCCTAATAGCATCGATGGTATTAGCAGTAGCAGGTGCAATCTTCTTTGGTAACGTTTTCTCATTTAGCTTTAGCATGGCATGCAACTTCGGTATTGTCTGTAAGACCCGTGAATGTGCCTTATGATGCTATTGCAATTTTCTTTTTGACTGGACTCATCCGAGAATCATGTCAAATATTCTTATTTTATCATGGATTGGCTGATTAGCAAGCATGGGTTAACTTGATTGAACTTATTTACCTGGCATGGTTTGGCTATTTTGCAAACATGTCGTAATGTGGTTGTATGTGTTTTATAGTGGCTCTTGTGTTTGATTGGATTGCGATGTTTTTGAGAGTTATGTATACACCAAATGATTTTTGTATCAATGAATTCGTTTTTTCTGACGAAATAGGTTTGTATGTACGTAATATTGCAATCAGGTTATTTTGTACGACTAGTATTAATTACTTCGTCTGGTATATTATGAACGTTTTCTATAGGGTTATGTGCGACCCGTGCGATTTTATTTTGTGAATAATTATTTTTATGAGACGATGAAACTAAGTGAAAGGACGATTCGAACGTTGGAAGACGTGCTCCGAGCGTGTGTGATTGATTCTGATAGCTGTTGAAACCGACACTTGCCGTGGTAGTATCTTTGTACAACGACATTTACCGTGTTAGCATTAAAGCTGTAGCATTTGAGGAATTATGTTGATAAAATGTAGATCGCCAGTTGGATAGGATGAAGTAGGAAAAAGTACCTTCATCTTTCTAGTAGTACGAAATGCGAGTATAAGAACCGGAGAGCGCCAGGACGTCGCTCCCTTAAGGAGGGGAGGATGTAAGACCCGTGAATATGCCGTATGATGCTAAGTTATTGTCTCAAGAGTTGTTCAGTATGAGCATCTCTCTTAAGTTGCGACTCACTTGTGGATGTGATATCCCGAGCCCAACGTCATTTATTTAATCCTATTTTACGAATATTTTTGAAATTTTTAAGAAATTTCGTTTGTTATATATTTGACGGTTTAAGTTGAAACCAACGTTTAAGGTCGTAATTTTAACATTTGACGATTTAAGAAGAACCGATGACGACTATGATACCGACGGATGCCCAAAATTTACCTTTTATTATCGATTGATCGATATTTGAGTTTTTCGGGATTTTATTTTTATTACGTGTTAAGTCGAGTCGGAACCATGTGTATATTCGTTTTGTGTGCGTTTGAACCATTTAAAAGTATTTTCAAGTGTTTGGGGCGAAACCAGACTCCCGTAAATTTTTAAAACCAGCTACTAGTCACAATCCCGCTCTTTAAAAATAGATTTGCCACTAAGGCTAAAAGAAAACCAAAATGACCAAACAAGCCCCTCCCATTTTTTTTAATACACAAACACAAAAACACACACACAAACACACACTCAAAAATCAAACCCCCTCCCCCCTCTCTCTTTGAAACCCACGGCCAAAACCCAAAACCACCACCACCACCATTTTCTTGGGTTTTTGGAAAAAGTAAGCAAAGACCACCTCCTATTTCATTATTGTAAGTCATTCTATCCATTAAAATCAAACATGCAACAACTTGATTTTTCCAAGAATCAAAGATTTTTCAAAAATGTGGTTTGATGTAATTAAATCATTAATTCGTTTAATTGGTGATTGGGTAATGTTAAATAATCTATAAAACAAGATGGGGTTTATTATTTTTGTGTTCTACAGCCCCTAAACCTACGAATTTATGGGGGTTTTGTGGGTTGATGGTGTTTTATGATTTTGCTTGTGGGTTTGTGTTTAGATATTTTAGGTGTGTTTGAATTAGTTAAACATGTTGCATGCTTGATTTGGTAAATGGGTTTTTGAGTGCATTTGATATCCTAGGTGTTAGGGACTGATTAAGGTGTTTAGGAATGGTCATGAGTGGTTAAGTTATGGCTAGGTGTCGTTAGAATGGATTGGAAACAAGTTTTGGAATGATTTTGGAAGGGTGATTTTAGACCAGATTGTTCAAGCATGTTTTTCGTGGGTTTAACTTGGTAAGCTGGCCATAAACATGGGATATAGTTGTAGAGCTTTGTCTTAGCTTCGTTTTGGTATAAGGTAGAGCTTACGACTCCAAACGAGTCAAAAGTTATGATATTTTGAAAGTTCGTGTACCGGGAGATGAGAATCAACACAATCCGAAATTGTGTTTGGTTTTGGGTCAAATCCCGGGGACCATAGATAGAGTTTGGTAAATGATTGAAAGTTGATTTTTGGTTTCAAACCTGCATTTGTGAGTCTAATTTTAGACTTAGGTGTCGGATTGGTCAATGGTGTATTTTAAATGGGTCAACCAAGTCTAACATGGTCAACGTGCAAAATCAGTCTTAAAAGTGTATGTTTAGAAATGTGATGTGTAACGAGTCATAGAAGTGAAAACTTTTCATGGGATTAAATATGGGTTTTATACAGGTCATGAGGTATGTTTTTAAATTTTCTTGAATTTTATACAAGTGCTTAAGTCGTAGAAAATAGCCCGTACTTTTGGTAAGTACCGACAAATTTATAAAACCAGAACCAACTTTAATTTCGTAGATAAATGGTATAAGTCTAGTAGCATTTACTTGTTTGGATTTGGCGTGAGTTTCATAAGCATTAAGTACTTTCATATGCGTGTGTTTAGTACAATAATGTACGCGGAGTATTGATTTGGTTTCCGTACCTTGATTTTTAGGTCAAGTGTTTGATTTTCCCGGGCATCCACATCGTCGGTGATATTTCTCGTTACGTCTTTGCTAGAACCACTACTACTACGCCAGGTGAGTCTATAGCCTCGCTCTTTACTTATTTCAACCGTTTTTACCTGCGAGGGGGATGCATGTTATTTAAATGAAAAGAACATAAGTCATGAATGATTGTTGGACCCGAATGTTGCCTTGAATTGTGTTGAGTACCTAGTTGTAAAAGTCCCTAAATTCGTGAACTATTAACTATTGTCTTGCCCTTGTGTGGGTTGGAGATAGCCGCTTATACAATTGATAGTACTATGGGGTTGATGACCCTATCCGAGACGAGAGCTAGTACGTTGAGTACCCTCTGCGGACGGATAACTTGTGATAAGAAATAAGGTATAATTACAACTAATGCCTTTAGAAGGGGCACTGGTTTCACTTAAATCATGCCGGTAAATGTACGCGGGTGATTGAGTTAACGGATTAGTGTCACGAGCTTAAACACAATTATTAGCTGTTGCTAAAGATAATATCCTTGAATAATAGATTGTGTATACGACAATGCTATTGAATGATCATGATTGGTTTTAATACTTATGTTCAACTTATGATTTGATAAACCTATAGATTCGCTCAACCTTTGTGTTGACGGTTTTAAGCATGTGTTTCAGGTAACCAAGATTGATAGCAGCGGAGCATGCGAGGATGGAAGTTGTTGTGGCTTGGTGGTCTACTTTGTTTTTCCTCCCTTTTAGCACTTAAATATTTATATTATGTCATGTGAACGAAAATGTACTTTTGGGTTGAGATTCAATGGGGACCAAAACGCGACTCTGTTTTGTATTATCTTTGGGGCTTGGAAAATAGTAGACTTTGTTGTTTTAAACAATCTTTAATTTATGTTTAAATTCCTACGTCTCTTTGAGTCGTTCAAAATAGCTTGTGTGCGATGATTACTGCATAGCACCCAAATGTTGTAGTTCCACTGCGCATAGCATTTGGTGGGGGTGTTATATTGTCTTCCCCGGGCCTTGCATATTGTAATCTTGCACGAACCTATCATAATCCTTGTTCAGTGAAACCAAAATTAGGGTGACTGCAAGTTTAGTTGATACGGGGTGACTGAGACGTTCCAAATTCTCTATGTAGCCCTTCATCTTTAAGACATAGGAGCTCACAGATTGTCCTTCCTCGTGTTTACATGCGTTAAAGGCACGTACAACATCAAGGAGTTCTTGATCAGCTTGTTCAGTAAACATAGTTTTCAACTCCTCCAGCATTGCCATGCACCATGACCCTCTATAGTTTTCTGGAGTTCAGGAGACATAGTCATAAGCATCAAACCAACAATTTCCCTAGACCTTTTAAGCCAAATGCCATGATCATATGGATTTGGTTCAGGGCCCTGGTGGCCAGGAGGGAGAAACGAGAGATCTTGAATAGGTTGCTCAAGGTACTTAAGCAAATCGTTTGTTTCGAGCGCTATCCTAAGAGCACGATACCAATCAACAAATTACTTTCAGTCAACTTCATCTTCTCAAGGAATGACTTAACAACCGAACTATTTAAGTTAGAGGTTGAATTATTCATCTACAAAATAAAGGTTCAACGATTAGTATTTTCGATAATTGCATTCTCAAAAGAATTAACTACCCAATTAATCATTATGAGACTAAGATCCTTTCTTGCACTCTCACTTAATATTAGAGGTCTGACCAATTAATAATAAGTAGGGAAAGAGGTAAGCATCGAGCGTTAATTGCATTACAAGTGCAAATCTTAGAATTATGAGACGATTCATGAAGTTTATTGTTGTAGAGTGTTTGAATGGGATGTTCTCACACTTTCGAGTACCAATGAATATCTCAAACAAACTTGTTCTACATGTAATAAATCATGAGTATGTTTCATCTCATCGTATGGGTCAGGTTCCGAATCTGATCGGGAACTCGACTAAAGTCGTATAAATGTAAAGCATGTAAAAATTGGCATAGATCTGACCTATGACAAAATTCACCTCGGGTATAGAATTCACCCTAGATCTGACCAATTGATGAAAACCAACTATAAGTGGTTTTACATTGGATGACATAGACTTTAAATTCATATAGGTATCACATAAGTTTTAGAAAACAAATGTTAAAGTCGTGTAAAAAGATGCATGCAATCATCCTTTTAGCACAAGTTAAGAAAAACCTTTTATTAACTTTTTTAGGCGTGTTTACCACGGGAAAGCATTAAAGAATGATCAAACCCTACATCCTACTCTTCGTGCGCCCGAAGGTGCAAGTGCTTGGGATAATTATCATATAAATGTTGAAACATTTATATGACACGGGGAAACATTAAAGATCATTTAAACCCTAGATAGCTTGACTAGAGCACGTAGTGCAATAGCAAGTCCATCACTAGTAAAACACAAAACGGTGTTGTAATTTGAAGTATTATAAACCAATTAATTTTGTAAATCATGTCGTTGAGAAGACAGTTTATAAGCCATCATTACGGTATGTAAGCCCAACTCGAGTGACAATATGATTTCACAAAACAATTAGATTATAATAAAAACAAGTTTCATAGATCGTATGTCAATATTAATATTTGTTCGAAAAACAAGTTTTATCATATAACACATAGCCGATTCGCAAGGAAAAATAAGTGTACTAAAATGAGATACTTTTAAACCTAGTTTCGATATAAGTAGAGATCCGTTTTTATGATTCCTAGAATCTTGTATTATTACGTTTTGCAATTCATAATGGAAAACAAATAAGCACATAAAAACATACTAGAAAGGGGCACAAGAAGAAGACAGACTCTATATGAAAGCAGTAAATCATATAAGATCCAAGATCTCAAGTGAGTCTTCCCTAATTTGAGGATCAAAGACTCTCACCATGTTTTCGAGCTAGTTACTTGTTGACGAGCATGCATCACAAACGTGATTGCTAAAGTCTTTGACAGATAAAAATAAAATTTTGTTTATTAACCAATTTAATAAACCTACCCAATTTTATTAGATCTAGATCAAGATTAAAATTTTATGGCAAGAATGCATGTTATTTCCATAGAAAATAAATAAAGCGAGTATTTAAGTGGATCTATCGTGTTTATCTATGTGTAACCCATAAATGTTATACGAATGACTCGTGATGCCACTATTGGAATTTTGAATACTAGTTAACCATTAACTACGAGTACGTAGCGGAATGGATCTAGTATAACATTTATGATTAACACATAATAAAAACAATAAAAATACTAACCTTTTAGTTTAATTGATTAAATCAATTAAACGAGTCTTGATCTGGGATCTTGAAACGTAACAATTAAATTACCGCCTCTAAAGGTTGCTCACACACTCATCAAATGAGCACGTTATGATGCTAGTAATTGCTTCACGATAACTAACAACAAGTGTTCTTGATACTTGTTCAACACCAATTAGAATACTATAACAGTATATGTTCGAATAGTCTTGCAAGTAAAATGGAATGAATAACGAGGAATAAAAAACCCTTTTGGCTCTTGTCTCTGCCGCAGCCTTTTCTGTTTCTTTTTGTGTGTACCACAATTGAATGAATATCTCACTTTATATATGAGATGCTTTTGCCATCAATTGTTGACTTAGGATGAAAGAAACAAATAAGCCATAATCTTATGATATATTCTGTAACACCCCCAATTTTAGGTCATGGCAACGGAATGGTCATTGGGTGTTACTAACATGATTCTAGCTCATAATCATAGAAAATGGCTCAAAACGGGTCGTTTTGTTAAAGTATCCATTCATTCATTATTTAAAGATAAAACAGTTCACACACGGTCCCAAGTAGTTTTAAGTTTACACAACATAACAAACGACAAAAGTTTCTTGAATGGACATAGTTTAGAAAAGCGGGCCAAAACATTTCAAAGATGCAAGCTACACGAAATCGCCTTCCTTGAGTGCCTTCTTCATGGACCTGAGATAAAACGCGCTATAAAGTCAACAAAATTTGTTGAGTGAAACGATAGAGTTTAAATTAAATAAACGAACACAAGTATTCTGAATAAACCTTCCATGGTTGACAATCATGTGGATCAGACATAATCATCATTGTTATTACATAAGCCTCATGACATTGAACGTTAACATATATTATTTCATCCCAACACACCTAGCCAAGTGCGTATATTTCTCTTATACAAATGCATCCGATGTTTCATTACTAGTGTTTCATTACACCATGCGATAGCTAGTCGCGATCGGACTGGACGTCACCCCGATAGATCTATCCATAGTATTAGCGTTCATTCGATTAACAATTCATGATTCAATGGGTCTTTGAGGCTATATGCAAACTTATGTAAATAGCGTTCATCCATCATAAAATCGGGTCCCTTGTGTTCTATTTTAAAACAATCATGTTATCCCCCTCGCGGGTTTTAAAATACTTTACAAGATAGTATAAAAGCGAGGCTATACACTCACCTTAGTACAATAGTAGTAATGAGACGATCTCCGACGATAAGTGATGCCCGTTAGACATGAAAACCGCAACCTACCAAATAAGGCGCGTTCGTTAATAATTGACACAAGTAATAATCATACTTAAGTAATACAAAGCTCAACATTACAAACCAAGACAATCCCGAAAAATTTACAATACAAGTGTACTTCTATACCTTTTTATATGTTTACTCTGTTAGACTATACCCTCGATAAAAATCTGGCGGTACATACCAAATGTACAAGATTACTTCACCTACTTAAACAAATCCGTTTTCGGCGAAACTTGGTGAAAAACTCACTCATAACCTGATTAAGACGCAGTTCAAATTTCATCTAAAAATATTACTCCTAAGGCCTTCTGTCCGACACATCTATGAGTTACAAAAACCGGACAGTTTTACGTCTTCAACTCATGAAACTATTTTGACTTCTCCAAACAATTCCGTTTACAAAACCGACACTCGGGTTTGAATATAGACTCACAACCTGAGGTTTAGAGACTTACAACAGCCCTTGTCTATTTTTAAAACTCATTCTATAGTCCCCGAGATTCGATCCAAATATCGACAACAACTATATATTGTGCCTATACTCGTCTCCGGGTACACGAATAATCAAACTATCATATCTTCTCGCTCGTTTTGAGCTAGAAGTCCTACTTTATATCAAATCGAAGCTAATAGAATTCTCTACAACCCTATCTTTTTAGTTTAACAAATACTTAACCTTAATGTATCCAAAATTAGCCTTTTACCTACTGATCTAAATTAGCTACCTAAAATTCATACAAAAACAACTTTTCAAGCAATTCTAATCACTTTTCCCATCATCCTAAACCCCTAATAACAACATATATCATACTAACACTTGTATGAATCAAATAAATAAAAACTCAAAAATCAAAAATAACTTTCTTTTAACAAAACAAGATAATCTACACATGATTATCACTAGATAATACATGCAAGATCATCAAAAATTTATAACAACACTAGTTCATAACAAATTTTCAAAAACTTATTGCATGTTGGAAATTTTTATATGGATGTGATCACCTTCAAGTAACTAAGATGCGATTTGTTTTTGTTTTTGCAAAATCAAAGTAAAAATCAAGATATGATGGTGGTTTTGGTTGCTGTGGTGGACGGCAAAAGAGAGGCAAAGAGAGAGATGTGAGATTTTTTTTTTGGTTAACTTATTTTCTATGCGTAAAAGTTAGGTGAAAATGGCTTTTATATGGTAGGTGGAGGGCTAGTTTTGCCATTTAGGTATAGTTTTGGACCAAAAAGTAATTAAGTAATTTAAAGGGTAGAAAATGACTATTAGTTAAATTTGAAAATATTTACGGGACTCAGGTTTCGTAAAAATACTTTTCAAAAGTTAAAACGCTTCATAAATATAATAATATAGCTTCGACACGACTTAAAACGTAATTAAATCGAAAACGTCGAAAATATTAAATAACGAGACAATCGATAATAAAACATTAATTTTTGGGCATCCGTCGGTAGCGCGATCACTAATAGTTCTCGTCATTCGTTAAAACGTAAAACACGAGAAATAAAGATAAATATAATAAAATCATTCTTATGATAAATTGAGAATATAATATTGATACCTAACGTATTCCTTGTCGGTTTTCATCTAATCGACATTCTTGCACTAAGTTTCAAGTCATAACCTTCTTGGTTAGCCGATAATTTTAAATTCTCAATAAAGTAAACACGTAATACGTAATAGTTGAGATTAGAATAACGAACTAAAATTGACGGATTGTCACATATTCTTTCCTTTCAACCTCAAATAAAATAAACTAAAAACGTAGCTTATTTATTTATATTAGTCATTGGTAAGAAACAAGTAATAAGGTCAAACTAAAACAATCAAAGATCTTTATCTTTTATTTTGTCTTATCCCATTAAAAGTTTAACTGGTTGACAAGCACCTAAATTTTAATTCATTCGGGTTTTATATGAAATATCAAGTCTCAACTTGTTATTTAAATGTCTTATAGTTGGTTATAGCGTCTAACAGCCACCAACGATCGTATAAATATATATCGTGAAACATCTTATAGAATTTAATAAATATAAACGAGTTTCATATATTTAATATATAATAAACGTATTCTTCGTGTTTAAGTGTGTCCCCCAGATAGGTTCACTCAGTTCCGATGGCTAAACGATCGCATCTCCTGACAGTGGGTATATACTCGATGGTTGGAACAAAAAAGATTATGGGTATTGATAATGAAGTTGGAAGTGGTACTAAATTAGTGGCTAACATTAACAAGGCATAACGAGGCATGTTCTGTGGGTGGTGCTGAAGCCACGGGGAAATGGATGTTGGACTTTCAATCGACATATTCCTTTTATCATCTTGAGAGCAATGTAATTTTGGAAGAAGTGGGGAGTAATATGCCTTTGGCAGCAGAAGGAAGAAGAATGATGATGTGTTATGTCTTGGGCAGCGAAAAACGGAAGAGAAAAAAGAGTGTTGGAGAACAAGGTGGGCTAAAGAATAAACTATGTTGGAGAATAAACTAGGCTGGAGAACATTCTATTTTAGAGGACAAACATTGTTAGAGAACAAACGGAGCTGGAGAAGAAACTATCTGGGTGGAGAACGTGGGACGACGACCTACGATATTAGGAAGGAGACATACAACATTAGAATGTGGGACAACATTGGGATTAGGATATGGGATCCCGGAATCACGAGCGTTTCAAGACATTAGTTCAAAGAAGTGAGAATGATACGACAAGGGTATATTTTATTTATTTAGAATATATGTGTTTAGGACAATCACTATGCTTATTGGGAATGTATCATGTCGTGATAATGTCTTTATGTTTAGTTTGTTTAACAAACTAGTTTATTTGATTATATACCAAAAGTTTTATTGATAAAAGTAATCAATCGAGTTAAAAATTACATAGATGTTAGGTCTTTTTCTCTATCTTTTTTATGAAAGAAACACACGCTTAAAGTCTTTTCACACACGTCTAGTTTGATTCACGTTGATATTTAGGCTAAACGCGTTGGTTGTAATAGAACTCGGTCGAGGGTGGATCGCGACCGATGCGGTGACCTCCTTAGTTGGTCGGCTCGAGTGAACTCGTTCGTAGAAACGGTCAAGTATTCACCTCCTTTGCTAATTTTTCGATTTAAATAAAAAAATTAATTTTAAAATTTCTAACACTTTACCTCTATAAATATACAATCCAGTTATGTAAAGGTTGTTAATCAGAGAACAAATTAGTAATTTTATTATCTATGCAATGTTTTTTTATATGTAATATTTTTAATTATTATGTAATTTTTTATTTTATAAATAAATTTTAATTTTATTGTAAAATAAACTCTGGCGTCTTAATTTAGTGCTAGGACTAGGTCACTAACGTGCCTAACCTTAGCAGAGAGTACTATTGGGCTTCACTTTATAGTTTATTCAGAACTTCATATTGTCATAAGCTATACTTAAAAGAGGGGTTTATTTTTGCAAACGGTTCCTTCGAAGGATAATTTTAACTCTTAATTCATTTTGAACCGATGCAATCTTTTTTCAGAAACAGCAACTCATCCGGTGTTTTGCTGCTACCTATATATGAACCAGAAAAAACTTATTTCTGTTACAAACGTAACTAAATGAAACTATTTGTTTTAATTTCTAGAGGACGTGATAAAAAAATTAACTCCCTACCTAGCTAGACCCATTGAGGTTAAATAATCTACCATCACATTTTACAAGTTGAAGCAATAACAGAAGCAGAACCAACCACTACTACAAAAAGTCACATAAAGCCCTGTTTAAAACCCCCTTAGAGCCCGTTTTTGCCTGGGGAGTCAATGGGGGGGGGGACTCTATTAGGAAATGGCATAGTTTCCGGTTTATAAAACGGGCTCTATGATGAATAATAGAGTCCTGTTTTCCCCTTGATAACCTGGCTCTATTTGATTTAAAAAACAGTTTTTAAATTAGCATAGATCCCTGTTCTTTGTTTGAAACATGGCTTTATGATATTCTTTTTTTTTAAATCAAATACCACCTGTATCCATATATCCATCATATATCCAAGTATCCACACAGCAAAACTAAATTGCAGCAAAACTAAATTGCAACAAAACCATTTATAGCAAAACCAATATATTCAATATCAGAAATAAGTCACGTCTTAATACGAGTTCCGCAGACTTAACATGAACTTAACAAACATACTAGTATCACTAATTAAACATCACAGTAGTTTCATAAATGTTTTGGTAAGGTACGGGAAAGAAGAGATACAAAAGGACATGACCACATGCCAACCTATATGAAACACTAGCATGATTGATCATAAAGTGTCGGACACTGAATTAAACGTGCTCACATGTTGTCCAACTCTTTGGTACTTGACTGGTGTATTTTTCATACACCCAATAGCATGTTAATTTAGCATAATTATATATTTATTTTTCGGTATACATGTACTTTTTATGTGTTTTGTGATTATGTAGGTTACGAGCAAAATGGAATAAAATGGCCGCTTTATTATATTTTTGGAGAAAAGACATTGCGAGCGCTGATAAATGAAGAAGAAATATTGAAGAACAAGATTTGAGCGCGTCGCAATATTTTTGGTCATCTTTTATTTGTCCGGGCTTTCTTTGAGCAATTATTGGCGTTGGGTTATTTTTTATTAGGCCAAAGTTATTATATGCCAAAAGAATAAAAGAAAAAAAAGAAAAAATAATTTGGTCGATTGGACCATTAGCCATTAATATCCATCGGGAGTAATATATATAGTGATCATTTATTCGTACAGTGAAAAAACACATCACACAGCACCGATTAAGAAAAGAAAAAAAAAACATTGAAGTGATAGTGGGGGCGCAAGAAACAAAAAGAAAAGAAGATTGGAGTTCACAGTGGGTCCAACCAAACATCAACCGATTATCAATTAAGGGTAGACACATAAAAATAATTGCTAAGAGAATTAAAAAAAAGAGAAGTGATTGGTGGAGGTCGCAAGTTTTAATAAATAAATAAAAACCATCGCAATTGGTGTGGCAAAGGGTGTGACGCAGCAGCAAGATTTAAAAGAAATAAAATGACGATGATGGTTGATATGCAGCGGGTCGGGCACATCGCGATGTTCGGTTAATTTTGTTGTAATTCCTTCTGGTAATTTTATTTATGGTTTGATTATTACATTTGGATTATCATATTTTTATTACATTGATTTATGATTTATTTATAAATTATATTGATTTATTTAATATTATATTTAGTTATTTGTGCAAGACAATTTATTGTTAGTTAACGATTCATACTTATTTTATTTAGTTAAAAAAAGATGGTCGTATAATCAACATAAGTTGTACCTAAATAAATTATTAAAACATAATTATTGGTTGTGGTATATAAGATTTATTATCGCCAGTTATTGATAAACATAATAAATGCCCACATTAATTCATTCATATTAATTCAAAATAATCTTTGTAAACGAACTAAAAAGTTTCGATAATCCATAAGTGTGATCAACCATAAATATTAGGAGCTGGAAGGGATTGCATTTTTCTTTTAATTGTTTACATCTTTATTATATTTTTCTAGCTTTATTATTAGTTTAATAATTATTTTAATTTTTAATCAGCATTTTTATATTAAAAGTATTTTAGTGAATCAGATTTTAAAACCAAAACTTTTATTGATCAGTGATCACCCCAAAACTTAAACTAAAACCACATATTCCTCGTGGATTTGATACCCGCATATCCTGTCTAGTATAAGGTAATTAGGTTATTTTTGATTGGCACTTCGACGTCGATCAGTACTAAAGGGATTCTTGTCGCTCCACAACATCTATAAAAAACACGCATAAGCTCAATGTAAGAGATACAGAAGTTTGATGTACTATAGTTTGACTCTTAAAACATTTATTTCAACAAAAGATATTATTTAACCAAGTATTGCACTTAACAAATGGTATTATTCAACTATTGATGTCTACTCTATCTTCAACGACTCTCTATCAGAAAAAATGCAGTACCTTAAGGTATTTGAGCTTCAGAATTTTGTAAACTAGTCCAGCAGAGAAGGCAGAGATACGGGCTACCTACAATTACGAAATCCAGAATAAAATTACAAATCTCTCAACAGAAAAGTTAAAGAATCGTCTAACTATAAAAGTCGGACAAAGGCACAGTTAACTTATTTGCAATATTAGAGTTGGTAGCTTAACTTATTCAGAAAAATGTAAGATCGCTTGATTTTCCAAACCATCATTATCACTTGCTAACTTGTAACCTAATACATTTGCAATCTTACATGATCAAGAAAATTATAGCAATATAGATTACAAGCAGAACACTCAATCGACTACAAGTGTTTGGACACACGATACTATCTAACTAACACCAAACCTCCATTTCACACCAACTAGATACATCCCAAAGATAAGTATATGTCAAACATAACAAGAGTAAAGTAAGCTCTAAGACATACTATTCAATTAAAATACAAACCGACCAAATTTTAGCATCTAACTCCTTGCTAAATCAACCTTTTACACAAAAACCCTTTTGAAATATCTACATCCTACATACAACACAAAATATGATGACCGTTTAAGCTTGATACTAAATTGATAAGATAAGACAAACACCCCTTTTAAGAGTATCTAAGAAACATGTAGCAACACAGCGTAAAACAGAACAACAACAATACCTAGTACCGCCTAAGTAGCGCTAGAATTAAAATCTCGTAAACACACAAGGGGTCTTCGTATGATAACAATATGTATAAAAAACTAATTATGTAAAAGTAGGAGGACAGAATATATAAAATTGCGCATGGTCCCAATACATAAAGACAAATATCAAAAAGCCAAACTCAATAATGATTGATATAAATCATTCATACAAACATCCAACTGAAAAATATATAAAAATGCATTACCTTAAGGTACTTGAGCTTCAGAATTCCGTAAACTAGTCCATCAGAGAAGGTAGAGACATGAGCCACCTACAAAAGAAAAGATAAAGAATCATCAAACTGTAAAAGTCAGAGAAAGGCACAGAACATTTATTTTCAATATTAGAGTTGGCAGCTTGACTTATTCAGAAAAATGTAAGATCTCTTGATTTTTCAAACCATCATTATCACTTGCTAACTCGTAACCTAATACACATGCAATCTTACATGATCAAGAAAATTATAGCAATACAGATTGCAAGCAGAACCCTCAATCGACTAAATGACTAGCTGAGTTGTTTTGTTCAATTGAATAGAGTATTTTCAAAATCAAACTAGAAACTACAAGTGTTTGGACACACGATAGTATCTAACTAAACACCAAACCTCCATTTCATACCAACGACATACATCCCAAAGATAAGTACCGCCTAAGTAGCGCTAGAATTAAAATCTTGTAAACACACAAGCGGTCTTCGTAAGATAACAATATGTATAAAAAACTAATAAAGAATAAGTGTAACATACAAAATATTCAAAATCAGCTAAATCATCCATTTTTTAAATAAATAAAGAAACAAATGAAAAGGTGACAAGTCAGTTGATGTAGGGAAAGGTAAAAAAAAATCTTAATGAACATATACGAATCTCAGTCTACATTGTAATTATACTCTTGTTTTTTGGTTCCGTAATATATATGTCTTTCTAAAAAGAAGTATGCATATATAGGTGAGAAAGAAAAGAAAAAAGACATTAAAAGCACAAGTCGAGTGGTCATAAGCCTCGTCGAGCGGTCAAAAGCTAGGGGCCGACATTCTCTCTCTTTTCTCAAGGTATGGTAATTAATTGTGACATGTATCGCCGTATCGGTGTCGCAATCTAAGTAACCAACCACTCCTTTTATATTTTTTTCAATCGTATTGGCAATATACTAGTACCTCTCATGTTTCTCACCTATTTGTTTCATATTTACGTGTTTAATCAGGTCACTCTATCTTTTCAAGGAAACTTCACGAAATCAAGATAACAAGACTCGTTCCTTGAACCAGAAAGTGATCACAGCGGATACAAACATGGACACCGACATTAATGTTTGGATATAATATTTACAATTCTGATTAAGCTTCATTTTTCTTGGCATATAATTTTTTTTGCCTTTCTTGAATTAGTTGGAGTGTTTGGATATAATATTTACAATTCTGACTAAGCTTCATTTTTCTTGGCATATAATTTTATTACCAAATCATGATTCTGATTGCTAAATTCGAAACAATGACTTTCATTATGGACACCGCGCGCCACCCTTGGTCTCAGTGTCTAATGCTACAAACACTTTCTGGTCTTAGGAAATACCTTTTGACCGAACAACACATTTTGTGGCACCTCAGGAACTCTTAACTATGACTGATAGGCCAAAGATTGTAGAAACATGTAGTAGGTACCAAATAAACCATTCTAGTATTACAAAAAGCGAACGAAGTATAATGGAATCAATGCAGTTGTGTATGTGACAGAAGGCGTTCTGCATTTGTCTAATAAGCATATAGTGTTATTTATAATTTCCTAATCATTAGTTATAAAAAACAGTAAACTAAGAGTTCGCTATAAACTGTTATGTGCAGATACTACCCTCTCTGCATGCTTTAACTTTGAATATCAAACTTATATTACCGTAACCATTTTTAGCTGTTCAAAAGGTTATTTGAATTTTATAGCTTAACAAAGTAGATTCCTTCCGTGGCTTTTACTCTATAGGGTGATGGGACCAAAGCAAAGATTTGTAGCTATCAACTAATAAGATTTACCCATAAAATAACTAGCAGCGTTGACACGAGTGATACATAGAAGTTATTTAAGTTATGTGTTCTCTTGTCTCATCTCAATGATTTCGATTTAGAATATGTTTTACTTTTTCATTACTGATTTTTGTAGAATTACATCTACTACTACCTTACTACGTGTGCACCATCTAAGGAGTTGCCGAAGCAAGCGAGAAACCGGCTCAAGTTTTTTTTCCGAACTAAGCCTCTAGCTGGTGGATTAGTTGAATTCTATTATATGTAATTGACTTATTGGTTATATTTCAATCATTTTGCAATGATACTTAGTTATTTCTTATATTTTTGGTATCATTTATGATGTATGACAATGAGAAGTAAAAGAAATGTTACATACCTTTAAATATCACTTGGAATGGATCATTTAAAGCTTTCATTTATTGTAAGTTTGAATAAAGAGGGTATAAAGAAAAAATGCAGGTAGGATTTAAAAAAAAATGCAGGATGTATAAAAGTGTGCAGGTGGGCCAAAAGTGGTAAAAATGATAATAGTGCGCGTAGAGCCCGGTATTATCTAAGAAAACAGAGATCTATGGGGTAGAATAGATCCCGGTTTTTTGGAAGGAAACATGGGTCTATGGGTTTACTCGAATAAAGCGTTGTTCCATACTTAGAAACATGGTTGTATAGCTTTCAATAAGAAAAAGAATCCCTTTAGACCCTGTTTTTCACTAATAAGGAGCTTTGTTAAGGGGGCTTTATACCCATTTGTGTAGTAGTGAACAACATGTGGTTATGTTTCGGTCGAGAAAGATAGATACAGATCCATGTTGGAATAATTGTACGTGTAGATAAGTATAAGTATAAGAAGACATGCGTCGCAAGCCATAGGGCGCCCTATATCGCCACCCGGCACCTCACACTGTGTTATAGCCCTTTGCATCATCCTGGCTTAGCCGCCTTTTCTAGCTAATTCTTTTATATGTGACAGTAGAATTTTGGTTTGAAAACAGGAGTCGTTGGACTTGGACCCTCTAATATAGCGCAGTTTCTTTTTTTTTAGAAAAAAAAACCTTTTTTACCCGGCAAAGTAATAAATCTAGACGTGTGAAATGAGTGTGAGGTAAACTTAAGACATTCAAGTAGCTACCACGTTGCGATTACAAATATTAAGTTCTCAAATAGTACAGGACGTGTGAAATACGTGTGACGTAAAAAAACAAATGAGCAGAAACAACCAATTTAAATTGCAAGCATACTGCATGGGATTATAAATGTATTTCCGTTACCCTTCTAATTAGAAAAATGAAGAAGAAAACAAAGAAAAATATGAAAAGTGATGTTGAAACATGCATGAATTGACTCAAGCAAATTATATCACATTATTCGTACGATTCTCTAGCTAAAGGGCTTGTATAAATAATATAATGTACGATAAACTTAAATCACACATTGAAAAGCAACAACTATTTCTAGTTTCTTAGCGAAAGAGTAGCTTTAGGCCATGGCACCCATTGACACCAAACCTTCTTCCCATGCCGCCTACGATATGGAGACAACCGTGAAGTGGTCCGAATCACTAAAAGATGGTGTCAAGAACCATGGGGTAGTTGACGCAACTTTGAGAGCGGTTTTGTTTGCAACTACAAATGTTGCGCTCATCGCTATGGTAACCTCTAAGGAAACGAAGATGATACCCATTTCGCCCACTATGAAAGTACCGTTGGATGCAAGTTTCGATCAGTCTCCAGCTTACATGTAAGTAACACTAGTTGGGTACGCGTTTAAGTATCCCGATCAGTTCTCATCTTTTAATAAGCATCGAATACTTAAGTTATACATAAGTGGTCCATGTTGGGACTTGAATTGGTTGAACCAATAATGTGCATTTTAGTCTTTCGAATATGAACTTAAGTTTTTTTCTTTTATATAATGCAGATACTATGTATCAGCAATCGCGGTGGCTTGCTTGTATAGCATCATCACTTGCGTGTCATCAGTTTTAGCACTGATGAACAAAGGAGGAAACATCATGAAGATGCAGTTCTATCTCCAGATACTAGATTCAGTAAGCTCTTATACCCTACTTATATAATCGAACTTGGCCATTAGTTGTTAGGACCTCAATTTTTGCGCTCCAATAAAGAAAATAGACAAATGCAGCTTTTCAGATATTTCAAAACTTTTTCGTGTTTAAGAAGGTCTAGTGTGAACATTATTATAGTGTAAGACCACTAAGATTCACAGAACTGTCCTTATAGAAGGGATTAAGCCGTACAATAGTAACGTACTTTCACAAATGTATCATCTTGGTACGTGAATTATTTTTTGTTTCACTCAATGTAACGTACTTTCAGATTTTGTGTCAATTTGCACACTGAAACTTGTTTTACCGGAAACATTACATTTTTTTCTTCTTTTATTTTTTTTTCAAAATTACTTTTTAATTAACGAATGTTTTTCTTAGAAACTTTTTTTTAAAAAGGATGAAAATAACTAAACGTTTTTCATCAAATTTTTTTTTAACACTTTTACACATTTTAATCTTTTTTTAGATAAAACTAAAACTTGTTCAAAAAACTTTAAAAGTTTCAAATTTTTACTTTTATTTAAATAAATAAAAAATGTTTTAAATTTCTTTAAATTATTTTTTTTGAAAATCTTTTTTCGTAACTCTCAGAAAGTTTTAAACTTTTTAGTATTTTTTCTTTTATATAAGTTCTAATTTTTAAGTTTTTAAATTTTTTTCGGAGAATTTCTTATAGTTCTTGTTTTAAAAATCCATCGCTTATGTATTTAAAATAACTATACAAAACTCAACTTTTTTAACTTGTTTTTAATCTTTCATTTTTATGTTAAAAAAGCTTTCAAATTTTTATAGTTTTTCGCAAAAAATATTTTATGTATAAAAACTTTATAAAGAAAATTTGTAATTTTAAAATTTTGGTTTATATTTTAAAAATGAGTTTTTAAATAAATTTGTAGTTTAAACCAAGGATTTTTTTACCCTTTCTCATAATTAAAAAAATGTTTATATAGTTTTTTGTAATATTAAATCTTTTTAAAGTTTTTCGTAATTTTTCTTTATTAAAGTAAAGTTCACGTATCAAATCGGTACATTTGGAAAAGTTCGTTGCTATTATACGACATAATCTCTTTAAAATATATGCCTTATGGAATTTTTTTCCGGTTTCCAAACTTTTTAACCGGTAGCCTGTAAAACTTGGTGCAAATCGACACAAAATATGAAAGTACCTTACATTATATGGAATAAAAAATAGTTCACGTACCAAAATGATACATTTGCAAAAGTACGTTGCTATTGTGCAGCTTAATCCCCTTATAGAAAGGCGTTGTCAGTCTACTTACTGAGGCGCTATATGCAATCAATATATCCAAGTTTATTCAAGCAAGTCCTAACTATGAGAAACCAATGCATTAACTTACAACTAACGTGTATCGTCTTTGCAGCTGTTTTTTGGTATTGTGGCTTCGGCCACTGGAGCAGCCGCAGCGGTTGGATACATAGCAGTCAAAGGGTACTCTCATTCGAGATGGAACAAGTTCTGCAATATATATCATTCCTTCTGTCATCAGATGGAAGTCTCGGTTTTTATGTCACTCGTATCTACCATAGCACTTCTATTGCTCGTTTGTCATTCCTTTTACAGGAATAAAATCACGAGGAAGTAGTTGGCCAAGCACGAATTGATCATCCAATAAGTTTGTTTTAATGTACCATTACATTTCTATTTTTGTGTTGAAATGTATACGACACTTTTGATAATGGAGTGTTTTTCCTTTATATCTACAAGAAACACATTATATGATTCATGTCGTTCGTTAGAAATTACGTATTTCATCCATTTTTCAATTTTGTAACAAATTGGGTCCCTGATTTTAACATGTATCAGATTCATTCCATTTTTGTCTAAAAAAAGTATGTGAAAGGACAAAAATACCCCTACCTTCTACTTTATATTTTTTTTGCGAAGGTATTTTGGTCATTTCATGTCAAAATGGACTGAATCCAAATGTCAAAACCACAAGGACCAAATTTGTTACGAAATTAAAAAATAGACTGAATCCGTAATTTCGAGCAAATCACATAGAGACCAATTTTGTAGTTAACTCAATCCTTTTACTCCAAACACACCGAAACTACCCGCCAACCAGGGGCGGAGCCATGTTGTAGGTAGTGGGGGGAAAGGCCCCCAATAAACCTCCATGAAAGTAGAAAAACTTGTAGAAAAACAGTGATATTTGTTGCAAAAAATGATAGTGCCCTCAACCCAATTTATAAAATGCCCTCTATGAAGAAAGCTATGATCAACAGTTGCATCTTCAGTTTTGTGTTTATGGAATTCGTTGACTGGATAAGATGGAAAAAAATGGTGGAAACTAGAAAGTAAAGTTGTGAGAGAGAAGATGAAGATATTCTTAAAATTTATTAGAAAAGTGGTTAATAAGTATAATAAAAGATCCATTTACTTTAATATAAGAGTAATATTTTAACACTGCCTCCTAATATTGTTTTTTATACTGTAGTTCTTTTCTAATTTCAAGATTCCTAGGTAATAGTGTTATAAGTTTCATTCCTGCTTGGTCAAAAAAAAGTTCCATTCCTAATTTTTAAATCATAGAGAAATCATTTTTAATGTTATTAGAAATATAAATTTAATAAAGATTAATATTTAGATACATAAAGGTAGCCGTTTACTAGTATTTCTTAACAGAAACTTTATCCTTCAATCTCATATTAAATGTATACTTTAGTTCTTTTTTAATCTTTCTTTAACAATTTTAATTTTAAATATTTATTTATGTGTTATATAATACTTAATGTAAATTATATGAAGTGTTTTAAATGTATTTTTCAGTGGTATAAGTTTCATCAAATATCATAAAACACAAAAGATATTATTTACGGTTAAAATTAAAAAAGAAAATCTCCAACAGTCACATGTAGACATTTAATATGAGACGGGGGGTAGCATTTCGTTGTTAACTATTGCATTACATTATTTTTTTTTCTCTAAGAGCACAGGGTACGGGGCGTTTTCGCCCCGTGTTTTCCCACAACGCGACCTGAAAACGCGAGAGCCACACCCCGTGTGGCGTTTTCGTGTCTCGAGCCGAGGGCACGGCGCGCGTTTTTGCACGAAAACGCGAGTCACGAAAACGCGAGACCGTACCCGGTCTCGCGTTTTCGTGTATTTTTTTTATTATTATTTTTTTTTAATAAAAGTGGGCCCATTTTTTCCCCATGGCTCAAGCCAACCAGGGAGCGTGAAATGTGGCGTTTTCGTGTTTGTGGTGTGGTGGGATCATTTAGCCACCACTCACCATACCCCTAAAAATTCTCGTGTTTTCCCACGGCTCAACACGAAAACACCAAAACCATACCCTGTGCTCCAAGAGGGCTAGGTACAGTGATTGGTAGCTCGACTGGTAGCCACAGTACGACCCACTGTACCTTATCAGTAATTTTTTTTGCCCCTTACTATCTAATTTCCTGGCTCCGCCACTGCCGCCAACCCATTAAGTGATTAAGTAAAACTGTAAATCACATAAGGAATACACTGACTCAATTCTGAGCAAATATTATCTCAACTAATCCTGCGAACTAATATATACACTAACAATTTCTACCTTAATGACAATAAAAGTTACCCCAAAACAGACAATTTTCATATGGTACTTCAATTTCTAGAATCACGTTTGTGAATGCGTCCTTATCTTCCTTATTAATCTCTTTTGATTCAACGATCTCATGATGAAGGGATACAAGCCTTGTCGTCTACTAATATATTGTATTTCTTGAGAGATGAATAACACCTTTATTATCACAATTCACAACCACCAATCTTAAGTTTACCCTCATCTTGTTACTAGACCTATGAGCCAAATTTTTTCCTTAACATCTTCTGTAAGCGTCATATACTCTCCTATATAGTGGAGGTGTAAGGTTATTTTCAGAACCAAATAAATATACAGAACTGCGAGAAATATCTTTATACTATTAACAATGCATATGTATTTTCGTTATTATATTTAAATTAATATTTAATGATTGTTTTATTGGTTATAGATCCTAGTATAATGAGCGATATGAAGAGTGCACATGTGTTTTCATATTATCTAAGGAAAAGATAGTTATAATACATATAAAATAAATACATGTGCATGGTCCTAGGATACATGTTCCTAGTGATCTACGACAATAAAAATTCATGTATTTCTACCTAATGAACTAACCCGATGAATATACACGTGCATTTTAAGAGTAAAAAGATGGTTTTCGCAGTTTTGTACATTTATTTCGTTCTGAAAATAACCTCACCCTATAGTGGAGAATGCAACAACATGTTGCTTCCAACTTAAACACAGCCACGTACCATATACGCCTACCCAAACATTATCAAAGGAATGTCCGGAGTTTACGGGTTTACACATCATGGTTGTTGTACACAAATTGCGTGGGTTTGATTGAGATGATAGTCAAGATTAGTCAACGCATGTTTTCCTTTTAAGATGGCATTGCTGACTTCATATGCTTAGTTAAAAAAACATAGTTGTATAGCACATTAAAAGAAATAGAATACTTTGCAGTTTTATGAAACTATTGAACGACTATCTACGATTGATATTTGTTTATAACATACATTTTTTTGTAAAATAGTGTGTAATTAGACTAATATAAGTGATACTTAAAATTGAACTTATATCATCGTATTATTTAAAGATTCTCACTTTAAGTGAAATTTTGAAATAACTACTTGAGTTTCACAAGATTAATATCTAGTTGGGTTTTATGCCTTTTATCAACAATTGTGATTGTTATGAATTAAAAATTAGAATCTAAGCTAGGATTATCATGCACTAGTCTTATTTTGAATTCTTATTTTGCATTTGGAAGAAGAAACTGTAAGTTATTGCATTAAAACAAATGATTTGATATACTGGTATGATCATTTTCATTTATATACTAGTTTTGTGTTCTAAATGACTCATTCCATTTCTAAATAAAATCCCTTGTCACTTAATAGTATGAGAATCTATACTATCTAATATATCACAGTTTTTTTAGCCATCTAATAAATTTTTTCCCAAAATAGCTTCTTATGTCAGCTTGCCACGTGGATAATGATTTTGAGCGAAAATTGCTAAGAAAGTCTACAAAGTCACGTTATTCTTAAATTTGGACAGTATTATGGAGTACATTTGAATGAGAAAATTTAAAATGTTATTATATATCATGTCAACGTTCTAAATAAGGATAGAGATACTCAAATTAATTGTAAAATTCTAATTTTCATTAAACAATTTGACAGTAACTTATATAAAAGTTTCTTTGGGCTGGATATAATTTGTTGTCACAAACAAAAAGTTTGTATTAATATAATTTGAGCCTTTGAGGGTTTTTTTATTTAATTGTGATCGGTTTTTTTCTTGATAGACAATTTACGATAGTTTCTATGAATACAATATGCTCATTTACGCTATTAGAGTCTATAAAAACAGTCACCCGCGTGGAAGAAGATCCCGTGTTTCCATCGTTGAGGATGTGTTTTTCTGTTTGGTTGGAACAATAATCAAAGTCGTTTCTATGAATCAGAATCATTTGAAGTTGATTCCTTACTCAATTCTCATCCAGTTTTACATTTCAAATATGATACGATTTTTTGATGTTAGAGTGCTGATTTTTCTTTTTATTTTTATTTTGAAGGTTTAATTCATTCTAAACATGCATTAACATTTGTTCTTTTAATCTGTAAATTCTAATTTATCTTGCTTTTGATTATGTTTTTGTGTTAATATGGTGTTTTTCAATTTTTGATTGATTATTATTTTTTAGAGGTTCAATTGGATGTCTATTTTTTTGTAGGAAAAGCTTTTTATTTGAAATGCAGCTTTTACCCATTTGTTTATTATTCAATGGTCTAAATAATATTTCTGAATTCTGTAAGTATGTTGGGCAGTTCCGCCAAAGCATGAAAGCATCGGTCAATTTGAGATGCAACTTTATTGATGATTATGGATCAATATGCAATGAATAATGTCCAAAAACATGACAGTTTGGTAGTAGTAGAGTAGACTAGACCAGGAATTGTGATCAGTGAGCAGTTGAGCACCATGGATTTAGACACCACGAGCAAATCATGACTGCAATAATAGAGTACAATTTATTTAACGTTTGTGAGAAATGTATATTGTGAGCAAGTTATGCATATTGGCAAGTTATGCTACTGATTGTTTGATAACTTTTATTACTATTTACTACTATTGAAAGTTTGAAAACTTATGCTTATTACTACAAAATAAGAAAAAAGTTAAGTTATATGAAAAGATAGAGATACAAGTCTTTCGTTGTTTGAATAAAAACTTCATGTGCTACAACATTTTGACAACACAGGTTTAGTTTCACATTCCTAAAAAAGACATGTAGACGTCAAATGGCAAAGAGGAAATCTCGGGGGTTTCATATATTAATGCATGTAAGAAAAAAATTGCTCTATGATAAAAAAAACATGCAACTTTATTTAGATCTCTTGCATAGCATTGCATCACCATAATATAAAGTTATCATCTATCATTGCGACTAAGCGGTATCTTCGTTAATTCACCACAATCGTTGTATACAAACAAGTGCTACAAATTATGTGATTAAATGCAATTAAACTTATCCAACTGTTTGAATGGTGGACACGCTATCTCATTTATTCACAGGTTTTTTAAACTTAATACACATTTGTCGAATAGTTGATAAGAACATCATGTAGATATTGTGATCAAAGATAAACTCAAATTATCGACAACTGAATTAACATGCATTAATATTTTTGCAACTAATTAAAGTTCAAACAACAAAAAAATACAAATAATTGCTTATGCAATCTTAAATTACTTTTTCCTTATTTGTAAATTTTTTTGAACGAATATTTGTTTGATTATACATATGTCTCGTTTATACTAAGTTTTATTTCTTAACTAATTCTTCGAATATGTCTTTCTATAAATGATCTATTTTTCCGTTTTTTTAAAATACCCGTGAATTTCACGGGTCTTTTAGCTAGTATCATTAATATAAGACACATGTGAGTAGGGGTGGGAATCGGGTCTGGTTGATCAGGTTCGGGTTAATCGGGTCGGGTTGAATTCGGGTCAAGGTTAAAAATAATTTACCTGAATCTGACCCGATTTGAACTCGAGTTGCTTGGATTCGGGTCTATTCGGGTCGTGTTTAGTTGGGTCGGGTCCAGTAGGGTTTGGGTCAACCCGTATTTGGATTATTAAAAAAATTTAGTTTTTAAATAAAATTTATATTAAATTTAAATTTTAAAAATAAAAAAATAAAAAATCTTATTCGGGACAATCGGGTTGACCCGAACCGGAATTAGATATGAATATTATACCCGATAATTCAACTAACCCGAATTAAAATTTCAATCCGAATATGCTCTGGTCGGGTTTCGGGTCGGAAATATTGACACCCCTACATGTGAAGGTTTGTTGTAATCTATTGAACACATAAAGATTATTATTCCTGACTCATATTGTTACTCAATACAAGTTAATAATTGGATACCCACCCGTGTAGATCACTTTATGGATTAACGTTATTAAGTGCATTCACGAAGAAAAAAAATGTTACCTTATCCTTAGACTTTGAGATACAAGTGTGTCTTATATGCGTGGATAACATTTCTTGATTGTAAATAACTATTATGTTAACCATTTAGGTGTCATAAAATTTATTTCCAGTAGAGATGTCTTGAAATAGATTTGTTCCTCCACAGAGAAGGAATTTGTTACATATTGGGCCTCTCGTAGGGTTGATCGATGTTTGTGCAGTCGTTCCCAAAATATAGTTAAGATGATTATTGTAGAGTTGGTAATCTAGATCAATACTGATAGGAAAAACAAAATGGTTAAATTATAAAATGACTATTGATTCATATTCATATTTAACCCGTATCATAACAAAGGTATAGTTTAAAAGTACCAAGGCATATATAGACTGATATATAGATTTGCTACTATACTCGTGTATTCATGGGAGCATTAATGATGTTGTTAGACTATTTGTCAATGTTTGTATATGATATCAATAACACCAACTTTCGCAAGTGTGAGATGTTGAGATATGCTCAAGTCATATAAGTATTTATACGGCTAGAAATAAAAGGCCTATGAGATCACACACTTATACACTTAAATATCCTTTATTAAGTGTGTATAATATAATATAATTGTATAGTTATCATATATGATGATTAATTATAACGGTTAATTTGTCACTTGTGTGAAATTAACTAGAATAATTTTAATTACTAGGGTAATTAATGTAATTATATAATATTCAAGTTCACATAGATGGACCAAAGGAGTCAAAAATCAACTCAAAAGGGTGTGTTGAGTTGGTTCAACCGATGTTAGCGTTGGGCTTTTTGACTTGTTGAGAAAGAAACCCAAACCCTAGGCTGTCCTTATATACGAATGGGTCTTCTTTCTCATTCTTTTCTCATTCAAGTTGCATTAATAGAGTCTTGCCCTCTCTATGGCCGAATTTACGAGGAAACCTACGAACCCAGATTAAATTTTTGGCCTTCTAATTTAATCTTTCGTGTTCGAAGGATATTGGATAACGTATAGTGTGAATATACGTAGAGGTCTTCTATTTGAAAACATAGTCGAATCTTATGGTGGTGCACGCGATTGTGCACGTTCTCAGAACACTTCTCGAGTGCTTTCATAACTTGGTTGCTAGTATGTTTGTTCGATTTCCCCATTTATTTATGTTAATTTTTTTCCTTTTACTCGTGCAATATTAGTTTAATATTAGATTAATAAATTCCAACATCAAATATACCAATTAAGGGGTGTTTAGAATTGCTTATTTAAAACAGATTATTTATTTTAAAAATGAATAATTAAATAATCATTATTTTGAAAACGTTATTTTAGAAAATTATGTTTGGATTTGATTATCCAGTTTGAAATCGCAATATTAGATAATCAGTTTTTTTAGTGTTTGACAAATTTAATTATTTGATAAGCAAAATTATTAAAATAAACTCATTTTTAACTTTACTCCATTTTGAAAAAAAAAATAAATAGCTTTTCACTTACTTTTAAAAAACTCTATTTTAGAAGTTTTTAAACGCAAATTAATTTTCTCTATTTATTATTTAAACACTTATTTTAACTTATATATATTTTCAAAATAAAATAAATAAATAATTTAATTGTAAACGCAATCCTAAACACAAGTAACCGAATCCTATAAAAACCAGTAGTCGCCAAACAAAGCAAATAACATCATATCAAAAATTTCAGATACACTAACTTGGAGATCCAATTAATCAATATTGTTCAAAGTTCCAATTGAGGAACTCAATCAAGCGGCCACGTCAAAGAGACAAACATTGAACATAAACGACAATAAAATTTCCAATCAAGCGAATTCTTTTTCTTTTTCTTTAACAAATATGATGTATTTCACGGTCCACACATCAAGTCGCACCAATCAGAGTATATATTAAACAATTGCTTCAACCAATTCACTTCAACTAACCCATTAATATTCCACAACCATGTTTTTTTAACATATCAATTCATCCAAGATTATCTACGGTTCTAAATTCAAACAAACGAGCAGACTTAAAATATTGCAGACACAGATTCGAGCAGTCAGGACAAACAGCAAGATCAAGTAGAAATCAAAGACGTTAAATAGAAACCCTATAGAAACTAGACGGACCTAAACAAGTAGGCCGGGCCTATCGTCCTTATTAACTAACACCATACTCGGGACACATATAGAGGGTTAAATATATATTTTGCTGATTCAGCACCAGGGCCATTTAGCATCTATCCATCTAAACCAACGATCGCCCGTTTCCTTAGGCGGAAACCTATGATCCTGTTCGTTCACGTTGGAGACATATTTGGAGTTGCCACGACTTTGGTCATCATTATCGTATGTTTTCGTTTGCATTGTGAAAGCCTGACAAGAACCAAGATTTCTATCGCGTGCCATCACTTCATCCTTGTATAACGGGTTGTCATGCTTTGGATGCTGAATAAACGCTAATTTTTTCCACCAGACCTTAAGAGCCTGCATCATGTATTAATGTCACCATAAACCGTAAACCCAAAACCCTAAAGCAAAGATATCAAAATAAAAAACTTACTTGCCAATAAATCAATACTGCAACTTTATGGGGCGTTAGCCAAAAGAAAACTGCTTGTGCAATTGATGGTGATGATATCCTTTTTGCCGTGTATGAAGCAGTGAAATGATCCCCGTGCTTAGGATGATTCACTGAAATACTTACCGAGAGACGCTCTCCAGGTATAGTTGTCCTTACACTCCAGGTCCCAAGCATATCCTACGATGTGCCGCAATAAACAAGTAAATCATATCTAAATTTCCAAAAAATAATTACTCGGTACAAAATATGCTTGAGTCAACAATATTAATACCATGAAAGGACTAAGATGGATTGGTTTGGCGACCGTATCAGAGTTTATATTGAAAAGAAACTGTACTCTTTCGCCCCATGGTGTATTGGTACCCTACAGTATGAATAAAAATCGAACATTAAAAGTTAATCTTAAAACAATCATGAATATAAACAAAGGTTTGAATGGCATTATGGTGTGTTTAGTTGTTGAAAAAGGAGAAGTTTTTCGGAGAAATTTTCTAAGAAAACAAAAAACCTGTTCGAAATGAGTATCTTATGAGTATCTTCTGAAATTTCACTGAAAACAAAAAATATGCTTTCTCATTTTATAATTGATATTTAAAGAACTTGGGTTTAAAGTTCTCCAGTTTTCGAAAAGTTTTCCATAGCCAAATTACATACCTCACCAATGCACTTATTTAAGGACGTGGTCGAGCCTTCTACTTCATAGCAATAATAAACTCTCATCGGATTTTGTTCGTATCCCACGCTAGGAGGAATTGTTAATAGGAGACTATACCACATATATAGGTCAGAAAACGTTAGTTGATAACTTGGAATCCTAGTGATGTATAGTAAAGAAGATCATAATATATGACTGAAAATGTTATCAAACATCAACTGAGACTTACACGGGACCATTGGTTTGAGCAATACGACGAGCTTCTTGAGCAGAAAGACAATCTGGTATAAAACTAGACACATGATCCAGGTCAATGAGAGCGTAACGGACTGAGTACTTAAACGAATGGTGTACAGGACTACGTCGTTCGTGCCAAACGGTACCATCATATAGGGTTATAAAACTAGTTGCATCAGTGCTCGTCAAGCGAGGAAAAACGCGATGGAGAAGAAGGCGGAGGACAAGGATGAGGGATAGAATGAAGGAGGTGATGCAAGTTGAGAAGATTGAGAAGAGGAGATATATCAGCTCCATTTAGAGTTTGAGACCATTTTGGAGATCATGTATCATTTAGGTGTTGCTTTTATGGAGCATGGCGACTACCCATTTATCAAGTGTACATTTTACATGCATTTTATATTCCAGTGACGAACTCGCGACCACTAATTAGTTAGCAACCATCTACGATAGAAAGACCTTTTACGTATACCACTAGGATAAACATATATTATGTTGCCTCAGCTATCTAGCTATTGATATATTTTAGGGCTAATTGTTCAAATAGTCCAAAATTTAAGGGATTTTTTTGAACGGCTCTAAATAAAATCTTCTTTGCAAAAAAGTAAGGGCAACTCGGCTTTCGGGTAAATTCGAGAATGTTGGAATCGACACCACCAACAACCCGAATATCGATTTGCGAAAACCTAGACTAGTGTAAAGAAGACTTGCAGAGTTGCAACAAGCGGAACCCAGACGAACGACACACAAAGGTAACCAAACGACTTTATTGATTAACGATTGGTTTACAAGAAAGAATAAAAGACTACGGTGTGATTTGAGCATCACCCCCTCACCTTCTTTTATAGGGTGAGGGGTCGGTTACAAACTCGGGCCAAGCCCACTCGACACACTTACCGTACAATAAGGAAAAAACCTAATCAAGATGCTAACTATTTTAGGAAACTATATTCAACAATTTCTACCTTAGTGACAAGACTAGTTAGCCCCGACACCAAGTATCTTCATGCAATACTTGAACTTCGGACCTGGAACCACCTTTGTAAACGCGTCAGCTGCATTATCCTCCGTGCCTATCTTTTCCACTTCAATCTCTTTAGATTCTACGATCTCCCTGATGAAGTGATGCCTCACGTTGATATGATTCGTCCTCTCATGAAACATAGCATTTCTTGAGAGATGAATTGCCCCTTGATTATCATAATTCACAACCACTGACCTTAGGTTTATTCCCAGCTCGATTAGTAGACCTTTAAGCCAAATGCTTTCCTTAACAGCTTCCGTAAGAGCCATATACTCCGCCCCTGTAGTACACAATGCAACAACATGCTGCAGAGTTGCTTTCCAACTCACAACACAACCATGTACGATAAACACGTACCCAGTTATCGACCTACACTTGTCAGGGTCTTTAGCATAATCGCTATCCACGAAACCGTAAACATCCACGTGCTTCCCTTGATCTCTACCATACACTAGACCTACATCAGCAGTGCCCTTCAAGTACTTCAAAATCCACTTCACCGCTTCCTAGTGATTTTAACCTAGATTCGTCAAATACCTGCTCACAATGCTAACCGCGTACGCAATATCCGGTCTAGTGCAAACCATCAAGTACATTAAACTGCTTACATCATTCGGATATGGGACCTTACTCATTCTTTCCACATCCCAGTCACTCGAAGGACAATCCTTCAAAGATACCTTGAAGTGTGCTCCCAATGACAGAGAGACCGACTTGCCATTATCCACTCTGTAGTTATTCATAATTTTCTGCACATATCCCGACTAAGACACCTTCAGGGTTTGGTTACCCCTATCCCTGACAATCTCCATACCAAGTATCTTCCTAGCTGGACCAAGTTCCTTCATATCAAACTCTTTCCGCAGCAGCCCCTTGGTATATTCGATCTCAGACTTGCTTTTACAAGTAATCAACATATCATCTACATACAACAGTAGATATATGTACATACCTGGTGCAAACTCCTTGAAGTAAACACAACTATCATAGCTGCTACGGCTAAACCCATTGCTGACCATATACACATCAAACGGTTTGTACCACTGCCTTGGAGACTGCTTAAGACCATAAAGGGATTTCTTCAACAAACATACCTTGTTGCCCGTTCCTTCTTCAAAACCAAGCGGTTGCCTCATATAAATGGTTTCTTCAAGATTACCATGCAAAAACTCCGTCTTCACATCAAGTTGTTCCAACTCGTAATCTTCACAAGCATTTAATGAGAAAATCACCCTAATAGATGTATGTCGAACCACGGGTGAAAATACCTCATTGTAGTCAATCCCTACTCGTTGTGTAAACCTCCGAGCTACCAGCCTTGCTTTGTACCTTGGTTTCTGAACACCTTCAATCCCTTCTTTAATCTTATACAACCACTTGCAGCTTACCAGCTTCTGACCATGTGGTTGATCAACCAGCTCCCAAGTATGATTCTTCTTTAAAGAACTCATCTCCTCCTCTATAGCACGAACCCACTCATCATTTTCCGATGAATTAATCGCCTCCTGGAATGTGATTGGTTCATGTGTATCTTCTTCCTCGGCAATAGCAAACGCATAAGCTGTAATATCATCTTCTTTCTTAGACCCCGATGAACTAGACAATGATATATTACCTTCATTCCTATACCGCGCAGGTATAGTAATTGTTCTCTTAGCTCTATCACGCACAAGAACATAGTTGTCTAGATTCTGTTGTTGAGGCATTGCATCTTCTGCATCTTCAACTTGATCCTCATATTCATTCCTTGGATTTACCCCAGTATGAGGATCCACAATTGGTTCGACCCGACTGCCTTGAAGTTCCACCTCAAACTCAATTTCCTTCCTGGAATCTGCAGCACCAGCACCCTTGAGAATATCCTTATACATAAGGCTTTCATTAAAGACCACATCCCTGCTTATGATTATCTTCGGTTTAACATCATCCAACCTCCATAATCTGTATCCCTTCACACCTTCAGGATACCCCAGGAATATGCATTTTATAGCTCTAGGCTTGAGTTTCCCCTGATTCATGTATGAATAAGCAACGCAACCAAATATCTTCAACATCTCGTAATTCGCCGGATGTCCTGACCATAAATCCATAGGTGTCTTCTTCTCCAATGTTGTAGATGGAGACCTATTGATTAGATATGTTGTCGTGACCGTTGCTTCAGCCCAAAATGATTCTGGAAAACCAGATTGAATCAGTAAACACCTAACCTTTTCCAAGAGCGTCATGTTCATTCGTTCAGCTAGACCATTCTGTTGCGGAATTCCAGCAACCGTCAAATGTCTTGCTACCCCGATCTCCTTGCACTAGTTATTAAACTCCTGATTACAAAACTCTAAACCATTATACGTTCGAAGTTTCTTCAGTTTTCTACCTGTCTGGTTTTCTACCAACTGCTTCCACTCCTTGAACTTGCTGAATGCCTCGCTTTTGTGTCTAAGAAAATACACCCAAACCCTCCTCGAATAATCATCAACAATCGATAAGAAGTACCAGCAACCACTCATCGATTCCGCCCGAGAAGGATCCCAGAGATCCGCATGGACATATTCTACAACTCCCTCTGTTGTGTGCTGACCTCGACCAAAACTTATCCTGGTCGATTTTCCAAGAACACAATTTTCACAGAATTCGAGCTTACCTAAACTTTTATTCCACAGCACCTTTCTTCTTTTGAGTTCATTCAAGCCTGCTTCACTAATGTGACCCAGGCGTTTATGCCACACCTGAGCAAGACTTTCCTTTTCTTCTATACCAACACTAGCTTCACCTGATTCAACCAAGCCATCCAAGAAGTACACACAATTTTCCTTCATAGTTCCTGACAAAACCATTAAAGAACCCTTGATCACCTTTACTCTTCCATTATGCAATTTCACGGTATAGCCCTCTCGATCCAGAGTTCCTAAAGATATCAAATTTCTTTTCAACTCGGGAATGTAACGCACATTCTCAAGCACAAAACTTGAACCATCTTTCAATTGTACTCTCACCTTCCCTGTTCCCTTGATGGCACATGCTCTATTATTACCGAGCACAACCATGCCACCATCAAGCTCCTTAAAATCAAACATGAAGTCCCTCCTAGGCCTCATGTGATAGGAACCACCAGAGTCCATGATCCACTCTAAGAACCTTTCGTCACTTACCGCCATCAACAAATCACCATTGTCATAACCCATAGAATACGAACCAGCGTCCTATTTTGCATTCTTGTTGACAAAGCGAGTTTATTTCTTCTTGTTTTATTTTGGACAGTCTTTCTTAAGGTGATCCTCAGAATATCAATGTAACACTTCTATTTATAAGTTCATTTACCTTTTGACTTTGATCGTGAACTACCACGTCATTGATTACCCCGATGCTCCGGCCTCCCCCCTTACAAATAACCCATCACCACCATCATTTGCATCTGTCCTCTTCTTCAACTCTCGGTGAATTGGGGGTAGACAAGACATCCTCCAAATTGAGCGACTCCCTTCCATAAGGCAATGTCTCCACAAAGTTATCATACGACGACGGTAATGATGTAAGTAACATGATTGCCTGATCTTCGTCATCAATTTCAACGTCTATGTTCGCTAAGTCACCTATCAACTTATTAAACTCATCTATATGTTCAGATAGTTTCTTACCTGAATGCATGTAGAAAGTGAACATCTTCTTCTTCAAGTACAATTTATTGGCTAAAGACTTTGTCATATATAAAGTTTCTAACTTTAACCAAACCCCCGCAGCAAAATTTTCTTTGTTGATTTCCCTCAACACCTGTTATCCAAGCACAAGAGTAAGGCACTGTGTGCTTTTTTATATTCCGTCTTCAACGCCGCAGTCTTTTCAGCGTCCGTCATGGTACCCGAGAATGGATCTAACGCAGCCTCCCAACCATGTTGAATTAATAGACACCACATCTTCACACGTCACAACCCTAAGTCATTAGACCCTTCGAATTTTTCGACGTCAAACTTCGCTATCGACGACATATTCTTTCTCCATTGTTGCGTAAAAAATCCTTCTTGCAGATCGATTTAATTAGAATAACCCTAAACCTCGATCTCGAACAAGCAACCCTGATCGTAAACTTGTAAACCCAAGCAAACCACGATCAAACTTGAACCACAAGAACCCGCAACAAGATACCTTTAATTTAATTGGCAAGACAAGTAAAACAATTTACAATTTCTCCACTTACTCCGTATTTTGATTTACGTTAAAAGTGGTACTACCAACTATAAACCCACTTGTCCTTTGTCACTTTGTAACACCCACGTGACTATGTAAAGACCAACCAATTTAATTTAGTTGTATAATTCTTCACGTGATATACCCAAATAACAAGCCAATCAGAAGCCTTCGTCTTTACACTTCGTCTTCTCCGTCAAAGAAACCTGCAACTCGAAGATGAGGATTCGACGAACCTCGTAACCCTTTTTCTTCCACGACTCTTCTTGATCTAGCACCGATCTTCAAGACCACAAAACCCACGGCTCTGATACCACTTGTTGGAATCGACACCACCAACAACCCAAAGATCGATATGCGGAAACCTAGACCACTGTAAAGAAGGATCGCAGAGTTGCAATAAACTAAGCCCAGAAGAACGACACACAAAGGTAACCAAATGACTCTATTGTATTAGCTACAAAACCTCGATCGGTTACAAGAAAGAATAAGAAGCATGCGCGTAATTTGAGCATCACCCTCTCATCTCCTTTTATAGGGTGAGGGGTCGGTTACAAACAGGCCAAGCCCGCTCGACTCAAACACAACATTATTGAAAACAAAAATTACAAGGTAAATTTTCTAATCTAAAAACACTATTATTGGTAATAATGCTAACAGAGAAGATTTTCACATTTGTACAGTTGTCGTATGAGCAACTGGACAACCTAAAAAATTAACAAATGTCATATTCTCCTCGGAGTTGCACGGTTGCCAAGTTGAAGTAAACTTATTTTAGAAAGGTACGTAATTTGTTTTTACCCGTTTAGGGAAATCCCCTACATTTTCGAACTCTTTAGATAGCCCTATATTTTCTAAGCTGAGCTATATTCATTCATTTATGAATCTTAATCTAAAAACCTTGTCAAAAACTTGTAGCTAGTTGCTTTCTCAAGCTAACCATACCAAATTATCCCTAATTCATATTCAATGAACCTTCAAAATTCTTATCAAAAGAATTTATATATTCAAACTAAAAATAGATAATGATATGGAGATGTTCAAAAAACATAGTAATTAGCATGAACAACAACTTGTGATATACAGGAACTTATAAGACCCAAAATTATCATTTTAAATGTAACAAATTTTCAAAATGATATATTACAAGGAAAATAAGCTCAATGATCCTTTTTTTTTTACCAAAATTATCATTTTAAATGTAACACATTCTAAAATTTTAGAACTTTTGGACAATTCACTTTGTCTTAAATAAACTATGCATGGCTATCGCAATCTTTTGTTTTAATGTCCTTTATTTCTAAATATAGAAAGGTAAATAGTGTTTTGATAGAAAATACAATATAAATAATCTAGCCCTAGTTGTTTGACTTTAACGATGTATAACAACGAGTCTATAAAATTTTCCATAGAAAATACGGTACCCGTTAATACATATACGCAACTGGCTTCTAGTATATGAAATGAGCTACGTCAAATATTAATTGATTTACAGTTGACAATTGTATAGACGTCATAAGAAAAATGTATCACACGGCTATTTCATTCAATTGTCTATTGATTAAAGTTAACAATTACTCTATATATATAAGATATAGAGATGTTGTGAATTGGATGCCTTCTCATTATCACGTAACATGTATATATACACTTACACACCTACGTTTTGAGAGTATGGGCCAATCCCGTAAGTGCTAAGTACAGCTATTACAGTAAATATACAACTAATGGCCAGCTAATAATATTTACAGCTACTAGTATATGTTTCACTAATACGCCCTCGCAGTTGGAGGGGAGGAGGTCGAACACTCAAACTGGAACGAAACGCGGTGAACAATAGAGATGGAAGACCCTTCGCGAAGATATTCGCATATTGGTAACGTGAGGGAACATGAAGCACTCGTACATGGCCGGTAGCAACTAAATCGCGAACAAAGTGAATGTCAATCTCAATATGTTTTGTACGTTGATGTTGCACCAGATTAGATGATAAATAAACAACGCTCACGTTGTCACAATACAATAATGTAGCAGACCGTAGTGGTACAAGCAGCTCTCGAAGAAGGTTACGAACCCAACTGCGGAGCCGAAACACGGGTTGTGCGTGCATCATTCGAAGGCACGTGAAGAAACTTGCAACGAGCACCCTAGTTGCAATGCCATCGCCGGAAGTTGCGGCAAACCAGTTGAGACGAGTTGTTGTTGGAAGTGTTACGGTTGTTGGAGTTAGTACACTACTACAAAAAAGCACATAGTGCCCTGTTTAAAATGATGATAAAGCCCCTTTTTGCTTGGGGACTCAAAAGGGGAGGGACTCTATTATCAATTGCCATAGAGCCCTGTTGGAGAAACGGGCTTTATAATACGTAATAGAGCCCTGTTTTTTGGTTGAAAACCTTGCTCTATCTGAATAAAAAAAGCCTTTTCCAATACCATAGATCCCTGTATTTTGCTTACCAAACATGGATCTATGAATTACTATTATTTTTTATTTTAATTTTTAGTTGAATATAATTGCAATTACTGTATTTCCAGGTACAAACAGCACAACCAACAAAACTGAAACAAAACAAATGGATTGAAGATCAAAGACAGTTTTACATAAGTTTAATACGAGTCCTATGGACCAACAGAAATACTAGTACTAATTACTCATCACAACAGTTTCAAAGCAAGTATCTTGAGGGAGAGATATGCAAAACGACATGGAAACATGCCAACCTTTCCTAAATACTAAAATGACTGATGATCAGATACGCAAGAACTCACGATGTTGTCCAACTCCTTCGTAGTAAAAGGCTTTTTGTCATTCCATGTCACCTATAAAGAACATCCATAAGCATTTTATAAGAAAAAAAGCATATGAATTGGTACCAAATGAATTCTAAAGGTTCAATATATTAATAACCAAGTGGATGTTTCTAAGATGATGATAACTGGAATTGCTGCTAAATCAGTATTCTAGCCGATGAGAGATTTGTCTAGACTTCAATAGCACAAAAGGTAAAATATATTATACAAGTTCATAGTATTTTGTTTTCTGTTTTCATGCCTGACCTTCTATAGGCGATGATAATTGGAACTTGTCTAAGACAAACTTTAGCAGCAAACATCGACAAACCATATACCGAGCATTTTAAGACAACTACCTAGACACATTTCAGCAGATCATATATTGCGCATCCAAAACCAAGCACAAGTTACTTAATTCATCATTAAATTGTAGTATATGCCTCTTATATTTGACGAAAGATGAAAAACACAAGCTATTGAATATAATCTCTATAGTTAATTGCAACCATGTTTCTTGGCCAGGCATACTACGCTCTAATTTCATTCAGGGTCTTGATCACGTATAGTATGTTTAGATTTGATCACTTAGCTTGGTTGGTTATTGAACTTATCATTTTTGTTGTTTTTAGAGTATTCGAGAAGAGGAACAAGGGTCAAGCAACACTATTCATCCTAAAAGAAGCCGTTACTATGTGTTGATGTGTTTCTTTTTGTTCTCTAAAGAGTAAGAAAAACGAACCTTTTTTTAGGGGTACTTTCTATCTTCATGAACTCTTCCCAACTAGCAGGTTCAATAAACGTATACTTCTGATAAGGACTTTTGTTCTTATACACGCAATTTGAACGAAGAGTCTTCTTAAAACTCTTCCATGAACGGAGCATTGTTTGAGCACTTGTACTTTGCTATCATTATTCTTAAGTCCGCGACGTTCCTGATTATTGTAGAAAAGAAAACCGCAAGATGTTAATAAACAAAGAATTTTTATGACATGCTAACTAATGGTGTTAAGATAGTATACCTTGATTTCTAGCTATCATTCTTGGGTACTTTCCTCCATTCCTCTATAGAGATAGAAATCCTCGCCTTACTTACAGGCCCTACGTAAAGTCCAAAAGGAGTCTGGTCCTGTTTGATAGGATAATTCATACTCATCAAAAGTTACGTCATTAAGCGGTTTCTTGTTCTTCTTCTTTAAGGAGTAGATTCCTCTCTTTTTCTGATGTTATAGTTCTGATTGTTCATTCATACCATCTACAACCATAATTTGACCAGCCAAATCATGCTCATCCATGTCACCAACATGTAACAATAATTCATTCAAGACTTTGAAGTATAAATCAATATCAATAAGCAACAAAAGCATATGCAATACTTTATTAAACCTATACATTAAATCTTACAAACTAAATCCTAATATGCACCCAAAGAAAATCAAATTATAAATCTCAATATAATTTATGCAGCAAAAACAAGAATATCTCACCACTTTTTATCAAGGAGTCTGTTAAAGGCTTTACCAAACACCTTTTTACGAACCGACTCTTAATAGTAAAGTCAGATTTTATAGAAATAGTGGGTATTTAACAGCTAACTTTGATAATAAAAAACTAAGAGACATCTCATAAGCAGGGGCGGAGCTATATGCAAACTAGTGGGGGGCGTTGCCCCCAACCAAGCTCTTACGGATACAGGAAACATAGAGGAAAAAATGATATTGGTAACAAATAGGATTGGTGCCTTCAGCCAAATTCTCAAAATTCCCTATACACTCACAGTATGTGACAAATTTATGAGTTCATGTGTATGCTTTGTGTTAAAATACTAGTTTTTCTAAATGTAACTTTTTAGCGGTCATATTTGATTAAGGGTTACAAATGTTATGGTTTTAATAATATAATTACATTAAATGGCAAGTACTTTAATATGATTTGGTAAATTATCATCTATTATTAGTTTTTCATCAGTTTTTAGTCAATAATAAGTGTTAATATTCCTCGAAATAGAGTGCTCCTGTTACCTTTATTTTAAACAGGGTATTCGCCCCGACTTGTCTTACGCTACAATAAAAACCTTCTTATAGCTCGATGCCCCCTGAGATAACGTTTTGTGGCTCCGCCACTACTCATAAGCTATCAATAAAATTCCAAGCTGGTTAAAACTTTCAAACTTAAAGACTAGCGAAAACATTATTTAATCAAATTACAGAGGAGTTAATAAGTAATAAGAGTAATAAGCAGATAACTCTTAGTAAGCTACTAATGAGCAGATTATATAAAGTGAAACTAAAAGTAAGCCACACTAGCAAGCGTATATAAATAATTCTTTGCAAAGTAATACCAAAAGAACTACTTTAACATATTGGAAACATTGGATGAGCATGTTTCATATTTAAGTTACATCAAATAAACAAGCAGGTTTGATTGCAAACTAGTGAAACACTAGTTCCAGATTAGTTAAACAATTGAAACTAACATAGATTTGAATTTGCAAAGTGATTAAAACAACCATAAAAAATATAAGAGATACTAAATAAACACTAAACAAGTACTAAATTTAATATGCATGAAACCAAATCAAATACAAATGTATAACATCAATAAAAACAATAAATTGAACATCAATTAGCAATTAAAGAAAAATTAGGAACAAACATAACTTATTTGAGATTCAATCTTAAACATAAAATTTATGAGATATTAAGAAGGTTAATGTAAGAGATACCTGTTAATTAGATTAGTCTATTTCGGATCTGGCATGTGACGAACGTCGCCTATGACGACACAAGTAGAAATTGTAGATCTGGTTTAGGATAGTTGTGTGTAAATGTGATAGTAGATGGGGGTTAATGAGAGAGAAGGTTAGGGTAGTAGATGGGGTGGGGTGGGGTGAATTTTAGATTTTTTTAATCAAGAATGAAATTTAAGGCTTTTTGAAATTTGAGGAAATTTTGGGGAAATTTTGGAGAGGGAAAACAGTAGGCGTCAAAACTTCTGCAATTGAAATTTCACCGCCTAAGTTATTGGAGTAGCAACAAGGAACATATGGCTTTATAAAAGTAATAGATCCCGGTTTCATCTGAGAAAACATGGCTCTATCCTTTTTTCAAGATAAAGCCCGGTTCTTTAAAAACAAACATGGCTATATACATTGCTGGATCCACTTAGAGCCCCATTTTCTTTTAAAATGGGCTTTATTAAGGGGGCTTTATTCCCAAATCTCTAGTAGTGGTAGCAAGAAGAACCGAACCTGATGATGAGGAGGCGTCGCGAGTAGATTGGCGCGAAGACTTGTGAGCAAGACGGCTTTCATCAAGGAGCAGCATGGATTGTGTTTGAGCAAACGTAGGAGTTGGATCCCGATGACGAATTATACCAGCGACTTGATCAAACCGATCGCC
The DNA here is from genome assembly GCA_025667525.1 of Glebionis coronaria. Taxonomy (NCBI): domain Eukaryota; kingdom Viridiplantae; phylum Streptophyta; class Magnoliopsida; order Asterales; family Asteraceae; genus Glebionis; species Glebionis coronaria. The sequence goes on along the minus strand of CM046878.1, from coordinate 8,283,900 downwards.
AACACCATTAATAGCATATGAGACCAGATTCTTCTCATCAACATGCGTTTTTATTGTCATGGAACACGTCCTTGAGTTGTTTCCAAACATCACTAGCAGTAACATTCTTTTTGAGTACCCTCTGAAGAAGGGGCTTGGTGATGGTACCAAAAATCCAGAGTTTGACAAGAGAGTCGAGCTTTCCCCACTCGTCACTAGCCTGATCAACGCTCGTGTATGTGCCTTCAATAAAGTTTAAGACACTGAAACTCTTACAGTGCAACATGAAGAGTTCACTCCATGAGTCGTAGTTTAACTCATCGAGATCTAGGACAAGTAGGATGTATGTTTTGATATTGGTAATGCCAAATGGTTTCTTGTTAGTGGTTGGTGGAGGGGTAAGATCATCACCAGCCATTGCAAATTAGGGTTAGAGATTGAGAGGAGGGGGAGGCGGCAGAAAGATGGGATAGAACGATGGGGATTTGTTTATAACTCTGATACCATATAAGATATAGAGATGCTGTGAATTGGATGCCTTTTCATTATCACGTAACATGTATATATACACTTACACAGCTAGGGTTTGAGAGTATGGGCCAAGCCCGTAAGTGCTAACTACAGCTATTACAGTAAATATACAACTAATGGCCAGCTAATCATATTTACAGCTAATAGTATATGTTTCACTAATAATATAAACTTCATAAGAAATGTACTCGAGCCATGCACAGGCTTTACAATCGTTTATATGAATCACTACAACACAAATGGTCTAATGCAACGGTCAAAATTCGTTGCAAATTTGTTGCAAAATGCTATTTGCAACTGATTTGCATTCGAGTTTGACTATTGCATAAAGGTTTCATGCAATTTTAATGATCGATTTTAAAAAAAAAATCAATCGTTACGACAAGTAATAGCTTCCACCACCAGAAACACATCTTTATATAACTAACTTAAATTTTGATGTTGAGATATTAAAGCTTTAAAAAATAAGTTGCGCAAAGTAGTTTCAATTTTTCAATATATCGTGGCTTTATAAACACAAAGACATGTCTCTCTTATTCATAAAAAATAAAAATTATATTATATCTCACTTAATAGCTTAATTCAGAAATAAGTATGAATTCGTTCACAAAAAAGAAAGGTATAAGTATGAATATGATACATTTTTTTTCATTTTAATGTAAAATACTGTTATCATAAGTTTCGAACACATCAGTTTGAGCTTTATAACAAAATTTGTAATTTTAAATGAGCTTTCGAGCATAAGCATGGATTATAAGCTTGAAAAAAAAATTATCATAGAATTATAAGAAACGTTAAAGATTTTAATGAGATTTGAGTTTGTGCTCGAACAACAACAATATATTCAAGTTCGAGCTCAGGCCATTTTATAAAAAGTTATTCAAACTTGAACCAGATAGCTATTAAACACGCCTAGATTATTTAAGTTGATACTCAATTCGACGCGAGTCGATTACACTACAAACTTACTCTTGAAAATGTGAAAAAAGTTTGATTTCAGATTTTTAGAATCACAATAACTTTTAATAAGGGTTAATTCCATATTTACCCAATATAAACACTCTAATGTTATATTTACCCATCCAAAGATCATAATGCCATATATGTCCACTTTAAACATCATATATGTCATATTAACCCAAATCACTATAAATCAATTAAAAATTAAAATTTATATCTTTAAATTCCTATTATACCCTTAGTTATATCATAAAATCATCCACTTTTCGATTTCATTTTGCTTTACATTTCAATCAGAATATTTGCAGCGCTAATATAATATGTTAATCATGTCATGCACCAATCACATTTTATAAACATTATGTAAAATAAACGCAATACGCATTGGATTAAATATATAGTTTATAAGGTGGAATGATCAGGTGAAATTTTAATATATCTATAAATTGAACAGTATACAATTTCTCATCCTGCACATTTGTGGTCACCCTTTTATAGTCTGCGTACTTAATTAATGATTTTTGTATCTATACCATATTACCATATGATGTCACATTTGTTGTGTCCCATCATTGACATACTAGACATCAAAATAGCACACTGTATAATTTAATATAAGGCATGAACAAAAAATTATATGGAGGCTACAGATATTTAGATTGAAATGAAGGCAACTGCAATATGAAACTGGAAATTGAAGGATTTAATTTTATGAATCAATTAAGGGTACAATAGGAATTTAAAGATGTACATTTATCTTTTATTGATTTTAGAGTGATTTGGGTAAATATGACATATATGATATTTAAATTGGGTATATATGTTATTATGAATTTTAGGTGGGTAAATATGACATTAGTATTTTAAATTGGGCAAATATGAAATTAACTCCTTTTAATAAAATCAAAACAAGATAACGAAAACCATTGAACCCCACCCTCCATCAAATAAGATATTAAAAGCTCTTTTAAATATAAAAAATAAATATTACTCCTTTCGTCTCATAATAAGTGTTCACATTAACTTTTTTTTTACTTTATTATTTTAACTTTAACTATAAATATTTTATTTGTGTTATATAATATCTGATGAAAATTATACTATATTTTAAAACCGAATATATTCATATGACTTTCATCAAGTATTATATAACCCAAATACAAATATTTATAGTCAAAGTTTTGTGACAAAGACTTTGAAGATTTCATAGTGGACACTTATTATAGGACAAATGTAGTATAATTTATAATAGTTTTGCGTCACATTGTCTGAGGCTTATGAACAATGAACCGTTATTATATTTTTTTCTCGATTATTATATTCGTTGTTTGAAGGGAGTGTGTTGTTTCTGGCCACGTATATCAGAAACGTGTTGGGTGTTTCTGGTATACATTTGTCTCATGTATTGTTTTTTTGCATTATTGGCATTAGACTTCTTCCACCTACCTTTATGTATCTCCGTCTTTTTCTCTCTCTCTAAAATGGTTGATGTTCATTATGCGACACAAATGTATACCACAAACAGATCTATTGATCACTTTTTTCGAACGGTGTTGTTCATTAAACTAGCAAGAAGCTAGAAAAAACCAATTACACAAGAGAAAAATAAATACATGGGTTACATAACCACTCTAACCAACTAGGAGACACTTTCTTATTCCTGCTCGAAATCCAAGTGAAGGCCGACATTTTAATGTCAATAAGAATGAGATCTTTTCGAGGAGCTTTTGAGAAAAGGACATCTTATTTTTGAAACTCCATAGGTGCAACCACGACATCAAAATATTGATGAAATTTTGATTCAAGAGGGACACGTTTAACCAAGGAAAAGACGTATTCGAGGGAAGTGATGGTGATACTCGGGATGTGCCATCAAAGAAGGACATCCCTCCAAGTATCCACTGCAATGCAACACTTAGCAAAGATATGGTCTTCTGATTCCAAATCGTCATCACAAACAGGACAAAGTAAGGAATCGAGGTCAATGCCACGCCTGTCTAGATTAGTTCGAGTTGGAATCCTTCTGTTCGTTACTCTCCAACGAAGGATGTTTACCTTAGAAGGAAGCATTTTGTTCCAGTGTGTAGGTGTGGGCGGCTCAGTCAGTAGAAGAGAAGATTGGTTCAAGATGTGGTTGCGAATGATAAATTCCCACGAGTCATGATCATGGTTGAGGTGCGTTAAGAGGCTCGTTAAATTAGCGATCTCACTAGAATCATGATCGGAACGAATTGGCCTCGACCAAGACCAGTTAATGATTGGCCCAATATGCCTAGGATGTCTTCCAAATGATGGCTAGGGAACAAGCTCAGAATCAGAAGCCTCGCTTAATGGGACATGATGGACCCGATTTTTCCTATCAGACACCAAGCAATGAGGATTCAATTCTAGGCGATACAGTCTTGGGTAAGTAACATGAAGGGGTGATCCACCAAACCACTTGTCATGCCAAAAGCTTGTACTACGGCCATTACCCACTTTCTTTTTGAAAAGCAATGGAAGGTTAATTCCAATAGTGCTAAAATCAAACTTTAACTTTCTTATTTGAGACCAAGGACGTGATGAAATTGCTGAACATGAAGAAATTAGTGAACTGGAATCAACTAAGCCTCTCATATGACCATGTAAAGAGCGGATGACTTTACTTCATAAAGCATGCTCCTCATTACGAATTCTCCACCACCATTTCGCTAACAAAGATTGATTGCTAACCTTTGGGCTACCAACTCCAAAACCTCCATTGCTTCGCCAGGAGGTTACTTTTTCCCAAGCAATCCATGAAATTTTATTCTCATTAGAGCTTCCACCCCAAAAGAATCGTCTCCTAATACCTTCGAGCATGCAAATAATCTTTTTCGGAGCTTTGAAGGTCGAGAAATAGTAAACTCCCAAGCTACCAAGCACTGATCTAAGAAGAGTAAACCACCCCCGAATGAAAGAGTTTTGGCTTTCCATATAGAGAGTCTATTAAGATATCGCTCAACAAGTGGGTTCCAATTTGAATACGAAGTCATTTTTGCACCAATAGGGAGGCCTAAGTAAGTACATGGAAATTGCGAGGCAAGACACCCAATGGAAGAAGCCATGGAGTTAAGCTCTAAGTTTGTGATGCCACCTAAGAGGTTACTTTTATTGAAGTTCACTCTAAGACCAGAACCTAGGTGGAAGCAAGTGAGAATTCTAGACAGGTTTTTGGCATTCGAGAGAGACCATTCTCCCATAATTAGAGCATCTTCCGCGAATTGAGGTGCGAAATTTGGACTTTGTCTTTTCCTACTTTAATTCCATGGAAGATGTTGTTGTTAGTTGATTCCAAAATGGCGACATTGAGGGCTTCAACCACAATGATAAAGAGGAAATGATAGGAGGGGGTCTCCTTGCCGAAGTCTCCTTTCAAGCTTAAATTCCTTAGTCGGAGATCCATTAATAAGGATCGAGGCGTATGCCGGGTTAGGACAAGAGTGGATCCAACTTCTCCATTTCACACTTGAAGGTCTACGTAAATCTTGGATTATTCTACATGTTAGATTTGATTGATTAAGTGGATTGATTGATTAAAAATGTAAAAGAGATGAGAAGGAGATGATGGTGTAGAGAGAGAAAGGAGAGAAAAGAGAGAAGTAGAGAGAGAAAGTGAATATGATTAATGAGAATAAAGTGATTGCCAACCCCTCCTAACATGCTAGGAGGGGTATATATAGCCCACCCTACATGTGGGCTATATGGACTATACGTTTACTAACTAGATCACGAGCCCGTTACATTAATATATCGTTGGAGCGACCGATCCTTCATAAATACATAAAAACGTATTTCCAACAATCTCCCCCTAAGGGAGGTCACTCCAAGTTACAAAGTTCTAAATATTCTATATCTCGTGATCTATGCTAACTAAGATGTGACCGAGACTTTATTGGGAAAAACGTATTTCCAACAATCTCCCCATAAGGGAGGTCACATCTTTTTACAAAATCTTAAACCTAGCATCTATGCTTGAGTCTTCGATCTTGTTCTTGTGAATATGCTTGATGTGATCTTTGACTTTAGTCTTGAGCATGTTTCTTTGCCTTGACCTTATGCATTCATCACTTGTGATATTCGCCTCTTCGTGACTTCATGTTCCACATACTTATACCTTTATAATTCTTGAAAGCTTCAGAGTTTGATACATCGGAAGACTTGACCTTCAGACTTTCTTGAATTTTTTGAAGTACTAAGTGTATGTAGTATAAGCATGTGGTGACGACTTCTTCTGGATTATACACCGCAATGCCACCTTCTTGTTACGCTGCATAAGACAGTTAGCAACAAACCATATACACGGATGAAATGGCCTTGAACATTTCATTCTAATTCGGTAGCATTTTACCTCCGGTCGGTGAAGAACGTTGGACGATATTAAATATCGTACTTGTGGCAGATAGTTTCAATAAAGAACCTCCTTGACAAGATTTCGCGGGTAAACCCGTTCTCTTTACTCGACCCTCCAAGGCTGACTGCGAACGTAAAGAGTGAATCATTTGGATAATATTATCCGCATGATTTGAAGCCGTCAATCCATGTTCCTGGAACAAGTGAAGTTCAATTAAGAACCACACCATCGTTGCTTTCCAGTTGTCACGAGCTTGATTCGTATAGAATCTTGCAAGTTACCTACCAAGTGCTGTTTGAGGTTAACACTAGAAGGATTTCCACTCATCACTGTGAACACTATAGAATGTCACTATGAGTGTTCTGGAAAGATCACTAAGATATTGCGTAGAGGCCTGGAACGTGTTTAAATTCATTTAAGAGTTTAAACCACTGTTGCTTTCCAGTTATCACAAGTTTGATTCATAAAGAATCGCACAAGCACCTACCATGAGCTTTTTGACGTTCGCTCAAGAAGGATTTCCATCTTCATTGTAAATACTTTCGTATTACTCGGATGTTCAGGCAAGATCATGAAGATTTTGCGTAGGACTCTTGATATCTTTCTTACTTTTCACATTGTGTGAACAAGCAAGGAATAATGAAAATGTGTCCTAATGAGATATTTGATGATCTCAAATGGCTCTAGACTCGATCGTGCATTTTGGATTTTAGTGATCGGAGGCTGGAGAGGAGTGCCACCTTTTCAATACCAATTTATTCGGGGTGAATAAATCAATAGATAATGTGTTGTCTCCGTGTGATTAAAACAAATATCTTTTGAGAGATATCTGAGTTAGCTGGGATGGGTTGCATTGCATCACTGGGTCCATGATGTCTGTCTTCAATATCAAGAATCATTAAACAATGATCTTAATAGCATATGTCTTGACCCGGTTTCTGCCTAAGTTGTAAGGAGGGCTTCTTTCTTTACACCCTTTATCTTTACAATTCTTTTTCATTCTTCAACCCCTTCAATGCTTACCAATACATCATCACTAGCACCTTGTTGTGATTGTTCCAGTGCTAACTTAAGTACTTGGTCGGCATTCAGCTACGTTCACAATCTTTCTCCATCTTTCCTAAGGACTAATATTTCTAGCTATGGAATGTCCTTGGGAAGATTCCTCCGGTTCTAGAGGAATCATTGGACTTTAACCTATCCTACCATCCTTATGTCAACACAATCTTCATCATCGTGAATAGAGATGTTTTGGGTAAGTGTATGTCACCATGAAATCCATTTTGAAGTGCAAATCCATTTTGCTCCCCCTTAACATATGCCACGATATCCGAAAACATTTCGCACATGTCGGGATGAGCTAGCACGTTAAGTCAAACCATTTGTTATTAATCATTTCCCATATTAAATCACATTTTCTCCCCCATATTAAAAATATTAACTCAATCAATGTTTTTAATATCAATTGATTTAATAGCATTTTAAGAAAATTTGGGAAGAAAAATGCAAATCCAATTATCTTCATAAATTACACAAGCTCCCCCTCAAATTAATGAGGGTGTACTTGAAACGTAAATTAAATACCTTTTAAACACAAGTGTAAGGTATTTATCACGTGTAAAGATCATTTATGATAATGTATTCACAAAATTAGCAAATTACGAGGTTGGACCTGAATGATGGAGAACATCATATGAAAGAAGCACATGGTTCTTGTTCACGGATGTTGGTCTTCCTCGTAACTTCTGAAATTATCTTCTCCTTTACACCACATGGACAATTGATATCGTTGTCTTGACACCAACTTGTGAACATTGGCACTTTCGGCATCGAAGAGTCTAAACGCTTGACAATTGCTCCCCCTCAATTGTTGACCCGTGTTCTACTTAAAGAGCTGTAGTCGTCGTTTGATTAGTCGCATCGTCTAGTATGTAGATATCAATTGCAACGAACTTCGGATTGTGGAGTTGATAACTTTGGATTTTAAAGAGTCAAAGCTTTCCGGTGAAATGCTTGACTTCAATGTGAAAAGCGGGTTACTATCGGAACTAATAGCAAACCATATGGAGCATGTTTTAAATATTTTAAACTTCTGCTCGAACTTTATTTACAACCCCGTGTCATTATTGAACGACATTTCTAGGATCGTAAATATTATCGATTCCAGAAGACATGCTCTTTTTATCAAAACATATTTGAACACATAATTTTGAAATATTTAGAAAAAACCTTTCGAAAAATTCTTGAAAAATTGTGTTCAAAGTTTTGAAAAACAATTACTTGAGCTTAAGATGTTGAATATCTTAAAAGCGAGCTCAAGTCCGAGAAGTTGTGAACTTCCCGTTGTTAAGGATAAGTTAGCATCGGCGATAAACTTTCCTTTTATCTGAAGGACGAGTCCTAAGCTGAAATTTACTTAGACGTCGTTTTCATGAGCTTGAAAACTTTGACTGTTTTAATGGAAAGCTCATGACCGAAAAAGGTTAATTTCTCGTTATGAGGAAAAGTTCTCTTATTTAAAAGATACACTTTCCTTTCTGAGCTTAAAACTTCGAATGTTTAAATACAAGCTCATGACCGAGAAATGTTAATTTCTCGTTATGAGGATAAGTTATCATAAAGATAATCTTTCCTTTATTTGAAGTTCGAGTTACAGTCTGACATTTAACTGTAAGTCATTGTGCATGAGCTTAAAAACTTCGAATGTTTTTAATATTAGCTCATGCCCGAGAAAACTTAATTTCTCGTTGTTAGGATAAGTTTATCATCGGCGATAAACTTTCCTTTCTTTGAAGTTCGGGGCATAAACTGTGATGTGATTATACGCCATATACACGAGCTTAAAACCTTTGAATAGTTTTAACGGAAGCTCGTGTCCGAGAAAATTTAATTTCTCATTTTGAGGATAAGTTTATCATCGGTGATAAACTTTCCTTTCTTTGAAGAACGAGTTACAGTCTGTGATATGACTATAAGTCCTCGTAAGCTTTAACCATGAATCCCCTGAGATACTAGTTTCTCCGATATTTGCTTCTTCAGCAACCAAACTCTAAGAGTGTCCTTAGTTGAACGGTATTCAACGATTGGACCGCTTCGTTCTTTTAGAACATCAACTTTGGTACCTGCATTCTCATTAGGAATTTGCATTCTTTGATATGGGTTAGCGATATCAATTATAGAAGCACGTGGGGGTTCACAGTTGGCTTTACTTGTGTCAGAGGCGACCTGAGTAGATGATTCACTTGTCTTAGCTGGCAAACGTTTCCTTTTATAGAAAACCTTAATTTTAGGCTTAAGTGATGTATCATCTTTATCAATTTCCTCCCTAGTAGTCTTAGTAGAATCGGAGACTATCCTAGTTAAAGGGCACTCGTTTCCTACAAGAGTGAAAGTTCTACCAGTGGGGCGCCAAACTTTACCAAAGGGTTTGATTTTAGCTATCCACTGGGACTTTATTCTAGCACGGGAGTTCACCTCATCAAGTAATTTCTTGACACAAGAGTCATGATTTGCCGTAAAGACACATTTTCTACATGTTTTACAAGTAGCATATTTAATGTCCGAGTAGTTCCTAGATAATTGATCGATGCTCCTAGGAGATGACATGCTACGGTTAGCAGTGTTGGGTAATCTAGAAGGCATCTGACTAGGTTTGACATTGCTATCTCTTACATGTTGTAACACTCTCAAATCGGGACACATTAGCGGAAGGGTCCTTGAGTGTTACTTACATGATACAATCACACAATTATAGCAAACGGCTCAAAACGAGTCGTTTTGATAAAAACATCCATTCATTCATTCAATGGATAATAATTCATACACGGTCCCAGATAATTTTCTAATATTTACAGTACACATTAAAAGATAAAAGTTGTTTTGAATGGATATATTTTATAAAAGCGGGCCAAAGTCACCAAAATTTAGCAAGCTTCATGAAACCACCTTCCTTGAGTACCTACTTTATGGACCTGAGATAAAACATGCGATAAAATCAACAAAAATTGTTGAGTGAATCCATAGAGTTTAAATTAAATAAAGAGAACACAAATATTCTGAATAACCTTCCATGGTTAATAATCCATCGAAAGACAATTATGTTGTACGGACATAATTATCGGTGTTATTACATAAGCCTCATGACATTGAACGTTAACATATATTATTTCAGCCCAACACACCTAGCCAAGTGCGTATATTTCTCTTATACATATGCATCCGATGTGCTCCAATACACATGTGCTTCACTACACATTGCGATAGCTAATCGCATCGGACTGGGCGTCACCCCGATAGATCTATCCATAGTATTAGCGTTCTTTCGATTAACAATTCACGATTCAATGGGTCTTTTAAGGCTAAAGCTAACTTATGTAATAACTTTCATTTAAGCATACAATCGGGTCCCTTGTGTTCTATTATAAAATAAATAGGGTTTACTACAACTTCTGGTTGCACCCGTTCATGGATTTACAGCAACTCTTGTTGTACCCTTCATTTACAATAAATACTTTTCAAGTAAATAGAGCTTCCACAACTACTAGTTGCACCATTTAATTGGTTTACCACAACTTATAGTTGTACTCTTTTATTTTTAGTAAAACAAGCATGTTATCCCCTCGCGGGTTTTATAAAATAAATAAATATATAAAAGCGAGGCTATGAACTCACCTTAGCGATAACAATATCAATTGATCATGATAATATTGACGGTAGTGAAACGATGAAATAGGATAAGATGGGACAACGCGAGCTTCTAACGACGACCTAAAATAAAGTGACACGTCTTAGGCTAAAAATGATAACGGAAATATGCAATGAGTTTTACGAAAGTTATATATTGGTGATACGCTTGTACTACTAGATTGTATTTTATGTACCATGTTTCGTCTTTCGTTAATACTCTGTTATTTATTTGAATCATGTTCATAAAAATTATTTCTTTAATTTACACTATAATTCAAAGTTGTACATGCCAAACCTCACATACTATTCGATATAAAATATTCTTTTTCATATTATAAGTTAATTATCTTTAACTTAACATAAAAAAAAATAAGAATGTAGATGATTTAACGTATATTTTTCATTCTTAAAATTTGTAAAACGCTTGCCAACAATTAAGAAAAAAAATTATAAACTTAACACTTAGCTTAAGTGAATGAAATAGCTACAAAGCTCATTTGGCTTAAAACTCATTTCAAACACTAATTGCAAAATAAGTGAAAAAAATAGTTTGTGATCTAATAACAAAACTTAAATTTGATAAATACTACGTACTATTGTTAATAGTTAACTATTATAATTTATAATTTGATCTAAATTTGATAATCAGCGTTTTTACAAACTGACCAAGCATAACTATATTAGATATGTAATCTTTATTAGAAAAAGATAAGTTTACAGAAACTATCATGTTAACGAAATAAAACATGAAACTAAACATGTGTTTAAATTAATAGTTGAACCTAAGAATCGTACCTTGTATCTAAACTAAATCTGAACTTTTATTATCATCCTGAATGCATTTATCATCATCCAATATCTTCAAAATTTTATTTAAGACTTTCTTTTCCTAAACTGTTTGTTCACAAAAATACTAAAACCTTTAAAATATATATATATAAAAAGTCGGCATGGTCCTCTATGCTATAAAAGAGACACGTTTTTAAACAGTCACCTCTTGCTCATTACATACATAGTAAGATTCTTATCTTTTCTAATGCATTTTTTTTAATAGTCATAAAGTTGAATTTTGGTATAGTTTAAGGTAAGACGTAAATATTGATGGGATTGGATGTTTAGTGTGACATTTTAATATAAGTTTTGTTTTATAATTTGTCAAAGTAGGTATTATCAAAACACAATATTTTAAAAGTTACGCGATTTAAAAATATATGCGTCAAACACGAAAAATAAACGCTCAATATAAAACAAAAACAATGACAATCAAAGGACATTTTTATTTTAATAAATAAATGACTTAAAATACATTAATATGTCGAATTAGCGAATGACAATTAAAGGCTTAACGTAAATTACGAAAAATACTAATAAAATAAAATAATAAAAATAAAATAAAATAAAAATTAACGACAACAATAGAAAATATATCTATGTCATAACGAGAATATAAATATCGATACCTAGCATATTCCTTGCCAATTATAATCTAAACGTCAGTCTTACGCTAAGTTTCAAGCCTAACCTTCCCGGTTAGCCGATAATTTAAATTTCGCAATAAAGTATATACATAATATGTAATAATCGAGATTAGAATAACGACAAAAAATATCAAGATTGTCACATCATCCCAACCAAATTAGGATCTTCGTCCTCGAAGATCATTTTGTCTTATTGCCTGCCTTCTTGTTGAAGTGATACAAATGAGGATGTTTCTTCCACATTTGATCATCCCTTTCCCAAGTGTATTTTGGTCATCATCTCGAGTTTCATCGGACTTTGACAATAAGAATTCGAATTTGCTTCAATTGCTTAACTTCCTTATCCATAATTTTTACAAGTTCTTCGATGAAATTCATCTTATCGTCATATATTATTTCGTCAAGAGGGATAATAATATATTCGTCGGATAGACATTAATTTAGGTTCTACACATGAAAAGTGTCGTAAATTCCTTGTAGCTCTTGAGGTAATTCAAGTTTCTATGCCACCGAGCCCGCTCTCGATATTATCTCGAGTGGCCCAACATAACGGGGACTTAACTTCCCTCGTTTTCTAAAATGTTTACCACCTTTCTATGGTGATATTTTCGGTATAACTTTTCCACCTACCTCAAAATCTAAAGGTTTTTACTTCATATCATAATAGATTTTTTTGTCCACTACAAGCAACTAACAAACGATTCATAGTTTACACGATCATTTTATTATTGGAATGAAATGAGCAGATTTAGTCAATCGGACGACAATGACCCAAACTGAATCAAATCCAAACAAATTTTTATTATTATTTTTTTTTTTTTGGAATCGACGAGAACTCCACTACTATCAATCACATAGCTAAGAAATTTCATGCATTCAAGCCAAAAATCACATTTCGAAAATTTGGCATACAACTTTTTAATCGTTAGCAAATTCAAGATAGTCTCCAAATGTTCACCATGCTCTTCTTTATTTTTACAATAAATCAGAACATTATCAATGAACATGATGACAAATTTATCAAGATATGACTTGCACGCACGATTCATGAAATCCATGTATACTGCCGATGCATTGGTCAATCCATACGGTATTAGTTAGGACTCATAATGTCCATAAGAATTTCTAAATGCAGTAATTGGAATATCTTCCTCGCGGATGCAAAGTTGATGATTACCAGACTGTAGATTAATCTTTGAATAGACATTAGAAACTTGAAACTGATCAAATAAGTCATCCATCCTTGGAAAAGGATATCGGTTTTTGACCAACAATTTTTTTTTAGTTCTCGATGAAACGATCCATCTTCCTTCTTACGAATAATACTGGAGCTCTCCATGACGACAAGCTCGATCAAATAAAACCTTTATTAGATAGCTCTTGCAACTGCACAAATATTTCCTTCATTTCGGATGGTGTTAAATGATACAGCGCACATGCGACGGGTGCAACACCAGAAATTAGATCGATTTGGAATTCTATTTTCCTTGGGGGCGGAAGCCCCGACAAATCTTCCGATAAGACTTCAGGATAGTCACGGATGATTGAAACATCATCGACTCGCTTCTCCTTCGATTCCTTCTTCGATAGTTAAGCTAGAAATAATTCACAACCTCTTTTGATATACTTACGAGCTTTAATGAACGAAACGATTTTCAGTTGGAAATTATTTTTATCACATGCAATAACTAAGATCTAGTTATTTAATGGAATCCTAACTTCTTTTTTTCAGTTTCACACACTCTTCCACTCCAGAATCATCTGCACCACAGAACTACTTGCTCCAACCGAACTACCGACCCACTAGAGCCGCCAGCTCCATCATTCATGTTGGCCATGAATTCAGTTAAGGATGCAACAACTTGTTCACTAATAACTTGGCGTCATGATTCTAGTACAACGCGAATCATAATGAGTATTCATTAAATGATTGCATTACAAGAATATGATTAATTAAAAGAAACAAACGGTTTAAAAGGAACGAATGATTAGATGAAACAAGCAAGGAAAGATAAAAACTGAAAGATGTAGAATTTGGAATCAAAAGATAGTCATTTGATTAATCACGAATGAGTACAAGTTGTTTTGTTATGCATTATAGACTATCATCGTCTAATGCCATACAACTTAGTTAGTGATTTGAAAAGGTTACTAAAATGTTAAGCTAATTCACTAAGAGTTACTAGGTGAATCATGTGGCTCAAAAGGCTCTTCGGTCCCACTAAAAGAAGATTTCTTCAGTGTCTTTCTGGAACGCTTGGTATTCTTCTTAATTGGCAGCTTTGGAACAGCCCCAATATAAATCATCGCATGATCATAGAATTAGAGGAACAAAATCAAAGAATGAGTCAAGCAAACGAATTACGAGTCAATAAGAGTTTAATTGCACGGATGCTATATGCTTAAGCCCACACGCTTATAAATCATTATTTACATGGACTGATCAAATCCATCCAAATAAGATTTAGAAATTAGTGGTTCAACAATTTATAACTTCCTTGTTCAAATAAATGGCCAGTTCATTTCAACAAGACGATTATAAATCCCCTTATTTAAGCATCGCCAGCTCAACGCAAGAGATCAAGATCGAAACAAACGAAAAACTGATTTAACAGAAAAAGATCAGTGATATGATATGGAATCCTGGTTGGCATGTGAATACCGTACCAATCAACCTCAATTCCTAACAAACAACAAGTACAATCTCAGACAAACCTGTTTCTAGCAAAACAGTAGAATGTCGAAGATTAATGAAAATAAAGATTAAATTTGCTAAACGATATGAATGGGTTGATAAATCAAGAATAAGAACCTAGGAATCAAAATCCTTGTAACCAGAAGAATATCATCAAGAATATTAACCAATTCGTTGGGATCATGTATATCCACAACATAATTAGTCTCGAGAATAACATGATTCATTTCAGGAATAGCTTAAGCGCTAGCATTAAAATGACTAGAGTGGCTTCGTGACAATCTACGTTGTATAAATATCTCGTATAAGTATAAAATTATCATTTATAATCAAATAAATGAAAACATACCTTATAATTCACAAGTACAAATAATCGATAAAAATTACAACATATATATTTAATCCCATATATATAAATACTCCCATTATCGTCCATTGGCAACTCAGAGGTTTCGCTTGCAACTGTTATAGCCAAAAGATTTCAAAAATTCATTTTTGGAAAATCTTTTCGTTCACTATAACTTGAGCTCTTGATACCAATCTGTAACACTCTCAAATCGGGACACATTAGCGGAAGGGTCCTTGAGTGTTACTTACATGATACAATCACACAATTATAGCAAACGGCTCAAAACGAGTCGTTTTGATAAAAACATCCATTCATTCATTCAATGGATAATAATTCATACACGGTCCCAGATAATTTTAAAATATTTACAGTATACATTAAAAGATAAAAGTTGTTTTGAATGGATATATTTTATAAAAGCGGGCCAAAGTCACCAAAATTTAGCAAGCTTCATGAAACCACCTTCCTTGAGTACCTACTTTATGGACCTGAGATAAAACATGCGATAAAATCAACAAAAATTGTTGAGTGAATCCATAGAGTTTAAATTAAATAAAGAGAACACAAGTATTCTGAATAACCTTCCATGGTTAATAATCCATCGAAAGACAATTATGTTGTACGGACATAATTATCGGTGTTATTACATAAGCCTCATGACATTGAACGTTAACATATATTATTTCAGCCCAACACACCTAGCCAAGTGCGTATATTTCTCTTATACATATGCATCCGATGTGCTCCAATACACATGTGCTTCACTACACATTGCGATAGCTAATCGCATCGGACTGGGCGTCACCCCGATAGATCTATCCATAGTATTAGCGTTCTTTCGATTAACAATTCACGATTCAATGGGTCTTTTAAGGCTAAAGCTAACTTATGTAATAACTTTCATTTAAGCATACAATCGGGTCCCTTGTGTTCTATTATAAAATAAATAGGGTTTACTACAACTTCTGGTTGCACCCGTTCATGGTTTTACAGCAACTCTTGTTGTACCCTTCATTTAAAATAAATACTTTTCAAGTAAATAGAGCTTCCACAACTACTAGTTGCACCATTTAATTAGTTTACCACAACTTATAGTTGTACTCTTTTATTTTTAGTAAAACAAGCATGTTATCCCCTCGCGGGTTTTATAAAATAAATAAATATATAAAAGCGAGGCTATGAACTCACCTTAGCGATAACAATATCAATTGATCATGATAATATTGACGGTAGTGAAACGATGAAATAGGATAAGATGGGACAGCGCGAACTTCTAACGACGACCTAAAATAAAGTGACACGTCTTAGGCTAAAAATGATAACGGAAATATGCAATGAGTTTTACGAAAGTTATATATTGGTGATACGCTTGTACTACTAGATTGTATTTTATGTACCATGTTTCGTCTTTCGTTAATACTCTGTTATTTATTTGAATCATGTTCATAAAAATTATTTCTTTAATTTACACTATAATTCAAAGTTGTACGTGCCAAACCTCACATACTATTCGATATAAAATATTCTTTTTCATATTATAAGTTAATTATCTTTAACTTAACATAAAAAAATAAGAATGTAGAATGATTTAACGTATATTTTTCATTCTTAAAATTTGTAAAACGCTTGCCAACAATTAAGAAAAAAATTATAAACTTAACACTTAGCTTAAGTGAATGAAATAGCTACAAAGCTCATTTGGCTTAAAACTCATTTCAAACACTAATTGCAAAATAAGTGAAAAAAATAGTTTGTGATCTAATAACAAAACTTAAATTTGATAAATACTACGTACTATTGTTAATAGTTAACTATTATAATTTATAATTTGATCTAAACTTGATAATCAGCGTTTTTACAAACTGACCAAGCATAACTATATTAGATATTTAATCTTTATTAGAAAAAGATAAGTTTACAGAAACTATCATGTTAACGAAATAAAACATGAAACTAAACATGTGTTTAAATTAATAGTTGAACCTAAGAATCGTACCTTG
Source organism: Glebionis coronaria (assembly GCA_025667525.1). Taxonomy (NCBI): domain Eukaryota; kingdom Viridiplantae; phylum Streptophyta; class Magnoliopsida; order Asterales; family Asteraceae; genus Glebionis; species Glebionis coronaria. The sequence goes on along the minus strand of CM046878.1, from coordinate 8,266,850 downwards.
TATCTAAACTAAATCTGAACTTTTATTATCATCCTGAATGCATTTATCATCATCCAATATCTTCAAAATTTTATTTAAGACTTTCTTTTCCTAAACTGTTTGTTCACAAAAATACTAAAACCTTTAAAATATATATATATAAAAAGTCGGCATGGTCCTCTATGCTATAAAAGAGACACGTTTTTAAACAGTCACCTCTTGCTCATTACATACATAGTAAGATTCTTATCTTTTCTAATGCATTTTTTTTAATAGTCATAAAGTTGAATTTTGGTATAGTTTACGGTAAGACGTAAAAATTGATGGGATTGGATGTTTAGTGTGACATTTTAATATAAGTTTTGTTTTATAATTTGTCAAAGTAGGTATTATCAAAACACAATATTTTAAAAGTTACGCGATTTAAAAATATATGCGTCAAACACGAAAAATAAACGCTCAATATAAAACAAAAACAATGACAATCAAAGGACATTTTTATTTTAATAAATAAATGACTTAAAATACATTAATATGTCGAATTAGCGAATGATACTTAAAGGCTTAACGTAAATTACGAAAAATACTAATAAAAGAAAATAATAAAAATAAAATAAAATAAAAATTAACGACAACAATAGAAAATATATCTATGTCATAACGAGAATATAAATATCGATACCTAGCATATTCCTTGCCAATTATAATCTAAACGTCAGTCTTACGCTAAGTTTCAAGCCTAACCTTCCCGGTTAGCCGATAATTTAAATTTCGCAATAAAGTATATACATAATATGTAATAATCGAGATTAGAATAACGACAAAAAATATCAAGATTGTCACACATGTGTCTTTTGCATAACTTCCCTTAGACCAGATTTATGGCAAACGTCATTTGAACTAGTTCTAGACGTGGTCTTGGTATTTTTAGGGAAACTAGAGGCAATCATGTGATTAGGTCTTGCCAAAGCTGTTTTGATCACATTGGGCCTAGTTGTTGGAGTGACTGGTCTAGGAAAATGAACCAAATCAACTTGGGAGGCAAACCGCGGTCTCGAGGATTGTGGTCGCTCGGATCTAAATGCAGTAGGTTGTCTGACAGTCGGTTGTCTGACGAACTGATTTGTAGGCGGTTTCCCCAAGATTGATGGTTTTTCAAGCTTAGTGTCCACACTAGGTCCTCTATTTTTCCTTAATTCGTTTTTCAACACAGCTATAGCAAAAACCTTTTCCTGAACTTGAGCTTTTAAGGTTTCATTTTCTTTGATCAATCTATCTTGGGATGCCAATTTAGACTCTAGTAACTGAATTTGTTTCAAAAGATTATCCTTTTCAGCTTTCGAATCTAAAACTTTTTGATCCAATTTTCTTTCAAGAACAACGTTTGACTTTTCAAGTTTTTCAAAGTATGTTTCAAATTTTTCCGTTTTCTTAGAAAATTCAAGTTTTGCATCCTCAAGATCTTTTGATTGCCGAGCTACGATCGTTTCGAGCTCTTTAATCTTGGAATCAGAATCAGTTAACGAGGCAGTTATAAAGCATTTGTCATGATGTACTATAGCATTTTGAACACTTTCTCCCCCATTATGACTCACATTGGATGAATCAGAAGTGGTATTTCTATCACGATTTTCCATCCCATGTTTGTCATAATTAGGTTCAGAATGCTCAATATGCGGCATGTCATCAGCATATACATCATAAACAACATCACATTGTACCATGGTTTCAGGCTCTTCTTCATAAACGGGTAAGGTGTCATCAAGAGAGATCTCGTGAACATTCCCCGACGTGCCACTGGTATCATGTTGTCCTCCTGATTCCTTGCTCTTGTCATCGTTAGGCTCCAAGTTGTCAACCGTATGATCATTCTCCTCTTGCATCGAAGAGTCTTGCACTCCATTATCATTCGCTTGCTGAAGTCGAGATCTTTCATAAATCAAAGACGAGACCGATGTCATGAGTTTCAATATTGTACCACGGAAATCTCGAAGCTCGGTATGTGTATCTCAAAGAAATGATTGGCAAATCACTGAACTTTCAGACTTGATGATATTGAATTGGAGGAAAGGCGTGAGTTGTGTCACTAGAGTCTGATATACAAGTGCCGATGCAGAGTGATTAAAGTTTTCATTGTTGAGTTGCTCGGCGAGTTGGGTCAAAGTGGTGAATATTGAGTCGATGAATATATGACGATCTTGACCAAAGATGGTCACAAATTCGCTCCCTCCTTGAATCCATGAAAGAGTGACAAGATGAGACTGAAGCATTCGAAATGAAGTGATGCCACTTTCTCTAACTGTGTCTTGCATTTTATGCGCTTTTCCCTCGTTCGATGTCGACTGCAACAAATCCATTGAATTTTTTGTGGTTGTTTGCGTGATTTTGCAGTTCGTGAATAACATTAAAAACAGAAAGTCACGGAATATGACAAAGCCACCGAAAAATCCGTGAGTTTCTTTGCGGCTCAAACGTTGATAAAACAAACCCGATCAAAAATCCGCCAGCAAAATAAACCTTGGCAATTTATCACGTTGTCACGTCACTTTTTGTCACGACACTTTGTCCCGACTATAAATTAATATCACAACATTTTTCCAAAATAAAAATTTGAATAAAAATGAAAATAACAATTGGTTATCAAAATAAAAAAAATTAATATCCAAAATAAAAATAAAAATAAAAATTAATATCCAAAATATCAATTTTTCCAAAATAAAAATAAAATAAAGAAAATGTGAATAAAATTTGATACAAATTTTAGAAAGTCTATAAAATAAAACGAAAAAACAATCCTTTCCAAAAAAAAAACTGATATTTAAAAAAATAACTGATATTAAACTAAAAGAAATATCTGATAAAAATATGTAACATCAAACTTGGCAGAAGTTGAGAAAACGCGTCAGTCAAACCCTTTGTTTTCTCCACCTGATTTTGTTTAAAAAATCCGTCTCTTTCTAACTTCTTGTTATATCCGCCCCTTTGACCCTATATCTCAAAATAAACAAACGCACAAATCTTCTCAATATCTCTCTCTCTCTCCAAAACACTCTCACCGCCTCTCTCTTCCCTCTCTCAAAACACTTCTAGATATGTCAAATCTGCTATACTTCGCCCCCTTTCCGATCTACCAAAAGATTCGATGCTTCCAAAACAGATAATCCTTCCAAACGCTCGATCTAACCTACTCAATCGAAAACACAACTCATAAATCGAAATGAGGAAGGAACCTCAACCAAACGACCTTTTTGTGTCTAGTATTCAAACAGAAACAACATTTGGTCTTTAGAAAATAATCGAAACCCACGAAGAAATGAGACTGGCTTCAAGATCTCTTAAATAGAGGTCTCGGGTAGGTGTGTATTTTCGTTTTAATTTTTGGTTTTGGATCGATGATCGTTGGGAGATCTTGAGTGTTGTGAATTGATGGGTCGATGTGTTTGTGGTATCGAGAGTCTAGATTGCGTCTGTTGGTTTAGACAGTGTTGAGTTATGTTTTTGGTGAGACGAGTCTTGTGAGTGTGATGAGGGTGTGGTGTTGTAGTCGAGGGTGAGTTTTTGAATCAGTCGAGAGTTTGTTTGAGGGGTGTGGGTGGTTTGTGGTTTGAGTCTGGATTTGTTTGGATCAATGAGAGTTGAGGGTGTGTCTGTCGATGTTGGGTTCGAAAGAGGGTGTCCGAGAGGGTGTGTTTCTGTGATGTGAGTGTGTCTGTGTGATGTCGAGGGTGTGTGAAAAATGAGTCGAGTCTTCGAGTGTGAAAATGGGTGAGTGTGAGTGTGACCAAAGAGTATTTGAGGTGTTGTTTTAGTGAATGTGATGTCGAGTCGTATGAGGTGAGTTATTGTTGTCGAGAGATGAGGGAGTCGAGTGGTCTGGTCGATGAGTCGAGGGTGTGTTCGAGGGTTATAGTTGATGTCTTCGAGTGGAGTGGGTTTGGGCTTGGTGTTGAGTTGTGGCAGTCGAGAGGGTGAGGGTCTGTCGATGTGAGGTGAGTGGGAGTCTAGTTAGCGAGTCTATATTGTTTAGACGAGAGGTGAGGGAGTTCGAGGGTGCCGTTATATTTGAATCTTGTTCAGTCGGAAGAAGAAAATGGTTCATGCGGAATAAAACATTCATGCGGAATAAAACGTTCATGTGGAATAAAACCTTCATGCTGAATAAAACGTTCATGCGGAATAAGACGTTCATGCGGAATAAAATCTTTCATACGGAATAATTTCTTCATGCGGAATAAAAACCGTTCATGCGGAAAAATCTTTCATACGGAATAATTTCTTCATGCGGAAAAAAAATCCTTCATCCGGAATAATTCGGTTCACTCGGAATAATGGTTGATGCAGAAAAAAAGCTGTTGATTCTGAATAAAAAAAAGAAACCGAGGACGACAAAAAGGACCCAAAAAAAAGACAAAAAAAATGACTATCAATAAAATTAAAAAAATTAATTAAAAAATAAAGTTAAAAAATAAAATACTTAAAAAGAAAAAATAAAAAAATAAAAAATAAAAAGAAAATTGACTATCAATTAAAAAATAGAATCAAAAGGATAAAATTCTATCAAAAATTCAATCGAACAAAAAAAGAGAAACGTCTTTTGCAATCAAAATCCAAAGATTAAAAAGATAAAATTAAAAACTTTTAATTGAATAAAACCCGTAATATTTGTAAAAATACAAATTTTTTCAAGATTTGATTATAAAAATATGAGATTTTTGTATAAAAATCTGTGATTTTTATATAAAATAAGTAAATCAAAGATTTGATTATGATTTAAAGCATAAAAACACAAACTTTTTAAGATTTAAGCTTGAAAAAATAAAAACCCATCAAAATCAATTGAAATAAAAGCAAGAATAAACAAATCTAACCTTGGCTCTTGATACCAATTGAAGGTCTACGTAAATCTTGGATTATTCTACATGTTAGATTTGATTGATTAAGTGGATTGATTGATTAAAAATGTAAAAGAGATGAGAAGGAGATGATGGTGTAGAGAGAGAAAGGAGAGAAAAGAGAGAAGTAGAGAGAGAAAGTGAATATGATTAATGAGAATAAAGTGATTGCCAACCCCTCCTAACATGTTAGGAGAGGTATATATAGCCCACCCTACATGTGGGCTATATGGACTATACGTTTACTAACTAGATCACGAGCCCGTTACATTACTATATCGTTGGAGCGACCGATCCTTCATAAATACGTAAAAACGTATTTCCAACAATCTCCCCCTAAGGGAGGTCGCTCCAAGTTACAAAATTCTAGATATTCTATATCTCGTGATCTATGCTAACTAAGATGTGACCGAGACTTTATTGGGAAAAACGTATTTCCAACAGCACTGAATCCCATTTGTTCTAAGATGTCGAATTCGTGGGTTATTGCTTTTGATGATTCGGATTTGTAAAAAAAGATCTCGAATTGGTGGGTTATACTATTGATGGCGTTGGTTTTTTAAAGTTGGGATCTCGACTTGCCATCGTGTTAGGTATCCTACATGTTTACTTTGGTGGGTTTTGCGAGATGTGATGGATCAGCCGCTAGTATATACTCTCTTCCCTTTTTTTCCTTATTCTCATATTATAGGTAAGAGTTGGTTTTCACATTCAGGGTTTTATTGAGTAATTCATTGATTGGTCTTATTTTTCTTGTTCAATTGATTCGCCTAATTATTTCTAAAATATTTTTTATTACTGGATAGGGAAAAAATTAGTGGCGTAGATTACATTGCCGCTTTTCATTGCAGGCATGATGATGGTAACGCACCTTCAATTTATGCCATGGTTTCACCAATTTTTGTGGTGGTTCTGATTATATTCTTACCGGTTCCTTTGAATTGAATATTGTTTTGCCGAGTTGCAGCACGCTATTAGTTGAGGAAATTGTAATGCTTTTGAATGGCCGTAACGATACTATTTGAACGTCCATAAGGGAATTTGGTTAGAATCTGAATCATGTGCCGCCTGACAGGGAAACGTTGCCAATTTTGCAGCCATGACGGTCATGTCCCCATATCCGATATGTATGGTTGAGGGTTTCTAACATTTTTATCCTATGCACTTTCGACGCCGACTATACTTTCGTTGCCGCTTGATTGCGGGCGATGATAGTAAGAAGCTTTCAATTCATGCCATGGTTTCACTAATAGTGAGTACGGTTTGGTGGTACCTCTGATTATATTGTCTTACCGTTTCCTTTGAATTGGATACCTTTTAGTGGGATTTAGCCTCATTTGTTTTACTCGGGTGCACTATACAAGAAGTAGTTGAGGAAATTATAACGCTTTTGAACGGCCGTGATAACACTATTTGAGCGTCCATAACGAGATATTTGATTTTCTAGGGCATGACGGGGCAATCTTGTCAAGGTTACAGCTATGGCGACCATGTCCCTTTATCCGATTGCTCGCTTATCTAAGCCTAAACATAATAAACCCCTTACTTTTCCACTGGCTTTGAAAGTTGAATGCACGGTCGGTTAGCTATCTTCGTCTAAGGTTGTGTTTTCGGCATTTTTATTTACTTCATATAAAAGCACATTTATTTGGCGAGTCGGGGTTTTTTAATTTAACAGGCTACAATTTTGGTTTGAAGTGAAGCTTTTTTCATTCTAATGGTATCCATTGTATGTAGTTATGATGAATGTTGAATCAGATCGGTCAACCCGAGAATCTCCCTACTTTGGCATGACGCCCGTGCGATAGCAGTTGGAGATGCATCTACTATCTGTTTATGGCACACATTTGTCTTATTCACATAATGAACACTAACGATTATTATACTATGTTGTATGCAGATTTTAAACCGGGTCGGCGTAACTGCGATTGTCCCTAATTTGACACGGCGTCGTGCGATAGCAGCCATAACGGATGTATCTTGCTATTATATTATATCATAGCTTATAATAGTTTGGCGTTCACATTGTCTGAGGCTTATGAACAGTGAACCATTATTATATTTTTTCCCGCATATTACATTCTTTGTTTTGCGGGAGTGTGTTTTTTCTTGGCACGTATATCAGATACCCGTTGGGTGATAATGGTATACACATATATCGATTACGTGTACATAGATTACAGTGCTCTTGAATGGCCATGATGATAATATTTGAGCGTCCCTAAATGAATTTTATTATATTTCAGATTATACGCCGCCTGACAGGACAAGCTTGCCATGTTTGTAGCCATGGAAGCCATGTTCCCATATCTGATAGCTCACTTCTCTAAGCCTAAAGATAGCAAAATGCTTACTTATTTAGTGCCTTTGCAACTTAAATGTCCGATCAGTTAGTGGTGTTTCCTACACAAGCTGAGGAAGAAGGGAGAGGTATGTGTTTCGACCCGAAATATTTAAAACATTATCTCAACTTAATAGCAGGTTTACATATAACGTGTTGGTTCCTTTTTTGTTGTAGCTGATCTGTGGTGACGAATCGCCTGAAGTTTGGAGCGAAAATAGCGAAAACCAAAGTAATTTTTACCCTTTTTATACGAAGAATACCCCAACTGGTTCAACTCATACTATATAGCTATAAGGGAATGGGTTGAAAGTCGTAGGTAGTTTGAAAACAGTTCGCGATTAACAGACAACCTCGGTTTCATTTTATAGAGATGTTTGCTCAAAACGATGGGACGCAATCAATATCTTTTACACATATCGCAAGACTACAACAGTGATAAGAGGTTACACCAAGGCAAATATTTGTGTGCATCATGTTAAACTCCAACAAAGGGGTGTATGAATCCATCAAAAGCACATAAGTGGAAAGGTTTTAATATTTCGAAGGTACGTAAATTCGCCTCTTTCTAAATGGCACTCTCTATATTGTCAACATGTTGCACTGACCAGGTTTAACTCATAAGAAAGAGCGGTTGTTTTTTTTTGCAGACATTCGATCTTCATGTCGCTGCACGATTTGTTGTTGTTGCAGGGGACAACGAAAAAAACTTTGGATATTGATTTGACATATATGATGTCCTGGAAACCACAATAATGGCTTGACACGTTTGTTACATTGCGGCTTTCTTCTCGAGGCAGTACATGATGTATGACAAAATGCACGTACATAAGATTATGTTTATTCACAACCCCTCTCAACCCAAACCTCTCATTTAAATATTATATTTTCACTCTTCCACTTACACAACTTATACATACAACCTATCTATATATTTTTACAATTTATCAACAACCCAACCCAACCCAACCCAACCCAACCCAATCCAATCAAACTCAACCTAATATATAATATTACTTTTTATATTTAACTTAATTATCTAAAATTTTATATAAAGTTATATATCAAAAATTATGAATAAAAAAAATACAAATGACTTGAATTGCTTAAATGATTATTCATTTTATCAACGTCAAAATCTTCTTAAATGTCACACATGATCATGAAAAAGTTAAACAAAATAAACTATAAAGCAAAACCTCTTTTATACGGAGTATAAAACTTTCTAAAATATATAACAAAATTAATATGTATTCTAACTATTTATATAGTCAAAACAAAAATAAAAATCTAAAGAATAGAATAGTCTACACTACTCTGTTATATGAGCCATATGATTACAATTTCCAAGACATATTTGACTCTTTGTTGGTTATCATCTTCATTTCAAACATTTCATCTTTCTTTGCCATTCCTCTTTTATTAAAAACGTAAGGCTCTAATTTCATTCATCTCACTTAATCATCATTGTTGATAATTAACACTGACAGTATCATCCTCATCCTCATATCATCCATAATTATCAAAGAACAACCCACATCAGTCTCGCATTTTTTTTGTCATATCATGTTGATCTTTAATATGATTCTCAGATTCAGTGTGTAAGTCGTTTTTTAACTTTGAGATATTGTAGATTCTTATATATTTTATATAAATATTTGATTTAAATAAGAGATAATACAAACAACCATTCTTAGTTGGACATGTGGCAAGATTGGATGATGGATTTGAGAGTCATGAGACGAACTGGTCGGATGCGTTTTATTCTTTCTTGGTTGTACTTTGAATTTTTTTTTTCTTTTCTTTTGTCTTTTACTTGGCAACCCGTTGGACTAGATTGCTAATAAACCTAGTCTAAGTGGCTTCACTCATGTTGTTTTAGAAACTTATTTCTCTATTCTACTATGCTTTTGTATTATGTTATTATAAATGTAATCTATTTAGTTGTATTTTGTGGTTCTTAATGTTTAATGATTGCTCGAGTATCTTAGTGTCGACTGCTATATTTGTCGGTCCAAAGAAAGTTACCCAAAGGAAGTAGTATTACATGATGAATGTAAACAAATTTGTTAGAAACTTTTTTTAACCCTACTTAACACACGATTCAAGTCATTCAACAAAAAAAAAGATGCCTAATACAAAAAAGACCCGCCCTAACATAACACGGATCTTTTATACTTGTTATAATTAAAGCAATATTACACTTACGAATTTTTTACTAAAAAAATATATGCATATCTCATATGACAGTATATCAATAAGTTGCATTTTTTTTTCTTTCAACTGACATATATATTTGCAAAAATTATTCGTAACTTGCATTTTTCTTATAAATAAACCATATAGTTTGTATAATGTCACTTTTTAAACACCATTTTTCAATTAGTTATTGATAGTAAAGTTTATATGTACTCTTTTCACCTTAAAATCATTGTCTATATATAAAAAGATTAGACTCTCTCTATTGTCACTTTTTTCTTTTACATATATTCTTATTTTTTTTATGTAATTACCGTTTTAACATTGATTACAAGTTTCTTCTTTAAATTTGTAAATAATTTCAACAAAAAGTAATAGAAATCTAGATTAATTTTTTTGTATGTGTGTATTGTGATTTGTGAGAATTGAGTTCAAATATTTGAAAAGAAAAACATATTTTGGGTAATAACTAGTTTTAATACCCGTGCACGCACGGGAATTGAAAATAAACGAAAAATTAAGTAATAATTTTGTTATTGTGATTTTATATATATATTATATATACTAATGTTATATGTTTGACTATATTGTTATTTTACTGTGTACTGTTTAAATAAATATAAACTCACTTTAATTTTTATATTTTGAATTTCATACTCTTTTTGCTTTCGAAATTTTTATTTTAGATAGTTATATCTTAGTTATTAATCAACAAATCATTTACATCAACCTTAACGTACACGATTTATAAATTTATAATTTTGTAATGCCTAATATCATTTTATAAAACAATATTAACATTTTAATACTTAAATAGTTATGATACTCATGGACTCACGAGTTTTACATTTTTTTCATTATGTGATAATATCAATTAATATTTTGAATAAATATTTGTTTCACAAAAGATTTAACTTTGTTTAACTAAAATATTAGCATTTTTTTTCTAGACATTGTGTTAAGTAACACATAACGATCTTAAAAAATTATATGTTGTTATAATATTTATAATCTCGTATATTTATTTTCATCTCAAACCGATGTATGATGTTCATCATTTATTTTGATATTTATAATTAGTTAATAATAATTTACGTAAATTGCATTGTTTGATTTTGTTAAGTGTTAAAATACAAACTGACAATAATTTATGTTTTTATTTGAATATTTATAATCATGTGATTTATTATGTTTTTATTTGAATATTTGAATATTTTGAATAAATATTTGTTGCACAAAAAATTTAACTTTGTTTAACTGAAATATTAGCTATATTTTTCTAGACATTGTGTGTTAAGTAACACATAATGATCTTGAAAAAATATATGTTGTTATAATATGTATAATCTCGTATATTTATTTTCATCTCAAACCGTTGTATGATGTCCTGCATTTATTTTGATATTTATAATTACTTAATAATAATTTACGTAAATTGCATTGTTTGACTTTGTTAAGTGTTAAAATACAAATAGACAATAATTTGTGTTTTTATTTGAATATTTATAATCATGTGATTTATTCATTTTTTTAATTTAATATATATGTTGTATTTTTAAAATATAAATTTAGAGGGTATAATTTTAAGGGGTATTTTATTTATTTTATAAAGTTACTAAAAGATATAAAAAATTATAAGTTTACACTTAAGTCCATCTAATTTATTTAAAATTCAACCAATAAAAGTTTATTATTCCACTCCATCTTTTTTAAGTTTTTATTTTCATAAATATGACACATATATCTTTGTGTGTTTACATCAAAATCTTCCACCAAAATATTTAATTTTGACTAAATTGATTTCAATTTTGACTTTTCTCCACCAATTACATCGTTCGATTTTGCTTATGTGTTAAACTCAATCTATTTGATTGGTCCAATTGTTTTTTTTACAATCTTCACTTTTTACTAAAATTCTCTAATAATCTAATTCTTTTATTACATAAAAGATTATAGCAAGTATTAGTGACCATATGAGACTGGTGGACTGGTTCTTGCCAACTGGGTTCAATTGTTTGGGTTGGAACCATTCTTTGACCTTTTAACATCTTCTTTTTACGCGAGGATCATTTTTGGACCTTTTATGTTTTCTTAGTAATGTTTACACCAAGTGTTAACCAAGTACTACTTAAGAGTTAGTAATGTTTACAACTGAGCTAAGTTGGTCATCAAGAGTATTTTGGGTAGATTTTTTGGAGAGGTTTTAAAGTTGAAGCCTCACGACTTTCAGGGCTAAAATAAATAGAAAAAAGTGTGGAGTTTATTTTTTTTTAAAGAATTGAGGCTTACATATATCTTAATTGAATGTCACTGGTAACGCGAATTAATAACTATTAACTCGTCGTTAAAAAATATATAAAAATTTACACCTCTTTGTTCCGAGATCTAGTTTTTCTTCAGTTTTTGATTTAATGAATGGTTCGGCCAAAAGTTAGTATTAGTATAATAGTATTTATTAGTTGGGATATGAATGGTTGAATCGTACATTCCATTCGAATTGTCGTATACAAATATAAAGTATACCGTATCTTTAATTTGTATGGAGGCTGTGGACGATATGATTGAGCAAATACTTTCATGGCTATCTTTAATCTCCCATCCACTTTTTATTAAGAACCATCTTGCAAAAAGTTACGACAAAGATCGTACGAATAATCAAACTAGCTTAGAAGGATTGTTATAGCTGCGTTGCCCAATGGCGTATCCCCGTTTCAACGCACGAATGGTTGTATTAATTACTGTATTATTTTAGGTTCTTGTGATGGACTAGTTTGCTTAATTACTCCTGATGCTAGACATATTTATGTGATAAACCCTTCCATCAGATATATTAGACAGCTCCCAGGGGACTTGCCAATCACCGTTCCTGAAATCTCCCGTCTATGTTCCGGTTTTGGTTATGATATCCTGTCACTAATGATTACAAGGTAATACTTGGCGACGAGACGTGTTTTCATGTCTACTCTTTGAGGTCGAATGTTTGGAAAGTTGTGGATTTTGACAATCGTTATAAGTTTATTTGTAATGTTGTTGTCTTATGTAACGGCTCTCTTCACTGGTTTGCGGAAGATGATAACAAGGAGGTTTCTATTGTTTCGTTTGATCCGTCTCGAGAAGAGTTTAAAGAGATCCCTCAACCTGATGATCCACGTTATGAATGGAAACCCTATCGCCGGCTAGGGGTTATGAACGAATGTTTATCCATATATGATTATGGATTTGGTCATGATGACAACATATGGATAATGAACCACTACAATGCTAAGCACTCTTGGGAAATGTTGCCACATTATCACCAGCCTACATGTCAAGTCATACACTCATTGTATGAGCTGAAGAATTATCAGATGAAATCTATGGGTAAGAACATTCCATCCGAGGGTGCTCTAGAGCCTTGTATCACCCCATGTTCAAGGCAAGCAAAACTAGGATTCCTTCGTTGTTATCAATGTGTTAGTTTTTTGTTTACTTTTAAATTATCGATTATTTATTTCAGACATTAATTTTCGTCTTCCATATCAATCATGTCTTATGGGTTGTGAGTTGAGAATAACCCAAATTTTAGGTTTCGTGTGTTTTTCTAAGATACTTGTTTTGACCCGTTAACTAAATTCACCCGTTTTGCCATCTCTTGTTTTGTTCATAACTTGGAGACTCGTATGTCTTAAGTATACACCCATACGAGTCTCATATATTTCCTCAATTCAATACTCTTCTGCCAAACATCAGTAAGAAAATGACTAAGACAATCAGCTGAAAGAAATAGGCGTGTATAAAAAGCATATTTGATTAGGTTATTATATGCATGTAAAGCCTAGATTCATCACATGGATTAGGTTAGAATTTCATCAGCAAGTTGCTGCTTCCCGTCCTTTGTAAGTCATCAGCATACACGTGAGGGAGCAAATCATGCTGCTGCCACTACTACAAAAACTGGTTTTTAAACCGGTTCCAAAGGACATTTAAACCGGTTACTTGGGGGGTCTATATTAGGGGAGGTCCAAAAGGTTCTGAGCATAAAGACGGGGTGATGCACCGGTCTAAAAGATCAATTATTTAAACCAGTGTTAGAACCGGTCCAAAAAGCTTGTTTTTAGTAGGTCCAGAAAACATATTTGTTAAATGCGTAGTAATTTAAACCGGTACACAAACCGGTCTAAAAGATTTGTTTCTAGAGGGTCTAAATTATATATTTGCAAAAGAAAACTGGAATAACCATATTACTCCCCATAATAATCAGCTGCTATCTTGTAACCAGAATGCTGCTAATAATAAGCAAAATTCAGAATGCTGCTAAATTAAATAGAGATCCATACATAATCTAATTCATACATAGATCGAAACATCATTAAAACTAAACAATCCAAAAAATCCAAACATGTTTAAACTAAACAATCTAAACAGCCACTAAATTAACAAAACCACAAGCTGATAACGTGCCCTTATCCTAGTTTCAAATCCAAGCACTTCATCCATAATCAAATAGGTCACATGTTATGCCACAACTCCACTCTTCGATCAATATCTTTTTCAACAATCTGGTGTCGATAAGTCCATGGCATCTATAAGTTAAAAGATATAGAAAAACATAAATACTATGTATATAAAATTTAGAAAGAGATTAAGTCAAAAAATAGCTAACAGTAAGTAAACCAAACGACCTCTAAATCATTAAGCATTTATTTGAAAGCATAGAACTACACCTTTGGTTTTCAAGTTGTTATTTATTATGTAATACCCGGTCGATAAAAGGAGTTGCAGACCTGAGACGGATCGTTAGAAGAATTCAAGATAGCACTATGGAGAACATCCTGAGCGCGAAACTAGTGATCCCTTGCAGCTTGCAAGTTGCCTTCCTAATATTCAAGATCACCAAAGTGTTTGACGAAACAGAAAGTGTATGTGTAACCTGCAATGTTGGTTTCATTATTGCTATAGTGAAATAGAATATACCTCATTGTAGTTCTTCATGCAATTACAATTATGCAAATTCCATTGACACTAATAATTTCTTTTTGACGTTTACAAATTTTGACCCAATTCTTAACTCTACATTTGCTCTGTTTGTTTTATCATGTACTTATAAAACTACGAATGTTCATTATTAGTGACGAATTAGAGGAAAAAAGTGTATCAACTATTTTATGTTTATTAAAAATGATCAAATACACATAATTTCTCTGAATTATGTGTCCCATATACAAAATACCAAGCTTGATAGCAATATCAAGTGATGTAATAAGACAAATTATTTTTTTGGGTGTAAAGTTTATGTTTATCCATTTATTTTCAAGTTCAAAAAAGAAAGAAACATATGTATTAACCAATACATATATGTACCAAAAAATTATCAATAATGGTATCCATTTTATTATGCGCTGGCTATAAACTAACCTGGGAAAGTCTGTGAACGCTGCACGAAACAAGTGCATACTCTAGGAAAGACCTTCATCTGAAAAGAAGAAACAAATAAGCAAGGGCCACTAACACAAAAATCATCCTTTTGACTGGTTGAGAAGGGCATTTAAAGCAATACGCTATTTACTACCATATATTCGCAAAGCATTCTAAGGTCCTCAAGGTTCAAGTACACATAACTTAAATTGGTTGTTGCACTTAAAACCTATTAGATTCGCTTATTGTCTAACTCACAACTCATAAAAGATAGAAGACTTGTAATTGACAAATCGATACCAGTGAAGGAGCTTTCTATCTTAAGAATCAATGTGAACTAGGTGACTTGTATTAAAAATATTCAAGTGTTCACATTGAATTTTTAAAACGAAAAGAGTAAGAAATTGGTCGGGGTGTTAACGTGTACCCATTGTTTATTTGCTATGCTTGTTAACCACTTGGATAGTCTTTCCATATGCTTAGCCATACTTAGTAAGAATTTCTATTATCAAAGGATAATAGTTACCTCAATTACTTTAGCAAGTAGGATATAACTAGACATCTTTTCTTCTACTTTTGTCAATATTATTAGATTTGATTAGTAAGAATAATAATTACCAGCAGATACAGAATACTTTCCTCAAATCAAAATAAGTTGCCGATTTGATATATTGCCATACCTAATGAGAAATTTAGAATTATAAAACATTTAAAACCGAACAACAACCAAAGAAATAGAGATAAAAAAATACAACCCTTTATTACCTTTCGTCTCTATTGCAGTTATTAGCGAGGTTCTACTACAGGTAGAATTGGAACTAGGATGTCTCAAAGAAGGTCTATTAGATGGCACAATTTGTCCCGTGCGAGAAGATATCTTCGGTCTTCTTGTTCGCTAGTCCTGTAATTTATTAAACAGCACACATCTCAGCGAACAAAAACAATGAAGCTTGTATTCCTAAGATGTAAAAACATTGCTATAACAAAACCGTACTCCTACCATTCATGTTTCTTGACATAATGAGGATACTACTTCAAATGATTATGGTCCTCTTCGTCCTGGCACCATGTCATGTAAAAGATAGAATATGAACTCTAACCAATAACCCACGTCTTCACGAGTATCAATTAAACAATCAGCTAAGCTTCTAAGGTCTTCAAAATCAAATCTACATATATAAAATACATATCAAAGTTATGATATAGATATACAAGTAATATTTATAACCCATCAACTAATTATTGTGAATTCATTCCTACAACTAACTGGAATCAACAAGACCCTACTGGCCATACTTCTTTTGTGTCTTCATAAATATAACCAACTATTGGTCTACAATTTCTAATTCCATCATTCACCCATATAGCAACAACCATCAGTTGCCTCTAATAAATCATTCACGCATACAAATTTACCACTAATATTATAGATTTATCATAAATTATGTATTATATAAATCAATGATTAATCCAATTAAACAAAAATTATGTATAATATAAATCAATGATTAATCCAATTAAACATAACAAAATCAAATGATTAAAACACATATAAACTTAATAATAATATTAAGATTACATACCAGTGAGGGGTTGGTTTTGGCCGATATTTTGTAAGACGGGTTGCATATGGGCGGCGGTGGAATGGTTAGGTTTTGATGGAAGTTGAGATCTGGATAGTGACTTGTGTGTTTGGCGCAAGATTGAAATATTTGAAGACCAAAATGAAAATTTTGAAGACCAAAATGAAATAAGTGCCACCAAAAAGTTTATAGACAGGTGTACTCAATTTCAACTGGTACAAATTTGTTTTGTGATTTAGACCGGTGGATGGGTAAGCAACAGGGTCTAAAAAGTTATTTGTTGGACCGGGTTAAATCATTTCCACCGGTTTAAATGTGTTCTTCTTATTTAGACATGTGATAATCAAACTACCCGGTTTAAAAGGTTCTTAAGTGGGCTAAGTTGTCATTTAGACGTGTGCTTTTCATAAGAGGTCTAAATATGTAGGTCTAAAAGACGGTTTTTGTAGTAGTGTGCTACCTTTTCTGCAAATCATCGCGTACACGTGAGTGAGCAAATCACGCTGCTGCTACCTTTTCTGCAACTGCTGATCTTGATAGTCTTGCTTCCATTGCTGCTGCTGCTATACATTCTTTGTAACTCTCCACATACTTATTTTGTGGAAGTGCAGGAGCAACTTGCTGATGAATGTGCAGATAGTCCAAATCTATAGGATAAAAAGAAAATCACAAGTACGTAAAAACGTATTTCCAACAATCTCCCCCTAAGGGAGGTCGCTCCAAGTTACAAAATTCTAGATATTCTATATCTCGTGATCTATGCTAACTAAGATGTGACCGAGACTTTATTGGGAAAAACGTATTTCCAACAGCACTGAATCCCATTTGTTCTAAGATGTCGAATTCGTGGGTTATTGCTTTTGATGATTCGGATTTGTAAAAAAAGATCTCGAATTGGTGGGTTATACTATTGATGGCGTTGGTTTTTTAAAGTTGGGATCTCGACTTGCCATCGTGTTAGGTATCCTACATGTTTACTTTGGTGGGTTTTGCGAGATGTGATGGATCAGCCGCTAGTATATACTCTCTTCCCTTTTTTTCCTTATTCTCATATTATAGGTAAGAGTTGGTTTTCACATTCAGGGTTTTATTGAGTAATTCATTGATTGGTCTTATTTTTCTTGTTCAATTGATTCGCCTAATTATTTCTAAAATATTTTTTATTACTGGATAGGGAAAAAATTAGTGGCGTAGATTACATTGCCGCTTTTCATTGCAGGCATGATGATGGTAACGCACCTTCAATTTATGCCATGGTTTCACCAATTTTTGTGGTGGTTCTGATTATATTCTTACCGGTTCCTTTGAATTGAATATTGTTTTGCCGAGTTGCAGCACGCTATTAGTTGAGGAAATTGTAATGCTTTTGAATGGCCGTAACGATACTATTTGAACGTCCATAAGGGAATTTGGTTAGAATCTGAATCATGTGCCGCCTGACAGGGAAACGTTGCCAATTTTGCAGCCATGACGGTCATGTCCCCATATCCGATATGTATGGTTGAGGGTTTCTAACATTTTTATCCTATGCACTTTCGACGCCGACTATACTTTCGTTGCCGCTTGATTGCGGGCGATGATAGTAAGAAGCTTTCAATTCATGCCATGGTTTCACTAATAGTGAGTACGGTTTGGTGGTACCTCTGATTATATTGTCTTACCGTTTCCTTTGAATTGGATACCTTTTAGTGGGATTTAGCCTCATTTGTTTTACTCGGGTGCACTATACAAGAAGTAGTTGAGGAAATTATAACGCTTTTGAACGGCCGTGATAACACTATTTGAGCGTCCATAACGAGATATTTGATTTTCTAGGGCATGACGGGGCAATCTTGTCAAGGTTACAGCTATGGCGACCATGTCCCTTTATCCGATTGCTCGCTTATCTAAGCCTAAACATAATAAACCCCTTACTTTTCCACTGGCTTTGAAAGTTGAATGCACGGTCGGTTAGCTATCTTCGTCTAAGGTTGTGTTTTCGGCATTTTTATTTACTTCATATAAAAGCACATTTATTTGGCGAGTCGGGGTTTTTTAATTTAACAGGCTACAATTTTGGTTTGAAGTGAAGCTTTTTTCATTCTAATGGTATCCATTGTATGTAGTTATGATGAATGTTGAATCAGATCGGTCAACCCGAGAATCTCCCTACTTTGGCATGACGCCCGTGCGATAGCAGTTGGAGATGCATCTACTATCTGTTTATGGCACACATTTGTCTTATTCACATAATGAACACTAACGATTATTATACTATGTTGTATGCAGATTTTAAACCGGGTCGGCGTAACTGCGATTGTCCCTAATTTGACACGGCGTCGTGCGATAGCAGCCATAACGGATGTATCTTGCTATTATATTATATCATAGCTTATAATAGTTTGGCGTTCACATTGTCTGAGGCTTATGAACAGTGAACCATTATTATATTTTTTCCCGCATATTACATTCTTTGTTTTGCGGGAGTGTGTTTTTTCTTGGCACGTATATCAGATACCCGTTGGGTGATAATGGTATACACATATATCGATTACGTGTACATAGATTACAGTGCTCTTGAATGGCCATGATGATAATATTTGAGCGTCCCTAAATGAATTTTATTATATTTCAGATTATACGCCGCCTGACAGGACAAGCTTGCCATGTTTGTAGCCATGGAAGCCATGTTCCCATATCTGATAGCTCACTTCTCTAAGCCTAAAGATAGCAAAATGCTTACTTATTTAGTGCCTTTGCAACTTAAATGTCCGATCAGTTAGTGGTGTTTCCTACACAAGCTGAGGAAGAAGGGAGAGGTATGTGTTTCGACCCGAAATATTTAAAACATTATCTCAACTTAATAGCAGGTTTACATATAACGTGTTGGTTCCTTTTTTGTTGTAGCTGATCTGTGGTGACGAATCGCCTGAAGTTTGGAGCGAAAATAGCGAAAACCAAAGTAATTTTTACCCTTTTTATACGAAGAATACCCCAACTGGTTCAACTCATACTATATAGCTATAAGGGAATGGGTTGAAAGTCGTAGGTAGTTTGAAAACAGTTCGCGATTAACAGACAACCTCGGTTTCATTTTATAGAGATGTTTGCTCAAAACGATGGGACGCAATCAATATCTTTTACACATATCGCAAGACTACAACAGTGATAAGAGGTTACACCAAGGCAAATATTTGTGTGCATCATGTTAAACTCCAACAAAGGGGTGTATGAATCCATCAAAAGCACATAAGTGGAAAGGTTTTAATATTTCGAAGGTACGTAAATTCGCCTCTTTCTAAATGGCACTCTCTATATTGTCAACATGTTGCACTGACCAGGTTTAACTCATAAGAAAGAGCGGTTGTTTTTTTTTGCAGACATTCGATCTTCATGTCGCTGCACGATTTGTTGTTGTTGCAGGGGACAACGAAAAAAACTTTGGATATTGATTTGACATATATGATGTCCTGGAAACCACAATAATGGCTTGACAAGTTTGTTACATTGCGGCTTTCTTCTCGAGGCAGTACATGATGTATGACAAAATGCACGTACATAAGATTATGTTTATTCACAACCCCTCTCAACCCAAACCTCTCATTTAAATATTATATTTTCACTCTTCCACTTACACAACTTATACATACAACCTATCTATATATTTTTACAATTTATCAACAACCCAACCCAACCCAACCCAACCCAACCCAATCCAATCAAACTCAACCTAATATATAATATTACTTTTTATATTTAACTTAATTATCTAAAATTTTATATAAAGTTATATATCAAAAATTATGAATAAAAAAAATACAAATGACTTGAATTGCTTAAATGATTATTCATTTTATCAACGTCAAAATCTTCTTAAATGTCACACATGATCATGAAAAAGTTAAACAAAATAAACTATAAAGCAAAACCTCTTTTATACGGAGTATAAAACTTTCTAAAATATATAACAAAATTAATATGTATTCTAACTATTTATATAGTCAAAACAAAAATAAAAATCTAAAGAATAGAATAGTCTACACTACTCTGTTATATGAGCCATATGATTACAATTTCCAAGACATATTTGACTCTTTGTTGGTTATCATCTTCATTTCAAACATTTCATCTTTCTTTGCCATTCCTCTTTTATTAAAAACGTAAGGCTCTAATTTCATTCATCTCACTTAATCATCATTGTTGATAATTAACACTGACAGTATCATCCTCATCCTCATATCATCCATAATTATCAAAGAACAACCCAGATCAGTCTCGCATTTTTTTTGTCATATCATGTTGATCTTTAATATGATTCTCAGATTCAGTGTGTAAGTCGTTTTTTAACTTTGAGATATTGTAGATTCTTATATATTTTATATAAATATTTGATTTAAATAAGAGATAATACAAACAACCATTCTTAGTTGGACATGTGGCAAGATTGGATGATGGATTTGAGAGTCATGAGACGAACTGGTCGGATGCGTTTTATTCTTTCTTGGTTGTACTTTGAATTTTTTTTTTCTTTTCTTTTGTCTTTTACTTGGCAACCCGTTGGACTAGATTGCTAATAAACCTAGTCTAAGTGGCTTCACTCATGTTGTTTTAGAAACTTATTTCTCTATTCTACTATGCTTTTGTATTATGTTATTATAAATGTAATCTATTTAGTTGTATTTTGTGGTTCTTAATGTTTAATGATTGCTCGAGTATCTTAGTGTCGACTGCTATATTTGTCGGTCCAAAGAAAGTTACCCAAAGGAAGTAGTATTACATGATGAATGTAAACAAATTTGTTAGAAACTTTTTTTAACCCTACTTAACACACGATTCAAGTCATTCAACAAAAAAAAAGATGCCTAATACAAAAAAAGACCCGCCCTAACATAACACGGATCTTTTATACTTGTTATAATTAAAGCAATATTACACTTACGAATTTTTTACTAAAAAAATATATGCATATCTCATATGACAGTATATCAATAAGTTGCATTTTTTTTTCTTTCAACTGACATATATATTTGCAAAAATTATTCGTAACTTGCATTTTTCTTATAAATAAACCATATAGTTTGTATAATGTCACTTTTTAAACACCATTGTTCAATTAGTTATTGATAGTAAAGTTTATATGTACTCTTTTCACCTTAAAATCATTGTCTATATATAAAAAGATTAGACTCTCTCTATTGTCACTTTTTTCTTTTACATATATTCTTATTTTTTTTATGTAATTACCGTTTTAACATTGATTACAAGTTTCTTCTTTAAATTTGTAAATAATTTCAACAAAAAGTAATAGAAATCTAGATTAATTTTTTTGTATGTGTGTATTGTGATTTGTGAGAATTGAGTTCAAATATTTGAAAAGAAAAACATATTTTGGGTAATAACTAGTTTTAATACCCGTGCACGCACGAGAATTGAAAATAAACGAAAAATTAAGTAATAATTTTGTTATTGTGATTTTATATATATATTATATATACTAATGTTATATGTTTGACTATATTGTTATTTTACTGTGTACTGTTTAAATAAATATAAACTCACTTTAATTTTTATATTTTGAATTTCATACTCTTTTTGCTTTCGAAATTTTTATTTTAGATAGTTATATCTTAGTTATTAATCAACAAATCATTTACATCAACCTTAACGTACACGATTTATAAATTTATAATTTTGTAATGCCTAATATCATTTTATAAAACAATATTAACATTTTAATACTTAAATAGTTATGATACTCATGGACTCACGAGTTTTACATTTTTTTCATTATGTGATAATATCAATTAATATTTTGAATAAATATTTGTTGCACAAAAGATTTAACTTTGTTTAACTAAAATATTAGCATTTTTTTTTCTAGACATTGTGTTAAGTAACACATAACGATCTTAAAAAATTATATGTTGTTATAATATTTATAATCTCGTATATTTATTTTCATCTCAAACCGATGTATGATGTTCATCATTTATTTTGATATTTATAATTAGTTAATAATAATTTACGTAAATTGCATTGTTTGATTTTGTTAAGTGTTAAAATACAAACTGACAATAATTTATGTTTTTATTTGAATATTTATAATCATGTGATTTATTATGTTTTTATTTGAATATTTGAATATTTTGAATAAATATTTGTTGCACAAAAAATTTAACTTTGTTTAACTGAAATATTAGCTATATTTTTCTAGACATTGTGTGTTAAGTAACACATAATGATCTTGAAAAAATATATGTTGTTATAATATGTATAATCTCGTATATTTATTTTCATCTCAAACCGTTGTATGATGTCCTGCATTTATTTTGATATTTATAATTACTTAATAATAATTTACGTAAATTGCATTGTTTGACTTTGTTAAGTGTTAAAATACAAATAGACAATAATTTGTGTTTTTATTTGAATATTTATAATCATGTGATTTATTCATTTTTTTAATTTAATATATATGTTGTATTTTTAAAATATAAATTTAGAGGGTATAATTTTAAGGGGTATTTTGTTTATTTTATAAAGTTACTAAAAGATATAAAAAATTATAAGTTTACACTTAAGTCCATCTAATTTATTTAAAATTCAACCAATAAAAGTTTATTATTCCACTCCATCTTTTTTAAGTTTTTATTTTCATAAATATGACACATATATCTTTGTGTGTTTACATCAAAATCTTCCACCAAAATATTTAATTTTGACTAAATTGATTTCAATTTTGACTTTTCTCCACCAATTACATCGTTCGATTTTGCTTATGTGTTAAACTCAATCTATTTGATTGGTCCAATTGTTTTTTTTACAATCTTCACTTTTTACTAAAATTCTCTAATAATCTAATTCTTTTATTACATAAAAGATTATAGCAAGTATTAGTGACCATATGAGACTGGTGGACTGGTTCTTGCCAACTGGGTTCAATTGTTTGGGTTGGAACCATTCTTTGACCTTTTAACATCTTCTTTTTACGCGAGGATCATTTTTGGACCTTTTATGTTTTCTTAGTAATGTTTACACCAAGTGTTAACCAAGTACTACTTAAGAGTTAGTAATGTTTACAACTGAGCTAAGTTGGTCATCAAGAGTATTTTGGGTAGATTTTTTTGGAGAGGTTTTAAAGTTGAAGCCTCACGACTTTCAGGGCTAAAATAAATAGAAAAAAGTGTGGAGTTTATTTTTTTTTAAAGAATTGAGGCTTACATATATCTTAATTGAATGTCACTGGTAACGCGAATTAATAACTATTAACTCGTCGTTAAAAAATATATAAAAATTTACACCTCTTTGTTCCGAGATCTAGTTTTTCTTCAGTTTTTGATTTAATGAATGGTTCGGCCAAAAGTTAGTATTAGTATAATAGTATTTATTAGTTGGGATATGAATGGTTGAATCGTACATTCCATTCGAATTGTCGTATACAAATATAAAGTATACCGTATCTTTAATTTGTATGGAGGCTGTGGACGATATGATTGAGCAAATACTTTCATGGCTATCTTTAATCTCCCATCCACTTTTTATTAAGAACCATATCAAACTAGCTTAGAAGGATTGTTATAGCTGCGTTGCCCAATGGCGTATCCCCGTTTCAACACACGAATGGTTGTATTAATTACTGTATTATTTTAGGTTCTTGTGATGGACTAGTTTGCTTAATTACTCCTGATGCTAGACATATTTATGTGATAAACCCTTCCATCAGATATATTAGACAGCTCCCAGGGGACTTGCCAATCACCGTTCCTGAAATCTCCCGTCTATGTTCCGGTTTTGGTTATGATATCCTGTCACTAATGATTACAAGGTAATACTTGGCGACGAGACGTGTTTTCATGTCTACTCTTTGAGGTCGAATGTTTGGAAAGTTGTGGATTTTGACAATCGTTATAAGTTTATTTGTAATGTTGTTGTCTTATGTAACGGCTCTCTTCACTGGTTTGCGGAAGATGATAACAAGGAGGTTTCTATTGTTTCGTTTGATCCGTCTCGAGAAGAGTTTAAAGAGATCCCTCAACCTGATGATCCACGTTATGAATGGAAACCCTATCGCCGGCTAGGGGTTATGAACGAATGTTTATCCATATATGATTATGGATTTGGTCATGATGACAACATATGGATAATGAACCACTACAATGCTAAGCACTCTTGGGAAATGTTGCCACATTATCACCAGCCTACATGTCAAGTCATACACTCATTGTATGAGCTGAAGAATTATCAGATGAAATCTATGGGTAAGAACATTCCATCCGAGGGTGCTCTAGAGCCTTGTATCACCCCATGTTCAAGGCAAGCAAAACTAGGATTCCTTCGTTGTTATCAATGTGTTAGTTTTTTGTTTACTTTTAAATTATCGATTATTTATTTCAGACATTAATTTTCGTCTTCCATATCAATCATGTCTTATGGGTTGTGAGTTGAGAATAACCCAAATTTTAGGTTTCGTGTGTTTTTCTAAGATACTTGTTTTGACCCGTTAACTAAATTCACCCGTTTTGCCATCTCTTGTTTTGTTCATAACTTGGAGACTCGTATGTCTTAAGTATACACCCATACGAGTCTCATATATTTCCTCAATTCAATACTCTTCTGCCAAACATCAGTAAGAAAATGACTAAGACAATCAGCTGAAAGAAATAGGCGTGTATAAAAAGCATATTTGATTAGGTTATTATATGCATGTAAAGCCTAGATTCATCACATGGATTAGGTTAGAATTTCATCAGCAAGTTGCTGCTTCCCGTCCTTTGTAAGTCATCAGCATACACGTGAGGGAGCAAATCATGCTGCTGCCACTACTACAAAAACTGGTTTTTAAACCGGTTCCAAAGGACATTTAAACCGGTTACTTGGGGGGTCTATATTAGGGGAGGTCCAAAAGGTTCTGAGCATAAAGACGGGGTGATGCACCGGTCTAAAAGATCAATTATTTAAACCAGTGTTAGAACCGGTCCAAAAAGCTTGTTTTTAGTAGGTCCAGAAAACATATTTGTTAAATGCGTAGTAATTTAAACCGGTACACAAACCGGTCTAAAAGATTTGTTTCTAGAGGGTCTAAATTATATATTTGCAAAAGAAAACTGGAATAACCATATTACTCCCCATAATAATCAGCTGCTATCTTGTAACCAGAATGCTGCTAATAATAAGCAAAATTCAGAATGCTGCTAAATTAAATAGAGATCCATACATAATCTAATTCATACATAGATCGAAACATCATTAAAACTAAACAATCCAAAAAATCCAAACATGTTTAAACTAAACAATCTAAACAGCCACTAAATTAACAAAACCACAAGCTGATAACGTGCCCTTATCCTAGTTTCAAATCCAAGCACTTCATCCATAATCAAATAGGTCACATGTTATGCCACAACTCCACTCTTCGATCAATATCTTTTTCAACAATCTGGTGTCGATAAGTCCATGGCATCTATAAGTTAAAAGATATAGAAAAACATAAATACTATGTATATAAAATTTAGAAAGAGATTAAGTCAAAAAATAGCTAACAGTAAGTAAACCAAACGACCTCTAAATCATTAAGCATTTATTTGAAAGCATAGAACTACACCTTTGGTTTTCAAGTTGTTATTTATTATGTAATACCCGGTCGATAAAAGGAGTTGCAGACCTGAGACGGATCGTTAGAAGAATTCAAGATAGCACTATGGAGAACATCCTGAGCGCGAAACTAGTGATCCCTTGCAGCTTGCAAGTTGCCTTCCTAATATTCAAGATCACCAAAGTGTTTGACGAAACAGAAAGTGTATGTGTAACCTGCAATGTTGGTTTCATTATTGCTATAGTGAAATAGAATATACCTCATTGTAGTTCTTCATGCAATTACAATTATGCAAATTCCATTGACACTAATAATTTCTTTTTGACGTTTACAAATTTTGACCCAATTCTTAACTCTACATTTGCTCTGTTTGTTTTATCATGTACTTATAAAACTACGAATGTTCATTATTAGTGACGAATTAGAGGAAAAAAGTGTATCAACTATTTTATGTTTATTAAAAATGATCAAATACACATAATTTCTCTGAATTATGTGTCCCATATACAAAATACCAAGCTTGATAGCAATATCAAGTGATGTAATAAGACAAATTATTTTTTTGGGTGTAAAGTTTATGTTTATCCATTTATTTTCAAGTTCAAAAAAGAAAGAAACATATGTATTAACCAATACATATATGTACCAAAAAATTATCAATAATGGTATCCATTTTATTATGCGCTGGCTATAAACTAACCTGGGAAAGTCTGTGAACGCTGCACGAAACAAGTGCATACTCTAGGAAAGACCTTCATCTGAAAAGAAGAAACAAATAAGCAAGGGCCACTAACACAAAAATCATCCTTTTGACTGGTTGAGAAGGGCATTTAAAGCAATACGCTATTTACTACCATATATTCGCAAAGCATTCTAAGGTCCTCAAGGTTCAAGTACACATAACTTAAATTGGTTGTTGCACTTAAAACCTATTAGATTCGCTTATTGTCTAACTCACAACTCATAAAAGATAGAAGACTTGTAATTGACAAATCGATACCAGTGAAGGAGCTTTCTATCTTAAGAATCAATGTGAACTAGGTGACTTGTATTAAAAATATTCAAGTGTTCACATTGAATTTTTAAAACGAAAAGAGTAAGAAATTGGTCGGGGTGTTAACGTGTACCCATTGTTTATTTGCTATGCTTGTTAACCACTTGGATAGTCTTTCCATATGCTTAGCCATACTTAGTAAGAATTTCTATTATCAAAGGATAATAGTTACCTCAATTACTTTAGCAAGTAGGATATAACTAGACATCTTTTCTTCTACTTTTGTCAATATTATTAGATTTGATTAGTAAGAATAATAATTACCAGCAGATACAGAATACTTTCCTCAAATCAAAATAAGTTGCCGATTTGATATATTGCCATACCTAATGAGAAATTTAGAATTATAAAACATTTAAAACCGAACAACAACCAAAGAAATAGAGATAAAAAAATACAACCCTTTATTACCTTTCGTCTCTATTGCAGTTATTAGCGAGGTTCTACTACAGGTAGAATTGGAACTAGGATGTCTCAAAGAAGGTCTATTAGATGGCACAATTTGTCCCGTGCGAGAAGATATCTTCGGTCTTCTTGTTCGCTAGTCCTGTAATTTATTAAACAGCACACATCTCAGCGAACAAAAACAATGAAGCTTGTATTCCTAAGATGTAAAAACATTGCTATAACAAAACCGTACTCCTACCATTCATGTTTCTTGACATAATGAGGATACTACTTCAAATGATTATGGTCCTCTTCGTCCTGGCACCATGTCATGTAAAAGATAGAATATGAACTCTAACCAATAACCCACGTCTTCACGAGTATCAATTAAACAATCAGCTAAGCTTCTAAGGTCTTCAAAATCAAATCTACATATATAAAATACATATCAAAGTTATGATATAGATATACAAGTAATATTTATAACCCATCAACTAATTATTGTGAATTCATTCCTACAACTAACTGGAATCAACAAGACCCTACTGGCCATACTTCTTTTGTGTCTTCATAAATATAACCAACTATTGGTCTACAATTTCTAATTCCATCATTCACCCATATAGCAACAACCATCAGTTGCCTCTAATAAATCATTCACGCATACAAATTTACCACTAATATTATAGATTTATCATAAATTATGTATTATATAAATCAATGATTAATCCAATTAAACAAAAATTATGTATAATATAAATCAATGATTAATCCAATTAAACATAACAAAATCAAATGATTAAAACACATATAAACTTAATAATAATATTAAGATTACATACCAGTGAGGGGTTGGTTTTGGCCGATATTTTGTAAGACGGGTTGCATATGGGCGGCGGTGGAATGGTTAGGTTTTGATGGAAGTTGAGATCTGGATAGTGACTTGTGTGTTTGGCGCAAGATTGAAATATTTGAAGACCAAAATGAAAATTTTGAAGACCAAAATGAAATAAGTGCCACCAAAAAGTTTATAGACAGGTGTACTCAATTTCAACTGGTACAAATTTGTTTTGTGATTTAGACCGGTGGATGGGTAAGCAACAGGGTCTAAAAAGTTATTTGTTGGACCGGGTTAAATCATTTCCACCGGTTTAAATGTGTTCTTCTTATTTAGACATGTGATAATCAAACTACCCGGTTTAAAAGGTTCTTAAGTGGGCTAAGTTGTCATTTAGACGTGTGCTTTTCATAAGAGGTCTAAATATGTAGGTCTAAAAGACGGTTTTTGTAGTAGTGTGCTACCTTTTCTGCAAATCATCGCGTACACGTGAGTGAGCAAATCACGCTGCTGCTACCTTTTCTGCAACTGCTGATCTTGATAGTCTTGCTTCCATTGCTGCTGCTGCTATACATTCTTTGTAACTCTCCACATACTTATTTTGTGGAAGTGCAGGAGCAACTTGCTGATGAATGTGCAGATAGTCCAAATCTATAGGATAAAAAGAAAATCACAAGTACATTGATAGCTAAACGATCAACTCAACTTATGCGTGTCATATATCAGTTGCGGACAAGATTGCAAACTATTTAAGCAACTATCATCTGCAAAAGATCAGAACTAAGATATAAATTTTCGGGTTAGCCTATCATCATATTCTTCAACATAGAGTCTAATATTTGCTAATACAAATTTACAAAAGTGTTACACTATTCGTTTCCGATCTCAATACTTTTAACTTGTAAATGAAAAAACCTAAGAACAATGTAAAAAATGAATACTCCATTTTTCTTAACGACGATTGTTAATGAAGGCGAGAAACATGCTAGAAAGAGCTACAAAGACATAGAACAAGCTACATAATTAGGATCATTGATCCAATCAAACCAAATTGGTTTTACATTCCTTCTCCTATTGTTAATCCATAAATTCGAATAGATTTTGACCTCCTTGGATTGAATATCTTTCCTTGGAGGTTTAAAGTCGAAACAAACTGTATTGTGATATCTCCATGAAATCCAAAAAACAGTTTGAATAACCACGTCGAAGCTTGGATTGGATTGAGTCGCCATGTTAACCATTTCGCCCAATGAGAGCAGATTCGGAAGCAACTTTGGGTAGTCGTTCAAACCCCACCAAGTGGTAACCATTTTCCATAAAGAAGAACCAAACATTCAACAAATAAGTAAAAAAAAATGACAGTGTATGTGATAACTTGCTACTCGTATTCATTGATTGCCTATAAAATGAGGAGATACAAGAGTCTGCACAAATACGGGGTCACAAACGTCGCAAATAAAGTTGGTTTCCGAAATATTTTGTATAAGTTGACACTTAGGATCGCATGGATTATTGTCATTCTCCGGTTCAAACAAGTGTATAAATTGACTCTTAGGCTTGAAATTATCTGGCAGCATTTCCCAAGACTGCTTAACATTGTAGTTGTTCATTACCCAGAGCTTAGTACGGCCGATTCCAATATTACTATATATGCATAAACATTCGTTCATACTCCCTAGTCCATGCTTCCAATATGATTCGTAACTTGAGTCATCAGGTTGAGGGATTTCTTTAAACTCTTCTGTAGACAAATCGAATGCAACAATCACAATGTTTTCGTTATGGTCTTGCATAAACCAGTGAAGAGCACCATTACATAAAACACCAACTTTACTAAGAAACTTATACCCAACTTTAATAACCTTCCAAACACTTGATTTTAACGATAACACTTGAAAACATGTGTAATCACCTAGTACAACCTTGTAATCATCGGTTATGAAATCATAACCAAAACCGGTACATAAGAACCTGGCATCCCGAGCGATGATTGGCCACATCAGGAGTTCTTGTCTAAGCCGTCTAATTGAGGGGTTGAGTATAAGAATTTGTTTATCACCCCCAGTAAGTAAGCATATGAGGCCATTGGAAGAACCTACAATAGACCATGTAACCTGTCTATCATCTGCAAACCAAGCCATAATAATCCTTCTAGTTTTATCATTCTTGCGATCTTTGTTACGACTATGCATGAGATGGGTCTTAATAAAAAGTGGGTCACAGATTAAAGATAGCCACGACTTACAAACTGCCTTGCATCGAAGGAGATCTTCAACATCTGATATTGCTAGTATTTTCTCCAGAACATCACCATGGAGACCCACTTCCTCGGACATTGAAACAAACCCTAGTTTTGTTAACACAAAAAAAAGTACGATTTAGGTATAAAATTTGTATATGTTCACGTAAAACCGACGTTGCTTCTGTATGGGTTAAGCCCATGTAACAAATTTGATATATTAGTAATTAACTTTGGGCCAAAACTAAGGTTATAAATAACCTAAGGCGTGACTAAGGTTTACGTTTTTAAGAGCCATGACGAGTTATAATATTTTTAAAATGTGAATTAAAGGTCACAAAATATAAAAATATATATAAATTTATTATAAATATAACGAATTCACAAAAAGTGTCAAAAAAAAATACATTTAAAATAATATATTTTAAAAATACACTTAAAATAATATATTTAAAAAAATACACTTAAAATAATATATTTAAAAAAATACACTTTTTTTAAGAGAATGGTTCTTTAATAGGAAATATTTATCTGACTTATTCCTATAAAAAAGTTAGATTCTTATTTAAAACTAAGGTTATAAATAATTTTACTCGAGACCTCAAAAATATCTAAGCTGAAATCAAACAAAACACTACAAGAGTGTTTTTGTTTGCCATTCGTGGCTTTGAGATTAAGGATATGCGATCTTCAGTTTGTGTTTATTATCAACATCAAATATCATCATATTTTTGTTAAATAGATTTGGTGGCTGAGTTTTAGCCTTTAGGTTAAGAGAAACCAGGAAGTCAAAAGTGTGGAAGGAAGAGAGGCTTAAGATTAAGAAAAATAAAACCAGGTTACTAGATTTAAGGTTATTAGTGGGTTGGTTGTTTGGACCAATTAGTGTGTGTTATTTTTATACTGAATTCAATTTTGTTATGGGCTTGTAAGAACAATGGTTTATAATAAAAATTAATAAGGTGGTAGAGAGAAGATTGTAGAAAGAGATATAAGAAAACACACACTTGTATTACTTCAAATTCTGATGTCTTAGAATGGCAAGATACATGGCTATATATAGCCTTGGTTGGGTACAACCTTCAAGCTTATAGTACAAGCATTCTTACTTTTACACATTATTGCCATATGACCTAAGCGCTTACATCATATAGCATTATTGAAACTAGAAAACACTAGAAACATCAAACAAACTCAATATACTAAAACATAATTAATAAAACATTATACTAAACATTAAATGTTTAGCCTTCTTCATGGACTCCAACGTGCATCAGGATGGGTTGGATCATATTCGAATGGGTCGAAATGTGCGTCAACAACTGAACCAAATGAGACTGATCCGAATGAGCCTTCGTCGTCGGATGAATATGGGTTAGCATCTTCATCGGTCGTTGTGTCTATGTCATTGTTGTGGTTGTCACTGAGCCAATTGTGATTTGCTTCATCCCATTTGAGTGAATCGGGATGGTCATCACCCCATGGCATCATATTCCACCTTATATAAGTTGGAATTATGTCAGGGTTAACACCATTTGCTTTTGCCATTAGGTTTCTTGTATCTGCATAAAGGTTTCGGTACTTCCTTTCACACTTTGTGCTGGCTGGGTTAATTTCATACCAGTCATGAATTAAACATGATCCTGAGTGATAAACGAGTGAACCCTCATCATTAACATCCTTGGGTGGTAGAAAGGATCATAGGTCATGGATATGAAACACATTGAGAAACGGGTAGTCTGGGTGGAACATGAGACCATTTATGCACAAACCATGTTTCTGTATTAGGACAGTGAGAAATGTTTTGAAACTTAATTTAGACATTTTTTCAAAGGTTAAATCTGCGATTGTTTCCATTATCTCTTCTGGCAGGTTGAGGACACGGAGTGGTGGTGTTGGGGTGGAGGAGGATGTTGGATCAATTTGGGAAGTGAAGGAAAGAACCATTGAAAGAAAGTTAGGAGTATGTGTTTGGAGTTGGCTTACTTTCTTTGGGGTTTTTTCTTCTGATTTATAGGTAGTTTGGCGAGAGAGAAAATGATGCGGTTTGCTAATCAAATGGCCCCAAACTCAATAGTCTCCAAACGATAAACACCAATGCTAGTTCTTGAATTATAAATCACTGAATGTCGATACAAAGAAATAACGTAATACTTATAGGAATGCCAGAATCACTCCAAAACAATGAA
This sequence comes from Glebionis coronaria, assembly GCA_025667525.1. Lineage (NCBI taxonomy): Eukaryota > Viridiplantae > Streptophyta > Magnoliopsida > Asterales > Asteraceae > Glebionis > Glebionis coronaria. The sequence continues at coordinate 8,234,184 of CM046878.1, read as the reverse complement.
TGATCTTTCACTCCTACTTTAAAGACTCTAAATTGACAGGAGTATATTCTCCTAATCAACACTTATTTAAAATAGAAACAAGTGTACCAAGAAAAGGAAACAAATAAAACTATTAAAATGTGATATAACCACTCAAATTAGAGTTGTGAGTGCATGGTCCTGCATCATCTTCCCCCGCTTTAAAAGGACTCGTCCCCGAGTCTATGTCATCATCGCTAGCGGCTTCGTATGGTGATAAATCAACATCATTGAAGGTTGTAGAAACATTGTAATGACTAGGAAGTTCAACTTTATAAGCATTGTCATTAATGCGCTGGAGTACACGAAAAGGGCCATCTGCACGAGGCTTGAGCTTACCAAAACGACCACCCGGAAAACATTCTTTGTGCAAATGAATCCATACGAGATCACCTTCTTTGTACAATACTTTCGTTCGATGCTTGTTTGCTTGAATTTGATACTTCTCGTTATGCTTGAGTATTTGATCACGTACTTGCTTATGCAATTCCTTAATTTGGGTTGACTGGTCCTCCCCTTCCAAACTAACTTTCTCGGAAATAGGTAACGGCGCCAGATTAAGTGGAGTAAATGGGTTGCGTCCATAGACGACCATAAACCGAGTCTTACCTGTTGTGCGATTAAGAGACCTGTTATAAGCAAATTCAGCGTGAGGAAGTGTGATATCCCATTGCTTAGGCTGCTCACCAACGAGGCTACGAAGTAAATTTCCCAAGCTGTGATTGGTCACTTCAGTCTGTCCATCCGTTTGAGGGTGGTGAGAGCTGCTAAACTGTAATTTGGAACCCATGCGTTTCCAAAGAGTACGCCAAAAATGACTTACAAATTTGACATCCCGGTCCAATGTGAGCGTTTTTGGAACCCCGTGAAGCCTTACTATTTCAGCAAAATACAACCGTGCAACTTGGCTTGCATCATATGTCTTGGAGCCGGGAACAAAATGAGCCATTTTCGAAAAGCGGTCAACAACAACCATAATTGAATCCTTCTGACGTTGTGTACGAGGCAAACCCATGACGAAATCCAAACTAACATCCTCCCACGGGGCTGTGGGGACGGGTAACGGTGTATAAAGACCGGCATTAGTACTATGGGTTTTCGCGATATGACAAACACGACAACGTGCAATAATGCGCGACACGTCTCGCTCCATCTTTGGCCAATAAAAATTCCCACGAACTAAATCAAGTGTCTTGTTACCAAAGTGACCCGCAAGCCCTCCTGCATGACTTTCTAGGATAATTGAATCACGTAACGAACATAAAGGAACACATAAACGCGAACCTTTAAACAGGTAGCCATCGTGTAAAGAAAAGTTATTGAATGGCTGAGAGCAACATTTTTGCCACACATCTCGAAAAGTTGGGTCATCTTGATACAAAGAACGAAATGAGTCAAAGCCACTCACCTGAAGTTGCATTACTGATAAGAGGACAATACGACGACTAAGGGCGTCAGCGACAATATTAGCAGACCCGGCCTTATGCCGAATGACAAAAGAGTAAGCTTGTAACGTTTCCACCCACTTGGCATGACGAGGCTTGAGTGTATGTTGCCCATTGATGAACTTGAGAGCTTCATGATCCGAAAAAAGAATGAATTCGTTGGGTAGTAGATAATGACGCCAATACTCCACAGTTCTCACAATGACATAGAATTCTCGGTCGTAAGTAGAATACTTGCGATGTGCCTCATTAAATTTTTCGCTAAAGAAAGCAATAGGCCTCTGATTTTGACTCAACACTCCTCCAATACCAAGCCCAGACGCATCACATTCAACCTGGAACGCGTCAGTAAAATTGGGAAGAGCTAAACATGGAGCTTGTGTCACTCGTTGTTTTAATATAGCAAATGCATCTTCCGCCTCTTTGGTCCACCTAAATTTCCCTCCTTTCATACAATCTGTCATGGGCGCAATAAGGCTACTGAAGTTTTTAATAAAACGCCGATAAAAAGATGCCAATCCGTGAAAACGTCGAATATCAGTAATGGAACTGGGGGTAGGCCAACTTAAAATTGCATTCACTTTCTGATGATCCATTCATTTACCCTCCTGTGAAATTAAGTATCCAAGGAAAGTAACTTCTTGAGATAGAAAATGACATTTCTGCTTGTTTGCGTACAGCTTTTGATCACGTAAAACCGCGAAAACTTGCTTAAGATGCCACAAATGTTGATTAATATCCCTGCTAAACACTAAAATATCGTCAAAATAAACCACAACAAAATGACCAATAAATGGTTTAAAGACATGGTTCATGAGACGCATAAAAGTACTAGGAGCATTCGATAACCCGAACGGCATGACCATCCATTCATATAACCCATCCCGGGTCTTGAAAGCGGTCTTCCACTCATCTCCAGGACGCATACGGATTTGATGGTACCCACTTCGTAAGTCGATTTTTGAGAACACCGAGGACCCATGCAATTGGTCGATTAAGTCTTCAAAACGAGGAATTGGGAATCGATATTTAACAGTAATTTTGTTAATATCCCGACTATCCATACACATTCGATAAGCGCCCCCATGTTTTGGCACCAACCAAGCAGGCACGGCGCAAGGGCTCATGCTGTCACGTATGAGTCCTTTCGTAAGCAACTCAGTCACTTGTTTATGCAATTCCTCGAACTCCTTTGGGTTCATTCGATAAGTCGCCTTATTCGGGATTGATGAACCTGGAACGAAATCAATACAATGTTGAATTTCACGCATCAATGGTAACCCAGGTGGTATGTCATCAGGAAAAACATCTTGAAATTCTTCAAGCAATGGTTGAACCTGATGGGGTATGGTTAACTCATGTTTGTTTGCTTCTTGTACAACTAAGGCAAGCATAAAGGCATTCGGGTTGAGTTTTGCGATGCCTACCAGTTCTGATTTTGTAAGAATGAAAGCTTTTGGTGATGAAGGACGAGTATCAAGTGGCGCTAAGGTAACATGAACACCATCTTTTGTGAAGGTATAAGTATTACGAAACCCGTCATGCTTAGATTTTCGATCGTATTGCCACGGCCTTCCTAATAGAATGTGGCACGCATCCATTGGAATCACCTCACACCACACATCATCTGTATATTTAGTGCCAATCAAAAAATGAACTAAACAACGCTTAGTAACTTTGACAGCGTTACCTTTCTTTAGCCACGTAAGTTGATAAGGCGCCGGGTGATTCTCGGCCTCAAGACCCAACTTTTCTACCATGCTGGTGGCCACCATGTTTTCGCAACTACCACCATCAATTATTACATTACAGACCTTCCCCTTAGCTGTACACTTGGTGTGAAAAATGTTGTTTCGAAGCCATGAGTTATCGTCAACTATAGGAGATGCCGCAACATTAAGAAGTCGTTGGGCGATTAATGTGTCACCGTGATCAGCATATACGATCTCAGTTTCTTCATCTATAGCTTCGTCCTCGTTTTCGGTATCATAAATGGTTGTTGGATCGTCGACAAAAGTAATTAACTGCTTGTTGGGACATTCTCTTGCGAGATGACCTAACCCCTGGCCTTTAAAAAATCGAATAACACGTTGATTAAACTGTTGGTTTGATGGATTTGTAGAAGTACCTGGACTTGTGTCGACCTTGGGAGTAATAGCCTTGGTACTTTGTGTATTGGATGGTTTGAAAGTGGAAGAAAATCTGTTGTTATTTAGACGACCCCGACTTTTTTGTTGTTTTTCCACTTTTAAAGCCAACCGACAAACATCGGTATATGTCCAGTATTGTTGGAGCTGCACCACTTCTGAGATCTCCGTACCAAGAACACCAAGAAATCGAGCAATAACCTGCTCTTCTTCTTCTTCGACTCCACATCTCATTCGTAAACGATCAAATTGGACTATAAGGTCTTGCACGGACAAGTTGTTTTGTGTTAAATTGTGGTACTCAAGAAAAGCTTCTTGTCGATCATTAATTGGAATGAACTTTCCCAGTAACAATTTCTTCATCTTGGCCCATGATTCCACTTTTGATTTTCCTTCTCGAAGTCGCTGTTTATTAATATGATCCCACCACAACGATGCATATTTACGGAGTTTAAAGGCAACAAGTTTAACCTTTAAGTGATCTGGAATATCACGCAGGTCAAAAACTCTCTCAACGGTACTCAACCAATCAATAAAGTCATCTGGTTGTGCGTTTCCGTGAAAATCAGGGATCTCTACTTTAATCCCCATGCTGCGTAAAGGATCTTCACGAGGTTGCCCTCGCGTGTTTCGTGGGTATGCGCCGAAGGGATTCTCATCTTCCTCATTCCGTCCGTCCCACACGCTGGCATCTGATTCGGTTTCCTCATCATGCACCTCTTGTTGTAGTTCAAGGTCTCGAACTCGTTGCTGGAGACGTTCAATTTCGATATCACGCGGTCGGCGTTTCGATCACCATCGTTGCCTCGGTCGGCGTTTCGACGAGGGAGATTACGAGGACGTCCACGACCAACCATTTGGGCACTCTGACGTCTGATACCAAATGATGCGGTTTGCTAATCAAATGGCCCCAAACTCAATAGTCTCCAAACGATAAACACCAATGCTGGTTCTTGAATTATAAATCACTGAATGTCGATGCAAAGAAATAACGTAATACTTATAGGAATGCCAGAATCACTCCAAAACAATGAATGATCTTTCATTCCTACTTTAAAGACTCTAAATTGACAGGAGTATATTCTCCTAATCAACACTTATTTAAAATAGAAACAAGTGTACCAAGAAAAGGAAAGAAATAAAACTATTAAAGTGTGATATAACCACTCAAATTAGAGTTGTGAATGCATGGTCCTGCATCAGAAAATCTGCAAGTACATTCTCTGTTCCTTTGATGTGTTTTACTATGAACTTTCACTGTAAGAACCAATTTTCCCATCTCAAAGGTTGTGCGTGAGGGAGCATCTTCCGTTTGAATTGTAGCATACGTGGAAAGGAGGACATGTCCATTTCAACGTGAAATTCGTGTCCGATTAGATGGAATTGGAATCTCTCAATGCCTCATTTGACTGCAAGAATCTCTTTGAATGTAGAGTGATAGTGTTGTTCAGAGGGTTTAAACGTGCCGCTCTTATAGCCATATACGTGTCTCTTATTATTTCTATCTTGGACAAGTAGGACAGCTCCCCAACACTCATCACTAGCATCTGTCTGCAAAATTCTTCTTTAAGTCATGATGGGAATCTTTAGTGGGGACATCTTTTCAGCTAACAACTTGATAGCTTTTACTGCTTCTGTTTGTCATGATGTCTAGTGTGGGGGATTCTTTTTTAACATGGGGAACAACAAGGCAGTGTGATTTGATAGCTTGGGCAGGAAATAAGACATGTAGTTGACTAACCCGAGGAACTGTTGAATCATTTTTTGTGAAGGTAATTCATCCGGAAACTTTAGTAACTCTTGAGTGACATGCGCTTGAGGCTGGTACTTGCCGTCTGTGATTTCCATGCCAAGAAAGTGAATTTTGGTTACACCAATCTCCATTTTTTCTCGGATAGCATTATCCCATACTTTGTGACAATAGAATAAAACTTGGAAAGTAACTCTGCATGGGATTGTTCATCTGGGGAGAATAAGAGGATATCGTCAATGTAAATCAATGTTTTTGCAAGGATCGGCTCAAAATAGTTATCATTGCCTTTCGAAAGTCCGACGGAGCATTTTTTAAACCAAACGGCATTACTTTCCACTGGTAATGATGATCAGGTATACAGAACCCAGTTTTTGGTCTATCTTCGGGCTTAATACCCAGTTGCCAAAATCCTGACTTAAGGTCGAACTTGGAGAGGACTTTAGCGTCTGTCAAGTGTTGAAATAACGACTTCTTTTGTGGAAGCGGAAACTTATCATCAGCTAAAAAGTGGTTCAATGGTTGATATTTAATGACCAACCTGAGCTTTCCACGAACTTGTTCGCTTCTTTTATTGACGTAAAAAGCCTCACATGCCCATGGCGAGGTGGTAGGTTCAACAATTCCTTCAGCAACCAGTTGGTTTCATTCTTCCAAAGCAAGCTGGTAATGATATGGGTTCATTCCGGGGTGACTAGCTTTGGTAGGATTAACATCTTCGTTTTTCGTAAAAGGTAGTGAAACAAAGAATGAGGGATTCAACCACAAAGGTGAAGGGTGTTTTTTCAAAAACTCGGTGTGTGAGGAAGCACATGAGTCTTGAATAAGTTTTTGTTTGATGCAGTTGATATCAGCAAGTGGCGGAGTAACACTTGCAATAAAAAGGCGATGCATGGTTGTCCAAGGGGTGAAAAAGCTTTTGTAATGAAGTCATGTGCCCGTCCATCGTAAGTTTGGTAGTTTATGTAGGATTCAAAACCGATCAAGAGATCTTTTTATGCGAGCTTGAACCCAACAACCTTCTTCTGATTACGTACTTTGGAAATAGACGAATGTTAATGGGGACACTTATTTTGTCGATGACAAACTTCTCTCCATTAGCGGCCATAAAACTCTGATAGTGAGGTCTCCAATAGTGGTCTGGTAAAATAGCAGGGTTCAGGATGGAAACGGACGCGTCGGTGTCAAAAAATTCAATAACTGGGATTGGCTTTGCATACGCATCCATAGAGAGGTGGATTTTGGATAGTGGTAATGGTGGTTCTTCTTGTACTGGTAGTACATGTGAAATTGGATTTATCATGTGAATTCAAAAATCATCATCACTAGTCAGAGAATTTGAGTCAGAGTCGTCATCAGATGAGAAATCTGAATAGGTCGATTGTGCATAAGACTGAATCTCTCGGTTCATCATCCAAAGAGTATAGTGACTCTAGATCAGAAAGATCGACTGGTTCAACCTGGTTCAACGCTTGTAAAAGCGCTTGGGATTTTTTCTTGTCCGGACAGTTTCTTGCAAAATGGCCTTTCTTTTGGCATGTGAAGCACCTATCTGAATTCTTGCCGCGTTGCTTCTTCTTCTTGATGAATTTCCACTTTTTGCTTATTCGTTGAGAGAATCGGGGTTTTATTGAAAAGCTGGAATAACGTTTAGAATGGAATTTCTTTTTTGTATGGGTACTCTCGCATGATGACTTGTCTTTGCATTTAATTTTCAGGTACTTGTCATCGCAGGCTGACCCGAGGCGTTTTCCTGTACTTTCGAATTCGGCAAGAAATTTTTTCTGGTTGCAAAGCTTGGCTAAGGCATTCATGATCAACTGTTATAGTTTGCCAAGAGATGATTGAGCTATTGTGACATTTCTTGCTTCCAATGCCCGATATGCTTCATTAGCAAGGGATTCCGGAAAAGAGTTCTGGAAAACTTGCTTTAAATTGACATCGTCGACTCCATTCAAACAATAAAATCGCTGAGACATACGATCATAATGTTTTTCTAAATATTTCTTTTGGAAGGAGAAACATTTCATCTTGAGAAATTCTTCTCTAGCATGGGGGTTGCCAATAGAGTATATGGAGACTATAAAAGCTTCCGGGGATGCTGACTGCTGCAACTGTAGCTGGCGATATTCTCCAAGACTGAGGTACCAATCTTGTAGGCACCCTTGCATCCGAGTAAGAAACCGCTTGATGACTATGTCAATGGTGTAATATTGCAGTTCTGACGAACACCATGTTAGCATCTCTATATTTCTTTCACGCCATTTTGATGGTGGATGGTCATCGAATGTGAAGTACTGCTTTATGTCAGACTGTGGAAAATCCGTGTAACTTGTTTATGGTGTTTGGTTTTCTTCGTAGTCATCTGGATCAAACTGTACTATTGATTTTGCATATTCTGGTTCTGCCATGAACAAGTGTTCAAATCTAGCGAACAATATCCATATCTTCAGCCTCACGTCGAGAGTGGATGACTGGAGCTACGGAATGGGAGCACTGAGGTCTTTCGGTTTGTGTGAAGGATTGTAGGAAAGTTGAGACAGGGTTTACCCGCTCAATTGGAAGGACATCATGAACTTTAGAATGGGTTGTAGGGTTGGATTCTTGTGGAGGAGTTTGGTTTTTGCTGGTGGAGGCTTTTAACTTTCTTTGTTCTGATGCCCACATGTTTAGTGAGGGTGATGATGTTTGGTTGTGGGATTGTGGTAATGGTTGAGGGTCAAACGATATTCCTACAAAAGGGGTGGATGGCAATATCCAAGGATCATCAACAAGGGTTGAAATTCTTTTTTGCTTATGTTGTCGTTCTAGATCTTGGAGTTGGATTTTTAAGTTCTTCATTTCTGCTTCCTTTTGAGAGACGGAAGAGGAAGATTGGGTTGCGGGTGATGTTTTGATGATTTGGATAAGTTCTCGGTGAAGCTCTTGGATTTTGAAACGAAGTTCATGGATGATACTCTGTAGGGATCCGACTTTGATGAAAGGTTTTGTTGGGTATTTGCGAGCATGGTTTGCTGTGAGAGTATTTTTGCGAGAACCTTGTTTTAAGCAATAGCATTTTCACTTTACCAGTTTAGGGTAGCTTCCGCGGGACTAACAGTATTTGCGAGTCCTAGGACCAATAGTCGTTGGATTTTTTATCTTCCAGTCGTGCTTGGTTCGACTATCAGGATGCTCAAATGTAGTAAGGGCTGGGAACTCTTGTTCGTACGATATTGAAGATGGTGTTGTTATTGGGAACACTGGTGAAGGGATTGTTTCTTTATCTTTCTTCGATTGTGGCCTTTGATGAATGACAGATAAAGCTTTTTGGTGGTAGGGTGTAAGTGTTTGTGGTTGTGGCGGTGTTTTAGGTGGTTGTGGTGTTTTTGGTGGTTGTGGTGTCGTTGATGGTTGTGGTATCTGGTTTTGCTTTGGGTATAAAACATAGTAGTCAAATTTCCCTGAGGGTTCTCCAAGAAGTCCAACTGTCGGGTCACCGTCTTCATATCTCTTTTTGAGTCTTTGTTGTGATGATCTTCGTTTCTTAGGGACATCTTCTTCATCCTCAAGCTTTTGAGCTTCATCTAAACAACTTTCTCAATCGCATATGTCCCACCATATGTGTTTGATTTCTTGAACAGGCTCATTGGTTGCGGTTTGGCTGGGTTCTGCTAGTGCAATCATGTGGATTCCCGTTGGAAACACATTAGGTGCCTCTGGTTGCGAGAATTTGATCTCCACGAGACCATTATCATGTCTAACAAATTCTTGAGCTGAGTTCGATCGAACAGGAGCTTGATGGATTTGCTCATAATTTGTTATCCACTTTTCTGGAAGTAATTTGAGTAACTCGTCTCGAGATAACTGCTTTGGTATGTATGTACAGGTTGGAATTGCATTTGCGTCTATGTCGATGAGTAACTCATTACCAGCATCGCCTTGTCCTAAAACCAAAATGTCTAACGAGTGGTTTTGAACTCGATAAGCCATTTGGTAATGAAACGTGGCTTGAAAGGTGTTTACTTGGGGTGTACCTCCAATCTGGATCTGGGCCTTGAGGGATGTGAATAGTGAAGGATCATTAAGAGGCATGTTAAAATTTGGGTAAAACGTGACAAAAGTTGTTCTTGCGTTCAACGTTGTTTGTATTGTACCAATACAAGCATGCTGATATTCTGCAAACCTTGTATCAAACAAGGCTATTCTTGAATATGCAGGAAGTCCTTTTCTTCCATGTAAGGTTAATGCTAACCTTATAGGTCCGAAATGAATATGTGTGTACCCTTAGGAAAAACAATGTCGAAGAAGGTCGGAAGGCAATGACAAAGGTACCAAATGTTCTATCTGGGATGCTGGTAACTGATGTGAATCGAAGTTTGATGTTTGGACAAACTCTTTTATTTGCTTGTGTGGGTTAGATCCAATTAGCTGTTTGACTCTTTTTGTGATAGAATTGGATGGTTTTGTGAAAACATGGTAGGGGTTTACTAGTGGCATTTCACTGATTGGGATCTTGGAATCATCAGAACTATATGAGATTTCATATAATTGATCTATTTTAGATGCAGAAGATTGGCGGAAACTGGATGAGGTTGAGCGATTGAAAAGGTTATCGTGACTCATGGTTTTAAGAATTATAGACTTTTTCTTCTTATTATATACTCTCCCGGAGGAAACAACTGCGACCACCTTTGTCAACTTACTTATCCTGCAACGGCCCTGATAGAATAAAGGGATAGAGAACTATAACACTTAAAGCAATAGAAGTCAGATCTTTAAGCAAAATTCTAATTTTTTGATGTGAAAGATCGGCACTAAGGCTGCAGTCACTGAGCATACCATTAGGAATTTAGTATAAAGGAAATAGTAATGTAAGGGTAATGGTGATGGTGAGAGCGTAAGGCTCTGATACCATAAGGGTGGGGGGAGTTGTGGCAGATCTATAGAAGACCTGTAAGAACAATGGTTTATAATAAAAATTTATAAGGTGGTAGAGAGAAGATTTAGAGAAGATTGTAGAGAGAGATATAATAAAACACACACTTGTATAAAAATAACACAACTATTTTTATTGTGTTAAAATTAGAATATATATTAAAATAATTGATTTAATAGATTATTATTTTGTTAAGTGTAAGAAAGATGTTTTGTAATGTGTTTACACAAGCTATTGTTTATTGTATTATTATTGTTAAATATATACATTCTATAAAAAACAGATCATTTAGACAATTATAAAAAACAAACAAATTTTTTTCATTAAGATGATAGTACAATCACCTTTTACTAGTAAGATGTGATAGTTAGATAAAAATCTAAATCATTTTAATGAAACTAATATCACCGATTTTAATTTTTTATGTCAAAACGATCATTTAATGGAGCAGCAATATTTGCCGCCAAGATTTTGCTAGACTTTTTTTGTTAAAGTTGAACCAACTTTTCCCCAATGAGTCTACCAGAGTTTGTGCCACGCAGGACTCAATTTTGTCTTTTAGCGGGTTTTCTTCGACGGTAAATGTCGCCTAAGAAAAGACCGTCACATGTTTTTCTATGTTGTTGTAGTGTGAAGACATGAATACGCTATCTAGAGGCTTGGCTTCTTAGTTGGACTTTTAGATAGTCGTTAGAAAATCTTTTAAGGGTCAAACAGAGGCAAAGCTAGTGAGGTTCTCAAAAGATTCACATAAACTACATAGATTTTCCCTACAATATAAATCTGTCAAAAATTGCGGATCTTTACAAGATGCACGTTGATTAAAAGAGGATTATATCATAAATCTTAAATCTTGTTAAGTAGGGTTATAGAAAGGGTTAAGTCTATAAAACAGAAACAAACTTTTCAAAATTTACAATTCTAGTAAACCAACTTATTATATTACCAATCTAACCATTCAAACTTGTTATGTTATACTAACAATTATACTAATATGACCTGATTGATGTCCACGTCATCAAAAATATTACACCTCAATAAAAATAATAATAAAGAAGCATCCAGTCATCTCCACAAGGGCAATTTGGTCATTTCATCCTTCATCTTCCACCTTTTATCATCTTTATCAAAAGTCCACTACATTCCTACCTGGTTATTAAATAAGATACTCCATATAAACTATTTTATACCTAGTGTCTGTAACAAATCTCATATAACAACAAAGAGATTCAACCAACTCATGTTGCTATTTATTACTCACCATTTTCATATTGAACCACCAATTGTAGCCATAGTTGTTAATTAATTCTTATACTAGTCTAACACTCCTAATGGTTTTTGCCACCTTGATCCACCGAATATCCCCATGATGTCCCGAAATTATCCCCTCCTATACACATCTTCTTTACAGCAGGCGATTCTTGTACAATCTGTCGCTCCTCCTCAAACTTGTCATGATCAAACAAGTTCTCAATATCTTGGTCAGGTAAGTTGCTGCTAGAAGCCCCGTCCAAAGATAGCTGCGTTTTCCTCTCTACGCACATCTTCTTATCATCAGCCGGATCTACAGAACACGACTAATAGCAGGTAATCCTAGTACGACCTTATCGGATGATGAGTTGCTACTAGAAGCCATGGATTGGATCTGTTTTAAGGTTGTTAGCTAGTAGTGGTCTGCAATGTAAGATGTGAAAAATGATGAATAAAACGCCCATGAATATTTGTTTACATCATATCTAGCTCACTAAAAAAATATAAAAATTAATTAAATTATGACGTGTCAGTCACTTTAAAAAGTTAACCGGTTATGACCTGCAGCCAAGATTCTTTCTTATATTGTTACAAATTTAAAAGTTTGAATGATTATATTAGTAATAAAATAAGTTATTTTACACAATCTTGTATATAGAACTTGTCAAAACGACGTAGTTTTGTTATAAATATAAAAGGCTTGTTTTTTTCCCCAAAATCACTTTCTATCTCTCACACTAAAACACACATATTAAGTTTTCACATATCCACTCTCATAACATGGCAACCTCAAGATCAATCATAGATCGTTCACCTATGAAGATCACCATCAATCGTCCTGTATCATAGATCGTTCACATTGTGATCTTCTTCTTCATTTCCCCAAATCAATTCATATAAATCCCGAAAATAAAATCATTTACAAGATCAAAAGGAAGATCATTATAACTCCATTATTTAATTCAATTTTTCATGTTCAGTATTTTAAGCTCAATTTAGTGTTGATTTAAGTTGTGTAGATCACTACCAAGGTACTGATTTTGAATAATTGTATGACTCGTTTGATGATACTACTCGAATTTAGTATGTGGAGTTATAGGATACGATGTGAAGTGGGTATTCTTAAGGTATCAATGATACATTCTTAATGGTGATTGGTGAATACCGTAGTGCCAACCTACAAGACAAATTAAATATCCCGTTTTTTACAGGGGGCAATAATGTTATTTATTTTTTTGACATGAGTGTTGCCAAAAATATCTCAATCATTTGATTCATAGAGCACCCTTTAATCAAATCTTTCAAGGAAATAAGACAAAAACTCTTTTCATGGCAGCGTAAGTGGCGTTAGATCAACCCAATTGTTTATCTACAACCCTTTTCTACATGTTATTCAATTAGATGAGAGGAGTGCGCCAATAACTAGTGTTGGTCCTTTCATATATCTAGTGAAGTATGCAAACAATGATGAATTGAGGGAGTTTCCATGCACTCACTTCTTTCATAAGGATTACGTGGACAAGTGGTTAAAGATCAATGCTTCTTGTCCACTCTATATGACTGAAGTCGGGGAGAGTGTTCTGGGCTCACTAACAGAACCAAGAGCTGCTGGTGTGCAATCATAGCATGGTGCTTTAGTTTCGGTTAGCGCTTACTACTACTACATATATAATCAGTCTATTGTTAATATGCATGTGCTGCTTTAAAGAGTGTTGTTTTATAATGAAGAGAAGCCCCAAATGACTTTGATCATTTTATCGATTTTGGTAGGAGATATATGATTTTGCACTTCAAGTCGATGTTCAATTTCTTTATTTCTTATATACCGGTCGTAATATCGAAACTGTAAAAATGGGTCCGAGTCAAAATGGGTTCACCCACAATCTTTGAATACATATTGCAACTAGGGATGGCAACGAGCGGGTTTGGGGCGGGGCGACCGTCCCCATCCCCAAACCCGATTAGTAAAGTTCTCCCCAAACCCGTCCCGATCCCCGTCGAGGATTTAATCGGGGTGCCCCGTTGGGGCGCAATGCTCCCTCAGACCTGCCCCGTACTAATCGGGGATCTTATCGGGTACCCTCTTTGGGTGAAATTTTCTATCAAAACCGCATCATTTTACATTTATTATTATTTTTAGACTGTTAGAAATAAGCTTGAATTATTAAAAACTTACTAATTATATATTAATGAATTACAAACAAGACTTATAAGGTTTAAAACGATACTATTATACATAAATAATGATATATTACACCACAAAGAACTTACAATACATTAAACAAGTTTCTGTGATTACAATTTGCAATAGTGAAAAGCTAAAATACTAAAGAAATATTTATGATGACGTAAATAGTAAGAAAATACGATATAAAAATACTTATATTTGTATATTAATCGGGCGGGGCGGGTCGGGGACCTTATTCCCCGCGTTTGCCCCAAACCCGATTAAAAATCCCCGTTTAAGCCCCAAACCTGCCCCATAACCCAATAAAGTTAACCCGCCCCGCCCCAATGATTCTGGGTTTCGGGTTTCCCCGTCGGGTTCGGGTTTTTTTGCCATCTCTAATTGCAACCCATTTCTTAATTAACAGTTGAGCTAAAATATGTTTGTACCAATTTAACCCCCGGGTGTTATAAAGTTTTATTAAAAGTGTCTCATCAAGAACCTTTTCCATAGGTGCACGGGCAGGTACAAAATCGAATATAGAAAAAGAAAAGGAAAAAACCCATCTTTATTTATAAAATCAGTTTGCGGCAATATTGTTTAAAGCATAAGTCGTTTTAAGCATCATGTGAGCCATTGTGTTTTTACTTTTTAACTATGACTTGTTTAGTTCATTATCTGTGAAATATAACCAACTGACCCAATTTTCTTTTGTGCAGGTTAGAGTGCTAGATAAGAACTCGGCCGCCAGTAAACAACAGGATAATGGTGACATAGGCTCAGAAAATTGAAATAGCTGGTGCAGAACAAGAATGAGAAAGACTAAGAAGAATAAGAAGAAAAATTAATTGTTGAGGAAGGTACAGAAGAATAATGAGATGAAGACTAGGAGGAGAGGAAGGAGAAAAAGAAAGATCGTTGATAGAGTTTTAAAAGAAGAAGAAATCGACAGAAAAGAAAGAAAAAAACCGGCAAGATGATTGATTTTACTGAGTTTTATTATGCAATGCATATACTGATGTTCATTTCTGTTAGCGTAAGTACTAGTTTAGTAACCCGTGGGTTGGTTTAAGTCTAAATTTTGTAATTGAATTTTGTACGATTCTGCTAATAATATATGTATTTCTTCAGCAAATTTTACCTTTTCCCACAACCACGGTTTTTATGCACAGTCTGGAGTTCTTTATGATATATTTGGGAGTGGTTTATTGCTGTTGAGCAACCTATAAATATACTAGTACTAGTATTTGGCTTTGTATCTTAAGGCGTGATATTTTGATGGTTTTGTATGTTCATGAAAGCATCTAAATCAGGTATAATTTGTAAGGGGTAACCTTGTGAATGGTATTCATTATGATCTCAGTTTGTACAAAGTTATGAAATTTATAAAAAATATCAGCTGATTTTTAAGATTTCCTTTGTTTTTCTTCTGTCTTAATATGTGTTTACAACCTAAAATCCATTGCACATATTCATGCCATATCAGTCACAATCATGCCATATCAGCAAATAATTCAACATGACAATTCAAGGATATGCAGATTTTCTTACACCATATTTTTTACAGATTTTAAATGTTTTTCAGCTACTAAATCATAATTTTTAACAGCTTTTAAGTGTTGATTTCAATCAGCATGTAACATGGTGTTTGGATGCACATCTTACAGCTTTTACATGTTGCTTTTATCAGCTTTCAAATGCTTAAATTTACATGATATTAGATATTTTGACATCTGATAAAGGGGTGTTTGGACGCATATTTTAAGGTGTAAAGTTTGACATAAACTCAGAATGTATGCGCCAAACACTCAGAACCTGTATGCCAATGTGAAAAACTCCCATATCACTGATGCAATTCAACTCTCAACACAGGACATACTAGAAAATAATTTTTTGATAGAACTTCCATACCAATATTTTTGTACAAAAAAAAACTAATATTCCATAACAACAAAAGCATCATATTTTTTATTGCATGGAAGCAGCCTTCTTTTCTTTATCCTTCTTGTCCTTACACCCAGTGATGTTATGACCTGGTTTCCTATAATAAGAACAAGTTACAGTCTTCTTTTGTTTGACCTCTATGGGAGGCTTGACTCTTGTTGCATTTCTTGGACGCCCTTTAAGGATAGTGTGCACCACGGGGTCTCGAACTTCAATTTGAGGCATCATGTCTACTTGAGAAGTTCCAACGCGGGCATCTTTACATGCATTCTCAATCTCTGTTTGCTTCTTCCTTGTCATTTGATCTTCTAAAAACTCCACCAAAAAACTTTTTAGTCTTATTATTTCTGAAGGAGCATCTCTTGCTTGTTCAATTGTCTTTGTCAAATTAGCTTGAACATACCATAAAGCTAACGCACTCATTTTCAGAATTTGATTCGTCAATCTCGATACTAGCATTACCATCTTTATACCTACAATCAAGTGTCCACCGAGATAATATATAGTGATCGGTTAGGGTGTCAACATGCTTTTTTTCATTACATATAGGATATGTTTGCACAATATCCCATATGTTTCGAACATAGCACACGAACAAGTGACATCTAAGTCACCCGCGAAGCAACAGTACAGTTCACGATTCTCCAGTTTTTTTTTCAACATTTACCCGCCCAACATAATAACTACTTTTTTCCTTGGTCTTGCTTATAGTCTCGTGAGTTAAATTGCTGGTTGCTTCTATCCATTTCTTTTGAAAGAGCTCAAATATCTTTTTAGTATAACATTTACCTGTAAAAAAATAATATGTAAAAGCATACACATATGGTAGTTTGTTCGCAGATCAGTGGCTTAAACATAATGGGTATTGACAATTTACCAGCTTTTGCTTCGATCGAATGAACAGATGAAAGAACTGGCATGGAGCTCATGGTCTTAAAGTCTTCATCTTCTTCGGCGGTTCTTCGAGTGTCGACAGCTTTATCAAATTGAATAACAAATTCATTCAACATGGTCTCCGAATTCACAAATCCGTCAAAGAAAGAATGAATACTCTCACTTCTTCCGCTTGTTGTCATGCCAGCAAGAAAAATATCTTTGAAAAATACACTAACCCAAAATTTCATTTGTTTATACATCTCCATCATCCAATTGCTAGTCTCAAGATTATACTTATTACGTAAAACTTCCCATTGGCTTTCGTAATCTTCACTAGTATCACTTTTTACCCATTTCTTAAAAGCTTCTTGAAAATCACTATAACGGACCCTAAAAGGTTGTAATGTTCCAACACGTGCTTCTTAATGTGCCATGCACAGTAGCGATGTCGAGTGTTTGGAAAGACTTGGTTTACGGCATTACATATTGCTTTATCCTGATCTGTTATAATTGCACGCGGGAACTTGTCAAACATGCACTTTAAAAATTGCTTGAATAACCAAATGAAAGTCTCTTCTTTTTATTTTCTAGCAAAGCACCACCAAAGATTATTGATTGACCATGATGATTCACTCCAACGCTTGGAGCAAACGGAAACTTAAATTTGTTCGTTAAATATGTAACATCCAAGACAACAACGTCTCCAAATTTTAGATACCCAAAATATATTTCTAGGTGACCCATCATCAAACAAGTCTGTTTTGAAATATTGATTAACATCTACGCCTGCTTTTTCTTGAAAATGTTTAATAAGAGAATAGAACTCCTTACCTTTGTATTGTTTTCGTTCTTCGGCTAATATATCGGCACATTGCTTCGAGGTTACAGTAGGTTCATTTGGAGACTTCATTGCATTTACAGCTTTTCTAACTTGACAAGGTCTCAAACCGGACTTACCAAGTTCCACCATAAGGGATCTGCAAGCCATGGAGCGATGAAACTTATTGTGAGAACGATGCTTCATTACTTTCGTTGGTGTAGTGGTCAAATCATGATTGTGTTTATCATTAAAGATATCCACACGCCATTTTCCATCTTTTGTTTTTGAGATCCGGAGTTCCGCTTCACAACCGATCCTAACATCTCTTCTACGTTTCTTAGACACCTCACTGGAATTATCGCCTTTCTGTTTTTTGAAACCTTCTTTGTTGCAAACATACAACTTTCTATAAACCTCATTTGTTGTCTTATTTTTATATTTCCAATGAATACGTATACCAAACCCATGCACGAAGGCATACTGATTATAAAAAGTATATGCATCATCAGGTGTGTCAAAAATCCTTCCGATGTTGCCATCATCATTAAATTGATTTTCATCACATATACATCATTGTTAATTTCAGCCTCATCACATCTGAATAACTGACCATTTATGTCAATATCTTCGATTAGATGTGTTTCGAAAGGAACACTTATTTGTTGATTTTCTAAATTCATGTTGTGATATTAAACCCTCTGCAAGATCTACATATAGAAAAAAGGCCATTTAGCAATAAGCTTAAAATGGAACCCTACGATGTATGTCGTGACTAACTACTTAATTGATGACAGAGATGATACATGACTTGTAATTAGCAATGAAAGATGATTTATAACTTACTCATAAAATTGATATCAAAATCGTGATCTTCAGTTTCCGATGTTACACAAGTGCAGATGTGAACGGTCTATGATTGATCTTGAGGTTGCCATGTTATGAGAGTGGATATGTGAAAACTTAATGTGTGTGTTTTAGTGTGAGAGATGGAGAAGAAAGTGATTTTGGGGAAAAAAACAAGCCTTTTATATTTATAACAAAACTACCTCGTTTTGACAAGTTCTATATAGAAGATTGTGTAAAACACAGCCCCATACTCACTTTCCCCTATAGAAAAATGA
The DNA here is from genome assembly GCA_025667525.1 of Glebionis coronaria. Taxonomy (NCBI): domain Eukaryota; kingdom Viridiplantae; phylum Streptophyta; class Magnoliopsida; order Asterales; family Asteraceae; genus Glebionis; species Glebionis coronaria. The sequence goes on along the minus strand of CM046878.1, from coordinate 8,215,727 downwards.
GGAAACAAAGAAACCATTAAAAATACAGAGCTCACAAACACAACGAAGGTAAGCATTTGACCTCAAAGGGCGACATAATTACCACTTAAGAGTAAGATGGACAAAAAAAAACAACACGCTACCCAATTCCGCCAGAGTATGATGGACAAAACCATTCTCGATTCTTATATATCACATACACAACACAGTTTAAACGATTGGCCACCATACAAGTACATAAGGCTTGCAACAAAGAGAGCAACGGAGACTCGATAGTATTTTGCCAAATCTATAGAATTAAAATAAGATCCCTGATAGAAGGATACTCAAACTAACTAATTAAGCAACTGTCATCTGCAAAAGATCAAAAGTAAGATATAAATTTTGGGGTTAAGTCTATATAATAGCAAGATACTTTTCAAAATGTACAAATATCATACACGAACTTTAAAAAATACTAATATCATATGTATACTTTCAAAATTTGTCTCAATATCATACCTTAGTACTTCTAAAATTACTAGTGAATATATGAAGCGAGCAATTGCCTTACCAAGTAGTAAAATCTAACATGAAAATATTCATTACTTGGCATGCAGGTGATCAAATATCTTATAAATATTCTCAAACTTCACGTATACAAACCTGTAGATGTTGTTTCATATACCAGTAAGGGTTATTTGTTTCACATCCAACTATTAACATAAAACAAAGGCGTATGAACAGATTGAACACACGTGTGACAATTGATAGAAAGAACAATGAGGATTTAAATTTTGCTCACATTTTTCTTAAAAGTATTCGCTCTTATGCTCACATATTTTACAAAGGTATGATATCGAGACAAAATTTTAAAGTATGTATACGATATTAGTATTTTTCAAAGTTCATGTATGATATTTGTACATTTTAAAAAGTATATTGCTATTAAATGGACTTAACCCTAAATTTTGGGGTAGCCTATATCATATTCTTCAACATAGTCTAAATTTGTGCAGCTTATATAAATTTACAGAAGCGTTACACTAGTGGTTTCCAATCTCGATACTTGTAACTTGTAAGTAAAAAATAAAACTAAAATCAATGTCAAAACAAAGACTCCATACTAATTATAGTTTAAGAAATCGTCATAAACATTTCTAAGTATAAAAACATTGACACTATTTGTGATAACCTGTCACTCGTATTCACTGATTACCCCCTATAATATGAGGAGATACAAGGCTTTGCACGAATACGGAGGCACCAACATATCTAAGTGAGTTGGTTTCCCAAATACATTGTTATTAGAATTTAATAAAAAACAAGAATCAAGATGATTCAACCAACCTCCCCTTTATATTTTTTATTAACTGCGTTAGGCAATCACTTCAAATGTGATTCCTAGCTTTTTGATCAAAACAAAACAATACAAAGTAAAGAAAGATTACAACCAGATGTGCTCAAAGATCTTACAACCAAGATCAATGAACAAGAACTCAGTCTGAACCAGAAACAATGAAACTATACAATGGCGATGGAAACAATGTGAGAGATAATAACAAAACAGAATGACGGAACTAACTAGAAAATGAGGTATATAAACACTTGACGCTAGGGTTGACTGAAGTTATATCCATATGCACACTTTAGTCCTCCAACTCCTCTTATCCTGTCAAACGTAGCCAAACATAGCAAAAATAGAAATATAAAAGAAATAAAGTTACCTTTCTTACCCTTGAGGATATGAACATTGTCAAAACTTAACTTATACTTTTAATACCCCCTCTTAAGTTGAGTTTTGGTATAAGTCAATAAGCTTCAGTTTCTCACAAAACCACTTATGATCTTTGATTGATAATCCCTTAGTAAATAGGTCAGCAACATTGTCTTCAGACTTGATTTTACAAGTTTTAACCAATCCTGCTGAAACCTTTTCTCTAAGGAAGTATAAATCTATTTCAAAGTGTTTTGTTCTCTCATGGAACACAGGATTAGCTGCAATTTGAATTGCAGAACTGCTATCACAACTGATAGGCACAGGTAAAGTTATATCAACCTTAAGATCTTTCATAATCTTAAGGATCCACATAATTTCACAAGTAACACTGTTCATAGCTCTATATTCAGCTTCAGCTGAAGATTTAGCTATCACAGATTGTTTCTTGCTTTTCCATGAAACAAGATTTTCACCCAGATAAACAGTATAACCAGTAACAGATTTTCTTGTGATCTTACATTTGGCCCAGTCTGAATCAACAAAAGCATTAAGACTCAGACAGTTATGCTTCTTAAAAGAAATACCAGTCCCAGGTGAATGTTTAAGATATCTAAGCACATGAAAAGCAAGTTTGAGATGTGATTTATAAGGAGCATGCATAAACTGACTTAGACAATGTACTGCATAAGCAATATCAGGTCTAGTCAAAGTTAGATAAATCAACTTGCCAACAATTTTCTGATAACAAGTCTTATTATCAAGCATCACATCTTTTTCACTATCAACAACAACTTTCTTTTTCTTAGAAGGATCAGGAATAGGAGATTTAGCTGGCTTGCAAGCTAACATACCATATTCAGCAAGTAATTCAAGACAGTACTTCCTTTGATTAAGGCATAAACCAGAATCAGTATCAAGGACTTCAATGCCTAAAAAATATTTGAGTTTTCCAAGATCTTTTATTTTGAATTTAGAACTCAAATAATTTTTAAAATCATTAATCATTTTATCATTATTTCCTGTAATAATGATATCATCCACATATACTAACAAAGCTACAAAATCATTATTCTCAGTCTTAGTAAATAATGAAACATCACTTTTACTTTGACTAAATCCATTATCAGTTAAAACACTAGTAAGCTTCTCATTCCATTTTCTAGGTGCTTGTTTTAACCCATATAATGATTTAGTTAGCTTACACACCTTATTAGTATCTGAACCATATCCTTCAGGAAGATTCATATAGATTTCTTCATCTAAATCTCCATAAAGGAATGCATTATTAACATCTAATTGATATACTGGCCAATCATTATACACAGCCACAGAAAGAAGACATCTAACAGTCACAATTTTAACAACAGGAGAGAAAGTCTCTTCATAATCTATGCCTTCTTTCTGGCTAAATCCTTTAGCCACAACTCTGGCCTTAAACCTTTCAACATCTCCACTAGATTTGTACTTAACCTTCCATAACCATTTACAAGCTACAGGTTTTCTACCATAAGGTAAGTCAACAATAACCCATGTATTATTTCTGTTAAGGGCTTCCATTTCTTCATTCATTGCCTCAACCCATCTAGGGTCTTTGGCAGCCTCATCATATGATTTAGGCTCATGAATTTTATTCAGATTATTAGAAAACACAAAGTTATGCATAGACAGATTAGTATAATTCACAACAGTATTAATATCATACTTAATCCTTTTATCTAGCACATAGTTATCATATTTGGCAGGAACTTTGTGTGGTCTAGTAGACCTTCTTAACTCAGATCTTTCTGGACTATTTTGAAAAAACTGATTAAATTCAGTAAATTCCTCACCCTCAGAATCATACTCATCATCACTTAGGGCAACATTTTGATCTTTAGGACTAGCCTCATTACTGCCTATATCACTCTGGCTTCCAACCCTATGATCTTTATCACTCATAGAGTCTGACTCCTGAGAGTGACTGGTAATAATGGGATTAGTGTCAGTAGACACTTTATCAGCTAAGTCTGATCTAGGTAAAATGCTACCTCTATTTCCTAGGTTTACATCTCTCACTTCATCACAGGGATCATCAGACTTGTCTGCTACTAGATCAAAAATATTTAGACTACTTATACCTTGATCTTCAAAAATTAAACCATCTTTACAACCATCATTTTTGAAAGGAAACACAGTTTCATAAAACTTTACATCCCTAGAAAATAAAACAGTTTTAGACTCAAGACTAAAAAGTTTATAACCCTTTTTTGTAAAAGAATAACCAATAAAGACACATTTTTCACTCCTAGCAGCAAACTTATCCATATTATTAAGTATAGTACTAAAACACAAACACCCAAAAGTTTTAAAATGAGAGATATTAGGCTCAATGTTATAAATCATTTCATAAGGACTTTTTCCAGAAAGAACTGAGCTAGGAATCCTGTTAATAAGATAAACAGCAGTAAGAACACATTCAGGCCACATATTTAGAGGTAATCCCCCCTGAAACATAAGAGCTCTTGCAACATTAAGCAAGTGCCTATGTTTCCTCTCAGCTATACCATTCTGCTGTGGAGTATACACACAAGTTGTTTGATGTATTATACCTTTATTTTTAACAAAAGTTTCAACATTATTATTTATAAATTCAGACCCATTATCACTTCTGAAAATCTTAACAGATATATCAAACTGAGTTTTCATAAGATTATAAAACTCAACAATTTTACTAAATACTTCATTTTTTCCTTTAAGCATGTATAACCACACAGCCCTGGTATAGTCATCAACCACAGTAAGAAAATATCTATAACCATCTCTACTTTTAATCTTGTAAGGACCCCAAACATCTAAGTGCACAATATCACCCAAGAACTTAGTTTTATGTTCACTTAAAGGAAAAGGATCCCTAGTCTGTTTAGCCTTATGACACACATCACAAGGCTGAACATCATTAGTAGATTGAAGTTGAAGTTTATCTTTTAAAACAGACAAGACTTGGTCAGAAGGATGACCAAGTCTATTATGCCAAATGCATTTAGACAAACAACAAGCAGTTATAGAACTATTAACAAACTTCCTACCTGAATCAAACACATATAAACCATTGCATTCACTACCAGTCCCCAGAAGGGATTTTTGAAGAGAATCCTGAACAAAGCATTTATTTTCAGTGAATGACACAACAAATTTATCATCTTTAGCCAATTTATGAACAGATATAAGGCTAACTTTGTATCCTGGAACAACCAACACATTTTTCAACACAATTTTATCAGACAGCTTATAATTTCCAATATGTTTAACTTGTTCAACAGTTCCATTAGGATGAGAAACAGATATGTTTAGTTTAGAAACATCAATTACATCATATAAGTGAGCTGTTGAAAAAGTCATGTGTTGAGATGCACCAGAATCAAAAATCCAACCAATATAAGTACTATAAGTACTTATATTAGAATTGTAGTTAAAAAATCTACAAGTAACAAAACTTATTATGTGATTAGACCCATAAATCATACCTGCAGCACAAGACTGCACATCACCAGTATCATTTTTAGTACTGATTAAGGCCATAAGCCTGTTAATTTGATCAGCAGTAAAGGGAAGAGAATTCCCAGATTCCTGATCAACCTTATTACCAGAAGTAGAAACATTATTAGAAACATTAGATCCTCCAGGATTTCTTTTCTTGAAACCTGGAGGATACCCATTAAGCTCAAAGCATCTATCAACTGTATGACCATTCATATTGCAATGAGTGCACACAAATTTATTATTGTTTCTATTAGAATTCCTGTTTTGATTATTTCTATTGTTAGACCAATTATTTGGTTTAACAACAAAAGCAGTAGCAGTATTCTTATCATTACCATTATGCACATTACTATTTTTATGAGACTCAACCCTTGACAAAGTAGCAAAAGCAGACTTAACATCAGGCAAAGGGTCTGCAGTTAACAATTGACTCCTAACAACACTGAAAGTGTCATCAAGACCCATAAGAAACTGCATAAGTCTCATAAGAGCATTATGACTCTTCATTTGAGGAGCACCAGCACAACTACAAGAAGGAAGATTGACCAGAGAGTCAAACTGCCTCCATAGACTATTGTAATTATGATAATACTCAGACAAAGAAGACCCAGACTGTGTGAGAGAGCAAATTTTAAAATGCAGATTATAGATAACAGACCCATCTATTTTATCATATGTTTCTTTAAACTCATCCCACACATCCTTAGCATTTTTAGAGAAAATTTGCCCTTGATATAACTCAAAAGAGATACATCCAAGAAGCCAAGATAAGACCACAGCATTACATCTATCCCATTGATCAGCCAAAACATTATCATCTTTGTTCTTTTCACATGTACCATCAATAAAACCCAATTTATTCTTAGTATGCAATGCAAGTTTAAATGCAGCAGCCCAAACCTTATAATTTTCAGGACCTGTGAGTTTAACACTCACAATGGGCTGCCCATTTGTGTCAGTAGGGTGTAAGAACAAAGGGTCATTAGTATGAATGACAGTTTCATTTTCAGTTTCAGCATCACTAACAGGATCATCCTCCTGATCACCTTTCTTAGAAACAGACATACTAAAAACACACAAAGAACAAATAAACAAAGCACAATAACCCCTTGTATCTCCTCAACAACCAATCAACCAATAAAACTGAACCCTTCGACACCTAAGCTCCTTCTAAAACAACAATTAAAGGAGAGAAAGTGAGAGAGGTGTTACTACACGCGCAGCAACAATCCAAGAAACCCAAGAATCAATAAGATCAAGAAGATCTTATTACAATCAACAAGCACAGCGGAAAAACAACCTGAAAGATTAGTTATAACAAATAACTAACACAAAGTAACAAATGCCCAAAAATTGAATGAAACCCTAATTTCTGGATTTTAGGGTTTCTTCAATTAACCTTACCAGAAACTCAATTGAGCTCAATTAAACGTACCAAAACCCAATAGAACACCACAGATCACCAAGAATCACAAAACCCCCAAATTTTAAAAAACCCTAAAAAATTTAAAGAAGACAAATCTTGTAATTAATACAATTAACCACAAGATTTAATCAAGAATGATAACAAAACCGTTTTAAAACTCAGATATCAAGAACCAATGGCTCTGATACCATATTAGAATTTAATAAAAAACAAGAATCAAGATGATTCAACCAACCTCCCCTTTATATTTTTTATTAACTGCGTTAGGCAATCACTTCAAATGTGATTCCTAGCTTTTTGATCAAAACAAAACAATACAAAGTAAAGAAAGATTACAACCAGATGTGCTCAAAGATCTTACAACCAAGATCAATGAACAAGAACTCAGTCTGAACCAGAAACAATGAAACTATACAATGGCGATGGAAACAATGTGAGAGATAATAACAAAACAGAATGACGGAACTAACTAGAAAATGAGGTATATAAACACTTGACGCTAGGGTTGACTGAAGTTATATCCATATGCACACTTTAGTCCTCCAACTCCTCTTATCCTGTCAAACGTAGCCAAACATAGCAAAAATAGAAATATAAAAGAAATAAAGTTACCTTTCTTACCCTTGAGGATATGAACATTGTCAAAACTTAACTTATACTTTTAATAATTGTCCAAAGGACTTCTCACTTTGACATGTATTGTTGGCACTCTCTACTTCAGACAAGGAGTGTATGACATGAGACGTAGCCTCACAGTTATCAGCTGGCAGCATCTCCCACGACTGCTTAACATTGTAGTTGTTCATTACCCATACTTTAGCAGGGATGGTTTCATTATTGCCGGAAAATAGATTTCTCAATAGTTTCTTAGTAGTAAATATGCATAAACATTCCTTCATAATCCCTAGTTTAGGCTCCCAAGCTGATTGATAACTTGAGTCATCAGGTTGAGGGATTTCTTTAAACTCTTCTTTAGACAAATCGAATGCAACAATCACAATCTTTTCATTATGGTCTCGCATAAACCAGTGAAGAGCGCCATTACATAAAACACCAACTTTACTACAAAACTTATACCCAACATTAATAACTTTCCAAACACTTGATTTTAACGATAACACTTGAAAACATGTGTAATCACCTAGAACAACCTTGTAGTCATCGGTTATGAAATCATAACCAAAACCGGCGCATAATAGGTTGATAGTCTGAACAATTGGCAACCTTAGGCGTTGTTGTCTTACCTGTCTAATGGAGGGGTTGAATACAAGAATTTGTTTAGCATCCATAGTAAGTAAGCATACGAGGCCATTTGAAGAACCTAGGATAAGACATCTAACATCCGGGGGATAAATTTTGTAAAAAAATGGGGTACCTGTGGGTAACCAAGACATAATAATTCTTCTTGTTTTATCATTCTTGCGATCTTTGTTACGACTATGCATGAGATTGGTCTTAATAAAAAGTGGGTCACAGATTAAAGATCGCCACGACTTACAAACTGCCTTGCATCGAAGGAGATCTTCAACATCCGATCTTGCTAGTATTTGCTCCTGGATGTCACCATGGAGACCCACTTCCTCTGCCATTGAAACGAACCCTAATTTCGTTACCAGAAAAACAAACCCTAGTTTTGTAACAAAAAGAGAGAGTACAAGTAAAAACTGATGTTGTTTTTTATATGGGCTAAACCCGTATCAAATTTGATAGATACACTTTTTTGTCTTAAATCAGAGACTTTGTCTTACTTGAAATTAAGTTTAGGTTTATACACTTTTTTAACTTTCGTCCCAAAAACTCGAAAAGGCCCGTCCTGTACTCGACACTTTGTAACATGCTCGTCCTTTCATCTTCAAGAACTTACAATTGCTTGATCTTCCGAGCCCGAGCTCGCCAAAGCTCGAGGTCGTCTTGTTTAAGTTTTTTCAAGGCTCAAGAGCTCGGCTCGTTTCGAGCCTTATTATTTAGGCTTGAGCTCGGCCGGGTATCCTCGACAGGCTCGAGCTCGAGCTCGAATCGTTTATACGATTTGGCAATGTAAAAATAAAACTTGACTCGAGCTCGGCTCGTAATATATTTAGATTAGGCTCATTAATAAGCTTATATATAAAACATTGCGCTTGTTTAAGCTCGCGAGCCCAACAAGCTTTGTACGTAAAGCTTCGCTCCAAAATAATTGTCTACTATTTCATTTCACAATGTCCCAAATAATTGTTATTTTCAAACATTGATCGATAATTTGGTCCGACTTTACCATATTAACCAATGACGTTATTATTACAAACAATAAAAAAAATTAATTAGTTAAAAGTTAAATTATCATTTTAGAAAAAATATGAAAGAGAATGTTATAATATTAGTTTTTTACTAAAAAATTTTGACAATAATTTCATGACAGAGATATTGAATATTAAATTTGACAATCAGTATAACCCAAGAGTTCAATAACAAGAAGGAATGTTCAGCGTGAATTTTAAAAATTCTTACAATTAACAAGTAAAGATCCCAAATCAATCTTTCAAAAACTTCATGTTTTCCAAGTTTCAGATTTGGTGTTGTTGTATAACCTAAATGGAGGAATTATTTGTCTAGAGACTTTGAATATGGATTATGATTTTATTTAGGTGCCCACATAAAATGTGACAGGGTCTGACTTGTTCTATGAGCATACATTTAATGGGATACCCGACCGGCATGACCCGGACCACCAGGCATCGACCCGCAACCCAGGCCATTTACCCGACACATAACCGGGTACCTCGACCGGCAAACCGACCTATTTACCCAGCCCATGTCACATTTATAAGGCCCATGTAGATATACAAAATAACACCCTCCCTAACCCGGCCCACGGCTCTAAAAAAGTATCTTTGAAAGATGGGGGCGTGTAGACAGAGATGGAACTAGGGGTTTCTGCGGGTGGTGGGGAACCCTATTGATTTTCTCAATAAAGTGTTAAACTTTAAAAACCCTTTGAACTTTATTTAATATATGTTAAATGCCCCCGATTTCAAAACATGTTTCTAATAGTATCGTTCAATATTTTCTAGTTCAGTCGACGATATTTAGTCAAGGTCGGTTCTACCCTGCGTGATCATGAAACTTAAAATTTGGGCTATTCTCAATTCGCAACACACAACTACACAAGACATAATGTCTGGAGAACTCATATGAGCTACTATTAACTCCATAGTCCATACCTATAATCTTCCTTATAACTACTTTTAGTACGAGTACACGCACTACAACGTTACAACCTTTTCCTAGCGAAAATCCGGAATTTTTTCCTAGCGACATGTCGATGGGTACTTTGGCGGGTAAAATCCCGCCAACGTTTTCACTAAATCATTTAAGGTTTTGTCATTTTCTGAGATTATCCTTAGCGACATGTCGCCGGAGAAAAGTTAGTCAAATTATTAGGCAACAAGGTTAACTTTAATCATATGTAATTGTTATAGACTAACTATCCCAACGACATGTCGCCACAAAAATCATGGCGGTGAAATTTCCCACTAGTTCTTTTGGTAGACTATTTTGGTCAAAGCTGGGCGAAAACGACATGTCGCCAAGGAAATCGTGGCGGGGAAATTTCCCGCTAGTTCTTTTGGTAGACTATTTTGGTCAAAGTTGAACGAAGTTTCCCCAACGACATGTCGATGAGGATACTCTAATCCAACTTTAACCAAAAAGTCTTCCCGACGTTATACCACGTCGGACGTGTCGCTGAGGATAACAGGCTTTCTCCAACGATATTTTGTCGCCGAGAAAACCTCGCCACCTGTTCACTCATTTCTTGTAGTGACGTTCCAATTAATTCAGAAACTTTACCGTCCATGATGATTTTTATATGCTTAATTATATATATCACATACACAAAGCATTCAAATAAAGCTTTCAAACTTTACCGTCCACGACAGATGCCATACCATTAAATAAAGCTTTCATGAAAACCGAGCAAACACACCTTATTTGATAACTTAGGAATCCTACTTATTGACTTGCTTTGAACACGGGGTGATACAAGGCTCTCCACAAATAAAGAGGCGCATATATATTTATGTGTCATGAAATCCAAAATAACTTGGCGAAAGATCTTCTCAGCGCCACCCTCGGATTTAAACCGACAATTCTCCGGCTAGTACAACGAGTGTATGACTTGATATGTAGGCTTGTGAGAATGTGACAACATATGTTTTATATATGGATAAGCATTCGTTCATAACGCCTAGTCGGCGATAGGGTTTCCATCCATAATGTGGATCATCGGGTTGGGGGATTTCTTTGAATTCCTCTCGAGACAGATCAAACAAAACAATAGAAACCTCCTTGTTATCATCTTCCGTAAACCAGTGAAGAGAGTCGTTACATAAGACACCAACATTACTAATAAACTTATAACGATTGTCAAAATCCACAATTTTCCAAAAATTTAAACCCAAAGAGAATACATGGAAACAAGTCTCGTCGGCAAGTATTACCTTGTAATCATTAGTGACAGGATCATAACCAAAACCGCAACATAAACGGGAGATTTCAGGAATGGTGATTGGCAAATCCCCTGGGAGTTGTTTGATATGTCTAATAGAAGGGTTTATAATAAGACTATGTTTAGCATCAAGAGTAATTAAGCAAACTAATCCATCACAAGAAAAACTAGAATGAAACAATTAATACAGCCACTCGTGCGTTGACACGGGTAACCAAACCATAACAATCCTTCTAGTTTGATTATTCATAATATCTTTAAGGTAACTTCGAACAAGATGATTCTTAACAAAAAGTGGATGACAGATTAAAGATAGCCATGACTTACAAACTGCCTTGCATCGAATGAGATCTTCAACATCCGATCATGCAAGTATTTGCTCCAGGATATCACCATGGAGATACAGTTCCTCTACCATTGAAACAAACCCTACTTTAGTAAAAAGAAAAAAATTCATCGGTTTCAGCATCATCGTAATGGATTATCAGCGCCGTCTTGGAAAGCAATGATCATATGTATCAAGACACTATCATCGTCACCCTCATTTTGAAAATGAAAAAAACATGCATTAAAAAAAAGAAATGTGAAACTATAACAAAAAAGTAAAACGAAGAACAATAATCCATTGAATCATCATCGTTGAAACTCTTTAAAATAAAAAATTAGGCAAAGAAATCAAGGTTGGATATATATAAAGTGACTCGATTACTCCTTGGCTTCAATTATATCACTTGCACCACCTATGTTTTTATCCAGCCATCCCGTGGTGTCGTCGGTTGTATGTTTTATGTTCTCCAACACCTTACGCGATATATCACTGCCTATGTTCTTCATCTTCTTCTTGATCATTACACGTAAGCGCTCCTCGAGCTCATTATATGCATATATTTTCCTCTTGTACTTTTGATCCTCATCTTTGTATTTCTCAGCATCTTTCACCATTTTCTCAATCTCTGTCTTTGCCCTCGAGAATATGCCATTGTGGATGGTAACAGTGAGTTCTTGGTTGTAATCAGTGGATACTACCTTAGATGTAACTGTGAGGATGCCATTCTCATCAATTTCGAAGATACTTGTAAGTTTTATGCAGGCCTTGGGAGCAGGTGGAATATTCGACAATGTAACCTCTCCTAATATGTAGTTGTTAGTAGATCTAGTCCGCTCACCTTCGCAGATCTTGATCTTCATACTAGATTTATTATCATACTTTGTACAAAGAGTCATCGCCTTCTTTATTGGTATAGGAGTGTTCCGAGGAACGACAACACACATTAATTGACCATATATCTCCAAACCAAGTGACAAGGGAGTAACATTCATTGGCGCTCGGTCCTTTAAAATAGTTGAACTTTGATGACATAACTTTGCAGCCATAACAGCTGCCCCATATGCAACAACTTCGGTAGGATTAATGCTCTTGCATAGCTCCTTCCCACCAAAAAAATCCTGTAACATGCACCTCACATTTGGGATCATAGTTGATCCCCCGACAAGAATCACATCATCTACACTATTTCTGCCCATTTTTGCATCCATTAAACAAGTCTCAAGTTTCCTGATACACTTTTTAAAATAGTCCATATTAAGGTCCTGAAACCTGGCCCGGCTAATATACATCTGGAAATCAATGTCATCATGTAACGAGTCTGCCATGATTAAGGTTTTAGGTTCATGTGAAAGACTTCGTTTTGCCTTCTCACACGCAACCCTTAACCTCCCCAATGCTCTTTTGTTACCAGTTATATCTTTATTCCACCTATTCGTAAGATACTGAACACAAAAATTCACCATATTATTATCAAAATCTTCACCTCCCAAATGAGCGTCACCAGCAAGGGACTTAACTTCAAATTTACCACCATAGGAAATGGTTAGAAGAGAAACATCAAAAGTACGACCTCCAAGATCAAAAACAATCACATTCCTTTTTTCCATAATACCTGGCCGATTATCCATACCATAAGCAATTGCAGCTGCTGTTGGCTCATCGATCATGCGCATGACATTTAGGCCAGCATTGATGGCTGCATCCATTGTTGCTTGGCGTTGGCAATCATTGAAGTAAGCTGGTACTGTGATGACAGCGTTTTTCACGGTTCTACTAGTATATTCTTCTGCAGATTCTTTGATGTTGGTGATAACCATTGATAAAATTTCTTCTGCAGAATACTGTTTCTTACGTCCCTTGTATGTAACCACTATTTTTGGTGTGTCGTTAGCTCCCTTTATGACCGTATAAGGCAATGACTTTATCTTTTCTTGTAGTTTTGCATCACTGAATCTCCTCCCAATCAACTGTCTTACATCTAAAATTCCAAAACCAAGTCAGATGAATGATTATATATGTATCTGTCAAAGAGACAAAAGATTAACGGATGAAAATCATAAACTAACCGAATATAGTATTAGCAGGGTTCAATTCACTCTGCTTCTTGGCACCTTCACCAATCAAACATTCAGCACCATCGAAAGCCACATAAGATGGGGTTCTTCGGTTACCTATAAAGGAGGGTATGATCTCAATTTTATCATGTTGCCAAATTGCAGCACACGAGTTTGTGTTTCCCAGGTCAATTCCGATAGCTGGTCCTCCAACTTCCATACTCTTCCTTTGTTGACAGATTTTTTTACTACATAAATGTAAGGTTTATATAAATTAAGTATACAGTTTTTCGGACTCATAAATGTGTAAAAGATGGTGCATGTATAAGCAAGGAATTGATAAACCTTCTAAGCAAACGCTGTCGAAGATTATTATGTTTTTTCGATTGCATGTATGTTTCTAAATGCGAACACTTAACTAATTCTATTCATGTTAGTCCTAATCTGCAACCTTAATTAGGGTTCACTTAAAGCATACGGAGACATAATCAAATTAATCATTAACTTGGGCATTATATAACTACTTGCTAATCGTAACAATTACCTTAAATCACGAACAGTTTCTGCTGCTTCCGCTTCCGCTTCCGCTTACGTTTAGTTTCTGTAGCTAGTGTTTTGTGACTGATGAATCTTTTAACACACATTCTGTCCGGCCGTGGGTTAGGCGGGCCAACACACATTCTGTCCAGGCTCGCCTGGATGTGTTAGGCGGGCCAACACAGATTGATTCTTATATGAGTTACAACCTAAGCTGTAACTCGTACTTTGATTGTACTATCTTTTGTACGGTAAATTAGGGTTTACAAATTTCTCGATACATGTTCATCTAATATAACCGCCTAATCATAGTTGTGTATATTAAACAACTACACCATGGATATATTACCTTCATACTCGACATCTTCTCAAGAGTAAATATTTGGCCCGTTCTAGGAATGTGTCGAAAGTATGGTGCAAGTATATCGATGATCCTTACCTTTGATAGCAATTCCAGGAATATAGATCTGAAGAATGCTAGAAACTAAATCAGGAATCACAATTAACAGGAATGCAATTCGAAAAGTAGTTTCAATGATTATGGATAAAGTTTGTTACAAGTGGAAAGTGAGAGAATTACACATAGAAGAGTTTTTACAACAATCAGAATGAGTGAATTACATGATTAGGCTAGTTTATATACAAACATAATTTGGGCGAGAAAAGTTGTTAGGAGAGGAGTAATACACGTGCACCTCACGCGTTGGATAAAACCCCTCACGTGCACCTCACGCGCCATTATCCTAACACACTTATCACTCTCCATCCCTTAATAGGATTCTTGTCCTCAAGAACGGATGTCAAAGTGAGGATATTATACACTCAAGTGACTGAGTAGTTCCCATGTAGCATCGCATCTGCAACACTAACATCCACCCATTGCACCAACTCATTGATTAGTTCCCATTGTGTTTCTTGACCATCTTCTTATCCATTATCTTGAGTGGTACCCTCTTGTGACTTATATCCTCATCATAGACAGGTAACTGGCCTTCTGATACCACACTAGGATCTCCATAAAAAAAATTTAGTTGGGACACATGAAACACATTATGAATTGTTGAATGAGCAGGCAATTGAAGTCTATAGGCCACTGACCTAATCTTTCCTACTATCTGAAAGGGACCAAAGTACTTTGGAGGAAACTTGTGGTACTTCTCTTGCCTCAAAGAGTCCTATCTGTAAGATTGAAGTTTCAGTATAACCCAATCTTAGAGTGTAAACTCCCTTTCACTTCTATGCTTGTATGCATGTTGCTATCCTATTTCTGTGCTCTCACTAAATGAGATTTAAACATCTTGAGTGTATCCTCCCTAGCCACCAAAGATCTGTCAACAAGCTCCACTTTCCTCAAACCCCCCAAATAAGGAATATGGGTTGGAGGTGTTTGGCCACTACACAATTTCAAAAGGTGTAGTGAGAGTAGCAGTATGGTAGATGGAATTGTACCAGAATTCATTTAAAAGTAGCCACTTGCACCAATCTTTTTGAGCTTCTCCACATATACACCTCAAGTAACATCTCATTCACCTATTAACCACTTCTGTCTGACCATCTGTTTGGGGATGGTAAGCAGTAGACATAAGCAATTTGACTTGGAGCACTTTACACAATTCTTTCTAAAACGTGTTTGTGAAGACTTTATCTTTGTCTGACACTATGCTTTCTGGTAATCCATGTAACCTATAGATTTCATTGATGAACACTTGAGCCACTTGAACTGCTATAAAGGGGTGTGCCAGTTGTAGGAAATGAGCATACTTGCTTAATCTGTCCACTACTACCAAAATCACATTCTTCCTTTGAGACTTGGGAAACCCTTCTATGAAATCTATAGAAATACTATACCAAATCTTTTGAGGAATTGGCAATGGATGCATAAGACCAGGTCAAGCAGCCAAGTATGGCTTATACATTTTACATACTATACATTCTCTTACATATTGCTTGACTTCTTTCCTCGTGTCTTTCCGATAGAAGGTAGAACTCAACTTCTGAGTATTGACTTGAATCCCTAAGTGAACCCCAAAAGAGCTATTATAGTATTAACAAAGTAGATCCATTCTCAATTGAGCATCATTACCAACAATCAGCTTATCTTTCCTCAATAACTTATTATCAACCCAAACACAGTGTTTCTTCCAGGTCAATCTAGCTTTAAGTGTGTCTATAAGAGTTTTCAACTAAGTATCCTGCTCCCAACTATGAACCACTCTCTCAAACAAATATATAGTAACCACATAACAAGTTATGGCAATTCAGGACAATCATTCATGGATAAAGCATCTGCTACTACATTCTCTACTCTTTTCTTGTAAACCATCTCATAGTCAAAGCCTAAAAGTTTTGGTAACCATTTCTGTAACACCCCATTTAATAGGATAGAGTGCTACAGTAAATTATGGCGTATCATCAAAGCATGCAAGGTAAGTGTCTAAACATTCATGACCATAAATAGAAATATCGGAATCAAACCTCGGTAGTCTAGTAACTCACATACAATGCAATATAAGTACTGTAAATGGAAAGGACTAAACAATGTCCAAAAGAAGTAAAGTATGATAAAGTAGGAATAAATGCATAAGGTAAAAGAGGCCGGATAGCTTCCAATCCGAATGCACATACTCTGGAGTTCCTACTTGCGTCCTTGGGTACCTGCCGTTTGGGAACATGGAAAAGTAGACGGCTGAGCATAACGCTCAGTGCACGGATATACAATAAAGCATGGAAAAACATAGAATATGGAAGCATATAAAGAATATAAAGCATGAATGGCAGCGGAAATGAATAAGTCCTGGAAAACCTAGTTGTCTGTCATGTTAACTGGTTTTAGTTCTGAAAACATAGCTTATGTTACTTATGAAAATCTGTATTAGTTAATGTACCATAATAACCAATATAGGTCATGAGGTCAACAACGTGCATGAATACTTGAAGGGGAGACCTCATAATGCAATTAGAGGGGTTGCCTCTAATTAACTGGTAAGTGGGTAGGAGGGATCAGCTCCTTGTGAAAGATGCAAGGCACACACCACATTCACCATAAAATCCTGACTGAAACATGTAACTAGGATGCACCCATATGTCCCACATGATAATATAATAATAAAATGGCCAAATAACTGAAAAGGGACGCCACGAGCTATCACTCCGCCGTGGTGAAGTCATAACACTGGTACCTCCATAACTAGGTGTGATATGAGTGTAAATACTCATATCATTTGTAGCTTAAAACAATGAAATAATGCTATTAATGTATCAAAAATGTCTTGTATATGCTTGTTTCTTGTTTGAATGTGTGTAGGTACCAAGTTCGCGAAAACCGGCAAATATCGACACGAGTTTGAAGAAAAAGATCAAAGAAGCCAAAATCGAGCTCGACTTTAGCGGATTTTATCATTTATCGAGTTTATGAGTCAAGTGGGTCCCACAATTTGGTAAATGGGCTTAAAGGCCTATTTAAGTTTCAAGTTAATAGTTTTAAATAATTCAAGGCCCAAAAATGGTATTGCTTTATACGGATGGGAAATCTTGACTCAGGCCCAAGCCCAAATTTGAAAGAAACGAAGGAATGATTGGGCTTTTAGGGTTTTGACAAGTTATAAAGTAACTTTTTGTTTTCAGTCACACAAATAAATAATTAAACCGACCCCCATTACGTTACTTTCACCCATCCATTTATTCCTACCTACATGTCACGTTCTCCCATATCCACACAATAAATAAAACGCTCCATTCTCTCACCCACTCGTTTTCACCCACACTCAATAAATAATTCACTCGTTACATTCTATGCAATGTTATCTCCTTCCCTATCTCAACCCTAAAAAAACCAGTAACAAAAATTTACTGTGCAAGAACCCTAGCAAAATAAATTGGCAATATTACATGGGGCTTTTATGTGGCACGTGTAATTCACTTGTGTGGGATTAAAACCCCCAATCTTTAAGGAAGAGAAAGGGTTGAACGAAGGTGCTACGTGGCTGATTCTCATTTGAAGATACACCTCACTCTTCCTATCCAACCAATCACAAGGCTTCAAAGAAGCACAACTAGCACACACGGATGCCACGTTGGCAATCCGTGTGCTAGTTGTGATATATCCACCGCCCGATCAAAGAAAGAAAGAGAAAGATAAGATCAAAGGCCAAAAATCAAAGGGAATATGCTCCAAGAGATAAGAATATTCTTCATTAGTAAGCCCTTGGGAAGGATATAAAAACCCACCCATTTACTTGTATTTTTCATCCTTTACTTACTTTAAAGTTATTCTGTTAAAATAGTGATAGGATTAAATCTTGTATTTTCTTTTTAAATCTTGTAATATTTCTTGAATTTAATAAAAGTTACTCATTTAATTCAATTGGTGTCTCGTTTATATTTGTCTAAAGTTATTTATGAATTAATTTTATTACTGTTTCTCAAGAATAATGTTTGAGATATTAAAGATAAGCTAATTGATAGCTTAACTTTAATATCAAAAGTAAAGTTTTGGATAAAGCTTTTCCCCACTGGAAAAGTTTCAAAAAACCTGTTCGTTTGATGATGGTGGAACGATTAATGGTGATTTATGGTGGTTCAGTTCCGGTTCTTAGGTAGCTCAGCGCTAGCCTACTACTCAAAGGATATCTCAAAAGGTGCTTATTACTTTTTATTTTACATGTTTCTTTTTCTTTGGATTGAATTCGGTTTAACTGTTAAAATGCTTTTAGAAGTTTGAGTTGATAATGCATATTTGTTTATGCTAGATTTGAGTTATATTGTGAATGCTTGTTTGAATCTGAGTTTGAATTTGATTGATGATAGTTAAGTTAATTTGTTAAACCTGTTAAGAGTTGAGTAAACCATAGGTTTACTGTTTTTAATTTTAGTAATGTCAGTTTAGTTTTTGGGAGTTTTAATCAAATTTGATTGACGACTGTTGAAACTAAGTGCTGTTAAAAGATTTTATCAGTTGTAATTTAACCTTTTCGATTGACTGAGCTACTTCAAAGCTTAAGTAAGCTTTGCTTGCTGATGGAATTTTGTTGTGCTAAATGTGCTTATAAGTTAAGCTATTTGAATGGGATCTGGTTGAAATTTAATACAGCTGAATGATAAATTCGATATGATTTAATCTGGCTTATTTCTGATAAAAACTAATACATTATTTGAAGTGTTGGTTTACATTTATTTTCTGAATAGTTGTTGGTTTAGATAGCTATAATATTTTATATCTGCTATTTTGGATTCGAATTGTGTTTCTATTTTTGATTACTGGATTTTAGGAGTAATAATGTTATCATATATGCTAGGATTCAGTCATGTTATGAGGACTTTTGGGTAACTATTTTGTTTGCTGGTCGATTTATTCATGATTCTGCTTGGTGTTTATATTCTAGATTTAGATTATACTTTTAGCCAGCCTTGAAATTTTCGTTTACTGATATATTCGTTTTGTTTGAAACTTGGTATTGATCTGCTATTTTCATTTTGATATACTGATTGTTGCGTTTGTTTAATTTCCAGCTTATCAGATTTACTGATCTGATAAGCCCAATAAGTTGTTTCCTCACAGCTTAACATTTATAAGCTTACCAAAAAGTCACTCCTGTGACATTTAACCCATTGCTGTCAAAAAGAAATTTAATCAAAAAATATGTCTGCTTCAAGATTCGAACCTGTGACCTCCTGGTCACAGGTATAGCGTGTTACCCAACTGTGCTAGGCACTCTTTTGATTTTACTTCCCTTAATTTCATTAATATAGTGTTTTTCAAACTGCCAGTATTTGTTTGAGTTTGTTTATTTAAGTCACGTTTTATTTTATATATAACTTTTAATTTTAATTAAAGTAAATTCTAAAAAATAAGTAGTTTAAAAATAAATAAATAAATAAATAAATAAATAAATAAATAAATGTTTTTGTTAAATTTAAATAGTTTAATTAGTTTATTTTTAATTAATTAGAATTTTATAATATTAGATTTAAATAAAAATAGTTTTTAAATAAATTTGTTTAAAGTAATTTTTGATAAAGTAAATTAGTTTTAGAAAGTTTAAAAAGTTTTCTAAATAGATTATAAGTTTTTAAATAGATTAATTTTAAAAAGATTTTTAATAGGTTAATTTTTAAATAGTGTTAAATTTTAAGTAAGCAATTATTTTAGATTTAAATATAGCGGGGTTAACGATTCATGCACTTTAGGCTTATTTTAAATAGTTTAAAATTAGTAGATTTTAATTTTAGTCTAAAAACCGAGAACCAATTCAAATCGATTGTCCAAATCAAAGCAAAACGTCTCAAATTCATAAGATCTTCGTGTACAACGAACTTGATTCACTCACGTGTTTAATTGAATTCGTCATTGGTATTATTAGTCTATTACTTTTTCCTAAAGGTAATTTTCTAATTTACCCTATAACGTAATCTCAAATTATCTCTATACACATCTCCACACATCAAAAAATTTGGCGCTGCTGCCGGGGATCTTGTGTACGATTCGTCTTTGTGGAGATTTGTTAATCGTGGATTTGAAGACCCTTTCCGACCTCGGAAAGTTTGTTATTTTTCTATTATATAGTATGTATCGTTTTTCTCGTTTTTTGTGAATAATATATTGTATTACGTAGAACAATCAATTTACATATCTTTCAAATAAGCCTTAGTTGGGATTTCATCACCTAGCTATTGTAGTCGAATCCAAAACAAAAATAAAAGGCAAAATAGATAAAGACTAATAATAAGTTTGAACTCGATTTATACAAACTATAAGGTGTGTATAAGGCGACGTGCTATAAAAGGCCGTCTAAGGAAAAAGGTTTTTAAGTGCTTTGTGCCACCTCGTTTCCCCGCTTGCTTGTGCGCATATTGAGAGGGACAACCTATTATTGGTTTGCCGACTCAAGAAGTAATAAATCTTATTTTTGTTGTTTACTTATTGAACCTCGAGACGTTTAGGTTTTCACCTATCGTTTCAAAGTCGACCGAGGGTAATTTACTTCCATAGTAGTTATCCTTATTCCTTGTTTTTTATCGATCATTTTTGATTGAGCAATACCAAATAAAATACCAAAAATAATCTTCTTCTTGTCTAATTTCTTTTCTTCAATCCTCTAAATTCTCGTCTTTGTAGTGTATGCAATTACGTTCTTCTCGTCTTGTGATTGATTTTAATAGGCTTGAAAATATTCCTCGTAGAAATAGAAATCGTCAACAACGAATAGTGGAACCCGAGCTTCCACCTATTGTTGTAGAGATGGCCGATAACCGAACAATGGAGGAATTGCTCCGTGCACCCACCGAAGGGTATGGGGAAGCAATCGTTGTGCCGGCTATATTGGTGGATCATTTTGAGATTAAGACGGGTCTCTTATCACTCATTCGTGCCGACCAATTTCGTGGCAATGAGACCGATAGCCCGCATTATCATATTCGGAATTTTAATCGAATTACCTCGACTCTCAAGTTTAGAGATGTGTCGAATGACGTGATTAAGCTCATGCTTTTTCCGTACTCGCTCGAGGGTAATGCTAAGCTTTGGTATGAGAAAGAACCACCGGGTTCGATCTTAACATGGGATGATTTAGTGTCTAAGTTTATGAATTATTTCTTTCCGCCATCTAAGACAACACACTTTAAGAATGAGATCACTAGATTTGAACAAAAAGTGCATGAATCGTTTGGGGTTGCATCGGAAAGATTTAAAGATTTGTTAAGACAATGTCCACACCACGGTTTCTCGGAATTGCATCAAATTAATACTTTTTATAATGGGCTTAATATGATTGAACAAGATTCTTTAAATGCCGCCGCGGGTGGTAATCTTTTAAGAAAAACTCCGAGAGACGCGTGGAGAATAATTGAGGATAAGTCTAGAGCACAATATTCACGAAACACACCGGTTGTTTCCAATGTGAATTCATCTAATATCGAGATTGCTAGATTGGACTCTAAGATTGACACGCTTTTCAAATGAGTTTAGGAAGAATCCTCATGGGTCGATTAATATGGTTGAAAATGTTTGTGTATCATGTGGTGGAGCACATCCTAATTATGCTTGTTTAAACACGGGGTTTGATCAAGCTAGTGCTTTTGCCGCGACGGGAACTTATGGCTCCAACGGTCAAGTTCCTCGTCAAAATCATGTTGCTCCACCGGGTTTTCCACCGGTTCAAAATAGGTACAACAATGGAAACAATGGGAATAATTTTAACCGTGGTAACCAAGGGAATTTCAATCAAGGAAATGGTTTTAATGCTAATCAAAACAATCAAGGTTTTCAAGGAAATAATCATAATGATTTGTCAAGTTACATCAAGTCAAATGAGGCAAATATGAAAGATTTTCAAAATAACATTCAAGGGCAAATTAATACTTTGAAACTCGATTTTCAAAATACGATTAAAGGGCAAAACAATAAGATTGAGCTTAATCAACAAAGGCTAGAGCAAAACCAAAATCGTATGCAACAAAATTTGGAACAAGGTCAAAACAAATTTCTTTCGATGTTTGAATCTTTTATGAGTCAACCTTCCTCGTCTTCGGGTGGCTTACCTAGTAACACCATTCCAAACCCGAAGGGTGAGATGAAAGCTATAACCACACGTAGTGGGAAAGCTTTAGACGGACCTTTGCTTCCACATGTGAGTACCTCTACGGTGAGGGAAGTGGAGCAAGAACCCGAGGTGGTTAAAGAAAAGGAAATTCCTATTCCACCAAAGGTAGACCAATTGCCTATTCCGGAACCCGAGCTTCCAAAGACTAAACCCACACTACCCTACCCTTCGAGACTTAACCAACAGAAGCTCCGCGAAAAGTCCAATGCTCAAATGACTACTTTTTTAGAGATGTTTAAGAATCTTTATATTAATGTTAGTTTCGCGGATGCATTGCTTTACATGCATAAGTTTGCTTTGACTATTAAGAGATTGATGAATGATAAAGGGAAATTGGTTGAAGTGTCTACATCTTTAGATGCTAATTGTTCCGCGGTTCTTACACAAAAGCTTCCCAAAAAGCTTGGAGACCCGGGCAAGTTTGTGATACCATGTGATTTCCCTAATATGGAAGAATGCTTAGCTTTAGCCGATCTTGGTGCTAGCATTAATTTGATGCCTCTTTCCGTGTGGAAAAGGTTATCACTTCCCGAGCTTACACCTACTAAGATGACTCTCGAGCTAGCGGATCGATCGATCGCCTTACCAAAAGGTATAGCCGAGGACGTGTTTGTCAAAGTAGGGAAACTCGTCTTTCCAACGGACTTTGTGGTTTGCGATTATCCTGAAGATTCTCGTGTACCTCTAATTTTGGGAAGACCGTTTTTAATGACGGCTAGTGCTTTAGTTGACATGAAAGCGGGGAAGTTGACTTTAAGAGTTGATGATGAAAATATCACGTTTGACATTGGTCATATCTCTAAATTTTCTTCCAAGTACTACGAGGAATCAATTAATCAAATTGATGTGATTGATGTTACTTGTGAAGAATATTCTCAAGAAGTTCTTGGATTCTCGGCTTCTTCTAAGAGTGGCAATCCCACTTCTTCGAATCCTATTATCTCTTCAGCTAAGCCTCCACTCACTCCATTTGAGGGAGGTGACTTTGTTCTTGAAGAGCTTGAGAATAATGGTTATTCAAAAATCGAAAAGGAAATTGATGATTACCTTAGCACACCATTTGATCCTAGTGAGTTTGATAGTGAGAATTTTTATCCCGAGGGAGATATTGCGTTGATTGAAAAATTGTTGAATATGGATCCTTTTGAATCACCACCTATGGATTTAAAGTTGTGAATGAAAATGAGATTAAAGTGAAAACATCTATTGAGGAAGCACCCGAATTAGAACTTAAGGAATTACCCACTCATTTGGAGTATGCTTTTCTTGAGGGATCGGATAAGTTACCGGTAATTATTGCTAAGGGATTAAAGGAAAATGAAAAGGATGAACTTATCAAAGTGCTTAAGAAACATAAACGGGCCATTGCATGGAAAATCTCCGACATTAAGGGTATAGATCCCAAATTTTGTACTCATAAAATTCTAATGGAGGATGATTATAAACCCGCTATCCAAAATCAAAGAAGGGTCAATCCAAAGATTCATGAGGTGATCAAAAAGGAAGTCACTAAACTTCTAGACGCCGGAATGATCTACCCTATCTCGGATAGTCCATGGGTTAGCCCCGTGCATTGTGTTCCAAAGAAAGGAGGAATGACGGTTGTTACTAATGAGGATAATTAATTGATTCTTACTAGACTTGTGACCGGTTGGCGTGTTTGTATTGACTATAGGAAACTTAATGATGCCACTAGGAAGGATCATTTTCCATTACCTTTTATGGATCAAATGTTAGAGAGACTAGCGGGGAATGAATTCTATTGCTTTTTGGATGGATTTTCCGGCTATTTCCAAATCCCCATTGACCCTCGTGATCAAGAAAAAACCACATTCACTTGTCCTTATGGAACATTTGCCTATCGTCGCATGCCTTTTGGACTATGCAATGCTCCGGGGACGTTCAAAAGGTGCATGATGGCCATTTTCCATGATATGATCGAGAAAACCATGGAAGTCTTCATGGATGACTTTTCGGTTTTGGGGGAATCTTTCACTTCATGTCTCTCTAACCTTGAAAGAATGTTGCAACGTTGTGAGGAAACAAATCTCGTGCTTAATTATGAAAAATGTCACTTCATGTGCAAAGAGGGAATTGTGTTAGGTCATAAGATCTCTAAGGCCGGTATTGAGGTTGATAGGGCTAAAATCGACGTGATTGCCAAATTTCCTCCACCCACCACCGTTAAGGGAGTAAGGAGTTTTCTCGGCCATGCCGGCTTCTATCGTCGTTTTATACAAGACTTCTCTAAGACAGCTCGGCCTATGACCCATATTTTGGAAAAAGAGACTCCTTTCATCTTTTTCGGATGAGTGTATTCAAGCCTTTGAGATGCTTAAAAAGAAGTTAACCGAATCTCCAATCTTGGTTGCCCCGGATTGGGATCTACCTTTTGAAATTATGTGTGATGGTAGTGATTATGCGGTAGGTGTGGTTTTGGGGCAACGTAAGTCAAAACACTTCTTGCCTATACACTATGCAAGTAAGACTATGACGGATGCTCAAACAAAGTACACTACAACGGAAAAGGAGTTACTTGCCGTTGTGTATGCTTTTGAAAAGTTTAGACCATATCTTGTCTTGTCTCAAACCATAGTGTATACGGACCACTCGGCTATCAAATATCTTCTAAATAAACAAGATGCTAAGCCGAGGTTGCTCCGGTGGATTCTCCTCCTTCAAGAATTTAATGTCAAAATTCTAGACAAAAAAGGAGCCGAGAATCTCGCGGCCGATCATTTATCTCGACTTGAGAATCCTCACCAAAGCAATCGAGAGAACAAGGAAATCAATGAAACATTTCCTCTCGAGACGCTTGGTATGATTGCTTTTCGTGGTGATGATAGTACCCCATGGTTTGGGGACATCACAAATTACCATGCGAGGAAATTTGTGATCAAGGGTATGTCGTCCCAACAAAAACGAAAGTTTTTCAAGGATATCTCCTACTACTTTTCGGACGACCCCTATTTGTTTCGTGTGTGCGCGGATCAAGTGATTCGTAGGTGCGTGTTTGGCAAAGAAGCTCAAGATATACTTAAATCTTGTCATGAGGGACCCACCGGGGGACATCATGGTGCTAACGCCACTGCGAAGAAAGTCTTTGATGCCGGCTTCTTTAGGCCTTCCATATATCGTGATGCCCAAGACTTGATCAAGACTTGTGATGCTTGTCAACGTCAAGGAAAGAACTCATAAAGGGATGAAATGCCTCAAAACATTATCCAAGTTTGTGAAATCTTTGACATGTGGGGGATCGATTTTATGGGGCCGTTTCCATCTTCGAGAGGAAATAAATATATTCTCGTAGCCGTGGACTATTTGTCTAAATGGGTCGAAGCTAAGGCTTTGCCCACGAATGATGCTCGAGTTGAGGTGAAATTTTTGAAACAACTCTTTGCTAGGTTTGGAACTCCGCGGGCTATTATAAGTGATCGTGGGACTCATTTTTGTAATGAACAATTTGCAAAAGTTCTAAAGAAATATGGTGTCACTCATCGACTTTCTACGGCTTATCACCCTCAAACGAGTGGTCAAGTGGAGGTTTCAAACCGTGCTCTTAAAAGGATTTTGGAGCGTTCTATTGGAGAAAATCGCACTTCATGGTCGGATAAATTGGACGATGCATTGTGGGCTTTCCGTACGGCTTACAAGACGCCAAGTGGTTGTACACCATTTAAGTTGGTCTACAGAAAAGCATGCCACTTGCCAATTGAACTCGAACATAAGGCGTATTGGGCTCTTAAGCATTATAACTTTGATTTGAGGACCGCGGGTGATCATCGCAAGGTTCAATTGAATGAACTAAGTGAATTAAGGGATCAAGCTTATGAAAATTCTTTAATCTATAAAGAGAAGACTAAGAGGATTCATGACTCTAAGATCAAAAACCGCATTTTCAATGTTGGTGATCAAGTCCTCTTATTCAACTCTAGACTTAAGATTTTATCGGGCAAGCTTAAATCCCGTTGGTCCGGACCATTCACCATTGCACAAGTTTTCCCTTATGGCACCGTTGATCTAGCTCAAAAAGACGGGCCTAACTTTAAGGTGAATGGTCATCGTGTGAAACACTACTTTGGAGGGGACATACCTACGGAGGTTGTCCCGGATCTTCAAACTTTCCCTAAGGACCAATGAATGCGGGGATCGAGTCGAGCTCATGACTCGGTGAACAAAAACGAGGTGCCTTGTGGGGGAGTCCCATACATTCTATCTTCTTTCTATTTTCTAACACTAATAAGGCTTGATCTTTCAAGCTCGTGCTCGTGATTTGTTGTGTTGTGATCTTAGGTATGACCCTAATATTTGAAGACTCTCGTGTTCGGTTTTTGTCGGTCCACTTGATCTTCCATTCTTTGAATGCCAAAAAGGGGCACACTTTCTATCCCTTGATTTTTATCGACTAACGTTTTATCTTGAGGCATAATTAATAAACGGCTTATAGATTTGCGTGCTATTTCCATGCTAGGAATTTGCATTTGACTTTTCGTGTCTTAGCAAGGGGGTGTTACTCTTGAGCTAAGAAACATTGAGTATAATGTTTGGTTTTAGCATGGGGGAGTCAATCGATATAATCACTTGCAATTGTTTTTGTCGTGTCCAAACGTATTGTTTTTCTCATTTTTCAATAAAATTTTAAATTTTTAGCGTTATTTTTAAGTTTTAATAAATAAAATAAGTGCTTTTGCCACGAATGTAGGCTTTCCGTTGGTGAAAATAAGAATAGTTTTTGACTCAACTCGGTTTTTAACCTTAGCTTTTCCTTAACGTATTTGAATTAAGTTTTGCTAGGCTATTATATAGGGAGCTTTAAAACGCGAAAGTCTTAATTCATACGAGTGAAGAACAAGAACTTTTCGCAAGCTCCTATAATTGATCATAGAAAGTCGTCTATCAAGGGAACTTTAAAACGCAAATTCTAAAACTTGCAAGAGTATAAGAAGATGCAAGATCCTATAGATGACTTGAAAACCCAAAACTTTGATTTAATAGGCTAAGTATCCATTGATTTCACATTCTTGAAATTTTACAATATGGAGAACAAGAGATGATAGAGCCGATTATAAGTTTGGTATTCTTTCGGGAATTTATGTGAGTTAATTATAAGCCTATTCTCCCATCACTTGCTAATAAAATTATTTGCAATAAATAAGGTTGAACGATTTGAAAAGTTACTTAGCTTTTAGCCCAAGATCGTTTAAAAGTTACTCGGTATGGATTAGAGTTCATAGCCAAGGCATAACTTATTGAAGCGGGATGCAAAGATTGGCAAGTCCAAAAAGGTCCTAACAAGACATGAGGGCTATGTTTTATTGCTAAAGATCTCAAGTGATGTGAAGAATCATTTATCAAAAATCAATATGAAGGATCGAGACACACGACGAAAAGCAAATACTCCCCAAAAGTCATGGAGAAGTCTATCCAAAAAGACCATAATAAGGTATGAGGATAAATGAAGCCAAGTCCAAAAAGGAGGCGGATCGTTGTATATCAAAATCCCAAATAAAGATTGGAGAAAAATGAAGAAGTCGTGGTCCAAGTATGAATCTCTCAAAACTTCAAGTGAAGAAATTCCTATATGAAGAGAAGACCATTATTTCATGAACGTCTCTCAAGGTTTGAAGTATAAAGTCACTGCCAAATATCGGTACGAGAAAGGTCTCAAATCGCGAAGCAAGTTATGCCAAGATATGAACTTTATGAAGTCCCGAGAAGCAGTTTTAAAAGATTTTGTCCTTTAGCTAACTATTGATTAAATCGTTCACTTTATTTTCGGCCTAATAAATTATCGAAATAAGTCAACAATGCATCCTTGTGATCATTCAAGACAACAATAAAATATAAGAGATACACCTAGGAATAAGGGAGTCTAAGTGAATAATTAGCCCACATGAATTCGTGTTAGTTTGCTAACTTATAATAACAATGATCTTGTTTTTTCACTTGGCGTGGAAAAGTGAAAAGTCGAGGACGATGAATCTATTTGAGCTTTTATGATCCTTAAAGTTATTTTTCAATAATGAAAGTAATACATTATGTCTTTGCAAAATAAAATGTCAAAAGTTGAATAATGGTGTAGCTATAGTTTTATTTTATCATTGCGTGAGGACTCGGCAATAGTTTAGCAGGGGGAATTTGATATGAGTGTAAATACTCATATCATTTGTAACTAAAACAATGAAATAATGATATTAATGTATCAAAAATGCCTTGTATATGCTTGTTTCTTGTTTGAATGTGTGTAGGTACCAAGTTCGCGAAAACCGGCAAATATCAACACGAGTTTGAAGAAAAAGATCAAAGAAGCCAAAATCGAGCTCGACTTTAGCGGATTTTATCATTTATCGAGTTTATGAGTCAAGTGGGTCCTACAATTTGGTAAATGGGCTTAAAGGCCTATTTAAGTTTCAAGTTAATAGTTTTAAATAATTCAAGGCCCAAAAATGGTATTGCTTTATATGGATGGGAAATCTTGACTCAGGCCCAAGCCCAAATTTGAAAGAAACGAAGGAATGATTGGGCTTTTAGGGTTTTGACAAGTTATAAAGTAACTTTTTATTTTCAGTCACACAAATAAATAATTAAACCGACCCCCATTACGTTACTTTCACCCATCCATTTATTCCTACCCACATGTCACGTTCTCCCATATCCACACAATAAATAAAACGCTCCATTCTCTCACCCACTCGTTTTCACCCACACTCAATAAATAATTTACTCGTTACATTCTATGCAATGTTATCTCCTTCCCCATTGATAGGTGTGTAAACACCCATCCTTTTACCACTTAATTCAGGCTAAAACGAGACCAAAACACGTATTTAATATCATTTGTTTGGAATTATGCGTGGTTTTTGTGTTTATTGTGTTTTCAGAGCCAACCGGGTGAATATTGAAGAAAACATGGGATTGCACGGGTTTTACTGAAGAAAAAGACTCAAGATAAAGTCTATGGTCCAAGAGATGCAAAAGATTTGAAGTCACTGGGCCTATTCGAAGATTTATCGAAGAAAAGGACCAAAGATGGAAGATTTATATAAGTCGAAGAAACTCAAGTCTATTAAACGAAGAAATTAAAAGACGAGTTGAATTTAATCGACGACAAATCCCGAATCAGAATCAAAAACGGAAACTTTTCTGAAAAGACGAAAAGACAAGAAGAACGGGAGAAAGCCCACTCACCAACCAAAAGACAAGGCTATAAATAGCCTTCCCCTCACACATTTTTAGAGCGAGCTTTAGTTTTTCTTCTTCTCCCCCACTTTTTTCTCTGTTCCGTTTCATCACCATCACCATTAGGGTGATTGGTGATTTTCATCTTTAATTTTCTCATCTTGTAATTTTAATCTTTGATTTATCTTGTCAAAACATCAATCATTCAATACAAAGTTCTTATTTAATCTTTCCATTTTATCTTGTTCATCATCATCTTTATCTTCAAGTTTTTAAGTTTTTATTTTCTTGATTTGATCTTCAAAAGTTGTTGGGATTTGTGTTTTTGTTGATGGGATTCGTAGCTTATGGTTAATAGATGCTTTTTGATTGAGTTATTTTAGTCTTTGGTGAAAAACTTAGTGATTTGTGGATTAAAAACGGGTTTCCTTGTTCTTCGCATGTCTGCTACTGTATCTGGGTTTCCAGAAGTTCCGAATCAAGCATAAGTTCTGAATCAACCAGTAAGTTCCGAGTCAAGCATAAGTTCCAAATCAAACGCCTTCATTCGGAAAGTTCCGAACCTAGCCTTTATTCGGAAGTCTCAAAACTTCCGAATCAACAACCTTCATTCGGAAGGTTCCGAATCAACCAGTAAGTTCCGGATCAAGACAATTCTTCCGAATCAAACCTTCATTCGGAAGGTTCCGAACCAAGACTTCCGAACCAGTTGCTTTTCAAAAAGTTCCGGATGAATGAACAGTAACTTCCGCATCAGAAAGTTCCGAATGAGATCTTAAAGTTCCGGATGAATGAAAGTTCCGAACCAAGGTTAAAGTTCCGAATCAAATTCTCTTTTAAAGTTTCCGTTTTACTGTTTCTTTACTTTTATTCTAACTTTAATTTGAACTTTAATTTTAAATTTTAATTTTAATTTTAAATCTGATTTTAATTTCAATCCAAGTCTTTGTTAATCATAATTTAAGTAACTGTCTTTAATTTAAACTTTCATTTCCACTATTTATTAGTTTAGAAAACCAAACCCTTTTATTTAGTAACCAAGAACAATCATTCCACTTAAGACCGAGATCAATTCGAGAGGATATCGAGAGAAAAATTAGAACCCACTGTAAAACCGTGTATCAAATGGCGCCGCTGCCGGCTCTTCTCGTTAAGATCAAAAGTTTTTTGTGAGAACTTGGATTTTGGGATCCGTTCCCCGTGAACGTTACTTTTTCAAAAATTTTCAAAAACAACTAAAAAAAAAATAAATAAAATAAAATAAAATTTTCAAAAATCCTAAAAATTAAAAAACAATAAAAACCAAAAATATTTTTCCTTTGTTTGTGTTTGTTCGTTCGTTTGCAGGTGTATGCGCACTCGATCCACGTCTTATCAAGAGCCCGAGCCTCTCGATAACTTAGACATGGCTGGTGTACAAAACAACAATAACATACCACCTCCGAACAACAATAATAACAACAACAACCCGCCTTTCAACAACATGAACAATAACAACAACAATGAGCACCTTCCGGATAATCGCCCAATGATTGAATTGCTGCAAGCTCATGTCGATGGCAATACGGATCCAATTGTTATACCACCAATTGCCGCCAACAATTTCGAGCTAAAGTCAGGCTTTATCCAGATGGTCTCAGCTCAACCATTCTTGGGACGAACCATTGATGACCCACACGACCACATCAAGAGATTTCTACAACTCACCAACACGGTCAAGTTCAATGGAGTTCCACAAGAAGTGATAAGGTTACAACTTTTTCCCTTTTCTTTAGAGGGACAAGCCCGGCATTGGCTTGCTAAGGAACCGCCACAGAGTATTCTCTCGTGGACGGATTTGGAAACAAAGTTTATCAACTACTTTTTTCCACCCTCTCGTACTACCGCTTTGCGGAATGAGATTATAAACTTTGAACAAAAGTACGATGAGTCATTCAGTGAATCTTGGGATCGTTTTAAAGATCTTTTAAGGAAATGCCCACAACATGGTTTTACCAAAGTACATCAAATCAATACTTTTTACAATGGTTTAAGCATGAGTGACCAAGATTCACTGAACAGTGCTTCGGGGGGTAATCTATTGGCTAAGACTTCCAATGCTGCTTGGGATATCATTGAGAACAAATCTCGTGTGCAAACCAAGAGTGTTAGGACCAATGTTGCTAGTGCTAGCACTAATGACAGCGACAAGCGATTAGACAAAATCACTACGCTTCTTGAATCGCTTGTCACCCACACCGTCAGCAACAACAACAGCAACAACGTCAAAAACGCACAAGTGAACGCTGTTAGCCAACCTTGTGAGATATGCGGTGGTCCCCACTCTTACACAACTTGTACCGCCACCCAAGATTACCCTGCTGAGAATGTGAATGCGGCATATGGCACCTATCCTCAACCTGCTTATCAAGCTAGACCTCAAGGTGACCGTAACTTGCTTAGCTATCGCTCAAACAACTATCTTTCACCACCTGGCTTTCCTCCTACCAACACAAACCAACAACAAAACCTCAACCGCCCTCCTCAACAACAACAACAACAACCTCGACAACCATACATCCCACCTCACAAGCAGCAACAACCACCTCAACGTAACAATCAAGTCTACCAACAACCTGCTTACCAACCACCTGCATACAATGCTCCTCCCAACCAAGCCACCACTGCATTACACCAAGAGGTTGCAACCTATATGAGGACCAATGATGTGATAGTGGGAAATCTCCAAGAGGAAGTGCGCAATTTGAAGGCAGACTTGGTCAAGCAAGGAAACGATTTGAGAGCCGACATGAGAAACACGTTGGATACCCAAACTAATGACCTGAGGAACATGATGGCTAGTTTCTTCCAAAGTAATCAACCCTCTTCTTCGGGTACTCTTCCGAGTAACACCGTTGCGAACCCAATAGGGGAGATGAAAGTAATCACTACTCGAAGTGGTAAAGGTACCAAGGAACCCGAGCTTCCTATACCTCCACCGGTGGTTGTGACTAAGGAGAACGAGTCGCCTGCTCCTATTCCTCCTCCTTCTCCTTCCCCAATTTCTCCACCTCTTCTTTCTACCCCTCCTCCACCCGTGGTTGTGAGTGATCCTATTCCCCTAAAGCCTTCCTTTTCTTCCAATATACCTTATCCTTCAAGGTTGAGGAAAGAGAAGCAAAAGAGCAAGGATGATATTCAAGTTTCGAACTTCCTAAAAATGTTCAAAAAACTGAATTTCAATATCTCCTTCGCTGAGGCTCTCGCTCACATGCCCAAGTATGCCAAAATGTTTAAAGACCTTCTGAGCGACAAGGAAAAGCTCCTCGATCTCGCCAACACCCAACTTAATGAGAACTGCTCTGCAGTGCTCTTAAGGAAATTGCCAATCAAGCTTGGTGATCCGGGTCGTTTTCTTATCCCTTGCAATTTCCCGGGAGTAGAGAATTGCATGGCCCTAGCCGATCTAGGTGCCAGTATTAATCTCATGCCTCTAAGTGTTTGGAAGCAATTATCTCTCCCAGAGCTAGTCCCCACCAAAATGACTTTGGAATTAGCTAACCGTACGGTTGCTTATCCAGTGGGGATAGCCGAAGACGTCATTGTAGGAGTCGACAAATTCACCTTCCCTGCCGATTTTGTTGTCGTCGACTACGAGATGGACCCCCGTGTGCCACTCATTGTTGGTCGTCCATTCTTGAGGACCGGTCGCACTCTCATTGATGTTGAAGCCGGTGAGCTTATCATGAGAGTGGGTGACGATAAAGTAGTCTTCAACATGGGAAAGTTATCTAAACAGCCTTCTTCTTACGAGAATGTTAATTGTATTGACGTTCTTGATGAGGCTTGTGAAGAACACTTCAAGGATGCTTGTAAAAACATTCCTACCTCTCTTCCCAATGTTGAGACCGTTTCCTCTATCGACTCATCACTATCTCTATTTGGAGAAAGTGATTTCCTTTGGAAAGATTTGGAAGCCACCTTGGGAGATGTGAAGCAAGACAATGACGATTCTACTGCCACTTGGGATGAAGACCTTAGTTTCATTGCAAACCTCCTCAGAGAAGACAATCCTTCCCCTCCATCTCCCACTATTATTGCTATCGAGACTCCGACTTCGAATACGCCTCCCGTCGACAATCCTCCGGAATTGGAACTTAAGGAGTTGCCGCCCCATCTTGAGTATGTATTCCTCGAAGAAGAGAAGAAGTCGCCAGTCATCATTGCTAAGGATTTGAAGGATGAAGAGAAAGCCCGACTTGTCGCTGTGTTGAAAGATCATAAGAAGGCTATCGCTTGGAAGATTTCCGATATTCGTGGAATTGATCCTCACTTCTGCACACACAAAATTCTCATGGAGGACGACTTTAAGCCCACCATTCAAAGTCAACGAAGGGTGAATCCAAAAATCCATGAAGTCATCAAAACAGAGGTTATCAAACTTCTTGATGCGGGTATGATTTACCCTATTTCGGATTCACCGTGGGTTAGTCCAATCCATTGTGTGCCCAAGAAGGGCGGAATAACCGTTGTTCCCAATGAACACAACGAGTTGATTCCCACTCGTCTCGTTACTGGGTGGAGAGTTTGTATAGACTACCGCAAACTCAATGATGCCACGAGAAAGGATCATTTCCCTCTACCTTTCATGGACCAAATGCTTGAACGATTAGCCGGTAATGAATATTACTGCTTTCTTGATGGTTTCTCGGGTTATTTCCAAATACCCATCGATCCCCAAGATCAAGAGAAGACTACATTCACTTGTCCCTATGGCACTTTCGCTTACAAAAGAATGCCTTTTGGCTTATGTAATGCACCCGGGACTTTCCAAAGGTGCATGTTAGCTATCTTCCATGACATGGTTGAACAAACCATGGAAGTCTTCATGGATGATTTCTCGGTCTTCGGGGATTCCTTCTCTGCTTGCCTTGCCAATTTAGAACGTATGCTAAAGCGGTGCGAAGACACTCGCCTTGTTCTAAATTGGGAAAAATGCCATTTTATGGTAAAAGAAGGCGTCGTGCTTGGACATAAGTTTTCGAAAGCCGGTCTTGAAGTTGACCGTGCTAAAGTCGATGTTATCGCAAAGTTGCCTCCACCTTCAACAGTGAAGGGTGTGAGAAGTTTTCTGGGTCATGCGGGCTTCTACCGTCGATTCATCAAAGATTTTTCTCAAATCGCTCGCCCGATGACCCACCTCTTGGAAAAAGATACTCCTTTTATATTTTCCAAAGAGTGCCTTGAAGCCTTCAACTCGCTTAAGGATAAGCTAACTAAGGCACCCGTCTTGGTTACCCCTAATTGGGAGCTTCCCTTTGAGTTGATGTGCGATGCTAGCGATTTTGCTATTGGAGCGGTTCTTGGACAAAGAGTGAACAAACACTTCCAACCGATCCATTACGCTAGCAAGACAATGACTGGGGCACAATTGCATTATACGACAACCGAAAAAGAGCTTTTAGCTGTTGTCTATGCTTTTGAAAAATTCCGCCCCTATCTTGTCCTTTCTACCACCATTGTGTATACCGATCATTCCGCGCTGAAGTACTTGTTGACAAAGCAAGATTCCAAACCAAGACTTCTTCGCTGGGTTTTGCTGCTCCAGGAATTTAAAATCGAAATCCGCGATAAAAAAGGAGCAGAAAACCTAGCCGCGGACCATCTTAGCAGACTTGAGGATCCATACCAAGGGGATCATCCGACCAAAGAAATCAATGATTCTTTTTCCTTGGAGACCTTAATGTCTATAAACTCGAAGCCGAATGAAACCCCGTGGTTTGCGGACTTTGCAAACTACTTGGCGGGTGGAATTCTCAAGGAAGGGTTGACGTCCCAGCAAAAGAAGAAGTTCTTCACCGACATCAAGACTTACTTTTGGGACGACCCTTACCTATTCAAACAATGTGCCGACCTGATTATTCGCCGATGTGTTGATGGACCGACAGCGTCTGAAATCCTTGATGCTTGCCACAAAGGACCCACCGGTGGTCACTTTGGTCCCAACTACACCGCTAAAAAAGTGTTTGATTCCGGATTTTATTGGCCCTCCATATACCGTGACGCTCACGATATGGTCAAACGATGTGATGCTTGCCAAAAGCAAGGCAAAATCACACATAAAGACGAGATGCCTCAGAATTTCATTCAAGAGTGTGAAATTTTTGATGTTTGGGGTATCGACTTTATGGGGCCATTCCCTTCGTCTAAAGGAAACAAATACATCCTTGTAGCCGTTGACTACGTTTCAAAGTGGGTTGAAGCCAAAGCTTTGTCTACTAATGACGCAAGGGTGGTTTGTAACTTTTTGAAAGCTCTTTTCGCTAGATTCGGTGTGCCTCGCGCCATTATTAGTGATCGTGGGACTCAATTCTGCAATGACCAATTTGCTCGAGTCATGGCTAAGTACGGTGTAAACCATCGTCTTTCCACAGCCTACCACCCACAAACTAATGGCCAGGCTGAAATATCCAACCGAGGACTAAAGCGAATTCTTGAAAGAACCGTGGGAGAGCATCGTGCCTCATGGGCTGATAAACTTGATGATGCTTTGTGGGCTTTCCGTACTGCTTACAAGACCCCGATCAGCTGTACGCCTTATCGTCTTGTGTACGGGAAAGCGTGCCACCTCCCCATTGAGTTGGAGCACAAGGCTTATTGGGCCTTGAAGTGGGCTAATTTTGATATAAACAAAGCCGGTGACCTACGCAAGATCCAACTCAATGAGCTGAATGAACTCCGTAATGAGGCTTATGAAAATTCTTTGATCTATAAGGAAAGAACTAAGCTCATTCACGACTCTAAGATCAAAAACCGAGAGTTCCATGTTGGAGACAAAGTCTTACTTTTTAACTCTCGGTTGAAAATCTTCTCGGGAAAGCTCAAATCTCGTTGGTACTCTCGAGCTCGCTCAACCTGATGGACCAAATTTTAAGGTGAATGGCCAACGAGTGAAGTTGTACTTTGGTGAGGACACCTCTCAGGAGGTGATTCCATCCCTCACCACGTTCCCCATGAACTAATTTTGGGCCGAGTCAGGCTCGTGACTCGGTTATCAAAAACAAGCGCTCCTCGGGAGGCAGCCCGAGTATCTATCCTTGTATGTTTTAATCCCCTAAGTGTAGGGGGGGACTTCTATATATGTTTGTCTTTGTGTGGTGTGATTACAGGGATAAGTGCACTCTTGGAATTTTTGAAGAACCGTGCTCCCGTGTTATTCGAAATCCGGTTCTATCTCTCAACTATCGTGATTCAATTTTCTTCATACTCACATTTAAAATTGATCACGTTAGTCGTCTCTTCCTTAACTTGAGTTAACCAACGTGCACAATGTCATAAGTGTAGGGGAAACTTTTCCCACATGCTTAAACATTGAGGACTATGTTTATCTTAAGTGTAGGGGGGACTTCTATCGAAGTTTTAAGTGGACTTTTCCATGAAAATGCCTTCAATTAACCGGAAAATCCTATTTTTCAAAATTTTTCAAATTTTTTATTAACTTTGGCCAATTAGTTGTAATTTTTAAATTTTTATCATTGCTTTCATATGTATATATCCCGCAATAAAGTCAAAAATATTAATAAAGTGGTGTAGCTAGTTTAGAAGTCTTTGACATATTAGGCCCGTTGCGATTATTTTGACTCAACCCGAATAGACTTATCCAAGTTTATTCTAGCTAGTATCCTTAACCATGTAGACCTTAATTGGTTTATTAGGCTAAGTATCCACGAGTCTCATTACTTGAGATTTTAAATTGTGGAGGACGAGAAATGATAGAGTCAATTATAAGTCGGTATTCTTGCGCAAGCTCACTTGGTGTAATTATTTGCCTATTCTCCCATCACTTGCTAATAATTTATCTGCAATAAGTAAGGTCGTACGATTTGAAAAGTTACTTAGCTTCTAGCCCAAGATCGTTTAAAAGTTGCTCGGTAATGATAAGAGTTCATAGCCAAGGCATAACTTATGAAGCGGGGCGCGAAGATTGGCGAGTCCAAAAAGGCCCTCACAAGGCATGAGGATTCAATTTTATTGCTGAAGATCCAAAGTGATGTGAAAAGTATTATTCCTAAAGTCAATATGAAGGATCAAGACTCACGACGAAAAGCAATCAACTCCCATAAAGATCATGGAGAAGTCTATCCGAAAAGACCCTAACAAGGTATGAGGATAAATAGATCCAAGTCCGAAAAGGAGGCGGATCGTTGTATCTCAAAATCCCAATTAGAGATTGAAGAAATAATCATGAAGTCGTGGTCAACAAAGTTGGAGTACCCCTCAAAAGTCTCCAAGTGAAGAAACTCTATTATGATGAGAAGACCATTATCTCAAGAACGTCTCTCGAAGATATGAAGTATGAAGTACATGCCAAATATCGGCCCGAGAAAGGTCTCAAATCGTGAACCAAGTTATGCCAAGATATGAACTTTTTGATATCCCGAGAAGCAGTTTTAAGAGATTTTGTCCTTTAGCTAACTATTGATCAAATCGTCCCACTTTGCTTTCAGCCCTAATAAACTATCGAAATAAGTCCAAAAATGCATCTTCATGATCATTCTAAGACAAAAATAAAATATAAGAGATACACCTAGGAACAAGGGAGTTTAAGCATTTAATTAAGCCATGTGTGTAAGTGTTTGAATTGCTAACTTATAATAACAATGATCTCGTTTTTAAGCTTAGTTTGGGGAACGTGAAACTTGAGGGTGATAAATCTTCGCAGCACCAAAGCCCTAATGTAAGTCATCGATTTCTTTGCAAGTTATTTCCATGTAGCTATTTTCAAGTGAAAATGGTATTCTATCCCTTTGTTATCTTTGAAGTTTTTTTAATTTTTTTTGTTTAGTAGAATTTAAATAAGGCCAAGGTTGATTAATTATGAGAAAAGTGTAAAATTGCTTAATCACTAAGCATTGCATGAGGGCATGGCAATGGTTAAGTGTAGGGGATTTGATAGGTGTGTAAACACCCATCCTTTTACCACTTAATTCAGGCTAAAACGAGACCAAAACACGTATTTAATATCATTTGTTTGGAATTATGCGTGGTTTTTGTGTTTATTGTGTTTTCAGAGCCAACCGGGTGAATATTGAAGAAAACATGGGATTGCACGGGTTTTACTGAAGAAAAAGACTCAAGATAAAGTCTATGGTCCAAGAGATGCAAAAGATTTGAAGTCACTGGGCGTATTCGAAGATTTATCGAAGAAAAGGACCAAAGATGGAAGATTTATATAAGTCGAAGAAACTCAAGTCTATTAAACGAAGAAATTAAAAGACGAGTTGAAT
Organism: Glebionis coronaria; assembly: GCA_025667525.1. Lineage (NCBI taxonomy): Eukaryota > Viridiplantae > Streptophyta > Magnoliopsida > Asterales > Asteraceae > Glebionis > Glebionis coronaria. The sequence goes on along the minus strand of CM046878.1, from coordinate 8,176,657 downwards.
TTAATCGACGACAAATCCCGAATCAGAATCAAAAACGGAAACTTTTCTGAAAAGACGAAAAGACAAGAAGAACGGGAGAAAGCCCACTCACCAACCAAAAGACAAGGCTATAAATAGCCTTCCCCTCACACATTTTTAGAGCGAGCTTTAGTTTTTCTTCTTCTCCCCCACTTTTTTCTCTGTTCCGTTTCATCCCCATCACCATTAGGGTGATTGGTGATTTTCATCTTTAATTTTCTCATCTTGTAATTTTAATCTTTGATTTATCTTGTCAAAACATCAATCATTCAATACAAAGTTCTTATTTAATCTTTCCATTTTATCTTGTTCATCATCATCTTTATCTTCAAGTTTTTAAGTTTTTATTTTCTTGATTTGATCTTCAAAAGTTGTTGGGATTTGTGTTTTTGTTGATGGGATTCGTAGCTTATGGTTAATAGATGCTTTTTGATTGAGTTATTTTAGTCTTTGGTGAAAAACTTAGTGATTTGTGGATTAAAAACGGGTTTCCTTGTTCTTCGCATGTCTGCTACTGTATCTGGGTTTCCAGAAGTTCCGAATCAAGCATAAGTTCCGAATCAACCAGTAAGTTCCGAGTCAAGCATAAGTTCCGAATCAAACGCCTTCATTCGGAAAGTTCCGAACCTAGCCTTTATTCGGAAGTCTCAAAACTTCCGAATCAACAACCTTCATTCGGAAGGTTCCAAATCAACCAGTAAGTTCCGGATCAAGACAATTCTTCCGAATCAAACCTTCATTCGGAAGGTTCCGAACCAAGACTTCCGAACCAGTTGCTTTTCAAAAAGTTCCGGATGAATGAACAGTAACTTCCGCATCAGAAAGTTCCGAATTAGTTCTTAAAGTTCCGGATGAATGAAAGTTCCGAACCAAGGTTAAAGTTCCGAATCAAATTCTCTTTTAAAGTTTCTGTTTTACTGTTTCTTTACTTTTATTCTAACTTTAATTTGAACTTTAATTTTAAATTTTAATTTTAATTTTAAATCTGATTTTAATTTCAATCCAAGTCTTTGTTAATCATAATTTAAGTAACTGTCTTTAATTTAAACTTTCATTTCCACTATTTATTAGTTTAGAAAACCAAACCCTTTTATTTAGTAACCAAGAACAATCATTCCACTTAAGACCGAGATCAATTCGAGAGGATATCGAGAGAAAAATTAGAACCCACTGTAAAACCGTGTATCACCCATCTCAACCCTAAAACCAGTAACAAAAAGTTACTGTGCAAGAACCCTAGCAAAATAAATTGGCAATATTACATGGGGCTTTTATGTGGCACGTGTAATTCACTTGTGTGGGATTAAAACCCCCAATCCTTAAGTAAGAGAAAGGGTTGAACGAAGGTGCTACGTGGCCGATTCCCATTTGAAGATACACCTCACTTTTCCTATCCAACCAATCACAAGGCTTCAAAGAAGCACAACTAGCACACACGGATGCCACGTTGGCAATCCGTGTGCTAGTTGTGATATATCCACCGTCCGATCAAAGAAAGAAAGAGAAAGAGAAGATCAAAGGCCAAAAATCAAAGGGAATATTCTCCAAGAGATGCGAATATTCTTCATCAGTGAGCCCTTGGGAAGGCTATAAAAACCCACCCATTTACTTGTATTTTTCATCCTTTACTTACTTTAAAGTTATTCTGTTAAAATAGTGATAGGATTGTATCTTGTATTTTCTTTTTAAATCTTGTAATATTTCTTGAATTTAATAAAAGTTACTCATTTAATTCAATTGGTGTCTCGTTTATATTTGTTTAAAGTTATTTATGAATTAATTTTATTACTGTTTCTCAAGAATAATGTTTGAGATGTTAAAGATAAGCTAATTGATAGCTTAGCTTTAATATCAAAAGTAAAGTTTTGGATAAAGATTTTCCCCACTGGAAAAGTTTCAAAAAACCTGTTCGTTTGATGATGGTGGAACGATTAATGGTGATTTATGGTGGTTCGGTTACGGTTCTTAGGTAGCTCAGTGCTAGCCTACTACTCAAAGGATATCTCAAAAGGTGCTTATTACTTTTTATTTTACATGTTTCTTTTTCTTTGGATTGAATTCGGTTTAACTGTTAAAATGCTTTTAGAAGTTTGAGTTGATAATGCATATTTGTTTATGCTAGATTTGAGTTATATTGCGAATGCTTGTTTGAATCTGAGTTTGAATTTGATTGATGATAGTTAAGTTAATTTGTTAAACCTGTTAAGAGTTGAGTAAACCATAGGTTTACTGTTTTTAATTTTAGCAATGTCAGTTTAGTTTTTGGGAGTTTTAATCAAATTTGATTGACGATTGTTGAAACTAAGTGCTGTTAAAAGATTTTATCAGTTGTAATTTAACCTTTTCGATTGACTGAGCTACTTCAAAGCTTAAGTAAGCTTTGCTTGCTGATGGAATTTTGTTGTGCTAAATGTGCTTATAAGTTAAGCTGTTTGAATGGGATCTGGTTGAAATTTAATACAGCTGAATGATAAATTTGATATGATTTAATCTGGCTTATTTCTGATAAAAACTAATACATTATTTGAAGTGCTGGTTTACATTTATTTTCTGAATAGTTGTTGGTTTAGATAGCTATAATATTTTATATCTGCTATTTTGGATTCGAATTGTGTTTCTATTTTTGATTACTGGATTTTAGGAGTAATAATGTTATCATATATGCTAGGATTCAGTCATGTTATGAGGACTTTTGGGTAACTATTTTGTTTGCTGGTCGATTTATTCATGATTCTGCTTGGTGTTTATATTCTAGATTTAGATTATACTTTTAGCCAGCCTTGAAATTTTCGTTTACTGATATATTCGTTTTGTTTGAAACTTGGTATTGATCTACTATTTTCATTTTGATTTACTGATTGTTGCGTTTGTTTAGTTTCCAGCTTATCAGATTTACTGATCTGATAAGCCCAATAAGTTGTTTCCTCACAGCTTAACATTTAGCTTACCAAAAAGTCACTCCTGTGACATTTAACCCATTGCTGTCAAAAAGAAATTTAATCAAAAAAATATGTCTGCTTCAGGGTTTGAACCTGTGACCTCCTGGTCACAGGTATAGCGTGTTACCCAACTGTGCTAGGCACTCTTTTGATTTTACTTCCCTTAATTTCATTAATATAGTGTTTTTCAAACTGGCAGTATTTGTTTGAGTTTGTTTATTTAAGTCACGTTTTATTTTATATATAACTTTTAATTTTAATTAAAGTAAATTCTAAAAAATAAGTAGTTTAGAAAAAAAATTAAAAAAAAATGTTTTTGTTAAATTTAAATAGTTTAATTAGTTTATTTTTAATTAATTATAATTTTATAATATTAGATTTAAATAAAATAGTTTTTAAATAAATTTGTTTAAAGTAATTTTTGATAAAGTAAATTAGTTTTAGAAAGTTTAAAAAGTTTTCTAAATAGATTAAAAGTTTTTAAATAGATTAATTTTAAAAAGATTTTTAATAGGTTAAGTTTTAAATAGTGTTAAATTTTAAGTAAGCAATTGTTTTAGCTTTAAATATAGCGGGGTTAACGATTCATGCACTTTAGGCTTATTTTAAATAGTTTAAAATTAGTAGATTTTAATTTTAGTCTAAAAACCGAGAACCAATTCAAATCGATTGTCCAAATCAAAGCAAAACGTCTCAAATTCATAAGATCTTCGTGTACAACGAACTTGATTCACTCACGTGTTTAATTGAATTCGTCATTGGTATTATTAGTCTATTACTTTTTCCTAAAGGTAATTTTCTAATTTACCCTATAACGTAATCTCAAATTATCACTATACACATCTCCACACATCAAGGTGCAACTGTTCATGCATGTGTATGGCTAAGGTAACTAATAAACATAAGCATTTAATCTGTAACTACTGGGGAAAACAGTTGGCTGCATACGGGAAATCCTAATGAAGGAAGAGATTGTCCTTACTGAAGGACGGAAAATCCATACCTTATGTCCAGTAGAAGCTAACGGAAACGATGAAGACTAATCCGCCTTGACGGATAACACTACATAAGAAATATGGACGTGTATGAGTTGTCTGAATTACATGTGTTTTACTGGTTTCATGTATTATTAGCTTGTTATACGTGTTCTGTCATGGTTTACTGTTTACTGTGTTAACTGTAGTTATTCTGATGTTTTGTTGTGTATTATTCATGTATTAGTGTATTATAATACTTGTATTGTAATACTAAGTAACTTTCTAAAAATAGCAGATTTCCATAAATAGCAAGTTTCCAAAAAAAGAAAGTTTCCAAAAATAGAAAGTTCTCAAAAATAGTAAGTTTCCATAATTAGAATTAAGCTGAATTATAAATAATAAGTGAAGTTAAATTAGTACAATGCAAGTCATGGTTATAGTTGGTTAATTAAATAACTGGTTGATTTAATTAAACTATACGTTATATGATTTTAATTAAAATACTTGTTTAATTGAAATGACTAAGTATAAATACCTTAGGTTATACATGAATTAATTTTAATAAGTTAATTAACCTAAAGTTTAATATAACATGACTTATAAAAATAGTTTTTATAAAAACTCAAATCCTAAGCCCGTGTTTTAATATAAGCCGAACCATATAAGCTATAATAAAGTCCCACCGAGACCTTGGAGGGGTCTCGGTTGACACTACTTAAATCAACTAAACATGTAAACATACCCCAACTCGGAGTCGGGGTCCCTTTGGTCTCGGGTCCGATCAAACAAAACCAACCGAGCCCCTTGGGGGGTCTCGGTGGTGCCTCGGTTACACCCAACCGAACAAACAAACACACCCCGACCTTCGGTCGAGGGTTTCTTACCTGCGCCGAGCCGAAACCAACCAAGCCGATCCCCTTGGGGGTCTCGGTGGTGGTGAATAAAACAAGCCGAACACCCCTCTTGGGGTCTCGGTGTCTCGGCCGGTCCAAACCACAAACCAAAACGCACCCTTGACAAAATTAATTAATCCTAGGTTAATCATTTTCCATGTTCATGTGATTAATTAATTTTAAACATGAAATCATAAGATAATAAAATAAAAAGAAAAGGTATTTGAATATACCAATGCGTATAGAATGAAGAGGTGATCACGAATAATTAAACAAACATAAAAATCGTCCAGGTTTGCCCCTGTTCTTGATGGTGGCCGGCGGCTATGGTGAAACAAGGAGGAAAAAGACAAAATTTTCTGTAAACCTAAAATATGAGAAAAAGGTTTCCTCCAGAGGTTTTATTAAAATTGGTTTTGGGCCAAAAGGCCCACTTGGCCTCCTCTCTTGTCTTAGCCGCGACATAGGGGCCCACATGGGGTACACCCGTAGTTTTTCGTGTGTTAAATAATTAACGTGTGTGTTCATGATTTATTATTCGTGATTTTGGTATTCGTGATCGTGTCACATTTATAATATTCATGATTGTTCGTTATTTATTGTCGTGACACGTGATTTAATATTATAAATGGAAAGTTTAAATTTTACCGTGTTTTCGTATGTTACTGTTCACTGTACTGTTCATAGGTTTTCAATGCGGGTTTTACAACTCTTCGCCTCTAAAAGAACAATTCGTCCTCGAATTAGAGAAACGTAAACTGAAAGAAAACATACCCGAATTAGAACTGGAAATGAGGGTAAGAAGTCCATATAGACTCCTCCGTCTCCCAAGTGGCTTCCCGCTCAGGATGATCCCTCCAGAGGATTTTGACGAAAGGGATCGTCTCCCTCCGCATGACACGATCTTGTCGCTCAAGAACTCTCTCGGGTTCTTCGACATATAAAAGATCCTCTCGAATCTGATCAAGTGGATACTGGACAACATGAACTGGATGATAGTTGTATCCTCTGACTAAGGACACATGGAACACGTTTTGAACGTGTGATAGCTGAGGTGGTAATGCTAAACGGTATGGCACTTCACCAACGTAATCTATGATGTCGAACGGTCTGATAAAGCGAGGACTGAGCTTCCCTCGGATTCCAAAACGTCTAACTCCTCGTGCAGGTGATACCTTGAGGAAAACGTGATCACCTACGTTGAAAGACACATCTCTACGACGTTTATCAGCATAGCTCTTCTGACGAGCACGAGCTTCCTGAAGCTTTTCCTTGGCGACAGCGACCTTCTCATTGGTCACTTCAATCATCTCTGGACCTTCAAGCAGTCGTTCACCCACTTGACCCTAGCAGATTCGGGTGCGACACTTTCTGCCATGCAACATCTCAAAGGGAGCACACTTGATGCTAGCGTGCCAGCTGTTGTTGTATGCGAATTCTACTAGGAATATATAATCATCCCAGCTTCCTGACCATTCTAGAGCACACGATCACAGCATGTCCTCTAATGTCTGAATGCTACGTTCCGACTGTCCGTCGGTCTGAGGATGAAAGGCAGTGCTGAGCTTAAGTCTGGTGCCCCAATCTTTCTACAGACTCTGCTAGAAACGTGATGTGAAACAGGGATCTCTGTCAGAGATGATTTCTGATGGAGTACCATGTAGTCTCATGATCTCCCTCTGGAATGTGTCTGCTAATTTGCTGACAGGATGCTCCTTGCAAATCGGCAAAAAATAAGCAGATTTAGTCAACCTATCCATGATGACCCAGATATCGTCATTCTTCTTTTGAGTAACCGGAATACCAGTAACAAAATCCATGGAGATTTTGTCCCACTTCCATGCTGGAATGTCTAATCGTTGAAGTAAACCACTAGCTCGTTGGTGTTCGATCTTCACCTGTTGGCAGATCATACACTTAGAAACGAAGGTGGCAACATCCTGTTTCATACCACTCCACCAAAAGTGTTGCTTGATGTCGTGGTACATCTTGGTAGAACCAAGATGTGTGGTAAATGGAGAACTGTGAGCCTCAGTCAACACAGATTCCCTGAGAGTAGAGTTATCAGGAACCACTAGTCTAGTGCCCTGCCATAAGATACCGTCGTCGTCAACACGAAACTCCGTCTGCTGATCAAGGTTTTGAATGATAGCCCAAATCTCACAATCGTCCTTCTGAGATTCCTTGATCCTAGAATGTAAGTCTCGTTCCACTCTAAGATTAGCCCAGTAACCGTATTGTCCTTGTACACAAAACTCAATATCAGTCATCTCTAGGTCACGGATGATCTCCTTTCCAATCCAAATGCCAGCAATCATACCTAACCTTCTGCTTAGAGCGTCTGCCACCACATTTGCCTTACTAGGGTGGCACTGAATGTTGGTGTCGTACTCCTTCAATAGCTCTAACCATCTCCTCTGTCTCATGTTCAGTTCCTTCTGGGTGAAGATATACTTGAGACTCTTGTGGTCGGTGAATATGTCACATGATTCACCATACAAATAATGTCTCCAGATCTTCAATGCGAAAACAACTGCTGCAAGCTCTAAATCATGAGTAGGATAGTTTCTTCATAAGGTTTCAGTTGTCGTGATGCGTATGCAATAACCTTCCCATGTTGCATGAGAACGCAGCCTAAACCCTTTCTTGAAGCGCCACTATATATCTGAAATCCACCTGAGCCAGATGGGAGAGTAAGAATAGGTGCAGTCACTAACTTCTGCTTAAGATCTTCAAAGCTCTTCTCTCGCTCTTCCGTCCAAACGAATTTCTATCCTTTCCTCATCAGCTAGGTCAAAGGTAAGGTTAACCGTGAAAAGTTCTCTACAAACCTGCGATAGTAGCCAGCTAAACCCAGAAAACTTCTAACATCTGTTGCAGATGTAGGTCTCGGCCATTTGGTGACAGCTTCAACCTTGGTAGGATCCATGGTGATCCCTTCTGTGGATACAATATGGCCCAAAAATGCCACCTTGGCTAACCAGAACTCACACTTAGAGAACTTGGTGTACAGTTGCTTCTGACGAAGAATCTGTAAGAATGTACGAAGGTGTTCCTCATGTTCCTCCTTGGATTGGGAGAAAATCAGGATGTCATCAATGAACACAATAACAAACTTGTCCAAAAACTCATGGAAGACACGGTTCATCAAATCCATGAAGACAGCTGGAGCATTAGTGAGTCCGAATCGCATGACTACGAACTCGTAGTGCCCATAACGTGTACGGAAAGCAGTCTTGGAGATGCCCTGCTCTTTAACCCGTAACTGATGGTAGCCGGACCTCAGATCGATCTTGGAGAAATGAATGGCGCACTAAAGTTGATCGAATAGGTCATCAATACGCGGCAAAGGATAACGATTCCTGATCGTGATCTTGTTCAGCTCACGATAGTCTATACATAAACGCATGCTGTCGTATTTCTTCTTCACGAACAGTACCGGTGCACCCCATGACGATGCACTGGGACGGATGAAACCTCGTTTCAGAAGTTCCTGCAGCTGATCTTTTAGTTCCTTAAGCTCTATAGGAGCCATACGATAAGGAGCTTTTTGGAAATCGGCTCTGCACCTGGTATGAGCTCGATTCCAAACTCGACTTCACAAACAGGTGGTATGCCTGAAAGTTCATCTGGAAATACGTCAGGAAATTCTAACACAATAGGTTGATCTTGGAGAGATGGAGACTCAGCAGAAATGTCATGAATATTGGCTATAAAGCCTTGACAACCATGTGATGGCAATGCACGCGCCTCCATGGATGAAATAATCTGTAATGACCTCCCTGGCAGAAAAACCATGGTGTATGCACTCTAGAGATTTAACATCACCGAAGATAACCTGATAAGTGTGGCAGTCAATCGTAGTCTGGTGTTTGGATAACCAGTCCATGCCCAAAATCAAGTCAAAGTCGCACATGTCCAAAGGAAGTGCGTCAACTCTACGGATCTTGTCATCAAATTCTAGGGGAAGTTCTCTGTACACCTGAGTGATTCTTACAGAGTCCCTAAGTGGCGTGGATATGCATAAGGCATTATCTAATGGCATCGGGGAAATCCTAACACGTACATCAAAAGTAGTGGACACGACTGAATGCGCCACTCCAGTATCAAATAGAACACATGCTACCAAACCATTCATAAAGAGATTTCTGGTGATGGTACCTGAAGTCTTATTCGCATGATCTCGGGTAGTAGTGAACACGCGACCAGAAGTAGGAGGAGTGATGAGACTGCTTTTATACATAGTCTCATCGTCCAAAAAGGGCTTTAAATGCACTAAATATCATGAAAATGGCCAAATATATGCTTGTGTTTGTTGCTTGTGTATTTTAGGTACGGATATTGAGAAAATGACAAAGATAACAAGAATCATGCAAAAATGAACACGGGAAACGAAGCCCCACAATAAACCAAGCCCTAATGAAGAATTTTCCAAGACAAACCCTTGAAGATGTGAAGATTATGCAAGAAAGGTCCTCCAATATTGAAGAATTGACACTTTATACCCTTGTATCTTCATAATTACAAGATTGGTCCCTAAAAGTTTGTCAGTATTACAAAAAAGGGCCCTCTACTTTAAAGAATTGGCAAATTTAGTCCTTTAACAAAACTAAATTGTCAATATTAGTCCTCCTCAAAGTCAAACATATCATGAAGGCCTTCAAGTTACAATAAATTACAAGTTTGGTCCTTTAAAAATGTCAAAGTTACCAAAAGGACCCTTAACATTGAAGAAATGGAAAAAATGGTCCCTCATTAATCATGATTTGTCAAATTCAGTCCTCCAAGAAGTCAACAAGACAAGTCAATACCATTATCTATGAAGAAAATGCCAAATCAGTCCTTCAAGAATCAAGAGATGGCAAGAAATACCCCTGAAAATACTTTACAAAACTTTTTGGGGCAAAAGTGTGAAGTTGGAAACTTCAATACAAAGGAAAACGGATTGTGGTTTATTTATTTGCAAATGAAAGGAGTTTGAAAGATGAAGGGCTAATCTTGGCAGACATCACAACTTACCTTAACCTCTCATCACATGACACGTGCCCCACTACCAAAACCAGCCAATCACCACCCTCCCTTCCTCCATATCATCATCCACTTAAACCCGGTTTATTATTTATTTAAACTTGGCGCCTTAACAACAATTTAAACCTTAATCACTCCTTAAACAGATTAAACACACAACTATTTACCTCAAGAACAATTTTGGGTTTTCTTAATTTGCTTGAAATTAGACCCTAATATGCTCCAGATTTATGATTAAGGTATACCTAAACACAACCCAACCTTAAACTCCCTTGCCACGTCATCCTACAGCTCACAAGATTCCCCTGCTTTATCACCTTTGAGGAAGAAGCCAAAATTGTGACAACCATCCAACCATCCTTGTTTCTGCTTTCATTTTAAGCATCAATGTGAGCCATTGATCACATTTTCACTATGCCAACTCACACAACCAGCCAAGAAATGTCACATGATCTTCAAGACTTTCAAACCCTCAAAGGCATTTTTGGGACTTCACCAGCAATTAGGGTTACGTTTTTTAGCTTTTACTAGTTCATTGTAAACCTATAAAAGGCATAGGACCCTTTACATTTAGCTTTGCTCTTGAATTTTCCTTGTTCACTTTTCTGTAAATCATATATTCAGTTTAATGAAATGTGATTGAAATTGTGAATAAAACTCAAGTGCCAATCATTATATCTGCTTGTTATTGTTCTTTGTTAAGTAATCTTGAATCCTAAAACCTGTTTTCAAAGGAGTGTGCAAAAGTTTGCATATTTTCCTATAATCTTGATATTTTGCTAAGTCTTGTTCAAACCTTGAAATTCTTGGGCTATAAAGCGGATCATAACATCCTGATATTGTGATATCAAGGTGTTGTGAGCTTATAACTTAGGGATAATCAAGTGTGGGGAACTAAGGTTGCATTAATCAAGGATTTTCCACTTTTCTGTTTTTGATAATTTGTGCTTCTAACTTTGTTCCATCTTAGCAGCTTGATATTGGAAGCTTGTGCTTGTTCTTGCTAGCACATAAGCTCAAACATACGTAGGTGTGGATGTACATCCATGAGGTTTGAACCCTTAATCCCAAAATCTGATAAAACTTTGGATATTTGTGATATTTGTGTTCTACTTGTGTATGTGTTGTTCTTGGGCTCCAAATCTTGTTGAATCTGTTCATGTTTGATGTTTTGATGTTTATGAATGCATGTGCTAACCTAAATCATACTTTTGATTTGAAAATATTGATTTGAAAATTTAAAAGGGTGTTTGGGTTAACCTGTTTCAAATCATAGTTTGTTATTGTGTTATTGGAAGTGCTTTGTTTGAGTTGGTATCTGTTATTCACTTGGTTGTGTACTAGTTTCTGCAAGTTATTGGCTTTTAAACATTGAATCCAAGATTGTGCTATAATTTGCTTATTTTGACTGTTTTTGATCTAAGACTTCGGGAACACCTAGAGTGTATGCATGTTTAGGATATAAGCTGTTAAATCAAAGTTTTCATAACATATCTAAGAGATCTGAGTGTTTGAATTTGGCTTGTTGGTCAAGTACATCAGCAGAGTAAAAATCTGCTTGTGTTAGTGTTCATCAGTAACCTTATTGTTCTTGAATCTTGATTTAGGCCTTGAACCATTGCATGAAACCTGTTTCAACTTGTTCATTTAAGTTTATTATAGCTTGTGTATGCTTTTGGTGCAATTTGGTTGGCTGAATTTTGCTTAAACAAGCTTATAAGTGCTTAACTGCTTATTGTTCATGTCTGTGAGATGTCTGGTGCTTAATTAAATTAGCTACACTGATTGGCTGGGTGATTTTGTGATTTCTTTGTTGTTTCTGAATCCTTGTGATTCACTGATCACAAGGGTGCCTTGTTTGTAACTTGAATCCACAAAAAAGTCACTAAAGACAAATAGTCAAGAAAGTCAAGCAGTAGAAAAAATTTCCACTGCTCAGACACCAAAACTAGCCCTTGCTAGTGTAATTTTGCATTCAGCTTATTAATTAGCCATATTGGCTTATTTAGACCTGCAACAACTTAATTTTTGTGATCAATCTTCCTCATTTGACCCATTTGTTTGAATTGGAGCTTATCAGACCTTGACTTTGACTTTTTGCTAGAAAACACATAAAGTTGACTTTTAATTAAGTGCTTATTTGCTTATTCTAGCTTATTGAGTGTGCTTATTGAAAAACTTTTTGTTGATTAAGTTTAGTTAAGTCATTTAAAAGCTTTTGAAACTTGAATCAGCTCTTGGGGTGGCCTAGAACTCGAAAACGACTATTTTGTCGTTTTGTGAAGATAGCTTATTGCTTTTTCAGGCTTATTCCTTGTGCTTATTTCAATTTTATTTTTACAGATCTCTTAAGTAACCCAAAAGAAGCTTGTGTGTCTAATTTGAGCTTATGGCATCAGCTTATAGCTTAATGGGTTAAAAAGCCCAATAAGAATAAGCTGCTTTGAAATAAGCTAGCTTATACTCATTTTCAGCTTTTGGGCCTTCAGAGTTTTGTCTTTAAAACCAAATTTTGAGTCTGATAGGAGTTTTTGGGCTTATTTGGACAACATTTTTCCTATTAGGCCTTAATAAGCCCATTAAGCAAACTGTTTGGACTTTTGGCCCATTCTAGGCCCATTAGGGGTATTTAGGTAATTTCAACTTCACTTCTGTGTTTATTAGGTTAAAATAAACTAGTTTGCAACTTTTTAGAATTTTTATAAACTTTGGATTTTTATTATTATTTTATTATTAAAAATTAAAATTTGGATTTTTCAAGTTTTTATATTTTTCTTAGGTTAAATACATTAAGTTAGGAATTTTTTTACAATTTTTAGAATATTTTTATTGTCCTTAGATTAATTTTTATAATTATTTTAAGTTTAAATAGTTTTAAATTATTTTTAAATAGTTTTTATTAGTTTTAAAATTTTCAAAATTAGTTTTAAATTAAGTTAAGTCATTTTGGTTTACAATTGAAAAAATCTCATTTTGGGCTTTTTGTTAATGAAATTTATTTTTTGGGCTTTAATTAGCATTAAAAAATTATTATTTAATTAAATAAAAGGCTTGGGTGATTTTTGATTTTTTGTAAACTCTAATTACATTATTTAGGATTTATTGCAGTTTTCTAGGAAGTTTTAGGGTAAATTTTTAATTTTGCTACTTTTTACGGTTTTACGTGTACGACTTTATCGTCTTAGTTTAATTCGTCATCGTAACCGTCATTCTCTTCTTATCTCATTTCTATTTTCTTTTCTCATAATCGTAATCACATCATTAATCATCTCTTAGCACACACACCAAGCCTCCTTGAGAACGATCCCCACTTTGGGTCATAACTTGTGGTTTTCCTAAATCACTTGTTAATACTTGCCCTAATTACGCTCTTTTTCCTAAAAGACGTATTTTTACACACATCATTTTGGCGCCGCTACCAAGGAGGTGTGTTGTGTTTTAATTTGGCAATTTTTGTTTTTATATATAGCCATAATATCTATTTGTATTAGTAGAACTCTACTAATACGTATTATCGGTTTTCTTTTTTTGTGTGAATACTATTACTATATTGTATACGTAAAATAATAAATTCACAAGTACTCCAAAAGTGTGAAAACACAACCTTGACTTGGGAGGTCATTACCCAATCATTGTATTCGAATCTCAAACAAGAAAGAAAAGGCAAAAATAGATAAATACTTTCGTGAAGCTCGATTTTGAAAAATACAAACTTTAAGGTGGGTATAAGGCGGGTATTATAAAATATACCCTAAGGAAAAAGGCTCTTAAGTGCTTCGCGCCGCCTCGTTTCCTCGCTTGCTTGTGAGTATTTTGAGATTGAAAGCTAATCGAGGGTTTTACCGCCCAAAGTATTATTAAGTATCATATATACTTTCTTGGTTTCGTTTGATTAAACCCTCTTGAACGTTTTGGTGTTCCACCAACGTTCTAAAGTCATCGAAGGCGTTCACTTCACGTGATCGTTTTCATTCCTTGAGGCTTCTTTAATCAAGAGATTTGATTAAGGAGGAGATTTGTAGATTTTGGTCTACTTAATACAATCACAAAAATCCAAAAAAAGTAAAAACAATCAAAAACCACAAAAAAATGGAAAAATACAAAACACCAAAAAGAATCTTCTTTGCTCATCCCCTCGTTGTACGTAACGTTATGCAAACCCGCAACCAAGCAAGACGTACACGTAAACGAAGAAACGAAGAAACGAAGAGACATACGATCATAATGTTTTTCTAAATCTTTCTTTTGGAAGGAGAAACATTTCATCTTGAGAAATTCTTCTCTAGCATGGGTAGTGTGTTCATTGGGGTTGCCAATGGAGTATATGGAGACTATAAAAGCTTCCGGGGATGCTGACTGCTGCAACTGTAGCTGGCGATATTCTCCAAGACTGAGGTACCAATCTTGTAGGCGCCCTTGCATCCGAGTAAGAAACCGCTTGGTGACTATGTCAATGGTGTAATATTGCAGTTCTGACGAACACCATGTTAGCATCTCTATACTTCTTTCACGCCATTTTGATGGTGGAAGGTCATCGAATGTGAAGTACTGCTTTATGTCAGACTGTGGAAAATTCGTGGAACTTGTTTGTGGTGTTTGGTTTTCTTCGTAGTCATCTGGATCAAACTGTACTGTTGATTTTGCATATTCTGGTTCTGCCATGAACAAGTGTTCAAATCTACCAACAATATCCATATCTTCAGCCTCACGTCAAGAGTGGATGACTGGAGCTACGAAATGAGAGCACTGAGGTCTTTCGGTTTGTGTGAGGGATTGTAGGAAAGTTGAGACAGGGTTTACCCGCTCAATTGGAAGGACATCATGAACTTTAGAATGGGTTGTAGGGTTGGATTCTTGTGGAGGAGTTTGGTTTTTGCTGGTGGAGGCTTTTAACTTTCTTTGTTCTGATGCCCACATGTTTAGTGAGGGTGACGATGTTTGGTTGTGGCATTGTGGTAATGGTTGAGGGTCAAACGATATTCCTACAAAAGGGGTGGATGGCAATCTCCAAGGATCATCAACAAGGGTTGAAATTATTTTTTGCTTATGTTGTCGTTCTAGATCTTGGAGTTGGATTTTTAAGTTCTTCATTTCTGCTTCCTTTTGAGAGACGGAAGAGGAATATTGGGTTGCGGGTGATGTTTTGATGATTTGGATAAGTTCTCGGTGAAGCTCTTGGATTTTGAAACGAAGTTCATGAATGATACTCTCTAGGGATCCGACTTTTGATGAAAGGTTTTGTTGGGTATTTGCGAGTATGGTTTGCTGTGAGATTATTTTTGTGAGAACCTTGTTTTGAGCAATAGCATTTTCACTTTGCCAGTTTAGGGTAGCTTCCGCGGGACTAACAGTATTTGCGAGTCCTAGGACCAATAGTCGTTGGATTTTTTATCTTCCAGTCGTGCTTGGTTCAACTATCAGGATGCTCAAATGCAGTAAGGACTGGGAACTCTTGTTCGTACGATATTGAAGAGGGTGTTGTTATTGGGAACACTGGTGAAGGGATTGTTTCTTTATCTTTCGGCGGTTGTGGCGTTTGATGAATGACAGATAAAGATTTTTGGTGGTAGGGTGTAAGTGTTTGTGGTTGTGGCGGTGTTTTAGGTGGTTGTGGTGTTTTTGGTGGTTGTGGTGTCGTTGATGGTTGTGGTATCTGGTTTTTCTTTGGGTATAAAACATAGTAGTCAAATTTCCCTGAGGGTTCTCCAAGAAGTCCAACTGTCGGGTCACCGTCTTCATATCTCTTTTTGAGTCTTTGTTTTGATGATCTTCGTTTCTTAGGGACATCTTCTTCATCCTCAAGCTTTTGTGCTTCATCTAAATAACTTTCGCAATCGCATACGTCCCACCATATGTGTTTGATTTCTTGAACAGGCTCATTGGTTGTGGTTCGGTTGGGTTCTACTAGTGCGATCATGTGGATTCCCGTTGGAAACACATTAGGTGCCTTTGGTTGCGAGAATTTGATCTCCACGAGACCATTCTCATGTCTAACAAATTCTTGAGCTGAGTTCGATCGAACAGGAGCTTGATGGATTTGCTCATAATTTGTTATCCACTTTTTTGGAAGTAATTTGAGTAACTCGTCTCGAGATAACTGCTTTGGTATGTATGTACATGTTGGAGTTGCATTTGCATCTATGTCGATGAGTAACGGATTACCAGCATCGTCTTGTCCTAAAACCAAAATGTCTAACGAGTGGTTTTGAACTCGATAAGCCATTTGGTAATGAAACGTGGCTTGAAAGGTGTTTACTTGGGGTGTACCTCCAATCTGGATCTGGGCCTTGAGGGATGTGAATAGCGAAGGATCATTGAGAGGCATGTTAAAATTTGGGTAAAACGTGACAAAAATTGTTCCTGTGTTCAACGTTGTTTGTATTGTACCAATACAAGCATGCTGATATTCTGAAAACCTTGTATCAAGCAAGGCTATTCTTAAATATGCAGGAAGTCCTTTTCTTCCATGAAAGGTTAATGCTAACCTTATAGCTCCGAAATGAATATGTGTGTACCCTTAGGATAAACAATGTCGAGGAAGGTCGGAAGGCAATGACAAAGGTACTAAATATTCTATCTGGGATGCTGGTAACTGATGTGAATCGAAGTTTGATCTTTGGACAAACTCTTTTATTTGCTTGTGTGGGTTAGATCCAATTAGCTGTTTGACTCTTTTTGTGATGGAATTGGATGGTTTTGTGAAAACATGGTAGGGGTTTACTAGTGGCATTTTACTGATTGGGATCCTGGAATCATCAGAACTATATGAGATTTCATATAATTGATCTATTTTAGATGCAGAAGATTGGCGGAAACTAGATGAGGTTGAGCAGTTGAAAAGGTTATCGTGACTCATGGTTTTAAGAATTATAGACTTTTTCTTCTTATTCTATACTCTCCCGGAGGAAACAACTGCGCCCACCTTTGTCAACTTACATATCCTGCAACGGCCCTGATAGAATAAAGGGATAGAGAACTATAACACTTAAAGCAATAGAAATCAGATCTTTAAGCTAAATTCTAATTTTCTGATGTGAGAGATCAGCACTAAGGCTGCAGTCACTGAGCATACGATTAGGAATTTAGTATAAAGGAAATAGTAATGTAAGGGTAATGGTGATGGTGAGAGCGTAAGGCTCTGATACCATAAGGCTGGGGAGGGGGAGTTGTGGCAGATTTATAGAAGACCTGTAAGAACAATGGTTTATAATAAAAATTTATAAGGTGGTAGAGAGAAGATTGAGAGAAGATTGTAGAGAGATATAAGAAAACACACTTGTATAAAAATAACACAACTATTTTTATTGTGTTAAAATTTAGAATATATATTAAAATAATTGATTTAATAGATTATTATTTTGTTAAGTGTAAGAAAAATGTTTTGTAATGTGTTTACACAAGCTATTGTTTATTGTATTATTATTGTTAAATATATACATTCTATAAAAAAACACAGATCATTTAGACAATTATAAAAAACAAACAATTTTTTTCATTAAGATGATATTACAATCACTTTTACTAGTAAGATGTGATACTTAGATAAAAATTTAAACCATTTTAATGAAACTAATATCACCGATTTTAATTTTTAATGTCAAAACGATCATTTAATGGAGCAGCAATATTTGCCGCCAAGATTTTTTGACTTTTTTTGGTCAAAGTTGAACCAACTTTTCCCCAATGAGTCTACCAGAGTTTGTGCCACGCAGAACGCAATTTGTCGTTTAGCGGGTTTTCGGACTTTCTCCGACGGTAAATGTCGTCTAAGAAAAGGTCGTCACATGTTTTTCTATGTTGTTGTAGTATGAAGACATGAATACGCTATCTAGAGGCTTGGCTTCTTAGTTGGACTTTTAGATAGCGTGAGAAAATCCTTAAAGGGTCAAACAGAGGCAAAGGTAGCGAGGTTCTCAATATATCATAAATCTTTAATCTTTACAAGATGCACCTTGATTAAAAGAGGATTATATCATAAATCTTTAATCTTGTTAAGTAGGATTATAGAAAAATGACGAAAGAAAGAAACCATTAGAAATACAGAGCTCACAAACACAACGAAGGTAACCATTTGACCTCAGAGCGCGACATAGTTACGATTTAAGTGTAAGACGGACAAAAAAAACAACACGATACCCAATTCCGCCAGAGTATGATGGACAAAACCATTCTCGATTCTTATATATCACATACACAACACAGTATAAACGAATGGCCACCATACAAGTACATAAGGCTTGCAGACAAAGAGAGCAACGGAGACTATTTGCCAAATCTATAGAATTTAAATAAGATCCCTGATAGAAGGCTACTCAAACTAACTAATTAAGCAACTGTCATCTGCAAAAGATCAAAAGTAAGATAAAAATTTTGGGGTAGCCTATATCATATTCTTCAACATAGTCTAAATTTGTGCAGCTTATATAAATTTACAGAAGCGTTACACTAGTGGTTTCCAATCTCGATACTTGTAACTTGTAAGTAAAAAATAAAACTAAGATCAATGTCAAAACAAAGACTCCATACTAATTATAGTTTAAGAAATCGTCATAAACATTTCTAAGTATAAAAACATTGACACTATTTGTGATAACCTGTCACTCGTATTCACTGATTACCCCCTATAATATGAGGAGATACAAGGCTTTGCACGAATACGGAGGCACCAACATATCTAAGTGAGTTGGTTTCCCAAATACATTGTCCAAAGGACTTCTCACTTTGACATGTATTGTTGGCACTCTCTACTTCAGACAAGGAGTGTATGACATGAGACGTAGCCTCACAGTTATCAGCTGGCAGCATCTCCCACGACTGCTTAACATTGTAGTTGTTCATTACCCATACTTTAGCAGGGATGGTTTCATTATTGCCGGAAAATAGATTTCTCAATAGTTTCTTAGTAGTAAATATGCATAAACATTCCTTCATAATCCCTAGTTTAGGCTCCCAAGCTGATTGATAACTTGAGTCATCAGGTTGAGGGATTTCTTTAAACTCTTCTTTAGACAAATCGAATGCAACAATCACAATCTTTTCATTATGGTCTCGCATAAACCAGTGAAGAGCGCCATTACATAAAACACCAACTTTACTACAAAACTTATACCCAACATTAATAACTTTCCAAACACTTGATTTTAACGATAACACTTGAAAACATGTGTAATCACCTAGAACAACCTTGTAGTCATCGGTTATGAAATCATAACCAAAACCGGCGCATAATAGGTTGATAGTCTGAACAATTGGCAACCTTAGGCGTTGTTGTCTTACCTGTCTAATGGAGGGGTTGAATACAAGAATTTGTTTAGCATCCATAGTAAGTAAGCATACGAGGCCATTTGAAGAACCTAGGATAAGACATCTAACATCCGGGGGATAAATTTTGTAAAAAAATGGGGTACCTGTGGGTAACCAAGACATAATAATTCTTCTTGTTTTATCATTCTTGCGATCTTTGTTACGACTATGCATGAGATTGGTCTTAATAAAAAGTGGGTCACAGATTAAAGATCGCCACGACTTACAAACTGCCTTGCATCGAAGGAGATCTTCAACATCCGATCTTGCTAGTATTTGCTCCTGGATGTCACCATGGAGACCCACTTCCTCTGCCATTGAAACGAACCCTAATTTCGTTACCAGAAAAACAAACCCTAGTTTTGTAACAAAAAGAGAGAGTACAAGTAAAAACTGATGTTGTTTTTTATATGGGCTAAACCCGTATCAATTGTGGAAACCTTGGTTTCCGGATCTTTGAAGCTACTAGGAATGATCATTGTTCATATGATTAAACAATCAAAGCGGAATTAGAACAACAATCATTAACAAGGTGTTTAGGGCACAAGAACATGAATTAAAACAAATGGGTTGCTCATTAAATTAATAATAAACAACCACTAGACGTGTATACATTGAATCCCACGTCTAGTGCAACACACGCTTTAGGTTTACATTGTGAATATGAATGATGAATAAAACCTAAGACCCTTGGTTCCTTTTATAGTGTAAGGATTAGGGTTTACAAGAGATAAAATCAAATAAACAAGTAAATCTTCTATTTAAATAAACTTATGCAGAATATATCTTGCATGTTTATCTAAATAGAAGCTTCCATAAGCTTCTTGTCTACGTTTCTATCAACTCTTAAATTGCATGTGACAATGCTTAGATTGCACATGACAACTCTTGAGCCAACAATGCTTAGTTTGCTCTTGTCAACGCTTGAATTGCTCTTGACAACGCTTAGACAATATCTTCATGTTTTCTTCGTTTTTGAGTTTCTGCCACATCAACTTTTTGACCCAACAGCGACGACAGGTGTGCCGATCATTTTACGAGATATGAGAGTGGTGGTGCCAGCGGGAGCGGGAGTCGCGCGTGTGATGATGGTGAGGATCGGGAGGGTGGTGAGGATGGTGGCGATGACTCGAGCTAGTCGTGTCATATATGTGTTTATTTGTAACACCCCACTTGGATAAATAGACCGTTACATGTATTTATGGCGTGTCATCAAAGCATGCAAGGCAATGTATTAAACATTTACTGACCATACAGAAATACCGGAATCAAACATCGGTAGTCCAACATAAGCTCAAAATGTAAAGATTAAGTACTGAAAGAAAAAGGACGAAACAGTGTCCAAACAACCAAAGTAACGTAATGTAATGTGTGAATAAAAAATAAAGGAGTCTGGATAGCTCCCATCCAAATGCATGTACTCTCTTAGAAGTCCTAAGATCGTCCCTGTGTACCTGCCGTTTGGAAACATGAAAGGAAACTACGGCTGAGCATAACGCTCAGTGAACGGATATAGCATGATAAGAATGTACTGAAAGTAATGGAATAGAAGACAACAATGAAGCTATAAGACTGATATGCAACATGTGGTAGAACTCTGCATAAAATAAGAGAAAACTGATTCATATATACTGAAACTGAAATATAACTATTAATTCTGAAAACATGCATTTACTGTATTTTAATTGCCAGAGCTTATATAGGTCACGTGCTGTAACAACCGTGCATGAATAACTGGAGGGGTGATCTCGTCATGCTGTAGAGGGGTGACCTCTAAATAACTGTGCTGGGTGGAGGGATCAGCTCTGTAGAAAAGCTAAATCTGATCCGGTGGTCTAATGTGGTGGTAAGTGGTGGTGGAAGCCATTGTTGGCTTAGAGAGAGAGAGAGAGAGGTTAGATGTGTGTGAAAGATAAGTAAGATGAATAAAAGGTGAAATGTTACACAACCAACACCCCTCCTTGGAAGCTAAGGAGGGGTATATATAGCCACACACGACATGCTTAACAGTACAAGAACCTAGTCTAGTCTAAACGTGTGTGACTATGATAACTAATGGGAATTCTTAAATGTCGTCACATAAAGTGAGTTTCCAACAATCTTCCCCCATGGGACGACGTGTAGAATTCCTTACAATATTTTTTCCTAACAAGTACATAATGATAAGAACAAGAGCTTTCTTGAAGCGTCCAATGCTGATGATGTCTTCTGAGACCTTTGACTTCTAGACGACTCATCTTTAACTTGTAGTAGAAATACTGTAACGGCACGAGCTAAGTAACCCATACACTTCTGGTTAAGGAGAAGCTTCTGAATTAGCTTCCCCCTAATTCATGCCACATAAACTTGATGTAGAAGCTTTTTAAATAGCTTCCCCCTAAATCGACAATCCTTGTAAGCAACTTGAAAGTTTGGGGTACACCAAGTAGATCAACAACTTCTCTTCTCACGCTTGAATAATTCTTCTGAATTTTTCTTCCCCCTGAGAGTTCAAGTTATGCATACCAGAAAGAATCAAGACATTTCTTCCCCCACATGGTTGAAGAAAGTAAATCAATCCCCATTATGAAGCTCAAATACTAAAGTAGACACTTTATCCCATTCATGAAGTTGACATCGTAACACCAGAGTCAATTAAGTCCCGGAAATGCACATATCTTCTTCCAGAGATGCACCAGAGTCAATTAAGTCCCGGGAGTGCATATAGGATAATGATGATGAATAATTGCAACAACCAAACAATTAATCATCAAATCAGTAGTGTACCGTTTAGAGATTGATAATGCCACGAGTTAAAACACTGATTTTCTCTGCGGCTATGACAAATGTCATCCCGGAATGTCTTCAAATCAAAAGAAGG
This sequence comes from Glebionis coronaria, assembly GCA_025667525.1. Lineage (NCBI taxonomy): Eukaryota > Viridiplantae > Streptophyta > Magnoliopsida > Asterales > Asteraceae > Glebionis > Glebionis coronaria. The sequence continues at coordinate 8,154,639 of CM046878.1, read as the reverse complement.
TATGAAGTTCATCACGTGTACTCGTTGTGCGTTCAATGTGTCTTCTTCTTCCCCCTTGATGGTTTCGAAATTCGGAACCATCAATAAATTGTAAGCACATGAACCTGAAAATCTCGAGAGAATAATAAATAAGCTTAGGTATATTCGGTGAGAATCAGCTGTTGATCGAAAATCTCTTCTCATAAACTCTCCATTGCCATCTGTACCAACCCACTTGAAGGCAATTTGAAGTGACCACTGATGGAATGAACCAGATACATCAAACATGAAACTGAATAAGAATCCTTCGAGCTTGTGACTTAAGCTTGCACTATTGTTGAATGAAGAACGGTGGATAAAATTTTAAGTACCTAATACATCACTAAAGATGTCTATAAGCACAACCCCTCTTGAAATTATCCACGACGACTATGCGCGTGACACTGAGTACAACAAAGTAACCCCTTTGAGTGATAGTTATCCGAGTCATCAACCATCCACCCCGAACCCGGAAACCAGATAACCAAGTCTTCATTCTAAGATTAAGCACGAACAAGTTATCTATTGAAAGATAAAATAAATACACGCCTTCGAAAAATTCGTCTCCGTCTTCAAATAATTAATATCCGATCCACAAAAAATCTGTAGTCACTCAAAATCGCCCAAATTTCTTGGTCTCGTCAAAATAAATTCTTGTCACAATTGTCTCGTCATTTTTGTCTCGGCACTTTGTCATTTTGTCACGTTACTTTTGTCACATCATTTTTGTCTCGACCCGATGACGACCGAATTAAAACTTTAATACACATCAAATTTATTTAAAAAATTTGTATGTTTAAAAAGTTTGTGTGTATGTGTTATAAATAACACACGGTTCAAATCATTCCATTTAGTCAAAGTTTAACCAAATTCGAGTGTTCAATAAAAATGCATAAGCCCAGAATGAGTAAACATTTCCTTGGCCCATCACTTGTAATACCCGGTCCAAGAGTGTTAGAACCCGGTCCATCAATTTGAGTTAAATAACAGCACACACCCTAAATTAACTCACACATCATCCTAACCCTTCACCTAGTTTACTCCGCCTCCCCACCTAATCCTCTCACCTAACTGCATCTTCTCCCAAAACTAGATACATCCGCCACCCCTTAATCTCTTTCTGCCTCAATCACAAGAGATAATCAACAATCTCATCTCATCATAATGAACATCCGCCCCTAACAAATCCTTCATCTCAGTCAATCAACTCAAATCAAACCGAATCCCAACAAATCTTATCTTCTCCCACTATAATCCGATCAAACCATGTGGCTTCAAGATCATTTAAACATATGGTCTCGGGTAAGATATATATGTTGTTGTTTTTCGTTTTTGGTAACCTTTAATCGAAACAAAGAATACGATTATAACATGCATGTTATTAATCTGAATTTGTTTTCGAAAATTAAAGGATGTTAAATCCTACATAAATGGTCGATGATGATATGATTTCGGTATGCATAAATCAAGTTCGACTTTTGCATGTCCTAAATGGATTTTACCGAGACATAAAACTGAGATCATTTAATTTGTTTTGGTTCGAGTCTAGATTGGAGATAGGTGTCGATGGGTTAGGGATTAGTTTTGGAGATTGAGGTGATAAAAGGTTGGGGGTATCGAGTCAACTCAGTGAGTTGGACTGAGTCAACTCGGTAATGACCGAGTTGACTCGGTAGGATGGGTCGGTTTGGTCACAAATGTGGTCCTGGTTCATGTTGTCAAGTCACGTTTGGTTTGGTCACATAACCCATCGCAGACTTGGTCATAGTATTGGTCTCGGGTCAAGTATTAAACAAGTCAAGTCGTCGCAATGAGTCTTTTTGTAAAAAATGCATCGCAATATCTGATCAACCCATCGCAAAGTCAACCGCCTCATTGCGATGGTACCCATTGCGATGGTACCCATCGCAATGGTACCCATCACAATATAAAACATCCATCGCAATGTTGCGAGTAATCGGGTAGCATGACGACTTGTCAAAGCCATTGCGATAGACCCGACCACCCATCGCAATGTGACTCATCGGAATGAGTCCATCGCAATGGGTAGGTCAAGCCCATCGGAATGTGTGAAAAACACCATTCCATCGCAATCCATGCGATTGTACCGTGAAGATAAATCCAAAAGGGTCCTTGTTCCGTTTTTTCAGGGAGCATGTTTCTGGCAAATCTGAGTATATCACCTTCATCTTCAAAAAAAATTGCCAGAAAAAAAAAATCCAGACAACTGCTGTTAAAAAGAAACAGATAAATACTCTATTCCAACTTTGACCAGTGAAAACCAACTTTGACCATATGCGCATTCCATAGAAAAATGAAACCGAGACACGAAACTTGTGATATTTTGGACAGTTGGACAAAGAAAATGATAATATGACACATGATAACAAGCTGTTGACGTGACAAAAATTTTTGACAAATTAGACAAAAAATGAATATATAAACCGAGACACAAGAAAAAGATTAGACCACCAAATCGAGAATATAATCACGATCCAAGGATGGAACCGTGGCTCTGATGCCAAATGTAGAAAAGCTAAATCTGATCCGGTGGTCTAATGTGGTGGTAAGTGGTGGTGGAAGCCATTGTTGGCTTAGAGAGAGAGAGAGAGGTTAGATATGTGTGAAAGATAAGTAAGATGAATAAAAGGTGAAATGTTACACAACCAACACCCCTCCTTGGAAGCTAAGGAGGGGTATATATAGCCACACACGACATGCTTAACAGTACAAGAACCTAGTCTAGTCTAAACGTGTGTGACTATGATAACTAATGGGAATTCTTAAATGTCGTCACATAAAGTGAGTTTCCAACAAGCTCCAATGTTAAGGATGTAGAGCACACACCACATTCACCCTGATAACTTGTAACACTTATAAGCCTAGGATGCATCCATACGCCCCTAAACATACATATAAAAAATGGCCAACGTGAACATGAGTGGGACGATGCAGGATATCACTCTCCTGCATGTGAGTCACGACACCGGTGCCTCTAGTGCCGTGGTTAAGGTACCTCTGTAACTAGTACATAAACTGGTCGTGCTTGTATATAATGCTCAGGCAATTTATTTAGTTATTAACATGATTACAATAAGCTTAAACATATACTGGGGAAAACATTTGGCGGAAGACAGGGAATCCTAATCATGCATGAAAGAAAGTCCTTACTGAAAGGACGGAAAATCCGTACCTCGTGTCCAGTAACCGACTGAATGGAAGACTAAACGAATACTACTCGGGCTTCACGCGTGCTACATGAATAAAGGACGCGAATAAGTTAACTGATATTCGTTTATTTAATTTTACTGATCTTATTGGCTTCTTATTTATTCATTTTATTTTGATTCTGAAATTCTGTACGTATACTAACTGATAAATCTGAACTTATAATAATTCTCTTAATGTATATAACGACTTACTAATAATTATGATACAACGTGTTATGACGTTAAATAAATCAACTCGTTAAAACATAAGATTTCTAAATTAGAAGTTCTAAAATAATCTAATTTATATAATAAAATTATACCCTTTTAAAATATTAAAACTATTTTAAATTAACTCATTTAAAATACAATTTAAGACATTTTTAAAACAATTAATAAAAGGTATAATATTAAAATCTTCGTTTATATGTTTAAACTACGTCCCGAGCCTACCGAGATACCCCTTCTCGGTCGCACTAAACAATTCAACATAATATACAAAATCTGTCTATTTGAATTTGCGACAGAATCTGAGTCACTAAAAGTGTCGCTAAAGCTGCTGTTTAAAAAAACTGTCTATAAAGCCATTCTGGGACAGAAAAAGTGTCACAGAAAACTGTCGCTAATCTTAAAACAAAACCTCCATTTTTCTGTTTGTTTTTCCCACTGTCGTAACCCTACGTTCCCACTGCTAGTTTAATTATTCCCACTGCTAGTTTAATTATTCTAGCCAAACGCACCCTTATTTCTGGAACAGCCTGTTTGGGCTTGTTTCGATTGCTTTGGTCGATCACAGCCCGAGCCGCCCCTGTGTGGGTCACGGCTGGGCAAAAAGGTGAAGCCAACCAGACCTTAGGGTCTCGGTTGAATAAAACAACACTCCCTCGCCCATCATAAGCTAAACAAACACACCCATTTGGGGTTTTCTGCCTTTGGTCGACCACCACATCCATCACCGAGACTCTTAGAGTCTCGGCTGGACAGATCCAACCCCAAACAAACCCCTTTTTATCTTTGTTTCACGTTTTTTTTATATAAACTCTTTTCTTTTCTTTTTTTTTTAAAACCCTAATTCGTGATTTATAAAGAGAATGAACAGAAGGAGATTAATACCGTTATATGGGTGTAATAGGGATGATCACACACACACAAGCTCCTTGTAGAAACAACCCGACACTCTTTTTTTTTGTTTCTTCTTCCACAGCCGGCGACACAAAGGTTACAACACCCTAGTTTAGTTTTCTTTTTTTTTTGTTTCTGATTATGGAGGAAGGGAAAAACTCCCATGTTTATTTGTGTACCAACTTGGGCTTAAGCCCAAAATCCATTTCTTTTTTTTTAAACCGTATATAAGACATCCTTTCCCTTTTTTTTAAGCTTTAAGTATGGATTACTTGCCCATTAATTCCTCGCGTGATTATTTCCATCGTTTACGTAATACTTATATAGTTTATTAAAATAAAAACTGCGTATTTAATATTCTGATCTTAAATACGGGTTTTACAATTCTTCCCCTCTAAAAAGAATAATTCGTCCCCGAATTAAGGATTCGGCCGTTCTGGGTTTTACAATTCTTCCCTTCTAAAAAGAATTCGTCCCCGAATTATAAGGTATTTAAGCTGACTGGAGTAAAAGTCGAAAATGGTAATGAGCTGGAAGACATAAAAGCTGAAAGGACATACCCGAATTAAAACTGAAAGTGAGGATAAGAAGTCCGAATAGACTCCTCTGTTTCCCTAGTGGCCTCACGCTCGGTATGGTTCCTCCACAGGATTTTGACGAAAGGAATGGTCTTCCTTCTCATAACTCGATCCTGGCGATCTAAAACTGCTTCGGGTTCCTCAATATAAGATAAATCCTCCTGAATCTGATCGAGTGGATAATTCACTTTGTGAAGCTCATGATAGTTGTACCCTTTGAGTAATGATACATGAAACACGTTGTGGACGTGTGAAAGCTGAGGTGGTAACGCCAATCGATATGACACTTCACCAATACGTTCAAGGATTTCGAACGGTCCGATGTAACGAGCGCTGAGCTTGCCCTTGAGGCCAAAACGTCTGACACCGCGTACGGGTGATACTTTGAGGAACACACGATCCCCAGTCTGAAAAGATAGATCTCTGCGATGCTTGTCGGCGTAACTCTTCTGGCGAGTACGCGCTTCTTGCAGTTTTGCCCTAGCAATGGCGACCTTTTCATTAGTCAGTTCTATCAATTCTGGTCCTTCAATCAAACGTTCTCCAACCTGATCCCAACAAATAGGAGCACGGCATTTCCTTCCGTATAACATCTCGAATGGAGCACGCTTGATACTAGCATGCCAACTGTTGTTGTAGGCAAACTCGACCAAGCAAATATAGTCATCCCAGTGTCCTGTCCATTCTAATGTACAGGCGCGTAGCATGTCCTCTAATGTCTATATGGTACGCTCTGACTGACCGTTCGTCTGTGGATGGAAAGTTGTGCTGAGCTTGAGCCTAGTTCCCCAAGCTTTATGCAAACCTTTCCAGAAATGAGAAGTGAACCGTGGATCCCTATCTGATAAAATTTCTGAGGGTGTACCATGTAACCGTACAATTTCCTTGGAGAATAGTTATGCTAACTTACTGACTGCGAAATCTTTACGGATAGGAATGAAATGAGTCGACTTGGTCAAGCGATCGACAACAACCCAGATTGCATCATGTTTCCGCTGAGTCTGTGGTAGTCCGGTGACAAAATCCATAGAGATCTTGTCCCATTTCCACATTGGAATATCTAATGGCTGGAGAAGACCACTTGAACACTGGTGTTCTATCTTAACCTGCTGGCAGGTTAAGCATTTAGACACAAATGTTGCGACATCCTGTTTCATGCCGCTCCACCAGAAATGCTGCTTAAGATCGTGGTACATTTTAGTGGAACCTTGATGGATAGAGAATGGAGAGCTGTGAGCCTCAGTCATTAAGGCTTCTCTGAGAGCAGGGTCTTCTGGGACGCAGAGTTTGGTACCCTGCCATATGATACCATCATCATCGATGTGAAATTCGGTCTGCTGGTCAATGTTCTGGACAATCGCCCAGATTTCACCATCATCCTTTTGTGCGTCTTTAATCCTAGAGAGTAAATTCGGTTCTACCCTCAGACTAGCCCACTATCCCCTCTGTCCGCGTACTAAGAGCTCAATATCATACCGCTCTAAGTACCAAATAATTTCTTCCTGGACTTTGATGCCATTTATCATACCTGACTTCCTGCTAAGGGCATCTGCTACTACATTTGCTTTACCTGGGTGATACTGAATATTAGTGTCATAGTCTTTCAGCAGTTCTAACCATCGCCGCTGTCTCATGTTCAGCTCCCGTTGGGTAAATATGTACTTGAGACTTTTGTGATCGGTGAAGATATCACACGACTCACCGTATAAATAATGCCTCCAGATTTTAAGGGCGAAAACGACTGCTGCGAGCTCTAGATCATGAGTAGGATAATTTTTCTCATACGGCTTCAGTTGACGTGAAGCATATGCAATGACTTTCCCATGCTGCATAAGAACACAGCCTAAGCCCTTTCCTGAAGCGTCACTGTAAATCTGATAACCACCTGTACCGGATGGAAGAGTAAGTATCGGTGTTGCGATAAATCGATGCTTGAGTTCCTCAAAACTCTTTTCTCTCTCCTCGGTCCATATAAACTTCTCACCTTTTCGCATAAGTTGGGTCAATGGTAACGCCAAACGTGAGAAGTTTTCCACAAACCTGCGGTAATAACCTGCCAACCCAAGAAAACTACGTATCTCTGTGACAGACGTCGGTCTTGGCCATTTGGTGATAGCCTCCACCTTCGCAGGATCCATAGTGATTCCTTCCGCAGAAACAATATGACCTAGAAACGCCACTGTATTCAGCCAAAACTCGCACTTCGAAAATTTAGCATATAGCTTTTCTCGTCTGAGAATCTGCAAAACTGTACGGAGATGATTCTCATGTTCCTCTTTGGATTTGGAGAAAATAAGGATATCATCGATGAATACGATCACAAACTTGTCTAAAAATTCGTGGAAGACTCTGTTCATCAAGTCCATAAATACTGCGGGCGCATTCGTGAGACCGAATGGCATAACAACAAACTCGTAATGACCGTACCTCGTGTGAAAAGCAGTTTTGGATATATCCTGCTCTTTTACACGCAGCTGATGGTAGCCTGATCGTAGATCGATTTTTGAGAAGTGCTTGGCACCCTGAAGCTGATCAAATAAATCGTCAATACGAGGAAGTGGATAACGGTTACGAATAGTGAGCTTATTCAACTCACGGTAGTCAATACACAAACGCATACTACCATCCTTCTTCTTGACAAACAAAACTGGAGTGCCCCATGGTGACACGCTTGGACGAATGAAACCCCTTTCTAGAAGTTCCTGAAGTTAATCTTTCAGTTCCTTAAGCTCTACAGGAGCCATACGGTAAGGAGCTTTAGATACTGGTTCTGCACCTGGAATGAGATCAATACCAAATTCTACCTCTCGCATGGGAGGTAAGCCTAGGAGTTCCTCTGGAAAGACATCTAGAAAGTCTGACACAACTGGCTGATCATGAATTGAAGGTGTCTCAGAAGTCGTGTCATGAACTGTAGCTAGGAAACCCTCACAACCATGGTATAGTAAGGTACGAGCCTGTAAAGCTGAAATGATCTGAACATGTTTTCCTGGTAGGAAGCCCCGGTGAATATACTCTGGTGTCTGGACATCCCCAAAGATGACCCGGTGAGCATGACAATCTATGGTGGCACGATGAACCGACAACCAATCCATACCCAGAATGATATCGAATTCACACATATCTAAAGGAAAGGCACTGACTGGACGGATTTTATCATCAAACTCAAGAGGGAGATCCTTATACACCTGGGTAATGAGTACAGAGTCTCGCATGGGGGTAAATATACTAAGTACACTGTCTAGTGGCGTAGGGGTCATGTTTATTCTAACAGCATATGAAGTAGATATAACTGAGTGCGTGGCGCCTGTATCGAAAAGCACGGATGCAGACTGTCCGTGTATAAACAAAATGCCAGTAATGGTACCTGTGGTCTTATTTGCTTGCTCACGGGTAGTAGTGTAGACACGACCAATGGTTGGTGGTATTTGTGGTGGTGGAGGTAAAATCTGAGGAATCTGGCCTGAGGTACCGGCAGCATTCTCGTTCTTGCAATCCCTCTTCAGATGGCCCGGCTGCCATACTGGTAACAACTACTCGTACCACGACGGCACGGTCCCGTGTGTTTCTTCACACATGTGATGCAAGTGGGATAAGAATAACCGGTAGAAGCAGCTCTAGTTTGCTGAGAACCTGATTTATGATGACAAACATGTGTCACGATTCTGATAACTTAACTGAAATGAAGCTGTTTGACTGAAATTTAAAATTACCAGAATTTGCCGGTCGGGCAACCTGCTGACCTCTGTTGTTTTGGTCACGCCCCTGTCCAGCATCTTTGTTTGAATTTACAAAAATTTAAGATCTATTCTACATGATAGTTTAGTATTTCCGGAGCTTAAAGAATCACATGTAGTTGCCAGATGAGTTTAAGCTGCCGCGGTAGTTATCACCACCGCTCCTCTTATCTGATCGATTACGGTCATATGACTGAACGTGGTTCCTGTAGTTCTGATGTGGAGTAGCCGATTGGGATCGGTCTCCTCCTCTGTGTCTGTAAGATTATAATTGGATAAGTCATAACATATAAGTTGACAAGCAATAATGGGAGCTAAATTGTTTAAGTCTGTTGGGTGAGATGTACCTCTTCTCCGGACGCTCTACATTCTCGAGCTCATCCCTCTCGAAGAGCATCTCAATATCACGAGCTGCATTAGCTACTTGTGACACATTAGTGAATGTGGCACTCACCAGCCTATCTGCAGTCCTAGAGTGAAGAGCCCAGCGAAATTGCTTCGCTTGCTCCTCTGCAGTACCCGCAGCCTCCCCTAAGAATCCAGCCATCCTGAGGTATCGGTGCATGAACTCTATACTGTTCTCGCCATGATTCTGATGAATGACGTGGAAGTCCCTCTTCAATTTAGCTTGCTCCACATGCGGGGAAAACTGGTCATAGAACATCGTCTTGAAACGTGCCCAGGTCAATGTAAGCTCCCATGCATCTCCCCCGTTGGACAGTTTCTGAGACATCCACCAATGCAGAGCAGGACCCTCCAACTTGTAAACTGCAAGCCTAACCTTGAAAGCATCACCACAACCCATAGCTCCAAAAAATTTCTCTACATGGTAAATCCAGTCTTCCGCATCAGTTGGAGCTACAGTCTGCTCAAAAAGTCGGGGTTTCTGCTTGTTAAACAGATCTAGCCAAGCGGGTAAAGTGGCAGGTGGTGGAACAGGAGGGTTGTTATTCTGCCGAGGTCCATTTTGATATTCAGCTCGGATCTCATCACGAATTTGGGGTAACATGGCTTGTATAGCAGCCTAAACAGCAGCAGCAATGGCAGCTGCGTTAGGATCATTCTCGGTTTCGCGTCTGGGTGGCATCAACAAAGGATAAGTTGATAAAACTGCCAAAATCTGGAGTAATAAATCTGAATATGCATAGTGTAATTCATGAAGGTATAGCCAATAAAATATGACATGAATACAGGTGAACGCCTAGGGTCAGTTCACAAAATGACAATTTACTGAAACATAAATCTAACATGAGTAAGGATGAACGCCTAAGGTCAGTTCATCTACCCAAAATTTAAACGACAAGGGTGAACGCCTATGGTCAGTTCACCAAAATGAAAAGTTCGCTGAAAAGCACATGCGATTAAGTATGGCCAGTCCTGTACCAACCGTTTACTTAATCAAAATTTTGAAAATCCGACTGATAAAATACATGAGTAGCATGGAAGATAACTACGCCAAAATACAGGAAGTTCTTGGCGACTACCCACTAGTCACATGTCAAGTTTTAGAGCCTACAGGTCGAACCTTGCGCTCTGATACCATAATTATAACACCCCACTTGGATAAATGGACCGTTACATGTATTTATGACCTGTCATCAAAGCATGCAAGGCAATGTATTAAACATTTACTAACCATACGGAAATACCGGAAGCAAACATCGGTAGTCCAACATAAGCTCAAAATATAAAGATTAAGTACTGAAAGAAAAAGGACGAAATAGTGTCCAAACAACCAAAGTAACGTAATGTAATGTGTGCATAAAAATAAAGGAGTCTGGATAGCTCCCATCCAAATGCACGTACTCTCTTAGAAGTCCTAAGATCGTCCCTATGTACCTGCCGTTTAGAAACATGAAAGGAAACTACGGCTGAGCATAACGCTCAGTGAACGGATATAGCATGATAAGAATGTACTGAAAGTAATGGAATAAAAGACATCAATGAAGCTATAAGACTGATATGCAACATGTGGTAGAACTCTGCATAAAATATGAGAAAACTGATTCATATATACTGAAACTGAAATATAACTATTAATTCTGAAAACATGCATTTACTGTATCTTAATTGCCAGAGCTTATATAGGTCACGTGCTTTAACAACCGTGCATGAATAACTGGAGGGGTGACCTCGTCATGCTGTAGAGGGGTGACCTCTAAATAACTGTGCTGGGTGGAGGGATCAGCTCCAATGTGAAGGATGTAGAGCACACACCACATTCACCCTGATAACTTGTAACACTTATAAGCCTAGGATGCATCCATACGCCCCACTAAACATACATTTAAAAAATGGCCAACGTGAACATGAGTGGGACGATGCAGGATATCACTCTCCTGCATGTGAGTCACGACACCGGTGCCTCTAGTGCCGTGGTTACGGTACCTCCGTAACTAGTACATAAACTGGTAGTGCTTGTATATAATGCTCAGGCAATTTATTTAGTTATTAACATGATTACAATAAGCTTAAACATATATTGGGGAAAACATTTGGCGGAAGACGGGGAATCCTAATCATGCATGAAAGAAAGTCCTTACTGAAAGGACGGAAAATCCGTACCTCGTGTCCAGTAACCGACTGAATGGAAGACTGAACGAATACTACTCGGGCTTCACGCGTGCTACATGAATAAAGGACGCGAATAAGTTAACTGATATTCGTTTATTTAATTTTACTGATCTTATTGGCTTCTTATTTATTCATTTTATTTTGATTCTGAAATTCTGTACGTATACTAACTGATAAATCTGAACTTATAATAATTCTCTTAATGTATATAACGACTTACTAATAATTATGATACAACGTGTTATGACGTTAAATAAATTAACTCATTAAAACATAAGATTTCTAAATTAGAAGTTCTAAAATAATCTAACTTATATAATAAAATTATACCCTTTTAAAATATTAAAACTATTTTAAATTAACTCATTTAAAATAAAATTTAAGACATTTTTAAAACAATTAATAAAAGGTATAATATTAAAATCTTCGTTTATATGTTTAAACTACGTCCCGAGCCTACCGAGATACCCCTTCTCGGTCGCACTAAACAATTCAACATAATATACAAAATCTGTCTATTTGAATTTGCGACAGAATCTGAGTCACTAAAAGTGTCGCTAAAGCTGTTGTTTAAAAAAAACTGTCTATAAAGCCATTATGTGACAGTAAAAGTGTCACAGAAAACTGTCGCTAATCTTAAAACAAAACCTCCATTTTTCTGTTTGTTTTTCCCACTGTCGTAACCTTACGTTCCCACTGCTAGTTTAATTGTTCCCACTGCTAGTTTAATTATTCTAGCCAAACGCACCCTTATTTCTGGAACAGCGTGTTTGGGCTTGTTTCGATTGCTTTGGCCGATCATAGCCCGAGCCGCCCCTGTGTGGGTCACGGCTGGGCAAAAAGGTGAAGCCAACCAGACCTTAGGGTCTCGGTTGAATAAAACAACACTCCCTCGCCCATCATAAGCTAAACAAACACACCCATTTGGGGTTTTCTGCCTTTGGTCGACCACCACATCCATCATCGAGACTCTTAGAGTCTCGGCTGGACACATCCAACCCCAAACGAACCCCCTTTTATCTTTGTTTCACGTTTTTTTATATAAACTATTTTCTTTTCTTTTTTTTAAAACCCTAATTCGTGATTTATAAAGAGAATGAACAGAAGGAGATTAATACCGTTATATGGGTGTAATAGGGATGATCACACACACACAAGCTCCTTGTAGAAACAACCCGACACTCTTTTTTTTCTTCTTCCACAGCCGGCGGCACAAAGGTTTCCAAAACCCTAGTTTAGTTTTCTTTTTTTTGTTTCTGATTATGGAGGAAGGGAAAACTCCCGTGTTTATTTGTGTACCAACATGGGCTTAAGCCCAAAATCCATTTCTTTTTTTTAAACCGGATATAAGACATCCTTTCCCTTTTTTTAAGCTTTAAGTATGGATTACTTGCCATTTAATTCCTCGCGTGATTATTTCCATCGTTTACGTAATACTTATATAGTTTATTAAAATAAAAACTGCGTATTTAATATTCTGATCTTAAATACGGGTTTTACATTATTAGTATGGTACATTGTTTCCTTATGCTCATCTTGACTTGTTTTCCTATTATCCTATATTAGAACGCTTGTTTCCCTAATATCCTTAACTATCCGGACTTATCCCTAGTATCCTTAACTAAATTAGAACGTTATATTATATTTTGGTGCAAGTTTGAACTTATCCGCGTTTGTGTTGATTTGTATTCCAAGTTTACTTTATATATGTCTTTTGGTGAGTAAAATACAGGTTTTTGGTACAGGCTTTGGTAGATTTTTTCTGAAAAAATCCGAAAAAAATCTGGAAAACGCCTGTTGTGCAGTCATTTTATAAAAAACATTTGTAGAGTATTCCCCGGCGACATGTCGCTGGGGAAACTAGTCATAATCGACAACAAAATCAGGCAAATAGCGTTGACAAGTCAAACCTATCGATAGTTTCCCCAACGACATGTCGATGGAGAAACGTTGAAATAACGTTGACAAATCAAATGTAAGGAGAGATTCCCCAGAGACATGTCGTTCGAGAAAATATGTAATTAGCTAAGAAGCTTAAGTTTAACTTAATTTTTGTTGATTTAATAAAGATTCTCCCAGCGACATGTCGTTGGGGAAACTCCTGTCACCGTGGCAAACTGTTTTTTCAAAGAAAGTCTACGGGTCCCACAAGTCGCTGGGATAGTCGTTGGGGATACTTTTATCATCGAGCGTACGCCAGCGACAGTTCCCACCGACATATTGATGGAGATACTATTCCCCAGCGACATGTGATTGGAGAAATCCCCTAAATTTCGTTGAGGATTGGGTCGATTGTTGTAGTGCTCTCTTTATAAAAAACTATATGAAAAAAAAAACATTATTGTTTTTAAAAAGTTTTTGGTGCCTACTTACCTCAAGCTAAATATACCACGTGTTAATTGCTTTCCGTTCAAGTTTTGTTGTGGTATTTGAGACATTTGTAACGTATGAGAAAAGTTCTATAAGGAACATGCATCCAAAAAAGAACAAAGGAAGCAATCTCCACCATCCAATATTAATCTTTTTAAATTTAATTAAAAAAACACATTTTCATCGTATTTCTTAAAAATTAAATATATCTCAAACCGTTAATCGTTATGAAAAAATAATTATACCGTCACGACGGGAATTAAATTATCTTTCCATAGATATGCACTTCTATATACTTTCGGCGAACTTTTTTTAAAAAATTTCGTAAAAAAATCACATGTAATTCTCGAAAAATTACATGTAATTCTCGAAAACTCATGTTTGATTAATTATTTTAAAAATCACATTTGAATTTGTAACGTCACATGCGATTTGTGAAATCACGTGTATTTTTTTTGACGAGAATTTCAACATTGTAAAATCGTTAAAAGTATATGAAAATAACCGTCTATTAAATGACGAAAATATTTTCGTTATTATTTTAAAACCACACGTGATTTATGTGAATTACATTAAAATGTTTGAATCACATGTAATTTTGTTAATATATTAAAATGTTTGTTGCCATTAATATAAAATATGTTCATTTTACCGAGGTGGAGTCCCCTTTACCCAAAAAAAATATATGTAAAACAAATTGGCTTCTGAATTACATGTGATTCGGTGATAATTACATGTGATTTTGCTTGCATTACATATGATTCAAGCATATCGAAACCGTAGCTTTTTCTAACAAACCCACATTAGATGAATCACATGTGATTTTTTTAATCACGTATTATGTTTTCATTTATGTAAAATATATAAAACAAATTGGCTTCTAAATTACATGTGATTTTGTTTGAATCACATGTAATTCTGCTTGAATTGCATGTGATTCAGTGATAATTACATATGATTTTTCTTGCATTACATGTGATTCAAGCATTCCGAAACCTTAACTTTTTCTAACAAACCCACTTTAGATGAATCACATGTGATTTTTTAATCACATGTAATCTTGTTAATATATTAAATTGTCTGCTTGAATTACATGTAATTCGATGATAATTACATGTGATTTTGCTTGCATTGGATCACATGTAATTCGATGATAATTACATGTAAAATTTGCTTGCATTACATGTGATTCAAACATTTCAAAACTTTAACTTCTTCTAACAAACCCACTTTAGATGAATCACATGTGCTTTTGTTTGAATCACATGTAATTTACCATGAATTACATGTAATGCAAGCAAATTAACATGTAATTATCATACATGGATCACAAGATAGCATACATGGATCACAAGACCACTTTAGATAGCATACATGGATCACAAGACCACTTCGGAAGGATGGATGATGTGAGAAATGGAGAGAAAATGTTATTTACCACGAATCACATGTGATTTACCACGAATTACATGTGATTTATCACGAATCGCATGTGATTTACTTGGTTTCTAGATTATTGGTATTAAAGTTGAAAATAAAAATCTATGAAAACATGTAACTTAAAAAAAAGACTAACGCGTCAAATGGGACGAAAGTTAGATGTAAAGTTATGTGAGTCTACATGAATCACATGTGATTTAAAGCAAAATTACATGTAATTATTTATAAAATCACATGTGATTTAAAGCAAAATTACATGTAATTTTGTATAAAATCACATGTAATTTGAGCAAAATTACATGTAATTATTTATAGAATCACATGTGATTTGAGCAAAATTACATGTAATTCACACAAAATTACATGTAATTTTCATTCAACACTAACTAACCACTTTATTACAAAAATCACATGTAATTCACACATAATTACATGTGATTTGCATTTAACACTAATAAACTATTTTATTACAAAAATTACATGTAATTCACACATAATTACATGTAATTCACACAAAAGTTAACGATTTACAGTGTTAAAAATTCTCGCCAAAAAAATTACACGTAATTTTCGAAAATTACATGTAATTTTTCGAGAATCACATGTAATTTTTTATGCGTAAATTTAAAAAAAAAAAGTTTGCCGAAAGTGTATAGAAGTGCCTATCTATAGAAAGATAACTTAATTCCCGTCGCGATGGTATAATTAGTTTTTCGTAACGATTAACGGTTTGAGAGATATTTAATTTTTAAGAAATAGGATGAAAATGGGTTTTTAAATTAAATTTAAAAAAATTAATATAGACCATTAGATGGAACTTGAATGGATGGTTGAGATTGTTTCCTTCCTTCTTTTTTTGATGCATATTCTATAAGGATCTCACCTCCGTAACGTATATATCATGTAATTTGATTATTTGTCTTTCAAAAGATGATCATTATTCTTAAGTAAGGAAATGGTAAAATAAGGGTTTGTTTGTTTTTATAAAAACGTCTGACTTTTCTTTGACCACTTATCGATCACACACGGTTAGACCGTAACTGTTTGTTTTTCTCTCTCGAGTTAGACACAGTCAGAGCTATCAATCTATCTTCTAATTAAATCAAGATAATTTTGTTACACCTGTTACAATTCTAAACAAAGACATTTACCAAAAATCCAACGTGGCTTTCAAGGAGAAAATTTCGGTGTACAATGCAAAGCAAATTGATAAAACAGAACCACCCACGTTGATTAATAACCATATTCTAGTTCCCTTTCTTATTCGGTCCACGATCCAATCTCAAAGTCCTATCACCACTTAGAAACTACTTTAAATCAATCTCTTAAATCCCAAAACCTACAAAAACAAATCCACTTTTTAAGCAGAAATTAATTGCAGAAGGTGATGGTGAGTTTTATGTTTTCTTCTGTTAATTGTTTATCTGTATGTATTTTAATTTCTAATGATTATCTTGCCCATCAACTGTTTATTAAAAGAAATTAAATTATTAAAACAAATAGAATACTTCTTATGATTGATTATTTAGATTATGATATAAATCTGTATGGTTGTATTTATTCTGGAAAATTTTTGTAATATACACATATCAAGTGTTTGATAAAATGTCTAACTGGTCTAAAGAGTTTGAATATTTTGATTTTTGTATGAATTTATTGATATAGTTTCTGCATTTCCTTTGTTAAGATGGGTTTCATGGTACACGGGATACCCAGCATGAGCTTTTTGATTAGCTACGAGTTTTTTTTGAATAATTTTAGGCTTATGTGTGATCCTATTTTCTAAACATACCGGGGATATTAAGAAATAATAGCATATACAACATGAGTTAAGAGCTAAGAAAGAAAGGGTTTAGTTTCTACTCTTCAATTTTATAGAGTATATTGGTGAATCTTCCTTTATATTTTTGTTGTTCGTAACATGAAATTTTGTTGTTTTAACTGGATACACAGATGGTTTCTAAATTTTTGTTGGTGTTGTACCATAGGCCTTATAACTAACAAAATTGTGTCCAAGATTTCAGAACAGAAAGGCAATAATCAGCAAGGAGTGAATGTATAGACCCTGTAGACAAAAGAATAATGTTACCCATTTGATGTAAATCATGTAATCACTCTAAAGTCAATAATTATTACAAAATTTCTTGGTGTGTTGCTATTATTTATTGCTAATACATGTTTTGTTTATCTGGTTTCAGGGCACAGTGAATTAACTTAAGTCATCATCTTCGGGTCCTTAGGACGTGCTAATGCTAACTACTTCAGTTTGTGATGAAAACATTCAAGATGAATTTAACAAGTATTCAAAAGGTGTAACTCTCTGTCTTTTCCTTTATGAATGCATTCATTAATTTTGATTACAAAACATTACGGTGAGACGATGACATGTTAGATGATGATATGTTAGAGGATGACCTGATGGTGCTCTATATAACACGCTTTCCAAACAGCCCCTATGATAATTTATGCCCTACAGCCCCTAAAAATATATATTCCCAAAAAGCGCCTCAAGTCTTTTGGTCCGAAGTCCGAACAACATGTAGTCCAATATTTCGGTCGAAACAGCCCTGCGCAAAACTTTGTGCATAATCTGAAGTTCTTTAGTGGAGAAACTATAATTTTTTTTCGTGTAGAATATTATTTGATACCTAAGTTATAATGTGTAAAGTTGCATGTGAAAATTGGTGTTAATTAACTTTGTAAATATTTTGTTTTTGACTCCATAAGGAAATGGTTTTATATGCGCTATATTTTATGTGAATCTGGTCAAATGTATTAACTGTAAAAATCCAACAAAATTGAAAACGAATCTGATGCATAAAAAACGTTACAAAAGTGCATTTAAGTTTTAGAAAATAGGAAAGCTCATTCCTTTTTTATCAAGAAAGTTTGATTTGTTTCACAATTGTATAATTATATATTTGTATTATTCTCCTCTTTTATTATATGGAGCGTATTGAAGTTGATAATGTGTTCACCGCATAATGTAGTGATGTTATTCATACGCCGATGCTATGGAATACAACTAACCATTGCAACAATATTATTATATTTTTATTGAATTGATTGCTCTGGCCTCGGGCTGTGCGACTTATATATCTGAGACAATAATGGATGGCAATTAGCCGGATAGTTGATGAATACACTTATATATCATTTGTAATTTATTTTTAAGTAGAATAGTTAATGTATACCTTTAGAACACCTTGACAACCGTATATGGCAAAAGTTGAATATTGCGTAAGTACGTTCAGAACACCTTGATTCCCATGCTATGCTTAAGGTTTGTATATTTCATAATGTCTGTCACATAAAGTATTTGTTATTCAAACATAACATGTTTTATGTTTTCATTACTAATTTTAAGCTTTATGCTTATAGGTTGTTATTACTAATCTTTAGACCAGTTTAGTATTAGATCTTTATGCCAAAGAAATGTCCTGATGATCCAAAAGACGACGCATCTTCATATTACGAGGTTGAGTGTTAGCAGAACTATCGACGTTATATGTTTCATATGGTGGATGTTATTAATAAATTAATTAAAACATTATTTTCTTTCAATTTTTTCTCATAACCCTTTTTCAAATGTGGTCTCTATATCCAGGAAAGTGACTTTAGATTTAAAGATTAAAAATACTACTAGGGGATTTGCTCATAGAAAGACTGACCTCATGTGCGTAATATGATATAGTACTGTTTCGATGCATATAATTATTAACGGGTTGATTTGGGCTGTTTTTGTATTTCAAAATGATTATATAGAAACTTGCATAAGAGAATCACTGAAAGTCATATAAGTTGTTAAGGAATAGATAATTCATATATATACCCATATATAACTTGAAACATTAGCGACAAAAAAACCAGGTCAAAAGCACTACAAAGTGCTTTTTTAGTGCTTACAACCTCCTAAATTATTATTCAAAATAATGTGAATTCAATATTTGGGTATGAATGTACAGGTTGATATGAACAGTTAGAAAAAAATGAAGGCCATCATAGGAGCGAACGCGAGCTGCCAAGGAGTGACAACAAGCTACCAAGGAGTGGAAAGCTAAAACTGGTGCGAATCATAAAAATTTAAGGTATTATCTGTGGTACATCGATCTCATTTAATTTTATCAAGAGATGTTTAATTAGTAACCCAACAATAGGAGTGACGTTTAATCAGGCATCTTGATTATAAATGAATTTTAAGAATTTTTGTATATAACATATCATTTTATGTTTAATAACTCCCGGGAACCAATAGCTAATGTTTTTGCTATGACATCAACAGTTTGAGTCACTAATGACTAATATGTCTATCAAGTATTTCTTATAACAGGCAGAGGTGAGATTTGATGTGCACGATAAAAAAGGAAGCCACCGGGGAGAGGTTCATCTTGAATTGACCGGGCAAAATGTAACTGAATGCATTTGTGGATCAAGGAGCGTGACTCTTGATGACCTCAGTTCAAGCTACCACACCCATTGTGGCTCGCGTCTCAATGCCTCTCAAGCACTTGAGCTAGATTTTATTATCGCAGAGCGCCTATGGAAGCAGAGAATCACCACACAATCAATCATTTAAGCTTTATGTTGATATACATTTGGTGTTTTTTTAATACTGTAGTTTTTAATACATTTACCATTGTATTGTGATAATCAATAATTTGATCATTATGTTTCTATGAATTTATATAATAGTATGGTCTCTAGAATTTAAAAAAAATATAATTTTGAATGTCCATGTTCTGTGATTTTATGGTTTTATTACTCTTTAGTTTTGCTTGATATTAGGCAAGTTTATCACAACGAATTAAATTTTTATAGCATGAGAAATATTTAAAAAAATGGTGACAACTTGACATCGCAATTCACATGCGTGAAGTAATTAGGTCTTCTTGGGTTCAAACTCTAGGAACAAAATTAATCCCCACTGACTACGGTTCATATGCACTGAACTATCCAAAAAATGTGCTGCTTCAAGGTAATATAATTGATCAATTTTATGTTGTAATGCCTTTTACTAGAAACTAGACAAGTGAAGTCATATTGTGCAACTTAAATAATTGTCGTCTCATATATATATGTCCAAACATGTAAGCAAACTAAGACTTCTACTTTTTTCATAGTATTTGATCATAAAGTTACCTAACTTAATGTTAAAAAATACGTTTTAGTGTATATGATATGTTTGCTCTAATGCGCCCAGTCACATATTTGCATCATAGTCTCTCAGTAAATAAACTTAAATCACATAATTGGTTTCATTGTTCTTTCTACTCAACATAACAAGTTCTTTTAATATATTTTTACAAATGGTCACAAAATCTCAAACCAACCAACCATCGGATGGATAACCATGCCGAAATATATCATTCAAACATGTTTCTCTAATGTATTTATGTTTTTCTTATCGGTCTTTCTTTCTCGATAGGACATCTAAACCATTTTTACCGATTCGTTTGTGTTATTCGAATTGGATTTTTAGTGTTTTCTGTTTAGAAAATTTCTACAACCATCTATTCTAACAGATAATTAGTTATTTTTGGTGTCAAAACGATCATTTAACGGAGCAGCAATATTCGCCGCCAAGATTTTGGTAGACTTTTTTTGTCAAAGTTGAACCAACTTTTCCCCAATGAGTCTACCAGAGTTTGTGCCACGCAGAACACAATTTTGTCGTTTAGCGGGTTTTTCTGACTTTCTCAGACGGTAAATGTCGCCTAATAAAAGACCGTCACATGTTTTTCTATGTTGTTGTAGTCATGGACGGAACATAGTGAGGGCCGGGAGGGGTCCCCCCCCCAAAAAAAAAAAAAATTCAGCAACAAGTTCATTTTTAACTCTTATACTTTGTTGTGTTAACTACTTCAGTTTGTGATGAAAACATTCAAGATGAATTTAACAAGTATTCAAAAGGTGTAACTCTCTGTCTTTTCCTTTATGAATGCATTCATTAATTTTGATTACAAAACATTACGGTGAGACGATGACATGTTAGATGATGATATGTTAGAGGATGACCTGATGGTGCTCTATATAACACGCTTTCCGAACAGCCCTTATGATAATTTATGCCCTACAGCCCCTAAAAATATATATGCCCAAAAAGCGCCTCAAGTCTTTTGGTCCGAAGTCCGAACAACATGTAGTCCAATATTTCGGTCAAAACAGCCCTGCGCAAAACTTTGTTCATAATCTGAAGTTCTTTAGTGGAGAAACTATATTTTTTTTCGTGTAGAATATTATTTGATACCTAAGTTATAATGTGTAAAGTTGCATGTGAAAATTGGTGTTAATTAACTTTGTAAATATTTGGTTTTTGACTCCATAAGGAAATGGTTTTATATGCGCTATATTTTATGTGAATCTGGTCAAATGTATTAACTGTAAAAATCCAACAAAAATGAAAACGAATCTGATGCATAAAAAATGTTACAAAAGTGCATTTAAGTTTTAGAAAATAGGAAAGCTCATTCATTTGTTATCAAGAAAGTTTGATTTGTTTCATAATTGTATAATTATATATTTGTATTATTCTCCTCTTTTATTATATGGAGCGTATTGAAGTTGATAATGTGTTCACCGCATAATGTAGTGATGTTATTCATACGCCGATGCTATGGAATACAACTAACCATTGTAACAATATTATTGTATTTTTCTTGAATTGATTGCTCTGGCCTCGGGCTGTGCGACTTATATATCTGAGACAATAATGGATGGCAATTAGCCGGATAGTTGATGAATACACTTATATATCATTTGTAATTTATTTTTAAGTAGAATAGTTAATGTATACCTTTAGAACACCTTGACAACCATATATGGCAAAAGTTGAATATTGCGTAAGTACGTTCAGAACACCTTGATTCCCATGCTATGCTTAAGGTTTGTATATTTCATAATGTCTGTCACATAAAGTATTTGTTATTCAAACATAACATGTTTTATGTTTTCATTACTAATTTTAAGCTTTATGCTTATAGGTTGTTATTACTAATCTTTAGACCAGTTTAGTATTAGATCTTTATGCCAAAGAAATGTCCTGATGATCCAAAAGACGACGCATCGTCATATTACGAGGTTGAGTGTTAGCAGAACTATCGACGTTATATGTTTCATATGGTGGATGTTATTAATAAATTAATTAAAACATTATTTTCTTTCAATTTTTTCTCATAACCCTTTTTCAAATGTGGTCTCTATATCCAGGAAAGTGACTTTAGATTTAATTATTAAAAATACTACTAGGGGATTTGCTCATAGAAAGACTGGCCTCATGTGCGTAATATGATATAGTACTGTTTCGATGTATATAATTATTAACGGGTTGATTTGGGCTGTTTGTGTATTTCAAAATGATTATATAGAAACTTGCATAAGAGAATCACTGAAAGTCATATAAGTTGCTAAGAAATAGATAATTCATATATATACCCATATATAACTTGAAACATTAGCGACAAAAAAACCGGGTCAAAAGCACTACAAAGTGCTTTTTTAGTGCTTACAACCTCCTAAATTATTATTCAAAATAATGTGAATTCAATATTCGGGTATGAATGTACAGGTTGATATGAACAGTTAGAAAAAATGAAGGCCATCATAGGAGCGAACGCGAGCTGCCAAGGAGTGACAACAAGCTACCAAGGAATGGAAAGCTAAAACTGGTGCGAATCATAAAAATTTAAGGTATTATCTGTGGTACATCGATCTCATTTAATTTTATCAAGAGATGTTTAATTAGTAACCCAACAATAGGAGTGACGTTTAATCAGGCATCTTGATTATAAATGAATTTTAAGAAGTTTTGTATATAACATATCATTTTATGCTTAATAACTCCCGGGAACCAATAGCTAATGTTTTTGCTATGACATCAACAGTTTGAGTCACTAATGACTAATATGTCTATCAAGTATTTTTTATAACAGGCAGAGGTGAGATTTGATGTGCACGATAAAAAAGGAAGCCACCGGGGAGAGGTTCATCTTGAATTGACCGGGCAAAATGTAACTGAATGCATTTGTGGATCAAGGAGCGTGACTCTTGATGACCTTAGTTCACGCTACCACACCCATTGTGGCTCGCGTCTCAATACCTCTTAAGCACTTGAGCTAGATTTTATTATCGCAGAGCACCTATGGAAGCGAAGAATCACCACACAATCAATCATTTAAGCTTTATGTTGATATACATTTGGTGTTTTTTTTAATACTGTAGTTTTTAATACATTTACCATTGTATTGTGATAATTAATAATTTGATCATTATGTTTCTATGAATTTATATAATAGTATGGTCTCCAGAATTTAAAAAAAAATATAATTTTGAATGTCCATGTTCTGTGATTTTAAGGTTTTATTACTCTTTAGTTTTGCTTGATATTAGGCAAGTTTATCACAACGAATTAAATTTTTAGAGCATGAGAAATATTTAAAGAAATGGTGACAACTTGACATCGCAATTCACATGCGTGAAGTAATTAGGTCTTCTTGGGTTCAAACTCTAGGAACAAAATTAATCCCCACTGACTACGGTTCATATGCACTGAACTATCCAAAAAATGTGCTGCTTCAAGATAATATAATTGATCAATTTTATGTTGTAATGCCTTTTACTAGAAACTAGACAAGTGAAGTCATATTGTGCAACTTAAATAATTGTCGTCTCATATATATATGTCCAAACATGTAAGCAAACTAAGACTTCTACTTTTTTCATAGTATTTGATCATAAAGTTACCAAAATTAATGTTAAAAAATACGTTTTAGTGTATATGATATGTTTGCTCTAATGCGCCCAATCACATATTTGCATCATAGTCTCTCAGTAAATAAACTTAAATCACATAATTGGTTTCATTGTTCTTTCTACTCAACATAACAAGTTCTTTTAATATATTTTTACAAATGGTCACAAAATCACAAACCAACCAACCATCGGATGGATAACCATGCCAAAATATATCATTCAAACATGTTTCTATAATGTATTTATGTTTTTCTTATCGGTCTTTCTTTCTCGATAGGACATCTAAACCATTTTTACCGATTCGTTTGTGTTATTCGAATTGGATTTTTTGTGTTTTCTGTTTAGAAAATTTCTACAACCATCTATTCTAACAGATAATTAGTTATTTTTGGTGTCAAAACGATCATTTAACGGAGCAGCAATATTCGTCGCCAAGATTTTGGTAGACTTTTTTTTGTCAAAGTTGAACCAACTTTTCCCCAATGAGTCAACCAGAGTTTGTGCCACGCAGAACGCAATTTTGTCGTTTAGCGGGTTTTCTGACTTTCTCAGACGGTAAATGTCGCCTAAGAAAAGACCGTCACATGTTTTTCTATGTTGTTGTATTCATGGACGGAACATAGTGAAGGCCGGGAGGGTTCCCCCCCCCCCCCCAAAAAAAAAAAAATTCAGCAACAAGTTCATTTTTAACTCTTGTACTTTGTTGTGTTAACTACTTCAGTTTGTGATGAAAACATTCAAGATGAATTTAACAAGTATTCAAAAGGTGTAACTCTCTGTCTTTTCCTTTATGAATGCATTCATTAATTTTGATTACAAAACATTACGGTGAGACGATGACATGTTAGATGATGATATGTTAGAGGATGACATGGTGCTCTATATAACACGCTTTCTAAACAGCCCCTATGATAATTTATGCCCTACAGCCCCTAAAAATATATATGCCCAAAAAGCGCCTCAAGTCTTTTGGTCTAAAGTCCGAACAACATGTAGTCCAATATTTCGGTCGAAACAGCCCTGCGCAAAACTTTGTGCATAATCTGAAGTTCTTTAGTGGAGAAACTATATTTTTTTCGTGTAGAATATTATTTGATACCTAAGTTATAATGTGTAAAGTTGCATGTGAAAATTGGTGTTAATTAACTTTGTAAATATTTGCTTTTTGACTCCATAAGGAAATGGTTTTATATGCGCTATATTTTATGTGAATCTGGTCAAATGTATTAACTGTAAAAATCCAACAAAAATGAAAACGAATCTGATGCATAAAAAACGTTACAAAAGTGCATTTAAGTTTTAGAAAATAGGAAAGCTCATTCATTTGTTATCAAGAAAGTTTGATTTGTTTCATAATTGTATAATTATATATTTGTATTATTCTCCTTTTTTATTATATGGAGCATATTGAAGTTGATAATGTGTTCACCGCATAATGTAGCGATGTTATTCATACGCCGAAGCTATGGAATACAACTAACCATTGCAACAATATTATTATATTTTTCTTGAATTGATTGCTCTGGCCTCGGGCTGTGCGACTTATATATCTGAGACAATAATGGATGGCAATTAGCCGGATAGTTGATGAATACACTTATATATCATTTGTAATTTATTTTTAAGTAGAATAGTTAATGTATACCTTTAGAACACCTTGACAACCGTATATGACAAAAGTTGAATATTGCGTAAGTACGTTCAGAACACCTTGATTCCCATGCTATGCTTAAGGTTTGTATATTTCATAATGTCTGTCACATAAAGTATTTGTTATTCAAACATAACATGTTTTATGTTTTCATTACTAATTTTAAGCTTTATGCTTATAGGTTGTTATTACTAATCTTTAGACCAGTTTAGTATTAGATCTTTATGCCAAAGAAATGTCCTGATGATCCAAAAGACGACGCATCTTCATATTACGAGGTTGAGTGTTAGCAGAACTATCGACGTTATATGTTTCATATGGTGGATGTTATTAATAAATTAATTAAAACATTATTTTCTTTCAATTTTTTCTCATAACCCTTTTTCAATTGTGGTCTCTATATCCAAGAAAGTGACTTTAGATTTAAAGATTAAAAATACTACTAGGGGATTTGCTCATAGAAAGACTGACCTCATGTGCGTAATATGATATAGTACTGTTTCGATGCATATAATTATTAACGGGTTGATTTGGGCTGTTTTTGTATTTCAAAATGATTATAGAAACTTGCATAAGAGAATCACTGAAAGTCATATAAGTTGTTAAGGAATAGATAATTCATATATATACCCATATATAACTTGAAACATTAGCGACAAAAAAACCGGGTCAAAAGCACTACAAAGTGCTTTTTTAGTGCTTACAACCTCCTAAATTATTATTCAAAATAATGTGAATTCAATATTCGGGTATGAATGTACAGGTTGATATGAACAGTTAGAAAAAAATGAAGGCCATCATAGGAGCGAACGCGAGCTGCCAAGGAGTGACAACAAGCTACCAAGGAGTGGAAAGCTAAAACTGGTGCGAATCATAAAAATTTAAGGTATTATCTGTGGTACATCGATCTCATTTAGTTTTATCAAGAGATGTTTAATTAGTAACCCAACAATAGGAGTGACGTTTAATCAGACATCTTGATTATAAATGAATT
Source organism: Glebionis coronaria (assembly GCA_025667525.1). Lineage (NCBI taxonomy): Eukaryota > Viridiplantae > Streptophyta > Magnoliopsida > Asterales > Asteraceae > Glebionis > Glebionis coronaria. The sequence goes on along the minus strand of CM046878.1, from coordinate 8,128,198 downwards.
TTAAGAATTTTTGTATATAACATATCATTTTATGCTTAATAACTCCCGGGAACCAATAGCTAATGTTTTTGCTATCACATCAACAGTTTGAGTCACTAATGACTAATATGTCTATCAAGTATTTCTTATAACAGGCAGAGGTGAGATTTGATGTGCACGATAAAAAAGGAAGCCACCGGGGAGAGGTTCATCTTGAATTGACCAGGCAAAATGTAACTGAATGCATTTGTGGATCAAGGAACGTGACTCTTGATGACCTCAGTTCACGCTACCACACCTATTGTGGCTCGCGTCTCAATACCTCTCAAGCACTTGAGCTAGATTTTATTATCGCAGAGCACCTATGGAAGCGAAGAATCACCACACAATCAATCATTTAAGCTTTATGTTGATATACATTTGGTGTTTTTTTAATACTGTAGTTTTTAATACATTTACCATTGTATTGTGATAATCAATAATTTGATCATTATGTTTCTATGAATTTATATAATAGTATGGTCTCCAGAATTTAAAAAAAAATATAATTTTGAATATGGTCTCCAGAATTTAAAAAAAATATAATTTTGAATGTCCATGTTCTGTGATTTTAAGGTTTTATTACTCTTTAGTTTTGCTTGATATTAGGCAAGTTTATCACAACGAATTAAATTTTTAGAGCATGAGAAATATTTAAAAAAATGGTGACAACTTGACATCGCAATTCACATGCGTGAAGTAATTAGGTCTTCTTGGGTTCAAACTCTAGGAACAAAATTAATCCCCACTGACTACGGTTCATATGCACTGAACTATCCAAAAAATGTGCTGCTTCAAGGTAATATAATTGATCAATTTTATGTTGTAATGCCTTTTACTAGAAACTAGACAAGTGAAGCCATATTGTGCAACTTAAATAATTGTCGTCTCATATATATATGTCCAAACATGTAAGCAAACTAAGACTTCTACTTTTTTCATAGTATTTGATCATAAAGTTACCAAAATTAATGTTAAAAAATACATTTTAGTGTATATGATATGTTTGCTCTAATGCGCCCAATCACATATTTGCATCATAGTCTCTCAGTAAATAAACTTAAATCACATAATTGGTTTCATTGTTCTTTCTACTCAACATAACAAGTTCTTTTAATATATTTTTACAAATGGTCACAAAATCTCAAACCAACCAACCATCGGATGGATAACCATGCCGAAATATATCATTCAAACATGTTTCTCTAATGTATTTATGTTTTTCTTATCGGTCTTTCTTTCTCAATAGGACATCTAAACCATTTTTACCGATTCGTTTGTGTTATTCGAATTGGATTTTTAGTGTTTTCTGTTTAGAAAATTTCTACAACCATCTATTCTAACAGATAATTAGTTATTTTTGGTGTCAAAACGATCATTTAACGGAGCAACAATATTCGCCGCGAAGATTTTGGTAGACTTTTTTTTGTCAAAGTTGAACCAACTTTTCCCCAATGAGTCTACCAGAGTTTGTGCCACGCAGAACGCAATTTTTTCGTTTAGCGGGTTTTCTGACTTTCTCAGACGGTAAATGTCGCCTAAGAAAAGACCGTCATATGTTTTTCTATATTGTTGTAGTCATGGACGGAACATAGTGAGGGCCGGGAGGGGTCCCCCCCCAAAAAAAAAAAAATTCAGCAACAAGTTCATTTTTAACTCTTATACTTTGTTGTGTTAACTACTTCAGTTTGTGATGAAAACATTCAAGATGAATTTAACAAGTATTCAAAAGGTGTAACTCTCTGTCTTTTCCTTTATGAATGCATTCTTAATTTTGATTACAAAATATTACGGTGAGACGATGACATGTTAGATGATGATATGTTAGAGGATGACCTGATGGTGCTCTATATAACACGCTTTCCAAACAGCCCTTATGATAATTTATGCCCTACAGCCACTAAAAATATATATGCCCAAAAAGCGCCTCAAGTCTTTTGGTCCGAAGTCCGAACAACATGTAGTCCAATATTTCGGTCGAAACAGCCCTGCGCAAAACTTTGTGCATAATCTGAAGTTCTTTAGTGGAGAAACTATATTTTTTCGTGTAGAATATTATTTGATACCTAAGTTATAATGTGTAAAGTTGCATGTGAAAATTGGTGTTAATTAACTTTGTAAATATTTGGTTTTTGACTCCATAAGGAAATGGTTTTATATGCGCTATATTTTATGTGAATCTGGTCAAATGTATTAACTGTAAAAATCCAACAAAAATGAAAACGAATCTGATGCATAAAAAACGTTACAAAAGTGCATTTAAGATTTAGAAAATAGGAAAGCTCATTCATTTGTTATCAAGAAAGTTTGATTTGTTTCATAATTGTATAATTATATATTTGTATTATTCTCCTCTTTTATTATATGGAGCGTATTGAAGTTGATAATGTGTTCACCGCATAATGTAGTGATGTTATTCATACGCCGATGCTATGGAATACAACTAACCATTGCAACAATATTATTATATTTTTCTTGAATTGATTGCTCTGGCCTCGGGCTGTGCGACTTATATATCTGAGACAATAATGGATGGCAATTAGCCGGATAGTTGATGAATACACTTATATATCATTTGTAATTTATTTTTAAGTAGAATAGTTAATGTATACCTTTAGAACACCTTGACAACCATATATGGCAAAAGTTGAATATTGCGTAAGTACTTTCAGAACACCTTGATTCCCATGCTATGCTTAAGGTTTGTATATTTCATAATGTCTGTCACATAAAGTATTTGTTATTCAAACATAACATGTTCTATGTTTTCATTACTAATTTTAAGCTTTATGTTGTTATTACTAATCTTTAGACCAGTTTAGTATTTGATCTTTATGCCAAAGAAATGTCCTGATGATCCAAAAGACGACGCATCTTCATATTACGAGGTTGAGTGTTAGCAGAACTATCGACGTTATATGTTTCATATGGTGGATGTTATTAATAAATTAATTAAAACATTATTTTCTTTCAATTTTTTCTCATAACCCTTTTTCAAATGTGGTCTCTATATCCAGGAAAGTGACTTTAGATTTAAAGATTAAAAATACTACTAGGGGATTTGCTCATAGAAAGACTGACCTCATGTGCGTAATATGATATAGTACTGTTTCGATGCATATAATTATTAACGGGTTGATTTGGGCTGTTTTTGTATTTCAAAATGATTATATAGAAACTTGCATAAGAGAATCACTGAAAGTCATATAAGTTGTTAAGGAATAGATAATTCATATATATACCCATATATAACTTGAAACATTAGCGACAAAAAAACCGGGTCAAAAGCACTACAAAGTGCTTTTTTAGTGCTTACAACCTCCTAAATTATTATTCAAAATAATGTGAATTCAATATTCGGGTATGAATGTACAGGTTGATATGAACAGTTAGAAAAAAATGAAGGCCATCATAGGAGCGAACGCGAGCTGCCAAGGAGTGACAACAAGCTACCAAGGAATGGAAAGCTAAAACTGGTGCGAATCATAAAAATTTAAGGTATTATCTGTGGTACATCGATCTCATTTAATTTTATCAAGAGATGTTAAATTAGTAACCCAACAATAGGAGTGACGTTTAATCAGGCATCTTGATTATAAATGAATTTTAAGAAGTTTTGTATATAACATATCATTTTATGCTTAATAACTCCCGGGAACCAATAGCTAATGTTTTTGCTATGACATCAACAGTTTGAGTCACTAATGACTAATATGTTTATCAAGTATTTCATATAACAGGCAGAGGTGAGATTTGATGTGCACGATAAAAAAGGAAGCCACCGGGGAGAGGTTCATCTTGAATTGACCGGGCAAAATGTAACTGAATGCATTTGTGGATCAAGGAGCGTGACTCTTGATGACCTCAGTTCACGCTACCACACCCATTGTGGCTCGCGTCTCAATACCTCTTAAGCACTTGAGCTAGATTTTATTATCGCAGAGCACCTATGGAAGCGAAGAATCACCACACAATCAATCATTTAAGCTTTATGTTGAAATACATTTGGTGTTTTTTTAATACTGTAGTTTTTAATACATTTACCATTGTATTGTGATAATCAATAATTTGATCATTATGTTTCTATGAATTTATATAATAGTATGGTCTCCAGAATTTAAAAAAAAATATAATTTTGAATGTCCATGTTTTGTGATTTTAAGGTTTTATTACTCTTTAGTTTTGCTTGATATTAGGTAAGTTTATCACAACGAATTAAATTTTTAGAGCATGAGAAATATTTAAAAAAATGGTGACAACTTGACATCGCAATTCACATGCATGAAGTAATTAGGTCTTCTTGGGTTCAAACTCTAGGAACAAAATTAATCCCCACTGACTACGGTTCATATGCACTTAACTATCCAAAAAATGTGCTGCTTCAAGGTAATATAATTGATCAATTTTATGTTGTAATGCCTTTTACTAGAAACTAGACAAGTGAAGTCATATTGTGCAACTTAAATAATTGTCGTCTCATATATATATGTCCAAACATGTAAGCAAACTAAGACTTCTACTTTTTTCATAGTATTTGATCATAAAGTTACCAAAATTAATGTTAAAAAATACGTTTTAGTGTATATGATATGTTTGCTCTAATGCGCCCAATCACATATTTGCATCATAGTCTCTCCGTAAATAAACTTAAATCACATAATTGGTTTCATTGTTCTTTCTACTCAACATAACAAGTTCTTTTAATATATTTTTACAAATGGTCACAAAATCACAAACCAACCAACCATCGGATGGATAACCATGCCGAAATATATCATCAAACATGTTTCTCTAATGTATTTATGTTTTTCTTATCGGTCTTTCTTTCTCGATAGGACATCTAAACCATTTTTACCGATTCGTTTGTGTTATTCGAATTGGATTTTTTGTGTTTTCTGTTTAGAAAATTTCTACAACCATCTATTCTAACAAATAATTAGTTATTTTTGGTGTCAAAACGATCATTTAACGGAGCAGCAATATTCGCCGCCAAGATTTTGGTAGACTTTTTTTTGTCAAAGTTGAACCAACTTTTCCCCAATGAGTCTACCAGAGTTTGTGCCACGCAGAACGCAATTTTGTCGTTTAGCGGGTTTTCTGGCTTTCTCAGACGGTAAATGTCGCCTAAGAAAAGACCGTCACATGTTTTTCTATGTTGTTGTAGTCATGGACGGAACATAGTGAGGGCCGGGAGGGGTCCCCCCCCCCCCCAAAAAAAAAAAAAAAATTTCAGCAACAAGTTCATTTTTAACTCTTATACTTTGTTGTGTTAAGCATTATTACTACAAATGTTAATGAAAAATACAAATTGGCCTCCCTAAAATAAATACGTCATAGTCTCGCCCCTCCAGTAATACTTGTCAAGTTTCGTCCCGGGTTATAGTGTGAAGACATGAATACGCTATCTAGAGGCTTGGCTTCTTAGTTGGACTTTTAGATAGTCGTCAGAAAATCTATTAGACTACGTTTATTCACAACCTCAACCAACCCGATCTCTTATTAAAATATTATTTTCTTACTCTTCCACCTATACAACCAATACATACAATCAATCTCAACTTTTTTATCATTTATTAACAACCCAACCCAACTCAACCTATAATACAGTTATTTTATATTTATTTAACTACTTAAAATTTTATATAAATATATATATATATATATATATATATATATTAAATAAAGATAAAACACTACTACGTATTGTCTTTTGAACAAAATTAAAACACTATTAGGCCCAACAAATCGTAATCAAACTTCTTTGATAAATAAGAAAACCCAAAAAGGATCCACTCAATTAACATATACACTAACATGAATCCCTAATTTCTAGACATTCATCGTCATCCACTCAAAACATATCTATCCTCCGCCTCCTTTTTCTTTAATCCACAGCTATCATATATCTTCATTTTTAGCCACAAAATAAACAGCCACTTACTCTTCCAGAGTCTAGTTCTCTCCATCTTCTTCAAGAATCAGCAGTACTTCCTTTTTCTTATTTTTGTTTCTTTCTTGAAGGCATGCAGTTAGGCACCCATAAACTGTGAACAAATTCTATTTTAATATGAATAATGCTTTGGAGTTATTGATAATTGGATGACCATTCTAAACGCGACATGTGCCAAGATTAGACAGTGCATTTGAAGATCACTAAGCGAACGGGGTCGTGACCGGTTGCTTCTTTCATTCATGTAATTTGAATATAATATTGAGCGTCTTCAATGCGAGATGTGCGTGGAGTTTCGCCTAAACAGTTAAGTGAAATAGTGGCGTTTGTTGTTTTCGAGTCCCCCCTGCCTTCGGCTCCTAAAGGTACCTGAGTTCTCCATAGGCGTCTAAAGGCGGAGTGGAGTGAAGGCATTCAAAAAACACAGTAGAATCATGCAACGCACGCTGCTGGTGTGCTTATTTTTTGTCCTTTAGTAGTCCAACCGGTTGGAGCAAATCGTTGATAAAGGTAGTCTTAAGGGCAAACAGAGGCAAAGCTAGTGTGGTTCTCAAAAGATTCACATAAACTACATAGATTTTCCCTACAATATAAATCTGTCAAAAATTGCTGATCTTTAGAAGATGCACCTTGATTAAAAGAGGATTATATCATAAATCTTTAATCTTGTTAAGTAGGATTATAGAAAAATGACCGAAAGAAAGAAACCATTAAAAATACAGAGCTCACAAACACAACGAAGGTAAGCATTTGACCTCAAAGGGCGACATAATTACCACTTAAGAGTAAGATGGACAAAAAAAACAACACGCTACCCAATTCCGCCAGAGTATGATGGACAAAACCATTCTCGATTCTTATATATCACATACACAACACAGTTTAAACGAATGGCCACCATACAAGTACATAAGGCTTGCAACAAAGAGAGCAACGGAGACTCGATAGTATTTTGCCAAATCTATAGAATTAAAATAAGATCCCTAATAGAAGGATACTCAAACTAACTAATTAAGCAACTGTCATCTGCAAAAGATCAAAAGTAAGATATAAATTTTGGGGTAGCCTATATCATATTCTTCAACATAGTCTAAATTTGTGCAGCTTATATAAATTTACAGAAGCGTTACACTAGTGGTTTCCAATCTCGATACTTGTAACTTGTAAGTAAAAAATAAAACTAAGATCAATGTCAAAACAAAGACTCCATACTAATTATAGTTTAAGAAATCGTCATAAACATTTCTAAGTATAAAAACATTGACACTATTTGTGATAACCTGTCACTCGTATTTACTGATTACCCCCTATAATATGAGGAGATACAAGGCTTTGCACGAATACGGAGGCACCAACATATCTAAGTGAGTTGGTTTCCCAAATACATTGTCCAAAGGACTTCTCACTTTGACATGTATTGTTGGCACTCTCTACTTCAGACAAGGAGTGTATGACATGAGACGTAGCCTCACAGTTATCAGCTGGCAGCATCTCCCACGACTGCTTAACATTGTAGTTGTTCATTACCCATACTTTAGCAGGGATGGTTTCATTATTGCCGGAAAATAGATTTCTCAATAGTTTCTTAGTAGTAAATATGCATAAACATTCGTTCATAATCCCTAGTTTAGGCTCCCAAGCTGATTGATAACTTGAGTCATCAGGTTGAGGGATTTCTTTAAACTCTTCTTTAGACAAATCGAATGCAACAATCACAATCTTTTCATTATGGTCTCGCATAAACCAGTGAAGAGCGCCATTACATAAAACACCAACTTTACTACGAAACTTATACCCAACATTAATAACTTTCCAAACACTTGATTTTAACGATAACACTTGAAAACATGTGTAATCACCTAGAACAACCTTGTAGTCGTCGGTTATGAAATCATAACCAAAACCCGCACATAATAGGTTGATAGTCTGAACAATTGGCAACCTTAGGCGTTGTTGTCTTACCTGTCTAATGGAGGGGTTGAATACAAGAATTTGTTTAGCATCCATAGTAAGTAAGCATACGAGGCCATTTGAAGAACCTAGGATAAGACATCTAACATCCGGCGGATAAGTTTGGTAAAAAAATGGGGTACCTGTGGGTAACCAAGACATAATAATTCTTCTTGTTTTATCATTCTTGCGATCTTTGTTACGACTATGCATGAGATTGGTCTTAATAAAAAGTGGGTCACAGATTAAAGATCGCCACGACTTACAAACTGCCTTGCATCGAAGGAGATCTTCAACATCCGATCTTGCTAGTATTTGCTCCTGGATGTCACCATGGAGACCCACTTCCTCTGCCATTGAAACGAACCCTAATTTCGTTACCAGAAAAACAAACCTAGTTTTGTAACAAAAAGAGAGAGTACAAGTAAAAACTGATGTTGTTTTTGATATGGGCTAAACCCGTATCAAATTTGATAGATACACTTTTTTGTCTTAAATCAGAGACTTTGTCTTACTTGAAATTAAGTTTAGGTTTATACACTTTTTTAACTTTCGTCCCAAAAACTCGAAAAGGCCCGTCCTGTACTCGACACTTTGTAACATGCTCGTCCTTTCATCTTCAAGAACTTACACTTGCTTGATCTTCCGAGCCCGAGCTCGCCAAAGCTCGAGGTCAGCTTGTTTAAGTTTTTTCAAGGCTCAAGAGCTCGGATCGTTTTGAGCCTTATTATTTAGGCTTGAGCTCGGTCGGGTATCTTAGACAGGCTCGAGCTCGAGCTCGGATCGTTTATACGATTTGGCAATGTAAAAATAAAACTTGACTCGAGCTCGGCTCGTAATATATTTAAATTAGGCTCATTAATAAGCTTATATATAAAACATTGCGCTTGTTTAAGCTCGCGAGCCCAACAAGCTTTGTACATAAAGCTTCACTCCAAAATAATTGTCTACTATTTCATTTCACAATGTCCCAAAATAATTGTTATTTTCAAAAATTGATCGATAATTTGGTCCGACTTTACCATATTAACCAATGACGTTATTATTACAAACAATAAAAAAAATAATTAGTTAAAAGTTAAATTATCATTTTAGAAAAAATATGAAAGAGAATGTCATAATATTAATTTTTTTGTAAAATTTTTTGACAATAATTTCATGACAGAGATATTGAATATTAAATTTGACAATCAGTATAACCCAAGAGTTCAATAACAAGAAGGAATGTTCAGCGTGAATTTTAAAAATTCTTAGACTACGTTTATCGGTAAGATTGCCGACCGGTCGTTGATTAAATAACTAATATAGTCAGGGACGAAGCCAGGACGAAATATAACTGGGTGCACAAATTTTTTGAACCGTAATATAACTGGATGTAAAAAATGAATTAAAACGAATGGTAGAAATACGTTCCGATTGACGGGGTGCATTTAAGATGAATTTAAAAAAAAAAATCGATGTTTTTTTCACAAATTAACATTACACAGAAGAATTCCATAGGTGTCACGGGCATCCGCGGGAACCCCCTAGCTCCGTCCCTGAATATATATAGTACAAAAAGAACCTAAGATAAAAAAAAAATGAACCGACCAGTTCGTATAATGATCACAAGATTGCTGATCCAATCTGCCACGTGTCCTTTAAACATTTGTGCACTATTTCTTTTGTCTATTTTTATTTTGTTTATTTGTTTCTTTTCTTTGTGGTAATATGAATGCATGCATACATAAATTGAAACTCAAATATGCTTGTATATTTTCTTTGTTATATGCATAGCTTTTCTCTCTTACTATGCCATATCATTTTTAACTACAGTAATTAATTGGAAGCTAATTTGAAGATGAGTTAATCACATTTAAAGAAAGAAAAAACATAATTTTTACGTAGAGTAATACTTTACTTTAATTTAGGTTTCATAGCTTTCAAGAACTGAAAGAAATATTTTATATTAATATAGTTGATTTAAAAAAATAAATTTATAAAGTAAATACATTATTTAATAAATAATTTTTTTATAATGTTTTAATCAAACAATTATTTTATAAAATATGTTTATAAAGTAAATATTTTGATAATTTTATGTAATATTTTATATAATATTTTAATTGTAAAACTATTTTGATAATTTTATGATATTTTAATTTAATTTTTATTACGTAGTGTTTATAAAATTCTGTGAGCTAATTTTTCATATGTTAATTGGTTATTGGTTAAATTTGTGTTTAAATGATTAAATTAGATATATACAAAATAGTATTATATGTTAGGTTGGGTTGAGTTGTGTTGTTGATGAATGGTAAAAAATTGAGATGAGTTGTATGTAAAAGTTGGGTAAATAGAGGAGTTAGAAAATAATATTTTAATTATAAGTTGGGTTGGATAGGGTTGTGAATAAACGTAATCTTACAATTAACAAGTAAAGATCCCAAATCAATCTTTCAAAAACTTCATGTTCTCCAAGTTTCAGATTTGGTGTTGTTGTATAACCTAAATGGAGGAATTATTTGTCTAGAGACTTTGAATATGGATTACGATTTTATTTAGGTGCCCACATGACTTGTTCTATGAGCATACATTTAATGGGATACCCGACCTGACCCGGACCACCAGGCATCGACCCGCAACCCAGGCCATTTACCCGACACATAACCGGGTACCTCGACCGGCAAACCGACCTATTTACCCAGCCCATGTCAATTTTATAAGGCCCATGTAGATATAAAAAAATAACACCCTCCCTAACCCGGCCCACGGCTCTAAACAAGTATCTTTGAAAGATGGGGGCGTGTAGACAGGGATGGAACTAGGGGTTTCTGCGGGTGGTGGGGAACCCTATTGATTTTCTCGATAAAGTGTTAAACTTTAAAAAACCCTTTGAACTTTATTTAATATATGTTAAATGCCCCCGATTTCAAAACATGTTTCTAATAGTATCGTTCAATATTTTCTAGTTCAGTCGATGATATTTAGTCAAGGTCGGTTCTACCCTGCGTGATCATGAAACTTAAAATTTGGGCTATTCTCAATCCGCAACACACAACTACACAAGACATAATGTCTGGAGTACTCATATGAGCTACTATTAACTCCATAGTCCATACCTATAATCTTCCGTATAACTACTTTTAGTACGAGTACACGCACTACAACGTTACAACCTTTTCCTTGCGAAAATCCGGGATTTTTCCCTGGCGACATGTCGACGGGTACTTTGGCGGGTAAAATCCCGCCAACGTTTTCACTAAATCATTTAAGGTTTTGTCATTTTATGAGATTATCCCTAGCAACATGTCGTTGGAGAAAAGTTAGTCAAGTTATTAGACAACAAGGTTAACTTTAATCATATGTAATTGTTATGGACTAACTATCCCAACGACATGTCGCCACGGAAATCGTAGTGGGGAAATTTCCCTCTAGTTCTTTTGTTAGACTACTTTGGTCAAAGCTAGGCGAAGTTTCCCCAAGGACATATCGATAGGGAAATTGTGACGGGGAAATTTCCCGCTAGTTCTTTTGGTAGACAATTTTAGTCAAAGATGGACAAAGTCTTCCCAGCGACATGTCGATGAAGATACTCTGATACAGCTTTAAGCAAAAATTCTTCCCGACCTTTTACCATGTCGCAGAGGATAACAGGCTTTCTCCAGCGATATTTTGTCGCCCAGAAAACCTCGCCACCTATTCATTCATTTCTTATAGTGACGTTCCAATTAATTCAGAAACTTTACCGTCCATGATGATTTTTATATGCTTAATTATATATATCACATACACAAAGCATTCAAATAAAGCTTTCAAACTTTACCGTCCACGACAGATGGCGAAAGATCTTCTCAGCGCCACCCTCGGATGAAATGTTGTTACCCTTGGATTTAAACCGACAATTCTCCGGCTAGTACAACGAGTGTATGACCTGATATGTAGGCTTGTGAGAATGTGACAACATTTAAGAGTGCTTAACATTGTAGTGGTTCATTATCCATATGTTTTCATCTGGACCAACTCCATAATTATATATGGATAAACATTCGTTCATAGCGCCTAGCCGGCGATAGGGTTTCCATTCATAACGTGGATCATCGGGTTGGGGATTTCTTTAAATTCTTCTCGAGACAGATCAAACAAAACAATAGAAACCTCCCTGTTATCATCTTCCGCACAAACCAGTGAAGAGAGCCGTTATACAAAACACCAACATTACTAATAAACTTATAATTATTGTCAAAATACACACCTTTCCAAACATTCAATCTCAAAGAGAAGACATGAAAACAAGTCTCATCGGCAAGTATTACCTTGTAATCATTAGTGACAGGATCATAAGCAAAACCGGAACATAAACGGGAGATTTCAGGAACGGTGATTGGAAAGTCCCCTGGGAGCTGTCTCTGATGGAAAGGTTTATGACAAGAATATGTTTAGCATCAGGAGTAATTAAGCAAACTAATCCATCACAAGAACCTAGAATGAAACAATTAACACAGCTACCCGTGTGTTGCATCGGGGATACACCATAGGGTAACCAAACCATAACAATCCTTCTAGTTTGATTATTCATAAGATCTATGTCGTAACTTTGTGCAAGATGATTCTTAATAAAAAGTGGATGAGAGATTAAAGATAGCCACGACTTAAAACTGCCTTGCATCGAATGAGATCTTCAACATCCGATCTTGCAAGTATTTGCTCCACGATATCTCTCCATGGAGATACACTTCCTCCACCATTGAAACAAACCCTACTTTAGTAAAAAGAAAAAATTAGATATACTTCCTCCATCATTCTCAACATCATCTGCAATGATCATTAACATCATCATAATAGATCGTCATCATATAACTAATTATCATCTACTAGATTTCATATTTCGTCATCTTATTCATCGATGATCATCATTCTCACTATCATTCATATTTCGTCATCCTAACGATCAATATCATGTATCATTAGAATTATATTTCGGTATCTTCATCATTATAATTCCCGAATCATCGGTTTAAGCATCATCATAATGGATCATGAACACCGTCTTTAATAGTAATGATCATATGCATCAAGACACTATCATTGTCACCCTCGTTTTGAAAAGGAAAAAAACATGCATTAAAACAAGGGCAAATAACATAAAAAGGTACTCATGTTATGTTAAAATTCAATTAAAGGTACTCAACTTTTTTTTTCTCAATTTAAGGTACCGGTCTTTTTTCTTGTAGCAATGTTGGGACAATAACAAATTTAAAGGTTATATATTAACGACCGTTTACTTTATTATTGCATCGTTAGTCCTTTCTTTTAACGACACTTTATAATAACCTCTATTAGTTTTTTTACAGTTTTAGACCTTTTTCTATCTTTTTCGTTTGATTTTTACCGTCTTCACTCGGTTTTTAATCGTCTTAGTCCGTTTTTTTCGTTTGATTAAAAACAAATGAAAACGGTAAAAATTAGACGAAAAAGGTGAAAAACGGTGTAAAACTGTAAAAAAACAAATTTTAAGTTTATTATAAAATGTTATTAATGTAAAGGACTAACGATGCAATAATAAAGTAAACGGTCGTTAATATATAACCTTTAAGTTTGTTATTATCCCAACATTGCAACAAGAAAAAAGATTGGTACTTAAATTGAGAAAAAAAAAAGTTGAGTACCTTTAATTGAATTTTAACATAAGATGAATACCTTTTTATGCTATTTGCCCTTAAAAAAAAGAAATGTGAAACTATAACAAAAAAATTAAAGGGAAGAACAATAATCCATTGAATCATCATCACTGAAACTCTTTAAAATAAAAAAATTAGGCAAAGAAATCAAGGTTGGATACATATAAAGTGACTCAATTATTCCTTGGCCTCAATTATATCACTTGCACCACCTATGTTTTTATCCAGCCATTCCGTGGTGTCGTCGATTGTATGTTCCATGTTCTCCAGCACCTTATTAGGCGATATATCGTTTCCTATTTTCTTCATCTTCTTCTTCATTACATTTAAGCAATCCTCGAGCTCATTATATGCATCTATTTTCCTCTTGTACTTTTGATCCTCATCTTTGTATTTCTCAGCATCTTTCACCATTTTCTCAATCTCTGTCTTCGCCCTCGACAATATGCCAGTGTGGATGGTAACAGTGAGTTCTTGGTTGTAATCAGGGGATACTACCTTAGATGTAACTGTGAGGATGCCATTCGCATCAATTTCGAAGATACTTGTAAGGTTTATGCAGCCCTTGGAAGCAGGTGGAATTTTCGACAATGTAACCTCTCCTAATATATAGTTGTTAGTAGATCTAGTCCGCTCACCTTCGCAGATCTTGATCTTCATACTAGATTGATTATCATACTTTGTACAAAGAGTCATCGCCTTCTTTATTGGTATAAGAGTGTTCCGAGGAACAACAACACACATTAATTCACCATATATCTCCAAACCAAGTGATAAGGGAGTAACAACATCCTTTGGCACCAATTCCTTTGAAATAGTTGTACTTTGATGACATAACATTGCAGCCATAACAGCTGCCCCATATGCAACAACTTCGGTAGGATTAATGCTCTTGCATAGCTCCTTCCCACCAAAAAAATCCTGTAGCATGCACCTCACCTTTGGGATCATAGTTGATCCTCCAACAAGAATCACATCATCTACACTATTTCTGCCCATTTTTGCATCCATTAAACAAGTCTCAAGTTTCCTGATACACTTTTTAAAATAGTCCATATTAAGGTCCTCAAACTTGGCCCGACTAAGATACATTTCGAAATCAATACCATCATGCAACGAATGTACATAGATTGAGGTTGTAGTAGCTCGTGAAAGATCTCGTTTTGCCCTCTCACATGCATCCTTTAACCTCACCAATGCTCTTTTGTTTCCAGTTATATCTTTATTCCACCTATTGGTAAGATTCTGAACACAACAATTCACCAAATTATTATCAAAATATTCACCTCCCAAATGAATGTCACCAGCAAAGGACTTAACTTCCAACTTACCACCATTGGAAATGGTTACAAGAGAGACATCAAAAGTTCGACCTCCAAGATCAAAAACAATCACATTCCTTTTTTCCATAATACCTGACCGATTCTCCATACCATAAGCAATTGCAGCTGCTGTTGGCTCATTGACCATACGCATGACATTTAGGCCCGCATTGATTGCTGCATTCTTTGTTGCTTGGCGTTGGCAATCATTGAAATAAGCTGGTACTGTGATGACAGCGTTTTTCACAGTTTGACCAGTAAATGCTTCTGCAGATTCTTTCATCTTGGTGATAACCATTGATAAAATTTCTTCTGCATAATACTGTTTCTTACGTCCCTTGTATGTAACCACTATTTTTGGTGTGTCGTTAGCTCCCTTTATGACCTTATAAGGCAATAATTTAATATTTTCTTGTACTTTTGCATCACTGAATCTCCTCCCAATCAGCTGTCTTAAATCTAAAATTGCAAAAGTAAGTCAGATGAAGGACTATATATGTATCTGTCAAAGACACAAACAATTAACTGATGAAAATCATAAACCAACCGAATATAGTATTAGCAGGGTTCAATTCCCTTTGATTCTTGGCACCTTCACCAATCAAACATCCAGCATCATCGAAAGAAACATATGACGGGGTTCTTCGGTTATCTAAAAAGGATATGATCTCAATTCGATTTTTTTGCCAAATTGCTGCGCACAAGTTTGTGTTTCCCAGGTCAATTCCGATAGCTGGTCCTCCAACTTCCATACTCTTCCTTTGTTGACAGATTTTGTTAATGTACACTGTTTTATAAAGTAAACAGTTTTTCGGACGCATAAATGTGTAAACGATGTGTATGTATAAGCAAGGAATTGCTAAACCTCTTAAGCAAACGTTGTCGAAGATTATTATGTTTTCTCGAATGCATGTATGTTTATAAATGCGAACACTTAACTATTTTTTTCATATTAGTCCTAATCTGCAACCTTAATTAGGGTTCACTTAAAGCATACAAAAACATAATCAAATAAATCATTAAATTGGGCATTATATAACTACTTGATAATCGTAACAATTACCTCAAATCACGAAAAAAATACCTGTGACTGCTTCCGCTTACGTTTAGTTTCTGTATAGCTAGGGTTTTGTGACTGGATCTTTTTCTTAGAACACACATTCTGTCCGGGCCCGCTTGGATGGGTTAATTAGGCGGGCCAACAAACATTCTGTCCGGGCCCGCCTGGATGGGTTAGCCGGGCCAAACCGAAAAGTAAACCGAATCAAAATCGAACCAAGAATTTTAAATGGTGTATGGTTTGGTTTGAAACCGAACCAAAGTATTTAATTGGTGTTTGGTTTGGTTATGGTTTGACAAAAATAAAACCAAACCAAACCGAAAAAACCCAATAACTCTATACACATTAAATTAACTATATATACATATATTATTATCCTAAGTAGTTATCTTTTAAACTAATCATTCACCGGACTAAAAATTGATGTATATCCCACCAACTTAACCACAATTTTCCTACTTGATTCATATAAATTCCGATGTATGGAGTGAGTTTGAAATTGCACTTGTGTTTCGATGCGTGGAGATGAATTATTCAAGTTAATGATAATTTTAAACACTTTTTCAAAGAAAATTTTACCTTATTTCGTTTCTATTTATTTATATAAAGTTCTCACCCTTTAGGTTTCTTTAAAAAATATGTCAATTTAATTAAGAGTTTATAATTTGTTATTTTTACTTGAAAAAATAGGTTTTTGTTTGTGACTTCTAAATTATATATTGGAGTTTACTTGAATTTGGTTTTCTTGGTTTAAACCGACACCAAGCCGAAATCTAATTTGGTTTATGGTTTGGTTTTATCAGTAGTATAATTTTGGTTTGGTTTGATTTTGGTTTTAACTTTAAAAAATTTCAAACCTATTAACCCAAATCATACAACCCACAAACCCGAAAACCGAACCGATGAACACCCGTACTTCTATGAGTTACCTCGGTTTGCATTCGGAAGCAGTGGACAACCTAAGCTGTAACTCGTACTTTGTACGGTGAATTAGGGTTTTTTCTTTATACATGTTCATCTAATATAACAGCCTAATCATAGTTGTGCATATTAAACAGTTACACCATGGATATAGCATCTTTAAACTTCATACTCGACATCTTCTCAAGAATACCCGTGAAATATTTGGCCCGTTTCGAAAGTATGGTGCAAGCTAGATCGATGATCCTTACCGGCCTTGTGATCATTCATGCTGAACGACATGTAGAAGAACCAACACACATCCTATACTAATATACTATTATCAACACATTTATTGTGAGAAGACAACCCGCAGCATGTGTTTCCATGTCACCGAATCTAAATAAACTAGAGCAAGCTATAATTATGTGGCAAAAGAGGGCTTGGAGTTTTTGCGCTGGAAGGCGCTCTTTGAAACTTCTATAGTCAGAATTAAATTCCGAGGTTCTTGCCATGTGATAACCTAGATCATTTGTTGTGATCCATCCTCAAAGGAAAGAATGTTATGAGCTTCCACCTTTTCAGCTATATTTCCCACTGGGTTTTGAGAAGGACATGCTCAAAGAATCATGTGGGCTTTGGTTTTGGTGCTTCCACCAACACTTTGAAGATGTGTGTGTGATGAAGAATTACACGATGGGTATTCCGTAGAAATACACAGTAATTTGGACCCGAACTCGTTGCCATATTGTGTGTAATGTTCATATATATGTTGATGGTTCAGTAATGTTCTTACCATGATGATTACTTTTGATAAGAAGAATGTATAGATATATAGTTTCTGATCTTACAGAATATGGGTGGATTTGGTTTAGGGGTCATGGTCAAAACGGGTCAATTTTTGCAAGAGTTCAAACGGGTTGCCGCGGGCTAACTAGCTTGACTTGCAGTTGTTTCATTTTAAGGAATAACTAAGGTCGTAAATACGGTTACATAAGCTAAACTATTACAATAATCATCTCAACTTAAGAAACAACACGATGAAGGGGTTGAAAGAAATAAAAAAACACTTAGACAAATTCAGACCCATTAAATCCTTTCAACACATTATTTTATTTATCTGACTCTCATGCGACATCAATCATAACTATATCGACCAACTTGGTTTCATATTATTTGCATCAAGGTATATAACCTGCTGTTGATTCAACTCAGCAAGTGATGCAGCTAGCTCTCACGGTGTTGGATTGCTGCATATTTATTAAAAACGGGTCAATTTTGTAGAACTAAGATGGCACAACTCCTTCTCAACTTACTGATATGAAAGTAAAGTCACTACTTTTATATATGAAAGTGAAAGTTACAGAGAAGTTCAAACGGGTTGGGGTCGGCCTAACTTGACTAGCAATTGTTATATATTAACGAATAAGTAATGATGTAAATACGATTGCATTACACCTCTATTTACAGTGCTAATAAATTAGGATCTTATATCACAAAGTGAAATGAGTTTAGTTAGAATTTGGACAAATTTACTATTCGATTTTAACAAAAAACAAGAATCAAGATGATTCAACCAACCTCCCCTTATTATTTTTTATTAACTGCGTTATGCAATCACTTCAAATGTGATTCCTAGCTTTTTGATCAACATACAATACAAGAAGAAAGAAAGAAATACAACCAGATGTGTTACAAAGATCTTACAAACAAGATCAATGAACACATAAACCGTCTGAACAAATCAACAAAGATCGTATCAACAATGGCGATAATAACAATGTGAGAGAGAGAAATAACAAGAACAGAATAACCCTAATAAGCTAGATAAGATGTATATATAGCCAATAGAGTCAACAGCGACTTCACTTTCCCAACTTGTCACCATTAGTCCCTGCACTTCCATAAATAGCAAACGTGGCACAAAGTAAAAAATATATAAAGTAAAACTTACCTTACTTACCCTTGAAGATATAATACTTTGGCAAACTCAGCTTATACTTTTAATACCCCCTCTTAAGTTGAGTTTTGGTATAAGTCAATAAGCTTCAGTTTCTCACAAAACCACTTATGATCTTTGATTGATAATCCCTTAGTGAATAAGTCAGCTATATTATCTTCAGACTTGATTTTACAAGTTTTAACCAATCCTGCTGAAACTTTTTCTCTAAGGAAGTATAAATCTATTTCAAAGTGTTTTGTTCTCTCATGGAACACAGGATTAGCTGCAATTTGAATTGCAGAACTACTATCACAGCTGATAGGCACAGGTAGAGTAATATCAACCTTAAGATCTTTCATGATCTTAAGGATCCACATAATTTCACAAGTAACACTGTTCATAGCTCTATATTCAGCCTCAGCTAAAGATTTAGCTATCACAGATTGCTTCTTGCTTTTCCATGAAACAAGATTTTCACCTAGGTAAACAGTATATCCAGTAACAGATTTTCTTGTAATCTTACACTTAGCCCAATCTGAATCAACAAAAGCATTAAGATTCAGACAGTTATGCTTCTTAAAAGATATACCAGTTCCAGGTGAATTTTTAAGATACCTAAGCACATGAAAAGCAAGTTTGAGATGTGATTTATAAGGAGCATGCATAAACTGACTTAGACAATGTACTGCATAAGCAATATCAGGTCTAGTCAAAGTAAGATAAATCAACTTGCCAACAATTTTCTGATAACAAGTTTTATTATCAAGCATAACATCCTTTTCACTATCAACAACAACTTTCTTTTTCTTAGAAGGATCAGGAATAGGAGATTTAGCTGGCTTACAAGCTAGCATACCATATTCAGAGAGCAATTCAAGACAATATTTCCTTTGATTAAGGCATAAACCAGAGTCAGTATCAAGAACTTCAATGCCTAAAAAATATTTGAGTTTTCCAAGATCTTTTATTTTGAATTTAGAACTCAAATACTTTTTAAAGTCATTAATCATTTTATCATTATTTCCAGTTATAATGATATCATCCACATAGACTAACAAAGCTACAAAAGCATCATTCTCAGTCTTAGTAAACAATGAAACATCACTTTTACTTTGACTAAATCCATTATCAGTTAAAACACTAGTGAGCTTTTCACTCCATTTTCTAGGTGCCTGTTTTAACCCATATAAAGATTTAGTCAGCTTACACACCTTATTAGTATCTGAACCATATCCTTTGATAGGTGTGTAAACACCCATCCTTTTACCACTTATTTCTGAGTAAAACAAGACCAAAACACGTATTTAATATCATTTGTTTGGAATTATGCGTGGTTTTTGTGTTTATTGTGTTTTCAGAGCCAACTGGATGGATAATGGAGAAAACATGGGATTGCACAGGATTTATCAAAGAAAAAGACTCAAGATAAAGTCTATTGTCCAAGAGATGCAAAAGATTTGAAGTCACTGGACCTATTTGACGATTTATCGAAGAAAATGACCAAAGATGGAAGATTTACATAAGTCGAAGAAACTCAAGTCTATTAAACGAAGAAATTTAAAGACGAGTTAAAAATTAATCGACGACAAATCCCGAATCAGAATCGAAAACGTCGACTTTTCTGAAAAGACGAGAAGACAAGAAGAACGGGAGAAATCCCACTCACCAACCAAAAGACAAGGCTATATAAAGCCCTCCCCTCACACACTTAGGGCGAGTTTTTTTTAGTTTTTCTCTCCTCCACCTTTTTCTCTTTTGTTGTCCCAAATATATGATTGTTATCATCACACGAATTTAAAGAAAGAAAGGTAGAAATGAGATGAATTGTAGAGAGAGAAAGTAGAGAGAGAAAAGAGAGAGAAGTGTGTGAACTTGGTGAGATTAGATTAAGAAAAGTGAGAAATACAAATGACCATCCACCCTCCTAACATGCTAGGAGGGTAGTATATATAGTCCACCCACATGCGGGCTTTAATGGACTATATATTGGGCCGGGCTTGTCTTTTGGACTTTAATTAGTTTAAATCCAAGCCCGTGAACCACGACTAAATAACTACTTATTACAACGTTCTAATAAATATTACAATAGAAACCTATGACCGAACATTCTTGTTTGACTCAATATTTTGAGGCTAACAATCTCCCCCAATGTGAGGTCATTCCTCTTTGATATTTGGATTCCAATGGAGATTTATGAATTTTGTCATAAATGAGTCTTGAACGTGTAACAGTAGGTAGTTTTGTTCCTTCATGCTGTGATCTTTGAGCCTTTGTCGTTGTCTTTCGACTTTGTCTTTAAGTCTTGAGATCTTCAAATCATCCTTGACTTGTCATTGCCATGTTGCGATCTTGTGTCTTTATCCACATGCTCACACTATCAATTGTTGGATAAGTCTTTGGGCATGAATATGTGGTTGTGAATCTTTGACTTTGCTGAGTACACCGTGACACCACCTTCTCGAGACAAAACATAGACACGGACTGAATGGCTTTGACATTCGTCCTAAATCGGTAGCGTTTTACCTCCGGTCGGTGAAGGACCGTTATACGATATTAAATATCGTACCTGTGATCAGGTAGATTTAATTAAGAATCTCCTTGACAGGGTTTCGCGGCTGTACTAGCCGTTCTCTTTACTCGACCGTCTCAAAGCAAGACTGCGAACATAAAGAGTGAATCAATTGGATAAATATCCACTTGATTAAAGTCGTCAATTCAAATTCCTGGAACAAGTTTGATTCATTAAGAATCTTACCATTGTTGCTTTCCAGTTGACACAAGTTTGATTCATAAGAATCTCACAAGTTACCTACCGTAGCGCTGTTTGATGTTGACGCTAGAAGGATTTCCATTCGTCACTGTGAATATTAATAAATATCACTCTGAATGTTCTGGCAAGACCATAAAGATATTGCGTAGAAACCTGAAACGAGTTTGAATCAATTCAGAATCAAACCACTGTTGCTTTTCAGTTTTACATATGTTCAATTCATAAAGAATCTTGCATATGACCTACCGCAGTGCTGTTTGATGTTAACACCGGAAGGATTTCCACTCATCATTGTGAATACTAAGTAGTATCACTCTGAGTGTTCTAGCAATATCGCAAGGATATAGCGTAGGACTCTGTTGATCTTCATCCGTGTGTCCTAACGAGATTTGATTGATCTCTTGGCTCTAGACTCTATTTGTGCACTTTTAGTAGTCGGAGGCTGGAGCAGATGCCACCTATTCAATATCAACTATCTCGGAGTGAGAAAGTCAATAGAAGTCGTGTTGATCTCCGTGACAATAAAACAAACTTCTTTTGAGAGAAGCCTGAGTAGCTAGGAAAGGGTTGTGCTTCACATCACTGGGTCCATGATGAGTTTGTCTTCATGATGAGTTGACCCGGTTTCTGCCTAAGTTGTATGGAGGGCTTCTTTCTTTACACCCTTTATCCTTACATTTCTTTTTCATTCTTCAACCCCTTCAATGCTTACCAAGACATCATTACTAGCACCTTGTTGTGATTGTTCCAGTGCTAGCATCAGTACTTAGTCGGCATTCAGCTACGTTCACATTCTACTCCATCTTTCCTAAGGACTTCTAATAATCTATTGGATTGTCCCTGGGAAGATCCCTCCGGTTCTGGTTGGATCATAGGACTTAAACCTAACCACCCTTTTGACACCAATAACGTCGTGAATTAAAGATGTTGTGGGTATTTGATCGTAACCATGAAAACCACTTTAAATTCTAACAAAGTGTTTGAAAAACATTTAACACCTTGCTAGTTTTGTCGTTTCAGAAATGCTCCCCCTTCACATGTGCATCGATAATCGAAAGTGTTTCGCCCATGTAGGTAAGAGTTAAAGTGCTTGAGTCTTATATTAGATCACATTTTAATCACATTTTCTCCCCCTATCTCTAATATATAAAATCTTTTGATATTAGAGATACCAAATTTGATTAAAATATATTTTGAAAAATAGTCTTGAAATCTCCGGGAGAAAGATGTGTTAATCTTTTGCATGAAGTTAAAATGCTCCCCCTCAAAAATTGATCCAATTGATTTGTCATTGTGAGGATATGATCCACATTTCGCTTTTTGAGGATGGGAGTTGTTGAACACACAATTTTTGAAAGATTTTGAATAATCATTGAGAAATTCTTGAAAAAATTGTGTTCAACGCTTTTTTGAAAAATCCTATTTCTTTTTGTCGAAGAGGTTTTTCTAAAGCATAAACTTGAGTTCATAGACTTTGAATGTCTTGACGAATCCACTCAAGTGTAAGAAGATTTAACTTCTTTTGCTAAGGGTAAGAGCACGATATCATACACTCCCCCGTGAATATAGTTCCGGGTTGCAATCTGAAAGTAATTACAAGCCATTGTGTTGAGCTCAAAACGTTGAATGTTTTGTGACAAGCTCAACCCGTGATAGATTGCTCTACCCGTTGTTTGGAAATATTTGTCCAAAATAGACAATTTCCTTTATTAAAAGAAGAAATGACATGTTTTGAAAAATATTTACAACTTTCATTCGAGCTTTATGTACACACCCGTGTCGTTATTGAGCGACATTTCTAGGCACGTCCATATTATCGATACTGAAAGACATGTCGAGAAGAATATTTTTGGATTTTGAAAGATTTTTTAATTCTGTGTTTTGCTTTTATGTGTTTTATATTTTTGTATTTTGCTTTTTCAAAGATATTTACAAGTTGATGTTTGATAGATAAATCAAGCAGGAACCTTTGCCAGAATCTCCAGGTCTGCTGGAGTCAAACATCTCATACCAATTTGCCTAACGAGGTACTTAAACCTATCTTTCGACAGAGCTTTCGTAAACAAGTCGGCTAATTGGTAATCCGTTCCAACAAAGTATAATTCAACGATACCTCTTTCAACTTGTTCCTTTATGAAGTGATATCGGACATCAATGTGCTTCGTGCGGGAATGCTGTACTGGATTGCAGGAGATGGCTATGGCCGACTTTGAGTCACAGTACATAGGTACTTTATCAAAGTGGAAGCCATAATCCGTGAGTTGTGTTCTCATCCATAGAACTTGGGCACAACACGCAGATAGAGACACATACTCCGCTTCGGCTGATGAAAGTGACGTGCAATCCTGCTTCTTGGAAGACCATCCCACAAGCTTATCTTGACCTAGAAATTGTGCACCACCAGAAGTACTTTTTCGTGTATCAAGACACCCTGCATGATCAGAATCTGAATAGGCCGTTAGAAAGAAACCGGTTTCCCTCGGATACCAGAGTCCCAAATGAATGGTATTCTTGAGGTACCGAAAGATCCGTTTAACCTCCTTGAGGTGCTTTTCAGTGGGTCGTGCTTGATATCGTGCACAATAACATGTAGCATGATGAATATCAGGTCTGCTTGCTGTCAAGTACATTAGGGACCCGATCATGGAACGATATCTCGTTTGATCTATGGATAATCCCTCCAAGTCAGCATCTAGCGATGTGGTTGATAATGGTGTCCCAACGGGGTCACATGAGGTCATACCATGCTTTTTGATTATCTCTTGACAATACTTAGCTTGGTTTATAAAGATACCACTTGGGGATTGGTGAACTTGAATTCCTAGAAAGAATTTGAGCTCGCCTATCATTGACATTTCAAATTTGCTGTGCATTACTTTTTCAAACCATTTTGAAAGTTTTGGGTTTGTAGACCCGAAAATAATGTCATCAACATAGATTTGCACAAGCAAAATGTCATCCCCATATTTATAAGTGAACAAAGTTAGATCAATGGAACCTTTTGAGAAACCTTTGGATACCAGAAATTTCGAGAGCTCGTCATACCACGCCCTTGGAGCTTGCTTGAGTCCATATAGTGCCTTGTGGAGACGATACACCTTGTCAGGATAATGAGGATCGACGAATCCTTCCGGCTGCGTGACATAGACTTCTTCCTTCAAAGGACCGTTAAGAAATGCTGTCTTTACGTCCATTTGATAGACAGTGAATCCCTTATGTGCAGCATAAGCAAGAAAAATCCTGACTGCTTCCATTCGAGCTACTGGTGCAAATGATTCTTCAAAATCAATTCCCTCTTTCTGGCCATACCCCTTAGCCACTAGCCTAGCTTTATTCTTGATGATCGTATTCTCTTCATCCATCTTGTTTTTCCAGATCCAACAAAGATTTAATGGAGTCACATCGTATGGTCTGTCAACAAGTTCCCAGACTTTTAGTCTTTCAAATTGTTGAAGTTCATCCGTCATCGATTCAATCCAAGCATGATCAGCCATGGCTTCTTTGATGTTTTTCGGTTCGACAGTACTCACGGCGAGTGCGAACATACAAACATCGCCATCAGTGGCTAGTTGTCGTCTTGTACGAACAGGCTGTGAAGGGTTTCCAATTACGTGAACCAAAGGATGATCTCGGGTCCAATGATGTGTTGAAGGATGTCGTTGATAGAACGTATGCATATTTGACGGATCAACATGGCGAGTAGAAGACTCTCCAGTTTCGTGTACCGGTGTACCGAATGGGTTGATGAATTCGTCATCGTCAGATAATGCATTGTCTGCTTGATTTGTGTTCTCTGGAGCAATGACAGTAGTTGTGGATGTTGTAGGATCGATTGTTGAAGTAATATTCTGAGGAGGTAAATCTGCAGCAACCCGTGTTGAAGTAGATGAAGTTGTATCTGGTTGTTGACTATGATCGGTTTCATCATTCTTATCATGAGTGACAGCGGAAGACTTCGATACAACTTGTTTCTCTCCCGTGAAATATTCATCATACATTGGTCCATATAACATTTCCAACTCTTCAATTGTCGTGTCGACTGTCATATCAGCTCTAGGAACATTCTCTGGAACCAGCGTTGAACTTGACGGTTCATTGCTTTGGTCTTGAGTTTCGAGTTCCGTGCGGTTGTGAACGGAATTCGTTTGTCGTTGTGGGTCGGGACTTAAACTGTTTTGTTCAAGTGCCATTTCTTGAGATTCATCAAATCGGATGTGAATTGTCTCGACAATCAATTTTGTTCTTTTGTTGAACACTCTATATCCCTTAGACTGAGTTGCATATCCCACAAGAATACATGCATCACCTTTCTCTTTCATTTTATCCAAATTTTCACCATCTCGAATAATGTAGCAAGTACATCTAAAAACATGAAGGTGTTTGAGTGAAGGTTTTCGATCATGAATTATGTGATATGGTGTCTTTTCGTGTCTTGGGATAATTAAGGAGCGGTTTTGTGTGTAGCATGCGGTTGACACGGCTTCGGCCCAAAAGTATAGTGGAAGTTTTGAAGCGGATAATAATGTTTGAGCAGCTTCAACCAAAGTACGGTTTCGTCTTTCAACAACGCCGTTTTGTTCGGGTGTTCGAGCAATAGATGTTTCATGTTCAATCCCTTCGGCTTCAAAATACTTTCTCAGATTAGAATTCAAAAATTCTGTACCTCTGTCAGTACGAACCACTTTAACTTGAGCTTGAAGACCACGTTGTATCAATTTAAGGAAGCTAATGAGAACATCGGGTGTTTCATCCTTGGACCTCAAAAAGTGAGTCCATGTGTACCTTGAGTAATCATCAACGATGACCAGAATATATTTCTTTCCATTGATACTCTGAACACGCATTGGACCACACAGATCCATGTGAAGAAGATCTAACCGTCCTTTAGAGCTTGGTGTTGTCTTTGTTTTGAAGCTACTTCGTTTAGCTTTACAAAGTTCACAAGAAGAACAAAGATGATCTTTGATGAATTTCAAGCTTGGAAGGCCTCTCACAATATCTTTCTTGGAAAGCAAGTTAATGGTATCAAAGTTGAGATGAGAAAGACGTTGATGCCATAACCATGCCTGAGTCGTTGAAGCTTTAGCCATGAAGCAAATTGGAGTTGATGAAGTTGTGTCTTGAAGTGAAATTGTGTAAAGATCAGTACCCCGTGTACCGGTAAGTAAGTCATTCCCATCATAATCACGAACAAAACATGTCTTCTTTCTGAAAGCAACTTCCAAATCCGCATCACAGAATTGACCAACCGAGAAAAGATTGTGATTGAGCCCTTCGACGTAGTATACCCGTTTAATCGTGATATTCCCCTGAACCAAATCTCCATATCCTAGGATCGGTGCAAATTGATCATTTCCGAATCGGACCGTACCCAGGAACTTCTCCACGAAGTTAATTAGAAGCTTGAGATTCCCCGTCATGTGCTTCGTGCATCCGGAGTCCATTATGAAGAGAATTATTTGTATCACCTGCAGAAGAGTTAGAACACGATGGAGCATTTGCTAAATTGGATACCACATTAGTTGTGAGAGTAGAATCATTAGTGTCCTTATCGACATTTAAAGGCAAACTAACACTCGTTTTCACATTTTCTGTCCTAACTTTAGGCATCCATTTATATCCGGGAGGACATTGATTAGCAAACCACCATTTCCAAGACTTACTGGCAGACTCATATAATTCCTTAATTTTGCTTCTAGGATTCTTAGTGGTGGAGTCTGATGCATTACTTTTCTAAGTGGGGGTAGCACCAGAATGGTTCACTTTGCGTTTGGGTTTACTAGCACTAATAGGCATCACAGTTTGCTTCTTAGTTCTAGTTTCTACGCCTTTGACATTATTCATAGCACACATAGAATGATTAGCATTAGCACATTTTCCACATTTGACACAAACAAATTTCACATTCATAGCATTCAAAGTCGAATCATTCAAATCGTCATGACACGCGATTACAGACGTTTTATTCTTAGAAACATTGAAAATCCTAGGGTGTTCTTCTACTTGCTTCATCTTCCCTTGATTCTTGTGTATCCAGACCTTATCATTCACTTGAGTGCTCTTAAGCTGAGGCCGGCTAACACTAGTAGTGGAGACTATTCCTGTAGTAGAAGACACATGAATATTAGTGTTTCTAGAAGTCTGAGGCGAGTGAGTATCTTTGTTTGTGGGCTTAGTGGACATTCTATACATCCCTGGTTTAATGACATTATTGTGCTTAACACTTGGTGCTATAGGATTCCTTATAGGTTGAGCTTGTGGTAACCTTTCCTTTCCATCCATCTTGGGGGCAAACACAGGTTTAGCAAACGAGGAATTAGATAAAGCAGATGGTTTTCCCAAGATAGAGGATCTATTCTCTTTAGAGGCATTGGGTTGTCTAACAACATTTTTCTTAATGCTAGGTTCCACAATTTTCCCACCCATTTTAGCAATGAGTTTCTGCAACTCAGCTATCGCTCTGTCCCTGTCTTGTAATTGAGCTTTCAACCCTTTAATTTCCAAATTCTGTTCATTCATTTCTCGAAATGTTTGCGAAAGTTTTTCTTGCAACTTATTATCATGTGGAAAACGACCCACATCTTTTTGCAAAGCAAGTTCAAGTGAATGACAATGTTTTTGAAGGAAATCAGTTTTGTGTTGAAGTAACTCAAAAGCCTTTTTGTCAACATTTTCTTTTCGTTTCGAAAGCTCAATTTCAAGACGTTCACATTCTTTGATCTTATCAAGATATTGGCATGCAACTTCAGAATATTCATCAATATCAGCACAAGATGTAAAATAAGCACACATAACATCTTTAGAAACGCATTCTTGCAAGAGCAAATCATATTCATCTGAGAAATCAGACTTTTCCATTTGAAGATCATCAATGTGTTTCTCAATAGATTCAACATATTTTAAATCATCAAACATTTCAGTCCGAATGAACTCCTCAAGTTGAAGAACAGTTTCTTTAATCAAAGCCGTGTTTGGAATTAAAAGTTCTTTCACAAGCAAGGTAATATCTTGAGGAATCGGGCGTGTCCACTCAGCATTTTCACGTTTGGCCCAGTCTCTTTCAACAATAGATTTAACATTATCTATGTGGTGTTTAAGAATACCTAATGTTTTCCTACTCTTGCTTTTAGATTCATCTAGAGGGAGGTAGTTGATGTATTTGTAAACATTAGATTTCTTAGGGGCAAATGCTTTCTTCCATTGAATTCTTTTTTGTTTGCATTCTAAGAACACTTCCTCACGAGTTTTCTGAGTTTGTTTGTTGAACAGGCCATAGAGACTATTCTCATAAGCATAGTTATAAGGTTTCACAAACTCCTTATTAACAAGTGGTTGACTATCGGCATCCCAAAGGGCAGTCTCTTCACTATTGGCACTAACAGGCATGCAATCAAGATCTGTCCTTTCAGTCTCATCAAGATAAAGATGCGGGTTCGCAGCTTGAGCTTTGGCAAGGTACTCAGGACTTGCAAAGCTAGCTTGACCCTTAAACATCGATGGAGGTGCTAGCATTCTTACGGATTGAATAGAATCATGCGTTTTATAAACAACGTTCTTCAAAAAGTCGACTTGTGCTTCTAGTTTTGTAACTTTTTCGGTTTCTTTATCATATCTACTTTTGAAGTCTTGTTTTAACGCATCTACTTCTTGTTTCTTATCCTCAAGAATTTTAGCAGAATCGGTAGTGGTCATAGAGAGCTTTTGTTCAAGTTCATTAACTTTGGTATTGGCAAGGTACGTTTTTTGACGTTCATCCATTAAGAAAACATTATATTGACGCTTCTCTTTAGCTAATAACTCAAGAGTTGTATTATATTTGTTTTCAAAATCGTCCTTTTGACTTTTTAACGCACTTCCCTTGTACCCCTCAAGCTCTTTGGTTTTCTGAAGGAGCTCATCTCTATAGGTTTCAGTCATCTCAGTAGATTTGATAAGAGCAGCTTTGCATTCTTCAAAGCTTTGAGTGAGCGTAGCGTTTGCCTTCTTTAATTGCTTTTGACTCTTTTTATTTTCAGTGACATCTTTTTGTAAAGTAGCAATTAAATTAGCAAGCGCAATACGTTCCTCTTCATCATATTCATTTGCATGTTGATCATCCTCAGACTCATTATTGCACATGTGTGATGAATCGGGTGTGGTATTGCTATCAACCGTTTCCATCATACACGTGTCATTAGTGGCATTGGGTAGATCACTATGCTCAGGAATATCACCAAACACATTATATTCATCAGTAGTGTGTACCTTATCGATTGGCTCAGTGTCAAAGATAGGGCCATTGTCATCTTCAGTGACTTTGAGAACTTCTTCAACCTTTGCCATGTACGAGTAATGTGCATCAAGCTCTTGATCAGAATCTTCATCATCAGTATCATCAAGCATGGCTCCTTCCTCAGTTGACAATTTAACCCCTGCTTCCATTTTCTTGCATAGCAGCATCTTTTCCTTGTGATAGCTGGAGTCTCTAACCCTTTTCGGCTTCCTGCATTCCTTTGCCATATGCCCATAACCTTGGCAATTAAAACATTGAATCCCACTCTGCTGAACCACTTGACTTCCAACCGTTTCCCTATTCCCAGTAGCAGCAGCAATTCTCTGAGCATCATACTTAGCAGTTTGTCGATCATATCTTGCAGAACCCTCAACATGTGTTGGATTATGTCGATCATACCTAGAAGGACTTTCACCACGTCGACGTGTGTCATACCTTGGAGGACTCTCAACATATCGGTTCTTTGTGTTAGATGATGTGCGAAGATTGTTGTTGGTGGGTTTGTAGATTTTCTTGTAAGTCTTCATTATGTAAGCAATTTGTTGTTTCATCTCTCGGTTCTTTTGAGCTTGGTCTTCATCACTATCTTCTTCAGATGAGGACTCAGATGGTGGTGATGGTGCTCTTGGCGCTTTACCTCGAGATTTTGTGGAAGATGAAGACTTAGATGATGTGGAATATCATGGTGAAGATGATGTATTGGAGTATGGCTTAGGAGCACGAGAGTGAGGATCTTGAACATGTTGAGTGGTAGTCACTAAAGCAAGTGGATTAGCCGTCTTGGCAACACGTTCAGCTCGAATTTCATTTGCTTCATTCTGAAATTGCTTCAAGATGTCAAAAAGTCGATGATATGAGACCTCGTCTAACTTTTCTTGTTGTTTCACCAAAGTGACGAATCGTGTCCACTCGGGTTGAAGTTGTTGAAGAAATTGGACATTGACTTGCATGGTGGAGACTTGCAGGTTATTTCTTGTCATGTCATTCATCATCTTATAAAACCTGGAGTAGTAAGAGTCAATTGATTCTCCATCCCTTGAAGTAAACTTGCCAAAATTCCAAAACAAGTTTGTTTTGACATCTTGTTTGTTGAGTGATTCTCCTTGTTGCAAGCGTTCAATAGCAGTCCACATTTCATGTGCTGTCGGGCATGCATCAACCGTGGAGTAAATATCATCTCCAATCCCACTTAAAACCATATAAATGGCTTCCTTCTCCGCATCATGCCAAGCACAATTTTCAGGTGTGAGATCAGCTCTTGTTTCATCACGTTCACTTGCAGGTATTGGATCAGTAGTATCTGTGGCTGCTCTTGGAGGAACTGAGATCTTCTTAAATATATATGGTCCATGAGTAATACATTTCCTCAGGGCATCACCATTAGGTCTTGTATCAAGATATCGTATGAAACGTGATTGCCATTGAGCATACCGTCCAGATACAAGCATTGGTGGTCTCTCTTTGTTACCGGCCACCATTATGTTGTTGTTCGTCACACGATATTCGGCAGTAGAATCCATCTCAATATTCTCTGAAATGATGACGTGAATATGGATCTTAAGTAGATTTGTTGTGATTGTTGTTGAGGTTTAAATTCCGAAAATTGCGATTTTTTCTCAGCCCGACAATAAATTCCTCAGCCCGACAAAACGGTAGACCTAAAAAATTTGTAATCACCAAATTTTGAAATTGAGCTAGAAATGTCCTAAAACTAGTATGGAAAAAATTTGATTTTACTTGACCTAAATTTTTTAACTCTTTTTTTTTTTTTTTTTTTTTAATCTTCGTGTAAACTACGTTCCGAAACTAGTCTAGATGGTGGCTAAGTCTAAAAAATACTCAAACAAAAATTTGGCTAAACATGTCATCGGAATGTCCATCGGAATGTGCCATCGGAATGCCCATCGGAATGTTGTTTAGATCGGAATGTCCTGTAGATCGCAATGTGCACCTGTCGAAATCCCAGATCGGAATGTGTACCTATCGAAATCCCAGATCGGAATCTTCAGATCGCAATGTGTACTTATCGAAATCCCAGATCGGAATGTGTACCTATCGCAATGTGGCTGTCGCAATGTGGGCAGAGTAACGTTTCAAGATTGCCTTAAATCCGTCGCAATCCAGATCGCAATAACGATCGGAATGTTCAGATCGGAATAAGGGGCTATCGCAATACTGATCGCAAAGTAAAACCCTAGGGTTATTGCGATCGAAACCGTGCTCTCCTTTTCCGAAATTCAAGCTGTCGCAATGATAGTACTTTTTCCAACTTTTTAGGCAACCATTTTAGCAACTTTTAGGCAACAAATTCGTGATTTTTACCAAACCAAAACAACCAAATCTATACAACAAGTATATGGAAGATTTGTAGCAAGATGAAGAACACGAAAAACACAAAAAGAATTTGAATTCGTGATGATTTATAGATTAAATCATACGAATCAAATATAATAACAACAATCAATCACAAAACTACCCCGTGGCGATTGATACCAATTGTTGTCCCAAATATATGATTGTTATCATCACACGAATTTAAAGAAAGAAAGGTAGAAATGAGATGAATTGTAGAAAGAGAAAGTAGAGAGAGAAAAGAGAGAGAAGTGTGTGAACTTGGTGAGATTAGATTAAGAAAAGTGAGAAATACAAATGACCATCCACCCTCCTAACATGCTAGGAGGGTAGTATATATAGTCCACCCACATGCGGGCTTTAATGGACTATATATTGGGCCGGGCTTGTCTTTTGGACTTTAATTAGTTTAAATCCAAGCCCGTGAACCACGACTAAATAACTACTTATTACAACGTTCTAATAAATATTACAATAGAAACCTATGACCAAACATTCTTGTTTGACTCAATATTTTGAGGCTAACATCTTTTCTGATTCGTATCATCACCAACACCACTAGGGTGTTTGGTGATCTTGATCTTTGTTCTTTTAATATTGTAATTTTAATCTTTGTTTTATCTTGTTAAAACATTAATCATTCAATACAAGTTCTTGTTTAATATTTCCATTTCATCTTATTCACCATCATCTTCTATTTCAAGCTTTTAAGTTCTTATTTTCTTGATTTGATCTATAAAAGTTGTTGGGTTTTGTGTTTTTGTTGATGGGATTTGTAGTAATTGGTTAGTAGATCTTTTGTGTTAAGTTGTATTTAAGTTTTTAGTGAAAAACTTGGTGATTTTTGGATTAAAATTGGTTTTCCCTGTTTTTCGGTTTAGTTACTGTATCTGTGTTTCCAGACTTCCGGATGAACACAAATCTTCCGGATGAACACAAAAGTTCCGAGTGAACCACTTTAGTTAAAAGTTCCGAATGAATCAAAACTTCCGAACGAACTGAAAGTTCCGGATGAACCAATCTTCCGAATAAACTGAAGTTCCGGATGAGTAGAAAGTTCCGAATGAGTTTTTGTTTAAAAAGTTCCGAATAAACTTCTTTTTAATTCTTCCGATTAAACTTCCGGACGAAAGTTCCGAGTGAACTTCCGGACGAAAAGTTCCGGCCGAAAGTTCCGGATCAACAACTTCCGGACGAAAGTTCCGAGTGAACTTCCGGACGAAAAGTTCCGGACGAAATTTCCGAGTTAACTTCCGAATCAAAAGTTCCGAGTGAAGGATTTTTCAAAGTTCCGAATCAAGTTCCGCATGAAGGTTCTGAGTTAAGTTCCGAGTGAAAACTTCCGAATCAAGGGTAATCTTCCGAATCAGTTTCTTTTGAGCATCTTTTATTGTTACTGTTTCCTTAGTATTTCTGTTTTATCTCACAATTTATATTTTAACTGTAATTTTAATTTTAATTTTAATCTTAATTTTAATTTCAATTTTAATTCAAGTTTTGTTAATTGTTATTAATTTAATTACTTTTAAATTTAAGTTTACATCTTTAAGAATTTAACATTTAGTAGATAGAAAATCACTTCCCTTTTCTATTAACCAAGAACAATCATTCCACTTAAGGCTGAGATCAATTCGAGAGGATATCGAGAATCGAACTTTCAAAATAGCAAAATATAAGTATTAAATGGCGCCGCTGCCGGCTCCTCTCGTTAAGATCAAAAGTTTTTGTGAGAACTTAGATTTTGGGATCCGTTCCCCGTGAACGTTACTTTTTCATAAAAATTTTCAAAAACACTAAAAAAATATATAAAATTTTCAAAAATTCAAAAAAAAAAAAATTAAAAAACATAAAAACCAAAAATATTTTTGCTTTGTTTTTCTTTGTTCGTTCTTTTGCAGGTGTATGCGCACTCGATCCACGTCTTATCAAGAGCCCGAGCCTCTCGATAACCTAGACATGACCGGTGTACAAAACAACAATAACATACCACCTCCAAACAATAATAATAACAACAACAACCCGCCTTTCAACAACATGAATAATAATAACAACAATGAGCCCTTTTCGGATAATCGCCCGATGATTGAACTGCTGCAAGCTCATGTAGATGGCAACACTGATCTAATTGTCATACCTCCAATTGCCGCCAACAACTTTGAGCTAAAATCAGGCTTTATCCAGATGGTCTCCGCTCAACCATTCTTGGGACGTACCATTGATGACCCACATGACCATATCAAGAGATTCTTGCAACTCACTAACACGGTCAAGTTCAATGGTGTTCCACAAGAGGTTATAAGGTTACAACTTTTTCCCTTTTCTTTAGAGGGACAAGCCCGGCATTGGCTTGCTAAGGAACCGCCACAGAGTATTCTCTCGTGGACGGATTTGGAAACAAAGTTTATCAATTACTTTTTCCCACCCTCTCGTACTACCTCTTTGGGGAATGAGATCATAAATTTTGAACAAAAGTACGATGAGTCGTTCAGTGAATCTTTTGATCGTTTTAAAGATCTTTTAAGAAAATGGCCACAACATGGTTTTACCAAAGTACATCAAATTAATACTTTTTACAATGGTTTAAACATGAGTGACCAAGATTCAATAAGCAGTGCCTCGGGGGGTAATCTTTTGGCTAAGACTTCCAATGCTGCTTGGGATATCATTGAGAATAAGTCTCGTGTGCAAACCAAGAGTGTTAGGACCAATGTCGCTAGTGCTAGCACTAATAACAGCGACAAGCGATTGGACAAAATCACTACGCTTCTTGAATCGCTTGTTACCCACACCGTCAACAACACCAACAACAGCAACGCTAAAAACGCTCAAGTTAACGCTGTCAGCCAACCTTGTGAGATATGCGGTGGTCCTCACTCTTACACCACTTG
This sequence comes from Glebionis coronaria, assembly GCA_025667525.1. Lineage (NCBI taxonomy): Eukaryota > Viridiplantae > Streptophyta > Magnoliopsida > Asterales > Asteraceae > Glebionis > Glebionis coronaria. The sequence goes on along the minus strand of CM046878.1, from coordinate 8,093,114 downwards.
TACCGCCACCCAAGACTACCCTGCTGAGAATGTGAATGCGGCATATGGCACCTATCCTCAACCTGCTTATCAAGCCCGTCCTCAAGGTGACCGTAACTTGCTTAGCTACCGTTCTAACAATTATCTTTCACCACCTGGTTTTCCTCCAAACAACCCAAACCAACAACAAAACCTCCACCGCCCTCCTCAACAACAACAACAACCTCGACAACCATACATACCTCCTCACAAGCAACAACAACCACCTCAACAAAACAACCAAGTCTACCAGCAACCTGCTTATCAACCACCTGCATACAATGCTCCTCCCAACCAACCCACCGCTCTTCACCAAGAAGTGGAAACTTATATGAGGACTAACGATGTGATAGTAGGAAATCTTCAGAGAGAAGTGCTCAACCTGAAAGCAGACTTGGTCAAGCAAGGAAATGATTTGAGAGCCGACATGAGAAATACGTTGGATAGTCAAACGAATGACTTGAGGAACATGATGGCTAGCTTCTTCCAAGGTAATCAACCCTCTTCTTCGGGTACTCTTCCGAGTAACACCGTTGCGAATCCAAGAGGGGAGATGAAAGCCATCACCACTCGAAGTGGCAAAGGTACCAAGGAACCCGAGCTTCCTATACCTCCACCGGTGATTGTGACTAAGGAGAACAAGTCACCTGCTCCTATTCCCCATCCTTCTCCTTCCCCAATTTCTCCACCTCTTCCTTCTACCCCTCCACCACCCAAGGATGTGAGTGATCCTATTCTTCCAAAGCCTTCCTCTTCTTCCAATATACCTTATCCATCTAGGTTGAGGAAAGAGAAGCAAAAGAGCAAGGACGATATTCAGGTTTCAAACTTTCTTAAAATGTTTAAACAACTGAATTTCAATATCTCCTTTGCTGAGGCTCTCGCTCACATGCCCAAGTATGCTAAAATGTTTAAAGATCTTCTGAGCGACAAGGAAAAGCTCCTTGATATTGCCAACACCCAACTTAATGAGAACTGCTCTGCAGTGCTCTTAAGGAAATTGCCAACCAAGCTTGGTGATCCGGGTCGCTTCTTAATCCCTTGCAATTTCCCGGCAGTAGAGAATTGCATGGCCCTAGCCGATCTAGGTGCCAGTATTAATCTTATGCCTCTAAGCGTTTGGAAGCAATTATCTCTCCCTGAGCTAGTCCCCACCAAAATGACTTTGGAATTGGACAACCGTACGGTTGCTTATCCAGTGGGGATAGCCGAAGACGTCATTGTAGGAGTCGACAATTTCACCTTTCCTGTTGATTTTGTTGTCGTCGACTACGAGATGGACCCCCGTGTGCCGCTAGTTGTTGGTCGTCCATTCTTGAGGACCGGTCGCACTCTCATCGATGTTGAAGCCGGTGAGCTTATCATGAGAGTGGGTGACGATAAAGTAGTCTTCAACATGGGAAAGTTGTCTAAACAACCTTATTCATATGAGAGTGTTAATTGTATTGACATTCTTGATGAGGCTTGTGAAGAACACTTTAATGATGCTTGCAAAAGTATTCCTACCTCTCTTCCCAATGTTGAGACCGTGTCCTCTATTGATTCATCGTTGTCTCTATTTGGAGATAGTGATTTATTTTGGAACAATCTTGAAGACACCATGGGAGATGTGAATTTAGCTACTAATGATTCTCCTATCGATGGGGATGAAGACATGAATTTCTTTGACAATCTTCTCACCGAAGACAATCCTTCGCCTCCATCTCCCACGGTCATTGCTATCGGTACTCCGACTTCGAATACGCCTCCCGTCGAAAATCCTACGGATTTAGAACTTAAGGAGTTGCCGCCCCATCTCGAGTATGCATTCCTTGAAGAAGAGAAGAAGTCGCCAATCATCATTGCTAAGGACCTAAAGGAAGACGAAAAAGCCCGACTTATCACCGTGTTGAAAGATCACAAGAAGGCTATTGCTTGGAAAATCTCTGACATCCGTGGAATTGATCCTCACTTCTGCACACACAAAATTCTCATGGAGGACGACTTTAAGCCCACAATTCAAAGCCAACGAAGGGTGAATCCTAAAATCCATGAAGTCATTAAAACAGAGGTTATCAAACTTCTTGATGGAGGTATGATTTACCCTATTTCGGATTCACCATGGGTTAGTCCAATCCATTGTGTGCCCAAGAAGGGCGGAATAACCGTTGTTCCCAATGAACACAACGAGTTAATTTCCACTCGTCTCGTTACTGGGTGGAGAGTTTGTATAGACTACCGCAAACTCAATGATGCTACGAGAAAGGATCATTTCCCTCTACCTTTTATGGACCAAATGCTTGAACGTTTAGCGGGTAATGAATATTACTGCTTTCTTGATGGTTTCTCGGGTTATTTCCAAATACCCATCGATCCCTAAGATCAAGAGAAGACAACATTCACTTGTCCCTATGGCACATTCGCGTACAAAAGAATGCCTTTTGGCTTATGTAATGCGCCCGGGACTTTCCAAAGGTGCATGTTAGCTATCTTCCATGACATGGTTGAACAAACCATGGAAGTCTTCATGGATGATTTCTCGGTCTTCGGGGATTCCTTCTCTTCTTGCCTTGCCAATTTGGAACGTATGCTTAAGCGGTGCGAAGACACTCGCCTTGTTCTAAATTGGGAAAAATGCCATTTTATGGTAAAAGAAGGCATCGTGCTGGGACACAAAATTTCCAAAGCCGGTCTTGAAGTAGACCGTGCTAAAGTCGATGTTATCGCCAAGTTGCCTCCACCTTCAACCGTGAAGGGTGTGAGAAGTTTTCTGGGTCATGCTGGCTTCTACCGTCGATTCATCAAATATTTTTCTCAAATCGCTCGCCCGATGACCCACCTCTTGGAAAAAGATACTCCTTTTATCTTTTCCAAAGAGTGTCTCGAAGCCTTCAACTCGCTGAAGGATAAGCTAACTAAGGCACCCGTCTTAGTTACCCCTAATTGGGAGCTGCCTTTTGAGTTGATGTGCGATGCTAGTGATTTTGCTATTGGAGCGGTTCTGGGACAACGAGTGAACAAACACTTCCAACCGATCCATTACGCTAGCAAGACAATGACGGGGGCACAATTGCATTATACGACAACCGAAAAAGAGCTTTTAGCTGTTGTCTATGCTTTTGAAAATTTCCGCCCCTATCTTGTCCTTTCTACAACAATTGTGTATACCGATCATTCCGCGCTGAAGTACTTGTTGACAAAGCAAGATTCCAAACCAAGACTTCTTCGCTGGGTTTTGCTGCTCTAGGAATTTAAAATCGAGATTCGCGATAAAAAAGAGCAGAAAACCTAGCCGCGGATCATCTCAGCAGACTTGAGGATCCTTACCAAGGGGATCATCCGAACAAAGAAATCAATGATTCTTTTCCCTTGGAGACCTTAATGTCTATAAATTCGAATTCTGATGAAACCTCGTGGTTTGCGGACTTTGCAAACTACTTAGCGGGCGGAATTCTCAAGGAAGGATTGACGTCCCAACAAAAGAAAAAGTTCTTCACCGACATTAAGACTTACTTTTGGGACGACCCTTACCTATTCAAACAATGTGCCGACCTGATTATCCGCCGATGTGTTGACGGAACGGCAGCTTCAGAAATCCTTGATGCTTGCCACAAAGGACCCACCGGTGGTCACTTTGGTCCAAACTACACCGCCAAAAAAGTGTTTGATTCGGAATTTTATTGGCCCTCCATATATCGTGACGCTCACAATATGGTTAAACGATGTGAAGCTTGCCAAAAACAAGGCACGATCACACATAAAGACGAGCTGCCTCAGAATTTCATTCAAGAGTGTGAAATCTTTGATGTTTGGGGTATCGACTTTATGGGGCCATTCCCTTCTTCTAAAGGAAACAAATACATCCTTGTAGCCGTTGACTACGTTTCAAAGTGGGTTGAAGCCAAAGCTTTACCTACTAATGACGCAAGGGTGGTTTGTAACTTTTTGAAAGCTCTTTTCACTAGATTCAGTGTGCCTCGTGCCATTATTAGTGATCGTGGGACTCATTTTTGCAATGACCAATTCGCAAGAGTCATGGCTAAGTACGGTGTAAATCATCGTCTTTCCACAGCCTACCACCCACAAACTAATGGCCAGGCTGAAATATCCAACCGAGGACTTAAGCGAATTCTTGAAAGAACCGTGGGAGAGCATCGTGCCTCATGGGCTGACAAACTTGATGATGCTTTGTGGGCTTTTCATACTGCATACAAGACTCTGATTGGTTGTACACCATATCGTCTTGTGTATAGGAAAGCGTGCCACCTCCCCATTGAGTTGGAGCACAAGGCTTATTGGGCCTTGAAGTGGGCTAATTTTGATATTAACAAAGCCGGTGACCTACGCAAGATCCAACTCAATGAGCTCAATGAACTTCGTAATGAGGCTTATGAAAATTCTTTGATCTATAAGGAGAAAACTAAGCTCATTCACGACTCTAAGATTAAGAACCGAGAGTTCCATGTTGGAGACAAAGTCTTACTTTTTAACTCTCGGTTGAAAATCTTCTCGAGAAAGCTCAAATCTCGTTGGTCCGGCCCATTCACCATTCCCCAAATTTTTCCATATGGTACTCTCGAGCTCGCTCAACCTAATGGACCTAATTTTAAGGTGAATGGCCAACGAGTGAAGTTTTACTTTGGTGAGGACACCTCTCAGGAGGTGATTCCATCCCTCACCACGTTCCCCATGAACTAATTTTGGGTCGAGTCAGGCTCGTGACTCGGTTATCAAAAACAAGCGCTCCTCGGGAGGCAGCCCGAGTATCTATCCTTTTATGTTTTAACCTCCTAAGTGTAGGGGGACCTCTATCGTGTTTTTCTTTGTGTGGTGATGTGATTACAGGGATAAGTGCACTCTTGGAAACTTTGAAGAACCGTGCTCCCGTGTTATCCAAAATCCGGTTCTATCTCTCAACTATCGTGATTCAATTTTCTTCATACTCACATTTGAAATTGATCACTTTAGTCGTCTCTTCCTTAACTTGAGTTAACCAACGTGCACAATGTCATAAGTGTAGGGGAGACTTTTCCCACATGCTTAAACATTGAGGACAATGTTTATCTTAAGTGTAGGGGGGACTTCTATCGAAGTTTTAAGTGGAGTTTTCCATGAAAAATGCCTTCATTTAACCAGAAAATCATCTTTTTCAACATTTTCCAAATTTTTTATTAACTTTGGCCATTTAGTCGTAATTTTTAAATTTTTATCTTTGCTTTCGTATGTATATATCTCGTAATAAAGTCAAATTTGAATAAAGTGGTGTAGCTAGTTTAGAAATCTTTGACATATTAGGCCCGTTGCGTTTATTTTGACTCAACCCGAATAGACTTATCCAAGTTTATTCTAGCTAGTATCCTTAACCATGTAGACCTTAATTGGTTTATTAGGCTAAGTGTCCACGAGTCTCATTACTTGAGATTTTAAACCGTGGAGGACGAGAAATGATATAGTCAATTATAAGTCGGTATTCTTGCACAAGCTCACTTGGTGTAATTATTTGCCTATTCTCCCATCACTTGTTAAATAATTTATCTGCAATAAGTAAGGTCGTACGATTTGAAAAGTTACTTAGCTTCTAGCCCAAGATCGTTTAAAAGTTGCTCGGTAATGATAAGAGTTCATAGCCAAGGCATAACTTATGAAGCGGGGCGCGAAGATTGGCGAGTCCGAAAAGGCCCTAACAAGGCATGAGGACTCCATTTTATTGCTAAAGATCCAAGGTGATGTGAAAAGCATTATTCCCAAAGTCAATATGAAGGATCAAGACTCACATCGAAAAGCAATCAACTCCCATAAAGATCATGGAGAAGTCTATCCGAAAAGACCCTAACAAGGTATGAGGATAAATAGATCCAAGTCCGAAAAGGAGGTGGATCGTTGTATCTCAAAATCCCAAATAGAGATTGAAGAAATAATCATGAAGTCGTGGTCAACAAAGTTGGAGTACCCCTCAAAAGTCTCCAAGTGAAGAAACTCTATGAACGATGAGAAGACCATTATCTCAAGCACGTCTCTCAAGATATGAAGTATGAAGTACATGCCAAATATCGGCCCGAGAAAGGTCTCAAATCATGAACCGAGTTATGCCAAGATATGAACTTTTTGATATCCCGAGAAGCAGTTTTAAGAGATTTTGTCCTTTAGCTAACTATTGATCAAATCGTCCTACTTTGCTTTCAGCCTTAATAAACTATCGAAATAAGTCCAAAAATGCATCTTCATGATCATTCTAAGACAAAAATAAAATATAAGAGATACACCTAGGAATAAGGGAGTTTAAGCATTTAATTAAGCCATGTGTGTAAGTGTTTGAATTGCTAACTTATAATAACAATGATCTCGTTTTTAAGCTTAGTTTGGGGAACGTGAAACTTGAGGATGATAAATATTCGCAGCACCAAAGCCCTAATGTAAGTCATTGATCTCTTTGCAAGTTATTTCCATTCTTCTGTTTCATTTAAAGTTAATTTCTTTTAGTACTTTTAATTTTTGTTTAGTAGTATTTGAATAAGGCCGAGGTTGATTAATTATGAGAAAAGTGTAAAATTGCTTTATCACTAAGCATTGCATGAGGGCATGGCAATGGTTAAGTGTAGGGGATTTGATAGGTGTGTAAACACCCATCCTTTTACCACTTATTTCTGAGTAAAACAAGACCAAAACACGTATTTAATATCTTTTGTTTGGAATTATGCGTGGTTTTTGTGTTTATTGTGTTTTTAGAGCCAACTGGATGGATAATGGAGAAAACATGGGATTGCATGGGATTTATCAAAGAAAAAGACTCAAGATGAAGTCTATTGTCCAAGAGATGCAAAAGATTTGAAGTCACTGGACCTATTTGTCGATTTATCGAAGAAAAGGACCAGAGATGGAAGATTTACATAAGTCGAAGAAACTCAAGTCTATTAAACGAAGAAATTTAAAGACGAGTTAAAAATTAATCGACGATAAATCCCGAATCAGAATCGAAAACGTCGACTTTTCTGAAGAGACGAGAAGACAAGAAGAACGGGAGAAAGCCCACTCACCAACCAAAAGACAAGGCTATATAAAGCCCTCCCCTCACACACTTAGGGCGAGTTTTTTTTAGTTTTTCTCTCCTCCACCTTTTTCTCTTTTCTGTTTCGTATCATCACCAACACCACTAGGGTGTTTGGTGATCTTGATCTTTGTTCTTTTAATCTTGTAATTTTAATCCTTGTTTTATCTTGTTAAAACATTAATCATTCAATACAAGTTCTTGTTTAATATTTCCATTTCATCTTATTCATCATCATCTTCTATTTCAAGCTTTTAAGTTCTTATTTTCTTGATTTGATCTACAAAAGTTGTTGGGTTTTGTGTTTTTGTTGATGGGATTTGTAGTAATTGGTTAGTAGATCTTTTGTGTTAAGTTGTATTTAAGTTTTTAGTGAAAAACTTGGTGATTTTTGGATTAAAATTGGTTTTCCCTGTTTTTCGGTTTAGTTACTGTATCTGTGTTTCCAGACTTCCGGATGAACACAAAAGTTCCGAGTGAACCACTTTAGTTAAAAGTTCCGAATGAATCAAAACTTCCGAACGAACTGAAAGTTCCGGATGAACCAATCTTCCGAATAAACTGAAGTTCCGGATGAGTAGAAAGTTCCGAATGAGTTTTTGTTTAAAAAGTTCCGAATAAACTTCTTTTTAATTCTTCCGATTAAACTTCCGGACGAAAGTTCCGAGTGAACTTCCGGACGAAAAGTTCTGGACGAAAGTTTCGGATCAACAACTTCCGGACGAAAGTTCCGAGTGAACTTCCGGACGAAAAGTTCCGGACGAAATTTCCGAGTTAACTTCCGAATCAAGTTCCGCATGAAGGTTCTGAGTTAAGTTCCGAGTGAAAACTTCCGAATCAAGGGTAATCTTCCGAATCATTTCTTTTGAGCATCTTTTATTGTTACTTTTTCCTTAGTATTTCTGTTTTATCTCACAATTTATAATTTAACTGTAATTTTAATTTTAATTTTAATCTTAATTTTAATTTTAATTTTAATTCAAGTTTTGTTAATTGTTATTAATTTAATTACTTTTAAATTTAAGTTTACATCTTTAAGAATTTAACATTTAGTAGATAGAAAATCACTTCCCTTTTCTATTAACCAAGAACAATCATTCCACTTAAGGCTGAGATCAATTCGAGAGGATATCGAGAATTGAACTTTCAAAATAGCAAAATCTAAGTATCATCCTTCAGGAAGATTCATATAGATTTCTTCATCTAAATCTCCATAAAGAAATGCATTATTAACATCTAATTGATATACCGGCCAATTGTTATGCACAGCCACAGAAAGAAGACATCTAACAGTCACAATTTTAACAACAGGAGAGAATGTCTCTTCATAATCTATGCCTTCTTTCTGACTAAATCCTTTAGCCACAACTCTGGCCTTAAACCTTTCAACATCTCCACTAGACTTGTATTTAACTTTCCACAACCATTTACAAGCTACAGGTTTTCTACCATGAGGTAAATCAACAATAACCCATGTATTATTTCTGTTAAGGGCTTCCATTTCTTCATTCATTGCCTCAACCCATCTAGGGTCTTTGGCAGCCTCATCATATGATTTAGGCTCATGAATTTTATTCAGATTATTAGAAAACACAAAGTTATGCATAGACAGATTAGTATAACTCACAACAGTATTAATATCATACTTAATTCTTTTATCAAGCACATAGTTATCAAATTTAGCAGGAACTTTGTGGTCTAGTTGACCTTCTTAACTCAGATCTTTCTGGACTGTTTTGAAAAAGTTGATTAAATTCAATAAATTCCTCACCCTCAGATTCATAATCATCATCACTTAGGGCAACATTCTGATCTATAGGACTAGCCTCACTACTGCCTAGATCACTCTGGCTTCCAACACTATGATTCTTATCTCTCATAGAGTCTGACTCCTGAGAGTGACTGGTAATAATGGGATTAGTGTCAGTAGACACTTTATCAGCTAAGTCAGATCTATTTAAAATGCTACCTCTATTTCCTAGGTTTACATCTCTCACTTCATCATAGGGATCATCAGACTTGTCTGCTACTAGGTCAAAAATATTTAAGCTACTTATACCTTGTTCTTCAAAAATTAAACCATCTTTACAACCATCATTTTTGAAAGGGAACACAGTTTCATAAAACTTTACATCCCTAGAAAACAAAACAGTCTTAGACTCAAGACTAAAAAGTTTGTAACCTTTTTTGTAAAAGAATAACCAATAAAAACACACTTTTCACTCCTAGCAGCAAACTTATCCATATTATTAAGTATAGTACTAAAACACAAACATCCAAAAGTTTTAAAATGAGAGATATTAGGTTCAAGGTTATAAATCATTTCATAAGGACTTTTTCCAAAAAGAACTGAGCTAGGAATCCTGTTAATAAGATAAACAACAGTAAGAACACATTCAGGCCACATATTTAAACGTAATCCCCCCTGGAACATAAGAGCTCTTGCAACATTAAGCAAGTGCCTATGTTTCCTTTCTGCTATACCATTCTTCTGTGGAGTATACACACAAGTAGTTTGATGTATTATACCTTTACTTTTAACAAAAGTTTCAAAATTATTATTTATAAATTCAGATCCATTATCACTTCTGAAAATCTTAATAGATATATCAAACTGAGTTTTCATGAGATTATAAAACTCAACAATTTTACTAAACACTTCATTTTTCCCTTTAAGCATGTATAACCACACAGTCCTAGTATAGTCATCAACCACAGTAAGAAAATACCTATAACCATCTCTACTTTTAATCTTATAAGGACCCCAAACATCTAAGTGAACAATATCACCCAAGGACTTGGTTTTATGTTCACTTAAAGGAAAAGGATCCCTTGTCTGTTTAGCCTTATGGCAAACATCACAAGGTTGAACATCATTAGTAGACTGAATTTGAAGTTTATCTTTTAAGATTGACAAAACTTGGTCAGAAGGATGACCAAGTCTATTATGCCAAATACATTTAGACAAACAACAAGTAGTTATAGAACTATTAACAAATTTCCTACCTGAATCAAACAAATATAGACCATTACATTCACTACCAGTCCCCAAAAGGGACTTTTGAAGAGAATCCTGAACAAAGCATTTTCTTCAGTAAATGACACAACAAATTTATCATCTTTAGCCAATTTATGAACAGATATAAGGCTAACCTTGTAACCTGGAACAACTAACACATTTTCAACACAATTTTATCAGACAGCTTATAATTTCCAATATGTTTAACTTGTTCAACAGTTCCATTAGGATGAGAAACAGATATGTTCAGTTTAGAAACATCAATTATATCATATAAGTGAGCTGTTGAAAAAGTCATGTGTTGAGATGCTCTAGAGTCAAAGATCCATCCAATATAAGTACTATAAGTACTTATATTAGAATTGTAGTTAAAAAATCTACAAGTAACAAAACTAATTATGTGATTAGACCCATAGATCATACCTGCAGCACAAGACTGCACATCACCAGTATCACCTTTAGAGCTAATTAAAGCCATAAGTCTATTAATTTGATCAGCAGTAAAGGGAAGAGAGTTCCCAGATCCCTGATCAACCTTATTACCAGAACTAGAAACATTATTAGAAACATTAGATCCTCCAGGATTTCTTTTCTTGAAACCTGGAGGATATCCATTAAGCTCAAAACATCTGTCAATAGTATGTCCATTCATATTGCAATGAGTGCACACAAATTTATTATTGTTTCTATTAGGAACTCTGCTTTGATTATTTCTATTGTTAGACAAATTATTTGGTTTAACTACAAAAGCAGTAGCAGTATTCTTATCATTACCATTATGCACATGACTATTCTTATGAGACTCAACCCTTGACAAAGTAGCAAAAGCAGATTTAACATCAGGCAAAGGGTCTGTAGTTAACAATTGACTCCTAACAACACTGAAGGTGTCATCAAGACCCATAAGAAACTGCATAAGTCTCATAAGAGCATTATGACTCTTCATTTGAGGATCACCAACACAACTACAAGAAGGAAGATTGACAAGAGAGTCAAACTGCCTCCATAAACTATTGTAATTATGATAATACTCAGACAAAGAAGATCGAGACTGAGTGAGAGAGCAAATTTTAAAGTGCAAATTATAGATAACAGATCCATCTATTTTATCATATGTTTCTTTAAACTCATCCCGCACATCTTTAGCATTTTTAGAGAAAATTTGTCCTTGATATAACTCAAAAGAGATACATCCAAGGAGCCAAGATAAGACCACAACATTACATCTATCCCATTGATCAGCCAAAACATTATCATCATTATTATTCTCACAAGTACCATCAATAAAACCCAATTTATTCTTAGTATGCAATGCAAGTTTAAATGCAGCAGCCCATACTTTATAATTTTCAGGGCCAGTGAGTTTAACACTCACAATGGGCTGCCCATTTGTGTCAGTAGGGTGTAAAAACAAAGGGTCATTAGTATGAATGACAGTTTCACTTTCAGTTTCAGTATCACTAACAGGATCATCATCCTGGTCACCTTTCTTAGAAACAGACATAATGAAAACACACAAAGAACAAACAAAGCACAAATAACCCCTTGTATCTCCTCAACAACCAACAACCAATGCTAACTAATCCCTTCGACACCTAAAACCCCTTCTAAAACAACAAATAAAAAAGAGAGAGAGCGAGAGAGGTGTTACAACACGCGCAACTATAAACAAAAACACCAAGAAGTAATAAGATCAAGAAGATCTCACCACAACCAACAAGCACAGCGGAAAAACAACCTGAAAAGGTTAGTTATAACAAATAACTAACACAAAATAACAAATCCCCAAAAATTGAACGAAACCCTAATTTCTGGATTTTAGGGTTTCTTCAATTAAACTTACCAGAAATGCTTGATTAAGCACAAAAGAACCCAATTAAACACCACAGATCATCAAGAATCAGAAAACCCCCAAATTTTTAAAACCCTAAAAAATTAATTGATGAAAATCTTGTAATTAACCACAAATATAACACGATTAACCACAAGATTAATCAAGATGGTTAACAAAATCGTTTTAAAAACTCAGATATCAAGAACCAAATGCTCTGATACCATATTCGATTTTAACAAAAAAACAAGAATCAAGATGATTCAACCAACCTCCCCTTATTATTTTTTATTAACTGCGTTAGGAAATCACTTCAAATGTGATTCCTAGCTTTTTTATCAACATACAATACAAGAAGAAAGAAAGAAATACAACCAGATGTGTTACAAAGATCTTACAAACAAGATCAATGAACACATAAACCGTCTGAACAAATCAACAAAGATCGTATCAACAATGGCGATAATAACAATGTGAGAGAGAGAAATAACAAGAACAGAATAACCCTAATAAGCTAGATAAGATGTATATATAGCCAATAGAGTCAACAGCGACTTCACTTTCCCAACTTGTCACCATTAGTCCATGCACTTCCATAAATAGCAAACGTGGCACAAAGTAAAAAATATATAAAGTAAAACTTACCTTACTTACCCTTGAAGATATAATACTTTGGCAAACTCAGCTTATACTTTTAATATTTACATCTTGTCGTTAAAGCATAGAATCAAGGTCTATCGACTGGATCGGACTAAAATAATCCATATTGCCGTTCAAACATTATTTTAATTTCCCTTCTTGCAAGTATACAAAAAATACAAGTCTTGCTTGAGCCACGATTGATTAATTGCTTTTGGGCTCTTTCTCCTGGATTATATTTCGTCTCCTGTCCCTCATAGTATCATTGAAAAATACCTAAGAATAAATAAATAAATTCACACAGCATAAGAGAGATGAAATATAACAAAAATCTTTTTGTCCTTAGAAAAGTTCTGAAAAGGCCGGATAATAAACATTTGTGAACGTAGATTTGAAAATTTGCTTTTTTATGTGCAAAAAAAATAAAATAATGTATGCATCTTTATTTATAAAATGATCATTAATAACCCCATACAACTTACTTGAAAGGGTAGTGCTTCCTCAAGCTCCTTGATAACAGATTCCAGTGTTGGACGGTTGGCTTGTGTTTCATCCAAACATTTATACGCGATATTTGAGAACATGTCGAAAGAATTCTGATAAAGGCGTCTAATAGAAGGTAAAATGGCTACAGTAATCCCTTCTTTCATTCTAGGATCTACAAATTCTTGCACTGTTTTGTTATCAACATGGCTTCGCGCTGTGAGTGCAAGCCCCTTGCTATTGTGCGAATTATAAATTGGATCATATGCCAACTTTCCACATAGGATCTCAGACATAACTACTCCGAGACAGTAAACATCTAATTCTTTTTTCAACTTACCTTCCTTTGCATATTGAGGATCCATGTACACTCGTGTTCCTGCAATTCCTGCTTTCAGAAAGTGCTTGTTATGTCTTCTCTTCTCAGAATCGAGAAATTTACAGAGGCCAAAGTCACCTATCTTAACATCCAAATTTTCGTCCAACAGAATGTTCGCGCTCTTGATGTCACGATGCACTATCTCTTGTCGGTCCCCCTCACCGGTGTGAAGATAACTCAATCCCTTTGCAACCTGAAGGCAGATTTTCATCCGTTGTGCCCAACTGTCATTGGTCATGTTACTTCTGTCCATTAAATAATCAACTAGACTCCCATTGTGAGCATACTCGTAAACAAGAATCATTTCAGAACCTTCGTCACAAAATCCAAGTAGAGTGAGTATGTTGGAATGCTTACAGCTTGTAAGCATTTCAATTTCAGTATAAAACCCTTGTTCACCTGACTCATTTTCGGTATCAATGATGCGTTTTATAGCAACTGTGCTTTTTTTCTTGGGCTCTTCAAGCACATTGTCCTCTTCTATTGCATAACAATATTTTCTATCAACATGGTCAACTTCTGTTTTATACACCGTACCAAATCCCCCTGACACAATACAATATTCAGAGGAAAAGTTCTTGGTGGCCAAAACTATATCCTTAAGTTGAATCCTCGTGTGTTCCAACTGCTCTAGCTGTATCATTAATTCACCGTGTTAAAAAAAGCAGAGATGGTGTAGCAGATTCAATGTATACTTATTAGGTAGTAAATGTATACTTATTATGTTCGGTACTTTCTGTTTCGGAGTTTTATAATACCCGTTATCATTTTGTATGGAATATTTTCATTGGGATACTTTTACAAGGACAATGCATTTTTAAGCGACCATGTGCAATTTGGGAATTCATTTTAAGTAAAGAACGATTTAAATTTTTAATACTAATATCTTGAGGGAACATGTTAGATTATTGAGGTAGTAGTCTTACGAAACAAGAAAAATACATCACATAAGAAACTTCTTTAGCTGCTTAGCTCAGATACATATAAAATCAGGTTGAACATACTGTAAGTTTGTAAACAAACCGGTTATCCTAAATATGTCTAAAGTCGAGATGAAAAAAAAAAGACGCTGGTAAGAGTTTTATATGGAGAGTGATTTTGATGAGATGAAGATGAAGTTGCACTCCAAGAACATATTGGATTTTAATCACTTGTTTAAATGTTTAGTACAATACAAAGTCTTGAATCATATTTATATATTCACACAAAGCCACAAAGCCACAAAGGTGGAGTTCGAGTGCAACCCTCACATCCTTGATCAAACGGAGGGGCAGCACTGCAGCTCATGACAGATCTAAGAAATTGAAGAAACTTGATATACTTATTTTGAGAGGTAATATTCACAAAAGTATACCGCAAGGAAAATCTGACAAATGTATTACTCCGTATGAGATTTTAAAGCATAACTTCTTGTTTGATGGGCCACTTATATAACGTACAGTAAAGACTCCTTAGTCATAAATACAGTTTTAGACAAATTTGTATTGTGGAACAACCTATAGGTGCCGTTTGATTTTGACTTAAATGTCTTATTTGGGTTAATTTATACTCTACAAAGTGGGTGACTTACTAAGTTTTTCTGATTAGGTCAATAGTATTTTTATAATGAGTGAAATGCACTTTTCATACCTGTGGTATGTCCAGATTGCATATATAGTTACCGGTCTTCTGAAAGTGCAGGCGGCCTACCTGGTCTTTCAATAAGTGTTCACTTAGATACTTTGACCGTAATGATGGTTATCCTTTGACCGTTATCCTTTGTTGCTACAGGGATTTATTTGTCTTTTTTTTGCCCATCATCTCTTCCAACATCACCACTACCACCTGCACAATCACCACCTCCACATCCACCGTCACCTCACCACCTCCTTCGCCACCATCGCTCCACCAGCATCGCCTAAATATTTATTTATTAAATCCGCTTGTATTATCCACATCACCAGCGTCATCATCAACCTCTTATTACCTCCCTCCATTAACAGTTACAATATAACGTTAGAAAAAAACATCCATAAAAACAAAAGTGTCGAATATGATGGTTTCTTGTTATTGTTATTGGTGTTTGCAGTTACAATATTAACAAGAAACGCCACTTTAATTATCAAAAGCAAAATCAATATCCACCTTTGTTCGAATTAATGAATACGGATCAACTTAACAATTAAAAACTTCAATATCAGTAGCACTAAAAAATCGATTACAATTTAAATATAAAAGATTTCGAATTCATTAAAATGAGCTAAACCTAAATTAAAATTAAAATTTGGATTCAAATGATGTGTTAGGGTAAGGATTTGTTGTGGGGTTGGGTTGTTTTTAATTGTATCGATTTGGTGAGATGGGAGGAAGGAAAATCATGGATCAGGGTGGTGAGGATATGGGTCATGGATCAGTATGGATCGTGGGTGAAGAATGGTTTTTCTCATTTTGTTAAAGGTGGCATATATCCGTGTGAGTTCACATTGAAAAACAACTTCATCTATTATAATGATGATACAGAAGTTATGCATTTGTACGATTCGGATGCACCATTCAAAAAGGTTAAATCCTTCAACCAAAATCAGAGTGATTACATGTCGTGTGTCATCACCTATGTCGAAAGTCTTTTTTGGGTCACATATGATAGCAGCAGGCCTTATTAGATTATTGTGAATGACATTTAATTGGGGTGAAAGTGTTATTAGGGACGGTCAAAAAGAAAAAGACAAAAAAGTCCTTGTAGCAATTAAGGTTAACGGTCAAAGGATAACCATCGTTACGGTCAAAGTATCTAAGTGAACACTTATTGAAAGACCAGGTAGGCCGCCTGCACTTTCAGAAGACCGATAACTATATATGCAATCTGGACATACCATAGGTATGAAAAGTGCATTTCACTCTTTTATAATTAGATTCTATAGACGTTTAGAATGCGTTTGGTTGATTAGCTTCAAGATCCGTTTGAGACTTAAATCAAATTGTTCGCTACACATAAAGAGATTACGGGACAACTACGATACATATTCATGCCATTAGTCCAATTTACTTTTGTGAAATAGCAGACTTTTTGTATGGAAAAGAACTAAGTAGATAATGTTTACCACAAACTCGCGGAATGTACAAAAATAAATTTACCTTCAACTTCAATTGGTTGGAGGGACCTTTACGTACGAGTATTGGTGAGTGTTCCTACAATGTCAATCGAGATGATAAGGAACAATTATATATGATAGAAAGTAGATAAAATTAGATATTGAAGGATTAGGCTCACATTATTTTCATATTTCTCTTGAAGATTTAATGCTTTTTCAAGTCTTTCTAGGACTTGATCCATATTTGGTGGTGTTCGTCGCTCTTTCAAGCAATCACATGCCACTACTGAAAAGATGTTAAATGATTGGGGATCCATTTGTTTGTATAGATCCGGATCAACCAACTTATGCAGTTTTCTGTCTTCATATTGAAATATGGCCAATGGAGCTTGAAATTTTAGTTTATTATCCCCATCCTTTGATACAAATGCTTTCATTCCACACAGGATTTGAAATAACACGATTCCAAAGGAGAAAGCGTCCAACTTGTAGCTGCTAAATTCATGCCTTTCAAAAACAGGATCCAGATGCCCTTCTTGAATCATCATGCAATAGTCAAAGCCCGATAACTTGGCTTCTGATACGAACCTATCCCATACTAGGCTCGTAATCGGTTCATAAGTTCCAAGTGTAGAACTCACTCAAAAAGCTAGCTTGTTTGAGGAGGGGACACGTAGACATTATAAACCATCAACCATTCCCATATATGGCCGATGTGGGATCATAACATTACCCCACCCTTTAAAGAACCAACGTCCTCGTTGGTCACGGCTATGTTGGTCACGGTTGGCACCCCCTTTGGGTCCAAGCCACCACTCCATAGGCCACCACTCCGAGCTCGTTGGTCACGGCTATGTTGGTCACGGTTGGCACCTCCTTTGGGTCCAAGCCACCACTCCATAGGCCATCACTCCGAGTGTTGGAACCTCGTAAGGTAGGGCTAGCTCTGATACCAATTGATACGAACCTATCCCATACTAGGCTCGTAATCGGTTCATAAGTTCCAAGTGTAGAACTCACTCAAAAAGCTAGCTTGTTTGAGGAGGGGACACGTAGACATTATAAACCATCAACCATTCCCATATATGGCCGATGTGGGATCATAACATTACCCCACCCTTTGAAGAACCAACGTCCTCGTTGGTCACGGCTATGTTGGTCACGGTTGGCACCCCCTTTGGGTCCAAGCCACCACTCCATAGGCCACCACTCCGAGCTCGTTGGTCACGGCTATGTTGGTCACGGTTGGCACCTCCTTTGGGTCCAAGCCACCACTCCATAGGCCACCACTCCGAGTGTTGGAACCTCGTAAGGTAGGGCTAGCTCTGATACCAATTGATACGAACCTATCCCATACTAGGCTCGTAATCGGTTCATAAGTTCCAAGTGTAGAACTCACTCAAAAAGCTAGCTTGTTTGAGGAGGGGACACGTAGACATTATAAACCATCAACCATTCTCATACATGGCCGATGTGGGATCATAACAGCTTCCCAGCTTTCGTCTAGTAAGATTGTAGTGCAGTTGACATTATGATGTATGACACTGTAATTGCGTCCCTCAGGATTATGCATGTATTTCAATTCACTCGCAACCCCAACACTTATCTTCAATCTTCTCATCCAGGTCAGGGTAGTGTCACTAAGATGCTCGAAGAGACTTCCATTGGCCGCATGCTTTCTTATAACTAGTATTTCGTCATTTTCTTCACAAAACCCGACTAGTGAAATCAGATTTTTATGCTTAAGAGTAGAAAGTATTGCTATCTCTTTAGAGAATGCATTGTCTTGCAACCAATAACTATGGTCTATCCTTCGTACAGCAACATCGACCGACTCTCCAGATTGTGAGAGTTTTCCTTTGTATACATTTCCTAATCCACCTTTTCCGATTACATTTACATCAGAAAAATTGTTGGTGACGGATACTATCTCTTGATATGGGAATTCTACGGGAGCAGAACTCATTGTATGTATCTCTAGCTGTTTTACGATGAATGAGAACTTGAAAAGTGATGCTAATTATGCAAGAAACACAATGACAAAACACAGATGCGGTTAGCAGGTAATGATGACTTTAGATATTTACTCAAATTTGATTTGAGGCATAGTGTGCACCACGGGGTCTCGAACTTCAATATGATGCATCATGTCTACTTGAGAAGTTTCAACGCGGGCATCTTTACATGCATTCTCAATCTCTGTTTGCTTCTTCCTTGTCATTTGATCTTCTAAAAACTCCACCAAAAAACTGTTTAGTCTTATTATTTCTGAAGGAGCATCTCTTGCTTGTTCAATTGCCTTTGTCAAATTAGCTTGAACATACCATAAAGCTAACGCACTCATTTTCAGAATTTGATTCGTCAATCTCGATACTAGCATTACCATCTTTATACCTACAATCAAGTGTCCACCGAGATAATATATAGTGATCGGGTAGGGTGTCAACATGCTTTTTATCATTACATATAGGATATGTTTGCACAATATCCCATATGTTTCGAACATAGCACACGAACAAGTGACATCTAAGTCACCCGCGAAGCAACAGTTCACGATTCTCCAGTATTTTTTTTCAACATTTACCCGCCCAACATAATAACTACTTTTTTCCTTGGTCTTGCTTATAGTCTCGTGAGTTAAATTGCTGTTTGCTTCTATCCATTGCTTTTGAAAGAGCTCAAATATCTTTTTAGTATAACATTTACCTGTAAAAAAATAATATGTAAAAGCATACACATATGGTAGTTTGTTCGCAGAATAGTGGCTTAAACATAATGGGTATTGACAATTTACCAGCTTTTGCTTCGATCGAATGAACAGATGAAAGAACTGGCATGGAGTTCATGGTCTTAAACAGGGGCGGACGTACCCTTTGTGTACGGGGTGGCGGCGCCCCCCATGGCTAGACCAAAAATACGAAATTACAACGTATTTTTCCATTAATTTGGAGCGTTTTTTTAAAGTGCCCCCCACTCGAAACTCAAATTTCCCCCCGCTCACACATTAAAATCCAATATTTAGCACTACAAAAACCTAAAAATCTCACATATTTAAGTTATAATACTCGATTTTTTCGGATTTTTAATTTTATCCGTCTTGTTATTGTCAAAAAAAAAATTTGCCCCCCACAATACAATTTCCTGCATCCGCCACTGGTCTTAAAGTCTTCATCTTCTTCGGCGGTTCTTCGAGTGTCGACAGCTTTATCAAATTGAATAACAAATTCATTCAACATGGTCTTCGAATTCACAAATCCGTCAAAGAAAGAATGAATACTCTCACTTCTTCCGCTTGTTGTCATGCCAGCAAGAAAAATATCCTTGAAAAATGCACTAACCCAAAATTTCATTTGTTTATACATCTCCATCATCCAATTGCTAGTCTCAAGATTATACTTATTACGTAAAACTTCCCATTGGCTTTCGTAATCTTCACTAGTATCACTTTTTACCCATTTCTTAAAAGCTTCTTGAAAATCACTATAACGGACCCTAAAAGGTTGTAATGTTCCAACACGTGCTTCTTAATGTGCCATGCACAGTAGCGATGTCGAGTGTTTGGAAAGACTTGGTTTACGGCATTACATATTGCTTTATCCTGATCTGTTATAATTGCACGCGGGAACTTGTCAAACATGCACTTTAAAAATTGCTTGAATAACCAAATGAAAGTCTCTTCTTTTTATTTTCTAGCAAAGCACCACCAAAGATTATTGATTGACCATGATGATTCACTCCAACGATTGGAGCAAACGGAAACTTAAATTTGTTCGTTAAATATGTAACATCCAAGACAACAACGTCTCCAAATTTTAGATACCCAAAATATATTTCTAGGTGACCCATCATCAAACAAGTCTGTTTTGAAATATTGATTAACATCTACGCCTGCTTTTTCTTGAAAATGTTTAATAAGAGAATAGAACTCCTTACCTTTGTATTGTTTTCGTTCTTCGGCTAATATATCGGCATATTGCTTCGAGGTTACAGTAGGTTCATTTGGAGACTTCATTGCATTTACAGCTTTTCTAGCTTGACAAGGTCTCAAACCGGACTTACCAAGTTCCACCATAAGGGATCTGCAAGCCATGGAGCGATGAAACTTATTGTGAGAACGATGCTTCATTACTTTTGTTGGTGTAGTGGTCAAATCATGATTGTGTTTATCATTAAAGATATCCACACGCCATTTTCCATCTTTTGTTTTTGAGATCCGGAGTTCCGTTTCACAACCAATCCTGACATCTCTTCTACGTTTCTGTTTTTTGAAACCTTCTTTGTTGCAAACATACAACTTTCTATAAACCTCATTTGTTGTCTTATTTTTATATTTCCAATGAATACGTATACCAAACCCATGCACGAAGGCATACTGATTATAAAAAGTATATGCATCATCAGGTGTGTCAAAAATCCTTCCGATGTTGCCATCATTAAATTGATTTTTATCACATATACCATCATTGTTAATTTCAGCCTCATCACATCTGAATAACTGACCATTTATGTCAATATCTTCGATTAGATGTGTTTCGAAAGGAACACTTATTTGTTGATTTTCTAAATTCATGTTGTGATATTAAACCCTCTGCAAGATCTACATATAGAAAAAAGGCCATTTAGCAATAAGCTTAAAATGGAACCCTACGATGTATGTCGTGACTAACTACTTAATTGATGACAGAGATGATACATGACTTGTAATTAGCAATGAAAGATGATTTATAACTTACTCATAAAATTGATATCAAAATCGTGATCTTCAGTTTCCGATGTTACGCAAGTGCAGATGTGAACGATCTATGATTGATCTTGAGGTTGCCATGTTATGAGAGTGGATATGTGAAAACTTAATGTCTGTGTTTTAGTGTGAGAGATGGAGAAGAAAGTGATTTTGGGGAAAAAAAACAAGCCTTTTATATTTATAACAAAACTACGTCGTTTTGACAAGTTCTATATATAGAAGATTGTGTAAAACACAGCCCATACTCACTTTCCCCTATAGAAAAATGAGGAAACAAAGAAACCATTAAAAATACAGAGCTCACAAACACAACGAAGGTAAGCATTTGACCTCAAAGGGCGACATAATTACCACTTAAGAGTAAGATGGACAAAAAAAAACAACAGGCTACCCAATTCCGCCAGAGTATGATGGACAAAACCATTCTCGATTCTTATATATCACATACACAACACAGTTTAAACGAATGGCCACCATACAAGTACATAAGGCTTGCAACAAAGAGAGCAACGGAGACTCGATAGTATTTTGCCAAATCTATAGAATTAAAATAAGATCCCTGATAGAAGGATACTCAAACTAACTAATTAAGCAACTGTCAATGACAAAAGATCAAAAGTAAGATAAAAATTTTGGGGTAGCCTATATCATATTCTTCAACATAGTCTAAATTTGTGCAGCTTATATAAATTTACAGAAGCGTTACACTAGTGGTTTCCAATCTCGATACTTGTAACTTGTAAGTAAAAAATAAAACTAAGATCAATGTCAAAACAAAGACTCCATACTAATTATAGTTTAAGAAATCGTCATAAACATTTCTAAGTATAAAAACATTGACACTATTTGTGATAACCTGTCACTCGTATTCACTGATTACCCCCTATAATATGAGGAGATACAAGGCTTTGCACGAATACGGAGGCACCAACATATCTAAGTGAGTTGGTTTCCCAAATACATTGTCCAAAGGACTTCTCACTTTGACATGTATTGTTGGCACTCTCTACTTCAGAAAAGGAGTGTATGACATGAGACTTAGCCTCACAGTTATCAGCTGGCAGCATCTCCCACGACTGCTTAACATTGTAGTTGTTCATTACCCATACTTTAGCAGGGATGGTTTCATTATTGCCGGAAAATAGATTCATCACTAGTTTCTTAGTAGTAAATATGCATAAACATTCGTTCATAATCCCTAGTTTAGGCTCCCAAGCTGATTGATAACTTGAGTCATCAGGTTGAGGAATTTCTTTAAACTCTTCTTTAGACAAATCGAATGCAACAATCACAATCTTTTCATTATGGTCTCGCATAAACCAGTGAAGAGCGCCATTACATAAAACACCAACTTTACTACAAAACTTGTACCCAACATTAATAACTTTCCAAACACTTGATTTTAACGATAACACTTGAAAACATGTGTAATCACCTAGAACAACCTTGTAGTCGTCGGTTATGAAATCATAACCAAAACCGGCACATAATAGGTTGATAGTCTGAACAATTGGCAACCTTAGGCGTTGTTGTCTTACCTGTCTAATGGAGGGTTTGAATACAAGAATTTGTTTAGCATCCATAGTATGTAAGCATACGAGGCCATTTGAAGAACCTAGGATAAGACATCTAACATCCGGGGGATAAGTTTGGTAAAAAAATGGGGTACCTGTGGGTAACCAAGACATAATAATTCTTCTTGTTTTATCATTCTTGCGATCTTTGTTACGACTATGCATGAGATTGGTCTTAATAAAAAGTGGGTCACAGATTGAAGATCGCCACGACTTACAAACTGCCTTGCATCGAAGGAGATCTTCAACATCAGATCTTGCTAGTATTTGTTCCATGATATCACCATGGAGACCCACATCCTCTGCCATTGAAACAAACCCTAATTTCGTGAACAAAAAAACAAACCCTAGTTTTGTAACAAAAAGAGAGAGTATAAGTAACAACCGACGTTGCTTTTGATATGGGCTAAAACAAAGCATCAAATTTGATATGTTAGTAACTTTGGGCCAAAACTACGACATTTTTTTAACGGTACCTTATATTTAAAGCATCAAATTGATATGTTTGTTTTGAATCAGAGACTTTGTCTTACTTGAAATTAAGTTTAGGTTTATTCACTTTTGTAACTATCGTCCCAAAACTTCGAAAAGGCCCGTCCTGTACTCGACACTTTGTAATATGCTCGTCCTTTCATCTTCAAGAACTTACACTTGCTTGATCTTTCGAGCCTGATCTTGTCAAAGCTCGAACTCGGATCGTTTAAGTTTTATAAGGTTCGAGAGCTCGACTCGTTTCGAGCTTATTATTTAGGCTTGGCTCGGTCGGGGTATCCTAGACATGCTCGAACTCGGCTCGACTGGCTCGTTTATACGATTTGGCAATGTAAAAATAAAACTTGACTCGAGCTCGGCTCGTAATATATCTAAATTAGGCTCGTTAATACGCTCATATATAAAACATTAGGCTCGTTTAGCTCGCGAGCCCAACAAACTTTGTACGTAAAGCTTCGCTCCAAAATAATTGTCTACTATTTCATTTCACAATGTCCCAAATAGTTGTTTACTTCCAAAAACTGATAGATAATTTAGTTCAACTTTATCATATTACCTCATTTGAAATTATTATTACAAACAATAAAAAAACTAATTAGCTAAGAGTTAAACTAGTATTTTGAAAAAAATATGAAAGACGAAGTTATGATAATGTAACTTGAACAATTTTAATGGAAGGGCCGACAGTCTAAACCTACCGACAAAACTACTGAAACTTCAAAAGTAATACTACACAATTATATTTGGGGAACCGATCAATATTTATTGGGTGGGTCAAATACAAATTCTCCCAAAAATACCTTTAAGCATTAATATAATTAAAATATCAACACCGAATTTTGTGAGGGTCACAGCTCTTCCGAGTCTCTATGAAGGTCTGTCTGTGATATTAAATTTTTTTCCAAAATTATATATATATTTTTTTTTACAATAATATTATGACAGAGAGATAGAATATTAAATCTAACAATTAATATAATCCAAGAGTTCATACCAAGAAGGAATGTTCCAGCGTGAATTTTAAGAATTCACATGTTAATATATTCCAACCAAATCATCGATTGAGATAAATGGGGGGAATTATTTGTCTAGAGATTTTGAATATGATGATGTAATTAGATCGTTTGAATATGGATTATGATTTTATTTAATGGGATACCCGACCTGACCCGGACCACCAGGCCTCGACCCGCAACCCAGGCCATTTACCGAACACATAACCGGGTACCTCGACCGGCAAACCAACCTATTTACCCCGCCCATGTCAATTTTATAAGGCCCATGTAGATTTACAAAATAACACCCTCCTTAACCCGACCCACGGCTCTAAACAAGCATCTTTGAAAGATGGGGCATGTAGACAGGGAAGGAACTAGGGGTCTCTGCGGGTGGCGGGAAACCCTATTGATTTTTTCGTGAAAGGGTTAAATTTTAAGAAAACCGTTGATTTTTATTAAATATATGTTAAATGCCCCCTATCTATCAAAACATGTTTCTAATAGTACTGTTCAACATTTTCTTGTTCAGTCGCCGATATTTAATCATGGTCGGTTCCACCCCTGCGTGATCATGAAACATAAGTATTTTGGCTATTCTCAATTCGCAACACAAGCCATAATGTCTGGAGAACTCATATGAGCTACTATTAACTCCATATATAGTCCATATATAATCTTCGGTATAACTATTTTTAGTACGAGTACACGCACTACAACGTTACAACCTATCCCTAGCGAAAATTCGGGGTTTTTTCCTGGCGACATGTCGCCGGGATACTTTGACAGGTAAAAGCCCGCCAACATTTTCACTAAATCATTTAAGGTTTTGTCATTTTCTGTTATTATCCCCAATGACATGTCGCCGGAGAAGAATTAGTCAAGTTATTAGGCAACAAGGTTAACTTTAATCATATGTAATTAATTATTGTTATGGACTAACTATCTCAAGCGACATGTCGTCACGGAAATCATGGCGGGGAAATTTCCCTCTAGTTCTTTTGGTAGACTATTTTGGTTAAAGCTGGGCGAAATTTCCCCAAGGACATGTCGCTAGGGAAATTGTGACGGGGAAATTTCCCGCTAGTTCTTTTGGTAGACAATTTTAGTCAAAGTTGGGCGAAGTTTTCTGAGCGACATGTCGATGGAGATAATCTGATCCAACTTTGACCAAAAAATCTTTCTGACCTTGTATCACGTTGGACGTGTCGCTATGGATAACAGGCTTTCTCCAACGATATTTTGTCGCAGAGAAAATCTCGCTACCTATTCATTCATTTCATAGTGATGTTCCAATTAATTCAGAGACTTTACCGTCCATGATGAGTTTTTACATGCTTAATTATATATATCACACTTAGTAATATATATATATATATATATATATATATATATATATATATATATATATATATATATATATATATATATATATATATATATATATATATATATATCACATACACAAAGCTTTCAAATAAAGCTTTTAAACTTTACCGTCCACGACAGATGCCATACCATTAAATAAAGCTTTCATGAAACCCGAGCAAACACACCTTATTTGATAACACAAGAATCCTACTTATTGCTTGCTTTGAACATGGGGTGATACAAGGCTCTCCATAAATAAAGAGGCGCATATATATTTATGTGTCATGAAATCCAAAATAACTTGGCGAAAGATCTTCTCAGCGCCACCCTCGGATGAAATGTTGTTACCCTTGGATTTAAACCGACAATTCTCCGGCTAGTACAACGAGTGTATGAATTGATATGTAGGCTTATGAGAATGTGACAACATTTAAGAGTGCTTAACATCGTAGTGGTTCATTATCCATAAGTTTTCATCTGAAATCCATAATTATATATGGACTAGCTAAGTACACGCGCAATGCGGCGGCGGGTACCCAGTGACTAATTTTATAGCGAGAAGTAAAAAAATAAATAAAAACAGACACAATACATATAAAATCATTGAATGAGCACTTTTACTACTATATAAAGCTTTTGAAATACGTGATCAACTTTATAAATGGACACTTGCATGCATTCTCTAATGACTACGTGTTTTGAAAGGGTTCTTCTTTTGTCTCCAACATTGACTTCGACTCAGAGCATCGTCTCTTTGAAACCGCAAGAAGCTTTTGAGATTCATAATGTTTGAAAGGTAGTTTAGGTATTGAAATTTGTTGGCTTTATGCAGTAACTTCATTGAGGTTCCAATAGTTTTGGTGTGCATTATATATTGCTGATGTTCATTTTGAAGAACGAAGTATGTAACATTGGATCATATGTGTGCTAGATATTGATTTGTATGTAAGGATTACAGGATTAATGATGTTAGAGGGCGTTCACACATGTATGGGAGTCTCCAAAGGGTGAGCTTCTTTTTCATTTCCAATACAAATAGAAGAAGGTCGTGTGGTGCCTTTTGTGCGGTATGTTGCGTGTCCTGCTGTGACTAAAGCATGGTAGGAATTATTTTCAAAAGAAGTGGTTGTTATAAAAATGTGTCGACAGAAGAAGAAGTGGTGGCGGTTGATGACATGCAGCAGAGGGGCTGATGATTGTGTCGATAGAAGAAATGGGTGGTTGGGCTTCGGAGGTGGTGAGGTCGGGTGGTAGAGTGGTATAACTGAAAAACTATGGTTTAGAAGAGGTCGGGTGGTGTAACTCTAAGGGGAGACTTGATGGGTCTGCTTAATCACCATTGTGAGATCTGTGTGCTTACGGTATGTGTTTAGTGTTGGAAAATGTTTTGCAAAATATAGTTTTTGCAATACTTTGGACATAATTTTATATATGTATATGTTATATATATTCGTAGTACTTAGTAGCTTTGCGTTCTCCTCGAAGAGAGCTTCGCAACGAGCTAAAGTATGTCCAATATGGAGTTAATATGAATGAGATATCGTGTCTCAAAGTGAGTCACGTGAAACATAATATTTGGAAAAATATTTGTCCCACATCGCTTGAAACATGAAGTGAAAACATGTTTATAAGGAAATCCTAGTTTCTACCCTACAATATTCATTTGTGGGTTTTTACTCCCACGCCTACGCGCGCGCAGGGGGGGTGCAGAAAGTGGGATTTCTAGGCCAAAAACGGGTTCGAAGCTACTGAACTTGTGCACGAGCGCGCGACCTGCGGACACGAATGCAGCTCCGAAAACTGGCTTGGGTGCGGGCAGATTTCGGTATCTTTTTTGCTGCGAATTCGATTTGTTTTTCCAGAAAATTCTGTAAATCTATTTTAGGAATAGATACAGAAACAGAATATTTTGTGTTAAAAAGACAGACAGGAAATCTGTTTTAGTTATAACCGATTTTCCTGACTGTGGTATATATTTTCTTTGAGAACAAGTAAAGTTTTCAGTATAAATATAACCCATTCTCATTCAGTTTTTGATATCAGAAAAACGCAGCTTTTCATACTCCATAACCAGACGATTTTTCCAGCAGTTCTCGATCAGAAACGCAGAAGGCTTCCGTGATCTTTCAGGCAAGTTTGTCTAGTCCGGCTGTACAACAGCTTTGGACGTTGTACCCTGGGAAACAGACAGCGAATCTGTTTTAAGGGAAGCGTGTTAAACACGTGCCTCGTCTTACTTTTACTGCTTTCAATTTTATTTGTTATTTAATTCTGTTATTTGTTTTCTGTTAATTTTATTATTCTTTTAATAAAAGTATACATCGTTTCCCACAATCTTAAAACAGATTCTGTTTAACAGAATTAAAACTTTTATTAAATCGGATTAATAATTTTATCAGATTTATTTATAAACTGTTTCTACCGAAACCAGGATTGAGTTTCACTGGAAATCAGTTTTAATTTACAGATTTTAATTAACAGTTAAGATTTTTTTTTTTAGCAGTTGTTCTAATCAGTTTATTGAAACCAAGATTGTGTTTCTGTTAAACTGATACGTTTGATAATTACATCTGATTCATTGAAACCAAGATTGAGTTTCTTTGAAGCAGATCTACTATAAGTATATAGAGATCACGACTGAATTTCTTATATACAGATTTATAACAGTTGACTAACTGTTTGTGTTTTGATCTTGTTTGATCTTTCAGGATGTCTACCAGCACTCCTGTAACTCCTGTAACTCCTACTGTGAATGTAACTGGTGCGCCAGTTCCCCACACAGTTGCTAATCATGCTGAAAAACCAGAAAAATTCAATGGACAGAATTTTAAGAGGTGGCAGCAGAAGATGTTCTTCTATCTCACTACTTTGAACCTTGCGAAGTTCTTAAAGGAGACTGTACCTCAGGTGGAACCTCCTAAAGAAGGTGTACCCGAAAATCAACAAGCCGTGCAAGCTGTTGAAGCATGGAAACATTCAGACTTCTTGTGTCACAACTATATTCTGAATGGTTTGGTGGACTCTTTGTACAATGTGTACTGCAAGACTAAGACTGCCAAAGAATTATGGGAGTCGTTGGAACGCAAGTACAAAACTGAGGATGCTGGTACAAAGAAATTCGTGGTAGCTCGCTTTTTGGATTACAAGATGGTTGATTCAAAGAGTGCGATAACTCAGGTTCAAGATCTGCAGGTTTTGCTACACGACATTCATGCTGAGGGTATGACTTTGAGTGAAACTTTTCAAGTTGCTGCTATCATTGAAAAGTTACCTCCAAGCTGGGTAGAATTTAAAAACTACTTGAAGCATAAGCGAAAGGAGATGACTGTTGAAGACTTGGTTGTTCGTCTTCGTATTGAAGAGGACAACAAGCTGGCTCAGAAAAACACTTATACACCTGATTCTGCCAAGGCAAATATGGTTGAGCATGGTTCGTCTTCTTCAAAGTCTAAAGGCAAGAGCTTTGGAAAAGGGAAGAATGACAAGAAGAGCAAAGGGAAGTCTGAGTACCTTGCTCCTAAGGCTGGAATTGCGAAGCAGAAGTTCCAAGGAAATTGCTTCAACTGTGACAAGCCAGGTCATCGTGCTGCTAATTGCAAAGCGCCAAAGCGGGTGACTCCACGCGAGGCTAATATGGTGAATGATAATGTGGACATGATTGCTATGGTGTCTGATGTCGTTACCATGATCTCTGAAGTTAACCTGGTAGGTTCTAATAATAATGATTGGTGGGTTGATACTGGGGCAACCCGTCATGTGTGTGCTGACAAGAGTATGTTTCACTCTTTCAGAGCGGTTGACAATGGAGAGAAGCTGTACATGGGCAACTCTGCAACTGCTGATATCAAGGGCGAAGGAGATGTTATTTTGAAGATGACATCCGAGAAAGAGCTCAAGTTGACTAAAGTCTTGTATGTTCCGGAGATTCGCAAGAATCTTGTGTCCGGATGGCTTTTGAATAAGTTTGGTTTTCGTCTTGTTTTTGAGTCTGATAAAGTTGTAATTTCTAAGAATCAAATGTATGTTGGTAAGGGGTATGCCTTGAATGGTATGTTTAAGCTCAATGTAATAGTTGTTAAGAGTGATATCAATAAAATGAATTCTTCTGCTTACTTGATTGAGTCTTCTAATGTGTGGCATGGCCGTCTTGGACATGTTAATTTTAATTCAATGCGTCGTTTGATTAAATTAAATGGCATACCAAATTTTCATATTGATTCAAATTATAAGTGTGAAACTTGTGTCGAAGCCAAACTTACAAGATCATCTTTCAAATCGGTTGAACGAAAAACCGAACCACTTGATATGATACACACAGACATATGTGATTTGAAATCACTACCCACAAAAGGTGGCAATAAGTACTTCATCACGTTTATTGATGATTGCACAAAGTACTGCTACGTTTACTTGTTGAAAAGTAAAGATGAAGCTATAGACAAGTTTGTTCTATACAAAACCGAAGTTGAGAATCAACTTGGTAGGAAAATCAAGGTTGTACGAAGTGATAGAGGAGGTGAATAGGTGTCTCCTTTTGCTGATCTATGTGCGAAACATGGAATTAGACATGAGTTTACTGCTCCTTATTCACCTCAGCAAAACGGTATTGCCGAAAGAAAGAACCGTACCTTGAAAGAAATGGTTAATGCCATGTTGTTAAGTTCTGGTATGAGCCGGGACATGTGGGGGGAAGCCATTCTAACGGCTACTTATCTTTTAAACAAGATACCTCGTAAGGATAAAGAGGAAACCCCATATGAACTGTGGATGGGAAGAAAACCATCATACCAGTACTTACGAGTGTGGGGGTGTCTAGCCAAGGTAGCTGTGCCGACACCTAAGGCCCAAACGATTGGACCTAAATCTGTGGATTGTATATTCATTGGATATGCTAAGAATAGCAGTGCGTATCGTTTCATTGTACATGATTCGAAAAATCCTGATATACACAAGAACACAGTTATGGAATCAAGGAATGCGTCCTTCTTTGAAAACACATTTCCTTGTTTAAAGAAGGAAAATGGAAGCACATCTAGAATAGATGATGCAGTTGTCCAAGATAAGAGACAACGAGATGATGATGATCTCCAAGATGAGAGACAAGATCAACCCGAGGAAGAAGAGGTTGAACCTAGAAGAAGCAAACGGGCGAGAACCGAGAAATCCTTTGGACCCGATTTTGTCTCTTTTATGGTAGAAAATGAACCTACTTCTTATCAAGAAGCTGTAAATTCCTCGGAAGGACCTCGATGGAAAGAAGCGATTAATAGTGAAATAGAGTCTATTTTACAAAATCATACTTGGGAGCTCGTGGATTTACCTCCTGGTTGTAAACCACTAGCCTATAAATGGATCTTCAAGAAGAAGATGAAAGCTGATGGCACCATTGATAAGTACAAAGCAAGATTGGTGATCAAAGGTTTTAGACAACGCAAAGGTCTAGATTACTTTGATACTTATTCGCCTGTTACGCGAATAACTTCTATTAGGATGATTCTTGCTATTGCCGCATTAAGAAATTTAGAAGTTCACCAAATGGATGTGAAAACGGCTTTTCTAAATGGAGATTTAGAAGAAGAAATATACATGAACCAACCCGAGGGTTTCATGGCTCCTGGACAAGAGAGCAAAGTTTGTAGGCTTGTTAAGTCATTGTATGGCTTAAAGCAAGCTCCAAAACAATGGCATCAAAAGTTTGATCACGCCATGCTAGAGGGTGGATTCAAAATTAATGAATGCGACAAGTGTGTTTATGTCAAAGACACGAATAGTGGATATGTAATCTTGTGTCTTTATGTCGATGATATGCTTATCGTTGGCAGTAACGACAAGATAATCAAGTCTACTAAAGATATGTTGAAATCAAAGTTTGACATGAAGGATATGGGTTTGGCTGATGTGATCCTTGGAATAAAGATCATACGAACTCAAAGTGGACTTGCATTAAGTCAAGCACATTACGTGGACAAAATTCTTAATACTCATAATGCGGGGGATTCCGGCCTAGCTAGAACTCCAATAGACACCAGTTTGCATCTATCTAAAAATAGAGGCGTAGGTGTTGCCCAATTAGAGTATTCAAGAATTATTGGCATGTTAATGTATTTGATGACATGTACCCGACCTGACTTAGCATATGCTGTTAGCAGGCTGAGTAGATATACTAGTAATCCAAGTGATGCACATTGGAAAGCTATGACTAGGGTACTTCATTATTTGAGATACAGTCGTGATTATGGACTGAATTATGCTAGATATCCAGCTGTTATTGAAGGATACAGTGATGCAAATTGGATATCTGACATAAAGGATTCTAGATCGACCAGTGGATATGTGTTTACACTGGGAGGGGCCGCTATATCTTGGAAGTCTTCCAAGCAAACTGTAATAGCTAAGTCCACGATGGAATCAGAATTTATCGCGTTAGATAAATGCGGAGAAGAGGCGGAATGGCTACGTCAATTCGTAGAGGACATACCCAGGTGGCTTAAACCGGTAACGGCCATTAGTATACATTGTGATAGTCAATCGGCAATTGGCAGAGCTCATAGCACAATGTATAATGGAAAGTCTAGACATATCCGTCGTCGACATAATTCGGTACGACAACTACTCTCAACAGGAGTTATCTCAATTGACTATGTGAAGTCAAAGGATAACATTGCGGATCCGCTTACGAAAGGCTTAAGCAGAGAGTTAGTTAGTAAGTCGTCTAAAGGAATGGGACTAAAGCCCTTGAAGGAATGAGTTTCTATGAAGGAAAACCTAACCCAGTTGACTGGAGATCCCAAGATCTGGGTTCAATAGGACAACATAATCATAGAAATGTGGGGGAAGTCACGTCAATGTGGGGGAGTTACTTAATAAAATAACTTTCCTAGTCCATTCCTAGAACAATGTGACTTGTTGAGAGGTTAAACATATGGCTTAATGATTCAGGATGAAATCATAAAGCATAAAGATTCAAGATGAAATCATAAAACATATGTTTTTAATGATTCAAGATGAAATCACCTATGTGAGAGAGAAGTGGGGTCGCTTCGAAGGAAATTGTGGGGGCGCAATTTCTAAGAGCTCTTGCAGAACCAGGCGAGTGTTCATGACCATAACGAACACGACTATGAGGACTTGACAAGGTCAGGGAGAGTCTTGTGTGAGTGTGTATTGTCGTCTACGTAAACAGAGGCTGAGTTCAAGGACATCGCGTCTACTCAGATCTAGGAGACTAAGTGCATCTCACAAGGGAAGGTTCAAAGGGTTACACCTACCTATCCTATGCAGGACTTAACCGCAGAAATTTTGCCGAAACTTTCGTGTGTTTTCGACCGATTCCCATTCATGTGGGGGATTGTTGGAAAATGTTTTGCAAAATATAGTTTTTGCAATACTTTGGACATAATTTTATATATGTATATGTTATATATATTCGTAGTACTTAGTAGCTTTGCGTTCTCCTCGAAGAGAGCTTCGCAACGAGCTAAAGTATGTCCAATATGGAGTTAATATGAATGAGATATCGTGTCTCAAAGTGAGTCACGTGAAACATAATATTTGGAAAAATATTTGTCCCACATCGCTTGAAACATGAAGTGAAAACATGTTTATAAGGAAATCCTAGTTTCTACCCTACAATATTCATTTGTGGGTTTTTACTCCCACGCCTACGCGCGCGCAGGGGGGGGTGCAGAAAGTGGGATTTCTAGGCCAAAAACGGGTTCGAAGCTACTGAACTTGTGCACGAGCGCGCGACCTGCGGACACGAATGCAGCTCCGAAAACTGGCTTGGGTGCGGGCAGATTTCGGTATCTTTTTTGCTGCGAATTCGATTTGTTTTTCCAGAAAATTCTGTAAATCTATTTTAGGAATAGATACAGAAACAGAATATTTTGTGTTAAAAAGACAGACAGGAAATCTGTTTTAGTTATAACCGATTTTCCTGACTGTGGTATATATTTTCTTTGAGAACAAGTAAAGTTTTCAGTATAAATATAACCCATTCTCATTCAGTTTTTGATATCAGAAAAACGCAGCTTTTCATACTCCATAACCAGACGATTTTTCCAGCAGTTCTCGATCAGAAACGCAGAAGGCTTCCGTGATCTTTCAGGCAAGTTTGTCTAGTCCGGCTGTACAACAGCTTTGGACGTTGTACCCTGGGAAACAGACAGCGAATCTGTTTTAAGGGAAGCGTGTTAAACACGTGCCTCGTCTTACTTTTACTGCTTTCAATTTTATTTGTTATTTAATTCTGTTATTTGTTTTCTGTTAATTTTATTATTCTTTTAATAAAAGTATACATCGTTTCCCACATTTAGTATGTCATAGATTTCTATATGCACTAGGTCTGCTTAGAAGTTAAGGCAAGCAAGGTTTTTAATAGACTGTTACAAAATTGATGGGCTGGTACAGATATTCATATCATTTAAATGAGTTATATGTTGTTACAATTGACTGAAAATGATTTTCAGCCTTTTCAATTAAAGAATTGTCCTTAATCCTTAACAATGTAGTAGAGATTTCCAAATAAAGAAATGTTAGAGACTTAATTTTTTAAAACTTCTAAAAATAAAAAGTTTTAAATGTTTTATAAAGTAGTAAAGATAAAGATAAACATTCGTTCATAATGGCTAGCTGGCGATAGGGTTTCCATTCATAATGTGGATCATCGGGTTGGGGATTTCTTTGAATTCCTCTCGAGACGGATCAAACAAAACAATAGAAACCTCCTTATCATCTTCCGTAAACCAGTGAAGAGAGTCGTTACAGAAGGCACCAACATTACTAATAAACTTATAACGATTGTCAAAATCCACAACTTTCAAAAAATTTAATCCCAAAGAGAATACATGGAAACAAGTCTCGTCGGCAAGTATTACCTTGTAATCATTAGTGACAGGATCATAACCAAAACCGCAACATAAACGGGAGATTTCAGGAATGGTGATTGGCAAATCCCCTGGGAGTTGTTTGATATGTCTAATAGAAGGGTTTATAACAAGACTATGTTTAGGTAACTTCGAACAAGATGATTATTCATAATATCTTTCTAGTTTGATTATTCATAATATCTTTAAGGTAACTTCGAACAAGATGATTCTTAACAAAAAGTGGATGACAGATTAAAGATAGCCATGACTTACAAACTGCCTTGCATCGAATGAGATCTTCAACATTATCCGATCATGCAAGTATTTGCTCCAGGATATCACCATGGAGATACAGTTCTTCTATCATTGAAACAAACCCTACTTTAGTAAAAAGAAAAAAATTCATCGGTTTCAGCATCCTCGTAATGGATTATCAGCGCCGTCTTGGAAAGCAATGATCATATGTATCAAGACACTATCATCAGTCACCCTCATTTTGAAAATGAAAAAAACATGCATTAAAAAAAAGAAATGTGAAACTATAACAAAAAAGTATAACGAAGAACAATAATCCATTGAATCATCATCGTTGAAACTCTTTAAAATAAAAAATTAGGCAAAGAAATCAAGGTTGGATATATATAAAGTGACTCGATTACTCCTTGGCTTCAATTATATCACTTGCACCACCTATGTTTTTATCCAGCCATCCCGTGGTGTCGTCGATTGTATGTTTTATGTTCTCCAACACCTTACGCGATATATCACTGCCTATGTTCTTCATCTTCTTCTTGATCATTACACGTAAGCGCTCCTCGAGCTCATTATATGCATATATTTTCCTCTTGTACTTTTGATCCTCATCTTTGTATTTCTCAGCATCTTTCACCATTTTCTCAATCTCTGTCTTCGCCCTTGAGAATATGCCATTGTGGATGGTAACAGTGAGTTCTTGGTTGTAATCAGTGGATACTACCTTATATGTAACTGTGAGGATGCCATTTGCATCAATTTCGAAGATACTTGTAAGTTTTATGCAGGCCTTGGGAGCAGGTGGAATATTCGACAATGTAACCTCTCCTAATATGTAGTTGTTAGTAGATCTAGTCCGCTCACCTTCGCAGATCTTGATGTTCATACTAGATTGATTATCATACTTTGTACAAAGAGTCATCGCCTTCTTTATTGGTATAGGAGTGTTCCGAGGAACGACAACACACATTAATTGACCATATATCTCCAAACCAAGTGACAAGGGAGTAACATTCATTGGCGCTCGGTCCTTTAAAATAGTTGTACTTTGATGACATAACTTTGCAGCCATAACAGCCGCCCCATATGCAACAACTTCGGTAGGATTAATGCTCTTGCATAGCTCCTTCCCACCAAAAAAATCCTGTAACATGCACCTCACATTTGGGATCATAGTTGATCCCCCGACAAGAATCACATCATCTACACTATTTCTGCCCATTTTTGCATCCATTAAACAAGTCTCAAGTTTCCTGATACACTTTTTAAAATAGTCCATATTAAGGTCCTGAAACCTGGCCCGGCTAATATACATTTCGAAATCAATGTCATCATGTAACGAGTCTGCCATGATTAAGGTTTTAGGTTCATGTGAAAGACTTCGTTTTGCCTTCTCACACGCAACCCTTAACCTCCCCAATGCTCTTTTGTTACCAGTTATATCTTTATTCCACCTATTCGTAAGATACTGAACACAAAAATTCACCATATTATTATCAAAATCTTCACCTCCCAAATGAGCGTCACCAGCAAGGGACTTAACTTCAAATTTACCACCATAGGCAATGGTTAGAAGAGAAACATCAAAAGTACGACCTCCAAGATCAAAAACAATCACATTCCTTTTTTCCATAATACCTGGCCGATTATCCATACCATAAGCAATTGCAGCTGCTGTTGGCTCATCGATCATGCGCATGACATTTAGGCCAGCATTGATGGCTGCATCCATTGTTGCTTGGCGTTGGCAATCATTGAAGTAAGCTGGTACTGTTATGACAGCGTTTTTCACGGTTCTACTAGTATATTCTTCTGCAGATTCTTTGATGTTGGTGATAACCATTGATAAAATTTCTTCTGCAGAATACTGTTTCTTACGTCCCTTGTATGTAACCACTATTTTTGGTGTGTCGTTAGCTCCCTTTATGACCGTATAAGGCAATAACTTTATCTTTTCTTGTAGTTTTGCATCACTGAATCTCCTCCCAATCAACTGTCTTACATCTAAAATTCCAAAACCAAGTCAGATGAATGATTATATATGTATCTGTCAAAGAGACAAAAGATTAACGGATGAAAATCATAAACCAACCGAATATAGTATTAGCAGGGTTCAATTCACTCTGCTTCTTGGCACCTTCACCAATCAAACATTCAGCACCATCGAAAGCCACATAAGATGGGGTTCTTCGATTACCTATAAAGGAGGGTATGATCTCAATTTTATCATGTTGCCAAATTGCAGCACACGAGTTTGTGTTTCCCAGGTCAATTCCGATAGCTGGTCCTCCAACTTCCATACTCTTCCTTTGTTGACAGATTTTTTTACTACATAAATGTACGGTTTATATAAATTAAGTATACAGTTTTTCGGACTCATAAATGTGTAAAAGATGGTGCATGTATAAGCAAGGAATTGATAAACCTTCTAAGCAAACGTTGTCGAAGATTATTATGTTTTTTCGATTGCATGTATGTTTCTAAATGCGAACATTTAACTAATTCAATTCATATTAGTCCTAATCTGCAACCTTAATTAGGGTTCACTTAAAAGCATACGGAGACATATTAAATTAATCATTAACTTTGGCATTATATAACTACTTGCTAATCGTAACAAATACCTTAAATCACGAACAGTTTCTGCTGCTTCCCCTTCCGCTTACGTTTAGTTTCTGTGTAGCTAAGGTTTTGTGACCGAATCTTTTTCTTTTAACGCACATTCTGTCCAGCCGTGGGTTAGGCGGGCCAACACACATTATGTCCGGGCTCGCCTGGATGTGTTAGGCGGGCCAACCAGGGGCGTACCCACTTGGGAGCCGGGTGTAGCACGGGCTACACCCGATTTTAGTCACGAAGGGTAAATTTGTTACAAAATAGGTCTTTTCTCGATACGTGCAACACCCGTTTTTACGTAATATGAGTCAACTTTAGTATTAAAATCGTAAAAAAATTTGTGCAACACCCTGTTTTAAATTCTGGGTCCGCCTCTGGGGCGAACACATATTGATTCTTCTATGAGTTACACAACCTAAGCTGTAACTCGTACTTTGATTGTAATATCTTTTGTACGGTAAATTAGGGTTTACAAATTTCTGGATACATGTTCATCTAATATAACCACCTAATCATAGTTGTTGTGTATATTAAACAATTACACCATGGATATATTACCTTCAAACTTCATACTCGACATCTTCTCAAGAGTATATATCTGGCCCGTTCTAGGAATGTGTGGAAAGTATGGTGCAAGTATATCGATGATCCTTACCTTTGATAGCAATTCCAGGAATATCTAGAAACTAAATAAGGAATCACAATTAACAGGAATGCAATTCGAAAAGTAGTTTCAATGATTATGGATGAAGTTTGTTACAAGAGTGGAAAGTGAGAGAATTACACATAGAAGAGTTTTTACAACAATCAGAATGAGTGAATTACATGATTAGGCTAGTTTATATACAAACATAATTTGGGCGAGAAATGATGTTAGGAGAGGAGTAATACACGTGCACCTCACGCGTTGGATAAAACCCCTCACGTGCACCTCACGCGCCATCATCCTAACACACTTATCACTCTCCATCCCTTAAAAGGATTCTTGTCCTCAAGAACCGATGTCAAAGTGAGGATATTATACACTCAAGTCACTGAGTAGTTCCCATGTAGCATCGCATCTGCAACACTAACATCCACCCATTGCACCAACTCACTAATTAGTTCCCATTGTGTTTCTTGACCATCTTCTTATCCATTATCTTGAGTGGTACCCTCTTGAGACTAATATCCTCATCATAGACAGGTAACTGGCCTTCTGATACCACACTAGGATCTCCATAAAAAATTTAGTTGGGACACATGAAACACATTATGAATTGTTGAATGAGCAAGCAATTGAAGTCTATAGGCCACTGACCTAATCTTGCCTACTATCTGAAAGGGACCAAAGTACTTTGGAGGAAACTTGTGATATTTCTCTTGCCTCAAAGAGTCCTATCTGTAAGATTGAAGTTTCAGTATAACCCAATCATAGAGTGGAAACTCCCTTTCACTTCTATGCTTGTATGCATGTTGCTATCCTATTTTTGTGCTCTCACTAAATGAAATTTAAGCATCTTGAGTGTATCCTCCCTAGCCACCAAAGATCTGTCAACAAGCTCCACTTTGCTCAAACCCCCCAAATAAGGAATATGGGTTGGAGGTGTTTGGCCATACACAATTTCAAAAGGTGTAGTGAGAGTAGCAGTATGGTAGTTGGAATTGTACCACAATTCATCTAAAAGTAGCCACCAGCACCAATCTTTTCGAGCTTCTCCACATATACACCTCAAGTAACATCGCATTCACCTATTAACCACTTTTGTCTGACCATCTGTTTGGGGATGGTAAGCAGTAGACATAAGCAATTTGACTTGGAGGACTTTACACAATTCTTTCCAAAAAGTGTTTGTGAAGACTTTATCTTTGTCTCACACTATGCTTTCTGGTAATCCATGTAACCTATAGATTTCATTGATGAACACTTGAGCCACTTGAACTGCTATAAAGGGGTGTGCCAGTTGTAGGAAATGAGCATACTTGCTTAATCTGTCCACTACTACCAAAATCACATTCTTCCTTTGAGACTTGGGAAACCCTTCTATGAAATCTATAGAAATACTATGCCAAATATTCTGAGGAATTGGCAATGGATGCATAAGACCAGGTCAAGCAGCCAAGTATGGCTTATACTTTTGACATACTATACATTCTCTTACACATTGCTTGACTTCTTTCCTCGTGTCTTTCTGATAGAAGGTAGAACTCAACTTCTGAGTATTGACTTGGACCCCTAAGTGAACCCCAAAAGAGCTATTATGGTAGTAACAAAGTAGATCTATTTTAAAATGAGCATCATTACCAACAATCAGCTTATCTTTCCTCAACAACTTATTATCAACCCAAACACAGTGTTTCTTCCAGGTCAATCTAGCTTTGAGTGTGTTTATAAGAGCTTTCAACTAAGTATCCTGCTCCCAACTATGAACCACTCTCTCAAACAAAACTGTAGTAACCACATAACAAGTTATGGCAATTCAGGACAATCATTCATGGATAAAGCATCTGCTACTACATTCTCTACTCTTTTTTTTGTAAACCATCTCATAGTCAAAGCCTAAAAGTTTTGGTAACCATTTCTGTAACACCCCATTTAATAAGATAGAGTGTTACAGTAAATTATGGCATATCATCGAAGCATGCAAGGTAAATGTCTAAACATTCATGACAATAAATAGAAATATCGGAATCAAACCTCGGTAGTCTAGTAACTCACACACAATTCAATATAAGTACTGTAAATGGAAAGGACTAAACAATGTCCAAAAGAAGTAAAGTATGATAAAGTAGGAATAAATGCATAAGGTAAAAGAGGCCGGATAGCTTCTAATCCGAATGCAAATACTCTGGAGTTCCTACTTGCGTCCTTGGGTACCTGCCGTTTGGGAACATGGAAAAGTAGACGGCTGAGCATAACGCTCAGTGCACGGATATACAATAAAGCATGGAAAAACATAGAATATAGAAGCTTATAAAGTATATAAATCATGAATGGCTGCGAAAATGAATAAGTCCTAGAAAACCTAGTTGTCTGTCATGTTAACTGGTTTTAGTTCTGAAAACATAGCTTATGTTACTTATGAAAATATGTATTAGTTAATGTACCATAATAACCAATATTGGTCATGAGGTCAACAACGTGCATGAATACTTGGAGGGGAGACCTCATCATGCAATTAGAAGGGTTGCCTCTAATTAGCTGGTAAGTGGGTATGAGGGATCAGCTCCTTGTGAAGGATGCAAGGCACACACCACATTCACCATGAAATCCTGAATGAAACATGTAACTAGGATGCACCCATACGCCCCACATGATAATATAATAATAAAATGGCCAAATAACTGAAAAGGGACGTCACGAGCTATCACTCCGCCGTGGTGAAGTCATAACACTAGTGCCTCTAGTGTTATGGTTATGGTACCTCCATAACTAGGTGAAACTGTTCGTGCATGTATATGGCTAAGGTAACTAATAAACATAAGCATTTAATTTGTAACTACTGGGGAAAACAGTAGGCTGCATACGGGAAATCCTAATGAAGGAAGAGATTGTCCTTACTAAAAGACGGAAAATCCATACCTTATGTCCAATAGAAGCTAACGGAAACGATGAAGACTAATCCGCCTTGATGGATAACACTACATAAGAAATATGGACGTGTATGAGTTGTCTGAATTACATGGTTTTACTGGTTTCATGTATTATTAGCTTGTTATACGTGTTCTGTCATGGTTTACTATTTACTGTGTTAAATGTAGTTACTCTGATGTTTTGTTATGTATTATTCATGTATTAGTGTATTATAATACTTGTATTGTAATACTAAGTAACATTCTAAAAATAGTAGGTTTCCATAAATAGCAAGTTTCCAAAAATAGAAAGTTTTTAAATATAGAAAGTTCTCAAAAATAGTAAGTTTTCATAATTAGAATTAAGCTGAGTTATATATAATAAGTAAAGTTAAATTACTACAATACAAGTCATGGTTATAGTTGGTTAATGAAATAACTGGTTGATTTAATTAAACTATACGTAATATGATTTTAATTAAAATACATGTTTAATTAAAATGACTAAG
This sequence comes from Glebionis coronaria, assembly GCA_025667525.1. Lineage (NCBI taxonomy): Eukaryota > Viridiplantae > Streptophyta > Magnoliopsida > Asterales > Asteraceae > Glebionis > Glebionis coronaria. The sequence continues at coordinate 8,051,678 of CM046878.1, read as the reverse complement.
TATAAATACCTTAGGTTATACATGAATTAATTTTAATAAATTAATTAACCTAAAGTTTAATATAACATGACTTATAAAAATAGTTTTTATAAAAACCCGAATCCCGAGCCCGTGTTTTAATATTAGCCGAACCATATAAGTTATAACAAAGTCCCATCGAGACCTTGGAGGGGTCTCGGTTGACACTACTTAAATCAACTAAACATGTAAACATACCCCGACTCGAAATCGGGGTCCCTTTGGTCTCGGGTCCGATCAAACAAAACTAACCGAGCCCCTTGGAGGTCTCGGTGGTCCTCGGTTACACCCAACCGAACAAACAAACACACCCCAACCTTCGGTCGGGGGTTTCTTGCCTGCGCCGAGCCGAAACCAACCAAGCCGAGCCCCTTGGGGTCTCGGTGGTGAATAAAACAAGTTGAGCACCCCTCTTGGGGTCTCGGTGTCTCGGCCGGTCCAAACCACAAACCAAAACGCACCCTTGACAAAATTAATTAATCCTAGGTTAATCATTTTCCATGTTCATGTGATTAATTAATTTTAAACATGAAATCATAAGAAAATAAAATAAAAAGAAAAGGTATTTGAATATACCAATGTGTGTAGAATGAAGAGGTGTTCACGAATAATTAAACAAACATGAAAATCGTCCGGTTTTGCCCTTGTTCTTGATGGTGGCCGGCGGCTATGGTGAAACAAGGAGGAAGAAGACAAAATAACTTTGAACAATAAAGAAGGAACACATTACGTTTATTGAAATCTTTTTTTTTGTAAAGCAAAACCCAAAGTAGAGACTTTTTCAAGAGATTCTTTCCTTAGTAGAAAATAATTTTTTGATTTATTCTCTAAACAAGCTAAAGTTTTCCTTATTTAGTCATAATTTTTATGAAAAAACGAATTTTCTTTTTTTTACTGACAAAGCTTGCAAACATATATGTGTCAGAACTAAAAAGAAAGAAACTTAACAAAAGCGGATATAATATCATAGAAACTTAGGTATCAAAATGTAAAAAGAAAATGCCCTTGCACCTCCCTCAGCAATAAAGTATATCCAATAAATCCCTTCTTTATTCACACATTACATAATCCCTATCATTTTCAAATTCCATCTCTCCCAATTTAACAAATTCAACCCAAACTCAAACCTTACAGTTAACAATCAAAAAACTCAAAAAACCAAAATTCATGGTATCATCTTTAACAACTTAAAATAATATTATGGTAACTTCTTTAACTGCAAATTGTTTTATTAAATCCGAAAATTTGTTGGTTTTTAGGGGTGTTTGGATAAAGCACGAAGGGCCTTGCTGGTGTAAATTACGGAGTATTACTTTATGCAAAAAGGGGTGTCTGGGTGAATCTCATAAGAAAAGTAATACTTTTTAGTGATATATTCAGTTTGATCTATGTCTATTTTTTAAGTTTGGTTTTTTATATTTGATATAGGTTAAATTGAATAAATTTGCAGATCTTAAAGATGCGTTTTATCCACACGATTAGTGGAACTACATTAGAATTCAGTGTATGCAATCAACAATATTATCCACTGGCTACAAGCTTTTTGACATCTCAATCGGTATGTAAATTTTCATAATTTTTCACATAAATTTATTTGATGGTCACCGTGTTCAAGGCATTTTCCGGTCTCATAGCTCTGATATGTGGGAATGGTTATATAGTCGGCATCAACCAGATCTATGATATCGGAATTGACAAGTAGCGCTTAGTATATTTTCTGTTATTTAGTGTTGCTATGGACTTTGGACAGCTCATTACATCCTTTTATTGTCTTAGTCTTTTCCTGACACCATCTATTCAGTGCCACCACTTCGAATGAAAATATTTCCCTTTAAGAAAATGATGGACCAGTTCTACTACATTTAATATATGATTTTTTTATAGTGATTTGCATTGATTTTTTTTGCAAGCATTACTTGGATGATTCAGTGGATGATAGTTTTTCTGTGACTTCTCAGATAAAAGAGCAATATAGTTGTGTTCTACCCATGTTGGTGGTGTTGCAATTGAATTTCTGTCCATATTAAGAGAACTCACATACTCTTTAAAGAAATTTTAGTCCACTTAATGTTTGCTCAACAAATAGGTAGTTTGTTGTGCACAAAGTTATTCCTCTTATGATGTGACCTTTTTTCGTCGAATCGCTAAAACAATGCCTTTGTCTTAAATCATATAATTTTTTATTTGCATTACTTTTTAATTCCTGTCGCTTGAAACTTGGAATTGCTTCCTGCAATATAGTTTCTTCAGTGTATTAAGCCATTGTCCAAGACACCGCCAAAACGTTAAGAGCTCTCGCTGTATTACTATTATGGAAGTGGTGCACAATGGCAAGGACTTTCATATATCACTATATCAGTGACAGTGCCTTCAATCGAGGTGTATATGCACATATTATTTATCCTTTCCTAAACTAAAGCTGAACAGGTGAAAGAGAGCACAATTAAAAACTCAATTCAGATCATTTTCTTCAGTTTCTAAAAAAGGTTAAAAAGTAACAAAAATTAGCGATGAAAAGCGAGACACTAAAAAGAACAAGAGAAACTACTCTTATAATTCTGAAAACTTCTGCTACAAACTGTACAAGATATCTAACCACTTTGATAAGAGTTAAAAAATGCATACATTTTTCTTATTACAGACTTGTGTGCCAGTTGTATATTCAATGGTGCAAAGCATTTGTCAGTAAAGAAGAGCGAATGGCAGCAGAGGAGTGGGCTTGAGCTTCCAATGAGCGACAACAAACAAGTTATGATCCAGTTACGTAAGCTCCAAACATGAATGTTTAAACAAATGTGACGACGTAATTGTTTTTTACTTTCTGATGCATCCTAAATGTTTAGTTCATTCACATAGTTAAAAATGGGAATCATAATCCATTCTTAACAAATGACAGCTTTGTTAGTTTATTATCTTAAATATTACAGTAATTCAACTTTAGAGATAATATCTTAATATTGTGGTTAATTAGGACAACATGTATTATATATACAGTTACTCAGTTAGAAGTTGAATGTGCAGGAACCATATTTCACAAACTCCACAACAGTCGAAACTCAGAAGCCATCAAGTTGAAAAGGTAATAATCCATTTTCAGTTCTTTTAATGATGCTCATCAATGATAATGCCTAATGCAATGTAGTATATTGACACAAAACCACAACCTACTTAATATTAGATAAAAAGGCTCACCTACATAAGATATGTAGTGATTAAATGATTAAGTTTGTGACAATATGGGTTGTTAATTTAAACAATCTCTGTTTTGATTTAGCTTAAATTTTATTAGTATAAGTTTTCTATTAGAACAAAGATTAGCACAAAACAAAATAATAAAGTTAAGGGTTAAATGGGGCGGTCAGAATCATTGTAAGTTTCTACCACCATGGCCACCGTCGTGTATGGTTTATATTTTATAATTTATTTTAGGATTCAGTTAACTCATCAGCACATTTGAAGTCTGAATGGATCTATCGACCCATTTATAAATCATGAAATTTACTGCAGCTAAAGGTTAATGAAGAAACTACAAGTGAGGCGGTGGACTTCGTGTTACAAGCTACTTTTGAAGATTATATGGGCATTAATTCTTATCATTCGTTAATTCAAAAAGAGGAGGAAGAGGAGTACTTTTAGTAAGTTTAAAATATTACTACGTATACGTTTTTTTTTCGCAACCTATTTTCAAGTTGAAAAAATAATACGTTTTCCGCGAAAAAATGTAAACTATTTTATCTCTTTTACATTTTCTTTAGTCACTTTTACCTTCTATAACCAAAACATTAGTAGTTTTTTACTTCAAAAGTTAGAAGTTTTTTTTAAAAAAAAAAGTGTTTTTTTATATGCTTTTCTTTGATTTTTTTTAAAGTTAAAAAGATTAAACATTTTTCTTGAAAAAAATCTGATTTTTTTCTAAAAGTAACTGTATTAAATAAGTAAATGTATTAAATCTATAATTTTTTTACCTTTTTGCCGAAGTTGACGTTTTAAATTTAAAAATGTCTTAAAGGTTAATGTTTTAAAATTTTAAAGTTTATAACAGTTAATGTTTTTTTTTATTTTTTATAGTTAATGTTTAAAAACTTTATTTCTTTTAATGAAAATTGCCATAACATGTCATTACTAACATTTAATTAGATTGTAAAATAAAACACAACATGTTTCAATTAAAAAAACTGTATTAAAAAACTTTAAAAAACCAATTATGGGTTTCACATAAAAAACAAGTGTTAATAGCTAAAAATCATTATTAAAAAATTTAGCAAAAAACCCGTGCGTGCACGGGTATTATAACAAGTTATATACAAATAAATAAGTAAATAAATTTTATATACAATAGAAAATAGAGGTTTCACATAGGGCTCAAAAGGTAAGTATGCGTCAAGAGAGATCACTTTTGTAAGTAAATATTGTAGCTACTTGTAATTATCATCATACTTCATATACAGTGAATTTTACTTATTTATTTTCAGCGCTACAAAGAGAAAGTAATATGACTTGGCATCCATATAAAACATTGGATCAACATTAAAACTAATCTCAGCCGTATAAATTCATTCCCAAAAATCTGGTGCTTTCCATTTGACTTATTCTCTTCCTAATTCTCACGTTTTTTAATTTACATTGGAAGATAAGTACAAAAAGGATGTTATTTAACTAACTTCCTTAAAAATGTGCACTTCAAATTGGAACTTGGAAATTTACTATATAAACAACCAATATACGGCAAACATTATTGAATTGAAAAGGTGCAACTGTTATTTACAACACCACGAATGACACATGAATGATCAGGTTATCCTTTTACCTATTTATAGCATATGAAAGAAGATACCCATTTGGCCATTTCATATACGTACATGTTTGTTTAGATAATGCAGTATTATGTTAGTGTTGAAAAATTTGACTTCAATTTCTATGTGTTTGTATACGTGCAGTGTGTGGGTGGGACAAATCATTGCGGCAACACTAGCAGCATCAAAAGATTGTACCATACATTCCTCATCAAGGCCATATCATTCAAGAAAAAAATGAGAAGCTATTAAAAACGACTCTTCTGGTTTCAAGCTGTATATATGTATTAGTTGGTAGTGAATTAAACATGAGTTTATAGTGTTATAGTTGTAGCGAAAATGTAACGGCCCGCATCTCTGCAAACATTGCAAAAGGTCCTTTTCCTAGAGTTTATAAAAGGTTAAAGCATTTGCAAAAGAATGCTCCAAGGTCGATGGTAGTGAACAAGACGCGAAACCAACAAACCGTGTTCGATCTACAAACCAAAAGACGTCCAAAATTTGAGTTGATATTGTTTGATTATTTATGAAAGCTTTTCTAGAGTCTATCAAAGTTTTGTAGACGTTATAGTAGTTTGTTTCACATGATTATTTTTATATGTAGGTCACGTCTATAGAACAGGTCCATATGGGAAGATTATAAGAAGAATTTCATTAGGTTTTTGGGCTAAACGAGCAAGAGATTGAGTTTGGTTTATTACTTCATTCTTGACAAAAGTCACGAGTGACTTGGCATTGGAATCTACAAACAAACGGCGGGAAAGCAAAGGAGTTCGAGTTTATACCGATTGGGATCCACTGCATCAAATCTTATAAATAAACATCAAATGTTCATTTTTATGACATGTTAGTTTATATAGTGAAAGTAATGGGATCTTAATTCTTAAGCATAAAAACTGTAAGTATGTGTAAAACTATACAGAATTGTGAATTTAAGATAACTTAATTTAATAAGCGCTTAATGTGAAATTGTGCATGATTCCGATTAGAGTTTATTTTGATCATCCGGTATATTCAGTGGTGACGGAACCAGGGTAATAAGATTTGGGGGGGGGGGGGGCAAAATATTTTTATTTTTTTGCAATAACAACAAAATATGGAATAAAAGGTAGTATCAGAAAGATAAATCTGAGTATTTTTACTACAAATGACGGATTTATAAGGTTTTAAAACGTTAAATGTTAGGATTTATTATATGGGTGGGAGCAATTTTAATTTTTAATGGGGGCGCTTTCGAAAAAAGGTTAAAATCGAAGGAAAAACACTAAAATCTCATTGTATCAGGCTAGCCATGAGAGCAACGGACCCCATAATTACACTATAGATCCGTCCCTGGGTATATTACGGAGATAATGGTTTAGTACTGACGTACTTTCTAACTTAGAATGTTGTAAGATTATATCTTTTATTGATATGAGATTGGTTTATATTTGATGACTTTTTTATATTTTTGTAGATCTGGTGATATAGCATCGAATATTTTTTCAAACATTTCTTCATTAGTTAAGGTTGAAATTTAGTGTCAAAATCAGAGGCCATGCTGATTTATATCCTTAGTTGAAATTATAACATGTTTGTAAAATAGTTGAAATTGATATCCACACATTGTGTAGTACTGTAATACTTAATCTTTGACTTTCATGATATGGATTCAGCAATCAAAATAGATTAACTAATTCAGTAGTTTAACACTAATATCACTAAACTTAAAAATCACAAAAAAGATAATATCAAGCAACCAACATGCTTTATAAATGATACCGACGTTTAACAATTTGTACTAAAGTAGTCAACAAACTGATAAGAGTTCAAATGCGAACTATGCTAACTAAAAGAATGTATCATTTGAGCTTATTAAAGTTTTTTTGTTTTTTTATTATAAATATTACATTGATTAATTTTTAGCTTATTAATAACTGTTTATTCGTGCAACGCACGGGTATTGTTCTTGTTGTGATAGACTATAATGATTGCCTGTTATATGAATTTCATATGCAGACTAATGAAATTTTCGAAATTATATGCATTTACTATAATACTATTGTCTCTAAGTTCGATAGTTATTGCTTCATGTCAAATAAATGATCTAAGTTTTATCTTTGTAACTTGTAAAATGATCACAAGATATTATTACATTTTTTTTATGAACTAGCTTAAAAACCCGTCTAACACGTCGGGTTTAACTTAATGTGTGATTTTTGTAAGAAATAATATACAGATGTTAATATTAGAAGAACATAAACGGGATATGGCAAGACGAAAAAAAACATGAATTATTCGATAACAGTGTAATTTTGTAACCATCACAATAATAGAGATTCATGCATTTTTGTCTTCAACCTCGACGTATGTAAGAGCAAATAAAGTCAACAACCAATGCTCATCCCGTGAACACCTAATAGTTGAATAAAAATTTATAAAAATGAAAATGTGAACAATAATTTAGATGTATTAAAAAAATTACAAAATATTAGAAAAACATTTGAATTGTATATTGTACATCACATTAAAACCTTACTCATATACCGCGTAACACTTCCTAGTAGCAGTTTTCTTAGTTTTAATTCTCTTAGTCTATAACTAGTTTTAATTCCCTTTATAATAGATCCTTTAGTATTAAAATTAATTTATAATACTGAATCCAAAAAGATAATCAACCATCAATCTAAAATCTCTATTCAATTTAACCTTCAGAAAGACAACTCGAGAGATCAATACTTGTTGTGATACTTTTTACAAATATTTTGTATTATGCTAAAACGACTTCATCACATGGTTATACTTGTTAAGACATGTTTGATGTATTCATTGAGTCGCATGTGTGGTTTAGATTTTATAGTTATACACACTTTAGTTTAGCCAATATGTTATATTTTTAGTTGTTTAGATTACTCAATATAAAAGAATGTGTAAGATTACATTGCAAACCCGTAGGTTATGTATTATTATTCATCACTATTTATAGGGATAATAACCCTAAAGATTCTAATGGACCCAAACCCGCAAGTCGGGTTGGGCCATATTTATTCTCTAACACTCCCCGCAGTCCGAGCGACAAAATCAAAAAAGCTCGGACTGGAGAAGAAAAGAAAACAGAAAAACTAATAAATAAGCAAACACGACAGACTTAAGGTATATCTATCTGTCAACGATGACAGACTCAACCCGACTTGTGGGGTTGGGTCCATTAGAATCTTTAAGGTTATTATCACTATATGGATGAATAATAATACATAACCTACGGGTTTACAATGTAATCTAACATGGTATCAGAGGGTTTGATCCTCAAACCTGTGGCTATGATCCGCCTCTGATGGACCGCTGTCACCACTATTATTATCAACATTCCACGATCCACTCTATGAACAGTCCCTCAAAATACCCTTATCAAGAGCAGCTTCGATACTGTTCTAGACTCACTCTCAGAATCACTAGACAACAACCATTCATCGATATCATCTTTCTCTAGAACGTGAGATTGTGAGAGTTAACCTCACGAGTCTGATGGTGCAAAAGAATGGTACTTGTCATCACCTTGTAGAGGATCAAGATCACCATAAGAGTCTAATTTGTTCTTATGATGAAACATTAATTAAAGGTTAAAAAGAGTGTTTATTAAAAGGGGTAGGGGTATGATTGTTTTTCTGTTATTGGATATCGAGTATATTTTTATGGTGTGGCTGTATGTAGTAGTAGATGAATGGACCGTGGAGACTCCGATGGAACTATCTGTTTTTATTTTTTTTATTTTTTTTTTAAATTTGTAATTTAAGTTTAATTATTTGTTTGTTAGTCGAATCTAAGGTATAAAGCCCCGAGACGACTTTTAATTTTCGGCCGATAGATATAGGTTGAGTCTGTCATTTGTTGACAGATAGATATACCTTGAGTCTGCCGCGTTTCGGCTGATAGATATAGGTTGAGCCTGTCCTCCTTTTTTAGATAGATATACCTTGAGTCTGCCGCGTTCGACCGATAGATATAGGTTGAGTTTGTCATCGTTGGCAGATAGATATACCTTGAGTCTGCCGCGTTTCGGCCGATAGATATAGGTTGAGTCCGTCCTCTTTTGACAGATAGATATACCTTGAGTCTGTCGTGTTTCAGCCGATAGATATACTTTGAGTCTGTCGTGGTTATTATTTTATTTTATTTTATTTTATTATGCTACAATTTTATTTTATTTTATACTTTAGTCCGAGCTTTCGCGATTTCACCGCTCGAACTGCGGGGAGTATTAGAGGCTCAATCCCGGTTTGTGGGTTGGGTCCATTAGGGTTTCCAGGATTTATGCTTTATAAATACCTGATGAATAAAATGGAGATCTCATGGGGTTTTACAATGTCTAACAAAATGTAGTCATATTTTAGTTTAAGAAAGTTTTGTGTTGATGATAGCTTGTATGACCGTATTAGTTGTAGCTTTTCAGAAGATATATAACTTCTTACAAACTCCTCACAGTAGTAATGCAAAAATCTATGTTGTTGTCATGATAACATATTATTTGCACATGTTAGTCGAGTTTTCGTGTTTGTTATCTTTTATTAGCTTAAAGACCCGTGGTACAAAAAACTACCCATATTCGTGTGATTTTAAATATGATTTGAACAATTTGAAAAGAAGTCAGCAACAAATGTGCAACTAATATGTTATCATATACAATATAAACGGGTTTTAATAAAAGATAAAAAAGATAATTAAAACAACATGTATTATTCTATAAGTACTCAATTTTGTAACAATCATAATAATAGATTTTTAAGTTCTTCATTTCTGCTTCCTTTTGAGAGACGGAAGAGGAACATTTCGTTGCGGGTGATGTTTTGATGATTTGGATAAGTTCTCAGTGAAGCTCTTGGATTTTAAAACGAAGTTCATGGATGATACTCTCTAGGGATCCGACTTTTGATGAAAGGTTTTGTTGGGTATTTGCGAGCATGGTTTGCTGTGAGAGTATTTTTGCGAGAACCTTGTTTTGAGCAATAGCATTTTCACTTTGCCAGTTTAGGGTAGCTTCCGCGGGACTAACAGTATTTGTGAGTCCTAGGACCAATAGTCGTTGAATTTTTTATCTTCCAGTCGTGCTTGGTTCGACTATCAGGATGCTCAAATGCAGTAATGGCTGGGAACTCTTGTTCGTACGATATTGAAGAGGGTGTTGTTATTGGGAACACTGGTTAAGGGATTGTTTCTTTATCTTTCTTCGGTTGTGGCGTTTGATGAATGACAGATAAAGCTTTTTGGTGGTAGGGTGTAAGTGTTTGTGGTTGTGGCGGTGTTTTAGGTGGTTGTGGTGTTTTGGTGGTTGTGGTGTCGTTGATGGTTGTGGTATCTGGTTTTTCTTTGGGACCCCCCGAGCATATGCTTCAACAGGAATCACACAAAGGTAGATTATAAACCTATAGTAAAATGACCGCCCGTAACCCAGCAGATAAAGTACATTACATAGTCCGTTTTAGGGATTGGCGACTTACCCATTCAGTGACTTTGGCACTGGACGTTCCCCAAACGGGTACTGTCGGGTCGGGTGAATTCAATAATAGACGCCTGTTGGCATTCCAGCCCTCCCTTCGCCTTTCATGGCCACATATCTTTCCAGCTAAGGAATGGGAAATCCTTCTCCTGTTCCATGAATCCAATTTGCATTGGGTGTTGTTATTGGGAACACTGGTCAAGGGATTGTTTCTTTATCTTTCTTCGGTTGTGGCGTTTGATAAATGACAGATAAAGCTTTTTGGTGGTAGGGTGTAAGTGTTTGTGGTTGTGGCGGTGTTTTAGGTGGTTGTGGTGTTTCTGGTGGTTGTGGTGTCGTTGATGGTTGTGGTATCTGGTTTTTCTTTGGGTATAAAACATAGTAGTCAAATTTCCCTGAGGGTTCTCCAAGAAGTCCAACTGTCGGGTCACCGTCTTCATATCTCTTTTTGAGTCTTTGTTGTGATGATCTTCGTTTCTTAGGGACATCTTCTTCATCCTCAAGCTTTTGAGCTTCATCTAAACAACTTTCGCAATCGCATACGTCCCACCATATGTGTTTGATTTCTTGAACAGGATCATTGGTTGCGGTTTGGTTGGGTTCTACTAGTGCGATCATGTGGATTCCCGTTGGAAACACATTAGGTGCCTTTGGTTGTGAGAATTTGATCTCCACGAGACCATTCTCATGTCTAACAAATTCTTGAGCTGAGTTCGATCGAACAGGAGCTTGATGGATTTGCTCATAATTTGTTATCCACTTTTCTAGAAGTAATTTGAGTAACTCGTCTCCAGATAACTGCTTTGGTATGTATGTACACGTTGGAGTTGCATTTGCGTCTATGTCGATGAGTAACGCATTACCAGCATCCTCTTGTCCTAAAACCAAAATGTCTAACGAGTGGTTTTGAACTTGATAAGCCATTTGTTAATGGAACATGGCTTGAAAGGTGTTCACTTGGGGTTTACCTCCAATCTGGATCTGGGCCTTGAGGGATGTGAATAGTGAAGGATCATTGAGAGGTATGCTAAAATTTGGGTAAAACGTGACAAAAATTGTTCCTGCGTTCAACGTTGTTTGTATTGTACCAATACAAGCATGCTGATATTCTGCAAACCTTGTATCAAGCAAGGCTATTCTTGAATATGCAGGAAGTCCTTTTCTTCCATGAAAGGTTAATGCTAACCTTATAGCTCCGAAATGAATATCTGTGTACCCTTAGGATAAACAATGTCGAGGAAGGTCGGAAGGCAATGATAAAGGTACCAAATGTTCTATCTGGGATGCTGGTAACTGATGTGAATCGAAGTTTGATGTTTGGATAAACTCTTTTATTTGCTTGTGTGGGTTAGATCCAATTAGCTGTTTGACTCTTTTTGTGATGGAATTGGATGGTTTTGTGAAAACATGGTAGGGGTTTACTAGTGGCATTTCACTAATTGGGATCCTGGAATCATCAGAACTCTATGAGATTTCATATAATTGATCTATTTTAGATGTAGAAGATTGGCGGAAACTGGATGAGGTTGAGCGGTTGAAAAGGTTATCGTGACTCATGGTTTTAAGAATTATAGACTTTTTCTTCTTATTCTATACTCTCCCGGAGGAAACAACTGCGACCACCTTTGTCAACTTACATATCCTGCAACGGCCCTGATAGAATAAAGAGATAGAGAACTATAACACTTAAAGCAATAGAAGTCAGATCTTTAAGCTAAATTCTAATTTTCTGATGTGAGAGATCAGCACTAAGGCTGTAGTCACTGAGCATACGATTAGGAATTTAGTATAAAGGAAATAGTAATGTAAGGTTAATGGTGATGGTGAGAGCGTAAGGCTCTGATACCATAAGGGTGGGGGTGGGGAGTTGTGGCAGATCTATAAAAGACCTGTAAGAACAATGGTTTATAATAAAAATAACACACACTTGTATAAAAATAACACAACTATTTTTATTGTGTTAAAATTTAGAATATATATTAAAATAATTGATTCAATAGATTATTATTTTGTTAAGTGCAAGAAAAATGTTTTGTAATGTGTTTACACAAGCTATAGTTTATTGTATTATTATTGTTAAATATATACATTCTATAAAAAAACAGATCATTTAGACAATTATAAAAAACAAACAAATTTTTTTCATTAAGATGATATTACAATCACCTTTACTAGTAAGATGTGATAGTTAGATAAAAATCTAAACCATTTTAATGAAACTAATATCAACGATTTTAATTTTTTATGTCAAAACGATCATTTAATGGAGCAGCAATATTTGCCGCCAAGATTTTGCTAGACTTTTTTTTGGTCAAAGTTGAACCAACTTTTCCCCAATGAGTCTACCAGATTTTGTGCCACGCAGAACGCAATTTGTCGTTTAGCGGGTTTTCGGACTTTCTCCGACGGTAAATGTCGTCTAAGAAAAGGCCGTCACATGTTTTTCTATGTTGTTGTAGTATGAAGACATGAATACGCTATCTAGAGGCTTGGCTTCTTAGTTGGACTTTTAGATAGTCGTCAGAAAATCTATTAAGGGTCAAACAGAGGCAAAGCTAGTGAGGTTCTCAAAAGATTCACATAAACTACATAGATTTTCCCTACAATATAAATCTGTCAAAAATTGCGGATCTTTACAAGATGCACCTTGATTAAAAGAGGATTATATCATAAATCTTAAATCTTGTTAAGTAGGGTTATAGAAAAGGGGAAAGTGAGTATGGGCTGTGTTGTACACAATCTTGTATATAGAACTTATCAAAACGACGTAGTGGTGCTAGTGTTGGTCCTTTCATATATCTAGTGAAGTGTGCAAACAATGTGAATTGAGGGAGTTGCCATACACTCACTTCTTTCATAAGGATTGCGTGGTCAAGTGGTTAAAGATCAATGCTTCTTGTCCACTCTATATGACTGAAGTCGGGGACAGTGTTCTGGGCTCACTAACAGAACCAAGAGCTGCTGGTATGCAATCATAGCATGGTGCTTTAGTTTCGGTTAGCACTTACTACTACTACATATATAATCAGTCTATTGTTAATATGCATGTGCTGCTTTAAAGAGTGTTGTTTTATAATGAAGAGAAGCCCCAAATGACTTTGATCATTTTATCGATTTTGGTAGGAGATATATGATTTTGCACTTCAAGTCGATGTTCAATTTCTTTATTTTCTTATATACCGGTCGTAATATCAAAACTGTAAAAATGGGTCCGAGTCAAAATGGGTTGACCCACAATCTTTGAATACATATTGCAACTAGGGATGGCAACGGGCGGGTTTGGGGCGGGGCGACCGTCCCCATCCCCAAACCCGATTAGTAAAGTTCTCCCCAAACCCGCCCCGATCCCCGTCGAGGATATAATCGGTGTGCCCCGTTGGGGCGCAATGCTCCCTCAGACCCGCCCTGTACTAATCGGGGATCTTATCGGGTACCCTCTTTGGGTGAAATTTTCTATCAAAACCGCATCATTTTACATTTATTATTATTTTTAGACTGTTAGAAATAAGCTTGAATTATTAAAAACTTACTAATTATATATTAATGAATTACAAACAAGACTTATAAGGTTTAAAACGATACTATTATACATAAATAATGATATGTTACACCACAAAGAACTTACAATACATTAAACAAGTTTCTGTGATTACAATTTGCAATAGTGAAAAGCTAAAATACTAAAGAAATATTTATTATGACGTAAATAGTAAGAAAATACGATATAAAAATACTTATATTTGTATATGTGTATATTAATCGGACGGGGCGGGTCGAGGACCTTATTCCCCGCGTTTGCCCCAAACCCGATTAAAAATCCCCGTTTAAGCCCCAAACCCGCCCCATAACCCAATAAAGTTAACCCGCCCCGCCCCAATGATTCCGGGTTTCGGGTTTCCCCGTCGGGTTCGGGTTTTTTTGCCATCCCTAATTGCAACCCATTTCTTAATTAACAGTTGAGCTAAAATATGTTTGTACCAATTTAACCCCCGGGTGTTATAAAGTTTTATTAAAAGTGTCTCATCAAGAACCTTTTCCATAGGTGCACGGGCAGGTACAAAATCTAATATAGAAAAAGAAAAGGAAAAAACCCATCTTTATTTATAAAATCAGTTTGCGGCAATATTGTTTAAAGCATAAGTCGTTTTAAGCATCATGTGAGCCATTGTGTTTTTACTTTTTAACTATGACTTGTTTACTTCATTATCTATGAAATATAACCTAAACTGACCCAATTTTCTTTTGTGCGGGTTAGAGTGCTAGATAAGAACTCGGCCGCCAGTAAACAACAGGATAATGGTGACATAGACTCAGAAAATTGAAATAGCTGGTGCAGAACAAGAATGAGAAAGACTAAGAAGAATAAGAAGAAAAATTAATTGTTGAGGAAGGTACAGAAGAATAATGAGATGAAGACTAAGGAGGAGAGGAAGGAGAAAAAGAAAGATCGTTGATAGAGTTTTAAAAGAAGAATAAATCCAACGTGTGTGAGGTCTCAAGTTTAATTCCCACTAGGTGCAAACAACCTTGAAGTGGCCACGTCAACCTCCTGAAAAGGGAGGGCTTTACCTGGTTTGAGTCTGTGTGGCGGTGGGCTCAAACCCCATGGATTAGTCGGCCAATGAGTCGGAAATCACGGTTACCAAAAAAAAAATAATAAAAAAAAGAAGAAATCGACAAAAAAGAAAGAAAAAAACCGGCAAGATGATTGATTTTACTGAGTTTTATTATGCAATGCATATACTGCTGTTGATTTCTATTAGCGTAAGTACTAGTTTAGTACCCGTGGGTTGGTTTAAGTCTAAATTTTGTAATTGAATTTTGTACGATTCTGCTAATAATATATGTATTTCTTCAGCAAATTTTACCTTTTCCTACAGCCACGGTTTTTATGCACAGTCTGGAGTTCTTTATGATATATTTGGGAGTGGTTTATTGCTGTTGAGCAACCTATAAATATACTAGTACTAGTATTTGGCTTTGTATCTTAAGGCGTGATATTTTGATGGTTTTGTATGTTCATGAAAGCATCTAAATCAGGTATAATTTGTAAGGGGTAACCTTGTGAATGGTATTCATTATGATCTCAGTTTGTACAAAGTTATGAAATTTATAAAAAATATCAGCTGATTTTTAAGATTTCCTTTGTTTTTCTTATGTCTTAATATGTGTTTACAACCTAAAATCCATTGCACATATTGGAAATCATGCCATATCAGTCACAATCATGAAATAATTCAACATGACAATTCAAGGATATGCAGATTTTCTTACACCATATTTTTACAGCTTTTAAATGTTTTTCAGGTACTAAATCCTAATTTTTAACAGCTTTTAAGTGTTGATTTTAATCAGCATATAACATGGTGTTTGGATGCACATCTTACAGCTTTTACATGTTGCTTTTATCAGCTTTCAAATACTTAAATTTACATGATATTAGATATTTTGACATCCGATAAAGGGGTGTTTGGACGCATATTTTAAGGTGTAAAGTTTGACATAAACTCAGAATGTATGCGCCAAACACTCAGAACCTGTATGCCAATGTGAAAAACTCCCATATCACTGATGCAATTCAAGTCTCAACACATGACATACTAGAAAATAATTTTTTGATAGAACTTCCATACCAATATTTTTGTACAAAAAAAAACTAATATTCCATAACAATAAAAGCATCATATTTTTTCTTGCATGGAAGCAGCCTTCTTTTCTTTATCCTTCTTGTCCTTACACCCAGTGATGTTATGACCTGGTTTCGTATAATAAGAACAAGTTACAGTCTTCTTTTGTTTGACCTCTATGGGAGGCTTGACTCTTGTTGCATTTCTTAGACGCCCTTTAAGGATAGTGTGCACCACGGGGTCTCAAACTTCAATTTGAGGCAACATGTCTACTTGAGAAGTTCCAACGCGGGCATCTTTACATGCATTCTCAATCTCTGTTTGCTTCTTCCTTGTCATTTGATCTTCTAAAAACTCCACCAAAAAACTTTTTAGTCTTATTATTTCTGAAGGAGCATCTCTTGCTTGTTCAATTGCCTTTGTCAAATTAGCTTGAACATACCATAAAGCTAACGCACTCATTTTCAGAATTTGATTCGTCAATCTCGATACTAGCATTACCATCTTTATACCTACAATCAAGTGTCCACCGAGATAATATATACACTATAAGAAAGTTGAGAACAGATGACGGGGGTTTCCCTAGCGACATTTTGTCGCCAGGGATAACCCCTTTTCCCTGGCGACAACGCTGACGTGGCGGTAAAGTAGGTTTACTTTTTGGTCAAAGTTTGACTAGGGTTTCCCTGGCGACATGTCGCCAGGGATAATCGGTCCAAAATCAGATACCAAGTGAAAGAGCGCGAAATTTTCCCTCCAAGGTTTCCCTGGCGACATGTCGCCAGGGAAAACCTAGTCAAACTTTGACCAACTTATCCCTGGCGACATGTCGCCGGGGAAAACTCGTCCAACGTATTTAACAAAAAGTATGTTTGCTAATTACAAGTCAAGATTATCCCTGGCGACAAGTCGCCAGGGAAACCGTTGCCATTTGTGATTAGTTTCAAAATTAAACACAAATGTTTAATTACATGTCAAGAATGTGTGGCGGGCTTTTACCCGCCAAATCCCAAATGTTTCCCTGGCGACATGTCGCCAGGGAAACTCCCTGACATATATTTATTTTGTTTTTGCTTGTTAATTATTATTTTAACTATCGATCCGATGTTATTTAATTTTTGCGACGTTTATATAATAAAAATGAGACATTTATAAAACAAACATTTATTTATTCATAATATTATACATAGCCCTTGTGGAATCAAATGGAAAACTTAAAAACAGACATTACTAATCAACTTAAAGTTCGTGAAGTAGTGCAGCCGATTACTACTCAACGCTAAGATTTTCCAATTCATTTAAAAGCTCATGAAGTATTGCAGCCGATTGACATGCGTGGTCTTCAGGATGCCTTTCCATTTCTAGTCTTGCCTCTAACATCTTTATCTTTAGATCTTTGATCTTGCAATTTGAGCACTCAGTGGGTGCAGATTGAGAAGGACCTGTAGAAGAACTTTGATGTGAACCTTGAGGTGTTGAAGATCCAGGGGAAGATCTTATACGGAGTTCGAGATCAAAATCATCCTTCCATTTAAAATATTTACATCCATAATCCTTTGTTTTTGGCTGTTACAAAGTAAACAAATAACATGACATGTCATTTAATAATCACACGTATTACATAACTAAAACATTTGATTGTTTACCTTCGAAAAAGGACATGCATAGTAGAGTTTACCAAAGGTATGAGGTTGATGTGATTGTCTCAACACAATATATCCCTTTCTACATGTACACTTATAAGCTTCACGGGGATCCATCTGCTACCAAATCAGGTGGTGGTGGTGGTGAGTTTGGTAGGAGATGATAAGTGTGTGTGTGTGTGTGATCTGCTGATGATAAGTGTGTGTGAATCCTTTTATGGTCAAAAAGTGAGGGAAATGGTTAACATTTTCCCGCCAATGTTTTCCCGCCAACGTTTTCCCGCCAATAGTTAAACGTTGGATGTTCAATGGATGACCCGGTTTGTTATGGTTATACATTTGATGTTCAATGGATGATCCGGTTTGTTATGGTTATACGTTGGATGTTCAATGGACGACTCGACATGTGTTGGTTACACGTTAGATGTTCAATAATTGCTTCTCAGGTTGGTTGCCAGTTGTCTCAACTTTCACTCAGAACGTTATGACATATGCTTCTCAGTTTAGTGAAGTGATAGCGGACGGGATGTTGTGTGAGAATGAAGAACATGTAACCAAGCTTGGTTAGACGTTAGATGTTCAATGGACGACTCGACATGTGTTGGTTACATGTTAGATGTTCAATAATTGCTTATCAGGTTGGTTGCCAGTTGTCTCAACTTTCACTCAGAACGTTATGACATATGCTTCTCAGTTTAGTGAAGTGATAGCGGACGGGATGTTGTGTGAGAATGAAAAACATGTAACCAAGCTTGGTTAGACGTTAGATGTTCAATGGACGACTCGACATGTGTTGGTTACACGTTAGATGTTCAATAACTGCTTATCAGGTTGGTTGCCAGTTGTCTCAACTTTCACTCAGAACGTTATGACATATGCTTCTCAGTTTAGTGAAGTGATAGCGGACGGGATGTTGTGTGAGAATGAAGAACATGTAACCAAGCTTGGTTAGACGTTAGATGTTCAATGGACGACTCGACATGTGTTGGTTACACGTTAGATGTTCAATAAATGAGTCGGCATGTCTTGGTTACACGTTAGATGTTCAATGGATGAGTCGGTATGTCTTGGTTAGACGTTAGATGTTCAATGGATGAGTCGGTATGCATTTGTTAAACATTAGATGTTGAATGGATGAGTCGGCATGTCTTGGTTACACGTTAGATGTTCAATGGATGACCCGGCATGTCTTGGTTACACGTTAGATGTTCAATGGATGAGTCGGTATGCATTTGTTATACGTTGGATGTTCAATGGACGACTCGACATGTGTTGTTACACGTTAGATATTCAATAAATGAGTCGGCATGTCTTAGTTACACGTTAGATGTTAAATGGATGAGTCGGTATGCATTTGTTAAACGTTAGATGTTCAATGGATGAGTCGGTATGTGTTGGTTACACGTTAGATGTTCAATAAATGAGTCGGCATGTCTTGGTTACACGTTAGATGTTCAATGGATGACTCGCCATGTCTTGGTTACATGTTAGATGTTCAATGGATGAGTCGGTATGCATTTGTTAAACGTTAGATGTTAAATGGTTACCGAATTAGAATAAATCGAGAAACTAAACGGAATAAATCGGAATGAATTTAGAAATTAAACTGACCGGGATGATATAGTTATTTTATAAATAATAATAATTATTTTATAAATTGTAATAATAATAATTATTATTTCATAAATAATAATAATTATTATTATTATTTTATTACTAATTATAATAATACATAAGTAACAAGAAACTTTATTTTCACAAAAATTATCCCTTGCGACATCTTTGACTATCCCTGGCGACATGTCACCAGGGAAACTATCCCTGGCGACATGTCGCCAGGGAAACGTGTGCTCACTTGACTTTCTAAAAAGTCAGCCAAGTTTCCCTGGCGACATGTCGCCAGGGAAAATTGGGCTCACTTGACTTTCTAAAAAGTCAGCCAAGTTTCCCTGGCGACATGTCGCCAGGGAAGGTTTGGGAGACACGACAAAAGTTATAGGTACGTGCATATGCGTTGAAAAGTCAAAAGTATCCCTGGCGACATGTCTCCAGGGAAACTTCGTCACACCCCTCCAAAATTTTTCAATAACGCGCGCTTTTGGCTAAACGACAAAAGGCAAAAGTATCCCTGGCGACATGTCGCCAGGGATTGTCGCCGGGGAAAAAAAGCGCATTATTGACCAGATACCTTATCTTTTCTCACAACACTTAACAAAAAAAACATCTCCTTCTTCTTCGCGTTGCTGCTGTATCACCACCACCACCACTCTCCTCCACATCCCGATCGCTGCCTTTTCACCACCACCACCACTCACCACCACCACTCACCATCACTCTCCTCCACACCTGCACACGTGCACTCACCACCACTCACCACCATCTCCAGTCGCCAACACCACCACCACGCCATCTACATTCACCGGCACCACCACCACCGCAATATATATTAAGGTATTTTATATAATTTATATTGTAATTGTTAAGGTTTTTTTATATAATTTTTTTTATAATTTATATTGTAATTGATTTTTTTATATAACTTATATTATAATTGATAGTATATTTGGTTTTGTTTTTACATATCCGGTTATCGCAGCCGAGTCCCGACCGTAGCCGAGCCCGACCACAGCCGAGACCCGATCGCAGCCGAGCCCCGACCACACCCGTGCCCCGACCACAGCCGAGACCCGACCACTATTTAAAGGTATGTTTTTTTAACTTTTAATTGTAATTGATAATACATATTGTTTTTTTTAGTTTTTTTTAGATTCCCTGGCGACATGTCGTACGGGATGTTTAAACTTGTTAATTTTTTTAAACGTAAATCCAAACACTCCTTATGTTACCTATTTGATGAGAATAAATTCTAATAATCTTTTTTGGATAAGCTGATTTCAAACAGGTTAACCTGGCTTATCAGAATAAGCTGTTTGATAACAGCTTATCCTAATAAGCTTATCAGGATAAGCTGTTTGATAACAGCTTATCCTGATAAGCTTATCAGAATACGCTGTTTAAAAACAGCTTATCCTTATAAGCTTATCAGAATAAGCTGCTTATCCTTATAAGCTTATCAGAATAAGCTGTTTTCAAACAGCTTACTTTGATAAGCTTATAGGGATAAGCTGTTATCAAACAACTTATTCTAATAAGCTTATCAAAATAAGCTGTTTGAAAACAGCTTATTCTGATAAGCTTATCGAGATAAGCTGTTTTCAAACAGCTTATTCTGATAAGCTTATCAGAATAAGCTGTTTTTATTATATGATATAAATGTTTTATTGGACTAAGCCTTAGGAATGTTTTAGGATTTTAGCGATTAATTTCGGAAAATTCCCGTCTGAAATTGATCAACCTATAGAAAACCCGTCCGAAGTTAATTTATTAGGAATTAACTTCGGAAAGTCCCCTGTTTGGGACTGCTTTTTGAATGTTTTGTCTCATTTAGGATATGCATGCGTATAACCAATTTAGTATTTTAGATGATTTCGACAGTGTTTCTCCTTTACTCCTACGCATATGTCTTTAAACACATATTTGGGGAGTTGAGGGGAAATGCTGCCGAAATTTTCTCAAATAGTAAATCGGTTATACGCATTCATATATGAGACGAAACATTCAAAGGGTGGGTTAGGATTGCCTTCCATAGTTGCGCTAGGTGAACATACTATTTTCTATACTTGATAATTATATCTTTTAATAAATATTATTATATAATTATATACTTTATAAATAATAATTATATATTTTATAATTATTTTTTATAATTTGATATAATACATATTATTATTTATGAAATATATAATAATTATTTTTTAAAATTCCTTGTGTTAATTAAGTTGCATGTAATAACTAAATGTATCGTTAAAACACAGTTATGGTACTCATTGATAAGAGTTGGACACGGTTAGAGCGTCATCAGCCAGAATATATATTAGGTCTTGCCAATTTTGTCAAGCATTCTAGGAAGTTTGTGAATCGTTTGAATGAGATACCATGTGCATGCAAGCGTTGTCGAACAAGACTCCTGGTATATATTGACCTTCTTTCGAACCACGTTATGAAGTCCGGGTTTGACAACAGTTATACAACATGGGTACACCATGGTGAACCGGCTCCTCCTACACCTACACCTCCTCCACCACCACCACCTCCTCCACCACCACCACCACCGCCACCACTGCCAATAATAGATAACACAAGACAACCTTTTATAACTGACATGACATCGTTACTTGATGACCTTACCTATATGCCTCCAGACTATATTCCTCCTCCACCTCCTACCAACTCAAGTAACAGACGGACTCAAGCTAACGAGTTTGAAGAGTTATATCGCAGTGCCAATGAGCCGCTGTACCCTGGTTGTGTAGAAGCGACTCGATTAGACTTCATGGCAAAGTTTACACATTATAAGGCCAAAGGTAAAATCACCGATACCATATTCAATGATATTCTTGAGTGGTTCCAAACTATCTTTCCCCCAAGCAGAGGATTCAAGCTCCCACCGTCATACTATGCAATAAAGAAGACATTTGAAACGATCGGGTTAGGGTACGATTCGATACATGCTTGTGAACACGATTGTTGCTTATTTCGGGAAGGATACGCCGATTTGGATTTCTGTCCGGTGTGTAATACAAGTAGATGGAAAGACACTAACACGCCGGGGAAGAAAGTTCCTAAGAAGGTGCTGCGTTACTTTCCGATCATTCCTAGACTACAACGTTTGTACAAGTCTAGTAAAAGTGCAAAGGATATGATTTGGCATGCTACTGGAAAGTGTACGGAGCCCGGTAAGATGCAACACCCGTGTGATGGTGCGGCTTGGAAGAAATTTGATGCCAAGTATGGTGATTTTGCAGCAGAACCAAGAAATGTTCTATTAGGGTTGGCTGCTGATGGTTTCAATCCATTCGGCAACCTTAGTCAGACTTACAGCATGTGGCCGGTGATATTGACAACATACAACCTGCCTCCGTGGTTGTGTATGAAAGAGAGTTCTTTAATGCTGACGCTGTTAATTCCTGGCCCTAAATCCCCGGGCAAGGACATTGATGTTTACTTGAGACCATTAATTGATGATCTAAAACTTTTATGGGATGGTGTGAGTACTATAGACCAAGCTACAGGCGAGGCATTCACCATGAGAGCGATGCTTTTATGGACCATCAATGATTTTCCGGCTCGAAGTAGTTTGTCTGGGTATAGTGGGCAAGGTTACAAGGCTTGCCCTACATGTAATGACGACACTCCATCTCTTCATGTGGCAAGCAAAATAGCTTATGTTGGCCACAGAAGATTCTTACCGCCCCGCCATAAATCCAGGACTTCACGTTTATTCAATGGTAAACCCGAACACCAGCCCCGTCCTAGAACATTTACCATGGACCAGATTGACGAGCAACACGCTTCACTACCAAATCGACTGCCCGGTAAACATAAGAATTTTGGGGGTGTGAAGATAACACGCAATTTTCGTGTTGAGCCTAACTGGTCTAAACGGTCTATTTTTTACGAGCTTGAGTATTGGCCTTTTCTTTCACTAAGACACAATTTAGACATCATGCATATCGAAAAAAATGTGTTGGAGGCCATCCTGAACACTTTGTTGATGAATGACAAATCTAAAGACACTGTCAAGGCAAGACAATACTTGGAAAAGTTGGGCATTCGAAAAAGCTTGTGGCTCACCCAAAGTAAAAACGGGAAGTGCAAGAAGCCTCAGGCTTCGTATTCCTTCACACCAGAGAACAGGAAAAAGTTTTGTCAGTACATCAAGAGTGTTAAACTACCAGATGGGTTCGGATCCAACTTCAAGCACAAAGTGACCGATAACGATACCAATATAACGGGCATGAAGTCTCATGACTGTCATATAATGATGCAACGTTTACTTCCTTTCGCACTTCAGGAATACTTGCCTGCTGAGATTGCAAGACCACTGATCGACCTATGTAACTTGTTTAAGCAACTCTGCTCTGCAACTTTAATGGTGGATGACATGTTGACTGCTGTAAAAAAGGTGGTTGACATTTTGTGCGATCTTGAGCTCATATATCCTCCTGATTTCTTTGACATTATGGTTCACTTGGTTATCCATTTACCTGATGAGGCCATTGAAGGCGGGCCTATCCGCCCCCGGTGGATGTATCCATTTGAAAGATACATGAAAGAGCTAAAAGGTTTTGTACGAAATAAAGCTAAGCCAGAAGGTTCGATTGCGGAGGGTTATGTTGCACAAGAAGCATTGACTTTCTGTTCTAAGTATTTTCGGGATGATGTTACCACTAAATTTAATCGTCTCGACCGTAATGTGGACCCCCCTCCCCCAACGTGTCAGTTTCAGGTGTTCCGATCGGTATGTAACCCGCTTGGGAAAAAGTCGTATATTCCGTTCCCTTATCAAGAGTTCAAGAAAGTGGAATGGTATGTACTAAACAACAGTCCTAAAATCGACAAGTATATTTCTGAGTTCAAGAGGTACGCGTTTTTTATTTTATTTTGAAACTTCTTTTTCTTAACAATAGCGACTTATTCTAATACCATGAACGTTTTTCAGATTATATCCTGACAAAGACGAGAAAAAAGAATTCTCCGCGTGGTTTGGGAAAATGGTAAACTTAGACTTATCTTGTGTACTTACCTGTAAAAAATAATATTATTATAAATAGTTTTCTGTACCTAATCCTTTATTCCTCATAGATCCGTCAACGTCACGTAGACAATGACAAAGACCCAGAGGTTATCCAGACCAGCGAGTTATTCGCTTTGGCTTGTGGACCATCACCGCATCCAATCTCAATAAACTCTTGCATAGTCGACGGTGTGAGGTATGTCGTGCACAGTCGCGATGAACGTCGTACAACTCAAAACAGCAGCATTTGTGCGCCTGGCCTTGAGAACACAATGGCTTATGGTCAGCTTCAACAGATCCTCGTGTTTCGTTATTTGTCGTTCAGTGTTGTGTTGTTCAAAGTTAAGTGGTTCGACACTCGCCCCATGTTACGTAAAAACGTCTTATCTATAGAAACAACATGACTCAACTCACCGACACAAGAGCTGAGTATTGGAAAGATGAACAATACATTCTCGCAACACAAGTCAAACAAGTCTTCTACATTGAAGATCAGAACAAACCCAACTGGAAGGTCGTTGAACATGTTAATCATAAAAAGTTTTCCAACGGGGGTGTCATAGTGTCAGATGCCGTTCCTGATATTATACATTTCGACAACTCATCTGATCTACCACTTTCCACTGATTTGAATGACTTGGGTGATGTGACCTTGAATATAGATGGCCACGAAACGGAGGTTGATGCACCGCCAAATATCATTGATGTTGATGATGAAGACGATGGTATTACTGATGATGAAGACGTCCCTCATGATTTAAGTGATGAAGAACGTGTGAATGATGATGATGGTGAAGACAAAGTTTATTCTAGTGAAGAAGAAGATTGACCTTTAGTTGTAACCTGCAAAAGACACTTATTTGTTTGAATTAATGAATCTAATTGTTGTGGATTTTTTAAATGTGTATATTTATTTGGATGTGTTGTATTTGAATTTGTGCATGCTTATATTATTTTGTTCATGAATTTGTCTATGTTATGCTAATTGTACTTGTACAGATGTCAGCAGATGTTGCAGGATCACACGGTGGTGACGGTGGTGGTGAGGATGAACCTCCTACGCCAAACATCCGCAACAGTTGTTATGCCTTATTTAGAAATAAAGGTAAGAATATTTGGATTATTGTAACACAATCAAAAATTTGGTGCATATATATGTTGCTTGCCTTGAATTTTTATTACTTTGTCACTCACTTGATTTTTGCAGGCAAAGGCAAAAGAAAAGAAAATTTGGGCGGCAGAGCGGCCGGTAGAAAGACTCGGGGCATTAGCCGATGTATCGATTTGATGGAGGAAGTTAGTGAGCATGGCACTGTCCCGATAGATTTTAAAGAAAAATCTCACCGGCCTCGCGGCACGCATGCTCAGCATTTATCTAATTACATCGGGGATTGTATCAGGAGGCTCGTGCCACTGTACTACCCAAGTTGGGCTGATGTCCCTGATGAGATCAATACATTGGTTTGGGCGAACATAGAGGTCAGTTATCATTTTTATGTTCATAACATTATTGTGTTTATTTATTTAATGGTGTATATATTTAAATAAATTTGTTTATTTAATTATATCATATAAATAAATAACAAATTTAAATAAATATACAAATTGTATCTTATTTATTTATATCATATAAATTTTTTTTAAATATATATAAAAAATTAGAATAAATATAAAAAAATTTAAATAAATATATATTTGATGAGAATAATGTAATAAGCTTTTCGGATAAGCTGTTTTCAAACAGCTTATCCTGATATGCTTATCAGAACAGGCTGTTTGAATACAACTTATCTTGATAAGCTTATCAGAACAAGCTGTGTGAAAACAGCTTGTTCTGATATGCTTATCAGGATAAGCTGTTTTCAAATAGCTTGTCCTGATAAGCTTATCAGGATAAGCTGATTTCAAACAGCTTGTCCTGATAAGCTTATCAGAACAAGTTGTTTTCAAAAAGCTTATGCTTATCAGGATAAGTTGTTTTTATTATAAAAAATTAAATAAATGACTAAGCCATTAAATAAATAAACAAAATAATGTATAAATTATATCTCTAACTCTAACTCTGTGTTTGTTTTATTTGTTGTATATGAATGCAGGCTAAGTTTAATTTGACGCCACACAAGAGTGATCCTGGTAGATGGAAGGAAATACGTGGCGGCATCAATCAAATGCTTACAAAGAGTTATAATTCTCGAAAAAATACGCTCAAGACAAAGCATTGGGTCCGAGACATCGATACCGGCAGGGTAGATATCGACAGAGTCCGCAGCGAGCGTCCAGAGGAAATTACTTCAGAGGACTGGGAGAAACAGATCGCACTTTGGAGTAATCCGGATTACGAGAAAAGATGCCAGACGAACTCCCAGAACCGGTCTAAGCAGAAGACGCCGAGTCGGCAGGGATCCCGATCGTTGGCACGCCTTCGAGACCAAGTGGTGAGAAATTCTATAATTAATTTACATACATATATGTCTTTGATTATATGTTTTGGTGTGTTGTAATTTTTTTTTTTGAATTTGCTTCATTCTATATATGCGTGTCTATGTATGTACAGACGCAAGCTGCAATTGAAGCTGATGTGCCACCCCCGACTGTCATTGATCACTTCTTCATTGCGCACACCGACCAGGATGGGAATTTTCCTTGCGATGCGGACCGCGTTATGTATGTAAGTATTTTTTTTTAAATTAATTAATTAATTAATTTTTTTTTGGATATGCCTTGGTTTTTTACTATTCCTTGCCGATAAATAATGTACCAACCTGACTAATATACAATATACTAACTGTCGTTTGTTTTTGTCACTTCATTAGGAGGAGATGCTTGCGATGAAGGCTGCAGAAAAACATACGGACGACGAGATCAACCGTATCGTCCGAGGTGGAAAGCAGCGAGGCCACATGCCCGGTGTCGGCCAGATAGTGCCGAGAAGGAGTGCTCACTATATTCCTCCTCCTCCTCCCGTCGACCCACGGTTGGAACAAGGGTCTCAAGTGTTTAACTTTATGAGAAGTGACGATAGGTTTGCCGATGCGTTCGCAACATTTCTATCGGGTGGTGCTAGCGGGAGTGGCACGGGAGGCAGCGGTAGTGGCGCCGGTGGGAGTGGTAATGGTTAGTATGCTTGTCTTGTTTTTCCTACATTAGCATGCAAGTTTAATAATTGTAAACCCCGAATTGCAAGTTTAATAAGTGTAACTAGGAACTTTGTACTCAAGTTGTGACATGTATTTGTATTGATCGAGAGGTTACATGTTATTGTGTTTTGGTACTAGATTCGTGGTAGATTTTTAGTATTTTTATCTTCAGGTTTTGTATTTGTATTCCCAGGTTTTGGTAGATTTTTTCCGGAAAAATTCCGGAAAAAATCTGGAAACAGCCTGCTGTGCAGGCAGCTAAAAAAAAATGTCAAAGTTTTCCTGGCGACATGTCGCCAGGGAAACTTTGGCTCATTTGACTTTCTAAAAAGTCAGTCAAGTTTCCCTGGCGACATGTCGCCAGGGAAACTCGAGAAGAACATGACTTGTCAACGCCAGGCGTTGACTCGTCAACGTTACGTCTAGTTTCCCTGGCGACATGTCGCCAGGGAAACTCGAGAAGAACATTGACTTGTCAACGCCAGGCGTTGACTTGTCAACGTAACGTCTAGTTTCCCTGGCGACATGTCGCCAGGGAAAAGTGAGGTTTAATAACCTGTTTAACTTAAGTTCCTTAATCAGCCATAACATGAGAGTGGATATGTGAAAACTTAATGTGTGTGTTTTAGTGTGAGAGATGGAGAAGAAAGTGATTTTGGGGAAAAAAACAAGCCTTTTATATTTATAACAAAACTACGTCGTTTTGACAAGTTCTATATAGAAGATTGTGTAAAACACAGCCCCATACTCACTTTCCCCTATAGAAAAATGAGGAAACAAAGAAACCATTAAAAATACAGAGCTCACAAACACAACGAAGGTAAGCATTTGACCTCAAAGGGCGACATAATTACCACTTAAGAGTAAGATGGACAAAAAAAACAACACGCTACCCAATTCTGCCAGAGTATGATGGACAAAACCATTCTCGATTCTTATATATCACATACACAACACAGTTTAAAGGAATGGCCACCATACAAGTACATAAGGCTTGCAACAAAGAGAGCAACGGAGACTCGATAGTATTTTGCCAAATCTATAGAATTAAAATAAGATCCCTAATAGAAGGATACTCAAACTAACTAATTAAGCAACTGTCATCTGCAAAAGATCAAAAGTAAGATATAAATTTTGGGGTAGCCTATATCATATTCTTCAACATAGTCTAAATTTGTGCAGCTTATATAAATTTACAGAAGCGTTACACTAGTGGTTTCCAATCTCGATACTTGTAACTTGTAAGTAAAAAATAAAACTAAGATCAATGTCAAAACAAAGACTCCATACTAATTATAGTTTAAGAAATCGTCATAAACATTTCTAAGTATAAAAACATTGACACTATTTGTGATAACCTGTCACTCGTATTCACTGATTACCCCCTATAATATGAGGAGATACAAGGCTTTGCACGAATACGGAGGCACTAACATATCTAAGTGAGTTGGTTTCCCAAATACATTGTCCAAAGGACTTCTCACTTTGACATGTATTGTTGGCACTCTCTACTTCAGACAAGGAGTGTATGACATGAGACGTAGCCTCACAGTTATCAGCTGGCAGCATCTCCCAAGACTGCTTAACATTGTAGTTGTTCATTACCCATACTTTAGCAGGGATGGTTTCATTATTGCCGGAAAATAGATTTCTCAATAGTTTCTTAGTAGTAAATATGCATAAACATTCGTTCATAATCCCTAGTTTAGGCTCCCAAGCTGATTGATAACTTGAGTCATCAGGTTGAGGGATTTCTTTAAACTCTTCTTTAGACAAATCGAATGCAACAATCACAATCTTTTCATTATGGTCTCGCATAAACCAGTGAAGAGCGCCATTACATAAAACACCAACTTTACTACGAAACTTATACCCAACATTAATAACTTTCCAAACACTTGATTTTAACGATAACACTTGAAAACATGTGTAATCACCTAGAACAACCTTGTAGTCGTCGGTTATGAAATCATAACCAAAACCGGCACATAATAGGTTGATAGTCTGAACAATTGGCAACCTTAGGCGTTGTTGTCTTACCTGTCTAATGGAGGGGTTGAATACAAGAATTTGTTTAGCATCCATAGTAAGTAAGCATACGAGGCCATTTGAAGAACCTAGGATAAGACATCTAACATCCGGGGGATAAATTTTGTAAAAAAATGGGGTACCTGTGGGTAACCAAGACATAATAATTCTTCTTGTTTTATCATTCTTGCGATCTTTGTTACGACTATGCATGAGATTGGTCTTAATAAAAAGTGGGTCACAGATTAAAGATCGCCACGACTTACAAACTGCCTTGCATCGAAGGAGATCTTCAACATCCGATCTTGCTAGTATTTGCTCCTGGATGTCACCATGGAGACCCACTTCCTCTGCCATTGAAACGAACCCTAATTTCGTTACCAGAAAAACAAACCCTAGTTTTGTAACAAAAAGAGAGAGTACAAGTAAAAACTGATGTTGTTTTTTATATGGGCTAAACCCGTATCAAATTTGATAGATACACTTTTTTGTCTTAAATCAGAGACTTTGTCTTACTTGAAATTAAGTTTAGGTTTATACACTTTTTTAACTTTCGTCCCAAAAACTCGAAAAGGCCCGTCCTGTACTCGACACTTTGTAACATGCTCGTCCTTTCATCTTCAAGAACTTACAATTGCTTGATCTTCCGAGCCCGAGCTCGCCAAAGCTCGAGGTCGGCTTGTTTAAGTTTTTTCAAGGCTCAAGAGCTCGGCTCGTTTCGAGCCTTATTATTTAGGCTTGAGCTCGGGCGGGTATCCTCGACAGGCTCGAGCTCGAGCTCGAATCGTTTATACGATTTGGCAATGTAAAAATAAAACTTGACTCGAGCTCGGCTTGTAATATATTTAGATTAGGCTCATTAATAAGCTTATATATAAAACATTGGGCTTTTTTAAGCTCGTGAGCCCAACAAGCTTTGTACGTAAAAGTTCGCTCTAAAATAATTGTCTACTATTTCATTTCACAATGTCCCAAATAATTGTTATTTTCAAAAATTGATCGATAATTTGGTCCGACTTTACCATATTAACTTCATTTGACGTTATTATTACAAACAATAAAAAAATCAATTACTAGTTAAAAGTTAAACTATCGTTTTAGAAAAAATATGAAAGAGAATGTTATAATATTAATTTTTTTCTAAATTTTTTTGACAATAATTTCATGACAGAGATATTGAATATTAAATTTGACAATCAGTATAACCCAAGAGTTCAATAACAAGAAGGAATGTTCAGCGTGAATTTTAAAAATTCTTACAATTAACAAGTAAAGATCCCAAATCAATCTTTCAAAAACTTCATGTTCTCCAAGTTTCAGATTTGGTGTTGTTGTATAACCTAAATGGAGGAATTATTTGTCTAGAGACTTTGAATATGGATTATGATTTTATTTAGGTGCCCACATAAAATGTGACAGGGTTTGACTTGTTCTATGAGCATACATTTAATGGGATACCCGACCTGACCCGGACCACCAGGCATCGACCCGCAACCCAGGCCATTTACCCGACACATAACCGGGTACCTCGACCGGCAAACCGACCTATTTACCCAGCCCATGTCACATTTATAAGGCCCATGTAGATATACAAACTAACACCCTCCCTAACCCGGCCCACGGCTCTAAAAAAGTATCTTTGAACGATGGGGGCGTGTAGACAGGGATGGAACTAGGGGTTTCTGCGGGTGGTGGGGAACCCTATTGATTTTCTCGATAAAGTGTTAAACTTTAAAAAACCCTTTGAACTTTATTTAATATATGTTAAATGCCCCCGATTTCAAAACATGTTTCTAATAGTATCGTTCAATATTTTCTAGTTCAGTCGACGATATTTAGTCAAGGTGGGTTCTACCCTGCGTGATCATGAAACTAAAAATTTGGGCTATTCTCAATTCGCAACACACAACTACACAAGACATAATGTCTGGAGAACTCATATGAGCTACTATTAACTCCATATTCCATACCTATAATCTTCCGTATAACTACTTTTAGTACGAGTACACGCACTACAACGTTACAACCTTTTCCTAGCGAAAATCCGGGATTTTTCCCTGGCGACATGTCGACGGGTACTTTGGCGGGTAAAATCCCGCCAACGTTTTCACTAAATCATTTAAGGTTTTGTCATTTTATGAGATTATCCCTAGCAACATGTCGCCGGAGAAAAGTTAGTCAAGTTATTAGACAACAAGGTTAACTTTAATCATATGTAATTGTTATGGACTAACTATCCCAACGACATGTCGCCACGGAAATCGTAGCGGGGAAATTTCCCTCTAGTTCTTTTGGTAGACTACTTTGGTCAAAGCTAGGCGAAGTTTCCCCAAGGACATATCGATAGCTATAGGGAAATTGTGGCGAGGAAATTTCCCGCTAGTTCTTTTGGTAGACAATTTTAGTCAAAGCTGGACAAAGTTTCCCCAGCGACATGTCGATGAAGATACTCTGATACAACTTTAAGCAAAAATTCTTCCCGACCTTGTACCATGTCGCAGAGGATAACAGGCTTTCTCCAGCGATATTTTGTCGCCCAGAAAACCTCGCCACCTATTCATTCATTTCTTATAGTGACGTTCCAATTAATTCAGAAACTTTACCGTCCATGATGATTTTTATATGCTTAATTATATATATCACATACACAAAGCATTCAAATAAAGCTTTCAAACTTTACCGTCCACGACAGATGCCATACCATTAAATAAAGCTTTCATGAAAACCGAGCAAACACACCTTATTTGATAACTTATGAATCCTACTTATTGACTTGCTTTGAACATGGGGTGATACAAGGCTCTCCACAAATAAAGAGGCGCATATATATTTATGTGTCATGAAATCCAAAATAACTTGGCGAAAGATCTTCTCAGCGCCACCCTCGGATGAAATGTTGTTACCCTTGGATTTAAACCGACAATTCTCCGGCTAGTACAACGAGTGTATGACCTGATATGTAGGCTTGTGAGAATGTGACAACATTTAAGAGTGCTTAACATTGTAGTGGTTCATTATCCATATGTTTTCATCTGGACCAACTCCATAATTATATATGAGAGGTGATTTGCACACTCTCAAAAGTTAT
The DNA here is from genome assembly GCA_025667525.1 of Glebionis coronaria. Lineage (NCBI taxonomy): Eukaryota > Viridiplantae > Streptophyta > Magnoliopsida > Asterales > Asteraceae > Glebionis > Glebionis coronaria. The sequence goes on along the minus strand of CM046878.1, from coordinate 8,019,234 downwards.
TGGCACACTCAAAATGTTAGATGTTTTGTCATTTATACCCTTAAATCACTTAGTGGCATGTATAATTATTAAGGTTATAAATGTCATAATACACATAATTTAAGTGTGCCAATAATTTTTGAGAGTGTGCAAATCACCTCTCATTATATATGGATAAACATTCGTTCATAGCGCCTAGCCGGCGATAGGGTTTCCATTCATAACGTGGATCATCGGGTTGGGGGATTTCTTTAAATTCTTCTCGAGACAGATCAAACAAAACAATAGAAACCTCCCTGTTATCATCTTCCGCACAAACCAGTGAAGAGAGCCCTTATACAAAACACCAACATTACTAATAAACTTATAATTATTGACAAAATACACACCTTTCCAAACATTCAATCTCAAAGAGAAGACATGAAAACAAGTCTCATCGGCAAGTATTACCTTGTAATCATTAGTGACAGGATCATAAGCAAAACCGGAACATAAACGGGAGATTTCAGGAACGGTGATTGGAAAGTCCCCTGGGAGCTGTCTCTGATGGAAAGGTTTATGACAAGAATATGTTTAGCATCAGGATTAATTAAGCAAACTAATCCATCACAAGAACCTAGAATGAAACAATTAACACAGCTACCCGTGTGTTGCATCGGGGATACACCATAGGGTAACCAAACCATAACAATCCTTCTAGTTTGATTATTCATAAGATCTATGTCGTAACTTTGTGCAAGATGATTCTTAATAAAAAGTGGATGAGAGATTAAAGATAGCCACGACTTACAAACTGCCTTGCATCGAATAAGATCTTCAACATCCGATCTTGCAAGTATTTGCTCCACGATATCTCTCCATGGAGATACACTTTCTCCACCATTGAAACAAACCCTACTTTAGTAAAAAGAAAAAATTAGATATACTTCCTCCATCATTCTCAACATCATCTGCAATGATCATTAACATCATCATAATAGATCGTCATCATATAACTCATTATCATCTACTAGATTTCATATTTCGTCATCTTATTCATCGATGATCATCATTCTCACTATCATTCATATTTCGTCATCCTAACGATCAATATCATGTATCATTAGAATTATATTTCGGTATCTTCATCATTATAATTCCCGAATCATCGGTTTAAGCATCATCATAATGGATCATGAACACCGTCTTTAATAGTAATGATCATATGCATCAAGACACTATCATTGTCACCCTCGTTTTGAAAAGGAAAAAAACATGCATTAAAACAAGGGCAAATAACATAAAAACGTACTCATGTTATGTTAAAATTCAATTAAATGTACTCAACCTTTTTTTTCTCAATTTAAGGTACCGATCTTTTTTCTTGTAGCAATGTTGGGACAATAACAAATTTAAAGGTTATATATTAACGACCGTTTACTTTATTATTGCATCGTTAGTCCTTTCTATTAACGACACTTTATAATAACCTCTATTAGTTTTTTTACAGTTTTAGACCTTTTTCTATCTTTTTCGTTTGATTTTTACCGTCTTCACTCGGTTTTTAATCGTCTTAGTCCGTTTTTTTCGTTTGATTAAAAACAAATGAAAACGGTAAAAATTAGACGAAAAAAGTGAAAAACGGTGTAAAACTGTAAAAAACAAATTTTAAGTTTATTATAAAATGTTATTAATGTAAAGGACTAACGATGCAATAATAAAGTAAACGGTCGTTAATATATAACCTTTAAGTTTGTTATTATCCCAACATTGCAACAAGAAAAAAGATTGGTACCTTAAATTGAGAAAAAAAAAGTTGAGTACCTTTAATTGAATTTTAACATAAGATGAGTACCTTTTTATGCTATTTGCCCTTAAAAAAAAGAAATGTGAAACTATAACAAAAAAATTAAAGGGAAGAACAATAATCCATTGAATCATCATCACTGAAACTCTTTAAAATAAAAAAATTAGGCAAAGAAATCAAGGTTGGATACATATAAAGTGACTCAATTATTCCTTGGCCTCAATTATATCACTTGCACCACCTATGTTTTTATCCAGCCATTCCGTGGTGTCGTCGATTGTATGTTCCATGTTCTCCAGCACCTTATTAGGCGATATATCGTTTCCTATTTTCTTCATCTTCTTCTTCATTACATTTAAGCAATCCTCGAGCTCATTATATGCATCTATTTTCCTCTTGTACTTTTGATCCTCATCTTTGTATTTCTCAGCATCTTTCACCATTTTCTCAATCTCTGTCTTCGCCCTCGACAATATGCCAGTGTGGATGGTAACAGTGAGTTCTTGGTTGTAATCAGGGGATACTACCTTAGATGTAACTGTGAGGATGCCATTCGCATCAATTTCGAAGATACTTGTAAGGTTTATGCAGCCCTTGGAAGCAGGTGGAATTTTCGACAATGTAACCTCTCCTAATATGTAGTTGTTAGTAGATCTAGTCCGCTCACCTTCGCAGATCTTGATCTTCATACTAGATTGATTATCATACTTTGTACAAAGAGTCATCGCCTTCTTTGTTGGTATAGGAGTGTTCCGAGGAACGACAACACACATTAACTCACCATATATCTCCAAACCAAGTGATAAGGGAGTAACAACATCCTTTGGCACCAATTCCTTTGAAATAGTTGTACTTTGATGACATAACATTGCAGCCATAACAGCTGCCCCATATGCAACAACTTCGGTAGGATTAATGCTCTTGCATAGCTCCTTCCCACCAAAAAAATCCTGTAGCATGCACCTCACCTTTGGGATCATAGTTGATCCTCCAACAAGAATCACATCATCTACACTATTTCTGCCCATTTTTGCATCCATTAAACAAGTCTCAAGTTTCCTGATACACTTTTTAAAATAGTCCATATTAAGGTCCTCAAACTTGGCCCGACTAAGATACATTTCGAAATCAATACCATCATGCAACGAATGTACATAGATTGAGGTTGTAGTAGCTCGTGAAAGATCTCGTTTTGCCCTCTCACATGCATCCTTTAACCTCCCCAATGCTCTTTTGTTTCCAGTTATATCTTTATTCCACTTATTGGTAAGATTCTGAACACAACAATTCACCAAATTATTATCAAAATATTCACCTCCCAAATGAGTGTCACCAGCAAAGGACTTAACTTCAAGCTTACCACCATTGGAAATGGTTACAAGAGAGACATCAAAAGTTCGACCTCCAAGATCAAAAACAATCACATTCCTTTTTTCCGTAATACCTGACCGATTCTCCATACCATAAGCAATTGCAGCTGCTGTTGGCTCATTGACCATACGCATGACATTTAGGCCCGCATTGATTGCTGCATTCTTTGTTGCTTGGCGTTGGCAATCGTTGAAATAAGCTGGTACTGTGATGACAGCGTTTTTCACAATTCGACCAGTAAATGCTTCTGCAGATTCTTTCATCTTGGTGATAACCATTGATAAAATTTCTTCTGCAGAATACTGTTTCTTACGTCCCTTGTATGTAACCACTATTTTTGGTGTGTCGTTAGCTCCCTTTATGACCTTATAAGGCAATAATTTAATATTTTCTTGTACTTTTGCATCACTGAATCTCCTCCCAATCAGCTGTCTTACATCTAAAATTCCAAAAGTAAGTCAGATGAAGGATTACATATGTATCTGTCAAAGACACAAACGATTAACCAATGAAAATCATAAACCAACCGAATATAGTATTAGCAGGGTTCAATTCCCTTTGATTCTTGGCACCTTCACCAATCAAACATCCAGCATCATCAAAAGAAACATATGACGGGGTTCTTCGGTTATCTAAAAAGGATATGATCTCAATTCGATTTTGTTGCCAAATTGCTGCGCACAAGTTTGTGTTTCCCAGGTCAATTCCGATAGCTGGTCCTCCAACTTCCATACTCTTCCTTTGTTGACAGATTTTGTTAATGTACACTGTTTTATAAAGTAAACAGTTTTTCGGACGCATAAATTTGTAAACGATGTGTATGTATAAGCAAGGAATTGCTAAACCTCTTAAGCAAACGTTGTCGAAGATTATTATGTTTTCTCGAATGCATGTATGTTTATAAATGCGAACACTTAACTATTTTTTTCATATTAGTCCTAATCTGCAACCTTAATTAGGGTTCACTTAAAGCATACAAAAACATAATCAAATAAATCATTAAATTGGGCATTATATAACTACTTGATAATCGTAACAATTACCTCAAATCACGAAAAATATACCTGTGACTGCTTCCGCTTACGTTTAGTTTCTGTATAGCTAGGGTTTTGTGACTGGATCTTTTTCTTAGAACACACATTCTGTCCGGGCCCGCTTGGATGGGTCAATTAGGCGGGCCAACAAACATTCTGTCCGGGCCCGCCTAGATGGGTTAGCCGGGCCAACACACATTGATTCTTCTATGTAGGGGTGTTCAGTGTTGGGTTTAACACCGAACAAATCGAAAAGTAAACGAATCAAAATCGAACCAAGAATTTTAAATGGTGTATGGTTTGGTTTGAAACCGAACCAAAGTATTTAATTGGTGTTTGGTTTGGTTATGGTTTGACAAAAATAAAACCAAACCAAACCGAAAAAACCCGAATAACTCTATACACATTAAATTTTTAACTCTATATACATATATTATTATCCTAAGTAGTTGTCTTTTAAACTAATCATTCACCGGACTAAAAATTGATATATATCCCACCAACTTAACCATAATTTTCCTACTTGATTCATATAAATTCCGATATATGGAGTGAGTTTGAAGTTGCACTTGTGTTTCGATGCGTGGAGATAGCATCTTTAAACTTCATACTCGACATCTTCTCAAGAATACCCGTGAAATATTTGGCCCGTTTCGAAAGTATGGTGCAAGCTAGATCGATGATCCTTACCGGCCTTGTGATCATTCATGATGAACGACACGTAGAAGAACCAACACCCATCCTATACTATTATCAACACATTTATTGTGAGAAGACAACCTGCAGCATGTGTTTCCATGTCACCGAATCTAAATAAACTAGAGCAAGCCATAATTATGTCTTGGAGCCAAAAGAGGGCTAGGAGTTTTTGCGCCCGAAAGGCGCTCTTTGAAACTTGTATAGTCAGAATTAAATTCCGAGGTTCTTGCCCTGGGGTGATTTGTTTATCAAAAGATGTTGGTTATGTGATAACCTCATTTGTTGTGATTCATCCTCAAAGGAAAGAAAGTTATGAGCTTCCACCTCTGCCGCCATATTCCCCACTGCGTTTTGAGAAGCACGTGCTCAAAGAAGCATGTGGGCTTGGTCTTGATGCTTCCACCAACACTTTGAAGATGGTGTGTGTGATGAAGAATTACACCGTAGAAATACACAGTAATTTGGACCCGAACTCGTTGCCATTTTTATTTTCTCTGTAACTCGAGCAGATGTGGTTGGAATGGTAATATACTAATATCTTCGTCGGTATAGAGTATGATTAAAAAGATTCGTCGGATTATTAATAACTTAACTAGTGGGTTTTGTATGTATCACTGTCAGCGATCATTTATTTTTTAGGCTTCTTAGTTTTGATGTAAAAGATTTGGGCTCGAGTACTCGATTGGCCAGGTTTTTGAAGTTCCAGTGGACCAGTGATCAGCTAAGAACACATAGTTTTGCTAGTTTATGTTAATTAATGGAATTTAAGAAAGTCAAATGTAGTTCATATTGTGTGTAATGTTCATATATATCTTGATGGTTCAGTAAATTCAATGTTCTTACCATGATGATTACTTTTGATAAGAAGAATGTATAGATGTAGTTTCTGATCTTACAGAATATGGGTGGATTTGGTTTAGGGGTCTTGGTCAAAATGGGTCAATTTTTGTAAGAGTTCAAACGGGTTGCAGCGGGCTAACTTCACTTGCAGCTGTTTCATTTTAAGGAATAACTGAGGTCGTAAATACGGTTACATAAGCTAAATTATCACGATAATCATCTCAACCTTAAGAAACAACACGATGAAGGGGTCGAAAGAAAGAAAAAAACACTTGACAACTTCAGAACCCATTTAATCCTTTCGACACATTTTTTTTATTTATCTGACTATCATTTGACGTTAATCATAAATATCGACCAACTTGGTTTCATATTACTTGCACCAAGGTATAATCTGCTGTTGATTCAACCCAGCAAGTGCTTCAGCTAGCTCTCACAGGTGTTGGATTGCTGCATATTTATTAAAAACGGGTCAGTTTTGTAGAACTAAGATGGCACAACTCCTCAACTTACTGATATGAAAGTAAAGTCACTCCTTTTATATATGAAAGTGAAAGTTACAGATAAGTTCAACGGGTTGGCGTCGGCCTAAATTGACTAGCTACTGTTACATATCAATGAATAAATAATGACGTAAATACGATTACATTAGACCTCTATTTACAGTGCTAATAAATTAGGATCTTATATCACAAAGTGAAATGAGTTTAGTTAGAATTTGGACAAATTTACATCTTGTCGTTACAGCGTAGAATCAAGGTCTATCGACTGGATCGGACTAAAATAATCCATATTGCCGTTCAAACATTATTTCAATTTCCCTTCTTGGTATACAAAAAATACAAGTCTTGCTTGAGCTGCGTTTGATTAATTGCTTTTGGGCTCTTTCTCCTGGATTATATTTCCTCTCCTGTCCCTCATAGTATCATTGAAAAATACCTAAGAATAAATAAATAAATTCACACAGTATAAGAGAGATGAAATATAACAAAAATCTTTTTGTCCTTAGAAAAGTTCTGAAAAGGCCGGATAATAAACATTTGTGAACGTAGATTTGAAAATTTGCTTTTTTATGTACAAAATATAAAAAAAGAAAATATGTATACATCTTTATTTATAATGAAGTAAAATGATCATTAATATCATTAATAAGGATACAACAGTGGATACAACTTACTTGAAAGGGTAGTGCTTCCTCAAGCTCCTTGATAACAGATTCCAGTGTTGGACGGTTGGCTTGTGTTTCATCCAAACATTTGTACACGATATTTGAGAACATGTCGAAAGAATTATGATAAAGGCGTTTAATAGAAGGTAAAATGGCTACAGTAATCCCTTCTTTCATTCTAGGATCTACAAATTCTTGCACTGTTTTGTTATCAACATGGCTTCGCGCTGTGAGTGCAAGCCCCTTGCTATTGTGCGAATTATAAATTGGATCATATGCCAACTTTCCACATAGGATCTCAGACATAACTACTCTGAGACAGTAAACATCTAATTCTTTTTTCAACTTACCTTCCTTTGCATATTGAGGATCCATGTACACTCGTGTTCCTGTAATTCCTGCTTTCAGAAAGTGCTTGTTATGTCTTCTTTTCTCAGAATCGAGAAATTTACAGAGGCCAAAGTCACCTATCTTAACATCCAAATTTTCGTCCAACAGAATGTTCGCGCTCTTGATGTCACGATGCACTATCTCTTGTCGGTCCCCCTCACCGGTGTGAAGATAACTCAATCCCTTTGCAACCTGAAGGCAGATTTTCATCCGTTGTGCCCAACTGTCATTGGTCATGTTACTTCTGTCCATTAAATAATCAACTAGACTCCCATTGTGAGCATACTCGTAAACAAGAATCATTTCAGAACCTTCGTCGCAAAAGCCAAGTAGAGTAAGTATGTTGGAATGCTTACAGCTTGTAAGCATTTCAATTTCTGTATAAAACCCTTGTTCACCTGACTCATTTTCGGTATTAATGTTGCGTTTTACAGCAACTGTGCTTTTTTTCTTGGGCTCTTCAGGCACATTGTCCTCTTCTATTGCATTACAATATTTTCTATCAACATGGTCAACTTCTGTTTTATACACCGTACCAAATCCCCCTGACACAATACAATATTCAGAGGAAAAGTTCTTGGTGGCCAAAACTATATCCTTAAGTTGAATCCTCGTGTGTTCCAACTGCTCTAGCTGTATCATTAATTCACCGTGTTAAAAAAAGCAGAGATGGTGTAGCAGATTCAATGTATACTTATTAGGTAGTAAATGTATACTTATTATGTTCGGTACTTTCTGTTTCCGAGTTTTATAATACCCGTTATCATTTTGTATGGAATATTTTCATTGGGATACTTTTACAAGGACAATGCATTTTTAAGCGATCATGTGCAATTTGGGAATTCATTTTAAGTAAAGAACGATTTAAATTTTTAATACTAATATCTTGAGGGAACATGTTAGATTATTGAGGTAGTAGTCTTACGAAACAAGAAAAATACATCACATAAGAAACTTCTTTAGCTGCTTAGCTCAGATACATATAAAATCAGGTTGAACATACTGTAAGTTTGTAAACAAACGGGTTATCCTAAATATGTCTAAAGTCGAGATGAAAAAAAAAAGACGCTGGTAAGAGTTTTATATGGAGAGTGATTTTGATGAGATGAAGATGAAGTTGCACTCCAAGAACATATTGGATTTTAATCACTTGTTTAAATGTTTAATACAATACAAAGTCTTGAATCATATTTATATATTCACACAAAGCCACAAAGCCACAAAGGTGGAGTTCGAGTGCAACCCTCACATCCTTGATCAATCGGAGGGGCAGCACTGCAGCTCATGACAGATCTAAGAAATTGAAGAAACTTGATATACTTATTTTGAGAGGTAATATTCACAAAAGTATACCGCAAGGAAAATCTGACAAATGTATTACTCCGTATGAGATTTTAAGGCATAACTTCTTGTTTGATGGGCCACTTATATAACGTACAGTAAAGACTCCTTAGTCATAAATACAGTTTTAGACAAATTTGTATTGTGGAACAACCTATAGGTGCCGTTTGATTTTGACTTAAATGTCTTATTTGGGTTAATTTATACTCTGCAAAGTGGGTGACTTACTAAGTTTTTCTGATTAGGTCAATAGTATTTTTATAATTAGATTCTATAGACGTTTAGAATGCGTTTGGTTGATTAGCTTCAAGATCCGTTTGAGACTTAAATCAAATTGTTCGCTACACATAAAGAGATTACGGGACAACTACGATACATATTCATGCCATTAGTCCAATTTACTTTTGTGAAATAGCAGAATTTTTGTATGGAAAAGAACTAAGTAGATAATGTTTACCACAAACTCGCGGAATGTACAAAAATAAAATTACCTTCAACTTCAATTGGTTGGAGGGACCTTTACGTACGAGTATTGGTGAGTGTTCCTGCAATGTCAATCGAGATGATAAGGAACAATTATATATGATAGAAAGTAGATCAAATTAGATATTGAAGGATTAGGCTCACATTATTTTCATATTTCTCTTGAAGATTTAATGCTTTTTCAAGTCTTTCTAGGACTTGATCCATATTTGGTGGTGTTCGTCGCTCTTTCAAGCAATCACATGCCACTGCTGAAAAGATGTTAAATGATTGGGGATCCATTTGTTTGTATAGATCCGGATCAACCAACTTATGCAGTTTTCTGTCTTCATATTGAAATATGGCCAATGGAGCTTGAAATTTTAGTTTATTATCCCCATCCTTTGATACAAATGCTTTCATTCCACACAGGATTTGAAATAACACGATTCCAAAGGAGAAAGCGTCCGACTTGTAGCTGCTAAATTCATGCCTTTCAAAAACAGGATCCAGATGCCCTTCTTGAATCATCATGCAATATTCAAAGCCCGATAACTTGGCTTCTGATACGAACCTATCCCATACTAGGCTCGTAATCGGTTCATAAGTTCCAAGTGTAGAACTCACTCAAAAAGCTAGCTTGTTTGAGGAGGGGACACGTAGACATTATAAACCATCAACCATTCCCATACATGGCCGATGTGGGATCATAACATTACCCCACCCTTTGAAGAACCAACGTCCTCGTTGGTCACGGCTATGTTGGTCACGGTTGGCACCCCCTTTGGGTCCAAGACACCACTCCATAGGCCACCACTCCGAGCTCGTTGGTCACGGCTATGTTGGTCACGGTTGGCACCCCCTTTGGGTCCAAGCCACCAATCCATAGGCCACCACTCCGAGTGTTGGAACCTCGTAAGGTAGGGCTAGCTCTGATACCAATTGATACGAACCTATCCCATACTAGGCTCGTAATCGGTTCATAAGTTCCAAGTGTAGAACTCACTCAAAAAGCTAGCTTGTTTGAGGAGGGGACACATAGACATTATAAACCATCAACCATTCCCATACATGACCGATGTGGGATCATAACAGCTTCCCAGCTTTCGTCTAGTAAGATTGTAGTGCAGTTGACATTGTGATGTATGACACTGTAATTGCGTCCCTCAGGATTATGCATGTATTTCAATGCACTCGCAACCCCAACACTTATCTTCAATCTTCTCATCCATGTCAGGGTAGTGTCACTAAGATGCTCGAAGAGACTTCCATTGGCCGCATGCTTGCTTATAACTAGTATTTCGTCATTTTCTTCACAAAACCCGACTAGTGAAATCAGATTTTTATGCTTAAGAGTAGAAAGTATTGCTATCTCTATAGAGAATGCATTGTCTTGCAACCAATAACTATGGTCTATCCTTCGTACAGCAACATCGACCGACTCTCCAGATTGTGAGAGTTTTCCTTTGTATACATTTCCTAATCCACCTTTTCCGATTACATTTACATCAGAAAAATTGTTGGTGACGGATACTATCTCTTGATATGGGAATTCTACGGGAGCAGAACTCATTGTATGTATCTCTAGCTGTTTTACGATGAATGAGAACTTGAAAAGTGATGCTAATTATGCAAGAAACACAATGACAAAACACAGATGCGGTTAGCAGGTAATGATGACTTTAGATATTTACTCAAATTTGATTTGAGGCATAGTGTGCACCACGGGGTCTCGAACTTCAATTTGATGCATCATGTCTACTTGAGAAGTTCCAACGCGGGCATCTTTACATGCATTCTCAATCTCTGTTTGCTTCTTCCTTGTCATTTGATCTTCTAAAAACTCCACCAAAAAACTGTTTAGTCTTATTATTTCTGAAGGAGCATCTCTTGCTTGTTCAATTGCCTTTGTCAAATTAGCTTGAACATACCATAAAGCTAACGCACTCATTTTCAGAATTTGATTCGTCAATCTCGATACTAGCATTACCATCTTTATACCTACAATCAAGTGTCCACCGAGATAATATATAGTGATCGGGTAGGGTGTCAACATGCTTTTTTTCATTACAAATAGGATATGTTTGCACAATATCCCATATGTTTCGAACATAGCACACGAACAAGTGACATCTAAGTCACCCGCGAAGCAACAGTTCACGATTCTCCAGTATTTTTTTTCAACATTTACCCGCCCAACATAATAACTACTTTTTTCCTTGGTCTTGCTTATAGTCTCGTGAGTTAAATTGTTGTTTGCTTCTATACATTGCTTTTGAAAGAGCTCAAATATCTTTTTAGTATAACATTTACCTGTAAAAAAATAATATGTAAAAGCATACACATATGGTAGTTTGTTCGCAGAATAGTGGCTTAAACATAATGGGTATTGACAATTTACCAGCTTTTGCTTCGATCGAATGAACAGATGAAAGAACTGGCATGGAGTTCATGGTCTTAAACAGGGGCGGACGTACCCTTTGTGTACGGGGTGGCGGCGCCCCCCATGGCTAGACCAAAAATACGAAATTACAGCGTATTTTTCCATTAATCTGGAGCGTTTTTTTAAAGTGCCCCCCACTCGAAACTCAAATTTGCCCCCGCTCACACATTAAAATCCAATATTTAACACTACAAAACCTTAAAATCTCACATATTTAAGTTATAATACTCGATTTTTTCGGATTTTTAATTTTTTCCGTCTTGTTATTGTCAAAAAAAAAAATTTGCCCCCCACAATACAATTTCCTGCGTTCGCCACTGGTCTTAAAGTCTTCATCTTCTTCGGCGGTTCTTCGAGTGTCGATAGCTTTATCAAATTGAATAACAAATTCATTCAACATGGTCTTCGAATTCACAAATCCGTCAAAGAAAGAATGAATACTCTCACTTTTTCTGCTTGTTGTCATGCCAGCAAGAAAAATATCCTTGAAAAATGCACTAACCCAAAATTTCATTTGTTTATACATCTCCATCATCCAATTGCTAGTCTCAAGATTATACTTATTACGTAAAACTTCCCATTGGCTTTCGTAATCTTCACTAGTATCACTTTTTACCCATTTCTTAAAAGCTTCTTGAAAATCACTATAACGGACCCTAAAAGGTTGTAATGTTCCAACACGTGCTTCTTAATGTGCCATGCACAGTAGCGATGTCGAGTGTTTGGAAAGACTTGGTTTACGGCATTACATATTGCTTTATCCTGATCTGTTATAATTGCACGCGGGAACTTGTCAAACATGCACTTTAAAAATTGCTTGAATAACCAAATGAAAGTCTCTTCTTTTTATTTTCTAGCAAAGCACCACCAAAGATTATTGATTGACCATGATGATTCACTCCAACGATTGGAGCAAACGGAAACTTAAATTTGTTCGTTAAATATGTAACATCCAAGACAACAACGTCTCCAAATTTTAGATACCCAAAATATATTTCTAGGTGACCCATCATCAAACAAGTCTGTTTTGAAATATTGATTAACATCTACGCCTGCTTTTTCTTGAAAATGTTTAATAAGAGAATAGAACTCCTTACCTTTGTATTGTTTTCGTTCTTCGGCTAATATATCGGCACATTGCTTCGAGGTTATAGTAGGTTCATTTGGAGACTTCATTGCATTTACAGCTTTTCTAACTTGACAAGGTCTCAAACCGGACTTACCAAGTTCCACCATAAGGGATCTGCAAGCCATGGAGCGATGAAACTCATTGTGAGAACGACGCTTCATTACTTTCGTTGGTGTAGTGGTCAAATCATGATTGTGTTTATCACTAAAGATATCCACACGCCATTTTCCATCTTTTGTTTTTGAGATCCGGAGTTCCGCTTCACAACCGATCCTGACATCTCTTCTACGTTTCTGTTTTTTGAAACCTTCTTTGTTGCAAACATACAACTTTCTATAAACCTCATTTGTTGTCTGATTTTTATATTTCCAATGAATACGTATACCAAACCCATGCACGAAGGCATACTGATTATAAAAAGTATATGCATCATCAGGTGTGTCAAAAATCCTTCCGATGTTGCCATCATTAAATTGATTTTTATCACATATACCATCATTGTTAATTTCAGCCTCATCACATCTAAATAACTGACCATTTATGTCAATATCTTCGATTAGATGTGTTTCGAAAGGAACACTTATTTGTTGATTTTCTAAATTCATGTTGTGATATTAAACCCTCTGCAAGATCTACATATATATAGAAAAAAGGCCATTTAGCAATAAGCTTAAAATGGAACCCTATGATGTATGTCGTGACTAACTACTTAATTGATGACAGAGATGATACATGACTTGTAATTAGCAATGAAAGATGATTTATAACTTACTCATAAAATTGATATCAAAATCGTGATCTTCAGTTTACGATGTTACGCAAGTGCAAATGTGAACGATCTATGATTGATCTTGAGGTTGCCATGTTATGAGAGTGGATATGTGAAAACTTAATGTGTGTGTTTTAGTGTGAGAGATGGAGAAGAAAGTGATTTTGGGGAAAAAAACAAGCCTTTTATATTTATAACAAAACTACGTCGTTTTGACAAGTTCTATATATAGAAGATTGTGTAAAACACAGCCCCATACTCACTTTCCCCTATAGAAAAATGAGGAAACAAAGAAACCATTAAAAATACAGAGCTCACAAACACAACGAAGGTAAGCATTTGACCTCAAAGGGCGACATAATTACCACTTAAGAGTAAGATGGACAAAAAAAACAACACGCTACCCAATTCCGCCAGAGTATGATGGACAAAACCATTCTCGATTCTTATATATCACATACACAACACAGTTTAAACGAATGGCCACCATACAAGTACATAAGGCTTGCAACAAAGAGAGCAACGGAGACTTGATAGTATTTTGCCAAATCTATAGAATTAAAATAAGATCCCTGATAGAAGGATACTCAAACTAACTAATTAAGCAACTGTCGATGACAAAAGATCAAAAGTAAGATAAAAATTTTGGGGTAGCCTATATCATATTCTTCAACATAGTCTAAATTTTGCAGCTTATATAAATTTACAGAAGCGTTACACTAGTGGTTTCCAATCTCGATACTTGTAACTTGTAAGTAAAAAATAAAACTAAGATCAATGTTAAAACAAAGACTCCATACTAATTATAGTTTAAGAAATCGTCATAAACATTTCTAAGTATAAAAACATTGACACTATTTGTGATAACCTGTCACTCGTATTCACTGATTACCCCCTATAATATGAGGAGATACAAGGCTTTGCACGAATACGGAGGCACCAACATATCTAAGTGAGTTGGTTTCCCAAATACATTGTCCAAAGGACTTCTCACTTTGACATGTATTGTTGGCACTCTCTACTTCAGACAAGGAGTGTATGACATGAGACGTAGCCTCACAGTTATCAGCTGGCAGCATCTCCCACGACTGCTTAACATTGTAGTTGTTCATTACCCATACTTTAGCAGGGATGGTTTCATTATTGCCGGAAAATAGATTTCTCAATAGTTTCTTAGTAGTAAATATGCATAAACATTCGTTCATAATCCCTAGTTTAGGCTCCCAAGCTGATTGATAACTTGAGTCATCAGGTTGAGGGATTTCTTTAAACTCTTCTTTAGACAAATCGAATGCAACAATCACAATCTTTTCATTATGGTCTCGCATAAACCAGTGAAGAGCGCCATTACATAAAACACCAACTTTACTACAAAACTTATACCCAACATTAATAACTTTCCAAACACTTGATTTTAACGATAACACTTGAAAACATGTGTAATCACCTAGAACAACCTTGTAGTCGTCGGTTATGAAATCATAACCAAAACCGGCACATAATAGGTTGATAGTCTGAACAATTGGCAACCTTAGGCGTTGTTGTCTTACCTGTCTAATGGAGGGGTTGAATACAAGAATTTGTTTAGCATCCATAGTAAGTAAGCATACGAGGCCATTTGAAGAACCTAGGATAAGACATCTAACATCCGGGGGATAAATTTTGTAAAAAAATGGGGTACCTGTGGGTAACCAAGACATAATAATTCTTCTTGTTTTATCATTCTTGCGATCTTTGTTACGACTATGCATGAGATTGGTCTTAATAAAAAGTGGGTCACAGATTAAAGATCGCCACGACTTACAAACTGCCTTGCATCGAAGGAGATCTTCAACATCCGATCTTGCTAGTATTTGCTCCTGGATGTCACCATGGAGACCCACTTCCTCTGCCATTGAAACGAACCCTAATTTCGTTACCAGAAAAACAAACC
Source organism: Glebionis coronaria (assembly GCA_025667525.1). Lineage (NCBI taxonomy): Eukaryota > Viridiplantae > Streptophyta > Magnoliopsida > Asterales > Asteraceae > Glebionis > Glebionis coronaria. The sequence continues at coordinate 8,003,890 of CM046878.1, read as the reverse complement.
CTAGTTTTGTAACAAAAAGAGAGAGTACAAGTAAAAACTGATGTTGTTTTTTATATGGGCTAAACCCGTATCAAATTTGATAGATACACTTTTTTGTCTTAAATCAGAGACTTTGTCTTACTTGAAATTAAGTTTAGGTTTATACACTTTTTTAACTTTCGTCCCAAAAACTCGAAAAGGCCCGTCCTGTACTCGACACTTTGTAACATGCTCGTCCTTTCATCTTCAAGAACTTACAATTGCTTGATCTTCCGAGCCCGAGCTCGCCAAAGCTCGAGGTCGGCTTGTTTAAGTTTTTTCAAGGCTCAAGAGCTCGGCTCGTTTCGAGCCTTATTATTTAGGCTTGAGCTCGGCCGGGTATCCTCGACAGGCTCGAGCTCGAGCTCGAATCGTTTATACGATTTGGCAATGTAAAAATAAAACTTGACTCGAGCTCGGCTCGTAATATATTTAGATTAGACTCATTAATAAGCTTATATATAAAACATTGGGCTTGTTTAAGCTCGTGAGCCCAACAAGCTTTGTACGTAAAAGTTCGCTCCAAAATAATTGTTTACTATTTCATTTCACAGTGTCCCAAATAATTGTTATTTTCAAAAATTGATCGATAATTTGGTCCGACTTTACCATATTAACCACATTTGACGTTATTGTTTACTAGTTCAAAGTTAAACTATCGTTTTAGAAAAAATATGAAAGAGAATGTTATAATATTAATTTTTTTCTGAATTTTTTTGACAATAATTTCATGACAGAGATATTGAATATTAAATTTGACAATCAGTATAACCCAAGAGTTCAATAACAAGAAGGAATGTTCAGCGTGAATTTTAAAAATTCTTACAATTAACAAGTAAAGATCCCAAATCAATCTTTCAAAAACTTCATGTTCTCCAAGTTTCAGATTTGGTGTTGTTGTATAACCTAAATGGAGGAATTATTTGTCTAGAGACTTTGAATATGGATTATGATTTTATTTAGGTGCCCACATAAAATGTGACAGGGTCTGACTTGTTCTATGAACATACATTTAATGGGATACCCGACCTGACCCGGACCACCAGGCATCGACCCGCAACCCAGGCCATTTACCTGACACATAACCGGGTACCTCGACCGGCAAACCGACCTATTTACCCAGCCCATGTCAATTTTATAAGGCCCATGTAGATATACAAAATAACACCCTCCCTAACCCGGCCCACGGCTCAAAACAAGTATCTTTGAAAGATGGCGACGTGTAGACAGATATGGAACTAGGGGTTTCTGCGGGTGGTGGGGAACCCTATTGATTTTCTCGATAAAGTGTTAAACTTTAAAAAATCCTTTGAACTTTATTTAATATATGTTAAATGCCCCCGATTTCAAAACATGTTTCTAATAGTATCGTTCAGTATTTTCTAGTTCAGTCGACGATATTTAGTCAAGGTCGGTTCTACCCTGCGTGATCATGAAACTTAAAATTTGGGCTATTCTCAATTCGCAACACACAACTACACAAGACATAATGTCTGGAGAACTCATATGAGCTACTATTAACTCCATAGTCGATACCTATAATCTTCCTTATAACTACTTTTAGTACGAGTACACGCACTACAACGTTACAACCTTTTCCTAGCGAAAATCCGGGATTTTTCCCTGGCGACATGTCGATGGGTACTTTGGCGGGTAAAATCCCGCCAACGTTTTCACTAAATCATTTAAGGTTTTGTCATTTTCTGAGATTATCCCTAGCGACATGTCGCCGGAGAAAAGTTAGTCAGATTATTAGGCAACAAGGTTAACTTTAATCATATGTAATTGTTATAGACTAACTATCCCAACGACATGTCGCCACAGAAATCGTGGCGGTGAAATTTCCCGCTAGTTCTTTTGGTAGACTATTTTGGTCAAAGCTGGACGAAAACGACATGTCGCCAAGGAAATCGTGGCGGGGAAATTTCCCGCTAGTTCTTTTGGTAGACTATTTTGGTCAAAGTTGGACGAAGTTTCCCCAACAACATGTCGACGAGGATACTCTAATCCAACTTTAACCAAAAAGTCTTCCTGACGTTGTACCACGTTGGACGTGTCGCTGAGGATAACAGGCTTTATCCAACGATATTTTGTCGCCGAGAAGACCTCGCCACCTGTTCAATCATTTCTTGTAGTGACGTTCCAATTAATTCAGAAACTTTACCGTCCATGATGATTTTTACATGCTTAATTATATATATATCACATTTAGTCAAAAAAATATATTATATATATCACATACACAAAGCTTTCAAATAAAAGCTTTCAAACTTTACCGTCCACGACAGATGCCATACCATTAAATAAAGCTTTCATGAAATCCGAGCAAACACACCTTATTTGATAACTTAGGAATCCTACTTATTGACTTGCTTTGAACATGGGGTGATACAAGGCTCTCCACAAATAAAGAGGCGCATACATATTTATGTGTCATGAAATCCAAAATAACTTGGCGAAAGATCTTCTCAGCGCCACCCTCGGATGAAATGTTGTTACCCTTGGATTTAAACCGACAATTCTCCGGCTAGTACAACGAGTGTATGACTTGATATGTAGGCTTGTGAGAATGTGACAACATATGTTTTCATCTGGGCCAAATTCATAATTATATATGGATAAGCATTCGTTCATAACGCCTAGTCGGCGATAGGGTTTCCATTCATAATGTGGATCATCGGGTTGGGGGATTTCTTTGAATTCATCTCGAGACGGATCAAACAAAACAATAGAAACCTCCTTGTTATCATCTTCCGTAAACCAGTGAAGAGAGTCGTTACATAAGACACCAACATTACTAATAAACTTATAATTATTGTCAAAATACACACCTTCCCAAACATTCAATCTCAAAGAGAAGACATGAAAACAAGTCTCATCGGCAAGTATTACCTTGTAATTAATCATTAGTGACAGGATCATAAGCAAAACCGGAACATAAACGGGAGATTTCAGGAACGGTGATTGGAAAGTCCCCTGGGAGCTGTCTCTGATGGAAGGGTTTATGACAAGAATATGTTTAGCATCAGGAGTAATTAAGCAAACTAATCCATCACAAGAACCTAGAATGAAACAATTAACACAGCCACCCGTGCGTTGCATCGGGGATACACCATAGGGTAACCAAACCATAACAATCCTTCTAGTTTGATTATTCATAAGATCTTTGTCGTAACTTTGTGCAAGATGATTCTTAATAAAAAGTGGATGAGAGATTAAAGATAGCCACGACTTACAAACTGCCTTGCATCGAATGAGATCTTCAACATCCGATCTTGCAAGTATTTGCTCCACGATATCTCCATGGAGATACACTTCCTCCACCATTGAAACAAACCCTACTTTAGTAAAAAGAAAAAATTAGATATACTTCCTCCATCATTCTCAACATCATCTGCAATCCAGTATTATCAGTGTCAATGATCATTAACATCATCATAATAGATCGTCATCATATAACTCATTATCATCTACTAGATTTCATATTTCGTCATCTTATTCATCGATGATCATCATTCTCACTATCATTCATATTTCGTCATCTTAACGATCAATATCATGTATCATTAGAATTATATTTCGGTATCTTCATCATTATAATTCCCGAATCATCGGTTTAAGCATCATCATAATGGATCATGAACACCGTCTTTAATAGTAACGAGGTATGTAACCTGCGCTTCGCCGCAGAAGGTGCATGACTAATAGTTGCAGGGACCAGTATTACGACGGTTGTTTACGTCAATGACTGGCTTTGAAAGGAATGAATAACCTCAATCACTATTTTGATAAAAATATATTTCGAATGTGTATTACGTTTCAACATTTTTTATAAAATCATATGTATTACGTTTCAAATATATTTCGAATGTGTATTACGTTTCAACATTTTTTATAAAATCATATGTATGTAAGAAATATTGCAACATTGTGTTTGTTTGTTTCGCAATTAAATGGTCTTTTCAACATTATTTTTCAACAAAAGATTTGATAGATATACGCTTCATATTTGACTAGACGATTACCCGCGCATAGCGGCGGAATTGCCTTGCGGCAGAAAATTAGCGATACGATATATTGTTGTGAAGTAGAAGTAAATGTTATGGGATGTATTTTATGGGTATTTATTTGTACGGTGGGATTTTGTAGTTTTTGGTATGGAATATTTTCTTAGGTTTTGAATTTTGATTTGGTGTGTGTAAATTTTGGTTTGGATGATGGGTATTAGGGTTTAGAGAGAGATTAAAGTTTGTGTGTGTGTGTGTGAATTAATTATGTTTGTGTATTAGGGCTGACCACAAGGAATAATCAATATTTTTCAACATTTTAGTAGGACCCATATTTCAACTTTCAACATTTCAACTTTCAACCAAAGGGATACACCCTTTATAATGTAGTAAAGATAAATAAACATTGTTATGTAAAAAAGATGTAAGTAGTTACAAAATCTAAAGTTACTTTGTAACACGTCATTATGTATGGGGCTATTTTCTAAAAAAATCGCGTCAATGGATGACGTTGCAATGAACAAATAACCTCAAAAACTATTGTTGTAAGAATTTTTAAGTATATATATTAAATGCAAACATTATTATAAGACCGTATGTATGTTCGAAGCATGTGAATATTGGGCTTGTTTGGTTCGTAACTCGACGATCTTCTCAATAGTATTTTCTTTTTTTGAACGAATAAGTAGTTATAAGTTTCATATTTAACAAATATAATTTATTACACTAAAAAGTTGTAAATAGTTAAGTGTAAAGCAGTTTACATAAATATAAAGGGTATTTAAAAAAAAATATTTTTAAAAGATTTAATGAGGTTCCTTTTCTGTTTATGAAACGACAAAGGCCAAAGAATAAAACGACATCAAAACATTCTAAACGACACCGTATCCTTCAACATTTAATATATATATATATATATATATATATATATATATATATATATATATATATATATATATATATATATATATATATATATATATATATATATATATATATATATATATATATATATATATATATATATATATATATATATATATATATATATATATATATATATATATATATATATATATAGAGGGGCGTTATTGTGAGTACCATCCTTAAGATAAAAACTATAGGAACCATTTCGGACCGTAGGATCAATGTTTATGGATGATAATTAAATTTAATAAGCAAATGGCATTGTTGTAAATCCTATACAATATGAAGGGTATCATGTGTCGGCTTAAACAATAAAAAATAAAAACCAAAAAACAAAAATACAATAATGTATTCAGTTGACATTTGACTAACAAAATCCCATCTAACACTATCCGATCTCCATATTCATCATCAAATCCCAACTCCATTATCATCATACCCCCATCGCCGATCAAGATTAAAATCATATCCCCCATTTCTTGCTTTTTCAATAAAAATTGTAATCAAATATCCCCTAGTAATCGCTTTATGTCAGTTACCCCATCCCCAATCGGGTATAAAATGTAGCATTCGAATCATGCTATTCTAAGGTTTATTTTTTTACAAATCAATACAAAACCTGAGAATAGATGGAAATACTTAATGGTAAGTGATACATTGTTGGTGTATTTTGATTGTCGATTTTTATACATATTGTTTCGTTGATTATAAAAATCTTTAATAACAATCTTGTTTCTGTTTTTTTTTTGGTTTCTGGATGGTTATCTAGTGAGAAGAAGTGGCCGGTTGTATGAGAGAAGAAATAAGGATGGGATTGCTTTTATTGATTTATCATCCATGGAATGGGACGACGACGGGGTAGGTATGTATCATCAAATTACCCACAATGAATTGAATAAATCATATATTTTTTGTGTTGTGTTATTAATCATAATGTATTGGATTGTAAAGAGTTGGTTGGTGAGGAAGCCGGAGGTATGGATGTGGATGCTGCTTCAAAAAAACAAACTGAAACAACAACATGTAAGTATTTGATTATTGATTTTAGGTATTTGATTATTCCTATATAGTGATACATGAGAATGAACTCACCGTTTAATGATATGTGTACGTGTCAGCTGGTGTAAAGTTTCAGAAAACAATGAGTGCACTAGGTGAAAAGATAAAGAAGGCACGAGCAATGAAATGTATGTAATCAGTTTATATTTGTTGAAAATATATATGATAATACTTTTATGTAAAGTTATAATATTCGTATCTTTTTCGTTTCAGCACCTGGTCAACGTGTAGTTGGTAAGGGGTTCTTGGCATCACTAGTTGATAAAACAAAAAGTAAACAGGCTGGAAAAGGTAAGTAGTGGTAAATTCAGTTACAGTTATTGTTAATTAGTCGTAACGTATTTTAATGTATCAATCTAAACGATGCAGCCTACATACGTGTCGATGGTAAGACTGCGAAGTCGTTGCTAGCTGAAAAAGGGAAAAGAAAGATTGAAGATGTCGAAGATGCATCATGTAAAGGTAATTGAAACTGGTTTTCATATTGATTGTTAAGGTTGTTAAAAAAAACGTTAATTTTAAATGATCTTGTTGTGCTTGTACGTGTGTTAGAACAAAACAATGGAGGATATGGTGGTGATGACTCCGATGATGACTTTGTTTCAGACAAAAAAACAAAGACAAGTAAAGTGAATAAGAAAATGGGAAATGTGGATATTAGAAAAGAAAAAAAAGGTACGTGAAGTTTCTGTACAATGGATAAATTGCGTGTGTTATATAGATTAGTGCGTGTCGCCAGTGGCGGATCTAGGTTTGCTAGGTATATGTGGCACGTGCCACATGTAGCCAAGGCATATCTCCGCCCCTGTTTGTCGCATATTTGTTAATTTCTGAAATGTTTATTATGTGAGCAACAAGAAGTTACTAGTCAAAGAGTTTTACTACTAGTATGACTTATGAATTTATGTTAGACGTAACTTGATATGTCAAAACATGATATAAGCGTTGGTTAACAGATTGGGTTTAAAGTTAATTTGTATATTGTTTATGAGTATAAAAACTAAAATAGCTTATGCCTAACATTTCAGAAATTACATTGATACTTTTTTTAAAAAGATTGGGTTTAAAATAGTTTTAGAACTCTTAAATGTGATAGCTTTGTATTTTGTTAATGTCATAGGCTTTTCAGATTTACATATTATAATTCTTACTTACAGTAATTTGTTTTAATATTTTTAGTCAAAATGTTATCATAAGCATAATTCTTTTAACAACATTTGTTATAAATTCATTGGTGCATTGTCACGTTTGATTTTGTTTCGTGATCGACATGTTGATATGCAATTTTACATAATTTAACCGGATTTCATATTATTGTCTTTAATAAAAACCGACCCAACTTTTTCCAAGTGGTACTAAAAATGATATTTTTAACACGTTTGTTTAATTGTTGCCCCCCATCATCACGTATCCTGGCTCCGCCACTGATTGTTATGTTTATTTGTCTTATGGAAAACAGGTAATAAACGTGGAGTGACACGTGATGCGAAAAAAGGTAATGGGAGGAAAAAAATGGACGAAACCAAAGCCGGATCTGTTAAAGGTAATATATATGTGGTTTTGAACTTGGTGTGTCGTATATAACATTGTTGGTATATAGATAGTGTGTGACTTTATGTAGTTAGTATTTGGTGAACATAATTGTAGTATGTGGCGAACAAAACGTTAAACCATTGCGGTAAAAAAGTGTGCGGCATAAATAGCGTGTGTGTCAGACACAACCTTGATAGTCAGTTTGTGCCACATGGCGGAACCGGTACGGGTACCGATATACATTATGACCTATATGAATAATGTGTTTTCCATAGGGTACTTGTTTCTGTAGATACATAGCTGGCTAGGTAACACAAATGGATTGTGTATGTAGCATGTACGTTATGACCTGTATGAATAATGTGTGTCACACATATGTTATTAATAAGGTGTGTCACACATAATCTAGTGTGTGTGACACATAATCTAGTGTGGAAAACATGGTTACCCAAAAAAAAACTTCCGTGTTTAATTTGCTTGTATTTTGACAAGATTATCTCTTATAAAGTAAAACATGTATATACTCATCCTAGAAACTATTGTGTTTTCGTCCTAATATGTTGAATTATCAAAAGTTGATGTCATTTAGTATCAACCTACTTGCCCGTGTTCTGATTGGTAACTAATTTTTTTTGGGCACTTGGTATTTACTTTCAAATTATGTGTTAATTTGTAATTAATAGGTACAGTAATCAATTTTGTGCTTACGTGGCAATAAGAAAAATATAATCTAGTGTGTGCCACATAGAACTTAACGTATAGTGTGTGACACATATAAAATGTGACCTTTATAAACAGTGTGTGCCACATATACATTGAGACGCAGTGTGTGCCACATCGATAGGGTTTGATCTATATTAATGGTGAGTGTCACACATACGATGTGTTAAACATAAAAAGTGATTTAAGGGATGAGTGACATAAATAACGTGGTTTTAGACATTGTGTGCCGTATTAATTTAGCGTGTGTGCAATATAGAACTTGATAGATAGTGTGTGCCACATATACGGGTTGTGACCTATATAGACATTGTGTGTCGTATTAAGTTAGGGTGTTTCTTTGATGGTGTGTGCCACATATACGTTGTGTGACATATAGATTTAATCTTAAGTATAGTTAAGGTAAGTATTAAATTGATTGGAAAGTGATACGTTTGTAAGGTAATTGATTCTAGTTTGCCATTTATAAAGCTTGACTGTTAAATTAATTGGTATGTGCGCGTCTGTATATGGTAAGTGTGTGACTGTTAAATTCACCGATCTAATTTCCTATGTTTTTGTGTCAACAGATGGGAATCCCACAGTACCTAAAGAACGGAATACGATACGATCTAGGAATCCTCCGGGTACCCTGTTTAGAGTGATTAGTCAATTGAGTCCAGCACAAAAACAGGATGTTATAGACATAGGGTTTGGGGAGTTGCTTGAGTTTAAAATTTCGAAAATACCAACCCGTCTAGCTTTCTGGCTGTTAGAAAGGTTTGATGCAGATACATGTTCATTGAATCTAAACAATAAGGTGATAGTGATAACAAGAGAGGTTGTAAGAGATATGTTAGGTGTCCCGATAGGAGATGTGCATATAGATGCTAATGATGATGCAGATCATAGGAACGCGTTAACTAGGCAATGGAAGGCTCAATTTGGCGTTAATGTAAAAAGGCACTCTCCTATTCGTGTTGAACATGAGATTCTGAGGAATGGAGATAGCGGCTACATGTTTAAGCTTAACTTTCTAGTATTATTTTTCACCGTAGTAGGAGAGGTGAATCTAAGCAATACCGTAAACCTTAAGTTTCTGCCTTTTATAAATTCTGAAGAAGATATAACTAAATTGGATTGGTGCACATTCATGATTCATTGCTTGACCAAAACGAAAAGATCATGGAAGCCTGATTCTTATTTCAACGGTCCTATAATCCTGCTACTGGTATGATATGATACATGCTATTAAAATTGATATTCATTTTTTTGGATTTATTAATTAAACTGAATAATATTTGTATGACAGGTACTATATGCGCATTCAGAAAGGCCTATCAAGATCTGATCTTCAGATCTGTTACTAAAATTGCAACAGGCCCAGTTCCCTAATGATGATGTTAATGAGACAGATGTTGAAGAAGAAGCCAATGATAATGGTAAGTCTTGGTTATTTCATGTCAATCTGTATGAAATATAAAGGTGATACACAATCATAAAACATTGACACGTGTATATATATTTTTATGAATTTAGTGTTTGATGATGAAATGAATACGGTGATAGATGAGGAATCTCAAGGGTGCGATACCGGAAGTATGAAAAACGATTTGGAGGTGATGAATAAGATTATTACACGTTGCAATATTTTGTATATATTTTAGATACAGTAGGTTGGTAATTAAGTATGAATTGTGTTTTTTTATAGGGTATGAAGAAATATGTAGCAAGATATCTTAGTAGGGCAAGAGAGATGATTGTCAAAGCAGACGAAATGTTAAAGCAAGGCCTTGAAAGCAACCCAAATGATACTGAGATACTAGAGTTAAAGAAGATGAGAGACCAGATGTTTATTGTGCGCGGCAAGGCTCAACAACCATTAAAAAATGAACAAACTTCGGAGGAAATGCATGGTAACTGCTACACACCAGAAACAGGAACTAATATGCAGGGGAGTGACAACAAAGAGGATGACGTGATGACGTTCACTCAAGAAGCAATATTGTTGTCGGATAGGGTGTGTGCCGAGTTTGAACTAAACAATCAACAAATTCCTACGAGGCTTAATTTTGATGATGACTGTGACTTCGATATGAATGTTACTCAGCCACCAGCAACCCAAGGTATGGTAATAAGTGAGCACAAGGAGGCGGACGTTAAGGAAGATGATCGTGAATTCACAACGCCAAAACACCCAATTGGAGGCTGTCACGACAAGTTAACTTCATCAAACAAAATATCAAGGTTTGGGCGTGAAAGTTTGGCTAAAAGTGGATCCGCAGTAGTACCTGTATATGACGAGCCGCAGCCGTTACAGACAGTGTTACCGGTGGGATACGGAGGTCATAGGGTTAAACGTCAACCAATACTACCTGAAGTCTTTAGATCACCGTATGTCATAAGAGAAGTGTCTTTGATAGATGACATATCACCACCCGAGACGAGAGTGGCTGATTGCTTATTCAGTGGTAGATTACCGGCAAAGTAAGTCGATGTCTATCGTTTACAGTATATATAACGAACTATATAAGGTATGTTCATAATTAGCTAACTGATACTTATATGACAGTGATATTGTGTTCAAGACCCCATATGTCGATGGGAGAGGGTTGTGTTAGAAACTTTGTACCCGAAAATTGAGGTAGCTGCTGGGTTGATTGACATCTTCACTCATGTGCTAAACGATGCGGAGAAACAAAGAAATAAGAATACGGTGAAAAGGGTTTTTTGCCATACAACAATGATGGTAAGTTGTGGAATAAATGTGTTATGATAAAGATATAAAATTTGTTAATGCGAAATTGCTTTTGATTAAAAAAGTTTTATTGATTCTTTATTTGAATGCAGACGAGCGATATGATAAAATGGGACTATGAAAAAGCATCACGTAAGTTCAATGAAAACATGAAAAATGTTTTGGAGCGTACTGTGTATAAAAGTCTTCGTGAAGTTGATTTGGTAAGTCTAAATTGTAAATAAAACATTGAACATAAAATGATATAGAAAATTGAATGACTAGTTACCTGCATTTGGCTTCATTGTGGCAGGTTTTTTTCCCGGTACTCAAAGAAAAACATTTCTTTGTTGTATGCATGAACCTAAAGCATAATGAGGTCCAGATAATGGATAACATATTTTCGACCAATCCGAAGGTGGAGCAATTATATGGTGAAGTCATCTTACTATTGGTACGTAGTGTGTTATTACATCATACAAAGTATATATTTGTTGTTTGTATTAATATCAATGTGTTTGTGTGTTATAACAAGTTCCTATGTTTGAGGATTATTTGAGGATCGAGAAGAATCCACATTATCCTACACTGAGTTCTGCTGATACCATTGTGCTGTCATTGGGGTGCAGGACAACCACAAACTTTGTAGATTGTGGGGTATTCACTATGCGACATATGGAGACATACAAAGGTGAGGGTTCTCGTGGTGATCTTTGTGGGTATGTAAAGAAGGTGACAAACAAAGTAATGAACTAAAGGACCTGCGTGCAAAGTATGCTGCAAAAATACTACTGGCCGATTGCAATCTGGGTAAAAAGAAGGTGGAAAAAGAAACTCGCGCGTACAAGTCGTTATCACCTGAAGAAAAGAAACAGCTAGCTGCTTCTTCTTATGAAAGAATCAGTTTGCGTGTCAAGGAAGCGATGAAATGAAACGTTTAAGTTTATGTATTTTCGTTTAAATAAGTAGCGTTGTTACGGATGTTTGTAACGCTTTTGTTTGTTTTTAAATTATGTGTGGACAATGGTCGTGTGTGCTTACCGACTTTTTTTTAATATGAAAGTCTTAACTTTATGAATTTTCGTTTGAATATGTGTCGTTGTAGTCTTATCGAATTACCTTTATGCGAACGTTTTGCTTTTATTTCAACTTATGTACGAACAAGGGTCTTGTAGTCTTATAGAGTTACCTTTATGCTAAAGTTTTTGTGATTGTCATGTAACTTGTCATTTTTTGTAATTGGAATGTCGTATACATAGTATCTAGGTATTGTCACACGGACATGCTTGTTTTCCAGGTTGAGTGCAACAAGTATATACAGTATCCGTTAGTTTGATATGTTAAACTTTCAATACATTTTTGTTAGTTTAATCAGGTAAAAAATGAAATGTTATACATCTGACTTAAGTCATTGAGAAAGTTTTATGTTTCTGAACATGGCGGCAAAAAAGTCCTTTATAACTTTCAGCATATAGAATGATGAACATGGTCGATTAAAAACTGCATTTTATGTGTTGTATCAAACATATCATGATGAACAAAAAAAAAAGACATAATTCCAATTCATTATTGTGGTTCAAAACATTAAACAAGTAAACTTGAGACGTGACACGTCTTCAAATGAAATCGAAAAGTACTTGAGACGTGGTTGCTGAAGAAAACACAGTTATACACACATTCCTTTTGAGCGGGCAGTGCCTTGAATCATGATATCCATACTTACCACAAAAATGACACATCCTCATCGGCCGGTTCGCCAGATTTGTAGCAGGTGATGTGTTTGATAGACACATAGCCGCTTCACCATTTGTGATACATATACATATGAACATCAAATTGAAAAGACTACTCATGATGATATGTCAGTGTATGAATAAGTTATGACTTAGGGATGTGTGTGCTTTGTAAAGGAATGGAACCTATTAAATAGTGATATAAGAAGATAAAGTGTGATTTGTTTTATTAAACTCCATGATATGCTATTAAAAACAATATCAGGGTATGCTTTCGAAACAATAACTACAACTATTTATCAAATCAACAACACTATCTACAAATAAAAAGAATATCAGAACAATGGCATTTGAAAATGTGGATAAGCAATGGTATTAGAAAATATAGAGTTCATTTGGGCATTATTTCAAACGATAACAAAGCATCGTAACTGGAAATAAATTCATTGATCACATAAAATAAAAAAAAGGAATTGAACTACTCACTATCTTGATCCATGTCCTCGTCGAAGTCATCATCAATGTCCGTATCCTGATCTTGTAAGCCTTTCTTCTTTAACGGACAGTTCCTAGAATCATGCCTAGCATACTTGCGACAAGTTTTGCACCTCCTCTTAGGTTTCTGACCTAGCTTCATTGTAATCTCACTCTTAGATTTGTGCCTAGTGCGTGACACCTGACCTTTATTAGTGATATCCTTAGGTGGAAGAACATCCACGGTCGATGGTTCAGTAACACCAAGGGTTGCTGCATATACCGCAGGGGTGTTCATATTAGGAGGGTTAGGAACGTCGGCTTTGGCTTTATTCAACAATGCTGCTTGGTCGTCCCTATATATATGAAGCTTTTCAATATCACCAACCAAATGAGTAATTGATTCATCAACATTCTTGTAAATCTGTCTAAGTGTATCACCCACAACAGTGGTTGAGTTCGACGAAGCTGGAAAATCCTTTGTCTTATCAACAGTTACGTGACATATAGCGTGCTTTGACCATCTAGATTGCACGTACTGTTTTGGAAAGTGGAACACCTTGCACATGCGCAGAACGTAAAATATGTGACGACACAATAGGCCATAACACTCGTACCTTAGACAATTGCACTGAACTGAACAATCAGCTGGTTCGTACCTTACCTGCCGACATAATAAGACATAAAACTCGTAAGTAGTTGAAAATATAGTTGCCGAAAACTGGTGAAAAAAAAACAATAAAAGGTGTTGCATGTAATATTGTTACCTCATACTTGACTTCAATAGATGAACCATTCACTTTGTAATCAGCTTCAGTGTCACGTATCACAAACGTAGAATACGTATCAGATTCGTGTACACTTAGTGAACAACAATGGTACAAAGATGACCAAATCTCATCTTGAACATCGTAAAACAGAGTGATAGTGTACAAATCAGCAGCTTCTTTTTCAACTTCCAAATGTGTTTTGAGATCAGGAGTCGTGTAGTTAGAATTATGGGTATTTTTTCCATATATGAAACGCTGTGAATCAATGGCTGTATCATAATGGCTAATAAACTCAACCAAGCTCAAATGGGTGTTAGTAATCTGCCCCAAAAAATGGTTTTCACTTTCTGACCTGGATGTAGTGCGCATAAGACCAGACATGGGTTCGTGACGGAAGTATGCGGGTATCCATTTCATCCGCATCCCAAACATATCAGTCAACCACCTGTTTTCATTCAAGTTGAAGTCGTTCATAATAGATTTCCATTCAGCCTCAAACACATCGGGGCCGATTTGGTCAGTCCAAACTATATCACACAAACGTTGTTTGAAATTTGTATTTTTACATAAAGCTGGGCCGACCTAGAAGCAAAATATCATAAAAACGAAATTAGATAACTGTTATCAGTAATTAAATAAACCGATACATCATTATATCACTTATTGTAATCGTACCTTCTTGGTTAGTTTCTGCATGATATGCCACATACAAAGGCGATGTCTGGACTCTGGGAAGATTTTTTCTATGGCAATCTTCAAAGCGGGGTCTTGGTCAGTTACAACTACCTTAGGCGCGGAACCAAATATTTTCTTAAACCTTTTCAATAACCAAGTATACTTTTTGGCTGCTTCACTTGCTAGTAATGCGACACCAAAAAGGATGCACCGGTTATGATTATCAATCCCAGTGAAAGGAACCAACACCATGTTGTACCTATATGAACACGTATTTTAGTTGAATACTACAACGGAATTGAAATAGAGATATATGTGTATCAAAAAACAAGTATACTTTCATGTGTTGGCCAAACAAAATGCGCATAAACCGTATCAATAAATGATATCTAAATATCTTATAAAGTAGTTGAAACGAAGGGCAAAAAATAAAATAAAAATTGGCACATACCTGTTTGACCTAAACGTTGTATCAAATGATACCACATCACTAAACACATCATAGTTACGTTTCGCTTGTTCGTCTGCCCAGAACAAACCTACCAAGGTTTTGTCAGTCTTGTCTTTTTTATATTCCATAGAAAAGTTTGAGCAATATTTTTGCCTACACAAAAGCTTATCGACGGCCATTTGGGCATCCCGATTCCCAATAAACTCATTCAATTCCCGCTTATAGTTCCGGCACTCAACATCCGTAAAACCAATTTCCTCAAAACCACCATACATTTCTTTCAATACTTTCCAAGCTCTTGTTGGACCAAGATTAGCAATCGATAACTGATGTATCAACTGCTGTTTAGGGAATGTAAGTTTCCTAGCAGCCCGAAGATACTTGTAATCATTTTCGTTAACCAAACGGTGGTTGTGTTTCTCAAAAAAAGTGTGGACATAATACTTGTTATTTGCATTGCGCCTAAGACGTAACTTTGCTTTACATCCGCAACGTTGAGATCCTCGTTTCCTTCTTTGAATAACCTTGGTTACAACATCCGTGTTTCCAGGTTGGGACTTATCAGTTTGGGACTTATCGGATTGGGCCTTATCGGAGTGTGACTGATGAGTCTTTAAGGGATCTGCCTTTGATTTATTGGTATTTTTTTCCGGTTTCAGCCCTTCTTTAGAACAATAAAAATATTTAACAGAAGGGTCATCTGTTTTTTTTCTGTTTTTCTGCCCACCCCTCCTAACTTCAAAACCAGCTTCCCTTGCATACTCTTTATAAAACTGTAGAGCTAGTTCAATTGTGTCAAACTCGGTTCCCTCAACTGGTTTTTTTGTAGCTTTCGGAATCCAAAACTTACTTCCCGGTGGTGTTGGTTGGTAACTACCAACTTGCAAAACACTTTGAGCGTCGCCATCAACATTGTCTTCAACCATGTTACTTGATTGTGGAGTTGATCCACCTGGTATATGAATTCAAATGGTAAAAATCATTATACATGTAGCTATAAAAAACAGTATAAACTAACTATATCCACCTGGTATAAACTAACTATATCAGACGCACAAAAGTATGGTCCCAAATAGATTGAGTCACCTAGTACAACTACTTTTGCGCCAAAAAATAGTTAAACTTTACAACGCATAAAGGTAAGTGACCGTATGAGGGGTTTTAACTTTACAACGCATAAAGGTAAGTGATACATATCAGTATAAGGTTTTTAAGGTGCCTGATTTTTTTTTTCCATAACCCGTAACAGAAAGGTATAAAGGTAAGTGATACATATCAGTATAAGGTTTTTAAGGTGCCTGTTTTTTTTAGAACGCATAAAATTAGTTAAACTTTACAACACATAAAAATAGTTAAACTTTAGAACGCATAAAGGTAAGTGATACATATCTGTATAAGGTTTTTAAGGTGCCTGTTTTTTTTTTCCAGAACCGGGAACAGAAAGGTACAAAGGTAAGTGATACATATCAGTATAAGGTTTTTAAGGTGCCTGTTTTTTTTTACAACGCATAAAAATAGTTAAACTTTACAACGCATAAAAATAGTTAAACTTTACAACGCTTAAAGGTAAGTGATACATATCAGTATAAGGTTTTTAAGGTGCCTGTTTTTTTTTTCAGAACCCGGAACAGAAAGGTAAGTGCTTTCTGTTCGAAAATCAGCAAGTTTAAACTTTAAAACGCATAAAAAATTCAGAAAAGACTGTAATTTCCAAACGACTATAATTGGACGGACAAATGATGGGTTTTAACTTGATTCAAGCATGATACCTAATACTACTTGCTCATAAACTATAGGTAAGTGCTTCTATCATTGAATAAATACTTGAGGCACCAGAAGATAATTTCAACAGATAAACCTTTCGTTTAATTGGCTTGAGCCAGCTGTGGAATTGCCATTCCCAATAATTCCGTAAGTCTAAAAATAACCAATTTTTAGTATGCGAAATTACATACCAAGTCACTTTGGATTAAGGGTGTTCAAAATTAAAATAATCCGGGAAAACTAAAAAACCTTAGGTATGACACACCTTCGATATGACACAAAAATATGTACATGACACACTTTCGATATGACACACCTTCGATATGACACAAAAATATGTATATGACACTTTCGATATGACACACTTTCAATATTATACATATCAGTATAAAAAGGTAAGTGCTTTCTGTTCGAAAATCAGCAAGTTTAAACTTTACAACGCAAAAATATGTATATGACACACTTTCGATATGACACACTTTCGATATGACACACCTTCGATATGACACAAAAATATGTATATGACACACTTTCGATATGACACACTTTCAATATTATACATATCAGTATAAAAAGGTAAGTGCTTTCTGTTCTAAAAAATGTAGTCCAGAACCCGGAACAGAAAGGTATAACGGTACACATACCGGTTCAGCCATCGGAAAATTGATACCGGTTCCGCCAAAAAAATGAAACTAAGGATGTATCATATCATACAAGTAAATTGATATCGGTATCCTTTAATCAATTCATCCAAACAAAATTTTATCAGAAACAAGTACCCTTTAGAGAATATCATACCAGAAACAAGTACCCTTTAAAGGATATCATACCAGAAACAATTAACCCTATTAAATTGATATCGGTACTCAATTACAAAATAAGCGCCGGAAACTAGACAAAATTAAGAATCAGATAATAATTAATCTATGAAAATAAGCGCCGGAAACTTGCAATTACACTATAAAGAACAATTCATGAAAAACATACAAAAAATTATGAACTTACAATTCATCGAAACGGTGCCACTTGTAATCGACATAACTATTCCAACTTGATATGTCAAGTTTGATTGACAAACAAAAATTGAGAGATATAAGAATGGTTATGGATATTGGAATAAACATTTTGGAGCGAATTAACAATCTTTTAAGGATACTGAGAGAGATGAACGGGTGATTGAAAAAAAAACGTATGACATTGATGATGATTGGTATTAACGAACTGCAAAAAAAAACCCAGATAGGATAGAACACATATTTTTTTATCTCGAATATAAATTATTTTAGTACGTATAGAATATAACAAAATAATAAATTACTATAATACCCTTACATACACAAAAACCTGTTTTTATTTACATTTAACACAAAAGTACACGTGGCACAATATGGTTGGTTCTTATAGTTTTTATCTTAAGGGTGGTACTTACTTGAACGCAAATCTATATATATATATATATATATATATATATATATATATATATATATATATATATATATATATATATATATATATATATATATATATATATATATATATACTAGCCTTTAGACCCGTCCGGTGGACGAGCTAGCTTTAAGTATATATATTTTTAATGAAAATTGAATTTATGTGTGTTTATATTAGATGTTTAGTATATATAGTGTTAGTTATGACATTGATATTTTAATAATGTAGCAATGTAGCATAGAATAGAAAAAAATAACATATTTTAAGATATTTTATTTATTTAAGAATATTATGAGTTAATTGAATTTCCATACGTTAACGGTATGAATAAGTTTGTTACATAAATTTTTTTTAGAATTTTAATAATATTGTATAAATAGTTGATGTATTTTTGAATTTTATGAGGTAATAAATTTTTTATATGTTAATGTTATGAATAACGTTTTTATATTATTTTTTTTTTGAAATTAATATTCTTGTTGTGCATTTTTATAGAATTTTGTCTTTAAAGCATTGTTTCACCATCCTTCCTTATATATTTTTATAGAATTTTGTATTTAAGGTATCATTTGTAATTCCTATATATATTTTATAAAATTTTGTATTTAAGACATCATTTGTAATTCCTATTTTATTTTTGAAGCATTTTATGGAATCATTTTTATTGAATTTTGTATTTAAGGCATTGTTTCATCATCCTTCCTATTATATTTTTATTTAATTTTGTATTTAAGACATCATTTGTAATTCCTATATATATTTTTATAGAATTTTATATTTAAGGCATCATTTATAATTCCTATTTTACTTTTGAAGCATTTTATGGAATCATTTTTATAAAATTTTGTATTTAAAGCATTATTTCACCATCCTTCCATATATATTTTTATAGTATTTTGTATTTAAGGCATCATTTGTAATTCCTATATATATTTTTATATAACTTTGTATTTAAAGCATCATTTGTAATTCCTATTTTATTTTTGAAGCATTTTATGGAATAATTTTTATAGAATTTTGTATTTAAGGCATTATTTAACCATCCTTCCATATATATTTTTATATAATTTTGTATTTAAGGCATCATTTGTAATTCCTATATATATTTTTAAAGAATTTTGTATTTAAAGTATCATTTGTATTTCCTATTTTATTTTTGAAGCATTTTATGAAATCATTTTTATAGAATTTTGTATTTAAGGCATTGTTTCACCATCCTTCCTTGTATATTTTTATAGAATATTGTATTTAAGGCATCATTTGTAATTCATATATATATTTTTATAGAATTGTGTATTTAAGGCATTATTTGTAATTCCTATTTTCTTTTTGAAGCATTTTATGGAATCATTTTTATAAATTTTGTATTTAAGGCATTGTTTTACCATCCTTTCTTATATATTTTTATAGAATTTCGTATTTAAGGCATCATTTGTAATTTCTATATATATTTTGATAGAATTTTGTATTTAAGGCATCATTTGTAATTCCTATTTTATTTTTGAAGCATTTTATGGAATCATTTTTATAGAATTTTGTATTTAAGGCATCATTTGTAATTCCTATATATATTTATATAGAATATTGTATTTAAGGCATCATGTGTAATTCCTATTTTATTTTTGAAGCATTTTATGGAATCATTTTTATAGAATTTTGTATTTAAGGCATTGTTTCACCATCATTCCTTATATATTTTTATAGAATTTTGTATTTAAGGCATTATTTGTAATTACTATTTTCTTTTTGAAACATACCCTTTAATGAATTACATGTGTCATTTTTATAGAATTTTGTATTTAAGGAATTGTTTCACCATCCTTCCTATATAAGGGTTTTTGATTTGATATATATATATATAGGGGGGCTTTCTTGTCAGAACCCTAATAAGTATGAGAACTATCAGAACCATAATAGACCAATCACAATTTAGATAATTAATTTGATTTAATTTAATAGACAAAAATGCATAAGGGCAATAATGTAAAAGTAGGTTGTTAACAATTAATAGAAACTTTTACATCCCAAATTAATAGCAGATCATCTATAAGAGATAATGTCGTTGTACTTTTTTTCAAAAATTTTTGGGATATAATTTTTTTAAAACTCGGTCTTATGTTTTTTTCCTCAGGTTTATTTTGTGTTTTTAAAAAATCTTTTTAAAAAATAAGTTATCCTATAAAACATAAACATTTATGTTTTCCAGACGGTATTATTTAAAAAAAACTTTTATTTTTTGATATTAAAACAAACTCTTATTTTATGTATGTTTTTCGATAAAAACATGTATGTTTTTCGATAAAAACATGTATGTTTTTCGATAAAAACATGTATGTTTTTCGATAAAACATGTATGTTTTTCGATCAAACATGTATGTTTTGAGATAAAAGATGTATATAGAATTTTATTGTGTTTTGATTAAGATGATGATCATGTCTATTATGTAGCAAACATTTCTTTAAAATTCAAAATATACAGAATCCGATATCAATTGAAATCAACTATAATACAAATTTCTAAAAGGCGGAAAATAAATGAGTCTAATCGTTCGAAGTCTTTCAAGAACATATATGTACTTCTCTTTTTCATCAGAATCTTCCGAAGATACACGCACGCCTTGTAACAACATACATGCACGCCTTGCTACAACAAAAGATGTCTATTTGTGTACATGAAACAATAACCCAATTATTCCAACTTAACAAAAAACATGTATGTTTTATTATTAAAAAAACATGTATGTAATATTAATAGATGTTTGGAACAAAAACATACATGGTTGTAACAAAACAACATACATGTTTGTGAAAAAAAACATACATGTTTGTAAAAAAAACATACATGTTTGTAAAAAAACATACATGTTCGTAGTAAACACATAATGCTCATTCTTATTTTCTAAAACATACATGTTCGTAAATATAAAATATATAAAAAAACATACATGTATTCATCGAAAACATCATCATTAGCAGCAGATGCCTGATTCCCTTTGCCCACCACGCAACCTGCACCAACATATTCGTCGAAAACATCATCATTAGAAAATGTCTAGGTGGCCTACTTTGATTCTAATTCTTATTGAACCTTTTATATGATTTAAAAAATCTAACATCCATAAAAAATATTTTTTTATACGAACAAAATCTAAAAACAAAACTTAAATGATTATCAATTTTAATTTCTGTTTTCAAAAGGTAGATCACAAAGAAAAAAATAGATCCATCTAAAATTTATACATTTTTAAAAGTATTAAGCAAAACATCAATCCACTGTGACCGAATTATATATTTTTAGTAAAAAGTATCCATCGTTCCTAAATTGGCTACGCCTGAGAGCTTTTTAGTTAATTTTTTAATTCAAAATAAAGATATTTTGTTTGATGGGTTTTTCATGTGACATCAGTCTTTTAATTTAAAACAAATAAAAAAGCTGTGTGGCTAACCTTTAAGCATCAAATGCTTGACAATTTGAATCTCCAATAAACATAAAAACTATAAAAGCATGTATGTTTTAGTAAAAAAAAACATACATGTAAAACTACAAAAACATGTATGTTTGAAAGTAGGTGCATGCCTAACACTTTAGGAAAACTACAAAAACATGTATGTTTGAAAGTACGTACATGTCTAACACTTTAAAAATACGAACACCTACCATAAAACATAAATGTACACTGTGTGACCATATTAAATATTTTATTAATTATTTTTTTTAAGCACGAGAGGATTCTAAATACCATAAAACGCAAGTGCAAATCTTATATTTTTTCTAAGCACATATGGAGAATCTTTTCTCCTACTATTATTCTTTATATCTTTCGTATAGCTTTAATGTCATTAAAACAAATATACACGGTCACGATTACGATATCCAGTAAAGCAAAGCAAGCATTTTAAAATGAATACCTTGGAGTATTCAATTTACAAACCAAAACGTCAAATGTCATGTAGCCTTAATTAAAATAATTTATCATCAAATCATAATTTTAAAAGATATCCTTGATTGGTAACCATCCAATGTCATAAAACATGGGATAATAAAAAGATCCATGAGATATGTGGCTCTTGTTTTTTACCGTAAGATGTCAAAAAATTTAATTGTTTCGGTGGTTTCGGCTACGATTTATATGGCGAAATAACATATTTTAACCATTGCTTTACTGCAATCCTATCTATATTGACATTGAAATCATTTGTACCCCAATTATTTAGCCCATATTTAAAACAAAATCCATCATTTACATAAATTTCTTTAGCTATCAACATATATAAAAAAAGTTCGATTTCATTATCAAAAGAATACAAACCTTGAGTCGGTGAGAGATCGAATCAAGAAACAATTCATATTTATTGTAGTACAATTGCCACCATGCCGCTCAAGTAGTAATTGTTGCCGATTGAATAATTATGAACAACCGGTGGATATTCATGGCGATTGATAGGTTTGAGAGGAAAAGAGGGCGTCGTTTTTTTAATTATAGATCTTGAGAAAAAAGATGGAGATCTGTAAATCTGTAATGTTTGACTTTATAATATGTCAATCAATTTACAGTCTTATGGAGTTCAATGCGAAAGTTCATTAATGCCCCTCTGCTTTTATATGAAAATTTATATGACTTGTTGATATTTTCAAAAATGCCATTATGTATTAATATCTTGTACATTATGTATTGATAAGAGTAAAAAGTATGGTTCTGATAGTTCTTTCACTTAATATGGTTCTGAAAAGAAAGTTACACTATATATATATATATATATATATATATATATATATATATATATATATATATATATATATATATATATATATATATATATATATATATATATATATATATATATATATATATATACGAGGTATATAACCCGCACTCTGCAGCGGAGGGTAAAAGACTAACGACTAACTGTTGACCAACAAAACAAAAACTTGTTCACGTCAATGATTGACCTTGTAAGGAACGAATAACCTCGAGGACCATTTCGATTAAAGGATATTTGAATTGTTATTAACTTTCAACATTTTTTATAAAATTATAAGTATATTATAAGCATTGCAATATTGGGCTTGTTTGGTTCGCAATATGACGATCTTTTCAATTGCATTTTTTTCTTTAAAAGAATCGATAAATATACGCATCGTATTTGATAGATAAATTTTGTTGTACCAAAAAGATGTAAATACTTTAAAGTTTAAGGTTGTTTTTAAATATATCACATAAATAAAATGGCTGTTTTGTAAAAGATGAAATTTTATTCATGCTAATTCGTTGAGGTTTCCCAAACGACAACTGCATGTGAATAAAACGATATTAAAATATAGCATACGACGTCATTTGCTACAAAGATTAATATATATTATAATCTCACTATAAGGTGGTGTTTGATAAGAACTTAAGTGACTTAATATAAAGAAAACTGGATTTATTAAGTTATAAAAAAGTTGTTTGTTTGTGACTTAATAAAATAAGATGTCTGAAAATATTAAATAATAAAACTGAAACTGTCTGCATTAAGTCATATATTAATTAAATATAATTTAATTAAAAAAATCAACCAAACAAGCCCTAAGTTCTCTTGAGAACATTTGTTTTTTTTTTCTTTTAGTGTTAGTAATGGACTAAAACACTCTCTTTGAAAGCATGTCATTCTTTAAATCAAATGAAGTATAATTTTTTTATCATGCTTTATATGATTTTTTATAAAAAAAATATAATTTTTGTATCCACATAAATCAAACGAAGTATAATTTTTGTATCCACATATATCGATTTTTTTATCATGCTTTATATGATTTTTTTAAATAAAAAATATACTTATTAACGTATGTTGTATAATTACAATGTGTGAGACTACAATGGATAATGGATAGATCTTTTGCTATTTACGGTATTAGTAAGGATGAGTATTTCGTCTCAAATTCTGAAACCAAATCGAAATCGTACCGATTCTCGGTATCTGAATTCTGTTCAGTACGGTACCGGTACCATGAAATAAGGTAAAAAAAAAAGCGGTACCACTAATTCCACTAATTCGGTACAGGACCGGTAGCAAATCGAGAATTTTCCGAAAAAAATAAGAAAATCCCGATATCCCGGTACCGGTACCAATATCCGAATTCTATTCGGTACGATACCGGTACTATTAATTTATGCTCGGTAAAAAATTGGTACAACCAATTCGATATGGAATCAGTACGGTACCGGTACCGTGCTCATCCTAACTATTAGAAAAGATAAATACTGTAGCCTCGACCCTTGATCGAGCTCTTAAAATTAACGTTTGTGATGCATGTTATTCACGGCACTACTACAAAATTGGGTTTAGAGACCCCCTTATCAAGACCCTTTCTTAGAAAAAACAGTCTGAGTAATTGTTTTTCACAGCCCAAAATATATTCAGACCGGTGATAAAGATAAAACCCGGTTCCAATAATAAAAAGAAGTCCAAACCGGTTTCTAAACTAAAAACAAGTCTCATTTAGGTCTAATCTGGACCGGTTCTAATTTTGAAACCCGGCTTGTACCTATTTATTTACATGCAGACATGTTTTAGATAAGGAACAGGTCCCATTATTTTTCCCAAAATTGTGAGCGGGACATTTCCCCCTTTATTCTTTTCAACATTTTCAATGAAATTTCAAATTAACCTACTTGCTTGTTCTATCTCATTTCTTTAGCCCCACAGTCCCACACACACTGCTGTCATACCACCATGGCACACCTCTATCACCGCCACTCGTGCCACTGCCCATTTATTGGCTTCTTTATATTAAAGGTTTGTAAAAAACTTGCTTAATCTGTCATTTTTTATAACTATTTTGTAGTCTTTTAAAACTTTTCTGTTTGGTTTTTATTTCCCAAGTCAGATATGTTAACTGATATTTTATTACTTTTGGGTTGTATAGGTTAAAGCTCACTTTCTTTATTAGCCTTCATCTCATATCTGATAACAAATACTAGAGATTATGTGAGCAAATTAGAGCTACTTAGATAGATGATTCATGTGGTTCAAGCTTGCACATAAGATGTTTGATAAAATGCTTAATTGTGTTTTATGTATGCTTTTCACATATAGGATGGAGATCTATAATATTGAGCTCGAAGGTTTTCGAAGATCTTGAAGATCTATAAAATTGAGCTCAAGGTATGAAAATATGTATATATTTGTGATTGTTACTACTTGTCGTGCAGACGTGTGGGTCGACCACAATAGCTAATCACGTGTCCTCAAAATTTTTTAGCAACCGCCTCGATGAGATAACGGTAATGTGATTATAAGTATATAACGAGTATAGTGGTTGTCACAATTTGTTACACGTAGGGGTGTCATTCGGGTTATCGGATCATATTTGAGCCTTATCGGATCGGGTCTTATGGGGTTTCCAAAACATAAAATTTACCCGCAACCTGATCCTATAAGGAATCGGGTTATCGGGTTAGGGTCTATCGGGTTATCGGGTTTGTCGAGCTTATTGGGTCATCGGGTTATCGGGTTAAGCATATTATCAATTACAAATTAACAAAAAGCCATATATCATGTACTAATGTACATACATATTGGTCAAATATCAACATGTACATGTTTATATCACTGTTAAGTCACTCCCCTGTGTACCATGTAGATGTTTATAATTCTTACACGTAAGATCTATGGCTAAGTTTCCATGCATTTGGATGAAGAATCTTCATTAGAGAAGGACGTGTATTTATATCAAAATGATATGATTTAACTCATTATCTTAGAATGAATATCTATAGTATTTAGAAGCTTACAACTCTTAGTGGTTAGTCTATTATAGCTAGTGAGATTATAAAATCTTTGCGTTCTAGAAATGTGTGATTTTGTATTCGACAATGACTTTGCACATGTGTATAATCTGTTGTATCTCTATGGGCTACACGATAAGCTTAATATGGTTTAGGATGCATATAATGTGAGTTCACAGTGGATGCATCTTGATTTGAATTCAGTGTAGACAAGCAATTAATTTCTCCTTAGAGTAAATTTATGGTGTTGTTGTTAGGTTGTATTGAGTCGGCTTAGTAAAAATGCAGAAATATTTGATAACGATGAACTTCAGTGTCACAAGAAAAGTCACAGTAAGGTTGAAAAGTAATAAGTAGTAAGCTTGAAATCATACTCAGTAAGTTAGACAAAATAAACTTTAAAGATAGCAAGACTTTTTACTTCATTTAAACAAATCTTGTCATAAGTCTTATAAGGTTTATCGGGTTAACCCGATAACAAAATAGTTACAACCGTAACCAGGGGCGGAGCCATGTACAATTTAGTTGGGGCAACTGCCCCCAATGGCTTCTTAAATAATCACATCTTTTAGTGTTAACTTGTGGACTTAAATCGGTGTGCCCTTGATTCGAAATTGAAAATTCCCTCATTGCAAAAGATGAACTGGAAAAAAAGAAAGAAATAAGTGGTTTGATGAAGTGCGACTGAGTTTTTAGGGGAAGAATAAGATGAGGAAGATGAAGATAATGTCAAAAAAAATGAAGCATATCTAGGCACATGTGGAGTACTACTAGTAATTTATTAATCATCTAATACAATTTCCTATCTAGTAACGTAGAATAGCAAATTCTACAATCTGCTTAGAATGAGCTACGACCCGTTGTAGCCCAATAGAATTTATAGAAAATTGAGTGAAATTTTAGAAGTTACTAAAACATTTATATTGTAGTAGTTTTTTGTTAAATAGTTTTTATATAAAGACTTTTTAGTTGTTGTTAGTATGCTTCGTTATGTTGGGCATTCAAAGGTCCTAAACGTGTTATCGAAGTTTTCTTATGCATTAATTTTGAAGATCATACTTGTTTTGTCGAATTAATCTTATGCAATATTTTATCGTTGAAATTTTTTTCGCCCCCTACGATCAAATTTTCTGGCTCCGCCAACCCGACTCTATATCGTTATCGGGTTTACCCAAATCTTTTAGTTTATGATGATTTGGAATATAGTGCAACAATATAATACTCATAAGATATATTGGTGTATTTGTAGGTGACCGAGAACACATATACGTCAATACCACAACAAAAAGATTGTCAAATACCCAAAAAGCTGTTCAAAAAGTTGTTGCTGCTGAAGTCTCTATTTTGTAAACGCCAAAACAAAAAGAAGCATTCACTGCTGCTCAAAAAGATGCTAGAACAGCTGTTCAAAAAGTCGATGCTACACAAACGCCAAAACAAAAACAAGCATTCAGGAATGCTCAAATAGTTGCTAGAACAGCTGCTCAAGAAGCTAAATAATGGATATGGGAGATACCATTGGCGTGAGAGGACCGTTATTGATGCTACATATGTCCGTTAGATGATTCGTGATGATTCTACTTCAGGCTAACATATGTACGAACTACTCTTTTTGTAGAAGGCATTTTGGAAATGTATGTTTAGTGCTAGAACTCTTTATCATCTAAGTTTAATTCTGGAATATATGTATTGACCTTTATGGTTTATTGGCTAAATTTTTTTATTCAAAATTGTCTACATTTGTTATTTGCTGAAACTGTCTGTGTTAGTATATTGCTGGAAACAGGAAACTACAAGGATACTGTGTTTTTATGTTGCTGGGAATGGAAAGATTTATAATTTTTTTTTAAATGGTAATCCAGACCGGTTTATTAATAAAAACCCGGTCTCGTTATATAACCAAGACCCGTTATACACACTTAGACAGGTCTTGATATTGATTTTAAGACCGGTTATGTAGCTGGAAACCGGTCTTGATTGTGATATCCCAGACCGGTTATATAACAGGTCTCGAACTGATTTCACATGGAGAGCCCCCCACTTACAGACCCCATGAAAAACCGGTCTTGACGCATCCTACAACAGGTCTGGGATGTCCTTTTTGTAGTAGTGCGGGCTTAAGTTGGGTTCACATGATCCAGAACATCCTATGTAAGATTGTGAAACGACACAATTCAAAGAATAAAACGACATCCAAAAAGCCGAAACGACACCGTTTCTTACAGCCTTTAATATATAGTATAAATGATCACTATCATTGTCACCCTCGTTTTGAAAAGGAAAAAAACATGCATTAAAAAAAAGAAATGTGAAACTATAACAAAAAAATTAAAGGGAAGAACAATAATCCATTGAATCATCATCACTAAACTCTTTAAAATAAAAAAAATTAGGCAAAGAAATCAAGGTTGGATACATATAAAGTGACTCAATTACTCCTTGGCCTCAATTATATCACTTGCACCACCTATGTTTTTATCCAGCCATTCCGTGGTGTCGTCGATTGTATGTTCCATGTTCTCCAGCACCTTATTAGGCGATATATCGTTTCCTATTTTCTTCATCTTCTTCTTCATTACATTTAAGCAATCCTTGAGCTCATTATATGCATCTATTTTCCTCTTGTACTTTTGATCCTCATCTTTGTATTTCTCAGCATCTTTCACCATTTTCTCAATCTCTGTCTTCGCCCTCGACAATATGCCAGTGTGGATGGTAACAGTGAGTTCTTGGTTGTAATCAGGGGATACTACCTTAGATGTAACTGTGAGGATGCCATTCGCATCAATTTCGAAGATACTTGTAAGGTTTATGCAGCCCTTGGAAGCAGGTGGAATTTTCGACAATGTAACCTCTCCTAATATGTAGTTGTTAGTAGATCTAGTCCGCTCACCTTCGCAGATCTTGATCTTCATACTAGATTGATTATCATACTTTGTACAAAGAGTCATCGCCTTCTTTGTTGGTATAGGAGTGTTCCGAGGAACGACAACACACATTAACTCACCATATATCTCCAAACCAAGTGATAAGGGAGTAACAACATCCTTTGGCACCAATTCCTTTGAAATAGTTGTACTTTGATGACATAACATTGCTGCCATAACAGCTGCCCCATATGCAACAACTTCGGTAGGATTAATGCTCTTGCATAGCTCCTTCCCACCAAAAAAATCCTGTAGCATGCACCTCACCTTTGGGATCATAGTTGATCCTCCAACAAGAATCACATCATCTACACTATTTCTGCCCATTTTTGCATCCATTAAACAAGTCTCAAGTTTCCTGATACACTTTTTAAAATAGTCCATATTAAGGTCCTCAAACTTGGCCCGACTAAGATACATTTCGAAATCAATACCATCATGCAACGAATGTACATAGATTGAGGTTGTAGTAGCTCGTGAAAGATCTCGTTTTGCCCTCTCACATGCATCCTTTAACCTCCTCAATGCTCTTTTGTTTCCAGTTATATCTTTATTCCACTTATTGGTAAGATTCTGAACACAACAATTCACCAAATTATTATCAAAATGTTCACCTCCCAAATGAGTGTCACCAGCAAAGGACTTAACTTCAAACTTACCACCATTGGAAATGGTTACAAGAGAGACATCAAAAGTTCGACCTCCAAGATCAAAAACAATCACATTCCTTTTTTCCATAATACCTGACCGATTCTCCATACCATAAGCAATTGCAGCTGCTGTTGGCTCATTGACCATACGCATGACATTTAGGCCCGCATTGATTGCTGCATTCTTTGTTGCTTGGCGTTGGCAATCGTTGAAATAAGCTGGTACTGTGATGACAGCGTTTTTCACAATTCGACCAGTAAATGCTTCTGCAGATTCTTTCATCTTGGTGATAACCATTGATAAAATTTCTTCTGCAGAATACTGTTTCTTACGTCCCTTGTATGTAACCACTATTTTTGGTGTGTCGTTAGCTCCCTTTATGACCTTATAAGGCAATAATTTAATATTTTCTTGTACTTTTGCATCACTGAATCTCCTCCCAATCAGCTGTCTTACATCTAAAATTCCAAAAGTAAGTCAGATGAAGGATTATATATGTATCTGTCAAAGACACAAACAATTAACGGATGAAAATCATAAACCAACCGAATATAGTATTAGCAGGGTTCAATTCACTCTGCTTCTTGGCACCTTCACCAATCAAACATTCAGCACCATCGAAAGCCACATAAGATGGGGTTCTTCGGTTACCTATAAAGGAGGGTATGATCTCAATTTTATCATGTTGCCAAATTGCGGCGCACGAGTTTGTGTTTCCCAGGTCAATTCCGATAGCTGGTCCTCCAACTTCCATACTCTTCCTTTGTTGACAGATTTTTTTACTACATAAATGTACAGTTTATATAAATTAAGTATACAGTTTTTCGGACTCATAAATGTGTAAAAGATGGTGCATGTATAAGCAAGGAATTGATAAACCTTCTAAGCAAACGTT
Organism: Glebionis coronaria; assembly: GCA_025667525.1. Classification (NCBI taxonomy): domain Eukaryota; kingdom Viridiplantae; phylum Streptophyta; class Magnoliopsida; order Asterales; family Asteraceae; genus Glebionis; species Glebionis coronaria. The sequence continues at coordinate 7,973,352 of CM046878.1, read as the reverse complement.
GTCGAAGATTATTATGTTTTTTCGATTGCATGTATGTTTCCAAATGCGAACACTTAACTAATTCTATTCATATTAGTCCTAATCTGCAACCTTAATTAGGGTTCACTTAAAGCATACGGAGACATAATAAATTAAGCATTAACTTTGGCATTATATAACTACTTGCTAATCGTAACAAATACCTTAAATCACGAACAGTTTCTGCTGCTTCCGCTTCCGCTTACGTTTAGTTTCTGTGTAGCTAACGTTTTGTGACTGAATCTTTTTCTTTTAACGCACATTCTGTCCAGCCGTGGGTTAGGCGGGCCAACACACATTATGTCCGGGCTCGCCTGGATGTGTTAGGCGGGCCAACACATATTGATTCTTCTATGAGTTACAACCTAAGCTGTAACTCGTTCTTTGATTGTAATATCTTTTGTACGGTAAATTAGGGTTTACAAATTTCTCGATACATGTTCATCTAATATAACCACCTAATCATAGTTGTTGTGTATATTAACAATTACACGATGGATATATTACCTTCAAACTTCATACTCGACATCTTCTCAAGAGTAAATATTTGGCCCGTTCTAGGAATGTGTCGAAAGTATGGTGCAAGTATATCGATGATCCTTACCTTTGATAGCAATTCCAGGAATATAGATCTGAAGAATGCTAGAAACTAAATCAGGAATCACAATTAACAGGAATGCAATTCGAAAAGTAGTTTCAATGATTATGGATCAAGTTTGTTACAAGTGGAAAGTGAGAGAATTACACATAGAAGAGTTTTTACAACAATCAGAATGAGTGAATTACATGATTAGGCTAGTTTATATACAAACATAATTTGGGCGAGAAAAGCTGTTAGGAGAGGAGTAATACACGTGCACCTCACGCGTTGGATAAAACCCCTCACGTGCACCTCACGCGCCATCATCCTAACACACTTATCGGGGTAAGCTGTTTTAAACAGCTTATCAGGATAAGTTGTTTGAAAACAGCTTATCCAGCTAAGCTTATCAGGATAAGCTGTTTGAAAACAGCTTATTCTGATAAGCTTATCAAAATAAGTTGTTTGATATAAATGTTTTATTGAACTAAACCTTAGGAATGTTTTAGGGTATTAGCGATCAATTTCGGAAAATTCCCGTCTGAAATTGATCAACCTACAGAAAACCCGTCCGAAGTTAATTTATTAGGAATTAACCTCGGAAAGTCCCCTGTTTGGGACATCTTTTTTATTGTTTTGTCTCATTTAGGATATGAATGCGTATAACTGGTTTACTATTTGAGATGATTTTGATAGTGTTTCTCCTTTACTCCTATGAATATGTCTTTAAACACATATTTAGGGAGCTGAGGGGAAATGCTGCCAAAATTCTCAAATAGTAAATCGGTTATACGCATTCATATATGAGACGAAGCATCAAAGAGTGGGTTAGGATTCCATAGTTGCACTAGGTGAACAAAACATCTAGGATTGCTTTCCATAGTTTCCTTCCATGTAATAATAACTAAATATACGGATAAAACGCAGTTATGGTATTCGCTAATAAGAGTTGGATACACAAACCGATTGTTTCCCAAGAATTTAATGACGGTCTCAGAAAGTTCGTCGATCATTGCCGGCCGTTGGTGAATGATATCGGGAAAATTAGATGTCCATGCAAAAAATTTCGAAGTGTAATATGGAAACCCATCGATTGGGTTGGAGATCATATTACTCATAATGGGTGGGACCCAATTTATACCACATGGGTCAAACACGGTGAACCGGCTCCACCTGCGCCAGTGATAGATAACCCAAGAGAACCTATGATGAGTGACATGACAGCGTTACTCGATGATCTTAGCTATATTCCTTCGAATGAACCAACACAATGAGATAATATTGGTGAGACTAGTAACCAACCGACTCAAGCCACTCGTACCGAGTTTGAAGAGTTGTATGCAAATGCCAACGAGGCGTTGTACCCTGGTTGTGAACTTGTGTCTCGACTAGACTTTATGGCAAAAATTACCCTTTTTAAGGTTAAAGGCAAAATGACATATTCTTTATCTAATGAAATATTAGAGTGGTTCGAATATGCATTTCCCGAAAGTAAAGGATTCAAGTTCCCACCATCATACTATGCAATAAAGAAGAAATTTAAAACGATCGGGTTAGGGTACGAGTCGATAAATGCTTGTGAACACGACTGCTGCTTCTTTTAGGATGATAAAGCAGAATTGCAATTCTGTCTGATGTGTAATACGAGTAGATGGAAAGACACTAACACACCAGGGAAGAAAGTTCCTAGGAAGGTGTTGCGTTACTTTCCGATCATTCCTAGACTACAACGTTTGTACAAGTCTAGACACACTGAAAAAGACATGACTTGGCATGCTACTAGAAAATGTGCGGAGCCTGGTAAGATGTAACACCCGGTTGATGGCGCGGTTGGAAGATGTTTTACTTGAAGTATCCAGATTTTGCAGCAGAACCAAGAAATGTTCGACTAGGGTTGTGTGTTTATGGTTTCAAAACGTTCGGCAACCGTAGTCAGCATCTGGTCGGTGATATTGACAACATACAATCTGCCTCCTTGGTTATGTATGAAAGAAAGTAATTTTATGTTGACGTTGTTAATTCCTAGCTCTAAATCCCCGGGCAAGGACATTGATGTTTTCTTGAGGCCTTTGATTAAGGACCTGAAGGCTTTATGGGACAAGGACAGTGTTGATACTACAAACATTATTTCACAAAAGCAATTCAAGATGAGAGGGATGCTTTTATGGACCATAAATGATTTTCCTGCTCGAAGTAGTTTGTCTGGGTCGAGTGGGCAAGGTTACTATACATGCCCTACATGTAACCTAGAAACTCCATCTATTATTGTCACAAGAAAAATAGTTTATGTTGGCCATAGAAGATGGTTAAAGAAGCCCCATATATGGAGGAGTTCACGAGATGAATTCAATGGCAAACCTGAAAACAAAGATCGACCTAAAGAATATAACTGGTCGGATGTAATCGACGAACATGCTAGATTGCTAACCCGTTTGTCGGGTAAACATCTGAAACATGGGGGTGTGAAGATTTCCCGCAATGTTAAAGTAGACCTTAACTGGACTAAACCGTCTATTTTTTACGACCTTGAGTATTGGCCTTTTATTTCACTAAGACACAATTTAGACATCATGCATATCGAAAAAATGTGTTGGAGGCCATCTTGACCATTTTGTTAATGAATGACAAAAGTAAAGACACTGCAAATGAAGACAAGACTTGAAAAAGATGGGCATTCGAAGACCTTTGTGGCTAACCGTAAACCAAAAGGGGAGACTATGAAGCCCCAGGCTGCGTATTCTTTAACAACAGAGAACCGAAAAAAGTTTTGTCAGTACATAAAACGAGTTAAACTACCAGATGGGTTCAGATCATGCTTCAAGCACAAAGTGACCGATAATGATACAAATATAACGGGCATGAAGTCTCATGACTGTCATATAATGATGTAACATTTACTTCCTTACGGACTTCAAAATTACTTGCCCGAACATATTGCAAAACCAATAATCAATCTATGTTCTTTGTTTAAGCAACTCTGCTCTACAACTTTGATGGAGGAGGACATGTTGAAAGCTTTGGTCAGGTGGTTGAAATTCTATGCGAGCTTGAGCGCATACATCCTCCTGCTTTCTTTGACATTATGATTCACTTGCCCATCCCTTTAGCTATAGAGGCTCTTGAAGGCGGGCCTATTCAACCCCGGTGGATGTTTCCATTTGAAAGATTCATGAAGAAGCTGAAAGGTTATGTAAAGCCGGAAGGTTCGATCGCGGAGGGTTATGTTGCAGAAGAAGCATTGACTATAAGTTCTCAATATTTTCGGGGTGTTACCACGAAATTTAATCGTCCTGATCGTAATGTGGACCCCCTCCCTCAACGTGTAAGTTTCAGGTGTTCCGATCGGTATGCAAGCCGATTGGTTTACTGTCCTTTCCTCATTTTCCTACCGAAAAGTACAAGAAAGCGAGATGGTATGTACTTAACAACAGTCCTGAGATCGACACGTACCAAGACCAGTTCTGGAGGTACGCGTTTTTTAATTTTGTAACTTTTTTTTCTTAACTTATCATTTCGACGACTTATTCTAATAGCATGAACATTTTTCAGTTTATTTTCAGGAAAAAAAAGACATGCTAGAAATATTCCCCCACTAGTTTAGGACGCTGATAAACTAACACTTATTTTGTGTACTTAAGTGTAAAAATAGCAATATCATATTCTTTTGTTTTCTATCTAATCCTATCATCTTCATAGATCTTTGAACGTCACGCACAAAATCCCCAAGACCCAGAGGTTAGCCTAACCAGCGAGTTATTCGCTTTGGCTAATGGACCATCAAAGGCTCCAATGTTAGTAAAATGTTGCATAGTAGATGGAGTGAGGTATGTCAAGCAGAGCCGCGATGAACGTCGCGTAACTCAAAATAGAGGCGTTTGTTCGACTGGCCCTGTCGAGGAATTGTCTTATGGTCAGCTTCAAGAAATCCTCGAGTTTGACTATTTGTCGTTTAAAGTTGCGTTGTTTAAAGTTAAGTGGTTCGACACTCGCAACACTGTAGAGTCAAGAAACATACCTTTAGAAATGGAATGACACAAATCGTCGACTCTGGTGAGTGGTGGAAAAGTGAACAATACATTCTCACAACACAAGTCAAACAAGTCTTCTACCTTGTAGATCTGGCCAAACCCAATGTGAAGGTCGTCGAACATGTTAATCGTAAAAAGTTTTTGAACAAGGGTGTAATCGTGGTAGAGAACGAACCTGATATTATACATTTGGACAACTCATCTGATCTCCCACCTTCTACTAGTGATCTCCCACCTTCTACTAATGATCTCCCACCTTCTACTAGTGGGAATGACTTCGGTAATTTCACCTTCTATATAGATTTGCATATAGATGGTAAATCAACGAAGGTTGATGCACCGCCAGATATCGATGATGTTCCTGGCGAAGATGATGATATTACTGATGATGAAGACCCCCTTCCTCATGATTTAGCAGATTCTGATGTTGAAGACCTCATCAAAGATGATGATGATGTTGAGAAATTTTATTTTAGTGACGAAGAAGATTAACTTTGTGTTGTAACTTGCAAAATACACTTACATATTTGAGTGAACGAATGAATGAAATTGTTGTGGATTGTTTAAATGTGTAAATTTATTTTGATATTTGGATTTTTGTATGCTTGTATTATTTTGTTCATGAATTTCTACATGTTATGCTAATTGTACCTGTACATATGGCTGATGTTGCACGGGGACACGGCGGGGACGGTGGTGGCGAGGATCCTTCAGGTCTACGTCCTCCATCATTCGGTTGCGGGGGTTGCTTCGTTAACCGAGGTAAGAATTTCTGGATTATTGTAATACAAGTATAAATTTGATACACATATGAACTTGTTTGCCTTGAACTTTTATGACTTTATCACTCACTTGATTTTGTCGAAAAAGTAAAGCAAAAGCCCAATTTGGGCGGGAAGAGAGCCGACAGGGACACCCGGGACAAGACCCGTTGCCTGAAACTACTGGATGCAGTGGTCGCGAATCAGAATTGGCCAGTCGAGATCGACTTTGTAGACGCTAAAGATAACACAGTTGCACTTGTCAGCCCCTACGCGGATCATTGGGGAAACTATTTCGGGGTGGTCGTTAGGGAAATACCTTTGTATTACCCTTCGTGGAACAAGGTCCCCGAAGGGAACAAGGCGGCGACCTAGGCAGCTCTTTCGGTCAGTTATCATTTTATGTTTATTTAATTATAATGTTCATTTATTTAATTGTGTATATTTATTTAAATTCGTTTATTTATTTATATCATATAATAAATAAACAAATTTAAATAAATATATAAATTATATTTCTAACTCGGGTTTCAATGTGTTGTATTGTGTATATTTATTTAAATTTGTTTATTTATTTATATAATATAAATAAATAAACAAATTTAAATAAATATATAAATTATATTTCTAACTCTATTTTCAATGTGTTGTATTTTGTATATTTATTTAAATTCGTTAATTTATTTATATCACATAAATAAATAAACAAATTTAAATAAATATATAAATTATATTTCTAACTCTGTTTTCAATGTGTTGTATTGTGTATATTTATTTAAATTCGTTTATTTATTTATATCATATAAAAAATAAACAAATTTAAATAAATATATAAATTATATTTCTAACTATGTTTTCAATTGTTATATTGTGTATATTTATTTAAATTCGTTTATTTATTTATATCATATAAATAAATAAACAAATTTAAATAAATATATAAATTATATTTCTAACTCTGTTTTCAATGTGTTGTATTTGATTGCAGCAAAAATATAATCTCAAGCCGCACAGGAGATCCGAACAGTGGCAGCGTATTTATGATACCGTTTCTGCCCAGTTTCAAAAAATATACAACACCAACAAGGCCACTCTGAAGCGAGAATACTGTAAAAAAGACCCCGAGACTGGAGAATACGCTGTGGCTCGGATTAGGCGGGACAGACCCGAAGAGTACCCAGTTGAAGAGTGGGAGAAACAAATCACGTTTTGGACTGACCCTGCCCAGAAGAAGTGATCCGATACAAACAGCCAAAATCGGTCCAAGGCAACACTTCCCTCTCGGCATGGATCTCGGTCGATCTCTCGCACTCGACAACTCATGGTAATTATTATTATTATTTAATTTTTATTTATTTTTATTTATTTTATTATTATTACTGATTTTACATACATATATATCTGATTATACATTTTGGTGTGTTAAGATTTGCTGTTTTTAATTAGATTGATCTTATATGCGTGTATATGTACAGAAAAAGGCGCCAGAAACCCAATCGGAACCTTCAGAGATTGATATGTTTTATCGTTTGCACCTGGATGCAGACGGTGTATTTGTGGATCCGGACGCTCTCTGGATGTATGTAAGTATTCTTTCAAGACACACTTTAATGAATCATTGATTAATAATCTAGCAACCCGACTAATATATTTACTATCTTGTGTTATTGTCACTACACAGGATAGAATGAGCGAGCTAGAGGCGACGGGTGAGCACACTACTTCAGAGATCAACAGAATGATACGAAGAGGCAAGTTTCGCGGCCACCATCCTGACGTGGGTCAGGTATTGCCGGGATACGCCAGTTCTAGGCCGAGCTTTTCAGCACCCCCTGACACTTTTCAGGATGTTGATTTCATTATGGGCCTGCTGAGGGCGACTGTGGAAACCTTGGTTTCCGGATCTTTGAAACTACTAGGAATGATCATTGTTCATATGATTAAACAATCAAAGCGGAATTAGAACAACAATCATTAACAAGGTGTTTAGGGCACAAAAACATGAATTAAAACAAATGGGTTGCTCATTAAATTAGTAATAAACAACTACTAGAAGTGTATACATTGAATCCCACGTCTAGTGCAACACACGCTTTAGGTTTACATTGTGAATATGAATGATGAATAAAACCTAAGACTCTTGGTTCCTTTTATAGTGTAAGGATTAGGGTTTACAAGAGATAAAATCAAATAAACAAGTAAATCTTCTATTTAAATAAACTTATGCAGAATATATCTTGCATGTTTATCTAAATAGAAGCTTCCATAAGCTTCTTGTCTAAGTTTCTATCAACTCTTAAATTGCATGTGACAATGCTTAGATTGCACATGACAACTCTTGAGCCAACAATGCTTAGTTTGCTCTTGTCAATGCTTGAATTGCTCTTGACAACGCTTAGACAATATCTTCATGTTTTCTTCGTTTTTGAGTTTCTGCCACATCAACTTTTTGACCCAACAATCTTCCCCTAGTTGATGTCGGCAAAACTCTATGTGTATCTTTTGTAAGTTCTACATGATCTTCAAATTGCTTCCCCTCTAGTGTAGCATGTATGTCATCACGAGCCACGAGGCTCTGATACCAATTGTGGAAACCTTGGTTTCCGGATCTTTGAAGCTACTAGGAATGATCATTGTTCATATGATTAAACAATCAAAGCGGAATTAGAACAACAATCATTAACAAGGTGTTTAGGGTACAAGAACATGAATTAAAACAAATGGGTTGCTCATTAAATTAATAATAAACAACAACTAGACGTGTATACATTGAATCCCACGTCTAGTGCAACACACGCTTTAGGTTTACATTGTAAATATGAATGATGAATAAAACCTAAGACCCTTGGTTCCTTTTATAGTGTAAGGATTAGGGTTTACAAGAGATAAAATCAAATAAGCAAGTAAATCTTCTATTTAAATAAACTTACGCATAATATATCTTGCATGTTTATCTAAATAGACGCTTCCATAAGCTTCTTGTCTACGTTTCTATCAAATCTTAAATTGCATGTGACAATGCTTAGATTGCACATGACAACTCTTGAGCCAACAATGCTTAGTTTGCTCTTGTCAACGCTTGAATTGCTCTTGACAACGCTTAGACAATATCTTCATGTTTTCTTCGTTTTTGAGTTTCTGCCACATCAACTTTTTGACCCAACAGCGACGACATGTGTGCCGATCATTTTACGAGATATGAGAGTGGTGGTGCCAGCGGGAGCGGGAGTCGCCCGTGTGATGATGGTGAGGATCGGGAGGGTGGTGAGGATGGTGGCGATGACTCGAGCTAGTCGTGTCATATATGTGTTTATTAGTATGGTACATTGTTTCCTTATGCTCATCTTTACTTGTTTCCCTATTATCCTAAATTAGAACGCTTGTTTCCCTAGTATCCTTAACTATCCGGACTTATCCCTAGTATCCTTAACTAAATTAGAACGTTATATTATATTTTGGTGCAAGTTTGAACTTATTCCGCGTTTGTGTTGATTTGTATTCCAAGTTTACTTTATATGTGTCTTTTGGTGAGTAAAATTCAGGTTTTTGGTACAGGTTTTGGTAGATTTTTTCTAAAAAAATCCAAAAAAAATCTGGAAAACGCCTGTTGTGCAGGCATTTTATAAAAAACATTTGTAGAGTATTCCCCAGCGACATGTCGCTGGGGAAACTAGTCATAATCGACAACAAAATCAGGAAAATAGCGTTGACAAGTTGATAGTTGTAAAATAACACTTGTTTAGGGAAACAAGGTAAAAGTGGTAAGTATTAACGAGTGATTTAGGAAAACCACAAGTTAAGACCCTTGATGGGAATCGTTCTCTCGAGGAGGCTAGTGCGTTGTGAATTGAATTGATTGATTATGTTTTTGATTATTAATGAGAAGAAAAGAAGAAAAAATGACGAAGACGAAAAAATTAGAAAAATAAGGCAAAACACTACTAGAAAGTTACGACGAAGAACGAGAAAAACACAAAATTTAAAATTTAAACCTAAAAAATTTCTAAAAATTACTAAAAACTCCCAAATAATATTCTAAGAGTTTACAAAAAATTCAAACTTGCCAAAACCTTTTAATTAATTTAATAATGACTTTTTAATGCTAATTAAAGCCCTAAAAATCACTTTTAAATATTAAAAAGCCCTAAACAAGATTTTATAGTTTGTAAACCTCAAAAATGACCTAATTAAACTAAAAACTATTTTTAAAAATTTTAAAACCAAATTAAACTATTTTTAAACTCCTAAAAACTATTAAAAACTATTTAATCTTAAATTAATTCTAAAAATTAATTGAAAAGCCTAAAAATTATTCTACAAATGGGAAAAGTCCTAATTAATGCTATAGAATCTAGGAAAAATGAAAAAGAAATTAAAATAAAACTTTTTATTTTATTGAATAAAATAATATTAAAATATTCTAAAAAATTAAAAGTTCTTAAATAAATTCTAAAAAATTCTCAAAAATCCTAAATATTCTAACTAGAAAGAAAATGTAAGTTAAAGTTTCTAAAACCTCTTAATGAATTTTATATTAATTTTCAAAGTTTAATAAAAAACCTAAAATCAAATAAAATCAAAAATTAAAGTTTTTGAAAACTTTTTCACATGTAAACCTCAAAAATATATTTTAAAACCTAAAAACTATTTTTCCTAAAAATAAAAACTATTTTTGGTATTTTTTAATGATTTAATAAAATACGTATATAAAATAAATTCTAAAAAATAATCTATTAATGGGAAAAATAAGAAAATAGGCTAGAAAAATCCCTAAGTCTAATATAACCCTAAGAAAAATAAAGGACACCAAAAATAATAAGCCAATAAGCTGAAATAAGCTGAAAACCCATGGCTTATTTTAAAAAGGTAAAACAAGAAAGTGGTTAAGTATAATACAAAACCACACCCTAGTAGTCAAAGACCCTAGGGCGCAGTGGTGAGTGTGGTGTGGTGTGAACGTGGTGACCAGGGTTCGAATCTTGAAACCCCCCCTTTTTATCACTCAGTTGCGCCGCAACGCTTTTGTCTTGCGCCGCAACTAGTGTAACGGGAATACCTTGGTCTGTTGGTCCTTCAGTTGCGCCGCAACGCTTTTGTCTTGCGCCGCAACTAGTGAAACGATAGCAACTTTGGTCTGAAGCACCTTTAGTTGCGCCGCAACTAGTAGGTCTTGCGGCGCAGCTAGTATTTTTTTTGCTTTTTAAACTTTTTCCAACCAACACTGATACTTCTTTAGCTTAAACACAAACCAATTTTACCCTTTTTAGCTAAGATTTAGCCAAAATAATGATCAAAACGTGGCCAGATTTCAAGAACACAACTTCTTTTTTTTTTTTTTTTTCTTTTTATGCAACTTTGGCAGCCAAGAGGACTTAGGCTGATGATTATATGGTGGATTTCTTTGGACAAAGGCACCCTTGTGCTTATTTAAGCACAAGGAGTCAGTAACAACAACTAATCAATCAACTAGCAAGCAAAGATGATCCACAGTCAAGCACATAAGGCAATTAATGGTTGCTGATGTGAAATATGCAAGTCAGTGGGCTAATAAGCTGATTTCTAGCACTCTAGTGACATTCAAGAGCTCAAATTAAGCATACAAAAGCACCAACCAATACACAAACCAAATGCAAACCTAAATCACCCTAACTCTTAACAGAAATCCAAGATTATGCTCCAAGATATGAACAAAAACAAGCAGATTAACACTAATGCAGATTTTAAGACTACTTTTCTCTTTAAATCACTCAAGTTGCTTGCAACTCTTCCCAAACCAATTTACTAATTATCTAACACCTAACTCAACCTATTTCAATTAACCTAACACTATTTTAAACACTCAAATCAAATCCTTGCCCTGCTTAAACCTGTTGCCAAACACCTCTTTATTTTCTGAAAACCAATTTTTCTCAAATCAAAACCCTTAAAACCTTATCAAAACTGAATGAATTAGCATCTATCATGCATATAACATAACATAAACACAAATCCAACACTTTAAAACACACAGTAGCATGAAATCCAATAGAGCACATGAACAAGCACTTTTCTGAATATTTCCAAAGGTAAACTGATTTTACCTTAAGTCCTTACATCCAAGGACTTAGTGGTAGCACAACCACCTCCTTATGCACCCGGGTGCATGCAGATCAAAATCAATAACACTTTTAAAACCTGAAAAAAAAAAATCAAAGAAAAGCAAAACAAGAACAATATATATATAATATTCTGTTTTCTTTTTATATCTTCTTAAAACTTTTCAAACCTTCTCACAAACTCTTAAACACGTTTTAAATTATCTTAAAACTTCACAAATCAATGGACCTCTTCCACTTTCACTTCCAAGAACCTAGACTTATGAAAAATTAAGCAACTAAAAACCTTTTTGAAATTTCTTTAAAAATCAAACTCAACTTTCACAATTAATGGAACTCAGTTTAATTGCAACCCTAACACACAAACTTTTTATAAACAACTAAAAGGAATTACAATTTAATTCAAAATACCAAACTTTAATTTTTATAAAAAAGGAATTACAAAGGAATTGCAAAAACTGGAACAAAGGATTGTGAACAGGCTCACATCCTTTTATAGGCTAATTTAGAACTATCTAGAACTGAATTAAAATAATACAAAGCATGAAACCCTAAATTTGAAATTCTCATTTTTGCCCTCTTCTTCTTTGACTGATTTGGGTCAAAAGGCATCCCATGTGACTTGACAGCTGCATTTCTTCATCTTGGACGTTAATTTGAACTTGGAGGACAAGGAGTAGCCTTTGAGTCGTTGGATTTGTCAGGGTTTTGGGTTTTGGGAAAAAGATGTTGACAGGGGAGGGTTGGGGAAGGACCACAGGGACACTTGGCACGTTTGTGAGTGGTGGGTTTTGGTGAGGGTATCCTTAATTAAGGATCTGCACAAATTGGGCTTTTATCCCTTTGATTTAAGAAAAAATGGAGATTAGGGTTTATAGTGAATTAGGGGTCTGTTTGATTTGTTTTTGGGTTAAACACTTTTAAATAAGTGTTAAGGGAGGGAAAGAACAAGGGTTAATGGAGTTGACCAGGTTGACCTGGCTTATTATTAATAAACCGGGTTAGGGATGTTGGGCCAATGGTGTTGGTGGGCTAAAGTGGGAGTTTTGCAAGTCCAGTCCTAATAGTAACGTAGAACTGGTTATCTTTTTGCATGGTTAGTCCAAAATGCAATATCTTGTTAACTTTCTTTCACAACCAGTCCAAATACATTTGCAATACTAGTCCTTTTGATTCTTTTTGCTAACTTTTGAACTTTTGACCAAATTCCAAGGGCATATCTTGTCCAATCTTCATTCTTCAAGGATGACACTTGCATATTTAACATTTTTGAGGGTCAAATATGACAAGTTCTTCAAAGATGAGGGGCCATTTTTGCCAATTCTTCAAACTTCAAGGGTAATTTTGCAAATTTCCAAACTTGGGCCCGGTTCATTGTGCGACTTCGTTTCCCGTGTTCGTTTTTGATTGATTCTTGTATTCTTTTGCCAATTCCTCAATATCCGTACCTAAAAATACACAAGTAACAAACACGAGCATATATTTGGCATGTTTTATGATATTTTATGCAATTTAAGGCCGTTTTGGACGATGAGACCATGTATAAAAGCAGTCTCATCACTCCCCCATACTAAACCATTGCCGTGCCCTCACGCAATGCTAAGAATAAAGTATCAAAGCATCTCCAAAATTTAATTTTATGACTTTATTGAATTGATAACTAGCTACACTACACTATTGCTACTACTTGCGTTTTAGACATAATGTATGATTTTCATCGCAAAATGGGACGTTTAGGTTCATAGAACAAGAACACGTGAATGCTTCGTTAGAAATAATTTCATCGTCCTCGATTTTCACCTTAATTCCATGCCAAGCGTGCAACGAGATCATTGTCATTATAAGTTAGTAATGCTAACACTACTCATATGCCCTAATCACGTACTTATTCTCCCATTATTCCTAAGTTGTATCTCTTATATTTTATTTTGTCTTAATGATCACGAGGATACATTGTTGACTTATGCGATAATAGAGATTTAGGTCTAAAAATAGAGTCCTAACGGTGTAACTAAGACCATCAAATCAATAACCCCTCCTAATAGACAACGATGTTAAAAAATTAAGTTGACAAGAAGAATCGATAAACACGGTTTTATAACGGTTTTGAACATGAGACTTATTACCAAGACTTTTATACGCCCCCTAACGGAAGGACCTTATTATCTTTGGTTTACCTCCATCTTTTATTCAACTTCGCCATGAAGCTTTTATTATGACTTCGGTCTTGCCTTGCCTTTTATTATCCGCCTCATCGGTGGTTTTATTAGCCAAAGACGTATATCCTCACGCTAAAGCGAATTTTGGATCTTTAAAGCTTCGAAGATTAAGGCTTGATTCACTTTCAATTTTGCATAGATTTTAGGCCTTGTGGGGCTTCAAATTGTTTGCTTGATTTAGGTGAGCACTTGAAATCTTATTATTGGGTGAAGCTTTCGATTATTCGGGTTGCCAATACTTCAAAACCGTGACGCTGGCGATACCTTAATGTCTTCCCAATTTAATTACACGGAAGCTACTAGAAAAGACTAGAAACCCAACAATCAAAACTAAACCGCTAAATCAATATTTATTAAGCAAAAAATATTTACATGCGAAGGGAGAATAAGCAAACAACGAGAACACATGAGTTTTTGAAAGAATACGAGTACTCTACGTTTAGCATAGTAACTTATAATTAACTCTATCATTTCTCGTCCTCATTTAAGAGACTTAGCCTAATGTGTAGTTAAGGAATCAAAGCTAAGTGCTCAACACGCACGGTCGAGTCAAAAATTACTCTTATTCTCGCCATCGGAAAATCTACATTCGTGTCTTCAAACACTTATGAAACATGAGAAAAATTTTAAAATTTGGCCATTTTTAGCCTTATTTTGCAAGAAAATGATAACAAAACGATAAACTTTGGAAAGCGTGAAGGTTTGGCAAGGCAAGTATCTATTCACCGTCCTCGGTGGAGAAAGGGGAGGGAACATAAGGGGCTTCCCCCACACTAGGTCCACACAAAGCATCGTCAAAAGGGGAAGATATCTTTGTTGATGGATACTTTTGGACAATTGGGGCACTCTTGTGCTCCTTTGAGCACAAGAAGTAAAGCACTAAGCAAAAATAGGCAGCAAGCACACACAAATCAACAACCAAAGCTCATAAAAGCCATAGCAAGATCCTGATGTAAAAGTGCAGAAGTGGTGGACTGTTTAAGCTAAAACTTGCACTCAAGTGAGATTTAGACCACCAAATTTGACACACAATCTCTCAGGATGATGCACAAACAAAAGCAACAAGAAAATAAACCTAATACTTCACAGAAACCAAGGATCAAGCAACCAAAATATCATCAAAAACTGGCAGAATAGTGGGCATGCAAATTTGCTTACTCTTTTTACTTTTAAAACCTCACAAATTGTTCCAAAATTGTTCCAAACTAATTAATTACTTATTACCAACCTAACTTAACCCTTTTTAACTCCTCCTAACAACTTAGATCAACCAAATCAATGATGTTGCCCTGCTAACACCTGTTGCCAAACACCCTTTTAAAATTCTAAAACCAAGATTTCCAATTCAAAACCTTACAAAACTTATCAAAACTGTTATCAAAGCTTCATAACATATAAGTCAACACTTAAAAACACCAATCCAAGCAGATTAAACACACTTAAGCACCAAATCACATAAGAGCATACAACTACTATTTTCTGAAATTTTCAAGAGAAAAAGGAGTTTACCTTAGGTTCTTACATCCAAGAACCTAGAGGATGAAAATCCTCCTCCAATCCAACCCGGGTTGGAGCTGACAATCAAATCAAACAACCTTCTTTCAACCTGAAAAATAAAAAGAAAAAAAAAACAAAACAAGAGCAATATAACCACTATTCTGTTTTAATTTTCTTTTTCTAAAAAAAATCTTTCTCAAAACCTTTTAATCCTCACAAACACGTTTTACAATCAAGTCTCAAGTCCAAAATCAAAGAATTTTCCACTTTCACTTCAAAAACTTTGATTTTATAACCTTAAAAACCTTCTTTTCAAACCAACCTAAAAATCTTAACACACAAATACTTATAAACTTGGAACTCAGCCTTAGCATATACTCAATACACAAACTTTTTAAAAATAATAAAAGGGAATTACACTTGTATCCAACAAACACCACAATTTTATTTTCTTAAAAAAGGAATTACAAGAGATATTGCTAAAAGCTGGAACAAGGGATTGTGAACATGCTCACACCCTTTTTATAGACTAATTGGAACATTCTAGGCTAATAATAAAATAATACAAAACATGAAACCCTAAATTCGAAATTCCCAATTTTGCCCTCTTCTTTGTTGACTGATTTGGGTCAAAAGACTCCCATGTGACTTGACAGCTGCATTTCTTCATCTTGGACGTTAATTTGAACTTGGAGGACAAGGAGTAGCCTTTGAGTCGTTGGATTTGTCAGGGTTTTGGGTTTTGGGAAAAAGATGTTGACAGGGGAGGGTTGGGGAAGGTCCACAAGGACACGTGGAGCCCTTGTGAGTGGTGGGTTTAGGTGAGATATAGTCAAATTAGAGATCTGGAGGTTTTGAGCTTATACCCCCTTGAATTAAGTCTAATTGAAACTGGTGGGGCTAGGGTTCTTAGGTTAAATAGGGGCTAGTTTGATTTGTTTTGGGTTTATTAGTTTTTAAACATGTGTTTGGGAGGGAATAAAAGGGGGTTAGTGGGAGTTGACCACAATTTTGACCACAGATTAAAATAAAACCGGGTTTGGTGGGATGGGCTGTTGGGTTTAATGGGCTTGTGGTTAAGTTTTTCAATACCCGTCCAAAATGGCTAACAGCCATTATCTTTCTTTCAACACCAGTCCTTCTTGTTAAGTCTTTTTCATCCAAAGTCCAAATACATTTGCAATACTAGTCCTTTTGATTCTTTTTGCTAACTTTTGAACTTTTGACCAAATTCCAAGGGCATATCTTGTCCAATCTTCATTCTTCAAGGATGACACTTGCATATTTAACATTTTTGAGGGTCAAATATGACAAGTTCTTCAAAGATGAGGGGCCATTTTTGCCAATTCTTCAAACTTCAAGGGTAATTTTGCAAATTTCCAAACTTGGGCCCGGTTCATTGTGCGACTTCGTTTCCCGTGTTCGTTTTTGATTGATTCTTGTATTCTTTTGCCAATTCCTCAATATCCGTACCTAAAAATACACAAGTAACAAACACGAGCATATATTTGGCATGTTTTATGATATTTTATGCAATTTAAGGCCGTTTTGGACGATGAGACCATGTATAAAAGCAGTCTCATCACTCCCCCATACTAAACCATTGCCGTGCCCTCACGCAATGCTAAGAATAAAGTATCAAAGCATCTCCAAAATTTAATTTTATGACTTTATTGAATTGATAACTAGCTACACTACACTATTGCTACTACTTGCGTTTTAGACATAATGTATGATTTTCATCGCAAAATGGGACGTTTAGGTTCATAGAACAAGAACACGTGAATGCTTCGTTAGAAATAATTTCATCGTCCTCGATTTTCACCTTAATTCCATGCCAAGCGTGCAACGAGATCATTGTCATTATAAGTTAGTAATGCTAACACTACTCATATGCCCTAATCACGTACTTATTCTCCCATTATTCCTAAGTTGTATCTCTTATATTTTATTTTGTCTTAATGATCACGAGGATACATTGTTGACTTATGCGATAATAGAGATTTAGGTCTAAAAATAGAGTCCTAACGGTGTAACTAAGACCATCAAATCAATAACCCCTCCTAATAGACAACGATGTTAAAAAATTAAGTTGACAAGAAGAATCGATAAACACGGTTTTATAACGGTTTTGAACATGAGACTTATTACCAAGACTTTTATACGCCCCCTAACGGAAGGACCTTATTATCTTTGGTTTACCTCCATCTTTTATTCAACTTCGCCATGAAGCTTTTATTATGACTTCGGTCTTGCCTTGCCTTTTATTATCCGCCTCATCGGTGGTTTTATTAGCCAAAGACGTATATCCTCACGCTAAAGCGAATTTTGGATCTTTAAAGCTTCGAAGATTAAGGCTTGATTCACTTTCAATTTTGCATAGATTTTAGGCCTTGTGGGGCTTCAAATTGTTTGCTTGATTTAGGTGAGCACTTGAAATCTTATTATTGGGTGAAGCTTTCGATTATTCGGGTTGCCAATACTTCAAAACCGTGACGCTGGCGATACCTTAATGTCTTCCCAATTTAATTACACGGAAGCTACTAGAAAAGACTAGAAACCCAACAATCAAAACTAAACCGCTAAATCAATATTTATTAAGCAAAAAATATTTACATGCGAAGGGAGAATAAGCAAACAACGAGAACACATGAGTTTTTGAAAGAATACGAGTACTCTACGTTTAGCATAGTAACTTATAATTAACTCTATCATTTCTCGTCCTCATTTAAGAGACTTAGCCTAATGTGTAGTTAAGGAATCAAAGCTAAGTGCTCAACACGCACGGTCGAGTCAAAAATTACTCTTATTCTCGCCATCGGAAAATCTACATTCGTGTCTTCAAACACTTATGAAACATGAGAAAAATTTTAAAATTTGGCCATTTTTAGCCTTATTTTGCAAGAAAATGATAACAAAACGATAAACTTTGGAAAGCGTGAAGGTTTGGCAAGGCAAGTATCTATTCACCCCCCCATACTAAAGTTAAACATTGTCCTCAATGTTTCGAGTCTAGGGGTGCAAACACCCCCATACTAGAGACGTAGTCGAATGCCTAATCTAGCATGGAAAGGGTGTAACCATTAAGTAATAGCCGTTTATGAAGTGTGCTATAAAACCTAAGGTTAGAACATAAAAGGATATATCATGAGTGGATATTGGGAAAGGCCTCCAAAGCAAACGATCGAGTGCTCCCATGAAACGAACACGAGAGGCTCCAATCGTGAAGATGATGATCTAAAAGACACAATGCACAAACAACCACGGAACAAAGGTTGGAAGGGCACAAATCCCCTCACATTAAACTAATTAGAAAGCAATAATATGTACATGGATAAGCATGGGTCTCCCCCACGAGGCACCTTGTTTTTGATAACCGAGTCAAAAGCTCGACTCGAATCCCCATAAATGTGATCATTTAGGGATAATCATGGTATGGTCAATTTTTGGTGGGGCTTACATGTAATCAAGGCCCAAAAACAACCGGTATTAAGGACTAAGTCCTTTGATGATGCAAAATACCGGGATCAAAGATGGCGTTCTCGTTTCCATTGGAAAAACAAATTAACACTACTCCAACATGTGCCATAAACTCAAAGAGTTTGAAGAAAATAGATGAGAAGTAGAAGGGTGGGACATTGGTTGGGCAAAACAATCGAGTTACTCGAGGTAAACTCACACCATAAGTGTAGAAAAGATTTCTAGTGACTACTTTGGTGAAAGACCGAGATTTTATCTTAAACGTGATACCGGGGTCAAAAATCTCGTCCTCGGTGGAGAAGTGTGGGGCTTCCCCCATACTATATCCACACAAAACGTCGTCAAAAGGAGTAGACGCGTTTGTAGCAAATTCAATTAAACGAGGTGATGACGGAGTTATCTTTGGAAAAACTTTCAAATCAATTGCAAAATCTTTTCCTTTGTCATTTTTTAACTCATTATTACGAAAACCCAAGTCGATTAAATTGAAAATTTTTGGTGTTTCTAAAATAGTTCTAGGCACACTTAAACTTTTCACATTTATCTTGAAGGTGGGAGGAGGATTTGAATTTTTAAAGCGTGAATCGATTAACAAAACATCCCCCTCCGGGCTAACGTAATGGTCTTCATCAAACTCGAAAATCGTAGGTGGGTCGTCAAGAATACGTTTGATCTCGGAAAAATCTCCATCGGGATCAAAAACGTCTTCTCTTCCTCGTGGAAGAGGTTGAGCAATAAGATCGTCGATAATCGAGTCACTAGCTTCAACCGTCGTGAAACTAGGAATAGAAGGCTCTTCGATTGAAGATTTTGCCTTTGTCGTGTCGACCTCGATATCGAAAAACGTATCAATGTGAGCAAGGCCATCGGCGGACTTCTCACATGATAAATCCAAAATCTCACATGATGTGGGATTAGGAGCAAAAGGCTCGTCTCGTGACGATTTTGCCTTGACGGTTTCAATTTTGTCCTTCGAAGGGATTGAACGTGGGCTCTCGAACATTTTAGCAAAACTACTAACACGTCCCTTCGGAATTAATTTTCGTTCATCTTGTAAAAACGAGGGTTTCATGATTTCCTTTAAAACCTTTTCACATTTTTCTTCTTTAAAATCATTTATTGGAATTTCTTCATTCAAAATGGGTGTATATTGATTTAGAAAATCCTCAATAATTTCATCTTCATTAGAAAAATTAGGTTTAGTAGGTACAAGATTTAATACTCCCAAATATCCTACGAATTTTTCCTTTGGTTTATTTTCACAAACTTTTTTCAAAACTTCGTTGGATGACGTTTTCGTTGCCTCAACGTTCTTACTTGATGACGAAGGTTGCACGACTCTAAAATTCGAGAGATATGGATCAATACGAGACGTACGAGGCTTAGGAGTCGAAATAACTTGAACCTCTCCTACGGGATTAGGATTGGTGTCTTTAGACAAAGAATTGAATTTTTCCACTAAGCCCTCGAACATTAAAAGAAGTTTATCTCTCTCATTAGCGTGATCATTATTAATTTTATCTATGCATTCTTTCCACATCACTTGACTTTGGTCATACAAACGTTGTTGCTCTTCAAGAAGGGTGTCATAATCGTGTTCCATCTTTTTGAAAGTTGCCCCTTGGGTTTCCAATTTTTCTTTGTAATACTTATCGAGATCGACCACATGTTCTTGAAGTGACTCTATAAGTTTGTTATGACGGCTCATATAATCACAAAAAGATTCATTAAGATTCATTTCCTCATTTTGATTTTCACCACAATTAAAAGACGAATCAAATGACGAATGTGGTTGGTGACCTTGGTCGTTAGATTGAAAATTTTCACCATCACCACGTGGAGGAGAGTTATAGATATAACCCTCACGACCTCCATAAACTTCACAATTAAAACAATTAGCCCCATCGGGTGGGCCTCCACAATATGGACACGAGAAATAGCCTTCATCATTAGACATGATGCAACATGAACGGTGTTACGAGAATTAAACGTTTTAGAGGGTGAAAGAAGAGAATTATGAAAATAGAGGGAAAGCAAAGAAGATTCTTTTTTTTTGGTATTTTGTGGATTTTCAATTTTTTTGTGTTTTTGATGATATTAACCTTTTTTGGAATTGGTGAATGTATTAAGTAGACAACAAGTCCACAAATCTCCTCCTCAATCAAATCTCTTGATTAAAAAGGCCTCAAGGAATGAAAACGATCACGTGGAGTGAACGCCTTCGATGACTTTAGAACGATGGTGGAACACCAAATCGTTCAAGAGGGTTTAATCAAATGAAAACCAAGAAAATATATATGATATGTAATAATACTTTGGGCGGCAAAACCCTCGATTCACTCTCAAAATCAAATACGCACAAGCAAGCGGAGGAAACGAGGCGGCGCGAAGCACTTAAGAGCCTTTTTCCTTTAGGTTGTGAAATACAACCGCCTTATACCCACCTTATAGTTTGTATTATCAAAATCAAGTTTCACGAAAGTAATTATCTATTTTTGCCTTTTTCTTTGGTTTGAGATTCGAATACAATGATCGAGTGATGAAATCCCGAATCAAGGTTGTGATTGCTCACGTATTTGGAGTACTTGTGTCTTTATTGTTCTACGTATACAATATAGTAATAGTATTCACACAAAAACCGAAAAACGATAATACGTATTAATAGAGTGCTATTAATACAATTATATTATGGCTAATATAGAAAAACAACAATGGTCAATCAAAACACAACACGCCTCCCCGGCAGCGGCGCCATTAATTGATTGTAGTAAAATACAACCTTTAGGAAAAGGAGGTAAAATAGTGGTAAGCGTTAAGCGTCGGTTTAGGAAAACCAAGCACTTATGACCCAATGAGTGGGAATCGTTCTCTCGAGGAGGCTAGTGCGTTGTGAATTGAATTGATTGATTTTGTTTTTGATTATTAATGAGAAGAAAAGAAGAAAAAATGACGAAGACGAAAAAATTAGAAAAATAAGGCAAAACACTACTAGAAAGTTACGACGAAGCACGAGAAAAACACAAAATTTAAAATTTAAACCTAAAAATTCCTAAAAATTACTAAAAACTCCCAAATAATATTCTAAGGGTTTACAAAAAATTCAAACTTGCCAAAACCTTTTAATTAATTTGATAATGACTTTTTAATGCTAATTAAAGCCCTAAAAATCACTTTTAAATATTAAAAAGCCCTAAACAAGATTTTATAATTTGTAAACCTCAAAATTGACTTAATTAAACTAAAAACTATTTTTTAAAATTTTAAAACCAAATTAAACTATTTTTAAACTCCTAAAACTATTAAAATGTATTAAATCTTAAATTAATTCTAAAAATTAATTGAAAAGCCTAAAAATTATTCTACAAATGGGAAAAGTCTTAATTAATGCTATAGAATCTAGGAAAAATGAAAAAAGAAATTAAAATAAAACTTTTTATTTTAATGAATAAAATAATAATAAAATATTCTAAAAAATTAAAAGTTCTTAAATAAATTCTAAAAAATTCTCAAAAATCCTAAATATTCTAACTAGAAAGAAAATGTAAGTTAAAGTTTCTAAAACCTCTTAATGAATTTTATATTAATTTTCAAAGTTTAATAAAAAACCTAAAATCAAATAAAATCAAAAATTAAAGTTTTTGAAAACTTTTTCACATGTAAACCTCAAAAATATATTTTAAAACCTAAAAACTATTTTTTCTAAAAATTAAAAATCTTTTTGGTATTTTTTAATGACTTAATAAAAAAACGTCTATTAAATAAATTCTAAAAAATAAACTAATAATGGGAAAAAAGTGAAACCAATTTAGAAAAATCAATAAAGCTATAACTTACCTAGGAAAAATAAGAAACGTAAAATAAGCTTAAAGAATAAGCTAGAATTAAGCTAAAGACCTACGGCTTATTTAATAAAAGTCAAAAGAAAAACAGGTTAAGTAAATAACAAAACCACACCCTAGTAGTCAAAGACCCTAGGGCGCAGTGGTGAGTTGTTGGTGTGTGAGCGTGGTGACCAGGGTTCGAATCCTGAAACCCCCCCTTTTTATCACTCAGTTGCGCCGCAGCGCTTTTGTCTTGCGCCGCAACTAGTGAAACGGGAGCAACTTTGGTCTGTAGCTCTTCCAGTTGCACCGCAAATAGTAGGTCTTGCGGCGCAAATAGTGAAACGAGAACACCTTTGGTCTGTTGGTCCTTTAGTTGCGCCGCAACTAGTAGGTCTTGCGGCGCAAACGTGCCTGGTTTTTGCTTTTTAAACTTTTACCAAACCAAACACAGACCTTGTACAATCTTCTAAACCAACCCCAATTCCTTTTTTACACTGATTAAGCCAAAATAACAAAAACGTGCCCAGTTGGGGCTTGAAACTGATGATCAAGTGTGATGTGCACACTTATGCACTTTTTGAGCCAAGAGGAGCTTGGCAAGTGCTTTGTTGATGGATACTTTTGGACAATTGGGGCACTCTTGTGCTCCTTTGAGCACAAGAAGTAAAGCACTAAGCAAAAATAGGCAGCAAGCACACACAAATCAACAACCAAAGCTCATAAAAGCCATAGCAAGATCCTGATGTAAAAGTGCAGAAGTGGTGGACTGTTTAAGCTAAAACTTGCACTCAAGTGAGATTTAGACCACCAAATTTGACACACAATCTCTCAGGATGATGCACAAACAAAAGCAACAAGAAAATAAACCTAATACTTCACAGAAACCAAGGATCAAGCAACCAAAATATCATCAAAAACTGGCAGAATAGTGGGCATGCAAATTTGCTTACTCTTTTTACTTTTAAAACCTCACAAATTGTTCCAAAATTGTTCCAAACTAATTAATTACTTATTACCAACCTAACTTAACCCTTTTTAACTCCTCCTAACAACTTAGATCAACCAAATCAATGATGTTGCCCTGCTAACACCTGTTGCCAAACACCCTTTTAAAATTCTAAAACCAAGATTTCCAATTCAAAACCTTACAAAACTTATCAAAACTGTTATCAAAGCTTCATAACATATAAGTCAACACTTAAAAACACCAATCCAAGCAGATTAAACACACTTAAGCACCAAATCACATAAGAGCATACAACTACTATTTTCTGAAATTTTCAAGAGAAAAAGGAGTTTACCTTAGGTTCTTACATCCAAGAACCTAGAGGATGAAAATCCTCCTCCAATCCAACCCGGGTTGGAGCTGACAATCAAATCAACCAACCTTCTTTCAACCTGAAAAATAAAAAGAAAAAAAAACAAAACAAGAGCAATATAACCACTATTCTGTTTTAATTTTCTTTTTCTAAAAAAAATCTTTCTCAAAACCTTTTAATCCTCACAAACACGTTTTACAATCAAGTCTCAAGTCCAAAATCAAAGAATTTTCCACTTTCACTTCAAAAACTTTGATTTTATAACCTTAAAAACCTTCTTTTCAAACCAACCTAAAAATCTTAACACACAAATACTTATAAACTTGGAACTCAGACTTAGCATATACTCAATACACAAACTTTTTAAAAACAATAAAAGGGAATTACACTTGTATCCAACAAACACCACAATTTTATTTTCTTAAAAAAGGAATTACAAGAGATATTGCTAAAAGCTGGAACAAGGGATTGTGAACATGCTCACACCCTTTTTATAGACTAATTGGAACATTCTAGGCTAATAATAAAATAATACAAAACATGAAACCCTAAATTCGAAATTCCCAATTTTGCCCTCTTCTTTGTTGACTGATTTGGGTCAAAAGACTCCCATGTGACTTGACAGCTGCATTTCTTCATCTTGGACGTTAATTTGAACTTGGAGGACAAGGAGTAGCCTTTGAGTCGTTGGATTTGTCAGGGTTTTGGGTTTTGGAAAAAGATGTTGACAGGGGAGGGTTGGGGAAGGACCACAGGGACACTTGGCACGTTTGTGAGTGGTGGGTTTTGGTGAGGGTATCCTTAATTAAGGATCTGCACAAATTGGGCTTTTATCCCTTTGATTTAAGAAAAAATGGAGATTAGGGTTTATAGTGAATTAGGGGTCTGTTTGATTTGTTTTTGGGTTAAACACTTTTAAATAAGTGTTAAGGGAGGGAAAGAACAAGGGTTAATGGAGTTGACCAGGTTGACCTGGCTTATTATTAATAAACCGGGTTAGGGATGTTGGGCCAATGGTGTTGGTGGGCTAAAGTGGGAGTTTTGCAAGTCCAGTCCTAATAGTAACGTAGAACTGGTTATCTTTTTGCATGGTTAGTCCAAAATGCAATATCTTGTTAACTTTCTTTCACAACCAGTCCAAAATGATTTGCAAATCAAGTCCTTTAGTCCCTTTATGCTAACTTTAGCATATTTAACCATTCTCCAAGGGTCTTTCTTGCACATACTTCAATCTTCAAGGGTCACACTTGCACTTTTAACATTTTGAAGGGTTGAAAGTGTCAAGTTCTTCAAAGATGAGGGGCCATTTTTGCCAATTCTTCAAACTTGAGGGGTCTTTTTGCAAAATTCCAAATTTGAGCTTGGTTCATTGTGCGTCTTCATTTCCCGTGTTCGTTTTTGATTGATTCTTGTGTTCTTTTGCCAATTCCTCAATATCCGTACCTAAAAATACACAAGTAACAAACACGAGCATATATTTGGCGTATTTTATGATATTTTATGCATTTTAAGCCCGTTTTGGACGATGAGACCATGTATAAAAGCAGTCTCATCACAAGTCAAACCTATCGATAGTTTCCCCAACGACATGTCGCTGGAGAAACGTTGAAATAACGTTGACAAATCAAATGTAAGGAGAGATTCCCCAGAGAAATGTCGTTGGGGAAAATATGTAATTAGCTAAGAAGCTTAAGTTTAACTTAATTTTTGTTGATTTAATAAAGATTTTCCCAATGACATGTCGTTGGGGAAACTCCTGCCACCGTGGCAAACTATTTTTTCAGGAAAAGTCTGCGGGTCCCACAAGTCGCTGGGGATAGTCGTTGGGGATACTTTTCTCATCGAGCGTACGCCAGCGACAGTTCCCAGCGACATATTGATGGAGATACTATTCCCCAGCGACATGTGATTGGAGAAATCCCCTAAATTTCATTGAGGATTGGGTCGATTGTTGTAGTGCTCTCTTTATAAAAAACTATATGAAAAAAAAAACATTATTGTTTTTAAAAAGTTTTTAGTACTTACTTCAAGCTAAATATACCACGTGTTAATTGCTTTCCGTTCAAGTTTTGTTGTGGTATTTGAGACATTTGTAACGTATATATCATGTAATTTGATTATTTGTCTTTCAAAAGATGATCATTATTCTTAAGTAAGGAAATGGTACAATAAGGGTGTGTTTGTTTTTATAAAAACGTCTGACTTTTCTTTGACCACTTATCGATCACACACGGTTAGACCGTAACTGTTTGTTTTTCTCTCTCGAGTTAGACACAGTCAGAGCTTATCGATGTAGTTTGTTTTTCTCTCTCAAATAAGACACGATTAAAGCTTATCAATCTATCTTCTAATTAAATCAAGATAATTTTGTTACACCTGTCACAATTCTAAACAAAGACATTTACCAAAAATCCAACGTGGCTTTCAAGGAGAAAATTTCGGTGTACAATGCAAAGCAAATTGATAAAACAGAACCACCCACGTTGATTAATAACCATATTCCAGTTCCCTTTCTTACTCGGTTCACGATCCAATCTCAAAGTCGTATCACCACTTAGAAACTACTTTCAATCAATCTCTTAAATCCCAAAACCTACAAAAACAAATCTACTTTTTAAGCAGAAATTAATTGAAGAAGGTGATGGTGAGTTTTATGTTTTCTTCTGTTAATTGTTTATCTGTATGTATTTTAATTTCTAATGATTATCTTGCCCATCAACTGTTTATTAAAAGAAATTAAATTATTAAAACAAATAGAATACTTCTTATGATTGATTATTTAGATTATGATATATTTCTGTATAGTTGTATTTATTTTGGAAAATTTTTGTAATATACACATATCAAGTGTTTGATAAAATGTCTAACTGATCTAAAGAGTTTGAATATTTTGATTTTTGTATGAATTTATTGATATAGTTTCTGCATTTCCTTTGTCAAGATGGGTTTCATGGTACACGGGATACCCAGCATGAGCTTTTTAATTAGCTACGAGTGTTTTTTTGAATAATTTTAGGCTTATGTGTGATCCTATTTTCTAAACATACCGGGGATATTAAGAAACAATAGCATATACAACATGAGTTGAGAGCTAAGAAAGAAAGGGTTTAGTTTCTACTCTTCAATTTTATAGAGTATATTGGTGAATCTTTCTTTATATTTTTGTTGTTCGTAACATGAAATTTTGTTGTTTTAACTGGATACACAGATGGTTTCTAAATTTTTGTCGGTGTTGTACCATAGGCCTTAAAACTAACAAAATTGTGTCTAAGATTTCTGTAAAACCCGCATGCTTTTACCATGAATAGTGCCCTTAAGATCGTACGTTCTAGATTAAAACTTGCCTCATGTAGTATTGATCACATTCATGTGCTAATAATCAAGCAAGTGCATACGTGTATGTCATGACAAGTATCGATTACGTACGACCCCATGATAAACAGTTAATAATATATCACGTGAACATAATTAAATCATGAACACCATTTAAAATACTAACTAAAATAATTACGTAAATACTTATAATATATTTACGAGCGTTAAGTTTACGATAAACGACACGTTAAAAGAAACAGAAACACGTTAAACACGAGCACGTTTAACCACGAACGAACACGAAACATCGGGACACGAGAAAGGTACGGGTACCCCATGTGGGGCCCCCATACCCACGGCACACATGCATGAAATGGGCTTAGCCCATGGACTTTTCAAGTTAAGGGGGGTAAAAGTAAAAACATGTTTTCATTTTCATTTTTCAAGAAATAAACATAAAACCCTAAAAAGAGTTTTCTCCTCTCCTATTTCTCCTTATTGTGCCGCCACCCTTACACCACCATAAGTGGGTGTTTGATTGATTTTGATCTTAAAAACAAGTGTTAGAATACGTGTTTGTTCATCCTTTTTCCAAGCTACATAGTGGTATACCTTTCTAACCCTTCTTTTTAATTCTTTTTAATTCTTTTGATCTTTGATTATTTTCATGAACATGTTATTACTTTTCTTATGAAAACAAGATAATTAATCATTGATCTAACATGTTTTGGTATTAAATAAAATCAAGGAATGATTTAAAGGGGTGTTTGTTTCTAGCCGCCTAGCAAAACAAACCCGAGGGGGGTTTGGTTTGCTATTGCCGCCACCACCAAGACCACAATTGGTCTTGGTTGGCTCATGTGGGACCCACGGCAGCAAGGGGACACGTGTGCCCCGGGTTTGGCCCGGGGTACGGTGTCGAATTCATACCCGGTTCACGGTTCGTTGGTTAAAATCATGATCTATGTTACATGTAATTTTTATGAATCATGAACTTAGGTTATAATTAATTAATAACATGAAATATTAATTAAATCATGACTTAGGTTATTTTAATTATTAGTTTATCATGACATTAAATTAACCTAAGTATTTTATGTTATAAGTTATAATCAATTAATTATTAAAACATGCCTATAATTAATTAATTTAGACATGACTTAGGTTATATTATTATTAATAATAATACACATTTTAACCTAAGTATTTCATTTCATTTTAATTAATACATGTTACACTTTAATTAAAATGCTTAACCTATAGTTTAATTAAAATACATGAAATAATAATTAAACTATACACTATATCGTATGACTTAAGTAGTAAGCTTATGACACTTAGACTTATATGTTAGCTTATGAAATCAGCTTAATTCTAATTATGGAAACTTCTATTTATAGAAACTTAATTAAATAAGGCAACTAATCTAATTATGGAAACCTTCTATATATGGAAATCAATCTATTTCAGGCAGCTAATCTAATTATGGAAACCTTCTATATATGGAAACTTATTTAATTAAGGCAGCTGATCTATTTTTGGAAACTTTCTATTTTTAGAAACTAATCTATTTTAGGCAGTAAATTCTATTTTTGGAAACTTTCTATTTTTGGAAACTTTCTATTTTTGGAAACTTTCTATTTTTGGCAACTTTCTATTTTTGGTAACTTTCTATTTTTGGAAACTTTCTATTTTTGGAAACTTTCTATTTTTGGAAACTTTCTATTTTTGGAAACTTTCTATTTTTGGAAACCTGCTATTTTTGGAAAGTTACTTATTATTATACAGTAAGTATATTAATACATGAAACACCAGTAATACTTAATCAGATAAACCAGAAATACAAGATAAACACAGTTTAAGGCTTTAAACAGTGAACCATGACCTAAAACGTACCAAATCAGCTATAACAAGACACAGAACCCAGTACGTAATCAGTGAATCGATACTTATACACGTGTGTATTCATGTAGCGTTAGTGATCCAGAAGTAGGAGTCTTTCTTCCGTTCATTTCACTGGACTTGAGGTACGGATTCCCGTCCTTTCAGTATGGACATTCCTTCCTTATTAGGATTTCCCCGTATGCAGCCAACTGTTTTCCCCAGCATTTGTTTTATTGTTTTGAACTGCTTATGTTAATTTAGCATAAACTATAGCCATATACAAGCATGACCAGTTTCACCTAGTTATGGAGGTACCATAACCATAGCATTGGAGGCACCGATGTTATGACTTCCCCACGGCGGAGTGATTGCTCGTGGCGTCCCTTTTCAGTTTGGCCATATTATTATATCAGTCGGGGCGTATGGGTGCATCCTAGTTACATGTTTTATTCAGTTTATCATGGTGAATGTGGTGTGTGCCTTGCACCCTTCACAAGGAGCTGATCCCTCCTACCCAAACCAGTATATTGATTAGAGGCATCCCCTCTAATCAGCATGATGAGGTCACCCCTCCAAGTATTCATGCACGTGACCTTTTCATGACCTATATGGGCTATGGTATATATATGTTAAAACAGTTTTCACAGGTTAAACATAAGGCTTTTCAAACTATAAAACCAGTTTTCATGATACTTAACCAGTTTACTCAGTATTTAGTCTTCCGCTGTTATATGCTACATGCTTATCCTATATCATGCTTTATTGTACATCCGTGCACTGAGCGTCTTGCTCAGCCGTTTTCCTTTTCATGTTCCCAAAACGGCAGGTACTCAGGGACGCTCGTAGATCTCAAACGTAGGTGCATATGGATTGGAAGCTTTACTGTCTTTCTTTACTTTATGCATTTCCTTTACTTTGATACAGTTGCTTTGGACATTGTTTCGTCCTTCCTTTTACAGTATTTATGTTTGTGTGTGATGAGCTTTACTTTGGGATACCGATGTTTGATTCCGGTATTTCCTTTTATGGTTGAATAATACTTAGACATTTATCCTTGTATGCTTTGATGACACGCCATGATATGCGTAATATTCCATTTTCCAAAATGGGGTGTTACAATTATGGTATCAGAGCCAAGGCTTCGACCTGTAGGCTCTCAAATATGACCTGTGATTAGTGGGTAGTCACTACGGTCTTCCTAGAACTGACAGTTGTTTTCATGCATTCATCATTTTTAAGCATACATATACATGTCATTGTTACAGGGTTTTTGACTAAGTAATGGTTGGTACAGGACTGGCCCTATTTAGTCGCATGTGTTTTATCGAAACTTTTAGATTTGGGACCGACCCATAGGCGTCCCCTCGATATGTCTTTTATTTTGAGTGAACTGACCTTAGGCGTTCACTCTCGAGCATCAAAAGTTTTCATAAAACTGCATCATGCATTCATACAAAGATTTTCCTTGCATAAAATTTTTCTCGTGAAATTTTGGCATAAAATTTTCTTTTATATATTTTATGTTTGAACTGTTAATCATATGTTTTATGTTATACTGTCAGATGGTTCTCACACGCGAGCAAGAGCAGCTCAATGCTGCGATTCAGGCTGCCATGCAAGCCCTACTTCCTCAACTGAGGAATGACATTCGTGCTGAAGTCCAAGCTGCGAATAATCAGCAACCGCAGAATCAGGCACCTCCTCCTCCTCCTCCCCCAGTGACTCTAGCGGTATGGTTGGAAAGATTTAACAAGCTCCGTCCTAGAGCTTTTGAAAAGACTGATAGCCCCAGCGATGCTGAAAGCTGGCTGACTCACATTGAGAAAATCTTCAATGCTATGGGATGTGACCCCGCCTTCAAGGCAAGATTGGCGTGCTACAGGTTTGAAGGCGATGTACTCAACTGGTGGCTAGCTTTGACACAGTCAGAAGGAGGTGATGAATGGGTCGCTGGTTTGACATGGGCCCAATTCAAGGAGAGAGTGATGGAACAGTTCTTTCCTAAGGCAGAGCAGGACAAACTCAAGCGTGAATACCACGGGATACGTCAGAGACAGGGCGAGAATAGCAATGAATTCATGCAGCGCTTTCTTCGCCTTGCTGGTTTTCTAGGAGCAGCGGCTGGTACTCCTGAGGTGCAGGCACACCATTTCAGGTGGGCACTTCGCACCTCGGTTGCGAACAATCTAGTATGTGCTACGTTCAATACGGTAGCACAAGTGGCTGACGCAGCAAGAAAGCTTGAGATGTTGCAGGAACGTGATGAGTTCGGGGAAGCAGAAAGACCCGACAAGAGGTAAAACATTTCATGTTCTAGCGTTAACCAGACCGCATCCTATCGTTATATGTTCTATAATCATCTCTTAAACTGTATCTTCCAGGCAGAAAACTGGGGACCGGTCTCAGCCGGCTACTCAGCAGCAGCCCAGTCAGCCCAAAGGAAACGGTCACTCTAACGACCGTTCTGTTGTGGAAAGGCGCAGCGGTAATGACAATTACCGTAACAATGCGGGACAGTCCAACAACAGCAGGTCCTACTATTTACGCATCTTCTTATGATTTCATGTTATATCTCTCATGCTGACACTATGTTAATCTCTACCAGGAACCACGGTAACGGAAGGGACCAGAACCACAGGGGTTCTCAGCCCAACCGTTCAGCTAACACTGGTAAGCATCTTACGACGTTTACGTCCTATACTCGTGCATATACCTTATTCTTAACACGTTCTGTCATCAGCAGGCCCTCAGCAAGCAAGGACTCCTGCTGGAGGATTCACTCATCCTCTTTGCAGCACCTGCCATCGCAGACACCCTGGCCCATGTCGTCGTGACTCCGGCGCGTGCTACAAGTGCGGCCTCCCTGGCCATCGTATGAGAGATTGCCGTAAGGGTGAAATGGAGGGTACTTCGGGTCATGCTGATACTAAACCGCCTCCTACCACTGGGCGTGTCTACACGACATCGCGCGATCAGGCAAACAAATCTACAGGTACCATTACTGGAATTTTATATATGTACGGCCAGGCTGCATGTGTTCTTTTCGACACGGGTGCCACTCATTCAGTTGTTTCCACTACTTATGCTAAGAACATCAGGACACTTCCCTTGCCATTAGAAACTAAGCTTACCATTTCCACGCCTCTGAGGGACTCTGTATTAATAACTCATGTATACAAGAGTCTTCCTTTAGAGTTTGACGATAAAGTTCGTGCAGTAGATGCACTTCCTCTAGACATGATTGAGTTTGATATGATTCTCGGCATGGATTGGCTATCCAAGCACCATGCTACCATAGACTGCCACTCATATAGAGTGATCTTCGGCGACATTAATGCACCAGAGTACATCCATAACGGGTTCATACCCGGACGGTCTGTACAAGTCATATCTACCTTGCAAGCACGTGCATTACTGTCACATGGCTGCGAAGGTTATCTCACTACGGTTCATGACATGGATGCTGAATCCCCATCGATTCAGGATCAACCAGTAGTTTCAGAATTTCAAGACGTCTTCCCAGATGAACTTCCAGGCATACCACCTGCAAGATAAGTGGAGTTCAACATCGACCTTGTTCCAGGAGCTGAGCCAATCTCTAAGGCTCCGTATCGTATGGCTCCCATAGAGCTAAAAGAACTGAAGGACCAATTACAGGAACTTCTTGAACGAGGGTTCATTAGACCGAGCGCATCTCCATGGGGCGCACCGGTCTTGTTCGTTAAGAAGAAGGACGGCAGCATGCGACTTTGCATTGACTACCGTGAACTTAATAAGATTACCATCCGCAACAGATATCCACTGCCACGTATAGACGATCTGTTTGACCAACTTCAAGGAGCCAAACACTTCTCAAAGATCGATCTAAGGTCAGGCTACCATCAGCTAAGGGTTAAAGAGCAGGATATTGCCAAGACTGCTTTTCGTACCCGCTATGGCCATTATGAGTTTGTAGTCATGCCATTCGGCCTGACTAACGCTCCAGCAGTATTCATGGATCTGATGAACAGAATCTTTCATGAATTCCTTGATAAATTTGTCATTGTATTCATCGATGACATCTTGATATTCTCAAAGTCCACGGAGGAACACGAAGATCATCTCCGTACTGTACTACAGATTCTTCGTCAGAAGCAGCTGTATGCGAAATTCTCCAAGTGTGAGTTCTGGTTAAACAAGGTGGCATTCTTAGGTCACATTGTATCAGCAGAAGGGATCACTATGGACCCAGCGAAGGTTGAGGCTATCACTAAATGGCCAAGACCAACATCAGCGACAGAAGTCCGCAGTTTCTTAGGCTTAGCTGGATATTATCGAAGATTCGTGGAGAACTTTTCTCGGCTGGCATTGCCTCTCACCAAACTGATGCGAAAAGGAGAGAAATTCGTCTGGACGGAAGATCGAGAGAAGAGCTTCGAAGACCTAAAGCAGAAGTTAGTATCTGCACCTATTCTTACTCTCCCATCTGGTACAGGTGGATTTCAGATCTATAGCGATGCATCGGGGAAGGGACTGGGCTGTGTTCTCATGCAACATGGGAAAGTGATCGCGTATGCTTCACGGCAGCTTAAGCCCTATGAAGAAAACTACCCTACGCATGACCTGGAACTTGCTGCAGTGGTGTTCGCATTAAAGATATGGAGGCATTACTTATACGGAGAATCATGCGACATTTTCACAGATCACAAGAGCTTGAAGTATATCTTCACACAGCGAGAATTGAACATGAGACAAAGGAGATGGTTGGAACTGTTGAAGGATTATGATATTAACCTACAGTATCATCCCGGGAAAGCTAATGTAGTAGCAGATGCACTCAGCAGAAAGTCCGGAATGATAAATGGCATTGAGATCAAGGAACAAAACATAAGAGACTTGGAGCGGCTTGACATTGAAATCATGGTACGTGGGCAGCACGGATACTGGGCGAATCTTACAGTAGAACCTGAGTTACTGACTAGGATTAAGGAAGCGCAGAAGGATGATGGAGAGATTTGGGCGATAATTCAGAATTTGGAGAAGCAGACAGAATTCAGAATGGACGCAGACGGTATCATTTGGCAGGGCACGAGACTTTGTGTTCCTGACAACCAAGAACTCCGGGAAGCATTGTTAGCTGAAGCTCACAGCTCCCCATTTTCCATACACCCTGGGTCGACAAAAATGTACCATGACATCAGACAGCACTTTTGGTGGAGTGGTATGAAGCAGGATGTAGCCACGTATGTCTCCAAATGTCTTACCTGTCAGCAGGTTAAGATTGAACATCAGCGATCTGGCGGTCTCCTTCAACCGTTGGATATTCCAGAGTGGAAGTGGGACAAAATCACCATGGATTTTGTTACCGGTCTTCCGCCTACCAAGAAGAAGCACGATGCTATTTGGGTCATCGTTGATCGACTCACCAAATCAGCTCATTTCTTACCGATACGCAAGGAAGATCCGGTAAGTAAACTCGCAGATACGTACAGAAGGGAGATCATGAGACTCCACGGCACTCCCTCCAGCATCGTCTCAGACAGAGATCCTCGTTTCACGTCGCGATTCTGGAAAGGTCTGCAAAAAGCTTGGGGTACACAACTTAAGCTGAGCACAGCCTTTCATCCTCAAACGGACGGACAATCGGAGCGAACAATTCAGACATTGGAAGATATGTTAAGGTCGTGTGCGTTGGAATGGACAGGTGATTGGGACGATTACATCTGTTTAGTCGAGTTTGCATACAACAACAGCTGGCACGCAAGTATCAAATGTGCTCCTTTCGAAATGTTGTATGGCAAAAAGTGTCGCGCTCCAACTTGCTGGGATCAAGTGGGAGAGCGAACACTCGAAGGACCAGAGATTATAGAAATGACCAATGAGAAGATTGAGGTAGCTAAACAGAAACTGCAGGAAGCGCGTTCACGTCAAAAGAGTTACGCCGATAAGCATCGTAGGGACATACATTTTAATGTGGGAGATCACGTCTTCCTCAAGGTTTCGCCGGCACGTGGTGTTAAACGCTTCGGGATCAAAGGAAAACTTAGTCCTAGGTTCATCGGACCATTTGATATCGTTGAACGAATCGGCGAAGTATCTTACCGATTGGCGTTACCTCCTCAGCTTTCGCACGTGCATAACGTGTTCCATGTGTCCTTACTCAGAGGGTACAATTATCATCCCCTTCACATGGTTCAGTATCCACTGGAACAGATACGTGAAGATCTCACGTTTATAGAAGAACCCGAACGAGTACTCGACAGACAAGAACGAGTCATGAGAAGGAAGACGATTCCTTTCGTCAAAATTCTTTGGAGGGACCATACCGAGCGAGAAGCCAGTTGGGAAACAGAGGAGTCTATCCGGGCTTCTTACCCTCACTTCATATTTTGAGTTCGGGTATGTCACTTCTATTCAGCTTACTTTATCTATAATTCGGGGACGAATTATTCTTTTTAGGGGGGAAGAATTGTAAAACCCGCATGCTTTTACCATGAATAGTGCCCTTAAGATCGTACGTTCTAGATTAAAACTTACCTCATGTAGTATTGATCACATTCATGTGCTAATAATCAAGCAAGTGCATACGTGTATGTCATGACAAGTATCGATTACGTACGACCCCATGATAAACAGTTAATAATATATCACGTGAACATAATTAAATCATGAACACCATTTAAAATACTAACTAAAATAATTACGTAAATACTTATAATATATTTACGAGCGTTAAGTTTACGATAAACGACACGTTAAAAGAAACAGAAACACGTTAAACACGAGCACGTTTAACCACGAACGAACACGAAACATCGGGACACGAGAAAGGTACGGGTACCCCATGTGGGGCCCCCATACCCACGGCACACATGCATGAAATGGGCTTAGCCCATGGACTTTTCAAGTTAAGGGGGGTAAAAGTAAAAACATGTTTTCATTTTCATTTTTCAAGAAATAAACATAAAACCCTAAAAAGAGTTTTCTCCTCTCCTTTTTCTCCTTATTGTGCCGCCACCCTTACACCACCATAAGTGGGTGTTTGATTGATTTTGATCTTAAAAACAAGTGTTAGAATACGTGTTTGTTCATCCTTTTTCCAAGCTACATAGTGGTATACCTTTCTAACCCTTCTTTTTAATTCTTTTTAATTCTTTTGATCTTTGATTATTTTCATGAACATGTTATTATTTTTCTTATGAAAACAAGATAATTAATCATTGATCTAACATGTTTTGGTATTAAATAAAATCAAGGAATGATTTAAAGGGGTGTTTGTTTCTAGCCGCCTAGCAAAACAAACCCGAGGGGGGTTTGGTTTGCTATTGCCGCCACCACCAAGACCACAATTGGTCTTGGTTGGCTCATGTGGGACCCACGGCAGCAAGGGGACACGTGTGCCCCGGGTTTGGCCCGGGGTACGGTGTCGAATTCATACCCGGTTCACGATTCGTTGGTTAAAATCATGATCTATGTTACATGTAATTTTTATGAATCATGAACTTAGGTTATAATTAATTAATAACATGAAATATTAATTAAATCATGACTTAGGTTATTTTAATTATTAGTTTATCATGACATTAAATTAACCTAAGTATTTTATGTTATAAGTTATAATTAATTAATTATTAAAACATGCCTATAATTAATTAATTTAGACATGACTTAGGTTATATTATTATTAATAATAATACACATTTTAACCTAAGTATTTCATTTCATTTTAATTAATACATGTTACACTTTAATTAAAATGCTTAACCTATAGTTTAATTAAAATACATGAAATAATAATTAAACTATACACTATATCGTATGACTTAAGTAGTAAGCTTATGACACTTAGACTTATATGTTAGCTTATGAAATCAGCTTAATTCTAATTATGGAAACTTCTATTTATAGAAACTTAATTAAATAAGGCAACTAATCTAATTATGGAAACCTTCTATATATGGAAATCAATCTATTTCAGGCAGCTAATCTAATTATGGAAACCTTCTATATATGGAAACTTATTTAATTAAGGCAGCTGATCTATTTTTGGAAACTTTCTATTTTTAGAAACTAATCTATTTTAGGCAGTAAATTCTATTTTTGGAAACTTTCTATTTTTGGAAACTTTCTATTTTTGGAAACTTTCTATTTTTGGAAACTTTCTATTTTTGGTAACTTTCTATTTTTGGAAACTTTCTATTTTTGGAAACTTTCTATTTTTGGAAACTTTCTATTTTTGGAAACCTGCTATTTTTGGAAAGTTACTTATTATTATACAGTAAGTATATTAATACATGAAACACCAGTAATACTTAATCAGATAAACCAGAAATACAAGATAAACACAGTTTAAGGCTTTAAACAGTGAACCATGACCTAAAACGTACCAAATCAGCTATAACAAGACACAGAACCCAATACGTAATCAGTGAATCGATACTTATACACGTGTGTATTCATGTAGCGTTAGTGATCCAGAAGTAGGAGTCTTTCTTCCGTTCATTTCACTGGACTTGAGGTACGGATTCCCGTCCTTTCAGTATGGACATTCCTTCCTTATTAGGATTTCCCCGTATGCAGCCAACTATTTTCCCCAGCATTTGTTTTATTGTTTTGAACTGCTTATGTTAATTTAGCATAAACTATAGCCATATACAAGCATGACCAGTTTCACCTAGTTATGGAGGTACCATAACCATAGCATTGGAGGCACCGATGTTATGACTTCCCCACGGCGGAGTGATTGCTCGTGGCGTCCCTTTTCAGTTTGGCCATA
Organism: Glebionis coronaria; assembly: GCA_025667525.1. Classification (NCBI taxonomy): domain Eukaryota; kingdom Viridiplantae; phylum Streptophyta; class Magnoliopsida; order Asterales; family Asteraceae; genus Glebionis; species Glebionis coronaria. Next base: position 7,935,577 of record CM046878.1, on the reverse strand, counting down.
TTATTATATCAGTCGGGGCGTATGGGTGCATCCTAGTTACATGTTTTATTCAGTTTATCATGGTGAATGTGGTGTGTGCCTTGCACCCTTCACAAGGAGCTGATCCCTCCTACCCAAACCAGTATATTGATTAGAGGCATCCCCTCTAATCAGCATGATGAGGTCACCCCTCCAAGTATTCATGCACGTGACCTTTTCATGACCTATATGGGCTATGGTATATATATGTTAAAACAGTTTTCACAGGTTAAACATAAGGCTTTTCAAACTATAAAACCAGTTTTCATGATACTTAACCAGTTTACTCAGTATTTAGTCTTCCGCTGTTATATGCTACATGCTTATCCTATATCATGCTTTATTGTACATCCGTGCACTGAGCGTCTTGCTCAGCCGTTTTCCTTTTCATGTTCCCAAAACGGCAGGTACTCAGGGACGCTCGTAGATCTCAAACGTAGGTGCATATGGATTGGAAGCTTTACTGTCTTTCTTTACTTTATGCATTTCCTTTACTTTGATACAGTTGCTTTGGACATTGTTTCGTCCTTCCTTTTACAGTATTTATGTTTGTGTGTGATGAGCTTTACTTTGGGATACCGATGTTTGATTCCGGTATTTCCTTTTATGGTTGAATAATACTTAGACATTTATCCTTGTATGCTTTGATGACACGCCATGATATGCGTAATATTCCATTTTCCAAAATGGGGTGTTACAATTTCAGAACAGAAAGGCAATAATCAGCAATGAGTGAATGTATAGAGCCTGTAGACAAAAGAATAATGTTACCCATTTGATGTAAATCATGTAATCACTCTAAAGTCAATAATTATTACAAAATTTCTTGGTGTGTTGCTATTATTTATTGCTAATACATGTTTTGTTTATCTGGTTTCAGGGCACAGTGAATTAACTTAAGTCACCATCTTCGGGTCCTTAGGACGTGCTAATGCTAACTACTTTAGTTTGTGATGAAAACATTCAAGATGAATTTAACAAGTATTCAAAAGGTGTAACTCTCTGTCTTTTCTTTTATGAATGCATTCATTAATTTTGATTACAAAACATTACGGTGAGACGATGACATGTTAGATGATGATATGTTAGAGGATGACCTGATGGTGCTCTATATAACACGCTTTCCAAACAGCCCCTATGATAATTTATGCCCTACAGCCCCTAAAAATATATATGCCCAAAAAGCGCCTCAAGTCTTTTGGTCCGAAGTCCGAACAACATGTAGTCCAATATTTCGGTCGAAACAGCACTGCGCAAAACTTTGTGCATAATCTGAAGTTCTTTAGTGGAGAAACTATATTTTTTTCGTGTAGAATATTATTTGATACCTAAGTTATAATGTGTAAAGTTGCATGTGAAAATTGGTGTTAATTAACTTTGTAAATATTTGGTTTTTGACTCCATAAGGAAATGGTTTTATATGCGCTATATTTTATGTGAATCTAGGGGTAAAAATCCAACTAAAATGAAAACGAATCTGATGCATAAAAAACGTTACAAAAGTGCATTTAAGTTTTAACAATATGAAATCTCATTCATTTGTTATCAAGAAAGTTTGATTTGTTTCATAATTGTATAATTATATATTTGTATTATTCTCCTCTTTTATTATATGGAGTGTATTGAAGTTGATAATGTGTTCACCGCATAATGTAGTGATGTTATTCATACGCCGATGCTATGGAATACAACTAACCATTGCAACAATATTATTATATTTTTCTTGAATTGATTGCTCTGGCCTCGGGCTGTGCGACTTATATATCTGAGACAATAATGGATGGCAATTAGCCGGATAGTTGATGAATACACTTATATATCATTTGTAATTTATTTTTAAGTAGAATAGTTAATGTATACCTTTAGAACACCTTGACAACCGTATATGGCAAAAGTTGAATATTGCGTAACTACGTTCAGAACACCTTGATTCCCATGCTATGCTTATGGTTTGTATATTTCATAATGTCTGTCACATAAAGTATTTGTTATTCAAACATAACATGTTTTATGTTTTCATTACTAATTTTAAGCTTTATGCTTATAGGTTGTTATTACTAATCTTTAGACCAGTTTAGTATTAGATCTTTATGCCAAAGAAATGTCCTGATGATCCAAAAGACGACGCATCTTCATATTACGAGGTTGAGTGTTAGCAGAACTATCGACTTTATATGTTTCATATGGTGGATGTTATTAGTAAATTAATTAAAACATTATTTTCTTTCAATTTTTTCTCATAACCCTTTTTCAAATGTGGTCTCTATATCCAGGAAAGTGACTTTAGATTTAAAGATTAAAAATAATACTAGGGGATTTGCTCATAGAAAAACTGACCTCATGTGCGTAATATGATATAGTACTGTTTCGATGCATATAATTATTAACGGGTTGATTTGGGCTGTTTTTGTATTTCAAAATGATTATATAGAAACTTGCATAAGAGAATCACCGAAAGTCATATAAGTTGTTAATGAATAGATAATTCATATATATACCCATATATAACTTGAAACATTAGCGACAAAAAAACCGGGTCAAAAGCACTACAAAGTGCTTTTTTAGTGCTTACAACCTCCTAAATTATTATTCAAAATAATGTGAATTCAATATTCGGGTATGAATGTACAGGTTGATATGAACAGTTAGAAAAAAATGAAGGCCATCATAGGAGCGAACGCGAGCTGCCAAGGAGTGACAACAAGCTACCAAGGAGTGGAAAGCTAAAACTGGTGCGAATCATAAAAATTTAAGGTATTATCTGTGGTACATCGATATGATTTAATTTTATCAAGAGATGTTTAATTAGTAACCCAACAATAGGAGTGACGTTTAATCAGGCATCTTGATTATAAATGAATTTTAAGAAGTTTTGTATATAACATATCATTTTATGCTTAATAACTCTCGGGAACCAATAGCTAATGTTTTTGCTATGACATCAACAGTTTGAGTCACTAATCTATCAAGTATTTCTTATAACAGGCAGAGGTGAGATTTGATGTGCACGATAAAAAAGGAAGCCACCGGGGAGAGGTTCATCTTATATTGACCGGGCAAAATGTAACTGAATGCATTTGTGGATCAAGGAGCGTGACTCTTGATGACCTCAGTTCACGCTACCACACCCATTGTGGCTCGCGTCTCAATACCTCTCAAGCACTTGAGCTAGATTTTATTATCGCAGAGCACCTATGGAAGCGAAGAATCACCACACAATCAATCATTTAAGCTTTATGTTGATATACATTTGGTGTTTTTTTAATACTGTAGTTTTTAATACATTTACCATTGTATGAAAGTGACTTTAGATTTAAAGATTAAAAATACTACTAGGGGATTTGCTCATAGAAAGACTGACCTCATGTGCGTAATATGATATAGTACTGTTTCGATGCATATAATTATTAACGGGTTGATTTGGGTTGTTTTTGTATTTCAAAATGATTATACAGAAACTTGCATAAGAGAATCACTGAAAGTCGTATAAGTTGTTAATGAATAGATAATTCATATATATACCCATATATAACTTGAAACATTAGCGACAAAAAACCGGGTCAAAAGCACTACAAAGTGCTTTTTTAGTGCTTACAACCTCCTAAATTATTATTCAAAATAATGTGAATTCAATATTCGGGTATGAATGTACATGTTGATATGAACAGTTAGAAAAAAATGAAGGCCATCATAGGAGCGAACGCGAGCTGCCAAGGAGTGACAACAAGCTACCAATGAGTGGAAAGCTAAAACTGGTGCGAATCATAAAAATTTAAGGTATTATCTGTGGTACATCGATCTGATTTAATTTTATCAAGAGATGTTTAATTAGTAACCGAACAATAGGAGTGACGTTTAATCAGGCATCTTGATTATAAATGAATTTTAAGAAGTTTTGTATATAACATATCATTTTATGCTTAATAACTCCCGGGAACCAATAGCTAATGTTTTTGCTATGACATCAACAGTTTGAGTCACTAATGACTAATATGTCTATCAAGTATTTCTTATAACAGGCAGAGGTGAGATTTGATGTGCACGAGACAAAAAGGAAGCCACCGGGGAGAGGTTCATCTTGAATTGACCGGGCAAAATGTAACTGAATGCATTTGTGGATCAAGGAGCGTGACTCTTGATGACCTCGGTTCACGCTACCACACCCATTGTGGCTCGCGTCTCAATACCTCTCAAGCACTTGAGCTAGATTTTATTATCGCAGAGCACCTATGGAAGCGAAGAATCACCACACAATCAATCATTTAAGCTTTATGTTGATATACATTTGGTGTTTTTTTAATACTGTAGTTTTTAATGCATTTACCATTGTATTGTGATAATCAATAATTTGATCATTATGTTTCTATGAATTTATATAATAGTATGGTCTCCAGAATTAAAAAAAAATATAATTTTGAATGTCCATGTTCTGTGATTTTAAGGTTTTATTACTCTTTAGTTTTGCTTGATATTAGGCAAGTTTATCACAACGAATTAAATTTTTAGAGCATGAGAAATATTTAAAAAAATGGTGAGAACTTGACATCGCAATTCACATGCGTGAAGTAATTAGGTCTTCTTGGGTTCAAACTCTAGGAACAAAATTAATCCCCACTGACTACGGTTCATATGCACTGAACTATCCAAAAAATGTGCTGCTTCAAGGTAATATAATTGATCAATTTTATGTTGTAATGCCTTTTACTAGAAACTAGACAAGTGAAGTCATATTGTGCAACTTAAATAATTGTCGTCTCATATATATATGTCCAAACATGTAAGCAAACTAAGACTTCTACTTTTTTCATAGTATTTGATCATAAAGTTACCAAAATTAATGTTAAAAAATACGTTTTAGTGTATATGATATGTTTGCTCTAATGCGCCCAATCACATATTTGCATCATAGTCTCTCAGTAAATAAACTTAAATCACATAATTGGTTTCATTGTTCTTTCGACTCAACATAACAAGTTCTTTTAATATATTTTTACAAATGGTCACAAAATCTCAAACCAACCAACCATGGAATGGATAACCATGCCGAAATATATCATTCAAACATGTTTCTCTAATGTATTTATGTTTTTCTTATCGGTCTTTCTTTCTCGATAGGACATCTAAACCATTTTTACCGATTCGTTTGTGTTATTCGAAATGGATTTTTAGTGTTTTCTGTTTAGAAAATTTCTACAACCATCTATTCTAACAGATAATTAGTTATTTTTGGTGTCAAAACGATCATTTAACGGAGCAGCAATATTCGCCGCCAAGATTTTAGTAGACTTTTTTTTTGTCAAATTTGAACCAACTTTCCCCAATGAGTCTACCAGAGTTTGTGCCACGCAGAACGCAATTTTGTCGCTTAGCGGGTTTTCTGACTTTCTCAGACGGTAAATGTCGCCTAAGAAAAGACCGTCACATGTTTTTCTATGTTGTTGTAGTAGTGAGGGCCGGGAGGGGTCCCCCCCCCCCCCCTCAAAAAAAAATTTTCAGCAACAAGTTCATTTTTAACTCTTATACTTTGTTGTGTTAAGCATTATTACTACAAATGTTAATGAAAAATACAAATTGGCCTCCCTAAAATAAATATGTCATAGTCTCGCCCCTCCAGTAATACTTGTCAAGTTTCGTCCCTGGTTATAGTGTGAAGACATGAATACGCTATCTAGAGGCTTGGCTTCTTAGTTGGACTTTTAGATAGTCGTCAGAAAATCTACGTTTATTCACAACCTCAACCAACCCGATCTCTTATTAAAATATTATTTTCTTACTCCTCCACCTATACAAGCAATACATACAATCAATCTCAACTTTTTTATCATTTATTAACAACCCAACCCAACTCAACCTATAATACAATTATTTTATATTTATTTAACTACTTAAAATTTTATATAAATTTATATATATTAAATAAAGATAAAACACTACTACGTATTGTCTTTTGAACAAAATTAAAACACTATTAGACCCAACAAATCGTAATCAAACTTCTTTGATAAATAAGAAAGCCCAAAAAGGATCCACTCAATTAACATATATACATTAACATGAATCCCTAATTTCTAGACATTCATCGTCATCCACTCAAAACATATCTATCCTCCGCCTCCTTTTTCTTTAATCCACAGCTATCATATATCTTCATTTTTAGCCACAAAATAAACAGCCACTTACTCTTCCAGAGTCTAGTTCTCTCAATCTTCTTCAAGAATCAGCAGTACTTCCTTTTTCTTTTTCTTTTTTCTTTCTTGAAGGCATGCAGTTAGGCACCCATAAACTGTGAACAAATTCTATTTTAATATGAATAATGCTTTGGAGTTATTGATAATTGGATGACCATTCTAAACGCGACATGTGCCAAGATTAGACAGTGCATTTGAAGATCACTAAGCGAACGGGGTCGTGAACGGTTGCTTCTTTCATTCATGTAATTTGAATATAATATTGAGCGTCTTCAATGCGAGTTGTGCGTGGAGTTTCGCCTAAACAGTTAAGTGAAATAGTGACGTTTTTTTGTTTTCGAGTCCCCCCGCCTTCGGCTCCTAAAGGTACCTGAGTTCTCTATAGGCGTCTAAAGGCGGAGTGGAGTGAAGGCATTCAAAAAACACAATAGAATCACGCAACGCACGCTGCTGGTGTGCTTATTTTTTGTCCTTTAGTACTCAACCGGTTGGAGCAAATCGTTGATAAAGGTAGTCTTAAGGGCAAACAGAGGCAAAGCTAGTGTGGTTCTCAAAAGATTCACATAAACTACATAGATTTTCCCTACAATACAAATCTGTCAAAAATTGCGGATCTTTAGAAGATGCACCTTGATTAAAAGAGGATTATATCATAAATCTTTAATCTTGTTAAGTAGGATTATAGAAAAATGACTAAAGAAAGAAACCATTAAAAATACAGAGCTCACAAACACAACGAAGGTAATCATTTGACCTCAAAGCGCGACATAGTTACGATTTAAGAGTAAGACGGACAAAAAAACAACACGATACCCAATTCCGCCAGAGTATGATGGACACAACCATTCTCGATTCTTATATATCACATACACAACACAGTATAAACGAATGGCCACCATACAAGTACATAAGGCTGGCAGACAAAGAGAGCAACGGAGACTCGATAGTATTTTGCCAAATCTATAGAATTTAAATAAGATCCCTGATAGAAGGCTACTCAAACTAACTAATTAAGCAACTGTCATCTGCAAAAGATCAAAAGTAAGATAAAACTTTTGGGGTAGCCTATATCATATTCTTCAACATAGTCTAAATTTGTGCAGCTTATATAAATTTACAGAAGCGTTACAGTAGTGGTTTCCAATCTCGATACTTGTAACTTGTAAGTAAAAAATAAAACTAAGATCAATGTCAAAACAAAGACTCCATACTAATTATAGTTTAAGAAATCGTCATAAACATTTCTTAGTATAAAAACATTGACACTATTTGTGATAACCTGTCACTCGTATTCACTGATTACCCCCTATAATATGAGGAGATACAAGGCTTTGCACGAATACGGAGATACCAACATATCTAAGTGAGTTGGTTTCCCAAATACATTGTCCAAAAGACTTCTCACTTTGACATGTATTGTTGGCACTCTCTACTTCAGACAAGGAGTGTATGACATGAGACGTAGCCTCACAGTTATCAGCTGGCAGCATCTCCCACGACTGCTTAACATTGTAGTTGTTCATTACCCATACTTTAGCAGGGATGGTTTCATTATTGCCGGAAAATAGATTTCTCAATAGTTTCTTAGTAGTAAATATGCATAAACATTCGTTCATAATCCCTAGTTTAGGCTCCCAAGCTGATTGATAACTTGAGTCATCAGGTTGAGGGATTTCTTTAAACTCTTCTTTAGACAAATCGAATGCAACAATCACAATCTTTTCATTATGGTCTCGCATAAACCAGTGAAGAGCGCCATTACATAAAACACCAACTTTACTACAAAACTTATACCCAACATTAATAACTTTCCAAACACTTGATTTTAACGATAACACTTGAAAACATGTGTAATCACCTAGAACAACCTTGTAGTCATCGGTTATGAAATCATAACCAAAACCGGCACATAATAGGTTGATAGTCTGAACAATTGGCAACCTTAGGTGTTGTTGTCTTACCTGTCTAATGGAGGGGTTGAATACAAGAATTTGTTTAGCATCCATAGTAAGTAAGCATACGAGGCCATTTGAAGAACCTAGGATAAGACATCTAACATCCGGGGGATAAGTTTGGTAAAAAAATGGGGTACCTGTGGGTAACCAAGACATAATAATTCTTCTTGTTTTATCATTCTTGCGATCTTTGTTACGACTATGCATGAGATTGGTCTTAATAAAAAGTGGGTCACAGATTAAAGATCGCCACGACTTACAAACTGCCTTGCATCGAAGGAGATCTTCAACATCCGATCTTGCTAGTATTTGCTCCTGGATGTCACCATGGAGACCCACTTCCTCTGCCATTGAAACGAACCCTAATTTCGTTACCAGAAAAACAAACCTAGTTTTGTAACAAAAAGAGAGAGTACAAGTAAAAACTGATGTTGTTTTTGATATGGGCTAAACCCGTATCAAATTTGATAGATACACTTTTTTGTCTTAAATCAGAGACTTTGTCTTACTTGAAATTAAGTTTAGGTTTATACACTTTTTTAACTTTCGTCCCAAAAATTCGAAAAGGCCCGTCCTGTACTCGACACTTTGTAACATGCTCGTCCTTTCGTCTTCAAGAACTTACACTTGCTTGATCTTCCGAGCCCGAGCTCGCAAAAGCTCGAGGTCGGCTTGTTTAAGTTTTTTCAAGGCTCAAGAGCTCGGCTCGTTTCGAGCCTTATTATTTAGGCTTGAGCTCGGCCGGGTATCCTCGACAGGCTCGAGCTCGAGCTCGAATCGTTTATACGATTTGACAATGTAAAAATAAAACTTGACTCGAGCTCGGCTCGTAATATATTTAGATTAGGCTCATTAATAAGCTTATATATAAAACATTGGGCTTGTTTAAGCTCGCGAGCCCAACAAGCTTTGTACGTAAAGTTTCGCTCCAAAATAATTGTCTACTATTTCATTTCACAATGTCCCAAATAATTGTTATTTTCAAACATTGATAGATAATTTGGTCCGACTTTACCATATTAACCAATAACGTTATTATTACAAACAAAAAAAAATTAATTAGTTAAAAGTTAAATTATCATTTTAGAAAAAAATATGAAAGAGAATGTTATAATATTAGTTTTTTACTAAAAAATTTTGACAATAATTTCATGACAGAGATATTGAATATTAAATTTGACAATCAGTATAACCCAAGAGTTCAATAACAAGAAGGAATGTTCAGCGTGAATTTTAAAAATTCTTACAATTAACAAGTAAAGATCCGAAATCAATCTTTCAAAAACTTCATGTTCTCCAAGTTTCAGATTTGGTGTTGTTGTATAACCTAAATGGAGGAATTATTTGTCTAGAGACTTTGAATATGGATTATGATTTTATTTAGGTGCCCACATAAAATGTGACAGGGTCTGACTTGTTCTATGAACATACATTTAATGGGATACCCGACCTGACCCGGACCACCAGGCCTCGACCCGCAACCCAGGCCATTTACCCAACACATAACCGGGTACCTCGACCGCAAACCGACCTATTTACCCAGCCCATGTCAATTTTATAAGGCCCATGTAGATATATAAAATAACACCCTCCCTAACCCGGCCCACGGCTCTAAACAAGTATCTTTGAAAGATGGGGGCGTGTAGACAGGGATGGAACTAGGGGTTTCTGCGGGTGGTGGGGAACCTATTGATTTTCTCGATAAAGTGTTAAACTTTAAAAAACCCTTTGAACTTTATTTAATATATGTTAAATGCCCCCGATTTCAAAACATGTTTCTAATAGTATCGTTCAATATTTTCTAGTTCAGTCGACGATATTTAGTCAAGGTCGGTTCTACCCTGCGTGATCATGAAACTTAAAATTTGGGCTATTCTCAATTAGCAACACACAACTACACAAGACATAATGTCTGGAGAACTCATATGAGCTACTATTAACTCCATAGTCCATACCTATAATCTTCCGTATAACTACTTTTAGTACTAGTACACGCACTACAACGTTACAACCTTTTCCTAGCGAAAATCCGGGATTTTTCCATGGCGACATGTCAACGGGTACTTTGGCGGGTAAAATCCCGCCAACGTTTTCACTAAATCATTTAAGGTTTTGTCATTTTATGAGATTATCCTTAGCAACATGTCGCCGGAGAAAAGTTAGTCAAGTTATTAGACAACAAGGTTAACTTTAATCATATGTAATTGTTATGGACTAACTATCCCAACGACTCGCCACGGAAATCGTAGCGGGGAAATTTCCCTCTAGTTCTTTTGGTAGACTACTTTGGTCAAAGCTAGGCGAAGTTTCCCCAAGGACATATCGATAGGGAAATTGTGGCGGGGAAATTTCCCGCTAGTTCTTTTGGTAGACTATTTTGGTCAAAGTTAGACGAAGTTTCCCCAACAACATGTCGATGAAGATACTCTGATACAACTTTAAGCAAAAATTCTTCCCGACCTTGTACCATGTCGCAGAGGATAACAGGCTTTCTCCAGCGATATTTTGTCGCCCAGAAAACCTCGCCACCTATTCATTCATTTCTTATAGCGACGTTCCAATTAATTCAGAAACTTTACCGTCCATGATGATTTTTACATGCTTAATTATATATATCACATTTAGTCAAAAAAAAAATTATATATATCACATACACAAAGCTTTCAAATATAGCTTTTAAACTTTACCGTCCACGACAGATGCCATACCATTAAATAAAGCTTTCATGAAATCCGAGCAAACAGGGACAGAGCCAGGGGGTTCCCGCGGGTGCCCGTTACCCTATGGATTTTTTTCGTGTAGTGTTAATTTGTGAAGAAAACATCGATTTTTTCTAAATGCATCTTAAATGCACCCAGTCAATTGGAACGTGTTTCCACTTTTCGTTTTAATTCACTTTTTACATATGTTATATTACGGTTCAAAAAATTTTGTGCACCCGGTAACATTTTGTCCTGGATTCGTCCCTGCGAGCAAACACACCTTATTTGATAACTTAGGAATCCTACTTATTGCTTGCTTTGAACATGGGGTGATACAAGGCTCTCCACAAATAAAGAGGCGCATATATATTTATGTGTCATGAAATCCAAAATAACTTGGCGAAAGATCTTCTCAGCGCCACCCTCGGATGAAATGTTGTTACCCTTGGATTTAAACCGACAATTCTCCGGCTAGTACAACGAATGTATGACCTGATATGTAGGCTTGTCAGAATGTGACAACATTTAAGAGTGCTTAAAATTGTAGTGGTTCATTATCATATGTTTTCATCTGGACCAAATCCATAATTATATATGGATAAACATTCGTTCATATAACGCCTAGCCGCCGATAGGTTTCCATTCATAATGTGGATCATCGGGTTGGGGGATTTCTTTGAATTCCTCTCGAGACGGATCAAACAAAACAATAGAAACCTCCTTGTTATCATCTTCCGTAAACCAGTGAAGAGAGTCGTTACATAAGACACCAACATTACTAATAAACTTATAACGATTGTCAAAATCCACAATTTTCCAAAAATTTAATCCCAAAGAGAATACATGGAAACAGGTCTCGTCGGCAAGTATTACCTTGTAATCATTAGTGACAGGATCATAACCAAAACCGCAACATAAACGGGAGATTTCAGGAATGGTGATTGGCAAATCCCCTGGGAGTTGTTTGATATGTCTAATAGAAGGGTTTATAACAAGACTATGTTTAGGTAACTTCGAACAAGATGATTATTCATAATATCTTTCTAGTTTGATTATTCATAATATCTTTAAGGTAACTTCGAACAAGATGACACGGGTAACCAAACCATAACAATCCTTCTAGTTTGATTATTCATAATATCTTTAGGGTAACTTCGAACAAGATGATTCTTAACAAAAAGTGGATGACAGATTAAAGATAGCCATGACTTACAAACTGCCTTGCATCGAATGAGATCTTCAACATTATCCGATCATGCAAGTATTTGCTCCAGGATATCACCATGGAGATACAGTTCTTCTATCAATAAAACAAACCCTACTTTAGTAAAAAGAAAAAAATTCATCGGTTTCAGCATCCTCGTAATGGATTATCAGCGCCGTCTTGGAAAGCAATGATCATATGTATCAAGACACTATCATCGTCACCCTCATTTTAAAAATGAAAAAAACATGCATTAAAAAAAAGAAATGTGAAACTATAACAAAAAAGTAAAACGAAGAACAATAATCCATTGAATCATCATCGTTGAAACTCTTTAAAATAAAAAATTAGGCAAAGAAATCAAGGTTGGATATATATAAAGTGACTCGATTACTCCTTGGCTTCAATTATATCACTTGCACCACCTATGTTTTTATCCAGCCATCCCGTGGTGTCGTCGATTGTATGTTTTATGTTCTCCAACACCTTACGCGATATATCACTGCCTATGTTCTTCATCTTCTTCTTGATCATTACACGTAAGCGCTCCTCGAGCTCATTATATGCATATATTTTCCTCTTGTACTTTTGATCCTCATCTTTGTATTTCTCAGCATCTTTCACCATTTTCTCAATCTCTGTCTTCGCCCTCGAGAATATGCCATTGTGGATGGTAACAGTGAGTTCTTGGTTGTAATCAGTGGATACTACCTTAGATGTAACTGTGAGGATGCCATTCGCATCAATTTCGAAGATACTTGTAAGTTTTATGCAGGCCTTGGGAGCAGGTGGAATATTCGACAATGTAACCTCTCCTAATATGTAGTTGTTAGTAGATCTAGTCCGCTCACCTTCACAGATCTTGATTTTCATACTAGATTTATTATCATACTTTGTACAAAGAGTCATCGCCTTCTTTGTTGGTATAGGAGTGTTCCGAGGAACGACAACACACATTAATTGACCATATATCTCCAAACCAAGTGACAAGGGAGTAACATTCATTGGCGCTCGGTCCTTTAAAATAGTTGTACTTTGATGACATAACTTTGCAGCCATAACAGCCGCCCCATATGCAACAACTTCGGTAGGATTAATGCTCTTGCATAGCTCCTTCCCACCAAAAAAATCCTGTAACATGCACCTCACATTTGGGATCATAGTTGATCCCCCGACAAGAATCACATCATCTACACTATTTCTGCCCATTTTTGCATCCATTAAACAAGTCTCAAGTTTCCTGATACACTTTTTAAAATAGTCCATATTAAGGTCCTGAAACCTGGCCCGGCTAATATACATTTCGAATTCAATGTCATCATGTAACGAGTCTGCCATGATTAAGGTTTTAGGTTCATGTGAAAGACTTCGTTTTGCCTTCTCACACGCAACCCTTAACCTCCCCAATGCTCTTTTGTTACCAGTTATATCTTTATTCCACCTATTCGTAAGATACTGAACACAAAAATTCACCATATTATTATCAAAATCTTCACCTCCCAAATGAGCGTCACCAGGAAGGGACTTAACTTCAAATTTACCACCATAGGCAATGGTTAGAAGAGAAACATCAAAAGTACGACCTCCAAGATCAAAAACAATCACATTCCTTTTTTCCATAATACCTGGCCGATTATCCATACCATAAGCAATTGCAGCTGCTGTTGGCTCATCGATCATGCGCATGACATTTAGGCCAGCATTGATGGCTGCATCCATTGTTGCTTGGCGTTGGCAATCATTGAAGTAAGCTGGTACTGTGATGACAGCGTTTTTCACGGTTCTACTAGTATATTCTTCTGCAGATTCTTTGATGTTGGTGATAACCATTGATAAAATTTCTTCTGCAGAATACTGTTTCTTACGTCCCTTGTATGTAACCACTATTTTTGGTGTGTCGTTAGCTCCCTTTATGACCGTATAAGGCAATAACTTTATCTTTTCTTGTAGTTTTGCATCACTGAATCTCCTCCCAATCAACTGTCTTACATCTAAAATTCCAAAACCAAGTCAGATGAATGATTATATATGTATCTGTCAAAGAGACAAAAGATTAACGGATGAAAATCATAAACCAACCGGATATAGTATTAGCAGGGTTCAATTCACTCTGCTTCTTGGCACCTTCACCAATCAAACATTCAGCACCATCGAAAGCCACATAAGATGGGGTTCTTCGGTTACCTATAAAGGAGGGTATGGTCTCAATTTTATCATGTTGCCAAATTGCGGCGCACGAGTTTGTGTTTCCCAGGTCAATTCCGATAGCTGGTCCTCCAACTTCCATACTCTTCCTTTGTTGACAGATTTTTTTACTACATAAATGTACGGTTTATATAAATTAAGTATACAGTTTTTCGGACTCATAAATGTGTAAAAGATGGTGCATGTATAAGCAAGGAATTGATAAACCTTCTAAGCAAACGTTGTCGAAGATTATTATGTTTTTTCGATTGCATGTATGTTTCTAAATGCGAACATTTAACTAATTCTATTCATATTAGTCCTAATCTGCAACCTTAATTAGGGTTCACTTAAAGCATACGGAGACATATTAAATTAATCATTAACTTTGGCATTATATAACTACTTGCTAATCGTAACAAATACCTTAAATCACGAACAGTTTCTGCTGCTTCCGCTTCCGCTTACGTTTAGTTTCTGTGTAGCTAACGTTTTGTGACCGAATCTTTTTCTTTTAACGCACATTCTGTCCAGCCGTGGGTTAGGCGGGCCAACACACATTATGTCCGGGCTCGCCTGGATGTGTTAGGCGGGCCAACACATATTGATTCTTCTATGAGTAGTTCCCATGTAGCATCGCATCTGCAACACTAACATCCACCCATTGCACCAACTCACTAATTAGTTCCCATTGTGTTTCTTGACCATCTTCTTATCCATTATCTTGAGTGGTACCCTCTTGAGACTAATATCCTCATCATAGACAGGTAACTGGTCTTCTGATACCACACTAGGATCTCCATAAAAAATTTAGTTGGGACACATGAAACACATTATGAATTGTTGAATGAGCAAGCAATTGAAGTCTATAGGCCACTGACCTAATCTTGCCTACTATCTAAAAGGGACCAAAGTACTTTGGAGGAAACTTGTGATATTTCTCTTGCCTCAAAGAGTCCTATCTGTAAGATTGAAGTTTCAGTATAACCCAATCATAGAGTGGAAACTCCCTTTCACTTCTATGCTTGTATGCATGTTGCTATCCTATTTTTGTGCTCTCACTAAATGAAATTTAAGCATCTTGAGTGTATCCTCCCTAGCCACCAAAGATCTGTCAACAAGCTCCACTTTGCTCAAACCCCCCAAATAAGGAATATGGGTTGGAGGTGTTTGGCCATACACAATTTCAAAAGGTGTAGTGAGAGTAGCAGTATGGTAGTTGGAATTGTACCACAATTCATCTAAAAGTAGCCACCAGCACCAATCTTTTCAAGCTTCTCCACATATACACCTCAAGTAACATCGCATTCACCTATTAACCACTTCTGTCTGACCATCTGTTTGGGGATGGTAAGCAGTAGACATAAGCAATTTGACTTGGAGGACTTTACACAATTCTTTCCAAAAAGTGTTTGTGAAGACTTTATCTTTGTCTCACACTATGCTTTCTGGTAATCCATGTAACCTATAGATTTCATTGATGAACACTTGAGCCACTTGAACTGCTATAAAGGGGTGTGCCAGTTGTAGGAAATGAGCATACTTGCTTAATCTGTCCACTACTACCAAAATCACATTCTTCCTTTGAGACTTGGGAAACCCTTCTATGAAATCTATAGAAATACTATGCCAAATCTTCTGAGGAATTGGCAATGGATGCACAAGACCAGGTCAAGCAGCCAAGTATGGCTTATACTTTTGACATACTATACATTCTCTTACACATTGCTTGACTTCTTTCCTCGTGTCTTTCTGATAGAAGGTAGAACTCAACTTCTGAGTATTGACTTGGACCCCTGAGTGAACCCCAAAAGAGCTATTATGGTAGTAACAAAGTAGATCTATTTTAAAATGAGCATCATTACCAACAATCAGCTTATCTTTCCTCAACAACTTATTATCAACCCAAACACAGTGTTTCTTCCAGGTCAATCTAGCTTTGAGTGTGTTTATAAGAGCTTTCAACTAAGTATCCTGCTCCCAACTATGAACCACTCTCTCAAACAAAACTGTAGTAACCACATAACAAGTTATGGCAATTCAGGACAATCATTCATGGATAAAGCATCTGCTACTACATTCTCTACTCTTTTTTTTGTAAACCATCTCATAGTCAAAGCCTAAAAGTTTTGGTAACCATTTCTGTAACACCCCATTTAATAAGATAGAGTGTTACAGTAAATTATGGCATATCATCGAAGCATGCAAGGTAAATGTCTAAACATTCATGACAATAAATAGAAATATCGGAATCAAACCTCGGTAGTCTAGTAACTCACACACAATTCAATATAAGTACTGTAAATGGAAAGGACTAAACAATGTCCAAAAGAAGTAAAGTATGATAAAGTAGGAATAAATGCATAAGGTAAAAGAGGTCGGATAGCTTCCAATCCGAATGCACATACTCTGGAGTTCCTACTTGCGTCCTTGGGTACCTGCCGTTTGGGAACATGGAAAAGTAGACGGCTGAGCATAACGCTCAGTGCACGGATATACAATAAAGCATGGAAAAACATAGAATATAGAAGCTTATAAAGTATATAAATCATGAATGGCTGCGAAAATGAATAAGTCCTGGAAAACCTAGTTGTCTGTCATGTTAACTGGTTTTAGTTCTGAAAACATAGCTTATGTTACTTATGAAAATATGTATTAGTTAATGTACCATAATAACCAATATTGGTCATGAGGTCAACAACGTGCATGAATACTTGGAGGGGAGATCTCATCATGCAATTAGAAGGGTTGCCTCTAATTAGCTGGTAAGTGGGTATGAGGGATCAACTCCTTGTGAAGGATGCAAGGCACACACCACATTCACCATGAAATCCTGAATGAAACATGTAACTAAGATGCACCCATACGCCCCACATGATAATATAATAATAAAATGGCCAAATAACTGAAAAGGGACGTCACGAGCTATCACTCCGCCGTGGTGAAGTCATAACACTAGTGCCTCTAGTGTTATGGTTATGGTACCTCCATAACTAGGTGAAACTGTTCGTGCATGTATATGGCTAAGGTAACTAATAAACATAAGCATTTAATTTGTAACTACTGGGGAAAACAGTAGGCTGCATACGGGAAATCCTAATGAAGGAAGAGATTGTCCTTACTAAAAGACGGAAAATCCATACCTTATGTCCAATAGAAGCTAACGGAAACGATGAAGACTAATCCGCCTTGATGGATAACACTACATAAGAAATATGTACGTGTATGAGTTGTCTGAATTACATGGTTTTACTGGTTTCATGTATTATTAGCTTGTTATACGTGTTCTGTCATGGTTTACTGTTTACTGTGTTAAATGTAGTTACTCTGATGTTTTGTTATGTATTATTCATGTATTAGTGTATTATAATACTTGTATTGTAATACTAAGTAACATTCTAAAAATAGTAGGTTTCCATAAATAGCAAGTTTCCAAAAATAGAAAGTTTTTAAATATAGAAAGTTCTCAAAAATAGTAAGTTTTCATAATTAGAATTAAGCTGAATTATATATAATAAGTAAAGTTAAATTACTACAATACAAGTCATGGTTATAGTTGGTTAATAAAATAACTGGTTGATTTAATTAAACTATACGTAATATGATTTTAATTAAAATACATGTTTAATTAAAATGACTAAGTATAAATACCTTAGGTTATACATGAATTAATTTTAATAAATTAAATAAACCTAAAGTTTAATATAACATGACTTATAAAAATAGTTTTTATAAAAACCCGAATCCCGAGCCCGTGTTTTAATATAAGCCGAACCATATAAGTTATAACAAAGTCCCATCGAGACCTTGGAGGGGTCTCGGTTGACACTACTTAAATCAACTAAACATGTAAACATACCCCGACTCGAAATCGGGGTCCCTTTGGTCTCGGGTCCGATCAAACAAAACTAACTGAGCCCCTTGGAGGTCTCGGTGGTCCTCGGTTACACCCAACCGAACAAACAAACACACCCCAACCTTCGGTCGGGGGTTTCTTGCCTGCGCCGAGCCGAAACCAACCAAGCCGAGCCCCTTGGGGTCTCGGTGGTGGTGAATAAAACAAGTTGAGCACCCCTCTTGGGGTCTCGGTGTCTCGGCCGGTCCAAACCACAAACCAAAACGCACCCTTGACAAAATTAATTAATCCTAGGTTAATCATTTTCCATGTTCATGTGATTAATTAATTTTAAACATGAAATCATAAGAAAATAAAAGAAAAGGTATTTGAATATACCAATGCGTGTAGAATGAAGAGATGTTCACGAATAATTAAACAAACATGAAAATCGTCCGGTTTTGCCCTTGTTCTTGATGGTGGCCGGCGGCTATGGTGAAACAAGGAGGAAGAAGACAAAATAACTTTGAACAATAAAGAAGGAACACATTACGTTTATTGAAATCTTTTTCTTTGTAAAGCAAAAACCCAAAGTAGGGACTTTTTCAAGAGATTCTTTCCTTAGTAGAAAATAATTTTTTGATTTATTCTCTAAACAAGCTAAAGTTTTCCTTATTTAGTCATAATTTTTATGAAAAAACGAATTTTCTTTTTTTTACTGACAAAGCTTGCAAACATATATGTGTCAGAACTAAAAAGAAAGAAACTTAACAAAAGCGGATATAATATCATAGAAACTTAGGTATCAAAATGTAAAAAGAAAATGCCCTTGCACCTCCCTCAGCAATAAAGTATATCCAATAAATCCCTTCTTTATTCACACATTACATAATCCCTATCATTTTCAAATTCCATCTCTCCCAATATAACAAATTCAACCCAAACTCAAACCTTACAGTTAACAATCAAAAAACTCAAAAAACCAAAATTCATGGTATCATCTTTAACAACTTAAAATAATATTATGGTAACTTCTTTAACTGCAAATTGTTTTATTAAATCCGAAAATTTGTTGGTTTTTAGGGGTGTTTGGATAAAGCACGAAGGGTCTTGCTGGTGTAAATTACGGAGTATTACTTTATGCAAAAAGGGGTGTCTGGGTGAATCTCATAAGAAAAGTAATACTTTTTAGTGATATATTCAGTTTGATTTATGTCTATTTTTTAAGTTTGGTTTTTTATATTTGATATAGGTTAAATTGAATAAATTTGCAGATCTTAAAGATGCGTTTTATCCACACGATTAGTGGAACTACATTAGAATTCAGTGTATGCAATCAACAATATTATCCACTGGCTACAAGCTTTTTGACATCTCAATCGGTATGTAAATTTTCATAATTTTTCACATAAATTTATTTGATGGTCACCGTGTTCAAGGCATTTTCCGGTCTCATAGCTCTGATATGTGGGAATGGTTATATAGTCGGCATCAACCAGATCTATGATATCGGAATTGACAAGTAGCGCTTAGTATATTTTCTGTTATTTAGTGTTGCTATGGACTTTGGACAGCTCATTACATCCTTTTATTGTCTTAGTCTTTTCCTGACACCATCTATTCAGTGCCACCACTTCGAATGAAAATATTTCCCTTTAAGAAAATGATGGACCAGTTCTACTACATTTAAGATATGATTTTTTTATAGTGATTTGCATTGATTTTTTTTGCAAGCATCCCTTGGATGATTTAGTGGATGATAGTTTTTCTGTGACTTCTCAGATAAAAGAGCAATATAGTTGTGTTCTACCCATGTTGGTGGTGTTGCAATTGAATTTCTGTCCATATTAAGAGAACTCACATACTCTTTAAAGAAATTTTAGTCCACTTAATGTTTGCTCAACAAATAGGTAGTTTGTTGTGCACAAAGTTATTCCTCTTATGATGTGACCTTTT
Source organism: Glebionis coronaria (assembly GCA_025667525.1). Classification (NCBI taxonomy): domain Eukaryota; kingdom Viridiplantae; phylum Streptophyta; class Magnoliopsida; order Asterales; family Asteraceae; genus Glebionis; species Glebionis coronaria. The sequence continues at coordinate 7,915,535 of CM046878.1, read as the reverse complement.
TTCGTCGAATCGCTAAAACAATGCCTTTGTCTTAAATCATATAATTTTTTATTTGCATTACTTTTTAATTCGCGTCGCTTGAAACTTGGAATTGCTTCCTGCAATATAGTTTCTTCAGTGTATTAAGCCACTGTCCAAGACACCGCCAAAACGTTAAGAGCTCTCGCTGTATTACTATTATGGAAGTGGTGCACAATGGCAAGGACTTTCATATATCACTATATCAGTGACAATGCCTTCAATCGATGTGTATATGCACATATTATTTATCCTTTCCTAAACTAAAGCTGAACAGGTGAAAGAGAGCACAATTAAAAACTCAATTCAGATCATTTTCTTCAGTTTCTAAAAAAGGTTAAAAAGTAACAAAATTTAGCGATGAAAAGCGAGACACTAAAAAGAACAAGAGAAACTACTCTTATAATTCTGAAAACTTCTGCTACAAACTGTACAAGATATCTAACCACTTTGATAAGAGTTAAAAAATGCATACATTTTTCTTATTACAGACTTGTGTGCCAGTTGTATATTCAATGGTGCAAAGCATTTGTCAGTAAAGAAGAGCGAATGGCAGCAGAGGAGTGGGCTTGAGCTTCCAATGAGCGACAACAAACAAGCTATGATCCAGTTACGTAAGCTCCAAACATGAATGTTTAAACAAATGTGACGACGTAATTGTTTTTTACTTTCTGATGCATCCTAAATGTTTAGTTCATTCACATAGTTAAAAATGGGAATCATAATCCATTCTTAACAAATGACAGCTTTGTTAGTTTATTATCTTAAATATTACAGTAATTCAACTTTAGAGATAATATCTTAATATTGTGGTTAATTAAGACAACATGTATTATATATACAGTTACTCAGTTAGAAGTTGAATGTGCAGGAACCATATTTCACAAACTCCACAACAGTCGAAACTCAGAAGCCATCAAGTTGAAAAGGTAATAATCCATTTTCAGTTCTTTTAATGATGCTCATCAATGATAATGCCTAATGCAATGTAGTATATTGACACAAAACCACAACCTACTTAATATTAGATAAAAAGGCTCACCTACATAAGATATGTAGTGATTAAATGATTAAGTTTGTGACAATATGGGTTGTTAATTTAAACAATCTCTGTTTTGATTTAGCTTAAATTTTATTAGTATAAGTTTTCTATTAGAACAAAAACCGATTAGCACAAAACAAAATAATAAAGTTAAGGGTTAAATGGGGCGGTCAGAATCATTGTAAGTTTCTACCACCATGGCCACCGTCGTGTATGGTTTATATTTTATAATTTATTTTAGGATTCAGTTAACTCATCGGCACATTTGAAGTCTGAATGGATCTATCGACCCATTTATAAATCATGAAATTTACTGCAGCTAAAGGTTAATGAAGAAACTACAAGTGAGGCGGTGGACTTCGTGTTACAAGCTACTTTTGAAGATTATATGGGCATTAATTCTTATCATTCGTTAATTCAAAAAGAGGAGGAAGAGGAGTACTTTTAGTAAGTTTAAAATATTACTACGTATACGTTTTTTTTCGCAACCTATTTTCAAGTTGAAAAAATAATACGTTTTCCGCGAAAAAATGTAAACTATTTTATCTCTTTTACATTTTCTTTAGTCACTTTTACCTTCTATAACCAAAACATTAGTATTTTTTTACTTCAAAAGTTAGAAGTTTTTTTTAAAAAAAAAGTGTTTTTTATATGCTTTTCTTTGATTTTTTTTAAAGTTAAAAAGATTAAACATTTTTCTTGAAAAAAATCTGATTGTTTTCTAAAAGTAACTGTATTAAATAAGTAAATGTATTAAATCTATAATTTTTTACCTTTTTGCCGAAGTTGACGTTTTAAATTTAAAAATGTCTTAAAGGTTAATGTTTTAAAATTTTAAAGTTTATAACAGTTAATGTTTTTTTTTATTTTTTATAGTTAATGTTTAAAAACTTTATTTCTTTTAATGAAAATTGCCATAACATGTCATTACTAACATTTAATTAGATTGTAAAATAAAACACAACATGTTTCAATTAAAAAAACCGTATTAAAAAACTTTAAAAAACCAATTATGGGTTTCACATAAAAAACAAGTGTTAATAGCTAAAAATCATTATTAAAAAATTTAGCAAAAAACCCGTGCGTGCACGGGTATTATAACAAGTTATATACAAATAAATAAGTAAATAAATAAATAAATTTTATATACAATAGAAAATAGAGGTTTCACATAGGGCTCAAAAGGTAAGTATGCGTCAAGAGAGATCACTTTTGTAAGTAAAAATTGTAGCTACTTGTAATTATCATCATACTTCATATACAGTGAATTTTACTTATTTATTGTCAGCGCTACAAAGAGAAAGTAATATGACTTGGCATCCATATAAAACATTGGATCAACATTAAAACTAATCTCAGCCGTATAAATTCATTCCCAAAAATCTGGTGCTTTCCATTTGACTTATTCTCTTCCTAATTCTCACGTTTTTTTAATTTACATTGGAAGATAAGTACAAAAAGGATGTTATTTAACTAACTTCCTTAAAAATGTGCACTTCAAATTGGAACTTGGAAATTTACTATATAAACAACCAATATACGGCAAACATTATTGAATTGAAAAGGTGCAACTGTTATTTACAACACCACGAATGACACATGAATGATCAGGTTATCCTTTTACCTACTTATAGCATATGAAAGAAGATACCCATTTGGCCATTTCATATACGTACATGTTTGTTTAGATAATGCAGTATTATGTTAGTGTTGAAAAATTTGACTTTAATTTCTATGTGTTTGTATACGTGCAGTGTGTGGGTGGGACAAATCATTGCGGCAACACTAGCAGCATCAAAAGATTGTACCATACATTCCTCATCAAGGCCATATCATTCAAGAAAAAAATGAGAAGCTATTAAAAACGACTCTTCTGGTTTCAAGCTGTATATATGTATTAGTTGGTAGTGAATTAAACATGAGTTTATAGTGTTATAGTTGTAGCGAAAATGTAACGGCCCGCATCTCTGCAAACATTGCAAAAGGTCCTTTTCCTAGAGTTTATAAAAGGTTAAAGCATTTGCAAAAGAATGCTCCAAGGTCGATGGTAGTGAACAAGACGCGAAACCAACAAACCGTGTTCGATCTACAAACCAAAAGACGTCCAAAATTTGAGTTGATATTGTTTGATTATTTATGAAAGCTTTTCTAGAGTCTATCAAAGTTTTGTACACGTTATAGTAGTTTGTTTCACATGATTATTTTTATATGTAGGTCACGTCTATAGAACAGGTCCATATGGGAAGATTATAAGAAGAATTTCATTAGGTTTTTGGGCTAAACGAGCAAGAGTTTGAGTTTGGTTTATTACTTAATTCTTGACAAAAGTCACGAGTGACTTGGCATTGGAATCTACAAACAAACGGCGGGAAAGCAAAGGAGTTCGAGTTTATACCGATTGGGATCCACTGCATCAAATCTTATAAATAAACATCAAATGTTCATTTTTATGACATGTTAGTTTATATAGTGAAAGTAACGGGATCTTAATTCTTAAGCATAAAAACTGTAAGTATGTGTAAAACTATACAGAATTGTGAATTTAAGATAACTTAATTTAATAAGCGCTTAATGTGCAATTGTGCATGATTCCGATTAGAGTTTATTTTGATCATCCGGTATATTCAGTGGTGACGGAACCAGGGTAATAAGATTTTTGGGGGGGGGGGGCAAAATATTTTTATTTTTTTGCAATAACAACAAAATATGGAATAAAAGGTAGTATCAGAAAGATAAATCTGAGTATTTTTACTACAAATGACGGATTTATAAGGTTTTAAAACGTTAAATGTTAGGATTTATTATATGGGTGGGAGCAATTTGAATTTTTAATGGGGGCGCTTTCGAAAAAAGGTTAAAATCGAAGGAAAAAACACTAAAAATCTCATTGTATCAGGCTAGCCATGAGAGCAACGGACCCCATAATTACACTATAGATCCGTCCCTGGGTATATTACGGAGATAATGGTTTAGTACTGACGTACTTTCTAACTTAGAATGTTGTAAGATTATATCTTTTATTGATATGAGATTGGTTTATATTTTATGACTTTTTTATATTTTTGTAGATCTGGTGATATAGCATCGAATATTTTTTCAAACATTTCTTCATTAGTTAAGGTTGAAATTTAGTGTCAAAATCAGAGGCCATGCTGATTTATATCCTTAGTTGAAATTATAACATGTTTGTAAAATAGTTGAACTTGATATCCACACATTGTGTAGTACTGTAATACTTAATCTTTGACTTTCATGATATGGATTTAACAATCAAAATAGATTAACTAATTCAGTAGTTTAACACTAATATCACTAAACTTAAAAATCACAAAAAAGATAATATCAAGCAACCAACATGCTTTATAAATGATACCGACGTTTAACAATTTGTACTAAAGTAGTCAACAAACTGATAAGAGTTCAAATGCGAACTGTGCTAACTAAAAGAATGTATCATTTGAGCTTATTAAAGTTTTTTTGTTTTTTTATTATAAATATTACATTGATTAATTTTTAGCTTATTAATAACTGTTTATTCGTGCAACGCACGGGTATTGTTCTTGTTGTGATAGACTATAATGATTGCCTGTTATATGAATTTCATATGCAGACTAACGAAATTTTCGAAATTATATGCATTTACTATAATACTATTGTCTCTAAGTTCGATAGTTATTGCTTCATGTCAAATAAATGATCTAAGTTTTATCTTTGTAACTTGTAAAATGATCACAAGATATTATTACATTTTTTTTATGAACTAGCTTAAAAATCCGTCTAACGTCGGGTTTAACTTAATGTGTGATTTTTGTAAGAAATAATATACAGATGTTAATATTAGAAGAACATAAACGGGATATGGCAAGACGAAAAAAAACATGAATTATTCGATAACAGTGTAATTTTGTAACCATCACAATAATAGAGATTCATGCATTTTTGTCTTCAACCTCGACGTATGTAAGAGCAAATAAAGTCAACAACCAATGCTCATCCCGTGAACACCTAATAGTTGAATAAAAATTTATAAAAATGAAAATGTGAACAATAATTTAGATGTATTAAAAAAATTACAAAATATTAGAAAAACATTTGAATTGTATATTGTACATCACATTAAAACCTTACTCATATACCGCGTAACACTTCCTAGTAGCAGTTTTCTTAGTTTTAATTCTCTTAGTCTATAATTAGTTTTAATTCCCTTTATAATAGATCCTTTAGTATTAAAATTAATTTATAATACTGAATCCAAAAAGATAAAATCAATCTAAAATCTCTATTCAATTTAACCTTCAGAAAGACAACTCGAGAGATCAATACTTGTTGTGATACTTTTTACAAATATTTTGTATTATGCTAAAACGACTACATCACATGGTTATACTTGTTAAGACATGTTTGATGTATTCATTGAGTCGCATGTGTGGTTTAGATTTTATAGTTATACACACTTTAGTTTAGCCAATATGTTATATTTTTAGTTGTTTAGATTACTCAATATAAAAGAATGTGTAAGATTACATTGCAAACCCGTAGGTTATGTATTATTATTCATCACTATTTATAGGGATAATAACCCTAAAGATTCTAATGGACCCAAACCCGCAAGTCGGGTTGGGCCATATTTATTCTCTAACACTCCCCGCAGTCCGAGCGACAAAATCAAAAAAGCTCGGACTGGAGAAGAAAAGAAAACAGAAAAACTAATAAATAAGCAAACACGACAGACTTAAGGTATATCTATCTGTCAACGATGACAGACTCAACCCGACTTGTGGGGTTGGGTCCATTAGAATCTTTAAGGTTATTATCACTATATGGATGAATAATAATACATAACCTACGGGTTTACAATGTAATCTAACATGGTATCAGAGGGTTTGATCCTCAAACCTGTGGCTATGATCCGCCTCTGATGGACCGCTGTCACCACTATTATTATCAACATTCCACGATCCACTCTATGAACAGTCCCTCAAAATACCCTTATCAAGAGCAGCTTCGATACGGTTCTAGACTCACTCTCAGAATCACTAGACAACAACCATTCATCGATATCATCTTTCTCTAGAACGTGAGATTGTGAGAGTTAACCTCACGAGTCTGATGGTGCAAAAGAATGGTACTTGTCATCACCTTGTAGAGGATCAAGATCACCATAAGAGTCTAATTTGTTCTTATGATGAAACATTAATTAAAGGTTAAAAAGAGTGTTTATTAAAAGGGGTAGGGGTATGATTGTTTTTCTGTTATTGGATATCGAGTATATTTTTATGGTGTGGCTGTATGTAGTAGTAGATGAATGGACCGTGGAGACTCCGATGGAACTATCTTTTTTTATTTTTTTTATTTTTTTTTTAAATTTGTAATTTAAGTTTAATTATTTGTTTGTTAGTCGAATCTAAGGTATAAAGCACCGAGACGACTTTTGGTTTTCGGCCGATAGATATAGGTTGAGTCTGTCATTTGTTGACAGATAGATATACCTTGAGTCTGCCGCGTTTCGGCTGATAGATATAGGTTGAGCCTGTCCTCCTTTTTTAGATAGATATACCTTGAGTCTGCCGCGTTCGACCGATAGATATAGGTTGAGTTTGTCATCGTTGGCAGATAGATATACCTTGAGTCTGCCGCGTTTCGGCCGATAGATATAGGTTGAGTCCGTCCTCTTTTGACAGATAGATATACCTTGAGTCTGTCGTGTTTCAGCCGATAAATATACTTTGAGTCTGTCGTGGTTATTATTTTATTTTATTTTATTTTATTATGCTACAGTTTTATTTTATTTTATACTTTAGTCTGAGCTTTCGCGATTTCACCGCTCGAACTGCGGGGAGTATTAGAGGCTCAATCCCGGTTTGTGGGTTGGGTCCATTAGGGTTTCCAGGATTTATGCTTTATAAATACCTGATGAATAAAATGGAGATCTCATGGGGTTTTACAATGTCTAACAAAATGTAGTCATATTTTAGTTTAAGAAAAGTTTTGTGTTGATGATAGCTTGTATGACCGTATTAGTTGTAGCTTTTCAGAAGATATATAACTTCTTACAAACTCCTCACAGTAGTAATGCAAAAATCTATGTTGTTGTCATGATAACATATTATTTGCACATGTTAGTCGAGTTTTCGTGTTTGTTATCTTTTAGTAGCTTAAAGACCCGTGGTACAAAAAACTACCCATATTCGTGTGATTTTAAATATGATTTGAACAATTTGAAAAGAAGTCAGCAACAAATGTGCAACTAATATGTTATCATATACAATATAAACGGGTTTTAATAAAAGATAAAAAAGATAATTAAAACAACATGTATTATTCTATAAGTACTCAATTTTGTAACAATCATAATAATAGATTTTTAAGTTCTTCATTTCTGCTTCCTTTTGAGAGACGGAAGAGGAACATTTCGTTGCGGGTGATGTTTTGATGATTTGGATAAGTTCTCAGTGAAGCTCTTAGATTTTAAAACGAAGTTCATGGATGATACTCTCTAGGGATCCGACTTTTGATGAAAGGTTTTGTTGGGTATTTGCGAGCATGGTTTGCTGTGAGAGTATTTTTGCGAGAACCTTGTTTTGAGCAATAGCATTTTCACTTTGCCAGTTTAGGGTAGCTTCCGCGGGACTAACAGTATTTGCGAGTCCTAGGACCAATAGTCGTTGAATTTTTTATCTTCCAGTCGTGCTTGGTTCGACTATCAGGATGCTCAAATGCAGTAATGGCTGGGAACTCTTGTTCGTACGATATTGAAGAGGGTGTTGTTATTGGGAACACTGGTTAAGGGATTGTTTCTTTATCTTTCTTCGGTTGTGGCGTTTGATGAATGACAGATAAAGCTTTTTGGTGGTAGGGTGTAAGTGTTTGTGGTTGTGGCGGTGTTTTAGGTGGTTGTGGTGTTTTGGTGGTTGTGGTGTCGTTGATGGTTGTGGTATCTGGTTTTTCTTTGGGACCCCCCGAGCATATGCTTCAACAGGAATCACACAAAGGTAGATTATAAACCTATAGTAAAATGACCGCCCGTAACCCAGCAGATAAAGTACATTACATAGTCCATTTTAGGGATTGGCGACTTACCCATTCAGTGACTTTGGCACTGGACGTTCCCCAAACGGGTACTATCGGGTCGGGTGAATTCAATAATAGACGCCTGTTGGCATTCCAGCCCTCCCTTCGCCTTTCATGGCCACATATCTTTCCAGCTAAGGAATGGGAAATCCTTCTCCTGTTCCATGAATCCAATTTGCATTGGGTGTTGTTATTGGGAACACTGGTCAAGGGATTGTTTCTTTATCTTTCTTCGGTTGTGGCGTTTGATAAATGACAGATAAAGCTTTTTGGTGGTAGGGTGTAAGTGTTTGTGGTTGTGGCGGTGTTTTAGGTGGTTGTGGTGTTTTTGGTGGTTGTGGTGTCGTTGATGGTTGTGGTATCTGGTTTTTCTTTGGGTATAAAACATAGTAGTCAAATTTCCCTGAGGGTTCTCCAAGAAGTCCAACTGTCGGGTCACCGTCTTCATATTTTTTTTTGAGTCTTTGTTGTGATGATCTTCGTTTCTTAGGGACATCTTCTTCATCCTCAAGCTTTTGAGCTTCATCTAAACAACTTTCGCAATCGCATACGTCCCACCATATGTGTTTGATTTCTTGAACAGGATCATTGGTTGCGGTTTGGTTGGGTTCTACTAGTGCGATCATGTGGATTCCCGTTGGAAACATATTAGGTGCCTTTGGTTGTGAGAATTTGATCTCCACGAGACCATTCTCATGTCTAACAAATTCTTGATCTGAGTTCGATCGAACAGGAGCTTGATGGATTTGCTCATAATTTGTTATCCACTTTCCTAGAAGTAATTTGAGTAACTCGTCTCCAGATAACTGCTTTGGTATGTATGTACATGTTGGAGTTGCATTTGCGTCTATGTCGATGAGTAACGCATTACCAGCATCCTCTTGTCCTAAAACCAAAATGTCTAACGAGTGGTTTTGAACTCGATAAGCCATTTGTTAATGGAACATGGCTTGAAAGGTGTTTACTTGGGGTTTACCTCCAATCTGGATCTGGGCCTTGAGGGATGTGAATAGTGAAGGATCATTGAGAGGTATGCTAAAATTTGGGTAAAACGTGACAAAAATTGTTCCTGCGTTCAACGTTGTTTGTATTGTACCAATACAAGCATGCTGATATTCTGCAAACCTTGTATCAAGCAAGGCTATTCTTGAATATGCAGGAAGTCCTTTTCTTCCATGAAAGGTTAATGCTAACCTTATAGCTCCGAAATGAATATCTGTGTACCCTTAGGATAAACAATGTCGAGGAAGGTCGGAAGGCAATGATAAAGGTACCAAATGTTCTATCTGGGATGCTGGTAACTGATGTGAATCGAAGTTTGATGTTTGGATAAACTCTTTTATTTGCTTGTGTGGGTTAGATCCAATTAGCTGTTTGACTCTTTTTGTGATGGAATTGGATGGTTTTGTGAAAACATGGTAGGGGTTTACTAGTGGCATTTCACTAATTGGGATCCTGGAATCATCAGAACTCTATGAGATTTCATATAATTGATCTATTTTAGATGTAGAAGATTGGCGGAAACTGGATGAGGTTGAGCGGTTGAAAAGGTTATCGTGACTCATGGTTTTAAGAATTATAGAATTTTTCTTCTTATTCTATACTCTCCCGGAGGAAACAACTGCGACCACCTTTGTCAACTTACATATCCTGCAACGGCCCTGATAGAATAAAGAGATAGAGAACTATAACACTTAAAGCAATAGAAGTCAGATCTTTAAGCTAAATTCTAATTTTCTGATGTGAGAGATCAGCACTAAGGCTGTAGTCACTGAGCATACGATTAGGAATTTAGTATAAAGGAAATAGTAATGTAAGGTTAATGGTGATGGTGAGAGCGTAAGGCTCTGATACCATAAGGGTGGGGGTGGGGAGTTGTGGCAGATCTATAAAAGACCTGTAAGAACAATGGTTTATAATAAAAATAACACACACTTGTATAAAAATAACACAACTATTTTTATTGTGTTAAAATTTAGAATATATATTAAAATAATTGATTCAATAGATTATTATTTTGTTAAGTGCAAGAAAAATGTTTTGTAATGTGTTTACACAAGCTACTGTTTATTGTATTATTATTGTTAAATATATACATTCTATAAAAAAATAGATCATTTAGACAATTATAAAAAACAAACAAATTTTTTTCATTAAGATGATATTACAATCACCTTTACTAGTAAGATGTGATAGTTAGATAAAAATCTAAACCATTTTAATGAAACTAATATCAACGATTTTAATTTTTTATGTCAAAACGATCATTTAATGGAGCAGCAATATTTGCCGCCAAGATTTTGCTAGACTTTTTTTTGGTCAAAGTTGAACCAACTTTTCCCCAATGAGTCTACCAGATTTTGTGCCACGCAGAACGCAATTTGTCGTTTAGCGGGTTTTCGGACTTTCTCCGACGGTAAATGTCGTCTAAGAAAAGGCCGTCACATGTTTTTCTATGTTGTTGTAGTATGAAGACATGAATACGCTATCTAGAGGCTTGGCTTCTTAGTTGGACTTTTAGATAGTCGTCAGAAAATCTATTAAGGGTCAAACAGAGGCAAAGCTAGTGAGGTTCTCAAAAGATTCACATAAACTACATAGATTTTCCCTACAATATAAATCTGTCAAAAATTGCGGATCTTTACAAGATGCACCTTGATTAAAAGAGGATTATATCATAAATCTTAAATCTTGTTAAGTAGGGTTATAGAAAAGGGGAAAGTGAGTATGGGCTGTGTTGTACACAATCTTGTATATAGAACTTGTCAAAACGACGTAGTGGTGCTAGTGTTGGTCCTTTCATATATCTAGTGAAGTGTGCAAACAATGTGAATTGAGGGAGTTGCCATGCACTCACTTCTTTCATAAGGATTGCGTGGTCAAGTGGTTAAAGATCAATGCTTCTTGTCCACTCTATATGACTGAAGTCGGGGACAGTGTTCTGGGCTCACTAACAGAACCAAGAGCTGCTGGTATGCAATCATAGCATGGTGCTTTAGTTTCGGTTAGCGCTTACTACTACTACATATATAATCAGTCTATTGTTAATATGCATGTGCTGCTTTAAAGAGTGTTGTTTATAATGAAGAGAAGCCCCAAATGACTTTGATCATTTTATCGATTTTGGGGGATATATGATTTTGCACTTCAAGTCGATGTTCAATTTCTTTATTTTCTTATATACCGGTCGTAATATCAAAACTGTAAAAATGGGTCCGAGTCAAAATGGGTTGACCCACAATCTTTGAATACATATTGCAACTAGGGATGGCAACGGGCGGGTTTGGGGCGGGGCGACCGTCCCCATCCCCAAACCCGATTAGTAAAGTTCTCCCCAAACCCGCCCCGATCCCCGTCGAGGATATAATCGGTGTGCCCCGTTGGGGCGCAATGCTCCCTCAGACCCGCCCCGTACTAATCGGGGATCTTATCGGGTACCCTCTTTGGGTGAAATTTTCTATCAAAACCGCATCATTTTACATTTATTATTATTTTTAGACTGTTAGAAATAAGCTTGAATTATTAAAAACTTACTAATTATATATTAATGAATTACAAACAAGACTTATAAGGTTTAAAACGATACTATTATACATAAATAATGATATGTTACACCACAAAGAACTTACAATACATTAAACAAGTTTCTGTGATTACAATTTGCAATAGTGAAAAGCTAAAATACTAAAGAAATATTTATTATGACGTAAATAGTAAGAAAATACGATATAAAAATACTTATATTTGTATATGTGTATATTAATCGGACGGGGCGGGTCGGGGACCTTATTCCCCGCGTTTGCCCCAAACCCGATTAAAAATCCCCGTTTAAGCCCCAAACCCGCCCCATAACCCAATAAAGTTAACCCGCCCCCCCCCCCCCCCCCCCCCCCCCAATGATTCCGGGTTTCGGGTTTCCCCTTCGGGTTCGGGTTTTTTTGCCATCCCTAATTGCAACCCATTTCTTAATTAACAGTTGAGCTAAAATATGTTTGTACCAATTTAACCCCCGGGTGTTATAAAGTTTTATTAAAAGTGTCTCATCAAGAACCTTTTCCATAGGTGCACGGGCAGGTACAAAATCGAATATAGAAAAAGAAAAGGAAAAAACCCATCTTTATTTATAAAATCAGTTTGCGGCAATATTGTTTAAAGCATAAGTCGTTTTAAGCATCATGTGAGCCATTGTGTTTTTACTTTTTAACTATGACTTGTTTACTTCATTATCTATGAAATATAACCTAAACTGACCCAATTTTCTTTTGTGCAGGTTAGAGTGCTAGATAAGAACTCGGCCGCCAGTAAACAACAGGATAATGGTGACATAGGCTCAGAAAATTGAAATAGCTGGTGCAGAACAAGAATGAGAAAGACTAAGAAGAATAAGAAGAAAAATTAATTGTTGAGGAAGGTACAGAAGAATAATGAGATGAAGAATAAGGAGGAGAGGAAGGAGAAAAAGAAAGATCGTTGATAGAGTTTTAAAAGAAGAATAAATCCAACGTGTGTGAGGTCTCAAGTTCAATTCCCACTAGGTGCAAACAACCTTGAAGTGGCCACGTCAACCTCCTGAAAAGGGAGGGCTTTACCTGGTTTGAGTCTGTGTGGCGGTGGGCTCAAACCCCGTGGATTAGTCGGCCAATGAGTCGGAAATCACGGTTACCAAAAAAAAAATAATAAAAAAAAGAAGAAATCGACAAAAAAGAAAGAAAAAAACCGGCAAGATGATTGATTTTACTGAGTTTTATTATGCAATGCATATACTGCTGTTGATTTCTGTTAGCGTAAGTACTAGTTTAGTACCCGTGGGTTGGTTTAAGTCTAAATTTTGTAATTGAATTTTGTACGATTCTGCTAATAATATATGTATTTCTTCAGCAAATTTTACCTTTTCCCACAGCCACGGTTTTTATGCACAGTCTGGAGTTCTTTATGATATATTTGGGAGTGGTTTATTGCTGTTGAGCAACCTATAAATATACTAGTACTAGTATTTGGCTTTGTATCTTAAGGCGTGATATTTTGATGGTTTTGTATGTTCATGAAAGCATCTAAATCAGGTATAATTTGTAAGGGGTAACCTTGTGAATGGTATTCATTATGATCTCAGTTTGTACAAAGTTATGAAATTTATAAAAAATATCAGCTGATTTTTAAGATTTCCTTTGTTTTTCTTATGTCTTAATATGTGTTTACAACCTAAAATCCATTGCACATATTGGAAATCATGCCATATCAGTCACAATCATGAAATAATTCAACATGACAATTCAAGGATATGCAGATTTTCTTACACCATATTTTTACAGCTTTTAAATGTTTTTCAGCTACTAAATCCTAATTTTTAACAGCTTTTAAGTGTTGATTTTAATCAGCATATAACATGGTGTTTGGATGCACATCTTACAGCTTTTACATGTTGCTTTTATCAGCTTTCAAATACTTAAATTTACATGATATTAGATATTTTGACATCCGATAAAGGGGTGTTTGGACGCATATTTTAAGGTGTAAAGTTTGACATAAACTCAGAATGTATGCGCCAAACACTCAGAACCTGTATGCCAATGTGAAAAACTCCCATATCACTGATGCAATTCAAGTCTCAACACATGACATACTAGAAAATAATTTTTTGATAGAACTTCCATACCAATATTTTTGTACAAAAAAAAACTAATATTCCATAACAATAAAAGCATCATATTTTTTCTTGCATGGAAGCAGCCTTCTTTTCTTTATCCTTCTTGTCCTTACACCCAGTGATGTTATGACCTGGTTTCGTATAATAAGAACAAGTTACAGTCTTCTTTTGTTTGACCTCTATGGGAGGCTTGACTCTTGTTGCATTTCTTAGACGCCCTTTAAGGATAGTGTGCACCACGGGGTCTCAAACTTCAATTTGAGGCATCATGTCTAGTTGTGAAGTTCCAACGCGGGCATCTTTACATGCATTCTCAATCTCTGTTTGCTTCTTCCTTGTCATTTGATCTTCTAAAAACTCCACCAAAAAACTTTTTAGTCTTATTATTTCTGAAGGAGCATCTCTTGCTTGTTCAATTGCCTTTGTCAAATTAGCTTGAACATACCATAAAGCTAACGCACTCATTTTCAGAATTTGATTCGTCAATCTCGATACTAGCATTACCATCTTTATACCTACAATCAAGTGTCCACCGAGATAATATATACACTACAAGAAAGTTGAGAACAGATGACGGGGGTTTCCCTAGCGACATTTTGTCGCCAGGGATAACCCCTTTTCCCTGGCGACAACCCTGACGTGGCGGTAAAGTAGGTTTACTTTTTGGTCAAAGTTTGACTAGGGTTTCCCTGGCGACATGTCGCCAGGGATAATCGGTCCAAAATCAGATACCAAGTGAAAGAGCGCGAAATTTTCCCTCCTAGGTTTCCCTGGCGACATGTCGCCAGGGAAAACCTAGTCAAACTTTGACCAACTTATCCCTGGCGACATGTCGCCGGGGAAAACTCGTCCAACGTATTTAACAAAAAGTATGTTTGCTAATTACATGTCAAGATTATCCCTGGCGACAAGTCGCCAGGGAAACCGTTGCCATTTGTGATTAGTTTCAAAATTAAACACAAATGTTTAATTACATGTCAAGAATGTGTGGCGGGCTTTTACCCGCCAAATCCCAAATGTTTCCCTGGCGACATGTCGCCAGGGAAACTCCCTGACATATATTTATTTTGTTTTTGCTTGTTAATTATTATTTTAACTATCGATCCGATGTTATTTAATTTTTGCGACGTTTATATAATAAAAATGAGACATTTATAAAACAAACATTTATTTATTCATAATATTATACATAGCCCTTGTGGAATCAAATGGAAAACTTAAAAACAGACACTACTAATCAACTTAAAGTTCGTGAAGTAGTGCAGCCGATTACTACTCAACGCTAAGATTTTCCATTTCATTTAAAAGCTCATGAAGTATTGCAGCCGATTGACATGCGTGGTCTTCAGGATGCCTTTCCATTTCTAGTCTTGCCTCTAACATCTTTATCTTTAGATCTTTGATCTTGCAATTTGAGCACTCAGTGGGTGCAGATTGAGAAGGACCTGTAGAAGAACTTGGATGTGAACCTTGAGGTGTTGAAGATCCAGGGGAAGATCTTATACGGAGTTCGAGATCAAAATCATCCTTCCATTTAAAATATTTACATCCATAATCATTTGTTTTTGGCTGTTACAAAGTAAACAAATAACATGACATGTCATTTAATAATCACACGTATTACATAACTAAAACATTTGATTGTTTACCTTCGAAAAAGGACATGCATAGTAGAGTTTACCAAAGCTATGAGGTTGATGTGACTGTCTCAACATAATATATCCCTTTCTACATGTACATTTATAAGCTTCACGGGGATCCATCTGCTACCAAATCAGGTGGTGGTGGTGGTGAGTTTGGTAGGAGATGATAAGTGTGTGTGTGTGTGTGTGATCTGCTGATGATAAGTGTGTGTGAATCCTTTTATGGTCAAAGAGTGAGGGAAATGGTTAACATTTTCCCGCTAATGTTTTCCCGCCAACGTTTTCCCGCCAATAGTTAAATGTTGGATGTTCAATAGATGACCCGGTTTGTTATGGTTATACGTTTGATGTTCAATGGATGATCCGGTTTGTTATGGTTATACGTTGGATGTTCAATGGACGACTCTACATGTGTTGGTTACACGTTAGATGTTCAATAATTGCTTCTCAGGTTGGTTGCCAGTTGTCTCAACTTTCACTCAGAACGTTATGACATATGCTTCTCAGTTTAGTGAAGTGATAGCGGACGGGATGTTGTGTGAGAATGAAGAACATGTAACCAAGCTTGGTTAGACGTTAGATGTTCAATGGATGACTCGACATGTGTTGGTTACACGTTAGATGTTCAATAATTGCTTATCAGGTTGGTTGCCAGTTGTCTCAACTTTCACTCAGAACGTTATGACATATGCTTCTCAGTTTAGTGAAGTGATAGCGGACGGGATGTTGTGTGAGAATGAAAAACATGTAACCAAGCTTGGTTAGACGTTAGATGTTCAATGGACGACTCGAAATGTGTTGGTTACACGTTAGATGTTCAATAACTGCTTATCAGGTTGGTTGCCAGTTGTCTCAACTTTCACTCAGAACGTTATGACATATGCTTCTCAGTTTAGTGAAGTGATAGCGGACGGGATGTTGTGTGAGAATGAAGAACATGTAACCAAGCTTGGTTAGACGTTAGATGTTCAATGGACGACTCGACATGTGTTGGTTACACGTTAGATGTTCAATAAATGAGTCGGCATGTCTTGGTTACACGTTAGATGTTCAATGGATGAGTCGGTATGTCTTGGTTAGACGTTAGATGTTCAATGGATGAGTCGGTATGCATTTGTTAAACATTAGATGTTGAATGGATGAGTCGGCATGTCTTGGTTACACGTTAGATGTTCAATGGATGACCCGGCATGTCTTGGTTACACGTTAGATGTTCAATGGATGAGTCGGTATGCATTTGTTATACGTTGGATGTTCAATGGACGACTCGACATGTGTTGTTACACGTTAGATATTCAATAAATGAGTCGGCATGTCTTAGTTACACGTTAGATGTTAAATGGATGAGTCGGTATGCATTTGTTAAACGTTAGATGTTCAATGGATGAGTCGGTATGTGTTGGTTACACGTTAGATGTTCAATAAATGAGTCGGCATGTCTTGGTTACACGTTAGATGTTCAATGGATGACTCGCCATGTCTTGGTTACATGTTAGATGTTCAATGGATGAGTCGGTATGCATTTGTTAAACGTTAGATGTTAAATGGTTACCGAATTAGAATAAATCGAGAAACTAAACGGAATAAATCGGAATGAATTTAGAAATTAAACTGACCGGGATGATATAGTTATTTTATAAATAATAATAATTATTTTATAAATTGTAATAATAATAATTATTATTTCATAAATAATAATAATTATTATTATTATTTTATTACTAATTATAATAATACATAAGTAACAAGAAACTTTATTTTCACAAAAATTATCCCTTGCGACATCTTTGACTATCCCTGGCGACATGTCACCAGGGAAACTATCCCTGGCGACATGTCGCCAGGGAAACGTGTGCTCACTTGACTTTCTAAAAAGTCAGCCAAGTTTCCCTGGCGACATGTCGCCAGGGAAAATTGGGCTCACTTGACTTTCTAAAAAGTCAGCCAAGTTTCCCTGGCGACATGTCGCCAGGGAAGGTTTGGGAGACACGACAAAAGTTATAGGTACGTGCATATGCGTTGAAAAGTCAAAAGTATCCCTGGCGACATGTCTCCAGGGAAACTTTGTCACACCCCTCCAAAATTTTTCAATAACGCGCGCTTTTGGCTAAACGACAAAAGGCAAAAGTATCCCTGGCGACATGTCGCCAGGGATTGTCGCCGGGGAAAAAAAAGCGCTTTATTGACCAGATACCTTATCTTTTCTCACAACACTTAACAAAAAAAACATCTCCTTCTTCTTCGCGTTGCTGCTGTATCACCACCACCACCACTCTCCTCCACATCCCGATCGCTGCCTTTTCACCACCACCACCACTCACCACCACCACTCACCATCACTCTCCTCCACACCTGCACACGTGCACTCACCACCACTCACCACCATCTCCAGTCGCCAACACCACCACCACGCCATCTACATTCACCGGCACCACCACCACCGCAATATATATTAAGGTATTTTATATAATTTATATTGTAATTGTTAAGGTTTTTTTTATATAATTTTTTTTATAATTTATATTGTAATTGATTTTTTTATATAACTTATATTATAATTGATAGTATATTTGGTTTTGTTTTTACATATCCGGTCATCGCAGCCGAGTCCCGACCGTAGCCGAGCCCGACCACAGCCGAGACCCGACCGCAGCCGAGCCCCGACCACACCCGCGCCCCGACCACAGCCGAGACCCGACCACTATTTAAAGGTATGTTTTTTTAACTTTTAATTGTAATTGATAATACATATTGTTTTTTTTAGTTTTTTTTAGATTCCCTGGCGACATGTCGTCCGGGATGTTTAAACTTGTTAATTTTTTTAAACGTAAATCCAAACACTCCTTATGTTACCTATTTGATGAGAATAAATTCTAATAATCTTTTTTGGATAAGCTGATTTCAAACAGGTTAACCTGGCTTATCAGAATAAGCTGTTTGATAACAGCTTATCCTAATAAGCTTATCAGGATAAGCTGTTTGATAACAGCTTATCCTGATAAGCTTATCAGAATACGCTGTTTAAAAACAGCTTATCCTTATAAGCTTATCAGAATAAGCTGCTTATCCTTATAAGCTTATCAGAATAAGCTGTTTTCAAACAGCTTACTTTGATAAGCTTATCGGGATAAGCTGTTATCAAACAACTTATTCTAATAAGCTTATCAAAATAAGCTGTTTGAAAACAGCTTATTCTGATAAGCTTATCGGGATAAGCTGTTTTCAAACAGCTTATTCTGATAAGCTTATCAGAATAAGCTGTTTTTATTATATGATATAAATGTTTTATTGGACTAAGCCTTAGGAATGTTTTAGGATTTTAGCGATTAATTTCGGAAAATTCCCGTCTGAAATTGATCAACCTATAGAAAACCCGTCCGAAGTTAATTTATTAGGAATTAACTTCGGAAAGTCCCCTGTTTGGGACTGCTTTTTGAATGTTTTGTCTCATTTAGGATATGCATGCGTATAACCGATTTAGTATTTGAGATGATTTCGACAGTGTTTCTCCTTTACTCCTACGAATATGTCTTTAAACACATATTTGGGGAGTTGAGGGGAAATGCTGCCGAAATTTTCTCAAATAGTAAATCGGTTATACGCATTCATATATGAGACGAAACATTCAAAGGGTGGGTTAGGATTGCCTTCCATAGTTGCGCTAGGTGAACATACTATTTTCTATACTTGATAATTATATCTTTTAATAAATATTATTATATAATTATATACTTTATAAATAATAATTATATATTTTATAATTATTTTTTATAATTTGATATAATACATATTATTATTTATGAAATATATAATAATTATTTTTTAAAATTCCTTGTGTTAATTAAGTTGCATATAATAACTAAATGTATCATTAAAACACAGTTATGGTACTCATTGATAAGAGTTGGACACGGTTAGAGCGTCATCAGCCAGAATATATATTGGGTCTTGCCAATTTTGTCAAGCATTCTAGGAAGTTTGTGAATCGTTTGAATGAGATACCATGTGCATGCAAGCGTTGTCGAACAAGACTCCTGGTAGATATTGACCTTCTTTCGAACCACGTTATGAAGTCCGGGTTTGACAACAGTTATACAACATGGGTACACCATGGTGAACCGGCTCCTCCTACACCTACACCTCCTCCACCACCACCACCTCCTCCACCACCACCACCACCGCCACCACTGCCAATAATAGATAACACAAGACAACCTTTTATAACTGACATGACATCGTTACTTGATGACCTTACCTATATGCCTCCGGACTATATTCCTCCTCCACCTCCTCCCAACTCAAGTAACAGACGGACTCAAGCTAACGAGTTTGAAGAGTTATATCGCAGTGCCAATGAGCCGCTGTACCCTGGTTGTGTAGAAGCGACTCGATTAGACTTCATGGCAAAGTTTACACATTATAAGGCCAAAGGTAAAATCACCGATACCATATTAAATGATATTCTAGAGTGGTTCCA
This sequence comes from Glebionis coronaria, assembly GCA_025667525.1. NCBI lineage: Eukaryota > Viridiplantae > Streptophyta > Magnoliopsida > Asterales > Asteraceae > Glebionis > Glebionis coronaria. The sequence continues at coordinate 7,895,640 of CM046878.1, read as the reverse complement.
AACTATCTTTCCCCCAAGCAGAGGATTCAAGCTCCCACCGTCATACTATGCAATAAAGAAGACATTTAAAACGATCGGGTTAGGGTACGATTCGATACATGCTTGTGAACACGATTGTTGCTTATTTCGGGAAGGATACGCCGATTTGGATTTCTGTCCGGTGTGTAATACAAGTAGATGGAAAGACACTAACACGCCGGGGAAGAAAGTTCCTAAGAAGGTGTTGCGTTACTTTCCGATCATTCCTAGACTACAACGTTTGTACAAGTCTAGTAAAAGTGCAAAGGATATGATTTGGCATGCTACTGGAAAGTGTACGGAGCCCGGTAAGATGCAACACCCGTGTGATGGTGCGGCTTGGAAGAAATTTGATGCCAAGTATGGTGATTTTGCAGCAGAACCAAGAAATGTTCTATTAGGGTTGGCTGCTGATGGTTTCAATCCATTCGGCAACCTTAGTCAGACTTACAGCATGTGGCCGGTGATATTGACAACATACAACCTGCCTCCGTGGTTGTGTATGAAAGAGAGTTCTTTAATGCTGACGCTGTTAATTCTTGGCCCTAAATCCCCGGGCAAGGACATTGATGTTTACTTGAGACCTTTAATTGATGATCTAAAACTTTTATGGGATGGTGTGAGTACTATAGACCAAGCTACAGGCGAGGCATTCACCATGAGAGCGATGCTTTTATGGACCATCAATGATTTTCCGGCTCGAAGTAGTTTGTCTGGGTATAGTGGGCAAGGTTACAAGGCTTGCCCTACATGTAATGACGACACTCCATCTCTTCATGTGGCAAGCAAAATAGCTTATGTTGGCCACAGAAGATTCTTACCGCCCGCCATAAATCCAGGACTTCACGTTTATTCAATGGTAAACCCGAACACCAGCCCCGTCCTAGAACATTTACCATGGACCAGATTGACGAGCAACACGCTTCACTGCCAAATCGACTGCCCGGTAAACATAAGAATTTTGGGGGTGTGAAGATAACACGCAATTTTCGTGTTGAGCCTAACTGGTCTAAACGGTCTATTTTTTACGAGCTTGAGTATTGGCCTTTTCTTTCACTAAGACACAATTTAGACATCATGCATATCGAAAAAAATGTGTTGGAGGCCATCCTGAACACTTTGTTGATGAATGACAAATCTAAAGACACTGTCAAGGCAAGACAATACTTGGAAAAGTTGGGCATTCGAAAAAGCTTGTGGCTCACCCAAAGTAAAAACGGGAAGTGCAAGAAGCCTCAGGCTTCGTATTCCTTCACACCAGAGAACAGGAAAAAGTTTTGTCAGTACATCAAGAGTGTTAAACTACCAGATGGGTTCGGATCCAACTTCAAGCACAAAGTGACCGATAACGATACCAATATAACGGGCATGAAGTCTCATGACTGTCATATAATGATACAACGTTTACTTCCTTTCGCACTTCAGGAATACTTGCCTGCTGAGATTGCAAGACCACTGATCGACCTATGTAACTTGTTTAAGCAACTCTGCTCTGCAACTTTAATGGTGGATGACATGTTGACTGCTGTAAAAAAGGTGGTTGACATTTTGTGCGATCTTGAGCTCATATATCCTCCTGATTTCTTTGACATTATGGTTCACTTGGTTATCCATTTACCTGATGAGGCCATTGAAGGCGGGCCTATCCGCCCCCGGTGGATGTATCCATTTGAAAGATACATGAAAGAGCTAAAAGGTTTTGTACGAAATAAAGCTAAGCCAGAAGGTTCGATTGCGGAGGGTTATGTTGCACAAGAAGCATTGACTTTCTGTTCTAAGTATTTTCGGGATGATGTTACCACTAAATTTAATCGTCTCGACCGTAATGTGGACCCCCCTCCCCCAACGTGTCAGTTTCAGGTGTTCCGATCGGTATGTAACCCGCTTGGGAAAAAGTCGTATATTCCGTTCCCTTATCAAGAGTTCAAGAAAGTGGAATGGTATGTACTAAACAACAGTCCTAAAATCGACAAGTATATTTCTGAGTTCAAGAGGTACGTGTTTTTTATTTTATTTTGAAACTTCTTTTTCTTAACAATAGCGACTTATTCTAATACCATGAACGTTTTTCAGATTATATCCTGACAAAGACGAGAAAAAAGAATTCTCCGCGTGGTTTGGGAAAATGGTAAACTTAGACTTATCTTGTGTACTTACCTGTAAAAAATAATATTATTATAAATAGTTTTCTGTACCTAATCCTTTATTCCTCATAGATCCGTCAACGTCACGTAGACAATGACAAAGACCCAGAGGTTATCCAGACCAGCGAGTTATTCGCTTTGGCTTGTGGACCATCACCGCATCCAATCTCAATAAACTCTTGCATAGTCGACGGTGTGAGGTATGTCGTGCACAGTCGCGATGAACGTCGTACAACTCAAAACAGCGGCATTTGTGCGCCTGGCCTTGAGAACACAATGGCTTATGGTCAGCTTCAACAGATCCTCGTGTTTTGTTATTTGTCGTTCAGTGTTGTGTTGTTCAAAGTTAAGTGGTTCGACACTCGCCCCATGTTACGTAAAAAACGTCTTATCTATAGAAACAACATGACTCAACTCACCGACACAAGAGCTGAGTATTGGAAAGATGAACAATACATTCTCGCAACACAAGTCAAACAAGTCTTCTACATTGAAGATCAGAACAAACCCAACTAGAAGGTCGTTGAACATGTTAATCATAAAAAGTTTTCCAACGGGGGTGTCATAGTGTCAGATGCCGTTCCTGATATTATACATTTCGACAACTCATCTGATCTACCACTTTCCACTGATTTGAATGACTTGGGTGATGTGACCTTGAATATAGATGGCCACGAAACGGAGGTTGATGCACCGCCAAATATCATTGATGTTGATGATGAAGACGATGGTATTACTGATGATGAAGACGTCCCTCATGATTTAAGTGATGAAGAACGTGTGAATGATGATGATGGTGAAGACAAAGTTTATTCTAGTGAAGAAGAAGATTGACCTTTAGTTGTAACTTGCAAAAGACAGTTATTTGTTTGAATTAATGAATCTAATTGTTGTGGATTTTTTAAATGTGTATATTTATTTGGATGTGTTGTATTTGAATTTGTGCATGCTTATATTATTTTGTTCATGAATTTGTCTATGTTATGCTAATTGTACTTGTACAGATGTCAGCAGATGTTGCAGGATCACACGGTGGTGACGGTGGTGGTGAGGATGAACCTCCTACGCCAAACATCCGCAACAGTTGTTTTGCCTTATTTAGAAATAAAGGTAAGAATATTTGGATTATTGTAACACAATCAAAAATTTGGTGCATATATATGTTGCTTGCCTTGAATTTTTATTACTTTGTCACTCACTTGATTTTTGCAGGCAAAGGCAAAAGAAAAGAAAATTTGGGCGGCAGAGCGGCCGGTAGAAAGACTCGGGGCATTAGCCGATGTATCGATTTGATGGAGGAAGTTGGTGAGCATGGCCCTGTCCCGATAGATTTTGAAGAAAAATCTCACCGGCCTCGCGGCACGCATGCTCAGCATTTATCTAATTACATCGAGGATTGTATCAGGAGGCTCGTGCCACTGTACTACCCAAGTTGGGCTGATGTCCCTGATGAGATCAATACATTGGTTTGGGCGAACATAGAGGTCAGTTATCATTTTTATGTTCATAACATTATTGTGTTTATTTATTTAATGGTGTATATATTTAAATAAATTTGTTTATTTATTTATATCATATAAATAAATAACAAATTTAAATAAATATACAAATTGTATCTTATTTATTTATATCATATAAATGTTTTTTAAATATATATAAAAAAATTAGAATAAATATAAAAAAATTTAAATAAATATATATTTGATGAGAATAATGTAATAAGCTTTTCGGATAAGCTGTTTTCAAACAGCTTATCCTGATATGCTTATCAGAACAGGCTGTTTGAATACAACTTATCTTGATAAGCTTATCAGAACAAGCTGTGTGAAAACAGCTTGTTCTGATATGCTTATCAGGATAAGCTGTTTTCAAACAGCTTGTCCTGATAAGCTTATCAGGATAAGCTGATTTCAAACAGCTTGTCCTGATAAGCTTATCAGAACAAGTTGTTTTCAAAAAGCTTATGCTTATCAGGATAAGTTGTTTTTATTATAAAAAATTAAATAAATGACTAAGCCATTAAATAAATAAACAAAATAATGTATAAATTATATCTCTAACTCTAACTCTGTGTTTGTTTTATTTGTTGTATATGAATGCAGGCTAAGTTTAATTTGACGCCACACAAGAGTGATCCTGGTAGATGGAAGGAAATACGTGGCGGCATCAATCAAATGCTTACAAAGAGTTATAATTCTCGAAAAAATACGCTCAAGACAAAGCATTGGGTCCGAGACATCGATACCGGCAGGGTAGATATCGACAGAGTCCGCAGCGAGTGTCCAGAGGAAATTACTTCAGAGGACTGGGAGAAACAGATCGCACTTTGGAGTAATCCGGATTACGAGAAAAGATGCCAGACGAACTCCCAGAACCGGTCTAAGCAGAAGACGCCGAGTCGGCAGGGATCCTGATCGTTGGCACGCCTTCGAGACCAAGTGGTGAGAAATTCTATAATTAATTTACATACATATATGTCTTTGATTATATGTTTTGGTGTGTTGTAATTTTTTTTTTTGAATTTGCTTCATTCTATATATGCGTGTCTATGTATGTACAGACGCAAGCTACAATTGAAGCTGATGTGCCACCCCCGACTGTCATTGATCACTTCTTCATTGCGCACACCGACCAGGATGGGAATTTTCCTTGCGATGCGGACCGCGTTATGTATGTAAGTATTTTTTTTAAATTAATTAATTAATTAATTTTATTTTGGATATGCCTTGGTTTTTTACTATTCCTTGCCGATAAATAATGTACCAACCCGACTAATATATAATATACTAACTGTCGTTTGTTTTTGTCACTTCATTAGGAGGAGATGCTTGCGATGAAGGCTGCAGAAAAACATACGGACGACGAGATCAACCGTATCGTCCGAGGTGGAAAGCAGCGAGGCCACATGCCCGGTGTCGGCCAGATAGTGCCGAGAAGGAGTGCTCACTATATTCCTCCTCCTCCTCCCGTCGACCCACGGTTGGAACAAGGGTCTCAAGTGTTTAACTTTATGAGAAGTGACGATAGGTTTGCCGATGCGTTCGCAGCATTTCTATCGGGTGGTGCTAGCGGGAGTGGCACGGAGGCAGCGGTAGTGGCGCCGGTGGGAGTGGTAATGGTTAGTATGCTTGTCTTGTTTTTCCTACATTAGCATGCAAGTTTAATAATTGTAAACCCCGAATTGCAAGTTTAATAAGTGTAACTAGGAACTTTGTACTCAAGTTGTGACATGTATTTGTATTGATCGAGAGGTTACATGTTATTGTGTTTTGGTACTAATTTCGTGGTAGATTTTTAGTATTTTTATCTTCAGGTTTTGTATTTGTATTCCCAGGTTTTGGTAGATTTTTTCCGGAAAAATTCCGGAAATAATCTGGAAACAGCCTGCTGTGCAGGCAGCTAAAAAAAATGTCAAAGTTTTCCTGGCGACATGTCGCCAGGGAAACTTTGGCTCATTTGACTTTCTAAAAAGTCAGCCAAGTTTCCCTGGCGACATGTCGCCAGAGAAACTCGAGAAGAACATTGACTTGTCAACGCCAGGCGTTGACTCGTCAACGTTACGTCTAGTTTCCCTGGCGACATGTCGCCAGGGAAACTCGAGAAGAACATTGACTTGTCAACGCCAGGCGTTGACTTGTCAACGTAACGTCTAGTTTCCCTGGCGACATGTCGCCAGGGAAAAGTGAGGTTTAATAACCTGTTTAACTTAAGTTCCTTAATCAGCCATATTTTTCCTGGCGACACATGTCGCCGGGGATACTATCCCGCACCAACTCCAGCGTGGCACCAATTTTTGAACCAAAGAGTTTGCGGGGCCCACTTGTCGCCAGGGAAATCCTAATTTGTCGCCAGGGAAACAATCCCGCACCAGCCTTTCTTGGCGAGGTTTCCCTGGCGACATGTCGCCAGGGATTCATCTTCCCTGGCGACATGTCGCCAGGAAACGTCGCGAATTTGGCCAGGGAGGCAGCGAATATTGTAGTGATAGTGATCGGTTAGGGTGTCAACATGCTTTTTTTCATTACATATAGGATATGTTTGCACAATATCCCATATGTTTCGAACATAGCACACGAACAAGTGACATCTAAGTCACCCGCGAAGCAACAGTTCACGATTCTCTAGTATTTTTTTTTTCAACATTTACCCGCCCAACATAATAAATTGCTGGTTGCTTCTATCCATTTCTTTTGAAAGAGCTCAAATATCTTTTTAGTATAACATTTACCTGTAAAAAAATAATATGTAAAAGCATACACATATGGTAGTTTATTCGCAGAATAGTGGCTTAAACATAATGGGTATTGACAATTTACCAGATTTTGCTTCGATCGAATGAACAGATGAAAGAACTGGCATGGAGTTCATGGTCTTAAAGTCTTCATCTTCTTCGGCGGTTCTTCGAGTGTCGACAGCTTTATCAAATTGAATAACAAATTCATTCAACATGGTCTTCGAATTCACAAATCCGTCAAAGAAAGAATGAATACTCTCACTTCTTCCGCTTGTTGTCATCCCAGCAAGAAAAATATCTTTGAAAAATGTACTAACCCAAAATTTCATTTGTTTATACATCTCCATCATCTAATTGCTAGTCTCAAGATTATACTTATTAGGTAAAACTTCCCATTGGCTTTCGTAATCTTCACTAGTATCACTTTTTACCCATTTCTTAAAAGCTTCTTGAAAATCACTATAACGGACCCTAAAAGGTTGTAATGTTCCAACACGTGCTTCTTAATGTGCCATGCACAGTAGCGATGTCGAGTGTTTGGAAAGACTTGGTTTACGGCATTACATATTGCTTTATCCTGATCTGTTATAATTGCACGCGGGAACTTGTCAAACATGCTCTTTAAAAATTGCTTGAATAACCAAATGAAAGTCTCTTCTTTTTATTTTCTAGCAAAGCACCACCAAAGATTATTGATTGACCATGATGATTCACTCCAACGCTTGGAGCAAACGGAAACTTAAATTTGTTCGTTAAATATGTAACATCCAAGACAACAACGTCTCCAAATTTTAGATACCCAAAATATATTTCTAGGTGACCCATCATCAAACAAGTCTGTTTTGAAATATTGATTAACATCTACGCCTGTTTTTTCTTGAAAATGTTTAATAAGAGAATGGAACTCCTTACCTTTGTATTGTTTTCGTTCTTCGGCTAATATATCGGCACATTGCTTCGAGGTTACAGTAGGTTCATTTGGAGACTTCATTGCATTTACAGCTTTTCTAACTTGACAAGGTCTCAAACCGGACTTACCAAGTTCCACCATAAGGGATCTGCAAGCCATGGAGCGATGAAACTTATTGTGAGAACGATGATTCATTACTTTCGTTGGTGTAGTGGTCAAATCATGATTGTGTTTATCATTAAAGATATCCACACGTCATTTTCCATCTTTTGTTTTTGAGATCCGGAGTTCCGCTTCACAACCGATCCTAACATCTCTTCTACGTTTCTTAGACACCTCACTGGAATTATCGCCTTTATGTTTTTTGAAACCTTCTTTGTTGCAAACATACAAATTTCTATAAACCTCATTTGTTGTCTTATTTTTATATTTCCAATGAATACGTATACCAAACCCATGCACGAAGGCATACTGATTATAAAAAGTATATGCATCATCAGGTGTGTTAAAAATCCTTCCGATGTTGCCATCATCATTAAATTGATTTTCATCACATATACCATCATTGTTAATTTCAGCCTCATCACATCTGAATAACTGACCATTTATGTCAATATCTTCGATTAGATGTGTTTCGAAAGGAACACTTATTTGTTGATTTTCTAAATTCATGTTGTGATATTAAACCCTCTGCAAGATCTACATATAGAAAAAAGGCCATTTAGCAATAAGCTTAAAATGGAACCCTACGATGTATGTCGTGACTAACTACTTAATTGAATGCAGAGATGATACATGACTTGTAATTAGCAATGAAAGATGATTTATAACTTACTCATAAAATTGATATCAAAATCGTGATCTTCAGTTTCCGATGTTACGCAAGTGCAGATATGATTGATCTTGAGCTTGCCATGTTATGAGAGTGGATATGTGAAAACTTAATGTGTGTGTTTTAGTGTGAGAGATGGAGAAGAAAGTGATTTTGGGGAAAAAAACAAGCCTTTTATATTTATAACAAAACTACGTCGTTTTGACAAGTTCTATATAGAAGATTGTGTAAAACACAGCCCCATACTCACTTTCCCCTATAGAAAAATGAGGAAACAAAGAAACCATTAAAAATACAGAGCTCACAAACACAACGAAGGTAAGCATTTGACCTCAAAGGGCGACATAATTACCACTTAAGAGTAAGATGGACAAAAAAAAACAACACGCTACCCAATTCTGCCAGAGTATGATGGACAAAACCATTCTCGATTCTTATATATCACATACACAACACAGTTTAAAGGAATGGCCACCATACAAGTACATAAGGCTTGCAACAAAGAGAGCAACGGAGACTCGATAGTATTTTGCCAAATCTATAGAATTAAAATAAGATCCCTAATAGAAGGATACTCAAACTAACTAATTAAGCAACTGTCATCTGCAAAAGATCAAAAGTAAGATATAAATTTTGGGGTAGCCTATATCATATTCTTCAACATAGTCTAAATTTGTGCAGCTTATATAAATTTACAGAAGCGTTACACTAGTGGTTTCCAGTCTCGATACTTGTAACTTGTAAGTAAAAAATAAAACTAAGATCAATGTCAAAACAAAGACTCCATACTAATTATAGTTTAAGAAATCGTCATAAACATTTCTAAGTATAAAAACATTGACACTATTTGTGATAACCTGTCACTCGTATTCACTGATTACCCCCTATAATATGAGGAGATACAAGGCTTTGCACGAATACGGAGGCACTAACATATCTAAGTGAGTTGGTTTCCCAAATACATTGTCCAAAGGACTTCTCACTTTGACATGTATTGTTGGCACTCTCTACTTCAGACAAGGAGTGTATGACATGAGACGTAGCCTCACAGTTATCAGCTGGCAGCATCTCCCAAGACTGCTTAACATTGTAGTTGTTCATTACCCATACTTTAGCAGGGATGGTTTCATTATTGCCGGAAAATAGATTTCTCAATAGTTTCTTAGTAGTAAATATGCATAAACATTCGTTCATAATCCCTAGTTTAGGCTCCCAAGCTGATTGATAACTTGAGTCATCAGGTTGAGGGATTTCTTTAAACTCTTCTTTAGACAAATCGAATGCAACAATCACAATCTTTTCATTATGGTCTCGCATAAACCAGTGAAGAGCGCCATTACATAAAACACCAACTTTACTACGAAACTTATACCCAACATTAATAACTTTCCAAACACTTGATTTTAACGATAACACTTGAAAACATGTGTAATCACCTAGAACAACCTTGTAGTCGTCGGTTATGAAATCATAACCAAAACCGGCACATAATAGGTTGATAGTCTGAACAATTGGCAACCTTAGGCGTTGTTGTCTTACCTGTCTAATGGAGGGGTTGAATACAAGAATTTGTTTAGCATCCATAGTATGTAAGCATACGAGGCCATTTGAAGAACCTAGGATAAGACATCTAACATCCGGGGGATAAGTTTTGTAAAAAAATGGGGTACCTGTGGGTAACCAAGACATAATAATTCTTCTTGTTTTATCATTCTTGCGATCTTTGTTACGACTATGCATGAGATTGGTCTTAATAAAAAGTGGGTCACAGATTAAAGATCGCCACGACTTACAAACTGCCTTGCATCGAAGGAGATCTTCAACATCCGATCTTGCTAGTATTTGCTCCTGGATGTCACCATGGAGACCCACTTCCTCTGCCATTGAAACGAACCCTAATTTCGTTACCAGAAAAACAAACCCTAGTTTTGTAACAAAAAGAGAGAGTACAAGTAAAAACTGATGTTGTTTTTTATATGGGCTAAACCCGTATCAAATTTGATAGATACACTTTTTTGTCTTAAATCAGAGACTTTGTCTTACTTGAAATTAAGTTTAGGTTTATACACTTTTTTAACTTTCGTCCCAAAAACTCGAAAAGGCCCGTCCTGTACTCGACACTTTGTAACATGCTCGTCCTTTCATCTTCAAGAACTTACACTTGCTTGAGCTTCCGAGCCCGAGCTCGCCAAAGCTCGAGGTCAGCTTGTTTAAGTTTTTTCAAGGCTCAAGAGCTCGGATCGTTTTGAGCCTTATTATTTAGGCTTGAGCTCGGTCGGGAGCTCGGATCGTTTATACGATTTGGCAATGTAAAAATAAAACTTGACTTGAGCTCGGCTCGTAATATATTTAAATTAGGCTCATTAATAAGCTTATATATAAAACATTGCGCTTGTTTAAGCTCGCGAGCCCAACAAGCTTTGTACATAAAGCTTCGCTCCAAAATAATTGTCTACTATTTCATTTCACAATGTCCCAAAATAATTGTTATTTTCAAAAATTGATCGATAATTTGGTCCGACTTTACCATATTAACCAATGACGTTATTATTACAAACAATAAAAAAAATAATTAGTTAAAAGTTAAATTATCATTTTAGAAAAAATATGAAAGAGAATGTCATAATATTAATTTTTTTGTAAAATTTTTTGACAATAATTTCATGACAGAGATATTGAATATTAAATTTGACAATCAGTATAACCCAAGAGTTCAATAACAAGAAGGAATGTTCAGCGTGAATTTTAAAAATTCTTAGACTACGTTTATCGGTAAGATTGCCGACCGGTCGTTGATTAAATAACTAATATAGTCAGGGACGAAGCCAGGACGAAATATAACCGGGTGCACAAATTTTTTGAACCGTAATATAACAGATGTAAAAAATGAATTAAAACGAATGGTAGAAATACGTTCCGATTGACGGGTTGCATTTAAGATGAATTTAAAAAAAAATCGATATTTTTTTCACAAATTAACATTACACAGAAGAATTCCATAGGTGTCACGGGCATCCGCGGGAACCCCCTAACTCCGTCCCTGAATATATATAGTACAAAAAGAACCTAAGATAAAAAAAAAATGAACCGACCAGTTCGTATAGTGATCACAAGATTGCTGATCCAATCTGCCACGTGTCCTTTAAACATTTGTGCACTATTTCTTTTGTCTATTTTTATTTTGTTTATTTGTTTCTTTTCTTTGTGGTAATATGAATACATGCATACATAAATTGAAACTCAAATATGCTTGTATATTTTCTTTGTTATATGCATAGCTTTTCTCTCTTACTATGCCATATCATTTTTAACTACAGTAATTAATTGGAAGCTAATTTGAAGATGAGTTAATCACATTTAAAGAAAGAAAAAACATAATTTTTACGTAGAGTAATACTTTACTTTAATTTAGGTTTCATAGCTTTCAAGAACTGAAAGAAATATTTTATATTAATATAGTTGATTTAAAAAAATAAATTTATAAAGTAAATACATTATTTAATAAATAATTTTTATATAATGTTTTAATCAAACAATTATTTTATAAAATATGTTTATAAAGTAAATATTTTGATAATTTTATGTAATATTTTATATAATATTTTAATTGTAAAACTATTTTGATAATTTTATGTAATATTTTAATATATAATTTTTATATAATATTTTAATTAAACAACTATTTTGATAATTTTATGATATTTTAATTTAATTTTTATTACGTAGTGTTAATAAAATTCTGTGAGCTAATTTTTCATATGTTAATTGTTTATTGGTTAAATTTGTGTTTAAATGATTAAATTAGATATATACAAAATAGTATTATATGTTAGGTTGGGTTGGGTTGTGTTGTTGATGAATGGTAAAAAATTGAGATGAGTTGTATGTAAAAGTTGGGTAAATAGAGAAGTTAGAAAATAATATTTTAATTATAAGTTGGGTTAGATAGGGTTGTGAATAAACGTAATCTTACAATTAACAAGTAAAGATCCCAAATCAATCTTTCAAAAACTTCATGTTCTCCAAGTTTCAGATTTGGTGTTGTTGTATAACCTAAATGGAGGAATTATTTGTCTAGAGACTTTGAATATGGATTACGATTTTATTTAGGTGCCCACATGACTTGTTCTATGAGCATACATTTAATGGGATACCCGACGTGACCCGGACCACCAGGCATCGACCCGCAACCCAGGCCATTTACCCGACACATAACCGGGTACCTCGACCGGCAAACCGACCTATTTACCCAGCCCATGTCAATTTTATAAGGCCCATGTAGATATAAAAAATAACACTCTCCCTAACCCGGCCCACGGCTCTAAACAAGTATCTTTGAAAGATGGGGGCGTGTAGACAGGGATGGAACTAGGGGTTTCTGCGGGTGGTGGGGAACCCTATTGATTTTCTCGATAAAGTGTTAAACTTTAAAAAACCCTTTGAACTTTATTTAATATATGTTAAATGCCCCCGATTTCAAAACATGTTTCTAATAGTATCGTTCAATATTTTCTAGTTCAGTCGACGATATTTAGTCAAGGTCGGTTCTACCCTGCGTGATCATGAAACTTAAAATTTGGGCTATTCTCAATTCGCAACACACAACTACACAAGACATAATGTCTGGAGTACTCATATGAGCTACTATTAACTCCATAGTCCATACCTATAATCTTCCGTATAACTACTTTTAGTACGAGTACACGCACTACAACGTTACAACCTTTTCCTAGCGAAAATCCGGGATTTTTCCCTGACGACATGTCGACGGGTACTTTGGCGGGTAAAATCCCGCCAACGTTTTCACTAAATCATTTAAGGTTTTGTCATTTTATGAGATTATCCCTAGCAACATGTCGTCGGAGAAAATTTAGTCAAGTTATTAGACAACAAGGTTAACTTTAATCATATGTAATTGTTATGGACTAACTATCCCAACGACATGTCGCCACGGAAATCGTAGTGGGGAAATTTCCCTCTAGTTCTTTTGTTAGACTACTTTGGTCAAAGCTAGGCGAAGTTATTCTTTATATTAGGTAGAATTGATACATACCAAAATTTTGCTACATTATGTCTAAATAATAATCTTTACAAGTCTACACAACTAAATATTCAGTATTTTATAATATAATAATACGATACGTCAACAAGAAAATGATGATACATGTCTATCAACTCATACAAAAAATAGTTACAATTTTTGTCACATCTAAAATTACAAACATGATGCTACATATTTGACATTTAACTCGTACACTAACTAAACAAATAAAAAATCATCATGTACCAGCTGATATCCATAACTATAAATTAATTAAATTAATATAATATACACAAAATAAATTGTCTAAAATCGTATAAATTAAAATGTGAAACAACATAAAAAACTAAAACTACAAAATTATTGCTAGTACATAAGTAAAATATACATAGTAGTTACTTTTGAAAAAAAATTTGATAGTGTTTTTTTTCAATTAATATCATGCGTTTCAAATTCATATAATTAATAAAGGTAATAAATATAGTTAAATTTAAGCAATGAGACTAATTTTTCATAAATGTCATAACCTACATAGAAATGCAATTAATTAAAAGTCTAATCTTCTTTTAATGAGATTGATGTCATCTAATTAATCTAGTAGATCTAAAGGTTCAAAACACTTTTTATTTTAACAATTATAAGATACTACACTACTTTAACTAAAATCTATACTTTAATCATATGTAATTGTTATGGACTAACTATCCCAACGACATGTCGCCACGGAAATCGTAGCGGGGAAATTTCCCTCTAGTTCTTTTGTTAGACTACTTTGGTCAAAGCTAGGCGAAGTTTCCCCAAGGACATATCGATAGGGAAATTGTGACGGGGAAATTTCCCGCTAGTTCTTTTGGTAGACAATTTTAGTCAAAGATGGACAAAGTCTCCCCAGCGACATGTCGATGAAGATACTCTGATACAGCTTTAAGCAAAAATTCTTCCCGACCTTTTACCATGTCGCAGAGGATAACAGGCTTTCTCCAGCGATATTTTGTCGCCCAGAAAACCTCGCCACCTATTCATTCATTTCTTATAGCGACGTTCCAATTAATTCAGAAACTTTACCGTCCATGATGATTTTTATATGCTTAATTATATATATCACATACACAAAGCATTCAAATAAAGCTTTCAAATTTTACCGTCCACGACAGATGCCATACCATTAAATAAAGCTTTCATGAAAACCGAGCAAACACACCTTATTTGATAACTTAGGAATCCTACTTATTGACTTGCTTTGAACATGGGGTGATACAAGGCTCTCCACAAATAAAGAGGCGCATATATATTTATGTGTCATGAAATCCAAAATAACTTGGCGAAAGATCTTCTCAGCGCCACCCTCGGATGAAATGTTGTTACCCTTGGATTTAAACCGACAATTCTCCGGCTAGTACAACGAGTGTATGACCTGATATGTAGGCTTGTGAGAATGTGACAACATTTAAGAGTGCTTAACATTGTAGTGGTTCATTATCCATATGTTTTCATCTGGACCAACTCCATAATTATATATGGATAAACATTCGTTCATAGCGCCTAGCCGGCGATAGGGTTTCCATTCATAACGTGGATCATCGGGTTGGGGGATTTCTTTAAATTCTTCTCGAGACAGATCAAACAAAACAATAGAAACCTCCCTGTTATCATCTTCCGCAAACCAGTGAAGAGAGCCGTTATACAAAACACCAACATTACTAATAAACTTATAATTATTGTCAAAATACACACCTTTCCAAACATTCAATCTCAAAGAGAAGACATGAAAACAAGTCTCATCGGCAAGTATTACCTTGTAATCATTAGTGACAGGATCATAAGCAAAACCGGAACATAAACGGGAGATTTCAGGAACGGTGATTGGAAAGTCCCCTGGGAGCTGTCTCTCTGATGGAAAGGTTTATGACAAGAATATGTTTAGCATCAGGAGTAATTAAGCAAACTAATCCATCACAAGAACCTAGAATGAAACAATTAACACAGCTACCCGTGCGTTGCATCGGGGATACACCATAGGGTAACCAAACCATAACAATCCTTCTAGTTTGATTATTCATAAGATCTTTGTCGTAACTTTGTGCAAGATGATTCTTAATAAAAAGTGGATGAGAGATTAAAGATAGCCACGACTTACAAACTGCCTTGCATCGAATGAGATCTTCAACATCCGATCTTGCAAGTATTTGCTCCACGATATCTCCATGGAGATACACTTTCTCCACCATTGAAACAAACCCTACTTTAGTAAAAAGAAAAAATTAGATATACTTCCTCCATCATTCTCAACATCATCTGCAATCCAGTATTATCAGTGTCAATGATCATTAACATCATCATAATAGATCGTCATCATATAACTCATTATCATCTACTAGATTTCATATTTCGTCATCTTATTCATCGATGATCATCATTCTCACTATCATTCATATTTCGTCATCCTAACGATCAATATCATGTATCATTAGAATTATATTTCGGTATCTTCAACATTATAATTCCCGAATCATTAGAATTATATTTTGGTATCTTCATCATTGTTGATTTCTTTTGTGGGTATCACCGTTTTCATCTATGGATCTATGTTACTGCCCCCCAATCAATCACGACAATGGCAAGCATATTTTCTTCGGATGAGAAAGATTCAAGGTCTTCGGTGATGTTTTTGATTTTGTTTAAATTTGAATATGTAATAGTTTGGTTTGGTTAAGTTTTATGGATGTAATTTTCTTTTAATGACACTTTAATGCGAATGCATTTTATAAAAAAAAAGCATCATCATATGCATCAAGACACTATCATTGTCACCCTCGTTTTGAAAAGGAAAAAAACATGCATTAAAAAAAGAAATGTGAAACTATAACAAAATAATTAAAGGGAAGAACAATAATCCATTGAATCATCATCACTGAAACTCTTTAAAATAAAAAAATTAGGCAAAGAAATCAAGGTTGGATACATATAAAGTGACTCAATTACTCCTTGGCCTCAATTATATCACTTGCACCACCTATGTTTTTATCCAGCCATTCCGTGGTGTCGTAGATTGTATGTTCCAGGTTCTCCAGCACCTTATTAGGCGATATATCGTTTCCTATTTTCTTCATCTTCTTCTTCATTACATTTAAGCAATCCTCGAGCTCATTATATGCATCTATTTTCCTCTTGTACTTTTGATCCTCATCTTTGTATTTCTCAGCATCTTTCACCATTTTCTCAATCTCTGTCTTCGCCCTCGACAATATGCCAGTGTGGATGGTAACAGTGAGTTCTTGGTTGTAATCAGGGGATACTACCTTAGATGTAACTGTGAGGATGCCATTCGCATCAATTTCGAAGATACTTGTAAGGTTTATGCAGCCCTTGGAAGCAGGTGGAATTTTTGACAATGTAACCTCTCCTAATATGTAGTTGTTAGTAGATCTAGTCCGCTCACCTTCGCAGATCTTGATCTTCATACTAGATTGATTATCATACTTTGTACAAAGAGTCATCGCCTTCTTTGTTGGTATAGGAGTGTTCCGAGGAACGACAACACACATTAACTCACCATATATCTCCAAACCAAGTGATAAGGGAGTAACAACATCCTTTGGCACCAATTCCTTTGAAACAGTTGTACTTTGATGACATAACATTGCAGCCATAACAGCTGCCCCATATGCAACAACTTCGGTAGGATTAATGCTCTTGCATAGCTCCTTCCCACCAAAAAAATCCTGTAGCATGCACCTCACCTTTGGGATCATAGTTGATCCTCCAACAAGAATCACATCATCTACACTATTTCTGCCCATTTTTGCATCCATTAAACAAGTCTCAAGTTTCCTGATACACTTTTTAAAATAGTCCATATTAAGGTCCTCAAACTTGGCCCGACTAAGATACATTTCGAAATCAATACCATCATGCAACGAATGTACATAGATTGAGGTTGTAGTAGCTCGTGAAAGATCTCGTTTTGCCCTCTCACATGCATCCTTTAACCTCCCCAATGCTCTTTTGTTTCCAGTTATATCTTTATTCCACTTATTGGTAAGATTCTGAACACAACAATTCACCAAATTATTATCAAAATATTCACCTCCCAAATGAGTGTCACCAGCAAAGTACTTAACTTCAAGCTTACCACCATTGGAAATGGTTACAAGAGAGACATCAAAAGTTCGACCTCCAAGATCAAAAACAATCACATTCCTTTTTTCCGTAATACCTGACCGATTCTCCATACCATAAGCAATTGCAGCTGCTGTTGGCTCATTGACCATACGCATGACATTTAGGCCCGCATTGATTGCTGCATTCTTTGTTGCTTGGCGTTGGCAATCGTTGAAATAAGCTGGTACTGTGATGACAGCGTTTTTCACAATTCGACCAGTAAATGCTTCTGCAGATTCTTTCATCTTGGTGATAACCATTGATAAAATTTCTTCTGCAGAATACTGTTTCTTACGTCCCTTGTATGTAACCACTATTTTTGGTGTGTCGTTAGCTCCCTTTATGACCTTATAAGGCAATAATTTAATATTTTCTTGTACTTTTGCATCACTGAATCTCCTCCCAATCAGCTGTCTTACATCTAAAATTCCAAAAGTAAGTCAGATGAAGGATTACATATGTATCTGTCAAAGACACAAACGATTAACCAATGAAAATCATAAACCAACCGAATATAGTATTAGCAGGGTTCAATTCTCTTTGATTCTTGGCACCTTCACCAATCAAACATCCAGCATCATCGAAAGAAACATATGACGGGGTTCTTCGGTTATCTAAAAAGGATATGATCTCAATTCGATTTTGTTGCCAAATTGCTGCGCACAAGTTTGTGTTTCCCAGGTCAATTCCGATAGCTGGTCCTCCAACTTCCATACTCTTCCTTTGTTGACAGATTTTGTTAATGTACACTGTTTTATAAAGTAAACAGTTTTTCGGACGCATAAATTTGTAAACGATGTGTATGTATAAGCAAGGAATTGCTAAACCTCTTAAGCAAACGTTGTCGAAGATTATTATGTTTTCTCGAATGCATGTATGTTTATAAATGCGAACACTTAACTATTTTTTTCATATTAGTCCTAATCTGCAACCTTAATTAGGGTTCACTTAAAGCATACAAAAACATAATCAAATAAATCATTAAATTGGGCATTATATAACTACTTGATAATCGTAACAATTACCTCAAATCACGAAAAATATACCTGTGACTGCTTCCGCTTACGTTTAGTTTCTGTATAGCTAGGGTTTTGTGACTGGATCTTTTTCTTAGAACACACATTCTGTCCGGGCCCGCTTGGATGGGTCAATTAGGCGGGCCAACAAACATTCTGTCCGGGCCCGCCTAGATGGGTTAGCCGGGCCAACACACATTGATTCTTCTATGTAGGGGTGTTCAGTGTTCGGTTTAACACCGAACAAATCGAAAAGTAAACCGAATCAAAATCGAACCAAGAATTTTAAATGGTGTATGGTTTGGTTTGAAACCGAACCAAATTATTTAATTGGTGTTTGGTTTGGTTATGGTTTGACAAAAATAAAACAAAACCAAACCGAAAAAACCGAATAACTCTATACACATTAAATTTTTAACTATATATACATATATTATTATCCTAAGTAGTTGTCTTTTAAACTAATCATTCACCGGACTAAAAATTGATGTATATCCACCAACTTAACCACAATTTTCCTACTTGATTCATATAAATTCCGATATATGGAGTGAGTTTGAAGTTGCACTTGTGTTTCGATGCGTGGAGATGAATTATTCAAGTTAATGATCATTTTAAACACTTTCTTCAAAGAAAATTTTACCTTATTTCGTTTCTATTTATTTATATAAAGTTCTAACCTTTAGGTCTCTTTAAAAAATATGTCAATTTAATTAAAAGTTTATAATTTGTTATTTTTACTGAAAAAATAGGTTTTTGTTTGTGACTTCTAAATTATATATTGGAGTTTACTTGAATTTGGTTTTTTTGGTTTAAACCGACACCAAACCAAAATCTAATTTGGTTTATGGTTTGGTTTTATCAGTACTATAAAAGGTTTGGTTTGATTTTGGTTTTAACTTTAAAAAATTTCAAACCTATTAACCCCAACCATACAACCCACAAACCCGAAAACCGAACCGATGAACACCCGTACTTCTATGAGTTACCTCGGTTTGCATTCGGAAGCAGTGGACAACCTAAGCTGTAACTCGTACTTTGTACGGTAAATTAGGGTTTTTTTCTTTATACATGTTCATCTAATATAACCGCCTAACCATACTTGTGCATATTAAACAGTTACACCATGGATATAGCATCTTTAAACTTCATACTCGACATCTTCTCAAGAATACCCGTGAAATATTTGGCCCGTTTCGAAAGTATGGTGCAAGCTAGATCGATGATCCTTACCGGCCTTGTGATTATTCATGATGAACGACACGTAGAAGAACCAACACCCATTCTATCAATAGTCGAACCACGGTAAATTCATGTCCGAGTCTCGTTTCTACCAAACACCCTAAAACAACTAATTCTTCTTCCAATTTCCACACTAATCATAACAGAATTAAAAGCTTTAACTAATAACTCATCAAAATCAACAAACATTCAGGCCATATGCTACAATCAAATCGATTAAATGTAAAAATGAAAAAAAAATACGTACCAAACTACGATTTGAAACCGAACTAACTCGACTAACTTCGAAACTGATGAACTAATTTCGAAACCCTAATCAAATCGATTCAGCGAAACCCTAATTAAATCGATTCAACGAAACCCTAATTAAATCGATTCAACGAATTGAATTGATTGGGATGAGGAACGATTGAGAGTGTGTGGGGGTTTGAAGTGAATTGGGGATTTTGTGTGTGCGAGAGAGTTAGGATTAGTATAGTTATTTTTTTTCTGTTCAATCGTAAATTTTATAAATTTATGTATTCTTTTTCTTACGTTTTTTATTTATTTTAAATGAGAAATTTATTGGTACATTTTTTACACTTAGACTCGGACTGGACCGGACCGGTCAAAATCGGATTAGATCGCCGATCGAATTGGTCCAAAACTCTGGACCGACACTGGATTGAAATTGTCCAGTCTGATCCGGGTTGGTCCAGTCTTATCTGGTTTTTGGTTCGGTCGGGTTTCAATTAAGAAAAATAAATGAATATTTGTTTAGATCGAACCAGATCGGATAAGATCGAAGACCGAAATGGTCCATAATCACGGAGCGAGGACCGGACTGAATTAACTCGGTCTAGTCCGAGTCGACCTGATCCGATCCGGTTCGGCTTTCTGGTCAAACGATCCAAATACTTACCATTACTTATATGATTCAAAATTGAAACCGAACCTTAATAGCCAGATCAGGTCGAGAACAATTTAGTCCAAAACCTTTAGTAGATGACTAAACCGAATGTGTTTGGTTCGGTTCAGTTTTTTAGTCAATTTTGTCTAAAGCATAATGGTCAGTGTTGCGTAAGATCGGACAGAAATAATTCAAAAATCAAATATTAAGTAAAGTGTGGTTCGAGGACAGGACTAAAATAGGTTAGGTCATGTTCGAGCTCGAGGCGATTTATCTGTTCGAGGACCGGACTAAAATAGATTTTTGCCCACACTTTCTGAAAAGTATAGGTGAAAGTTAAACTTTTGCTCACACTTTTTAAAAAATATGAGTGAAAGTTAGACTTTTGCCCACACTTTTTAAAAAGTGTAGGTTAAAATTAGATTTTTGCTCACACTTTTTGAAAAGTGTAGGTGAAAGTTAGACTTTTACTCACACTTTTTTGAAAGTGTAGGTGAAAGTTAGACTTTTGCTCGCACCTTTTTATAAGTGTAGGTGAAAGTTAAACTTTTGCTCATACTTTTTGAAAAGTGTGGGTGAAAGTTAGACTTTTTGCCCACACTTTTTAAAAAATGTGGGTGAAAGTTAGACTTTTACTCACACTTTTTTAAAAGTGTAGGTGAAAGTTAGACTTTTGCTCACACTTTTTTAATAGTATGAGCAAAACTAGACTATTACTCACATTTTTCTTAAAAAGTGTAAGTAAATATACGCTTTCACTTACACTTTTTATATGTGTCATTAAAAAGTGTGTCACTATATGCCCTTTTTCTTGTAGTGACATTTATTGTGAGAAGACAACCTGGAGCATGTGTTTCCATGTCACCGAATCTAAATAAACTAGAGCAAGCCATAATTATGTCTTGGAGGCAAAAGAGGGCTTGGAGTTTTTGCGCTGGAAGGCGCTCTTTGAAACTTCTATAGTCAGAATTAAATTCCGAGGTTCTTGCCATGTGATAACCTCGATCATTTGTTGTGATCCATCCTCAAAGGAAAGAATGTTATGAGCTTCCACCTTTTCAGCTATATTTCCCACTGGGTTTTGAGAAGCACATGCTCAAAGAATCATGTGGGCTTTGGTTTTGGTGCTTCCACTAACACTTTGAAGATGGCATGTGGGAAGAAGAATTACACAATGGTGCATGTATTTGTCACAAACTCATGGTGTGGATTACCCCAAGTCCCGTCTTATTCGGTGACAGGTAAAGCTGTATTTGCTAATGGTTGCTTGCATTGGTTGGTTAGTGATATTGACATCAAAACCTAATGATTTACAGTTTATACTGCTTGTGTTAACTAGTATTTTGGGCAAAATGGACTATAACCTAATGATTTGGTACTCCATACAATGCAAATTCAGAGTATCTGTTAGTTCATGCTCGTAGGAGATAGACAAATGTGACTGAGGTGTGTGAGCCTATTGGGGGCACACACATCAAACACTAAAGCACGTTTTTATACTTCACGGAAAAAACCTTCTGTTAATAGAATGTTTGGACATGGTGAGAACTAAGACACATATCTCTACTTTGAGCTTATCCCTTGCTGGCTTCAGAAGCTTCTAGAGATAGTTCTAAGTGTCTACATTCAGCTGTACTTAGGAGATAAGGATTGGTGAGAGTTGTGATTGACATAGGACTTGAGTTTGATAAGGATTAAAGTTTATTTTTTATCCTTATCATACTTAGGGTTGTGAGGGTATAAATACAACCTCAACCCATGCTCATAGCCACGAAATTACAGTTGTAAAATCTGTAAACCTTGCCTCTCCTTCTCTCTTATTAAATCTGATTATAGCTTAAACCCCATTCTAGGGTTTTGATCATAAACCTTCCTCAATCTCTTGCATACGGGTATCCAAGGGATTTAAGCTGTTTTGGGACGATTGTTTAGTCCCTATAGAAGGTTCATAATCACTGTGTTTCAATTGGTACGGCGAAACATCAAGAGAAGCTCTTGTTCTCTTGATTCTGAGCGTTCTTGGACAGAAAGCTTCTGTGCAGATCAGACAGTGTTGTCCGATATCTTACAGCAAAGGGAAAAGTTCTCAGGAAAAGCTTATATCTCGGACAACAAAGCAGTTTCAGGCTGTTTAGGTTTTTGAGGTCCGGAACGGGTTTTGACACACGGTATTTGGGTATACGTGAAGTACGGCTAGCATTCCGAACGTACTTGTTTGACGTGTTTGTGTGAGCAACCGTAGAGGTGGTTTACTTTAGCCACTTATTTGTTTCATTTGCTTTTGGACGAAGGTTAGTTTTCGCGTTTCCTTTATTATTTATTATTAATTACGTGTTAATCATAATTGCTCAAACTAGATCCATTCCGCTGCGCACTCGTAGTTACATGGTTAACTAGGTATTAAATCCCAACAGTGGCATCACGAGTCATGCTCGTTTGGTGGTTATGGGTTACACGTTTTAAATAAACACGCGAAACCGCATGCATGAAACCTAATTTAGTTATTTGTTTTATTTTTATTTGACAATTAAATTGTGTACTTGTCATTAATTATAAAAAATAACAAGATGGTAATTATTAAAATTAATTGTTAATTAGAAACATATAATTAAAATTAAATGGTTAATTAGAATACATAAAATAATTAAAAAAATTAATAGTTAATTGTTTTGCCATGATTATTTTATGTGTTATCCGGCTATAAGACTCACTACAATCACGTAATGTGATGCATGGGGCGATTTAGGCACTTGATGAAAACCTAATGAGAGTCTTATGGTTCTTCGTTTGGGGAAGACTCTTCGGGGTCTCGGATTTATGTGTTTACTTAATGTCTTATGTTTGTTGTATTTGTTTTCCTAATTGCATTATTGTTACATGTTTTTCAAAACACCTAAATTACATGCAATATGGATAAATACTTATAGAGAAACATGACATTGAAATTGGTCAATATTTTACACGCCTAAATACATGTTCATTGTGACCGGTTATGTGTTACGTGGAAAAGTGTTTTATAAAATAAAAGGACCTAAACACTATTGAAACACGCTTTCATGAAAATAAAAACTGGACGCTATGGACTCATGGGATGTACGGCTCACCCACTAGAACAAACTATAAGGCGGGTATAAGCCGGTGCGCACAGTCACACCTAAAGGATATCCGACTATTGCCTTGCGCTGGTCTGGTCCTGCGCTTGCTTGCGAGTTCGATTGGAGCTACCGTGAACCATCGTAGATCACTACAGTGTCATTACTAAAAGTTTTTAAAAATCGTGCTACAAAGTTGTTTACATGCTTCTTTGTACACATGTTTTACCACATTTATGTGTTATACCCTATGTGAAATTTAAGTGTATGCCAGCCAACTAAGAACACGTGCATTTGATTTGGCTTCTCTGGACAGTCCTAAGGGCCTTGTCAAACCCATGGCAAATTTTTCACGACGGTCAGACCCTGTGTGATATTTGCATGTTCTTGCTTGGTTAACTTAACTCGAGTATGCACGGTCAGACCCTGGACCCGAGGCATAAGATGAGACTAAACATGCTCATGACACTACTACCGTTTTACTAGTGTCTTGAACGGTCTCATAAAGTCTAAGAGTTGCATGTTATGCAATTAACGCTCGTCGCTTACCTCTTGCCCCACTTGTTTACATATTGGACAGTCCTTTTGTAAGAGTGGGAGTACAAGATGGATCTTAGTCTTAATTAGTAATTAATTGGGTAGTTAATTCTATTAAGAATGTAATTATCGAAAATACTAATTGTTTGAACTTTTTAATTGTAGATGACTACCAATGTCGGAAACAATTCGGTACTCAGGAGTTTCTTCGAGAAACACAAACTCACTGGGCCTAACTTCATTGATTGGTACCGCCAGTTGCGCATTATCCTATCAGCTGAAGACAAGGAACAATACTTGGAACATCCAATTCCTGCTGCACCTGTTGCAACTCCTGGTCACCAAGTCCCTCCCGATGCTCTTGCAGCTCATGCTGCTTGGGTCAAAGGGTCAAAGGACATTGCTGCCCTTATGCTCATGACTATGGACTTAGAGATCCAACGAAATCTAACCCATCTCGGAGCATATGACATGTTGCAGGAGCTGAAAACCATGTTTTCTCAGCAAGCAGAACAGGAACTTCTTCAAACTGCGCGTGAATTTCACGCGTGCAAGCTTGAGGATGGTCAAAATGTAGGCTCATATGTTCTTAAGATGAAGGGCTACATTGAGAACTTGGAGCGTCTTGGTCACCCCGTGACTGTCAGCTATGGAATAAGCCTGATCTTGATAGGCCTTTCCAAGGAGTATGACAGTTTTGTTCAAAACTTCCACATGCATGGCATGGGGAAGACTGTGAATTCGGTGAATGAACTGCATGCCATGCTTAAACAACATGAGCAAACACTTCCCAAGAAGGTTGTTTCACCTGCACTTCATAATGTGCGTGCAGGCAAGGTCCAGAAAAACCAAGGTAGAAAACCGCCTAAGGCTGCGAAGGGGAATTATGGTAATGGAAAGAATAAGCTGGCTTATGCTCCCGAGCACAAACCATCTTATGCTCCCAAGAACAGAAATCCTCCACCACCCAAAAAGGATAATCCTGCTAAGGACGACCCCTGTCACAAATGTGGTCAGATAGGTCATTGGAAACGGAACTGTCCCGAGCACTTAGCCGAGTTGCAGAAAAAGAAGAGGTTGTCTCAAGAAGCCAACACTTCAGGTATTTTCACTATAGAACTATATTCCCTTCCGAGTAATTCGTGGGTATATGACACTGGTTGTGGTACTCACATTTGTAATAATACTCAGGGTCTAAGGGGAAGTAAGAAGCTGAATCCAGGAGCTTTGAATCTGTACATGGGCAATGGTCAACGTGCAGGAGTCGAAGCTATTGGAAATTATCATTTATGTCTCCCTAGTGGATTAGTTATTGTTTTGAACAATTGTCACTATGCTCCCTCTATCACTAGAGGGATTATTTCAGTTTCTGGTTTGTTTAAAGATGGTTTTGTAAACTGTTTTGATTCGAATAATGCAATTTCAGTTTCTAGGAATAACGTTGTTTATTTTACTGCTACTCCCCGAGGGGATGGCATTTATGAAATTGATATGTCTTGTTCTAAAACAAATGATAGTTCTATGTTTGCTGTTAGCAATAAAAGAGCCAAATTAACTTTGGACTCTACTCTCTTGTGGCATTGTCGTCTTGGACACATAAGCAAGAAACGCATGGAGAAGTTGCAACATGATGGACTTCTCACCTCAACTGACATTAAGTCATTTGAAAAGTGTGTCTCTTGTATGTCTGGGAAGATGGCAAGAAAACCCTATTCACATCAAGTGGAAAGGGCTAAAGATCTACTTGGACTAATACATACTGATGTTTGTGGCCCATTTAGAATCATGTCAAGGCAAGGAGCTAACTACTTTGTCACTTTTACTGACGACTTTAGTCGGTATGGTTATGTTTACCTGTTAAAGCATAAACATGAAGTGTTTGAGACATTTAAAGTGTTTCAAAAGGAAGTAGAAAATCAACTCGGTAAGACCATAAAATCACTACGATCTGACCATGGAGGTGAATATATGAGTCAAGAGTTTTTGGATCATCTTAAGGAGCATGGGATTATTGCCCATCGAACTCCTCCCTACACACCTCAACATAATGGGGTGTCTGAGAGGAGGAATCGAACACTGCTAGACATGGTTCGATCCATGATGAGTCAAACTACTCTTCCAAAGTCCTTTTGGGATAATGCCCTTGAGTCTGCTGCACGCATACTCAACATGGTTCCAACTAAGAAGGTTGAAAAGACACCATACGAAGTATGGCATGGGCAAGCCCCTAAGTTGTCTTACTTAAGAGTCTGGGGTTGTGAAGCTTTGGTTAAACGTGATACGATGACCAAACCTGACAAACTGGAACCCAGATCTATTAAGTGTATCTTTGTAGGATACCCAAAGGAAACGATGGGATATTCCTTCTACTACCCACCTGAGAACAAAGTTATTGTTGCTCGGAATGCTGAGTTCTTTGAGAGTAATCTCTTAGATCAAGAAGCAAGTGGGAGTATAGAAGATCTTGAAATTATTCAAGATGAAGATACAAATCCTTCTGATGACACTGGCTTAGATCATGATGAGGATGATCAAGAAATTGAAGAACCTCAAAGTGATATCAATCCCATTCGTAAGTCCTCTAGGACACGCCGTGCACCAGATCGAATGTGTTTATACGTCGATGCTGAGGAGCATAAGTTAGGGGATCTTGGAGAACCCGCTAACTATAAAGCTGCATTATTGGATCCTGAATTCGAAAAATGGCTTAATGCGATGAATGTGGAGATGCAGTCCATGAAAGATAATGATGTCTGGGTATTAGTTGATCTTCCTCCTAACGGTAGAACCGTTGGTAGCAAGTGGCTATTCAAGAAAAAGACTGACATGGATGGCAAAGTACACACCTTTAAAGCTCGTCTTGTAGCAAAGGGCTTCACTCAAACCTACGGGGTTGATTATGAAGAGACCTTTTCTCCTGTAGCAGACATTAGAGCTATAAGGATTCTTATAGCCATAGCCGCGTTCTATGACTATGAGATTTGGCAAATGGATGTCAAAACCGCTTTCCTCAATGGACATCTTTCCGAAGAAGTCTATATGGTGCAACCTGAGGGTTTTGTCGATCCTAAATATCCTAACCGAGTATGCAAGCTCAAGCGTTCCATTTATGGACTTAAGCAAGCATCTAGGCAATGGAATAAGCGTTTTGATGATGAGATTAAGAAATTCGGTTTCACTCAGAATCAAGATGAGCCATGTGTATATCACAAAGCCAGTGGGAGTAATGTTACTTTCCTAATTCTATATGTTGATGACATATTGCTCATGGGGAACAATATTCCAATGTTGAAAGGGGTAAAATCCTACCTTGGAAGATGTTTTGCTATGAAAGATTTAGGAGAAGCTGCATATATTCTTGGAATCAAGATCTACCGAGATAGATCTAGACGGTTAATTGGTTTATGTCAAAGTGCTTACATTGAGAAAATCTTGAAAAGATTTCATATGGAGAATTCCAAGCGTGGAACTATCCCTATGCATGAAAGCCCTAAATTGAGTAAGTCACAATGTGCTGTTTCACCAGCTGAAAAGCAACGCATGCAGAATGTTCCTTATGCCTCGGCTATAGGATCAATTATGTATGCTGTGAGATGTACTCGTCCTGATGTTGCGTTCTCTCAGAACATAACAAGCCGATTTCAACAGAGTACTGGTGAACTTCACTTGACTGCTGTTAAAAATATTCTTAAGTATTTACGGAATACTAAGGATATGTTTCTGGTTTATGGTGGTGACGAAAAACGAGAGCTCAGGGTTTCTTGCTACACTGATGCTGGATATCTGACAGATGCTGATGACCTAAAATCTCAGACTGGATATGTTTTCGTTCTAAATGGAGGTGCTGTTGACTGGAAGAGCACAAAGCAAAGTATTTTTGCAACTTCATCTACAGAAGCTGAGTATATAGCTGCTTTTGATGCAGCTAAAGAGGCTGTTTGGATTCGTAAGTTCATTTCTGGGCTTGGTATTATGCCCACAATTGAAGATCCCATTGATATGTATTGTGACAATACTGGAGCCATTACTATAGCTAATGAAAGCGGAGTCACCAAGGGTGCTAGACATTTCCACGCAAAAGTTCACTATCTTCGAGAAACCATTGAGATGGGTGATGTTAAGATAGCAAAAGTTCATACAGATGACAATCTAGCTGATCCATTTACAAAGGCGTTAGCATTCCCTAAGCATTCTAAATTGACTCGGGGTATTGGTTTGATACCAGCTAGTAGTCTCATGTAAATCTGTATGTTAATTAGTATTTGGATAATTTGGAATTGTAAGACAGTTTTATTTTCTGATAAATAAAGATACGAGGTATTTGTTATTTCATTCATATAAAATTTGTTATTCTATATTTGCATGTTTAATCCATGAATGATTTAATCATTCTAAATATCCATTGTCGGTTAGCAATATGGGAATATTGTTTACATAAGGCAAATGTGAGTGTTGGATATATTCTGTGAGAATGAGAATTGTTCTAAGCCAAACTCATATGTGTTCATAAGGGATGCATACTGGATTCCCCAACTTCAAACATTTACTTTTGGATCCATGTCATGAGTAAGATGTTGAAAATGGTCTGTTAAGTCATCCTTAGACTTGAGATGCAAACAAGTTCTGCATGTGTGGATATCACTTTCGTAATTATATGCAAAACGCTGTCCTGAATAAGGTAGTTATAAAAGCTATTTTTCAGAGTGATGTGAAGCAGCATCCACAACACTTGTAGTCAATAAAGGATTTGTTACTCCACTTAGTATGTGCAGAATGATACCATGGCGCCTCTCTAGAATTAATCAGATAATTGTTTGGCCGAACCCAAATGTTAATGCAAGATGAATCTTGGTTACATTTGGTATATCTGAATTGAATTCAATAACGAGAATCTAAATGGTTAAACTATATGGAATGAGTTAGGATCCATATCCATGGTTTAACGGTATCTATAACAAAGGATGATAAAAGCAAGACATAAATGACCATGCTACTGAGAATGTTCTATGAAACTATATCTCAGACACCTCTAGTTAAATAACGAGTGTGAGCGTTGCTAGACGTTTCCGTCGTTGACATTTGTGCAATCAACTCCAACGACCAAGTGGGAGCTGTTAGTTCATGCTCGTAGGAGATAGACAAATGTGACTGAGGTGTGTGAGCCTATTGGGGGCACACACATCAAACACTAAAGCACGTTTTTATACTTCACGGAAAAAACCTTCTATTAATAGAATGTTTGGACATGGTGAGAACTAAGACACATATCTCTACTTTGAGCTTATCCCTTGCTGGCTTCAGAAGCTTCTAGAGATAGTTCTAAGTGTCTACATTCAGCTGTACTTAGGAGATAAGGATTGGTGAGAGTTGTGATTGACATAGGACTTGAGTTTGATAAGGATTAAAGTTTATTTTTTATCCTTATCATACTTAGGGTTGTGAGGGTACAAATACAACCTCAACCCATGCTCATAGCCACGAAATTACAGTTGCAAAATCTGTAAACCTTGCCTCTCATTCTCTCTTATTAAATCTGATTATAGCTTAAACCCCATTCTAGGGTTTTGATCATAAACCTTCCTCAATCTCTTGCATACGGGTATCCAAGGGATTTAAGCTGTTTTGGGACGATTGTTTAGTCCCTATAGAAGGTTCATAATCACTGTGTTTCAATTGGTACGGCGAAACATCAAGAGAAGCTCTTGTTCTCTTGATTCTGAGCGTTCTCGGACAGAAAGCTTCTGTGCAGATCGGACAGTGTTGTCCGATATCTTACAGCAAAGGGAAAAGTTCTCAGGTAAAGCTTATATCTCAGACAACAAAGCAGTTTCAGGCTGTTTAGGTTTTTGAGGTCCGGAACGGGTTTTGACACACGGTATTTGGGTATACGTGAAGTACGGCTAGCATTCCGAACGTACTTGTTTGACGTGTTTGTGTGAGCAACCGTAGAGGTGGTTTACTTTAGCCACTTATTTGTTTCATTTGCTTTTGGACGAAGGTTAGTTTTCGCGTTTCCTTTATTATTTATTATTAATTACGTGTTAATGATAATTGCTCAAACTAGATCCATTCCGCTGCGCACTCGTAGTTACATGGTTAACTAGGTATTAAATCCCAACATTTTGGACCCGAACTCGTTGTCATTTTTATTTTCTCTGTAACTCGACTCCTTTAGTGGCAGATATGGTTGAAATGATAGTATACTAGTATGTTCGGCATACAGTATAATTATTAATTTAACTAGTGTGTTTTGTTTGTATCACTGTCAACTATCATTGATTTTTTATGCTTTTTAGTTTGATGTAAAATTTTGGGTTCGAGTACTCGATTGGCCAGGTTTTTGAACTTCCAGTGGATCAATGATCAGCTAAGAACATGGTTTTGCTAGTTTACGTTACTTAAATGGAATTTAAGAAAGTCAAATGTAGTTCATATTGTGTGTAATGTTCATATATATGTTGATGGTTCAGTAATGTTCTTACCATGATGATTACTTTTGATAAGAAGAATGTATAGATATATAGTTTCTGATCTTACAGAATATGGGTGGATTTGGTTTAGGGGTCATGGTCAAAACGGGTTAATTTTTGTAAGAGTTCAAACGGGTTGCCGCGGGCTAACTAGCTTGACTTGCAGTTGTTTCATTTTAAGGAATAACTAAGGTCGTAAATACGGTTACATAAGCTAAACTATTACAATAATCATCTCAACTTAAGAAACAACACGATGAAGGGGTTGAAAGAAATAAAAAAACACTTAGACAAATTCAGACCCATTAAATCCTTTCAACACATTATTTTATTTATCCGACTCTCATGCGACATTAATCATAACTATATCGACCAACTTGATTTCATATTACTTGCATGAAGGTATAACCTGCTGTTGATTCAACTCAGCAAGTGATGCAGCTAGCTCTCACGCTGTTGGATTGCTGCATTTATTAAAAACGGGTCAATTTTGTAGAACTAATGTTGGTGATTTTGTGTTACCAATAATGATTTAAGTGTAATGGATTTACTTTGTTGACCAATGTGTAATCGTGATAAACGTTAATCAAGTTGGGGTTGTGCGGAGTGCACACTTGTATGACATTATTACGGTTATTATACGGGGGCGAAGCCCCCGTACGACGGGGGTCCGAGGGCAGCGCCCCTGGGCAGGGTCCAAGGGGCGGCAGCCCCTGGCAGGGTCCAATGGGCGCCCCTGGCTGGGTGGAGAAATTTTATCAAGTATAAAGTGATATGTTAGAAACGCACTAGAAAAAAAAATTCCCGGCATTCGGACCTAATTTTCTGCCCGTTGCTAAAGTTTGCAGTTTGGTTGTAATAATTGTCTTTTGACAGTTATAACTGCAAACACGGTTTTTGGTCTTATAACCTTTCTGGGTTTTCTGCTTCTGTTGATAACAACAAAACACAAATACAGTTCGCAATCTCAATCTGAGTTTTATCCGATTTGAGATTTCGATAGAACCATCGAAATACTTTGATCTGAAAGTGTTTGACACGACTCTCAGATTACTGTGATCCACCAAAATTCTAACAACTAAGATGGAACAACTCCTTCTCAACTTACTGATATGAAAATAAAGTCACTACTTTTATATATGAAAGAGTTCAAACGGGTTGGGGTCAGCCTAACTTGACTAGCAATTGTTACATATTAACGAATAAAGTAATGATGTAAATACGATTGCATTACACCTCTATTTACAGTGCTAATAAATTAGGATCTTATATCACAAAGTGAAATGAGTTTAGTTAGAATTTGGACAAATTTACATCTTGTCGTTACAGCGTAGAATCAAGGTCTATCGACTGGATCGGACTAAAATAATCCATATTGCCGTTCAAACAGTATTTCAATTTCCCTTCTTGGTATACAAAAAATACAAGTCTTGCTTGAGCTGCGTTTGATTAATTGCTTTCGGGCTCTTTCTCCTGGATTATATTTCCTCTCTTGTCCATCATAGTATCATTGAAAAATACCTAAGAATAAATAAATAAATTCACATAACATATGAGAGATGAAATATAACAGAAGGCTCTTTGTCCTTAGAAAAGTTCTGAAAAGGCAGGAGAATAAACATTTGCGAACGTAGATTTGAAAGTTTGATTTTTCATGTGCAAAAAAAATAAAATAATGTATGCATCTTTATTTATAAAATGATCATTAATAACCCCATACAACTTACTTGAAAGGGTAGTGCTTCCTCAAGCTCCTTGATAACAGATTCCAGTGTCGGACGGTTGGCTTGTGTTTCATCCAAACATTTATACGCGATATTTGAGAACATGTCGAAAGAATTCTGATAAAGGCGTTTAATAGAAGGTAAAATGGCTACAGTAATCCCTTCTTTCATTCTAGGATCTACAAATTCTTGCACTGTTTTGTTATCAACATGGCTTCGCGCTGTGAGTGCAAGCCCCTTGCTATTGTGCGAATTATAAATTGGATCATATGCCAACTTTCCACATAGGATCTCAGACATAACTACTCCGAGACAGTAAACATCTAATTCGTTTTTCAACTTACCTTCCTTTGCATATTGAGGATCCATGTACACTCGTGTTCCTGCAATTCCTGCTTTCAGAAAGTGCTTGTTATGTCTTCTCTTCTCAGAATCGAGAAATTTACAGAGGCCAAAGTCACCAATCTTAACATCCAAATTTTCGTCCAACAGAATGTTCGCGCTCTTGATGTCACGATGCACTATCTCTTGTCGGTCCCCCTCACCGGTTTGAAGATAACTCAATCCCTTTGCAACCTGAAGGCAGATTTTCATCCGTTGTGCCCAACTATCATTGGTCATGTTACTTCTGTCCATTAAATAATCAACGAGACTCCCATTGTGAGCATACTCGTAAACAAGAATCATTTCAGAACCTTCGTCGCAAATGCCAAGTAGAGTAAGTATGTTGTAATGCTTACAGCTTGTAAGCATTTCAATTTCTGTATAAAACCTGATATGAACAGGGGTCGGTTTGGAAAAGTGTATCGACGCACCAAAGATGTGACGTAGATACTCGAGGGGGCTGGATGTCATTTAATTATTCTTAGGAGTTAATTATGTTTATTTATTATTTTGGTTGTTTAGGGTCGGCTTTATTTAAGGCACTAAGTCCTGTGACAGTTATTTTCATTGAAGGATTATTTGTTTACGGTTCTTGTAAGGGAGGTTACCGGGTCTCAAACACCGGCCGGTTAATAAGATCCAGCATTACCCCTTGATTCCAATTTGATTCATATCAAATTGGTATCAGAGCAATCTCCTGCCGCCTGTGGAGATTTACAATCAGCCATGACGAAGATTACTGATGTTGAAGCAAGCTTGGAACAATTCAAAACCGTTTCATTGGCTACTCAGGAAGAAACATCAAATCGCTTTGATCAGATGCAAGCATCAATTGAAAAGAACAAAGCAGATGCTGATAAATAATTTGCGGAGGTGTTGCATCTCTTGAAAGCCCTACAACCAACCACCACCCTTCCCGCCACCGTTCCACTGCTATCCCATTCCACCACACTTCCGCCCCAACAAACTATCCACAACACACTATCCAGCAACCCTATAACGCTGCCGATCAACACCCAAAATCAATACCATGCTGAGTATTCGGCGTTTACGGGCCAACCCTCAGCAAGTTATACGAATTTTTCGGGCCTCCAGTTTGATTAGTAGGGATTTCCGCTTCCAATGAGCCAACCGGGAGGTATTAGCATCAACCGGAATTCAAACCCACCAGTTACTAATGAAAGGATTTTCCAGAATCACCCGGGAAATGTGTATGGACAAGCAGGCGTAGCATTCCCGAACGCCACTATGCAGATCCCATCGTTTGTACAGGGATCTGGAGGATGGCATGATCACCGATTAAGAAAACTTAAAATTCCATTGTTCGATGGGGAAGACGTTTATGGTTGGGTATACCAAGCAGAGAGATTTTTTGAGGTGCAAGGCTTGATTACTACTGGGGACCAGCTTCGTGCAGCGGTCTTGAGCTTGGAAGGGCCTGCCCTGTCCTTGTTCTGATGGGTTAATAATAGGGAGCCTTTTATCAGTTGGGAAGTGCTCAAAAGAGGCCTCTTACACCGTTTTCAATAGTCACAAGATGGTAACTTGTATGAACAGTTTTTCTCCATTAGTCAACAAGGGATGGGTCGCGAATATGTGACATTATTTGAAAGAATGGATGCTCAATTACCTGGTCTATCAGAAGAGGTGTTGGAGGGTAACTTTATTAAGGGGTTGAAACCAGAACTCCGAATAGCTGTTAGAACACAACAACCATCCAACTTAAGTCAGGCCATGGAATTGACAATACTTATCGATGAAAGTAAAACAGGAGGACAACGTAGCGTGGCGACCCCGAAGACGACGACCAACCGGGTTGGGGTGGTGGGATTACGCCCGCAGCTTGCACCAACGGGCGGGGGAGAAAAAGAGAAGCAAAGTGGAGCAGGGAGACTCCCATTTAAACGGATGACAGAAGCGGTAATGGCAGATAAGAAGGCTAAAGGGTTGTGCTTCCGGTGTGATGGGAAGTTTG
Source organism: Glebionis coronaria (assembly GCA_025667525.1). NCBI lineage: Eukaryota > Viridiplantae > Streptophyta > Magnoliopsida > Asterales > Asteraceae > Glebionis > Glebionis coronaria. The sequence continues at coordinate 7,860,971 of CM046878.1, read as the reverse complement.
GGCCCGGGCATCGGTGTCCTGAGACATCGTTACATGTACTTATCCTTCATGAGGATTATGATGCGGAGGCGAAGGTTAACCATGAGGACGAGGAGCATGCCCACCTTGACGCGGTGGAAGTATCAGCGCACTCCGTGGTAGGTATTACTACTCCCCACACAATGAAACTCCGGGGTACTATACACGGACAAGAGGTAGTTGTTTTGATTGACAGTGGGGCTACCCACAATTTCCTATTAGTACGGTTGGTGGAACCATTAGGGTTACAGGTTATAGGGAAACGGGAGACGGGGATCATCTTGGGCAATGGGAAAACGGACACTAGCTCGGGTGTTTGTAGAGGAGTGGAATTGAATTTACAGGGTCATCGAGTGATCGAAGATTTTTATTCGCTTGAACTTGGTAGCACTGATGTAATTCTTAGGGTTAAGTGGCTTCAACAGTTGGGAGAGATACGGGTAAACTGGAGGGAGCTGACAATGTCCTTTCAGAGGGGAGTTAATAGGGTAACCCTACGAGGGGAGCCGGGGCTGCGAAGGGCAGAGGCATCACTTCGTTCGTTGGCCCATGCAATTCCCGACATCAGCAAAATGTACTTGATAACATTGACTCGTGTGGAGGACACCCCTATAGTGGCCACACCGAAACATCCTGCTCTGGTTTCATTATTAAGTGATTACTCGGATATTTTTGTTTTGCCTGCAGGATTACCACCCCGGAGGGACCATGAGCATGTTATTATCCTCAAAAGTGGCACAGAGCCCATTAATGTTCGTCCTTATCGGTATCCCCAACTGCAGAAAGATGAGATTGAAAAGTTGGTGGGCGAAATGTTAGAAGCGGGAATAATCAGACCTAGCACGAGTCCTTTTTCAAGCCTGTACTCTTAGTGAAAAAGAAAGATGGCAGTTGGAGGTTCTGTGTTGATTATCGGGCTCTAAATAAGTCGACTGTTCTGGATAAGTTTCCCATACCAGTGGTCGATGAATTATTGGATGAGTTACATGGTGCAGCCGTGTTTAGCAAGCTAGACCTCAAATCGGGATACCATCAAATCCGAATGAAAGACGCGGATATACAAAAACAGCATTTAGGACACACGAGGGCCACTATGAGTTTCTCGTGATGCCCTTTGGGTTGACTAATGCACCCTCCACTTTCCAGTCTCTAATGAACCGAATTTTTCGACCATATTTGCGACGATTCGTGTTGGTTTTCTTTGACGACATCTTGGTTTATAGTAAAAGCATGGGCGAGCATTGTGAACACTTAAGAACGGTTTTTGAGTGCCTGAAGAATGAAAAGCTTTTCTGTAACCATAAAAAGTGTATCTTCGGACAGTCCCAGGTGGAGTATCTCGGTCACATCGTGACCCGTGACGGGGTGATGGCAGATCCGTCGAAGATTTCAGCCATGACAGAGTGGCCAATTCCGAAAAACCTAAGGGAGCTACGGGTATTTCTGGGGCTAACCGGGTATTACCGTAAATTTGTGCACGGGTACGGGAAAATCGCTCGGGCTTTAACGGACCTGCTCAAGAAAGATAATTTTCGCTGGACAGACGAGGCAACTCAAGCTTTCAAAAAATTGCAAGAAGTGATGACACAGGTACCGGTTTTAGCTTTGCCTGATTTCTCTAAAACATTTATTATTGAGACGGACGCCTGCGGATATGGAGTGGGCGCGGTTCTTATGCAGGAGGGTAAGCCGATTGCCTACTTTAGCCAAGTTTTGGGACCGAGGGCACAACTTAAATCAGTTTATGAAAGTGAATTAATGGCTATAGTGATGGTCGTTCAAAAGTGGAGGCCATATCTGATGGGACAGAAATTTAAAGTAATCACCGATCAAAAAAGTCTTAAATTTTTATTGGAGCAGCGTGTTGTAGCCGGCGAATACCAACGGTGGATTTCTAAATTATCAGGTTATGATTTCAAGATTGTATACAGACCGGGACGCGAGAATGGGGCTGCTGATGCTTTATCACGACGTGGGGGTGATTATGCATTTTCTGAGCTAACAGTGGCACGAATCAGTAGTGATACGGGCCTGTTACAGACGGTTCGAGGCGATCCAGAAATAGTGGATCTTCGTACTCGCCTGTTGAACGAGGAAGACGTACTTGAGGGGTATGGGATCGTAGATGGGGACGTGAGATACAAGGGACGGTTGGTACTTCCCCGCACATCTTCTTTGATTCCTCAAATCTTTCGAGAAATGCATGGTTGTGCCATAGGGGGGCACGAAGGCGTTCAAAAGACGTATCAACGGATGTATCTTGAGTTCTATTGGGTGGGAATGTGTAGGGATGTGATTAAATTGGTTTCTGAATGTAGCACGTGTTAGCGGAATAAGTATTCTAATTTAGCACCCGCGGGTTTACTTCAGCCATTGAACTTGCCGGAGAAGATTTGGGAGGAATTGTCGATGGACTTTATTGATGGGTTGCCTAAGTCCGAGGGGTACAGCGTTATCATGGTGGTGGTTGATAGGCTTAGTAAGTCTGCCCATTTCATTCCTCTCAAACATCTGTATACAGCGGAATCGGTAGCAGTCGCGTTTATCCGTGGTGTTGTGCGTTTGCATGGGATTCCCAAGGCCATTATCTCAGACCGGGATCGTGTGTTTATTAGTCACTTCTGGAAGGAGTTGTTTAAGTATCAGGGCACCCACTTGAAGCATAGCACGGCTTACCACCCGCAGACGGATGGGCAAACGGAAGTGGTCAACCGCAGCTTGGAGACTTACTTGCGGTGTTTCTCGTCCTCTAAACCGAAGCAATGGGTTAAATGGTTACCATGGGCTGAATATTGGTATAATACCTCGTTTCATTCTTCCATTGGGATGACACCATTCAAGGTGTTGTACGGGCGTGATCCTCCAACAATCATGGGTTATGATAAAGGTACCGCGATTACCTTTGAAGTGGACCAGTATTTGTTGGAACGAGATGAGGTGTTAGATGAGTTAAAGATGCAGCTACGACGGGCACAACAGTTGATGAAGGTTCAAGCAGGTGGGAAAAGGCGCGATGTTCAGTTTGAGGTGGGGGAATCTTGTTTATTTGAAGTTACGCCCTTTTCGTCAGGTCACTGTGGCACGCAGGTTGTGTTTAAAATTAGCTCCGCGGTTTTATGGGCCTTTCGAGGTAGTGGCGAGGGTGGGAGCTGTGGCTTACCATTTGAAGTTGCCACCAACAGCTTCTATTCATCCTGTGTTTCATGTTTCGCAGCTCAAGGCAGTAATTGGGGATCATGTAGCGGAATCGGAGTTGCCTGTAGGGTTAAATGACGACATGTCTGTTGTTTGTAAGCCATCTGAGGTGATCGGGTCTCGTGAGGGGCCGGAGGGTTTGGAGGTTCTTGTGATGTGGGAAGGCTTGGCGCGTAATGAAGCTACTTGGGAGCGCGCGGATCTGTTGAGCATGCAATTTCCTGCCTTTCACCTTGAGGACAAGGTGAATTTTCAGGGGGGAAGTAATGATATGAACAGGGGCCGGTTTGGAAAAGTGTATCGACGCAGCAAAGATGCGACGTAGATACTCGAGGGGGCTGGATGTCATTTAATTATTCTTAGGAGTTAATTATGTTTATTTATTATTTTGGTTGTTTAGGGTCGGCTTTATTTAAGGCACTAAGTCCTGTGACAGTTATTTTCATTGAAGGATTATTTGTTTACGGTTCTTGTAAGGGAGGTTACCGGGTCTCAAACACCGGCCGGTTAATAAAATCCAGCATTACCCCTTGATTCCAATTTGATGCATATCAAAACCCTTGTTCACCTGACTCATTTTCCGTATCAATGATGCGTTTTACAGCAACTGTGCTTTTTTTCTTGGGCTCTTCAGGCACATTGTCCTCTTCTATTGCATTACAATATTTTCTATCAACATGGTAAAGTTCTGTTTTATACACCGTACCAAATCCCCCTGACACAATACAACATTCAGAGGAAAAGTTCTTGGTCGCCAAAACTATATCCTTAAGTTGAATCCTCATGTGTTCCAACTGCTCTAGCTGTATCATTAATTCACCGTGTTAAAAAAGCAGAGATGGTGTAGCAGATTCAATGTATACTTATTAGGTAGTAAATGTATACTTATTATGTTCGGTACTTTCTGTTTCGGAGTTTTATAATACCCTTTATCATTTTGTATGAAATATTTTCATTGGGATACTTTTACAAGGACAATGCATTTTTAAGCGACCATGTGCAATTTGGGAATTAATTTTAAGTAAAGAACGATTTAAATTTTTAATGCTAATATCTTGAGGGAACATGTTAGATTATTGAGTTAGTAGTCTTACGAAAACAAGAAACATACATCACATAAGAAACTTCTTTCGCTGTTTAGCTCCGATACATATAAAATCAGTTAGAACATACTGTAAGTTTGTAAACAAACCGGTTATCCTAAATATGTCTAAAGTTTAGATGAAAATGAAAGTTTTATGGACTTATATTTAAATAGTCGTGTGTTAGGATCGAACTCGCGATTACGGGATTACACACATTACGTAAAGGGTTAATTTTATTTATTAAATATATTTTATATATTTATTAAATTAAACCGAAGCTTAACTAACCATTGTTAATAATTAAAAGTTAAGTATAAATGATCGTTCTGGAATTAAATAGAAGGAAAAAGAAGGAAACGGAAAAGTTCTGGAAGCCCCTTGGGTGGGCTTTGTAACCGTCGGCCACAGGGACCAAAAAGGAGGGAAGAAAAGATTTTCTTTCCTTAGTTGTTTATTACTTGGAAAATAAGATTTGTCAAGGCGTATATAATCAATCCCATAGCCACATAATTCCCATCCCATTCTTCTCTTCCCTCTCCCTCCTGCGATCGGATCAAACGCACCCTTTAGGGTTTCGTTTGATTTGATTTGTTAGGTTTCTATTGCAAATCAACTTCAAAGGAAAAACACCTTTTTTAGGGTTCCTTTTATCTTTGGTTTTGGTTTAGCAATAATCTAGTCCTAGCCCCTCTCTAGGGTTGTTGGGTAGATATTCCAAAAGCATAGAAGCTCGGTTTACACGTGCTAAAATCACGGTTAGCTCGTTGTATTACGTATGTACAAGAACGTAATGTAGTCTTACTTTAGACTACATCTTGGTATTGTTCGTCATAAACCCTAATTGATGATTTGTTGGTGATCTTGTGGATCTTCGCTAGGATAAAGGTATGTAACCCTAATTCGATTAATTATAATTTTGTTTTTAATTATGATCTTGTTAAATCGCTTTCGCTATGTGTCCTTTGATCTTATTTAGGGTTTTGTATAATTGTTATGAACTTTATAATCCTACAGTGGCATCGAGAGCCGTTTTAACATGTTATAATTATCGATATTTAAAGATTGTTTTTAACTAATAATTGTTTTGAGTTAAAACTACATATTTTTTTTTAAAAGAAAATTTAGGGTTTTGGTTTTGTTTTTTTTTTAAATTCGATTTTTAAAAAAAAGGTCGGTTTGTTTTGTTTTTTTAGCCGATTATAAATTAAAAAAAAATTGTTTTTTTTGTGAAACCCTAAAATTGCATGTTTTGATCTTTAGATAATTACATGATTAATTGTTATGTCATGTATTTAAGGTTACGATTCGTAGTGATTTAATTAATTTGTTAAGTGATTTGGGTGGAACTTTGATGAATTGCATGATTAATTGTTATGTTATGTGAATTCATGTTTCGATCCGTAGAGATTTAATTGTTAAGTTATGTGGGAGATCCGTGATGAACATGCATGTTTTTCATGGATCATATGTTTTATGTGGTAATTGTTACGTGTTTTTGCTACATGTTTTATTTGATTAAGTAAATCTAAAATTAGGGTAGATTTTATATGCATATAAAGATCTAGATTTGATGAATTTATTGAATAAATCGTATGCATGTGGCTATTTGATTTATTTATTGCACATATAAATTGTTATTATGTGTTTATGATTTAGTTTTTTTTGTACCTACTTGTTTTCATACGTTTTATATTGATTGTATGTTGTAAACAAGGGTAATTTTTCCTAAGAAAAATTAATATGGACTAAATCATATTAAAATTAATGAATTGTTTTGAGATCTAATTGACATATGATTTGCGTTGATTGGAATTGAAATAATAACTTAACGGCCTACTCAACTTTGACAAACTATAAAGTGGGTATAACGCACTGCTGGTCATGAACCCGGTTAAGGAAGGAGGTGTTATGCTTTAGCGCTGACCAAATTCCCGACTTGTCTGTGCGTCAAATTTGGAATTACCTACGGTTATTATTTACATAATTCCTTAAGGTTGATTTAACCGCAAAAATTCACATCCGAAACACAATGAATAAGGTTATTGCTTTGTGCTTTAGCTAAGTTCTAGAAAAACTACAGTGTGAATTTAGTTGTGGGTAAAATCTTTAATTGGTTTAACCAATACCTCAACTTGCAAATATATGATGAAATTTTAGTCTCACCAAAAAGTTTACTAAAAGTTTTTATTAAACTAATGCTATGGAGATGTATGCATGCTTCTCCATGCATGATTTTGACATCGAAATTTATAATCTAAATTTAAAGTCATATGCCATCTAATTGACGAACACTTGAAGTCACAATTATCGTCATATGAGATTTTGGACGATGTTATAATGGAGAGAAAAACTTCATGACTGAATAAGATTGCACATGAAGGTTTTACGTTCTTTAGATTTGTCGACTTAATTGAGTTACTAAGTAAGATCTGGAAACTTACGGCATAAAGAAGGGATGAAACATGTTTATAATGCAAAATGACTTTTGGTAATGTAAATCCCTTAAATATCTAGAAATTATAAATTTGTTTGTCAATCATTGTTCGACAAGTTACCATCTTGAATACTTTCATTGCTAGCAGATCAACTGATGTGATGAAATTATGTCATTTTGGATTCTAGTTTTCAAGGAAAATACTATGGTTATTATTACCGGGGTAATTTTATTTTCTTGAATGGTATTATCGGAAATACTAAAATTGAATTTTGTAAATTCTTTTACAAATGTAATAATGCAACGTTACACCGTAAACGTGGTTTATTCATTTATTGATCTAAAACCGTATGGTTAAGGATAGAGTCAATTTAAAAGATAAACCTAAACTCTTTTCCATGAGTGAAGAAGGAGTAATAAGGATTTTAGAAATGTCAAATTCAAATCCATAACTCATAGCAAACTTTAATAGTTAAGAAAAGTGCATTTTTTTGAGTTATTAATAGTTACCGCTAATTGGTTATAAGGCAAACTAGCATATTTGTCTAGTAGTTGTGCTTTGACCATTTATAGGCACTACGTACCATTGTGGGGTTGGTAGACCTATTAAGGAAGAAATTACATGCCAAATCTTTCAAGTTAAAAGAAATTGATGGATAAGTCATCATTTACGAAGTAGAGTACACTCTTTAACACTACAAGTAATTGTTGCGAATGTGTTTTTCATAAAGTGTAAGAAAGTAAACACAAATTAGTTTCACAGATTATGAAACATTTTCAGTGTTGTCAAATTCAGTGAGAGAATTGTGTTGTGTTACTGAATCCGAGTCTATTAAAACATTCTCTAATTCAGTGAGAGTTACAAGCTTTGTCGTATTGGTAATAACCCATATTATCTTTAGTATGTTCTAAGATAATTACTTTCGAATTGTTGACACTAATATCTTAAAAGATAGTTATGTACTGGTTCTTGTTGATTAAGTGATTCTACATCTACTTGTAAAAAGCTAATATATGTGACACAATCATATTTTGTATAGACGAACATTAGATGTGATGTTTATATAATATATAAGGTTGTTCCGTGCACAAGTGGGAGAAATGAACATTGTGTGCAAGAAACAACTCATAAAGATATGATGTGTCAATATGATTAAAATACTACTTAAAAGTATATATATCATTCACATTAAGAAACACTTGTTGTTTTGATTTAGTCATGTGAAAGCTTGGACTAAATTGTAAACACGAGGGTAAAATATCCACATGTCGTAAGATCGGGCGTGGATTATTTTGCGGTTTCTTAAAATGGACAATTCCTGGAATGACATAAATATATAGAGTAATCTTATTCTACTAAATTTAAATATTTGTGTATTCTTGAAATTACACAAATAGACATAGTAGTGAATTAACTTGAAAAGATTATTGAAACCTAGTGGTGTTCATGATTACTTTAGTTATACATGTTTATGATTTATTGAATAAAGTCACAAACATAAAGTCTTGAAAGACGTATAATATAAAGTAAGACGTTAATGTATTATCTCTTTTGTTAAGAAATATACATGGAGTCATTTTCAAATGACTTTAAACGTATGATGGAATTGTAACTTTTATGTTTTAAAGATATAAAATGAAGTGACTCTGTATTAAAAGTACTTGAGTTATAAAGCATGCAAAATGGTTAGGAAATCTATATTACCATTAAGATGATTTAGTTGGTATATAGGTAAACCGATATATATATATATATATATATATATATATATATATATATATATATATATATATATATATATATATATATATATATATATATATATATATATTTATCTTAATATTGTTAAGATTAACTTACAATATTTCCCTAAATGAAATACATCATTGTTATGGTATGTTCATTAGGAGAATCAAAATTCTCAATATGATGGTGATGTTTGATTCAAGATAACTATATCTTCCTTTATTCCAAAAGATATCAAGGTTAGATAGTTGAGTATGACTTGAGCTAAGAAGATTAATAAGATACCATTATATATGGAATGTGATGAATCACGTTATATATTAAATGAAGTTCGGATTTTGCTAAACTACTTATGAAGTGGATTGTTTAGAAAATAAAGAGTATGGAACGGTCATTGTGTTTTGTAATGTCCCATATAGATAACGTTGGAGTGTTGATCTATTTGCTATGTATTTAAAGAGTAATTTTAAGTTACTAAAAGCATGTGGGAGTTTTGATCTTGAGAGATAAAATTACAAGATACATAATCTTCTGAAATACACTAGTAATTATCATGAGGTAGGCTTGTAAATGCTAACTCTCAAGATAAAGGAATTTAAGTCATAGGTCCGTAAGGATATCTCGGATATGCGATTTATATGCTGAGAATTATGAGTTACAAATAATAATTGTGATTTGTTACCAAATATTGTTTTGGGTAAACTAGTCATACTATGATTGTTATAGATGTTGTCCAACAAGATAATCAAATTTTGATTTTGGTTTATCTTAAATAGTTTGACTAGAAATTGGAGATGAGTTTCGTCAAAGGAAGAAAAACGCCAATTGTGGTGGTTTAATCTTTTTGTCGAAATTATATGGACAAGATTGTACACGTATTTAATGTATGTATTATGAATAGATTATTAATCACACTTAAATAATTAATTGTGATTGAGTATTCTTTCCTAAACACATTAAAATGTATAAAGATTTTGATGGTCATATTTTAAATTGAAAAATTTGGATATGTGTGAACTATTTCTTGAATGACTACTTGAGGAAGGACTTATGTTTAATTTAAAATCCAAGTGTGGATTTAAATTTGAATAAGATGATTTCGGAGTATTCCTAAAAGCTAGTGGGAGTATTATGGTTATTTTCTTAAATTATATGTGTCAAATAGACATGTAAGAAAGTAAGATTTCATTCAAATTAAATGTTGATTTGGTTTAGTTTTGAGATGAAACTTTACTTTGAAGATTTAAAAAATAAGATGTACATAACCTTGGAACAAATAATATTTGTTTGTTTATGTGGTGGAAATACAACATAATATGCCATGTAGTAAATTTATATGGATATTTAGGACATGAAGAAATCTAAATCTGGTTTGAGAAATTCTCATGTGTGTCGTGTTGTATTTATATCATGCTTAAAATGCATGATGATTTAAATATATTAATCTATTTAAGAAGTTATTAAATAACTTGTGTAATGAATATTCTGAAAGGAATTAATAACTTGTGTAATGAATATTCTGAAGGAATATGTTTGGAAATAGAATAACATCCTAAATCTTGGATCATCTTCCTTATTCTATGGATAAGTAATTTGTCAATAGTTGTGCAAATTATCATAGCCAACAAACTTGGAGGTTTGGTTGGAATCAAACATTACATAATAGATATTAAAGGTAACGTATTCATATCTTTTATGACAAGTTGTAAAACTTGAAAATATATAATTGAGGTAACACTCAATATTAGTCATGGGATCTTTGGAGATGATATGTTGATTAAAGTTGCATTATACATTAAAGAATTAGAATACTTTGAACTTCAAATGTGTTTTGGAAGTTTAGGAAATTGGTGATCAAGGATGTTTCACAATTTTAATACTATGTGGCAATATCAAATTGTTTGAATGCACATGTACAAGAGTTTCAATGAATTGAATTCTTGAAGAAAGTATTCTTAAAATTCCAATAGGTCAAGATTGGTTATTTTATGCTTTACCAAACAAGTGTAAGTGTCATTGTTAGAGGCATATTGCATCGACCATGTTTTTATGCATTGATCTATTTAGTATTTGGATAAAGGATGTTAAGACATTATTGAATTGATGAAATAAAGATTAGGTTTCGTTTATTTTTCTGTTATTTGATTTTGTATCCTATTTTACATGTTTTAATCCATGAATATTATGATATTTCTAAATGTCCGTTGTCAATTAATAATATGGGAATATTATTAAACTAAGACAATTCGAAATAGTGACAGAGTATACTTGAAAGTATGTTGGTCAATTTTGGATGATATTTGATGAATCAAATATTGGACTTATCCCAACTATATGATTTTACTTTATGGATCTTTGTCATCAAGTAAATCATAAATAGTTATCCTTAGACCTGAGATACCAGGAAACTGTCGTGGATCTAGTGCATTTCTGTGAAATAATTTAACGCTAAACGTAACTGGTAGCTATAAGGGTTATTTTCAGAAGTGTTGCAAAGTTCATATGTTTTGCTTGTAGTCAAAATGGGATTTGTTTCCTTCAAATTATTTGGAAGTATAATACAGCTGGGCCCCTCGGGGGAGTAGTAAGATATTTGTGCGGCCGCACCCAAATTTGTTTTGGTGATCTTGCTATATTCGTAAACGAGAAACAGAATGGTTAATGTAAGGAATGACTGAGATCCATATCCTATTAACGTTGTATTTTTTTATTTTATTTTTTGGAATTCAAGATTTATAATTATTTATTAAACGTACTTTCAAGTATCAAGAAATTAAAATTTAATTACACAACTGTAGAAGGCAAGCGAGCAACAAGCTGCGCCGTAAGCCCTTAAAAGGTTTTATCCAAGAGACCTTACTCGAGATCGGACTAGGGCATTGGCGTGTAACTAGACGCTAACCAATGTGATCACGATATTTTGAAATATGTCCAAGTGGGAGCTGAAAGTTTTATGGACTTATATTTAAATAGTCGTGTGTTAGGATCAAACTCGGGATTATGGGATTGCACACATTACGTAAAGGGTTAATTTTATTTATTAAATATATTTTATATATTTATTAAATTAAACAGGAGCTTAACTAACGATCGTTAATAATTAAAATTTAAGTATAAACGACCGTTCTGGAATTAAATAGAAGGAAACGGAAAAGTTCCGGAAGCCCCTTGGGTGGGCTTTGTAACCGTCGGCCATAGGGACCAAAAAGGAAGGAAGAAAAGATTTTATTTCCTTAGTTGTTTATTACTTGGAGAATAAGATTTGCCAAGGCCTATATAAACAATCCCATAGCCTCATAATTCTCATCCCATTCTTCTCTTCCCTCTCCCTCCTGCGATCGGATCAAACCCAACCTTTAGGGTTTCGTTTGATTTGATTTGTTAGGTTTCTATTGCAAATCAACTTCAAAGGAAAAACACCTTTTTTAGGGTTCCTTTTATCCTTTGGTTTTGGTTTAGTAATAATCTAGTCCTAGCCCCTCTCTAGGGTTGTTGGGTAGATATTCCACAAGCATAGAAGCTCGGTTTACACGTGCTAGAATCACAGTTAGCTCGTTGTATTACGTGTGTACAAGAACGTAATGTAGTCTTACTTTAGACTACATCTTGGTATTGTTCGTCATAAACCCTAATTGATGTTTCGTTGGTGATCTTGTGGATCTTCGCTAGGATAAAGGTATGTAACCCTAATTCGATTAATTATAATTGTGTTATTAATTATGATCTTGTTAAATCGCTTCCGCTATGTGTCCTTTGATCTTATTTAGGGTTTTGTATAATTGTTATGAACTTTATAATCCTACAGAAAATAAAAAAGACGCTGGCAAGAGTTTTATATGGAGAGTGATTTTGATGAGATGAAGATGAATTTTCACTCCAAGAACATATTGGATTTTAATCACTTGTTTAAATGTTTAATATAATACAAAGTCTTGAATCATATTTATATATTCACACAAAGCCACAAAGGTGGAGTTCGAGTGCAACCCTCACATCCTTGATCAAACGGAGGGGCAGCACTGCAGCCCATGACAGATCTAAGAAATTGAAGACACCTGATATACTTATTTTGAGAGGTAATATTCACAAAAGTATACCGTAAAGAAAATCTGACAAATGTATTACTCCATTAGTGAATCTTCACCTGATGCACAGAGGGATGCTTCCATGTGTATGGAAAGCACTAAGGGAGTGGTTGTCACTACTGCATCAGACTCATTGACTAATCAGGACAATGACACCATAGGTAAGTCATCTCCCTTACCCAATGAAGAACCATTGAGGGAGAAATCCTGGAATAGGACTGAGGGCAGTCTGGAACCAATGACTTTAATTGAGCTGACGGTGTTGTGCACAAGATTGAAAGATCAAAATGCACAATTGGTATAGAAAGTCACACAACAAGGCCTAGTTATTGTTAACATGGAGACTAGGCTTGCTAAAGTTGAGGGTAGGAGAAGGACAGGGCTGGTGGTTACTTCTAGTGAGGATGCTTCAAAAGGGGAGGAAGTTCCTAATCCAAATGAGACCATTTGGTATGATTATCCCAGCCCTAGTGGAGATAAAGGAGATGGACAGAAAAGTAGTGCAGAGAAAGGGAGTGACAATGGGAGTGCTACTACCAATCAAGTTGCAAATGTGTTGGTAGGTTTGATGAAAACAGTGGCTCCAACAAATCCCCTTGCTACAACAGTTTCCCATATCTTCACAAATGTTTCCTCTGCTTTTGTAAGTGTTCCCCCTGCTGTCAGTTATTTATCACCTGTTTCTATTGATGTCTCTTCTTCACCAGCTACTGTGGCTCCTAGAAGAGTCACACCTACTCAAACATTTACAAGAAGTAGAAGAAGGGCAATATATAAAGGCATTGTAATAGGAAAAGCTGCAACAAAGAGTTCCCCTGCTATTGATCCACAAGACAAAGAAAAGGTTGTTATGATTAACTTCTTTAGCTGACTTAAACCTTGCCTTTTGTTTAGGTTTCTATTGATGTCTCTTCTTCACCATCTACTGTGGCTCCTAGAAGAGTCACACCTACTCAAACATTTACAAGAAGTAGAAGAAGGACAGTATATAAAGGCATTGTAATAGGAAAAGCTGCAACAAAGAGTTCCCCTGCTATTGATCCACAAGACAAAGAAAAGGTTGTTATGATTGAGAAACCTAAACAAAAGGCAAGGTTTAAGTCGGCTAAAGAAGTTAAAGCAATAGCTAAAAGTGATTTTCTGTTGGCTAAGCAAATGATGGAGGAACAAGAGCAAGAGGAGCAGGAAAGAAAAAGGAAAAGAGAGGCTGAAGCACAACTGGACCTAGACAACATAGTGTTTTCTAAGGATGAGGAAGAAAAGGTGGATCGAGTTGAGATTGAGAAAGAGATTTAGGCAATGCTTGGACAGTTGGATAGTAGTATGCCCAAAATTGTTGAATTCTTGGAGCTTTGGAAGGAATGGGATGTTACACAACCTCTCGACAGTCGATACAGGCTGGTTCATATGACATTAAGCATTAGAACGATATCAAGGAAATGAACGAAATGCAAATGAAGAGGGATAAATATTTAACTTCTGAAGCAGGAAGGTATGTGTTCTACAAAAATATGCTAAAAAGGTATAAGAAATATTAGAGAGAACACTTCAATGAAATGACATTTGCAGATCTTGAAAGAGAAGCTCTCTGAATACAACAGTGCAGAAAACTTCTTGGAGACTGGATCAGCAAAGGAAGCAGAATATTCAATAGAAAGAGATGCATTTATGAAAAAAGGAAGAGAAAACAGGAAGAGGAAAGCACAGGAAAGCACAGTAGGAACATCATCAAAAGCCACGACTTCTTCTCCAAACTTGGCTCAGAGAAGTACAGCCAAAAAAATTAAACAAATGGAGAAGCTTGGAAAGTTTATGAAATATGATGTAGGTCCAGTTGATGAGGAGTTGGATAAGTGTATGGAACTAGAAGTGTCAGAGGATTTTATACAAGAACCTTTGAGGATGACGTTTCCTATTGTTAAGTACGAGGTTCATCATGACAGATGGATGAGTTGGTAGAAATTTACTAGAGCTGATGATAGTGTGCAACCATTTTAGTATATGAACAAGATGTTTCAAACACTTGATAGGGATGATTTGGAAGCCTTATGGAGAGTTCTGAAAGCTCACTTTAGAAGTAATCATCCTATCATGCACTTAGATGAAAGATATTTTCAGATATGGGATGATATGCAAAGGATGTTTGAGACTAAGGCTGATGATGCAGCATTCATAACTCAGCATGGAGCCAAAATGCTTGAATGGAGAATGCTTACTGCTTCTGGTGTGTATGAGCTAGTGAAGGAAGGATTGGTTGTGTACTTGCTTCATGATAGAATCTATCCACTCACACAGAAGACTTTGAAGAAGATGCTACAGACTACTTTATATGTTGATGACAAGAATCACGTGCCTTATAAATTTCTCATATTTATTCACACTCAGATTCTACCTCAAATGTGATATTTGTAAGCATCCTTAATAACTAAGTTTTTCTTAGGTTAAAAATTATCGTTGAACTAATCTCTTCGAATTGAAAAACTTGTGTTTAATGTGTGACTCTATTGTTCTTTGGTGAAAACAAATATTTTTGGTTGGTTTTAAATTTAAATGTGAAAATAATTAAAGGTGCAAGTAAATAAAAGTGGAAGAGATAGTTTGTCAAGCTATCCAACAAAACCAAATGAAATGAAAATGAGAGTATTTATAGGTGATTAGGGAGTGGTTAGAGGAAGCTTCCTCCCCTCCTTCCTTTCTTCTTAATTGCGCCCTTAAGTCCTTCCTTCTTAATCTTTTTGTTAATCTTGGAATTTGATGACTTGTGGCTCGGGATTTCTCTTGGACTCGTCTTTAAAATAGACTTGAGTTCCTCGGCTTTTGATAAAATTTCGTCTTTTGACTTTTTCTTCGATAAATCTTCAGAATTGGTGACTTCCGTTCTTTTTGCACTCTTGACTTCTTGACTCCGTCTTTCATCTTTTTCTTCAATAAAAGTCTGTAAATGCCCGTGAATTCCCTTGTTTTCTCCACTTCTCACCTTTTCGTCCTAAATCACAACAAAAACACAAACCACGCATAATTCCGACATAAAAGACATACAATACACGTTTTGGTCCGGTTATTATTGTAATTAAGTGGTAGAAAAGATGGGTGTTTTCACACCTATCAAATCCCCTACACTTGACCATTGCAATGTCCTCATGCAATGCATTAGTTACAAAGCACGTTTACATTTTTCATCATAATCAATCCACGTTGGCCTTTATTAAAGAGATAGAAAATTAAAAACATACAAAATAAAGAAATCAAAAGCATACCTTGGGTTTTGGAAATGTCATGAATAATCATCATCCTTAAGTTTTCACTTTCTCTAAACCAAGCTTAAAAACGAGATCATTGTTATTATAAGTTAATAAACTAACACGAACTCATGTGGGCCAATTATTCACTTAAGCTCCCTTATTCCTAGGTGTATCTCTTATATTTTATTATTTTCTTGAATGATCACGAGGATGCATTTTTGACTTATTTCGATAGTTATTAAGTCTGAAAATAAAGTGAACGATTTAATCAATAGTTAACTAAAGGACAAAATCTTTTAAAACTGCTTCTCGGGACCTCATAAAGTTCATATCTTGGCATAACTCGCTTCGTGATTTGAGACCTTTCTCGGACGATATTTGGCAGCGACTTCATACTTCAAATCTTGAGAGACGTTCATGAAATTATGGTCTTCTCTTCATAAATGGAATTTCTTCTCTTGAACTTTTTGAGAGATTCATACTTGGACCAAGACTTCTTCATTTTTCTCCAATCATTATTTTGGACTTTGATATACAACGATCCGCCTCCTTTTATGACTTAGATCTATTTATCCTCATACCTTGTTAGGGTCTTTTCGGATACACTTCTCCATGAATTTTGGGGAGTATTTGCTTTTCGTCGTGTGTCTCGATCCTTTATATTGATTTTCGATAAATGATTCTTCACATCACTTTGGATCTTTAGCAACAAAATGTAGCCCTCATGCCTTGTTAGGGCCTTTTCGGACTCGCAAATCTTCGCATCCCGTTTCAATAAGTTATGCCTTGGCTATGAACTCTAATCCATACCGAGCAACTTTTAAACGATCTTGGGCTAGAAGCTAAGTAACTTTTCAAATCGTACAACTTTATTTATTAGCAGATAAATTATTTAGCAAGCGATGGGAGAATAGGCTCATAATTAACTCACATAAATTCACGAAAGAATACCGGACTTATAATAGGCTCTATCATCTCTCGTTCTCCACAGTTTAAAATCTCAAAGAATGAGACTCGTGGATGCTTAGCCTATTAAATCAAAGTTTTGGGTTTTTCGAGTCGCCTATAGGATCTTGCAAATTCTTAAACTTTTTCAAGTTTAGAAATCGCATTTTAAAGTTCCCTTGATAAACGACTCTCTAGGATCAATTATAGGAACTTGCGAAAAGTTCTTGTTCTTAACCCGTGAGAGTTAAGACTTTCGCGTTTTATAGCTCCCTATATAAAAGCCTAGCAAAACTTGACTTAAACATGTTAAGGATACTAGCTAGAGTAACTTAGATAAGTAAACTCGGGTTGAGTCAAAAGATTCACAACGTTTGAAAATTAAAACCACTTATTTAAACATTTATTCTAGCAAAGTAAGAAAATAACTATACAAAGATAAAAACTAATAGGCCAACATTGATCAAAAAATTTGAAAAATGTCGAAAAATTGATTTTCCGATTAAAATGAGGACAAATACAAGGAAAAGACCACTTAACTTCGATAGAAGTCCCCCCTACACTTAAGATAAACATTGTCCTCAATGTTTAAGCATGTGGGAGTAAGCTCCCCTACACTTAGGACATTGTGAACATTGTTTAAATCTTGCTAAGGAAGAGACAACTAAAGAGATTCCGATTTTAATACTGAGAAAATATAAAATAGTGAATCGAAAAGAGTTTAGGATAGAACCGGGAAGAAGTGGACACGGAATCACGGGTCGTCAAGAATCATCAAGAGTGGATCATTGAAGCTCGAATCCCTTATTAGTAGAAGAGAGGAGAGAGCAAACACCAACGGGTCTCCCCTACACTTATGATAAAGAAATCGAAAAGATAGATGCATGGGTTGCCTCCCAAGAAGCGCTTAATTTTTGTTAACCGAGTCATTAGCCTGACTCGACCTTGATCATCAACGGAAGAAGCATGAAACATATCCACCAGGATAAAAGACATAGTTTTCGTCCATCAAATAGCACAAGCTTAAGGCGAACAAGGCAAGCCAAAGAAGAGTAGGCAAGGTTCCCTTAAGCAGCGATGGAGCACGGTGGAAGCAAGGATGAAGTGATGCAAGCAGATTTCTATAAGTTCCAAAGATTTTTCCTTTTATTTCATCAGGTGGATACTGAGATGGCTGCAGAATGTCAATACCGGGGTCGAACACCTTTTCCTTTAGGGGAAAATAGCACTCAGGCTCAGCAGAGTGTGAAGAAGATCCGCAAAGAAGCACAACCTCGTCCTCAGAAGGGGGACAAAGAGGTGTCAAATCATATGTGCAACGAATATTGGTGTCGACCGGTTTCTTCTCCTTTGAAAGAATGTGCTTCAAATCCAAAGTAGGATCAAGACGATAATCTTCAAAGTCCAAAGGAGGTGCATCACTCTCATGAGGGAAGTAAGTGTTAAGAAACGTAGAGAAGTATTCCTCAAATGAGTAATCGTCCAAAGTAGGATCGAGTGATGGTGGAGGATCTTCATCATGTGAAGAATCACTCGAAAGAGTATCGGCCTCATCAAAATCATCATATGTGGGCAGCTCGGGATACTCAGAAGTAAGGTCATCATAATCATCCGAATCTGAGCTAGAATCATCGTCATCATAAGCATCAAAGACCGGTGGAGAATCATAAATGGGAGAAGCTTCCAAAGTAGGGAGAGAATCATCCACATCATCATGAAAAAGTGGATTATCGATGCAAGAGTCGAATAGAGGATTGTCGTAGACGGTAAAGTCATCGAGCACATTAATCATATTCACTGATTCTCGGCCTCCAAAGGTTGTACTGGTAAGCTTCCCCATTTTAAAAACTTGTGCATCATCCCCGACTCTTAAGATTAACTCACCTTCGGCCACATCCACTAAAGCACGTCCGGTTCTCAAGAATGGCCGACCAAGTATTAAAGGAATACGAGGGTCCATTTCATAATCAACAACGACAAAATCGACCGGGAAAGTAAATGTGCCAACTTTTATGAACACGTCTTCGGCTATACCAACGGGGTAAGCGAGAGTGCGATTAGCAAGCTCAAGAGTCATCTTTGTTGGAGTAAGGTCGGGCAATGATAGTGTTTTCCAAACACTCAATGGCATCAAATTAATACTAGCCCCGAGATCAGCAAGGGCAGTAAATTCTTCAGTTTTGTTGAACACGCAAGGCAACACAAAACGACCGGGATCTCCAAGCTTTTCCGGAAGTTCTTTAAGAATAACTGCAGAGCAGTTTTCATTTAATCGTGTGTTGGCGAGTTCAATCAGCTTTTCCTTCTTGTTAAGCAATTCCCTAAATGCTTTAACAAATTTGGGCATATGGACAAGTGCTTCAAAAAAGCTAATGTTGAAGTTCATTTGAGAAGTCATCTTCACATAGCGTGACACTTCAGAGTCCTCTTTGGTTAGCATGTTGGTGTTGCCTATACGAGAGGGATAAGGGATATTGGGTTTGGGTGGTGAAGGTGCAGGTGTAGGTAAAGGTTGAGATGTTGAAGGGTCATTCGTTGGAACTTCATCACGTCGAGGCGGAGACGATAATGGTGCACTAATACTAGGTGTAGGAGGAGAAGGGGTAAATGGTGGTGGAGGAGGTGTAGATGATAGGGGTGGGATTGGTGGTCCTACAATGGTGACTCCACTACGAGTAGTAATAGCACTCACATTAGCTCGTGGATTGGTGACGGTGTTTGAAGGTAGAGAACTCGAAGTAGAAGGTTGAGCGGCGGGCAAGAAACTAGCAAGCATATTCTTTAAATCATTGGTTTGATTGCTGAAGGAGGATTGAATATTATCTCGAAGCTTGGATCTAATCTCATTTCCTTGCTTGGTAATATCTCCTTTCAGATTGATAATTTGGCTCTGCAGGTTCTTGATTTGCTCACCTTGGGTTCTCATGATGGCCTCAACATCCGTATTACTGGGTGGGGTTTGTTGAGCGGGTGGGTGATAAGGATTAGAAGCTCTTGGTGGGATTTGGTTGCTTCTAGTGTAGTTGTTGGCGGGGTTTTGGTTTTGAGGAGAAAAACCGGGTGAAAGGTAGTTGTTGGATCGGTAACTCAGCAGATTTCTATCCCCTTGTGGTCGAGCTTGGTAATTTTCCAGTGAATAATTATCGTAAGCTGCATACACATTTTCTGGATTTCCTTGTGTAGAAGGACAATCGGTGTATGAGTGAGGACCGCCGCATGTTTCACAAGGAGTAGCAACAGCTTTAACTTGTTGTTGTTGTTGTTGGTTTGAAGCCAATAGTTGCATACTTCTGCTCATTTCAGTCAGCACACGGGTGAGTTCGGTCATATCAGGGTTTGCTGAGGTGGAGGAAACATTGACTCTCGGGTTGTTCCTTGAAGAAGCAGAGGAATCCCAGTTTTTGTGGTGAGTAGTCATGTTCTCAATTAACTCTCTACACTCCTCGGGTCTCCTTTTCATGAATGTGCCACCGGCGGCTGCATTAATCGTATCATGATCTCGAAAAGTCAATCCGTTGTAGAAATTATCTATTAAGGTCACAGGGAGCATGTTGTGGTTTGGACATCTATCGATCAAGACATTATATCTCTCCCAAGCATCAAAAAGAGATTCATCAGGGTCTTGCATGAAACCGTTGATTTGATTGCGAAGGCTCGTGACCATGGATGGTGGAAAGTAGCGCGACAAAAAGCGTTGAGTCATGTCATCCCAAGTGTGAATAGAATTCTTCGGGAGACGATCAAACCATTTCTCGGCATGATGTAATAAAGTATGTGGAAAGAGTTGTAGGCGAAGTTCATCCATTGTGGCACCAGCCAACTTCATGCTTTGGGTGATTGTAATGAACTTGTCGAGGTGTTTGTTGGCATCATCATCAGGCAATCCACGGAATGGGTTTGTTTGCACTTGCTGAATCATGTGGTGCTTCAACGAAAACTCAGGAGCGTTGATTTGCATCGGCGCAATCGGTCCTCCTCGTCCAAACATTGTAGGTTGACAAAGCTCCTCCATGGTCCGAAGATCGGGTTGTGGAAGAACATTGTTGTTATTATTAGGGTGCGGTGGATTATTGTTGTTTACACCTGACATAGCTAAATCTTCCTAAGTCTCGGGCTCTTGATAATTGGAAGATCTAGTACGCATACACCTGAAAATGCAAAAGAAAAAGAAACCAAACACAAAGACAATATATATACACAATAAAGATAAAATCTTTTTGGATTTTTGAAATTTTTAATTTTTATGGATTTTTATTAATTTTTTAATTTTTATGATTGTTTGAATTTTTTATGCAAGAAAAGTAACGCTCACAAGTGAACGGATCCCAAAAAGCAATGCGTCTCTCACAGAAAACTATTAATCTTTACGAAAAGAGCCGGCAGCAGCGCCATTTAATAACTAAGTTTTTCTCAGGTTAAAAATTATCGTTGAACCAATCGCTTCGAATTGAAAAACTTGTGTTTAATGTGTGACTCTATTGTTCTATGGTGAAAACAAATATTTTTGGTTGGTTTTAAATTTAAATATGCAAATAATTAAAGGTGCAAGTAAATAAAAGTGGAAGAGATAGTTTGTCAAGCTATCCAACAAAAACAAATGAAATGAAAATGAGAGTATTTATAGGTGATTAGGGAGTGGTTAGAGGAAGCTTCCCCCCCTCCTTCCTTTCTTCTTAATTGCGCCCTTAAGTCCTTTCTTCTTAATCTTTTTGTTAATCTTGGAATTTGATGACTTGTGGCTCGGGATTTCTCTTGGACTCGTCTTTAAAATAGACTTGAGTTCCTCGGCTTTTGATAAACTTCCGTCTTTTGACTTTTTCTTCGATAAATCTTCAGAATTGGTCTTGGACTTCCGTTCTTTTTGCACTCTTGACTTCTTGACTCCGTCTTTCATCTTTTTCTTCAATAAAAGTCTGTAAATGCCCGTGAATTCCCGTGTTTTCTCCACTTCTCATATTTTCGTCCTAAATCACAACAAAAACACAAACCACGCATAATTCCGACATAAAAGACATAAAATACACGTATTGGTCCGGTTATTATTGTAATTAAGTTGTAGAAAAGATGGGTGTTTTCACACCTATCAATCCTCATAGTTAGCAGCATTTTTTCAAGAAACTTGTGATCAAGTGTAAGCACAAGTTTAGGGGAGGATTCTTGGAAATAAATGATTTAGAGTTCCCCTTGCTATTTTGTACAAGTTCCCCTGTTAATGAAACTTTCCACTACAAGAGTTGATGAAGAGAGTGGGATCTATTCCCACTGTATGAAGATAAAGCCCCTGCTTAGAGATAAACTTGGAAGAGATTTAGACGCGTTTCTGTTTTAATTATAGTATACCATCCTTATTTATTTTATAGCTATCTTGTACTAGGGACCTTGCATCTATAAAAGGATCCCTTAGGGTTTTACATTTGATATACTTTTCTTCATTTGCATTTTCATTTGCTTTAAAGTTGTAAACCCTAACACTACTAAGAGTGTTCGTGTGTTGATTCATCAATATATTAAAGCAATTTGATTTGCTTAAGCACTTTGTTCTTGTACTAAACTCTATATTCCGCATCTTGTTTAGTTGAAACATTCATACAAAGTTTCTCTAATAATAGTTCAGACATGCTTGCTATTACAAGCCTTATACAAGCTAAGGTTTAAGATCTAAGTTTGAGATCAACAAAAAGGTGCCCAACAGTACAAAAGGAGGTCAGAAGGGCAAGCGCACCACGCGCCTTAATGACCAAAAACCTAATGACAAAAAAGTCCAGCAATGCATCCATACTCCGCAAGACTACTTGACTGGGGGACTTGATGGCGTATAGCATGGATACGGCCTATTGGGCCTAAAACCATACACCAAACCATTGGCCTAGACCCAAGTATGTGAAAATCCCACCACGGTGGCAGAAGCTCTAGACGGGTCCGCTCCCAGCGAACGTAGTCGCAACACTAGGCCGGAGACGCGCTCCCAGCGAAGCACGTCCAAGAACCCTACGGACGAACTCTCAAAGAATCAATTCGCAGGGCGATTAGACAATAAACAGACAAATGGCCTTTGGACCACAAAGGCCCACTGCCAAGTACTATCCGAGTAACGGGGAAAGGCCCAGTACTTTCTCCTATTAATAGTACCCACTTACACTCCAAACGAGGTACGATTTTCTCACTCAACTTTACACACACATATATCTCGGACGATATGAATACTTACTCTCACGCTGGAGTCTAATCGTGGGGCTCGTCCCCACGGTAAGGACTAACGGTGTTACTTTACACTCCAAACGAGGTACGGTTTTCTCACTCATCTTTACACACACATATATCTCATACGATATGAATACTTACTCTCACGTCAGAGTCTAATCGTGGGGCCCGTCCCCACGGTAAGGACTAACGGTGTTACTTTACTTTTGCAGGAAATCGTCAATCGCATCACTTGATAGTAAAAGATCTATCACAACCCAAAGCATCTAAGTACCTCTCGATTAGTACTTAGATATATTCTTACCCCGACCGATTATTGTACTAACAATGAACACACGAAGGAATATGATATTTTCTGCGAAATTCAACCAAATAACGTCGAGTAAGTACCGACCTACATGTGTCTATCAACGACATTGTAAAGAACAAACCGAAAGAGTAGAAGAACGGCTCTCTCTAGGAACGAAATCAGAAATGAAGAAGGTCTTCAAAATCTCTTTCTTTAGAAAGGCAACAAGAGTGGAAGTAGTAAAAAATTAATGAAAGAGAGACAACAAAATTTATAAATCGACGCAACGCACAAGATGCAGACATGTGAGATACACTTGCAAAATGAACGGCCAAGATTGAGATAACCAAAGGTCATCATGAGCCAGATAGACCAACTTGACTGACAATCGTCATTTCAAAAAATAAATGACGATTAATAGCTAACTGTAGCATGCAGTATTTTTCCGAATGAAATATAACTACGAAGACAAAACCCAGAGCGAAAATTTGTGAACACCGAGAGCACCAAGGCCAACAACGAAAGCACGTTATGGACCATGGACAAAAAGATGTGGATACATACTCTTACAAAAAAACCGCCAAAGTTCACCCAACCAGGTCCAAGAACATCAGCCGCCAATAAACTAGTGGCCCACCCGGAGTAAGAAAAAGCAATCCGTCATGAAGTAGCAGGGAATGAGTGACATTCATAAAAGTCCAGTATTCCATCCACGCAGCGCAAGAACCACTGGACTAGGGGGACTTAATGGCGTATAACATGGATACGGCCCATTGGGCCTAAAACCATACACCAAAACCATGGGCCTAGGCCCAAGTACATGAAAGCTGATCACGATGGCAAAACTCTAAACGGACCAGTTCCCAACGAACGGATCCGCAACGCAGGCACCAGACGCATCTTCCTTGAGACACGTCCAAGATCCTTGCGTAGAAGTTCTCAAGAATAAGTCGGTAGGTCACGATTAGACAACAATAGGACAAATGGGCTTTTGGGACCACAAAGGCCCACTCCCAAAGTACTATCTGAGATACGAGGAAAAGCCCAGTACTCTCCTTTATAAATATTACTCCATTGCACTCCAAACGAGGTACGATTTTCTCACTCTTCTTTACACACATATGTATCTTTGACGATATGAATACTTACTCTTACACTGGAGTCTAATCGTGAGGTCCGTCCCCACAGTAAGCACTAACGATATACTCTACTTGTGCAGCAAATCGTCAATCACATCTCTTGATAGTACCAGATCCACCACAATCCAAGACATCTATGTACCTTTCAACAAGGACTTAGATTCCTATTCGACCCCAACCGAATGTTGTACTAACAACATTTTTCACCAACTTATAACTTACCATTTGACTAATGTTTTGACTAACGAGTTTGACTAGTCAATCACGTAAAACATTAAAGCTAAAAGTCATAATCAAACTTATCTAATGGCATTTTAGTAAGCGTATACATGAAACCCGATTTTGGGGTGCTACAAATATATCCCTTTATTTAGATTTCGTCCTTAAAATCTCTTATTAATATCTATTACCCATCTGTTCCATCTGATGATCTGTTGCTGCCTCAGATCTGTAGCGATCTGCTTATTGTCTGCCACCGCATGGCTTGCTGCTGCGTTAGGATTTGGATTTAGATTTGTTTGGTTTAGGTTTGGCTCCTTAGGGATGTTAGGCTTTATCTTTTATGTATGCTTTTGTGTACCTTGTGTATTTTTGCTCAAAGCTATACCTTCATATGGTTGTGTCAACAAAAATCTTACATTAGTGATTTCACCTCACCCTTGTACTGTGTTGCTGTCGTGTGTTATAATCTTTATGGTATATGTCTTGGTTTGTTTTAACCTGTTGCCTCGTGTATTTTGTTTGTTAAATTGGTTTCAATTTTGATCTTTATATATGATGTAACTTATTGTATTGTGAGGAGTGATAATATAATTTCTCTTTTATGTTAAAAAAAAAAAAAAAAAAAAAAAAAACTAAACTAAACCCTCTATGTATATTGACTTTCTAAAAAAGTGAGAAAAAAACTTGCCACATATAAGTCACCAATGCTTTACACACCTCCACGCAACCACACCACAAATAATTTATCAATCACATTTTTGCTGACGTCATCACCCCACATGATCAAATTTATAAATAATCCCTTTCAAATAGTACCATTTCATCAACAAAAATTTTATAAAATTATTTTTATAAAAAAAGTTATGAATAAACAATCAATAAATAACTCGATTCCAACAGATATTGCTTTCCAAATTGCATCTTTACTTCAGGTTTGTTTTTTGAATTTGATTCTTTTTTATTTATAAATTTGGTGTTTTTATGAGCTTTTATTGGTTTTTATGAATTGGGTTTTGTGATATTGCTATAAAAGTTGTTTCTTTATTTCAAGTTTGTTAAAATCATTCTTTAATTTCCCTCAAATTTTTTATTAATTTTTTAATGAATTTTTATGAGTTTTTATTGATTTTTATGTGTTTTTATGTGTTTTTATGAATTGGGTTTTTGATATTATTAACAAATTGTATCTTTACTCAAATTTTTTTAATTTATTAATTTTGGGATTTTTCTTATAAAAAGTTAACAAATTTTTTTTTTATTTTTTTGGTGTTTTTATTGATTTTTATGAATTGGGTTTTGTGATATTGTTATTGAAATTGTATCTTTATTTCAAGTTGGTTAATTTAACTCTGTAATTTCCTTAATTTTTTTTTATTAATTTTGAATTTTTTTTATAAAAAAAGTGACAAATTTTTGTTATGAAATTTGATGTTTTCTTAACTTTTATGAATTGGGTTGTTCTTATATGATAAATTTTGGGGTTAAAGTTTTAATATTCATAAAAAAAAAAAACCTCTTTTTTTTAAATATTTTATAAAAGTTGAAATTTGGGTTATGAACATATTGTGGTGTTTATAGTTCTTGTAAATTAAAATTTTAATTTTTATGAAAATAATGGATAATTTTTGTAATTTTGTACTCTTTTGCCTAATATATAAAAAATAAAATCTGGGTTATGATGGAATTAGTGTTTATATAATTCTTGTAAATTAAAGTTTTGATTTTGATGGAAAAAACGGATAATTCCCATATTTTTTGTTAATTTTTAGTTTAATAGACTGTGATGATTTTTTTATGATTCTTATGAAATAAAGTTTTGATGTTTGATGAAGGAACTGGATTTATGTGCATTGGGCAAATGTAGTAGATTTTGGCGGGAGTTATGCGGTTCGGATCATATTTGGGCAGGTTTGTGTAAAGACAGGTGGCCGAATTTAGCGTTGGATGATAATGGCGTTGTTCCCGAGTTTAATCCACATCAGCTTCAGCAACAGAATTTGTTGGACTCTAATTCGAAGGTTTTATTTCTTATGTTCTCGTTTTTCTTATAGTGACTTGATTGTGTGATTCAAAAATTTGAAAAGAAGGTTCTTAAACATTTCGATGTGATAATATGGTTAGTTGTAGATAATTGGTTTATAGTAGGATACCTAGGAAAAGCCGAGCGTTCTTTTGGCTACGATGTATGTGGCTTAACTGGTATTCCCGTGGCCGTTTCGGGAGTTTTCCGTAGCTATCCTATGACGTTTACCCTAGCTATCCTGTGACGTTTACCTAACGAGGTTGGAACTCGGGTCTCTTCTGAGACTTTGGGACCACTATGGACTATGGAGATGGTTACAGATTTGGTTTATAGAGTTTCAGGTATATGGAAAGTGATTCTGATTATTAGATTATTCTAGAAATTAAGAAAACACTTTAGGATGTCATATCTCCCTTATGTTGGGACTTTGGAATGTTACGGGTCCTCGATAATGGAAGTTACAAAACTGGTTGAAGTAGAATTCTGCAACAGACCTTTTTCGTTGAATGAACAAGAATACACAACAGGACTATTACTATTATACTTGAAAGTTCGTAGCAGAGAAAACATTAGGATTTGTCCAAAATCATTTATTATAACAAATTAACATACTTTAGTGTTTATAGATACTTGCATCTAAGCAATTATGACACGGTCAGAGATGTAATAGTTCTTTGAAATTCCTTGTAGAAACCGAAAGAAATATATGCTCTTATTACAGTTTTATTATATGACTGCAGGGATGGAGGGGATTTTATGTTAATAAGCATCATGAAATGGCTAGTAAGGCCGATGCTGTTATAGCATTCTTGAAACAAAGCATATCCTCGGAATCTGTCGAGGTTAATAATTATCTGGTTGCAATGCAAAACATGAATGCAATGCAGTTTGGATTCAAAGACGTGGTGTCATTCTTTTTCAAAGAAAATCTTCATGTGCTGCTTAATTTGGCTGGTATGCACTACTGTATTGCGTGGCTTGGAGTGCCGGTAAGTATACGACATGTACGTAAATCTATCATCTGTTACTAGTTAGTTAGATTATTGCTATTTGCAGGCTGAGCGTGTGATGGAAGCTCTATATAACTGCAAGATTTCTGATCGACAAATATGTGTTCGATGGTGGAAGCTTGGGCGATGGATGTATGGGTTTCGTCTGCGTGACGAGTCAATTTCAAGAAAGGCTTCCTTAATAGATCTTGCAATGACCGAAGAACAAGAAGTTCTTGATGTGCTTTATCGAGGTGCAATTCATGAGGTGATACGTGTACAGATCTCAGCTGTGAAGCCCGTTAGCTCTCACTGGTCATGTCAACTCCAAACTGCAGAAAGATAAGGTTAAAGAAGCTTTTGTATGTGGTTATTTGCGTATATATGATATAATGTATTTTGTGCATAATTGGCCGTATATATATGTGCATATGTTCAAACGATAAGTAAATTGTGTAATGTATGTTAACGAATAAGACGCTGTGTGCACTGATTTGCCTGAATGGATGTATATAATCCAGGTTAATCATATGCGTCATGATGCGTCAAGCTACTGGTTTTGAAGCATAACGTGTAATACTTTGGCCAGTTGGTGTCAAATGAATATATTTAATCATTGATAGTACATATGTTTTTGTTTTACTCTTAACGGGTCGAATGAGATGGAGCAAGTGAAAAAGTGTCGGACGGGTATCACATTTGACAGGTTAATTTTCTTGTTTAAATATGTTGGCAAAAAAGTGTTCCAGGTTAACACAATTTAAGAACCCGAACGATTTCTTATAACATGCTGAGTTCTGTCGAAACCTGTCTGGCTGATGCAGTTGAGTCGGATTCAGGTTCACGGTCCATTAGCTGATTCATGATTGCTGTATAACTCGAATCATATCATAAGTCGACCCCATCGAGTTTAACCCAAATAAAATACCACACCTGAAATACGTCTAGGATCGAAACAGATCAGAAGGTGCGTCAATGTACACCTCCCGAATGAGCTACCTAACACAGAACTTTCAGTACCTGTCTACTTCCTTTACGATTTTGGTAATTCTAATGAAATGAATAACAAGAATATTATACATCAAGACAAACGAAAACAAGGTCTGCGATAACAACAAAAACCAAGTTGTTTCGCAAGGTCTACTTCAATCCATACAAGTGGAGGAAGAATTGGCTGAAACAATGTTCCTGAGACGCACCGAAATCATATGTCCAGCAATTAAAATGGTAAATAGTAAATACAATGTTCATATTTCGCTTGTCCAGCGAATATATATAATAGATATATGAATCAAACTCTTATGAAGATAGACCAGCGCTGCGGTCATTCTTGAGGGAGAACTGGAGGTGCAATCGTCCTTGTGTTATATGATCTGCAATGGCGGCATTTCTGTCCAACTATATGGAAGAAAACTTCGGTAGTGTCATTGCAGTCGTTGCACAGTATCCAAACCTGCAAGTTCATTACTTATGAATGAGTCAAAGGTATCGGAAACCTTGAAAAAAATGCTGCTTTGTGTAAAGATAAGTTCGGTGTATTAGGATTTGGTGATACCTTCTTTTGTCTGTAATCCTCAGGCATCATGGTAGCTTCAATCTGCAAAACAATGTATTAAAACTCAAGATGTTCTGCTAACAAAAAAGAACGAGAAATATCATAATTGATTCGATAGACCGACCTCTTCATCTATCAGCTTCCAGTGTGCGGTCATGTCCATTACTGATTTGGTGCATATCGGACAGCAGAATCTGTTCAATGCCAAAAGAAAGTCGATACAAATGAATATTATAATGATCTAAATCTTTGAATAGAACTGTCGACTTATCTGACTGTTCTATTTTTACAAGATAAAACCAAAATCGACATATTTGTATAATAAATTAGGGCTGAATCTAGTGATGGTCATAAGAATGCTCACTTGTCGCGCTTTAGCATCTCGTTATAACAATCACGGTGCATAGTGTGCCCGCATTTCATCACAGCAGTGTCTTTCATTGTGTCGAACATATACTGCAAATGTTGTGATAACAATAAAGTTTTCACAAATTTTCACAAAATGACGAGGCGTAATATATACAAGTATAGAAGACGCGAACCTCATAACATATGGGACAATGATGGTGCATCGAGTTCTCAACACAAGAGTGGTTACCAAGTAGACCGATGGAATAGCAAGATCCTGCGAAGTTAATACTTGGTAAATTCCAGAAGCAATGTTTTATCCACTAACAAGTGATGCAAAGCTCAGAAGCAAACCGGTCGAGGGGGAACAAACATTACTCAGACAAAATTTTATCGTTTTATTCAAACCGACCCATTTTGACTTTCTACCAAACTAGTCCGACCCACCCATTTTGCCACCTCCACAATTAGATATTCCAAAATTTGTCTAAACATACCACATTTTTTGCAATGGAAGAAGTTCTCGCGCCCACCAACCCTGAGCACAAACAAATTGATGTAAATCAAAAAACACATTCACAACTCTAAAGAATGAAAAAAGGACTAGCTATGAACTTTGTGCGGTTAGCTTACAAACCTGCAGATGCCACAATCATCGCAATGAAACAGACCCTTGTCCAGCTGCAACACAATGGTAAATAATCAGTGAAACAAACATAAACGCGTGAGACGTATAAAAACTTGTTCTGTCTTAATACATCATCGTCGTAGAATACGCAGATGTCACAGAAGTATTCTCCCATATGGACACCACAGTTTGTGCATATGCGACCAACCTAGATAAATAAACAGCATTTAGTAATCTTAGCAAGTGATCATTCATGAGTCGTAGATCAAGGTTTTAAAACGTACTGGCTGCTCAGTGTCACAAACCGAACAGATCACCTGCAATAAACATAACATATTCACTTAGTTTTGGTTTAACATCCTTAGAACTAGAAAAATGAATTTAAACTTGCACGTTTGAAACGTACTTGTTTCACATCAGATCGAACAAGCTCATGGCGATCATTGATGCATTTCAGCATATTCTGAAAAGCCGAAACACAAAGTCACAACTCACGAACCAAGAGAATCTCAAATACCATAAATTTCACGGCTAGTTCTAAGAAATGATAAAGCGGGTCAAAATGAGTTGAGCTAGTTTTAAGGGCAAGGGTAAAATGATCATTTTACATATTTTAGCGATGAACACTTAGAAAAATGGTGTACAAATCGCCTCCTATTTCTAACAACGACGTAGGTCGTAGTACATAATTGAGCTAGACAAAACAACATAAATCACATGAAAAACGTTGTAATCGTACCGCGGCCTCATTGTGACAATGGCGACAATCGTAGACCTCGTTACAACAAGGAGCTCGAATCCTACATCTTCTTCTATAGTGCTTGCATCTAACACAAGTCCACAAATACTCATCAATTCATCAGATAACATTACAAAACTTAGAAACAACATAACTTTAAGGTTTGTTTTAGTCAACAAGATAATAATTTTATCCATTGACAGAACCAAGGTGGGTCCCGGGGGACACCCGTATAATTTTGTGACGTAATGTTAATTTTTCTAAAGACCTAAATTTATCCTAAATGCACACGATCTAAAAAAATCGTGTTTCTCACTTTGTATAATTATTCGTAAATGCACCTGGTCAAATTGTGTCCTCATTTCTTTTATTTATTAACCAACTTAGGGCTTATTTGGTTCGCAAATAAGTTTAGGATTTAGATTTAGATTTGAATTCAGATTTAAAGAAATAGCTAACTATAACTAGTTTGTCCATTAACTTACATAGATTTTCACTAAGCCACAAATCCATTATTTTAATATAGATCCACTAATGATCATGTTAAATCTTGTGTCATCATGCAAAAAAAATAGTACTAAAATGAAACATATGTGCATGATCTATCACTTGATGTGACATAATTAGTAACATACAACATCAAAACATAACTATCACTACATAACTTTTTTTTTTTTAACTCCGTACTTAAATCTGACTCTCGAGTTAAACCATCTAAACGAACAGGTCTTAAAACCCGAACCACTAGGAGAAAACTAACACTACATATCACTACATGAGAAAAAAAACCTACTATGTAACATAATTCATGCAAATAACTAGCTAGGTTTACCAAACATAAGATCTAAAAACAAAAACACATACCCATAACCCATCTTCCCAAAATCCAAACGTTCATCATTTGTGCCTTCCATGGAGGCTATCTAGGGTTAAGGGGAAAGATGGATATGAAGATAGCACTTTCTTAATTTGGAAATATTACTAGTTTGTTACTTTCTTATATGTGTGATATTTTGGACACAAGTATATATAAAAATAAGACATTTAATAGTAGTACATGCTTTGCCCACAATGGTGGCAACTATAATATTTTTCTATTTTTAGAAAGGTGGTAACTTTGGGAATAGTGGATAAGGGTTAGTGATCACAGGTTGCACCGAATTTTGGACCAATAGGATGATGTTTTGGATATGGAGTTATATTATTATTGGGACCATTTTTATTTTATTTTTGGAGTTATAAATTGGTTGATCTAGTTGGTGTCATTTGTAAGTTGTATGTCGGGTGAATGTAGTTTGGTTGAGGATATATCGTAGGATGTTCTCGAATTGTTGGACATAATTATTAGACCGGTTTGCAACATGAAGCAAACTGTGCACGATAAGAGTGGGGGACAACGGTTAAAAACATAATATCAAACTAGTAAAGATAGATTTTACACACAACCAATCATCTTTTTGTGTAATTTATTAATAGGAAAAATTTTTGAAATGCTAAAAGGTTGCACTCACTTTCTCAAAATGCATCAATCAAATAAAAATTTCTCAAAATGCATTATGCAACATATGCAACTTATGCGACTTTTTCAAAAAAGGAAAAAAAAAGTTTAAAAATTTTCCCTATTTTTTTTCATTTTTGGAAAAGTCACATAAGTTGCATAAGACATTTTGGGAAATTCTCATTTGGTCGGTGCAAAAAGGAAAAATGAGTTAGATCTTGGGGCATTTCAAGAATTTTCCCTTATTAATAATCAGAGCACGAAAACAAAAAGATAAAGACTAGTCCTCAAATAGCTGCTAGTTGAACGATTGCAAGATAAATATGAGATTGTCCCAACTAGGTTGATCCAATCTCCCTCACATACAAGATTCACTCAAAACACACAAGAAACTAAAATGAAACAAGATGAAGACCTCCCATGGACCACCAACGGCCATTGAGAGATAGCAGGTATCACACACATATGTGTGTGTAACAATGAGAGCTGCTAAGCCTAGCTAATGAGAAGCTAGGGTTAAATATCAAAAAGAGCAACGATTATGAAGCCCAAGAAAGAGCCTAACATAGCAAAGCCCATCAAGCCACAGCTTAAAGAATGAAAAGATGGCAAGAATAGTCCATCAACTTCCAACCTGTGTACACAAAAGGAAAGTAAACAAGAAACATAATAAACCTTAAGATTGCTAGTAAAAACAACACCCTTCCTCAATCTAACAAGGAGAGAAGAGTATAGCAGTTTACTTCCCAAACATGTCCACAAGCTTCAATTGGTTCCAAAGCTTCATATGTTGAGATATACCATGAGCCTTTGTGAAAAGGTCAGCTGTTTGATCAGCTGAGGCAACCTTAAAAGTTTTAATGACAGCATCTTAGACCTTTTCTCTTATCAAATGGACATCAACCTCAAAATGTTTGGTTCTTTCATGAAAGACAGGATTGGCAGCAATCTGAATAGCAGAGCTGCTATCACTATATAAATGCATAGGAAACAAACACTTGACCATGAGGTCATTCAAAAAATTAGTGATCCAAATAACTTCACAGGTGGCACTAGCCATGCACCTATTTTCTGCCTCAGCAGAAGATCTAGAAATGGTAGGTTGTTTTTTACTTTTCCAAGACACAAGAGTCCTACCCAAGAAAACACAATACCCAAAAACAGATTTTCTGGTTCTAAGGCACTTGGCCCAATCAGCATCAGTGTAACAAGATACCTTTAATGAAGTATCTTTGTAAATCTGAATGCCAGTACCAGGGGAGTTTTTAAGGTACCTAATAACTCTTAGAGCTATTTTGAGATGAGACTGCAAGGGAGCATGCATATGCTGACTAAGACAGTGAACAACATAGGATATGTCTGGCCTGGTGTGAGTAAGGTAAATAAGCCTCCCTAAGAGTCTTTGATACTCAAAGACATTTTTGAGTAATTTATCACTCTCACTTTCATCAACAGCAAGCACACAATTTTCAGGTAAGGCTGTTGCTGCTGGTTTAGCAGCCAACAAACCAAACTCATAGATAAGCTCAAGGCAGTATTTTCTTTGAGTCATGCAAATACCATTGGTATTTTCAAGAATTCCAATTCCTAAGAAATACTTCATCACCGCAAGATCTTTTATCATGAATTTGGTCTTCAGAAAGCTTTTAAAGTTATCAATTTCCTTAATGCTATTACCTGTGATGATAAAATCATCAACATAAACAAGGAGTGCAATAAACAAGTTATTAGACTGTTTGATGTAGAGAGAGTAGTCATATTTGCTTTAGATAAAGCCATGCTCAGCCAAGACAGTGGTCAATTTAAAATTCCACTGTCCTGGGGCTTGCTTAAGTCCACAGATGGATTTATTTAACTTACACACTTTGTTCTTGTCTTGACAGTTAAAACCCAAAGGAACAGTCATATAAATATCCTCATCCAACTCACCATATAGAAAAGCATTATTGACATCAAGTTGAAATAAGGGCCAATCATTAGACACAGCAATACTAATAAGACATCTCACAGTCACCATTTTTAACAACAGGACTGAAAGTTTCATCAAAGTCTATACCCTCTCTTTGACTGTACCCTTTAGCAACAACTCTTGCTTTAAACTTACCAACAATGCCTGTGGATTTATATTTAATCTTATAAACCCATTTTTTGTTAATGGCTTTCCTCCCAACAGGTAAGTCACATAAGGTCCAAGTATTGTTTCTTAAGAGAGCCTCAATTTCATTGTTCATAGCTTCTACCCACCTATTGTCTTTGATAGCCTCATAGTAAGTAGTAGGCTCAGAAGATTGATTCAGAGTAGTAGCAAAAGAGAAATTGGTAGTGCTAAGTCTAGAATAATTAACATGCTTCTCAATGCCATATTTAAGTTTGCTATCAAGAACAAAATCATTAAGCTTAATAGAAAGTTTGGTAGGTCTAGAAGATTTTCTAACAACGGGTTCTCCTACTTCTTCAGTGGTGACCTTACTTTGCTCTAAAGAAATATTAGAAGGGTGAAAAATACTATTTGTGCCCTTAGAGCAGGATTGCTGATTTTCACCTATGGTGGTTGCAGGATCATCCTCCTAGGGATGCACCAAGGCATCCTCATTAGTGGGGTTGACTCTGCCTTCCACAATAGGTGTTGATCTCTCATCATCATTGGGACTTGAAAGATTTTGATTATTAAAAAAAGGATAAAAGATCAGCATCACTTGTAACAACTACATCAGTCAAATCATTTCTAGTATTGTTTTCATCTAAAATGGGAAAACAGTTTCATAAAACCTCACATCTCTTGAAAACAAAAATCTTCTATTATCCAGACTAAAAAGTTTGTAAGCTTTTTTTAGAGAAGAGTAACCAACTAAAACACACTTTTCAGCTCTAGATGTGAGTTTATCACTGTTATTCATACAAGTAGAAAAACACAGACAGCCAAAACACTTTAAATGAGAGAGATTTTGTTTTTTTCTTATAGAGCAATTCATATGGGGGTCTACCATTTAAGACAAAAGAGGGGAGCCTGTTGATTAGATAAACAACAGTTAGAATACAATCAGACCAAAAATTAGTAGGAATCCCTCCATGAAACATAAGACTCCTAGCAACATTAAGCAGGTTTCTATGTTTCCTTTCAACAATTCCATTTTGCTGAGGGGTGTGAGGACAAGAGGTCTGATGAATGATACCCATAGTGGAGAGCATAGTGTGAACCTTGTTATTAACAAATTCAGTTCCATTATCAGATCTAAAGATTTTGATTTTTGAGTCAAATTGATTTCTAACAAGGCTTATAAAATGATTTAGCCAATCAAAAACCTCATCCTTAGCTTTCAAAAGATAGGTCCACACAGCTCTAGAGTAGTCATCCATAATGGTAAGGAAGTATCTATACCCTTCCTTACTCTGAACTTTGTAAGGGCCCCAAAGATCCAAGAGAACAAGGTCACCAAGTTGATTGGATTTGTGGTCACTCAAAGGGAAAGGTTCCCTAGTTTGTTTGGACCTATGACAAGTTTCACAAACAGATATGCTGGTATTTTTAGATAGGTGAAGGCCAGTCTTAAGGACACTGAGAACATGGTCAGAAGGATGACCAAGCCTACAATGCCAGAGGTCTTTGGAGGTGTGAAAGGTCATGGTAGAATTAACATTACCTAAACTCTGAGTCTTAAGTTCATCAAACAAATAGAGCCCCCCAGATTCACTACCAATCCCCAGAATGATCCCCTTGTCTAAGTCCTGAATGTAACACTTATCCTCATCAAAACCAACAAACAATTTGCTATCTTTAATAAGTTTGTTAACAGATAACAGGCTAACACAATAACCAGGAACAACTAACACATCATGAAGAATCACATTGTTAGAAATTATAAGGTCACCAATGTGACTGATGTTGGCAATAGTCCCATTTGGGTGACCAACATAAATGTTGAGATTGGAAATATCCACAACATTAGTCATACCCACAATGGATGTGGTAATATATTGATTAGCCCCAGAGTCAATTATCCAACCCAAAGTGATGGTTTTAGTAGTAAATTTAATGTTCCTACAAAATTTTTTAGAGAAATGAATATTGAACCAAATGTTAGCATTAAAAAATGAAATTCTACCTGCCATATTGGACTGAGTATTTCTGGAAGAATCACTTATCAAACTGATGAGATTCTGCATTTGATCACTGGTAAAAGAAGTTGGGGATTCACAAGTGGAAGTTTGCTTGTCCCCAACCTTTAGGTTACAACTGGTATTAAAGTTATGTTTGAAACCATTTTGTTTAAAAGCATTAGCACCCATTTTATACCAAGCAGGATATCCTTGTAACTCAAAACATCTATCAGCAGTGTGGCATGTTTGACTGCAATGAGTACAAAGAAGATTAGGGTTGGGACCCCTAAAACTTCCAGTACTATTTCCCTTAAAAAGAGGTCTACTAGAGGTGTTGTTATTACTACTTGTGGAAGTACTTCTTCTATTTTGATTGAAATCTTTAACAGCAAAAGAAGTGGCATTCATTTTTGCCTCAGTATGACTAGAGGTCTCAGGGATACCCCTATGGGATTCCTCTCTAGATACTGTGACATAAGCCTCCTTCACATCAGGAAGGGGATCCCTAGTGAGAAGGGCATTCCTAACAGGCTGATAGCAGTCATCAAGACCCATTAAGAACCGCATGAGCCTCATGATCTGCTGATGTAGAGCCAACTCAGTGCTAGCAGAATAGGCACAGTTAGTAGCACAAACACATTTAGGAATTTTTGTAACAGCATCAAACTCTCTCCAAAGAGATTTTAATCTGTGATAATAATCAGCCAAAGTACTACCCCTTGTTTAACTAACCCAATTTTTTGAAGCAAGTTATAAACAACAGACCCATCAACTTTATCATAAGTTTCATTCAAGTCTTTCCACACAGTAGCAGCATTTTCAGAGTAGACAAGGCCCATATATACATCACTAGAAACAACATTCATAATCCAAGTAAGAACCATAGCATTACATCTATCCCATTGAGCACACATAACCTCATCAGTGTAAGTCTCCCTTAAACAAGAACCATCAACAAAAGCATACTTGTTTCTAGCTTGTAAAACAAGTTTCATAGCATTATTCCACATTCTATTGTTTTCAGTACCAAGAAGTTTAAAAGGATCAAGCACAGAGCTACTGTTATCACTGTTATGGATATGGAATAGGTTACCAGCATCTAAGTTGCTTATAAGAGCAATAGGGATTGGTGTGGTTTCAGGATTACCTCTACCACCACCATTTCCTCCACCACCATTGGGTGTAGGAGGAGCACCACCAGCACTCATAATTCACACAAAGAGATAACAGAGAAGATAAAAAACAATAAACAAATAAGAGCAGAAAACCAAGTATAACAAGCCAGAGATAAACAATACCAAGAACAAAGATAAACACAATAAACACTCAGAATATGAGCACCAGAAATGTCAAGTTGTGAATTGGGACTGGCCAGAGCAGGTATCCATACCAATTAAGGCTGGAGGGTCAAGATGTTAGCCGAATCTGTTTGCACCCACAAACTTGAACAACAGTAGCTCACAAAAGTAACCAAGAGAGAGATAAGTAAGATAATGAAAGAGGACTTACAGCGCGTTAACATCAACCAATATCTATAAAAAAAACCACCCAATCTCTAGATTCACTTAGTATAGAGGATAGGTGAGCCACAAACAGGGGACCCCCAAAAAAGAGAGAAAACAAATTAGGGTTAGCAAACCCTAATAAGATTTACTTGAGCGAACTTACCAAAAAAGGTAACGGCACCACCAATAGTGATACTAGGATACCAGAGTAAGAAAAAACCCCAAAAAATTATATTAGGGTTTCAAGAAACCCTAATTAAATCTTTCAAGATTTTTAACGGCACCACCAAAATAAGCAACGACACCACCAAATAAAGCTTCCTGGGCACCAAAGAATCAAAACCCCCAAAAAATAAAATTAGGGTTTGTGAAAACCCTAATAATATTTTTGAGAAAAAGAACGCACCACCAATACAAGCTTCCAGAGACGTCAAGAGAGCTAAAGATTACCACCAAAAAAGCAAAACGCTAAAAAATAAATTAGGGTTTCACAAAACCAAAAAACTGATATAACAAGAAAAAAACACGAGAGAGCTTAGATAGGCTGAAAGATCTACAACCTAGTGCTCTGATACCATGTTAAAAACATAATATCAAAGTAATAAAGATAGATCTTACACCCAACCAACCACCCTTTGGTGTACTTTATTAATAATCAGAGTACATAAACAAAAAGATAAAGACTAGTCCCCAAATGGATGCTAGTCGAACGATTACAAGATAAATGTGAGATTGTCCCAACTAGGTTGATCCAATCTCCCTTACATACAAGATTCACTCAAAACACACAAGAAACTAAGATGAAACAAGAAGAAGACCTCCCATGGACCACCAACGGCTATTGAGAGAGAGAGCAGGTATCACACACATATGTGTGTGTAACAATGAGAGCTGCTAACCCTAGCTAATGAGAAGCTAGGGTTAAATATCTAAAAGAGCAACGGTTATGAAGCCCAAGAAACAGCCCAACATAGCAAATCCCATCAAGCCACAGCTGAAAGAATGAAAAGATGGCAAGAATAGTCCATCAACTTCCAACCTGTGTACAGAAAAGGAAAGTACACAAGAAACATAATAGACCTTGGAAGATTGCTAGTAAAAACAACAACAAGGGCTGGGAAGTGGGCTGGTAGTTTTTTGGTGCCACATTTTTCCTTAGCGCATCGTACCATTTGTTGCGTCAACAGGCCTCGCGACATCCTGTCCAGCCAGCGCCAACTATATTTTTATTTTATTTTTTATTTTTTTATTTTTTTGAAAAAGTAGGTGTTTGGGGGTGTTTTTTTTAAAAAAATTCAAAATTTTGAAAAACTATTTGGATTTTTATTTTCTCAAAAAACACTCCCAAATCACTTTATATATTAAACCTCTTTTCACCCAAATATTTAAGCACAAGTCGTCTTGGAATTTTTTGAAGGACAAGCATAAGTTGAGGAATCCCGATTCTACTCAAGAAAGGCCACACCGTGTTCGGGCTATCATCAAATTTCAAAAAAAATACAATTTGTGCATCGTATGTACCTCCCGCGAACTAGTTTATTTCTTTCCGTTATATATTTCCTTTATTTTTATGTTTCGTATTTTTTTATTGTAATGTTTTTTCTTTAAATTAATGAAGTTTTATTTAAATTATTTTGTGTTTTGAAAAAGAAAAAAAAATATTTTCCTTGGCACCAGAATCTGGTGCCAACGGCTCCAAGTACTCTAAGAAAAAATGAGAGATGTTTACAATAACTGCCACAAGAAAGTCGCCCCCTATTTCTAAAACGGCCCGACACTCTGATTCGGTACTTCAGAGCCAAAGATCTTTCTTAAAGCAATCTTCTTACTTTTTGGTTTATACATCTCTTGTGTCGTTTCGACGAAACTGAATATGTTGTTGTTTTTTTGTTAATTGGATGCCTCCGGGGCGAAACAAAAGGTTATTTGGGGTTAGCGTGAATCACATGAATTTACTTCTCCTAATGTAAATAGAGACGGAGCCGAAAGTGTTTTGTGAGTGCTCGAGTTACTTATAAACAATGTTAATTTTTTGAAAAAAATAACACAATTCTCATAGGAATTTAAAATGCATTTTGTCTATCAAAATGTGTTTCTACTCATCATCTTAATTTATTTTTACGTTTAACTATATTATATTACGATTAAAAATATTCATACACCCAATCATATTAAGTTTTAACTTCATCCCTAAATATGAGCACTTGTCAAAAGTCTTAAATATTCATGCATATGCCTCACACTTGTGTTATATATCTTGTTTATCTTGTCATGTAATTATGGAAAGGAAAGAATTGTAACTTTGATCGCTTATAACCTAAATCTTTTACAATGTGTTTTTGAGTATTGCTTAAAAATTGAAATGAATGAAATGAAAAAAAGTAAAAAATGTTTTTGGCCGAATCTTTTAACTCAATTAATTTAATATTCTAATCAAACGTGTTAATCTTTAATAGTTTTGTTACTCAATTCTTTACGTTTTGGTTCGAATCGCTAGAGTTTGACTTCTTAAGGTTTTTTTGTTTCGTTTCTTCATAAGGTTTTTTAGGGTTTAATTTTCTTACTTGTTGTGTCAATCTATCTAATAGATTATAATCATTATATCATTACGATCGATTGATATACTGGATTTGTGCTACGTATTTATTACTCTAGTATTCAAAGATCTTTAGGAGCTTTTAGGGTTTTTGGAGGTTTATCTCTCTACGAGATGTGCTCGTGACTAGCATCTACTGATTTACGAATTTGTGTGTATGTAATTGTGGTGTTGTTGTGATGAAAAAGGGTTTCTTGTCAAATGGGAGGGGCGACAGTGTTGTGAAGGAGAAAAAGGGTGTTGGTTATGATGAGGTTGTTGGTTTGAATCATGGGAATATAGTTATGGCTAACGGTACGATCCCATCAGCGTATGTTCCTGTTGGCAATTTTGGTGATTCCATTGAGATGCATGTTGAAAAGGAGTAGACACATAGTCTTTCTCTTGATCCGAAAAGTAAGTCATTTGCTAATCTTTTTAGTAGTAAAAAGAGTCGGCATGGTCTTAACCTTCACACCCTTGTTACACTTACGGTGGATGGGGATAAGTTGACAATCCCGTTGGAGTCTATCCGATCAATCAGTGAAAAGTTTGTTAATTTGGCATATGGATTTTTCTTGGAAAAACGGGTGGCATACCTTGTTTTCGCGAATTAGTTTAATAATACTTGGAGTAAATTTAGATTAGTTAAATTAATTCTTAAGTTTTCGATCGAGTTATTTTTTCTCAATTTAACTCTATAGATGGTATGAAAGCTATGCTTGAAAGTGGTCAATAGGATCCGGGTATGAATATATTGAAAGAAGATGTCGGTAAGATTGCGGCTTGTGTGAAGCTTCATGATGTTCCTATGACGCCATTTAGTGAAGATGGTCTCAGCGCAATTTCTATAAAACTCGGTACTCATGTGATGCTGGATTCCTAAACAGCTGAAATGTGTTTGAAATCATGGTGTAGATCAAGTTATGCTTGAGCAATGATTGACCTACGTATGGATGTTGAGTTAAAAGATACTATTGTGGTGGCTATGCTTAAACTAAAAGGAGAGGTTATTATTCGAGCACTATTCATGTTGAATACGAATGGAAACGCCTCAGATGCTCGAGCTGTAAGATTTTTGGTCATGTACTTGATGAATGTCTTAAGCCTACGAGATCCACTGGTGCAATGAATGTGAGCAAGCCTAAGCAAAACATAATTACGAGTGTACTGGTTGGTGTTAGGGTGAACTTTAAATCGACTGGTCCTAAGGTTACTTAAGAATATCGAATGGTTGGTAAGAAGAATACTACTTCAAGTGGTAGGAAGAAACACACTGCACCGGGGTCTAGTACATAGGTTACTGCAAGTAAAGAGGTTAGTAACTCAAAT
Organism: Glebionis coronaria; assembly: GCA_025667525.1. Classification (NCBI taxonomy): domain Eukaryota; kingdom Viridiplantae; phylum Streptophyta; class Magnoliopsida; order Asterales; family Asteraceae; genus Glebionis; species Glebionis coronaria. The sequence goes on along the minus strand of CM046878.1, from coordinate 7,819,079 downwards.
TTTTTGTTGACTTAATTTTATTGAGAATGATGTTGATTTGGTACGGATGGTAGGACCGTTAGTTCTTTTAGGAGAATTTATGTCTGAGGATGGCCACCCCAATTATTGAGAAAATTGACAATATTGAAAAGAAGATTGTTAAAAAAAAGTTACTCTTGTGTATGATTAAGGAAACCTGATTCTTAGAAAAATGGCTATATTTTAGGTGAGCTAAATGAGGAGGATGTAGTTGAACTTGTAAATAATGATATGGCTAATTTCAGTGGCTTCTTAAATTTTGGAGATGGGATATGAGACTAATATTCTTTTTGAACGTCAAATATTATATCCTTAATAAAAGGGGGGAATCTCGGTTCCCTATGAACAGTTCCCCCCTCACATAATATGAAATAAAAAAATACATCCCTCACTCACTTAGACACTATTCCTCATCCATTTACCTCCCTCTCTCACATAGACCCTATTCCTCCTCCGTTTCTTCCATCCGTTCTCCTCTCTCCGTTGAGGGTGGGTGAGGCTCTATAATACTTAAAAAACAGCCACTCTCTCAAACAATTTATAGTGGGTCTAAAAATGAATCGTGGTCGTAGATTTGGCTCTAACAATGAACCACGCCCGTTGATTTATATTTTGCTTTTGATATAAACAATCGGTCTTCACACAAAAGTCACAAATTATTCTCACATCCCTATAATTTTGATCGGGTTTTCTCGGGTACATCGCCGTTAAATTTGATGGATTTTAGATCTAAAATCATGCGTGATGGTAGTTGATTTGTTTGGCACATGTTAACATGTTTAGATTTGAAATCATGGGTCATTGTGGGTGATTCGTTTTTATGGTGTGTTTAGTTGTTGTTGGATATGTGGTCATGGGTGACTGGATTCGTTTTTAAATCGGTCTTCTCACACAACTATCACCTGAATCAAAAGGTATCGACACTTATTTTTGCTGGGTTTTTTTTCCTGATTTAATAAGATCTAGGCAAATATCTACTTTTATTATTAATTATCTGTTTAGATTTGTCTTTGATTGAAAATAGTGTGCCTTTAAGCACTTGCTTGCAATAGTTGTTTAGTTGTTATGCCTTTCTAAGTTTCTATAGTTTTTTTTTGCAAAACCCATAACGAAACACCTTCCAAAAAACCAAAATTACCCATTTTTAGTTTCAATCATGCCGTCAGGTGGCAAGGAACGCAGCGCATAAAAGTGCTTTGTGGCTTACTAGAAATCATCATCCGAGTTATAGTCACATATTTTGATCCCATTACACTTTCGTAGCAGGTATCTTGGCCATGCGACCTTCTAAAGTTGCCGCCAAACCGGTGTAAGGTCTGATTTGCAATTGTTTAGGTTGCAAGTGGTTGGCCATTTCTTACAGGTTGGAAATTGTGTGTACTGTTGTGAGGCAATTCTTACAAGTGGTTGGGTGTTTTCCATGTCCTTAGCGGGCATGTTATGTTACCGGCTGATGCCTTAATTGATTTTGGACGACCGTGTCACCGGTCCATTCGTTGCCGCTATATGCCGGGTAGCGAATGTGATCGGTAGGGTGACCATGTGGTCGCAGGCATGACGGGTTTTGGTAACCGTGTGGTCGCAGCGAAAGTGATCTGTGTATTGGCAATGATGAAACATGCGTGTATGGAATGTTTTGGTAGCCGTGCCTCAGCGGAACATGTATCACATGGTCGCCCCGCCATGACGGGTTTTGGGCACGGATTCCATTCTTCCATTTTTGAGCCTCGAATGCAATCATGTTTGTTTTCTGGTAACGATCTGCCGGGCAATCATGGTGTGGTAATTCGCTATGTTACCATAGTATGATAACATATAGCCGCGAAGCAGTAACTTCATCTCCTCCGCCCATTCGTTGCCGCTATTAATTGCAGGCGACGATATTGACAGTCGTGTCTTTCGTTGCCGTTGTTAATGACAGGCGACGATAGGGCCGTTGTCATAGGGTCATAAATAAACGGCTTTTAGAGATGGAAAACGGGTAACTAATTTCTTGCTTTTCGAGTAAATTAGTTACCCGTTTTCAATTTTTAATAAATCAATAATCCTCATGATAATTGACTTTTTATTTAGTTTAATAGGCATAAGCCCGTTCTCCTTTTTCTTCTTCTTTCGATGTTTGCTTATCCACTGTTTTCATTCCTAATCTGATATGTTGTTTTCTTTGGTTATTATGCTAACTATCATGTGCTCTCATTGTTGCTTTGATTCTTTATGCCTATGTTGCTATTGTGCAAATACTGTTGCCATTTTCTTTTCCCTTTTTTTGCCCATACTATTTTTGCCTGCATTATTATTGTCAGATTAGGTTCGGTTGGTCTTCCCATTAGCTGATGCCTAATTTGTCGCTGCATTATTCTTTTTACGCCCCTTCGTTCTTTGTGCATTTCCTGCTTTTATGTGCTTTACACTTTTAGACCATGTCTCATAAGCCTTTGCAGTTTGCACTTGAGGGTAAACATGGGCCTCCTGTTTTTAATTTCGAAATAGTTAGTGTACCTGCAGATTCACATGTAGCACAAACATTAGGACATCACAGTTTACATAACCAGTTACAGTCACATAGCGAGAGTAGTGCCAATGGTGTATCATCATTGGGTTCTGGGGTTGGCAGTGTTAACGGTGGTATCCTAGATTTTAATAACTCCCAGTTTATACCCGTCGGTGTACGTCAATGTGGTTCTTCAACGGGTTCTGTCAACGTTCCACGCCGTCCAGTGGTATTGGATTTCCAGAATTCAACAGTGCGACCGGTTGTTCAGCGTGTGCCTCAATCCGGTTTCCTACCTCCTGTTTTCCCGAGTTATAACACCCCCAATGTCTGTGATAGCCCTTACCATTCTTGGTTTCGGCAACGCGGTAGCATTTACACTAGCGGTACAGCTTTTGTTCCCCTTATTTTTTTTTAAAAAAACTACCTCCTTTTGTTAGCTCCTGTTTTTTATTGTAGCTTTCTTTGCATGCAGCACATCCTCCGCAGGATCGCACGGTAATGTACTTTCTGCCGACACTCAGTTGGCTGCAATGTATGTCCCCCCAGTTGGTTCCCTTAGTGGTTCGACAGGCGTTCGCTCCCTACTTGGCCACACTTCAATGTCTCATAAAGGTTTACTTTATTCCTCTTATGCAATGCTTTTTTCCTAAGTTTTTTCTGGCGTTGCTTGAATTGTTGTATCTTTTTTTCCTTATTTCCCCTTATGCAATGCTTACATGTCCTTGCAGGTGGTAGCCGTCGCCGGAAGTATGACGGATCTCTTCCCAAAAGTAGGCGCCCGCGCCGCTTGCCATCCAATACTTCATCTTCGCCTGGCGTCCGTCAATCTCCACATGGTTTGTCTGGCGACACAAACACGGGTAAATTTCAGTTTTCTTTTTTTCCCTCTTTTTTAGGCGTAGTTGTAACAGCCTTCTTTTACTCCATTGTCGTTTTCAGGCGTTACGTTATCTTATGTCGACTTGGGTGACTGCACACATAGTTGTCAACATTGTCGGGCAAGTTTTAGTATGGGGAACGGCTAGGCGCAAACAATCGTGTTGGAAGGGCTGAGTATTATAAGTGTTGTGGAGGGGGGAAGGTTGTGTTGGAGCGTCTTAGAGACCCTCCTGAAGTTATTAAGGAGTTGTTTAGAAACAGGCACTTTCTAGAAAATGTGACGGCATACAACCAAATGTTCGCCATGACCTCCTTTGGTGCACATATCGACGGGTCAGTTAACAACGGTCGCGGTCCATATGTGTTTAAGATCGCAGGGCAGATTTATCATTCTATGGGGTCTTTGTATCTTCATCCAGAGGACCCACCGCGTTTTTTACATCTGTGTATTTATGATACAGACCATGAGGTGGAAAATAGGCTTCGCCATTTTGGTGGGCATGGTGCGAGCACGTTGGATCCTGAGGTGGTGAGATTGGTGATGGCTACGCTAGGTGAGCATAATGATTTGTTTAGGTTGTTTCGTACTGCCAGAGATAAGTTGGCTGATGACGAGGTGCCAGCTTTCAAGATAAAGTTATTCAGTGTGGTGGGAGCGCGGGAATATGATCTTCCTACATCAACAGCAATAGCAGCTATTGTTTTTGAAAACGGGGTAGATAATGAAACTGATTACGACGTGGTTATTCAGATGCGCGATGGGAATACACAGAGGATTAATAAATTGCACATGTCTTATATGTCCTTGCAGTTTCCATTATTATTTGTATATGGTGAACCCGGTTTTTATACGGAAATGAAACAACGTCGGGGTGATCAGAAAAAGTTGTCTATGAACATGTACTACATGTATCAATTACACGGACGGTCAGACTCTTACGGTTTGCTGTTTAGGGCCGGCAGATTATTTCAGTTGTATGTAGTAGGCGTTTTCTGTTGCGTCGAACAGTCACGGTTAGATTTCTATAGGTTTCACCAAAATGATATCAGGCGGGAATATCTGTCCGGAATATATGACGCCATTTCTCGAGGTGACCGTGACGGATCTGATGTGGGAGGCCGCTTTATTATGCCTCGGTCTTTCACCGGAGGTCCTAGGTATATGTATAGCCATTATTTGGATGCTCTCGCAATTTGCCGTGTCCTTGGTAACCCGCAATATTTCATTACATTCACTTGCAATGTTAATTGGCCAGAAATTGTGCGACATATGGCTGACTATCCTCGACTAACTCCAGCAGATAGGGCAGATGTGGTGGTTCGCGTTTTCGAGCAGAAAGTGCATTCCTTCTGTCGATATTTGAAAGAGCGAGCACCTTTTGGTGTTGTTACAGGACGTAAGTTGTTTTCTTAGCCGTTTCCTAATTTATTTTCCCTAAACACTATCCTGCCATTGTAATTGTCTATTTTTTTTACGTCCTATCAATGTTCATTACTTTCGTCCTTGCAGTTTTTATACCATCGAATTCCAGAAAAGAGGCCTCCCTCACTGTCACACACTTCTTTGCATAGATCCAAAGCATAAGATACAACAAGCTCAAGAAGTTGATCAATACATTTCCGCAGAATTCCCTGACCCAGACGAAGACCCAGATGGTTTTAGGATCGTGTCGGAGATGATGCTTCATGGTCCTTGCGGTCTCGCTGATGCACACGCTATTTTTATGAAAGATGGGAAGTGCAAAAAAAATTTCCCAAAGAAATACAATATGAACACTTATTTTGACAAGGATGGGTATGTCCACTACCTATGTTGTCTGTGACCAACTAGGTTCGTTATGTTGAGTTTATTTGAGGTGTTTTGAAACTGAATGATGATGATATACAAATATCAATCTGTAACGTCTTCTCTTATTTGGACAGATCTGCATTTGTGATCCCAAACAAAGTGACTGCCACTTGCTGACATTGACAGTGAGAATATATACAAGTAAGGAAAGGTATCGCTGCTTGAATCACTATTGTACACTATTACATGAAAATTGTCAAGGGATAAAATGATGAATACTATCTTTTCAGGTTCACTAATGAGTGTAGAGTATGTAGTGTAAACTGGCTAGCCGCTAGCCAAAAGCAGGAAGGAATAGAAAGCACTTAGGATTTATACCCGAGTATATAAATAAAATCACCATTCCAAGTGTTCTTATTACAGCTTATATGTTGTTTGTCGCATACCTATCTAACTGTGTTTTCATTGATTGTTGACAATGCAGCCTTATTACGAATCTTCTATTCACAACACCAAAAACTGAAAGGTTGTGCCTCAGATGACGGGAAGCACGATAATGGAAGTAGAGTCAATCCAGAAATATCTTTGGCCTAGACTGTGCAAGCTGGATCAACTAACATTGTAGACACAATGAAACTCTTGCAAAAAACGCCCGTCCTTCGCGCCGCAGCGAAGCGCGGGCAAAAACCCTAGTAATATTAAATAGAAGAGTTTAGCAAGAAGCTCGAAACTTGAAATACATGAGAGTCATTTAAAAATAAATACAATAAACAAAATAAACTTTGGGATTTTAACCGTAAAGGAATCGAAGAGGATGAAAAAACATCTGAGTGCTTCTTGAACTATAAAACTAGTCTTAAAGAACTCAACATTTCGAGCAACAAATATTTTATTCTCGGTTGGGTAGTAAAAGTAGTAACCCATCGTTAGGCCGAACAATCTGTTTTCACTCAGGATATGAGACTAATAGTATGTGAGAATAATCGAATAATTCTTACAAGAATGTGGTCAGTGACTATGACCCATATAATTATGATATGTAAGATGATCAGGATATTTCAGGCGGCGTCAAGGCTATTGCTGATAATCTTAGAATCAGAGTCCGTGAAAGCAAAAAATATTATTTTTTTTTATTTTCTATGTGACTTTGTGATAATTTTAACTGTTTTCTTTCTTGTAAAAAGTTTTTTGTCTATATAACGAACGAAGATATAAGATTTATCTATATAGTACTGTATGTACTAAACTGAATCTAAAAGTGTTATAATATTTATCGCAAAAACGTTTTTAAAAAATGAAAAAAAAAAACGTTTCAGTTCCCACGAAGATGGAAAAACTTTAGAAAAACCAAAAATAATTGGTTGATTTTAAAATAAAATATTTTCGTTCAAAATTGAGATGGTTAGTCTTTATCCATGTATTTTTTATTACTCAAAAAGCTTATAACTCAACTAGACAATGGTTGGTCAAAAGAAATAACTAGTCAATAGTCAACATTGTGGGCATCCTCGTAAAAATATAGGAGATCAACTTGTTCCATTTATACGAATACTTGTGGACTACTGACGCAATATAGGTGGACTCGGACACTCGTGATCCTTCCAATTGGAAAATTAAAATGCGAAGCAAGACAAGATCCAAGATAAAATTACACATGCCCACTACAATAAGGAAGAAAAAGAGTATTCATCGATGTTTTAAAACCCGGTTTTTAAATTAACTTGACCGATCCAGTAAGTTACGGTTCAACTGGTTTAACTGACGATTCAACCAGGTTTTTTGATCAAAACTAACGTCCGGTCGCAGTTCAACCGGTTCAACTAATCGAGTCAACCCGGTTTTATAGGACACGACCGGGTACCTCCGGATCTCAAGAGATCTATGAATTTCGGTAAAAGATAAAATGTTGTATAATATACCATGTATAAGCTGTAAAGGCTTTCTCATTGCAGATGATTACAAAAACTCTGATTTCATACAGTTAAGTTCATTATCACTTTAGATTACGGTCTAAACAAAATGTGCAATCACGTTTAGTTCCTCTTTCGTCGTTGCTTCCTCACAAGTTGATGTATAACTCGACACAATCTCGTAAAATTTGAAGTCCTTGTGCCATACTGTAACACCCCCACTTGATAAGTAGACCGTTACATGATAATTATGACGTGTCATCAAAGCATGCAAAGGTAATATGTAATAAATACATGACCATAAAGGGGAAAACCGGAATCAAACATCGGTTCCCAAACATAAGCCCAAGATATGCATAAAGTAAATTTATTTTTTTTTGGAAACGGAAATTTTTTTTTGCATAAAGTAAATGAAATGCAAAAAGGAATAGAAGTATAAGGTAGCTCACATCCTATGCACGTCCGCTAAATGCTCGTCTGTCCATGGGTACCTGCAGTATGAGTCATGGAAAGAAAATACGGCTGAGCAATACGCTCAGTGAACGGATATAATGACATGATAAGAATATCTTAAATATAAATGAAAGATCTGAAATACTAAGCTGAAACAGATAAAAGTACTGAAGCTGAAAGACTGACAAGTAACACACAGCGGAAACTGTGTATGTCCTAGAAAACCTGTTTTATAACTTATGAAATTGAACTGATAATTGATAAGTCTGAAATCATGCATGCAATATATTTAAAATGCCAAGAGCTTATATAGGTCATGTAATATATCAAGTGTGCACGAATACATAGAGGGGTGACCTCGTCATGATGTTAGAGGGGTGACCTCTAAATAATAATCTAGGTGGAGGGATCAACTCCTATATGAAGGATGTAGAGCAAACACCACATTCACTTGATAAACTGTAAATTGATAAACTAGGATGCACCCATACGCCCCACTGATAAATGGCCAACTGAAATTGAAAGGGACACCACGAGAAATCACTCCCTCGTAGAGGAGTCATGACACCGGTGCCTCAAGTGTCATGGTTACGGTACCTCCGTAACTAGGTGAAACTGGTCATGCGTGTATATAAAGCTCAGGCAAATAAACATGACAATCATGGCAAATCATGCAAGGTTTTATAACATGTAACTCGGGAAAACAGATGGCTGCAAACGGAGAATCCTAATCATGCGTAGAAAGGAAAGTCCATACTGAAGGACGAAATATCCGTACCTTTTGTCCAGCAATCCGTGAGAGAGATACGACGGAAATTACTACCCCGACTCCACGTGAACTACATGATAAAGTACGTGTATGAGTTATATGTGTCTAACATGAGTTACTGTTTCTTGACTTGATTACTTGTTCATGACTTATTTTACTTGTTCATGTATTATTTTGTATATTCTTAATCTGGCGTGGTTCGTGAGTTCTTGATACTGTATTTCATGTTTCATGTGTCATTCTACTTGATATTTCTGTAATTAGTAACTTTCTAAAACTAGCAGGTTTCTAAATATAGTAAGTTTCCAAAAATAGAAGTTTTCATAAATAGTAATAAGCTGATTTAATAAGCTAATAATATAAGTTGAGCCTTTACTGAATATACTTGATAAGTCCGGATTAATTAAATAACAGAAAGAGTAAAGTTTATTTAATAAATAATATAATATGTCATAAATTTATAGTTAATTATTAATTAATAAAATACCATAGTGTAACCAATTATTAATTAATAACTCATGATATTAAACTTTGCCATAAACTGATATTCATATAATTGAAATTAAAGTCTTAATTTCTTTAATTAAACTTGGTTAACTTGTAATTAATTAAATAAGCTTAGTCTCAATTTAATTTAATTAATTAGGTCATGATATACTAAATTAAACAAGTTAATTATTTTAAATGTAAGTAAATTAGTTCCAAACAAAACTAGACGCCCCTTGGTGTGCCCGGTTTAACCGACCACATGACAAGCCCACCGAGTCCTAATGACTCGGTTGTACGATAACAAAGCAACAACAAAAACTATCCTCAACCAAACACCACAACCCCCTGCGGTTGTGGTTTCTTATCACTGGCCGACCAAACAGCCACCACCGCTGGTGGTCTTTTCCCCCTGCCTTCCCAACCTAGCCACTGTCACGAGGACAGTTCTCACCAGTGGCTTGCGGCTGCCAGCAAAGGGGTTTCCCCTGCCACTTGCGTGGCTGCCACTGCCCAGCAGTGACTTGCAAGTACCCACCGAAGCCAATAGTGGCTTGTGGCTGCTGGCCAAAACTGAGCATCGAGATCACCCTTCAAGGGTTTCTCGGTTTTTTGCAAACCAAACACAATAGCCCAATTCTAAATCTTGTTTTAATCATAACATGTGTTCTTTTGTTTAATTCATGGATTCGTGATTAACAACATAATAATAAAAGAAAATAAATCATGATTACCAATTGCATTTGATTTATAAATGAACAACACGACACAACCCGAATCAATCAAAGCAAAAACTTTATTTTATCCTTCTTTCTTTTCTGCCGGCGGCATAAGGACACCATAACCTTAATTTTGCTTATTTTCTTGTAAATGGAAAAGACATGTAAAAATGGTTTCTTGTTTGTTTAGTTTTCTAGTTGGGTCGGGCCTAAGGCCCTTTCTTATTTTCTTGCTAATAAGCCGATCCAAACAGCCCTCATTTATATACTTTTGATTTTCGTGATTTAGTAATTCCCGTGTATTAATTATTCGTGACCTGATTTCGTGATTACTTGTGGCCTGATTTATTTATTTAACATGAATACTTGTCGTCCTCATTAATATTCTTGAATGCATGTCGTGATTTAATTAATTAAACGCTTTAATTAATTTGTTATTTCGTGTAATTAATATTTCATGGATTTTTCATGCGGGTTTTACAACTCTTCCCCTCCAAAAGAATAATTTGTCCTCGAATTAGAAACATGATATTGCTGTGGGTTTTACCATTCTTCCCCTCTAAAAAGGAACATTCGTCCTCGAATTAGAGACATGATGTTGATGAAAGAACATGGTCGTGACATGACTGAAAACAACATGGAACGTGACATGGCTGAAGAGGACATGGAACGTGACATGGCTGAAGAGGACATGGAATGTGACATGACTGAAGGGGACATGGAACGTGACGTGTCTAGAAATATTATGCTTGGATCATAGGAAAGAATGAGGATAAGGATCCAGATGGACTCCTATGTTTCCCAAGTGGCTCCTCGCTCGGGATGGTTCCTCCAAAGGATCCTGACGAAGGGAATAATCTTGGTCTTCATGACCCTGTCTTGACGATACTAAAAAGTTCATGGTTCTATAACTTAAGATGGATCTTCCTGAATCTGATCGAATGGATAGGATATAACAGTTAGGCTACATGAAACGATACGGTACAAAATAACATCAAGAGAATGATATTAATTAGTCTGAGAAATGATACTGAAGACATACTAGAAACATAGTACGTGAACAATTGTGAACGTGATACGTGAGCAATTGTGAACGTGATACATGAGCAATTGTGAACGTGATTCTCGGTCATATGGTGAACGCGGTGCATGGAATATATCGTGAACGTGATACGTGAACATATCGTGAATGTATGCTGACTGAGGAGGAAATGCCAAACGCTACGAGATGAGACGTGAAACGTGTCATAAAACGTCTGCCTGGGGATGGAAAAGTTGTGCTAAACTTGAGTCTGTTTTCCAAAGTTTACTGTAACCATATCCAGTACAAGACCTGAAACGGGTATCGTGAGATGGAACATGAACCTGAACGAGAACAATGTCATGAATGCGAACGTGAATGTAAATCATGAGATGTAACCAAAATATGAACGGAAACAAAGTCATAATGTGGGCATGAGGCATACACGTGAAAGTAAACGTAAACGTGAATATGTCCATAAATGTGAACGTGAATGTGCACCTAAATGTAATCATGAACATGAACGCGAGCGTGATTCGTGGACGTGAAATTTCTATCTGATATGATTGTTGATGGAATACCGTGAATGTAAATGAATGCGAACGTAAATGTAAATCATGAGATGTAACCAAAATATGAACGGAAACAAAGTCATAATGTGGGCATGAGGCATACACGTGAAAGTAAACGTAAACGTGAATATGTCCATAAATGTGAACGTGAATGTGCACGTAAATGTAATCATGAACATGAACGTGATCGTGATTCGTGGACGTGAAATTTCTATCTGATATGATTGTTGATGGAATACCGTGAAATCGTACGATCTCTTGTTGAACTTTCTGCAGATATGTTAACTGCGTAATTCTTCCGGATGAAAGAAAACGTGTAAACTAGGTTAAATGGTCGACAACGACTAGTATCATGCTTCTTCTAAGTCTGTGGTAATCTGATAACAACTCCATGGGAATCTTGTCTCATTTCTGTTCAGAAACTCCTAATGGTTGTAATAACTCACTAGCATGTCGGCGTTCTATCTTAAACCTGCTGGCATGTTAGGCATTTAGATATGAACATAGCTGCATTAATGTGTTATACTGCTTCTATCAAAATCTTGCCTGGGATTATGGTACAATCTTGTGAAATCTGGATGAATAGTCCTAGAAGAACTATGAGTCTCGGTAAATTAGACCTCTCCAAGCGTAGGATCTTCTAGAATACATAATTTAGTGTAGGTTCTCTTCTTTATGCGTAAGCTTAGTCATGGTAAAGCTAATCGTCAGAACTGTCAGCAATTTCTGCGGTAGTAAGCAATTGAATTCCAGAAAAACTTCGTACTTCCGTCACAGACGTCGGTCTTGACCATCTGGTGATGGCCTTCACCTTCACAGGATTCATGGAATTTCTTTCTGCTGAAATAATGTGGCCCAAGAATGCCACCTTGTTCAACTGGAACTCCCATCTGGAAAGCTGCGTATATAATTTTCTCCTATCGGAGAATCTGCATGACCGTGAGAAGATGATTCTCGTGTTCTTCTCTAGAATTTAGCATCAGGATGTTATCAATAAATATACTGACGAACTTGTCTAAGAATTCATGGAAACTTTGATTCATCAAATTCATAATATAGCTAGAGCATTCGGGAGCCAAAAGCATAATCAAAATTTTAGAGAGATCATAACGTGTGCAAAAGCAGTCTTGGAAATGTCTTGTTCTTTCTCTCACAATTGATGGCAGCATGATCGTAAACTGAACTTGGAAGAATGTTTAAGACTTCGTAGTTGGTCAAATAAATCTTCAATACGTGGAATAATATCGATTATGAATGGTGTTTTTGTCAAATTTACGGTAGTCGATACATGATCTCATGCTACCGTCCTCCTTCTTAACCGTCAAAACTGGTGTACCTCATGGTCATGCACTCGGGCGAATAAAACCTCGTTCCAACAACTCTTGCAGCTAATCCTACAACTCCTTTAACTCAACTAAATCCCTGTGATAATGAGTTTTGAAAACAGGTTCTGTTCTTGAAACAATCTCGATGTTAAACTCCACCTCGTGGGTAGGAAGGAATTTCTGGAAACTCTTCTGGAATTACATCTGGAAACTCTGGAACAATCGGCTGATCGTGGATTTAAGGAACTTCAGAAGTCGCGTCATAAATGGTAGCTAGAAAGTCTTCGCAGCTATGGGATAATAAGTCACGTGCTTGTAAAGTAGAAACAATTTGTACTGATTTTTCTGGCAGGAAACATAATGAATGCATTTAGGAGTCAGTAAGATGGATCTTGTCGTCAACTGGAAGGAAAACCTTTATACACATGGGTGATAAAACGGAGTCTTTTCTGGGCTGGGAGGTAGGTAATAGATGATCTAAGATAAAGTTGACATATGAATACGTGAAGTAAACGTGGCATATCTCACTTAATGTGTTTCGTCTATAACCCCACAGAACGAACACTGCGTGTCCAAACCTGAACAATACTTCAGTGGTGGTAACTGAATCATTAATGTTCTGATCTATACGTGGCATAACAGAACGGGTATACCCCCTTGGGGTACCCAGAATTACTGAGGGCCTGTTGTAGAAGGTATACGTGAGTCATGTGTCCTAACTCATGTCTTGAGAAAATATACGTATGACATGTATCAAAGATGACGTCTTGACATTTGTCTTCAAAAATTATACTTAAGACATGTGCCTTGGTTGATGTCTTGACATGTGTCTTCAGGAGATGTACTTGGGACGTGTATCTTGACTGATGTCTTGACATGTGTCTTGGTTGATGGATACTAAATAGATTTTAAAAATTTGGGTAAACTGTTAGAGTTGGCGGACAGGTTAGACTGCTGACTGCTGTATTTGTGGTCACGTCCGTCACCGGAGTTCCGATTGTTGTTGACAGCTTAATTATTAGAAAGGTAGTTGCCACTGCTGCCTTGTCCATTAGTTCTGTAGAAACTAGAAGGGGGGGGGGGGGGGTTGAATAGTTTCTTAAATTTGCTTGTTAAAGTTTGGTTTTAAAAATCCTTTTTCAAAAACTTAAGCTTGAGTATTTATGTGAAACCTTCTTATACATAATATGAACAAGGTATAGTGAAATTAACTAATAATCACAAGTATAAAGAATAATGAATGTAACTAAACTAATAATCACAAGTATAAAGAATAAAGAATGTAAAGAGATAAGGGAAGGAAAGATCAAACCAAACACCAAGGATTTATAGTGGTTTGGAAACGAAGCTCACTCCTCGTTCCTACTCCACTCCTTGAGTACTCCTTACTCGAGAGTTCACTAATCAACAAGCTCCTTAAGGTGGAGAAACCGTACACAACGTCGCTTAACCAATTTTTGACTCTAAGCTAAAAGTCGAGCCCTAATCTTATATAGGCTATAATCTACACCAATATACTTTGAGGACTAAGTATTAACCCTAATACATATACAACTTCCAAATAGACACAACTACTTGGATCTTCATAACAATGACACAACAATGAATAAATAAGTTTGGATCTTCAATGGATCTTTGAGTTAGACACAACACTTCAACAATGATAGTGTTCTTCTCTTTGCACTTGGAGAGGAAAAGATAGGAGGAGAAAGATTCACTTCTAAACAAGTAGTAATCAAACAAATGATCAAGGATTTGAGTGATTTAAGAAGTATGTAAGAATCTGAAAGTTTATGTGCAAAAGAGGTGGATTAAAAGTATGAGAATGGACCACTATTTATAAGACAAATGTCCAACGACTATATCTGCCCGCGGTTCTTTATTGCAGCCCGCGGTTCCTTATTGATAAGGAACCGCCGTAGGCGCTAAGGAACCGCCGGCGTAGAGTCCGCTCTTTTTTGTCTTTTAGTGGGTTGGATCGAATCTGGGGATTAAAATATCCTGAAAGGATACTCCAAACCAAGATAGAATATGCCATTTTCAAATTTTAAGTTTTCAAATAATTAATTTAATAAAACATTTTCTTAAAAAGAAAGTTTAATAATAAAACTTTGTCACACTTAATAAAAAGTGAGTTTTAAGAAAAGATTAAATCCTTGATCACTTAATTAGTATAATTACTTGTTTGTTCATACCTTAAGTGATAATGGTTGAAATGAAAAATACTTGAACTCAATAATTCGTGTTTCATGGTTTTCGTAAATGCTTGTTTTTACATATTGTCGTAATCAAAACAAAGCGAGACCGAAAATGCAAGTAACGCTTATAGGCATCATTGCATTAACAATCCCCCCCTTTTTGATTCCGACAATCCATAAACTCAATCATCTAATAAAACAAGATTTTTGAAGACGAGTTTATCATTTCTCCCCCTTTGTCGAAGCAAAAAGGTTGCAAGAGTCTTTGAAGAAGAAAAGAATCGGACTTTGTAAATGCTCCCCATTGGTGCTTACTCCCCCTTGCTTGGGGCACCAAGGAATCGAAATATGGTGACAAGCTACATAGAAGGGTTAGTAGAAGAGAAGAGACACCCAACAAGATATAACAAAGATCACACAAATAAAAAGGAAACAAAAGATCCAAGATAAGTCATGTTAAAAGAAAACATGATAAAAGATACAAGGAAATAAATCATACAAAGATGTATGAGACATAACCACAAGCCAAAATAAAAAAATATAAATCTAATCAAAGTTAAGCTAGAACTCTAAGATTTGCTTGAACTAGATGTCTTGAAGATAAGCAACCAATGCTTAGATAAAAGACAAGGTAGTGGCGGAAGGAAGTGGTGGTGGCTTGGTAGAGATCTCATAGTTATAGTAAAGAGGAGGGTTAACTAAGAGACTCTTGATGTAATTCAACTCCTCAGAGATGTGAGCCATAGCAAGATGTTGATATTGACAACATTGACAATATGTTCCATGATGCATGACATTATCATGTGAAGGAGGTAGAACACTAAAGGCTAGTGGTGGAAGATAAGAAGTTCCACAATCACTATTCTTAGAAGGAGAAGATATGGGATTTTGAGTGTTCTTCGGTGAATTTGGGTTGAAAGCAATTGGAGAGAATGGAAGAGAATCAAAGCTTTCATTTGGGGAATAAGACATTTTGATTTGAGAAAGAATGCAAAATGCTTAAGGTTACATAGAGAAAGTCCAAGATAATTTAGGGGGTGGTCAAAGGGTTGAAACAAAGATTCCAAAAAACTGTTGGAACAAATTTGGAGTTTCAGGAATACCCAAAAAATAAGGTACTGGGCGCGGTTCCTTAACTCAGCCGGCGGTTCCTTATCACTGGGGAACCGCGTAGTCAATAAAGAACCGCCCACAGTGGGTTGAGTTTGGTGATGAGGGAGGATTTTCTAATTCAGCAAATCCTATTTTTCTAGTCTAACTAATCATGGGGATATGCTAAGAAGCAAAGATAGACAAAGAAAACACACAAGATCTCACCAAACAAGGTTTTGACCAAAATACATAGATTTTTTAATAACATCAATGTAGGAGGTGTGTAGAACTAGACACAAGGTCATGACACAATGATCCTCCATAGTTCTCTTTTGTTCTTACTTTATTTGAGAGACCCATACATATGAATTATGTAAGCTCATTATGAATAGCAAGAAGCTTTGAAAAACATTTTTAGATTGAATTAACAATGCAAAAACATTTCTCGACCATTTTTACAAAAGCTTTGAGAATTTTGAAAAAGAAGAGAAGTTTTCCAAAAAGAGTTTATTAAACTTAAGAACTCAAAGAAAGAAAAGACTCAAAAGATAAAAGATTATAAGAATGCACAATTAAGGAATATGTTCCATTAAGCCTAGACCTAGACACAAGTAATTAAAAGGTTCCCTCTTAAGTGGCTTAGTGAAGATATCGGCTAAGTTTTCTACCGAGGGTACCTTCTCTATCGAAATGTTACCCTTTTGAACATTATCCCTAAGAAAAGGTGGCGAATCTCTATGTGCTTAGTTCGCGAATGTTGCACGGGATTCTTGCTAAGGTCTATTGCACCCTTGTTGTCACACATGATGGGAACATCATCAAGAGAAATCCCGTAATCAACAAGCGCTTGCTTCATCCATAGAGCTTGTTGACAAGCTTTACCGGCACTCACATACTCGGCTTCCGTGGTGGATATAGCAAGAGCGGTTTGTTTCTTAGAGAACCAAGAAGTTAAACAACAACCCATGAAGGTACAAACTCCATTAGTGCTTTTCTGGTCCACATAGTCTCCCGCATGATCTGAGTCTGCGTAGACAATGGTTTCTACTCCGGTCCCTTTAGGATACCATAATCCTAAATGTATAGTGCCCTTAATGTATCGGAAGATACGCTTAACCGCTTCAAGGTGAGAGGTTTTGGGAGCCTCTTGGAAGTGAGCACAAAGGCAAACACTAAACATGATATCCGGTCGACTTGCCGTTAGGTACAACAAACTACCAATCATACCTCTATATTTGGTGTTGTCTACCGACTCACAATCATCATCTACGGCGAGTTTAGTATCCGAGGTCATAGGGGGTCTTCATTGGTCTAGAGTCTTCTAATCCAAATTTCTTTAGCATTTCTTTAACATACTTGGATTGATTAAAGAAAATACCATCGTCCATTTGTTTAATTTAGAGTCCTAAAAAGAAGTTAAGTTCTCCCATCATACTCATTTCAAACTCGTCATGCATGATTTTCGCAAAGTCATCACACAATGATTGAGAAGTTGAACCAAATATAATGTTATCAACATATATTTGCACGATAATGAGGTAAGAACCTTTCTTCTTTATAAAGAGTGTATTGTCTACCATCCCCATGGTATACTCATGTTTTATAAGAAACGCTTTAAGTCTATCATACCAAGCTGTGGGTGCTTGTTTGAGACCATAAAGAGCTTTCTTAAGCTTGTAGACATGATCCGGTTTCTCAAAATCAATGAAGCCGGGAGGTTGAGCCACATATACCTCCTCATTGATCAAACCGTTAAGAAATGCACTCTTTACATCCATTTGTTGAAGCTTAATGTCTAAAGCACAAGCGTAAGCTAAGAGGATTATAATGGATTCTAATCTAGCTACGGGTGCGTTCTTGTTGATTATAGACTTGAGCTACAAGTCTAACCTTGTTACCAGACACAACACCATTCTCATCTAACTTATTCCTATATACCCATTTGGTTCGTATGATGGTCGAACTTCTAGGCGGAGGAACAAGTTCCCAAACGTCATTAGCAATGAATTGATTCAATTCTTCTTGCGTAGCGATGACCCAACTCTCATCCATTAAAGCTTCTTTAACATTCTTTGGTTCAATCAAGGAGACGAAACAAAAGAAGTTACTTTGATTTTGGACTTGAGATATTAGGTTCCTTTGATTTAATTCGCCTATGACATTATCAAGAGCATGATCCTTAGACTCCTTAATGTTTACTCCCTTTTCAACACTAAGTTCTTCAACTCCTATGTTTCTAACATCTTAGGCATTAACTATGTCTATTTCATCTAAGTCATCATCTACCAAAGGTGGTGTCTTAGATGAAGGTGGGGTTTCATCAAATGTCACATTAAGTGATTCTTCAATTATACCCGAGGTTCTATTGAGGACTATGTAGGCTTTGCTAGTTTGAGAATAACCTAAAAATATACCTTCGTAAGACTTTGGGTCAAACTTAGTAAGGTAGTCTTTGGTGTTGAGAATGAAGCACTGCTTCTAAACACCCTAAAGTATTCCAATGAGGGCTTCTTACCTTTGAGAATCTTATAGGGGTTCAATCCTAGAAAAGGTCGAATAAGATTTCGGTTGAGAATGTAAGTCGATGTGTCCACGGCATTGCGCCAAAAATTTTGAGGCAAAGATTGCTCATTTAACATCGTCCTACTCATCTCTTGGATGGTCCTATTCTTCCTTTCAACTACCCCATTTGATTATGGAGTGCGAGGAGCCGAGAAGTTATGGGTAATACCATGAGCTTCACAAAAGGCTCCAAATTGCACTTCATTATCAAATTCCCTACCATGATCCGTCCTAATAGAGACAACTGAACATCCTAGTTGATTTTGAATTCTTCGGCTAAAGGTTTCGAAGTGATCGAAAGCTTCATTCTTAGACGCCAAAAATCTAGTCCAAGTTAAACTAGAGTAGTCGTCAACTATAACTAGGGTATAAAGGTTACCTCCATAACTCCGTATGGCGGAAGGTCCAAAGAGATCCATATGTAGGAGCTCTAAACACCGAGAGGTCGAAACCAAATTCTTGGCTTTGTGACTTGAGTGAACTTGCTTCCTAATTTTGCAAGCATCACAAAAGTGACTATCAAACTTCATCTTGGGGAGGTGTCTTACCAACTCCTTAGAGATTAAAGATTGAATTAAACTCATATTAGCGTGACCTAATCTCCTATGCCAAAGAGTAGAACTATCATCTAAAGTCGCATCACGATAAATGATGGGCCAATAAAATCCAGAATCGAAAACTTCCTTCGCGGTGTAATTAGGACTAAAGTGACCACCGGTGGGTCCTTTGTGGCAAGCTTCTAGGATTAGTAACGCTGTCGGCCCATCAACACACCTACGAATGACAAGATCCGCACACTGCTTGAAAAGGTAAGGGTCGTCCCAATAATAGTGTTTAATGTCCTTGAAGACCTTTTTCTTTTGTTGGGCCGTTAACCCTTCCATAAGAACACCACCCGCTAAATAGTTTGCAATGTCCGCAAACCATGGGGTATCGTCAGGATTTGAGTTAATAGACATTAAGGCTTCAAGGGGAAAAGATTCATTAATCTCTTGATTTGGAAGTTCCCTTTGATAAGGATCCTCGAGTCTACTAAGATGATCCGCGGCTAGGTTTTCCGCTCCCTTTTTATCACGAATTTCAATTTTGAATTCTTGAAGGAGTAAAACCCAATGAAGAAGTCTTGGTTTAGAATCTTGTTTCGTTAACAAGTACTTCAACGCGGAATGATCGGTGTACACAATGGTGGTGGAAAGGACAAGATAGGGGCGGAATTTTTCAAAAGCATACACTAAGCTAAAAGCTCTTTTTCGGTAGTGGTATAGTGCAATTGATCCCCCGTCATTGTCTTGCTAGCTTAATGGATTGGTTGGAAATGTTTGTTGATTCTTTGTCCGAAAACCGCTCCAATAGCAAAGTCGCTAACATCACACATCAATTCAAAAGGTAACTCCCAATTAGGGTAACTAAGACTGGTGCCTTAGTTAATTTATCCTTAAGAAGATTCAAAGATTCGATACACTCTTAGAAAAGATAAAAGGAGTATCTTTTTCCAAGAGGTGGGTCATCAGGCGAGCGATCTTAGAAAAATCTTGAATGAATCGACGATAGAAGCCTGCATGACCAAGAAAACTTCTCACACCCTTCACGGTTGAAGGAGGAGGTAATTTAGCAATCACATCGACTTTAGCACGGTCGAATTCAATACCGGCTTTGGAAATTTTATAACCTAGAACAATGCCTTCTTTTACCATAAAATGACATTTTTCCCAATTAAGAACAAGACGAGTGTCTTCACACTGTTTAAGCATACGTTCTAAATTGGCAAGGCAAGATGAGAAAGAATCACCATAGACCGAGAAATCGTCCATAAAGACTTCCATAGTTTCTTCAACCATCCATGTCATGGAATATAGCCATCATACACCTTTGGAATGTCCCAGGAGCATTGCATAAGCCGAAAGGCATTCTTTTGTAAGAAAATGTTCCATAAGGACAAGTGAATGTGGTTTTCTCTTGGTCTTTTGGATCGATGGGAATTTGAACATACCCGGAGAAACCGTCTAAGAAGAAATAGTAGTCATTACCCGCTAAACGCTCAAGCATTTGATCCATGAAAGGAAGAGGAAAATGATCCTTACGAGTGGCATCATTGAGCTTGCGATAGTCTATGCAAACTCGCCAACCCGTGACAAGTAGAGTAGGAATCAACTCATTGTTTTCATTGGGAACAACGGTTATTCCGCCTTTCTTAGGCACAAATGGACGGGACTAACCCATGGCGAATCCGAAATAGGCTAAATCATTCCGGCATCTAGAAGTCTGATAACTTCTTTCTTGATGACGTCATGAATTTTTGGATTAACACTTCTTTGGCTTCGGATTGCAGGTTTAAAGTCATCTTCCATGAGAATTTTATGAGTACAAAAGTTAGGATCAATCCACGGATATCGGAAATTTTCCAAGCAATTGCTTTCTTATGATTTTTGATCACATCGATAAGTCGAGATTTTTCATCCTCTTGTAAGTCCTTTCCAATAATGACGGGTAACTTCTTATTGTCTTCTAGGAAAACGTATTGATATGAGACGGTAAATCCTTAAGCTCTAAATCCGGAGGATTGTCGATGGAAGGCGTAGTCAAATTCGGATCATCGTTTATGATTTAAATAGGAGAAGGTGGAGAAATATGGTCCTCATTGAGAAGTTTCTCAAAGGTACGAATGTCTTCTTCCCAATCGGAGGGAGAATTGTCATATTTTAGGACCACATCCCTTAAAGTTGCTTCAAATTCTTTCAAAAGAAAGTCACTTTCTCAAAATGGAGTCAGTGAGGAAGCAATAGAAGCAACGGTCTCAACAATGGGTAGAGAAGAAAAACCACTCTTGCAAGCGTCTTTAAAATGTTCTTCACAAGCCTCATCAAGTACGTCAATGAAATTAACGCTTTCGTGTTCATAAGGTTGCTTAGAAAGTTTACCCATGTTGAAGACGATTTTGTCGTCACCAACTATCATGATTAATTCGCCCGCGGCTACATCAATAAGAGTGCGACCGGTCCTCAAGAATGGACGTCCAACGATTATGGAACACGGGGGTCCATCTCGTAGTCAACGAAAACAAAATCCGCCGGAAAGGTGAATTTGTCGACACCACCGAAGACATCTTCGGCTATCCCCACCGGATAAGCAACCGTACGGTTAGCTAACTCCAATGTCATTCGTGCGGGGACTAGCTCGGGTAGAGACAATTGTTTCCAAACGCTTAATGGCTTTAAGTTGACTAGCACCTAGATCGGCTAGGGCCATACAATTCTCTACCCCGGGAAAGTTGCAAGGAATGAGAAAGCGACCTGGATCACCAAGTTTGGTTGGTAATTTCCTTAAGAGAACCGTGGAGAAATTCTCATTAAGTTGGGTCTGAGCAATATCAAGGAGTTTTTCCTTATCACTAAGAAGATCTTTGAGCATTTTAGCGTATTTTGGCATGTGAGCGAGAGCCTCAGCAAAGGAGATGTTGAAATTCAATTGTTTAAACATTTTAAGAAAGTTAGAAACTTGAATATCATCCTTGTTCTTCAACTTCTCTTTCCTCAACCTTGATGGATAAGGTACATCGGGTTGAGACGAAGGGTTTGGCTTTGGAATGGAATTCTCACTCACATCCTTGGGTGGGGGAGGGGTAGAAATAGAAGGTGGAGGAATCGGCGAAGGGGGCTCGTTATCCTTTGTCACAATAACCGGTGTAGGTTTAGGAATCTCGGGTTCCTTATAACCTTTTCCACTTCGGGTGGTGATTGCTTTCATCTCCCCTCTTGGATTAGCAACGGTGTTACTCGAAAGAGAACCCAAAGTAGAGGTTTGATTACTTGGGAAGAAACTAGCCATCATATCCCTTAAGTCATTCGTTTGACTGCTTAAAGAGTTTCGCATGTCATTCCTAAGCTCGGCTCGAAGATCATTCCCCTTTTTCTCCATGTCACCTTTCAAGTTGATAATTTGGCTCTGAAGATTCTTCACCAGCGTGTCATTAGTCCTCATGTACGTTTCAACCTCTTGATTGTATGCCGTGGGTTGGTTGGCATGGGGAACTTGGTAAGCGGGTGGTTGATAAGTGGGTTGTTGGTAAACTTGATTATTTCCTTGAGGTGGATATGGATTTCTTTGGGTTTGATATTGATTAGGAGCTCGAGGTTGGTTTTGATTGTTGCGATTAAAGTTGTTTAGGTTTTGAGGAGGAAAACCGGGTGGTGAAAGGAAGTTGTTTGAACGATAACTTAGCAAATTGCGGTCACCTTGAGGACGAGCTTGATAGCCTCACGTGGAAAAGTTACCGTTAGCTGCATACACGTTTTCCGGATTGTCATGAGTAGAAGGACAATCGGTGTATGAATGAGAGCCCCCATAAATCTCACAAGAAGGTGTGACAGCTTTAACTTGTTGAAATTGATTCGTAGCCATGGTTAAGAAATTTTTGTTCATCTCGGCTATTTGGCGGGTAAGTTCGGTTATCTTGGGGTTTGATGAAGTAGAAGAAACATTGGCCCTCGGGTTATTTCTTGAAGGTGCTGATGAATCCCAATTTTTGTGGTGAGTGGTCATGTTCTCTATAAGCTCTCTACACTCCTCATGTCTTCTCTTCACAAATGTACCACCGGCGGCAGCATTAATCGTATCACGATCACGAAAAGTTAAACCATTGTAGAAAGTATCAATCAAAGTGACGGGGAGCATATTATGATTAGGACAACGATCGAACAAAACATTATAACGTTCCCAAGCTTCGAAAAGCGACTCATCAGGTTCTTTAGTGAAACCACTGATTTGATTGCGAAGACTAGTGACCATGGATGGCGGAAAGTAGCGCGACAAAATTTTTTGAGTCATTTCGTCCCATGTATGAATTGAGTTTTTGGGAAGACGATCAAACCATTTTTCGACATGGTGGGATAAAGTGTGTGGAAAACGATGAAGGCGAAGAAAATTCATGGAAACACCGGGAAATTTCATGCTTAGAGTGACTGTTATGAATTTATCGAGGTGTTTGTTGGCATCATCATCCGATAATCCGCGAAATGGACAAGCGTTTTGAACTTGTTGGATCATGTGATGCTTCAACGAAAATTCGGGATCCATGATTTGCATCGGCGTAATCGGTCCTCCACGTCCGTTCATAGTTGGTTGACAAAGCTCCTCCATCATACGAAGGTCGGGTCGAGGGACATGATTGTTATTCTTGTTATTATTCAAATTGGGGTGAGGTGGGTTGTTATTATTATTATGCACACCAGCCATATCTAAGTCTCTACGAGTCTCGGGCTCAGAATAAGACGAAGATCGAGTACGCATACACTAAAAATAAAATACAATAATTTTGGTTTTTTTATCTTTTTTTTTTTTGAATTTTTTGAAAATTTTATATTTTTTAGGATTGTTGAAATTTTTGTGCTTGAAAAGAACGTTCCCAAAATCCAATTTTTCTCACTAAAAACTGTTAATCTTTACGAAAAGAGCCGCCAGCGGCGCCATTTGATTTAATGGTATTTGTGTGTGTGAAGTGTTCGTACTCGATTCAATTCGAATTGATCACGGTTAAAAGTGGAATTATTGAGTTGGTAACTAAAAGGGGGGAGCTTTAGGTTTATCTAATCTACTTGTAAACATAAAGGCTAAATATGAAAAATTAAACGAGAAATCTAACCTTGATTTTCTGACTAAATTGATCTCTGGAAAATTCAACAAGTTCGGAATAATCGATCTTCGGAAATTCGCACCTATTTTGGAATAAAGGGAGGTTTTCAGAAAAATAAAGAAATTCGGAAAAATGAGCAATCTTCGGATAAAGACCAATTTTTCGGAAAAAGACTGATTTTTGGAATAAGCAATAATTCGGATAAATGGGTATTTCGGAATAACTGGGAAATTCGGAATAAAGGAAAACTTCGGATAAATTAGGGTTTTTTCGGAATAAGTCACCTATTTCGGATAAAGGAAGATTTTCGGATAATTCAATGTTTTCGGAATAAGGGTCTATTTCGGAATAACAACTTTTTCGGATAACGGGACTTTCTCGAAATAAACCAAATCTTCGGAATAATAAAGGATGTTCGGAATACTCCTAATTTTCGGAATAAAAATGATTTTCAGAATAAAAGTTTTTCGGAATAATTGGTATTTCGGATAAGTGACTAATTCGGATAAATCACACTTTCTTCGGAATAACTGATTTTCGGATAATGGGATTTCGGATAAAAGTTTTTCTTCGGAATAATTGGTGTATCTTCGGAAAATAAAACCCTTTTTTCCGAAGATATAAGAACAGTGATGATAGAGTAACAAATTAAACCGAAAATCTGCAAAACAGAATAAGCAAAACCAAATAAGCAATTAACCAAAACTAACACCAAATTTATTTTAAGAAAAACTAAATAAGCCACGAATTTAAAACTATAAAAACACCAAATAATCTAAATCTTAAAAATCAACTTTTAATTAAAACTATTAATCTACCAAATCAACTTATTTAAAAACAAACCAAACATTAATAAATGAACAACCTCAATAAGCTAAAACATCCACCACATCAAAACTATAAGATCAATCACATGAACAAATCAATCACACAATCAACTAAATTAAACCAACTACATGATTAATAAAGCAAAAAAATAGATTATATTAAGAAAAGTAGAATGAGAATTATAAAATAAGCTTGATTAAATTGAAGATTAAAATCCAAAATACAAGATTTAAAATGAAAGATTAAGAGAAACTAGAGAGAGAAAATTCTAGAGAGCGAAAGTAACTTAAAAAACTAAAAACTAAAAAAATGACTAATTAACTAACTAATACCTCCTAATGAACGATTAGGAGGGTATTTATAGGAGGAGGGGAGTGTGTTGTTTCCTCCTTCTTTTCTCTTGTCTTCTCGTCTTTTAAAATAACTCGACTTTCTCGAATTTGTCTCAGGATTAGTCGAACGATGACTTGAACTTGTCTTCTAATTTTATTCTTTTAGTAGACTTGGTTCTTCGACTTCGTTAAACTTCCGTCTTTAGACTTTTTCTTCGATAAATCTTCAGAATAGGCCTTTGACTTCCGTTCTTCTTGCACTTTTGACCTTTTGACTTCGTCTTTTGTCTTTTTCTTCGATAAAAGCCCGTGAAAGCCCGTGTTTTCTTCCTTTTTCATATTTTGGTCCTAAAACACAATAAAAACACAAACCACGCCTTTTACGACATTAAATACACGTTTTGGTCTTGTTATTATTAGAAATAAGTGGTAAAAGGATAAGTGTTCTCACACTTATTAAATCCCCTACACTTGACCATTGCAATGCCCTCATGCAATGCATTAATTTCAAAGCACGGTTTACATTTTTCATCATAATTAACCCACCTTGGCCTTTATTAAATACTAAACACTAAAGAAACTAAAAAGATAGAAATATATACAAAATGCTTGAAGGAAGAACAAGTAAAGAGATCGAAGACTTACATTAGGGATTTGGTTGTCATGAATGTTTATCACCCTCAAGTTTTACGTTCCCCACACCAAGCTTAAAAACGAGATCATTGTTATTATAAGTTAATAAGCTAGCACAAACTCATGTGGCCCAATTATTCACTTATACTCCCTTATTTCTAGGTGTATCTCTTATATTTTATGATTGTCTTGAATGATCACGAGGATGCATTGTTGACTTATTTCGATAGCTTATTAAGGCAGAAAATAAAGTAGGACGATTTAATCAATTGTTAGCTAAAGGACAAAATCTTTTAAAACTGCTTCTCGGAACCTCATAAAGTTCATATCTTGGCATAACTCGCTTCACGATTTGAGACCTTTCTCGGACCGATATTTGGAAGTGACTTCATACTTCAAATCTTGAGAGACGTTCTTGAAATAATGGTCTTCTCTTCATAATAGTAATTTTTTCACTTGAAGTTTTTGAGAGATTCTTCATACTTGGACCACGACTTCTTCATTTTTATCCAATCTTTATTTCGGATTTTAATATACAACGGTCCGCCTCCTTTTAGGACTTGGATCTATTTATCCTCATACCTTGCTAGGGTCTTTTCAGATAGACTTCTCCATGATCTTTAGAGAAGTATTTGCTTTTCGTCGTGTGTCTTGATCCTTCATATTGATTTTTGATAAATGATTCTTCACATCACTTCGGATCTTAGCAACAAAATGTAGCCCTCATGCCTTGTTAGGGCCTTTTCGGACTCGCCAATCTTCGCATCCCGCTTCAATAAGTTATGCCTTGGCTATGAACTCTAATTGATACCGAGCAACTTTTAAACGATCTTGTGCTAGAAGCTAAGTAACTTTTCAAATCGTACGACCTTACTTATTGCAATTAAATTTATTAACAAGCGATGGGAGAAAAAGCTCATAATTAACTCACATATATTCATGAAATAATACCAAACTTATAATTGACTCTATCATCTCTCGTTATCCACAATTTAAAATCTCAAGGAATGAGACTCGTGGATGCTTAGCCTATTAAATCAAAGTTTTGTGTTTTCAAGTCATCTATAGGATCTTGCAACTTCTTAGACTTTTTCAAGTTTAGAATTCGCATTTTATAGTTCCCTTGATAAACGAATTTCTGGGATCAATTATAGGAACTTGCGAAAAGTTCTTGTTCTTAACCTGTAAGAGTTAAGACTTTCGCGTTTTAAAGTTCCCTATATAAAAGCCTAGCAAAACTTGACTTAAACACGTTAAGGATACTAGCTAGAGTAAACTTAGATAAGTAAAATCGGTTGAGTCAAAAGATTCATGACGGGTCTAATATATCAAAGACATCTAAAATCATTAAAACCATTGTATTTAACTACTTTATTTTTCTCTTTTGACTTTATTCTTGAAATGAAATATATAAATACGATGCGATAATAGAAGGAAAGAACATAAAAGTAAATAACTAAAAAATACTACTAGGCCAAAATAGATCAAATTTTTTGAAAAATGTCGAAAAATTAAATTTTCCGGTTAAAATGAGGACATATTTATGGAAAACCCAATTAACTTCGATAGAAGTCCCCCCTACACTTGATATAAACATTGCCCTCAATGTTTAAGCATGTGGGAGTAAACTCCCCTACACTTAGGACATTTTGCACTTTGTTTAAATCTTGCTAATGAAGAGACGACTATAGCGATTCCTATTTTAATATTAAAGAATATAAAATAGTGAATCAAAAGAGTTTAGGATAGAACCGGGAACACGGGAACACGGGATCACGGTATCATCAAAAGTGATCTTTGAAGCTTTAATCCCTGCACATCATAAGAAACAAGACAACAAACACCTATGTAGCTCCCCCTACACTTATCATGAAAACGGGTAAAAAGGATAGAACATCGGGTTGTCTCCCGAGAAGCGCTTGTTTTTGTTAACCGAGTCACGAGCCTGACTCGACCTAGAACTAATTCAAGGGAAACGCGGTGAGGGATGGAATCATCTCATGAGAGATGTCCTCACCAAAGTACAACTTAACACGCTGGCCATTCACTTTTAAGTTTGGCCCATTTGGTTGCGATAACACAATGGTGCCATAAGGGAAGACTTTGGCGACGGTGAATGGACCAGACCAACGGCTCTTAAGCTTGCCCGAAAAGATTTTCGACCGAGAGTTAAAGAGTAAAACTTGATCACCAATTTTGAACTCTCGGTTTTTGATGTTAGAATCATGAATGAGCTTGGTTTTCTCCTTATAAATCAACGAATTTTCATAGGCTTCATTCCTTAGTTCATTAAGTTCATTGAGTTGGATCTTCCTAAGATCACCGGCTTTGTTGATATCAAAATTAGCCCATTTTAAGGCCCAATAGGCCTTATGCTCCAACTCAATGGGGAGGTGGCACGCCTTTCCGTACACAAGACGATATGGAGTACAACCAATAGGTGCCTTATATGCGGTACGGAAAGCCCACAAAGCATCATCTAACTTATCGGCCTATGAGGCACGATGCTCTCCCACAGTACGCTCTAAGATTCTCATAAGTCCATGGTTTGAAATCTCAGCTTGACCATTTGTTTGTGGATGATACACAGTGGAAAGACGGTGATTGACACCATACTTAGCCATGACTCGAGCAAATTGATCATTGCAAATGTAACACCCCATTTTGGAAATGGAAATATCACAGTAATTATGGCGTGTCATCAAAGCATACAAGGTAAAATGTCTAAACATTACTTGACCATAAAAAGGAAAATACCGGAATCAAACATCGGTAGTCCAAAAGTAAAGCTCATCACACACAAACATAGTATAATAAAGGAAAGGACTAAACAATGTCCAAAGCATAAGTATCGAAAGAAAGAAAATGCATAATGTAAAGAAGGCTAGACAGCTTCCAGTCCATATGCACGTACTCTTAGTGTCTACGAGCGTCCATGAGTACCTGCCGTTTTGGGAACATAGAAAAGGAAAACGGCTGAGCAAATACGCTCAGTGCACGGATGTACAATAAAGCATGAATAGGATAGCATATAACATAATAACAACGGAAGAAAACTAAGTCCCGAGTAACCTGGTTAAGTCTTAATAAAACTGGTTTATAGTTTGAAAGTCTTATGTTTATCTTATAAAAACTGTTTGTCATATTTTACCATTAGCCAATATAGGTCATGAAAATCCACCGTGCATGAATAATTGGAGGGGTGACCTCATCATGCAAATTAGAGGGGCTGCCTCTAATTTAATATACTGGTTTATGGGTAGGAGGGATCAGCTCCTTGTGAAGGATGCAAGGCACACACCACATTCACCATGTAATCCTGAATAAAAACATGTAACTAGGATGCACCCATACGCCCCACATGATAAATATAAATAAATGGCCAAAAGCTGAAGGGACGCCACGAGCAATCACTCCGCCGTGGTGAAGTCATAACATCAGTGCCTCTAATGTTATGGTTATGGTACCTCCATAACTAGGTGAAACTGGTCATGCATGTATATGGCTATAGGTAATCTTAATTAAACATAAGCAATCAAACACGTAACTTATACTACGGGAAAACAGTTGGCTGCATACGGGGAACCCTAATAAGGAAAGAATGTCCATACTGAAAGGACGGGAATCCGTACCTTATGTCCAGTGAACGAGAAAGACGAACTGCGAGAATCCTACTTCCGAATCACTAGTGCTACATAAATACGTACATGAATAAGTATATGCTTACTAAATACATAGCTGGTTTTATGTCATGTCTTAGCTTATTTTATGTGTTCTTACTATGTTTTACTGTTTTAAAGCCTTAAACTGTATTAAATCTTATATTCTGTTTAATCTGATTAAGTATTTCTAGTATTTCATGTGTTATTATACTTACTGTGTAATAATAAGTAACTTTCCAAAAATAGCAGGTTTTTTAAAATAGAAAGTTTCCAAAAATAGAAAGTTTCCAAAAATAGAAAGTTTCCAAAAATAGAAAGTTTCCAAAAATAGAAAGTTACCAAAAATATAAAGTTTCCAAAAATAGAAAGTTTCCAAAAATAGAATGTTTCCAAAAATAGAAAGTTTCCAAAAATAGATTTACTGCTTAAAATAGATAAGTTTCTAAAAACAGAAAGTTTCCACAAATAGATTTGCTGCCTTAATTAAATAAGTTTCTATAAATAGATTAGCTGCCTTAAATAAATAAGTTTCTAAAAATAGTTGGTTTCTATAAATAGATTAGCTGCCTTATTTTATTAAGTTTCTAAAAATAGAAAATTTCCATAATTAGAAATAAGCTGGTTAAATAAGCTAAGCATATAAGCCTAAGTGTTTTTCATGATTATTTTTTAAGTCATATGGTATATTGTATAGTTTAATAATTATTTCATGTAATTTAATTAAACTATAGGTTATAATATTTAATTAAAGTATAACATGTTTTTAATTAAATAAGTTAAATACTTAGGTTAAAATATGTATTATTATATATTAATAATATAACCTAAGTCATGTTAATTAATTAATTATATCCATGGTTTTAAAATAATTAATTAATTATAAGTCTTAAATATATAAATATTTAGGTTAAAATAATTTCATGATTATTAATAATTAAATAACCTAAGTCATGTTATTAAATTAATCACGTCTTTTATTAATTTAATTCTAACATAAGTTCATAACATAAAAAAAAACTAACATATACCATGAACCGGATCTAGGCTAAAAACATGAACCGGACATGAATCGACACCGTACCCCGAACCAACCCGGGGTACCCCGTGTTTCCCCTTGCTGCCGTGGGACCCACATGCACCAACCAAGACCATATGGTCTTGGTGGTGGTCGGCTTGGCAAGCCGAAACCCCTTTTGGGTTCGGTGAAGCCGGCGGCCAAAGCAAACACCCCTTAAAAACGACCCTTTGATTTAATTAATCACCAAAACATGTTAGATCTATGATTAATTATTATGTTTTTTATAAAAACATCACATGTTCATATTTAATAAAAAGATTAAATTAAAAGAAAAGGTTTAAAAAGGTTTTACCGAATTCGTGGATCAAGAGAACGAAGAACAAACACGATCAAACACCAATTCTTCAAGATCAAATATCAACAAATCACCTTGTATGGTGATTTATGGGTGGCGGCACAAAGAACAAGGAAAAAGAGGGTTTTAGGTTTTTCTTAAAAGCTTCTGTAAGTTATTTTTGAGTAGTAAAAATAAACATAACCCCCTTTAGTAAATTTGACAAATGGGCTTGGCCCATTTGCCCTTGTTTGGCCGCGGGTAGGGACAACTGTTCTCGTTACGTAAATACCGTGATATAATATATTAATTACGCTCGTAATAAATATATATACATAATTAATAATAGTTCGTGTTTTAATTACGTTCATGATTTCATGATCGCATGTTCGTGTTTAATTATTGTTAAATAATTATTACGTGATCGTGCATATAAAATACTTATCGTGTTCTAACACGTACGTAATACGTAAACTCCTAACACGTAATCGTAATCATGCTATATTAGGAAAGTTTTAACTAGTACGTACGATCCTAAGGGTACTATGCATGGTAAAAGCATGCGGGTTTTACAACTCTTCCCCCCTAAAAAGAATAATTCGTCCCTGAATTATAGATAAAGTAAACTGGAAAAGAAGAACATACCCGAATTCAAAATATGAAATGAGGGTAAGAAGCCCGGATAGACTCCTCCGTTTCCCAAGTGGCTTCCCGCTCGGTATGATCACTCCATAGAATTTTGACGAATGGAATCGTCTTCTTTCTCATGACTCGTTCTTGCCTGTCAAGAACTCGTTCGGGTTCTTCTATAAAAGTGAGATCTTCACGTATCTGTTCCAGTGGATACTGAACCATGTGAAGGGGATGATATTGGTACCCTCTGAGTAAGGACACATGAAACACATTGTGCACATGCGAAAGCTGCGGAGGTAACGCCAATAGGTAAGATACTTCACCGACTCGTTCAATGATATCAAACGGTCCGATGAAACGAGGACTGAGCTTCCCTTTAATCCCGAAGCGTCGAACACCATGTGCCGGCGAAACCTTAAGGAAGACGTGATCTCCTATGTTAAAGTGTAAATCCCTACGATGCTTATCGGCGTAACTCTTCTGGCGTGACCGTGCTTCCTAAATCTTCTGCTTAGCTACTGCGATCTTCTCATTTGTCATCTCTATGATTTCCGGTCCTTCGAGTGTTCGCTCGCCAACCTGATCCCAGCAGATTGGGGCGCGACACTTTCTGCCATACAACATCTCAAATGGAGCACATTTGATGCTTGTGTGCCAGCTGTTGTTGTATGCAAACTCCACCAAACAGATGTATTCGTCCCAATCACCCGTCCATTCCAACGCACATGACCTCAACATATCCTCCGATGTCTAAATGGTTCGCTCCGACTGTCCGTCCGTTTGAGGAGGATCTCTGTCTGAGACGATGCTGGATGATGCACCGTGGAGTCTCATGATCTCTCGTCTATACGTATCTGTGAGTTTACTGACCGGATCTTCCTTGCGGATCGGTAAGAAATGAGCTGATTTGGTAAGTCGATCAACGATAACCCAAATTGCATCGTGCTTCCTTTTGGTAGGCGGAAGACCGGTAACAAAATCCATGGTGATTTTGTCCCACTTCCACTCTGGAATATCTAACGGTTGAAGGAGACCGCCTGATCGCTGATGCTCGATCTTAACCTGCTGACAGGTAAGACATTTGGAGACGTAAGTGGCCACATCCTGTTTCATACCACTCCACCAAAAGTACTGTTTGATGTCATGGTACATCTTAGTCGAACCAGGATGTATTGAGAATGGGGAGCTATGAGCTTTAGCTAACAAAGATTCCCGGAGTTCTTGGTTATCAGGAACACAAAGTCTAGTGCCCTGCCATACGATACCATCTGCATCTACTCTGAATTCTGTCTGCTTCTCAAAATTATGTACTATCGCCCAGATTTCTCCGTCATCATTCTGAGCTTCCTTGATCTTAGATAGTAACTCGGGTTCTACTCTAAGATTATCCCAGTAATCGTGCTGTCCACGTACCATGATCTCGATGTCTAGTCGCTCCAAGTCTCTGATGATTTCCTCTTCGACATTGATGTCGTTGATCATTCCGGACTTCCTGCTAAGAGCATCTGCTACTACATTTGCCTTTCCGGGATGATACTGTAGATTAATGTCATAATCCTTCAACAGCTCTAACCATCTCCTTTGCCTCATGTTCAATTCACGCTGAGTGAAGATATACTTCAAGCTCTTGTGGTCCGTGAAAATGTCACATGATTCTCCATATAAGTAGTGTCTCCATATCTTCAATGCAAACACGACTGCAGCAAGTTCCAGATCGTGCGTGGGGTAATTTTCTTCATAAGGCTTAAGCTGCCGTGAAGCGTACGCGATCACTTTCCCATGTTGCATGAGAACACAGCCAAGTCCCTTCCCCGATGCATCGCTGTAGATTTGAAATCCACCCGTACCAGATGGTAGAGTAAGAATAGATGCAGATACTAGCTTCTGCTTCAGGTCTTCAAAGCTCTTCTCTCGATCTTCAGTCCAGACGAATTTCTCCCCTTTCCGCATCAGTTTGGTCAATGGTAGTGCTAGGCGGGAAAAGTTCTCCACGAACCTACGGTAATAGCCAGCTAAGCCTAAGAAACTGCGGACTTCCGTCGCTGATGTCGGCCTTGGCCACTTAGTAATGGCCTCAACCTTCACTGGATCCATAGTGATTCCTTCTGCTGATACAATGTGACCTAAGAATGCCACTTTGTCTAACCAGAACTCACACTTGGAGAATTTAGCATACAGCTGCTTCTGGCGAAGAATCTGTAGTACTGTACGAAGATGGTCTTCGTGTTCCTCCTTGGACTTTGAGAAAATCAGAATGTCATCGATGAAGACAATGACGAACTTGTCCAGAAATTCATGGAAGATTCTGTTCATCAAATCCATGAACACTGCTGGAGCATTTGTCAGGCCAAATGGCATAACTACAAACTCGTAGTGGCCATAGCGGGTACGAAAGGCAGTCTTAGCGATATCCTGCTCCTTGACCCGTAGCTGATGATAGCCTGACCTAAGATCGATCTTGGAGAAGTGTTTGGCCCCTTGGAGTTGGTCAAACAGATCGTCAATGCGTGGCAGTGGATACCTATTCCGAATGGTAATCTTGTTGAGCTCGCGATAGTCTATGCAAAGACGCATACTGCCGTCCTTCTTCTTAACAAACAAGACCGGTGCGCCCCATGGAGATGCGCTTGGTCGAATGAAACCTCGTTCAAGAAGTTCCTGCAGTTGATCCTTCAGCTCCTTCAGCTCTATGGGAGCCATGTGATAAGGAGCCTTGGAGATTGGTTCAGCTCCTGGAATTAGCTCGATACTGAATTCCACTTCTCGTGCAGGTGGTATGCCCGGAAGTTCTGCTGGAAACACGTCTTGGAATTCCGACACTATTGGTTGATCCTGAATCGATGGAGATTCAGCATCCATGTCGTGAACCGTAGCTAGATAACCCTCGCAGCCATGTGACAGTAGTGCACGCGCTTGCAGGGTGGATATGACTTGTACAGACCGTCCGGGTATGAACCCATTATGAATGTACTCTAGTGCATTGACATCACCGAAGATAACTCGATATGAATGGCAGTCTATGGTAGCATGATACTTGGATAGCCAATCCATGCCCAAAATCATGTCGAAGTCATTCATGTCCAGCGGAAGTGCGTCGACAGGTCGAACCTTATCATCAAATTCTAGGGGAAGACTCTTGTATACATGGGTGATTAATACAGAGTCCCTCAAAGGCGTGGAAATAGTAAGCCTAATTTCTAGTGGAAAGGGAGGCATCCTAATGTTCTTAGCATAAGAAGTAGAAATAACCGAGTGAGTAGCACCCGTATCGAAAAGAACACATGCAGCGCGACCGTACATATACAAGATTCCAGTGATGGTACCTGTAGACTTGTTGGCCTGTTCTCGAGATGTCGTGTAGACACGCCCGGCAGTAGGAGGCGGCTTGGTATCAGCATGTCCCGATGTACCCTCCATCTCGCCCTTACGGCAATCCTTCATAATATGGCCAGGAAGACCACACTTGAAGCACGCATCAGTATTACGGCGACATGTGGGTGCCTACGGTGGCACGTAGAGCAAAGAGGATGAGTGTATCCTCCAGTAGGTGCTCTGGCTGGCTGAGGACCTGATAAAAACAGTTTACATAAGACATGATAGTTGGGTACAAAGGACGAAGCGGATAATCGTAAGATTGAATACCAGTGATAGCTGGACGGCTAGGCTGCGAACCTCTCTGGTTCTGGACCCTACCGTTTCCATGGTTCCTGGTAGAAGTTTGCTAAAGTGTCAGAATATGAGTTATAACATAAAACATAAGGAATTTCGTAAGTATTAGGACCTGTTGTTGTTGGAGTGCCCAGCGTTGTTACGGTAATTCTCATTACCGCCACGCCTATCCGTAGCAGAACGGTCGTTAATCTGACCGTTTCCCTTGGGTTGATGAGGCTGCTGCTGAGTAGCCAGCTGAGACCGGTCCCCAGTTTTCTGCCTGGAAGATACAGTTAAAGAGATGAATAATTGACATATGGAAAGCATACGGATTGGTCACCGCTTGAATACGAATGTTTACCTCTTGTCGGGTCTTTCAGCTTCCTCGAACTCATCCCTCTCCTGCATCATCTCCAGTTTCCGTGCTGAATCGGCCACTTGTGCTACAGTGTTGAACATAGCACACACCAGATTGTTTGCGACCGATGTGCGAAGAGCCCATTTGAAGTGATGTGCCTGCTCTTCAGGAGTACTTGCTGCCGCACCAAGGAAACCAGCCAAGCGAAGAAAGCGTTGCATAAACTCGTTGCTATTCTCCCCAGCTCTCTGTCGGATCCCATGGTACTCTCTCTTGAGCTTGTCCTGCTCAGCCTTGGGAAAGAACTGCTCCATCACCCTGTCCTTGAACTGAGCCCAAGTCAAACCAGCAACCCACTCATCACCACCTTCAGATTGCATCAATGCTAACCACCAGTTGAGTACATCGCCTTCGAACCGATAGCATGCCAACCTCGCCTTGTATGCGGGGTCACAGCCCATAGCATTGAAAATCTTCTCGATGTGAGCCAACCAGCTTTCAGCATCGCTGGGGCTATCTGTCTTCTCAAAAGCTCGAGGGCGGAGCTTGTTGAATCTCTCCAGCCATACTGCTAATGTCACTGGAGGAGGAGGAGAAGGTGGCTGATTGTGCTGCTGATTGTTCGCAGCTTGAACTTCAGCCCGGATGTCATTCCTCAGTTGAGGAAGCAAGGCTTGCATGGCAGCCTGAATTGCAGCATTGAGCTGCTCCTGTTCGCGTGTGAGAACCATCTGACCGTATAACATAAAACATATGATTAAACAGTTCAAAACATAAAATATAAATATATACATGAAAAAAATTTATACTAAAATTTCACGAGAAAAATTTTATGCAAGAAAATTTTGTGTATGAATGCATGATGCAGTTTTATGAAAACTTTTGTATGCTCGAGAGTGAACGCCTCTCGTCAGTTCACACAAAACAAAAGACATAGCGAGGGGACGCCTATGGGTCGGTCCCAAATCTAAAAGTTTCGATAAACACATGCGACTAAATAGGGTCAGTCCTGTACCAACCATTACTTAGTCAAAAACCCTACAACAATGACATGTATATGTATGCTTAAAAATGATGAATGCATGAAAACAACTGTCAGTTCTAGGAAGACCGTAGTGACTACCCACTAATCACAGGTCATATTTGAGAGCCTACAGGTCGAAGCCTTGGCTCTGATACCATAATTGTAACACCCCATTTTGGAAATGGAAATATCACAGTAATTATGGCGTGTCATCAAAGCATACAAGGTAAAATGTCTAAACATTACTTGACCATAAAAAGGAAAATACCGGAATCAAACATCGGTAGTCCAAAAGTAAAGCTCATCACACACAAACATAGTATAATAAAGGAAAGGACTAAACAATGTCCAAAGCATAAGTATCGAAAGAAAGGAAATGCATAATGTAAAGAAGGCTAGACAGCTTCCAGTCCATATGCACGTACTCTTAGTGTCTACGAGCGTCCCTGAGTACCTGCCGTTTTGGGAACATAGAAAAGGAAAACGGCTGAGCAAATACGCTCAGTGCACGGATGTACAATAAAGCATGAATAGGATAGCATATAACATAATAACAGCGGAAGAAAACTAAGTCCCGAGTAACCTGGTTAAGTCTTAATAAAACTGGTTTATAGTTTGAAAGTCTTATGTTTATCTTATAAAAATTGTTTGTCATATTTTACCATTAGCCAATATAGGTCATGAAAATCCACCGTGCATGAATAATTGGAGGGGTGACCTCATCATGCAAATTAGAGGGGCTGCCTCTAATTTAATATACTGGTTTATGGGTAGGAGGGATCAGCTCCTTGTGAAGGATGCAAGGCACACACCATATTCACCATGTAATCCTGAATAAAAACATGTAACTAGGATGCACCCATACGCCCCACATGATAAATATAAATAAATGGCCAAAAGCTGAAGGGACGCCACGAGCAATCACTCCGCCGTGGTGAAGTCATAACATCAGTGCCTCTAATGTTATGGTTATGGTACCTCCATAACTAGGTGAAACTGGTCATGCATGTATATGGCTATAGGTAATCTTAATTAAACATAAGCAATCAAACACGTAACTTATACTATGGGAAAAGTGTTGGCTGTATACGGGGAACCTTAATAAGGAAAGAATGTCCATACTGAAAGGACGGGAATCCGTACCTTATGTCCAGTGAACGAGAAAGACGAACTGCGAGAATCCTACTTCCGAATCACTAGTGCTACATAAATACGTACATGAATAAGTATCTCCTTACTAAATACATAGCTGGTTTTTTGTCATGTCTTAGCTTATTTTATGTGTTCTTACTATGTTTTACTGTTTTAAAGCCTTAAACTGTATTAAATCTTATATTCTGTTTAATTTGATTAAGTATTTCTGGTATTTCATGTGTTATTATACTTACTGTGTAATAATAAGTAACTTTCCAAAAATAGCAGGTTTCTTAAAATAAAAAGTTTCCAAAAATAGAAAATTTCCAAAAATAGAAAGTTTCCAAAAATAGAAAGTTTCCAAAAATAGAAAGTTTCCAAAAATAGAATGTTAACAAAAATAGAAAGTTTCCAAAAATAGAAAGTTTCCAAAAATAGAATGTTTCCAAAAATAGAAAGTTTCCAAA
Source organism: Glebionis coronaria (assembly GCA_025667525.1). NCBI lineage: Eukaryota > Viridiplantae > Streptophyta > Magnoliopsida > Asterales > Asteraceae > Glebionis > Glebionis coronaria. Next base: position 7,781,089 of record CM046878.1, on the reverse strand, counting down.
AATAGATTTACTGCTTAAAATAGATAAGTTTCTAAAAATAAAAAGTTTCCATAAATAGATTTACTGCCTTAATTAAATAAGTTTCCATAAATAGATTAGCTGCCTTAAATAAATAAGTTTCTAAAAATAGCTAGTTTCCATAAATAGATTAGCTGCCTTATTTAATTAAGTTTCTAAAAATAGAAAGTTTCCATAATTGGAAATAAGCTGGTTAAATAAGCTAAGCATATAAGCCTAATTGTTTTTCATGATTATTTTCTAAGTCATATGGTATATTGTATAGTTTAATAATTATTTCATGTAATTTAATTAAACTATAGGTTATAATATTTAATTATAGTATAACATGTTTTTGATTAAATAAGTTAAATACTTAGGTTAAAATATGTATTATTATATATTAATAATATAACCTAAGTCATGTTAATTAATTAATTATATCCATGGTTTTAAAATAATTAATTAATTATAAGTCTTAAAATATAAATACTTAGGTTAAAGTAATTTCATGATTATTAATAATTAAATAACCTAAGTCATGTTATTAAATTAATCACATCTTTTATTAATTTAATTTTAACATAAGTTCATAACATAAAAAAAACTAACATATACCATGAACCGGATCTAGGCTAAAAACATGAACCGGACATGAATCGACACCGTACCCCGAACCAACTCGGGGTACCCCGTGTTTCCCCTTGCTGCCGTGGGACCCACACGCACCAACCAAGACCATATGGTCTTGGTGGTGGTCGGCTTGGCAAGCCGAGACCCCTTTTGGGTTCGGTGAAGCCGGCGGCCAAAGCAAACACCCCTTAAAAACGACCCTTTGATTTAATTAATCACCAAAACATGTTAGATCTATGATTAATTATTATGTTTTTATAAAAACATCACATGTTCATATTTAATAAAAAGATTAAATTAAAAGAAAAGGTTTAAAAAGGTTTTACCGAATTCGTGGATCAAGAGAACGAAGAACAAACACGATCAATCACCAATTCTTCAAGATCAAAGATCAACAAATCACCTTGTATGGTGACTTATGGGTGGCGGCATAAAGAACAAGGAAAAAGAGGGTTTTAGGTTTTTCATAAAATCTTTTGTAAGTTATTTTTGAGTAGTAAAAATAAACATAACCCCCTTTAGTAAATTTGACAAATGGACTTGGCCCATTTGCCCTTGTTTGGCCGCCGGTAGGGACCCCACATGGGGTTCCCGTACCTTTTTCCGTGTCTCGTTATTTAGTTACTCGTTTGTGATTATTTATGTTCGTGTTTTAACTGTTCTCGTTACGTAAATACCGTTATCTAATATATTTAATTACGCTCGTAATAAATATATATACGTAATTAATAATAGTTCGTGTTTTAATTACGTTCATGATTTCATGATCGCATGTTCGTGATTAATTATTGTTACATAATTATTACGTGATCGTGCATATAAAATACTTATCGTGTTCTAACACGTACGTAATACGTAAACTCCTAACACGTAATCGTAATCATGCTATATTAGGAAAGTTTTAACTAGTACGTACGATCCTAAGGGTACTATGCATGGTAAAAGCATGCGGGTTTTACAGCAAAAATGAGTCCCGCGATCACTAATGATAGCACGAGGAACACCGAATCGAGCAAATAATTGTTTCCGAAAGTTCACAACCACCCTCGCATCGTTCATAGGTAAAGCTTTTGCTTCAACCACTTAAGATACGTAGTCAACGGCTACGAGGATGTACTTGTTCTCTTTGGATGATGGAAATGGCCCCATAAAGTCGATGCCCCATACGTCAAAGATTTCACACTCTTGGATGAAATTTTGAGGCATCTCATCTTTATGTGTGATCTTGCCTTGTCTTTGGCAAGCATCACAATGCTTAACCATTTCGTGTGCATCACGATAAATGGTGGGCCAATAAAATCCAGAATCGAAAACTTTCTTCGCGGTGTAATTAGGACCAAAGTGACCACCGGTGGGTCCTTTGTGGCAAGCTTCTAGGATTAGTAATGCTGACGGCCCATCAACACACCTACAAATGACAAGACCCACACACTGCTTGAAAAGGTAAGGGTCGTCCCAATAATAGTGTTTAATGTCCTTGAAGAACTTTTTCTTTTGTTGGGACGAAATTTTTCAAAAAGCATACACTATAGCTAAAAGCTCTTTTTCGATAGTGGTATAGTGCAATTGAACCCCCTTCATTGTCTTGCTAGCGTAATGGATTGGTTGGAAATGTTTGTTGATTATTTTTCCCAAAACCGCTCCAATAGCAAAGTCGCTAGCATCACACATCAATTCAAAAGGTAACTCCCAATTAGGGGTAACTAAGACCGGTGCCTTAGTTAATTTATCCTTAAGAAGATTGAAAGATTCGATACACTCTTTAGAAAAGATAAAAGGAGTATCTTTTTCCAAGAGGTGGGTCATCGGGCGAGCGATCTTAGAAAAATCTTGAATGAATCGACGATAGAAGCCTGCATGACCAAGAAAACTTCTCACACCCTTCACAGTTGAAGGATAAGGTAATTTAGCAATCACATCGACTTTAGCACGGTCGATTTCAATACCGGCTTTGGAAATTTTATGCCCTAGAACAATGGCTTCTTTTACCATAAAATGACATTTAAGAACAAGACGAGTGTCTTCACACCGTTTAAGCATACGTTCTAAATTGGCAACGCAAGATGAGAAAGAATCACCATAGACCGAGAAATCGTCCATAAAGACTTCCATAGTTTCTTCAACCATGTCATGGAATATAGCCATCATACACCTTTGGAAAGTCCCAGGAGCATTGCATAAGCCGAAAGGCATTCTTTTGTAAGCAAATGTTCCATAAGGACAAGTGAATGTGGTTTTCTCTTGCTCTTTTGGATCGATGGGAATTTGAAAATACCCGGAGAATCCGTCTAAGAAGCAATAGTAGTCATTACCCGCTAAACGCTCAAGCATTTGATCCACGAAAGGAAGAGGAAAATGATCCTTACGAGTGGCATCATTGAGCTTGCGATAGTCTACGCAAACTCACCAACCCGTGACAAGTCGAGTAGGAATCAACTCATTGTTTTCATTGGGAACAACGGTTATTCCGCCTTTCTGAGGCACACAATGGACATGACTAACCTATGGCGAATCCGAAATAGGGTAAATCTTTCGGCATCTAGAAGTTTGATAACTTCTTTCTTGATGACGTCATGAATTTTTGGATTAACCCTTCTTTGGCTTTGGATTGCGGGTTTAAAGTCATCTTCCATGAGAATTTTATAAGTACAAAAGTTAGGATCAATTACTCGGATATCGGAAATTTTCCAAGCAATTGCTTTCTTATGATTTTTAAGCACATCGATAAGTCGAGATTTTTCATCCTCTTGTAAGTCCTTTGCAATGATGACGGGTAACTTCTTATTTTCTTCTAGGAAAACGTATTCGAGATGAGACGGTAAATCCTTAAGCTCTAAATCCGGAGGATTGTCGATGGAAGGCGTTAGTCAAATTCGGATCATCGTTTATGATTTCCATAGGAGAAGGTGGAGAAATATGGTCCTCATTGAGAAGTTTCTCAATGGTACGAATGTATTCTTCCCAATCGGAGGGAGAATCGTCATATTTTAAGTCCACATCCCCTAAAGTTGCTTCAAATTCTTTCAAAAGAAAGTCACTTTCTCCAAATGGAGTCAGTGAGGGAGCAATAGAGGCAACGGTCTCAACAATGGGTAGAGAAGAAAAACCACTCTTACAAGCGTCTTTGAAATGTTCTTCACAAGCCTCATCAAGTACGTCAATGAAATTAACGCTTTCGTTCATAAGGTTGCTTAGAAAGTTTACCCATGTTGAAGACGATTTTGCTGTCACCAACTCTCATGATTAATTCGCCCGCGGCTACATCAATAAGAGTGCGACCGGTCCTCAAGAATGGACGTCCAACGATTAATGGAACACGGGGGTCCATCTCGTAGTCAACGACAACAAAATCCGCCGGAAAGGTGAATTTGTCGACACCGACGAAGACATCTTCGGCTATCCCCACCGGATAAGCAACCGTACGGTTAGCTAACTCCAATGTCATTCATGTGGGGACTAGCTCGGGTAGAGACAATTGTTTCCAAACGCTTAATGGCATTAAGTTAATACTAGCACCTAGATCGGCTAGGGCCATACAATTCTCTACCGCGGGAAAGTTGCAAGGAATGAGAAAGCGACCCGGATCACCAAGTGTGGTTGGTAATTTCCTTAAGAGAACCGCGGAGCAATTCTCATTAAGTTGGGTCTGAGCAATATCAAGGAGTTTTTCCTTATCAATGAGAAGATCTTTGAACATTTTAGCATATTTAGGCATGTGAGGGAGAGCCTCAGCAAAGGAGATGTTGAAATTCAATTGTTTAAACATTTTAAGAAAGTTAGAAACTTGAATATCATCCTTGTTCTTCAACTTCTCTTTCCTCAACCTTGAAGGATAAGGTATATCGGGTTGAGACGAAGGCTTTTGAATGGAATTCTCACTCACATCCTTGGGTGGGGGAGGGGTAGAAATAGAAGGTGGAGGAATCGGTGAAGGGGGCTCGTTATCCTTTGTCACAATCACCGGTGTAGGTTTAGGAATCTCGGGTTCCTTATAACCTTTTCCACTTCGGGTGGTGATTGCTTTAATCTCCCCTCTTGGATTAGAAACGGTGTTACTCAAAAGAGAACCCGAAGCAGAGGTTTGATTATTTGGGAAGAAACTAGCCATCATATCCCATAAGTCATTCGTTTGATTGCTTAAAGAGTTTCGCATGTCATTCCTAAGCTCGGCTCAAAGATCATTCCCTTGTTTCGCCATGTCACCTTTCAAGTTGATAATCTGGCTCTGAAGATTCTTCACTAGCGCGTCATTAGCCCTCATGTACGTTTCAACCTCTTGATTGTATGCCTTAGGTTGGTTGGCATGGGGAACTTGGTAAATGGGTGGTTGATAAGTGGCTTGTTGGTAAACTTGATTATTTCCTTGAGGTGGGTATGGGTTTCTTTGGGTTTGATATTGATTAGGAGCTTGAGGATCGTCTTGATTGTTGCGATTAAAGTTGTTTTGGTTTTGAGGAGGAAAACCTGGTGGTGAAAGGAAGTTGTTTGAACGATAACTTAGCAAATTGTGGTCACCTTGAGGACGAGCTTGATAGCCTCCCGTGGAAAAGTTACCGTTAGCCGCATACACGTTTTCCGGATTGTCATGAGTAGAAGGACAATCAGTGTATGAATGAGAGCCCCCATAAATCTCACAAGAAGGTGTGACAGCTTTAACTTGTTGAAATTGATTCGTAGCCATGGTTAAGAAATTTTTGTTCATCTCGGCTATTTGGCGGGTAAGTTCGATTATCCTCGGGGTTTGATGAAGTAGAAGAAACATTGGCCCTCGGGTTATTTCTTGAAGATGCGGATGAATCCCAATTTTTGTGGTGAGTGCTCATGTTCTCTATGAGCTCTCTACACTCCTCATGTCTTCTCTTCATAAATGTACCACCGGCGGCAGCATTAATCGTATCACGATCACGAAAAGTTAAACAATTGTAGAAAGTAATAATCAAAGTGACGGGGAGCATATTATGATTAGGACAACGATCGATCAAAACATTATAATGTTCCCAAGCATCGAAAAGCGACTCATCAGGTTCTTGAGTGAAACCACTGATTTGATTGCGAAGACTAGTGACCATGGATGGTGGAAAGTAGTGCGACAAAATTTTTTGAGTCATTTCGTCCCATGTATGAATTGAGTTTTTGGGAAGACGATCAAACCATTTTTCGGCATGGTGGGATAAAGTGTGTGGAAAAAGATGAAGGCGAAGAAAATCCATAGAAACACCGGGCAATTTCATGCTTTGAGTGACGGTTATGAATTTATCGAGGTGTTTGTTGGCAACATCATCCGGTAATCCGCGAAATGGACAAGCGTTTTGAACTCGGTTGATCATGTGATGCTTCAACGAAAATTTAGGAGCCGTGATTTGCATCGGCGCAATCGGTCCTCCACGTCCGTTCATAGTTGGTTGACAAAGCTCCTCCATCGTACGAAGGTCGTGTTGAGGGACATGGTTGTTATTGTTGTTATTATTCAAATTGGGGTAAGGTGGGTTGTTATTATTATGCACACCAGCCATATCTAAGTCTCTACGAGTCTCGGGCTCAGAATAAGACGAAGATCGAGTACGCATACACTAAAAATGAAATACAATATTTTTGGTTTTTTTATCTTTTTTATTTTTTTGGATTTTTTGAAAATTTTATATTTTTTAGGATTTTTGAAATTTTTGTGCTTGAAAAGAACGTTCCCAAAAGAACGGATCCCAAAATCCAATTTTTCTCACTAAAAACCGTTAATCTTTACGAAAAGAGCCGGCAACGGCGCCATTTGATTTAATGGTATTTGTGTGTGTGAAGTGTTCGTACTCGATTCAATTCGAATTGATCACGGTTAAAAGTGGAATTATTGGAGTTGGTAACTAAACGGGGGGAGATTTAGCGTTATCTAATCGACTTGTAAACATAAAGGCTAAATATGAAAAATTAAACGAGAAATCTGACCTTGATTTTCTGACTAAACTGATCTCTAGAAAATTCAACAAGTTCGGAATAATCTTGATCTTTGAAAATTCACACCTATTTCGGAATAAAGGGAGGTTTTCGGAAAAATAAAGAAATTCGGAAAAATGAGCAATCTTCGGATAAAGACCAAGTTTTCGGAAAAAGACTGATTTTCGGAATAAGCAATAATTCGGATAAATGGGTATTTCGGAATAACTAGGAAATTCGGAATAAAGGAAAACTTCGCATAAATTAGGATTTTTCGGAATAAGTCACCTATTTCGGATAAAGGAAGATTTTCGGATAATTCAATGTTTTCGGAATAAGGGTCTATTTCGGAATAACAACATTTTCGGATAATGGGACTTTCTTGGAATAAACCAAATCTTTGGAATAATAAAGGATTTTCGGAATAAAAATGATTTTAAGAATAGAAGTTTTTCGGAATAATTGGTATTTCGGATAAGTGACTAATTCGGATAAATCACACTTTCTTCGGAATAACTGATTTTCGGATAATGGGATTTCGGATAAAAGTTTTTCTTCGGAATAATTGGTGTATCTTCTGAAAATAAAACCCTTTCCCGAAGATATAAGAACAGTGATGATACAGTAACAGATTAAACCGAAAATAAGCAAAACCAATAAGCAAAACCAAATAAGCAAAATCAAATAAGCAATTAACCAAAACTAACACCAAATTTATTTTAAGAAAAACTAAATAAGCCATGAATTTAAAACTATAAAAACACCAAATAATCTAAATCTTAAAAATCAACTTTTAATTAAAACTATTAATCTACCAAATCAACTTATTTAAAAACAAATCAAACACTAATAAATCAACAACCTCAATAAGATAAAACATCCACCACATCAAAACTATAAGATCAATCACATGAACAAATCAATCACACAATCAACTAAATTAAACCAACTACATGATTAATAAAGCAAAACAAAAGATTATATTAAGAAAGGTAGAATGAGAATTATAAAATAAGCTTGATTAAATTGAAGATTAAGATCCAAAATATAAGATTTAAAATGAAAGATTAAGAAAAACTAGAGAGAGAAAATTCTAGAGAGAGAAAGTAACTTAAAAAACTAAAAACTAAAAAAAGTGACTAATTAACTAACTAATACCTCCTAATGAACCATTAGGAGGGTATTTATAGGAGGAGGGGAGTGTGTTGTTTCCTCCTTCTTTTCTCTTGTCTTCTCGTCTTTTAAAATAACTCGACTTTCTCGACTTTGTCTCGGGATTAGTCGAACGATGACTTGAACTTGTCTTCTAATTTTATTCTTTTAGTAGACTTGGTTCTTCGACTTCGTTAAACTTCCGTCTTTAGACTTTTTCTTCGATAAATCTTCAGAATAGGACTTTGACTTCCGTTCTTCTTGCACTTTTGACCTTTTGACTTCGTCTTTTGTCTTTTTCTTCGATAAAAGCCCGTGAAAGCCCGTGTTTTCTTCCTTTTTCATATTTTGGTCCTAAAACACAATAAAAACACAAACCACGCATAATTCCGCCTTTTACGACATTAAATACACGTTTTGGTCTTGTTATTATTAGAAATAAGTGGTAAAAGGATAAGTGTTCTCACACTTATTAGTCGTAGACATAAGTTGTCCTTTGACTTTATATTAACCTTCATGACATAAAGCCCATGCTTTCTAACACCTTTTCCAATGACTTTTCCATATTTTACGATTTCACTGTCATATTCCGAAAAGATGACCTTACACTTATTGTCACAAATTTGACATATACTTAGAAGGTTAAAACCTAAGTTATCTACGTGCTCTACGTTTTCTATAGTCATAGAGTCAAGAGAGACCGTACCTTTGCCAATGATATTACCACGTCTATTACTAGTGAATGTAACGTTACCTCTATCATATGCTTTGTAGTGTGAGAACAAACTTCGATTACCCATCATGTGTTTAGAACAACCACTATCCTTAATCCACTCGTCGGGCTCTAGATCGATTCCCAAGCATATCTCTTTAGAAGTGTAAGCCATGAGACACTTCTCATCTTTGGGGTTGTCATCAACATCTTCACCGCTATCGCTCCATGAACCTCCAACGAACGTCGTGTGGTTCTTGTCGCGTGAAGGCTTAGGACAATCACCAATGAAATGATTTGGATCACCACATTTAAAACATTTCCTATCACCTTTATCGTCTTTGGCAAATCGGTTTTTGGAGAAGGGTTTCTTGTCGTTGTTTGGTTGCCTCACGTATTGACCTCGTCTTTTGAAGAACTTCTTAAAGTCTCTAACCGCCAAGGCATATTACTCATCATCACTATCCGAGGAACTGTCATTATCACTTTGTGCCTTCTTGGCTTTAAGTGCAAGAGACTTTCTTTCACTCTTAGTTTTCACCATTTCTGAGTCCTTCAAAATTATCATCTCATGAACCTTCAAGTTACCAATTAGTTCATCGAGTGATAATTTGGCGAGATCCTTTGATTCTTCAATCGCCATGACTTTAGCTCTCCATTTTGGATGCAACGCCCTAAGAAACTTCCTAACATTGTTCTTGCTAGAAAAACCTTCATCAAGTGCTTTTAGACTAGTAATAATAGTGTTAAATCTAGCAAAGGCACTATCTATGGTTCCATCTTCTAAGATGACAAATGGTTCATATTGTTGAACAAGAAGATCGATTTTACTTTCTTTGACTTGGCTATTACCTTGGTGAGTTACTAAAAGAGTACTCCAAATATCTGTAACGGTTTCACACATAAAAATCCTTTCTTACTCTTTCTTTGGTAAATCATTATAAATCACCATTTTAACCTCATTATATTTAGCAAGATTTCTTTTAGTATCATCATTAGCTTTATCAAACGTAACTATCTCCTTACTTTTATAAACTTCATTATATTGAAATGGCAAAAATTCACCATTGGTAATAACATGCCAAGGATCTAAATATTTTGATTTCACATAAGTCTCAAACCTATTTTTCCAATAAATAAAACTATCGGTTTCAAAAAGAGGTGGTCTTTGCATGGATTGCACTTCTAGATACTTGTTGGAATCCATAGATCGATTCAAGTTTTAAAATACAATATATTTTAAAAAGTCTTGAGCAACCACGCTCTGATACCAATTGTAGAAACTAGAAGTGGGGGGGGTTGAATAGTTTCTTAAATTTGCTTGTTAAAGTTTGGTTTTAAAAATCCTTTTTCAAAAACTTAAGCTTGAGTATTTATGTGAAACCTTCTTATGCACAATATGAACAAGGTATAGTGCAATTAACTAATAATCACAAGTATAAAGAATAATGAATGTAACTAAACTAATAATCACAAGTATAAAGAATAAAGAATGTAAAAAGATAAGGGAAGGAAAGATCAAACCAAACACCAAGGATTTATAGTGGTTCGGCAACAAAGCTCACTCCTCGTTCCTACTCTACTCCTCGAGTACTCCTTACTCAAGAGTTCACTAATCAACAAGCTCCTTAAGGTGGAGAAACCGTACACAACGTCGCTTAACCAATTTCTGACTCTAAGCTAAAAGTCGAGCCCTAATCTTAGATAGGACCAATCCACACCAATATACTTTGAGGACTAAGTATTAACCCTAATACATACACAACTTCCAAATAGACACAACTACTTGGATCTTCACAACAATGACACAACAATGAATAAATAAGTTTGTATCTTCAATGGATCTTTGATTTAGACACAACACTTCAACAATAATAGTGTTCTTCTCTTTGCACTTTGAGAGGATAAGATGGGAGGAAAAATATTCACTTCTAAACAAGTAGTAATCAAACAAATGATTTAGGATTTGAGTCATTAAGAAGTATGTAAGAATCTGAAAGTTTATGTGCAAAAGAGGTGGATTGAAAGTTTGAGAATGGTCCACTATTTATAAGACAAATGTCCAACAACTATATCTGCCCGCGGTTCTTTATTGTACCCCGCGGTTCCTTATCGATAAGGAACCGTCGTAGGCGCTAAGGAACCGCCGGCGTTGAGTTCGCTCCCTTTTGTCTTTTAGTGGGTTGGATCGAATCTGGGGATTAAAATATCCTGAAAGGATATCCCAAACCAAGATAGAATATGTCATTTTCAAATTTCAAATTTTCAAATAATTAATTTAAAAAAACATTTTCTTAAAAAGAAAGTTTAATAATAAAACTTTGTCACACTTAATAAAAAGTGAGTTTTAAGAAAAGATTAAATCCTTGATCACTTAATTAGTATAATTACTTGTTTGTTCATACCTTAAGTGATAATGGTTGAAATGAAAAATACTTGAACTCAAGAATTCATTTTTCATTGTTTTCGTAAATGCTTATTTTTACATATAGTCGTAATCAAAACAAAGCGAGACCGAAAAATGCAAGTAACGTTTTTAGGCATCATTGCATTAACAAGTTCCATGACGACCATCATTCTGACCGTGGTTCATGTAACTAATCTGCTGAGTGGCCGGCTGGTACCGGTTCCCACTCTTATGTCTGGAAGGCAATTGAGTGACACGTGACATGTAACTGAGAGGGTAAGAACATGGAATGGGATGATAACATCTGGTGGATGAAATATATTTCTTGTATGGTCGCTCTGGTTCATCATACTCATCTTTGTCCTGTAAAAATCACCAAACTGCGAGCAACATTTTAAGTTGAGCAACATTGGTAAGTGAAATACACCTAGGACAATCGAGGATTCGACTAGCGATGTCACATGGAATACGGTACATAGAGTACACATGGAATACTGTACATGGAGTACACATGGAATACTGTACATGGAGTACACATGAAATACTATACATGGAATACACATGAAATACGTGATATGATCGGTACTGGTTTCAATCATCTGACATGATTTAAATGTGGCAATCGATTAAGTGGTTTATAGACCAACTGAAGAGGACAACATGTAGCCTAGCTATAACCAGCACAGACAGTAATTCCAGTTGTATAACAAGCACAAAGACATGATTAACCGAAATTTCAACCATGATTATCATGAAGCATAACTGTTGGGATTCAACAATGACCATTCTTAGGGCATGATTAAAAAGTCCATCTCTGAATAGCGTGAAAGCATGATTAGCATGGAGGAGCACGAAACAATTTAAATGATGAAACATAAAACATCATCAACATGAGGAAGCATGAAATTATAACCAGCATGAAAACATAATAAATTCGTGAAAAGCATGAAAAATAATCGAGATGAAGAAATATGGAATAAGCATATGAGATACATGGAATGATTATGAAGACATAGTCGACAAAATCTGACATGAGCAAAGGTGGACGCCTATGGGTCGGCCCACAAAACGAAATTCGAAAGAAAAGCACATGCTACTAAGTATGGTCAGTCCTGTACCAACCCTTACTTAGTAAAAAACTTAAAGAAACAATGATACATGAAGTAAAATTTACTGGCAGTTTAGGAAGAGCCTGGTGACTACCCACTAGTCACAAGTTAGTTTAAGAGCCTACAGGTCGAAACCTTGGGCTCTGATACCATAATTATAACACCCCACTTGATAAGTAGACCATTACATGATAATTATGGTGTGTCATCAAAGCATGCAAGGTAATATGTAATAAAGACATACATGACCATATAAGGGAAAACCGGTATCAAACATCGGTTCCCAAACATAAGCCCAAGATATGCATAAAATAAATGAAATGCAAAAAGGAATAGAAGTATAAGGTAGCTCCCATCCTATGCACGTTCGCTAAATGCTCAAGTCTGTCCTTGGGTACCTACCGTATGAGTCATGGAAAATACGTTTGAGCAATACACTCAGTGAATGGATATAATGACATGACAAGAATATCTTAAATATAAATGAAAGATCTGAAATACTAAGTTGAAACAAATAAAAGTACTGAAGCTGAAGACTGATAAGTAACACGCAACGGAAACTGTGTATGTCCTGGAAAACCTGGTTTACAACTTATGAAACTGAACTGATAATTGATAAGTCTGAAATCATGCATGCAATATATTTAAAATGCCAAGAGCTTATATAGGTCATGTAATATATCAACGTGTGCACGAATACATAGAGGGTGACCTTGTCATGCTGTTAGAGGGGTAACCTCTAAATAATAATCTGGGTGGAGGGATCAGCTCCAATGTGAAGGATGTAGAGCATACACCACATTCACCTGATAAACTATAAACTGATAAACTGGGATGCACCCATACGCCCTACTAATAAATACTGATAAATGACCAACTGAAATTGAAAGGGACCCCACGAGAAATCACTCCCTCTTAGAGGAGTCGTGATACCGGTGCCTCAAGTGTCATGGTTACGGTACCTACGTAACTAGGTGAAACTAGTCATGCGTGTATATAAAGCTAAGGCAAATAAATATGGCAATCATGGCAAATCATGCATGGTTTTATAACATGTAACTGGGGAAAACAGATGGCTGTAAACGGGGAATCCTAATCATGCGTTGAAAGGAATGTCCATACTGAAGGATGGAATATCCGTACCTTTTGTCAACCAATCCGTGACAGAGATACGACGGAAAGTACTACCCCGACTCCACGTGAACTACATGATAAAGTACGTGTATGAGTTACATGTGTCTGACGTGAGTTACTGTTTCTTGACTTGATTACTTGTTCATGACTTATTTTACTTGTTCATGTATTATTCTGTATATTCTTAATCTGGCGTGGTTCAGGACTTCTTGATACTGTATTTCATGTTTCATGTGTCATTCTACTTGATATTTCTGTAATTAGTAACTTTATAAAAGTAGTAGGTTTCTAAATATAGTAAGTCTCCAAAAATAGAAGTTTCCATAAATAGTAATAAGCTGATTTAATAAGCTAATAATATAAGTTGAGCCTTTACTGAATATACTTAATAAGTCCTAATTAATTAAATAACAGAAAAGAGTAAAGTTTATTTAATAAATAATATAATATGTCGTAAATTTATAGTTAATTATTAATTAATAAAATACCATGGTGTAACCAGTTATTAATTAATAACTCATGAATTAAAATTTACCATAAACTGATATTCATATAATTTAAATTAAAGTCTTCATTAATTTAATTAAACTTGGTTAACATGTAATTAATTAAATAAGCTTAGTCTCAATTCAATTAAATTAATTGGGTCATGATATATTAAATAATTAAACAAGTTAATTATTTTAAATGTAAGTAAATTAGTTCCAAACAAAACCAAACGCCCCTTGGTGTGCCCAGTTTAACCGACCTCATGACAAGCCCACCGAGTCCTAGTGACTTGGTTGCACGATAATAAAGCAACAACAAAAACTATCCTCAACCAAACACCACATCCCCCTGCGGCTGTGGTTTCTTGTCACTGGCCGACCAAACAGCCACCACCGCTGGTGGTCTTCTCCCCTGCCTTCCCGACCTAGCCAATGTCACGAGGACAGTTCCCACCTGTGGCTTGCGGCTGCCAGCAAAGGGGTTTCCCCTGCCACTTGCGTGGCTGCCACTGCCAAGCAGTGACTTGCAAGTACCCATCGCAACCAACTGTGGCTTGCGGCTGCTGGCCAAAACTGAGAACCGGGAGCACCCTTCAAGGGTTTCTTGGTTTCTGTGCAAACCAAACCCAACAGCCCGATTCTAAATCTTGTTTTAATCATAACATGTGTTCTTTTGTTTAATTCATGGATTCGTGATTAACAACATAATAATAAAAGAAAAGGAAATCGTGATTACCAATTGCATTTGATTTATGAATGAACAACACGACACAACCCGAATCAATCAAAGCAAAAACTTGATTTTCTCCTTCTTTCTTTTCTTTTCTGCCGGCGGCATAAGGACACCATAACCCCAATTTTGCTTATTTTTCTTGTAAATGGAAAAGGCATGTATAAATGGTTTCATGTTTGTTTAGTTTTCTAGTTGGGTCGGGCCTGAGTCCCTTTCTTAATTTCTTGCTAATAAGCCGATCCAGACAGCCCTCATTTATTTACTTTTGATTTCCGTGATTTAGTAATTCCCGTGTATTAATTATTCGTGACCTGATTTCGTGATTACTTGTGGCCTGATTTATGTATTTAACGTGAATACTTGTCGTGCTCATTAATATTCTTGAATGCATGTCGTGATTTAATTAATTGAATGCTTTAATTAATTTGTTATTTCGTGTAATTAATATGTCACGGATTTTTCATGCGAGTTTTACACATACCTACGAGATAGGCTCCTAACATACTAGAATTATGAAAACATACAAAATAAACTTTGAAAGCCTTGCAATATTTGGCGTTGGTGATCAGGGCGACCACGTTCACCATTACATGGAGTCCTAACAAATCATAAATCTCGCCACTCTTAAACAGAGTTTAAATCTCAACGATATTGCTTCGATCGAAAACTGAACAATTTAGCTATAGAATATAAAAAGAAGCACCTTAATGATTAAACGCAAGTAATCTTAAATAATCAAGCGAGCTAAACTCAAAAGGTAAAGGTTTTATTTGGTTTAAATTTGTTTGAGTTATGCATTACTTTGTAAGAAAACGCAAGTGGGTTCGAGATTTGTTATTATGTTTGGCAAGAGATTTTTTAAAACTTTTTGAGAGCTGTTAGTTTTTTGTTTCAAAAATAATCTCTTTTAAAATTATTAGCTCTATTTGGCACAATAACTTTGTAGAGCTGTTACCTTTTTATTTTAAACAAGTAGCTTTTAAATAAAAACTGATTCATATAGCTTTTCAAATAACCAGCTCTGTAAAAGCTGTAAATCAATAATATAGCCTTCATAAATATTATAATTTATCTAAATATGTCCTTTTAAGTTATTCTACATCTCAATTTTACAGTTAGCTAATTTATCAAACACTTTTATTAAAAAAATGATACAACTTATGGTTAATATTAACAGCTTTATAATTAACAGCTTACAGTTAACAGCTAACAGCTTACAGCTAGTTTTGCCAAACATAAGTATCTTCATTTCTGTATTAACAAAAAAAGTGTACTCTAGATCAAAATTTCCCGCCGTCGTATGTCATAATCCAAAAATATCACTTGTGATAATTGTTATATGACACGTGTAATGACAAAATTTATTTTGCATCTTTATTTTTTACTACATATGAAGAGACCAATCCTAACTGTTTAATATCAAAATATCCATAAGATGTAAAGAAAAACAAGGGAGGAACTAAAGTTGTAAACATGACGAAATCGGTTATCACTAGTGATAAAATGAAATATCACTAGTGATATTTATAGACATGAGTACTATGTTATATCAATAATGACACTTCTTTGTTTTATCACTAGAGATATCTCATTGCATTATCACTAATCAAATCTCATTAGTGATAAACCAGTATTTCGTGATATTTTAACCTTTATAACTGGTGATAAATATAACCTTTATTGTAACTTTTCTCACCAGTGATAAATATAACATTTATTATAACATGTATTGTAATATCACTGGTGATAAATATACTCTTTATTGCAATGTCACAGATGATAAATATAATCTTTGTAATATCACTAGTGATAAATATAATACTTATCGTAAATTTAAACCGTTGATAAATAGAATCCACCAACAAGATCAACCAGATTATCAAGATCATTAATAGCCGCAAACGGATCCTTTTCAACCTGCTCATCCTCCTACGCTCTTGTTCAACAATCAGCCCATGCTCACTCCTAGCTAACGTAGCCCCTACATCAGGCAACTTAAATCTCGCAACTAAATGCTACCTCACTCGACTCATGCCTAGCAGAATACTATCCCTCGTATAAAGACGCCAACATCGTTGTTATCCTAATATTACTCACCACCCGCAATAAAATATCCAACACCATATAAACTTCGCATAATTCCTTCCAAGATTTTCCGACGTCGCGTCCTCCCCGGCACACAAGTCACGATAATACTAATAGCTAGATTAATATTTGAGTAATATACAAAACTAATTCTCCTTTCAATCTTAAACCTTCCTAACAACACACTGAATCACACAAAAATATTTAGATAACAAGATCTGTGTAAGCATACCATCATCAACTTAATGAATCGGTTCGTTTTGGACGGTTTTTTGCGGGATCTGGTGCTTTACTAATTCCTTGTTACATTTTTGTAGTTATTTCATGATTTTCACAATTAATTTGTGCAGGTTTTTGGATATTTTGGTTAATGTTTAATGGTATTATGTGAAATTTGAGACACGGATAGAGAGAAATGACTTATGAAAAAAAAATTGGGAGTTTGGTTAAAAGTTTTATTATATTATCATTTTTAATCCCTATGTCATTTTTAACATGTTGGCAGTGTCTTCGTATTTTTTAGCATCTGATTTTGTTTTGGATGATTAACGGCTCGGATTTGTCCCCTGAATTCTAACTAAATACAAAAATCCTAAATAACTCAACTCGTGTATGCAATACATTTATAGGAATTATCCATCAAATTAGTTTAAAAACTAAAAATAATCTAACTTTTTATAATGCAACTAGGAACATATATGATATTTTCCATAAATAATGGAACCTTTAGCGACAATGAAATTTTTGAACAAAAAATAATATATGTCATCGACCTTTTTTAAACATGGAATAAATCTTGTAATAATGGTTTGGATAATAACCTCAATAACGGATTGATCAGTTAAGGAAAATATTCAATTATAGTTATTCATGGCTAAAATTCGTATCATTTACTTTAATTTCAGTTTTATTTTTTGGTTTTCATTTTTACTTTTTACTGTTACTAATGTGAAATGAAAAAAGAGTCACGTAGTTATTAATTCACAAATTTTCGCACATTCATGTGAAAGAAAGAAACCAGTAATTTAAATGTTAGAAAGTTATTTAAAATTTAAGATTTGTTTTGTAAATTTAGTATATTGAATTTTATTTCATTTGTTCGATTTTATATGTTTGTTTGCCTTTAGACATTAATTAACAAGAAATACATATCTCACATGAAATTTTCATTTATAACAGATTTTTAACTAAAGATATAACGATCTTAACCAAATTAACTATTTATTTTGGAGTTTGATTTCCTATAGAATCCATACATAAAATAACAATATTTCATGCAATATTTTTTACGTTATCAAGTTTTATCTTAGTCCATAGCACATCTCCTATATATAGTCCAACTCTTTACTAACACTGACACAAATTCATAATATCCCAAACAACAATCTTATTCGATCACAAACTTTTATTTTCGTAGACATGATGACGATGAACAACAACATCATGAATGGCAGAAAGAAAAATGTTCTAATGTTCCCATGGTTAGGTCATGGCCATGTTTCACCTTTTCTAGAACTAGCCAAAAAGCTCATCAAGACAAATCTTTTCAACATTTACCTTTGTTCGACTCCTGCTAATCTCGGTTCTGTTAAACAGGCACAAGTGAACGAGTCGATCACTTTCATAGATCTTAACCTTGAACCGTTACCTGACCTTCCATCCGAACTTCACACCACTAATGGTTTACCTCCCCATCTTATGGCTAGTCTCAAGAAAGCTTTTGACCTAGGAAGACCGCAGTTTTCCAAAATCTTGGCGATGTTAAAGCCTGATTTGTTGATTTACGACATGATACAACATTGGGCCCCATCGGCTGCTAGCGCCCTTGGGATCCCTTCTGTGTTGTTTATCACAACTAGTACTACGATGGCTTCTAACATGTTTCATCTTTACTTGAAGCAAGATGATGCTTTTCCGTTTGATTCAATTTACTATCGTGAGTATGAGAAAAAGAATGTGAAAGAGATTCTTGAGAGCTCGGCTAACGGGTGTAAAGATAAAGATCGTGTCATGCAAGGTGTTAAAAGGTCGAAAAATATCGTGCTTGTGAAATCCTTTAATGAGATTGAAGGTAAATATGCTACTTATCTTTCTAGTTTAACTAGTAAAAGGGTTGTGCCGGTCGGTCCACTTGTGGTCAAGCCTCTTGATGTGGACTCGGAGCAAAACAGTGTGATCAAATGGCTTGATACAAAAACCACTGGATCCACCGTTTTTGTTTCTTTTGGTAGTGAGTATTTTCTTTCTAAAGCCGATATAACAAAAATAGCATTAGGTTTGGAGAAGAGCAAAGTGAATTTTATTTGGGTTCTAAGGTTTCCAAAAGGAGAAAACAATATGACTCTTGAAGAAGCCTTGCCATTCGGGTTTGTTGAAAGGGTTAAAACCAGAGGTTTGTTGGTCGAAGGGTGGGCACCGCAAGTAAAAATATTGGGACACAAAAATATAGGTGGATTTGTAAGCCATTGTGGTTGGAGCTCAGTCATGGAAGCTATGGAATTCGGTGTTCCAATCATCGCAATGCCAATGCATCTTGACCAACCCGTCAATGCTCGGTTGGTGGTGGAGATTGGGATGGGGAAGGAGGTAGTAAGGGACAACACGGGTGTGCTAATAGAGGCTGAACTGGCTAAGGTCGTGAATGAAGTTGTGGCTAGTAACTTAGGCAAAAACATAAGGGACAAAGCTAAGAAAATAAGTGATGATTTAGTGTCTAAAGGTGATGAAGAGATCGAGTTCGTTGTGGGTGAGCTGCTCCAACTATGCCGAAGCGGTCACAGGATTGGTCGTGGTGCACTTCAGAAGGCGAAAAGCGATGGGTTCATGATTCATTCATGGTTCGCCGTGGAGACTCAAGTTTGAGATCTTTTAGTTTGATATTTAAAAGCTAAAACCAATATTTTAAACATGGTTTTAGTGTTTTTTTTTTTTGTTTCATTCCAGAATAGCTTATAATGTTTTTCTATTCTGAATAAGATATGTTTTCATATTCTGAATATGGTATGTTTATGCTATTGCTTGTGCTTAATTAAACTTTTACGCAGTGAAAAATCAAAGAAAATCAATTTATGAAAAGTTAGAACTCGCTATGAAAAAAGAGTATACACGTTTTTTTAAGTGTATGACTCAAAAAGCGCCCGAGGGGCACGAAAAGCTTCTACAAATACAGACACGCCTAATACATCGAAACTTACTGCCCATGCGGATTTTGAATTAAACATATTCGGATTTTTGGTTATTTTCTATTCGATAAGGGATGATCCGCGGATTCTTTCTTACTCAGTGAATCTTTGGGCTTTAAGCCTTTAACAACTGATATACTAACTCTAATGTGTAACAGTGATGAAATGTCGCATGTTATATGGTGCTTGGTTATCTTCTTTGTTTCGAAGCTGTTTTAGACATAAAAAGTTACCGAACAAGTCTTGATTTCCATATTATAAACGAGTAGTATTTTCTAACATCATAGCTGTGTATAGCCCAAAGATGGTACTTATATTTATCTCAGGGTAAAGATACATGAAATATATACTAATGATCATGAGAATCCTCAGGTTATAGCTCTGATAGCTTATTACGTTTTTCGATCAGCTGCAAGTTGTGCTCTAAGGTCGAATGGCTACTATCAGATGCTCGTGCATGTGAGCAACAATCACACGCAAGACAAAAGTAACATATGCAACATGGTAGATCAAATCTAGTCGGAGATGCACAAGTACGAGCACAAGTCCACTAAGAACTCGTGACAAAGGCTTGGTGTGCATCAAAACTGGACGACCCAAGCCCTTGTTGCTTTTTCATTCCATGTGAAGCCATCTTTAACCGAAAAAATTGGTCATGGCTTGCTGATAAGTACAATCCGGTCTCTCAAGCCTTTGAGTTATGGTTAGCTCAACATGCTGTCAATCCTTGTTTTTGCTCCTGATACCCTTTCACTACTCAACACCATGCCTGATCGAAAAAGCATTCCGATTTCTTCACAAGCAACTTTGTTGTTCTAAACTTCCTAAACGCAATTGTTGCAATCATATCTATTTTGGGTGTCAATGTAAACTGACATATCATAAAAAACTGAAAAAATTACTTAAATATATAATCTATGAACACATATAAAGTGAGATGGTTATTGCAATAGCTGAGGTGAATGCAAGTGATGAAATAAAAAAAGGTAGGAAAATGATATTTCTTCCTACAAAAACCTCCTATAAATCCTCCTACACACAAGATCTTGACAAGTGGCGGAATTGAAGGTTTAGAATTGGAGAGATAATAAGTGAAGAAAATGTATATTATATTATTGTGAGTGTAGGAAGATAAGTAGGATGATTTAGTAGGAGGATATAACAATGCTCAAAAAGGTATGTTCATCACTGTGGTGATCGCAATAGCTGAATGAGAGAGAGCTCAAAGGGTTTTTTTTCGAAAATAACTTAAGCAGTGTGCAATGGTACCGAGTGCGACCAAGTCGCACTCGGTCGTGTCTGTTGCGACGATCGAATCACCAAGTCAATCGAGCCAAAAAGGTCGTGGGAAGGATCGGTTTGAAAACGAAGAAAAGGAGAAAAAAGACAATACAGCCGTTGCGTTTGAAATAAATAAAAAAACTTTCTTTTTTAATTTTAAATTTAAACCTTTTACCTTTATAAATATTTAACAATTTCTATCAATTTTTTCACACATTTAAATTCAAACATGTTCCAACATGTCTAGCAAGGAAACCCCCCAAAACAAAACCCCGAAATCCCGAGTTTCTCAACAAACCGTTCCCCATGTGACGTAGGACGAGGTTTTTCGAGTATCCGGTGTGTCACCTAACTTCCGGTTTAGACCCGCCGGATTTTAATATCGTTCACCACAACCATCTCACCCAAACTATTCAAACCGTTTGTTCTATCCTCCACAACGTGATAACAACCAACAACCTTTCTATTAATCTCAAACGGGTTTGTATCGCCCTACTATGGATTCTTCCACTTCGTCGCATCTTAATCCGTCGTATTCTTCGATTAATCATTTTGAGGTTGATGCTGATTTTGATGAATTGATGTATAATCAAGACTACTTTGGCGGTCAAGGTGCGGGTCAAGGTTCGGGTTAGGGTGTTAGTCAAAAGGTTCGGGACATGGGTCTTATCACGGTGCGGTTAACTTCAACGAAGAAGAGGAAGAGATGTCACCGTTTAAACCTAAGAAGCCCTTTAAACGTGCTTCAAAAGCCAAACATGTTGACTCAAATGAGCCGCCAAAAGAATGGACAACTGAGGAAGAGGTTGCATTTTGCAAATGTTGGTGTATTATTTCCAAGAATAGCAAGCAAGGAAACAGTCAAAAAACAAAGGGTTTTTGGAGAGACGTATTAAGTACTTTGAAGTCGAGACGGGTTCAACTAGAGGGTACGACGCGGTTGTGAGCAAATAGAAAAATAGGTTGCGTTCCAGAGTTGGTGTTTTTTATGGTATCATGAATAACATTGAGCTTAATCATGATAGTGGTGCCAATGATCTAACCTCATATCAAAAAGGTTGTGTTGAATACAAAGTGATATACAAAAAACCTTTTACGTACCAGGCGGCGTGGAACGTGCTCAAAGATCACTCAAGTTTCCAAGAGGTTGAGCTGCCAAAGTTTACAAAAAAAGTAACATAAAATACACGACTTTTGAAACCCCCTCTGGTTCTGGGCAAGGTGTTAACGTGAATTTAAACGATGAATCAGAAGATGACGGGGAAGAGACTCAAGAATACCGACCAATTAGTCGTGGTCGAGCTAAAAAGAAATCATCAACGTCGTCGTTAACAAGGAAATCTTCATTTGTTGATCTTGTAACCAACAAATGAGAGAAAATGAAAGACATTGGCTGGAGAAAAAAGAAGCAACAACAAGATTCATACCCTACCATCAAGCAACGGGAGTTGGATTTGCAGAAGGCATCTCAACGGGAAGCAACGGCCTTGAAAAGAGAAAAGCTCGAATTAAAGCGTCGAGCAATTAACCTTGTTGAAAAAAAGAAATGGGTTAAAGACTTATTGTTCTACAACAGCGAAATCAACCACAATTTGCCTCTAGCCCACCAACAAGTCTTGCAACAAATGGAAGATGAAATCAAAGAAACTTACAATTTAAATTACTAGTATTAGATTTTAATTATTATTGTTTTTTATTGTAATAATTTTATTTGAATTATTATGTAATATTTTTTAATTAAATGTAATGTTTTTTTTATTAAATATAATGTTTTTATCTTTTAAATAATTTTTTTTAACTATGTTACACTAGGTCGCCTTATTGTGGTAAATAGGTCGTTGTAGGTCGTCGGAGAGAGAAAGCTGACGTGGCAGAACAAATAGAGGTCGCACTAGATCGCTATTGTGGGTAGCCTTACAACGAATCAACGAGTTGATAAAATGTTTAAGCTTGATTCGTTAAGGATTGTTGCAATTTATGAATTTTGATAGCGATCAAACTGAAAAACAAGTTATGTATCTGACCTCAAGAAAGTATAGTGGCAAAAAGTTTTGTGGTTATTACTCTAAAATGTATTAGTGTATGAGTTTAAGTTCAAATCTTGCTAGGTGTAAACAACCTTAAAGTGATTACATAAACTTTTTGAATAGGGAGAGTTTTAACTGGTTTGAATTTGTGTGTCGGTGAGTTTAAACCACGTGTATTAGTCGATCAATGTGTTGAAAATCATGATTAGCAACAAAAAAAAAATCCAAAAAGTATATGGTTGATTTACAAATAGCCTAACGACAAGCTCGAGACATCTATTGTAGAGTTTCTGAAATAAAAAAAACGCTTCATGTCCGAAGTTGGTCTAATCTCGAAGCTTTGTCATCCTTCTTCTAATCTACTTAAGAGTATGATCCCAAAGAGTTTATGCGTGAGTAAAGTCCTAGTTGCATAATGTTCGCAAGATCAACATCGGAGCAACCTGCTCGAAACTTAGAGTCTTCGGCTCGAAGCCTAGACTAGTCTGCACAACTCAACACTCTATGTTTGAAGTTGATCTGTAATTTATCGACTACCAGTTACATGAAACTTGATAATCGACTACCGATTACAAACGTTTTATGCAAAAGTAGTAGAACATCAAAAGGTTCCTTTAAGAAGGGAGCTACGCGTGAGCTAAACTTAAAGATGTAAGTCTTATTTGCTTCTCGACAGTGAAGTGAGACCAAGCTCATGAGCTTATTATCTTAGATCAGAACAAGTTGACATGATCCTCTTTCTATGTCTCTATGCTCTTGTGAGGCGATATTGGAGCGAAAAAAGTAAAGAGTGGGATGGGGTTTTTTCGCTTTTGGCGTAGTGAGCTCCTAGTGGGGGGCTCGCACGACGAGCTATTAGCTCAATAGGTAGAGCGCGCCCATGATAATTGTGTCGTTGTGCATGAGTTGTGTGGGCTTTCCACCACATTGATAGTTTAATGTGCTCATCGACGCGTAACCCTGTGAGTCGATCATTCGAGGCACATTAATATGACGTATTTTTTCTGTTTGAAACCAAACTTCTCCTCACGATGATAGATGAGTTTCTAAATCTTGTTTGAAAAATGTACTTTAAAATGAAGTCTTTCTACAAAATATGTTAGAAGTTAGTAAGACGTCAATTGCGTTAGATCAATAACGTTAGGTAAGCCAATCAACCTTTTTATTTGGTATAAAAAAGGTGACTATAAGATTAACTACATCATTGCTTTAATACATTTTTTTTTATTACAACGTTTTTGTTTTTAAGATTTTCAATTAATGGAATATGGAAAATCACTTTGCAACAATGAGATATGAACCTATTTTATGCCATCCATTCCACGTCATACTGTTTTTGTATGTTATTGGTTTTTGTAATTTATGCTCAACATACCAGTTGATAATATTTCGTTAGAATAATTTCATATTTACTCAATTTAAATATTAAAATTCTATATTTATTCAAAACACAAGTTTGTAGTGCATAAGTACAATGCTTTTAATACATATGTTGGATAATTTGTATTTTTTCTAAAGTTTAAATGACCATTTTAGTTATTAAAAAAATGACCATTTCATATTATATCTTTTAAAATAGTCCAATGTTCAAACTCATTTTCTTAAGAATTGGTTTTGGCAAAACGACTATATTGACAAATTTACTTTGGACTTGATGTGACTCCTATAAAACATACGGAGTCCAAAATAAAATAAAATAAAATAAAATAAAATAAAGATATCTAGATTCAAGTGGTCTTGTGAATCAGCGTAAAATTCTTATATTACGAATTTACGATTAAACTTATGACCCGTGTTATAGAAAATTCTTTTATTTCGATTACACAGAAAAAAAAATATTCAAATGTTAGAGTGGCATCACTAAAATGTCCATAAACTTGAAAAACAACGTTGACTTAAGTGCCAATAAAATCAACACATGTTCCCCCTCCCCCACCCAAACCTTCAACTACACATACATATTCTTTTAGAAAAAAATTCAAAATTCGTCTATCTGATTTACCAAAAATATCAAGTTTCGTCCCTATCTCAAAATAAGTGCAAGAATCGTCTCTATTTTTGAAACTATAATCGAATTTCGTCCCTATTTTAGATAGGGTTAATTTTCTTCATTAAGTGCAATGAGGGGCGGGATATTTTGGAATTTTACTTATTTCCCATGCATTTAAAAGTCCACCCACACGATCACACACACATATTCGTCCCTAAAGCACAAACACCTACCCTTTTATCTACTATACTATCAAAACCCTAAAATCAAAATCAAAAGATGGTTTTCTGCTCATGTGGTCGCGTTGCTACAATGAAGACTTCTTGGACAGGTCGTCATCTAGGTCGTTGTTTCTATGCTTGCCCATTCCAAGGACCAGCTTGTAGGTGAATTGATTGGGTTGATCCACCCATGTGTCCTCGTGCTATTTAAATCATACCTGGGTTGATTAGGGCTAGAAATAGGCATGAAGCTTCGATCCAAGAACTTAGGCATGAAGTTTGTAAGCTAAAAAAAATACTTGTTGATTAGTTGGTTAGTGTTTGGTTTAGTTTTACTTTTTTCCAAATTGGCCTAAGAAAAATGTAAAGGCGAATCTGTTTATGTAAAATGGATTTTGGAGTTATGAATGAAAAATATTTTCCATCTCATCTAGAAGAAATTTTGTCTTTCTCATTTACTATGTTCAGTTGTGTTTTGCAGGCAAGTAGTTGAGGGGGTTGAGGGGCATTCAATTGCTATGAGTTAATTCCCAACCCCCCCCCCCCCCCCTGCATGGTCATATAAATACCAACTCCACACACCACTTATCCATCACCCTTTACAATATCAAACCCTAATATCAAGATCTGATATCAAAAAAAGTTGAGGTGATTGATTTGAGTGACTCTAGTAGCGGAGCTGTGTTTTGTCCTAGTGAGTGCTCTGAGCCTTGAAGATCCTTCACACCCCTTTTCAGTGCACCCATCATCTCCACTAGGACAAAACACCGCTCCGCTACTAGAGTCACTCAAATCAATCACCTCAACTTTTTTTGACATTTTTTTTATCTCAGATCTTGATATTAGGGTTTGATATTGTAAAGGGTAATGGATAAGTGGTGTGTAGAGTTGGTATTTATAAGGCCATACAGGGGGGTTGGGAATTAACTCATAGCAATTGAATGCCCCTCAACCCCCTCAACTACTTGCCTGCAAAACACAACTGAACATAGTAAGTAAAAAAGACAAAATTTCTTCTAGATGAGATGGAAAATATTTTTTATTCATAACCCCAAAATCCATCTTACATAAACATATTCGCCTTTACATTTTTCTTAGGCCAATTTGGAAAAAAAATAAAACTAAACCAAACACTAACCAACTAATCAACGAGTATTTTTTTTAGCTTACAAACTTCATTACTAAGTTCTTGGATCGAAGCTTCATGCCTATTTCTAGCCCTAATCAACCCAGGTATGATTTGAACAGCACGAGGACACATGGGTGGATCAACCCAATCAATCAACCTATAAGCTGGTACATGGAATGGGCAAGCATAGAAACGACGACATGGATGACAATCTATCCAAGAAGTCTTGATTGTAGCAACGCGACCACATGAGCAGAAAACCATATTTTGATTTTGATTTTAGGGTTTTGATTGTATACTGGATAAAAAGGTAGGTGTTTGTGTGTTAGGGACGAATATGTGTGTGTGATCGTGTGGGTGGACTTTTAAATGCGTGGGAAATAAGTAAAAGTCCAAAATACCCCGCCCCTCATTGCACTTAATGAAGAAAACTAACCCCCATCCAAAATAGGGACAAAATTCGATCATAGTTTCAAAAATAGGGACGACTCTTGCACTTATTTTGAGATAGGGACGAAACTTGATATTTTGGGTAAACCACAGGGATGAATCTTGAAAATTTTCATTTATTTTATTAAGCAAAGAGAAATTTTGAATTTTCTAACGATGGTTTTATGAATCTCCTAAAATGGGGGTTGTTCATCAAACTCTCTAGCACAAAATAAATCATTCGTTGGTTCTCTAGCCAATCCTTGTCAATGACACAGGAACAATTTCAACAACACAAGTTATAAATCGTGAATTGTTAGGAATAAATACACAAGAGGAGTTCCCCTTGCTATGACAAGTAAGTTCCCCCTGCTAGTGTTTTCCCCCTGTTGGATTAATGAAGACAGTGGGATTAGTTCCACTGCTAGAAATCAAATACCCTGCTGCATGGATAAACTTGGAGAAGATTTCAACGCGTTTCTGTTACAAGTTCAGAATATCTTCCTAGTTTATTTCATAGTTATCTTGTCAAAGGGTCCTTATGCTATAAAAGGACTCACTAGGGGTTTGTGTTTTATATATCTTTCCTGCCATTTCATTTCACGCTTTAAGGTTGTATAACCCTAATACCATCTTGGGTATTCGTATATTACTTAATATATTAAAGCTTAAAGTTTGGTTCACTGCTTGTTCTTGTGCTAAACTTTACTTTCCGCGTCTTGTTTAGTTACTTTGTCAAAAGCAAAGTTTCTTTAAGTGATAGTTTGAGTTTACTCTTGTCATCACTACCCTTCAACAAGCTAAGGTTTAAGATCTGAGTTTGGGATCAACAAGTGGTATCAGAGCTTGTTGAGAAACTTTGATTAAATCAAGAACAACTCATATAACCAATCATGTCTACTGACTCTCTTTCATCCTCAAACAACAATGCCCTCAAACTTCTAATTTTGGATCCTGTAAACTTTGAAATATGGGAATTCAGGATTCAACAATATCTCAAAATGGAACACTATGCTCTATGGGAAGACATAGAGTTTGGTGATCAATTCACTAAAACAGTGGAAGTAGCAGACGATAAGAACAAAGAAAAAGAAGATGGTGAAAGCTCCAAAGGTAGTGCAAAGAAGGCCAAATATGTTGTTGTATCAGACAAGGAGATTCAAGCAAGAAGGTATGATGTCAGAGCTCATAGCTCTTTGCTATTAGCTTCACCTGATAGACATCAGTTAAGGTTTAGGAAGCATAAGACTGCTAAGGAACTTTAGGATGCCATTGGGAAAACATTTGGAGGAAATGAAGCCACCAAGAAGAAAAAGAAAAATCAAATGATAGATCAATTTGCTTCATTTAAAGCAAAATGTGATGAAACAATTGGTTCTATCTACAATAGGCTTCAAGATCTGGTTGCACAACTGGAGTTCTTTGACATAGAGGTTTCAAGAGAACAAGTCAATGCCAGATTCCTCAATAGCCTTCAGAAATAATGGTTTGTTTACAAATCAATTTGGCAAAACATGGATGACATTGATGACAAAAACATTGATGATATCTACAACAACTTGAAGGTTTTTGAGCCAGTTGTCAATGAAATGAAAGCTTCAGGAACCATTCCCACAAATTCAAGTAGACTTGCTGATCCACCTGCTAACATGGATTTTATTTCACAAAACAGTGGAAACTCCAAAAGGAGTGGGATTGAAGTTTCCCTTGCTACACATTCTACTGTTTTAAGCTCAAGACTACCAAATGGAGAAGAAAGACCTGTAACATTTAGTCTTGACACCGCTTGTGCATTCATTGCATAACAAGGACCTCATGGTTCCACTATGTTGCATGATGATTTAACTCAAATCAATAATCAAATCTTGGAGGAAATGGACATCAAATGGAATATGGCTCTGATTAGTATGAGAGCCAACATATTCTATAAAAAATATGGGAAAAAGTTTCCATTAATCCTTCTTATGTGGCTGGGTTTGATAAATCAAAGGTGGAATACTAATACTGTGGGAAGAAAGATCACTTTGCTAGGGAATGCAGATCTCTAAAGAATGGTAGCAGCCATAGGAAGGAGAACAAGAATGAGGATTCTGAGGCTAAGGCTATGGTAGCCATGCAAGGAATAGATGGAGCTGGATGGGACTGGATCTCCATGACAAAAAGTGTTGAAAGGAATCAAGCTCTAGTTGTTGAGGAGACATAATTTGCTATTATAGCCATGTCTACTTCTAGCTCATGCAATGAGGTATATGATGACTCTTACTGTACCAAAGGATGTAGGACAAATACTGAGTCATTAAATGACCAAATCAGAAAGCTAAATGTTGATTATCTAAATTCTAAAAATAATCTAGACAACTATAAACGTGCTTTAGAACAACTAGAGTCTATAATCATAGAATATCAACAAAGAGAGAATCAATATATGGATCACATTGGAATTCTAGAAAGAGATGCTAGAGAGAATGATGCCACTATTCAGGAATCAACTGATGAAGTTGAAATATTTATAGAAAATCAAGAAAAAGATAAGTTAACTATGGAAAAGCTGCTCAAGATTTAACTAAGGCTGCTGAAATAAGACAATCCCCTAAAGACAAAACTGGTTTAGTGATAGGTGTGTAAACACCCATCCTTTTTACCACTTAATTACAATAATAACCGAGCTGAAACGTGTATTTTATGTCTTTTATGTCGGAATTATGCGTGGTTTGTGTTGTTGTTGTAATTTAGGACGAAAAGGAGAAAAGTGGAGAAAACACGGGCATTCACGGGATTTTATTGAAGAAAAAGATGAAAGACGAAGTCAAGAAGTCAATAGTGTAAAAAGAACGGAAGTCCAAGACCAATTCTGAAGATTTATCGAAGAAAAAGTCAAAAGACGGAAGTTTATCAAAAGCCGAAAAACTCAAGTCTAATTTATTGAAGAATTATGAGACGAGTTTAAAGAAATCCCGAACCAAAAGTCATTAAAGTCCAAGATTAAAGAAGATTAGAAGGCTTAAGGACTAATGGTGCAATTAAGAAGAATTGAAGGAGGGGAGGAAGCTTCCTAAGCACTCCTTAACCTCCCCTATATATAGTTTAGGATCATTTCATTTTACTCTTGTTGGCTAGAGTGACACTAGTTCTTCCACCTTTTAATTACTTGCACTTTTACTTTATTGCACCTTTAATTACCTTGTCTTGCACTTTAATTTTCAAGTAAGTTACTTTTATTTTTATTGAATCCTTACTTTTATTTGTTTATCTCTAATTCTTCCTTTCTTTTTATGCTTTAATCTTATGTTTATATGCTTATTGTGTTGCTTATTTGATTAAAGATTATGTTTTTATGCTTTTGATTGTTTTGGATCATTGATTTTTATAGCTTATTTGTGTTTATCTTTAAGTTTCTAAAGTTTTTATAAAAGTTATTTTTATATAAAGTTTGTTTTCGTATACTTTTTCTCATTTTGTGTTTTCAAAAGTCTTTAAATTTTAGCTTATTAGCTTTTTTTCATACGGTTTTCATTAAGTTTTTCGTTGTGTGCTTATTTGATTAATAGCTTATTAGTTGTGCTTATTTTGTGTTATCTTTACTGTATTCCGATCTCCTTGATCGGAAAAGGGTTTATTATTCCGACCAGCACTCCTTTGCTTGGTCGAAAAAGGGTTTGTGATATTCCGATCTAGGGTGAGTTTGGTATTCCGATCAGGTCTAGGTGACAGCATTCCGATCTGAGTCCACTCCTCATTCCGATCAGGGTGATTGTTTTGTTATTCCAATCAAGAGGTAAGTACACATTCCGATCTGGGGGTTTGTTTGGTTATTCCGATAGGTCTTGTGGTGACAGCATTCCGACCAAGGTGTTTCCGATCAACATTCCGATTGGGAGGTTAGTACATTCCGACGAGGCAACATTCCGATCAGGAGGTAAGTTTACATTCCGATCTTGATTCCGATCGGAATGTATTCCGATTAAGTTTGTTTTCTATTTTGTCTTTTTAAATTTTTAAGTTTACGTTTTAATACTTTGTCAAATTTTAATTTTCGTCAAGTTTTAATTACCAGTCATTTAATTATTTTAATTTTCAAAGTTTTTAATATTGCACAATTTACGTTTTATTAGATTTAGATTTAATTAACGTCATTTTCATTTACGTCTCGCACTTTTTAATATACTACAACGACACACTTTTGTTTCACCAAAGAACGACTGAGTCACACATAGAACCAGATCAATTCGATTAGACCACTAGAACGATAAATTTCTTACTAGCGAAAGCCACCTAGTTATCAAATGGCGCCGCTGTCGGCTCTTTTCGTAAAGATTAACGGTTTTCTGTGAGAGACGCGTTGCTTTTTGGGATCCGTTCACTTGTGAGCGTTATATTCTTGCTTAAAAATAAATCAAAAACCCATAAAAATTAAAAATTGTTAAAAATCCATAAAAATTAAAATTTTCAAAAATCCAAAAAGATTTTATTTTTATTGTGTATATATATTGTCTTTGCGTTTGGTTTTGTTTTCTTATGCCTTTGTAGGTGTATGCGTACTAGATCTTCTAATTATCAAGAGCCCGAGACTCGAGAAGATTTAAGTATGGCAGGTGTTAACAACAACAATAATCCACCGCACCTCAATAATAACAACAATGTTCATCCACAACCTGATCTTCGGACAATGGAGGAACTTTGTCAACCTACCATGTTTGGACGAGGAGGACCGATTACGCCGATGAAAATCAACGCTCCAGAGTTTTCGTTGAAGCACCACATGATTCAGCAAGTGCAAACAAATCCATTCGCCGGAATGCCTGATGATGATGCCAATAAACACCTCGACAAGTTCATTACAATCACTCAAAGCATGAAGTTGCCCGGTGCCACAATGGATGTCCTTCGCCTACAACTCTTCCCACATACTTTATCACATCATGCCGAGAAATGGTTTGATCGTCTTCCAAAGAATTCTATTCATACTTGGGATGACATGACTCAACGCTTTTTGTCGCGCTACTTTCCACCATCTATGGTCACGAGCCTTCGCAATCAAATTAGCGGTTTCATGCAAGAACCCGATGAATCTCTTTTTGATGCTTGGGAAAGATATAATGTCTTGATTGATCGTTGTCCAAACCACAACATGCTTTCAGTCACATTAATTGATACTTTCTACAACGGTTTGACTTTTCGAGATCGTGATACGATTAATGCAGCCGTCGGTGGCACATTCATGAAAAGGAGACCCGAGGAGTGTAGAGAGCTTATTGAGAACATGACTACTCACCACAAAAACTGGGATTCCTCCGCTTCTTCAAGGAACAACCCGAGAGTCAATGTTTCTTCTACTTCAGCAAGCCCTGATATGACCGAATTCACCCGCATGATGATTGAAATGAACAGAAGTATCTTGCTTCTCGCTTCAAACCAACAACAACAACAAGTTAAAGCGGTTGCTAATCCTTGTGAAACATGCGGCGGTCCACACTCATACACCGATTGTCCTTCTACTCAAGGAAATCCGGAAAACGTGTATGCAGCTTATGGTAATTATTCACCGAAAAATTACCAAGCTCGACCTCAAGGGGATAGAAACTTGCTGAGTTACCGTTCCAACAACTACCTTTCACCCGGTTTTTCTCCTCAAAACTAAAACCCCGCCAACAACTACAATAGAAGCAACCAAATCCCACCAAGAGCTTCTAATCCTTATCACCCACCCGCTCAACAAACCCCACCCATTAACCCCGATGTTGAAGCCATCATGAGAACCCAAGGTGAGCAAATCAAGAATCTACAGAGCCAAATTATCAATCTAAAAGGAGATATCACCAAGCAAGGGAATGACATAAGATTCGAGCTTCGAGATAATATCCAATCCTCCTTCAGCACTCAAACGAATGATATAAAGAATATGCTTGCTAGTTTCTTGCCCGCAACTCAACCTTCTACTTCGAGTTCTCTACCTTCAAACACCGTCACCAATCCGCGAGCGAATGTGAGTGCTATTACTACTCGTAGTGGAGTTACCATCATAGGACCACCGATCCCACCCCCATCATCTACACCTCCTCCACCACCATTTATCCCTACTCCTCCTACACCTAGTATTAGTGCACTATTACCGTCTCCGCCTCGTCATGACAATGTACCTAGGAAGGACCCTTCAACATCTCAACCTTTACCTACACCTACACCTTCACCACCCAAACCCAATATCCCTTATCCTTCTCGCTTAGGCAAGACCAACGAGCTAACCAAGAATGACTGCCAAGTGTCGAGCTATGTGAAGATGCTCTCTCAAATGAACATCAACATTAGCCTTGTTGAAGCACTTGTCCACATGCCGAAATTTGTCAAAGCATTCAAGGAATTGCTTAGCAAGAAGGATAAGTTGATTGAGCTCGCCAACACACGCTTAAATGAAAACTGTTCTGCGGTTATTCTTAAAGAACTTCCGGAAAAACTTGGAGATCCCGGTCGTTTTGTGTTGCCGTGCATTTTTAACAAAACCGAAGAGTTTACTGCCCTTGCTGATCTCGGGGCCAGTATTAATCTTATGCCTTTGAGTGTTTGGAAAACACTATCATTACCCGACCTCACTCCAACGAAGATGACTCTCGAACTTGCAAATCGCACTCTCGCTTACCCCGTTGGTATTGCCGAAGACGTGTTCATTAAAGTTGGCACATTTACTTTCCCGGTCGACTTTGTCGTTGTTGATTATGAAATGGACCCTCGTATTCCTTTAATACTTGGTCGGCCATTCGGGAGAACTGGACGAGCTTTAGTTGATGTTGCCGAAGGTGAGTTAATCTTAAGAGTCGGGAATGATGCACAAGTGTTCAAAATGGGGAAGCTTACAAGCAAATCCTTTGGACGAGAATCTGTGAATATGATTAACATGCTCGATGATTTTGTCGTCTACAACAATCCTCTATTCGATTCGTGCATTGATAATCCACTTTTTCATGATGATGTGGATGATTCTCTCTCCAATATGGAACCTTCACCCATATACAATTCTCCACCGATCTTTGATGCTTATGATGATGATTCTAGCTCAGATTCAGATGATTATGATGACCTTACTTCCGAGTATCCCGACCTGCCCACATACGATGATTTTGATGAGGCCGATACTCTTTCGAGTGATTCTTCACATGATGAAGATCCTCCGCCATCACTTGATCCTACTTTGGACAATTACTCATTTGAGGAAGACTTCTCTACATTTCTCAATACATACTTCCCTCATGAGAGTGATGCACCTCCTTTGGACTTTGAAGATTATCGTCTTGATCCTACTTTGGATTTGAAGAAAATTCTTTCAACGGAGAAGAAACCGGTCGACACCGATATCCGCAGCACATATGATTTAACACCTCTTTGTCCACCTTCTAAGGACGAGGTTGTGCATCTTCTTCGCGGATCATCTTCAAATTCTGCTGAGCCTGAGTGCTATTTTCCCCTAAAGGAAAAGGTGTTCGACCCCGGTATTGGAATCTTTAAGCCATCTCAGTATCCACCTGATGAAATAAAAGGAAATATCTTTGGAACTTATGGAAATCTGCTTGCACCACTTCACCCTTGCTTCCACCGTGCTCCATCTTTGCTTAAGGGAACCTTGCCTACTCTTCTTTGGCTTGCTTTGTTCGCCTTAAGCTTCTGCTACTTGATGGACGAAAACTATGTCTTTGATCTTGGTGGATATGTTTCATGCTTCTTCCTATGCTGATCAAGGTCGAGTCAGGCTCACGACTCGGTAAACAAAAATCAAGTGCTTCTTGGGAGGCAACCCATGTATCTATCTTTTAGCTTTCTTTATCCTAAGTGTAGGGGAGACCCGTTGGTGTTTGCTATTTCCTATCTTCTACTAATCAGGGATTCGAGCGCTCAATGATCCACTCTTGATGATTCTTGACGACCCGTGATTCCGTTGTTCCCTTCTTCCCGGTTCTATCCTAAACTCTTTTCGATTCACTATTTTATATTTCTCAATATTAAAATAGGAATCTCTTTAGTTGTCTTTTCCTTAGCGAGATTTAAACAACGTGCACAATGTCCTAAGTGTAGGGGAGTTTACTCCCACATGCTTAAACATTGAGGACAATGTTTATATTAAGTGTAGGGGGACTTCTATCGAAGTTAAGTGGCTCTTTTCCTTGTATTTGTCCTCATTTTAACCGGAAAATCAATTTTTCGACATTTTTCAAAATTTTTGATCTATTTTGGCCTATTAGTTTTACCTTTGTATAGTTATTTTCCTTCTTTGCTAGAATAAATTTTTAATAAAGTGGTTTTAATTTTCAAACGTTGTGAATCTTTTGAATCAACCCGAATTTACTTGTCTAAGTTTACTCTAGCTAGTATCCTTAACGTGTTTAAGTCAAGTTTTGCTAGGCTTTTATATAGGGAGCTATAAAACGCGAAAGTCTTAACTCTCACGGGTTAAGAACAAGAACTTTTCGCAAGTTCCTATAATTGATCCTAGAGAGTCGTTTATCAAGGGAACTTTAAAACGCGATTTCTAAAACTTGAAAGAGTCTAAGAATTTGCAAGATCCTATAGGCGACTCGAAAACCCAAAACTTTGATTTAATAGGCTAAGCATCCACGAGTCTTATTCCTTGAGATTTTAAACTGTGGAGGACGAGAGATGATAGAGTCAATTATAAGTTTGGTATTCTTTCGTGAATTTATGTGAGTTAATTATAAGCCTATTCTCCCATCGCTTGTTAATAATTTATCTGCAATAAATAAGGTTGTACAATTTGAAAAGTTACTTAGCTTCTAGCCCAAGATCGTTTAAAAGTTGCTCGGTATGGATTAGAGTTCATATCCAAGGCATAACTTATTGAAGCGGGATGCGAAGATTGGCGAGTCCAAAAAGGTCCTAACAAGACATGAGGGCTACATTTTGTTGCTAAAGATCCCAAGTGATGTGAAGAATCATTTATCGAAAATCAATATGAAGGATCGAGACACACGACGAAAAGCAAAAACTCCCCAAAAGTCATGGAGAAGTCTATCCAAAAAGGCCCTAACAAGGTATGAGGATAAATAAAGCCAAGTCCGAAAAGGAGGCGGATCGTTGTATATCAAAGTCCAAAATAAAGATTGGAGAAAAATGAAGAAGTCGTGGTCCAAGTATGAATCTCTCAAAACTTCAAGTGAAGAAATTCCTATTATGAAGAGAAGACCATTATTTCATGAACGTCTCTCAAGGTTTGAAGTATGAAGTAGCTGCCAAATATCGGTCCGAGAAAGGTCTCAAATCGCGAAGCGAGTTATGCCAAGATATGAACTTTATGAGGTCCCGAGAAGCAGTTTTAAAAGATTTTGTCCTTTAGCTAACTATTGATTAAATCGTTCACTTTATTTTCGGCCTAAATAACTATCAAAATAAGTCAACAATGCATCCTCGTGATCATTCAAGACAATAATAAAATATAAGAGATACACCTAGGAATAAGGGAGTCTAAGTGAATAATTGGCCCACATGAATTCGTGTTAGTTTGCTAACTTATAATAACAATGATCTCGTTTTTAAGCTTGGTTTGGAGAAAGTGAAAACTTGAGGATGATGATTATTCATGACATTTCCAAAACCCAAGGTATGCTTTTGATTTCTTTATTTTGAATGTTTATAACTTTCTATCTCTTTAATTAAGGCCAACGTGGATTGATTATGATGAAAAGTGTAAACTTGCTTTGTAACTAATGCATTGCATGAGGACATTGCAATGGTCAAGTGTAGGGGATTTGATAGGTGTGTAAACACCCATCATTTTTACCACTTAATTACAATAATAACCGAGCCGAAACGTGTATTTTATGTCTTTTATGTCGGAATTATGCGTGGTTTGTGTTGTTGTTGTGATTTAGGACGAAAAGGTGAAAAGTGGAGAAAACATGGGCATTCACGGGCTTTTATTGAAGAAAAAGATGAAAGACGAAGTCAAGAAGTCAAGAGTGCAAAAAGAACGGAAGTCCAAGACCAATTCTGAAGATTTATCAAAGAAAAAGTCAAAAGACGGAAGTTTATCAAAAGCCGAAAAACTTAAGTCTAATTTATTGAAGAATTATGAGACGAGTTTAAAGAAATCCCGAACCAAAAGTCATTAAAGTCCAAGATTAAAGAAGATTAGAAGGCTTAAGGACTAATGGTGCAATTAAGAAGAAATGAATGAGGGGAGGAAGCTTCCTAAGCACTCCTTAACCTCCCCTATATATAGTTTAGGATCATTTCATTTTACTCTTGTTGGCTAGAGTGACACTAGTTCTTCCACCTTTTAATTACTTGCACATTTACTTTATTGCACCTTTAATTACCTTGTCTTGCACTTTAATTTTCAAGTAAGTTACTTTTATTTTTATTGAATCTTTACTTTTATTTGTTTATCTCTCATTCTTCCTTTCTTTTTATACTTTAATCTTATGTTTATATGCTTATTGTGTTGCTTATTTGATTAAAGATTATGTTTTTATGCTTTTGATTGTTTTGGATCATTGATTTTTATAGCTTATTTGTGTTTATCTTTAAGTTTCTAAAGTTTTTATAAAATTTATTTTTATATAAAGTTTGTTTTCGTATACTTTTTCTCATTTTGTGTTTTCAAAAGTCTTTAAATTTTAGCTTATTAGCTTTTTTTTTCATACGGTTTTCATTAAGTTTTTCGTTGTGTGCTTATTTGATTAATAGCTTATTAGTTGTGCTTATTTTGTGTTATCTTTACTGTATTCCGATCTCCTTGATCGGAAAAGGGTTTATTATTCCGATCAGCACTCCTTTGCTTGGTCGAAAAAGGGTTTGTGATATTCCGATCTAGGGTGAGTTTGGTATTCCGATCAGGTCTAGGTGACAGCATTCCGATCTGAGTCCACTCCTCATTCCGATCAGGGTGATTGTTTTTTTATTTCGATCAAGAGGTAAGTACACATTCCGATCTGGGGTTTGTTTGGTTATTCCGATAGGTCTTGTGGTGACAGCATTCCGACCAAGGTGTTTCCGATCAACATTCCGATTGGGAGGTTAGTACATTCCGACGAGGTAACATTCCGATCAGGAGGTAAGTTTACATTCCGATCTTGATTCCGATCGGAATGTATTCCGATTAAGTTTGTTTTCTATTTTGTCTTTTTAAATTTTTAAGTTTACGTTTTAATACTTTGTCAAATTTTAATTTTCGTCAAGTTTTAATTACCAGTAATATTATTTTAATTTTCAAAGTTTTTAATATTGCACAATTTACGTTTTAATTAGATTTAGATTTATTTAACGTCATTTTCATTTACGTCTCGCACTTTTTAATATACTACAACGACACACTTTTGTTTCACCAAAGAACGACTGAGTCACACATAGAACCAGATCAATTCGATTAGACCACTAGAACAATAAATTTCTTACTAGGCAAAACCTAGTTATTATTTAGGTATCTAGAATCATCAAGCTGAAATTCCACCACCCCCTGCTAACATACATGGTGCTAGCCCAATGAAAGACCTTCCATGGACTGGAATTCCTTGTTTTGCAAAACAGGAGGATATGGTGTTTAATTCCAATTGCTATGGGTTAGGTAATCAGAAATAAGAAGAACCATTGGTCAAAACCAGTAAAATAAGAGATTTTAATAAAGAACAAGCAGCTTTGAAACAGTGGAAAATAGATAACCATGTGCTTTTCTCTAGAGAAGGTTTGTTTGGTAGTGACACTAGTTCCAAAACCACTTTGTCTAGAACCAACAGTAAATCAGGGTCTGAAACCAGTAGCCAAAACCCTTCAAGACCACTACTAAATATGCAAAGATGTATAGACCTGTTTACAAAAGAAGTGTGGCTAGAGGAAATAAAAGAAACTAGAAAAATAAAAAGTCAATTCAACTAGGTGAGGACTATGTGATAAACACCAAACCTTGTTTCACCTGTGGCAGTTTTGATCACATATACCAAGACTGCAAGGCAACAATGGGGATGGTAGCTGCAAAAAGGAAATGCAACCACAAGCTATTTTGTTGAATGCAGGGGCAAAACCTTTTTCCCCTGCTAAATATATTCCCCTGCTTTGAGAAATAAGGCAACTGATAAGTATGTTGCACCTGCCCTAAGAAATAAAATTGAAGCATACCCCAAATCTAGCTCAAATATGACCAAACCAACATCTCATAAGACATATTCATCTGGTCATAGACCTTACCAACGAATCTATAGAGGACAAAACAAGCCTAGAGTTTCCTCTACTAAGCCCAAGGTTTCCCCTACTGGCAAAGTTTTTTCCTCTGGTAACATGGGAAGATTGGGAAAAGCTATGAAAGCCTCGGCTCGTTGGGTTTGGACTCCTAAAAAAGGGCACTCAACCCAATGGTATATCACTAGCCTTTGAAAAATATTCTTATATTGATACACGAGGTAGACCTAAGTCAATCATGGCTTGGGTCCCCAAAAAGAACTAAAAGCATGAACTCTTTTGCAGGTTACAAAGTAGACAAAGAATGACAAAGCATATTGGGATAGTGGTTGATCAAGGAGCATGACTGGGCACAAAGAATATCTGTCAAACTTTGTTCCCCTGCATGATAATGATGGTGTATCATTTGGAGATGGACATGGTAAAATCACAGGAAAAGGGACCATTGTCACAAATGGAATGACATTTGACAATGTCTATCTGGTGAAAGAACTAAAGTATAATCTATTCAGTGTGTCTCAAATGATAGACAACAAAAACTTTGTTCTTTTCACTGACACTGAATGCTTGGTGTTAGGAAAGGAGTTTGTCTTACCACCCAACACTTCAATTGTGTTGAGAACTCCAAGGCAGAAGAATATGTACACCATTGATTTAAAGGACATTTCACTTCAAGACAATGAGAACTGTTTCATTGCCAAAGCCTCAGTTGATGAATGCAAGAAATGGAACAGAAGATTAGGTCATCTAAACTTCAAAAATATAAACAAATTGGTTAAATTTAATCTTGTTCATGGTCTACCTTCAAAGACCTTCAGTAATGATCATACATGTCTTGCTTGTTTGAAGGGAAAGCAACATAGAGCCTCTTGTAAATATAAAATTGCTCAGTCCACCACCAAATCATTGGAGTTGTTACACATGGATCTTTTTGGTCCTACATCTGTGGCAAGTATGAGAAATAAATGGTACTGCTTAGTGGTCACTGATGATTTCTCAAGGTTCACATGGACCTTCTTTCTGTTTGAAAAGAGTGAAACAACAGGAGTACTCAAAGACTTCATCACTTAGATTGAGCTTGAAAAGAGTATGAAGGTGGTGACAATTAGGTCTGATAATGGAGGAGAGTTTAGGAACAAGGAGCTGGACACCTTCTGTACCAGCAAAGGGATCAAAAGGGAATACAGCATAGCTAGAACACTACAACAAAATGGAGCTGCAAAAAGAAGAAATACAACACTTAAAGAAGCTGCAAGGACCATGCTATCTGATTCCAAGCTTCCAGTTATATTTTGGGCTGAAGTTGTTGGCACTGCTTGCTATGTTCAAAACAGGGGGTTGGTGGTAAAGGCTCACAACAAGACTCCTTATCAACTATTCAATGTAAGACCTCCTTTGATTGACTTTTTCGGACATTTGGGTGTCATGTAGTTATAATTAATACACTTGATCATTTGGGAAAGTTCAATGAAAAGGGGGATGATGGATACTTTGTTGGGTAGTCATTAACAAGTAAGTGATACAGGGTCTTCAACAAAAAGACAAGCAAGGTGACAGAGAA
The DNA here is from genome assembly GCA_025667525.1 of Glebionis coronaria. NCBI lineage: Eukaryota > Viridiplantae > Streptophyta > Magnoliopsida > Asterales > Asteraceae > Glebionis > Glebionis coronaria. Next base: position 7,740,720 of record CM046878.1, on the reverse strand, counting down.
CATACATGTGAATTTTCTGGAAGATAAACCTGAAGACACACAAATAAGTCCCAATTAGTTCTTTGATATTGATGTAATTTCTAAATCTATGAATTGTGTGCCTGTTGCTTTGGAGAATACTAACATTTCAAGTACAAAAGAACCAACTGCTTTGGAGAGTCCACCTTTAAGGTATATGACTGTACCATCATTGTCCCCTGCCGATGATGATGTGCAAGAGAATGCAAAAGAAAAAGACCTCTCTCAAAATGATAAGCAACCTCAATATGGACCAAATCCTATCAATCACTATGCTGATAAGAATACTAAAAACAGTGGAATGTCTTAAAGCAGTGGAATCGTGAATTCCCCTGCTAGCACAGTCATCCCCCCTGTTTGTGAAGAACAAGTGATTAGTGATGATAATGATGCAAAAGAAGGAATCCCACTTCAGTCTACATCTACTCCTTTCTCCATGACCAGCAGTGGGAACAGAATCCTAAGACCCCAATTTTCTCAAACCTTCACTCAGCTCCTTCATTGAGAAATATAGTTTCTTTAGCGAGTTCTTTTGAGGAATTCTTCCCCCATCAGGACAGCCCTATAAAGCATGACTTGGGAAACTTGGAAACAGAAGTACTTATGCACATGCAACCCACCTATAGAATCAACAAAGATCATCCAGAATCACAAATCATAGGTGATCTTGATACTTCTAGATAAACAAGATATCAAGCAAAAGAGCATAGCTTCATTGTCAATATACCAATGAAGTTTAATCATGAAAATATGCAATGTTGTCTTTTTGCTGCCTTTCTATCACAAGAAGAGCCAAAGAAGATATTTCAAGCTTTGAATGATGAAAGCTGGGTAGAGTCTATGCAAGAAGAGTTACTGCAGTTTGATATTCAAGAGGTTTGGATTTTGGTAGACTACCCAAAATGGGCAAGACCCATTAGAACAAATTAGGCGCTCAGAAACAAGAAAGATGAGAGAGGAATAGTGGTCAGAAACAAAGCAAGGTTAGTAGCTCAAGGGTACACACAGGAGGAAGGCATTGATTATGATGAAGTATTTTCTCTAGTTGCTAGAATTGAAGCCATCAGACTATCCTTGGCATATGCTTCCTTCATGGATTTTGTGGTGTACCAAATGGATGTTAATAGTGCCTTTTTATATGGCACCATTGATGAAGAGGTGTATGTAATGCAACCTCCAGGTTTTGAAGATCCATAACATCCAGACAAGGTTTACAAGGTGAAAAGGGCAATGTATGGGCTTCATCAAGCCCCTAGGGCCTGGTATGGGACTATATCCAAGTATCTCTTGGATAATGGCTTCAACAGGGGAAAGATTTATCAGACTCTCTTTATCAAGAAACAAAAAGGTGACTTTCTTTTGGTGCAAGTATATGTGGATGACATCATTTTTGGATCTACAAACTCCTTGCTTAGCAAAGAGTTTGCCAAATTGATGCAAGACAAAATCCAAATGAGTGCAATGGGAGAACTCAACTTTTTCTTGGGGTTACAAGTTCAGCAGAGGAAAGATGGGTTCTTTATTTCTCAAGATAAATATGTTGTTGAAATTGTGAAAAAGTTTGGATTAAGTGAAGGAAAGAAAGTCTCTACTCCTATGGACAAGGATCATCCTTGGGGAAAAGAAGGTCAAGGAAAGCCTATTGATGTCAGAACATATAGGTCCATAATTAGATCTCTCATGTATCTTACAGCTTCAAAACCTGACATCATGTTTGCTTTGTACCTTTGTGCAAGACACAAAGTGACACCAATGGAGTGCCATCTGTTTGCTGTGAAAAGGATCTTTAGGTATCTCAAGTGTCATCATAGGACTTTGGTATCCTAAGGAGTCACCCTTTGAGCTAGTGGCCTACTCAGACAGTGACTATGTTGGTGACAACAATGATAGAAAGTCTACAACATGTGGATGTCAATTTTTGGGGAGCAGGCTTATATCTTGGCAGTGCAAAAAGCAAACAATCCTGGCAATCTCTACAACTGAAGCTGAATATATGGCAGTTGCTGCATGCTGTAGACAAGTCCTATGAATTCACAATCAATTGCTTGATTATGGGTACAATTTTCTTAAAACCAAGATATTTATTGACAATAACAGTACAATTTGCATTATCAAGAATCCTGTACTACACACTAAAACTAAACATATTGAAATCAGACATCATTTTATTAGAGATTGTTTTGAAAAAGGTTTAATTGTACCTAAAACCATTGCTACAGAACTTAATGTTGCTGATATTTTGACAAAAACTTTTGACATAGGGAGATTCCAGTACTTGGTAAAGGGTATTGGGCTGGTCAATCCCTAAAAGGATGTCTGTATGTTCTTGTGTGTATCAGTATTGTATCATTGTATGTTATTGTAGAATTGCTAGTCAACTTTTCCATCATTTTAATGCCACTGCTTATGAACAAGGTTTCCCCTACTTGGGTTATTTCCCATGCTTGGGTTATTCCCTCTGCTTGGGTTGTTTCCCCTGTCTGGGTTGTTCTTTTTGTAAGTGGCTTGTGTGTGGTTTTAGATGAATACTGCAGGAATAGTATTGAGGCCTGGTGTGCCTTACTAGTGGACTTAGTATGTACTCTATGTTTCAGGGGAGGGCTAGGTCAACCTTTTAGGGCTCAGGGTATCATTAGGGTACTCATGTATGATTCTAGATCATACCCACTGGTGAGTAGGGACTTGGGACTATGAAAATTTGCTGCAAGGCTTGTTGGAGTTCTGAGACCTTGAGGCACTGTGATGTGCATCTAACTATTCTATTTGAGAAGCTTGCTTGTCAGCATAGGACATTTAGGTACCTGTTGCCAAGACTGATGACCATAGGTATTGGCATGGTTGGGAAGGAGTCCTGGGTATGAATAATCTTTTTGGGATATACCTGGTTTTGGGTAAACTTATGTACTAACTTTATTTTTGGGGAAGTTGGTGAATGGAGGACACTTGAGTTCCTGTGTATCATGTGTGCTCACATGTACATATGGGTAGTGCTATTTACCTTCTTCTTATTTAATATGAGTTTTTACCCTTAGGAAAGTTTCCCCTGCTATGGACTTATTTTCCCATGCTTATACAATTCCCCCTACTTATGAAAGGTTCCCCTGTTTGACCGTTAACCAAAATGACCGTTACTCCTGTTTATAGCCGTTGGGCCTGTTGATAACTTTTTGGTTAAGGGAATATTTTAAAATATTTAGAAGATATTTAAGGCGGTTTCTTCGCTATTTGGTTTCTTATTTTAATTATTTCCAATCTTTTTATTCTAGTTGAAAATTAATTCTCCTATATAAATTCAATTCCCTTAACCAGCAGGCCTAAGTCTTTCATACGATCATTTCCCACCTAACCTTTCATCTAAACTTTCATCAAATCAAGAGAATTCTAATGGCGCTCAAATTTGTTGAATATCACAACCAAGTTGCTATTCTATCTATTGATCATCCAGCATTTTGTGAGGTTCTAGCTTATCTAAGGGCAAGTTACTTCATGTTAGCCCTTGTCCTTATCCTCACATCTACACCTTACACATTCAACAATTTTGGTCGACTGCCACGGCTGAAATAGTGGATGAAGAGGTTATAATCAAGAGCCTGGTTGATGGTCACCCCAAAGTGGTCACACTTGCCTCCATCCGAGACAAGCTTGTCTTAGATGATGAGGGTGGGGTGCTCAACATACCTGAGGCTGAAATCTTTGAAAACCTTTCCAATTTGGGGTATAACATAGTAGAAAATCAAAAGCTAAAGTTTTCTAAAGGTCAGTTTGCACCCCATTAGAAATTTTTGATCCATACTATTTTACAATGCTTAAGTTCCAAAACCACTGCTTTTTATGAGTTTGATATTAAAGTTGCCACTACTATGGTCTGTTTGGCTACAGGCAGAAAATTTTGCTTTTCTCAAATGATTTTTGAAAATATGGTTAAAAATGTGAAAAGCAGTGAAAAATTTTATATGTATCCAAGGTTTGTGGAACTCTTGATTGATATGCACCAACATGGTCCTATTAGACATAAACACTACTTCACTGCCACAGCCCATTCTCCTAAACTGTTCAACACACTCTTCACACCTTCACCACAATTTTCTGGCCGTGCAGTACCCCTTACATAGACCATGCTCAATTTGATTTGAAGTGAAGCTGCCACAAGACCCACAGCAGCCCAATCCCCACTTCGAGATCCCCCTCCTTCCACTTATGATTCCTCTGCCAATTTTCTTCCCATTGTTGACCAACCTTTTGAACGAAGAACTAAACACAGATCTGCTAGGTCTCCCTTGCCTAGAGTATCTTCACCTGTAGCAGAAAGGGAAGCCTCCATGGGTATGGAGCGTTTTGGGGGTTTGGTTGCCACTACTGCCTCACACTCATTGGGTGAGTAGGACAGTAACACCATAGCTAAGTCCTCTCCCCCACTCCATGAGTTTGAATATCCAGGACCACAGAACCTTCAAACAAAAACAATGGGAAGTGATGAGAAGGGAAGTGACAAGCGAAGTGCCACAAAGGATGACATTGCTGAGACTCTACTCAATATTGGTAAAGCAGATGTTCCCCCTATTACTACTAATCCCCCTGAAGGTTCATATTTTCCCTCTGCTAGTGTTGTTACCCCTGCTAGAACTGCAATTACCTTTACTAGGAAAAAAGACAACTAGCATAGAAAGGAATTGTCATTGGACAGACTGCACCAAAAGCTTCACCAGCAGTTGATCCAAAGGACAAGGGGAAGTGGATTATGGTAGAACAACCAAAGAAGAAACAAAGGTTCAGAACAACTGAGGAGCATAGAGCCATAGTAGAGAGTGATGTTATTCTTGTTTAACAGATGGTGGAGGAAGAACTTAGAGAGTAAATGGAAAGAAAGATAAGGAGAGAAAAAGAGGCACAACTTGATGTCTCTAAATTAGACCTTTCTGATGATGAAGTGAAAGTGAATGCTAGGGAGATGGAAAAGGAGATTGAGATCATGCATAGGGAACTAGATGACCATGTACCTAAGGTTGCTGAGTTTTTAGAAACATGGGAGAAAGAGATTGTGCATGAACCCTTGCATGTCAGATATGATCTGATGCTGATGACATTCAAATTCCAAAAGAACTATAAGGAAATCAGGGAGAGACAGATCACAAAGGATAAGTACTTAAGTTCTGAAGCTGGAAGGAAGGCTCATTACAAGGTTATGTTAGAGAGATTTAGAAAGTACAAAGATTCAGACTTTACAGACATGACATTTGAAGATATTGAAAGATTAGTCATTCCTGTGATTAAGAAAAACAATGTAGAGAACTTTTTAGAAATGGGCTCAACAGAGGAAGCTGAGTATATAAAAAGGAGAGATGAGATGATGAAGAAAGCTAGAGAAGGCAAGAAAAGAAAGGATGGTGATGCAGCAGGTGCAACTGCTACAACAGGTGGATCTTCAACAGCAGTGGAAACTTCATCCCTACAAATTATGTTAGAAAGACAAAGAGCTGCAAAAAGAACGGAAAAACTTGGGGTATTCACAACATAAGATCATTGGTTAACAAATACTGAAATAGATAAATGCTTGGTATTGGAAGAGTGAGATGACTTTATACCAGAACCTTTGAGAATGAAGTTTCCTATAGTGAAGTAAGAAGTTTTTGCAAAGAAGGGGATGAGCTGGTGGAAGTTGACCAGAAATGATGGCACTGCTCAAACCTTTCAGGAGTTGAGTAGGATGTTTCAGACTCTGGATAAAGAAGATCAAGATGACTTATGGAGGGTTTTGAAAGCAAAATTTAGAAGGAATCCCCCTACTCCTAATTCTTCTGTTGAGAAAGATTGGAGGATGTGGGAAAGCATGAAGGGGATGTTTGAAACTAAGGAGGGTGATTGGGCATTCAAATTTCAAGGAGGTGCTACCATTAAGCATTGGAGGTTGTTTACATCCTCTGGTGTTTATGAGTTAGTTATGCCAGGCTTTATTGCCTATCTACTTTATAACAGGTTTTACCCATTGACTCAGGAGACTTTGAAGAAGATGACCAAGGCTAAACTGCTGGTGGATTGCAAGCATGTTCTATATGAGTTTTTCATATTCATCCACAGTCAAATCATACATGAATTTATAAGCATCCTCATTACTAGCAGTATTTATTCAGAAACTTGTCTTTTGGTGAAAGTACAAGTTTAGGGGAGGATTGTTGGGAATAAATACACAAGAGGAGTTCCTCCTGCTATGACAAGTAAGTTCCCCCTGCTAGTGTTTTCCCCCTGATGGATTAATGAAGACAGTGGGATCAGTTCCCACTGCTAGAAGTCAAAGACCCTGCTGCATGGATAAACTTGGAGAATATTTCAATGTGTTTCTGTTACAAGTTCATAATATCTTCCTAGTTTATTTCAATAGTTATCTTGTACAAGAGTCCTTATGCTATAAAAGGACTCACTATGTGTTGGAAATACATTTTGCCAAAGAAAGTCTCAGTCACATCATTGTTAGCATGATCACGAGCTATAGACTATTTAGGACATTGTAACTTGGAGTGACCTCCCTTAGGGGGAGATTGTTGGAAATACGTTTTACGTATTTAGGAAGGATCAGTCACTCCAATGATATATACGTAGTATGGGCTCGTGATCTAATATGTAATAGTATAACCCATAAAGCCCACATGTAGGGTGGGCTATATATACCCCCTCCTAACATGTTAGGAGGGGTTATTGGTTCTCATTTTTATCAATCATACATCTTTTCTCTAATCCTCTCCTTTCTCTCTCTAACTTTCCCTCTCTAGTTCTTCATCTTTCTCCCTCTCTAGTAATCATCTCCATAGTTAGATAATCCAAGGATTACGATAAACTGTCTTGTTTTTATGAAGATATCATCTCTACAATCATAGCAATCTACACTAGGCTTTTATGTTTTATATATCTTTCCTGACATTTCATTTCACGCTTTAAGGTTGTATAACCCTAATACCATCTTGGGTATTCGTATATTACTTAATATATTCAAGCTTAAAGTTTGGTTCACTACTTGTTCTTGTGATAAACATTACTTTCGCATCTTGTTTAGTTACTTTATCAAAAGCAAAGTTTCTCTAAGTGATAGTTTGAGTTTACTCTTGCCATCACTACCATTAAACAAGCTAAGGTTTAAGATCTGAGTTTGGGATCAACATGAATTCCAAGAGTTACAACAAAATCCACCATCACTCACCTCGCAACTTGTCACTCACTCACTCAACAAGTCGGTTCGCCAAAAAAGGTAATCGCAAGAAAGTAAAAGCGAAAAAAGTGAAAAATGGTGACGACGATTCCCAAGAGCCGATAACATCGACCCGTTGGCTATTGATCGAAGAAGAATTATGTGACCAGACGAACAATAGCTATTCTTAAAAACCATTCGTGTGACTGTAAAGTGTTTACGGTCACACATACTGATTAGTCCAACAATTCTTCTGCTTAATTTGTCACACATACTCGGGTTTTTGTCACACGTTTTCAATAGAAAAGGCTAGAAAGTCAACAACATCACCATAAGGTACCTATGATGGCGCGACTTTTAGTGTCAAACAACCTCAAAAAACGTGTGTGACGAAACACATATAGTCACACATTTCTGGAGTGACCTATACCAGTTTCTGTACTAGTGGTAAAAGACACACACATATAAAAACGTAAAAAACTATGAAAGCGTACAAAACGTAAAAAGAAAAACGTACGAAAATGTAAAAAACAAACAAGTTGTACAAAAAATGGGCGAAAACGTGCGAACACATAAGGTAATAGACGAAAACGTATGAAACAGACGAGCACATATGAAAACGAAAGAAAATGGAAGAAAATATACAAAAACACTAGTGACAAAGATAACGAAAAAATAAAAAGTAAATACTTCTATAATGCAATAAGTAAGGTTGTACGATTTGAAAAGTTACTTAACTTCTAGCACAAGATCGTTTAAAAGTTGCTCGGTATTAATTAGAGTTCGTAGCCAAGGCATAACTTATTGAAGCGGGATGCAAAGATTGGCGAGTCCGAAAAGGCCCTAACAAGGCATGAGGGCTACATTTTGTTGTTAAATATCCAAAGTGATGTGAAGAATCATTTATCAAAAATCAATATGAAGGATCGAGACACACGACGAAAAGTAAATACTCCCTTAAAGATCATGGAGAAGTCTATCCGAAAAGACCCTAGCAAGGTATGAGGATAAATAGATCCAAGTCCTAAAAGGAGGCGGATCGTTGTATATCAAAATCCAAAATAAAGATTTGCGAAAAATGAATAAGTCGTGGTCCATGTATGAAGAATCTCTCAAAAACTTCAAGTGAAGAAATTCCTATTATGAAGAGAAGACCATTATTTCAAGCACGTCTCTCAAGATTTGAAGTATGAAGTCACTGCCAAATATCGGTCCGAGAAAGGTCTCAAATCGTGAAGCGAGTTATGCCAAGATATGAACTTTATGAGATCCCGAGAAGCAGTTTTAAAAGATTTTGTCCTTTAGCTAACTGTTGATTAAATCGTCCTACTTTATTTTCAGCCTAAATAAACTATCGAATAAGTCAAACAATGCATCCTCGTGATCATTCAAGACAATAATAAAATATAAGAGATACACCTAGGAATAAGGGAGTCTAAGTGAATAACTAGGCCACATGAGTTTGTGTTAGCTTACTAACTTATAATAACAATGATCTCGTTTATAAGCTTGGTGTGAGGAACGTGAAACTTGAGGGTGATAAACATTCATGACAACCAAATCCCTAATGTAAGTCTTCGATCTCTTTACTTGTTCTTCCTTCAAGTATTTTGTACTTTTCTATTTTTATTTAGTTTCCATATTGTCTAATATCTAATAAAGGCCAAGGTGGGTTAATTATGATGAAAATGTAAACCGTGCTTTGAAATTAATGCATTGCATGAGGGCATTGCAATGGTCAAGTGTAGGAGATTTAATAAGTGTAAAAACACTTATCCTTTTACCACTTATTTCTAATAATAGCAAGACCAAAACGTGTATTTAATGTAATGAAAGGCGGAATTATGCGTGGTTTGTGTTTTTATTGTGTTTTAGGACAAAAATATGAAAAAGGAAGAAAACGCGGGCTCTCACGGGCTTTTATCGAAGAAAAAGACAAAAGACGAAGTCAAAAGATCAAAAGTGCAAGAAGAACGGAAGTCAAAGGCCTATTCTAAAGATTTATCGAAGAAAAAGTCTAAAGACGGAAGTTTAACGAAGTCGAAGAACCAAGTCTACTAAAAGAAGAAAATTAGAAGACAAGTTCAAGTTATCATTCGACTAATCCCGAGACAAAGTCGAGAAAGACGAATTATTTAAAAGACGAGAAGACAAGAAGAAAGAGAGGAGAAACAATACCTTCCCCTTCCCCTATATATAGCATCCTAATATGTCATTAGGAGGCTAGTCTTTAATTTTTAGTAGTCTTTATTTTTCTTTAAGTTTAGTAGGTAATTAGTGTGTGTTTTACTCTTTCTCTCTCTAGCTTTTCTTTCATGCTTATTAAACTTTCATCTTAATCTTGTAATTTGAATCTTAATCTTCAATCTAATCAAGCTTTTTTATTAATTCTCATTCTGCCTTTCTTAATCGTAATTTATATTTTGCTTCATTAATCATGTAGTTGATTTTATCTTGTTGATTGTGAGATTAATTTGCTTATTGGATTGTGCTTATTGAGTTGGTGTGTGTGAAGTTTTTAGATTATTGTGCTTATTGCTTAATTTTTATGTTTTCTAGTTTTTAAATAAGTTGATTTTGATAGATTAATATTTTCATAAAAAGTGATTTTAAATATTATGATTATTTAGTGTTTTTAAAAGTTTTTAAATTTTGGCTTATTTGCTTTTTCTTAAAGTTGATTTGGTTAAGTTTTTAGATAAGTGCTTATTGTTTTTTTTAGCTTATTTTCATATTTCTGCTTAACATGTTTCTTATCCGGGTTATCTCTAAACCCTAGTTTCCCGAATAAGGTGCATTTTATTTTATTCCGACTTAACAAATTTTCTTTCCCTCCTATATTACCTTGTATTCCGAATTACTTAGAGCATCCAATATTTTGGATTGTCAATAGATGGTGATTCCGGATTAGTTACTTGACTTGATTCCGGATTGTATCTTGTACCAGGATTCCGAATTAGCTAAGTTAAGGTGGATTCCAGATTACGTGCTAATCACGGATTCCGGATTGTATCAAGGACCAACATTCCGGATTACAATACAAAGGCCTGTATTCCGGATTAAATCCGGAGTGATTGTTTCGAATTAGGTCAGGAGTAGGGATTCCGAATAAGGTCTAAGACCTTTATTCCGGATTGGGTATTGGACAAGCATTTTGAATTACATGCAGAGCACGGATTCCGGATTAACCACAAAAGCACTATTCCGAATTAAGTCTTGAAGACGGATTCCGAACTACATACTTGATCCTCATTCCGAATTTGAGTGCGGGATTAATATTCCGGATTGTGTGTAGGATACACATTCCAGATTAGTTAAAAATTTGGTTTTCCGACTTATGTTCAGTTTTAGTTTCCCGAATTAATTTTCAAACCTTAATTTTGCCCGCCATTTTTCTTAAGTGTTATTTTAATTATTTTATCTTAGTCCAATTTTCAAGTTTACGTTTTTATAAAGTTTACATTTTTATAAAGTTTTAAATTTTCAAAATTCCTTTTTATCAAGTTTAATCTTTCGTCAATTATTTTAAAAGTCTTAGTTTTTAGTTTAACCCTTTCAAGTTTACAACTTTATTTTAAAATAGATAATTACCTTTGGTTATTTTCACTTTGATCTACTGTGCAGCATTCACTCTGGATAAGCAATCGAGGTTAGACATCTTTCTTTATTTTTATGTTTAAAAGCTTTACGTTTATATTAGATAATCAAAAGCTCCCCCTTTTAGTGACCAACACCAATAATTCCACCCTAAACCGTGATCAATTCGAATTGAATCGAGTACGAACAACACTTCAAGGGAACAACACACACAAAACCATTTAAACCAAATGGCGCCGTTGCCGGCTGTTTTCATAAAGATTAACGGTTTTTAGTGAGAAAAATTGGAGTTTGGGATCCGTTCTTTTGGGAACGTTATTTTCAAGCAATAAAATTTTTCAAAAAATCCTAAAAAATATAAAATTTTCAAAAATCCAAAAAAAAAGATAAAAACTCACAAATATTGTTTTTCATTTTAGTGTATGCGTACTCGATCTTCGTCTTATTCTGAGCCCGAGACTCTTAGAGACTTAGATATGGCAGGTGTGCATAATAATAACAACCCACCTCACCCTAATTTGAATAATAACAACAATAACAACCATGTCCCTCAACCCGACCTTCGTACGATGGAGGAACTTTGCCAACCAACTATGAACGGACGTGGAGGACCGATTGCGCCGATGCAAATCACGGCTCCCGAATTTTCGTTGAAGCATCACATGATCCAACAAGTTCAAAACGCTTGTCCATTTCGCGGATTACCGGATGATGATGCCAACAAACACCTCGGTAAATTCATAACCGTCACTCAAAGCAGGAAATTACCCGGTGTTTCCATAGATTTTCTTCACCTTCATCTTTTTCCACACACTTTGTCCCACCATGCCGAAAAATGGTTTGATCGTCTTCCCAAAAACTCAATTCATACATGGGACGAAATGACTCAAAAAATTTTGTCGCGCTACTTTCCACCATCCATGGTCACTAGTCTTCGCAATCAAATCAGTGGTTTCACTCAAAAACTTGATGAGTCACTTTTCGATGCTTGGGAACGTTATAATGTCTTGATCGATCGTTGTCCGAACCATAATATGCTCCACGTCACTTTGATTGATACTTTCTACACTGGTTTAACTTTTCGTGATCGTGATACGATTAATGCTGCTGTCGGTGGTACATTCATGAAGAGAAGACCCGAGGAGTGTAGAGAGCTTATGGAGAACATGACCACTCATCACAAAAATTGGGATTCATCCGCATCTTCAAGAAATAACGCGAGGGTCAATGTTTCTTCTACTTCATCAAACCCCGAGATAACCAAACTTACCCGCCAAATAGCCGAGATGAACAAAAATTTCTTAACCATGGCTACGAACCAATTTCAACAAGTTAAAGCTATCACACCTTCTTGTGAGATTTGCGGGGGTTCTCATTCATACACCGATTGTCCTTCTACTCATGACAATCCGGAAAACGTGTATGCGGCTAACAGTAACTTTTCCACGGGAGGCTATCAAGCTCGTCCTCAAGGTGACCGAAATTTGCTAAGTTATCGTTCAAACAACTTTCTTTCACCACCCGGTTTTCCTCCTCAAAACCAAACCAACTTCAATCGTAAAAATCAAAACAAACCTCGAGCTCCTAATCAATATCAAACCCACAGAAACCCATATCCACCTCAAGGAAATAATTAAGTTTATCAACAAACCACTTATCAACCACCCGCTTACCAAGTTCCCCATTCCAACCAACCCACGGCATACAATCAAGAGGTTGAAACGTACATGAGGACTAATGATGCGCTGGTGAAGAATCTTCAGAGTCAAATCATCAACTTGAAAGGTGACATGGCAAAACAAGGGAATGATCTTCGAGCCGAGCTTAGGAATGACATGCGAAACTCTTTAAGCAGTCAAACGAATGACTTAAGGGATATGATGGCTAGTTTCTTCCCAAGTAATCAATCCTCTGCTTCGGGTTCTCTTCCGAGTAATACCGTTGCTAATCAAAGAGGGGAGATGAAAGCACTCACCAACCTAAGTGGAAAAGGTTATAAGGAACCCGAGATTCCTAAACCTACACCAGTGATTGTGACAAAGGATAACGAGCCCCCTTCACCAATTCATCCACCTTCTACTTCTACCCCTCCACCACCTAAGGATGTGAGTGAGAATACCATTCCAAATTCTTCGTCTCAACCCGATATACCTTACCCTTCAAGGTTGAGGAAAGATAAGTTGAAGAACAAGGATGATATTCAAGTTTCAAACTTTCTTAAAATGTTTAAACAATTGAATTTCAACATCTCCTTTGCCGAGGCTCTCGCTCACATGCCTAAATATGCTAAAATGTTCAAAGATCTTCAAAGTGATAAGGAAAAACTACTTGATATTTCTCAGACCCAACTTAATGAGAATTGCTCTGCGGTTCTCTTAAGGAAATTACCAACCAAACTTGGTGATCCGGGTCGCTTTCTCATTCCTTGCAACTTTCCCGGGGTAGAGAATTGTATGGCCCTAGCCGATCTAGGTGCTAGTATCAACTTAATGCCATTAAGTGTTTGGAAACAATTATCTCTACCCGAGCTAGTCCCCACACGGATGTCATTAGAATTAGCTAACCGTACGGTTGCTTATCCGGTGGGGATAGCCGAAGATGTCTTCGCCGGTGTCGACAAATTCACCTTTTCGACGGATTTTGTTGTCGTTGACTACGAGATGGATCCCTGTGTTCCATTAATCATTGGACGTCCATTCTTGAGGACCGGTCGCACTCTCATTGATGTAGCCGCGGGCGAATTAATCATGAGAGTTGGTGACGACAAAATCGTCTTCAACATGGGTAAACTTTCTAAGCAACCTTATGAACACGAGAGCGTTAATTTCATTGACGTACTTGATGAGGCTTGTGAAGAACATTTCAAAGACGCTTGTAAAAGTGGCTTTTCTTCTCTACCCATTGTTGAGACCGTTGCCTCTATTGCTCCCTCACTGACTCCATTTGGAGAAAGTGACTTCCTTTTGAAAGAATTTGAAGCAACTTTAGGGGATGTGGACTTAAAATATGACGATTCTCCCTCCGATTGGGATGAAGACATTCGTACCATTGAGAAACTTCTCAATGAGGACCATATTTCTCCACCTTCTCCTATGGAAATACAAACGATGATCCGAATTTGACTAAACCTTCCATTGATAATCCTCCGGATTTAGAGCTTAAGGATTTACCGTCTCATCTTGAATACGTTTTCCTAGAAGACAATAAGAAGTTACCCGTCATCATTGCAAAGGACTTAAAAGAGGATGAAAAATCTCGACTTATCGATGTGCTCAAAAATCATAAGAAAGCAATTGCTTGGAAAATTTCCGACATCCGCGGAATTGATCCTAACTTTTGTACTCATAAGATTCTCATGGAAGATGACTTTAAACCCACAATCCAAAGCCAAAGAAGGGTTAATCCAAAAATTCATGACGTCATCAAGAAAGAAGTTATCAAACTTCTAGATGCCGGAATGATTTACCCTATTTCAGATTCGCCATGGGTTAGTCCCGTCCATTGTGTGCCTAAGAAAGGCGAAATAACCGTTGTTCCCAATGAAAACAACGAGTTGATTCCTACTCGACTTTTCACGGGTTGGCGAGTTTGCATAGACTATCGCAAGCTCAATGACGCCACTCGTAAGGATCATTTTACTCTTCCTTTCATGGATCAAATGCTCGAGCGTTTAGCGGGTGACGGTTTCTCCGGGTATTTTCAAATTCCCATCGATCCAAAATATCAAGAGAAAACCACATTCACTTGTCCTTATGGAACATTTCCTTACAAAAGAATGCCTTTCGGCTTATGCAATGCTCCCTGGACTTTCCAAAGGTGTATGATGGCTATATTCCGTGGTTGAAGAAACTATTGAAGTCTTTATGGATGATTTCTCGGTCTATGGTTATTCTTCTCTACTTGCCTTGCCAATTTAGAACGTATGCTTAAACGGTGTGAAGACACTCGTCTCGTTCTTAATTGGGAAAAATGCCATTTCATGGTAAAAGAAGGCATTGTTCTTGGTCATAAAATTTCCAAAGCCGGTATTGAAGTCGACCGTGCTAAAGTCGATGTGATCGCTAAATTACCTCCACCTTCAACCGTGAAGGGTGTGAGAAGTTTTCTTGGTCATACGGGCTTCTATCGTCGATTCATTCAAGATTTTTCTAAGATCGCTAGCCCGATGACCCACCTCTTGGGAAAATATACTCCTTTTATCTTTTCTAAAGAGTGTATCGAATCTTTCAACCTTCTTAAGGATAAATTAACTAAGGCACCGGTCTTAGTTACTCCTAATTGAGAGTTACCTTTTGAAGTGATGTGTGATGCTAGCGACTTTGCTATTGGAGCGGTTTTGGGACAAAGAATCAACAAACATTTCCAACCAACCCATTATGCTAGCAAAACAATGACGGGGGCTCAATTGCATTATACCACTACCGAAAAAGAGCTTTTAGCTGTAGTGTATGCTTTTGAAAAATTACGCCCCTATCTTGTCCTTTCCACCACCATTGTGTACACCGATCATTCTGCGTTGAAGTACTTGTTAACAAAACAAGATTCCAAACCAAGACTTCTTCGTTGGGTTTTACCCTTCAAGAAATCAAAATTGAAATTCGTGATAAAAAGGGAGCGGAAAACCTAGCCGCGGATCATCTTAGTAGACTCGAGGATCCTTATCAAGGGGAGCTCCCAAATCAAAAGATTAATGAATCTTTTCCCCTTGAGGCCTTGATGTCTATTAACTCCAATCTTGATGAGACCCCATGGTTTGCGGACTTTGCAAACTACTTCGAGGGTGGAATTCTCATCGAAGGGTTATCGTCCCAGTAAAAGAAGAAATTCTTCAAGGATGTGAAAACTTACTATTGGAACGACCCTTACCTTTTCAAGCAATGTGTTGACTTGATCCTTCGTCGGTGTGTTGACGGGCCCGCAGCTTTACAAATCTCGGAAGCTTGTCATAAAGGACCAACCGGTGGTCACTTTGGTCCTAATTACACCGCGAAGAAAGTTTTCGATTCTGGATTTTATTGGCCCACCATTTATCGTGATGCACACGAAATGGTTAAGCATTGTGATGCTTTCCAACGACAAGGCAAGATCACACATAAAGATGAGATGCCTCAAAATTTCATCCAAGAGTGTCAAATCTTTGACGTATGGGGCATCGACTTTATGGGACCATTTCCATCATCCAAAGGGAACAAGTACATCCTCGTAGCCGTTGACTACGTATCAAAATGGGTTGAAGCAAAGGCTTTACCTACTAACGATGCGAGGGTGGTTGTGAACTTTCTGAAACAACTATTTGCTCGATTCGGTGTTCCTCGTGCTATCATTAGTGATCGCGGGACTCATTTTTACAATGATCAATTTGCTCGAGTCATGGCTAAGTATGGTGTCAATCACCGACTTTCAACCGCGTATCATCCACAAACAAATGGTCAAGCTGAGATTTCTAACCGTGGTCTTAAGAGAATCTTAGAGCGAACTGTGGGAGAGCATCGTGCCTCATGGGCCGATAAGTTAGATGATGCTTTGTGGGCTTTTCGTACCACATATAAGACACCTATTGGTTGCACTCAATATCGTCTTGTGTACGGAAAGGCATGCCACCTCCCCATTGAGTTGGAGCATAAGGCTTATTGGGCCTTAAAATGGGCTAATTTTGATATCAACAAAGCCGGTGATCTTAGGAAGATCCAACTCAATGAACTTAATGAAATGAGGAATGAAGCTTATGAAAATTCGTTGATTTATAAGGAGAAAACCAAGCTCATTCATGATTCTAAGATTAAAAACCGAGAGTTCAAAATAGGTGATCAAGTTTTACTCTTTAACTCTCGGTTTAAAATCTTTTCGGGCAAGCTTAAGAGCCGTTTGTCTGGTCCATTCACCGTTGCTAAAGTCTTCCCTTATGGTACCATTGAGCTTTCTCAACCAAATGGGCCAAATTTAAAAGTGAATGGCCAGCGTGTTAAGTTGAACTTTGGTGAGAACATCTCTCATGAGATGAGTCTATCCCTCACCATGTTTCCCTTGAATTAGTTCTGGGTCGAGTCAGACTCGTGACTCGGTTAACAAAAACAAGCGCATCTCGGGAGGCAACCCGTTGATCTATCCTTTTTACCTATTTTCATAATGAGTGTAGGGGGAGCTACATATGTATTTGTTGTCTTGTTTCTTATGATGTGCAGGGATTAAAGCTTCAAAGAGCACTTTTGATGATATTTGACGACCCGTGATCCCGTGTACCCGTCTTCCCGGTTCTATCCTAAACTGTCGTGATTCAATATTTCATATCTTATATGTTGACACTGAAATAACTATACTCGTCCTTTCCTTAGCAAGATTTAAACAACATGCACAATGTCCTAAGTGTAGGGGAGTTTACTCCCACATGCTTAAACATTGAGGACAATGTTTATATCAAGTGTGAGGGGGACTTCTATCGAAGTTAAGTGGGCTTTTCCATTAATTTGTCCTCATTTTAACCGGAAAATCTAATTTTTCGACATTTTTCAAAATTTTTGATCTATTTTGGCCTAGTAGTAATTTTCGTTTATCTTCTTTTATGTTCTTTCCTTTTGTTATCGCATCATATGTATATATTTCATTTCAAAAATAAAGTCAAAAGAGAAAAATAAAGTTAAATAAAATGGTTTTAATAAGTTTAGATATCCTTGATATATTCGGCCCGTCATGAATCTTTTGACTCTACCCGAGTTTACTTATCCAAGTTTACTCTAACTAGTATCCTTAACGTGCTTAAATCAAGTTTTGCTAGGCTTTTATATAGGGAAATTTAAAACGCGAAAGTCTTAACTCTTACGGGTTAAGAACAAGAACTTTTCGCAAGTTCCTATAATTGATCCTAGAAAGTCATTTATCAAGGGAACTTTAAAATACGAATTCTAAACTTGAAAAAGTCTAAGAAGTTGCAAGATCCTATAAATGACTTGAAAACCCAAAACTTTGATTTAATAGGCTAAGCATCCACGAGTCTCATTCCTTGAGATTTTAAATTATGGAGAACGAGAGATGATAGAGTCAATTATAAGTTTGGTATTCTTTCATGAATTTATGTGAGTTAATTATGAGCTTTTTCTCCCATCGCTTGTTAATAAATATAATTGCAATAAGTAAGGTTGTACGATTTGAAAAGTTACTTAACTTCTAGCACAAGATCGTTTAAAAGTTGCTCGGTATTAACTAGAGTTCATAGCCGAGGCATAACTTATTGAAGCGAGATGCGAAGATAGGCGAGTCCGAAAAGGCCCTAACAAGGCATGAGGGCTACATTTTGTTGTTAAAGATCCAAAGTGATGTGAAGAATCATTTATCAAAAATTAATATGAAGGATCGAGACACACGATGAAAAGCAAATACTCCCCTAAAGATCATGGAGAAGTCTATCCGAAAAGACCCTAGCAAGGTATGAGGGTAAATAGATCCAAGTCCTAAAAGGAGGCGGATCATTGTATATCAAAATCCAAAATAAAGATTGGAGAAAAATGAAGAAGTCGTGGTCCAAGTATGAAGAATCTCTCAAAAACTTCAAGTGAAGAAATTCCTATTATGAAGAGAAGACCATTATTTCAAGAACGTCTCTCAAGATTTGAAGTATGAAGTCACTGCCAAATATCGGTCCGAGAAAGGTCTCAAATCATGAAGCGAGTTATGCCAAGATATGAACTTTATGAGGTCCCGAGAAGCAGTTTTAAAAGATTTTGTCCTTTAGCTAACTATTGATTAAATCGTCCTACTTTATTTTCAGCCTAAATAAACTATCGAAATAAGTCAAACAATGCATCCTCGTGATCATTCAAGAGAATAATAAAATATAAGAGATACACCTAGGAATAAGGGAGTCTAAGTGAATAATTGGGCCACATGAGTTTGTGTTAGCTTCCTAACTTATAATAACAATGATCTCGTTTATAAGCTTGGTGTGGGAAACGTGAAACTTGAGGGTGATAAACATTCATGACAACCAAAGCCCTAATGTAAGTCTTCGATCTCTTTACTTGTTTTTCCTTCAAGTATTTTGTACTTTTCTATTTTTATTTAGTTTCCTTATTGTCTAATATCTAATAAAGGCCAAGGTGGGTTAATTATGATGAAAAATGTAAACCGTGCTTTGAAATTAATGCATTGCATGAGGGCATTGCAATGGTCAAGTGTAGGTGATTTAATAAGTGTAAAAACACTTATCCTTTTACCACTTATTTCTAATAATAACAAGACCAAAACGTGTATTTAATGTCGTAAAAGGCAGAATTATGCGTGGTTTGTGTTTTTATTGTGTTTTAGGACAAAAATATGAAAAAAGAAGAAAACACGGGCTTTCACGGGCTTTTATCAAAGAAAAAGACAAAAGATGAAGTCAAAATATCAAAAGTGCAAGAAGAACGGAAGTCAAAGGCCTATTCTAAAGATTTATCGAAGAAAAAGTCTAAAGATGGAAGTTTAAGGAAGTCGAAGAACCAAATCTACTAAAAGAAGAAAATTAGAAGACAAGTTCAAGTTATCATTCGACTAATCCCGAGACAAAGTCGAGAAAGACGAGTTATTTAAAAGACGAGAAGACAAGAAGAAAGAGAGGAGAAACAATACCTTCCCCTTCCCCTATATATAGCATCCTATATGTCATTAGGAGGCTAGTCTTTAATTTTTAGTAGTCTTTATTTTTCTTTAAGTTTAGTAGGTAATTAGTGTGTGTTTTACTCTTTCTCTCTCTAGCTTTTCTTTCAAGCTTATTAAACTTTCATCTTAATCTTGTAATTTGAATCTTAATCTTCAATCTAATCAAGCTTTTTGATTAATTCTCATTCTACCTTTCTTAATCGTAATCTATATTTTGCTTCATTAATCATGTAGTTGATTTTATCTTGTTGATTGTGTGATTGATTTGCTTATTGGATTGTGCTTATTGAGTTGGTGTGTGTGAAGTTTTTGATTATTGTGCTTATTGCTTAATTTTTAGGTTTTTTAGTTTTTAAATAAGTTGATTTTGATAGATTAATATTTTCATAAAAAGTGATTTTAAATATTTGATTATTTAGTGTTTTTAAAAGTTTTTAAATTTTGGCTTATTTGCTTTTTCTTAAAGTTGATTTGGTTAAGTTTTTAGGTAAGTGCTTATTGTTTTTTTAGCTTATTTTCATATTTCTGCTTAACATGTTTCTTATCCGGGTTATCTCTAAACCCTAGTTTCCCGAATAAGGTGCAGTTTATTTTATTCCGACTTAACAACTTTTCTTTCCCTCCTATATTACCTTGTATTCCGAATTACTTAGAGCATCCAATATTCCGGATTGTCAACAGATGGTGATTCCGGATTAGTTACTTGACTTGATTCCGGATTGTATCTTGTACCAGGATTCCGAATTAGCTAAGTTAAGGTGGATTCCGGATTACGTGCTAATCACGGATTCCGGATTGTATCAAGAACCAACATTCTGGATTACAATACAAGGGCCTGGATTCCGGATTGAATCCGGAGTGATTATTCCGGATTATGTCAGGAGTAGGGATTCTGAATAAGGTCTAAGACCTTTATTCCGGATTGGGTATTGGATAAGCATTCCGAATTACATGCAGAGCACGGATTCTGGATTAACCACAAAAGCACTATTCCGAATTAAGTCTTGAAGACGGATTCCGAACTACATACTTGATCCTCATTCCGAATTAAGTGCAGGATTAATATTCCGGATTTTGTGTAGGATACACATTCCGGATTAGTTAAAAATTTGGTTTTCCGACTTATGTTCAGTTTTAGTTTCCCGAATTAATTTTCAAACCATAATTTTTCCCGCCATTTTTCTTAAGTATTATTTTAATTATTTTATCTTAGTCCAGTTTTCAAGTTTACGTTTTTATAAAGTTTACATTTTTATAAAGTTTTAAGTTTTCAAAGATCCTTTTTATCAAGTTTAATATTTCGTTAGTTATTTTAAAAGTCTTAGTTTTTAGTTTAATCCTTTCAAGTTTACAACTTTATTTTAAAATAGATAATTACCTTCAGTTTATTTTCACTTTGATCTACTGTGCATCATTCACTCTGGATAAGCAATCGAGGTTAGACATCTTTCTTTACTTTTATGTTTAAAAGCTTTACGTTTATATTAGATAATCAAAAGCTCCCCCTTTTAGTGACCAACACCAATAATTCCACCCTAAACTGTGATCAATTCGAATTGAATCGAGTACGAACAACACTTCAAGAGAACAACACACACAAAACCATTTAAACCACCAACCATGACTAAAGTGACTACTAAGTCTTCAAGGACAAGTATCACTCCCATCCATCTTGATATCATCATTCAATGATGTTGGAAATCAAAGAAGATGAGTCTTCTACAAGTGTAAGTAACTCAATCCACAATCAATTGAATGATTGATCTTCATGAGTACCTACACATAACAAGATGCAAACTAGTAGATACATTTCAAGAGTAAATCTAAAATGCATAAATACTACTAATTTAAATGAGATACTATATTACCAATTAAAAGGCCTATTTTCAAAGAAAACATAGTTTTGACAAAAGAGAAACTTTAGTACAACTTAACCTTCTAATTTGAGGAGACAATGGATCGATCCAAGTTTTAAAGTACAATATACTTCAAAGATCTTGTGTGACCATCTCTCTGATACCAATTGTAGAAACTAGAAGGGGGGGGGGGGGTGAATAGTTTCTCTTCGGTTTGTCTCCTAATTAAAATTCCTTTCAATTAGGTGAGCACCAAAACTATCTTTTACTTGAAAGCTAGTTGCATAATGATTAGGTTCAATTCTAATGCATTAACAATGACAAGTAGTAAGTGTAATGATAATGAAAGTAAGTAAAGAGTAAGGAAAGAAACAACCTAATAGGAAGACACCAAGATTTATAGTGGTTCCGCAACGAAGCTCTATCCTCGTTCCTACTCCACTCCTCGAGTACACCTACTCGAGATTTCCACTATATCCACAAGCTCCATTCTTGGCATAGAAAACCTTACAACGTCGCTTACATTATTTTCCGACACTAAGCTAAATGTCGAGACCTAATCTTAGATAGGACCAATCTACACAACGTCGCCTACTTCACCATTTTACGACACAAGGGTAAATGTCGAGTTCTAATCGAAAGATAGAACCAACCTTCACAACGTTGCCTACTTCACCATTTTCCGACACAAGGATAGATGTCAAGTTCTAATCCAAAGCTAGAACCAATCTTCACGACTTTTCACTTTGAAGCTAAATGAGAACTTCACACGACACAACTACACATCACTTTATAGTTTAGTGAGAACTCACACAACACATTACAACTCAACTAAACATATCCAAGTACACATATGTAACTTGGATTTACACAAGACAAATCCAAGCACACACATATGCAATGGATTTACACAACCCTAATCTAAGTATTCACAAATAGCTTGGATGAACACAACTAGTCCAAGTATTCACAAATACATTGGATCTACACAAGACACAAATAAACAAATGGTGAACATGACTAGATCTTTAGGAGAGGATGATATTCATCAAGGTTTCATCTTTAATCACATCACAAGTGTGTGAGTGATATTCTCTTTGGACAAGGTAAAGAAGGAGATCAAGAGGATAATCATAAGTAAACATACTTAACACATTAAGTGATCATTTACAGATGATTAGGATTAGAAAAGAGAAAGAAGGCTGAAAGAAATGTCTAAAAAGGGTTATGAAAAATGCAGATTTGATCCACTATTTATAGAAGACAAAAACCAACGGCTAGCTGCACGCGTTTCTTTATTGCACTAGGCGGTTCCTTATCAATAAAGAACCGCATAGGCACTTAAGGAACCGCGGATGTAGACTCCGCTCCTTTTTGTCTTTTAGTGGGTTAGAAATATCTGAGGCAGTTTGAAACCTTCAAAGGATATTCTTATGGCATTTGGAATATGTCATATTCAAATTTTCATTTTCCGTTTTAATAAAACATTTTCTTAAAAAGAAAGTTTATTAAAAATCTTTTTGTCACATTTGACAAAAGTGAGTTTTAAGGCTAATCACTTTTATGATCACTAAACATGATTAAGATATGTTAGTGTAATGATTATTACCTTGATGATAGTGTTTGTTAGATAATTCGTTTTACGATTGTGTTTGACTATAAATGTCTTGTATAGTTTGTTGTCATCAAAACTAAGAAAGATTAGTTAACACTAATAATGTTTTTAGGCATTACTTGCATTAACAAGTTCTATTTGACACAATAATTTTTTAGAGTTGTTAAGTTTTTTATTTTAAACAAGTAACTTTTAAATAAAAAAGCTGATTTATAAATCTTTTTAAATTATTAAAAGTTGTTAAAGTTGTAAATTACTGATATACCCTTCAATTATATTATAATTTATTTAAATATGTCATTTTTAAGTAATTTTACATCTTAATTTTATAGTAAACATCTAATATACCAAACATTTTTATTAAAAAATACAGTTTATAAGTTATATATTAACAATTTTTTTAATAAACAGCTTACAAGTTACAGTTAACGGCTAGTTTTGCCTAACATAACCACTTAAAAAAAAGGAAAATTACCAAAAAGGTCTTTTGTCCAATATTCTCTTCCCAAAAAACATTAATTTTTTTTTCCCCGATACAGTCCAGGGCAACAAAGAATATAGGGCAAATTGGTGCAGAATGCGTCACGTGTCATCTGTTGCCCTATATCTTGGGGCAATCTGTCAGAATTATCCTATTTTTTTTGGACACTTGTTAAAATCTGAATGATTATTGTGCTATATTATTTGTTGCCCTAGATCTTATTAAAAAAACATGTTTTTTTAGAAAAACATATACCTTCCCTGATCCAACGTAGGAAAACAAAGGTAGGTTGACAAATCCAACGTTGGACATCAGTTCCCAACTAACCACAAGACCAAACTGGTGTTTTTTTCCACCAACCCCCACCCTTTAAAACACACACACTCTTTTCACCTTAAAAAACACACACACAGCAATGGAGCTTGTAAGTCCTTAAAAACCCCATTTTTAATATGTTTATGTTGACTTTGTTGGTTTTTGTTGTTGTTAGGTGACACCTGCTGTTTAGGGGTGTGTGTGTGTGTGTGTTCGGCTTATATAGCTGGCTTATGGCTTATTTGGTTTTGGGCTTATGTTTCATAAGCTCATTTTTTGTGGCTTATTTTCAAACTTTATATATGAGTTCATTATGACATAATGAACTTTTATAAGCTGACAAGTTTCGAAATAAGCCACAGAAAATGAGCTTATCAAACATAATCCCAAATCCAAATAAGCCATAAGCCAGCTATGTAAGCCGAAACAAGCACCCCCTTAGAAACCCTTTTCATATGTTCATTTAGGGGATATTTGTTTTGGCTTATATAGCTGGCTTATGACTTATTTGGATTTGGGCTTATGTTTCATAAGCTCACTTTTTGTGGCTTATTTTGAAACTTTTTAAGTAAGCTCATTATGACATAATGAACTTATATAAGCCGAAAAGTTTCAAAATAAGCCACAGAAAGTGAGTTTATGCAACATAAGCCCAAATCCAAATAAGCCATAAGCCATAAGCCAGCTATATAAGCTGAAATAAACACCCCCTTAAAACCCCTTTTTCATATGTTCATTTAGGGCTGTTTGTTTGGGCTTATATAGCTGGCTTATGGCTTTTTGGGTTCTGGGCTTATGTTTCATAACTTTTTTGTGTCTTTATTTTGAAACTTTTCGGATATATCTGAAAAGTTTCAAAATAAAGACACAAAAAAGTGAGCTTATGAAACATAAGCCCGAAACCAAATAAGTCATAAGCCAGCTATATAAGCCAAAACAAACGCCCCCTTACTTGTTTTTTATTAAGCTTTGTTGTATTTGTTGTTAGGTAACACCTGCTGCAGCTGCTGTGGAGAAGATGGATGGAGTGAGAAGGAATAGTACATTGATATGTGCGCCGATAATGGCTGATGATATTACCCAGATGTTGGTTCTTATGAATTTGGCCAAGTCTTATGGTGCTGATCTTGTCGAGATTAGATTGGATAGTTTGAAGCCCTTTCTAGAGGGGTTTAATGTTAGGGAGGGTATTCAGACACTTGTTAAGTTATCCCCTTTGCCTACTCTTTTCACTTACAGGTGAGATTATTTTTCGTTATCCGAAATGCCGTTTTTTTATCTGTTTTTTTAGTATACTGAATTGTGATTATTATGAACTGATGATAAGCTTTTGTGGAATTCATATTAGAGAACAAATTTTCTGCTAGGGTGAAATAGGCTGTTTTTGGTATGCTGATCATCTGCTTATTAGCCGTAAAATAAGCTTTTATCTTAGGGTGAAATAAGCTGATTTCTTATGAACTGATTAATATTGGTGAATATGAAATTACAAATTTGCTCTTGTGCTGAAATAAGTTGTTTTCTTAGAGTGAAATAGCTGATCATCTGCTTATAAGCTGATTTAGTAATCCCAAACACCCTCTTATTGCGCTTTGATATTGTGGATAAGGTTTGAGGGTGAAATTAGTCGATTGGGAGATGCTGAATTGTATGTCAAACCCTTGTTAAACTTACCCCTTTGCCTAATATTTTTACTTACAGGTAAGAGTCTTTCTTCGATATATAGAAATCAATGTGAATGCAGTTTTTTAAAATGTTCTTTAGGATCCTGAGTTGTTTGATTTTTGATGAGGGTGTTTCCAAATTGCTTGTTATGATGATAAGTTTTTGTGGATTTGATATTACATATTTTCTGTTAGGGTGAAATAAGCTGTTTTTGATAGGCTCCTTATTAGCTGCGTAAAGGTTCCAGACATAATTATATGTTTATTTGAGGGTGAAATAAGCTGATTAGCAATTGCTTGTTCCGTGCTAGGAACATCTTCAGACCCTTGTTAAATTAAGTCACTTTCCTGCTCTTTTACAGTTTAGGTTTTTTCACACTTTTTTCGATGTTGGAAACTGTTTTTATGTTGGGTTTATTAGTATTCTGAATTGTTTGATGTGGGAATTGGGATTTTTAACGGATAAGCATTTCTTAGTTTTAAGACCTTTTGATGGGGTTTGAACCCACCGCCACACATACTCGAACTAGGTAAAGCCCACCCTTTATAGGAGATTGGCTTGACCACTTTAGGGTTGTTCGCACCTAACAGGAATTTTAATTTGAGACCTTGCATATCTGAGAGAGATAGTCACGTGTACTTTTGTCGCTAGGCCACCCGTGAGTTGAAAATGTTATGACATGTATACTGAATTGTTTGATATATGATGGGGGTGATTGCTTATTTTGAACTGATTAGTATTGGTGAATTTGATATTACAAATTGCTCTTAGTATTGGTGAATAATCTGTTTTCTAGGGTGAAATAAGCTGATCGTCTGGTAATAAGTTGTTTGAAATAGTAATCCCAAACACTCCCTTGTTGTGTTCTGATATTCTGTATAAGGTTTGAGTGTTTGAAAACCAATTCGAATGCAGTTTTTATAACGTGTTAGTATACTGAATTGTTTGACCATTAGCCTATTAGGGAATTGCTCGAGCCAAGGAAGGTGTTCAATCCCAACTCCTGACCCAATAGGTACTCATTGCCTAGGCTAGGTCCTTGGGGAAGGGTCGGTCAGCACCCAAAAGGGGCACATGTGGTCAGGGTTTCCCGCCAATTTCAATTTATTGAGGATTATGCTGAATTGTTTGACATGTGATGTGGGGTGTTTAGGATTTATGCTTATGTAAACAGCTTATCTTTGTATTGCTTATCTACTTAGATTAGGGTGAATAAGCTCTGTCAAATTAGCATTTTAAGTTTAGGATGAAATGTGAAGTATATGCAAGTTTAACACTAGTAGTATGTAAGGGTGTGTTTTGGAATTGGGATTTGCTAATGGATGAGCTTTTTTCGAGTGGTTGATAAAAAAGGGCTTATCAGTATGTTTATGATCTTGTTCGAACTGTTATGATGTGAATGCATTTTTGACATGTGATGGGGGTTTTTGGGATTTTTTTTATTGAAATTAGATACTTCTTAGGTTGAAGCTAGCTGTTTTGGATAAGTCATCTCTTTATAAGCTGTTGTAATAGTATTCCCAAACACCCCTTATTGCGCTTTGATGTTGCGGATAAGCTGCCATGAAATAGTAATCCCAACTCTTTCAAATCGTTGTCGAGTTAAGTTCTTTGCCTTCTTTTCTTTACTTACAGGTGCAGTCTTTTTCGGACTATGTTCTATATTCGAAACTGTTTTTATGATATGAATGCAGCTGTTTTTAGTTACACGAGTTTGAGAATGTTTAGTTTGAACTGGTGGTTGTTGGTGGATTCAGTATTGTAAGTTTAACTATGGGGTGAAATAAGCTGTTTTGGATAAGTTGATCTTCAGGTTATGAGTACAAGCTGTTTAACTTAGCAATGCCAAACACCCCTTGTTGCGTTTTGACACAGTAGATCAGCAGTAGTAAGTGTTTGGATATTATTATAGGCTCATTTGATGGTGAACTAGCCGCAGCAGCTATAAGTAACAGTTTCGGAGTCACCTATTCAAACAGCATATCCGATTTTGATTATTTTACGTCTTAAATCCCTAATTCGTTGATTGCCGAAAACTTGAACAAATGCAATATCTGATTATCTGGTTTTGTTACTGTAGAAGCCTATCTACACACTTTGCAGTATTGCCTTCTGTTATAGCAATTGCTTTATGTTACATGACGTTGTAACACTTAATCTTTCTCGAAAAGGTTTCTGATTCTATGTTATTTTCTAGACCAACGTGGGAAGGTGGTCAGTATGATGGAGATGAACAAAGTCGATTGGCTGCTCTTCGTTTAGCAATGGAATTAGGAGCTGATCATATCGATGTTGAACTTAAGGTTTCTTTCTTCTTGACATAATTGGATCTGTTCGTGCCCATAGGGCTTGTCTATTATACATTTATACTAGCTAAACATATTTCTAAAATGCAGGCCGTTGATGATTTCAACAACTTAATCCATGGAGATAAGCCTACAACGTGCAAACTCATAGTTTCCTCCCACAATTACAAAAACACTCCTTCTATCGAAGAGCTCGGGAACCTTGTGGCCAAAATACAGTCAACAGGAGCCGACATTGTGAAGTTTGCAACAACCGCTGTAGATATAACCGATGTAGCACGAGTTTTTCACATTACTGCTAATTCTCAAGTAAGCACCGTAAGTCATGCATCATAGATCCCAGAGATATATTTTCGTTTGCATATAACAAAATCTGTACTTGGTTATTTAACTGCATTAATTAATCATTTAGGTTCCAATAATAGCAATGGTGATGGGTGAGAAGGGTCTGATGTCTCGAGTTCTCTGCCCTAAATTTGGCGGATATTTGACATTTGGCACCCTTGAGCATGGAAAGGTATCGGCACCCGGGCAGCCTACAATTAGGGATCTTTTGGACTTGTTTAATTTCAGACAATTAGGTCCTGACACAAAAGTATTCGGTATCATTGGGAAGCCAGTTGGACATAGCAAATCACCTTTGTTATACAATAAAGCTTTCCGATCAGTTGGTTTTAATGGAGTTTACGTACATTTGTTGGTCGATAATGTAAAGAATTTTCTTGATACTTACTCTTCTACAGATTTCGCTGGCTTCAGGTTAAGTTTTTATATACGTATTCTGAAAAAAAAAATACCCTTATTTCTATGTATTCAGATTAGTAAAACGAATAATTTTTTGATGCAGCTGTACCATTCCTCACAAAGAATCTTTACTACAATGTTGTGACGAGGTTGATCCGGTTGCAAAGGTAAATTTCATTGTCATAAAAAGCTTAACCATGATAAAAGTATGGCGTTTAATGTATTGTGTTATTGATTGTCCATTACAGTCAATAGGAGCGGTCAATTGTGCCATCAGGAGACCAAATGACGGGACATTATATGGTTGTAATACAGACTATGTAGGCGCCATTTCTGCTATCGAAGACAGTCTACGAGGTTTCTTTCTATTCTTACTAAAAGAAGTGATAATATGGGGTGTTGTGTCAAAACAGTGCCTTTTGTTCACTTACAAAAGTTTCATATGATTTCACATGCTACTTTCAGCCCATTTGACCCGTTTGAGATTTATGCAACTGTTAACAGGTTCAGGCGTTCAAAATGGCGCAACAGGATCACCCTTGGCTGGTAGATTATTTGTGGTTATTGGTGCTGGCGGTGCTGGAAAAGCACTTGCTTATGGAGCAAAAGCGAAGGGTGCAAGGATTGTGATAGCCAATCGGACTTACGGTTAGATTCTACTAGAGTTCACTTCACATTACCATTTCTTGTACCCGGCTTATACACCAACTGATTTTCTCTTACTGATATATTTACATAGAGCGCGCTAGAGAAATTGCTGACATAATTGGTGGAGAGGCTATATCTCTTGCCGATTTAAGCACTTACAACCCAGAAGGCGGTATGATACTTGCAAACACTACATCAATTGGTATGCAGCCAAATATAGACGATACTCCTATTTCTAAGGTACGCCTATCTACCTCTCTTCTGTCATATATTTTAGTAATAATGGTTTGCAGTTCATGCGATAAATTTTCTATTTTTTTTTTCTGGCAGGAAGCTTTGAAGTCGTATGTGCTTGTTTTTGATGCCGTGTACACACCAAAAATTACGAGATTACTTCGGGAAGCAGGAGAATGTGGAGCCATAATTGTTACAGGGGTGGAAATGTTTATAGGACAGGCGTATGAACAATATGAGAGATTTACAGGGTTACCTGGTAAGTTTTAAAATGAAAAGATATGATATTTAGTGCCTATCCGTTACGTCTAAAATCTTATTCTCTCCCTTCTCTTACGAGTTTATCCTACTTCTCATTTGCAGCACCCAAGGAATTATTTAGGGAGATTATGGAAAAATCTTAATTGTCTCGGGAGCTGCTGTAGGTACGTATATTTTTCTATCCTATCTTGCTTTATTTTGAATTTGGAATTTATGGGTAATGTGGAACAGTAAACTAGCCAAAATAGTTGTGACATCGATACCTTGTCCAATCATATGAAGTTATGAAAAGACGAAAAGATTTGACTGTCACATATTCGTCTTCGTATGCTTATCTCTGTCGCATCGTTAATCTTCATCGGAATATCTTAGATAACTCCATTGTTTATTTGGCATGATCAAACTGACCACTTGCGTTCTGTATCTCGTTAAAGAAAATATATTACACTTCAGTTATCCTGAATATAGATATAATGCTTCTGGGGTTGTTGCCCGAGATAGAGGTGAGTTAGTAATAAGTCAACCTTCCTCTGTTGTGGATTTTTTCGATAAATCATTTGAAACGTTTTTTCTTCTTTGAATCCTTGGTTCTCTTGTCACGCAAAAACCCGTTTTCATCTTACCCATTTGACCCATTGGGGATAAGATATTACCAAACCAGCCCAGTAAATGGGTCAAAATTTCTACCTCCGCAGACTTTGACTCTGGATGAAAAGCTTTATCGGTTGACTCTATAATTTCTCTAAGTTGAAGTTTATGCTACTTGTATGCAGAACAGGAGGCTCGAGAGTAACATGTGTTGTGCAAAACAGTACGCACAGGAAGCACGGAGGTGATTACGGTTCTTGTATCTCCATTATTTGTTATTGTATCATTAGTATTAATTTTGTTCGGACATAATAAGGATTTTATATATGACAGTCTTGTATTCTCGGTTTTTTGATACACTACTAAAATTAAATTTATTTTTATATAATGCTACGGGCATAATACTCATGTATCTCAGAAAACAAATGTCGTCATATTTATTTGGATGAATTTTGACTTGTAAGCTTTTATGCTATAGTAAATTCCTGTGTTGTTTATAAACGTTACATTTGTAGTTATTACAGTTTTGTTTAGATCGGACTTATGGAAAGTATAAGCCCTTGGACAAGAAGCATAAGGCGCGCAGTGGGCATTGGATGAATTAGTAATGCGTAAGAAGCTCGTACATCTCATTGGCTTACCAGCTTTGGCTCGACGAAAGAACACTCGGCTAAACATGTGTGCGTGTTTTAAAGAAAACTCTTAAATGAACATCGAGTTTAACTAAATGGCGAGTCACTATGAGTGGGGAATTACAGATTATGTTTGGCGAGTCACATGAAGCAAATCTCACCGGGCTAACGAATGTAACTAGTCAATAGGGTGATGTTCTGAAAATGTCCAACGAGGCTAAAACTCACCATAGTAGTGAAAAATAGAGGGTCGAAAAGAGCAACAAACCCTATGTAAAAGTGCAATTCCCTAGCATTTCAGACCTGGACAGTCCACCCCGTCTTTCATAACACAATAATCGAAATGTGACCAAACATCGCCTTTTCTCGTCGTCGTAACAACTCGCAAAACATCATCATTTGTGTATTTTTTTTTAGCATTACTAGTAGCACCGGTACTAGCATTAGTAGAAGCTTGTTGTGATGGTATGTTTTCCATTTGGGAATCGGGATTAGAAAAAGATTAGAGAAATGAGAGGGTTTTTTGATATGTTTTCAACCCCAGCTCAAAACATATATATATACTAAGTTACTAGCCATTTCTATGCTCAAAAAGACAAAAAAAACGGGCAAAAAACATGTCAAACGGCTATATAGCCGTTACCCTTAAACCAGAAAAAGTTACTGGAAATCGGATATTTTTTTCTGAAAAAACCGGTTAAAACCGGTTAAAACCGGATAAAACCGGATAAAACCGGTTAGCCTGAAAGGTCAAACCCAACGGCTAGTTTGACTTTTCAGGCAAACCGGTTTTATCCGGTTTTATCCGGTTTTAACCGGTTAAAAAAAAACCGGTTTTACAAAAAATAAAAAAAAAAAAAAAAAAAAAAAAAAAATTTAATAAATTTTAAAAATCCGGTTAAATCCGGTTTTTTAAAAAACCGGATAAATCCGGAAATTTATCCGGTTTTTATCCGATTTTTTAAAAATCTGAAAACCGGTCTAACCGGTTCGGATTAAAAAATCCGGATCGGATAAATCGAAAACCGGATTTTGAAAAAACCGGTTCGGATTTTTGAACCGGATTTTCAAAAATCCGGTTTTCATTTGCACCTCTACCTGGACTCATACCGATTTCATTTGCTGAGTTTAGTGATCAGAATTGATTTATAGACCGCCATACTAACGCGCTCAATTATTTAACACCGCACAGAAAAATAAAAGTCGAATGACCACAGAATGGGAGATGTAACAAAAGTAAAAATTAAAATTTTTTTCTGCAAAACTGTGCTTTGTAACTGTGCTTTGTACAAGTATGTAACAGTGCTTTGTAACTGTGGAGTTGATGAGTTTCATGAGAACCAGGACACAAAAGAGGACACGGGAAAGGCTGTGACCAGGGACGGAACCAGGAAACAAAACGACCTGATGCATTTACACTAAACTGAACAATACTACAAAGTACAAACACAATTTTTAGGGATCAGATGCATTTAGCACAAATCTAACAAAAAAACGAAAAATTTTAACATATTTAACACTACGCAACAAAAATTCATGGGTGTCCCAATGACCTCCGACGACGTGATTGTAGTGCTTGGTGAAAATGATGGTAATGATTATATTGCAATTACAATTGAAGCATAAAATATGGAGTATCTTCTAAAATTATTTTGAGTCTCCGTAGAGAGCTGGGAGTTGTTGGCACGAGAAGTTGGTGTCAAAGCTGCCACGTAGGATTTTGGGACTTTGGCACCAGAAACCCGTTTGGCACCATATTTACGGGAAAGTGGTTGACACGAGAAAAAGTGGTGCCAAAGGGGTATACTGGGTCCACAAGAACTCCCCTTTATTACTAAAAAAAATAAAATTGGAAAGCTCATTGGCGCTGGCTAGTGGGGTTGGCTCGAGACCCGTTGGCGCCAACGTCGGTACAGTCCGCCAATGAAAAGTTGGTACCAAACATTTAACAGCCAAGGTTGGCGTGACTGCTCCCTCCACTCTTAGAGAGGTAATAACAATTTTTTATCAAATCAGATGAAAAAGAAACACCAAGTTTAGTTCTTTAGGCCCACATTTTTAGTCCCAATAAGTTAAAAAGAAACAGTCCAAGTTATTTAGTGTGTCATAGTAGCCCAAAAAAAAGTAGTGGCCCAAAAACTTCGGCCCATCATAATCAAAACCTAACCAACCAGCAATACACATAGGAACACAACATATCACAGCCGCTATTTTTATAGATCTCAAATCTCAATCATCATCTTTTAGCTTATGACCAGATCTCAAAAATACAGGTACTCGTTCTATTTCATCTTTTATTGTTCTAAATCTTGCTTGTTATTGTTTTAAATTGCTTTTTAATATTAAGGTTCTTCTTAAGAGTAATTGTTTTTTCGTTTTTTTAATATCTAAGACCAGATAAGGAAGGCGATGAAGGTTGTTTGCGAGGCTCAACATATTGGAGTACAAATATGTTTGGATGACAAATTAAACGTCACACATCATGACATAAAGATTGCAAACATTAATTTAGATAACCTATTACGATATACCAAAATAGGTAAGATATTTGTATCACTTACTAGAGATTAAGTCAAACTATATTACTATAAATGGATTATTTTTGTTTATGTTGTTCTCATTACCTAAAAAAAATAATAGTACACCAATCAGTGTAAGTAATATCTTTTAAGATAAAGTCTCGTTACCTTACGAAATATTACTTATGGTGGTTTAATTCATGGAAAGTATATTGTAGTGTATGTTTTATTTAGATGACGGGATGTACTTAAAATTTAATTGAATAATTTGGGGATTCAATTACAACTCCACTTTTTGTTATATATTTGTTTCTTACTCGGTGATATCGCGTTGAAGGTGATTGAAGCGGATAAAATTGACTTTATGTTTAA
Organism: Glebionis coronaria; assembly: GCA_025667525.1. Classification (NCBI taxonomy): domain Eukaryota; kingdom Viridiplantae; phylum Streptophyta; class Magnoliopsida; order Asterales; family Asteraceae; genus Glebionis; species Glebionis coronaria. Next base: position 7,707,061 of record CM046878.1, on the reverse strand, counting down.
AGTCAACTTTCTTGAGCTTTTTGCGTTGGTTTTTGGCAAAGGTGCAACAATGAATGCTTACTCAAGTTTGAATGTTGTTCGTCGAATTCGTGAAGATACAGACGTTAAGAACACTGACTGGTGTGGGTACATTTACAGGTGTCTCGAAACCAGATGGCTATTACAACGGACCATTGTGTTTTCTAATTGTAAGTGCTTTAATCTGTTTTTTATGTTTTATGTTTTAATTATATATGTTTTTTATAATTATATATGTTTTTTAATTGAAAAACATATATGTTTTACAGAGTGACTCATGCATGAGTCACAGTGACTCATGTATGAGTCATCTGACCCATGTATGAGTCACTGTTAAAAAAACATGAGATTTATGATTCAAATAACAAACATGGGTTTTTGTTTACTAGATGCTACGAAGTGTGAGCGGGTTCCAGTTATTTGGTTGAGGCTAGCTATTCAAAATTGGAATACAAGACTTATGACTAGCCGCCAAATCGTTGAATTAAATGACGATGTTATGGGCAGATTGGAATTGCATGGAGAGTGGACTCCGTCCGAAGCAAAAGAAAGTGAGGGTTTTGTTTCAAAGCCTGATAGTGTTGGGACTCCAAAGCCTGATAGTGTTAGGACTTCAAATCCTGATAGTGTGCCTCCTACTGAAAAAATGGTTAGTATTAACTTATTTTTATGTTTTTATTATAATCATATGTTTTGATAGTGACTCATGTATGAGTCACATGACTTATAAACATTTATGAATTTTCATTTTATATACAGAAAATGTTGAAGAAAAGCTTTCTCTTATATCTAGAGAAAAAATTGAACTTGAAACCATGTTGAAGAATGCCAACACACAGTTTCTCCATGATGAAGATCTTCTAGTGTTGTATGATAGATATAAAGGAGTTTTCGGCGATTCTATTTTGATAGATATTGTCGTTAAACCTGCTGGTAACGAAGATGTTGGTAATGAACATATTATACTTGATGATACGTGGATTGATGTGAACATTGATTGGTATGCAGAGGTGGTGGATCTTATTGTTGACGTATATCTTAATGTACTTTGTTATCCCCTTGTTAGTTTTTAACTTTTTAATAAGTTAGATTCTCATCACATGACTCATGCATGAGTCACTGTGACTCATACATGAGTCCATGAGTTGCCTGACTCATGTATGTGTCATGTGACTCATACATGAGTCTCTGTGACTCATGTATGTGTCATGTGACTCATACATGAGTCACATGGCTCATACATGAGTCACATGGCTCATACATGAGTCACTGTTATTAGTCATTGTGACTCATGTCACATGACTCATACATGAGTCATGTGACTCATACATGAGTCCATGAGTTGCCTGATTCATACATGAGTCATGTGACTCATACATGAGTCACATGACTCATATATGAGTCACTAACACTATGTGAGTCAGTATTAAAGTTTTGTAATATTCAGGAGGATGTGTATTTTGGGCCTCGGGATCATGAGCCAGTTATTGAAGATGATGTGCCTCCGGTTGATGTTGTGCCTGCAGTTAATGACTATGTTGCGCGTCCTAGCACTCCTCAAAAGGTGGCTGTCTGTTCTTCTCCACGGAAGCAGTTTGCTAAGCGGTGTTCATACTTGCCTTCCCCTTTTATGCATCAGAGTTGTGATACTAGTAAGCTTCAAAGGGTTGAGTTTGTTGGGTAATTCTTTATTTGCAATGGAAGGAGAAAAATAATAAGCATATTTTTTTTCTTTTTCTTTATCTAAACTGCATGTTTTTAGAATATCATATGATATGTATTCCTTTTTTTTAACGTGTAGTGAAACCATTTTTCGAGCAGACCCTGTGTATGGTTATGAATTATCAGTTGTTCGAGTAAATTTGGAAACATTGGCACCAGGGTTGTCGTTAGATGCAAGTGTCGTTGATTGTTTAGTTACCATTTTAAATTTTGAGGAGTCACGGAAAGAGAATCCATAACCAAGAAGAGTTTTTATGCTAACTGGATGTATTGTAAGTTTCACATGATATATATCTTTTAGATTTTCAATAATTATTATCATTGTTTGCTAATACTGTATTTTTGTTAAACGCAGGTACAAGGAATGATAGACAAAACAATGTCTGATGGTGAACAATATAAATTGTTTTCAGATGTCATTTCTGCGTATTTTAAAAATAATGATGCTTCACTTTCTTTATCCAATACTGAATTGGTAGTTTTACATTCTTTTTTAGATATATAAGCATCAAGTTTTCATCATTTTGAATTTACATAGAATACTTTTTTTTGGTTAAAATAGGTTTTCTTTCCAGTTTGTGCTTCAAATCATTTCTTTGTTGTTGTTTTCTGCCTCAACAAACCTTCATCAATGATTATACTTGATAACATTCATGTTGCAAATCCTAATGCACCGAAGTACAAACGAGTCTATGATTCTTTGGTAAGTTCTATACTTGATTATTGTCATTACCGTTTTATTTGTTTTCACCTTAACTCATGCATGAGTTAGTGTGACTCATGCATGAGTTAGTGTGACTCATTTATTGTAAATAACATGTTTCCCCCTAAATTGTTTGTTGTGTAGAAAAAATTATTCGCCAAATATCTCAAAGAAGTTAATCATCCGAGCACAGTACTGTTTCTAAGCTCAATGGACGTAATCTGCGTTTGAAATGGACTACTAGGGATAACCAAGTAGATTGTGGTGTCTTTGCGATGGTACATTTGGAGTCTTATGAGGGTGTAGCTCCTGAAAAATGGGATGTTAGTTTGTTAGAAGAGTCGAAGGTACATGAAACTCTGTTGAAGCGCTTGAGGTACAGGTTTGCAACAAAAATTTTGTTGCACGAGCTCAATGCTGAAAGGCAGAAAATGTTTGATTTGGCTTACAAATTTGAGATGACACATGATGAGAAAAAAGGATCTCGATTATTTTGAATGCCATCAATAACAAGGATGTACATGATCCTCCTATAAATAAAGCAAAAGAAAAGAATGCAGTAGCAGCCGAGAAACCTGTAGCCCAGAAAGAAGTTGTAACCGAAAAGGCAGCAGCTGATGCAGAACCAGCCGAGAAACCTGCAGCCGAGAAGCCAGTAGTTGAGCAAGCAGCAGCCGGCGAAGCAGTAACCGAGAAGGCAGAAGCTGATGCAGCACCCGTTGAGAAACCTGCAGCCGAGAAGGCAAGTGTTGATGCAACAGTAACCGAGAAGGCATCAATTGATGCAACAGTAACCGAGAAACCAGCTGCCAAGAAAAAACCAGCTGCCAAGAAGAAACCAACTGTCTAGAAATGTTGATCTATATTGTAATACTTTATAATATTAAGTAATACTTAATTCTGATAATAGTAATACTAAGTAGTATGTTTAAATTGATTAGTGGTATGTGTGAGAAACATACTAGTATATTTTTGTGACTTGACTGACATGACTCATACATGAGTTATGTGACTCATACATGAGTCATGTGACTCATACATGAGTCATGTGACTCATACATGAGTCATGTGACTTGCATGAGTCATTGTAGTATATGTTTGTCATGTGACTCATACATGAGTCATGTGACTCATACATGAGTCATGTGACTTGCATAATCATCTTGACAGACATGACTCATACATGAGTCATACTGACTCATGTATGAGTCACGCATTGACTGATACATGTCATTAAACTGTAAGTGTTTTTGAACACATAAAACTGTTTGTGACTCATACATTGACTATGTATAAGTGTTTATGAATATGTGTTTGTATATGTTTGTATGTGTTTGTGATGTGACTCATGCATGAGTTATGTGACTCATACATGAGTCATGTGACTTGCATACTGTTGATGCAAAAGTTGGGGTAGACCGAGCTTAACCCAAATTAGGCTTAATTTGGGGTCTTGTGGACTCTGGCTCTCGCACCAAGCGAAACTTGCTTTAGGACCCTGCGCACTAAACAGACACCGTTTGGCTTACCGTGGGTTTGTGACCCACGATTAGACTCCGACGTGAGAGTAAGTAATCTGTTTGAGTATATTAGTGTTTAGGGTATTGTGTGTATCGCACCTTTGTGGAACCGAAGGGGTTCCTTTTATACTCGAGAGAGTCCAGGCTGGGCTCCCTGTTCTTGCGGCCTAAGGAAGAGATAATGACTCGAAATAGCTTGATCTTCATTATCTAACCAGGGAAAGTGTATATCCTTTTTCCTTAGGCGAATATAACTATAATATAAGTTATATTCTGTCTGATTCTGTCGCGCTGCGACAAGGACCTGGCTAAGTAACCAGACTTATGTGCGACAGCGCCTTATCGAGCCACCTGGGCTGCGCGCGTACATCACACAAGTATCCAATCCATTCCTAATGGATGCGGGTAGTACCCGTGAGTCGGACTATCCAGCCCGACTAGGGACTATACGTCATCATGTCCCCCCAGTCTAGTGGTCGCAGGTCCAATCCGCGGCTACTAGACTATAATCAAGCCTAAACAGTCGCATAGTCTAAGCATAACCTCAGATTTTAAACATTCCCGCCAAGAAGACAAACATCCCCCCTTTCACCTAACCTCCTTGGTAATCGGGAAAAGTGTGTGCCACGTCATAGTTACCCCTTCATATTCTACCGTTAGATCTAGCAAATGGGGGACACGTGGCATACATCTGACTATGAACAGTAAAACTTAGGAAGCCTATACAAACCCATCACACCTCCTTTTGACAGTTTACCATCTACAAACCTTCAAATCACCATTAACGCCTCCATCCTTTACCACCATCACCAGATCTCTTATTAAGGTAATCCGCGCGATCACTGTTTTGTATTCTCAACGCCATGGTGAAACAGCTAACCGACATTACGTCAATCTTGACCATTGAGCAGCTAGATCAATTTACTTCTGAATTCTACATACCCGACTACCTGCACCCAGAAGTTCCCAACCCACAAAATAATATAAGTCAGTTCCCTGCTGGGAAGATAGGGTTGTACACTCGTTACTTTGATTACACAAACCAGCGTATACCTATGTCGTGCTTCCTTCTGAGCGTATTAATACACTACGAGACCCACGTCTCCCAACTACATTGCATAGGGGCAGCGAAAATTTCGAATTTCGAAGTAAACTGCCGCACCCTAGACATAGAACCCACAGTAGATCTCTTCCGCGTATTCTACCAACGGAATTTAGCCAATGGCTGGGTGTCTTTTGCTAAGCGAAAGGTGGTATGCAATGTTTTGATGGAAAGATAGATTCCTTAAGGAATTGGATTGATGGAAAGATAGATTCTTAAGGAATTAAACTATACATTCTTCGCTGCATCCTTAAACGTCCGCCTAACCATTACTTTTATACAGCAGCGACGAACAGGAAAAATCTTCTACAAAAGTCAAGACGACACCCTCCCCCCACAAAGAGGCTTCATAAGCGGGAGGGGATGCGTTCGCCAAGGATCCTACCTTCGCCCCTGACTGGGAGCTCCCTGCATCATCCGACCTCAAAAGTGCATTTGACTGTGCAAGCTTTCTAGACAACATCGGGCCCCCTGGCCAAAAGATAGTGCTTGAAGGGATGAGTGACTCTGTCCTGGCCGATGAGGCAAGTTATCTAGCAGCGCAGCACGTGACGCTGACATCACACCTCAAGAAGAGATACTTGGGATTGTCTGCCAAACTCCATACGACAGAGAAAAAGTTGAGGCAGGTTACTGAAGAAAAATCCTTCGCTCTTGGCGATATGCAAGAAAAGATAGACCAAGAAGCCGAGAGAGGAAGAAAAGATGCCGCCCTCCACCATTCCTTAACTCAAGAAAGGAACAGGTTATTTGCCGCCCTGGATGAAGAGCGCGCCCAGCTTCGCCAGATAAAGGCCTCCAATGTTGCTGCTATGGGGGCCTTTGAGGAGGGGAAGGATAGGTTTGTTGCTGATGTTGATGCTCTAGGTGCGAGGGTAAAGGAAGATGTAAGCGATTTCAACTGCCAATTGAAGAGAATGAGTATCGAACTGGATGATGAGTTGTACCCTCGCTTAATGAAGGAGATAGCCGAGAAGCGATGGCTAATGCGTCATGGTCTGCGCCTAGCCGCAATGGTTGCGTTAGAAGACCCCACCTTGCGAGCCTCATTCTCCAAGTCTGTCATAGCCGCCATCAATGAGGGTACTTCAAGAGGTTTGGCGACTGCACACAAGGAGAAACTACTAAACCAAGAACTATCAGAGGTGCCTTTCTACGATCCGAAGGCCGATGCCAAGCTCACCGCAGCCATGAAAGAAATGAGTGTATATCCGCTTCCCTCTTTTGGTTTGGAGGATAAGGATCATGAAGTGCCTATTGAAGTAGTAATGGAGGGCCTCACCTTGGCGCGCCATAAGGCAGAGGGCGTAGAAGCATTGGCAGATTTTAACCTAAAACCATCTATGGAGCAGTTGACCGTGCCAATATTCGTGCATCCCAAGGATATCCTTGATCCCTTCAAGATTGAGAAGGAAGTGCCACTATATGAGGTCCTTGCAGCGCACGATAGCCGCGCTGCTGCCAAGAAAGCCCTGCTGAACATAGAAGCAGCGCCTTCCGTTGGTGCAGCCTACCTTGCTCCTACCATCCCTGTGTTGCTATTTCCATTGCTGGAGAGGGATTCGCGCCTGCTGGACCGGATGGAAAAAAGCCTGAAGGATCACCGCACTACTGCTTACTGTCCTCCTTTGCTAAAACTGAAGAGATCTTCCTCTGAGACCCATCTTCTCTCCAATCGCCTTAAAGACTTGTAAACATATGTTCATGTTTTGTATCTACACATGTTTGCTTTGTAATAAACACTATCCTTCTTTTGTTATAGAAAGTCTATTCAATGTTTATAGCGCAGTTTCGCATAATAAGCTAATGTAAACTTATAAATGGTCCATATGGTTTTGAGAAGCTCATTACGTGCGGTATACCTCTACTACCATAAGGACGGTCTGGTGAGGCTGACCCATTGTTAGGTGTGCACAAGTGTGTCTTAACAGTCTCAGAGTTTACTGGATGCATAACTTGCTACGACGTCATTAATAGCAAGGGGCCTAACAAGGATACACGATCCATGGTCGAAGGGGGTGCATCCCACTTACTCGACGAGTCTAATTAGTAGGGTAGGCTCATTCCTCCTATTTTTCCTGGAAACGTTGTACACGCGTGCGCCAATAGGCAATATACAATAAGAAAAAAGTATGTATGACATAAGGAAAAGTTTTGAGAATGCGCCGTAGAACTAGCTATGGACCACGACGGTTTTATTAATACTTGCAAGATTTTAAACACAAGCAATAAAAAGAAAAAACAATACATTCACTTGGGAAGCTTCGCCTTTAAATGTATCACTTCTTTAGATGGCATATGTTCCAAGGTCTTTGTAGTTCACGACCATCCATGTCGCGCAGCCGGTACGCACCATTTCCAAGTGCATCTGTCACTATGTAGGGTCCTTCCCATTTTGGTCCAAGCTTCCCCGTATTCTCAGCGCGACTTGCCGCGTTTGAGCGATACACAAAATCACCTGGTCTGAAGGAGGTCTTGCGTACCCTAGAATCATAGTAACCTTTCATTTTTGCTTTTTACTTAGCTTCGCGGATTGCTGCTAACTCTCATCGCTCCTTGATTATGTCAAGGTTTAGTCGCAGCTCATCATCGTTAGTAACCATGTCTACCTCTGCTGTGCGGAGTGTTTGCAGTCCTATCTCAGCTGGAATGACTGCTTCTGTCCATATGTAAGGGCGAAGGGGGTATCACCTGTGGCCGTCTTGATCATCGTGCGATGTGCGACAATTCATCAACCCACTTCTTATTATGTTCCCCCAACCGTGATTTTATGCCATCCCCCAAACTCCTGTTTGCTCTCTCCACAAGTCCATTCATTTATGGGTGGGCAACCGATGCGAAACGTTGATGTATCCCATTCTTCGCGCACCAATCCTTGAACGGGTTATGTGCGAACTGCTTTCCATTATCCGAGATTATTTCATCGGGTAGTCCGAAACGGCATACTATGTTGTCCCATATGAACCTTTTCACCTGATTCCCCGTTATCGTTGCGACTGCCTTTTCCTCAATCCACCTTGTGAAGCAATCCATCGCAACTACGAGGAACTTAACTCCTCCCGCAACTACAGGGAAGGGCCCCGCTATATCGATTCCCCATTTGAAGAATGGCCAAAGGGAGGTGATTACCGTGAGCTCCTCCTGAGGCTGCCTCGGTACTAGCCTGTGCACCTGGCAGTCATTGCATTTGTTAATGAGTGTTCGTGCGTCTGTATGTATACTTGGCCAGTAGTAGCTGATGCACAATGTTGTCGCCACCACGGACCTTGGTCCTACGTGCATTCTGCATGACCCCTCATGGATTTCACTAATGATATACTGCGCATGTCATGGTCCTACGCATCTTAACCACGGTTGGAGAAATGATCGCTTGTAAAGGACCCCATATCTGACTTTAAATTGCCTCGAACGTCTTCGCACTCGCCGTGACTCATTTTCATCATGCAGGAGTGAGTCATTCGTTAAATAATCTATAATCGGTGTCATCCATGTAGGGCCTTCTTCCTCTACGACCGACGCGACATCTTGCTCTTTGATTGACGTGTCCTTGAGGATTTCCACCAGGACTTGTTTCGACAAGTGCACAAAACTGGTGGAAGCTATCTTACTAGGTTCATCTGCTTTCTTGTTCTCCCCCCTGGGTACTTGGCGTATTTGGAAACTATGGAACCCCGCAATCAATGCTTTAGATTTTTGTAAGTACTGCACCATATTATCCTCTTTTGCTTCATAATCACCAAGTATATGGTTTGCTACCAGCCGAGAATCTACATTTGCTTCGAGATTGCGCACGCCCATTCTTGTTGCGATTCTTAGCCCTGCTATCAGCGCTTCATACTCTGCCTCATTATTTGTGGCTGTAAATTCAAAACGTAATGCATATGTGAACTCCATTCCTTCTGGATTGGTGAGTATGAGTCTCGCGCCTGATCCATCTATGCAGGATGACCCATCTGTGAACAAGATCCACGGGGCTTGGTCTTCTTCCTTTTGATCTAGCCCCTAAGCGCCCTCCTCTGGCTTTTCAATGATAAAATCCGCCAGAATTTGTCCTTTCACGGCATTGCGAGGTCAGTAGGTAATATTTTGTTCCCCCAGTAGAACACTCCATTTTTGGAACCTGCCTGCGACATCTGGTTTTGAGATCACCTGCTTTATGGGTTGATCCGTTATCACCACTATCGGGTGCGCTTGGAAATATCTGCATAACCTCTTTGCTGCAAACACTAGCGCGAGCACTAGTTTATCCATTGGGGTGTAATTTAGCTCCGAGCTCTATAACGCTCTACTTATAAAGTACACTGGTGTTTGCACATTGTCCCTGTCCGTCATTAGCACCGCGCTGATTGCTCCATGCGTTGTGGATAAATATATTATCAGCTCTTCCTTAGGTCGTGGCGTGACTAACATGGGAAGCGAAGCTAAATGCGCTTTTAATTCCTCGAAGGCCTTTTCCGCTTCCTTCGTCCAATTGAAGTCCCCTTTCTTAATGCACTTTTTAAGTGTTTTAAATAAGGGGAGCGACTTCTCTGCTGACTTGGACAGGAACCTGTTCAATCCTGCAAGCTTCCCATTTAGCGACTGCACTTCCTTTTTCGTCTTTGGGCTTTGGAGTTGAATGACCGCATTTGTTTTTCTGGACAGGGTTTAATTCCATTGGGGTCAATCATGTATCCTAGGAACATGCCTTTTGTCGCCCCAAAAGTGCACTTCTTTGGATTTAACTTCATGTTTATCCTTCTGAGGGTAGAGAACGTTTCTTCTATGTCCCGAATAAGCTCGCTCTCCGTATGACTCTTTATTACCAAGTCATCGACATACACCTCCAAATTTCGCCCTATTTGGCTTTTAAATGCCTTATCAACCAGTCGTTGATACGTGGCCCCTGCGTTCTTTAGTCCAAGCGGCATTTTTGTGTAACAGTACACACCCTGGCTGGTATGGAATGCTGTCTTTTCCTCATCTTCTTCTGCCATTTGTATCTGATGGTATCCCTTGTATGCGTCCAGGAAGCATTTGAAGGGGTATCCGCATAATGATTCCACCTTCCAATCTATTTCCGAGTGTGGGTAGCAATCTTGGGGACAAGATTTATTGAGGTCTGTGAAATCAACGCACATGCGCCAGCTGCCATCATGTTTCTTTACCATTACCGGGTTAGCGAGCCAGTCGTGATAGTAAACTCCCCTCATGATTCCTGCATCCACCAGTTTTTTTACCTCGTCCAGTATTACTTTGTTGCGCCCTGGGGCCTGTCCTCTTTTCTTTTGCCTAAATGGAGGGTATCCTTCGCGGATCTGAAGCTTGTGTTCAGCTATCGACCTTGGCAACCCTGTCATGTCTTTGGGTTCCCATGCGAAGAAGTCCAGGTTATCCTTCAAAAGGCGACACATGTCTCTCTTTCCTTTGTCAGATAATGTCCCTCCGATCCTTATCTCCTGATCCGGGTACTGCGGATGTATTGCTACCTTCAAGTTTGGTGGTGAGTCCACCTTTGGTTCCATCGTGACCCTAGGCGGTTCTGTGATCGCATTACATTCTGGGGGTGTAACTGCCGTGTTGAATATCGTTACCATCCCTCCATCAACTGGGAATTTCATCATACCATGAGCCGTAGAAGGTACCGCTCGCATTGCTAGTATAGTTGGTCGCCCTATGATCCCGTTATATTGTGATGGTGACCGTATGATTAAAAAAATCATTGGGACTTCCGTCGAGTGCTCATCATTTCCCGCTCTTACTGCTAACTCTAGTTGGCCCAAGGGCCATACTACTTCTTCGCTGAATCCAATGAGTGGGGAAGTCGCAGTCATCATTTGGCTCCTTATTTCTGCGCTAAGCTTTAGAAAGGAGTGCTCGTATATTATTTCTGCCGATGAACCTCCATCCACATACATACGATGTATGATGTGTTGACTAATGCTTATTTCTATAACTAGCGGGCCGTCTGCGATGTTCCTTGCATTGAGTGGGGGAAAAGAAATGTCTTTCCCCTTCGAGAATTTTTGGCTCACCCTCTGCCTCGTCCTTCGTTGCCACGATTCCACCATGTAAATGTTTACGCTAGCGACTCTTTGTCTATCATCGTTCGTGTTTTCCTTGACAAGGTATTTTAGCTCGCCTTTCTTTACTGTATTCTCGATATATTTTTGCAGCTGAATACATTCGTTCGTAGCGTGCCCTCTCTCATTGTGGTATTCACAATATCTATTACTGGCGCGTTTTTCGACCGGGGTGGTCATTGGCGTTGGCCTTGTGAAACTCGCACCTTCTGACACTAGGATTTCTCTTAGGGTTAGCTTAAGGGGGTAAACCTTGAGTTATAAGCTCGCCCCTGCCTTCTCCTTCCTACGTAATCAAGGCTTGGATATTTCCTTGATTGTTGGGTCCTTCCTGGGGCATGCGAATAGATTTGTGATCATAAGTGCTTCGTGTTATTTCTAAAGCAGCCGATTCTCCTTGTATGAAAGACCTTACCGCCTTAGCACTCCATTGAAGGTTTCGGGCGTTCTTTCATTAAGCTTCATTATTAAGTCGTTGTTCCGTATGCCCGCCATAAAGCATGATACTTTCAAAATTTCTGGGCACTCCTTTATTTGGAGACACTCGCTTTTGAAATGTTCCAGAAAGTCTTCCAAGTATTCGCCTTGGTGTTGTTTTACCCTGGCGAGCGATACAGCACTCCTATCATGCCTTTTTTGTTGTTCATAATTTCTTTTGAACGCTTTTTGCAATACCTCGTACCCGTTGACTGTTCGCGGCGGAAGCCTATCAAACCACGTCCGCGCGTTCCCTACGAGTGTAGAGTTAAACATATTACACCATACGGGCTCTGGCCATTGTTCGATACCTGCCTGGGATTCAAAGACTTTCAAGTGGTCTTCTGGATCCGTCGTGCCATCATAAGTTTTCATGTTCGATGGCATACGGCGCTTTCTGGTGTCTCCATAATGCTGTATGCGCCTCGTAAAGGCGTTTTTCCTGTCTCTCCTCCAAGGTTGTGAGAAGATTTGGTCCTCCGAGGAATAACTTGCGTGCATACATTTTTCGGACGGACTATCACTTGATCCTGACAGATTGCCTTCTGAAGATGAGGCATGCTTCGCGCGCTTTGATTCTTCTACCATCTTTTCATGTTTTGCTACCAAAGGGATGAGTGCTTGTAAGTTATGAGCTACATACTCCTCCATCATGCGTGCCTTTGTAGCGATGACTTCCCCTCTCTCCTCTTGGGGCGTCTTTCTTTTTTGTTTATTGGGAGGAGGCTGAGTTGACTCCCATTCGATATCTTTTTCCCCCGCGGCGAGTAGGGGAGTTGAGAACAGTCCTCCTGTTCTTATAACTGGGGGATTGTTCACGTCCCGAGTGTTTGCCTCGCTGGCAGATCCAAGGGTAACATTTACTGATGTGATACGGCCATCTACCGTCGAGGATCCTTGACGGCCTTCATTCTTACCGCTTTTCGTCATTTGTTAGAGCTTAGTAAGGGTCCCACGGATGGCGCCAACTTGTTGATGCAAAAGTTGGGGTAGACCGAGCTTAACCCAAATTAGGCATAATTTGGGGTCTTGTGGACTCCGGCTCTCGCACCAAGTGAAACTTGCTTTAGGACCCTGCGCACTAAACAGACACCGTTAGGCTTACCGTGGGTTTGTGACCGACGATTAGACTCCGGCGTGAGAGTAAGTAATCAGTTTGAGTATATTAGTGTTTAGGGTATTGTGTGTATCGTACCTTTGTGGAACCGAATGGGTTCCTTTTATACTCGAGAGAGTCCAGGTTGGGCTCCCTATTCTTGTGGCCTAAGGAAGAGATAATGACTCGAAATAGCTTGATCTTCATTATCTAACCAGGGCAAGTGTATATCCCTTCTCCTTAGGCGAATATAACTATAATATAAGTTATATTCTGTCTGATCCTGTCGCGCTGCGACAAGGACCTGGCTAAGTAACCAGACTTATGTGCGACAACGTCTTACCAGACCACCTGGGCCCACGCGCACATCACACAAGTATCCAATCCATTCCTAATGGATGCGGGTAGTACCCGTGAGTCGGACTATCCAGCCCGACTAGGGACTATACGTCATCACATACATGAGTCATGTGACTTGCATGTGTCATAGTAATATATGTTTGTATGTGTTTGTCATGTGACTCATACATGAGTCATGTGACTCATACATGAGTCATGTGACTCATACATGAGTCATGTGACTCATACATGAGTCATGTGACTCATACATGAGTCATGTGACTCATACATAAGTCATGTGACTCATACATGAGTCATGTGACTCATACATGAGTCATGTGACTCATAATAAGTCATGTAAATCATACATGAGTCATAGTAGTATATGTTTGTATGTGTTTGTCATGTAACTCATGCATGAGTCATGTGACTCATACATGTGTCAAGTGACTCATACATGAGTCATGTGACTCATACATGAGTCATAATAGTATATGTTTGTATGTGTTTGTCATGTGACTCATGCATGAGTCACATTACTCATGTATGAGTCACATGACTCATGTATGAGTCACATGACTCATGCATTAGTCATGTGACTTGCATACATGAGTCATGTGACTTGCATGAATCATAGTAGTATATGTTTGTATGTGTTTGTCATGTGACTTATACATGAGTCATACTAGTATATGTTTGTATGTGTTTGTCATGTGACTCATGCATGAGTCATGTGACTCATACATGAGTCATGTGACTCATACATGAGTCATGTGACTCATACATGAGTCATGTGACTCATACATGAGTCATAGTAGTATATATTTGTATGTGTTTGTCATGTAACTCATGCATGAGTTGTAACGCCCCCAAATGGTCAAATGCAGCGGAAAAGTACGTGGGGTGTTACTTTGTTGGCGGATCGATAGCACACAGTATATAGAGCAATGATCGTCAAATGTCATTAAAACATATCACATGAATTTAATTGTGCAAATTAAGTAACTTGTCTTGAAAACACATTTATTATAAATTGTAGAAATATTCCCAACCCGATGCTAAACATGAATGCTTCCTATGATGCTGGAATCCAGTGCATGCACCTGCTTACTTTCCTAAGAAAACATAAAAAGTAAAATGTGGGGGTCAACACGAAGTTGGTGAATTCACAGGTTTGATTATAAAGTAAATGTACTGATATGCAAAACACCACGAAGATAGTAGAGCATCAAGCTTCCTACTATAGTAGTTCCTATTGCCCTGTAATAGATGCTAGACAATGTTTCTCATGTGCCTATCTGGATCATCCTGATGAGAGACCCTCACTCCGACAATGAAATAAACATGTTGCTTGGCCTAAGCGTTTCGTGATAGCAAGTCACGCAGACCGGGTGTTGTCAATACCCAAATAGATCTATTTATAACATTTCGTGCTACACTATTAACTATTACAGTCCACGGGAATAAATGGAACAATAGGCAGTAATCTGTTGTTCTCTGTAAGTGTTTGCATATACAATAATTAAGTATGTTTTCTCCCCCGGTTATAAAACAGTAAAAGATGGGGCCATGAACTCACCTCAATGATAAGGCAATAGTAGAATGTCACTAGGTATGCTGATATGGTATGATCACGGAGCAGTAAAATTACCTAAGTAATTTAGGTGACTCAGTATATGCACAATAAAAATGCACAGATAAATGTAATTGATGAAAATGCATGATCCCTGATTAATAAGTTGTTACTATGGTTTAAACGTTAAACTTATATTAAGTTATCGATAATAATATATTTTTAGTTTTTAAAAATATATTTAAATTGTTCGTACGATAAAAGTGCAATAAATTAAATAAATAGATTTTTATTGAACTAAGTAATTGTAAGAAAGTAATACGTTTCATCAAATTTCTTTAATGCTTAGAAATATACTAATATAGTTCGTTCGTTATACCAATGTCATAAATAAAGTCTTTTTATTTATTTAATTTAAATAATAAAAACAATTTAATTTAATTTATTTCAAAACTTTAATTAAATTAAATTGCACATTAGTCCTTGTAAAGAATATAGTTTCCAAAATATCCCCTAGGGTTTCGTTTGTTAAATGTATTGCATCGTTAGTCCTTATCCGTTACATTTGTTTTCAAAAACACCCCTAGGGCTTACAATAGTTTCGAAGAGTGACAAATATAGTCCCTAGGGTTTAATAACATACGGCAATTGGCAAACCGAGTCCCTAGGGCTCGGTTAAGGTTTGTAACATGGCAAAACTAGTCCCCCTAGTCTCGAAAATAATTATAAGACAAAAGGAAGTAATCTAGGGCTTGTTATAAGTTTGAAAAATGACACATACGGTCCTTGGGCTTTAGTAAAGTCTCGGTATAAAACAAAACGCAACCTCATACTTTTGAAATTGGCAGATTTAGTCCTTAGACTTTACAAAAGTCACAAATTAAATGTACATGTTTTATAATATTACCTTTTTGACTAGTACTTTCACCTTTTGGCAAAAATGGCACGAAAAGTCTCCAAATAGTAAATTTGGAGCTAAATGGGCTCGTTAGGCCCATTAGGGGACTGGTTTGGGTTTTTGATTTAAATGGGCTTATACTTGGGCTTGTTTAGTACTAGTACAAGTTAACTAAGTTTTCTAAATGATCTAATTCACTATGTGGGCCTATTGGGCTTAACTTAATACACAGCCCAATAAACAAGCCGTGTAATAGGCTTATGGCTTATTGGGTTCGTGGCTTATATATGGCTTATGTAAGCTTATAACTTAATTTTTAGCATTCATCTAATCTTAAGTATCAACTTAAGATAATGACTTATTAGGCAAATGTTTTGTACCCGGTTTCAAAAATAAGTCGAGACCTATGGGCTTGTATTTTACTATACACATTTAGCTTATTAGATCTAGCTTATCTAGAGTTTTAGAGTAAGGTTTTCTAACTAGTTTCCCATAGATCTATGATTTGAGCTTGTTAATCATGAAAGAAAAATCAAGTCGTAGGCTTCTATGCTTTTGTGGTTCGAGTTCTAGCAAATTTCACGTATGCATGTTACTTAATCACATCTTATATTAGTGTAACAAGCATGGGTTCAATAGTTTGCGAGTTGATGATGTAACAAGGAATGAAAATGGATAGGAGGATGATAAACTTACTTGTTTAGTGAATATGCTGATGAATGAATGAGACCAACTAGGATACTATATGGATCTACACGTCTAGCCTTCCTTAGCCGCGACCTAGAATGGTTTTGTTTGCCTTGTGAGCCAAGAATCGAGATAAGGACTTGCACTAAATGATCTTGAGACCAAGATTCGTGTAGTAAATGATGTAGGGAATATATGTTTTGTGTTTAAGTGATATGAGATCTGAAAATAGAGTGTTGTAAGTGAGTTTTGAGGATGTTGATGTTAGCTAAATATCTTGATTTGGAAAGGGTGTGTGGTTCGGCTTGTATACACGTCCAAGAGAGAAGAATGGATAGATTTGGTTAATCTAGGATTGTACTAGGTGATCTTACATAGGATTTGTTAGTACTAGGTTTTAATTGCAACAAGTACTCTTGCCCCTTTTGGTTGCCTCCTAGCCGTCGCATGCAATGGTCAAGGGGACCAAGTGGTGCATGTATAGTGTTAGGTTTAAATGAGGAAGTGTTGTACATGTCAAGTTGTGTCTAGTATGAATTTGTAAGGTTTTTAAGTTAGTGTATATGTGATATAGGTAGTATTCGGCTAAGACAAGGGGTATAGGGTAGTTTTAGGTTCAAGTCTAGTAATTTTGTAGAGTTACTAGGAGTTTAGGTAGTGTAGTGTGAGTGTAGGTTCGAGTCCAAGTCGATTTAGTTAGGTTTTAGGGTTTTTGGTGAAAGTATAGTCTTAAATTAATAAACGTATAGTTTTATTTATTTAAGTATGAGACACTTAAATAAAAAATTATAAATTTTGTTAGGTACAAAATTATATTGTGACAATAGCTTTTGATGATTGTAGTAACACATAAAGTGTGTATAAAATATATAGGATATACATATTTTGTAGTAATGTGAAACTAGATAAACGTTATTAGTTGTGATCATGGTTTTAGGTTTTCATAACACTAAAATGATGCATGACTATGCTCATGTGTTTACAGGTGACTTAATAGTCCAAAATGATGTCTTGTGTTTTGTATGCTCATAAAATGTAGTCATACATGTTGTTCCCGTGATCCTATGATTAAATATTCACAATCATAATGTATTGTTCCAAGTTCTTGTTGCTCAAATGTTTCAACTGTTCCCAGATATGGTAAATTGCTCAAAGCTCTAGTGATCAAAATGATGTATGCTAATGTGTGATACATATGATTTGTACAAAGTTTTCATGCAAAGGTGAAAATATATATATATATATATATTGTAACACTCTCATTTTTCGTATCGGTACAGCGGAAGGGTCTTTCAGAGTGTTACGGGATAGCACAATAACTCCAATCATAGACAACACATAAAAATGGTTGTACAAGGTTTAGCAAACATTCATTCGATAAAAAGTTTCAAAAGCGTACAACAGGTCCCAAATTATACAGGTCATTAAGTTTACAAAACATAGATCGAATGAACATTTTTAATATTAAGTGTGGGCCATCAGAGTCGATCTCCATCCGGATTACCTTCAAGCACCTGAGATAAAAACATGCAAAAATCATATCAGCGAATGCCGAGTGAATTCATAGAGTTTAATGAAAACCGTTATATAAAAACAATCATTTACAATCATTTAAAATCAGAACACAAGTATAATATCGGAAGTAAGTCCTCATATTGCTAGTCAGGCAATATATATCAAGCATACATCTGAAACCGTCCATGAGACTGTAGTCTCTATATTACCATGATAGGTAATATATTCATCGTAATAGCGTCGTTATCTTTTATTATTTATGTCTTATATTGTATTAGGATTATTATTAGCCGCATGACATTGTTACCTTACTGTGAAAACAGCGGGCCGCGAACCCGACAAACAATTTGCCCATCTAAGTTAGCGTGTCGTCACAAAAATCACGCTATGGAATCTTCTCATACATAAATTCGCTTACCAATCAATGTGGTACAACGGGGATCAACCGTCAAGGCGCGAACTGGGGTGATCGTCCCCAAATAGTACTATAAAATGCATAAGCGTCTACCAAATCCCGGTAGTTCACAATTCATGCTAATGGGACTTTAAGTGACATAACCTAACTACTAATAATCCTTTTAGTCTTGAATATAGGGTCATAGCATCATTCGGGTCCATCTCATTTAGCATACAATCGGGACTACTTGTGTTCTATTTTTATAAAATCTAGCATGTTATCTCCCTCGCGGGTTTACAAATCATTTTATAAAACATTTAAAAGAGTGCGAGGCTATGAACTCACGTTGTTAATGAAAGGCGGATTATCGGCTACGGGCGTGCTTCGGTCACGGAAACCTATATAAATAATAATCGGTCTTAGACTCGGTCCAATGAATTTTATCAAAATAATAATGTACATATGATGATTTTGTACATATGATGATGAGCAAGTGGGTTTATACATCCTTGTTTACTCAATTTAGTGTTTACGTTTTGGTAACGTTTTACTAGTTCACTAGTTTTACCGATTTTACCTATTTTAAGTCCATTAAGTCTTTTATAAGTTCTTTAACTTGTTTTTACCCATTTTATACCTATATTATCAGTATATATACTTTTCATGTTGGGCCCAAATGGGTTAAGCCCAATAAGTTCTTTTTACAAGTTTTTATCTTATTAAGTCCAATTATTAGTCCAATATGTTTAGTTAGCTCGTAAATGTCCGTAATTCTTATAGTTCGGGTTTTATCGGTTTTTAATTGTCTTAGTTATCTATACATCAGTATATGACTTTTATAAACTTTACATTAGACGGGTTTGGTCGTCTAAGTTTTATTTGGCGAAAAACGTTAATTTCATGGCGATAGCCGAAAAAGTCGTAAAAATCAAGTTTATAGTTTTTATTACTTATAAATATTATTTTACCACCATTTATATAATTTACCCAT
The DNA here is from genome assembly GCA_025667525.1 of Glebionis coronaria. NCBI lineage: Eukaryota > Viridiplantae > Streptophyta > Magnoliopsida > Asterales > Asteraceae > Glebionis > Glebionis coronaria. Next base: position 7,687,961 of record CM046878.1, on the reverse strand, counting down.
TTAATTAACCTTTTATACATTTATATAAATAAGTTTTATAAGTTAGTGGGTTTATATTTTTACATTTTATAACTTATAATGTGAGTGCTTATATAATAATAATAAACATTATTTCCAAAATCTGATTTTTAACTTCATATTCACCATTTTTACCATATCTAGAGTTCTATAATGACTTAGAAGCTCATTTTCGGATGGCATGATCTTCATAATATGTGCTACATATAACTTAGTTATAGCTACTGCCCATTATGAGTTTAAGTTGCCTTAACAGTCCCTACAAAACTGCTTATTCAGATTACACCACCTAACTTATTTTGATCATATCTCACTATTATTTTGATTCCATTGCATGGCCAACTCTCACATGTGTATAACATAATCTACTTACTGTAAATGGATCAAACCATGCAATTTTATCAGTTCATCTTTTAGTTATCTACTGTTTTTATACAGCCAACTAAATAATCAAGATTTTAGCTTCATTTCTTATAGTTATCATCATTTTAAGCATATTTATCAACACTTGATCCCCACACAACATTTTTATCATCATATATACATCATATACATATACAAAATGAAAGAAAATATATTTTTTCTTTACAAAATAACAAGATAAAAATGGAGAGGATGATCTTCTTTACCAATCTAAGTGGATTTCTTGTTTTAGGAAGACAAGAACTTGATGAACACAACAAGTATCTCCAAGACCATCAAATATCAAGAACATAGGTTGAAAAATCAGCCCTAGGACACAAGCAAATCACCTCCAAAGTTGTTAATATGGCCACCAAATGATCAAGGCTTCAAGAGAACACCTTAATAGGACTAGTAAACATGTGGTTTATGGCTAGAAAAGATCAAATGGGGGGTTTGTTGGCTTATTTGGGAAGGCACAAGGAGAGAGTTGAGAGAGTTTTTGGAGTGGATTGCATGTAAGAAATGAGGGAAATGAAACAAGTAGCTAGTTTTGACTAGTTAGTGGTAAAGGTTAAGCTTAAAGTGTAAGCTAGCTTACACTTGGTGTAAGTTAGCTAAACTTGATGCCACCTAAGGGTTGTGGTGTCAAGTTTGGCCGTCCCATATTGCTAGTGGGGTGGGACAAAGTGTTTTGTCCCATCTCACTAGTTTACGGGTATTCCTCGATTCTAGTTTTCTCGATTTGCGTGCCCTCGGGTCGTTTTACGAAAAACGTTTTTATAATTTATGAATCACCGTCACAAAACGAATCCAATAAAAATTGTCTCATCAAAAACGGAGTTCAAAAACGTAAATACGTAATCCTAAGGTTTCCGGTTTAGTCGTAAAAGACGCCAAATTATGCACGTAAGCCCAAATTTAAATCCGTAAATTGTGAGTTCGTCAACCAACACAAAAATAAGTTTCAAAATATTATACGAGAAAATATTTCACTACCTGAAAATGTTAGATTTGTCACAGCTTTTCCTCCTAAAAGGGATCAACGTCCTCGTGATCCATTTCAATTGGATGTCCGTTTCTTATTAAAATCGAAGAGGTGCGGATATTTCTTCCACATTTCATCCTCTCGTTCCCAAGTATACTCCGGTCCATGCTTTGAATTCCATCCGATCTTGACAATAGGTATCCGACTTTGTTTTAGTTGCTTTACCTCACGGTCCATAACTTCTACGGGCTCTTCGATAAAATGAAACTTCCCATCTATTCGAACCTTACCTAACGGAATTTTCTCATCACTCACTGCTAGACATTTCTTCAGATTAGATACATGGAATGTGTTGTGAACACCATGAAGTTCTGGGGGTAACTCTAGTTTGTAAGCCACCGGACCTACTCTAGATAAAATCTTAAAGGGTCCAATATAACGGGGATTCAATTTTCCTCGCTTTCCAAATCTTATAACGCCTTTCCATGGCGATACCTTCAACATTACTCGGTCACCCACTTCAAACTCCATTGGCTTCCGCCGCACATCCGCGTAACTTTTCTGTCTACTACGGGCAGTCAACAACCTCTTCTTAATCTGAACTATCATCTCCGTAGTCTCCCGGATCAATTCCGGTCCCGTGAGCTGGGTATCCCCAACTTCACTCCAACATACAGGAGATCTACACTTCCTACCATACAAAGCTTCAAACGGTGCAGCCTTAATACTAGAATGGTAACTATTGTTATACGAAAACTCTGCTAATGACAAATGTTTATCCCAATTCTTACCAAAGTCTAACACACAAGCTCTCAACATATCTTCCAGTGTTTGTATCGTCCTTTCACTCTGCCCATCAGTCTGGGGGTGATAAGCAGTGCTCATATCGAGATTCGTTCCCAAAGATCTTTGGAGAGATTTCCAAAAATTCGATGCGAATCTAGGATCTCGATCTGAAATGATCGATACAGGCACTCCATGCTTGTATACAACATTATCAAGGTATATACGAGTCAGCTTCTCTAGTGAGAACTGCTCCTTAACCGGAATGAAGTGTGCTGATTTGGTCAGTCTGTCGACAATAACCCAAATCGAATTGTTTCCAGATGATGTTCTAGGAAGCTTGGTGATAAAGTCCATTGTAATTCGCTCCCACTTCCATTCAAGAATCTTTGGTTGTTGAAGTAGTCCTGATGGTTTTTGATGTTCGGCTTTAACTCTAGCACAAGTCAAGCATTGAAGAACATACATAGCTATGTCAGCTTTCATATTCGGCCACCAGTACAACTTCTTCAAATCATGGTACATCTTATCAGATCCCGGATGAATGGAATACTTAGATTTATGGGATTCTAACATAATCAAGTCTCTTAAGCCTCCAAACTTAGGTATCCACATACGACCTCTTAAGCATTTCACTCCATCAGCTCTAACCTCTAAAGGATCTCCTTCTCCTCAGAACCCTTCATTAACAAAAATATCCTTCTTACAAGCTTCTATCTGCGCATTTCTAATTTGCTCAGGCAAATTATTGTGCACAGCCAAGACTAGAGAACGCACCCTGATAGGCTCTCTATCTTTCCTACTTAACGCATCGGCAACAACATTGGCTTTTCCTGGGTGATATTTTATATCACAATCATAATCACTTAACAACTCTATCCATCTTCGTTGCCTCATGTTCAATTCCTTCTGATCGAGAATATACTATAGGCTTTTGTGATCGGTGAATACCGTACACTTGGTGCCATACAGATAATGTCTCCACAACCTAAGAGCAAAGACTACAGCTCTTAACTCAAGATCATGAGTAGTATAATTCTCCTCATTCTTCCTCAATTGCCTAGAAGCATAAGCTATCACTTTCTCTCTCTGCATCAAAACAGCTCCATAACCTCTAAGAGATGCATCACAATACACTACAAAATCTTCACTCCCGTCGGGTAATGACAAGATTGGCGCACTACATAATTTTTGCTTCAATGTCTGAAATGCTCCATCTTCATCACTTCCCCAAACAAAAGGTTTATTCTTCTGAGTAAGCTTAGTCAAGGGTTTAGCTATCAAAGAAAATTCTTTAATGAATCGCCTATAATAGCCAACCAATCCTAAGAACTGTCGCACTTCCGTTGGCGTTGTCGGTGCAGACCAATTCTTAATAGCTTCAACCTTTGCAGGATCAACATGAATTCCATCTTTGTTAATCACATGACCAAGAAATTGCATAGAATCTAACCAGAAATCACACTTCGAAAACTTAGCATACAACTTTTCATCCTTCAGCAACTTCAAAACAATCCTCAAATGTTCTCTATGCTCATCTTCATTCTTAGAATAGATTAGAATATCGTCAATAAACACAATCACAAATTTATCCAAGTAGGGCTTGCACACTCGATTCATTAAATCCATGAAAATCGCAGGTGCGTTAGTTAACCCAAATGGCATTACTTGAAATTCATAGTGTCCATAACGAGTTCTAAATGCAGTTATAGGAATATCTTCTTCACGGACGCGAAGTTGGTGATATCCTGACCGCAAATCTATCTTAGAATACACACTAGATCCTTGCAGTTGATCAAACAAATCATCAATCCTAGGTAAAGGATATCGATTCTTAATTGTCAACTTATTCAGTTCCCTATAATCAATGCACATACGAAAAGATCCATCCTTCTTCTTAACGAACAAGACTGGAGCTCCCCAAGGCGACGAGCTCGGTCGAATAAAACCTTTATCAGACAACTCCTTAAGTTGCTCAGATAACTCCTTTAATTCAGAAGGGGCTAATCGGTAAGGCGCACGTGCCACCGATGCAGCACCAGGAATTAAATCGATTCGAAACTCTACTTGCCTTATCGGTGGAAGTCCGGGTAAATCTTTAGGAAATACCTCAGGAAATTCACAAATAATAGGTACATCTTCCAATCGTTTCTCCCTAGACTCATTCCCGGTCACTTGAGCTAAGAATAACTCACAACCGTTCCTGGTGTACTTTTGGACTTTAATACATGAAACGATTTTCAAACGGGATTCACCTCGACTACCATCAATTACTAACGTCCTATTCCTAAGAGGAATCTTAACCTTCTTCTCTCCACATAAAATAGTAGCATTATTCAACGATAACCAATCCATACCAATAATAATATCAAAACTACCTAATTCTATCAACATCAAATCAATCGGAAAGGAATGGTTCAAGAGATTTAGAGAGCATCCTTCTAATAACTTATTAGTTTTCACTAATTTACCATCAGCCAATTCCACCTCGTAACTGGTACTTATCTCAACAGGTTCAATATCAATAAGGGCACTAAATTTAGTGGATACAAAGCTCCTATCGGCACCCGAATCGAATAAAGCAACAGCATAATGATTGTTGAGTAAAAACGTACCGGTAACGACATTCGGATCCTCTTTCTTCACCTCAATTGTTCCAATTTGGTAGATACCACCCTGGGGGTTTCTTCCAGGTACAATCGCTTTCAACTTGGGGCATTCCGATTTCCTATGACCTTCTTCATTACAGTCGAAGCAAATGGTTCCCTTCTTACACCTTTCAACCTTGTGTCCAAGCTTTCCGCAATTTCGGCACTTCCAACAGTCGCCGGCATGCCTCTTGTTGCCACACTTAGGACATCTATCATCGTTGCGCGGTGTGTTGTTAGTAAGAGCATTTTCATTCCCCTTTCTCTTGTTCTGACGGCGATTGAAATTCTTCCTATTATCACCTCTATCTACACGATCACCGTCACCCTTTCTTTTCTCACCTACACGGGCTTCATCTTCCTTATCCTGAATTATCTGTCCAATGAGTTGGTAAGCCATTCGAACAGTATCATCAATGGTCATTGGTTTAGATGATGTCACGTCCCCCCGGATATTCCTGGTCAACCCTTTCACATATTGCTCAATTCGGATCTCTTCGGGTTCAACCAATCGAGGACATAGCAAGGCCAACTCATGGAATCGATTCGTGTAACTATCAATGTCCACACCTTTCATTCTCAGATGAATCAACTCTTGTTCTAACCTAATAATCACACTACGAGGACAAAAATCCAAAGTCATCCACTTCTTAATTTCAGCCCAAGGAGTAGCATTAGCAGCATCAAGACCCATGAAAGCAATTCTCCCGTTCCACCAAGTCAACGCACGACCTTTAAGAGTATCCATAGCAAAATTCACCTTATCTTCCTCCTTACACTTACTAATCCTAAACACCGATTCAATCTTCTCAATCCACTGGCTTAATCCTACAGCACCTTCAGTTCCATTAAAAGGTAGAGGTTCACACTTCATGAACGTCACATAAGTACAGCCACCAACTTCAGGTGCATTCGTTCCAAGTCCTCCTTCATTTCCTCCAGCATTAGCATTCACATTATTAGCATTCACATTCACATTAGTACCGCCAATTCCTCTACCGCCAGCTCCACTACCGCCAGCTCCACTACCGCTAGCTCCACTACCGCCAGCTCCACTACCGCCAGCTCCACTACCGCCAGCTTCATTTCTAGCATTTGCCATAAATTCAGTCATAGATGCGGTAATCTGCTCCGTAATAATCCTACGTACATCATCCTCAGTCACAGCCTTCTTGGGCGGCATAGTTCTATAATTCCACAATTTCAAAGTATTAAGCGTTCATCCAACAAAGGATTCATATAATATGGATCGAATTCATAATCAAGATATAAATAAGTCACAATATGGAATTCAAGACAAGATACATATTTCATTCGATCTGAAACAAAAGTATTGTCTTAGTACATCCCATATCAAAGTTCTAACACTATATACACTCAAATTCGTGCCAAATCTACTACTAACAAGTCGGTTCAGTCAAAGCTACAAGCACAAAAGATATAAAGGTCACTACTAAATACAGACTGGTCTACTGAGAACCGCTAGATGGTCCATCATCCATTGTCTTCTGGATCTTCGCCGGACGATCACTAGACACATCTTCAGCTGGGCGCTTACGGATTACTCCTCTTTCAACCATGTCGGCATAAAATCTACTGTTCCAACCCACGGATATATTCAACTCCTTTTCGGCTTTCTCACGCATCGCACGAGCCACACTCAACTGAATCTCCATAATATTCACCTTTCTCTTCATAGCAGCATACTCACCACTTTCCAACACCGATAACCTCCTAAAAGCCTCATTCAAACCACGTTCTACATCACTCAAATCCAAACTAAGCAATTCTCGCTCTTTCTCACCAACCTTAGTCTTCGACTCCAAATAAGCAACCTGAGTCTGAACAACACCCAATCCAACCTCTGTCACACAACTCTTAACACGGGAAGCATCTAGATCACGTCTCAAGGCCCATGGTGCAAGACCATCAATATGAGTAGCCTCTCGAGTACTAGACGACTCTCCTATCTCACGTCTACGAGTAGCAATACCATCAGTACCGTCAGGTGCATCGTCATCCTCATCCTCCTCTGATTCAGAATCAGATTCAGACGATTCAGACATTTCATCCCTAGGTAACTCATCCTCAGAATCAGACAAACAAACTGGTGGGGCAAAAGGCTCGACCTCTGGAACATCATACGGATAAATAAGCTCGGCTTCCTCATCGTCATCAACCTCAACATCTATACCTACATCCTCCTCGACATCCTCGTCGTCAATCTCGTCATCTAAATTATCTAATCCAATCTCATCATCGTTCTCAATATCGACATTCTCAATATCCACATTCTCAATATCCACATTCTCAATATCCACATTCTCAATCTCATTCTCTACTAAGTCTACCTGAGGGGCAATCTGATCTCCTAGTCCTAACTCGGGCTCGGGATCCTCAAATGGTTCCTCCTCATTATCTATATCATAATCTACTAAGTCTAAATAAGGATCATCTTCTATATTAGGTTCGGGAATAGCATGGTTTTCTACAGGAATATTAGGGTCAGCCATGACAATCTGCATTTATATATATATCTCGTATTAGGATAACATACTAGTTAAACAATTACATAATGAAATCACGATATATACATATATATAAATTAAATTATATATATCAAAATATATATCTTCTCAATAGGGCTTGTTGGTAACGTCGGAGATCTCTGGCACCGTTATAGTCAAAAGATTTTTCAAATATTTTCTTAAATGTTCATTGTCAAAAGATTTTGAAAAATTTTGTTCAAAACCTTGGTTTTTAAAATCTTTTGTTCTCTACAACGAGAGCTCTGGTACCAAACTGTAACACTCTCATTTTTCGTATCGGTACAGCGGAAGGGTCTTTCAGAGTGTTACGGGATAGCACAATATAGGGATGTTCACGGGTCGGGTCGGTTCGGTTAGTTAGACGATTTTGACTATCCATCGCGGTTCGGGTAGTTAAATTTACTATCCGTGACTGAATCATACAAGGCGGTTAACCGGACATGCGGTTACCCGAAATGAGCGGTTACCCACGGTTCGGGTCACGGTTAACCATTGAATAGATAAATAATAACATGGTTTAAAAGATAGAATGTTGTTTCGTATAATTCAATGACGCTGAACAGATAAAAATTATATAAAAATTATTTCGTTCCAAAAAGTGCATTAGAATTCATAAATAACATATTAACTAAAAAATATTTATTCGATGTTTATAAACTACGATCACATTAGTTAAATTTACGCATACATGTTTAAAAAGTTGACATTAAGAGTAAAAAAATGGTTGTACAATAAAAGCATGGTACTAATACAATTAATACATGTACTATAATTTGAATATTTAGTTAAAAAATTTCATGTATAATATGTGCGGTTCGGTTCGGTTAACCACGGATATCTAAAAATGAAAACCGTAACCGAACCGTTATAAGCGGTTTTTTTCGGTTTCGGTTTTTTTCGGTTTCGGTTTCTTCGGTTTCGGGTTTTTTCGGTTTCGGATTGAGCGGTTCGGCTCGGTTCGTCGGTTTCTCGGTTTTTTTGAACACCCCTAGCACAATAACTCCAATCATAGACAACACATAAAAATGGTTGTACAAGGTTTAGCAAACATTCATTCGATAAAAAGTTTCAAAAGCGTACAACAGGTCCCAAATTATACAGGTCATTAAGTTTACAAAACATAGATCGAGTGAACATTTTTAATATTAAGTGTGGGCCATCAGAGTCGATCTCCATCCGGATTACCTTCAAGCACCTGAGATAAAAACATGCAAAAATCATATCAGCGAATGCCGAGTAAATTCATAGAGTTTAATGAAAACCGTTATATAAAAACAATCATTTACAATCATTTAAAATCATAACACAAGTATAATATCAGAAGTAAGTCCTCATATTGCTAGTCAGGCAATATATATCAAGCATACATCTGAAACCGTCCATGAGACCGTAGTCTCTATATTACCATGATAGGTAATATATTCATCGTAATAGCGTCGTTATCTTTTATTATTTATGTCTTATATTGTATTAGGATTATTATTAGCCGCATGACATTGTTACCTTACTGTGAAAACAGCGGGCCGCGAACCCGACAAACGATTTGCCCATCTAAGTTAGCGTGTCGTCACAAAAATCACGCTATGGAATCTTCTCATACATAAATTCGCTTACCAATCAATGTGGTACGACGGGGATCAACCGTCAAGGCGCGAACTGGGGTGATCGTCCCCAAATAGTACTATCAAATGCATAAGCGTCTACCAAATCCCGGTAGTTCACAATTCATGCTAATGGGACTTTAAGTGACATAACCTAACTACTAATAATCCTTTTAGTCTTGAATATAGGGTCATAGCATCATTCGGGTCCATCTCATTTAGCATACAATCGGGACTACTTGTGTTCTATTTTTATAAAATCTAGCATGTTATCTCCCTCGCGGGTTTACAAATCATTTTATAAAACATTTAAAAGAGTGCGAGGCTATGAACTCACGTTGTTAATGAAAGGCGGATTATCGGCTACGGGCGTGCTTCGGTCACGGAAACCTATATAAATAATAATCGGTCTTAGACTCGGTCCAATGACTTTTATCAAAATAATAATATACATATGATGATTTTGTACATATGATGATGATCAAGTGGGTTTATACATCCTTGTTTACTCAATTTAGTGTTTACGTTTTGGTAACGTTTTACTAGTTCACTAGTTTTACCGATTTTACCTATTTTAAGTCCATTAAGTCTTTTATAAGTTCTTTAACTTGTTTTTACCCATTTTATACCTATATTATCAGTATATATACTTTTCATGTTGGGCCCAAATGGGTTAAGCCCAATAAGTTCTTTTTACAAGTTTTTATCTTATTAAGTCCAATTATTAGTCCAATATGTTTAGTTAGCTCGTAAATGTCCGTAATTCTTATAGTTCGGGTTTTATCGGTTTTTACTTGTCTTAGTTATCTATACATCAGTATATGACTTTTATAAACTTTACATTAGACGGGTTTGGTCGTCTAAGTTTTATTTGGCGAAAAACGTTAATTTCACGGCGATAGCCGAAAAAGTCGTAAAAATCAAGTTTATAGTTTTTATTACTTATAAATATTATTTTACCACCATTTATATAATTTACCCATTTAATTAACCTTTTATACATTTATATAAATAATTTTTATAAGTTAGTGGGTTTATATTTTTACATTTTATAACTTATAATGTGAGTGCTTATATAATAATAATAAACATTATTTCCAAAATCTGATTTTTAACTTCATATTCACCATTTTTACCATATCTAGAGTTCTATAATGACTTAGAAGCTCATTTTTGGATGGCATGATCTTCATAATATGTGCTACATATAACTTAGTTATAGCTACTGCCCATTTTGAGTTTAAGTTGCCTTAACAGTCCCTACAAAACTGCTTATTCAGATTACACCACCTAACTTGTTTTGATCATATCTCACTCATTATTTTGATTCCATTGCATGGCCAACTCTCACATGTGTATAACATCATCTACTTACTGTAAATGGATCAAACCATGCAATTTTATCAGTTCATCTTTTAGTTATCTACTGTTTTTATACAGCCAACTAAATAATCAAGATTTTAGCTTCATTTCTTATAGTTATCATCATTTTTAAGCATATTTATCAACACTTGATCCCCACACAATATTATTATCATCATATATACATCATATACATATACAAAATGAAATAAAATACATTTGTTCTTTACAAAATAACAAGAGAAAAATGGAGAGGATGATCTTCTTTACCAATCCAAGTGGATTTCTTGTTTTAGGAAGACAAGAACTTGATGAACACAACAAGTATCTCCAAGACCATCAAATATTAAGAACATAGGTTGGAAAATCAGCCCTAGGACACAAGAAAATCACCTCCAAAGTTGTTAATATGGCCACCAAATGATCAAGGCTTCAAGAGAACACCTTAATAGGACTAGTAAACATGTGGTTTATGGCTAGAAAAGATCAAATGGGGGGTTTGTTGGCTTATTTGGGACGGCACAAGGAGAGAGTTGAGGGAGTTTTTGGAGTGGATTGCATGTAAGAAATGAGGGAAATGAAACAAGTAGCTAGTTTTGACTAGTTAGTGGTAAAGGTTAAGCTTAAAGTGTAAGCTAGCTTACACTTGGTGTAAGTTAGCTAAACTTGATGCCACCTAAGGGTTGTGGTGTCAAGTTTGGCCGTCCCATATTGCTAGTGGGGTGGGACAAAGTGTTTTGTCCCATCTCACTAGTTTACGGGTATTTCTCGATTCTAGTTTTCTCGATTTGCGTGCCCTCGGGTCGTTTTACGAAAAACGTTTTTATAATTTATGAATCACCGTCACAAAACGAATCCAATAAAAATTGTCTCATCAAAAACGGAGTTCAAAAACGTAAATACGTAATCCTAAGGTTTCCGGTTTAGTCGTAAAAGACGCCAAATTATGCACGTAAGCCCAAATTTAAATCCGTAAATTGTGAGTTCGTCAACCAACACAAAAATAAGTTTCAAAATATTATACGAGAAAATATTTCACTACCTGAAAATGTTAGATTTGTCACATATATATATATATATATCATGAGGTGACGTGTACAATGATGTCATAGTCAAAACCTAAAAAATACAGGTTTTACATGAGTCACATGACTCATGCATGAGTCACATGACTCATGTATGAGTCACATGACTCATGCATGAGTCACATGACTCGTGTATGAGTCACATGATTTTATATTCAATACACAGTATTCAATTCAGATATGTTTCAAGAGTACTCATATAGGAGTCATGATATTCATAACATAATCAGATATTCTACACTGGTTTTCAATAGTTCAATAAAAGAAAAATAGAAAATTAAAAACAGATATTCAAATAGTTGTTGTACTTGATTCTCTTGTTTCCTAGTGCTTGTTGTTTAGCAGCTGCAGCGATCTTCGCTAGTTTTGCGATATAGTAATGATTTAGTGGACATGTCATTTTTGTATGCTCGTTTGTGTTTTGTTTACTGTAACCACACGTACGAGGCTGTTTCTTTTTAGCCTTCATAGTTATTTCTCTTGCACTTTTTATACGCGCACCTCTACGGCCACCTTTGAGCCTAACCCCAGTTGGATTTTAACAAGTTTTTTCTTTCGTTCCTCAATTGCATATATATCTTCAATAACGTCCTTTTTTTTCTTTGAAGGGGGCTTAGGCACTAAAACTTGATATTATTTCTTTATTTTATCCAGCTTTTGCACATATTCCGCCAACTTTTCTGCATCTTTACTCAACCAAAACAAGCACTCGTCTACGTGGAAGTTAGCCTCATTTGTTAGTCTCTGAATTGTTCCGTTCTTCTCTCCGTATCTGTTTGTGTTTCTTCTTAATGAAAGCGGTATCAAATCCCTTCTCCAACGGCTTAAAATGTACTTCTCTGGAATCTCTTATCACGGTTCTTCAAAACACAGAATATGTGGCGACAAAGAAAACCATAACGCATAAAATGCCTACACGTACACTCAACAGATCCATCTCCAGGATTATGGAGAACCTTAAACATAAACATGAAACAAGTTCATAAGTGAGCATAACGTATATGAGTCACATTGACTCATGCACGAGTCATAGTGACTCATGAATGAGTCATAGTGACTCATGATCATTCATGTACCAGTTAAATGTTTCACTAACCTTGTAGGTTATTACTTTGTCTTCTTCCTGTACAACCATCTCTTTGCCTTCTTCTGTATACAGTGTTCTATAAGCACTTGCTCTCGTGTCTCGAACCTTAACCGTCTCAATACCCTCTTCCGTCTTAAATTCTTGTATTTGGCATGACCAAATTGATTCTACTATTTCAGCTTGAACCAGGAGAAATATTGTTCTAGTATAAACTTTACGCGTATGTTCTTTGAGATTTAACTTCGTTTCAGGATTTGAAGCTGAGTCCCATGTTTTGAAGTCCAAAAGTTCTTGCTTATGTCTTTGCCTTTTGATTGTCGATTCAAAGCACATCATGAAATTTACTAATGTTGACCCATGATTTGTGAAGCTCTTAAAGAATGCATTTCTACTTCATATCTTGAAGTAGTTCTCATTAGTCCAAACAATGGTGAGTCAATAAAATAAGCCGGTAACCATAATTTACGAAGGTCATACATCTTCGTCATCCACTTGTGTGTTTCCAATCCAAAGTGTCCAATAAGTTCAAACCATCTTTTTTGAAACTCTTCTGTCTATTCACACAAGTTTGTTGAAACGATCTTTAAAATCAGTTTCCTTGTAAATCTTTTCACAGATCTGAAAATGAAGAACATATGAATGTTAAGATATTTTGATATCAGTTTTCTTGTATGTTTTCACACTGACTCATATATGAGTCATGTGACTCATATACGAGTCATGTATTCACACTGACTCATATATGAGTCATGTGACTCATATATGAGTCATGTGACATACATCTAGATTGACACCATAAAAAAGATATTTGGATATCAGTTTTCTTGTATGCTTTCACACTGACTCATATATGATTCATGTATATTTATAGCTCATGTATGAGTTATCTGATAAGTAACAAACAATCAGTACCTTTGCTGGGATTTTTACAATATATGCCACATGCACAATCTGTGCTTAGATTCTTCAAAACTGCTTCAATTGCTCGTTTCATTTCCCCATCTTGATCCGTTACGATCACTGTTGGTTGTTTTTTTGAGCTTTCATGAATGATGTTAGTAGCCACGTATAAGCTTCTGTATCTTCTCTTAAAAGCAATCCAGAGCCAACGTTGACGCACTTTCTGTGGTTATCTATCCCAGTGAATGGTACAAAAACCATGTCATACCTGCAAAATATATACATTAGAAAGATATAATATTTCATACTATGACTCATATATGAGTCAGTGTGACTCATATATGAGTCACTTTGACTCATGTATGAGTCACTGTGACTCATGTATGAGTCATTGTGACTCATACATGAGTCACATGTGATTTATGTGAAACAGACAACTTACTTATTTGTTCGAAAAGTTGCATCAAAAGATATAATATCTCCAAACTCCTCGTAGTTGCGTTTATCAACTTCATCTTCCCAAAACATCGCAATTAATACGCTATCTTCGATCATATACTTAAATGTAAATCCCGGAACACACTTCATCCTATTTTCCATCTTGTTAATAAGCATTTATGCATCACTTTCTCCTATAATTGCATTAACATCCCTGATGTGATTCTTAAAATCATCACTAGTGCCATGAACATACTGAGATCCGCCTTTGATTCCAGATAACAAGGTATGTGCCTTTGTTGCGCCAAGTTTCATTGTTGAAGCTTTGACTACAAACAACCTTTCCGATTGACTCATCTTTCTTTGTTTCTTCGTTAGATGCTTATATTCTTTAGGAATCATGGGATGATTGTGCTTAGAAACAAACTTAGTCACAACATACTTTTTCCGAACATAATCTAAATCAACTTTTATTTGCGCCACGCAACATGTTATATGGTGCCTAATTTGTTTTCCACTATTAACCAATGTGTTGAAATTTATATCTTTTGGATTCCCATGTCGGTTACACATGATGTATTTAATTTTTACTTCACCACTTCTATTTCTTTTTTGTGTGTATTTTTTAACTTCAAATCCCGCTTTTTCAGCATAAGCTTCATAAAAGTCAATACTCTCCTCTATCGTTTTAAATTCTTTACCCTCAAGAGGCACGTACTTCTCATCAACATTTGGTTCCCAATATGTCGATCCTCCAGGTGACTCAAAATGAATGTATAAACTAGGTTTTGGTGAATTATGAGCATCTATTTCACAATCTAATAAAATAATAGTTCAGGAACTGTATGACTCATATATGAGTCACTGTGACTCATGAATGAGTCACACTGACTCGTATATGAGTCACACTGACTCATATATGAGTTATGTGGTAATAAGTGTGTAAACACTTATCCTTTTGCCACTAAAAACAAGGAAAAACGAGACAAAAACGTGTATTTAATAACATAATAGTCGGAATTACGCGTGGTTTTTGTTTTTGTTGTGTTTTAGGTACAAAAGATCGAAAAGGAGGAAAACATGGGATTCGACGGGCATTTATAGAAGAAAACAACAAAGTCAACTCAAAAGGACCAAAAGTTCAAACGAGAATGAAGAATTTATTGAAAGTCAAAAGACGGGATCGTTTATTCGCGGATTTAAGTTAAATAAGCTTGGTGGGACCCACAAGTGCTTAATGGGCCTGGAAACCCATTGCTGAAATTGGATAAATTTACAAGAGGCCCAATCCCACAAGCCCATTTATTTATATTGAGACGTGAGAGGTTATACCTATTTGGACTCAAAGCCTAATTCACAACTAAAGCCCAAAAGCCCATTTGGATAACTTAGTGGACGGATATATCAAAGTTGCTAGTAAAAGTGAATATTAATTCAGTCAACTCACACGAAACACAAACCCTATTAAACACTCTCCCCCATTCACACATTTTTATTAAACGTATTATTTACTCACCCACTTCTGACGATACAAACAATGCACTCACCCACCCTCCTTCTGTCCCTAAACACACGCAGACTTTTTACTATGTCTCAAACCCTAATTCACCCAATACACCAAAATCACCCAATAAAAATTGGGGGTTTTACCCAATTCGTGTGATTCACATGAATACCAATTAAATCCCCCCCTTAATCGGAAGATCCAACTAGGTAGTCCTCATCTCTCCAATCCTATGTGGCTTAATCTAATTGGCTCTCACACCTCACCACTACCATACCCACCAATCATGATCCTCCACCTCAGCATAAACAAGCACATCTCTCATGCCATGCTGGCAATCCATGTAATGGGCAATCTTTTCAGCCATTGATCAAGTGCAAGAAAATAGAGAGAAGAAAGATGCGGCCAAGATTAAAGAATGAGAGCACCAATCTTCATGAAGAAGTTAGGGTTTCCCTATAAAACCTCCTCCCACAACTTGTAATAGATTATTCCATATTTCTTTATTTTTTTTACTGTTTTCTTATGAGTAGGATTAATTTAGTTTTAATTTTATTTTATGCAAATTAGATTGTAGGTAAATTGTATTTTCAATCTTTCCAGTTTTGTAATGATTTTAATTATTAATGAAAGTTTTATTTTAATTAAATCTCGTCTACATCTCTTTTAAGTTTCTTGCAACTTTAATTTCAATCTGTTTTTTTATTATTTGTTTTTATAATTGAAAAAAATAAATAAATAGAAAGTGGATTATTGACTTTCCCCTACTGGGAAAGTATTAAAAAAATCTGTTCGAATGGGTTACTATTCAAGGTTGGTGTTGATTTGTGATGGTGACGAAGGAGGAGTTTGATTCGGTTCTAAAAGACGGCTCAGCGCCACTCTTCGTCCCAAAGGATTCGACATTAGGTTTGTTCTTTTTTTTCGTTTAATTTTGTTTAAGTTTGAATATGCTTTAAAATGTTTAGTTATTGTTACTGAGTTGAGTTCATTTTGAGTATTCTGCTTGTGTTAAATCGTTTGGATTGTTTCTGCTTTTTGGAAATATTTGGGTTATCTGCTATCTATTTTATTTGTTTTAAGCTTTTTTTTATCTGCTTTAATCTGTTTAATTTCTGTTTTGGATTCGATATAGTTGGATCTGCTTATATCGGTTTGGTTTAAATTTTGGTTTTGGATTTGTTTGACCTGCTTACTATTTAAGTTTCAGTAGTAATAGGATCTGCTAGTAATATTCGGATTTCTTTATCTCCTTAGATTAATTCGAATGTTTCTGTTTTATCTAGTTATTTATTTTAGTTGAATGTTTTAGTATTTGATTTATTGGCTTATTTTGATTTACCTGCTCTTCGACTTTATTTCAGCTTTGGATGGATTGCTAGCTTATTCAATTTTGTTTAGTCTTAACTGCTTATTTGCTTTATTGCCTTTTCAGTTTTAATTTTCTTATTTAGCTGTAATAGCTTATTTGTTTTGGTTTGGTTAAGCTTATTTGCATTTGCTTATTTTCAGTATCTTTATTTGCTTATATAATTTGCTTCTTCGATAAGCTGCTTTGTGCTTATTTGTTATTATTGCTGATTATTTGCTGCTGAAAACCACAGATCCAATTGATCTGTTTGGTTAACTATTCAGTCCAAAAAATAAATAGCTTAAAATTCGTTTGTTAAGGGTTTCGAACCCTAGACCTCTCGCTCATCTGTCCAACAACTTTACCATCTTTGCTTGTCCTACTTTTGTGTTTAATTATTCGTTTTCCAATTAATATAGGTTTTAATTTTTGCTATCAGTTTTCTTTAATACGTTTTTTTACAAGTTTTATTTACATTGTTTTAGTTTTTTTTAAAATTAGTTAAAAATTAATCTAGTTTAATTAAAAATATTTTTTAAATGGATTTAAATTAGTTTTCAGATTTTGTTTAAATAGTTTTAAATTTAGTCTAAATTAGTTTTAAATATTTAAATAATAAGTTTTACATAGATTTAATCTTTATTTAAAGTTTTAGTAAGAATATTTTTAAATTAGTTCAAATAGTAGTTTTTATTATTAAATAGATTTTAGTCTAAAAATACGAAAATATTCATTTCACCAAGAACAAATTAAGTTTTACGTTTAATCGGAAATCAATTCGAGTCGATTTGTGGAACGAAAAAATAGACAATAAAAAGAATTTGCTAAAAATTCCCTATATTAAAATGGCGCCGCTGGCGCTTCGCTCGTTACGATTGCGATTTGTCGTAAGACGATTTGGATTTTGGGATCCGTTCGATTTTGAACGTTATTTTTCTTGTTAAAAATTCTAAAACTAAAAAAATCAAAAAGATAAAAATACAAAAAAAATTAAAAAATCATCAAACGCAAACTCTTTCCTAAGATTTGCACCAAAAAAAATTAAAAAATCCAAAAGTAATACTTTTCCTAAAGTATTACACCAAAAATACTCCTCTTTACCCTCTATTGTGTTTAATTCTTTTCTCTATCCCTCTTATTTTTAATTCTTCATGGATTCGTATTGCGTAAGATGTGGGAGACCATGGAATGATTATCAAACATGCCAATGGTGTACATGTGAGCGATGCGGCTATCATCTCGACAATATACAATTTGGATTTTGTCCACTTTGTAATTCAGCCAATTCGTACTTCACCTCTCCCATATATGAGGATCCATATCCGCAAAATGCACCGGGTTTTTCCCCATACCCGTGTTGCAAATATTGTGGGGGCCCTCATGATACTTCTTATTGTCAACCGATGAATTATGAGCCACATCCGTGCTATAATTCCGGTTGTCAAAATTTTGAACCCCCACAAAACTCCTTCGTTCATCAAACATCTTTTGAAGAACAACTCACTAGTTGGGATGAAATTCTAGAAAGTTTAAAACAACTCAAAATTAGCTTGCATGACGAAAGACAACAAGAGAAAGTATCTAATCTTAGTGCTTTTACTCCTCCTCTTGTGCGTTCTTACTATTATGATGATGATGACGATGAGAATTCTATTTCTTGGAATGATCTTGTTGCTCAATGTCCTAGTGCAATTGTAATTCCTTCTCTCGATATCTCAAATGCATCTAAGGATTGTGATACATCGAGTGAGATTAGTGATTTTTGTCTCGACAAATTCTTTGATGAAGTTTGTGATGTGCCGACTTTTGCAGAGCTTACGGATGAGGTCGCTCTTACGGATGACATTTCTCCATGTTATGAGGATTTCACGTTTGAAATTTCTCCTTTTCACCCATTTCCACCAGGAGATGCGGGCGATGACGATTTATTCTCTCCGACTTATGAGAAGTTCACCGATGATCTTGCTCTTTTAGATGAGGTGGAAGACATTATTCTTCGCAACAAATTATTGAAAGTTCATCTTCTTATTTCTCAAATTGAAGCGTTGAATTCTACTCCTATCAATGAATCTTTACCTCCGTCTTTTACTCCTGTTGAGAATAATGACCCATATATGGAAGAAATTGACAATCTCTCAATACCTCCGGGTATTGATGATGACACGGAGGGGGACATTCTCTTTGACAATTTTATTAATGAAGATATTGTCCCAAGTCCCCCTCCCGAGCACCTTTCATCCACTCCTTTAGACACCATTACGGAGGATGAGTGCTTTGACCCGGGAGGTGACATTGACCATTCTATGATTGATACCTTTACGGCTTTGCCGAATAGTGACCATCCATTGTCTTTGAGGGATGACAATTTGTCTCCTTTACCCACCCCACCTCCCGTGGATCACGACCTCACATACTTTTCGTATGTTGAGAGGACTTTTCTACCTTTCATGACTTATCCTCCTGCCTCTCATTTATTATGTTCCTCCGGGACCGAGGATAAGATTTTTGATCCCGGTATTATATTAGAGGCTTCCCCATGGACCATTTAATTCGGGGTCGAGTCAGGCTCGTGACTCGGTTAATAAAAACAAGCGCTTCTCGGGAGGCAACCCGATGATCTATTTTTATCTATTTTCTACAATAAGTGTAGGGGGAGCCATGTAGGTTGTTTGTGTGTTGTGATGTTGTGCAGGGACATGTGCTTAATGATCCACTTTTGGTGCTTTTGACACGACCCGTGTTCCCGTGTACCCGGTTTCCTTCGATAAGTTTTTGCTATTGTGATTCAATCATGTATATAAATAAAACAAATAAATGTAATCACTTTAGTTGTCTCTTCCTTAGCTCGATTTTAAACAACGTACTCAATGTCCTAAGTGTAGGGGAGTTTATTCTCCCACATGCTTAAACATTGAGGACAATGTTTATATTAAGTGTAGGGGAGATTTCTATCGAAATTTTAGTGGGCTTTTCCATGAATTTGACCTCATTTAACCGGAAATTTAAAAATTTTCAACGTTTTTCAAATTATTGATCTATTTTGGCCTAATAGTATTTACATTTATCATCGCATCTTATTTATATTTTTCGTTTCAAGAATAAAGTTAATAAAAAAATAAATGAATAAAATGGTTTTAACAAGTTTAGATATCTTTGATATATTAGGCCCGTCGTGAATATTTTGACTCAACCCGAGTTTGCTTATCCAAGTTTACTCTAGCTAGTATCCTTAACCATATGGACCTTAATTGGTTTATTAGGCTAAGCATCCACGAGTCTCATTCTTTGAGATTGTGGAGAACGAGAGATGATAGAGTTGATAATAAGTTTAAGGGTTAATTTTTTCTTATATGAGTTTTTGTGGCTCTTTCTTCCCGCTTGTATATTTAATTGCTTAATAAATGAGGATTTTTGCGGTGTCGAATCGATATCTTAACTCTTAGCCAAATCTTTATTCTCCTTGTAATTAAAGCATGAACACATTGAGGGTGCCAGCATTGTGGACTTCCGACTAAGGTGGCTCATAACCATTAAGTAGGAGGTATTCAGACCATGGGACCGCGGAATTTGGCCTACTATATATATCATAATAAAAAATAATAAGATTAAAACATGACCTCAAGGAGCCTTAGGGTGTGGGGCATGTAGCACGGACCTTGTCATTAGAGCTTTAAGGTGTATGGCATGGTAAGTGTTGAATAAAAATTGATCAAAAATCAATTCCCTCGTTTATCGTTCAAGGAGCCTTAGGGTGTGGACAATAGATGAGGAGCATTTTTACATCTTAAAGAGCCTAAGGGTATATGATGTGAACTTGCTAAACTCCACATAAAGTCTAAATGACTTTGGAGGAATAATTAATAAGTAGTACTATTGGCCAAATTTTGGGTCCGGGAATTTATTCCCCAAATCGTGTTAAATCATCCTTGATGTGGGCTTACTTTATTGACAACGTTTTTGAGGACGAGGTTAGGTTTTGAGAGTCGGGTTTGCACCGTTTTGCCTTCATTTTTGGAATAATAATTATCAAATAAGTCAAATGAGCCTACGGGTGAATGACAATCAATAAAATCTAGAGATACAACGTAGGAATTGGAGAAAGAGTATTACACAATTATCTTATATAAGTAGTTTTAACTTGAGGACTTATGGTAAACAATGATCTCGTTTTTAAGCTTGGTATAGGGAACGTGAAACTTGAGGGTGATTAATATTCATGACACCAAAGCCCTAATTCAAGTCTTAGATTTCTTTACGAGTTTCTTCCATCAAATAATTTCCAAGTTAATAAATTTTGTTTCCTTTAAAAATTTTATCTTTTCATTGTAGTAGTATTAGTATATCTTAATAAAGGCCGAGATGGATTAATTATGAGAAAAATGTAATCTTATGCTTTAAAATAATGCATTGCATGGGGTCATTGCAATGGTCAAGTGTAGGGGATTTAATAAGTGTGTAAACACTTATCCTTTTGCCACTAAAAACAAGAAAAAACGAGACCAAAACGTTTATTTAATAACATAATAGTCAGAATTACGCGTGGTTTTTGTTTTTGTTGTGTTTTAGGTACAAAAGATCGAAAAGGAGGAAAACATGGGATTCGACGGGCATTTATAGAAGAAAACAACAAAGTCAACTCAAAAGGACCAAAAGTTCAAACGAGAATGAAGAATTTATTGAAAGTCAAAAGACGGGATCGTTTATTCACGGATTTAAGTTAAATAAGCTTGGTGGGACCCACAAGTGCTTAATGGGCCTGGAAACCCATTGCTGAAATTGGATAAATTTACAAGAGGCCCAATCCCACAAGCCCATTTATTTATATTGAGACGTGAGAGGTTATACCTATTTGGACTCAAAGCCTAATTCACAACTAAAGCCCAAAAGCCCATTTGGATAACTTAGTGGACGGATATATCAAAGTTGCTAGTAAAAGTGAATATTAATTCAGTCAACTCACACGAAACACAAACCCTATTAAACACTCTCCCCCATTCACACATTTTTATTAAACGTATTATTTACTCACCCACTTCTGACGATACAAACAATGCACTCACCCACCCTCCTTCTGTCCCTAAACACACGCAGACTTTTTACTATGTCTCAAACCCTAATTCACCCAATACACCAAAATCACCCAATAAAAATTGGGGGTTTTACCCAATTCGTGTGATTCACACGAATACTAATTAAATCCCCCCTTAATCGGAAGATCCAACTAGGTGGTCCTCATCTCTCCAATCCTATGTGGCTTAATCTAATTGGGTCTCACACCTCACCACTACCATACCCACCAATCATGATCATCCACCTCAGCATAAACAAGCACATCTCTCATGCCATGTTGGCAATCCATGTAATGGGCAATCTTTTCAGCCGTTGATCAAGTGCAAGAAAATAGAGAGAAGAAAGATGCGGCCAAGATTAAAGAATGAGAGCACCAATCTTCATGAAGAAGTTAGGGTTTCCCTATAAAACCCCCTCCCACAACTTGTAATAGATTATTCCATTTTTCTTTATTTTTTTACTGTTTTCTTAGGAGTAGGATTAATTTAGTTTTAATTTTATTTTATGCAAATTAGATTGTAGGTAAATTGTATTTTCAATCTTTCAAGTTTTATAATGATTTTAATTATTAATGAAAGTTTTATTTTAATTAAATCTCGTCTACATCTCTTTTAAGTTTCTTGCAATTTTAATTTCAATCTGTTTTTTTATTGTTTGTTTTTATAATTGAAAAAATAAATAAATAGAAAGTGGATTATTGACTTTCCCCTACTGGGAAAGTATTAAAAAATCTGTTCGAATGGGTTACTGTTCAAGGTTGGTGTTGATTTACGATGGTGACGAAGGAGGAGTTTGATTCGGTTCTAAAAGACGGCTCAGCGCCGCTCTTCGTCCCAAAGGATTCGACATTAGGTTTGTTCTTTTTCTTTTTTTGTTTAATTTTGTTTAAGTTTGAATATGCTTTAAAATGTTTAGTTATTGTTACTGAGTTGAGTTTATTTTGAGTATTCTGCTTGTGTTAAATCGTTAGGATTGTTTCTGCTTTTTGGAAATATTTGGGTTATCTGCTATCTATTTTATTTGTTTTAAGCTTTTTTTTATCTGCTTTAATCTGTTTAATTTCTGTTTTGGATTCGATATAGTTGGATCTGCTTATATCGGTTTGGTTTAAATTTTGGTTTTGGATTTGTTTGACCTGCTTACTGTTTAAGTTTCAGTAGTAATAGGATCTGCTAGTAGTATTAGGATTTGTTTATCTGCTTAGATTAATTCTAATGTTTCTGTTTTATCTAGTTATTTGATTTTAGTTGAATGTTTTAGTATTTGATTTATTGGATTATTTTGATTTACTTGCTCTTCGACTTTATTTCAGCTTTGGATGGATTGCTAGCTTATTCAATTTTGTTTAGTCTTAACTGCTTATTTGCTTTATTGCCTTTTCAGTTTTAATTTTCTTATTTAGCTGTAATTGCTTATTTGTTTTGGTTTGGTTAAGCTTATTTGCATTTGCTTATTGTCAGTATCTTCATTTGCTTATCTGCTTATATAATTTGCTTCTTTGATAAGCTGCTTTGTGCTTATTTGTTATTATTGCTGATTATTTGCTGCTGAAAACCACAGATCCAATTGATCTGTTTGGTTAACTATTCAGTCCAAAAAAATAAATAGCTTAAAATTCGTTTGTTAAGGGTTTCGAACCCTGGACCTCTCGCTCAGCTGTCCAACAACTTTACCATCTTTGCTTGTCCTACTTTTGTGTTTAATTATTCGTTTTCCAATTAATATAGGTTTTAATTTTTGCTATCAGTTTTCTTTAATACGTTTTTTTTACAAGTTTTATTTACATTGTTTTAGTTTTTTTAAAAATTAGTTAATAATTAATCTAGTTTAATTAAAAATAGTTTTTAAATAGATTTAAATTAGTTTTCAGATTTTGTTTAAATAGTTTTAAATTTAGTCTAAATTAGTTTTAAATATTTAAATAATAAGTTTTACATAGATTTAATCTTTATTTAAAATTTTAGTAAGAATATTTTTAAATTAGTTCAAATAGTAGTTTTTATTATTAAATAGATTTTAGTCTAAAAATACAAAAATATTCATTTCACCAAGAACAAATTAAGTTTTACGTTTAATCAGAAATCAATTCGAGTCGATTTGTGGAACGAAAAAATAGACAATAAAAAGAATTTTCTAAAAATTCCCTATATTATGTGGCTCATCTGTTACATAATTATATATGAGTCTTACTGGCTCATACATGAGTCTCACTGACTCATATATGAGTCAGTGTGACTCATACCAGCATCAGCACCTACATTTTTAGTAACATATCTATTTCTGGTACAATGTTATTACCTATATTGGCAACTATATTTTCAATAACATCAGCATAAACTACTACATTTTCAGCTTCTATATCAGCAGCTTCTATGTTGGGAATTATTTGTAAAGTACCAAGTACTGTTAGCATAAGTATTAGTAATGTTAGTGTTAGCAAGTACCGTTAGTATTAACGCGATGCATAGCAAGTACTGTTAGTGTTAAATACAAGTACTGCTGTATTGATTATGACGCATATATCTTTGTATAAGATATGTCATAGTTATAGTTAGAGTATATCTTATGTGATATACTTAATAGTTATAATATTGATAATATATCGTTTGTGATATACTTATCTTTATAGAATATTCTAAGGTTTCTAGGGTTCCTTACTCTATAAAAGGAACATAGGTACGATGACATTCATGTACCTCATTCAAGTCGATTAATAAGAGAACCGAATAGTTAAAAGTGATTCTGTTCTTCTATGCTTTATAAGTTAGATTCCGCATAACTTATTTAGTTGAGTAAGAGTTCTCAAAGTGTTTTAGTTTGATTACAAACTACTATACTAATTCTTAACAGAATATAGATCCAATCAAAGGGATCAACAAGTGGTATCAGAGTTTGTTAAGAAACTCTGAAAAAGAAGAACACAACCCTAAAATCTCCACTCACACCAAAATTCAATGTCTTAACTTGGTGATGACCCTCACTTGGAAGACATTCTAGATCCTGATCCAATACCACAGGGACAGCCTCAGGTTGTGTATCCTACACCACCACAAGGTGTTCAAGCCATATATGTTGTAGTTACTTCTATAACTACAACACCTTCCCATACTCTCTATGCTGTCAAACTCCCAATTCTCAAGGATGATAACTATGAGACATGGGCTATGCAGATGGAACATTACTTGAATCACACAGATCATACTCTGTGGCAACTTATCAAGAATAGGAATACACCTAAGAAGTTACATTGGTTACCTGATGGTACATGTTATGCTTTACCTGTTGTGACTACTGAGGAGGTACAAGCAGAGATCAGAGAAAGAAAGGCCAGAACTGCTTTGGCTATGGCACTTTCAGAAGACATCTTACCTAGCTTTCATCACTACAAGGATGCAAAGGCTATGTGGGATGCCATCAAACTTAGATTTGGAGGTAATGACAAATCTAAGAAGATGAAGAAGATTGTTCTGAAACAAGAATTTGATAACTTCTCAATTTCTAGTATAGAAGGAACCCATGGCGGCTATGGAAGATTCAGCAAGCTGCTCATTCAATTGGAAGTTTATGGACAAATAAATCCTAATGAAGAAGCTAATATAAAATTCTTAAGAAGTGTTCCACAAGAATGGGAAGCAATGGCTATGCACTTCATCACAAAGGAGGATCTGGATACAATTCCTTTTGATCATCTCTAAAACAATCTTAGAGCTTATGAGATGGATGTTAAAGGCGTTGAGGTGACCAAAGCAACAGCAACAACAAAGTCTAATTTGGCTTTTATGTCAGAGAGAAACGGCGATACTTACTTCCAAAATACCGCTAGCGGATCAAGTAGCGGCACTTACTTCCAAAATACCGCTGGATGACTTACAAGCAGTACTTACTATCAAGGTACTGAAGGCCGTCCTATTGTATCTCAAAATCTACAAGGAAGATCTTTACCATTATTTAGTGACAATGATGCCTTCTCATTCTTTGCTAGACAAGACAACAAACCAAGATTGACTCTCAATGACTTGTTCCAAATAGATGATGCTGATATTGAGGAGATGGATCGTAAATGGCAAGCTGATATGATCTCTGTGAGATCTAATAGGTTCTTTAAGAAGACTGGAAGGAAGATGACTGTTGATCCTAATGAACTATTAGGATATGACAAGTCTAAAGTTGAATTCTATAACTGTGGAAGGAATGGACATTTTGCAAGGGAGTGCACTAGAGACAAGGCTGAGAGTAGTAGTCAAAAGTCCAAGAACAGCTATAGAACCAGTCTAAGAATCTCTGAAAGCTTTCCAAAAGGAAACAGCAAGAGTCCTAAAGGAACCAAAGCATTGGTAACTGTAGATGGATTGGTGAATTGGGCTGAAGATGAGGAAGAAGAAGAGATTGGTTTGATAGATCTCTCTCATGAAGATACTGAGGTACACCCTTGTTCTAAATATTGTGTTCTTAAATTTAATAGTCTAAAAGTAGAACTAGATGAACAGTATCAAAAAGTCAACACATGTACTGTAGAAACAAATGCTTTTAAACAGGGTGTTGCTAAGCTAGAGGAAAATATAGTTTTGTATAAAAAGGGTCAACAAAACCATGAAGAGAAAATTAGAATTTTGACTCTTCGAATGAGAGAAAAAGATGTGGAAATTAAAGCTTTTGGAAAACAACTTTTAAAAGTATCAGCAGAAAATGAAGCTTTAAAAGCCAGTCTTTATAATGAAAGGGAAGTGATTAATCATTGGCAAAAATCCTCTAAAGGATTGGGTAAGCTGATTAATTCACAAATGGGGTATTATGATAAATCATGCCTAGGATATATTGAGGACCAACCTAGGATAACTTTAACTGACAAGGACTTATCAGAAGGGATTTTTGATAGTTCTAGTGAGTCAGATGATACTCCTGAAAATGATAGATATGCTGAAGGAATGAAGGTGGTTCCTCCATCATTATCAGGAATTTTCATGCCCCCTAGTACTTTGACCCAAGATAAATCTGTTGTGACCAAAAACATTATTTATCCACCTCTAATGAGCAATTTTGTGTCTGAAGAACAAGTGTCTAAAACTAGTTCTTCTCCCAAGTAGGTAAAAACTCCTAGCAAGGCATTGGATCATAATGCAAAACATAATAAAACCAAGAGGGATGTGATAGGTTTTGAGAAAATTAAGTCAAAACAACCTTTTGGGTCTTCTTTGAGAAGAAAAGGATGTTATGTTTGTGGTAGTATAAATTATTTTATCAAAGATTGCACTCTTCATAAAGATAAATTGTAAAATAGAAGGCTGCACAAAAGGTCACAAAGAAAAGTAATGGGAACAATGCACAGGTTAATGGACAAATGGGATCTAGAGATGACAAACCTAAGTTTGATCATGCTAAAAGGATAGATAAACCTCATAAGGTTAATAATATCTCTACCAAGAACTTTGTTCCAAGAGAAGTACTTATGAAACAAGGTCTAGTACCTTTGAAGTCTCGTAAACCAAGTACCGGCAAGTCTAGAATTACAAGTACTGCTAGACCAAACTCAAGTACCGCTGATCAAAAGTCTGTCAAACCAAAGTACCACAAGACTTCTAGGAATGTAGTTGAGAAAGCTAGAACATCTAGAAGTAAACCAGTGCAAATATGGGTTCCTAAAGGTGAAAACCGTGTGTTCAAGCAAGTACTGCTAAAACAGTACTTAAGCCAAAAAGGTTCAAAGACAACAAACCCACTTATGTCTTTGATTATTTGACTAGAACCATGAAATATAAGAGTGTGTGTAGTCTTACTGGAAAAACTACCTATCAAACTCTTAAGTATGTAGGTCCCACAAGATTCGAAATGTGGCTTGGGTCCCTGTTAAAAACTAATAAGTTTTGTGTATGTGCAGGGGCCTCTAATTGATATATTGAAAGATAAAGGTATTGTAGATAGTAGATGCTCAAGACACATGACAGGGAATAAATATTTCCTTGCTGAATTTGAAGAATTCAGAGGTTGACCAGTAGCCTTTGGAGGCAGCAAAGGTAGAATTACTGGAAAAGGGAAAATCAATACAGGGAAGTTAGAATTTGAAGATGTGTTCTTTGTAAAATAATTGAATGAATTCAATCTGTTTTTTGTGTCACAAATGTGTGATAAAAAGAACAAGGTGCTTTTTACAGATACAGACTGCTTGGTGCTCTCCAAAGACTTTGAGATGCCTAAAGAATCTCAAGTACTGCTCAAGGACCCAGGCAAGAAAACATGTACACCTTTAATCTTCATACTATTACTCCAACAGGTGGTATTACATGTTTGTTGGCTAAGGGTTCTAATGATGAGTCTAATTTATGGCATAGGAGGTTAGGTCATGTGAATTTCAAGAATCTTAATAGATTGGTGAATAAAAATTTGTTTAGAGGGTTAGCTAACAAATCTTTTCTAATGATTTCACATGTACTGCTTGTCAAAAAGGTAAACAACATAGAGCCTCTTGTAAGACCAAGACTGTCAATTCTGTGACTAAGCCTTTGCAACTTTTGCATATGGATTTGTTTGGTCCAGTTTCTGTTAGGAGTATTAGTCATAAGACCTTTTGCCTAGTTATAACTAATGATTATAGTAGATTCTGTTGGGTTTTCTTTTTAGCACTTAAGAGTGAAACCAATGGATTACTTAAGGATTTTGTCACTTTAGTTGAAAAGTTGTTCACTAAACAAGTCTTAATTGGGACAGAATTCAAGAATGTTGAATTTGATGAATTCTGTAGGTCTAAAGGCATCAAGAGACAATTTAGTAATCCTAGGACTCCACAACAAAATGGAGTAGCTGAAAGGAAAAAAGTACACTAATTGAGGCTGCTAGAACTATGCTAGCTTATTCTCTTTTACCAAATACCTTTTGGGCAGAAGCAATCAATACTACATGTTATGTGTTAAATAGAGACTTAGTGACCAAGCCTCAAAACAAGACACCTTATGAAATTTTGACTGGTATTAAGCCAACCATAAGTCATTTAAGACCTTTTAGATGTCATGTGTCTATTTTAAATACTCTTGATCATTTGGTGAAGTTCGATGGAAAATCTGATCCAGTTTATCTTGTAGGATATTCATTGCAAAGTAAAGCATATAGGGTTTATAAATTGGCATCTAAGAAGGTAAAGAAAATGCCCATGTTAATTTCTTAGAAAATAAACCCAATGTCCCAGGAATAGGTTATGCTTGAATGTTTGATTTGGATTATCTAACTAACTTCATGGATTACTATTCTGTGCAAAAGGATTATCAAACTAACAAAAAGGTGAGGAGGTTGGTACAACAAAGACAGGTACTCAAGGAGGACCTTCTTCATCAGACTCTCAGGATGATGATGTTCACATTTATGAACCAAATATGCCTATTGTTGCTCCTATGGATGCTACTCCCTAGAAGCGAACAATGCCATCAACCAATGATCAAGCCTCCCAAGAGCTTCAGAGGATTCAAGATCAAGAAAAGAATGATACAACTACTAATAAGCATTCAGAAGAAGAATCTTTGGAATCACAACACTCAGCAGTACATATTACACCTAGCGGTACCTCATCTGCAAGTACTGCTAAGTCAAATTCTGCAAAGTATGTGATTTATTAGAAGATATTCTACAAGCTATGGACGGTGAAGATGATTATGCTAGTCCAACTGAAGGAATCTTCTCCAAAGCTTCCTATGATGAGCAGGGTGCAGTAACTGATTTCAAATAATTTGGAAACTGAAATTCCAGTCAGTTCTATTCCCACTCATAAAGTCAACAACAACCATCCTACTACTCAAATTATTGGAAATCCTAAGTCTGTTGTGCAAACTAGAAGACAACTTCAAGCCAATACTAAAACTCATGCACTTGTGAGTTATGTTAAACAACAACAGAGAACAAATCATAAGGATACTCAGCATTGTTTGTTTGCCTGTTTCTTATCACAAGTAGAGCCTAAGAGCATTTCTCAAGCTCTTGATGAAGAAAGTTTGGTAGATGCCATGCAAGAAGAATTAACGCAATTTGAACTACAAAAAGTTTGGATTCTTATGGATCTTCCCTCAGTAAAAAGAGTTATTGGTACTAGATGGGTTTTCAGAAATAAGAAGGATGAAAGAGGAGTTGTTGTGAGGAACAAGGAAAGGCTTGATGCTCAAGGCTATAGACGGGAAGTAGGTATAGACTATGATGAGGTTTTTGCACCAGTAGCAAGAATAGAAGCCATTAGGTTATTTTTGGCCTTTGCATCATATATGGGTTTTATAGTCTATCAGATGAATGTAAAAAGTTCCTTTCTTTATGGTACTATTTCAGAGGAGGTATATGTTTCACAACCTCCAGGTTTTGTAGATCCTAAGTTCCCCAACAGAGTCTACAAGGTTATCAAAGCACTTTATGGTTTACATCAAGCTCCAAAGGCTTGGTATGAAACCTTATCTACTTTTATGTTAGAACATGAATATAGGAGAGGAACCATTGACAAAACTCTATTCATCAAAAAGAATGCTAAGGATATTATTCTAGTACAAGTCTATGTTGATGGCGTTATTTTTTGTTCAACCAAGAAATCATGGTGTGAAGAGTTTGAAGCTTTGATGAAAGGAAGATTTCAGATGAGTTCTATGGGAGAACTTACCTTCTTTTTGGGACTAAAAGTCAAACAGAGGAAGGATGGAATATTTATCAGCCAAGATAAATATGTTGCTAAAATCTTGAAGAAATTTTCATGTATGGATACAAGGAGTACAAGCACACCTTTTGAAGCTAATAAATCTTTGTCAAAAGACGAACATGGTGAAAATGTTGATGTTCACCTATATAGGTCAATGATTGGGTCATTGATGTATCTTACTGCTTCAAGACCAGATATTATGTTTGTTGTGTGTGCATGTTCAAGGTTCCAAGTCAATCCAAAGGTGTCACATCTACATGCTGTGAAAAGGATTTTTAAGTATCTTAAAAGTCAACCTAATTTAGGATTATGGTATCGTAGAGACTCAACATTTGATTTGGAAGCTTACTTAGATAGTGATTATGCTGGAGCCAATCATGATAGGAAATCCACAACAAGAGGTTGTCAAATTCTAGGCAGAAGACTCATATCATGGCAGTGTAAGAAGAAAACTATGGTTGTTACTTCTACAACTGAAGCTGAATATGTAGCTGCTGCTCATTGTTGTGGATAAGTACTTTGGATTCAAAATCAGTTATTAGACTATGGGTTCAACTTCATGAACACCAAGATCTACATTGATAATGAAAGTACTCTTTCACTCCAAGATCAAGCAGATTGAGATAAGAAATCACTTCATAAGAGATTCCTATGACAAAAATCTTATTCAAGTCTTGAAAATTCATACAGACAACAATGTAGCTGATTTGTTGACCAAGGCATTTGATGCTAAGAAATTTGAATTCCTGGTAACACATATTGGTATGCTCAACCAATAAACTGCTGCATATGTTAAGGGGTAGTTGTACAATTTTTATGCTAATTTTTATTGTATAGTGTTTGTTTTTGTGTTTTTGATGTGATTGCAGGTTGATAGAATAAAGATAAAAGAGGTTATAATGATAGTGGAATGCATGAACTGGTCAAAATTGTGAGGTACCATTTTGGGTCCAAGTACCGCTAGCACAAATCCAAGTACTGAGTATGTTCCATGTACCGTTACATATCCATTGTAC
This sequence comes from Glebionis coronaria, assembly GCA_025667525.1. Lineage (NCBI taxonomy): Eukaryota > Viridiplantae > Streptophyta > Magnoliopsida > Asterales > Asteraceae > Glebionis > Glebionis coronaria. The sequence goes on along the minus strand of CM046878.1, from coordinate 7,656,503 downwards.
CGTTGAGGGTCTCTTTTGTAAATTTGGCGGTTTCTTCGCGCTTGGGTTTGTTATCTACATAAATACTTACTCTAGTTATACAATTGATTCATCTAATCTTTTATTCTTATCTCTTAATTCTATAACCTTCTCTCTGATTTTTCGATCATCAAAAATACTAATGGCTGCTTTACAAGTGATCTCTAAGCACAACTTGGTTGCGAACCTTGCTCAGAATGATGATTCTCTTGGTTTCCATGAGATACTTGGATTTTTATCTCGAAGTCATATTCGTTTTGCACTTACTGTAAGTCCCATTGTCTCTATTCCTATTGTTGAACAATTTTGGAATACTACTGTCTTAGGTACTCGTCAAAATCAACCTTGCATTAGGGCTAGGGTGAATAATAGAAATATTTATGTGATTGAGGTACTGCTAAGGGCTAGTTTAAGACTAAATGATGCAAATGGACTAAGTATGTTAAATAATACATAGATACATGATGTCCTTGCAGCCATGGGTTATCAGGGTGGTAGGGAAAGTCTTACTTTCATTAAAGCTTTATTTTCACCACAATGGAAATTGCTTTTTCATGCCATTATTCACTGTATGAGCTCCAAAAGTACTTCTTTTGATCAAATCCCTGCTGCATTGGCATCAACTGGCATTTGTCTATCAAATGACAGAGTTTTTAACTTTTCAAAATTAATTTTTGAAGGCATGACTAGGAATTTGGAAGGGGTTAAAAAGTTTTTAATGTCTATTAGATTCTGCTTTAGTTAATGAACAAATCCCTAACCTACCAGAGTTGACAAATACATGGGATGTTCCTATATTTACAAAGAGAACTTTCTCTTTCTTGACCAAACAAGTCAATGCCTTTACATGAACTGTCATACTCTTATTTGTAAACATGTTACCCCAACCAGCCAACCAAGAAGGTGAGGAACCTAGCTCAGCTAGTGCTTCCCAGCAAACTCCTTCTCACCAGAGTCCCAACTCTTCTAAAGATACTCAATCTTCTTCTCACAATGTTGGTAATCAAACAAATTCAGATGAGATGATCCACACACCTACTGCTTCAATTGCTGCTAGTGGTTCACCACCAGCACAAGCAACAGAGGTGGTAGATGTTGCCAGTTTAGCTGCTTTGTGCACTAGCTTGTCTAAGCAGGTACATGTATTGCAAAAGGAGAAGGTTGCTCAAGACAAGAAGATTGCTGAACTAGAATCCGGTTTCATCAAGTTAAGGAATAAGGTATCTCCTTGGGTGAGGCATAACAGATCAATTCAGTAAGTTGCTCTTAAGAAACAAAGATTCAGGAACCTCAAGAAAAGGCAACTGAATGCAACCAAACAGGGGAGGAATTATGAATAACAAAGACTGTCTTTTGACATTCATATAAGGGTCTCTGGAAATGACATCAATTTTGAAGCTGATGATGTCATTGGAAATTTTGAAGATGGTAATGGCATAGAGACTATTGTGGAAAAAGATAGCTTGGAGCCTACAAACATGGAGCTTCAACAAAAAGGACCACAACCTGCTTATGAGGAACCATAAAATGAAGAGATTTTGGAGACTCAACCACAGCCACAACCTCAATCACCACAACTACAAGTGAATTGAAGTAGTTTCTATAAGAAGCTGGAGGAAATCAATGTTTAATTTTCTGTGTCTTCAACTCCACCTCAAAGGCAATTCTAGTTTCACAAGAAACAGTCTTTCCAAGTACTGTCAAGATCAAGAGTGAGCTATGAATCAGACAAGACTGAGGAGTTACAAATTGAGAAGACAGCTTCAAAGGAAGGAAAAGTATCTGGAGATACTTTGGTGATTCAAGAAACAAGTGTGTCTTACACTGGTGAAGTAAACATTGTTGAAGAGCCAAGTACTGCTAAGCGAACTAAGCCGACTGCAAGTAGTGCTGGTGAAACACCTTCACTACATTCTTATGCAGAAAGTCAAACTCCTTTTGGAGAGGATGAGACTTTAGCACAAGTACTGCTTGATCTAAGGGAGAAGAGCTCAGCTGAAAAAGCAAGACAAGCAGAAGCAGAGTTAAAGGCACACCAAGAGATTCTTGCCAAAAACGAAAAAGCTAAAGGCAAGAAGATTCAAGCTTCACAGCCTACTAAAGGTGTTATCATTCAACAACAATCAAATGAAGATGAAGAGAGAAAATCTTCAAAGCTAAAGAAGAAAGTACCTAAAATCAATCCAAAGGATAAGGGCAAGAAAGTGTTACAATCTGAATCTGAGGAAGAAAGTGATTCAAATGATGACATTAGCAAAGTCATGAATAGATTCAACCAACTAGAGCATGATGAAGAGTTAGCTTTCAGATTGCAAGCTCAAATGCATGAAGAACAACTACAAGAAGACCTTGAAGGAAAGCAACGGATGCTTGAAGCCCAAAGAGTACAACAAGAGTGGAACATTGAAGAATATGATAGAATTCAGACTGAACTTAAAGCAAGTGAGCTTCTTACAGAATCATTGCTAGCTAAAGAAAGGGATGCTTATGATGAAGAGGATAAAGACAAGCTAATTGGTGACTTAGTGAGGGAGCAACAAAGATTCTTTGTAGAAAAGAGAAGAAAAGAAAGGGTTAAGCCTCCAACTACTATGCAAATCAGAATCAAATTATGTCCTACCTCAAGAAAGTCAAGCATTTTACCCATGCTCAACTGGTCAGAAAGACTTTTGAAGAAATCAAGGCTTTGTATGAACAACACAAGAGGACCAAGTTGAATTTTGTTGAGATTGGTTCTGAAAAGGACAAGCAAGACATTGCAGATGTAAGGAAGCATCTTCAACAACAAAGACAATTTGGAAGTACCCCCAGGCTTGATGCAAGTATTGCTGGACAAAAGGAAGCATCTCCACCCATCAAGACTACCTATGTTAGGAAGAAGAAAAGGGTGACAGAAGTTTCAAAGGGAGTAGAGATTAATCAAGAAATGGATGAGGGGAATACAACTCAAGATGTTAACAAGAAGACTGAGAATGTACAAGCAGTACATACACAGTCAATAGTACTTAAGGAAACAGTACATACTGATTTGGAGGAGGGTTCAATAGAGTTTGAAGGAACCTCCAATGGTATTAAAAGGAAAAGATCAACAAAGAAGAAGCAAGAAGCTAAGAAAAAGGTGAAGTCTACTGAACAAGATAGTGATGATGATGAAAGCTACAGAAAGCACTTAAAGATAGTGAACTTTGAAGATCAGTGCACTGACACAGAAATCTTTGGAAAAAAGTCAGATATCTTAAGATGGACAAGTGTTATGAAGGATGGATTAGAAATTCATGGAATCACTAGGTCAAATGGAACATTCAGGATGTTCAGACTACTTGAAGAGATTCTACACATCCTTGACAGACAAGACATTCAAGATCTCAACAGATTTGTTAGAGATGGAAGTGAAGGTCAAGCAGAAGTCACACTATTGAGGAATGAACTAAAATTTATGTATGAGCCACATACTTAGGATCAAAGAATATTGAAGGACTTAGAGAATCAGGTTCCTAGTTACTGGAGATATTATAGATCATGTGAGATACATACATTGGATGTAGATGACATAACCTACTACATCCTTCAAGAAAAGAGATATCCTTTTGGAAGAAGATTGTTGGAAAGAATGTTAGAGCAATGATTGGAAGTTTCAGAAGAGTCTGCTAGTGCTTTAGAGTTGATCAGAATGGTTAAACAACAAATAAAGGATTTGGAGCAAGAGGAAGAAGCTGAGAAAGAGCCTTAAGTGTTTGATTTACAAGCACAATTCACAAATGGTTCTCAGTTCACCATGTCTAACACACATAAGAACTGGCTAGTCCATAAGCAAACGGTTTATAGTAAAGACTTCTCAAATCCGTTGACAGCTAGTAGTTTGCTAAAAACTATATGGTTCTAACTCACCATGTTTTGAGACAGAGTTGGCTAGTCCTAGACAAACGGTACTAGCTAAAGACATAATCAAATCTGTTGATGGTTGACAGTTTACCAAAAACTGTAGGGTTATCAGTACACCTTATTATTTATGAATAAAGTATTGGCTATTACAAAGTGTACGACTAACTGGTAAAGAATAAATCAAATCCATTGATAGCTGATGATTTGCTAAAAATCATGAAGCCAATACAGATTGGTTTTTATTGTTAATTGTTTTATTTCGGGTATAAAGATACAAGCAAAGGAGTATTAGTTTCAAATAAAGAAATACTCAGAAGGTTTTGTCTCATCAAATCAAGACAGAAGTTCATGATCAAGAGTTCATAGATTTAACTCAAGAAGACAATTACTATTGCTGCAGAACAAAATGAATGTTCACAAGACACAATAAGATCATAATTTGAAGACAAAGATGATGTTCATGAGACTTGAAGGTTATCTTATCAAAAGAAGATCTGCATAAAAGTGTTTGGCTACATTCAGTTGGATACAAGTACAAATTACCAAGTTCAATCCAAGTTTGAAGAGAAGACTGAAGACATGTATTCTAATACATTCAGTACAAAGAGAAACAAGAAGAAAACAAGTTGTCATTCTTGTTTAGGGGAGGAATGTTAGGAATTATTTGTAAAGTACCAAGTACTGTTAGTATAAGTATAAGTATTGTTAGTGTTAGCAAGTACCGTTAGTGTTAACACGGTACATAGCAAGTACTGATAGTGTTAAGTACAAGTACTGCTATATTGATTAGGACGAATATATCTTTGTATAAGATATGTCATAGTTATAGCTAGAGTAATCTTATGTGATATACTTAATAGTTAGAATATTGATAATATATCGTTTGTGATATACTTATATTTATAGAATATTCTAAGGTTTCTAGGGTTCCTTACTCTATAAAAGGAACATAGGTACGATGACATTCATGTACCTCATTCAAGTCGATTAATAAGAGAATCGAATAGTTAAAAGTAATTATGTTCTTCTGTGCTTTATAAGTTAGATCCCGCATAACTTATTTAGTTGAGTAAGAGTTCTCAAAGTTTTTTAGTTTGATTACAAACTACTATACTAATTCTTAACAGAATATAGATCCAATAAAAGGGATCAATATTCTACATAAGCATCAGAAACTACATTTTCGCTAACATCATCAGCAACTTCCACATTTTCTACATTTTCGCTAATATCAGCAACTACATTTACTGGATCATTGTCACTTGATGTGGAGGTCGTGGAATTCGCTGGGAGATGGTCGGTTGTTGTGGAGGTCGCTGGAAGTTGGATGTTCGTTGTGGAGTTCGCCGGAAAAGGGTTGTTTGTTGTATATATCGCCGGGAATGGGTTGTTTGTTGTGTAGGTTGCCGGAAATGGGTGGGTTTATTGTGTAGGTTGCCAAAAACGTGGGTTTCTTATGGAAGTCACCAAAAAATGGTGGACACGTTGTGGAAGTCGCTAGGAAAGAGGTTACGTTGTTGAAGTTGTTGGGAAACGGTGGTTAGGTGTGGATCTTGCCGGAAAATAGTGGATTCTTGTGGGGCTGCTGGAAAATGGTTGTTTGCGGTGAAGGCTGTTGGAAAAAGGTGGGTTGGTGTGGATGACGCAGGAAGAAGGTTGGTTTGTTGTGGTCGTCGCGGGAAGAAGGTGGGGTTGATGTGGTGGTCACCGGAAAAAGGTGGGAGATGAGGTTGTTGTGGTGGTCGGCGGTTAGGTGGAGGTTGTTGTGGTGGTCGCCGGTGGTGAGGATCGGGATCCATTGTTTTTTTCTTTTTTTTAAAAAAATAAAATTAGGTTATAAGAAAGGTGGGTTTAATCACAACCCTTAGATCATTTAATGGTGGATGGTGTGGATTGATACATGAAGCTTTTGTTAAATATAGGTGTGTGGGGATCTTCTCTCTCTTAAGATAAGAAAGTTACACTAAAAGATTGGATTTTAAATATTATAAAAGATGAGATAGACGGTTAAATAAATTAATTTTAACACTTAGCATGATATTTAAAGTTATAGACAAAAGTTCCTTGTAGAATGCTATCAAAAAAAAGAATGTGAGAGAAATCTCCACCGTTCATTTCAACGGTTAAGATTTAGTGCCCAAGAGTATTTTAGTAACTTCCTTAATTTTTTTTGATAAATCTAGTATCATTCGCATTTCTATCTCATTCATTTCTATCTCACTCATTTCCCCCACCACACGTTATCAACACACATACATACACCCAGAATCATCCGATTTAAATTCAAAATCATAATACAATCGAAAATCCATCTTTTAATTTTATCAAACTGATGATATAGTATGGATATTCGGCGAGAAATGAGTCAATCAAATGTTGATTCCTCGCCTGTTTTTGATCCAGATCCGGTCCCAATTGGTATATATTTCTACTTTTTTTTAATTTGTTTTTTATGATTATTGTTATTGTTATTTAAGTTTTGGATGTTTTGTTTGTTATTTGTAAATCACATGTAAATCGTTACAAATCAAATGTAATTTTGCTTAAACATATAGACATTTGTCCCTTTTTAGGTATTTTAGGGTTTCTTGGTTTTTAATTTTTTAGGATTTCTTGTTTTTTTAGGGTTTTGTAGTGTTTTTATGTGCTTTTATATATTTTTATTATATGTGTTTTATGGATATTATTTTGTGTTTATTGATTATTATTGTGGTTATATTAAGTCTTAGATTTTTTATTGTTAAATTTTAAATCACATGTAATTCGTTAATAATCACATGTAATTTTGACTCTGCTTTTTAAAGTTTCTTTGGTTCATTTATTTTTGTGTTTTTGTTATTGATCTTTATCTTTCTTTTATTTTTTGTTTAGGTGCTAGTACAGTTGCATCCGTTACTATAGCTAACTTATTCCTAGGAGTAAAATAATTGGTTTAACTCGAGGTAGAGGTAGTAAGTTTCCTGATTTAGTGGAAGGTAGAGGTATGAATGTGGTTGGTGCAGGTCGAGGTAGAGGTTCTGCTAAGATTAGAGGGGGTACACTTGATGTGTTTCCGAGTGTTTTAAATGCGACTCTTGTGTCTCAGTTTAATCTTATTACTGGCAATGTTCATAAGCCATCTGATTATGTGACACGTGTTTTGGTTGATGTGTTAAAGGGCATTCAGCCTGTGAAAGGTAGTGTTTCTGATGTTTGTAATGAAAAGGAGAATTCGGTGGTTATGACTGATAAGGATCATGTAGAGGAGATTTTGGATAAGGAGCAGGCGGAATCCTTGGTTCTCTTGTCACGCAAAAAACTGTTTTTATTTGACCCATTGGGGACCAAAAACCCGAGAGGGTCAAAGAAAATAGACGAGAAGAAATAGAAGGGTGGGACAATGGGTGGGGCACTAAAATGAGCTACTCAAGGTAGACTCACACCAAGCAAATAGATAAGCTTTCCATTTATTGCATCGGTGGAAGACCGAGATTTCTCTAAAAATGCGATTCCGGGATTGAATATCTCATCCTCGGTGGTAAAGTGTGAAGAAACATAAGGGGCTTACCCTATACTAAAACCACACAAAGCATCGTCAAAAGGAGTAGACGAGCTTGTAGTACTCAAATAACGATGTGATAACGGAGTTAGACTTGTAAAAAAATCATTTAAATCAATTTTAAAATATTTTCATTTTTCATCATTTTTAACTCATTATGAAAACCCGTTTGAATTATGTCGAAAATATTTGGCGTTTCTAAGACGAGCTTAGGCACACTAAAAATTCTCACATTTAAGTCATTAGTGGGAGGGGTGGGTTGTACAAACTCTCAAAACGATGGTCAACAAAGAACACTGCCCCCTCGGGGTCAACATATTCGTCATCCTCATGATCGTGAATCTCATCGATTTCTTCATAAAAGATAGGCTCGTCAAACCAAGGTTTGTCGTTCCCCTCATTGAGTATTTTAAAAACTCTCTCGAAGAGATCACGATCAAGCACAAAACCATCATTATTTTGTGGGGATAGTTGATAAGTTAGATCCTCACGAATGTGGTAAACGTCATTCTCATTTGAGGAGCGTTGATTAGGTAACTCCTCGAGAATGGGATTTTGGGTCACGTGAGTTGGTTCGTCATTATTGAAAATAATAAGTTCCAACTCATCAAGTTCCGCCTCACTATTGGAAAAATCAACCTCACTTGTAGGTGGAAGTGGAGGTAAAAGAGCTAGCTCTCGTTCAATAATTTCCTCAATATCGGGCTCGAAGACGAAGTCATCATACTCACTACATGAAGAATTCTTTTTAGGAGAATCAAATATAGCTTGTGGATTTTTGAGTACGTGATCAATTTCTACAAAATTGTTCTCATCGTAGTTATCAAAGAAAGTGTCGATGTGAGAACTCAAACCATGGTCTTACAAGTCGAATGACTATGCTTAGGTGACCTTTCAATGATAAGTGGATCGAAAAATCGATAAAACCTTTAGCCTCAATCGATATTGGGCTAGGTGATGGAGGCACTTCAATGGAATTAGAAGTTGAAGCCTCAAAGATGTGGTCCTTCGAAGGTGGTGAAAGCGAGTCCATATTTATCATTGTCGTGATGGCACTAACGTCTCCCTTCAGAATTGGTTGTTGACTTGTTTCGCCGAATATATCCCAAAATGATTTTTCATCCATAAATTTACGAATACCCTTTTCAATTAAGTACACGTATTCTTTATCATTAAAATCTTCATCTTTAAGACCGTTGCTCTTAATTTTCTCAAAACATGAATATAGCCTCATTTTTTCCGCTAAAGTGTGAGCTTTGAAATTATCAAATTTAGAAACCTCGGTTTTATCATGATCATTTGATATTTGGGATCTACTCGCGAAAAAATCCATTTTATCCTCCCCATAAGTCATAGTTAATTTTCCACCGTGAACCTCGATAATGGCACGAGTCGTCGATAAAAATGGTCGACCTAAAATAATGGGACATTTAGGATCACACTCATAATTGGAAATGACGAAGTCCGTAGGAAAAACAAACTTTCCAATTCTAACATAAACATCCTTGGCTATTCCAGTTGGTTTTAAAGGTGTACAATTTGCTAGCTCGATTGTCATGTTTGTGGGGGTAAGATTATGCAATCTCATCAATTTCCAAAGAGAATGAGGCATGAGATTGATGCTAGCATCTAAATCGGCAAGTGCTATACATCCCTCAATCTCGGGAAAATCACAAGGTAAAAGAAATTGGCCCGAATCTTCTTCCTTTCTCGGCATATGCCTTTTAGGCTTTTTAAGAAGAATCGAAGCACAAGTTTCCTCAAGGGTTACTTTTGTAAGGTCGATGAAGCTCTCTTTTTGAACCGTGGATGGAATTTGAGGTACACGAGGATGTGCACTCTTTTCCTTTGTCGCCACGTTCATCCCCTCCACTTTAGAACATGAAGGTGTTTTAGAACTCGAGGGTCGAGATGAAGGCACAACTATAAAGTTATCAAGGTTAGGGGTAATCATACGACCTTTTCCACTAGACGAGGCGGATTTGACTTGTTCCTTCGGATTTGGTATGGTGTCACTAGGTAACGTAGTCGATGATGAACCCGAAGGCTTATTCATAACAGCCGAAAACATCTTTTTAATGTCAATTTGTCCTTGTTCAATTTTAGTGTTTTGATTTCTCAACGTAGTGGAAAATTCGTTTTTCAAAGTGTCAATTTGTCCCTCTAATCGTCTCAAGCCTCATTCGTTTTCACATAATCTTGAAACTCGTTTGACAAACTATTTTGATTAGAATTAAAGTTCCCTTGGTTTTGATTATTTCTTTGAAAATTCCTTTGATTACCATTTAAAAAATTGTTTCCTTGATTAGCGTTGTTTTGAAAATTCGAGTTTTGGTTGTTGTTGTTATCTCGATTTTGCCAACCTAAATTACGACCATAATTATAACCTTGATTTTGAAAATTTCCTTGATTATTATTCCCTTGAAATCTTTACGGTTTTGAAAATTATTGCCTTGGTTGTAATTTCCTTGTGATGGACCCGCGTTATTTTGATTTTGAAAATTGTTGTTTAACGCGTTTACACTCGACGTTTGGCCATCCGTATCCGCACACTCATAATAATTATGAGGTCCACCACACAACTTACACGAAGCCTCAACCGCCTTCACCGTAGCGGGAACGTCTTTCTTTTGCATTTTGATCAAGAACGACGTAAAGACATTCGTCAACTTATCGAATTTTGCGTCAACCCTCTCAATATCGCGATTAGAATTAATAACATTGGCAACACTCGGTGTGCTACGGAGTTGGAAAACCTTGGATCTATTTTCGATAATCATTAAAGCGTCTTTCGGAGTTTTACACAAAACATTGCCACCGACGGCAGAATTTAACGAATCTTGCTCTTGAAAATTAAGACCGTTATAAAAAGTGTCGATTTGGTGTAACTCGGAAAATCCATGGTGAGGACATTGCCTAAGCAATTCCCTAAAACGATCTTACGCATCTCTAAACGATTCATTCGGTTTTTGGCTAAATCTCGTCATCTCGTTTTTGAAAAACGTCGTTTTAGATGGTAGGAAAAAATGATTAACAAATTTAGATACGAGATCGTCCCACGTAGCTATGGAGTTAGGTGGTTCTTTCTCGTAGCAATCCTTCGCGGAGCTATCGAGCGAGTATGGAAAAAGCATAAGCTTGACGACATCGGTGTCGACGTTCTTGTACTTGCTCGTAGCTAAAAGTCGATTGAAATTCCGAATGTGATCGTGAGGATTATCCGCCTCACGACCTAAAAACTTCATAGCTTGAATCAACGATAGCATTCCGCTCTTGATTTCAAAATTCTCCGCTTCGATTGTGGGAATAAGGATCGCGTCTCCATAACCCTCGGTGGGTGCTTGGAGCAATTCCATCATCGAACGATTGTCGGCCATCTCGTCTACGGTTTCGACAACGATATTAGGAACGTCGGTTTCTAAATTTCGTCTACGTCGTCGATTCTTTCGATTTCGATTGCGTTGATTCGAAACGTCGCTAGAATTAGAATAATCATTCGATCGAGTGCGCATACTCTAACGTAGAAATTGGGGGTAGCAAAGAAGATTCTTTTTGGGATTTTTATGATTTTTCAAATTTTTTTTTGTTTTTGATTATTTTTTAATTTTTTGGATTTTTTGTGTGTTACATATAAACAAATTTACAAAAACTATCCAATAATCAAAGGTCTTGATTAATGAATCCAAGAAGAATGAAGGCAATTAGGTCAAGTAAAAACCCTCGTCGACTTTGAAACGTTGGCGGAACGCCAAAACGTTTCGAGGTTCAATAATAAAAACTCACAAAAATAGATGTATTAATACTTAAATGGCAAACCCTTAATCAATCGTCACTAAACCGATACGCACAAGCAAGCGCATAAACGAGGCGACGCGAAGCACTTAAGAGCCTTTTTCTTTAGGGTGTATTTTATAACACCCACCTTATAGTTTGTATCAATTGAGATTAAATTTCTTAAGAGTATTTATCTATTTTGCCTTTGACTTTTTGCTTGAATTCGATACACTCGATAATGACCAGAACGCCCACTATCGAGGTGCGATTTCTCGCGTATTTGGATAATATTGTGTATTTGTTGTTCTAGTAATATAGTATATTATTCACAAAAAGAAAAAGGAAAACGATAAAATGAAAAAGATTGTTGTGTGTTTAATTAAGGACAACTAAACACGATTTATTTGGATATTCTACAATATAGTAAAAAAATAAAAACGAGTATGTACGCTATATGCAATATAGCAAAATCACTCAAGGGTGGCCTAGTGGCAAAAAGATTTGTGGCTATCACTCCAAAGTGTGTGAGGTTTCAAGTTCAATTCTCACTAGGTGCAAACAACCTTGAAGTGGCCACGCCAACCTCTTGAAAAGGGAGGGCTTTACCTGGTTTGAGTCTGTGTGGCGGTGGGCTCAAACCCCGTAGATTAGTCGGCCAATGAGTCGAAAATCACGGTTACCAAAAAAATAAAAAAAATGAAAATCAAAAACGCACTACTCACACAAACACGATATATATATAAGGCTAAACACACCTCCCCGGCAGCGGCGCCAAAAAATGATGTAGTAAAATCGTACACGTTTTAGGAAAAACGTGTATAAAAGTATTAAATCTTACGATTTAGGAAAACCGTAAAACCGAATAATGCGAGTTCGTTCTTGAAGGATGTGTATGTGTTATGTGCCAATATGTATAAAACAATGTTTGGATTACTAACTTATAATGACAATGATCTTGTTTCACGCTTAGCATGGAATTTGGTGAAAATCGAGGATGACGAACTTATCTCTATGAGGCATTCACGTGTTCATATTCTTTGACCCTAAAAGTCACGTTCTCGTGATGAAAACAATACATTATGTCTAAAACACGTATCGTAGTTAATTTAATTTTACTTTTCAATAAATGTCATATAAAAATGAATTTTTGAGGTGCTAAGATACTTAATTCTAGCATTGCGTGAGGGCACGGAAATGGTTTAGTATGGGGGAGTGATGAGACTGCATTTATACATAGTCTCATCGTCCAAATCGGGCTTAAAAAGCTTATAAATATCATAAAATACCCCAAATATGCTTGTGTTTGTTCATTATGTATTTTAGGTACAGATATCGTGAATTCAACAAAAGAGAACAAGAATCAAGCAAAAACGAACACAGGAAACGAAGCCGCACAAAGAACCAACCCGAACAATGAATTTCCAAAGAAGTCCTTGAAGTTTTGAAGATTGTCAAGAATGGTCCCTCGAGAATAGAAGACTTGTCACTTTTAATCCTTGCAAATCTCAAAAATTGCATTTGGGTCCTTTAAGTTTCAAGAATTGACATCATAAGCTCTTGAAGAATGCCATATTTACACTTATAGTCCTTGTCCAAAAGTTATTCAAAAGAGGAGGACTGAATTTACAATTTACCCTAACTCTTAACAAAGAGAAATGAGGTTATGGCTGGAGAAACTTGTCTTGACAATAGTTTGGAAGTGCAGCGGTCAAATATAGGCAACCAAAACCCAAACCCAGTTTTAATCTATGTCATACCCACCACAGCCCACAAATAAACCAAAACCCAAGCCCAAAACCACCCTTCACCCGGCCCAAGTCAACTCCAGTCAACCATTTACTTAAACCATACCTTTTTTTAAACCGAATAAAAAATATATTACCATGGAGGGCAACATATACTATTACGCTTAAGTCCGCTAATCCCCAGTTTTTTAGCATAAACCCTAATCACTACAATCTCCGATACCCAAAATTAAATCTACCAATCATCCAGATATATGATTCACCCCAGCCCGACCCAACCATGACCCTTAAAACTCATCCAAAATCACTGTGGTACCCCACCCACATGCCCTTTGCACGTCTTAGCAACAAGACAAGATTGGCACAACTCATCTATGGTTCAAAGGCGATTACTGACTCCTCCAAGCAACAACCAATGCCTCATAATGATTTGGCACAGCTGGTACATCACAATCATCACATGGGTAGCCAATTTAACCACTTTTTGACCAAAATTCAAAGTTTGAACTCAAAGGCACTTTAGGGCTTTCTAGCTTATTTGGGTTTAGTCTTTCATTGTTTCTAGTACCTTCCTACATGTAGTATTTAAGAGGCCGACTTGTGTCCCTTAAAAATGTTCTAGAATTTGTTTGTAAAAAAGTTTAATTTTAATGAAAATTGATTTTAATTTTAAAAAATACTTGCTGAGTTCCTTATTGCTTTCATTAGCGTAACTCTTACTTTACTTGCACTTAAATTAGGTTTTTATCAAGGTTTGTTTTGTTCAAAAATATTTTTGGCAGAAAAAGTAACTTTGAGAACCTTTGACAAGCTAATTGTTCTCATCACTTGGCTGACAACCAGGGGTTAAGAGGGCTGTTTGTTAAAGTTACATTCATGTTTGGTGACTTAAAAAGTTTTTCAATTTGTTGGATTTCATTTTTTATATAAAAACATTGTTCTTATTTTCTTGATTACACTTACTGTTTTAAAAACTTATACCAAAAGCTGTTGACACCAGCTTTTGGTACAAGATTTTAGAACTTATCCTTGTTTCTCTGTGACTATGATCAAACAAGTACCACAAGAAGGTTTGTTACCTTTGTTTGACAAGTTTTGAAGTTATTGACTCTCTTTTGTCCATTTGCATCAAACAGCCTTCATAAGCTCTATAAGTCTTGAACCCTAGCTAATATGGAGATGGCATTAGCCATTGTGGGGCCTGTATGTAGGTCCCACAAGGTATAATACCAGCTTGAATCCTCTTATTTGCAAAAGTTTTGTGATTTCTTAGAGTTTTAGATGCTTTTTGGTTTTCATGCTTGATTGTGTCAATTTTCTGGTTAGTTTGTGATGATTTGATGTATTAATCATGTTATGATAGCTTTGAGTTCTATTGGTTGTGCTTTGTCAAAATTTTCTTTGTAAAATCCTTGTTTTCAAAATTTAAGGTGGTGTTTGGATCTGTGGTTAAGCTGTGCTAAGGGTGACATCTAGTGCATACTATAGGTCTAAACATTCTTATTAGGTCAAGATTAAGTCAGTTTGAGCATTGGTTTAGATTAGTTAATATAGAAGTTGTAATTTGGATGTCATGGAATTTGCTTAAAATCTGACAAGATAGACATCAGTAGGCTGTATGGTTTGTATTTTGTGTTTTGTGGCTTAATATCTTGTTCACTATTAGCTGTCATTATTAGTATAGGGGTATGTGAAGTTTGAGAGCTGTTTGGTTAAGTTTTCTTAGGTTAGAACCTCACCAAAGTACATAAAACTCCAGCATAGCCACCTTCTGTCCATGCAGTGGGATTTTGTTCTTATGTTTGAGTCTTCTGGTTTGAATTCTTGGCCACAGCTTGATTAGGAGATAGAATATGATTGAATACTTTTAGTTTAAGTTTTGATTAATCAGTTTGCTTAGTAGGTTAGCTCTAAGTTCACCTTTGTGCCATTTGCACCAGCAACACATCATCTCTGCGCGCAGTTTCCATTTTTGTGCAATATTCATGTGATTTTTGTGCTTTATTGAGTTTGATTTGTGTGCATTTGTGTTGTATTGACTCTCTACAACCAACTGGTTGTAGGGGTGCCCTTTGTACCATAAAAAAGCAACAAAGAAGGCTCCAAACAAACCCCAAAATCATCACAGTAATTGCATCCTATTTCTAGCCTTTTCTTTTGTCATCAGATATCGGACAAAGAAGAGGTTGTTGACTGGTGGCGTTCTCGGACAACAAAGAAGTTCATATTAGTTTAAATTATTATTTAATTTTTTAGTTTTTGTCTTATTATGATTAAAATTAATTTTTCTTGCAAATCTTATTTTTCCAAAGTTATTTAGGGTATCTTAGATTTTTCCATTAAGTTTTTGTATTTTTCACATTACTTTATTAATTTTTATAAATATTTTCATTTTAAAATTGTTTTTAGCTAATTAAAAATAGGAAATTAGCTTTTAAAATTCAAGAAAAATACTTTTTAGCATTAAAATAATATAAGTGAGGTTTACATTTAATAAAATCATATTTTGAACTTTTTGTTAATTATATTTAATTTTAAGGCTTTAATTATCATTTAAAATTAAATATTTAATGAATAACAAGCCTTAAAATAGTTTTATTAAATTTTTATTCTTATTTATATTATTTAGGATTTTAATTTGATTTTAATTTTATTTTTAATTAATTTTTAGTTTTAAAATTTTAATTTCGTCACGTTTTGTACGTGTTTTACGTCATACGTTTTAATTTTACGTCGTATTGTAATTTAGCGTAACTCGTCTTTTTACCTTTCTCATCTTTCACAACAAAAAACGTCACTAATATAAACTTGATTTTTATATTATTGGCACAACACATACACCTCCTTCGAGAACGAACTCGCATTTATCGGTTTTACGGTTTTCCTAAATCGTGAAGTTTAATACTTGCCACATATACGCGTTTTTCCTAAAACGTGTGTAAAATACCTACAATCGGATATTACCCAAACCAGCCCAACAAATGGGTCAAAAATTTACCTCTGAAGACTTTGACTTTAGATGAAAAGCTTTATTGGTTGACTCTAATTTCCGTAAGTTGAAGTTTATGCTACTTGTCTGCAGAAACAGGTGGCTCAAGAGTAACATGTGTTGTGCAAAACAGTAGTATTAATTTTGTTCGGACATAATAAGAATTTTAAATGTGAGAGTCTTGTGTTCTCGGTTTTTTTGATACATTACTAAAATTAAATTTATTTTTATAAACTGCTACGGGCATAGTACTCATGTATCTTAGAAAACAAAATGTTGTCATATTTATTTGGATGAATTTTGACTTGTAAGATTCTGATGCAGTTGTTAACTGTAAGCCGTAAGCTGTAAACTGTTAACTATAAGCTGTAAGCTGTTTGATAAAAAGCTGTTAATTTTAATAAAAGTGTTTGATATATTGGCTGTTAACTGTAAAGGTAAGATGTAAAATTACTTAAAATAATATTTTTTAATAAATTATAATATGGTTGGAGGTTATATCAGTAATTTACAGCTTTAGCAGCTCTTGACAATCTAAAAAGCTGTATAGAACAGCTTTTTATTTAAGAGCTATTTGGTTAAAATAAAAAACTAACAGCTCTAAAAAATGTTGTGTCAAACAAAGCTATTAGATTTTTTTTAATAAAAAAGCTAACAGTTCTATAAAAGCTTTAGAAAAGCTCTTACCAAAAAGACCTATAGTAAATACTTGTGTTTTATATGAAATCTTTGTAGAACATCAAGCATTACATTTATAATTACGAGGCATCCGGAACCCGTGCGTTGCACTAAGGGGCATGAGTTGCTCTTCTTGGGGGCATGATATATGTTGCTATTGAACAAATTATAAAAAGTATTTGTAATTATTTAATTTAACTTTTTACTTTTACATATTTATGTTAACTTTGTATTTTGTAAGGGTTTAAGTTGTTAATATTGTATAATGCATTGGGTTTTTAAAAATGTATAAACATGAAAAAAAAAATAAACGTAACAAAAAAAATAAACGTACAAAATTACTAAAAGTATATTAAGACTAAAAAAATTAAACATACAAAGAAGCAAAATTCATGGTGGCAAAATGAAACACGTATCTTCTCAAATCCTCTCTTCTGCCTCTTCTAGATGACTCCAAACGATTACCGTTTTTAATCTTCAACAGTAAAGGTCAATCAGGATTAACGAAAGGTCGTCTTTGCATTAATTAGGTACTGTTTTCATCTTTAATCTGTGTTATTTGTTTTCTATATAATGATGAGTTCCAATTGTATAGTTACAATCAAACTAAAATTAATCATAATTTCTTAACCTTATCTGCTTATCAATGGCAAACCCTAGTTCATCTAATTTGATTTTGAAAGAAATTAAGGATATTTGTGGTCATACTGAAACTGGGAAAGTCATGGGTTTTTACTTTAATCAAATGGCTGTGAATGAGGAAAGCTTTGCTACGGTGTTGAGGGGGCAGGCTGAAAATGTTAAAAATAATTTGGTTAGGATTGGTTTGATGATTGTTGCGTTTGAAAACAAAGATGATGAGCTTGAAGTTAATTTGGAAAGTTTAGGGTATTTGAGGGAGTTGCGTGATACTGAAACTGAAAAGCTTGCTACTTTGAATGGAATGTTGGCTAGGGCTAGGACTCGTATGAATGACCTCCAGTTTCAAGCACAGTTGATGGACCTTTCTGATTAAGCCTGCATCTTTAGTGTTTCTTTTGGGGATGTTAAGATAATGATCATGTAGTAATCCAGTCTGTTTAGTGAATGTTTTAATCTTTTGGGTATAATCTTGTAATCCTGGAATGATATGAATTATGAAATATAATTATGTAATGATTATGGAATGGAATGTTAAATCGTTTCTATTTATGGCTTATAAATTGTGTTTTTGTGATTTAAATTTTTGCATTATCATTATTGAAAGTATTATGTGACTTTTATTTGTTATTCCAAACACTCCTATATATTAGATGTAACTGTCGTTTTTATTTAATTGAAAACAACTTCTATCATTTCATTTCTTCTTTTTGAAAATGATCATCTATCATTTTATTGCATCTTTATCAATTCTGTTAATTTTAACTTTTTGAAATTAAATTGGGTATTTTCTTTGCAGGTTTTTTTTATCCAATCATTGAAGAAGTCAAAAAAAGGCATGTTTTCTTTTTATCTTTAATTAAATTATGTTTTTTCATTTTTCTAGTTAGGGTTTGATTTGATTTATCTAATAGCAACATGAAATTAAAAGAAATAGAAAAAATATGACTATGATTTTATTCAAAATGAAGATAACTTTAATTGAATTGTTACTGGATACAATCTGTTATGAATAAGAAAACTGTTAACATAGATTGTTAAAAGCTTCCTTGAAAACGATGTTTCGTGTTCGATTTTTGAGCTCAGGGTCTTCATCTTCAGTCATCAAAAATTTTAGTCCTTTTGGTGAAGTTACTCTAGATAGAGCTACATAGATTTGACCATGGCTAAAAACAGGGGTGGGTAAATAAACACCAACATAGTTGAGTGACTGCCCTTGACTTTTATTTATAGTCATCGCATAGCAAGGCTTGACAGGAAATTGCCTTCGTTTCATGATAAATGGCCATTGTGTTTGCGTAGATGTGAGAGTTATTCTTGGGATAAGAACACTTTCTCCCACGTTTGATCCTGTAAGAATCTGGGCTCGAATGACAAATTGACCCAAATCAGTTATGATCAGTCGTGTCCCATTGCATAATCCCATGCTTGGATTTACATTACGCAAAAGCATAATAGGCAATTCTTTTTTCAAATTTAATTCATGAGGTGGCATGCCTGGGAATTTTAAAGAGTTTAGAAACTCGATAGGGTAATGTTGGTGTTGATCTAAGGTATCTGTAGACGCCTTACACACTTCATCAACACTATTGTAAGTAACACTTTCACTTGGCAATTTTTTAAACATATAGTTGTTTATCTCGTCAGCGTCATCATTTCGAGGGGTTAGAATTGAACGCTCTCTTAGATAATTTTCATCACTTCTCCTAGCTTCAAAATCAGGATAAGATTGATTGACAATCTGTTCCAAAGGAGAATTGCAAGCTTGGATAATGAATTCCTCAGGAATTTCTATCCACGTTCCTTCATCTTCTGCTTCTTTTTTTGTTGGCAAAATCCCATCACCTACATCCAAAACCCATTTATTGAACTCTTGTTTACTTCTATCTATCTCGCCTGATGAGGTATATTCATTTACTCGCATACTACGTGTAAGAGTAAACACTTTGCAAGAATTCCATAAGAATGACTGGTTTATGCATGATTGTACTATCTCAGGCCTTTTTGCTTTCGGTATGACTGGTAAAATTTGTCTAAAATCGCCTCCTAATAAAACTGTTATTCCTCCAAACATTTTATTTCTTTTTCCTTCATTCTGAAACCCCAATATATCCTTCAGTGTCTTGTCTAATGCCTCAAAGGCATACTTTTGAGTCATAGGTGCTTCATCCCAAATAATCAACTCGACAGACTGCATTAATTCTGCCAAATGCGTGTTTTGTTTGATACCACATGTGCTATTTTCCATTAATTCAAGTGGTATGACAAACCTGTTGTGAGCTGTTCTCCCGCCTGGTAGGAGCAATGAAGCAATCCCTGAGTTAATTTAAAAGCTCATATTATTTTTGAGTTTCTTACAGAAAAACACTATAGATATTTATCATTTATGTAGTATAATGTGTTATATTAAAAGCATAGAAATTACATACCTGAAGAAGCAACAGCAAGCACTATTTTACGTTCTGATCGTAATCTTGATATGAGTGTCCTGTATAAAAAAGTCTTTCCTGTTCCTCCAGGTCCATACACAAAGTAAAATTGTCCCTTCTCTCTACTTACAGAATCAATAACTTCTTCGTAGATTGCCCTTTGCTCTGGATTCAACTGAGAATGAAGTTTATCATGCTCTACTTTGCTTTCTTTCATATTGAAATTCATTACTTCTCTTATCAATCTGTTATCCATAGTTGTTAGCAAACTTGTATTTGGCCGTGGCATATCCTGGAAATCTACTAATGATCGACCATTTCGATTAAGCAAGGATTCAATCTCCATTAAACAGTAATTCTTTATTTGTTCTTCTGAGAGCTGTAGATCAGGATATCTGTAAAGATTTCGTTTGTTAAACAAAATATCTTCTGACAATGTTTCTTAATTCTCTTCCCAAAACTTGACAGGTCTGCTTACATCACAAAAAAGTAATATCGTAACAAATAAATCTCGTAGTTGTGGTGCTAATGCCCATAATCGAGCCTCTTGTATAGCGTGCGTCCACTCCTTATCATCATTGAGAAGACCATATGCAAAACACGCTTCTTTGAACGTTGTATATAATGTCTTGTGAACTGTCATCATTTTTTTAAACGTTTTAGGACCTCTGACAACATTCAATAACATTCTGAGATAGTAACGTTCTCCTGATGCGGGGTTTGAATAATAGATTCTGCCTATGCATTTTTTTTGCTTTCGAGGTTTCCAAACTCTCTCCCGTTCATGCCACACATAGTGTTCTGGAATTTCAGCATACGTCAGCTTTCGAGCAGCCTTATCTCGTTTGTTTAATTCAAACCATTCTGTGAACATGGTTGTTTTAATTTCCTCTCGTTGAAGTAGTGCTGGTAAATTCTGAGAATCACGCAATGTTATTGCGTTTTGCTCCGGTAGATGAAAATTCAGTTTCATTACAGATGGGTAAGAATAGTGAATATCAAAAGAGAATAGCCGCCATACAGCTTCACATGGAGCTAAATATCGACAACTCAAATAATTTTTTATTTCATCAACTACCATTACCTGATCTGGTTCACCCTCACCATTGTGTTGAACGTTCTCTTGAACAACAATTGTAGCTCGATCTGGTCCTTTGTTTAAGTATTTGAATAAATACTTAATTGCTTTTGATCTGTTACACCATTCAACATTAATGTGGGCCTGATATTTGAGCAGAAGATATTGATTGTGAGGCACCACATTTTTGTTTGTGTATGTGATTTTCCCTTTAACAATACTAACTTTTGAATCCCTTCGACGGTAAACTGGGTAACCATCTTCATCAAGTATTGTTTCTGCATTAAATTGCTTTGGGTATCGTTTTGAACACTTTCCCTCAACGTTGCATGTTGTACCTTTACCACACGGGCCATGCAGCATAAAATCTGTCACAGCTTTGTATCCATTTGGATCCTGTTTTGGGCATGGTATTTCAGCTGATATGATATCGTCAAGTTGACTTGCCGTTTTTCATTTACATTCTTCTGCAAGCCATAGTAGTATATGTGCGTGCGGGAGTCCTCTCTTTTGAAACTCAATGACATAAACAACTGCAATATATTAGCAAAATTTAGTAATTATCGCGAAATGATCACATTGATTGTACTTTTGAAATAATTTATTACCTGCACGTGTTTTGCCAAAAATTTCTTTTTTCGTCAGATCATCTAACATTTCCGTGAGTTTCATTTTAAAAACTCGAGTTCTAATTTCCGGACGATCGTGTGCTTTTTGTCCAGGAATATCAGCCAACATTTTTGCAATCTCTGGCCATCTAGGACTTGATGTAAAAGTTATAAATAGGTCAGGATTGCCATATGTTCGGCATAAGGCCATCGCATCTTGATAATTCTGCATCATATATCTTGGACCTCCCGTGAAACTTGAGGGCAAAACTATTCTTCTTCCAAGTCCGGCTGCATTCGTGTCTCCTCTTGTAACGGCATCATTCAAATTGTGATAGAGATCAACTCGCAGGGTATCTTGATTATTTCTCGACCATTTGAGTCTTTGTTCTTCAACAGAAGTGAAAGCATCAACCAAGTATTGTTGAAAAAGGCGTCCGCCTTTTAGCAAAGTATTGCCTTGGTTAGCTCGGTGTTGAATAATGTATGCATAGTATTCTTTCATTGTCACAAACCCTCTGTTTGTTTTCCGTGCGCCGTTGTTGTTATAGTAATGGATTTTCTCATGAAAACCGTCTTCACCATAAGGAAATAATAGTGGATATTGTAGTGCCATGTAGGATGGATGTAACTCTGAGATTCTTTTGGGGCCTTCACGTTTACTATTGATAACAATATCCCTAATAGGCTCACCATCCCCAAAATCATTTGTGATCAACGCTGCTACTTCAGAAACAGTTGGGGCGTTATATTGCTTTGTAGATTTTCGGTCAGTAAGAAGGTGTAATTCAAAATTGACAGATTGATGAGAATGGCACCAATCCCGTGCCATTCGGAATGCTTTTGCAATTGGACTAAATCTGTCCAACATGGATATCAAGTCTGCTATAATTGTTGCATTCACTTCATTTCCTATCTCGTTATTTAGAAAAGCAGACATCCGGTTTTTTGCTTCATTTTGTGTATCATAAAAATAAAGTTGTGCATATCTTGGCTGGTGGCCTTCTTGCGGAAGTAGAGAACCAATACGATGATAATTTTGACCATTTATCCTAAATGTATACACCCCCATTCCATTATTTATTGCATGATCTATTCTAGCTCCAAATGATGTAAAGCAGAACATGCCGTTATAAATCCTAATTTGTTCTTTAAATTTTGATGTAGCAGAATTAGCAAAGTCAAGGAGGTAGTCTAAAGGTGGTGGTGTTGCTTTTAATTTAGGTAAGAGTATTTTCCCCTCTTGACAACATAAAGAAAATGATGGATTGACAGCTCTATGACTTTTATTATTTCTTTCCTCATACCACATTCTTGCGTGGCAATTCCAACATTGATAGGATGGAGGTCCAAGGTTACTGTAGGATACGGGAGCTCCTGGTTGATGTTATATTGAAGGTTAGGTTGTTATTTTAGTTACAAATAATTTTTTTTTTTGAAATTCTAATATAAATAAAAATTACCTTTAGATGTTAACCCAGCTTGTTTCGGTACTCTTCTAGGTGTTCGATGACGGGAGGTTCCTGGAAAGAACATGTTTGGAATATATAATTGAATAAAGGTATATTTTTAAATTGTTTTTTTGAAAGGAAAAAATACAGATAAATAAAATACCTGCTATTGTTACATTAGGATTGTTTGCAAGTTGTAGTGTTCCTGTTTACATGTATGCATTATAGTTCATGTAAATCATTAGAGTATTGAATAGATAAATGTGTATTGCTTCCTTTACCTTCTTGTTGAATAAGATTGTTTGTTAGCGTCAGACCACAATAATTCTGCACGTTTCCATCGCGCATGATAGTTGTTTTTGATTGAATTGCGATGAAATTATTAAGCATGTTTGATAAAGATGGTGTATGGCTAGTGTTAGGATGTCTTCCTGTTTGGTTAGCATAAACAGAATTTTATGTAGATTAGAAAACTAAATATATGAAATTAATAAATTTAAACATACCTTGATTCATAGTGATTTCAGAAATGTCAAATGATTTACATGAACATGATGTTTGATTTTCAAAAACTGCATTTTGTAATTGAGTCTATTCAATACTTGACCTTTGGAATTATTAAACTGGATTTTCATATTTATTGTGAAAACAACTTAATTTAAAGCTTTATTTAAGACATTTTTAATTAAACATACTTATTTATATAATTGGAAGACATAATTGTTGCCAGATTATGTTTTTTGCAATTATAAGAATATAAACAGATGAAAATAATAAGAGAAACAAAGCATGATTGAAACAAACATCAATAAGAGAAACAAAGCATGATTGAAACAAACATCTTTTATTCAAATTGGAAAATGGGTATAACATAGAAGCTTAATGCTGATGGGCTTTGCTTATTTAATCCAGTTTTGCTTATAGTCTATGGAGTTGTTGGGTGTTCCATGTTGAGCTTCCGACGCTTGCGAATAACTGAGTCGTTAATAAGCGACTCGTATGTGTCTCTACTTTTCATGCTTGAAGGCAATATGATTCTTCTTCCTACTGGTGGAACTTTTTCATCATGCTTGTTTATAGTCTTTGTAATTCCTGCTAAACTTTGATCCTTGATCTCTTTGCTGTTTGAATTAGGTGTTTGTGTTGACATGGTTAGATTATATGCTAAGGTAGGTATGATAAGTTGTATATATAGTAATTCAATGATATAGAGTTACAATACTTGAATTAATGTTGAGAATATGAAACTGTTAATTTAAGATAAGATTTAAATACATCTTAATGAATATTAATTTAATTGAATGATGGATAATACAAAGATCAAACTCATAAGTAAATAGTTGATAGAGAATAATACAAAGATCAAACTCATAACTAAATAGTTGATAGCATCTTCTTCAAGTGGTAGTTCATTTTTCATGATTCTGTTATATTCCCTTAAAGGTCATCTCTTAGTAATGTCTTTCATGGCTTCATCCTTGAAATAAAGAACAGCATCTTCTTCATCTCGGACACATAGATCATTTTTCATGAAAGAATAATAGACTTAAATAAATTAGTTAATTATAAAAATAGATTCAAAATAGGAAAAAGGATTTTTAAGATTAACCTGCTTGAGTTTTTGCTGATGCAATTAAATTTGTCGAGTTATAGTGCACGATAAAAAAGATTATGATCATACCAAAATCAAACAAAAAACAAAAATATTTCCAACAAACAAACAACATCCCAAATTCTTAAAAACAAATAAAAGACCAAATGTATTTCAAGTTTCTGTTTTATTTCCCTAAAGCTAATCCTTAAGAACCTTCTTCCATTGTTTCAATCTTGAAACACATCAGAGTATCTATTCAGATTCTGTATCATATACTATTTTCCTGAAAGAATAATAGAGGAAATTAAATTAGTAAAATATAAAGTTAGTGTCAAAATACGCGAAAGCATTTTTGAGATAAACCTTCGCCTTTGATTTGGTATTGCAACAGAGTCAGAATCCTCATTTTCATCACAAACGGATGTGACTTCATCATCTGTATCATCAAGTTGAATACTGCAACAATAGAAAGAAGCATATCATGTGAATAATAAGTCTTGATCCTGATATTGTAATTATTATAAAACTTCTTTATATGGTACCTTTTAGCTTTCTTTTCCTCTGATTTTTTTGCAGGTGTGGGTACGGACAGTTCGTTTGCCAATCTCTTCAACTTTGAAGACTTAACATTCGTAGAAGGAGAAGGAGCATTAGAGGGAGTTTCAGTATTATCCATCACCTCGTCAGGAATAATCTTCCAACATGTGAAACTTTCATAATTCCCATGTTCAAAGTAAGAGTGGGATTTAAGCTCTAGAGTGTGGATGCCACCAATGATATTCAATAAAGCTCTTGGCAAGTTCTGATCACCATTACCATCCTGTATACAAAAGTAAGTATTATATTATACTTCAACGAATTATAAATTAAACAATATCATGATACCTCATTCTCAAAGTCACATATTGATTCAGCGGTACACTTGACCAATTGATTAGCGACCTCATCAAAAAATACAATCACTGTAGACGATGTCTTGTCAGATACATCTAATTCAAGACGGTACCTACAAATGATTGATGCATAGTCAATTTTAATTAAGAACTTTTTTAAGTTGCAAGATAATCAATTCTTAAACTAATACTTACAAAAGAAATGTAATTCATTCTTAAACTGATTGTTACCTTAAAACTGGATACTCTACAGCTTTGCAACATGCCTCACACCAAAATCCTCCATCCTTGCGAGTTATACCCTTCTTGCAAGTGTCACTACCACAGGAAGGGAAGTTCCACCCTTTTCTTGTCCTAATATGATCAATCCTGACCCGACAATGGAATACTGCAGTCTGTAATGAAAGCAATATAATTTTATTATTAATTCTGATGTAAATATAAATAAAAATTAATAGGAAGAAATATACATCATTTCTCTTGTTGCGCGCCCATATCAATAGATTCTCTAAAGTTCCATGTCTAGGCTGGGAGGGATCAATATACATAACTTCCGGGCCCAACCCTTCTTCATCATCACTGGAACATAAATATAAAATTATAGCATATTATTAGGCAAGATGCGATACATGCAATAGTGTATACATGAAAATAAAAATTCCATGCTTAATTACCGAATTTGACTTTTTAGATCTTTCAAAACAGGAATTTGAAGATCATCCAACAAAAGCGTGGAGGAGCTGCTTGATAGTTGTAGCTTATCTAAAAGGTAAATAAAAAGATCTAAGCACGTTTGCAATATTTTGTACATGCGGAATACATTAAGAAAATTAAAATCTTGCTTACTATTGTATATTTTAGCACTAACTGAAGTCACGACAATTGGAAACAGGCCAGAATGTTTTGTCTTCTTCTCTATCAGAGAATCACCAAGGTTTCCCCAGAGTGTGACACGTATCTGTAAGTTTCTGTTTCAATAAAAGTAATTTTCATTATAGGCTGAATAACGCGAAAAAATGTTACAAATACAGACAGTTATGCTAACCTTCCATCAGAAATGTAAAAGTCAAGATTTCTCGATCCTGTCTTTAAATTGTTAGTTCTGCCAACATTTGTGACATATCCAGCAACATCTGCGATTAACAAACAAACACATGAATAAAAGCAGAATAAAAATTATAATTAAAAAACATATGAAAAAATATTACCCATCAAGTATTTCCCATCTGTAGGCTCCAGGTTGCGAAGTTCTTCTAACTGAAGAGGATGCCTCACAAAGCCAACGGGATTAACATAAGACCTTCTTATAGAGGTTGAACCATCAAATTCAAGCATAAACTCATGATCTTTGAATATACGGTAACTATCCTTATTCTTCTTTACGACAAAATCTTTTATTGAATAAACAACCCCTTCTTTTAACTTGAGGAAATTATGAGCTATTGTTGATTTAGCGCTGCAATGGATTGCACTACCCTACAATTACAATTTGTAAGATTTCATATCATTGACACAGTAAATATACTCTACAATATATAATAAAGCATTAATATACCTTTGCATCAGATACAACAAAATTAGTGCTTATATAATGATTCATAGTAGTAGTCACATCCCACATTCTACACAGCATCACTATAATTGTGCCTGTAACATCAACAGAAAGATCATCCAAGAACAACTCTTTTGTAGGCTGAGCACCATTACTGGACTCACCAACAGCTTTGCCTACGCCACCAACTTTGGGCTCACCAACATTTTTCTTTGTGTCAATACAGGTTTTCAATTCAGCTTTGGGCTGTTTAGCGTCCATGGACATTCCATCAATAGCCTTTTTCGACATAATGGATACCTATCAAAAGATCAAAGAAACCGAAGATGTATTATGTTTTGGCCGTTTTTGTATTCAATTTATACAATTACTAAACGATGTAACTCCAGCAAAACTCTTCATATGATGCTGGAGTAATGATTAGATAACTGCAAATCGTTTGTATCTCTTCATATGATCCTGTATTAATGCCTTCAGAAACACCAAACCGTTTGTATGCCTTAGGTTCCGTTTGAGGGTTTTAAAGCAAAAATCAGATAACCAAAATAGCATCATTACTGCCCATTCAATGAAGGGACTGAATCTTTAGATATAATCGATTACGATTTTATTTAGATCGGACTTTATGGAAAGCATTAAACGTCGACAAGTAGCACTATTATTGCTCAAGCATGAAACATAAAGGCAACCTGTCAACAAATCGATTTGACTTAAATCAATTCGGTTTGAAACCGGTTTTTAGTTAGATTTTAACGGTTTCGTTCGGTTTTACAGTTTTTAAACATGTCTGGACCGATTGACACTACGCACGACATTATTTGCCCTTCGCGCTGACCAACGAATTTATCCGTACCTTTTTTTTGTTATACTAGTACAAGTCAAAGAATGTTTTATAATTTGAGTCTTTTACTTAGTAAGTAAAACGATTATTGGAGATTTTTTTTATTTAAAAAAGATATTTTTTAATAAGAAATAATCTTTTAATTTAATCCTTTTTGTTTATATGTTTTTTTTAAATTTAAATTTTTTCTTAATTGGTAAAAGTTTTAAAAAAAAAAATTTAATTAAAAAATTTAATGGAGAAATAAAATTATAAGTGTCAAATTTGTAAAAAAATTGGCTAATAAATAAAACTTTAGTAATTGAATTTAAAATAAACTAAATGATGTTAGGTGAAAATTTTATATTATTTGTATTTTTTTAATAAATTAAAAAAATTAACAAATACTTTTATACTTTATAACCTAATAATATCACAATTTTAAAACATAAAACATAAATTTTATATATATTTATATGATAAGTTTATTAAATCAAATTTGATTTATTTGAGTACGAGACTAAATTATTACTCCATCCTTCTCATAATTATTGTCCACCGACAAAAAACACGTAGTTTAATAAAAGTATCACATTTTCAGCTTTCTCTCTCTTACTTTTGGTACAATGACAATATTACCTTAACAAATTAATTTGCAAAATTTTATTATTATTTTTAATACTACCTCAAATAAGGGTGATATGATAAACTTAATTTATATT
Source organism: Glebionis coronaria (assembly GCA_025667525.1). NCBI lineage: Eukaryota > Viridiplantae > Streptophyta > Magnoliopsida > Asterales > Asteraceae > Glebionis > Glebionis coronaria. The sequence goes on along the minus strand of CM046878.1, from coordinate 7,628,093 downwards.
CTTTATATATTTTTTGAAGTGGACAACTAATTTGAGACAGTGGCGGACGCAGAAATATCGAAGGTGGGGGGCAAAAAAAAATTTTTGGACAATAATATGAAAATAAGGAAAAAAACTAGTATTAAAATGATAAATCGGGTATTTTTACATAAAAATAAAGGATTTATAAGGTGTTAGAGAGTTGAATATTAGGTTTTAATAAGCAGGTGGGGGGCAATTTGGTTTATTAGTGGGGGGCATGTTCGAAAAACGCTCAAAATCAAAAAAAATTTACACTAAAATCTCATTTAATCGGGCTAGCCATGGGGGGCGCCGCCCCCCCCTAACCATACATGTATGTCCGCCACTGATTTGAGACGTCCCAAAATAATAGTGTGGACTTTTGAGATGCAGAGAGTATAACCAATGTTTGAAAACAGGTTTCAAATCGACCCGGTCGAATCACCGGTACGGGTTAACCCTGTTTTCTAAAAAAAATTATATTTTTAATAATTTACAAAAATTATATATAAAAACCATAAAAATTCCCGTATATTGAAGATATAAATTGTTTAACAACTAATATAATATGCAAAAATAAAATTCAATCGCAAATACGTATAATTTACATATTGTTTTTCAGAAAACCTGAAAAAATTGGAACCCGGACCCGAGAACTGGATTGACTCGAAAATATAAAATTTGAGTTAATATTACCCGTTTTTTCGACCAAAACCGGTTAAGCTGACCAGATTGACCCGATTTTCAAAACATTCGTATAACACGACTCTATAGCCCACTCACATATGCCACGTAACTCCTCCCCTTTATAAACAACTTTTGGTAAAGAGAGTGTGGGATTAAAAAGTGTACGGTAAAATCCCTAACTTCATCTTCGGATTAAAAAGGGCTCAACATTAGAAGGTACTCACGTGTTTCGGTGGCGGGTACTCAGTAACATAAATTTTGGTCAGTAATTTTTTATTTATTTATTTATTTATTTATTTTATTCTTTTTTTTAATACAGTAGTAATTTTCAATATTATCACGACAATTGAAGTTTTAAATAATTTTATCTAAGTGTCTAGCTAAATCGATGGTCACTCCGATTGAACCTATTGGTCTGATTATGTATTCAAAACTATATATACTACTACTATCATTTTACATGTATATATGCTTTTTTTTATATATGTTTTTAAATTGTTGTATATTATGAATATAAAATTGTATATTTAAGTGGGTATATTAATTATATATTAATTGGTGTTGATTAATTTTGAAAAAAATAGGATGAAGTGACATTTGTACAATATGTTCTTTTATTTGTAAATTACCGGGGTGAAGTCCTTTTTAACCAAAAATATAATGGTGTGTTTTAGTTATAGTATTATATTTTTTATTTTTTTTAACGGCGGTTTGGTGCAGCGGAGTATCTTGCGTGTCACCAAGGCACCAAGTCTTTCGACCCGAGTTCGAATCATCTCACGAATAGAATACCAACCCCCATGCTAGCCATCAAGTTTCCCATTGAGGGGCTTCAAGGCATTGCGATGGGATTCAAACCCGGCTGCCAATTCTGGAAAAATATAGTATTATATTTAATTATAGTATTAAATTTAATGTGTTATATTAAATGAAACTAATTGTGTGTTGCAATGTTATTGTTTATATTTTTTATTTTGAATTTATGTTGATTTATACATGAAGTATTACAAAGAGTTAGCATTGGTGTGGCGGCGCCCCCCATGACTAGCCCGATAAAATGAGATTTTAGTGTAAATTTTTTTCGATTTTAAGCATTTTTGGAACGTGCCCCCCATTCATAAACCAATTTTCCCCCCACCTACGTATTAAAACAAAACATTCAGCTCTCTAACACCTTAGAAATCCCTCATTTTTAAGTAAAAATACCCGATATATCATTTCGATGCTATTTTTTTCCGTATTTTAATGTCATTGTCCAAAAAAAAATTTGCCGCACACCTTTTAAATTCCTGCGTCCGCCACTGCACATAATGGTGTGCTTTTGAAAGTTTGATGACAAAATGGGAAAGAAAAAAGATAGCTAAAGCAAAAATTGTCAAGTTAGATGAGTTTTTAAGTCGTTAGCCCTAATATACATACATAACACTTTATGTACGTTTAATAGGTGAGCTAAAACTTAGGCTCGAACTCGTTTAGGCTCGGCTCGTTTGAGCTTTTTACCGATCCGGTTTCGAGCTTTTCACGAGCAATTTCGGCGCATCTCCACCCCTATATCAAGTTAGTTTTTTTTTTCTTTTTTTTAGAACGGTACGACACTTGAAATCCCACCCTCGAGTTAAACCATCTAAAGTTCAATGATGCCATAATCCAGACTAATAAGCTTAAACAAACACCCCCTAAGCTCAAGATAATGTGCTTATATAAGAAGGTTTTAATAACTTCATTTTATGTGGCTTATGGGCTTATACAAAATTGTAAGCTCCTTTTAGCATAAGCTAATCAACACTCGACAAGAGCTTATGTGTTTGCAGATTGGAGATAATTTAAGCGTACAAAGTTAGCTTAGAAAACACCGCATACTTTTAAACGCTTTGTTACCTATTTACCTGCATATCACAATATAAGTTTAGCGGCGTGAAATGTTACTAGTAGCCTTTAAGTGGCCAAATGCTTTAACCCATTTTAGTAACTTAACTAAAGATGTCTATTTTGTATGTTGTAGACATGACAGGTGAACCCCGTGGAGGTTACCGTTACGGTTTTTATGGTAAAAATATAGTCTATGAAGGTAAAAGGCACACAGTCATGGACAGAAGACGATGATAAAATGCTAGTTGACGCACTCTTGGAACTACATGTATCAGGAAAGTTTGTTTATGCTCATACTGAATCCGACTATGTGAATGCAGTGCACCAGTTGATAGATCCTTATAAGCAATATCCAGATAATTACTTTTCGAGGAATTCTTTAAGGCATAGGATGACGACTATCGAAGATGACTTTTGGAAGTACCACTCAGTATGTTCTTGACAACTTTTTATTACTATCTCTATTGTTCTCGATATAAATACTTGATACTAATAGGGTATACATACTTACCAAATATAACCATGCCGGAAGTTACGTTGCTAATTTGCCCAATTCCCTTTTACTTCAGTTATTTAGGATCATAAGCAGTACTAATGAAATCATAAACAAAGACCTCGTGTTTTTGTGGTTAAACAATATTTCTACTTTCATGGTCGATGCTAAGATTTTACCCAGGCTGTGAATCAAAAGTGGCAGGAATCAATGCAGTGAATGACACTATGAGCAAAGTAGCGACTGAGATGAAAATTTTACCCAGGCTCACACTCGATGAGCGTCTTATGGCTATGTCTGTGATTGGTAGAAGTGAGCCACTTTCTGTGATGTTTGATATGTTGGATGAGGAGGGCAAAGTTCGTATGGCACAGATGGTTGCAGTTGGTGCGATAAACTAGTCAAAGTAGTATGTTCTTTATTTGGCATCATCTGAATGTTAGTATCTCTGTTATGTTACGTTTTGTGAATCTTGTGACTTCTTTTTATATCGTCTTAGGCATAAGACTTATTAACCCAAAGATTATGGCCTGAGGCATCAGGTAGTTTATCGTCTTATCAGATGATCTTAATCTATTTCATCTAGTATTAAGATCAACTTATTAATCCATCGTGTTGGTCTTGTGATAGTAAATTACTGCGACTATCTGCATATTGATGTTGTGAACAGTAAACACATGTAAATACAAAAGCAATTCTTAACTGTTAACTTGTTCCACCCGTTTCTGGCTGACCCGCTGACTGTTAAATTGTTCAACCCGTTTAACCTGTCGGCCCATTTAGATAAACAGGTTGAATAAGTCGTGTTCGGGTTAGGGTTGACACACACAGTCACCCAACCTGATTAGTTAAACATGTCATGTCCGGGTTAGGGTTCTTAGACCACCATCCCGAACCCAACCTGAATTTCCACCTTAAATGTTGTTGGACTTATGGGCTTACCGAAATTTGGGAAAGCGAAGAAGCTCATTTTTAACAGTTAGGTTATCAGCTTGAGCTTATGTGGTTAATTTAGTCTTTTTGACCCAAACTGATAAGCTCATAAAAAAGTGAGATTATTAACTTTTCCATAATTCGATAAGCTGATAAATAAGCTAAACTAAGCACCCCATAAGTGTAGTAACTGTTTAGTATTAACATACAACTTCAGCGATGGTAAACGTTGCTGAATGCCTGAATGTTGTAGAGACGACAGGTATAATATGTGGCAGAAATTCCAAAAATGTTTGGACAAAAGAGCAAGATACATTGTTAGTCGACGCACTCATTAAACCACATGTATCAGGGGAGCATGTATACGCCGATATCTAGCCTGAGTCTTTTCATGCAGTGCAAAGGTTGATGGGTTCAAAATTGTTTTATTCAGCAAAGCTTATAAAGACGAGGATGAAGTTCTTTGAGCCAAACTTCAACATTGTGCACGACATGCTGGTTGATTGGTACACACATGAGTGGATTTAGTTGGGACCTGAGACCAGGGGCGGAGCCAGAAAATTCGGCTCGGGGTCATACTTTGATATTTTTTATAAACTACACTACAAAATGGTTCATAGGGTCAAATTTTAAAAAAACGCCGAAAATTTTCGAAAATTTACACTATAATTTTTTCGCCGAGGGGTCACATGACCCTTGTGACCCTCCCCTGTCTCCACCCCTGCCTGAGACGCTGTGTGTTATAGCTGACGATCAAGTCTGGAACGGGTACATCAAAGTCTGTTCGTACTAGTTTTTTAGCTATGTTTTTGTAAAAGTGATTGCTTATACCGAACTGCTTACCTCCTTAAAAAAAAGTGCCTGAATATTCAAACACTCAAATTTGCTTATCTACAAAAGAAAGTCGATAAGCAGATAAGCACTGCAATAAGCAATCCTAGACACACGCTTATTATCCATTCGATCTGTTGTCGATAAAATGTTTCCTTAATTGACCTGTTCTAGTAGACTCGCGTTTACGTATTATCTTACGTATATATAAAGGTGGCAAAAAAATCGGTTCATGATCCGATCTAGAAAGAAAAAAAAAACCGATTTAGAAAAAAGGGTTTTTTTAAACTGGTTTTTCTCAATCCCATCCGGTGGTTTGTAACCGGTAAAATAAAATAATCAGGATCGGATTAAAATCGGTTAAAACAAAACGGTCTGGTTTAAAAACCGGTTAAAACCAATCCGATCTGGTTTAAAACCGGTTAAAATCAATCCAATCCGGTTAAAAACCGAGTAAAATTTAACAAAAAAACCGATTTAAGTCAAATCAGTTTGTTAACCAGTCGACTCAAACCAAACCGGATAAAAAACCGATATAGCTTTAAAAAAAATCTGATTTACCCACGTCTAGGTACATGTGTACGATCCTACACTGATCCTCCTCAAATTGAGCTAACAAACATGGGCTTGTAGTCATGGTTCTAAATAGCTCGCTATAGCTCGCTCTAAGGCGTGCTATAGCTTGAGGCTTGGCCTGCACGCAACGCTATAGGTCAAGGTGCGCTACGACATGAGCTGCGGCGATTTTTTGAATTAAACTTTAAGAATGATTATTATTACATGTAGGGAGAGTTTCCTAACTTTAATTATTATGTAAAACACCTAATGTGAACTAAATATAAATATAATATTGAAATATAATAAACCATATAAATATTTTTATGTGTTATGCCGCTACAAGCCACGCTTTATAAACGCTAAAACTTCGCCTTAGCCGCTAAAGCGTGTAGCTTGGACATGCCGCTACGCCACGCCTCACGCTATTTATAACCATGCTTGTAGTAGAACCGGATCATTTACAATTCCATAATCTTACGTGCGATCCTATGATCCTAAACCGGTCCTACCTAAAATTAAAGTCCTATTAAGATCTCGTCTTTTATATGTGCGATCGTAAGATCACACGATCCTACGACCACGATCACAACTTGACTGTTTCAATTTAAAAAACGGTAAACAAATGTAAAAACATTCTCACACTAAATAATGCTTGATTTGAGTAACAAGAGTTCTTTCCTTTTAAGTATCTAAAACATCTATTTATCTTTGGTAAAGTCAAATTTATAATCTAGTATTACTACAAAATCACATCACACAAATTAACTGGCTTAGTTGGCCACTAAGATTTCACTAAGTGATTTTCTTGTGGGAGTTTTCCTGAAGGTTTGGGTTTCAAAACCTACCAAAAGCCCTTCAAGTGAAGCGGAAAAAGAGTTAACATAACTAAAAGAAAGTTCGAATAAAATATTTTTCCGTTTAAATGCACCACATCACACAAAAATCAAATGAGTTTTGTTTCACTGATATCACTCTCTCATATTAAATGTTTTGAAAGTTGAGTCATTGATTCGACTAATTAGGTCATTGAAATATGTTCTTATTTTTTGAGATTTAGTCTTTAGAAAAAGATTAATTGAGGACATCCAAAATAGTGAAAGAGAGTCAAGATTTTTCCGCCAATTTCTGCAAAAACGACAATTGTTGCCTCTTAGTCATTTCACAACTCTAAAGAACCAAGATTAAATCAAAATTCTTTTACAATGTACTTTCGATGTTATAGAAAGCACGCTTGTAATTTGAACAATTTACACGATGGTCTCTTCATTTTACTCGTAATTATTAAATTGTACAATTTTTTTTTTGAAAAGATTTTACAACTTTTTATTTAAAATGTCGCATATGCAGTATAATTATTTCTAGTTAAGTCATTATTAATATTATCATATTCAACTATAGGACTAGGTCTAATTAGATTGTCATATTAAGTTTCTATGTAATCAATTTCATTACCAATGGTAACAAAAGGTTTTTTTGATTACAATATATCTCACTTAAACACAAATAAACATATTAAAAATAACATGCACACACAAAAACACAAAAACATACACAATACGACTAGGTTTTAGCATCAGCAGAGTCTTCATTTTTAGTTTGTCGAAGAAGATATGTGTTCAAAAACACGTCTCAAGTGTTAGGGTTTAAACCAAAAATACATATAATCATGTGTCCAACGTATTTTGAACCTTCAACTCTAAAACACTTCAATAAACCAAATGTAATTAAGATGAACCACATCAGACAAAAATCAAAGATCATAACCGATTACGCATAAAATTAATCCTGACCGACGACCGAATATATGAAAGAAAAGTAAACCAAACCTTGACCAAAATATGTCCGATCTGATCCGGACCTAAGGTTGAGCATTAGGTTTGGACCGGTCCGGACCAATCAACACTGGACAGACCGCCAATCGAAATAGTCCGAATCAATCTGGTCCGGTTTGATATTTAATCCGATTCAATTTTATTAAGCATAATTAATGGGTTTTGAACCCTCGGCCGAACTGAAGAACAAAACAAGCTAAAACCTAACCGAAAACCAGACCAATATATATAATTTGATTCGTTTTTCGATTTGATCCGATTGACGATCCAAAATAGTCACCCTAATTGCACCACATAACACAAACAACTGGCTTAGCTCAGTTGGCCACCAAGATTTCACTAAGTGATTTCCTTTCGGGAGGTTTTCTAAATGTCTACCTGCCAAAAACCTTTCAGGCGAAACGAAAAAAAAGTCTAACATAGCTAAAAGAGAGTTCAAAGAAAACATTTTTCCGCTTGAATGTCACTACACAACTCAAACCGACTCAACCCACTAGCCACTTACCTTTGTCGTTCTAAAAAAATTGCATCACATTAACACAAAAACCAAACCATATGCTCTCCACTACGGGTGAGCATAAACTGCAAAAACCACAAGAAAAAACGCACCACAAAAACCGCACCACAAGAAAAACCGGTGGATCGGTTTTAAGAAAAAGAAAAACCGCAAAATACGGTGCGGTTGTTGTTTTACCCATAAAACCGCACCACAAAATCCGCAGCGCCCCGCATATTAGTTTTATAACCCAAAAAATGGCACATCGATAATTTAATGCGTCTTATAAGGGTTCTAATACATATTGTTAACAATATTGTAAGTAATATGTGTGTTTTCATTAATTGTATGCATTGTTTTGACCGAAAATATCAACATTGTGAATAAAAAACCGCAAAAACCCACATAAATTTTATAAATTATAAGAGGTGATACGGTGCGGTTACAATCCGCAAAACCCGTAAAAACCGCGAAAAACCAAAACCACAAAAACCGCGCGATGCAAATTCATACTTTTTGAAAAACTGCAAATATGGATGCGGTGCGGTTTTTTCCAAAAACCGCACCGCCCAGCACCATGCTCGCCCCAGTCACCCTACTCTCCACTACAAATAGTTTCCAAAAAAAGTGCAAAAACCGAAATCAATTAAATCCCCCAAAATTAATTCATTTCCCTCTTAAAAAACCCCCAAATATTTCATTTCCCCAAAAACCAATTCAATTTCCCTCCCAAATCAAAACCCTAACCCTAACTTTTCAATTAACCTTCATTTCACAAAAAGTTTTCATTTTTATGTAATTTCCCCTATCTTTTCACAATACCCATCTTTTATTTCCTTCAATTTCATCCAATTTTATAAAAAAAACTAATCATTTTTTATAAATACCCAGATGGGTGGCGGTGATGATGAATCTGATAGTAGTACTACTTGGGATTTCGCCGCTGAAGAAACCCAGATCTTTGATGACCCTCATTCTTTCTCTTTTGGTATGTATGATCATTTACGTCTTTTTTTTATGTTGTTGTAATTTCGCTTTATGTCTCATCCGAGCGAGTACCTGAACCGAAAAGTGTCTCCGTTAAATGTTGTACAAACTTTTTAAAAAGCGTTTTCAATACGCGCATTTCGTGACGTGTCATGAGAAGGGATAAGTGGCGCGTGCCGCGCCACTTATGGGGTATGACATGTCACGGAAATGTGCGTATTGGAACCCTTTTTTGGAAGTTTGTGACTTTTAACGGGACACTTTTTAGTTCAGGTACTCACTCGGATAAGACATTTTCAAATCTTTATGTTACAATGTTGCCGTTTCAGACTATAGGGTTTAGGTTGTATGATAGAGACATACTTTTCCTAATGTCTCGTCCAAGTGAGTTCCTGAACGAGAAAGTGTCTCCTTAGTACAAACTTTGAAAAAGTGTTTAAATATGCATGTTTCGTGACGTGTTATGTAGAATGGATAAGTGAGTATGACATGTCACCGGAATGTGCATATTGGAACGCTTTTTGAAAGTTTGTGACATTTAACGGAGACACTTTAATCACTCAGACGAGACGTTAAAAAAGGTGCAATATTGAAGCTTTATGCTACAATGTTGTTGTCATTTCACTTTATAGGGTTAGGACGCATAATAGATACTTTTCTTAATGTCTCATCCGAGTGAGTACTTGAACACAAAAGTGTCTCCGTTAAATGTCGCAAACTTTTTAAAAGTGTTTCAATATGCACGTTTCGTGACATGTCATGGAGAAGGGATAAGTGGCGCGTGCCGCGCCACTTATGGGGTATGACATGTCACGGAAATGTGCGTACTGGAATGCTTTTTGGAAGTTTGTGACATTAACGGAGACACTTTTTAGTTCAGGTACTCACTCGGATAAGACAATTTAAAATCTTTATGTTACAATGTTGTCGTTTTGCTTTATGTCTCATCCGAGTGAGTACCTGAACCGAAAAGTGTCTCCGTTAAATTTCGCAAACTTTTTAAAAAGCGTTTTCAATACGCGCATTTCGTGACGTGTCAGGTAGAAGGGATAAGTGGCGCGTGCCGCGCCACTTATGGGGTGTGACATGTCACGGAAATGTGCGTATTGATACGCTTTTTAAAGTTTGTGACATTTAATGGAGACACTTTTTAGTTCAGGTACTAACTCAGATAAGACATTTTCACATCCTTATGTTGCCATTTCGCTTTATAGGGTTTAGGCTGTATAATAGATATGTACATGAACTAAAAAGTGTCCCGTTAAATGTTACAAACTTTTGAAAAGCGTTTCAATACGCACATTTTCGCGATGTAAGTTGGAACGCTTTTTGGAAGTTTGCAACATTTAACGGACAGTTTTTAGTACGAGACAATTAAAAATTGCATATTGAAGCTTTATGCTACAATGTTGTCATTTCGCTTTATAGGGTTTAGGCCGTATAATAGATACTTACTTTTCTTAATGTCTAGTCCAAGTGAGTATCTGAACTCAAAAGTGTCTCGTTAAATGTTGCAAACTTTCAAAAAGTGTTTCAATATGCACATTTTTGTGACGTGTCATGTAAAAAGGATAAGTGGCGCGGGCCGCGCCATTTATGTGGTATGACATGTCACTCAAATGTGCAAATTGGAACGCTTTTTGAAAGTTTGTAACATTTAACGGGACACTTTTAGTTCAGGCACTCACTCAGATGAGACATTAAGAAAAGTATACATCTGTTATACGGCCTAGACCCTATAAAGTGAAATGACAATACCATTGGTGTGAAAATGTGTTTGTATGTCGGTGTTGTTATTTTAGATGATATTGTATGCAAATTAGAATGTGAGTGTCTAGTTAAGAACAAAAGCATAATCAAATAAATATAATGTTTGAACTGTATATGTCGAGAAATGACAAAGTTTACACTTATATATTTTCATTTGTAGTGTTTGATCAGTTTCTACCGATATATGAACTCTAAAAGTAAGTCGTCCACTGAGAACAGAATAAGATTAGGCGTCTTTTTAGTGGAGATTGGATAATCAGGCTACGGGAGCGTTTATTTGACTAGTATACATAAACTTATGCCTTTCCTGCAACATCTTTTATTTTGTGGTCTGGAAGTGTTTTTAGCGTACAATTTGATTGGTTAGATAGTTACTTATGTGCTGATTTCACTCACAATGAACTTAAAAATCAGTTCCGATAAGCAATCACAAACACCCCTCAAAACTGTTTACTTGTTGTATAAATAAGCAATTCCAAACACCCCTGTATTTTTGTCAAGATCAGGGCATTAGTCCCACTTGATCGAGTCATAAGCATATTCTCCAACTTTTAGTCGTAACAGTTTTTCATGGCTCTCTTGAATTAGGTACTAAATTCAATGGTGATGAGGCTGACCCATTACATACTCTAGAAAGCACTCTTCCGTTTGAGGACACAGTCAGGTGTGAAGATGAGTTAGCAACCCAAGTGATGGATCTCGAGGGTGAAACCCAACTGTTTAACCTTGCAGGCGAGACCCAAGTCATGAACTTTGATGACGACATTGAAGAGATGGATATTGCTGACACTATTGAAAACAACGAGACACAGCTATTTAATGATTGTGATACTGAAGAAGTTGCGGATACTGATAACGAGGGAACTGAAGTATTGGGTGTCTCTGATGAGGAGACTCATGATGATGCTGCAAATCACTTAGGCAAGAATGATAGAAAGGAAAACGAGTCTGAAACAAATTGTGGAACGAGTGAACAACGTACATCAGGTAGTTACTTAAAAGGTCATTTGTCCTATTCGAGTCACTATATGTTTTCATATATGCGTTTTTCTGACATGATTTTTATGGTATTCAAGTGACAGGAGGTGGTTCTAAAACATTTACCTCGATGCGTGCAGCATCCCTAAGGGCTTCTGGCCTTGCAGCACTTAAGAAGGCTTCTCAAGAAAGTCAGAGTCCATCACGTCTTAAATTAAGTTCAGAACCAGACATTGAACATCAAAGAGAACTGTTTGAGAAGGATGACAAGTTAATGGATCGACCTGCAAACGGAAGTAAGTCTGGATTCGGTAGGTCAACTGCAAGGAAACTGTTTTCTGACGACGCACTTGATAATTCAAACGACGATATTGCCCCTTGTGGCTTAAGTTATGTTGAATCTCAAGAGCCTGGTGAAGCATCACAAGCATACGCCCTTGACTTTGTGGATAACTTTTTGAAAGTCAATATCGAGTCTGGTGAAAAGTGTAATATTAATAAGTCAACTGGAGGAAAGTCGAAGCCGGTCTTAACTGCTAAAGGGACTCAAGTCTTTGCTAAAAGTGCTAGTCGTATTAGTGCAGTTGATAAAATATCGATCTTTTCTTTTGATGATAACTGTGAAGATGACGGAGAAACTGAATTTTTCAAAAAAAAGAAGGATGTGTTTTTTGGTAGTGGAAGTCGGAAGGCAAAATCGTCCATTTCTTCTAGAAAAGGCAGGAAGGTGGGAGAGCCACGAAGCAAGAACATGAAGGGTTTAGTTTGCTCTGACTCGAAGGTGATTTTGGGAGACCGTAAATCAAGTGATAAACCAAACAAAAGTTTAGGGACACACATAAAGGATCTAACATTGCAGAAAAATCTTATTAATGAGTTGGATGAACAGTCAACAGACATACCACTCCCAAGCGGCACAAATATTCAAGAAAATACAGAGGCTCGTTTCGACACACAAATGGCTGCTGAAGCAATGGAAGATCTATGCACAATTCAATCTCGGGCACCACCTATGTCTAACGAGGCAACCAGAACAACACGTTCAAAGTCAAAGTCAAAGTTGACCATTCATCAGCCAAAGGAAGTGAAGAAGTGGACCAAGTCAACTGCTAGTAGGAAAGTTGTTAACAATGAAAGCAAGAAACTCGACAAAGTGTCATCTGATGCAGCGACAAGAAAAGGAAATTTGTCTTTGAAAAGACGTGCAGCTGTCGCACCTGAAACGATTGCTGACCAAACATCGGTCAAGAAACAGTGTATACAAAATGTTACGCCAGTAGCTCGTCGAACTAGAAGGTCCTTAGTAAAAGAGCCAAACAAAGTCGAAACTGCTCCTAGCTGTACCACAGAGAAGATCAGTATTCCAACTGGATTCTGTCCGAAAGGCAAAAGAAGTAGCCCAAAATCGTCATCCACAAGATTAACGCGGTCGAAAGCTGCTACTTCTAGTAAGCAAGAAAAAGGCTCACTAAAAGAAAGGCATGAGCCAGTTTCTTCAACGTGTACTACACCTGTCAACCATGCAACGCCTGTTAAGGAATCATCTCCAGTTTGTATGGGAGATGAATATCTTAAGCAATCGTGGAAGAAGAGTCGTATACGGGCGTCACTTATACAAGAAGTCCGTAGCTTATCTCCTGTGGGAACATCGATTGTATCTCCAAACAAAGATACACGTGAGAGACGAGATATATCTTTGATTCGTGTTTTGTTTAGTCGCCACTTAGATGGTGATATCATCAAGCAGCAAAAAAAGGTTTCTATTTTTAGACTCGTCCATCTGAGTAAATCTTTTGTGCAATGTAAAGAACTTTAATCTTGATTATTGTTCAATGTAATGGCTATCTTACAGATTTTATCTCGGTTGGGGGCTTCTGAGACATCGTCAATGTCAGATGCAACGCACTTCATAGCAGATGATTTTGTACGAACAAGAAATATGTTGGAAGCAATTGCTCTCGGGAAACCAGTAGTTACACATCTTTGGCTCCAGAGCTGTGGAGAAGCTTGCTGTCATATTGACGAGAAAAGTTTTATACTTAGAGATGCTAAGAAGGAAAAGGAAATCGGATTTAGTCTTCCTACTTCATTGGCACGTGCACGCCAAACTCCATTGTTAAAGGTAATAAATAGACTACTGTTGTTGGATACGTCATGCATATTATATACTCTTGACGTGGCTTTTAATTGGTTAAAATTATTTTGTAGGGGCAAAAAGTCTTGATTACACCAAATACAAAGCCTGGCACAGAGATATTATCCAGCTTGGTTAAAGCAGTTCACGGAGTGGTACATATTTTTCTTTTCCGACATTTTTGGTCTTGACTTTTATTTATTCTTCAAAGAAAAGAACGAAAAAAACGTGAAAAATGAAAACATTGACATAAAAGAACCTATATTTCTTTGTTCCTTTGGCATAAGATATTATGTTGTTGTATGCTGCAAAACGGCTTACGTAAATCTATTTTCAGGCGGTTGAGCGAATGGGCCGAACGGCAGTGAAGGATGATAAAATTCCTGAGGGATTATTGATTCTCTCATGTGAAGAAGATTATGCAGTCTGCGTGCCCTACCTTGAAAAAGGTCTTTATAACTTTTCTGAAATACTTTCAGTAATTACAGAGTTAGGTTAACATTAGTTGAACCGTTTAATGTCATATTTATGCAGGAGCGGCTGTTTATAGTTCTGAGCTTCTCCTCAATGGTATTCTTACCCAGAGACTGGAATACGAAAGGTGGGTACTCTTAACTTTATTTAGTGCAAGTGGCAAATATAAGGCATTTATTAGAAAATGGGTGACAACCCGCTGGTTGTTGATGACGGGTAAAAACTTGCATAATGTATTTTGAAATACTCCTACAAAATAGGACAAAAGAGCGTTGACGAATGGTCTAACCCGACCCTACTAGTTTAGCCCACACATAAAATTTACCCATAGTGACCCATCACTAAGCGTGCCTGCTATGCCACATCTGATATCCATATAGTAATCAGCTATTGGCCAACAATGAGTCCTTAGTGGAATGAGTGGTTTAATTGATCTTATGTTTTTTATGGCAGACATCGCCTCTTCGTGGAACAAGTGAAAAGAACTCGATCAACAATGTGGGTGAAGAAAGATGACAAGTACAAGGCTGTTAGCAAAGTGAAATAAACGTCCCTCCCAACAGTTTTCTTCGCTACCTGCACATTTGTTGTTTTATCTTTCCTTCTGCGTTTTCCGTGTTTTAGTTTAGTTTGTAAATGTAGGAAAGTAGTACAGTTTGTAGTTGTGTGCAGAAGCTTTATTTATTTCTCTCCATACCTTGATGTTATGTTTTCTAGAAGTTTTTCTGAAAATAGAGCCATATAATTGGTTCAATTCTGCAGTACTCTAAAGCGTCGTAATTATTTTACTACTTATGATAAACTAGTTATATACCCTCGTGCACGTACATGGCTTCGTAAGTGGATATCCTTAAGCTTTGTTATATGCACGATATCGTGTATATGTTTTCATTTCACAGTAACCTGTGGTTGTCTTCATTGTGATATTTATATACTTGTAACTTGGTAATTAATATTGTCCTCTAGTTTGGCCAAATTGTAGTAGGTTCGATCCCGAGGTGACTGAAATTGTCACAGCTGCAATAGAATTATTGACTTGGTTATAGCTGAATGAATACGTGCAGACATCGTTTTTTTAACATCAGATTGTTGCTCTTCCGGATTCGGCCTATTATGGACAGTTTTAAGCCAACTTGATCAAGTGAACGGGCAACACACCGTTAGAAGGTTGTGTCAGACCTTCGTGGTCTCGATGTGGAGACACGTGCGGCCACATCATATGGCAACACGAAACACTTGAAGCCCTAAGACAACGAGAAAAGTTGCCCCCAGCAACTAGACTCGGCTTTTAAAATATCACCACAGCTGACAGCCCTAAGACAACGAGAAGATATGACGTCCACCATTCCTGAGTATACCAGCTTTTAAAATAATGTCCTTTTCTATGTTCGTTACATATATCTTATATAAAGTACACTCGTCGTCCATGTAAGGAACTTACAAGTGCACGTGCACATCTGGTCTTCTTCGTCTTCCCTTTCCAGTTGGTTCCCATGAGGGTAATTTGGCTAGGGACCAACAGTGTACTTGTAAGTTCCTCAAAGGGACTGTGCATGCACTTTCGAAGCACAATCACCAGGATGCATATCATACGATAAGATAGATGAGAATAATAACAAACAAAAACAAGGTTGAATCTTTTTCATCATGAAAAAGTTTACAACAAATCCAAACACAAGCTCCGGCAAGATAAGAAATCTGGGGGAATCTTTTTTCTTCTACTTAATGAGAGCTAAATGTTGAACCAGATAATGGTTTTTCCTAAACGTTTAAAGGGTTCGACGTGGCTTTTAAATATGCAATACCAATGCCATATGAATATAACCACTTGTCGAACCCTGAAGTGATTAAAAAGTAAACTCGGGTCCTAATCAAAAGGCTCACATTCTCACAACAACAAAAACAAAAGAAGATCATGTGTTAGCCTCATAAAATTCAGTTACTCCAACCCGCCGATTGTGAATTTTGCATGCTTTTTGAGAAACTTGATCCAACGGTAGTGTGCTCGGGCCTTAGTTCGGATGAAGAGGATGACAGTGCTAAAGTGCCGACGTAAGACCCGACAGGGTAAGGTGCAACTGGCATATCAGATAGTGAAGATGCAGATGGGCTATATCTTAGTGTTCCCATTGGATGATTGAACTTGCACGATGGCCCAAACTTACAGACCCCATTTTGAGCATAATGTATACAAAGAGGTGAACCCTGCAGAATGAGGAATATGATTAGCGCTATTAGAACAATACAGCAGTATTTAGACTCTAACGAAGTCCATGAAGTATGGATAGTTTGATACTTACAGGATGAAGAGGAAGGCCCATGGGACTAAGGCGGAAGTTAGTGTTAGGTACAATCAAGTCTAGTGGATGATGGTATCTACACGAGGAACCAAATTTACAATCCCCGGTCTTGACATAGTGTTGACATTCAGGTTCACCAGGTCGCTGTGGAAGTACATTCTCCATTCGACTACTGGTCAAAGAGTATGAAGGAACGGAAGTAGGTAGCTGAGTCATAGCATAAACTGATCCTCTTCCAAGAATCGGCTGTGGATTAAGAGAGACTGCAGGATGTATAGGTACCTGCTTTAAATGAGGTACAAACGTGAATTAGAGGATGTCTGAATCCTCATTTTGGAATTAAATATGAGATACTGAAAGTTGTAATTTACCTGGTAAGGATTCCAACCAGGAAAAGGAACTATTCCAGGGGGAACCAGCATTGGACCATACGTCCCTGGAAGATACGAGCCAGGAAGGACAGGAGGCCTAGCAACGGGCCAGTTGCCGGCCAACACACCATAAGGTTGAGAAGAAATTACAGAAGTTTGCAGATTTTGGAAAATAGCAGAAGGCATGGGAGACAACTGTCCGGCTGAGACTGCTGGTGCTGGTGATGGCACCATGCTAGTAGGTTGCGGATGGTGAAATTTACAACTGACGCCAAACTTACATTGCCCTGTTCTCACATAGTATATACACTCTTTCTCACCCTGTGCGGAAGAATAAAAAAAATTAACAATCTGCAATATGGGTGTATATGGATTTAAAAGAATATAGAAACTGACCGGACGAAGTGGATGTCCGGATACATTTAGTGCCACTCGGCTGGGTGATCCAGCAGTGCCTTGTCTAGGATGATGATACTTGCAAGAAGAGCCGAATTTGCACAATCCGGTTTGCATATAGTACTGCAATTGTGTCACATAGTTAGCATTTATGAGATTTTGGAGCTCAATATTTCAACAAATGTACATTACTTACAGACGTGAAAAAAAAGGTCAAAATTGGTTTCCGGTCATTAAAATCACCTTTTTATATTTATAATCTACTAAAGTATTATATGTATTAAACTGTATTATTATAATAATTGCCTAACATGCTAACATAGAAAGCAATTTAAGAGATGTTCTGCGTTTCAATACACTTTGAATGACTTTCGACCAGTTAGACCCATTTGACCCGTTTCCCCTTTGACCCTTAGATAAAATAAAGCTCAATCAACCCATATACAATGACTATTAAATTTCACTGTTTACAACTTAATATCAAAGATCATGAACCAAAACTACGGGCTTTACACCTTGTGAACCAGCAAAATATAATGCAACTAGTTTAGAATTTTAGAAAGACGCATCAGTAAATAAAAATAACTTTGTCCAAAAGATAGACAAGCAAATAGAGAACAACTTCTAATTTGGAAGCAAAGAAAAAGACAAACTCGCTAACTTTCAGAAGATCTATAGAACAAAAAAGAACAGGAGTAGATAAAGAATCCAAGTAGCTTCAAGTTCGGAAGCTTCAATAAAGACGAACTATTGAGCAGCATATATACATTCTAATTAGTGCATAACACAGAAACTTTATAACGAAGTACCTGACATTCAGGCTGACCAATTCGCTCGGGATATTCCGCAACCCTACCCTTCATAGCTCCAATAAGCTATATCAAGCAATAAATTATCAAGAATTAGTAGTTTGCATCGAATGACAACCACAAACCAATAACTACCATAAAATCGAATATAAAGGAAATGTTTACAATCAGATAAACTTTCCCTTTCGAGAAGCCCATGGTCAAACACCGCACAGCAATTCAAATAAAAACATTCCCCAACGCTACACTCGAACACACAACGAGGCGACAAGATGCTCAAATGATGACCACACAAAAACTCACCAAGACGCACATGCCCAAACACACCATCAACATAACAAGCTCGCAAACATCATATCAAACCCAAACACCCCATATAACTAAATCCAAACAAAAACATCCAAAAAACTTACCGAGCCAGCACGATCACGCGGATGATTATAACGACACCTAGAACCATACCCACAAACCCCGGTCCTCAAATAATAAATACAGTCAGCTTCATGAGGTCTTTCAGGATACACCTCATTCTCGTTCTCATTCTCATCTTCGCCTAACCCCAATTTCCACAAAGGCTCTGCATATATCACCAAATCACACAAAACAAAACATACCCGTTACTCCAAATCCACATTACATCCATAAAAACCAATCTTCATAATAATTTACCAAAATTTATCAAAAGGGCAAATCAGTAAAAACAGTAATTTCCATAAAACCACTCCATTTACCATGGAATTACACAAAATAAAACATACCCATTACTCCAAATCAACATTCCATCCATAAACTCTAATCTTTATAAAAAAATTACCAAAAACTACCAAAAATGGTAAATTAGTAAAATAGTGATTTCCAAAACATTTATCATCAAATTACACAAAATAAAACATACCCATTACTCCAAATCCACATCACATCCATAAAAATTCACCAAAATTTACCAAAAGGGTAAATTAGTAAAACAGTAATTTCCCTAAATCCTCTACATTTTTCAACAATCACACAACATAAAACATACCCATTACTCAAAATCCACATTCCATCCATAAAAACCAAACTTTATAAAAAAAAATACCAAAATTACCAAAAAGGGTTAAAAAATATAAAAAATTACATTCAAGGGTAAATTAGTAAAACAAAACATACCCATTCCTCAAAATCGACATTCCATCCATAAAAATCAAAGTTTATAAATTTTTTTTACCAAAATTACCAAAAAGGGTAATAAAAAATTAAAAAAAAAATAATTACCTTCATCATCAAATTACACAAAATAAAACATACCCATCACTCCAAATCTTCCATCCATAAAAACCAAACTTTACCAAAAAGGGTAAAAAAAAAAAAAAAAAATTTACCTTCAAGGCCTAAAGCATCACTCCATTCTGAAACTGGATCCGACATTGTAGATACAAAATATACTTACTATTTATATAGGATGTTAAAAATAAACAAGTGTATATGTGATCAAAGGGTAAAATCTATGAACAAGGGGTTAAAACTTAAAAGGGTAAAATCTTGTGACTTGATCAGGTTAAAAAGTGTGGGAAAAAAATGAGGGTTTTGAGGGTTTGGGTTTGTGTGTGTGTTTTTTTTTTCACACAAGAACTGGAACTGAAAGTACTAAACTAAAAGACTTTAAGGAAGTGTTTGTGAGTTTGTGTCTGGTTTTGGGTTTGGTTTGGTTTTCTCTTTCCCCCTTTTTTTTTTTTTTTTTTTTAATGTCTTTTCATCATTTAATTTTGTTTGGTATAGTGATTTAATATTTTATTTTTTTTTCATATTATTTTTATGAAACTAGCATGACACTCGCGTAATATGATGGCGTGTGTTTATTAAATATAATTAAATAGATAGAAATATTAAATTAAATAAAATGAATTCTCAAAAAATGAGAAAAAATAAAAGTTATTTTTTATATAATAAAAAGAGATTTTTTATACAATTGAACTAATTAAATGATTTGATTTTTACATATAAGTAAAATCGAACGATGTGATTGGTGGAGAAAAGTCAAAATTGAATTCAATTTAGTCAAAATTAAAATTTTTGATAAAAGATTTTTATGTAAGCACACAAATATATATGTGTCAAATTTGTAAAATTAAAAATTAAAAAGGAGGAGGGTATTAATAAAATTTTAGTGATTGAATTTTAAATAAACTAGATGACTTAAGTGTAAACTTATAATTTTCCATATTTTGTAGTAACTTTATAAAATAAACAAAATACCCCCTTAAACTTTATACCATATTTTAAAAGTACAACATATATGTTATTAAAAAATCAACAAATCACATGATTATAAAAATTCAAACAAAAACACAAATTATTGTCTGCTTGTATTTTAACACTTAACAAAGTCAAGCAATGCAATTTACGTAAATTATTATTAACATAATATAAATATCAAATTGAATGCACGACCTCAGACATCGGTTTAAGATGAAAATAAATAGACGATATTCTACATATCACAACAACATATATTTTTTCAAAGTCGTTATGTGTTACTAAACACGTAGAAATTGATAGCTAACGTTTCAGTTAAACAAAGTCAAATCTTTTGTGTAAAATATATTTATACAAAATATCAATTAATATTATCACATAATGAAAAATGAAATAAAACTCGTGGGTCCATGAGCATCGTGACTATTTAAGTATTATAAATTTAATATTGTTTTATAGAATAATATTAAACATTATAAAATCATGAATTTAACCACTCAATGGTGGCCTAGTGGCAAAAAGATTTGTGGCTATCACTCCAAAGTGTGTGAGGTCTCAAGTTCAATTCTCACTAGGTGCAAACAACCTTGAAGTGGCCACGCCAACCTCCTGAAAAGGGAGGGCTTTACCTGGTTTGAGTCTGTGTGGCGGTGGGCTCAAACCCCATGGATTAGTCGGCCAATGAGTCGGAAATCACGGTTACCAAAAAAAATTAAAAAAAAAATCATGAAGTTATAAATCGTGTACGTGTAAGGTTGATGTAAATGGTTTGTCGATTAGAATTAAGATATAACTATATTTAAAATAAAAATATTAAAAGTAAAAAGAATATAAAATTCAAAAAATAAAAATTAAGGTGAGTTTATATTAATTTATACGGTGCACAGTAAAACAAAAAAATAATTAAACATATAAACCTTAGATGTTTTTAAAAAACATATATAATATGAAATCGTAATAACGAGATTATTACTTAAATTATCCTTTATGTTCAAGTCACGTGCGTGCACGGGCATTAAAACTAGTTAAAATATATCAAAATAAATATTGAATCACATAGAATAAATTTTTAAAATATGATGAAATTAAATTATAAAAAAAATAATTAGATAAAACATATATCTATTTTAAAAATAAAAATGCTTTTTAATAAGTTGTTATGAAAGTTTGTTACAAAATGAGATGATAGTCAATTAAAAAATGAATATTTCCATAAATATCAAATAGTAAATATTTTGATTTCCAGACTTTCTAAAAATGAAACTGTCTCAAATAATTTATAATATAATAAGATAAGATAAGATATAATAATTTAATTTTCTACTATAACATATATGAAGAAATTAATGAAAAATTTTCTTTTGCAAGGATAAATTTATATTACTAGGCGAGTACCCGCGTATAGCGACGGGAATACTTGAGCGGTAGCTAATTAACGTCTACGATATGCATTATTGAGGTAAGTGTTTAATGATATGCGATATTGTAATAAGTGTTTAATGATATGCGATATTGTGGTGAGTGCTTAACATTTACCCTTACAATGTATTTTTGGGCCACAAGCTTATAATATGCATTGGATCATTATTATTTTCAAATACAATTCACAATTACAATCACAAGCTTCGAAGCACAAACACTCTTCAACCATCGTCCATCAACAAAGCAATCCCTCACCGAACACTTATCAACCGTGATGTTCTGTTACATTTACACACCAATTTGACAACAACCTTTTGCACCAAGTCTAATGGCATAATAAAGCTGACAGTAAAAACACACTGAATTGCCACATAAATAAATGAAAAGAATTATAAATGGTCAAAGTTTGCATCAGATCAAAAGCTAGTACCCTATTTGTTCTAGAAAAAAAAATCAGATTTTCCAGTATACATCCTGCTTTACATACCAGTACACCACTGACCTTCAAACATTCCCATAGTGTATGTGTTGATTTTATAGTAGATGTTTGAACTACTGAGACGACTGAACCATAATGCCAGTGTTGAAATTCAGATATATTTTATGTGTGAATCAAAGAAGGTATTTGAAGACCCCTGTGTAAAGCTTGCAAGATATCGGTTTAGAGGTACGGGGCAGGACCATGTGTAACCCCTGCATTATAGTATATTAATCAAATATAAAAAACAAAGGTAAATGTAATGTTAGTTTATCGTAATCCTTGGATTATACTAGATGAAATGATTACAAGAGAGAGAGATAGATGAAGATCTTAGAGAGAGAAAAAAGAGAGAGGTTGGAGAAAAGATGTAATATTAGATTGAATGTAACAATGAGAACAATGACCAACCCCTCATAACATGCTAGGAAGGGGTATATATAGACCACCCTACATGTAGGCTTTGTGGGTTATATGTTTGACTATGACTACGAGCCCATACTACGTTTATATTGTTGGAGTGACCGAACCTTCCTAAATGCGTAAAAACATATTTCCAACAATCTCCCCCTAAGGGAGGTCACTCCAAACAAGGGCGTTACCTGAGTTACAATAATATGTTGGGTCAGTATTTACTGACCCTGAAGCAACTCTAGGATTTGAATATAAAATCCCCCTAAGTGTTTCATGTTCAGCAGTAAGGCCAGTCTGCTGAAGCATGACCAGAGGAACAAAGTTCCTACTAAAGACTATGTTGCTAAAGGATGTTCAGCTTTTCTCTTCCAGTTAACTTAGAAGATAAATGAGTCTTTGCTTCAAATACTAGGCGGTCTAGTTGTTGAAGAACAAGTACTAAAGAAGAGCTTTCAGTTCAGTTTGGTTTGACAATACCAAACTGAATGATGTCGATCTCCTCTAGAATACTGAAGACACTTCAGTATTATGATGATTTGCATTAGGCGGGAAAAGATAACTTTAAGTCAAAGTAGGTTGCTTGTATAGTTAGCTATAAGTACAACCTTTATCTTTTCTAGAATAGTTTATTGTGTACTTTGTATTATTTATCCAGCATGGGCATCAACCACCCATTGGATAAACCCATGCATACAAACTTGCAAAATGCAAACCCTAGTTTTGTACTACCTATATAAGGAGTGCACATTGAGAGGGAAAAGGTTAACCAATACAAGAGTAGAAACTCTGGAAAAACCTTTCCTCTCAATACCAACTAAACCATATAGCCAAGAAGCATATAAACTTTTAGATTGTACCTTATACTATTAACTTTGGTTATAAGTTTAAGTAGAGGAGATCACCACCAATTGTCATTCAACCACTTTGTTCTTTCGCAAACAAAGTGGGTTATAGATTCTTTATTTGATTCTAATAAAAGTCTATACGTTGAAAAGTTATTGGTATTGTTGTTTTAATTGTTCTTAGTTCTTATCAGTTGTTAAAACAACACACTTGAGTCTTGGTAAAGTGTTATTACTTAAGGTTGATAAGTAATAACGATTTACAAGGGACCAACAAGTGGTATCAGAGCAGTTTGATTAGCAATACTCTTATTTTATTAAACTGCTCATTTAAAGTTTTAAAATCAAGACCCAAAAATGGCTCAAGTAATACCACAAACCCTAGAGTATAGGGGTGGCCAACTCAATGTTGCTCCTGTCATAGAGGTAGCTAATTTCACAAATTGGAAGAAAATTGCAGAAACTAGAAGAGGGGGGGGGGGGGGGGGGTTGAATAGTTTCTCTTCGATTGGCAACCAAATTAAAATTACTTTCAATTTGGTTTGTATCAAAACTATCTTTTACTTGAGGCTAAGTTGCATAATGATTAGGTTCAATTCAAATGCACTAGCAAAGATAATAGGTAAGTGTAATGATAATGAAATAAGTAAAGAGTAAGGAAGGAGACAACCTAGTGGGAAGACACCAAGATTTATAGTGGTTCGACAACGAGGCTCTATCCTCGTTTCTACTCCACTCCTCGAGTACACCTACTCGAGATTTCCACTATATCCACAAGCTCCCTTCTTGGCGGAGAAAACCTTACATCGTCGCTTACATTATTTTCTGACACTAAGCTAAATGTCGAGACCTAATCTTTAGCTAGGACCAATCTACACAACGTTGCCTACTTCACAATTTAACGACACAAGGCTAGATGTCGAGTTCTAATCTCAAGGTAGAACCAATCTTCACGACTTTGCCTACTTCACCATTTTACGACACAAGGCTAGATGTCGAGTTCTAATCCAAAGCTAGAACCAATCTTCACGACTCTTCACTTTGAAGCTAAGTGAGAACTTCACACAACACAACTACTAATCACTTTCAAGTTTAGTGAGAACTCACAAGACACAACCACATCACTTTATAGTTTAGTGAGAACTACTAATCAAATCTATTACAACTCAACTAGACTTATCCAAGTACACACATGTAGCTTGGATTTACACAACACAAATCCAAGCAAACACATATGCAATGGATGTACACAACAAACCCAAGTATTCACAAATAACTTGGATGAACACAACTAGTCCAAGTATTCATAAATACAATGGATTGACCTAAAACAAAAAGGGTATCATGATGAATATGACTAGCTCATAGATTCATCTTTATCACAACACTAGTGAGTGAGTGATCTTCTCATTGGACAAGGTAAAGGAGGGGATCAAGAGGATAATCATATGTAAACATCCTTAACACTTTATGTGATCATTTACTAATGATTATGCTATAGAAAATAGAAAGGGGATGAGAAAAATGTCCAAGAGGCTTGTTGGGAAATGAGATTTGACCCAATATTTAAAGGAGACAAAGTATAACGGATATATAACGGCTATCCGGGCGCGGTACCTTATCTAGCCCGGCGGTTCCATATCGCTAGGGAACCGCCTAGCCACTTAAGGTACCGCCCCTAGAGTACGCTCTGTTTTTTGTCTTTTAGTGGGGTAGGAATATCTGAGGTATTTGAAGCCTTCAAAGGATATTCTAATAACATTTGGAATATGCTATTTTCAAATTTTCATTTTCCATTTTAGTAAAACATTTTCTAAAAAAGAAAGTTTATTAAAAAGTCTTTTGTCTTATTAACAAAAGTGAGTTTTAAGAATAATCATTTTGATGATCACTAAGTATGATTAAGAAAGATTAGTGATATGATTATTACCTTGATGATAGTGTTAGTTAAATAATTCGTTTTGTGTTTTATACTAAATGTGTTGTATAGTTTTTTGTGATCAAAACTAAGAAAGATTAGTTAACACTAATAATGTTTTTAGGCATCACTTGCATTAACAATCTCCCCTTTTTTGATTACGACAAACTATAAACTCATTTGCATAGAAACATAAAATAACGAATTATTAACGAGTTTATCACTATCATTTCTCCCCCTTTGTCGTAGCAAAAAGGTTAGCACAAGTCTTTGAAGAACATCGAACTTTGCTAGTAGCTCCCCCTTGGTGGTTGCTCCCCTTGCTTGGGGCACCAAGTATATGAGCTAAGGTGACATAATACACAAAGGTTAGTAGAAAGGAAAGAAACACCAATGTATATATGATCACTACTTACTAAGTAACTTGAGAGGGAGAGAGAGAAGAAATCTCAAATTAGAAGCAAGTATTTTGCTAAGTTTGTCCAAAAAGGTAATTGACAAAATCAAATTAAACTTCAATCCAATGAAGATGATAAGCTTGTCAATGGGTTAAAGTTTAGAATTTATGGAATCACCCATAAGCAATTGTAAAAATTAACCATGATCAACTCAAAATAGAATTAAAGGGATAACACATAAAGGTTACATAATAGAAAAGACACAACAAAGTAGATAGTCATACACACAATATGAGTATCTAAAGCAAAAGATATGGAAAATAAACCACAAAGCATAAGCTATTCTAATAGTGATAATTTTCCAAGATTGCTTAAAAAAATAAAGACTCTAAAACAACTAAAGTAATAAAGACTCTAAGAGTAGTTAGTCCTTTAGTTGGAAAAATAAGACGACGATGCATCATTCGAAGTTTTGTCTACGGGAACGAAAACTTGAATAGGAGGTCGAGTGAGGAGGAATTCAAGAAAATTTAACTTCTCATACACATGAGCAAGTTCAATTTGTTGAAATCGACAAAAAGCACACAAGGATCCATGATGAAACACAAAATCGGTTGATGGGGGTATGGCATCAAACCTAGGGTTTGGTGGTGGAGGGGTAATGGGTTTGGAAATGTTTTCACAATGCCTTGTGAGGTTTGGGAAGGTTGAAAGATCATTGAGTTGAGGGGTATTGAAGGATTGTGGTGGTGGAGGAACATTTTATTTTGCTCCGGTGATGGGGTTAATGGTATAAGTCTCATTCCAATACTTGATTGGAGAGAAGGTAGGGTTTTTGGGTGGTTTGGAGGAAGATGGTTAATTCTTCTTAACCCAAATAGGTCGAACCGAGATTTTCGGTTTCTTTGAAAGCTTGGATGAGGAAGCTTTAGGTGAGTGGGGTTGTGATAAAGAAATGTCAAGGTTAGGAATGGAGGAGTTAGGCATTGTGAGGGTGTGAGAATGAAATCTCAAGGTTGGGAAGGTGTGAGAAAGAAATCTCAAGGTTGTGTGAGAATGAATTCTCAAGGTTGGGAAGGTGTGAGAATGAAATCTCAAGGTTGGGATATAAGTAAAATGTAATCAAGGTAAGAATTTGAATACAAAAAATGGAGTGTCAAGGAATGTTTAGTCAATTTGAGTAAACAAGGAATCTTGACAGGGTATAGGGTTTTAAAAGTTTTGACAAAAAAAATAGTCAAAAATTGATTTTTTTCCGCGGTACCTTAAAGGGACCGGCGGTTCCTTATCATAGTGATAAAGAACCGCGCGACTTTTAGTGAGCCGCGTCCAGTGGACATGAAACCATGTTTTTCCAAATGCACTAGCAAAGATAATAGGTAAGTGTAATGATAATGAAATAAGTAAAGAGTAAGGAAGGAGACAACCTAGTGGGAAAACACCAAGATTTATAGTGGTTCGACAACGAGGCTCTATCCTCGTTTCTACTCCACTCCTCGAGTACACCTACTCGAGATTTCCACTATATCCACAAGCTCCCTTCTTGGCGGAGAAAACCTTACATCGTCGCTTACATTATTTTCTGACACTAAGCTAAATGTCGAGACCTAATCTTTAGCTAGGACCAATCTACACAACGTTGCCTACTTCACAATTTAACGACACAAGGCTAGATGTCGAGTTCTAATCTCAAGGTAGAACCAATCTTCACGACTTTGCCTACTTCACCATTTTACGACACAAGGCTAGATGTCGAGTTCTAATCCAAAGCTAGAACCAATCTTCACGACTCTTCACTTTGAAGCTAAGTGAGAACTTCACACAACACAACTACTAATCACTTTCAAGGTTTTGGGAAAAACTAAGACTTTTTCAAAAAGTTGCAAATCTTGGAATTTTACCTCTATTAGCACCAAATTATGCTAGGGTTGCATAAAGCAACACATTCACAAAGAATGTCTTGACAAAGGGTGACAAAATAATTTAGATATCATTTTGAACCAATTTTAGTCAAGTTTTTAGAGGTTGTGATAGATTTAGGTTCAATTTTAATTTCAAATTAAAGTTGATTAATGTGCACATAAGAATAGGAACACATAAAGCTAAATCCATAGAACAAATTCATGAAACACTCATGAGGGAAGCAAATACAATGACAAATGAAAAAACTAACTAATACAAAGCTAGCTTAACATTAAATCTAGATGAGTAGTCTTCTTTGGCTTGGTTTTGTTGAAAACTATTTATTTAGAAAACTCATCATTCATCTCCTAGGAGGAGGCATGGAGAACAAGGTAAGCAAGAACTCTTGCAACCTCCTATGTAGTCCAAACATTTCCATCCTAAGGTTATGGATGATGTAGTGGTTGTAAAGACAACATGGACAACTAGGACCATGTGTTTCTTGAAACCCGTAGTATGGATCACCCAAAAGGAGGGAAAGTGGGACACCCAAAATTGGAATGTTTGAGTTGGGTGGAGGTGGAGGAGGCATGTTCTCCAAGGGTGATATGGGTGAGAGTGGAGGCATGTTCCCTAAAGGGGAAATGGGTGAGTGTGGAGGTATGTTCTCCAAGGTTGGTGAAATATGTGAGTTAGGAGGGGTAAATGGTGAAGTCACCAAGGTGTCATCAAAGTCATTCACAAAAGGAATGCTTTGGATTGGTTGGGGTTGTGTGGTCACATCCAAGGGTGCACTTGGAGTGAAGGGTGAAGAGAGCTCATTCATTCTTGAGTTGAATGAAGAGGAGGTAGAACCAATGGAGTGGTTAGTACCATGGGTGGATGTTGTCTTGCATGGTGCAAGGGGGGGGGGGGGTAAAGGTGATGATGAAATGAGGAGTGGAACCATCTTATTTTTGGGTGTGTGAAAGGGTGAGGAGTTAGGCTTGGGTACCTTAATCCTAATCTTAAGTGTTTTCCTTGGGGTGTTTGAGGTTTTTGTAGAAACCATGGTTGACAAGGATGGTTTAAGGGTTAGGGAAGGATGTTTGATGTGTGAAGAACATGACAAACAAGGTGGGTTTAAATGGGTGAGGGGATGATCCAAACTAGTAATGGGTTAAAATCATTTTAGGTGAATAATGAATTTAGGTAACCTAGTTTAGGAAATATGCAGGTTTTTGTAAAGAATCATGCAAAGTTTACACAGATTAAAGAAAATAGTGTAAAGCAAAAGATTTTGTGGGACACAGTGGCGACGGTTCCTTATCTAGGACCGGCGGTTCCTTATCGATAAGGATCTGCGGGTCGATATGGAACCGCGACCAGAAGTCTTTCAAAAGTTTCATCCCAGTTTTTTTATAAACCCAGATTTTTACCAAAAGATTCACAAGCCAAAGTTAACTACAGATCATAATCTAATAAGCTAACTATCACAAAGATGCACAAAGCTATGTAAATCACAAACATGATGGCATAAGCAACATTTAGGATCAAAATAAATAGTAATCCAAACATTTAGCATAAGTCAATACACAACCAAACCAAAGTAATAATAAGCAAATGTTTAAAGCATCACAAGACAAGTAAACTTTGATATAATTCAAAGTCTTCACCTTTGTTTCTTGCCTAATCCCTTGATCATTTTTCCCAAGTACTTGATTCCCTTTCTTGACTCAATCCGGTGTTCATGCAAATCACCTTGGGTTTGAAGATTTAGACGGTAAAGTTCCTCTAAATTGAGATTATTAGGAACTTCACTAGAGGAATGGCGAGGAGGGGAAGCAATGTCATCTAAACCATCCACGAATGAGTTTGTGGAATGGTGAGAAGAACTCGAAGAGTCAATGGGAGCACTTGTGCCAATGTCATCACCATCACTTGTTGGCATGTCCATGTCCTCATCATTGAACTCTTGTTGGTCGAATTTACGATCAGATCTTATCTTTCTCTTATATACCGCTTGAATAGGTAGCATGACCCGTTTGACCGGTTGAAACTAAGAAAGATCAAGATTTGGAAAATCACGGCCAACCCTTTTAAAAAGGCGAGTGAGAAGCATTGCGTAAGGGAGGTTTGTTTTAGGCTTGTGAATAGCATAATTAATCCGTTGAGCGACAAAATATGCCGAATTGTAATTGGTGTTGGTAAAGATGCAATATAACATATGCACTAAACACGCCGGAACATGATCCCGGTTTCCACTAAGACAAAACACATTTTCCCTAAGGATATTGGTCCATTGAACCATATTATCATTAAGGTCGCTTAAGAGAACCTCATGACGTTTCACCGAACGTACCTTAGTATGAAGGCTTCTCTTAACGGGTCGATTACGCTTTTTGGAGACAATGTCAACAATGAAGTCAAGATCAATTTCCTCATGATCATTTGGAGGACAATTGTAGGAATCAAGGAGAGCACTAAGCTTCCATTTATCCGTGAAGCGACAAGTGCCTACAAATGGGACATCAAGAATTTGACCAAAAACTTCGAGAGAGTATTGAATGAGTTGATCTTTCAAGATGAACCTAACAAATATTCCATCGTTGTTTTCAATGACGGAGTATGTGCTAAATAACTCCAATAGGAATCGAGGATAGATGTCTTCCTTAATGTTCAACAAACAATCAAATCCAATGTTTTCAAACATGGACTTGATGTAGACATAATCCTTGATATCCTTTTGGACAACTCTACCCTCATGAAAGCAACGAGATGGAAGAGAAAAAAAATTATGGGCAAGGTGAGTTGAGTGACAAAAGTCGGATAGGTTTGGCATATACTGTTTGGTGAGTTGACGATCCTTTTGGTATTGTGAAGGCATGATTAGTACCTAAATAAACACAAGAAAATATTTCTCCAATCACTCATATGAAAAATATTATCAAAGATCGAAAATATGAGAATGTGTTATATCAATTTCTTGACAAACAAGGGATTGAATCCGTATCATTCTCATGCTCACAATGTAGCTATTCCATTATTTACCAAGAACATATGAACTATGTTGGATCAACAATGGACTAGAGCATTGGTTTTTCAAAACAAGGTTTTTAGGTAAGCATTAACAATGTCATTACCTATTTGTTCATGGGTTCATCTCAAATCCATCTTTTAACCAAAATCATTTAGCCAAAATTCGGATTTGTTCTACAAGTGGGTTTTAGTGAAATCTTAATGAATATGAACCTAAGGAATCATAGTAAAATAACCATGTCAACCCACATTCCTATTAAGGTTTTAATTTAATTTCAATTTTAAAAATCCCCAATTATGAAAGGTTGAACCCTAGAACAAAATAGATGAAATTGAAAGAAAATACTTACAATTAATTGATGTTAGATGAAGGATGAGTGAAACCCACAACTTGGAATCAATTAATTTGAGTGAGTGAAGGTTTTGGAAGCTTCAACAATGGTGGAAAAAGGGTAAACCGTCGGCTGTGTGTTTTTGGGAGAGAGAGATAGTGGTTTGAAAAAGAATAAAATAATTAAACTGGCGCTCTGACAAACTTTACTGCCCGCGGTACCTTATCGATAAGGAACCGCGGGTTTGAGCCGCCGAGATAAAGAACCGCCTACAGAGGCAGGTTTTTATCACTGAAAAACGCCAAATTTTAAAAACCAAGTTTTTCTAAGATACTTAAAAATAAATCATGAACCTTTTAGAATAACATTGGATCATCAAAGCACTAGGCAATATGTTTTAAAGAAGGATTACGAGTTGAATCAAGATCGAAAAGAATCGAAACGCACAAACGACTACTCGTAGCAAAACGACAAAGTGGAGAGAATTCAAGGAAAGTGAATCAAGACTAGGACCAATGCTCAAGGGATTAATGGCAATCTTCAAGTAGTGGTGACGAAGAGCTTGTGTCATATATACTGGTTTAAGACGTGCATTTCTGGCGAAACGTTAAACGGCTTTGGTAATGAATAAACACAAAGCAATTATTCAAGTATAGACTAAGATCACTTTCAATAATAGTCTTAGTCTTAACCAAAATATGAGCAAGGTATTAATTCACTTTCTCTCCCACAAGGGGCCTACTAACCGTATGGGTGCAAACCATGGAAATCATGCTTGATACTTTAAGCTACTACTAACTCACTCTACATCACCATAGTGAGTCAAGTATCCAAGCAATGAAGGTTTGAGAGGATAAAAGAAAAGAAACACAAACCACAAACAAATGTCAAGTCAAGGATGCCAAGAGCAAGCACATAGTCAAGTAATGATCAAAAGAATGATCAAAGGGCGTGTGGAAGAACGAAAGCGTACCTTGGCCACAAAGAGCAATCCATCAAGGAATCAATGCTATGCCCAACAATGACTATGATGAGTACTAAGTCTTCAAGGACTAGTAACATTCCCAATCATCTTGGTATCATCATTCAAAGATGTTAAAGATCAATGAAGATGAGTCTTCTACAAGTGCAAGTAACTCAATCCACAACCAATTAAGTGATTGATCATCATGAGTACCTACACAAAGCAAGTTGCAAACTAGTAGATACATTTCAAGAGTAGATCTAAAATGCATAAAGACTACTAATCTTAAGTAGGATGCAATATTATCAATTAAAATACCTATTTTTCAAAAACAAAACAGTTTTGACCAAAGAGAAACTTTAATACAACTTGACCTTCTGATTTGAGGAGACAATGGATCGATCCAAGTTTCAAAGTACAATATACTTCAAAGATCTTGAGTGACCATCGCTCTGATACCAATTGTAGAAACTAGAAGGGGGGTGGGGGGGGGGGGGGGGGGGGGGTTGAATAGTTTCTCTTCGATTGACAACCAAATTAAAATTACTTTTAATTTGGTTTGTATCAAAACTATCTTTTACTTGAGGCTAAGTTGCATAATGATTAGGTTCAATTCAAATGCACTAGCAAAGATAATAGGTAAGTGTAATGATAATGAAATAAGTAAAGAGTAAGGAAGGAGACAACCTAGTGGGAAGACACCAAGATTTATAGTGGTTCGACAACGAGGCTCTATCCTCGTTTCTACTCCACTCCTCGAGTACACCTACTCGAGATTTCCACTATATCCACAAGCTCCCTTCTTGGCGGAGAAAACCTTACATCGTCGCTTACATTATTTTTCGACACTAAGCTAAATGTCGAGACCTAATCTTTAGCTAGGACCAATCTACACAACGTTTCCTACTTCACAATTTAACGACACAAGGCTAGATGTCGAGTTCTAATCTCAAGGTAGAACCAATCTTCACGACGTTGCCTACTTCACCATTTTACGACACAAGGCTAGATGTCGAGTTCTAATCCAAAGCTAGAACCAATCTTCACGACTCTTCACTTTGAAGCTAAGTGAGAACTTCACACAACACAACTACTAATCACTTTCAAGTTTAGTGAGAACTCACAAGACACAACCACATCACTTTATAGTTTAGTGGGAACTACTAATCAAATCTATTACAACTCAACTAGACTTATCCAAGTACACACATGTAGCTTGGATTTACACAACACAAATCCAAGCAAACACATATGCAATGGATGTACACAACAAATCCAAGTATTCACAAATAACTTGGATGAACACAACTAGTCCAAGTATTCATAAATACAATGGATTGACCTAAAACAAAAAGGGTATCATGATGAATATGACTAGCTCATAGATTCATCTTTATCACAACACTAGTGAGTGAGTGATCTTCTCATTGGACAAGGTAAAGGAGGGATCAAGAGGATAATCATATGTAAACATCCTTAACACTTTAAGTGATCATTTACTAATGATTATGCTATAGAAAATAGAAAGGGAGTTGAGAAAAACGTCCAAGAGGCTTGTTGGAAAATGAGATTTGACCCACTATTTAAAGGATTCAAAGTATAACGGATATATAACGGCTATCTGCGCGCGATACCTTATCTAGCCCGGCGGTTCCATATCGCTAGGGAATCGCCTAGCCACTTAAGGTACCGCCCCTAGAGTACGCTCCATTTTTTGTATTTTAGTGGGGTAGGAATATCTGAGGTATTTGAAGACTTCAAAGGATATTCTAATAGCATTTGGAATATGCTATTTTCAAACTTTCATTTTCCATTTTAATAAAACATTTTCTAAAAAAGAAAGTTTATTAAAATGTTTTTTGTCATATTAACAAAAGTGAGTTTTAAGAATAATCATTTTGATGATCACTAAGTATGATTAAGAAATATTAGTGATATGATTATTACCTTGATGATAGTGTTAGTTAAATAATTCGTTTTTTTATTTTATACTAAATGTGTTGTATAGTTTGTTGTGATCAAAACTAAGAAAGATTAGTTAACACTAATAATGTTTTTAGGCATCACTTGCATTAACAATGTTCCTTGTCCACATGGTTGGGATTGAACCGCAATTCCTTGGAATAATTAAAAATGGTCCATTTGTTCCCATGGTTGAGGATAATAGAAAATTGAAGTACAGTGGACTGCTGATGAGAGAAAAGCTACTAACCCAGACCAGCGTCTCAAAAGTCTCATCATGTCTGTACTCCCAGATGACCAAATGAATTCTGTTGTGAATTGAAAAACAACAAAATCTACATGGGAGGAACTTATTCTTTATCATGAGGGACCCTCTGATGTCAAAGAAACAAGAATAATGGATTTAAAGCTTCAATACAACACCTTCAAACACAAAGAAAGGGAAACCCTCACACAAACATTCACCAGATACAAAGCACTGATGAATGAACTAGTGAATGATGGTGTTGAGCTTTCAAAACTTGAAATCAACACAATTTTTGTTAATGAATTGCCAAAGAAGTGACTCAGTTTCTGCCAAAGCTTGAGAAATGCTTATCACATTAAAGATTATGATCTGGCCTCTCTTTTTGGGAAACTAAAATATGAAGAAAACCTAATTGATAGGATTTATGAAGGCTCAAGCAAGAGTAAAGCATTATCCATTGCTACACCCTTGCCTACAGCCTTCTTCAGTGAGGCTGTCATTCAAGACTACCAAGATTGTCCTGATGATGAAGAGGACACAAGAACCAGTGAGGAATATATAAATGACCTCACAGAGGAATTTCATGAAAGAGCACTTCTGGCCAAGTCTAGAAGGTTCTTTAAGAAAGGAGGCAAGTTCTCCAACACCGCAAAAGCTTCAGTTGACACTGAATGCTACAAATGTGGGAAGACTAGTCACTTTGCTAGGGATTGTTATACCAAAACATCCATTCCTTCTTATTCCTCACCAGCTCAATCAAGACCATCTGGTCAATCATCATTTCAACATAAACAAATTGCTTCTACTTCCTTTCAGCAAAACAGGGCTGAACTTCGACCAACAAAATACTTTGAGGCAAAGTATAGAGAAATCAAAGATAGACTGGCTGTCATGAGTACTGAAAGTTCTTCCTCCAAGGCTCCCAAGCAAGATAAGAACAAAGGACTCATTGCTGATGCTTATGAATGAGATGAAGAGGAAGTCTCTTCAGATGATGATGAATTGGTTAATGTGAAAGTGCTAATGTCACTTGCTGATGATGAAGGCTCTAACTAAATGTTGTTGCCAAAGAAAGTGCCAGAAATGGCGAATGGGTCAATATCACAATAAAAAAGGTACACACTCTTCTTGAATTAGAAGATAAGGATGACATTAAATTTGTCTTTGATTACCTGCGTATTGATCTAAAATTTGTTGAAGAACAAAGAAAGTATCATAAACTTGTTCTAAAACTTGATGATTTTGAAAGTAAGCTAATAGAGCTAAAAGAAGCTAAACTTGATGTACTTACTTTTCAAAAACTAAACAAAGAGATTCTGGATGAAAATAACTTCTTAAGAGTTGAACTAAAAAAAACAAAAGATATTGTTAAATCTTGGCTTAGAAACTCTGATAGGGTAAATCAGTGCATCAATGAACAAATTACTGCTCAAAAGAGGAAAATGCTTGGTGCTGAAGGATCCTCCAGCACCAACTCAATTGATATTGTCTTTGTCAAAGCCTCAAATGAGGATGGTAGCTCGATCCCTGATGTTGTAAGGTCAGGTGAAGAGAATTTACCAAATCATGACACTATACGTATCCTTCTTCCTGTGTTGCAAGCAGATGCTGACACATCAACACCTGTTGAGTCTTCAGTTATTGAAGATGACTCAGATGATGATTTAGAGAATGAAGTAAGTACCTCACTTCCTCCTTTGGAGAAGTTGGCTGGTGCCGAACCCTCTATTGAACCAAAATTAATCCAGTCAATTATCAAGTCTCACACTACACACGAAGGTAGGTCTCCCAAGCATGTCAAAATTGACACTTCAAAAAACTCTTCAGCTCCTGCTGAAGGTTCACATAAAGGAACTACCTCTTTAGTTTCAACAAATAAACTTAAGAATGTTAGACCTGAGGAAGATGAGAGAATGTCTCTTGTTATGCAAGAGATCAATGATCTCAAATTACAACTTAGGCAACAACAAACACCTACTCGATTCAGAGATGAACCTTCTAACTCTCCACATTATAAGTACAACACACAATTTAAAATGGCTTATGATCTATGTGGTTTAAACAACCATCTCACTAAAACTTACTTAAAAGTGATTTATTGTACTAAATGTGAGAGAACTGACCATCACACTTGTGAACATACTCAATATATGCTTGCTAAAACTAGTGTTGATGCTCACAATACTGAAGCATCTCATTCTAGGCGAACAATGTCTTTCCCATCATGCATTCATTTTGGTAGTGGCAATCATCACTCAGATGACTATCATTACTATCCTATTTGCAATATTTGTGGAAGTTATGACCATGACACTCATGGGCATAATTGAGTAATCTCTCTCAGAAGAGGCATCAAACCTAGGAACTAGAGGTGGCAAATCTTGCCCATTTAGATACATATGGGCACTTTTTGCCCATTTTCAAAAAAGGATGGGGCACTTTTTGCCCATTCTTTATAATGGATGGGCTAAATGGGCGCATAGGTAAGAAACTAAACGGGCTTAACGGGCGCACTTGTAAAATACAAATTAGTATACTCCATGATATTTTTTATTAAATTTTTATCCCCGGCTTTCAAACAAGTATTTTTATTTTTTAAACGTAGGTTTTTATATGTTTTTTTTCTTTTTTAGCTTGCGCCCGTTTAGCCCGCCCATTTTGCCCGCCCGTTTCGCCCGTGCCCATTTAGCCCGCGCCCGTTTAGCCCGCCGCCCGTTTAGCCCGTTGCCCGTTTAGCCCGCCGCCCGTGCCCGCCCGCCCGCCCGTTTTGCCACCTCTACTAGGAACCCAAACTCTATTTCCAAATGTTGTGAAACTTGTGGAACTAATGTACACACTACATCTGATCACAACCATATTGAGTGGTTCACAAGAGGTGAAGCCCTTCAGGCTAAGAAAGCAAATGTTGTTCAAACCTTTCCTTCTTCTTCTGAGCAATCTTATTCATCCTCATCAAAAGGATCATTCAGGTCTAGAACACCTTCCTGATCTAAAACACCCACCCATCAAAGGTGGGTTTCAAAACAAAACTGACCATTTCCTTAACTTGTGTAGTATGATCTCAGGAAGCCTATTTGGTACTTGGATAGTGGCTGCTCAAGGCATATGACTGGCACCAAAAGTCATCTACATATGTATAAGGAGGAACAAGGTCCTAAAGTTGTTTTTGGTGATAACTCATCAGCTACTACTCAAGGATTTGGTTCAGTGAAATACAATGGTATAGTTTTCACAAGGGTGGCATATGTCAATGGATTGAAGCACAACCTCATCAGCATCAGTCAACTTTATGATGCAAAGTATCTAGTGTTGTTTATGACAAAAAAAGGTACAATCTTCAACTCCAATCATGAAATTGTGATGATTGCTCCCAGAGTCAAAGATGTTTATGTCATGAACATGAACTCTACTCAGGAGACATGTTTCTTTGCTAGAGCTTCCAATATTACTAACTGGATTTGGCATAAGAGGCTCTCACATCTAAATTTCAAAACAATAACTCTGCTGGCAAAACAAAATCTTGTTATTGGTCTTCCTTCACTTGTCTATTCCAAGGACAAACCATGCTCAACACGTGAAAAAGGAAAGCACCATAGGGCCAGTTTCAAAACAAAGCAAACTTTCTCAATTAAAGAAAGTCTTCACTTGCTTCACATGGACTTATTTGGCCCAGTATCACCTAGGGTTATTTGTCATGAAAAATATACACTTGTCATTGTTGATGAGTACTCTAGGTACACTTGGGTATATTTTCTGACAAAGAAAAGCCATGCACCAGATGCCATTATGTCTTTCATCAAAAGAGTTGAAAATCAAAATGACACTCATGTCAAACAACTTATAACTGACAATGGCACCAAATTCAGAAATCATACTCTAATCAAGTTCTGTGATGACAAAGGAGTCTCACAAAATTTCTCATCACCTTAAACACCTAAACAAAATGGTGTGGCTGAAAGAAGGAACAGAACTTTGATTGAAGTAGCAAGAACAATGCTTGCTAGATCAGCTCTCTTTAAGCCTTTTTGGACTGATGTTGTAGCCACTGCTTGCTACACTCAAAATAGATCCATCATTACGAAGAGACACATGAAGACTCCCTATGAAGTCTCCAGGGGGAGAATTCCAAACATCTCATTCTTACATGTGTTTGAGTGTCCAGTTTTCATTCACAGTCACAAGGATCACCTTGGTAAGTTTGATGAAAAATTTGATGATGGTTACTTCCTTGGATACTCTCTAGTATCTAATGCATACAGAGTCTTCAATAAAAGAAGACAATGTATTAAAGAAACTTACCACATCACTTTCAGTGAAAGTTTTGAAGCTCTCAAATTTGTAAATCCATCAGATGATGAACTTCATATTTATGAATCTCACAACTATCCATCTGATGAATTTCAACATTATGAGCCTTCTCAAAAATATCAAACAAGCAATTTAGTTCCTCATATTGATCCATATGAAGATATGACAAGTCCTACTAAAGGAAATCCTTCAGTATCATATACTGATGGCTGTCAATCAAATTATCAAAATGATCAGCATCAAAATGATCATAATGATCAGCAAGATAACTTAAATGATCAAAATGGACAGTCTAAAAATGATCAGCATGCTCACACACTTGACCAATCAAATGATGTTGCTGATGAACAATCTGAGCCTCATGCTCATGATTCTCTAACTATCTCAAGAGAATTAGGTCTTGGATGTGCTTCTTCTGACCAAGAAGGAAGTCCTCCACTGATTGAACCCTTGTCTATTGAATATCCTTTAGTAGACACTAGAGATAATTCAAGTCCAAGTCCACTTCATGGACTTCCAAGTTCTAGCTCTAATCATGATACCAGTTCTTATTCCCTAGCTCCACAAAAATCTTGGACTAATAATAGTCACATTCAGCTGGTGAACATAATAGGCAATCCTGGAGAAGGTAGAGTCACTAGATCTATGGCAAAGTAACTGAGTGCTGCTTCACCTAGAGAATGCCTCTATGCAAACTTTCTTTCAGAAATTGAACCCCTGGAGAAGGTAGAGTCACTAGATCTATGGCAAAGAAACTGAGTGCTGCTTCACCTGGAGAATGCCTCTATGCAAACTTTCTTTCAAAAATTGAACCTACAAAGGTTTTTGAAGCACTCACTCACCCTGGATGGGTGGATGCCATGCAAGAGGAACTAAATCAAGTTGAAAGAAATAAAGTTTGGACATCGGTTCCTCTTCCATATGGTAAATCAACCACTGGCACCAAATGGGTTTACAAACTCAAAAGAGATGAAACCAATGTGGTGACCAAAACCAAAGCTAGGCTGGTGCCCAAGGATTCAATCAAGAGTCTAGTGTTGATTTTGATCAGACCTTTGCTCCAAATGCACATATGGAAGCCATACGAATATTCCTTGCTTATTCCACTTACATGAACTTCACCATCTACCAAATGGATGTCAAAAGTGCATTCCCAAATGGTGACCTAAAAAAAGAAGTTTATGTTACACAGCCTCCTGGCTTTAAGAGTAGTAAATACCCAAACCATGTCTACAAGCTTTACAAAGCTTTGTATGGACTGAAGCAAGCTCCAAGGGATTGGTATGAAAATCTCTCAACATTTCTCATTGAACATAAATTTGTCAAAGGAAAAATAGATAGCACCTTGTTTATCTATAAATCTAAAACTAACACCATTCTAGTACATATTTATGTGGATGACATCATCTTTGGTTCAACAAGCTTGAAACTCTGCAAACAATTTGCCAAGCTTATGACCAGCAAATTTGAGATGAGTATGATGGGAGAACTCACATACTTCCTTGGTCTTCATATTAAAAAATCTGACCAAGGCATCTCTATCAATAAAGAAAAATACGTCAAGGATCTACTAAAGAAGTATGATATCAATTGTGCTTCAGTAAAAACACCAATGGTACACCCTAACAACTTAGGACCTGATCTCAATGGATAATCAGTCAATGAGACTCAGTATAGAGGTATGATTGGGTTCCTCGTGTACTTAACAGCAAGTAGACCTGATATTCAATTCTCTACATGCCTTTATGCAAGATACCAAGCAGACCCAAAGGAATCACACCTTACTGCTGTAAAGAGAATCTTTAGATACCTAAAAGGTACACCAAGTCTAGGTCTTTGGTACCCCAAATCCTCAGGGATTGATCTAAAGGGGTATTCAGATTCTGACTATGCTGGATGTAATATGGACAGAAAAAGCACTTCTGGTGCTTGCCAATTACTGGGTGGCAAACTTGTGGGTTGGAGTGCTAAAAAGCAACAAATAGTTGCCATGTCTTCAGCCGAAGCTGAATATGTGGCAGCTACTGGATGTTGTGCCAATGTTATTTAGATGAAAAGCTAACTGGCTGATTATGACATAGAATATGAAAAGGTATCGATCTTTTATGATAACACTAATGCTATTGCAATATCCAACAATCCAGTCCTTCACTCAAGAACAAAACACATTGATATCAGATATCACTTTATCAGAGATCATATTATGAAAGAGGACATTGAATTACATTTCATCCCCCACTCAGTATCAATTGGCTGATATCTTCACCAAACCACTGGATGAACCAACTTTCAAAAGATTGATAATGGAGCTTGGTATGCTGAACATTGATGATACAAAACCTGAACCCTTAGCATTCACTAAAGAAGCTTAAAGGTTCAGCATTTCTTAAAAGTTTTGATTAATGCTAAGTAGTAGTGTCTGAGTAAAGGAGTACACAATGTCATGTTTCTATCTCACTTTATGTGATTGTGTATATGATGTTTTGTCGCCTTATATGATTAACTGAAGCTGAACAAATGATCACCAGTCATCAAAGTTTCTCTTCATAAAAATTTGAACAAAGTTTTATACAAATGAGTAGCTAGGACTGAGTAGAGGAGCGTGCAATGTCATATGTATTGTTCACTTATGTGAACATGTATATGGGGTTTTGTCGCCTTCTTACGCACTGAAGCTCACAAGTATTACCATCAGATTCAGCATATCTGGCCAACAGTTTTTAAAACAAATCAATCATGTGTTTAAAAGGAGTAAATGGCATTTAATTTCTTGAGAATAAATACAATACATTCTTTCAAAAGGTGTCAATTGTTTATTTAGGAAATATCAAACGTCCATATCACAGTCAACAACTTCCTGACACAATGAGGCGTTTCACTGTTCAAAGCAACAGATAATCATACCATTTTGTAGAACATTAATGAGAGAGTTTGTGCCAAATGTTCAAAAGAAACCCTAAAAGATTTCTAACTTTTCCAAATGGTTTTAAAAAAATTTCAAATCATTCTAAGTTTTAATATAATCCCTTGCATTTGGATTCCATTCCACGCTTACAAATCTTTTCATAAAACACACACACACACACAACTCTCTCGCTTTCAAAAGAAACACACACACAAAAAACACAAATGGCAGCTGAATAATCTTCACACCAAGATGTTGAGATCACCCTCAACCCATCCATCCATGTTAACTATCCCATTGAGGATGTCATCTTTAAACCCAACAACTCCACATTACTCAAACCAGACACCCTCAAATCAGTCTCTGGGAATCAGGTCATGACATTTTTGTCAAAATGTGTTCTTAGAGAATCTTTGTTTAAAGACCCAGGGATGATGTTTCAAAACATGTTAAGAGAGTTTTGGTTCACAACACAAGCTTCTCACAACAAGAAATCCATTGAGTTTGATTCTACAACAGCTGGTATTCATGGTAAAATTGGTTTAGAGTTATTAGAAGGGTTTTGGGTATAAACTATTTGGCAAACCCTAATGATTATGAGGATATACCCAATGATTTTATTGTTGTTAAAAATTATTTTAAAGAAATTTGGTATACTGAAAAGGGTGGGTTAAAAAGAAGTTGTTTGCCACCAAGGTGGAAATTATTGATGACTATTCTCATTGAGTGTTTGGGGGGGGGGGGGGGGAACTAGAGGCCTTAACCAGATAAACCCAAAGGATGCTATAATTTTATATTGTCTGGCCAAAGGGATAAAAGCTGATTTTGGGAAGCTTATATTTGAAGATCTCCATGGGAAACTGGAGAAAAAGACTAGGGAGAAAAATATTGTTTACACCAGATTTTTATGCTTCATTTTTGCTGACCATCTTGGAGATGAATTTTCGAAACTCCAAGGAGAAAACTAATCTTTCCACCCTTTGAGCTTAAGCGCTAGAACATTCCAGTCAGTACCATTGATCCTCCTCTTACACAAGATGGTCCAATAGTGTACAAAGCTCCACAAGACGCTCCTCCAACTGGAGAAGGGGATCTGAAGGGCAAAAATCCTGGAGCTTCTTCTGGACCATGTCAGATGCAAACGTCTATTAATACTAAAAAGGTTAGACGTGAGTCCCGGAATAGGAGAACCCTCACACAATCTTCATCGAAGAAGGTTGCTGATGACCCCAAAGGCCAAGCTTTGAAGAAACATAAGTCCTCAGCCAAGGACAAGAACCCAAGCCAGCCGTCACCTTCAGTCTCTACTAGAGGTGACATGCGCCCTGAAGGCAACCCCTCTCTCAACTTCTTTAGTAGAGAAGGGTGAAGATGGAGCGCACCCTCAACTCAGTAGTGTGGAGTCAGCATTGGTAAGTAATTTAAATCTGAATACAATTCCTATTTCATTACTAATTTCCTTTATTTGTCACTCTGAGTCTGCATCAGGGAATGAGGCATCAGCAAATACAACAACTGACGCTGACCCTGGCCTATT
This sequence comes from Glebionis coronaria, assembly GCA_025667525.1. NCBI lineage: Eukaryota > Viridiplantae > Streptophyta > Magnoliopsida > Asterales > Asteraceae > Glebionis > Glebionis coronaria. The sequence goes on along the minus strand of CM046878.1, from coordinate 7,585,293 downwards.
TGTTTCTAATGATGTATTTCCCCCACAACAGGGTCCTACTGAAGGAACCAAAAAAATTATCATTGATCTAAACTTATCAGGGACTCTTTCTTAGGATCCATCAGGTAAAACCAACCCTGGTGGTGAAGGACTTGAAACTGATCCTCACACTGAAGGTGATGCTCAACAGACCACCAAAGGGAGTGCATCTCACCACTGGCGCCAAGGTGGGACACTTGCCTTCATTTGTGTTCAGTATGTCTGGTGATGATTTGGAGAAGGAGCTTGGGTTCAGTGAACGAGTTCCAGTCAACCTTGATGACAGTGAGCCTGAGGATGAAAATTCTGATCAATCATCCAAGCCACCATCCCCCAGAACCATTCAGGTAAATGAACTGACAAATCAAGTGTTAGTTCTTCAGTCACAGGTGGCCAAGCTCAAAGAGGAAAAAGCTATTGCTGATGTTGAACTTACTACACTTAAAGCAAGGCCAATTCCTCCCATTGTTAAACAAATCAAGAATGTTATTCTCACTGCTCTAAAGCCTTTGGTAAAAGATGTAGCCACCACCACCTCTATTAAGCAGGAGATGACAACACTTATGGACTCCATCAATAGTGCTTCTTTGGAGTTCCTACCAGAATTTAAGCTAGTCCCTACTCAGCTGAACGAATGATGTGATTCTGCTCCAAGATCAAAGATAGGGCGGGTTTGCTGGAACAACAAAAGCTGAACTTATCTGATGAAGTTCAGCAGAAACTGGATGCCCTTGTAAATGTTCCAGCAATGATGGCTAAGCTATCCTCCACCTTAGACTCTTTGTATACCTTCATGCCTGCTGGGGGTTCATCAGAAGTTGTTGTGCAATCTTCTGCTAAGGGGGGAGAAAATCACTATCCAACAGCTCTTTCAAAAACATGCACAATAGAAGGCTAAAAACAACCTGTTGTTTATGAGTCACCATTTATTGAGAAGAGTCTAGCTAAGGCTAAAGGGGAGTCTTTAGCCAAGGATGATCATATTGATGGCCTCACCACCAGTGGGGATACAAGTGATAGTGTTTCACCTCCCATTAAACCCAAGAACAAAGGAGATTTTACACTGAATGATCGATTGATCAAAGCTGGGGTGGCCACTCGAGAAGAACTTGACATTGTACAAGCTTTAGCAAAAAGAAAAGCTAAGAGATCTGAAGCTGAGCTTGTATGGACAAATAGGGAAAGCTGAAGTTGAAAGTCTTTTCAAGAAGAAGATGTTATATGAAAATTTTTGTATAACAAGATTGAACAAAAGAATTCTCTCACCAATCACCAATGTTGAGGCTGACTAGCAGAGGTGATATTCATCTCAAGTTTTATAGGGGCGATGGGACTGATGAGATCCTAGAAAACTTCCAAGGGAAAGAACTTTCTTACACTGAATGGATTGAAATGAGTGTTAAAATTGAGAAAAGAAAGTCCAAGAGATGTGATGAAGTCCACACCAAAACTGAGCACTTTATGAGAAATCATGAAAACTGGGTGAGATTTTGAACATCGGCACTCAAGTTTCTCTGAAGGATCAAGATCCTATACTCGAGCTGAACAAAAGGGCCAATTTGATCAAACCTGGTGTGTGTGATATTTTTGTGACCACAAAGAAATACAAAGGCTTTGTTCAGTTTCAAAATCATCTCCCTGGCCATGTACTAGACGAACCTAAGTTGGGAATGATAATGTTCAACCATCATGAACGTCAAGACTTTGTGGGCATAAGTGACCTCGATGAAATGAACAATGAACTTCTTTTGAATGTTCAAAGGATCTTTTACTCTCAACATGGTGGCCCAAGTGGTATTGATGCTGCAAGAACCTTCAGCATGTGCTTACTTGTTATGCTGGACTACAGAAACTCAGATCCATTAATCCAGACTCCTATCATTAAAGAACTTAGGTCTAAGGAAGATTGAATAATCATTTGTATTGCTTTTTTGTAATTTGTAAGTTTTATGAATAAATGATTATCTGATGTTTATAAGTAATTTATTATTCAGTGCAAGTAAGAAGAAGTTGTTATGCTCACTTACTACTGATATTAGACTTAGGCTATTTGTATATCCAAATAGGGGGAGATTGTTGGATCAGTATTTACTAACCCTGAAGCAACTCCAGGATTTAAATATAAAATCCACTAAGTGTTTCATGTTCAGCAGTAAGGCCAGTCTGTTGAAGCATGACCAGAGGAACAAAGTTCCTACTGAAGACTATGTTGCTGAAGGATGTTCAGCTTTCCTCTTCCAGTTAACTTAGAAGACAAAGGAGTCTTTGCTTCAAATACTAGGCGGTCTATTTGCTGAAGAACAAGTACTGAAGAAGAGCTTTTAATTCAGTTTGGTTTGATAATACCAAACTGAATGATTTCAATCTCCTCTAGAATACTGAAGACACTTCAATGTTCTGATGGTTTGCATTAGGCGGGAAAAGATAACTTTATGTCAAAGTAGGTTGCTTGTATAGTTAGCTATAAGTACAACCTTTACCTTTTTTAGAATATTTTATTGAGTACTTTGTACTATGTATCCAGCATGGGCATCAACCACCCACTGGATAAACCCATGCATACAAACATGCAAAATGCAAACCCTAGTTTTGCATTTCCTATATAAGGAGTGCACATCGAGAGGGAAAAGGTTAACCAATACAAGAGTAGAAACTCTAGAAAAACCTTTCCTCTCAATACCAACTAAACCATATAGGCAAGAAGCATATGAACATTTAGATTGGACCTTAGACTATTAACTTTGGGTATAAGTTTAAGTAGAGGAGATCACCACCCATTGTCATTCAACCACTTTGTTCTTCCGCAAACAAAGTGGGTTATAGATTCTTTATTTGATTCTAATAAAAGTCTATACGTTGAAAGTTATTGGTATTGTTGTTTTAATTGTTCTTAGTTCTTATCAATTGTTAAAACAACACACTTGAGTCTTGGTAAAGAGTTATTACTTAAGGTTGATAAGTAATAACGATTTACAAGGGACCAACATAATAAAATAAACCTAGCATTTTATGCATGTCTTGAACTCTTAGTCGTCTTTTCTTTTTCTTGTGAATATGCTGATGTGATATTTGACTTTAGTCATGAGCATGTTTCCTTTCCTTGACCTTGTGCATTCATCACTTGTGATATTTGCCTCCTTGTGACTTCATGTTCCACATACTTATACCTTTATGAATTCTTGAAAGCTTCAGAGTTTGATACAGTGGAAGAGTTAACTTTTAGGCTTTCGTGAATTTGTTGAAGTATTAAGTGTATAAAGTATAAGCATGTGGGGACGACTTATCCTGGTACACCATAATGTTACGCTGCATAAGAGAATTAACAACAAAACATAGACACAGATGAAATAGCCTTGAACATTTCAATCTAATTAGGTATCATTTTACCTCCGATCGGTGAAGACCGTTGGACGATATTAAATATCGTACTTGTGGCAGGTAGTTTCAATTAAGAACCTCCTTTACAAGATTTCGCAGGTAAACCCATTCTCTTTACTCGACCGTCCAAAGCTGACTGCGAACGTAAAGAGTGAATCCTTTGGATAAAATTATCCGCATGATTAAATCCGTCAATTCATGTTCCTGGAACAAGTGAAATTCAATTAAGAACCACACCATCGTTGCTTTCCAGTTGTCACGAGCTTGATTCATGTAGAATCTTGCAAGTTACCTACCAAGTGTTGTTTGATGTTAATACTAGAAGGATTTCCATTCATCACTGTAAATACTTAATAGTATTACTCTGAATATTTTGGCAAGATCACTATGATATTACGTAGAGGCCTGAAACGTGTTTAAATTCAGTTAAGAACTAAACGATTGTTGCTTTCCAGTTATCACAAGTTTGATTCATAAAGAATCGCACAAGTCACCTACCATGAGCTTTTTGATGTTCGCTCAAGAAGGATTTCCATCTTCATTGTAGATACTTTCGTATTACTCGGATGTTTAGGCAAGATCATAAAGATTTTGCGTAGGACTCTTAAAATCTTTCTTACTTTTCACAGTGTGTGAAGAAGCAAGGAATTATGAAGGTGTGTCCTAATGAGATTATTGATTATCTCAAATGGCTCTAGACTCGATCGTGCACTTTGGATTTTTGTGATCGGAGGCTGGAGAGGAGTGCCACAATTTCAATATCAATATATTCGGAGTGAATAAATCGATAGATAATGCGTTGTCTCCGTGTGATTAAAACAAATACCTTTTGAGAGATACCTGAGTTAGCTGAGATGGGTTGTGCATTGCATCACTGGGTCTATGATGTCTATCTTCAATATCGAGCATCATTAAAAATGATCTCAATAGCGTATGTGTTGACCCGGTTTCTGCCTAAGTTGTAAGGTTGGCTTCTTTCTTTAGACCCTTAATCTTTACAATTCTTTTTCATTCTTCAACCCATTCAATGCTTACTAATACGTCATAACTAGCACCTTGTTGTGATTGTTCTAGTGCTAGCTTAAGTACTTGGTCGGCACTCAACTACGTTCATAATCTTTCTCCATCTTTCCTAAGGACTACTATTTCTTGCTATGGAATGTCCTTGGAAAGATTCCCCCGGTTCTAGAAGAATCATTGGACTTTAACCTATCCTACCATCCTTATGTCACCACAATTGTCACCGTCGTGAATATAGATGTTTTGGGTAAATATATGTCACCATGAAATCCATTTTGATATGCAAATCCATTTTGCTCCCCCTTAACTTATGCCACGATATTCGAAAACATTTCGCACATGTCGGGATGAGCCAGCACATTAAGTCAAACCATTATTGATCTCAATATTAAATCACATTTTCTCCCCTATATTAAAAATATTAACCCAATCGATATTTTTAATATCAATTGATTTGATGAAATTTTAAGAAAATTTGGGAAGAAAAATGCACATTCAATTATCTCCATAATTTTCACAAGCTCCCCCTCAAATTAACGAGGGTGTACATATCACGTGCAAAGATCATATATTATAATGTACTCACAAGATTAATAATGTACAATGTTGGACCTGAATGATGAGAACATCATGTGATAAAATCACGTGGTTCTTGTTGACGAATGTCGGTCTCCCTGTAACGTCTGAAATTATCTCATCCTTGACACCATATGTACGATTGATATCTTTGTCTTGACACCAATTTGTGAAGTTGGCACTTTCGGCATCGAAGATTCTGAACGCTTGACAATTGCTCCCCCTCAATTGTTGACCCGTGTTCTATCTAAAGAGTTGTAGTCATCGTTTGAGTAGTCGTATCGTCGAGTATGTAGATATCAATTGTAAATTGCCACGGTTTGTGGAGATGATAACTTCATAAAAAACAAGATTTCTCTCGTTTTAACAAATAAATGCATTGAAGCGTACATATATTCGTGTTAGATTGTGTTATTACGTAAACACAATCCTTTACATGGTTATAAAAATAAACCATGCCCGAAAAAATTAATTCCAATTGTTGAGTCAAAGCTTTCCAGTGAAATGCTTGACTTGAATATGAAAAGCGGGTTACTATATGAAATAATAACAAGCCATATTGAGCATGTTTTAAATCTTTTAAACTTCTGCTTGAACTTTATTTACAACCCCGTGTCATTATTAAACGACATTTCTAGGATCATAAATATTATCAATTTCAGAAGACATGCCCTTTTTGAAAACCAATTACTTGAGCTAAAGATTTTGAATATCTTACGAAACGAGCTCAAGTCCGAGAAGTTTTAAACTTTCCGTTGTTAAGGATAAGTTATCATCGACGATAAACTTTCCTTTTCATTGAAGAACGAGTCCTAAGTTGATATTTACTTAGAAGTCGTTTTCATGAGCTTGAAAACTTTTGAATGTTTTAACATAAAGCTAATGACCGAGAAAGGTGAATTTCTCGTTATGAGGAAAAGTTCTCTTATTTAAAAGATACACTTTCCCTTTCTGAGCTTAAAACTTGGAATTTTTTAATACAAGCTCATGACCGAGAAAAATTAATTTCTCGTTACGAGGATAAGTTATCATTAAAGATAAACTTTCCAAATATTTAAGTCTGAGTTACAGTATGATATTTACTGTAAGTCATTGTGTTAGCCCTATATTTTATATAGTCGAACAAGAATGTAATAGGTCATCTCAGTCGTTAAATGGTCTTGTATTGTAATAGGTTAGTCTGGAAAACCGGGCTTGGACTTTAAGCTAATATTGTATAAGTTAGGGGCGTAAGCCCAAAAACAAAGCCAAGCCCGACCCAAGATGAAGCCCACAAAGGCCTTAGGCCGTGGCATATATAACCCTCTTCCACATGTGGAAGAGGGTGTTGGTTACCATTTTATTTCTCTCTCTAAAAGTGTTTAACCTTCCAAATTCCCTCTTGTTTCTCTCTCTACTTTCTTCTCTTTCTCTCTCTAAATATCTCTTCTAAATCTTGTGTTATGGATTGAATGGGAACAACATTTGGTATCAGATCCTATAGTGGATAGGTGATTGAAGATTGGTGTGGTGTGTTCTTGATTTTTCGTGGTCATTTTGATCTATATATCACGTCCAAAAATTTTTTCTTGTGTTTTTTATGGTTTTTTTCTTGATACAAATCTTCTACATAGTTGTGGTAGAGATTTGGTATTGTTACCTTGGCTAAAAACACAAAATTTTTGGGTGTTTTGATCATTTTTGGCTTAAAATCACGAATTGGTTGAGTTTTGTCCGAGAAAAGTGGGAATTATTCCGATCAGGTCATCAGAAAAGGGCTTACAGTTATTCCGATTGGTGTAATCGAAAAAGGGTTTATACATTCCGATTGGTCATTCCGATTGGACATTCCGATTTAACATTCCAATTGGTCATTCCGATTTGACATTCCGATTTGAGTATTCCAATTTGGAAATTCCGATTGGTCATTCCGATTGACATTCCGATTGACATTCCGATTGGCATTCCGATTGACATTCCGATTAGGGTATTCCGATTAGTATTCCAATTTGGACATTCCGATTGGGTATTCCGATTTGACATTCCGATTGGTCATTCCGACAAGGTTATTCCGATGGGCATTCCGATGGATATTTTGTTTGAGTAATTTTTAGACTTAGCCACTATCTAGACTAGTTTAGGAACATCGTTTACACGAAGATTAAAAAAAAAAAGAGTTAAAATTTTTAGGTCAAGTAAAATCAAATTTTTTCCCTATTAGTTTTTGGCTATTTCTAACTCAAATTCAAAATTTGGCGATTCAAAATTTTTCGGCTTACCGTTTTGTCAGACTGAGGAATTTATTGTCGGACTGAGAAAAAAAAAATTTCTGGAATTTTCGGAATTTCAATTTTAACCACACATCATCACAACAAATCCACTAAGATCTGCAATTCATTCACAAGTATTCACCATGTCTAACAACAACATCAACATTGCAACTGCTAATCAAATTCGTTTGGAACAAGGTGGCAATGGTAATCCACCTGTGCTCACTGCCGGTTGCTACGTTCAATGGAGATCTCGTTTTCTCAGATTTCTCGATGGAAAAGAAAACCGAACTGCTCTTCGTCACTGCCTTGAGAATCCACCTCCAGTTTTTGAATTCAGACCAATTACCACACAGGCAGAGGTTGGTACTTCATCAACTATACGAGCTATGGAGGATTTTGACACATGTTCTGCTGAGAAAAAGAAACTCCTCCAAGCTGAAGCTGATGCTGTAAACTTCATACTCACTGGAATTGATAACGATATCTATTCCACAGTTGATGCATGTCCTAATGCTATGGAAATGTGGAATGCAATTCATCGATTGAAGCAAGGTGAGTCGATCAATGTTCAAGATCTCGAGACTAATCTACTTTGGGAGTTTGGAAAATTCACATCTGAAGATGGTGAATCCATTGACTCATATTACTCGAGATTCTACAAAATGATGAATGAGCTTGTCAGAAATCAGTGCACCATCTCCAATCATCATGCCAATGTTCAGTTCTTACTTCAACTCAAACCGGAATGGCAAAGGTTTGTGACTTTGGTCAAACAAAGGGAGGATATCAAGACTATATCTTACCACAAACTTTATGATATCTTGAAATAACATCAGAATGAAGTGAATGAACTAAGGGCTGAAAAGGCAGAACGGTCTGCTAATTCTATTGCTTTTGTGGCTGCTACTTCAACAAAACCCGTTCCTCGTCAACAACCACCTACTCATTCCTCGAAGTCATCAAGCTCATCCACCAAACCTCTAGCTGCTGCTAAACAAAAAGCAAAAGCAATTGTCCCCACTCCACCTCCAAAGTATGACACCGAGTCAGATGGAGACAGTGATGATGAACAAACTTCAAGGGACAAGAAGATTGAAGAACTCATGTCTTTACTCACCACAACTTATAAGAAGATCTACAAACCTACCAACAACAACCTCAGATCATCATCCAATGCTAGATATATGGAAGTTGATCATGCACCTAGGTATGATCGTGATGCTAGGTATGATAATCAGAGGACGTTGAATCAAGTAGGGGCTAGAGATACTGTAGGCACTCCGGTTGTGCAGAAGACCGGGATTCAATGCTTCAACTGCAAGGGTTTTGGGCACATGGCTAGGGAATGCAAGAAGCCAAAACGGGTTAAAGACTCAGGGTATCACAAGGAAAAGATGCTGCTGTGTAAGAAAGAAGAAGCAGGATTTCCACTAACAGCAGATGAAGTTGACTGGCGTGATGACACTGATGATGAAGCCGATGATCAAGAGCTAGAGGCACATTATGTGTACATGGCAAAGATTCAAGAAGTGCTTCCAGAGACTGCTGATACTTCTGGACCTATCTTTGATACTGAGCCAATTGAAAAGGTACCAACAAATGATAACTATAATGTGTTTGCTAATGAACGACGGCATCCTGAGCAACCCGAAAGCATCAATGACACATATGTAATGGACACGGATGATAGCAATATCTCTAGGGATTCACAGCATATGTGTAATGATGACGGTAATGCTGCTCAAGATACTGACTCGGATGAGGACTGTGATTTGCTTGCGTCTATAATTGATTCTTTAAAACATGAAATTAAGGAAAACAAAGATGCTAATAAACGTTTGAAGCAAGCAAACACATCCTTAGCCGAGGAGATAGACAAGATTAAAGAGTGTGATTATGTAAAAGAAGCTGATCGACGGGTTGCAATAGCTAATGGTTTGGTATATGAACGTAAGGTGCTCAACGAACAATATTGTTCTGAAGTAGCACACGAAATTCATATGTCAAAACAGAAGATATCGGAACTTGAAGAACAACTGCTGCTACATAAACTCCAAATTACTGAATTAGAGTTGGTTAACAAAGAACAAACTGAGCTTTATAAAACTCGTGAAGAAAAGGATATTGAAAAAATTCTTGCTTTGGAAAAGAGAGTCGACACGTTAAACAACATTGTTTACAAAACGGGTCAGTCTATTCAAACTATGAATATGCTCAATAGAAATATGAAAACGAGTTTTGTCAAGCCTGAATATCTCAAGAAAGCTCAAAGTACAAAGCCTGCTCTTTATGATATCGGTTGTTATGTTGATAATCTTGCTCTTATGCTTTCCCCTGACTGCGACGAAATCATTCGTCAAGAAGAAGAAAGTCGATCAAACTTAAGTGATTTAATAAACCTTTCTAATTCTGATAATTATATTAAGTTTGTTCCTCAAAAAGAACTTTCCAAAGAACAAAAGATGTACAATAGTGTTCCACCACCAAGTGATGAACCCCAAAAGAAAGTTTCTTTAAAAAGGAGTTTCAAAAAGCAATCAATTTTGCTAGAAAAGCGAATTTTGGATGAAAAACGTAAATGGGATGAGAAAAGCAAAAGTGTTCAGCAATTTGAGTTTATAAAACAAGGGGTTTTAAATTTGTACAAAGGTGTCGTTGACTATGAAAAAGTTTCTAGGGATACCATTTGGAATATTAAACCTAACCCACAAGTAGAAGTCGTCATTCAACAATGTATTGTTCCAACCATTGATGATCTTTCAAAAAATGTGGAAATGTTTTATACAGCTCTCACTGAGGAAATGTTAACTGATTTAAGTTATGTTAAATCTCTTGAAGATGAAGTTGATTTTCTTCAAACTAAATTAAAGACACAAGAACACCAACTTTCTAACGAAATTGATCGACTTTCTAAGGAATATTTTTATGCTGACCATATGAATGCTATACTTGGTGTGTATACCGATCTTGATCAATATTGTCATGTAGCATGTCTAGCGTCAGAATCGGACGAGAAATGTCGCAATCTTGAAGTAGAGCTTTCAAAACAAATTCAGTCATACAACAAACTTTCGAAAAGCTTTTCTCAACTTGAGAAGCACTCCATTTCTCTTGAACTTTCTTTACAAAAAGGTGAAAAATCTCATAATCATAAAAGGTGTCAAGAAATGTCAGCTTCTTCGTTTCGTCTACTAAATGAAAAACATTTCGAAATAAATGATATGAAAGCTCAACTAAAAGAAAGGGACATCGCCATTAGTGAGTTACAGAAACTCATTGAGAAAATGAAAGGAAAGTCTGTTTTGGGTAAACCATCTGCCGTTCGTCAACCGAATGCGGTTAAATGCCCTAAATCATCTATTTTGGGACAATCCCCACAGACTTTGCCTAAGATAGGAAATGATAAGAGCACTAATGTGATAGCACCTGGAATGTATAAGATGAACACTAGGTCCACTCAAACTGGAACAACGCAGTTACCTCAGAATACTAGGAAAACTAATCAACGTGTGTCTTCTTCTACAGGAGTAAACCCCACTACTAGCGTTAGCGGACCACAGCTTAAGAGCACTAGAATTGAAGATAGAGTCATGCCTAACAATAGTCAAGGGAAGAAGAATGAAGTAGAATATCACCGTAGGAATTTTAAGTTTTCTAAGAATAAAACGTCTGTAACTACATGTAATGACAGTTTAAATGCTAAGACCTCGAATGTTGAATTTGTTTGTGTTGAATGTGGCAAATGTGTTCGTACTTTCAATCATGATGCTTGTGCTCTTAATTATAATGGCGTGAATACTAGAACTAGGAAGCCTATTCGTATGCCCACTAGTACTAGTAAACCCACAAGCACTTTGAACCAATCCACTGAGCAACCACTTAAGAAACTAAGTGCGTTAGAATCCACTACTCTACGTAAACAAAGCAGGTTAAAGAAGCTTTATGAGAACATGATTAGGACATGTACACGGGGGTATTCAAGATTTACACCACCCGGATACAAATGGGTACCTAAGAAAACCCCCATTCTAATTGGGTCTATGAATGTCAGCTTGCCTTTAGAATCTAGGTCCACTACTATTTTGGAAACCGTTTCTATCAAGGGCTCCCATTTGTCAAATGCTACATTGTCTTCTAATTCTTCTGCAGCTCGTCGAAATCATCCTATTCATAATGGACTCCGGGTGCACAAAGCACATGACGGGAAATCTCAAGCTTCTCATTAACTTCGTGGAGAAGTTTCTGGGTACGGTACGGTTTGGAAATGATCAATTTGCACCGATACTCGAATATGGAGACTTGGTTCAAGGGAATATCACTATAAAACGGGTTTATTACGTCGAGGGACTGAATCACAATTTATTCTCGGTTGGTCAATTTTGTGATGCGGATTTGGAAGCGGCTTTTCGGAAATCTACTTGCTATGTTAGAGACTACAATGGGAATGACCTTCTTACAGGTTCTCGTGGTTCTGATCTCTACACAGTAACTCTTCAAGACACATCTTCAACAAATCCGATTTGCTTAATGGCTAAAGCCTCATCATCTCAAGCATGGTTATGGCATCAACGATTGTCACATCTCAACTTTGACACCATCAACTTGCTTTCGAAGAATGATATTGTGACCGGTCTTCCTAAGTTGAAATTCGTCAAAGACCATCTTTGTTCTTCTTGTGAGTTGGGGAAAGCAAAACGGAAGTCTTTCAAAACAAAGACTACCCAAGCTCAAAAGGACGATTGGAACTTCTACACATGGATCTATGTGGTCCCATGCGTGTAGAGAGTATTAACGGGAAAAAGTATATTCTTGTGATTGTTGATGATTACTCTAGATACACATGGACTTTCTTATTAAGGTCCAAAGATGAAACACCAGAGGTTCTCAAAAACTTTATCAAGATGATACAACGCAATCTTCAAGCTCAAGTCTTAACCGTAAGAACGGATAGGGGTACTGAATTTTTGAACAAGAACTTGCAATCTTACTTTCAAGAAGAAGGCATCGAACATCAAACGTCTATTGCTCGAACTCCTGAACAAAACGGCGTTGTCGAAAGGCGGAACCGTACTTTGGTTGAGGCTGCTCGAACAATGCTTTCTGCTTCAAAATTACCACTATTCTTCTGGGCTGAAGCAATTGCAACTGCCTGTTATACTCAGAATCGTTCTCTCGTTATCCCTAGACATGAAAAGACACCTTACCACATCATCAATGGCAGGAAACCTACTGTCAAATTCTTTCACGTATTTGGATCTTTATGCTACATCCTTAAAGACGGTGAGAATCTCGACAAGATGAAAGAAAAAGGTGATGCATGTATTTTTGTGGGGTATGCTACATTGTCGAAATGATATCGAGTCTATAACAAGAGAACAAAGATTATTGTCGAAACAATTCACGTGAACTTTGACGAATTGCCACTAATGGTACTTGATCACAACAGCTCAAGTCCCGCACCTCAATGTCCAGCAATGGCACCTACACACAACAGTGTACGTCCCGTGCAAGAATGTCAAGAAAGTACTCCTACAGCAGACTCGACGGATACGACACATATGAATAAGTTGGTTGATTTATATGATCCAATGTTTGATGAATATTACTATGGAAACAATCAAGTTGTGTCAAAGCCTTCCGCTGTCCCCACTACTGATGCACCCGAACAAAGTCAAAAAGACACAACTGCATCTACTTCAGCAACCGTTGCTCAAGAGACAATTCCAGTGGATACTCAACAAACTCAAGAAACTATCATACAACCAACATCACCAACCGTCAATGCTGAAGGAGGAAACAACAATCAAGCAGTCGATGCACAACCTGATGATGAAGAATTTATCAATCCGTTCGGTACACCGGTACACGAAGTTAGAGAGTGTTCTACTCAACATGTTGATCCGTCCAACATGCATACATTCTACCAACCATATCCATCCACTCACCATTGGACACATGATCATCCATTGGAGCAAGTCACTGGAAATCCTTCACAACCGGTTCGAACACGCAGACAACTCGAAACCGATGGCGATGTGTGTATGTATGCACTCACCGTGAGTTCAACTGTACCTACAAACATCAAACAAGCCATGACTGATCATGCGTGGATTGAATCAATGCAAGACGAAATTCATCAGTTTGAACGCCTAAATGTTTCGGAACTTGTTGACCGACCCTATGGAATGTCAATTTTAGATTTCAAATGGATCTGGAAAAACAAACTGGATGAAGAACAAACCATCATCAAAAACAAATCTCGTCTTGTGGTTAAGGGGTATCGTCAACAAGAAGGGATAGATTTCGATGAGTCATTCGCTCCAGTTGCTCGTTTGGAAGCAGTCAGGATATTCCTTGCTTATGCTGCACATAAGGGCTTCACGGTTTTTCAGATGGACGTTAAAACTGCTTTTCTCAACGGTCATTTGAAGGAAGAAGTGTATGTGAATCAGCCGGAAGGATTCATCGATCCTCATCATCCTGACAAAGTCTATCGTCTCAAGAAGGCTGTATATGGACTTAAACAAGCTCCAAGGGCATGGTACGAAGAACTTTCAAACTTCTTGGTGTCCAAAGGATTCTCCAAAGGTTCTATTGATCCTACTCTCTTTACTAATAAATATGGGGATGACATAATGCTGGTGCAAGTTTATGTTGATGAAATTATTTTTGGTTCTACGAACCCAAAACTTTCAAAACGTTTTGAAAAATTAATGCACAGCAGATTTGAAATGTCAATGATGGGGGAGCTAAAATTCTTTTTAGGCCTCCAGATTCATCAATCCCCACGTGGTATCTTCATTAACCAAGCTAAGTATGCTCAAGAGATACTTAAAAAGCATGGTATGACCTCATGTGCTCGCGTTGGTACACCATTGTCGACCACATCCCTAGACGCTGACTTGTACTCATATCCCAAGATCAAACGCGATATCGCAGTATGATCGGGTCACTTATGTACCTTACAGCCAGCAGGCCTGATATTCATCATGCCACATGCTATTGTGCACGATATCAAGCCAGACCTACTCAAAAGCACCTCAAAGAGGTTAAACGGATCTTTCGGTACCTTAAGAATACCATTCACATGGGACTCTGGTATCCGAGGGAAACCGGTTTTCATCTAACAGCTTTTTCAGATTCTGATCACGCAGGTTGCCTTGATAGTCGAAAAAGCACTTCTGGTAGCATACAATTTCTAGGGGAAGACAAGCTTGTCAGCTGGTCGTCAAAGAAGCAGGATTGCACTTCGCTCTCATCGGCTGAAGCAGAATATGTGGCTCTATCCGCGTGTTGTGCTCAAGTCCTCTGGATGAGAACTCAACTCACGGATTATGGCTTCCACTTTGATAAAATATCTATGTATTGTGACTCAAAGTCGGCCATAGCCATATCTTGCAATCCGGTTCAACACTCTCGCACCAAGCACATCGATGTCAGATATCACTTTATCAAGGAACAAGTGGAACGCGGCATCGTGGAATTATACTTTGTCAGAACTGAGTACCAGCTGGCAGACTTGTTTACAAAAGCTCTATCGAAAGATAGGTTTGCGTATCTCGTTGGTCGTCTTGGTATGAAGTATATGACTCCCGAAGACTTGGAGGTTTTGGCAAATGAAGCTGCTTGATTTTTCCTCATAATGACTTCTAAGCGCATCACAGCTTAGGACTCGAACCTTAACTAAGGAAAGTTTATATCGGACGATAACTTATCCTTCTCAACGAGAAATTCATATTTCTCGGTCATGAGCTTCTCATAAAAACATTAAAAGTTTTTAAGTTCATGAAAAACGATTTCTAAGTAAATGTCAACTTAGAACTCGAACTTCAACTTAAGGAAAGTTTATCACGGATGATAACTTATCCTTCACAACGGGAAATTTATTTTTCTCGGTCATGAGCTAGTCACAAAACAATCAAAGTTTTGAGCTCATGAAAAACGGACCCGAAAGGGAAGTGTACGTTTCAGTGCGCTTTCCCTAATCAATAGAAGAGAAGTCTTCTATCCTGATTATTTTAAAACCGTTGAACACAATTTTTCAAGTATTTCTCAAAAGGTTTTTCTAAATCTTTCAAAATTGTGTGTTCAACACTCCCTTCCTCATAAGTGGTTTTTATATCTCAAAATTGTCATATGTTATTTTGATCAATTTTTGAGGGGGAGCGTTTTAAAATCAAGCCTTTTAATGTTGTTGGGTACATCTCTAAAATTGTCATATTTTATGTATCCAACACATTCCGAAAATGATATGAAATTGTCAAATGTAATATATTATATCGGAAAAGGCATCTCAACTCCGTACCTCAACATATTTTGTGGTGTCGTTTTTCTAAAATTTTGTCAAATTTTGTCTCAAGACACACATATATTGTTGAGGGGGAGCGACCCGACTGAAAATGTTCCATGATTCATGCATGCACACATGTTTCTCTCCCGTCGATTTTTCGGAAAATGTCATATTTTAATCGTTTGGTATCTCTAATATTATATTTTTATATTAGAGATAGGGGGAGAAAATGCGATTAAAATGTAATATATCGCAACATGTGATCTTAAAGACTCAAGTGCAACTCTTTCCTTCACATGCCAAACTATTTCGTATATCGATGCATGTGTGTAGGGGGAGCTTTTCGGAAATGTAAAACTTTCAAGTGTTAAAAGTTTTGATTTTTATCAAACACTTTGAATGGTTTTCAATGGTTTATGGTTACGATCTATACCCAAAACAACCTACTATCCACGACGGAACGATGGAGTCAAAAGGTGGTTTAGGATAGGAAACTAAGTCCTATGATCCAACCAGAACCGAAGGGATCTACCCAAGGACATTCCATAGCTAGAAATAGTTGTCCTTAGGAAAGATGGAGTGGAATGAATCTGAATGCGGACCAAGTACTTAAGTTAGCACTAGAACAATCACAACAAGGTGCTAATGATGACGTATTGGTAAGCATTGAAGGAGTTGAATATTCTATGCAACTTAGGCAGAAACCGGGTCAATACATCTATTGAAGACAAGTCATCATGGACCCAGTGATGCAATGCACAACCCTTCCCAGCCATTCGAGTTTCTCTCAAAAGAAACTTGTCTCATTGTCACGGAGATCAACACGTATCTATTGACTTTCTCACTCCGAGTCAGTTAATATTGAAAAGGTGGCAGTCTGCTCCAGCCTCCGATTACCAAAAATGCACTTATTGAGTCTAGAGCCAAACGAGATCAATTTATCATCTCATTAGGACACAATCGAGTCCTACGCATTATCCTTGTGATATTTCCAGAACATCTGAGTGATACGATTCACAATGAAGATGGAAATCCTGCTTGAGCCAGCATCAAACAAGCTCATGGTAGGTAACTTTTGCGATTCTACACGAATCAAACTAGTGAGAACTGGAAAGCAACTAAGTTTGGATTCTTAATTGATTCAAACTTGATTCCAGGTTTCTTCGCAAAATCCATGTGATCTTGCCAGAACATTCAGAGTGACACTCATTAGTGTTCACAGTGACGAATGGAAATCCTTCCAGTGTCAACATCAAACAGCACTGCGGTAGGTAACTCGCAAGATTCTCTATGAATCAAGCTTGTGACAAACTGGAAAGCAACAATGGTGCGATTCTTTTAGAATCAAACTTGTTCCAGGAAATCTGAATTGACGACTCTAATCAGACGGATAATTTATCCTTATGATTCACTCTTTACGTTCGCAGTCTGCTTTGAGACGGTCGAGTAAAGAGAACTGGCTACTACCGCCGGGAAACCCTGTCAAGGAGGTTCTTAATAGAATCTACCTGATCACAGGTACGGTATTTAATACCGTTTAACGGTCTTCACCGACCGGAGGTAAAACGCTACCGAGTTAGGATGAAATGTTCAAAGCCATTTTATCCGTGTCTATATATGTTGCTGCATATCAAGAAGGTGGCGTAGCTGTGATACCGATGTCGATTCAGAAGTCACAAGAGCACAAGATGGCGATAATCAAGATACCTAAGAATGTAAGAATGTAATAGGTCATCTTAGTCACAAGGAGTACAGATGAAGATCTCAAGCACTCAAATTCAAATGACAAAGGCTCAAGATAAAGATCACGAAAGCATGAAGGAACAAAGCTGTTACAAACAAGATCAAGACCAAGATAAAAGACCAAAGCAGGAAGATCTCCTCTACAAGAATGTATTCACTCAACCATCTTATGCTTTTTAAGCATTTTAAGATGACCGATACATTGGGGGAGATTGTTAGCCCTATATTTTATATAGTCGAACAAGAATGTAATAGGTCATCTCAGTCGTTAAATGGTCTTGTATTGTAATAGGTTAGTCGGGAAAACCGGGCTTGGACTTTAAGCTAATATTGTATAAGTTAGGGGCGTAAGCCCAAAAACAAAGCCAAGCCCGACCCAAGATGAAGCTTACAAAGGCCTTAGGCCGTGACATATATAACCCTCTTCCACATGTGGAAGAGGGTGTTGGTTACCATTTTATTTCTCTCTCTAAAAGTGTTTAACCTTCCAAATTCTCTCTTGTTTCTCTCTCTACTTTCTTCTCTTTCTCTCTCTAAATATCTCTTCTAAATCTTGTGTTATGGATTGAATGGGAACAACACATTGTGCATGAGCTTAATCTCTTGGAATGTTTTTAATATAAGCTCATGCCCGAGAAAAATTAATTTCTCGTTGTGAAGATAAGTTTATCATCGGCGATAAACTTTCCTTTCTTTGAAGCGCGGGTTACAATCTATCACGTGACTGCAAACCGTAGTTGTAAGCTTAACCTCAAATCCCCTGAGACACTTGATTCTTAGATATCGAGTTCTTTTGCAGCCGAGGTTTGGAACGGTATACAATCAAGTTACTACCTCGTTCTTGTTGAGCCTTGATCTCGGTACCTGCACTTGCATCAACAATTTGCATACTTTCACATGGGTTAGCGATATCTATTTTAGAACCATGCTGGGGTTCACATCAAACTTTGGTAGTGCAAGAGGGACACATCCTTCATGTAGGAACCCATTGAAGATTAACCGATTTGAAAATCCTACCCATGGGTTGCCACCTTAGATTGGATCTAGGCGACATGGCTTTCTTATGCACAACAGAAGACTTAGCGGTAGAAAACCTATCTCCTTTGGGATTCCCTATTTTCGCACGGGAGTTCAACTCCTTTAAGACTTTGGTAACACAAGCCGCATGATTTGTCGTGAAGACACTCTTCATGCATACCAAACAAACATCGTGTTTGTGGTCCGAGTGAGATCTAGACATCCTAGATCCTGCTTGTGTCCTTTTCTTAGGTTCCTCTACATAGTGATTATTAGGCATGGTATTCGACCTATGTTGTGGCATATTCTTAGAACTATACCTAGAATCACTAGTAGCAGTCTTGTTTGGAGGTTTTGCATAGGCTGATTTGATCACCTTAGGCCTAGATAGTGGAGTGACTGGTTTAGAAAGATGAACGATATCAACTTGCGAGGCAAATCGTGGTCTCGAGGATTTTGGTCGCTCGGATCTAAATGCAGTCGGTTGTCGGACAGACTGATTTTTAGGCGGTTTCCCCAAGATTGATAGTTTTTCAAGCTTAGTGTCCACACTAGTTCCTTTAATTTTTATCAGCTCGTTTTTCAGAGCCGCTAATGCAAAAAACTTTTTCTGAACCTGAGCCTTTAAAGTCTCATTTTCTTTCAGTAAAATGTCTTGGGATGCCAGCTTAGATTCTAGCAAAGTAATTTGTTTTAAGATTATCTTTTTTGGCTTTAGAATCTTGAATTTTTTGATTTAATTTTCGTTCAAGAACAACGTTTGAATTTTCAATTTTTTTAAAATACTTTCCAAATTTATCCGTTTTCTTCGGAAATTCAATTTTGGCATCCTCAAGATATTTAGATTGCTGAGCTAAAATCATTTCAAGCTCTATAATCTTGGAACCAGAATCGGTTAATGAAGGAGTCATAAGGCATTTATCATGATTTAGTGTAGCATTCTTAACAATATCTCCCCCATTATGACTCACATCGGATGAATCAGAAGTGGTACGATTATCACCCTTTTCCATCACATGTTTGTCATAAATAGGTTCGGAACGCTCAACATGTTGTATTTGTATCGTATTTGTAGGCTCTTCATCATATACGGGTATGGTGTCATCATAAGAGATGTCTATATTTTTCCCTGACATGCTGCTTGTATCATGCTTTCCTCCTGATTCCATGCTCTTGAAATTTTTAGTCTCCAAATTTTCAACCGTATGACCATTCTTCTCTTGCATCTGCATCGTAGAATCTTGCACTCCACTGTCATCCTCTTGTTGAAGTTGTGATCTTTTATGAATCGAATACGAAACCGATGTCATGAATTTGCATAGTGAACTACGAAAATCTTGAGCTTCGGTATGTGTATCTCGAAGAAATGGCTGTCAGATCTCAGAATCTTCACATTTAAGGATATTGAATAAGATGAAGTGTGTAAGTTGTCTCACGAGAGCTTGATATACAGATTTGGATGCAGATTGATTAAAGTCTTCTTTGTGGAGTTGCTCTGCTAGTTGGTTCAAGTTGACAAGCATTGAGTTGATGAATGTGTTACGATCTTGACCAAAGAGTGTCACAAATGCTTGTCCTTATTGAAGCCATGAAAGAGTGACTAGATGAGACTGAAGTAGTCGAAATGAAGTTATACCACCTTCTCTAGCTTTGTCTTGCATTTAACGCAATTCTCCCTCTTGAGACATCGAATTCAACGGTTCCATTGAAGTTTGATGTGAAGATGAATGTAAGGATTACTTGTCAATCAAGCAATGAAAGAAAGTAATCGTGTTTGTTGTTGTTGATTAAATCCCTTGATTAGTGAAGAAAAAATGATTAAATCCCATAAGTATATGTTCTCGAGAAACCAAAAATTCTCCAATACCAAATAACTCACGAATTCGAAATTTTTTAAATCACTTTTTCGGAAAAATTCTTCTCCTGATTTTCTGGAATTTTTCCAAACTTCTTAGGATTCTCGGAATGCCCAAAAATTTCTTAGGATTTTTTGAATGCCCAAGTATGATTTTCGGAATATTAAAGAAGGATTTTCGGAATATTCTACAAATTATTTTCGGAATTTCTTGGATTTTTGGAATAAATTAGATTTTCGGAATAATCTTGGATTTTCGGAATATTTTGGATTTTTGGAATATGGGGAATGTTTAACAAGTGTTTTTTGGAATGTTAAATGTACAAAGATTTTCAGAATTTACTTGGTACCTATTTTCGGAATGTTTAACAGGTAGGGATTTTCGGAATAACTTGGATCTGACCTGATTTTCGAAATATACACGACCCTATTTTTGGAATAATGGACATTATGATTTTTGGAATTTGTACCTTGATATTTTAGGAATCTTCTTCTTGTGATTTTCTAAATCCCCTTCAGAAGATTTTCAGAATCCCCCTTGATATTTTCAGAATCTTCTTCTTGTGATTTTTGGAGTCCCCTTCAAAAGATTTTCGGAATCCCAAAAGTATTGAGTATTTTTTGAATATGACAAGATTCCAAAAATTATTTTCGGAATATGAAAAGCATAGTCAAGTTTTCGCAATAATAAGAAAATTCCGAAAATAAATAAAACTTCGTAACCAACTTCCTTCTGTCGAGATTTTAAGCCAAATAATGATCCAAACACCCAAAAATTTTGTGTATTTAGCCAGAATAAATATACCAAATCACAACCACAACTATGTAGATTATTTGTATCAAGATTAAACCACAAATTTTTTTTGGATAAAATGATTTGGGATCAAAACCCACGAAAATCAAGAAACAAACACAAAAACAGACCAATCATCCCATGACTCTTGATACCAAATGTTAGTTTATCGTAATCCTTGGATTATACTATGGATGGAATGATTATAAGTGAGAGAGATAGATGAAGATCTTAGAAATAGAAAGAAAAGAGAGATTTGAGAAAAGATGTAATATTAGTATGAATGTAACAATGACCAACCCCTCCTAACATGCTAAGAGGGGGTATATATAGCCCACCCTACATGTGAGCTATATGTTTAACTATGACTACGAGTCCATACTATGTATATATTGTTGGAGTGACCGAACCTTCCTAAATACGTAAAAATGTATTTCCAACAGAACTTGTGTATGATCTTCCAAGTGAAACTACACGAAGAGTAGTAGCTTGACATGTATACCTGAAAGTATCTTGCTTTAACCCACTGGAACAACATATATAAATCTAAGGAACTCATATTATTGGCAATGTTAGTATATATCCTAAAATTTTGTCGAAAAACTAGAGAAGGGTTCATTATAAACTATAGAGTATTAAAAATTTGTATAAGGTAAACCCACATAAAAAATATCTTTGAATTCTAAAGTATTTTTACACCTCTTATTACCTATTGTAACATTTCTCACCCATATTTAATAGTAAATATTTAGCCACTCATCTTGATATCTTCATGATCTAGTATCATTTGTTACTATAAAGTATTCTAACTAACTTATTAACAGAAAAAAGTTTAAAACACCCACAAACACACAATCAATTGATACTTTGATAGTACATTTCTAATGGTAGCTAATTTGTTTATAAAAAGAAAATATAAACCAAAAATGGTGTAGAAAAATATGGGCACTCAAGTAGAAAGGAAACTGACATTAATCTCTTCACTTACTCTTATTTCTTATAAATTTCAAATGCGTACAACTCATTTACTATATATTCCTTAACGATTTAAATGTTGCATTGAGGTTAAGTAACCAAACATATCATCAGTAACTAAGTACCTATTAATTTTCGGGGACGTCGACCAACTTCTAAGATAACAGTTTCCTTTGATCATTGCTTCTTATCATTCTCTTCATATCTAAATTGTGGTTTAGTTTGTTACTTTGTTTATTTTGTTCTTTAGCTTTTTCTTCTTTGTTGTCGGTAAATTCTTTCAAAGCTGTAGTTCATACCTCAAGATAATACCAATTAGCAATCCTAAACAACTTGTATAAGCAGTTATTTTTATAAGTAAATTCTATGCAACCCCTTGAAGCAACGTCAATACAAAATCTAAAACAATGCATAAAAGTAAAAATATTTTCTATGTTAGGGGATTATATCTAATCGTGGTTCATAGTACAAAATTAACATATGAGAGAATCAACATGTGTAACTTTTTTATGACAAATAGTGGTCCATTTTTTCTCCTTTATAAACGCGTTACTCAACCCGATCCACCCATTTTACCATAACGGTTAATACCCTATTTATCATAACTCACTATAAGCTTGGATCTCAAAAAGTGAAACCATTTACTTTATGGCAAAAGTAGTTCATATCAAGTATAGATATCCTTACTTTCAGAATATATTAAGAATGGGCCATCCTTTTTAGCCGTTAACATTCCGTCATTCATCACCCACCATCAGCGCCTAAAACAAAACCAAAGAGTTTATAAGTAAAATAGCAAATACCTTATAACATAAGAATAACATCAACTATAAAGTACCGTAATAAAAAATATGAATTATTAGTTCTTAGCACTTTGTACATAACGATCAAAGGTAAATAAATAAACAAATTATAACGTAAAAGTGAACTAAAAGACGAAAAACATGATCATTGGTTTAACCTCATTGAGACAACTCAGTAAATGGTTATAGTGAAGTATTAGTTAGAAAATGACTTTATATATATTCCTTTCAAATTAGAAACATCTATATATTTGTGTTCCTGCACAAAATAAACCGAAATCAAATATACATTAATAAATTGTCAAACCGGCTGCAAAAAAAGGAAGCGGTGGCATCAGAGAAGAAAAGGTGGAAAGTATAAGCAGGACCGAAGCAGAAAGCTAAGAAAGCTAAATTTTAAGCAGAAGCACCAATGTCACCTTGAATAACATATGCTTAGATTATAAATATTAATTTATTTCAAGAAAGCAAACATAATTTCTGTATAATGGACTATGAAACATACTTTTGCATATCATAAGCTCATAAACCATGAAAATAAATCTTCTTTTTAAGTCTAAGCTCATAAACAATTTTCTTATTTTTGATGCATCATAAACCAACACAGACCCTAAATTTAAAACCCAAAACATGAAACACTAATTAAAAGACCATTTTAATTTACAAACTATGACAACCATACCCTCAATAAATAGAATAGGTGTGAAGGAATATTAATATGAATTTAGAACAGGAAAAAATTATCGTACAATAAAAATCAATATTTACACAAAATAAGAAAATCAAGAATCTTATAAAAACATACATGTAGTTCTTGCTCCCCGTCATCTGAATTTGGTGCAATAATCCTAAGATAAAAAAAGAGTACCCAATTCAAAATTTTAGAAAACCCAAAAACAATTCATCACAATCTATATAATACGGCATATATACAAAAAAACCACAAACCTGCATTCATCTTCTTTTTCGTGCTAAAACCATTACCATCAAACAGACACCCGCCACAAAACCAAAACAACTCAACCGACCACAAACACATCAAAGCCACCTAACACACTAAAACCACCTAGTCCATCGAAACCATGTCATTAGTTTGGTAGACGACAATAAAAGTGGCGGCGGCAATGAGTCTATGGTAAAGAGAGAGGTATTTTAGTTTAGGGTTTTTGTTTAGAGATTTGGTTTAGAGAGATGATAAAGGAGAATGAGGTATCGTATGAATAAGAGACACACTGTCTAGAAATTGAATTGATTGAAACGTAGTAATCAACATTTCCTAAATTATCATTGTTTTCAACATTTTTTTAAATAAGATGTTTTTCAACATTCAAGGTTTCGTCTAATTTCCTTTATAAGTAGTAGAGATAGAGATCAAAATATGAAACAAAGTATAAAAAAAGGATTAAACATGCCAAGTCATTATAAGAATCGTTTTTCCGTAAAAAAAATGAGACTTTTGAACTTGTCGAAGAGGAATGTTAGAAGACGAAACCCAGATAAAGATTGTGTCTTTATGGACAACTTTCAAATTACCCCTTGAACGGGTGAGGTTCACAACTTTTCATGATTTAATCCGAAAACGCTTTACCCATGAGTTTCTTCATGAATTTATCCACGGTAAATGTAATTTAATCAACATAGTAATTAAAAGTTAACTAACCTTTTAACTAATCCAATACGATAACCCACACTTTTCACATAAACATGTTTAAGAAAATTGTTCACTTTCTCTTTAAACATGTCCAAAAGTTTTATTTCGACAAGCATAATAACTCACACTTTCTCTACGCAAAAGTCCAAATGGATTATTATCCCGCCACACTTTATGTCAACAAGCATGATAATCCACATATTCCATACGTACTTGCTCATGAGGAAAGTGTTGTTGCTGCTTCTTGCACAACATGCTTTATCCATATTTGTTTCGAAATATTTTCCAAAAAATATACAATTATTAAAACTTGTAAAAACACAAACATACCAAAACTAAAACTCACAAGTGACAACATACCAAAGTCACATATATTACATGATAACTACGTCACCCACCTTAATGACCTCTTGCTAAGTACCATTATTAAGCTACAATTAAGTCGTGAAAAATCCTTTTCAACATGTTCAATGGGAGAGTTTGACGAGATTTTCACCCGCCCTTATTCTGTGTTGAAAAAAAAGTCAGAGATTAAAAACACTATCCCTTGGACTTGTCCAAAGGGAAAGTTATTTCAAACTTTGACTTTTTCCAACCCAAAAAGTTGTCACATCGGATGCGTTTTTGTCTTTGAGCGAGGTTTCTCCTTGAACTTTTTGTCTATGCCCTATGGGGATTCCTTTGTCGCTAGTTCTACTTTATCTTGTAGTGAATCTGTTTAAAACAAATCATCAAATATATGATCTTTGCATACATCGGATATCCTACTAAAATTCTCAAACACTAATAACATATTTTTTTATCTGATGATATTAGCATACTGTTGGCATAAAACCTAAGCTAAACGTATGCTTATAGTCCCCCACATAGCAGCTGTCATCATTTTTCATTTACTATGAGCATCAAGACTATTACATCTTGACTACATTTCCTAGATAAATCATTACCAAATCATTCGGCAGACATCTACAATAGCCTGAGTTGATAATGGGAAGGCGTCATCAAGTGAAAAACAACCCCATTCACATAAAAAGAAGGACTATACCTACGAAGATACATTTCCTTAACCATAAACCCAATAAACCAACTTAGTATCACCATCCTTGCTAAAGTGATCAGACTGGTCAAGAAGGGAGAAATCAATATGTAAGGAACACATACCCATAATTTGACTCTGCCTAGCCTCTTTTGGCAGTGTATAGTATGGACAAAGAAGGTTCGTCTTGCACACTATTCCAACATGAACACATTGTCCAACTGTTAGGACCTATGTAATAAGTGGTTTGTAATAGGTGGACTAGGAGGTATGTAGTTCCTCTTGGTCCTAGGAGTAGTAGGATGAACATGTGCTCCTTGTTTGTTAGAAAGTCAAACATTATTATTTGTAGTAGTTTGTTAGGATATGCATGAGCTATCTTAGAAAAGGATGTGTGTTGTTGTATCGTGGAATGTATATGTTAATTAGATACGTTATAGGGTAAATTAGAAAATTACCTTTAGGAAAAAGTAATAGACTAAAATTACCAAAGACGGATTTAATTAAATACGTTGGTGAACCAAGTTCATTGTACACGAAGATCGAGTGAATTTGAGACGTTTTGTTTCGATTTGGACAATTGATTCGAATTGGTTTTTGATTTTTAAAACTAAAATTAATTATACAAATTTAATACCTAAGTGCATGAATCGTTCCCCATTTTATTCTATCTAATAACAATTATTAAAAATTAACACTACATAAAAATTTAAACTATTTAAATTTCTATTTAATAAAAACTTATTTAATTAAAATACTTTTACACTATTTAAAAATCTTTAAAAACTATTTTACTTCTAGAAATTAATTAAATCTAATTTAAAATTAACTTTTACTTTAACAAACTAAATCTAATTAAACAAAAATTATTTAAAGACGAATTTAATTAAAACTTAACTAATTAACTTTCTAAAATTTATAAAACATTTTTTTATTTGTTATAATTATTTATATTTTTAAAACTTTATAAAATGTATTTTTAAAACTAATGATACAATTTTAATTAAATGAAAACTTGTATTAATAATAGACATAAAATCTGACAGCCTAGATGATAAAGGCTATATTAATTATATAAGCTGTAAATAAACGCAATCAAGTGTCTAGCAAAGATGGTTACGTCACTAGACTGTTGAACGGGAGGTCTCGAGTTCGAGACCCCCTAGAAACAATTTTTTTGGAATTAATTTTATTGGAAAGAGTAAGTTTTCAGTTTTTGGTAACACACATATCCAAACAACCCGTTTGGTAAATCTCAGTAAATCACTACTAAAAGCTGAATGTATCACTACTAAAAGCTGAATGTATAAAGTTCAGATATGAATTTATCCAAACAAAAATACAGTAAAATCACTACTAAAAGCAGACTATTAGCAAGCATTTAACTTAACAAATGCATACAGTTTACGCAGCAAACATGATAGCAAAAATCCTATATCGAACATGATATCGATAATAATAAACAGAAAACAAATGGCTCAGCAGAAACACAATACTCAAATTAACGCTGACGTTTATTCAACAGGATATAGAAGCACGAAGCAAGACTAGTAGTCAGCAAGTATTATACGAGCAATAATATAGCAGCTCTACACAATTTCAGACTAAAAGACCAACTCGTAAAACAATCATCAAGCAAAAAAACACCATAATCTGACTAACACGTAAAGAACATTGTGCTCATATCCATTCTAACTAGAAAACATTAACGCATAAATCACCCAAGCCACGTACATTATAATCTGACATAAACACCATAGCTTTATACATAAAACATTCATACATCCATCTTATAAAACTAAGCAAATCCAAACAAATTCAAACAGTGATAAAAAATAAAAATGCAGCAAAATATTACCCAAACAATGATATCGACTAAATCAGCTTTCAAATTAAATCAGCAGATAAAGAAGGATAAATTCATCTCAACAAATTAATGCAAAATCAGATTCGAAACAGAACACAATCCTAAACCATCTTAAACAGTTTAATCTAAAAACAAATAAAATTTAAATGGTAACGAACCTTTTGTAGATAGCCGTTGGGAAGTAGAGCGACGCTGAGCCGTCTAAATTAACAACTAGAGTCAACCATTAAACATCGACCCATCAGATTAACCGACTGGCATATCACTACTATCACCATCACATTTGATCCATTCTTGACACTCGAACCATCATAAATCTTAAACAGCAGCTTAATTTTCTTGTCAATCCAGTGGGGATTAACACATTTCCTTTCTCAAACTTAATTATTCAGAAAAGCTATGAGTTAAGCTTAATGAACAGAACTCAATTATGATATCGATTTATAACTTTAGAAAATGCAAATATATTTTAACACAATAATAAAAACGTAAGGTATGGAGATAACAAAACTGATATAAACTTTTATTATATTAAATCAAACATTACAAGATTTATGAAAATGAAAAATTACAATTTCTACCTACAAAATAACATCATAACAGTAAGTAAAAGAAAGGATCATGAAAAATACAGGAAAAAGGGTTTATATAGGAGAACCGAGAGGTGTGGTGTTGATGAGAGTTGAAATCTTGGCCCTTAATCTTCTTCTCTCTCTCTTCTGTTAAGATCGAATGGCTAAAAAATACTTCCTTTCCCTTGGATCGCCAACGTGGACATATGTGTGCTACTTGGGCTTTCTTGTAAGCTGATGTGGCAACCATTCATTGGTGGAATGGTGAGAGTGATGTGTTCTATCCAATCAGAGAGAGGAAAGAAAACACGTCACTTGATTATGCCCATCTTCAAGGTCCGATTAAGTAGGGAATTAATTTCTCATCCGTGTGCATTCACACGTGCCCTTAATTTGCAAAACCCCCAAATGTTTGTAGATTAGGGTTTGGGATGGATATATGACTGGTTATTTTGGGGGTGTGAAATGAGAGAGTAATACATAGGTTGAAACAAAAAGTTTATGTGAGGGTCGTTAGTTGTGTAAGATGAGTAGTGGGTAAATGTTAACCAAATGTGAGAAAAGTTAATACAACTTTTCGTTTAATAACGGATCAAGTTCATTCTTTAACCTAACACCTTAAAGCCCAAAATGAGTATTTCTTCACGTCTCATTCTTTTATTCATGGGCTTAGCCCAATTCTTCCCACACCTTTATTGTTTTATGGTAATTGAAATTTAAGCCCAATGTAGTACTTAACTCGTCCTTTTATTTGTTGCAATTCGGTTTGGGCTTATGATCCAAAAATAGATAACATACCCAATATTGGGCTGTTAGGCCCAATACACCAACGTGGGACCCACAAAGCCCAAATGTCTTTATTTAAGTTAAATCCACTAAAAACGAGCTCGACTTTGGCTTTGTCGATTTTTCCTTCACTCTTGTGGCGAATCTGCCGGTTTTCGCGAACTTCGGTACCTACACACATTAAACAACAAAAACACATATACAAGGCAATATTTAAACATTTTATGTATTTGTTCATTGTTTTTAGATACAAATAATATGAGTAAAATCACTCATATCAATGTGCTTATCATCTGTTACACGTTTTGTGTTTAATGTAGCTTAGGGTTTCCTTGTAGTATAAAAGGAACCTATTGGCAGAAGGGTTAGACACACCTTTCACAAGTTTCATTTCATATCAATAATAGTAGAAATCCTTAGAAAGGATCAAGTTATTTATTTAGTTAAACTGTTTCTTCTTGTTCTTAGTGTTTGTATTCCGCACAAATACTTTGTGTTCATTAGAGTCTTTTTGTGATTAGACTTGTGATTATAGAAGTCGTTCACCATCATTAACAGGCTGAAAGATCTACAACTAAAGGACCCAACAAGTGGTATTAGAGCCTGGGAGAGTCTCTATACAAGAAGAACCATTTTTCTTTCTAACTTTTTTTAACTCAGTGAATCATGTCTGCTTCTAGTTCGACTAAAACAGGACAACCAAGCACCAATACAACACAACAAACACAACAAATTGTTGCTACTGTCACCAACACAAATGGGAAATTCCTACACCTGAAGAAAGAAGAGTATGAAAGTCGGGACATGAAGATGGAGTGCTGGATCACCAACACTAATCTGGCATTATAGAAGATTGTTCAGAATGGTAATGGCAAGAAGGATACTGACAGAGACAAGAATGGTAATATCACCATTCTAGATCCTAAAACACATGAAGAAATCACAGCTGTTCAGAAGGAAATCAAAGCAAAAACAATTTTGCTTCAGTCTCTTATTGATGATCATATGGGTGATTTCTATCACTTAGATGATGCAAGGGAAATATGGAATGCCATCAAGGCAAGGTTTGGACGGAATGAGGAATCCAAGAAGATGAGAAGATCAATGCTGAGAGATGAATTCTCAGAATTCAAGATCTCTGAATCAGAAGGTCTTCATCAAGGATATGACATGTTTCAACAGATTCTTAGCCAACTGAATCAACTCAAGTCAAAACCAGAAAATGAAGACATCAATGCTAGGTTTTTTAGAGCTTTACCTCATTCATGGAACCAGGTAGTCATCTCTCTCAAAGCAAAAGGAGGACTTGAGTATCTCTATTTTGAGGACTTATTTTACAAACTCAAAACTTTTGAGTCTCATGTGAGAGGATACCCAAGTGAATCCTACTCCACACATGCTAACTCTGCTTTTGTGAGCTCCATGAGCTACAGACCAATGCCCTATACTAGTATCCCAAGCTATGATTTTTCCTCACAACATACTCCTACTTCTGAATCAAAGACCAAGACCAGTAGCATGGTAGAAATTGTTCTTCATTCCTTTGTTGATGATGTTGAACCTCAATAGCAACTAGCATTTGATGACTTTAAACAGGTTGATAAGCTTGACTTGGATGAGATGGATCTCAAGTGGCAGATGGCAATGCTTACTCTTCGAGTTCACAAGTTTTAAAAGAAGGCTGGTAGAAAATTCAGCTACAACCCAAAGGAGCCAGCCAGATTTGATAGGAGCAAAGTCAAATGCTACAGCTGTCATCAGCAAGGACATTTTGCTAGAGAATGCCCTACTAGAAATGACCAGGAGAAGAATAGGTATTCAGCCTTCAAGGTTCAAGAGCTTTAGGAGGAGAAGAAAGCTTTGGTATCCGTTGATACCATGGTTAATTGGAATGATCATGAGACTCCAACTTTGGAAACAGTTGAGTCTGCTACTGATGTGTTTGCTATGATTGCTGGTCACATATCCGAGGCAGAGGAAGCTGATGAATTTGCTTTAATGGGAATCTCTCCTCAGGTACAAAACTATACTCTTGGTTGTGATGATAAATATTCCGACCTTATGACACAATGTAATGAACTAAATGCTCAAAATGATAAATATTTTTTAGAAGTTCACTCTTACAAAAGTTCACTCAAAACCTTAGAACAGCAAAAGAAGTGGTTACAAAATGCACAACTTGAGTATGAGGATAGAATTAGCGTACAAATAACTATCCAAAATAAGGTACATTCACACCAAAAAAAACTTCAAAATACAAGTAACTAATCACTGAATAGTTTGCAAAAACAAAAAAAATAATGGAAAACATAGAGTTTAATACTTCTCCCAAACATCCAGTTAAAAATAAATCGAAAATCTTTTAGTGGAATTTGACATTAGCTTCTAAAATTATACGTTTGCTAAAATCATCAAAGAGTCGTCAGATGTGTTAAACTTTAATTTTGAAATAACCAAGTAAACTTTAGTTAAACAAACATGTCTTAAATTTGTGAAATCAGAAATCATTAGCCCTCTGTGATTCTAATACGGGTCATGGTCCAAAAACTGGACTGAATCGACGAAGACCGAAACTAACTATGACCAAAACATCTAATCGAATGGTCTTGTATTGCCCAGTCGGTCCTCGGATCGGTCCATTCCGGTCAATCAAGGCATACTTATCGGGTTTTTCGTAAGATAAGACCGGGTCAAAGTTCGAAAATGAGAAAATATATGGACCGAAAAACAGACCAACATAGAACCGGTCAGACCGTTTTGCAACTGATATTGCGAAAGTATCACAAGGTTTTTGTGCTAATTGCTTAAAAATAAAATAACCATTTTGCAAAGCTAGAGAATATCTTCGAACGATAATCGAGAATATTACAATATAAACTAGTTATAGTGTTTTTTTAGGGATGGATTCAATATCAAAAAATCAATTTTGAATGATTTGAATCCGAAACGCTTGAGTACTAAAAAATTATGAAAAAGGATTATTAATTTGTATAGGCTGCTTGTGATGGTTTATATAGTTCATAATAATTATTTAAAACCCTAATATGGATCAAAGAACGCATAGCAGAAGCAATTAAGAAGATCATTAATTTAACATAATTATATTAATCAAGATTAGGGTTATATACCTTTATCCTAGCAAGATCCACAAGACGACGGAACGAACGACAACTAGGGTTTATCACGAACACCACCACGAATATAATCTAAAGGAAGATTATATCACACTCTTGTACACACGTAATACGGCGAGTTAACCGTGAGTCTAGCACGAAAAAACCGAGCTTCAACGCTTATGGAATATCTACCCAACAATCCTAGAGAGGGGCTAGGACTAGATAAATAGACTTGATCGAAAACCAAACAAAACCCTAAGGTGGGTTGGGGGTGGCCGGCGATCAAAGAAGAAAAAGAGAGAGAGGGATGAAAAATTATGAGGCTAGGGGTTTGGTTATATAGGCTTGACAAACTTCTTTTCCAAGTAATAACCAATTAGGAAACCAATGTTTCCCTTTGCCCCCTCTTGTTGCCGCCGATCAACACACACCCCAAGGGGGTGTTTGTGTAATTTTTCCTTCTTCTTTTTAGCTTCTATTTAATTCCATAACGGTCGTTATAACTTAACTTTTATTTATCAACGATCGTTAGTTAAGCTTTGGTTTGATTTAATAAATATATATAAAATATATTTAATAAATAAATTAACCCTTTACGTTATGTGTGCAATCCCGTGATCCCGAGTTCGATCCTATCTCACGACTATTAATTTTAAGTCCATAAACTTTCAGCTCCAACTTGGACAAAATTCTAATACCGTGATCACATTGACTAGCGTCTAGTTACACTAACAATGTCACTAGTACAAACCGGGTAAGGTCTCCTGGACAAGAACCTTTTAATGATTATATCATTATTATTATCCTTTCATTTCAAACACATCGTTAATAAGGATACGGATCTTAGTCATTCCTTTATTAACTATTCTGTTTCTCGTTTACGGATATAGCAAGATTACCAAAACACATTTGGGTGTGGCCACACAAACATCTTACTACTCCCCCGAGGGGCCCAACTGTATTTATACTTCAAAATGATTTGAAGGAAACAAATCCCATTTTGACTACAAGCAAAATACATGAACTTCGCAACACTTCTGAAAATAACCCTTATAACTACTAGTTACGTTTAGCGTTAGGTTACCTTACAGAAATGCACTACATTCAATGCAGTTTTCTGGTATTTCAGGTCTAAGGATAACTATTTATGATTTACTTAATGACAAAAATCCATAAAGTAAAATCATATAGTTGGGATAAGTCTAATATTTGATCCATCAAATATCATCCAAAATTGACCAATATACTTTCAAGTATACTCTGTCACTATTTTGAATTATGTTAGTTTAATAATATTCCCATATTATTAATTGACAACGGACATTTAGAAACATCATAATGCTCATGGATTAAAACATGTAAAATAGATACAAAATCAAATAACAGAAAAATAAACGAAATCCAATCTTTATTTCATCAATTCAATAATGTCTTACATCCTTTATCCAAATACTAATCAACAGATTTATTGCATGAATTCGTTAGCTAGTTGCAGCCCAATTGCCTTGGCATGCTTAACTACCTTTGGCCTAGATAAAGCCTTAGTTAAAGGATCAGCTATGTTATCATCTGTGTGAACTTTTATTAATTTTATTTCTCGAGCTTCCACTTGTTCTCGAACGTAGTGATATCTATGTTTAAAGTGTCTGTCGCCTTTCATAACTCCAGGGTCATTGGCGAATATTATTGCAGCAGAATTGTCGCAATATATATCAATAGGTTCTTTAATTGAAGACATCACTCCAAGATCTCCAATAAACTTCCTAATCCAAACAACTTCCATTGCAACTTCTGAAGCGGCCATGTACTCGGATTGAGTCGCATGCATAGCAATGGTTTTCTGCTTACTGCTCTTCCAGTCAACTGCTCCTCCATTGATGACAAACACGTAACCCGTCTGAGACTTCGTATCGTCTTTATCACATTGCCAGGACGCATCACAGAACCCTGTTACATTCAGTTCTGTGTCTGGTTTACCCCCGAATACCAAAAACATATCTTTCGTACTCCTCAAATACTTTAGAATATGCTTAACAGCAGTCCAGTAGAACTTTCCTGGATTCTGTTGGTATCTACTGACCAAGTTCTGAGCAAACGCCACATCAGGCCTTGTACATCTTACAACATACATAATAGATCCTACTGCCGAAGCATAAGGCACCTTCTTCATGTAAGCCACCTCTTCAGGTGATGATGCATCTTTCTCATGACTTAACTCATGCTTAACCTCCATTGGTAAAAAACCTTTCTTAGAGTTATGCATGTTATATTTCTTCAATATCTTATCAATATAAGCATCTTGGCTAAGACCAATCAACCGTCTACTCTTATCTCGAAAGATTTTAATTACCAGAATATACACAGCATCTCCCAAATCCTTCCTAGAAAAACATTTACCAAGATAATCCTTAACTTCCTTAAGTCTTGGAATGTTACTTCCCATGATTAATATGTCATCGACATATAGAATTAGGAACACTACATTACTCCCACTAGCTTTGCGATATACACATGGCTCATCACGATTTTGAATAAATCCGAACTTTTTGATTTCTTCATCAAATCGCTTATTCTATTTACGTGATGCTTGCTTCAAACCATAAATAGATCTTTGAAGTTTGCACACGCGCTTTGGATATTTAGGATCAACATACCCTTTCGGTTGTTGCATATAGATGTCTTCATCTAAGCGACCGTTCAAGAAGGCAGTTTTAACATCCATTTGCCATATCTCATAGTCATAGTATGGTGCTATATCTATGAGAATCCTAATAGCTCGTAAGTCTGCTACAGGAGAAAATGTCTCCTCGTAGTCTATGCCGAAAGTTTGAGTAAAACCTTTAGCTACTAAACGTGCTTTATAGGATTGTACATCCCCATCCATGTCGGTTTTCTTCTTATAGATCCACCTATTTTTCACTACTTTAGCATTTTTAGGCGCGTCTACAAGAATCCAAACATCATTGATTTCCATGGATTTCATTTCCTCATTCATCGCAACTATACATTTTGATTTTTCTGGATCAGACATTGCGGACCGATAGTTAGCAGGTTCACCAAGATCCCCTACTTCCTCCTCATCATCCTCTATGTAAAGACATAGTTTGTCTGGCGCACGTATAGTCCTTTGAGACCTACGTGGAGGAATTAATTCCGGTGGAACACTCAGACTTTCTGGTTCTACATGAATTTCTTCGCTAGTATTTTCAAAAGGCAATGTATCTTCTTGAATTTCTTCAAGATCATAATTTCTCCCACTGAATTCTTGATTTACAAGATCATTTTCAAGGAAGTCTCCATACCGAGCCACAACTATTTTGTTCTCAGTCGGATAATAAAAGTAGTAACCCATAGTTTCCTTAGGGTAACCTACAAAGATACATTTTACTGAGCGTTGTTGGAGTTTATCTCCAGAGTCACGTTTCACATACGCCTCACAACCCTAGACTTTTAAATAAGACAAATATGGATTCTTGCCATGCCATAGTTCATATGGTGTCTTATCAACCTTCTTTGTGGGAACCATATTCAGAATACGAACAACAGATTCAAGAGCATAATCCTAAAAAGATAATGGTAAAGTTGTAAGATTAAACATAGATCGCACCATATCTAATAATGTACGATTTCTCCTTTCAGATACACCATTTTGTTGTAGAGTATACAGAGAAGTAAGTTTCTGAACAATTCCATTCTCACTTAAATAATCTTTAAACTCTTGACTTAAATATTCACCACCACGATCAGAACGAAGAGATTTAATCTTCTTTTCTAGTTGTAACTCTACTTCTGCTTTAAACGTTTTGAATGTTTCAAATACCTCATGTTTATGCTTAAGTAAATAAACATAACCATAACGGCTATAATCATCCGTAAACGTTAAGAAGTAGCTAGCACCTTTCCTTGACACATGTCTAAGTGATCCACACACATCAGTATGTATCAAACCAAGTAGTTCAGTAGCCCTTTCAATATTGCTATTAAAAGGTTTCTTGGTCATCTTTCCAGAGATACAAGATTTGCATTTATCAAATGATTCATCATTGATATTTTCCAAAAGACCATCACGTTGAAGCTTTTGTATACGAGTCTTCCCAATATGGGCAAACCTACAATGCCAAAGATAAGAAGAGTTCTTGTCTAACTTACTCTTCTTATTCATGCTAAAAACAGAATTATTTTTCCTCTTGGAATTTATATCATGCATGTTAATCTCAAAAACACCATTCACAGAAATCGCATCAAAATAGAATAAACCATCTTTGAAAATAGAAATTCTATTATTATCAATCGTGTGATTAAATCCAAGATCCAACATACAAGAAAAAGAAATGACACCCCTAACAATTGTAGGTGCATAATGACAATTATTTAAAAACAGTAATAAACCCGAAGGTAAAACTAATTTAAATATTCTTATAGCTTCAACCGCTGCTTGTGCGCCATTGCCCACTTGTAGAAATTATTCCCCATAGGTAAGCCTCCTCTTCAACTCAAATCCCTACAGGGTATTACAAATATTAATTCCACATCCCGTATCATATACCCAGTTGTTTGATTTGTATGAAAGATTAAATAACTCTATCATAAATAAGTTACCTGAAGATGGTGTTACAGCAGCTAACTCAGCCTTCTTCTTATGTTCTGCCATTTCATGGAGATAGAGAGAGCAATTCCTCTTCCAGTGTCCAGTCATCTTGCAGTAGTGACAAGTCTCATCTTTCTGAGATCTCTTAGCAAAGTTCTGCTTCGGTTTTGATGTAGTCGCAACTTGCTTGCTCTTATCAACCTTGCCTTTGCCTTTATGCTTCTTATTCACTTGCGGTTTAGGTTTAGACACTCTACCCTTTTGCATATAAAGTACTGGAGGAGTAGCAGTGGACGCCTTATCTTTCAAACCCTTTTTGAAGTCAATGAGCATTGCATGCAAATCACTAACTGTCTTCCCCGTGCAATGCATGTTATAGTTACAAACAAAATCATTGAAGTCCTTATTAAGGGACCTATTGATCAAGTTAATAGCCATTGCATGATCAAAGGGTTGTCCTAGTGCGATGAGCTGTTCCATATAACCCCTCATCTCCATATAATGAGCACTTACGGACTTTCCAGGAGCTTGCTTGCAACTATGTAGAGCATCAACCAGATCATAGATCTCTACAGCTTGCGGCGTTTCATACACAGCCTTGAGTTCCTCAAGCATTGGCTGAGGTGGATATAGCTCATACTTCCTTTGAAGTGATGGAGCCATTCTCCCTAACATTACAGCAGCCACCTCATGATGCTTCTTAATGTCAGCAGCGTGTTGAAGCCTTTCCGCATCAGATGCTCCTTCAGCAAGATCCTCCAGAAAAGGAGTTTCCAAGATATTGATAGTATCCGCTGCTCTCAGAGCAATTCTTAGTGAGCGATACCAGTCATTGAAATTAGGGCTAGTAAGTTCAGGCCGTTCAAATAAAGCTTTGAACGCCGAGCTTATTGTCAGATTGCTTTCGGGTTGAGCCATTTCTACAAAAATAAGTTCAAACATTAGTATTTTCGATAATACAATTTCAAGAAAATAAAATTACCCCGGTAATAAAACCATAGTATTTTCCTTGAAAACTAGAATCTATATTGACATAGATTTATCACATCAGTTGATCTGCTAGTGACAAATGTATTCAACACAGTAACTTGTCGAACAATAATTTACAAACAAATTTGCAATTTCTAGATATGTTAGGGATTTACATTGCCAAAATCATTTGCATTGTAAACATGTTTTACCCCTACTTTATGCCTTAAGTTTCCAGTTCTCACTGAGTAACTCAATTAAGTCGACTAATCTAAAGAACGTAAAACCTTCATGTGCAATCTTATTCAGTCATGAAGTTTTCTCTCCATTACAACATGTCCGAGCTTATATGACGACAATTGTAACTTCAAGTGTTCGTCAATTAGAGGGCATATGACTTAAATTTTAGGGTATAGATTTTGGTGTCAAAATCATGTACGGAGAAGCATGCATACATCTCCATAACATAAGTTAAATAAAACGTTTAGTAAACTTTTTGGTGAGACTAAAAGTTCATCATATACTTGCAAGTTGAGGTATTGGTTAAACCAATTTAAGATTTTACACACAACTAAATTCACACCGTACTTTTTCTAGAACTTAGTTATAGCACAAAACAATAACCTTATTCATTGTGTTTCGGATGTGAATTAATGTAGTTAAATCAAGCTTAAAGAATTATACCAATAACAACCGTAGGTAATTCCAATTTTGACGCACAGGCGAGCCGAGAATTTGGTCAGCGTTGAAGCATAACACCTCCTTCCTTAACCGGGTACATGATCAGCGGTGCGTTATACCCACTTTATATTTTGCCAAAACTGAGTAGGCCGTTAAGTTGCTATAGCAGTTCTAATCAACGCAAATCATATGTAATTTACATCACAAAACAATTCATTAATTTTGATAAGATTTAGTCCATATTATTTTTCTTGGAAAAAATTACCCTTGTTTACAACATACAATATAAAACGCATGAAAACAAGTAGTACAAAAAAAACTAAACAAAAAAAGCCACATGCATAACAATTTATTCAAAGAACATCAAATCTAGGGTTTTTATGAACATAAAAAGTCTTCCCTAATTTTAAAACTTTGAATCAAATAAAGCAAATAGCAATCAAAATTATATGATCCGTAAGAAACATGCATGTTTATTACGGATCTCTCACATTCTCTTAACAATTAAAAAACTACGGATCGTAACCACACATGACATAACAATTAATTCATGCATACATCTAAAGTTAATTACCATGTAATTTTAGGGTTTACAAATTTTTTTTTTAATAAAAAATTCGGCATAGCCGATTTTAAAAAAACAATAAAAAACAAAACCCTAATTTTATAAAACCTAAAAAAACAACATGTAATTTTTAACACAAATCAATATTAGTTAAAAAAAACTTTAGATCTTGATAATTATAATCATGTTAAAACGGCTCTCGATGCCACTGATGGTTTATATAGTTCATAACAATTATTTAAAACCCTAATATGAATCAAAGAACGCATAGCGGAAGCAATTAACAAGATCATTAATTTAACACAATTATATTAATCAAGATTAGGGTTACATACCTTTATCCTAGCAAGATCCACAAGACGACGGAACGAACGGCAACTAGGGTTTATCACGAACACCACCAAGAATATAATCTAAAGAGGGGCTAGGACTAGATAAATAGACTTGATCGAAAGAGGGGCTTATGGAATATCTACCCAACAACCCTAGAGAGGGGCTGGGACTAGATAAATAGACTTGATCGAAAACCAAACGAAACCCTAAGGTGGGTTGGGGGTGGCCGGCGATCAAAGAAGAAAAAGAGAGAGAGGGATGAAAAATTATGAGGCTAGGGGTTTGTTTATATAGGCTTGGCAAACTTCTTTTCCAAGTAATAACCAATTAGGAAACCAATGTTTCCCTTTGCCCCCTCTTGTTGCCGCCGATCAACACACACCCCAAGGGGTGTTTGTGTAATTTTTCCTTCTTCTTTTTAGCTTCTAGTTAATTCTATAACGGTCGTTATAACTTAACTTTTATTTATCAACAATCGTTAGTTAAGCTTTGGTTTGATTTAATAAATATATATAAAATATATTTAATAAATAAATTAACCCTTTATGTTATGTGTGCAATCCCGTGATCCCGAGTTCGATCCTATCTCACGACTATTAATTATAAGTCCATAAACTTTCAGCTTGTTCCTGAAGTAGAAAACGTTCCCTCTGTTTCTGAATAACTTTTTTCAAAATAATTTCCGCGTTCTCGGTGAATGTCTTGGTAGAAGAAAGTATTTTTTAGAACTGTTGTGGTTTATTGGTTTTTAAGTAAGTATGTAACTCAACAAAAAAAGCGTTTGCTTAGGGATGGAGCTAGGGGTTTTTGATGATGCATGGAAATTTGATAAAATTTTGTCGTGTAGTGTATATACTTGCTAAAAAGCTCGATCACATAAAAATAAACCCGATCAAAATTCATGTGTTATATAAATATTCGTATTAAAAATTTTGTGCACCTGATATTTTATGCTCTACTCCACCATCGTATTTTTGTTACAACTGGAATTATAATACACAAATGTTACTTTAGTATTATTTAGGGATGAGCACGGTATCGGTTCCGTACCGATCTCATATCGAATTAGTCCTAAAACATAAACTAGTGGTATCGGTATGTACCGAACGAGATTCAGATGTCGGTACCGATACATATATCGGTACCGGTACGGTATCTGTACCGATACCAAGAAATCGGGTTTTTCTGGATTTTTTTTTCGGAAATTTCTCGATTTGGTACCGGTCTTATACCAGATTAATGATTTTATATTTAACAAAACTAATTTATGCTATATTTAACATTTAAACAAACTTGATATCATGTCATAATCCTAAAATAAGAATCGATTAGCCATGCATGATTTAATTTTCGTAGAAAATATATGCACGAAATTACGTGTTTGACTTTTTGTTTTACAAGTTTTCTTTGGGTTGTTAGTTGATATTCGCGCCAAATACAAGTATAAAATATAGGGTTCGAGAATATATATATACGTGACAACGTTGTCCTATATATTTAGAACACGTGCACTAAGAACAATTTCACCATTCATATTTTTTCTTGTGAGTCGAAGTATAATATTGGTGAATGGTGCAGACCGAAGAATAAATGTTATCATCCTCGTAGGGGCGAAGTCAGAAAATTTTGCTCGAGTGGTCAAACTTTGATATTTTTTACAAATTACACTAAAAAATGGTTCTTAGGGGTCAAATTATCGAAAAAACTCAAATATTTTCAAATATTTATACTACAATTTTTTCGCTCGAGGGTCGGCCGACCCCCTTGACCACTGCCTATCTCCGCCTCTGCATCCGCGTATTTTATAAGAACCGACATTTAATTATTTAAATGTAAAAGAGTAATATTAGTTTATGTTATTGTACGATTTTATCTATTAACCACTAATATTTATCGTTCTAAAAAATATAAGAGTTTATGATAAATAATATATCTTATACGTCTTAAAATTTACTTTCACTTCATTATTTTGTACATTTTAAATTAATATTTTACTAACAAAAATAGATTAAATTTACCTTATCAAAATATTATTACAAACAATAAAAAAAATTTAAATTAACTGGGTTGAAGTAAAATTGTTATTATGTAAAAATAAGAGAGATAAAAAAAGTTAAAATAATAATGATTTTATTAAATTATGCGGAGTATATTTTATGTCGGTAAATATAATTATGAGACAAACGAAGTAATAATTTAAAAATATCAACAATGTTATTTCATTATTTTTATTATTAATGATAATATATTTATAACATTCATAACTTTACTCATTTCATCTTTGTGTACAATTTTTTATATTTTGACAAAATTAGTTATGTTATGTTTTTTTTAAATCTTAAGTTAATTGTATCATTAAATAAAAGGTAAATAATGGTTCTTTGGTAAGGAATCAAAAGAATATAAGATAATTTTTGTCATTACTTATACATCTAGGGAAAAACATTAAAAAAATAGTAAACTTAGCATTTTTATGGTTTTTTATGGTTGTGTGTTACTAATTTTTTTTGTGTTATTAAATTTTTAAATTTTGAACATTGGGTATTTTGTGACATTTTAGCTTTATTTTTTTCAAATTTTGAAAGATTCTAAATAATTTTACATGACAAAATAATCACAAATATATATAATGATCGAAATTTAAAAATATAATGACACAATAAAAAAAAGTTACTATAAAAAATAATAAATTTACTAGTATATTTTTAAATAATTTTCTCATTCATCTAAACTAATCATTATCAATGAGAATTACAAAAATTTAGCCTGAAAAGATTTTGTCAGTCTATTAAACATAGTTACTAAAACATCACTTTCTAAATGACATCGACTTTATATGGCGGCATTTGCTTAAGAAAAACGTGTCTGGTTTTAATAAGTTACAAAATTCTTTTTTCTTTCGAGCTTTATCTTGCTACACATGTTACAATCATGATGGTTTTAATGCATGTTTTTAAATCTTAAAACAATTTAAATAATAAGACTTTTTATAATCACATTTGGAGGGACGACAATTCGTGTGTAGAATTTGGGTTGGCGAATTTTGGTTGATAGATTGGCGGGTCAAAAAATTTAAATCGAATTTGATTTATTTAAAAATTGGACCGATTATATCAATCTTAATTTATATACACATAACTCGAACCTAACATGAATCTATTTTTATATATTATCTGAACTTATTAATTTTTGTGTCGGTTTCAGATCAGATTTCGTATCAGGTCAAAAATTGCCACCACTAATCACATTGGTGTACATGTTTTAACCAACAATATTACTCCCATCATCTCATAATTATTGTTAACAAAAAAACACACAGTTTAAGAAAACACATCATTATTATAACTTTCTTTCTCTTATTTTTTTTCACAAAAACAATTTTATTCTTAAATAAGTAATTAAGAACTTATTTACCTCAAATGAAGGTAATAAGATACTTGATGTAAATTTCTTATTTATTTTTGAAAATGGACATCTAATTTAGAATAACCAAAAATGAAAACATGAATTATAATTGTGGGTAGACATTTAATTGGGTGTTGTTATTGATCACCCAATTTCATGTATTTTATTTACATAAAAGAAGTCTTTTTACTGTTTTATATTTCGTATTTGACTAAAATGCTTGTGTCGCAATTGTATCATTTGTTTTGTAAGAAGCTCTCTAATCAAATAGTTGTGTGTTCAAGTTTTGCTTATGGCATGTGAGATAGATTTGTTATAATTGTATTATCAAATAGTTAGTCGTCGTTTTAATAAAAAGTTTTATACTTATTGTCTTCTAATATTTATGTTTTGCAGTTTTATGAAAAAAGTTTAGTGTTAGAATCACTTCTGAAAGTAAGAACAACCTCTTTTTAGTTTTTTTTAAAAAAAGTACTTATACCTTAAAAAATAGTAATAATCGAAGCAACTGTAGTAATAATCGAAGCAACTGTATAGCATACGCAATTGCATAATATTTCCTCTAGTAGCAAGCTTGGGGTTTAGGTACTTGGTGACTACTCGTACATCTGGCGTTGGCCTTGGTGTCGAGTGGCTCATGGTCACAAGCGCGTGAAGCTCTTTTTTACTCTCGTTATATTTATATTTGAAGTTAATTACTGTTGAGTAGACGATTACTTACATTACATATAGCTATAAAAATTGACAAAAAATGTATATGATACGAAGCTTAGTTGATGATATATTATAATATATATTAAATGTAGAAGCAAACGACGTCGTATTGGGTTTTTCAAAGTCGTTTCATTTAGTTGCTTTTGTCGTTCGATAACACACCAAAAAACAATTGGCACGTAGCATGAATAAAAAAACAAATTTAAAAGGAACCCTTATACTATGAAATTTATTACTACAAAATTAATCTTACATTTTTCATTATTTACACCTTTTTTGTATAACAAATTTTACTTATTAAATACGGAACATATATCTATCGTTTCTTTTGGTGAAAAAAATATCGCTGAAAAGATCGTCGAATTGCGAATCAAACGAGCCAAATATTGCAACGCTTTTGATATACGTATAATTTTATAAAAAATGTTAATACACATTTTAAATACACTTTTTTTTATCGAAATAGTCCTCGAGTTTATTCGTTCCTTGCAAAATCAGTCATTGACGAAAACAACCTTTCGTTTTATCAGTCAACTGCCGATCATTAACTTTTCACCTTCCGCCGCAAAGCGCGAGCTATATATCTCGTTGCACTTCAATTAGTGCACATTCAATGAAACTATTTAATACAATTGGTTATCTGATTTTTTTTGAAGCTCTGGGAGAGGTTTTGTATAAGGTTCGAGTTTTGCAAAAGACAAAAATATTCAGATTTTTTTTTAGTATGAAATCATGAGTTCTCAGGGTTCTTCTTCGTGAGGGTCTCTCCTAGTGGTTTGGGTCCCGAGGTTTATCCGTTTAAATGGTTTAACTCGGGGTCGGATTTCAAGTATAACGCCGTTTTTCAAAAAATGAAAAAACAAACTTGAATAAAACATGAATTCATTATAAAGAAAAAAAAAAGGTTTTAATTACGTTTGGAAAACATACACAACAATAGAAGCATAAAGGACATAGTGATTGTACTTCACGTTTATCTTGAATATTGTGTTTCATCTTTTTAAGCTACATATAAATATATGGCTCGACAAGTTAAGTTGGATATATTAAATCATATGGTTTAATCGATCATGATTAATTGTATAATGGATCGTATCATCGTGTCAAAACATCTATAATCTTAACTTGTATTGTTAATAGGCTTTGTCGATTTATGTTTTTGTTAGAGAACTCTACATTTATGTTACGAGCCAATAATTTCATATGGTAATCTAGTCGTGTTCGGTTTTTTAAGGTCGTATAAGATCTGAACGACTACATCGGTCCGAAACATGTTTTTCATCAACTAATCATGCATAGATATGTCAAGGAAAATACTTACGGATGATTAGGATGCACGTATCAAATTTTGGAGTGCAATGGAACTAGATGAGCTCAAGCGTGATATGGTTTGAGTTTGACCTGATAAAACATCAAAATTCTAAATTTATTTTTAGATTAAATATTAATTTGAATATTAAGAAAAAACACAAGTAATTAATTTAGAAGAAAAATATCTGTTTAAAACTTAGAAGATCAAACATTATAAAAAAGAAAAAAAACATGAAAATTTCAAAAAACAAGTTTCTTATTAGATGATTACAAGGTTATACTTGGTAATCGAACGTGTTTTCAAGTGCTATCGTTAAAATCAAATGTGTGGAAATTTATTCAATTCGAGTATAGCTTTATAAGTACTGTTGGTATTTTATGGAATAGATCTCTTCACTGGTTTATGAAAGACCATAACAAGAAAGTTGTAATTGTTTCATTTGATTTGTCTAAAGAAGA
The DNA here is from genome assembly GCA_025667525.1 of Glebionis coronaria. Lineage (NCBI taxonomy): Eukaryota > Viridiplantae > Streptophyta > Magnoliopsida > Asterales > Asteraceae > Glebionis > Glebionis coronaria. The sequence continues at coordinate 7,540,520 of CM046878.1, read as the reverse complement.
GTTCAAAGAAATCCCTCGACCTAATGATTCATATCAATGGTATTGGTATCACCGACTAGGGATTATAAACGAATGTCTATCCATATGCGGTTGTTATATTCCTAGTTCTCGTGATAAACTATGGATAATGAACAACTACAATGATAAGAAGCCTTGGGAATTGTTGCCACATGATTTTGAGGCTAAGCGTCAACTCATACACGCCTTGATAGAACCGGATGAACTGCAGAATTGTAACATTCCGTGTGAGAGTGACAAGTCCTTTGGCCAATATATTTCAAAAATTCACTCACATAGATATACTTGTGCTCCCATATTTGTGCGAAGCCTTGTATCTCCAATCTCCCGTTGATGAAGCTAGGCAATCAATGAATAAGTGTCGAGTTATCACATATAGTGTAAATTTTTCTTACTTATCACTGTTTATGATGATTTTTTATATCTAAAATAACGTATGAAGTATTTATTTGACACTGATCTAGCTCCGTTTCTTACTTCCAAATGTTGAGATTAGAAGGACTAAAGTAACTCTTATGCAAGTTTGTATCCGCTGCACAATAATAGGCTCTCTCTATATTGAAGAATATGCATACTGATTGAAAAGAATATCTTTATTACCCTAATATGATTTATTGCAAATGATAATTGCTTAATTTATTTTGCAATCGTGTCCATAATATCAGACACAAAAACTGAATTCTTATGATCGTTTGACTATCCGATCCTCTAATGATGACCTTTTACATCGCTAGATTTGGCAAAATACCTTTCTGTTAACCTGTATATACTTGTATGGTGGCCGTTTTTTTAGAGCGTGCTGTGTATGTGATATATAAACACGTATATATATATATATATACTAGTAGCGAAATTGATGTTATATAGAGCAATCAACATTCTGTCCATCTTACATTAAAATTTCAAGTTTAGAGAATTCTGGGTTTATGTTATGAGTGACTAGCGTAATTTTGTATTACCAATCTAGTCGTGTTGACATCTGTTTTTGTTTGTTTAATCTATTTCTTCCGCTTCCTGAGGTTTTCTAGGGGCGAACGACTGCAAGTTCTTAAACTGTTTTACATCAGCCAGTTCTACATATATATGCTAACACAATTGGGAAGAAATTTATTTTAACAACCAATTGTTTCAAAAATATTTTTCTATTTTTTTAAGAACCAATAATCAGATTGGGAAGAAAAAAGTCTATTACAGAAATTTTAAATGTTCCTTTTGATTGGAGTTGTTCTGGTATCTTAAATTCAATAGAACAATAGTCGGATCGGGAGGTTTTGAATTCATGTGTATAGGTTAGGACATCCTATACATATTATGAAAAGAAAATAGTAAGAGCGAAGCTTAAGAATTCATGTGTTTCTTTCGGTACCATTGATGTACTTGCTGTATTTGATTGATAATAAGGTAGGATTAATTGGTTTGGAGACGTGATTTCGTTATGGGTATGGAGTTGTGGGAGTTGAGACTAATCCAGATTTATAGGATTTATAGTGACCCATTTTGAACACCTGTTATAACCCGTTTCCTGCCTCTCATTTCATTCTTAACTTTGAAACTCATCATATCTATCAACTAAACACCTTGGCGAAACACCATCAAGAATCTGAGTAAGCTAATTGGGTGAAAGAAATAGAGGTATTTGTTACTATTTGATATTGATAGATGACAGATGTCTCGGATATTTTTTGTAGCCTCCATTGGATTGGTTAGAGTAGTTTACATCGTTTGTCATTGTGGTTTGCGTTGACCGCTTTTGTTCATCTCATTATTGGCATTGTTTGTCTCTAGCTGAGAAATGTTATCCCTGTTGGTCCTTCCTACTAACGGCCTTCACTAAATCTCGGCAAGTAACTATCTTTTGTCCTTTTAAGCTTGCACATGAGGCCATGACGGTAAAGGCAAATTTTTACGGTCTTAGTTTCCATGTCGGTCTCCGTCGTCTTTCACCATTTCATTTTCATCCAACACTCCGGCTAAACCGCCACACTCCCACTACCGATGGCCAACTTAACAAACCCCATACACCGGAAAATCGGAAATGCAATTATATATCAACGCGTGTGACGTCTTTTTTGTGTGGTACATCACTTATCTTGCACAAGATACAACTTAGCAACTTTAGTGACTTGCGAAAGTGCACAAGATACAACTTAGCAACTGTAGTAACTTGCGAAAAGTTTTTTAACTTTAAGCTGTGAACTATAAGTTGTTGACAAAGTCTAGTAACCTATAGGCCGTCGAAGGTCCGCCACATACACAAAAGGTATGCAGAGGCCACCAAAATATTGAACTTTTTTCAGCAAGACCATAGTAACTAGGGGTGTAAACGAGCCGAGTATTGCCAAGCTCGAACTCGACTACAAAAACTCGAGCTTGACCGAGCTTTATATTTCTAGGCAAAAGATATGAACCCGTATGGGTCATCTTGGGTTGACCTTTAGTTTTTACAAACTATGTGTGAAACAAATGTGGTGATTATTTTTGTTACCTTTTTTTATGTGGGTTTGGATGCCATTTCTGCTCGATAAAAACTTAGCGTTGGTTTCGCACGCTCTTCCATGGTATCTTGGAAATGGAACCACATCTTTGATTTTTTCAATTTCAGTAGGGGAAAGGATCATCTTTTAGAAACCTAAACAAAAGTCGTTATTCGTCACAGTTCCATAGCAACAAATGTCTCCCAAACAACCCTTAAAATTTCGTTTGATCAAATGTCCATGGTACATATCCTGCATGTATGCATTTACACATTGTCAACTCTTAATTATCAGTGAGCAGATATAAATAGTATGTTATTACTTTACAACCCCTGAACTAAAACGAATGATCGGGAAACCAATGGAAAAATATGGAGTAAATATATGAAAACCAAGCAATATGTCTAAATTACTAACAAATCTGCACGTCTAAACAAACAAACACGAAAATTTGCTTGCAACGTTTGGTTAAGCTTACTTGTAAGTCTATGAGCTTATTTGAGTTGGCTTATATTTCATGATGCTATTCCTTTCTAAACTCATGCTTAATCAGCTTATGAATGATACGACCATAAGCCCAAAAAAGCTCAAAAGGGTGTTTGTTTAAACATGATGTTTGTGCAACATTTGAGACCACCTATGCAGATTGAGTGTATCTAAAAAAACATCACATTTACTTGTTACCTTATTAATGGACAATTAAATAATTGGTGTATAATTTTTTGTATTCCGTACCATGCCATGAAGATTCAAAATGATGTCTTCCTCGCGAAAGGTGAATGTATCTCAGATTAGTCCTGACCTTTAATAATTGATCCATGCAAGCCATAGGACACATACATAATTAAGAACGAACATATATGGATGTTAATATTGGTCATCTAAGATGTTACCTCGAGTCCTTGACTCTATCAGGATGGGCTGCTTATGCTCTAGAGATTGTAAGATCTTAGTCGCATGTGGGTTGTTAAATCACGTTCTCTTCCCTAGCAATGGGAATGGGTTCACCCCATCTATACCAAAACTTTCTACATGATTTTGGACCTTCTTATTTATAAATGGGTCAATTAGAAATCTAGTTTTCCCTAACAGGTCAAAATGATTTAACATGGAGAAAGTAACCCAAACTTTTTCAAGATATAGATTTCAGTTTCTGTAATTTGCTATGAAACATTATACACATCCTAAACTACACCTCCCTGAACCACGCCCGTTGAACCATAACCCCCAAACCCCTGAACCACAACCCCCAAACATAACCAAGCACACACATTTCAGCCCCCATTTAAGAATTTAAGAAATACAGTTTACTACTGTGATTATATTTTTCTTTTGATAAAAACCTAGAAAAATAGCAAGAAAGTGGGTCAAATGGGTAGAAATTCGCTAGGCATAATACAAAACAAATCCAACTCAACTGCGAATGATTATATTTTGTTTTCGATCCATAAATGTTCTAAAAAATTTAAAAACAATAGTCAGTTTCTTTACCATTCCATTATTTTGTACACAACAGCCAAAACTAGTATTTACATAAAGAAAAATACCAGCGAAATATTTACTAAAAAACATTATATACAATAGTAAATAGTCAAAATGTAGCAAAAAAGGCAAGAATTCACATTCTGAATCCTTTACTGCATCAGGGCTGGGACCCCATATAAAACTGCCCCACAAGCAATCAGTAGAGTGAGAACCGTTTTTCTAATTTCAACTACACATGACCCGATAGACAATCTATCCTTGTATCTCGCAAATAATCCCTTGTAGAAGAAACCGGCCCAGCGTGCGTACACATTGTAGAGATTGTTTATGATAATGGGTGAACCCGCTAGCAGATACCTAATGGCTGCCGCTCTAGGGGTATATGGTCCAGTCACTCTGAACAAGCCACTGCTGCAACCCATTAGACTAACCGACGCACGACTATCAAATGATCTAAGTTCAGCTCCACCTTCCGGCATGTAATTGAGACCTCGAACGTTGTAGATACACATTACAACTATAATCATCAATAAAAAAACTGAGTGAAGATTGATGGATGTTTAGAAAACTCACCATCACCATGTCCGACATACATAAAAAAATTGCGGGTTTTTTATATATCTATTATATCAGCTCCAATATGTCTCCACGAGCTTCCCTGCATAGCAATTAATGTTCAATTATCTTAACTTTTGGATTCAAATTTTTTAAACATTACTCGTCTATGGTGGTGTACTAAATCATATATAGGTAGTTTACATCAATAAAAATAAAATCACATCTAACTTCAATTCATCTTTAAAATAATTTCCAAGTCTTTTTCTTCGTCCATTTGTTCTTGGCATACCGTGGCGAGGCCCTTGGGGTACAAATACGATTATCGACATGATAGCTCTAGAGTTTCAAATAATTATAAAAAACTACCAAGATTCACCAACAGGTTTGGATACGCTCGACGATAGAATGGGCACTTTCCTGAGGTGTGAGCCTAGTGGTGCTCTAATTCAATGTACTTATTTAATGACTTAACCAAATATTCAATGGTATGTTCGTTGGTCACGCGTATGCAAAGCTGGTTTGGAGGTCACGAATATGCTATGTTGGGGGAGCCAGTAGGCAGCACAAAGAATCTAAACCAAAATTACTTCACTGGATTCGTTGGTCTTGCTGTAAACAACAAAAGTATGGCGTCAACGACACATGAAGTTTCTAGTTTCTTACATGAAAGCACGTGCGAGAGAGAACCTGTCATCTTAGTTATAGACAACAATATTCAAGTAAGATATTCAATGTATATACATAAATCTAAAAACCTAACTGTAATAAAGAAAAGTTCTAAAAATAGGCAGTTTTATTTACAGATGCTTCCATGGGAAGCAGATGGAGGCATCAAAAGACCATGAGTATTACAAAATGTTGTCCGAGTACTTTTTATACCTGCTATATTCGTGACATGAGTGGGAGAAAAACGGTCTGTAGTCTATGTTACCATAGACCCCTTTGATTCATTTTATCTTATCATGCCCGAAGGGAGCACAAGCCAAGAACAAACGGACGAAGAAAAGGACTTGGAAATTATTTTAAAGATGAACTGAAGTTAGATGTGAGTTTTAGTTTTATTGATGTAGTCCTTAACTACCTATATATGATTTAGTACACCATAGACCAGTGATGTTTAAAAATTTGAATCCAAAAGTTAAGATAATTGAACATTAATTGCAATGCAGGGAAGCTCGTGGAGACATATTGGAGCTGATTATAGATATATTAAAAACCCGCAGTTTTTATGTATGCCGGACATGGTGATGGTGACGTTTTCTAAACATCCATCAATCTGCACTCAGTTTTTTATTTATGATTATAGTTGTAATGTGTATCTACAACGTTCTAGGTCTCAATTACATGCCAGAAGGTGGAGCTGAACTTAGATCATTTGATAGGTGTGCGTCGGTTAGTCTAATGGGTTAGACTAACCAGCACACACCTATCAAATGATCTAAGTTCATCTCCACCTTCCGGCATGTAAGTGAAGATTGATGGATGTTTAGAAAACTCACCATCACCATGTCCGACATACATAAAAAAACTGCGGGTTTTTAATATATCTATAATCACCTCCAATATGTCTCCACGAGCTTCCCTACATAGCAATTAATGTTCAATTATCTTAACTTTTGGATTCAAATTTTTAAACATCACTGGTCTATGGTGTACTAAATCATATATAGGTAGTTAAGGACTACATCAATAAAACTAAAACTCACTTCTAACTTCAGTTCACCTTTAAAATAATTCCCAAGTCCTTTTTCTTCATCCATTTGTTCTTGGCTTGTGCTCCCTTCGAGCATGATAAGATAAAATGAATCAAAGGGGTTTATGGTAGCATAGACTGCAGAACGTCTCTCCGTTTTTCTCCCACTCATGTCACGAATATAGCAGGTATAAAAGTACTAGAAACGGACGACATTCTGGGAGCATCTGTAAATAAAATAGCCTATTTTAGAACTTTTCTTTATTACAGTTAGGTTTTCAGATTTATGTATATACATTGAATATCTTACTTGAATATTATTGTCTATAACTAAGATGACAGGTTCTCTCTCGCACGTGCTTTCATGTAAGAAACTAGAAACTTCATGTGTGGTTGACGCCATACTTTTGTTGTTTACAGCAAGACCAACGAATCCAGTGAAGTAATTTTGGTTTAGAATTTTTGTGCTACCTACTGGCTCCCTTAACATAGCATATTCCTGACCTCTAGACCAGCTTTGCATACGCATCACCCAAGAACATACCCTTGAATATTAGATTAAGTCATTAAATAAGTACATTGTAGGAGAGCAGCACTAGACTCACCTCAGGAAAGTGCCCATTCTGTCGTTGAGCGTATACAAACGAGTCTGAGTGGGTGAATCTTGGTAGTTTTTTATATTTATTTTAAACTCTGGAGCTATCATGTCGATAATTGTATCTATACCCCAAGGGCCTCGCTAAGGTATGCCACTTTCTATAATCATCAAACACAAACATTTTAAGAAAAATATCTTAATTCTTAAACAAGTCACATGACAGGAGAGGAAATACCTGGTACTGGTGGTACTTGTTCTGAACGAACAGGAAAAAGACCAACCAATGGTTGACGTTTCGAATTAAACCGTGACATCATCAATAGCTCATGTCTAGTGTATATATTTGACTTTAATAATCGTCAGCATTTGTGTTACTTAAATAAGTTGGTATATATTTGACATCAATTTGTGTTATTTAAATAAGTTGATTTAATGAGGGCATACCTTGTCTTCGTTGATGATATGAGAAACCATCTTCTCAAGCTTACTGTTGCTCTCTACCTCTTCAATCACAGTCTCATAATTCTTTACAAAATATTGATCAATCATGTCACCATTGAATTGATTCTGGATTATATTATTCTCGAGATGGATGATGTGTCTTTTAAACTGCCACAACATTTCCGAGTTACTATCACTCTTCCTGATAAATTTTAGAATATTTTCCAAGAGTTCTTCATTATCTTCATTATGGTCCTATAACAAAAAATGGTTATTAGAAGATTGTTAAAAAAATGCCCAAAATAAACAAATAAATAAATCAACAGGAATATTACCTTTATTACAACGTCAAAGACAAAAAAGAAGCAGTTTTGTAGTATATTGTAATATAACGCTATATGTATCAATCATATCACTCTCATTCCACATCTTCAACGCGTCATTTATATCATTAGTAAATGCCTAATTTGACCAAATATAGGAGGGATATTCAATATACGAGACTTATAAAATGATATTTACATTAACACAATATACGAGGGATATTCAAGAAATATCACCTGCGGAGATGAATCTGGCTTCTCATAGCAACAAAGTGCACGCAAACATACAACTTGTCCTCTCAAAAAAAGTAATACGCCTTGATCACTTTCGTTTGCATCAAACTTGTGCTGCATTAGTATTATGGGTGAAGTATATAGGGTGTGTTTGTTGAAATGAGTAGTAGCTGCGAGCAGGAGTAGTAGTTGTCATAGCTCACCGCTCATTTGTTCACCGCTCATTTGTCACCGCTCCTTAAAAGAAGGATTGAAAAACTAGCATTCCTAAAAAGTAGCACCGCTCACGGATCTTTTAACAAACGACTAAAAAAAATCAGAACGCTCACCGCTCTTTTTGCCAAACAAGCATTAAAAATCAAAATGCTTTTCTTCACCGCTCACCACTCCAAAAAGCTTCACCACCGCTTATTGACAAACACAGCCATAATGTCAATAAATAAGTTTTTTGCAAAACAGATAGTTACATGAACTATGTGAATAAAATAACTTACGAGAATCTCAATAGCTTTGCCCAAGCTTTCTATGCAGTCGTTGGTCCCCTTCCCTAGTAAGGCCCTTGCATTTGCGATATAACTTATAGCGGAGAGAACTTGAGGACTTTTAGTATGTAACATATCTTCTAATAAGCGATATGACATGATGCTTTCTATAATTATACATATCGTCCCTTGAAGACATCCATTATCTTGATACCATCGTATCTGTAAAACAATATGTACATCAGTTCCATGTAATCACGAAATTAACAAAAGTGTATTGGTCTGTTGCTGTACAAATACTACAATACCACAATACTACATGATATCATAATTCTTATAATCAAGAAAGTGAAATGGCTGAAGCAACCCGCCATTTATTATAATACAGATTTTAGAGTTAAATTTTTTCGATAAAGAAAAACAACAAAGTCCAATTAATATATTTCATCTACTGACGGTAAAAGTTCTAAATGTGAATTAAAAAGTAAATAGGCAACACTGATTTCCACAAAATACAATTAGACAATACAATAAGCAAGATATAGTTATAACCTGCTTCATATAGCATTCATTTGTCCCTGGCCGATCTTCATAGTTTACCTTCAAGGAAAAACAAGATGTATTAGAAGTTACTCGATCATACTTACAGCTTAGATAAATAGACCAAATGAATTATTACCTGAAACTTAACAGCCAAGTGTTTAAGCACTTTTATGAGGAAAGGTATTTTTTTGTTGACTACAAGCTCTACTCCTAACTTTACCAAGTTAGCGTCTTGGCACACCTTAGCATGTTCCACTAATACCACTCCAAATAATTCTGCACTCTCTTCTACTTCATCATAAATTTCTGTTTTTTGCATCAGAAGTTCGGCGAGCCACCTTCTTCTCTCCATATGTCCATCAAATACCCCGAACCATTCATCAAGACCTCCTACAACCTCAACCAGCCCACAATAGTCTACGCCCGGATTGCTTTGAGATAAGCATTGTACATAATTACACATAATTATATCCAGAATAAACAATTGCTTGCAAGTATCATGATGATGACTAGCATATGCTGAAATAGGTGGAACTATACTTCTAGTCATGTTTCCTATTCTCAACGAAACCATTAACGATCGCATAAAGTCGAGTATCGAAATCCTAGCAATCCCATACTCACGATCTACAGTTTTAAACTTAATATAATCAGCCCAATGGTCATACAATATTGCTTTACTTTCCAACACTTGGTCTAACCGAATTAGACATTCAACTAAGAACACATAGTCTCACGCACCTTGGCAAGACGATCTAGATCTAAAGGAGATTTCGAAAATAATGACATTACATCACGCAAATGAGCAAGTCCCGTGGATATAAATTTAAAATGTAGGTAGTGGAGACTGGCCTCATGACCACTGTACGCAGAAAACTCATGAAGGTGTAACCTTGTAAAGGAATCTGCTTCAGAAGCGTTGCTGGCGTTCTTGTTATTCATGACATCCAGAAAAGTAGGACCAAAATACAAATTGTTGTTGAAATTCATGTTTTTTAATTATTTTAGTGCATAAATGAAGAACCCTAGCTAGGTTCAACCCTTTCCATTTTTTTATTCAAACTCAATTTCTTTTTTTTTTTCTTTTATTCTTCCACATAAATTACAGTACATTTAACATAAATATATTTCCAAGTAAAGTTACACTTTATTCTGTATGTAGACTCTCAAGTAGGTCCAAAGTAACGGACCGGATTGAACATATTTAGATTCAATCCGGTTCATATGGGACCTACTCGAACGTGGACGGAATCGATTTCCAAATCGGATCTGGTTTTTGAACTGTGATCAGCCCTAGGATTGTGGTGGCGTCATCCGAAGACCCGTGAATATATTTATTCGAAGACGTAAGTTCCGGTTGTTAAGATCAAGCTTAACACGAACCCTTGTGAGTAGATAATGATGTGTAACATTGGGAATCGAGGTTTAGGAGCCCGTGATGGTGATTATGGCGTAGGGATTTGTTTCGGCGCGCGTAGGGGTTATGGGATCGGTTTAGATTACATGATTATACCAAACAAATGAATGAATGAGAATCAACAGAGCAACCTGTTGATCAGTGAACAGGATACAAAAGAAAATTACGAATGTTTAGGATCGGTGGTGGGTACAAAATTAGGGTTTAAGAGGTTGCGATTACCATGTTGATTAATTATATAATTAGGGTATATATAATATATTAATACGGGCTTGAGCCCATCACAAATCTCTATCCCTACTACCTGAGATTAGCCCATCTTTATCCCTACTACCAGTTTAGACAATTTTTATCTCTATCTTTTTTTTTGAACGGCTAGTTAGTTGTTAGTTATTTGAGCTCGCAGTGACATTTAATTGGGCAATATGCAAGCCTCAAACCTTTCTCCTTAGGGATAAACCCACTCCTGCTTTTATGCGCCTGAAAGTACTTGGTGAGGCTCGAACCCGGGACCTCTCCAAAGATACATCCCAAGGAAATCTTGGTGGCGAACTGTGCTAAGACAGTTGGTTAATCTCTATCTCTATATCTATCTCTACTTCTCTATCTATATCTATACTACTTTATAAAGAGCTCAACTTTTAAACTTGAATTTTTCAACATTTCCAAATTTAACAAAGTTGTTGGCATACTATCTGTACGATTTAACATTGACATATTTACAAAAACTTCTTATATAAAACAAAAAACAAACCTATATCATTACGAAGCAGTATACAAAACACACGCTCTTCTATCAAAATCCCTCTCATCTAACACCGACGGACCTAACCTTGAAATTTTACCATCGTCGCACCAAACCACCAAAGGAAACCATCACTCCGTCGAAACATGACAGTATCTTATCTAAAAAACACACTATACACTACTATCATCCCAAATATCTCCACAACAAAAAAACCACCACCGAAATCTCCCTCCACCGTGACTCACCACACTCGCGCCCACAAAACCCACCATTGAAGCCACAACTCGAGAGACGAATCGATAATTATTTGATCGCTAGGTATTTGTGTCGCTATGCGCGGGTATTGATCTAGTACCTATAAAGGAGATTAGCCAAAACCTTGAATGTTGAAAAAATCCATAATTATGGAAATGTTGAAAAACAAGTTATTTCAAGAATTGTTGAAAATTAATTACATCAATAATGCAATATTGAAACACTCCGGAAAAGTTACAGTATATATGGAAATACACGAATTTAAAAACATATGAATTGATTGAAAATACATTTCGATAGTGTGTGGTAAGGGTTGACTTCACAATTTAAGAAACACATTTAATGATTTAGTAACTTGAACACGGTTTGTATGTAATTTAATAGAGTAAAATTATTTTGGATATTATATTTATCATGGATACCAAGGGACTCATCCCCACCATTCATCCTCACTATATCTAATGGATGAGATTAAAAGTATTTAATTATTTCACTTATTTTTAAAATTTAAATATCTTCTAAACTGTTAAATGTTAAACGGAAAAAAATATACTATCGCGACGAGCATTTAGTTAGCTTTCTACAAAATGCAATATGATATATTTTTGAAAAAAAAGTTTTTTTTTAATTTGCGTAAAATATCATATATGATAATAGTGTTTTATCATATATGATATTAGTGATAGGTTACAAATTATTACAGAATCATATATGATATTGGTTTATATCATATATGATACTAGTGTTACTATCATATATGATAGTTTTCGGCGACGAAAAAAACAAAAAAAAACAATTTGTTGAAAGTATATCATATAGCATATATGTAGAAAGATAATTCAATGGCCGTCGTAATGGTATTTTTTTTCGCGTAACGATTAACGATTTAAAAGATATTAATGTTTGAAAAAGAAAGTTCAAAATGAGTTTTTGGTTTAATCTTATCCATTGGATTAAGATAGATATGGATGATGGAGATTAGTGCCTTGGTATCCAAATTAAAGTTTGGTATCTAAATGAACTTAAATCAATTTAATATGGTATATAAAAATATCACGCATCATCAAAATCAATATATAAACACGATCCCCTGTTTCTCTCTTATTTTTGTCAACCATCTAACCTAAAAAACACTCAAACTCACCCCACATGAACAACTTTAATGCGGCCACCATTAATCTAATCACCACCGCCCTTTTTCTAACCACCATCTAATGGTGTTTTCGATTTGTTTGGTCGTTATTGGTTTGATTAGTGGGTTTCTATGGCATGTGATTTTGAGTGTGTTTGGTGGTTTCAGTATCTTGGTTGTTTGGGAATATGTTTAGATATATCTTAGCTTATGTGTTTTTTCTTATATTTAGTTGTTTTAGGTGTGTTTGATATTTATTGTTGTTTAATGGTTGTAGTGTGTTTGGCAGGTTCGAGAATCGTTAAGATCCACATCGTATTATCAGGTTTTTACTTTCTTGCATCGTTTAAAATCCCTTGAAGATCTTATGTTATTTTGTGTCAATCATACGAATAGAAGTATAACCAGTGTATCATGTTTGCATACAGAGATTATTTTTAATATATCTATACTATCTAGTGCATATACACATCCTAACTCCAAACCTAACTTCAAACAAAAAATTAAGATAAATTAACCATTAGATCATTTTTAATCAAAACCAAACTTCAAATCTTAACCAGCCTCATGGTGGCCAAGCAGGAGGGCCAAATAATCAAAACACGTTTCAGTCTCTCAGTGGGGCAGGCACGTCCGATAATACCCCACCACCAACCATCACTTTGGATAACCCCGATCCGGGAGCTGCGCCAAAGGCCCCTACCAAGGAGCCGAAAAAGCCACCAGTGGTCGAGGCAGAATTGGAAGTTGGTTCACTCGATGATGAGGACCTCGAGCGCGTACTCACGCAAAATTTCGATAGAATCATGCCAGGCATCTCGGCAAGGTTGAATCTGGGACGGAATCTCCAGTCCAAACTTAACTTTGGAAGCTCTGCGCACCGTACTCCCCCTCAAGCTCGGAAGAGGGGAAGGAAGACGCGATCTCATGAAGAGCCTTCCTTCGAGGAAACCCCTCGACCAGGAAATGTGTTCGAGCGCATAGGGGATTGCATCATGCAAGAATTGCTAGAAGCCCAGGAAGATGGGGATAAATCCGACGGCTCCACTGGACGCTCGGTGTTGGAAACTCTCGTGGACAATCGCTGCACAAGTGTGTGACATAGGATAAACTCTGGTGGGTAGGAAGCTCCTTCTCACAAAAGTGTCCATCATAGAGGTGGGGCACCGTCCCCCCATCATGACCCTTCGTGTAACACCTCAAAAATTGGTCAACGAAAGCGGTAAAGCTCGGGGGCTGTTACGTCATAATAACAAAGTCCAAGGTGCAAGAGAACGAATCTAAATGAGACTTTTTAAAATAATTTACCTCGTTGCATTACATTTACAAAAACAAGGTTCAAATCATAAACAAATATAAGCAAGTGCAGCGAAAATCAGAGTTTAAATAGTAACAATGAGGTAAAAAGTTTATTAAGCATGAGTAAGTCTTCAAATCCAAGTACAGTATGCATGAGACTCCAAAGCAAGCAACAAGCAAATAGTTCAACACCTGAGATAAACGCTTAAAAGTGTCAAAACAAAGGCTGGTGAGTTTATAGGTTTAAGTTAAAACATAGCATCCGATATTGGACCGCAAACAAACTGTTTAAAACATATGAGACCATTATGGGAGGTATAATGTCATGCATATGGGAATCAGATGTGATAATTATAGTTATGATAGCACTGCTCATGACACCGAGGCTGATGACAAGCACGTACAAATGATGCACGCGTAATATAAAAGATTGCCCCAAGTAGGCGCCTAACCCGTGGCCACCTAGCACAACCATATGATAAACACCCGTTTGACATGGCGATGTGTTTGTTCACCCGGGCGGGAGTTGTCAAACTCCAATAGATCTATTATTAGCATAAGCGCTTACTCCAGCAGAGTAACTAACGGTTCATGATAGAAGGGGACTAATGGGCTACTTAGGCATATCACACATAACTTTTAGCAAGGCAAACAATGTAAAAAGATTTTGCGTCCATCAGGTAGGCAACAAAGCATTTATCTCACCCAGATGATTAAACATAAAAGACAGTTTAATAAGGGCTATGACTCACCTCAGTATACAACGATTTCACAACAAGAATATGAAAATCACAGATGCAGAAACACAAGTCGCAACCTAAATATATAACGCTAAGTTAGGTCGCAATCAAAGAATGCAATAATACATTCGTCACACGCACATGTCACCCTTTACCACAGTTTAAGTTATAAATGCGCTCAAAATATTCGTTAATGTAATATTCGACCAAATTCTAAGTCAAGACAATGTCGTCCCGATTTGATATAAAATTTGACAGCATTTCGACGTTACTCTTAATTTAACCATTTTAACTTAGTTAACATATTTCTCAGTTTTCTTAAAAGAAATCGATAGTTTTCGACATTATATTTATATTTACCCCAAATATCTTAATAAAAATATTTACCTAATCCCAAAAAGAATTTGACAACCTTTCAATGTTATTTTTAATTTTTATCCATTTTAAACGACACTCAATACACGTTAATTAAACTCGATCAATCGCTCTCAAACCCGAAACCTTTGCCCTCATTTAATAAAACTCGATGCAACGAAATGGTTGAAAAACCGTCTAGTGTGACAAATTTTATTGATAAATCTCCATAGACTCACGTGCACCCTCTCCCACATACAATCAACTTTTAAAAGTAAGGTTTTCTGACGGATGGTCCATGCATGACTATACAATAAAGATGTCAGGTTAGTATTTTTATTTTATTTTAGAGGAATGTTATAGCCACATAATTTTTACATAAAAACATTCACACAATGATGTATCATAAAATGATTTGTCATAATATAAAAAGTTAATGGAAAAAGAAGTTAATAATTGGTCCAAGTCATTTGCCACATTATTATATAAAAGTATTTATATAAACATTATGTGGTTATAGTATTTCTCTTTATTTTATCATATCCTGTCCCTTCTTGTCTCTCGGTACAAACTACAAAGTAGGAGGAAAGCCATTTCAGAAAATTCAACCTCCTATCTCTCGTTAAGCTTTATTAAAAGAAACATATCCTCTCCAAAACATTTGCATTTACTACTCTCTCGTCTATATTAAAACCCATCACCAAAGTTATCATCTCCTCTCTCTCTCTCTCTCACACACACAGTGTACAAACAAGCAGAGCCACCATTTTTGGTAAAACAAAGCTTTCATCTTGGCTCTTATCTCCCTCTCGGTATCAATAGCAACTCACCATTTCAAAACTGTTTTCCTTACAAATGTTTGCATCACTCTCGTCACCCATGACTACTACAATGACACGCCATAACTACAAAACGAAGCCACATGCATGTTTGAAAACAATATTTTAAAAACTTAAATTTCTAGTATCTGACACTAGACTCTCTCTATATACATGCGCTCTATCTCTACACTTCCTCCTCTATCCTTCTCGTTAACAACACATAAAAAATCTCCACCATTTTTCTTTCTTTAAAACGTTTCCCTCCCAATGGGTTGATATTTCTCTCGTTAAAACAGAAACAACACTCACAAAAGACATTTTTCCTCCAAAAATATTTTCTCTCATCGTCAGCATGACTCACAACACAAACTCTTGACAAGCTCACAACGACAATCATAACCCTCGTCTCACATTTTCTAGCTAGTAGTTATGACTTAAAAAAAACTTGGTTTCGACACGTACCCATTTAACCCAACTCGCACAAACGACACACCGACGCGAGACCTCAAACATGTACATGAAACATACGTGAGGAACCATTTCAAACCGTGTGTTATGAAACCTTTCTATGAAATTACAACGTCAAGTTTGAAAGCCATATTTTAAAGAGTTTGGTTTCAAAAAAGTGGTAAAGACGAGACATATGCCTGTAAAAGAAACGCAGCAAAATAAAATGAAAGTGAAAGGGTACGCAAGGTGACCTTGTCGAGCTTGCGATATAATAACAATGCTTGAACTATAACGACGATGACCCACAAAACAAGAAACCTTAGCTCGAGTCTACAACGAACCTACTGCACAAGCCACTTAACCCACGTCTAGCTTGAAAACCCACGTCTAGAACGAACAACCACGAGAAACCCACTTTGAACAAGGAAACCCACGAGTAGCTAGAAGGAAACCCTTCAACTAGTGAGCCCTGTGTGTAGCTCGCGTCTCGTCGTCATGTAACTCGCGTCCACAACAACAGCAGCAAGAACCCTCGAACAGAAAAACCCACGTCTTGTACCCGCATTGACAGCACTCACGTACAAAACGAAGAACCTTCGTCTATTTAAACCAACGTCAGAGAACAAAAACCCACGTCGAATATTATGAAAACTCGCGTCGACGAAGCGTACTCACTTTGCGAACCGTCGAACAAAGTGACACTACAAAATTTATGACATTTGCTTATTAAATTAAACATGAAAGAGTAAGTAATAGAGGGAAGCACTAAAAGTCTATACTTACTAAATATTGAGTAAACAAAAGTATTTTCTATTAATTTCTACCAAAAAAAGAGTCATCAAAAGTTAATTTTTATAAACTCCTACTTTTAAAAAAAAGAGTAAGTAATAGAGAGGAGCACTAAAGGTCATTACTTACTCAATATTAGTAAGCAAAAGTGTAAAACTTTTAATGACTCTTTTTTTAGTAGGGAAAAGAGTAAGCAAATGTTTTTGCTTACTTTTATATGCATTGTGTTTTAGTAAGGAAAAGTTATAGTGACTTAAATAATTATAAATTTTATTAGTAAGCAAAACTTTTAGTAAGTAAATGTCATTTATTTTGTAGTGTGAACTTAAAGAAATGATTTCCGTGTTGGTGTAAGAATGGGTTTCGTTGATTGTTGACCAGGAGCAATTGTTGCATGGGGTGTTAAGGAAAGGACTAGTACCACATGAACTGAAGAATTGCAACATTCTGTGTGAGAGTGACAAGTCCTTTTGCCAATATATTTCTGAAATTCACTCACATACTTGTGCTCGCATATTCGTGCAAAGCCTTGTATCTCTAAACTCCCGTTGATAAAGCTAGGCAATCAATGAATACGAGCTAGTAGTAAGTAAAGTATTAAGTATTTATTTTGACACTGATCTAGCTCAGTTTCTTACTTTGAAGGACTAAAGTAATTCTTCTGCGAGTTTGCTCTATATTGAAGAATATGAATACGGATTGAAAGGAATATCTTTATTACTCTACTATGATCTACTGCAAACGACAATTGCTTAATTTGTTTGCAACCGTGTCCATAATATCCGACATAAAACTTGAATTATTATGATCGTTTGAGTATCCAATCCTCAAATGATGACCTTTTACATCACTAGTTTTGGCAAAAGACCTTTCTGTTTATATGAAAGCTGTATATACTTGTATGTATACGTGTATGGTGGCCGTTTGTTTATGCGTGAAACATGAATTCAAGCGTCCACGGAAGGTGCTTCAGTTCTGGAGATGGTTTTGTCAACTTATTGATTGAATGAAAATTTCATTGTTAGCGTATGTATTGTAAGATATATTAATTTAACTGGTAGGTTTTATGATCACCACTACATGTGTTTTCATGGTAGAGGAGATGTGTGCCCATGGTGATATAATCGAGATACTAGCAAGATTGGATGTTGATGATCTCATCCAATGCAAACGAGTCTGTAAGTCATGGCTATCTTTAATCTCTGACCCTTTTTTTGTTAAAACTCATCTCATCCATAGTTACAACAAAGATCGTAAGAATAACGAAAGTCGAAGGATTGTTATGAATTGGTCACCTATGGCATTCCCCGGTTTCTCAGAATGACAGGTCCGATTAGTAAATATTGTATACTTGGTTCTTCCAATGGCCTCGTCTGCTTATTTACTACGAATGTTACACATCTTCTTATAGCCAACCCCTCCACTAGACAGGTTAAACATCTCCCAAGGCCGCCGACTGTTATTCCGCATGTCACACTCTTATTTGGTGGTTTCGGTTACGATTTCTTAATGGATGATTACAAGGTTATACTTGGTAATCGAACGTGTTTTCAAGTGCTATCCTTAAAATCAAATGTGTGGAAAGTTATTCAATTCGAGTATAGCTTTATAAGTACTGTTGGTATTTTATGGAATAGAGCTCTTCACTGGTTTATGAAAGACCATAACAAGAAGGTTGTAATTGTTTCTTTTGATTTGTTTAAAGAAGAGTTCAAAGAAATCCCTCAACCTAATGATTCATATCAATGGTATTGGTATCACCGGCTAGGGATTATAAACGAATGTCTATCCATATGCGGTTGTTATATTCCTAGTTCTGGTGATAAAATATGGATAATGAACAACTACAATGATAAGGAGTCTTAGGAATTGTTGCCACGTGATTTTGAGGCTAAGCGTCAACTCATACACGCCTTGATAGAACCGAATGAACTGCAGAATTGCAACATTCCGTGTGAGAGTGACAAGTCCTTTGGCCAATATATTTCGGAAATTCACTCACATAGATATACTTGTGCTCCCATATTTGTGCGAAGCCTTGTATCTCCAATCTCCCGTTGATGAAGCTAGGCAATCAATGAATAAGAGTCGAGTTATCACATATAGTGTAAATTTTTCTTACTTATCACTGTTTATGATGATTTTTTATATCTAAAATAACGTATGAAGTATTTATTTGACACTGATCTAGCTCCGTTTCTTACTTCAAAATGTTGAGATTAGAAGGACTAAAGTAACTCTTCTGCAAGTTTGTATCCGCTGCACAATAATAGGCTCTCTCTATATTGAAGAATATGCATACTGATTGAAAAGAATATCTTTATTACGCTAATATGATTTATTGCAAATGATAATTGCTTAATTTATTTTGCAATCGTGTCCATAATATCAGACACAAAAACTGAATTCTTATGATCGTTTGACTATCCGATCCTCTAATGATGACCTTTTACATCGCTAGATTTGGAAAAATACCTTTCTGTTTGTACGAAAGCTGTACATACTTGTATGGTGGCAGTTTTTTTAGAGCGTGCTGTGTATGTGATATATAAACACGTATATATATACTAGTAGCGAAATTGATGTTATATAGAGCAATCAACATTCTGTCCATCTTACATTAAAATTTCAAGTTTAGAGAATTCTGCGTTATGTTATGTTATGACTAGCGTAATTTTGTATTACCAATCTAGTCGTGTTGACATCTGTTTTTGTTTGTTTAATCTATTTCTTCCGCTTCCTGAGGTTTTCTAGGGGCGAACGACTGCAAGTTCTTAAACTGTTTTACATCAGCCAGTTCTACATATATATGCTAACACAATTGGAAAGAAATTTATTTTAACAACCAGTTGTTTCAAAAATATTTTTTGTTGTTTCTGCCAGGTCTTGATGGGATTTCCAGGATCGAATTGATCATAGCAACATCATGTTTTCCAGCAATCATCATCATAATAATAAGAACAAGAATAAAAGGGAATCGAACCTTTACTAAGTAATCTGATGTATATAAAATAAAGGTTGAATTGTACATACAGAAATCCTATCTATTATATAGTATGTGAATCGGTGTGTTTGTTGAAGAAACACCCGTTCTGTAAAAGTAAACGGTACATCTATCCTATAACCGTTATATAACTGCTGTTCCTAATCTAGGGTTTGTTGGCCTGTGGCCCAAACCAGTAAGTATGTACAGGCTTATGTTTATGGGCCTGTTCTATGTTCTTCATGATGTTGCAGCCTGTTCGTTCTTCATTGTGTCGACTTGTAGCCTTACACAACAGAATAACAGGTTGTTATTCTTCTGTCAAAGATTAATGAGATTAATCTCCAACATTCCCCCTTAATCTTATTAATCTTTGTGTCTTCTTGTTCCTTGATTCTTCTTGCTTTTGATCCTTCGTGTTGGTGACTTTTCGGTTTCTAATTGAACCAAATTTCAGCAGGGTTAATGCCGTCATCATCACTTGAATCTTCATCAATTTTCTGCAGCCTGTATCATCTTCTAGAATATGCTTACCCCTCTTGAACATCCAATTATCGCACAAGTTCATCGCCTTAAGACTCTGTCGTCTTCCTCCATCCTTATTGATGTGGGTGCTTATGGTTTGTTCCATATAATGATGTAATAAACATCCCTTGTAAGCCATATATCTTCTTCCTTATATCCTTGTTGGTTCAAGGATTTTCTGCGGCCAATATCTATCTGATTTCTTGTTTGCGTCTTCTTTAAAAAAAACGCAGATTTGAAGAATCTTAATTCTTGATTGATGACTGCCGACATGATTTGTTGGTGTTGCTTAATCCCTTCGCTCTGATACCAATTGTTGTTTCTGCCAGGTCTTGATGGGATTTCCAAGATCGAATTGATCATAGCAACATCATGTTTTCCAGCAATCATCATCATAATAATAAGAACAAGAATAAAAGGGAATCGAACCTTTACTAAGTAGTAATCTGATGTATATAAAATAAAGGTTGAATTGTACATACAGAAATCCTATCTATTATATAGTATGTGAATCGGTGTGTTTGTTGAAGAAACACCCGTTCTGTAAAAGTAAACGGTACATCTATCCTATAACCGTTATATAACTGCTGTTCCTAATCTAGGGTTTGTTGGCCTGTGGCCCAAACCAGTAAGTATGTACAGGCTTATGTTTATGGGCATGTTCTATGTTCTTCATGATGTTGCAGCCTGTTCGTTCTTCATTGTGTCGACTTGTAGCCTTACACAACAGAATAACAGGTTGTTATTCTTCTGTCAAAGATTAATGAGATTAATCTCCAACATGTTTCTATTTTTTTAAGAACCAATAATCAGATTGGGAAGAAAAAAGTCTATTACAGAAATTTTAAATGTTCCTTTTGAGTCTACAGTTTGATTGGAGTTGTTCTGGTATCTTAAATTCAATAGAACAATAGTCGGATCGGGAGGTTTTGAATTCATGTGTATAGGTTAGGACATCCTATACATATAATGTAAAGAAAATAGTAAGAGCGAAGCTTAAGAATTCATGTGTTTCTTTCGGTACCATTGATGTACTTGTCGTATTTGATTGATAATAAGGTAGGATTAATTGGTTTGGAGACGTGATTTCATTATGTGTATGGAGTCATGGGAGTTGAGACTAATCCAGATTTATAGGTTTTATAGTGACCCATTTTGAACACCTGTTATAACCCGTTTCCTGCCTCTCATTTCATTCTTAACTTTGAAACTCATCATATCTATCAACTAAACACCCACATGAAACCCAAGTATTTCCTTATACCTTGGCGAAACACCATCAAGAATCTGAGTAAGCTAATTGGGTGAAAGAAATAGAGGTATTTGTTACTATTTGATATTGATGGACGACAGATGTCTCAGATATTTTTTGTAGCCTCCATTGGATTGGTTAGAGTAGTTTACATTGTTTGTCATTGTGGTTTGCGTTGACCGCTTTTGTTCATCTCATTATTGGCATTGTTTGTCTCTAGCTGAGAAATGTTATCCCTGTTGGTCCTTCCTACTAACAGCCTTCACTAAATCTCGGCAAGTAACTATCTTTTGTCCTTTTAAGCTTGCACATGAGCCCATGACGGTAAAGGCAAATTTTTACGGTCTTAGTTTCCATGTGGGTCTCCGTCGTCTTTCACCACTTCATTTTCATCCAACACTCCGGCTAAACCGCCACACTCCCACTACCGATGGCCAACTTAACAAACCCCATACACCGGAAATGCAATTATATATCAACGCGTGTGCCGTCTTTTTTGTGTGGTACATACACTTATCTTGCACAAGATACAACTTAGCAACTTTAGTGAGTTGCGAAAGTGCACAAGATACAACTTAGCAACTGTAGTAACTTGCGAAAAGTTTTTTAACTTTAAGCTGTAAACTATAAGTTGTTGACAAAGTCTGGTAACCTATAGGCCGTCGAAGGCCCCCCACATACACAAAAGGTATGCAGAGGCCACCAAAATATTGAACTTTTTTCAGCAAGACCATAATAACTAGGGGTGTAAACGAGCCGAGTATTGCCAAGCTCGAACTCGACTCGATTACAAAAACTCGAGCTTGACCGAGCTTTATATTTCTAGGCAAAAGATATGAACCGGTATGGGTCATCTTGGGTTGACCTTTAGTTTTTACAAACTATGTATGAAACAAATGTGGTGATTATTTTTGTTACCTTTTTTATGTGGGTTTGGATGCCATTTCTGCTCGATAAAAACTTAGCGTTGGTTTCGCACGCTCTTCCATGGTATCTTGGAAATGGAACCACATCTTTGATTTTTCCAATTCTAGTAGGGGAAAGGATCATCTTTTAGAAACCTAAGCCAAAGTCGTTATTCATCACAGATCCATAGCAACAAATGTCTCCCAAACAACCCTTAAAATTTCGTTTGATCAAATGTCCATGGTACATATCCTGCATGTATGCATTTACACATTGTCAACTCTTAATTATCAGTGAGCAGATATAAATAGTATGTTATTACTTTACAACCCCTGAACTAAAAAGAATGATCAGGAAACCAATGGAAAAATATGGAGTAAATATATGAAAACCAAGCAATATGTCTAAATTACTAACAAATCTGCACGTCTAAACTAACAAACACGAAAATTTGCTTGCAACGTTTGGTTAAGCTTACTTGTAAGTCTATGAGCTTATTTGAGTTGGCTTATATTTCATGATGCTATTCCTTTATAAACTCATGCTTAATCAGCTTATGAATGATACGACCATAAGCCCAAAAAAGCTCAAAAGGGTGTTTGGTTAAACATGATGTTTGTGCAACATTTGAGACCACCTATGCAGATTGAGTGTATCTAAAAAAATCACATCTACTTGTTACGTTATTAATGGACAATTAAATAATTGGTGTATAATTTTTTGTATTTCGTACCATGCCATGAAGATTCAAAATGATGTCTTCCTCGCGAAAGGTGAATGTATCTGAGATTAGTCCTGACCTTTAATAATTGATCCATCTCAGCCAACTCATCTGCAAGCCATAGGACACATACATAATTAAGAACGAACATATATGGATGTTAATATTGATCATCTAAGATGTTACCTCGAGTCCTTGACTCTATCAGGATGGGCTGCTTATGCTCTAGAGATTGTAAGATCTTAGTCGCATGTGGGTTGTTAAATCACTTCTCTTCCCTAGCAATGGGAATGGGTTCACCCCATCTATACCAAAACTTTCTACATGATTTTGGACCTTCTTATTTATAAATGGGTCAATTAGAAATCTAGTTTTCCCTAACAGGTCAAAATGATTTAACATGGAGAAAGTAACCCAAACTTTTTCAAGATATAGATTTCAGTTTCTGTAATTTGCTATGAAACATTATACACATCCTAAACCACACCTCCCTGAACCACGCCCGTTGAACCATAACCCCCAAACCCCTGAACCACAACCCCCAAACATAACCAAGCACACACATTTCAGCCCCCATTTAAGAATTTAAGAAATACAGTTTACTACTGTAATTATATTTTTCTTTTGATAAAAACCTAGAAAAATAGCAAGAAAGTGGGTCAAATGGGTAGAAATTCGCTAGGAATAATACAAAACAAATCCAACTCAACTGCGAATGATTATATTTTGTTTTCGATCCATAAATGTTCTAAAAAATTTAAAAACAATAGTCAGTTTCTTTACCATTCCATTATTTTGTACACAACAGCCAAAACTAGTATTTACATAAAGAAAAGTACCAGCGTAATATTTACTAAAAAACATTATATACAATAGTAAATAGTCAAAATGTAGCAACAAAGGCAAGAATTCACATTTTGAATCCTTTACTGCATCAGGGACCCCATATAAAACTGCCCCACAAGCAATCAGTAGAGTGAGAACAGTTTTTCTAATTTCAACTTCACATGACCTGATAGACAATCTATCCTTGTATCTCGTAAATAATCCCTTGTAGAAGAAACCGGCCCAGCGTGCGTACACATTGTAGAGATTGCTTATGATAATGGGTGAACCCGCTAGCAGATACCTAATGGCTGCCGCTCTAGGGGTATATGGTCCAGTCAGTCTGAACAAGCCGCTGCTGCAACCCATTAGACTAACCGACGTACGACTATCAAATGATCTAAGTTCAGCTCCACCTTCCGACATGTAATTGAGACCTAGAACGTTGTAGATACACATTACAACTATAATCATCAATAAAAAAACTGAGTAAAGATTGATGGATGTTTAGAAAACTCACCATCACCATGTCCGACATACATAAAAAAATTGCGGGTTTTTTATATATCTATTATATCAGCTCCAATATGTCTCCACGAGCTTTCCTGCATAGCAATTAATGTTCAATTATCTTAACTTTTGGATTCAAATTTTTTAAACATTACTCGTCTATGGTGGTGTACTAAATCATATATAGGTAGTTTACATCAATAAAAATAAAATCACATCTAACTTCAATTCATCTTTAAAATAATTTCCAAGTCTTTTTCTTCGTCCATTTGTTCTTGGCATACCATGGAGAGGCCCTTGGGGTACAAATACAATTATCGACATGATAGCTCTAGAGTTTAAAATAATTATAAAAAACTACCAAGATTCACCAACAGGTTTGGATACGCTCGACGATAGAATTGGCACTTTCCTGAGGTGTGAGTCTAGTGGTGCTCTAATTCAATGTACTTATTTAATGACATAACCAAATATTCAATGGTATGTTCGTTGGTCACGCGTATGCAAAGCTGGTTTGGAGGTCACGAATATGCTATGTTGGGGGAGCCAGTAGGCAGCACAAAGAATCTAAACCAAAATTACTTCATTGGATTCGTTGGTCTTGTTGTTAACAACAAAAGTATGGCGTCAACGACACATGAAGTTTCTAGTTTCTTACATGAAAGCACGTGCGAGAGAGAACCTGTCATCTTAGTTATAGACAACAATATTCAAATAAAATATTCAATGTATATACATAAATCTGAAAACCTAATTGTAATAAAGAAAAGTTCTAAAATAGGCTGTTTTATTTACAGATGCTTCCATGGGAAGCAGATGGAGGCATCAAAAGACCATGAGTATTACAAAATGTTGTCCGAGTACTTTTTATACCTGCTATATTCGTGACATGAGCGGGAGAAAAACGGTCTGTATTCTATGTTACCATAGACCCCTTTGATTCATTTTATCTTATCATGCCCAAAGGGAGCACAAGCCAAGAATAAACGGACGAAGAAAAAGGACTTGGAAATTATTTTAAAGATGAACTGAAGTTAGATGTGAGTTTTAGTTTTATTGATGTAGTCCTTAACTACCTATATATGATTTATTACACCATAGACCAGTGATGTTTAAAAATTTGAATCCAAAAGTTAAGATAATTGAACATTAATTGCAATGCAGGGAAGCTCGTGGAGACATATTGGAGCTGATTATAGATATATTAAAAACCCGCAGTTTTTATGTATGTCGGACATGGTGATGGTGACGTTTTCTAAACGTCCATCAATCTTCACTCAGTTTTTTTATTTATGATTATAGTTGTAACGTGTATCTACAACGTTCTAAGTCTCAATTACATGCCAGAAGGTGGAGCTAAACTTAGATCATTTGATAGGTGTGCGTCGGTTAGTCTAATGGGCTGCAGCAGCGACTTAGACTAACCAGCACACACCTATCAAATGATCTAAGTTCATCTCCACCTTCCGGCATGTAAGTGAAGATTGATGGATGTTTAGAAAACTCACCATCACCATGTCCCACATACATAAAAAAACTGCGGGTTTTTAATATATCTATAATCATCTCCAATATGTCTCCACGAGCTTCCCTACATAGCAATTAACGTTCAATTATCTTAACTTATGGATTCAAATTTTTAAACATCACTGGTCTATGGTGTACTAAATCATATATAGGTAGTTAAGGACTACATCAATAAAACTAAAACTCACTTCTAACTTCACTTCACCTTTAAAATAATTTCCAAGTCCTTTTTCTTCGTCCATTTGTTCTTGGCTTGTGCTCCCTTCGAGCATGATAAGATAAAATGAATCAAAGGGGTCTATGGTAGCATAGACTGCAGAACGCCTCTCCGTTTTTCTCCCACTCATGTCACGAATATAGCAGGTATAAAAGTACTAGAAACGGACGACATTCTGGGAGCATCTGTAAATAAAATAGCCTATTTTAGAACTTTTCTTTATTACAGTTAGGTTTTCAGATTTATGTATATACATTGAATATCTTACTTGAATATTGTTGTCTATAACTAAGATGACAGGTTCTCTCTCGCACGTGCCTTCATGTACGAAACTAGAAACTTTATGTGTCGTTGACGCCATACTTTTGTTGTTTGCACCAAAATCAACGAATCCAGTGAAGTAATTTTGGTTCAGATTCTTTGTGCTACCTACTGGCTCCCTTAACATAGCATATTCGTGACCTCTAGACCAGCTTTGCATACGCCTCACCGAAGAACATACCCTTGAATATTAGATTAAGTCATTAAATAAGTACATTGTAGGAGAGCAGCACTAGACTCACCTCAGGAAAGTGCCCATTCTGTCGTTGAGCGTATACAAACGAGTCAGAGTGGGTGAATCTTGGTAGTTTTTTATACTTATTTTAAACTCTGGAGCTATCATGTCGATAATTGTATCTATACCCCAATGGCCTCGCTACGGTATGCCACTTTCTATAATCATCAAACACAAACATTTTAAGAAAAATATCTTAATTCTTAAACAAGTCACATGACAGGAAATACCTGGTACTGGTGGTACTTGTTCTGAACGAACAGGAACGGTTGACGTTTCGAATTAAACCGTGACATCATCAATAGCTCATGTCTAGTGTATATATTTGACTTTAATAATCGTCAGCATTTGTGTTATTTGACATCAATTTGTGTTATTTAAATAAGTTGATTTAATGAGGGCATACCTTGTCTTCGTTGATGATATGGGAAACCATCTTCTCAAGCTTACCGTTGCTCTCTCCCTCTTCAATCACAGTCCCATAATTCTTTACAAAATATTGATCAATCATGTCACCATTGAATTGATTCTAGATTATATTATTCTCGAGATGGATGATGTGTCTTTTAAACTGCCACAACATTTCCGAGTTACTATCACTCTTCCTGATAAATTTTAGAATATTTTCCAAGAGTTCTTCATTATCTTCATTATGGTCCTAGAACAAAAAATGGTTATTAGAAGATTGTTAAAAAAATGCCCAAAATAAACAAATAAATAAATCAACAAGAATATTACCTTTATTACAGCGTCAAAGACAAAAAGAAGCAGTTTTGAGTAGTATATTGTAATATACCGCTATATGTATCAATCATATCACTCTCATTCCACATCTTCAACGCGTCATTTATATCATTAGTAAATGCCTAATTTGACCAAATATAGGAGGGATATTCAATATACGAGACTTATAAAATGATATTTACATTAACACAATATACGAGAGATATTCAAGAAATATCACCTGCGGAGATGAATCTGGCTTCTCATAGCAACGAAGTGCACGCAAACATACAACTTGTCCTCTCAAAAAAGTGATACGCCTTGATCACTTTCGTTTGCATCAAACTTGTGCTGCATTAGTATTATGGGTGAAGTATATAGGGTGTGTTTGTTGAAATGAGCTGCGAGCAGTAGTGCGAGCAGTAGCTGCGAGCTGTAGCTGCGAGCAGTAGCTGCGAGCAGTAGCTGCGAGCAGTAGCTGCGAGCAGTAGCTGCGAGCAGTAGCTGCGAGCAGTAGCTGCGAGCAGTAGCTGGGAGCAGTAGCTGCGAGCAGTAGCTGCGAGTAGCTGCGAGTAGCTGCGAGTAGCTGCGAGCAGTAGCTGCGAGCAGTAGCTGCGAGCAGTAGCTGCGAGCAGTAGCTGCGAGCAGTAGCTGCGAGCAGTAGCTGTGAGCAGTAGCAGTAGTTGTCATAGCTCACCGCTCATTTGTTCACCGCTCATTTGTCACCGCTCCTTAAAAGAAGGATTGAAAAACTACCATTCCTAAAAAGTAGCACCGCTCACCGCTCACCGCTCTTTTAACAAACGACTAAAAAAAATCAGAACGCTCACCGCTCCTTTTGCCAAACAAGCATTAAAAATCAAAATGCTTTTTTTCACCGCTCACCACTCCAATAAGCTTCACCACCGCTCCTTGACAAACACAGCCATAATGTCAATAAATAAGTTTTTTGCAAAATGATAGTGACATGAACTATGTGAATAAAATAACTTACGAGAATCTCAATAGCTTTGCCCAAGCTTTCTATGCAGTCGTTGGTCCCCTTCCCTAGTAAGGCCCTTGCATTTGCGATATAACTTATAGCGGAGAGAACTTGAGGACTTTTAGTATGTAACATATCTTCTAATAAGCGATATGACATGATGCTTTCTATAATTATACATATCGTCCCTTGAAGACATCCATTATCTTGATACCATCGTATCTGTAAAACAATATGTACATCAGTTCCAAGTAATCGCGAAATTAACAAAAGTGTATTGGTCTCGTTACTGTACAAATACTACGATACCACAATACTACATGATATCATAATTCTTATAATCCAGAAAGTGAAATGGCTGAAGCAACCCGCCATTTATTATAATACAGATTTTAGAGTTAAATTTTTTCGATAAAGAAAAACAACAAAGTCCAATTAATATATTTCATCTACTGACTGTAAAAGTTCTAAATGTGAATTAAAAAGTAAATAGGCAACACTGATTTCCACAAAATACAATTAGACAATACAATAAGCAAGATATAGTTATAACCTGCTTCATATAGCATTCATTTGTCCCTGGCCGATCTTCATAGTTTACCTTCAAGGAAAAACAAGATGTATTAGAAGTTACTCGATCATACTTACAGCTTAGATAAACAGACCAAATTAATTATTACCTGAAACTTAACAGCCAAGTGTTTAAGCACTTTTATGAGGAAAGGTATTTTTTTTGTTGACTACAAGCTCTACTCCTAACTTTACCAAGTTAGCGCCATGGACACCTTAGCATGTTCCACTAATACCACTCCAAATAATTCTGCACTCTCTTCTACTTCATCATAAAGTTCTGTTTTTTGCATCAGAAATTCGACGAGCCGCCTTCTTCTCTCCATATGTCCATCAAATACCCCGAACCATTCATCAAGACCTCCTACAACCTCAAGCAGCCCACAATAGTCTACGCCCAGATTGCTTTGAGATAAGCATTGTACATAATTACACATGATATCCAGAATAAACAATGGCTTGCACGTATCATGATGATGACTAGCATATGCTGAAATAGGTGGAACTATACTTCTAGTCATGTTTCCTATTCTCAACGAAACCATTAACGAACGCATAAAGTCGAGTATTGAAATCCTAGCAATCCCATACTCACGATCTACAGTTTTAAACTTAATATAATCAGCCCAATGGTCATACAATATTGCTTTACTTTCCAACACTTGGTCTAACCGAATTAGACATTCAACTAAGAACACATACGTCTCACGAACCTTGGCAAGACGATCTAGTTCTAAAGGAGATTTCGAAAATAATGACATTACATCACGTAAATGAGCAAGTCCCGTGGATATAAATTTAAAATGTAGGTAGTGGAGACTGGCCTCATGACCACTGTACGCAGAAAACTCATGAAGGTGTAACCTTGTAAAGGAATCTGCTTCAGAAGCGTTGCTGGCCTTCTTGTTATTCAAGACATCCAGAAAAGTAGGACCAAAATACAAATTGTTGTTGAAATTCATGTTTTTAATTATTTTAGTGCAGAAATGAAGAACCCTAGCTAGGTTCTAACCCTTTCCATTTTTTTTAATTCAAACTCATTTCTATTTTTTTTCTTTTATTCTTCCACATAAATTACAGTACATTTAACATAAAATATATTTTCAAGTAAAGTTACACTTTATTCTTTATGTAGACTCTCAAGTAGGTCCAAAGTAACGGACCGGATTGAACATATTTAGATTCAATCCGGTTCATATGGGACCTACTCGAACGTGGACGGGAATCGATTTCCAAATCAAATCTAGTTTTTGAACCGTGATCAGCCCTAGGATTAAGACGTAAGTTCCGGTTGTTAAGATCAAGTTTAACATGAACCCTTGTGAGTAGATAAAGATGTGTAACATTGGGAATCGAGGTTTAGGAGCCCGTGATGGTGATTATGGCGTAGGGATTTGTTTCGGCGTAGGGGTTATGGGATCGGTTTAGATTACATGATTATACCAAACAAATGAATGAATGAGAATCAACAGAGCAACCTGTTAAACAGGATACAAAAGAAAATTACGAATGTTTAGGATCGGTGGTGGTTACAAAATTAGGGTTTAAGGGGTTAATGCAATATTGAAACACTCCGGAACAGTTACAATATATATGGTATGGAAATACACGAATTTAAAAACATATGAATTGATTGAAAATCTATATACCCTATAAAGGGTGTATATGATTTGTTGAAAGTTGAAAAACTTGAAAGTTGAAAAACTTATATTTATAGTAATGTTGAAAAAGTTAGCATTTAGGAAAAGGTTGAACCATGTAATAATGCCGTGTGATTTAAGAAATTGTGAAATACTGTTTAATACACATTGACAATGACAATTATATCTAATTTAGGCATCTTTAAAACTATGAAACTGAAAACTTAAAACACGGTTTGTAATCAAAGAATTGACTTTGTAAATATAGAAAACATTAAATCTCATTTTAATCTCTTATTTTTCACAATCTTTATTCACTATATAAAACACACACAACTAAAACCCTTTACATGTCCGAATTCAAAAAAACGTCCACCTCTGCCTCCCCTAATGCCGCCACCACCTCGGCTGCCATTAGCATTGTCCGACTTCTTATAAACGTCCACATGTTTTATTGTAGATCTTGTGGTTTTTGAGATGGATCTTGTAGTTTTATTAGTGGAAAGTTTGAAAATTGTTATATTGACTACTTATATTTAGAATGTATTTATATTGGTTTAACAAAATAAGCTGACAAATAAAAAATACATCATTAGCATTCAATATATTTTAAATGGTTTTGAATCTCTTTTTGCATTATTTAAAGTAAGTCGAACTACTTTCCATGATTTTACAAAACTTTCGGACGAAGCTTTTACATTTGTAATCCACCCCCTCCTGCCTTACACTTTACTACTTATAAACTACTCCCAAACTTCTTCGGTACCACAAACATAACACATAAGCAAAAACTGCCAACTATGAATCATCTGCGTCTCTCTCTATAACAAAAAAAAAATCCAAAAGCTGATATCATCTCATGGGCTATCCTTTGATGTCGTCGACCTCTTCGTTGCCGCCCTACATGGTGCGTGGCGTTGGTGTCGGCTGGTGATGTTGGGTAGTTTATGTGTGTGGTTTGTTTAATGAGATGTCTTTGGGACGAGGCATAAACATATGACAATTTTAATGGGTTTTGTTTATATAATGAGCGGTGAAATTGTGTGGGATCCACCAAGACAGGTATGTACAATGATTGAGTTTTTTCATTTTTTCTTTTTTATTTATTTTCGAATTAGGGTTCGTCAAAAATTGATGCTTTTGTTAGTTTATGATTTTAGCATTTAGAATAAACCGATGGTTATATATTTATTACTTTTGGATTCATGTTGTGCATTTTAAAAAGGGGGCACACCCTATGTTTGATGCATAATTGCGATGATTCATGTTTTTGTTTTGTTAGGAGATATTTAGATTAGCTAATTTTTCATCTCTTTTGAGCTTATATGATTATGAGGAAGCTCATGCTCTTAATTTCCCCGACAGGTAATCAATTGGTTGTGATAAACTTCATAGGAATAAAAAAACAGCTTTGGGCAGTGCATTGAGGCAAAGGCTTATCAAAGATCTCAATATCTTTTTATCGCGACATCGGTATGTGCCACTTCTCTTTTTTAACCTGACCGCATATTCATACTCAGACACATATTATTTTTTGTGGGGAGTTTGGATTATGTGTCATGTAATATGTGAAATGGGCCAAGCAACAATCGCTTAAAATATAAGCTCAAGCAACAACCGCTTAAAATGGTTATTTATAATCAGATAGTCATAATCTGATTACTCAAACACAAAGTGAATCTGTGATTATCTGCTACTTGTAAATTAAATCATCCGATTAGGACTAACTGAATGTAATGCCAAACACCCCTAAAAATCATGCCACTTTCAAAACTAAAATGTCAAAGTTTTGTCTTTCACATTTAAACAGTTTGTATACTATTTAGGAATGACTATGCGAGCAATATATAGGTATGTATGATGAAATAATGTATGAGCTGGTTGAATGGGAGCATAAGAGTAAAAATGATGGTCTAATGCATGGATGTGGACATGATGCTCACACGACCATGCTTCTTGGTGCTGCTAAGTTACTTAATCAGAGAAAGGACAATCTCAAGGTATGTCGTTATGTAATGACTATATGTGCTAAAAAGAAAAGTGACATATCTTTACTTGGTGGTTACCGACTCTATTTACATGATGTCTCTACACTTTGCACTAACTAAAGGAACACGGCACTAGCCTATTTTTACATACATTGTTAGTTTTTATTTGTTTAACAATAATGATTTTGGATCTTTCTCCCCTTTCCTATCCGTTTATCAGTTAGGCTAAGGCTGTGGAAGATCTGATCTTTTTACTAATGAATGGGTTAATTTCCGTTTTATAGAATCTATAATCAGGCCAAATTATAGTCATGCAATATAGGGAATATGATACGGGTCAAATGAGCGAACATGTAAATAAGTCGAATGCATACGAGATACGATCTCCTGAATGTTTTAGTTAGAAAATGAAATAAGCGTTTATGTCAATGCCACTCAGCTTGCATAAGCATACCAGTTATATTTCATTTTCCATTCATTTAGGCTTCATCAAGTTACTACCACTGAAGTTTTGATTAAATTGTTGTTTAGGGAACTGTTCGACTGATTTTCCAGCCAGCTGATGAGGGAGGTGCTGGTGCATCATACATGATAAAGGAAGGTGCTCTTGGTGACGCTGAGGCCATTTTTGGAATGCATGTTGATTTTACAATTCCCACATGAACCATAGCTACCCTTCCAAGACCTTTGTTAGCTGTCGTATGCTTCTTTGTAGCCAGAATAGAAGGTAAAGGTGGTCATGCTGCTGAACCCCACAAAAGTGTGGACCTTGTACTTGCTGCACCCTCAACAATTTTGTCCTTGCAACAACTCATCTCTAGAGAACTAGATCCTCTTCAAAGTCAAGTATTGTCTCGCCAGGCTTTCTTATTTTCATAACAAAATAACATTCTCTTTTCATACACTTAAAGTAAGTGTTGGTGATCATACAGATCGAAATCTTGTTGTCGACGCACATGAGTTGATATTGATCAACCCTCACTAAGTTATATAGTAAATATTATATTAAAACATGCATCAAACATGCATTAATAGTCATAATAATGATTTGCATCCAACTGTTCCGTGAAAAGTAAAATAATTAGATTGAAACAGTTGTGATCTACAAGTATTACTCCGTATGATTCTGAAATCAACCTATGTGTAATATTTCTTTATTTTTCAGTTTTCAAGAGTCGAATGGGGTGTATATTGAAAGATAATGACACTTATAAGACCGGGCTACTTATAAAAAAGGGAAGGTTAAAAGAACAATTAAAATTAAGAAACCCAAAAAAAGAAAGAACAGAGGCACAGTTGATGCTCTTTAAAAAGAGGGATTTTTCCTCACAAATGTGAGCAGAAATACTAATTACCCCACATTGTTATGTAGCATGTGTGACAGTGGTAGTATGTTTTGTGGGAGTATATTAGAAATGACGGCAAGTGTCCGTTGTTTACATTGGTATTTATATATTATTGATCCTTTTAGGATAATAGATTCTAAATTGAATGGTTATATTCTGAGGTTGTATCTTATTTAATGTTAATCAACTGTCGCTGATGGATACCAACTTTTTTGTTTCGCATTATAATATTATGTTTCATTTTGTGTTTAAACTGTACATGCTTTTTTTTTTCTTGAAATTTATTATTAACAGTTCACTGTATGGTTATTTGAGATTATATCTAAACTTGAATTATGATTTGTTACGATACTTTTTGTTGTATTTTAGTCTTACTTCGAAATATCGTATCGTTAATTATTTGGCACCGGGCAATTCCGCAGCTATGCGCGGGTAATCGCCTAGTACGTTTCAATAGTGTGTGGTAAGGGTTGACTTCACAATTTAACAAAACACATTTAATGATTTATTAACTTGAACACGGTTTGTATGTAATTTAATAGAGTAAAATTACTTTGGATCCCCACCATATCTAATGAATGAGGTTAAAAGTATTTAATTATTTTATTTATTTTTAAAATTTAAATATCTTTTAAACTGTTAAGTGTTAAACGGAAAAAAATATACTATCGCGACGAATATTTAATTAGCTTTCTATAAATATGCAATATGATATACTTTTGTAAAAAAAATGGTTTTTTTAATTTGCGTAAAATATCATATATAATAATAGTGTTTTATCATATATGATTATAAATTATTACAGAATCATATATGATATTGGTTTATATCATATATGATAAGTATATCATATATGATACTAGTGTTACTATCATATATGATATTTACTTATTTAGTATCATATATGATAATTTTCAGCGACGAAAACAAACGAATTTTTTTGTTGAAAGTATAATCATATACTATATCTGTAGAAAGATAATTGAATGGCCGTCGTAATGGTATATTTTTTTCGCATAACGATTAACGATTTAAAAGATATTAATGTTTGAAAAAGAAACTGCAAAATGAGTTTTTGGTTTAATCTTATCCATTGAATTAAGATATAGATGGATGATGGAGATTAGTGCCTTGGTATCTAAAATAAAGTTTGATATCCAAATGAACTTATATCAATTTAATATGGTATATAAAATATCACACATCATCAAAATCAATATATAAACACGCTCCCCGGTTTCTCTCTTATTTTTGTCAACCATCTAACCTAAAAAAACACTCAAACTCACCCACATGAACAACTTTAATGCGACCACCATAAATCTAATCACCACCGCCCTTTTTCTAACCACCATCTGATGGTGTTTTCGATTTGTTTGGTCGTTATTAGTTTGATTAGTGGGTTTCTATGGCATGTGATTTTGAGTGTGTTTGGAGGTTTCAGTATCTTGTTGTGTACGTGTATAATTTTTTTACACCCTTGATATCCAAAATGGAAGAAGCTATGAGGAAGAAAGTTGGTGGTAAAGTGCTTTTTTATATTGATTCATATTTATCTTTGTATTGCAGTAAGATCATGTGGTGGTTTTACACTTTTAAGTGCAAGAGATACAAATTTTTTGTCAAGAGAAGTAAGAAAGTTATAAAATGTTCTTTATAAGTGAATTATGACGGAATTCTTTGATTGTCTCGAGCATATAATGCTTTTAATGGGATTTTTAAAGATTGTGTTAGTAGAGTAAGTAATTGTATACAAAAATGATGTTTCTCGTTTGTGGGTTTAGAAACTTTCATAAATATTACAGTAGTTTTTTTACTTAATTTTGCTTTTTGTCCGCACTTGAAAAAAGTTGCACTTCTGATGCCTACAATTTATAAAAGCTCCTTTATAGACAAACACTCCGCCGCGAAACGCGGGTATAACAAACTCGATTTTTTATAAAATGCTTCAACCATTAAAAATACTTTGGGTGAATTACGACACATTTGAATCATTCATCCAATTCCCCCTTTCAGTAAATCTTCTACTTGTATGTTTTAATAATAAATGTTCACTCAATTAGCTTGTTGGTAAGTAAACTCATGTCTTCATAATACCTTATTTGGCCTTAAATTTCAAACTGTATATAACTCATAGCAAGATTAATGTATTTTCAAGATCTTTCATCGAGTCTTGCATTTAGTAGTTTAATTAAGTTTACATCAATATGCAATAATGTATCAATGTGAATGTATGTGTTGCTTTTTGTAGGTACAAGGCAATATCAACCAAATAACTTGGTTAAAAAATACATATTTGTACTAACGGATAAAAAAAGTTCCAGTTGGGTTGCATCAAGAGAACACACACTTGTGCCAAGTATTTAATCATAGTTCATTCATTACCAAAATGATACTACTAAATTAAATCGCAAATCTATCGCATCAATTACGAAATCACAGCTAACTAGTAAAATCATAATTTCCCTAATATTAATAACTCATATAAACTCTTTTATACTATTTTATTACTATATATAATATAATTGAGCATCATTATTCATAAATTTATGTTAAAATAATTCAAAAGTTATATTTTAAGTGCAAGTCTATTTTAAGTAGGAATAATAAATAAAGGCTACGTGACATGTGATGCCTGGTCTTTAACAAGTAGTCTGGTCTTTAGCAAGTAGTGGGTATTTCCTATTTTTTTGCAATTTCTTTTGTTTAAATTCCCAGGCATTGTGTACTATGACATTATCTTTCCAACTGAATAATAAAACAGAAACCTTTGCCTCAATTGTGTTCTCTATGTATCTTTCTTGTCATTTGTTTGTAGAAACCTCGAGAAGAGCCTGTCAAAACCAACATTGTGGTATCATAGCTAAGGTTGGTGCATGCCCAAATACCAATCTCGTGAAGAGATGGCAGGAAACGATGGCAATAGCGAAAAAGATGGACATATAACACTTCACTACCCGATGTTGTCAAGAAGAAATTATGCCGCTTGGGCAATCAAGATGCGGGTCTTCATGCAGGCCCAAGGAGTTTGGGAGACTGTTGAGCCACGAATAGCCAATACGGTTGTAGAAGTGAAGAAAGATAAGATGGCCTTGGCAGCCATCTACCAAGGCATACCTAAAGACCTATTGTTGTCTCTTTCGGAGAAGAAATCAGCCAAAAAAGCATGGGAGGCTTTAAAACAATGTTCATGTGTGCCGATGTGGTAGAAGTGAAGAAAGATAAGATGGCCTTGGCAGCCATCTACCAAGGCATACTTGAAGACCTATTGTTGTCTCTTTCGGAGAAGAAAGCAGACAAAGAAGCATGGGAGGCTTTAAAACAATGTTCATGGGTGCCGATAGAGTGAAGACGGTGAAAATTCAAACCCTAAAGGCTGAGTTTGAATCGCTGAATATTAAGGAGACGGAAGGAGTGGATGAGTTCGCTATGAAGGTGAGCAACATCGTGAGTACTATGCGAGCATTTGGGGACACGGTGGAGGAGTCCTATGTGGTGAAGAAGCTACTTAGGGCAGTACCATCCAAGTTCCTTTAGATTGCCTCAACTCTTTAGCAATTTGGGGACTTAGACACAATGACAGTGGAAGAAGTGATCGGAAGATTGAAGGCTCACGAAGAAAGAATGAAGGGGCATGGTAATTGATGTAGGTTTTATGTATATATTTACTTTTAGGAAAAAGCAAATATAAACGCGGCAAGTATTAAACTTGACGATTTAATGAAAAACCGACAAATCGAATAAATTCCAAGTTCGTTCTCGAAGGAGGTGTATATTGTGTATGCCAATTAATAAAATAACAATGTTTGGATTAGTGACGTTTTTGGTTTTGAGAGAGAAAAATAAAAGACGAGCTACGACTACGATTTAAACTACGACGAATGACGTAAAACGCGAACGTAAATACGTAAAACGTGACGAAATTAAAAATTAAAACCTAAAAATTAATTAAATGATTAAACTAAGTCTTAAATAATATAAATAAGAATAAAAATCCAACAAATATATTTTAAAACCTTTTATTAATTAAATATTCAATTTTTAATGCTAATTAAAGCCCAAAAATTAAATATAATTAACAAAATGCCCAAAATATTAATTTATTGAACTAATAAGTCACTTATATTATTTAATGACTAAAAACTATTTTTCTAAATTTTTAAAACTATTTTTCTATTTTTTAAACACTAAAAACTATTTTAAAATTAAAATAATCCTAAAAAATAATAAAATAATGACAAAATTAATCTAACAATTTTAAAAATCTTAAATTACTCTAGTGAACAGTAGAAAATTGAAAAAGTTTGAAAAATATAAAATTTTTCAC
Source organism: Glebionis coronaria (assembly GCA_025667525.1). NCBI lineage: Eukaryota > Viridiplantae > Streptophyta > Magnoliopsida > Asterales > Asteraceae > Glebionis > Glebionis coronaria. The sequence continues at coordinate 7,502,068 of CM046878.1, read as the reverse complement.
TAAAAGACAAAACTAGTTAATGATTAAACCCTAATTAACTTAAATTAATTATAAAAAATAATTAAAAAGGTGAACAGTAACTAATTTTTAAACCAAAAATCTTGAACTAATTTTCTAAACCTAAGAAAAATATTAAATCTGAAAAATATTAATTTTCTACACTAAATGCCAAAAACAGTTTAATTAAAAAGTAATTAAAAATAGCAATAAACCCTAAAAATACTAAATGAACAGTAACTGGAAATTAAATTATACTAAAAAAATAGGAATAAAAAATGAAAAATATTGGAAAAAGAATCAAAAGCTAATTCCTATTTAAACCCACAAAAGACAAAATTTTAAGAATGTGAAAGTGACATGTGATCACTTTCTGTCTTGTAGCTAAGCAGTGGGAACACAAGTGCTAGCAGTGGGAAAGGAGTTCCCACTGCTTGTGTTAAAAACAGGTCTGAGCACCTTTTGCTTGATAACTTCATTAGTTGCGCCGCAACAGGTAGTACTTGCGCCGCAACTAGTGTAGCGAGAGCACCAAGACCTGTAGCTCACTTAGTTGCGCCGCAACTTGTAGGTCTTGCGGCGCAAAGGTTTCTGATGAACAACTCTGGTGCACACTTATGCACTTTTTGAGCCAAAAGGAGCTTGGCAAGTGCTTGTTTGTTGGATTCTCTTGGAACAAAGGGCACCCCTACACTCAGTGGAGTGTAGGGAGTCAATTTATAGCAAAAATCACACAGATCAATACAAATTAAACACACAAAACACCAATGTTCAGTTACTGTGACAAAAAAAAGGGGACTGTTATGATTTTGCTGGTGCAATTGACACTAGGATGAATTTCAAAGCTTGTAAACTTGCACAATGGCTAACCCAATTACATACAAACTAAATGAAATCCTAGTCTAACCTATACTAAACAGATTACTCAAAACTTATGGGCAAATTTTGACCAAAACATGGCAGATTAATGCATCTTCTGTTTCTTAGTTATGAAAGCCAAATTTAAGCATGCAAACTATTTAATATCCTACCAAACTGAATCCAAACTCACAAAATATACTAACAATTGCTATTAAAGTGTGTCTAGGCCATTTATAAGCCAAGAACTTGTCACATTCCCAGCTTAACAAGCAGTCCCAAACACCCCCTTAATTTACTTAAACACAAATTAACAAAGCTATTACCTATAAAACTTCACCAAGCTGATTTAAAATAATCTAAACATGCATACTAACTTGAATAAACATGGATAAGCAGCATATAACACATAAAACAACAATTTCTCACAAATCACATAAATTCAAATAAAATTTCAGAAAAATAAAAAAAGGGTTCAAGCCTTACTAAGGGGGCTGAGGCCTTCCTTGATTGCTTTTTCTGAGCTTATGAGAGCTTATGGAAGCTTGTAGAGAACCCCTTGTTGTGGTTCAACAACAGAACCAAGGGGTGAAATATGTCTTCTGAAAATGGAAAGAGAAAACGAAGATGATTGTTGCTTGGTTCTTCCTTGATCCTGCACAACACCACAAAGACAAAAAGCAAACTTCAAGTAACCAAGCTTAAATAAGCTCTCTTTGTCAGAGAGAGCTTATGGGAGCTTATGCTACAGTAAAACAATAAAGGTAAAAAGACTGACTTTTCTCAAAGTTTTTGGAAAATGATTCCTTTTGAAACTACCTTGTGAAGTGACTAGTTACCAACAGATTGCTCAATTAAAACTGAATCCAAGGCATGAAATCCACTTTCACTTCATTCATGCTTGGATTCGGATTTTAATAAAAATAACTTGTGATTCAAGAATATTTAAATCCAACTAAATAACTTTGCAGGAAATTAAAACTTTTAGACTAAAAACTCAATATGAATGGAACACAGATATTTTGCAATATTTAAAAGAAATACTCTAAATATTCATTTACTTAAAAAAAAGTTACAAAAAATCTGGAACAAGAGAATAAAGGGGTACATGCACCCTCTTTATATACTAACTAGAAGAAAATTCTAGAAAACTAAGAAATAAGCAAACCCTAGCTAAAGAATTCCCGAATCTGCCCTTGTTGTTGAGAATTCAAAATGGGTCAACATGCTCCCATGTGCTTTGTCAGTTGGAATGAGCTGGCCTTGACCAATCCTAGCTGTTGAAATACTCCTTAGGGACCAAGTATTGAAGGAGGTGCGTTGATGGACTGGGAGATTCGTTATTTGCCATTTTTGGGAGAGACAGGGGTCTCGGGGGACCACTTGGGAGTCACGGGTGAGAGTTTTGTGAGTGGGTTTGTGTTTTGGGTGGGCTCAATTGGTGATCTGGAGTGAATCGGGTTTGGGGATTAAGTGATTCAAGAAATCCCAATTAGGGTTCATGAAGATTAATTAGGGGTGGATTAGGGGAAAAGATGTACAGTGTTTGTTTACCGCCCAACTTTATTAATTAAATACGGTTTTAAAAATTAAGTACTGGGTTGGGTAGATGGGTATGGGCTGGTCGGGTTAAGGGGTTAATATGGGTGGGTATATGAATTTGGGTGGTACCCGGTGACGTGGCAGATTTTGACTGGGAGTGGGAGTTTGGTTATATGGCAGTTTTCCCCCCCAAGGTTCCCTTTGCTCTTCACTTTGAAATTAAATGACAATTACTCAAATCCCTTTGCAAATAACTTTGAGCAATTGTCACTTTTGGCACAAAAATGTTTAAAAGCTTGTAAAAAGGCTTTTAATGCATATTTTTGGATTCTTCAAGGGCCAATGATGTATAATCTTTAAACATTAAGGACTCTTCTTGCCAATAATGGTTTCTCCAAGGTCTTTTCTTGCCAAAACTTCAAAGATGAGGGACCAATATTGCCAATTCTTCAAACTTCAAGGACTTGAATGGAAATTCATCATTCGGGCTTGGTTCTTTGTGCGGCTTCGTTTCCCGTGTTCGTTTTTGCTTGATTCCTTTGATCTTTTGGTGAATTCACGATATCCATACCTAAAATACACAATGAACAAACATAGGCACATATATGGGTATTTTGATGACATTTTAAGCGTTTTAAGCCCGATTTGGATGATGAGACTATGTATAAATACAGTCTCATCACTCCCCCATACTAAACCATTGCCGTGTCCCCACGCAATGCTAGAATTAAGTATCATAGCACTTCCAAAATTCATTTTATGATGACATTTATTCAAGACATAAATTTAAACTACTACACGTGTTTTAGACATAATGTATTGTTTTCATCACGAGAATGTGACTTTTAGGATCATAGAACAAGAACACGTGAATGCTTCGTTAGAAATAATTTCGTCGTCCTCGATTTTCACCCAATTCCATGCTAAGCGTGTGACGAGATCATTGTTATTATAAGTTAGCAACACGAACACATCTCATGAGTGTTAATTACGAACCTAAACTCCCTTATTCCTAATTGGTATCTCTTATATTTTATTTTTGTCTTAATGATCACGAGGATACATCATCGACTTATGCGTGAATAGAGATTAAGTCTAAAAATAGAAACTTAACGGTGTAACCAAAATCATCAAATTAATAATTCATCCCAATAGACAACGATGTCAAAAAAATTAAGTCAACAAGAAGGATCGATAAACACGGTTTTATAACGGTTTTGAACATGAGACTTATTACCAAGACTTTTATACGCCCCCTAACGGAAGGGCCTTATTATCTTTGGTTTACCTCCATCTTTTATTCAACTCCGCCATGGAGCTTTTATTATGACTTCGGTCTTGCCTTGCCTTTTATTATCCGCCTCATCGGTGGTTTTATTAGCCAAAGACGTATATCCTCACGCTAAGGCGAATTTTGGATCTTTAAAGCTTCGAAGATTAAGGCTTGATTCACTTTCAATTTGGGCATAGATTTTTCGGCCTTGTGAGCTTCAAATTTTTGCTTAATTTAGGTGAGCACTTGAAATCTTATTATTAGGTGAAGCTTTCGATTATTCGGGTGCCAATACTTCAAAACCGTGACGCTGGCGATACCTTAATGTTTTCCCAATTTAATTACATGGAAGCTACCAAAACAAATTAGAAACCCAACAATAGTGACTAAACCGCCAAATCAATATTTATTAACAATTTATTATACAAAAGCGTTGGGAGAATAAGCTAATAATTACTACATATAAGATCGTGACGATTACGAGACTTATAAATAACTCTATCATTTCTCGTCCTCATTTAAGAGACTTAGCCTAAAAAGTTAAGGAATCGAAGCTAAGTGCTCAACACGCACGGTCGAGTCAAAAATTACTCTCGTTCTCACCATCGGAAAACCTACATTCGTGTCTTAAACACTTATGAAAAACTAGAAAATTTTTAAAATTTGGCCATTTTTAGCCTTATTTTGCAACAAAACGATAACAAAAAGATGAATATTGGATTGCGTGTTGACGTAAGCAAGGTGAAGTATCTACTCACCCCCCCATACTAAAACTAAACATTGTCCTCAATGTTTCGAGTCTAGGGGTGTAAACACCCCCATACTAGAGACGAAGTCGAATGCTTAATCTCGAGCATGGAAAGGGTAAAACGAATAACCTAAAAGCCGTTTATGAATTATGCTAATAAGATAAACGTTAGAACATAAAAGGATATCATCGGATATCGGAATCTCCAAAGGCAACGATCGAAGCTCGAGTGATCCGTAAAACGAACACGAGAGGCTTCAATGATGACGATGAACCTAATGCATCACAATCACAAACAACCACGGAACAAAGGTAGGAAGAGCACAAGTCCCCTCGTTACATTAAACTAATAAAGCGATAATATTTACAAGGATAAGCATGAGAATCCCCCACGAGGCACCTTGTTTTTGATAACCGAGTCAAAAGCTCGACTCGGATCCCCATAAATGTGATAATTTAGGGATAATCTTGGTTTGGTCATTTTTAGTGGGACTTACATGATAAACAAGGCCCAAAAGTACATGGAGTACTTTAAAAACCCGATATACGTATACCGGGGTCAAAGATAGCGTCTTCGTTTTCGGATGAAAGACGAAACAACGCCACTCCAACACAAACCCCAATGGGGTAGAAGAAAATAGATAAGAAGTAGAAAGGTGGGGCAAATGGTAAGTCAAAATCATGAGCTACTCGAGGTAGACTCACACCAAGCAAATAGATAAGATTTCCATTTATTGCATCGGTGGAAGACCGAGATTTCCCTTTACAAGCAATTCCGGGATCGTAAATCTCGTCCTCGGTGGAGAAATGTGAGGGAACATTTGGGGCTTCCCCCACACTAGATCCACACCAACCGTCGTCAAAAGGAGTAGACGAGGTGGTAGCACTCACAACACGATGTGATGACGGAGTTAGTAATGTAGAAAAATCATTTAAAGCATTTTTAAAATCCTTTCCTTTTTCATCGTTCAAAAACTCTTTATGAAAACCCGATTGAATAATGTCGAAAATATTTGGCGTGTCAAATTGAAAATTAGTCGCGCTAAAAATCCTCACATTTAAGTCTTTGGCGGGAGGGGGTGGCGGATTATATAAGTTCTCAAAACGTTTGTCAATAAAGAACACCGCCCCCTCGGGGTCTACATACTCGTCATCCTCATGAACGTCGATCTCATCGATTTCTTCATCAAAGATAGGCTTGTCAAACCAAGGTTTGTCATTCCCCTCCTTGAGTATCTTAGAAACTCTCTCGAAAAGATCACGATCAAGCACGAAACCATCATTCTTTTGTGGGGATCGTTGATAAGTTAGATCCTCACGAATGTGGTAAACGTCATTCTCAAATGAGGAGTGTTGATTAGGTAACTCCTCGAGAATGGGATTTGTGGTCACATGAGTTGGTTCATCATCGAAAATAAGACGTTCCAACTCATTGAGTTCATCCTCGATCTTGGAAAGGTCGACCTCACTCGTAGGTGGAAGTGAAGGCATAAGAGCTAGCTCTTGTTCAATGATTTCCTCAATCTCGGGATCAAATTCGTAATCATCGTACTTCACATGTTTCTTCTTAGGAGAATCAAAAATAGCATGTGGATGTCGAAGTACGTGATCAAGCTCGGCAAAATCGCCATCGTCATCGTCAAAGAAAGAGTCGATGTGAGCACTCACAACCATGGACTTACAAGCACTAGGGCTATGCTTAGGTGACTTTTCTAAAACGAGAGGATCGATGTCGATAAACCCTTTAGCCTCAACGGGTGTTGGGCTAGGCAAAGGAGGCACTTCGATGGAGTTAGAAGTTGAAGCCTCAAAGTCATGGTCCTTCGAAGGTGGTGAAGACGAAGCCATTTTGGTCATTGTCGTGATGGCATTAACGTCACCCTTCGGAATTGGTGTTTCACTTGTTTCGCTAAAAACATCCCAAAGTGAGTTTTCATCCATAAATTTACACATACCCTTTTGAATTAGGTACACGTATTCTTTATCATTGAAATCATCATCTTTAAAACCGTTTTTCTTAATTCTTTCAAAACATGCATCAAGCTTCATTCTTTCCGCTAAAGTAAACATTTTGAAATCATTAGAATTTGAATCATTAGGTTTGAAAACCTCGGTTTTTTCATTCTCATAAAATCCTTGGGATTTTCTAGCGAAAAAGTCTATTTTCTCATCCCCATATCTCATAGTAAGTCTCCCCTCGTGAACGTCGATTACGGTTCTAGCCGTCGATAAGAATGGTCGGCCTAAAATAATGGGACATTTAGGGTCACACTCGTAATCGGATATAACGAAATCCGCGGGAAAAACAAACTTTCCAATCCTAACATAGACATCCTCGGCTATTCCAATTGGTATTAAAGGTGTACAATTTGCAAGCTCGATAGTCATGTTTGTGGGGGTAAGCGAAGGCAATCTCATCAATTTCCAAAGAGAATGAGGCATAAGATTGATGCTAGCACCTAAATCGGCAAGGGCTAAACATCCCTCAATCTCGGAAAAATCACAAGGTAATAGAAATTGGCCCGGATCCTTTTCCTTTCTCGGCATACGCCTTTTGGGTTTTTTAAGAAGGATTGAAGCACAAGTTTCTTCAAGGGTTACTTTGGTAAGGTCGACAAAGCTCTCTTTTTGAACCGTGGATGGAATTTGAGGTACACGAGGGTGTGCACTCTTTTCCTTGGTCGCCACGTTCACCCCATCGACTTTAGAACAAGAAGACGTCTTAGAAGTCGAGGGTTGAGAGGGATAAACAACACGGAATCCTTCAAGGTTAGGGGTAATCACACGACCTTTCTCACGAGACGAGGCGGCTTTACATTGTTCTTTCGGATTTGCAACGGTGTCACTAGGTAACGAACTTGATGACGAACCCGAGGCTTTGTTCATTATAGCCGAAAACATCTTTTTTATATCAATTTGCCCTTGCTCAATCTTCGTGTTTTGCAATTTCAAAGTATTTGTAAAGTCGTTTTTCAAAGTACCAATTTCTCCCTCTAATCGTCTCATATTAGCCTCATTCGTTTTCATGTAGTTTTGAAAATCGTTTGACGAACTATTTTGATTAGAATTAAAGTTCCCTTGGTTTTGATTACTTCTTTGAAAATTGTTTTGATTCCCACTTGAAAAATTATTTCCTTGATTGTTATCTCGATTTTGCCAAGTTATATTACGACCTTGATTATAACCTCCTTGATTTTGATTCGAAAAATTTCCTTGTTGATTGTTTCCTTGAAAATTGTTTCGGTTTTGATTAAAATTGTTGCCTTGGTTATAATTGCCTTGTTGTGATGGACCCGCGTTATTTTGATTTGAAAAATTGTTGTTTAACGCACTCACATTCGACGTTTGGCCATCCGTAGCCGCACACTCGTAATAATTATGAGGTCCACCACAAAACGTACATGAAACCTCAACCGCTTTCACCGTAGCGGGAGCGTCTTTCTTTTGCATCTCAATGAGATAAGACGTGAACACATTCGTCAACTTATCGACTTTAGCATCAACTCTCTCAATGTCGCGATTAGAACTACTAACATTGGCGACATTGGCAACACTCGGTGCGTTGCGGAGTTGGTAAACCTTGGATCGGTTCTCGATAATTATCAAAGCTTCTCTCGGAGTCTTACACAAAAAGTTGCCACCGGCGGCGGAATTCAACGAGTCTTGTTCGTGAAAATTAAGACCGTTGTAAAACGTATCGATTTGGTGCAACTCGGAAAAACCATGGTGAGGACATTGCCTAAGCAATTCCTTAAAACGATCCCACGCGTCTCTAAAAGATTCATTCGATTTTTGCTCAAATTTCGTAATCTCATTCTTGAAAAACGTCGTCTTAGACGGTGGGAAGAAATAATTAACGAACTTGGAAACGAGATCCTTCCACGTAGTAATGGAATTAGGTGGCTCTTTCTCGTACCAATCCTTGGCGGCACCATCGAGCGAGTAAGGAAAAAGCATAAGCTTGACGACATCGGTGTCGACGTTCTTAAACTTGCTCGTGGCCAAAAGACGATCAAAATTTCGAATATGGTCGTGAGGATTATCGGCTTCACGACCTCGAAACTTCGTAGCTTGGATCAACGAAAGCATTCCGCTCTTGATCTCAAAATTCTCCGCCTCGATAGCGGGAATTACGATCGCGTCTCCATAACCCTCGGTGGGCGCTTGGAGCAATTCCATCATAGAACGATTGTCGGCCATCTCGTCTAAGGTTTCTTCAACAACGATATTAGGAACGTCGGTTTCTAATTCTCGTCTACGTCGTCGATTCCTTCGATTACGATTGCGTCGATTCGATGCTTCACTAGAATTGGAATAATCCTTCGATCGAGTGCGCATGCACTAAGCGTAGAATGGGTGGTAGCAAAGAAGATTCTTTTTGCGGCTTTTTGATTTTTTTAATTTTTTTTTGGTTTTTGATTGGTTTTTTAATTTTTTGGATTTTTGAATGTATTACGTAGACAAAAATCTACAAATCTCCCCTCGAATCGACTTTCTCGATTAAAGGAGCCTCAAAGAATGAAAACGATCACGTGGAGTGAACGTTCTCGATGACTTTAGAACGTTGGTGGAACACCAAAACGTTCAAGAGGGTTTAATCTTGAAAACACAAGCAAATATAATATACGTAGATAATACTTGGGCGGCAAACCCTCGATTAGCCTTCTTTCTCAAAACACGCACAAGCAAGCGGAGGAAACGAGGCGGCGCGAAGCACTTAAGAGCCTTTTTCCTTTAGGTCGTGAAATACAACCGCCTTATACCCACCTTATAGTTTGTGTTAATTGAAATTAAGCCTCACGAAAGTATTTATCTATTTTGCCTTTAAACTTTTGCTTTGGATTCGAATACAATGATCGAGTGATGAAATCCCGAATCAAGGTTGTGATTTCTCACGTATTTGGAGTACTTGTATATTTATTTGTTCTTACGTAGATACAATATAGTAATAATAATATTCACAAGAAAAACGAAAACCAATATATCTACAATATAGTAAAGATTGTTGTGTGTTTAACTTAGGAAAATTAAACACGATTTATTTGGATATTATACTATAAAAAATAACAAAAATGAGTATGTACGATATTTACGCTTTCCAAAAAAATGAAAAGCAAAAACGCACTACTCACACAAACACGATACTAATAATGGCAACACACCTCCCCGGCAGCGGCGCCAAAAATTGATGTAGGTTTTATGTATATATTTACTTTTAGGAAAAAGCAAATATAAACGCGGCAAGTATTAAACTTGACGATTTAATGAAAAACCGACAAATCGAATAAATTCCAAGTTCGTTCTCGAAGGAGGTGTATATTGTGTATGCCAATTAATAAAATAACAATGTTTGGATTAGTGACGTTTTTGGTTTTGAGAGAGAAAAATAAAAGACGAGCTACGACTACGATTTAAACTACGACGAATGACGTAAAACGCGAACGTAAATACGTAAAACGTGACGAAATTAAAAATTAAAACCTAAAAATTAATTAAATGATTAAACTAAGTCTTAAATAATATAAATAAGAATAAAAATCCAACAAATATATTTTAAAACCTTTTATTAATTAAATATTCAATTTTTAATGCTAATTAAAGCCCAAAAATTAAATATAATTAACAAAATGCCCAAAATATTTATTTATTGAACTAATAAGTCACTTATATTATTTAATGACTAAAAACTATTTTTCTAAATTTTTAAAACTATTTTTCTATTTTTTAAACACTAAAAACTATTTTAAAATTAAAATAATCCTAAAAAATAATAAAATAATGACAAAATTAATCTAACAATTTTAAAAATCTTAAATTACTCTAGTGAACAGTAGAAAATTGAAAAAGTTTGAAAAATATAAAATTTTTCACTAAAAGACAAAACTAGTTAATGATTAAACCCTAATTAACTTAAATTAATTATAAAAAATAATTAAAAAGGTGAACAGTAACTAATTTTTAAACCAAAAATCTTGAACTAATTTTCTAAACCTAAGAAAAATATTAAATCTGAAAAATATTAATTTTCTACACTAAATGCCAAAAACAGTTTAATTAAAAAGTAATTAAAAATAGCAATAAACCCTAAAAATACTAAATGAACAGTAACTGGAAATTAAATTATACTAAAAAAATAGGAATAAAAAATGAAAAATATTGGAAAAAGAATCAAAAGCTAATTCCTATTTAAACCCACAAAAGACAAAATTTTAAGAATGTGAAAGTGACATGTGATCACTTTCTGTCTTGTAGCTAAGCAGTGGGAACACAAGTGCTAGCAGTGGGAAAGGAGTTCCCACTGCTTGTGTTAAAAACAGGTCTGAGCACCTTTTGCTTGATAACTTCATTAGTTGCGCCGCAACAGGTAGTACTTGCGCCGCAACTAGTGTAGCGAGAGCACCAAGACCTGTAGCTCACTTAGTTGCGCCGCAACTTGTAGGTCTTGCGGCGCAAAGGTTTCTGATGAACAACTCTGGTGCACACTTATGCACTTTTTGAGCCAAAAGGAGCTTGGCAAGTGCTTGTTTGTTGGATTCTCTTGGAACAAAGGGCACCCCTACACTCAGTGGAGTGTAGGGAGTCAATTTATAGCAAAAATCACACAGATCAATACAAATTAAACACACAAAACACCAATGTTCAGTTACTGTGACAAAAAAAAGGGGACTGTTATGATTTTGCTGGTGCAATTGACACTAGGATGAATTTCAAAGCTTGTAAACTTGCACAATGGCTAACCCAATTACATACAAACTAAATGAAATCCTAGTCTAACCTATACTAAACAGATTACTCAAAACTTATGGGCAAATTTTGACCAAAACATGGCAGATTAATGCATCTTCTGTTTCTTAGTTATGAAAGCCAAATTTAAGCATGCAAACTATTTAATATCCTACCAAACTGAATCCAAACTCACAAAATATACTAACAATTGCTATTAAAGTGTGTCTAGGCCATTTATAAGCCAAGAACTTGTCACATTCCCAGCTTAACAAGCAGTCCCAAACACCCCCTTAATTTACTTAAACACAAATTAACAAAGCTATTACCTATAAAACTTCACCAAGCTGATTTAAAATAATCTAAACATGCATACTAACTTGAATAAACATGGATAAGCAGCATATAACACATAAAACAACAATTTCTCACAAATCACATAAATTCAAATAAAATTTCAGAAAAATAAAAAAAGGGTTCAAGCCTTACTAAGGGGGCTGAGGCCTTCCTTGATTGCTTTTTCTGAGCTTATGAGAGCTTATGGAAGCTTGTAGAGAACCCCTTGTTGTGGTTCAACAACAGAACCAAGGGGTGAAATATGTCTTCTGAAAATGGAAAGAGAAAACGAAGATGATTGTTGCTTGGTTCTTCCTTGATCCTGCACAACACCACAAAGACAAAAAGCAAACTTCAAGTAACCAAGCTTAAATAAGCTCTCTTTGTCAGAGAGAGCTTATGGGAGCTTATGCTACAGTAAAACAATAAAGGTAAAAAGACTGACTTTTCTCAAAGTTTTTGGAAAATGATTCCTTTTGAAACTACCTTGTGAAGTGACTAGTTACCAACAGATTGCTCAATTAAAACTGAATCCAAGGCATGAAATCCACTTTCACTTCATTCATGCTTGGATTCGGATTTTAATAAAAATAACTTGTGATTCAAGAATATTTAAATCCAACTAAATAACTTTGCAGGAAATTAAAACTTTTAGACTAAAAACTCAATATGAATGGAACACAGATATTTTGCAATATTTAAAAGAAATACTCTAAATATTCATTTACTTAAAAAAAAGTTACAAAAAATCTGGAACAAGAGAATAAAGGGGTACATGCACCCTCTTTATATACTAACTAGAAGAAAATTCTAGAAAACTAAGAAATAAGCAAACCCTAGCTAAAGAATTCCCGAATCTGCCCTTGTTGTTGAGAATTCAAAATGGGTCAACATGCTCCCATGTGCTTTGTCAGTTGGAATGAGCTGGCCTTGACCAATCCTAGCTGTTGAAATACTCCTTAGGGACCAAGTATTGAAGGAGGTGCGTTGATGGACTGGGAGATTCGTTATTTGCCATTTTTGGGAGAGACAGGGGTCTCGGGGGACCACTTGGGAGTCACGGGTGAGAGTTTTGTGAGTGGGTTTGTGTTTTGGGTGGGCTCAATTGGTGATCTGGAGTGAATCGGGTTTGGGGATTAAGTGATTCAAGAAATCCCAATTAGGGTTCATGAAGATTAATTAGGGGTGGATTAGGGGAAAAGATGTACAGTGTTTGTTTACCGCCCAACTTTATTAATTAAATACGGTTTTAAAAATTAAGTACTGGGTTGGGTAGATGGGTATGGGCTGGTCGGGTTAAGGGGTTAATATGGGTGGGTATATGAATTTGGGTGGTACCCGGTGACGTGGCAGATTTTGACTGGGAGTGGGAGTTTGGTTATATGGCAGTTTTCCCCCCCAAGGTTCCCTTTGCTCTTCACTTTGAAATTAAATGACAATTACTCAAATCCCTTTGCAAATAACTTTGAGCAATTGTCACTTTTGGCACAAAAATGTTTAAAAGCTTGTAAAAAGGCTTTTAATGCATATTTTTGGATTCTTCAAGGGCCAATGATGTATAATCTTTAAACATTAAGGACTCTTCTTGCCAATAATGGTTTCTCCAAGGTCTTTTCTTGCCAAAACTTCAAAGATGAGGGACCAATATTGCCAATTCTTCAAACTTCAAGGACTTGAATGGAAATTCATCATTCGGGCTTGGTTCTTTGTGCGGCTTCGTTTCCCGTGTTCGTTTTTGCTTGATTCCTTTGATCTTTTGGTGAATTCACGATATCCATACCTAAAATACACAATGAACAAACATAGGCACATATATGGGTATTTTGATGACATTTTAAGCGTTTTAAGCCCGATTTGGATGATGAGACTATGTATAAATACAGTCTCATCAGTAATAATGAAGAAAGAAGGTTTCTCTTGACTCATGAAGAATGGTCAGAGAGAAACAAAAGGAAGACAAAGGGAGACTCTAAATCAAAATTGAATCGAGGAGGGTTTGGAGGCTCACGAGGACGAGGAAGAGGAAGAGGTAATGGTGGTCGTGAACTCGTGGAAGAGAAGGATCACACTACCCGAAAGATGGAGGATGTGGCACTTCATATAATCAAGATAAGAGCAGGGCTCAATGCTACCACTGTCAGGAATATGGTCACTATGCAGCAGAGTGCACAAACCCAAGACGTGAAAGAAGCCACGAGAACAACTTAATTCGAGAACATGATGACAATGAGCCAGCACTTGTGTTAGCATCATTTGACAATGGTGGAGAGGTTGGTGAAGTATTCTTAAATGAAGAAAGAGTATTCCTAAAACTGAGAACACAAGAAGATGAGGTGAGGCGGTCAAGTATGTGGTACCTTGACACAAGGGCCAATAATCACATGACGAGTGATAAAGATAAGTTTCATGATCTGAACGAAACAGTTCATGGCTTCTTGAAGTTTGGGAACAAATCAAAGGTGAGGATCGAAGGCAAAGGATCAATCATGTTTTAATGTAAGAATGGTGAACATCAGAAGCTTGATGAAGTCTACTACATTCTAGACTTATGTAACAATATAATAAGTTTGGGACAATTAGCAGAAGGAGGCGATGAAATCAAGATCAAGGACCCATTTATGTTGGTTCATGATGCAGCACGGAGACTGTTGATGAAGGTAAGAAGACCGCCGAATCGACTCTACAAAATAGAACTTGAAGAAGTCAATTCAAGATGCTTGGTTGCTGAAATAAGAGATCCAACATGGCTGTGGCACACAAGGTTAGGTCATGTGAACTTTACCTCACTAAAACTGATGTCTGAAACACGTCTTATTGAAGGAATTCCCAAAATTGAGGTTCCATCAAAACCTTGTGAAGGTTTCCTCATGTGGAAGCATTCCCGTTATTCGTTCCCATCAAGTACAAGCTTCAGGGCAAAGAAAAGATTATAGCTTGTCCATGGTGACTTATGTGGACCAGTCTCACCACCAACACCTGCAGGTAATCAATACTTCATGTTACTTGTTGATGATTACAACATGGTTATGTGGGTTTATCTATTAAAGACAAAAGATGAAGCTTTTTAGACATTCAAGAATTTCAAAACAAAGTTTGAAGTAGAAACATGAGAGAAGATGAAGGTCCTTAGAACAGACCATGGTGGAGAGTTTCGGTCGAATCAATTTACCGCGTATTGCACTGACACTAGGCTTGATCGACACTACACTTCACCCTACTCTCCACAACATAATGACGTAGTGGAGAGGCGAAAATCGATCAGTGATGGAGATGGTTAGAAGCTGCCTGAAAACGATGAATGTGCCTAATGTACTATGGGGAGAGGTTGTGAATCATGTTATTTATGTACTAAACAATGTGAGTACAAAAGCACTGAAAGATGCCACACCATACGAGATGTGGACGGGAAAAAACCACATGTTGGTCACTTGAGAGTGTTTCAGTGTACTGCTCACATGAAAATTGCTAAAAATCACCTGAAGAAATCGGAAGATAGAAGCAAAAGGGTCGTGTATCTTGGAACCGAAAAGGGGTCCAAAGTTCATAGATTGTTGGATCTTGACACAAGATCGATGTATGTGAGTAGGGATGTCGTATTTGAGGAAGATCAAACTTGGAATTGGGAGAAGACAGCCAAGATCAAAGTAATTCCAGGCATGAGTTTCACTGTCGAAAGCTTTGATTTGGATGAGTTTAAGGAAGATGAGATTGACCCGGAACACTATACTCCACAAACCAATCACGAGTCACCATATAGTGACAACAATTAGAACGAAGAAGATCAGACCATTAACCCTGCACCAGCTACACCCAGTTCACCGATTACTCCGAATTCCCCAATCCCGTCAAATAACTCTCCAAGCACCGCCTCAAGCTCCACAGGTGGAGGAGCCCCAAAGCGCTATAGACTCTTGTCAG
Source organism: Glebionis coronaria (assembly GCA_025667525.1). Lineage (NCBI taxonomy): Eukaryota > Viridiplantae > Streptophyta > Magnoliopsida > Asterales > Asteraceae > Glebionis > Glebionis coronaria. Next base: position 7,486,673 of record CM046878.1, on the reverse strand, counting down.
ATCTGTATGAAGATACCGAGCAGTTACTGATGATACAAGATGCAGACAGACCAAACAGGTACCAAGAAGCAAAAGACAATAGCGATTGTGTTAACGCAATGAAGGAAGAACTGTCTTTGATTGAAAGGAATAATACTTGGAAGCTCGTTGAACTTCCAAAAGGGCAAAAAGTGATTGTAAAACCCGCATTAAAATACCATGAACAATACACATGAACAGTGAACATCCAAAAACACGGTAAAATTAAAAACTTTCCATTTATAATATAATTCACGTGTCACGATATTTAATAACATGTAATTACATATATATTATAAATGTGTTAAGTACACGACATATAAAAAAACTCCAGGAAAACTTAATCATAATTTAGGTTTACAGAAAAAAGGTTCTTCATTGCTCCTTTGCCTCTCTTGCCGCCGGCCACCTCAAACCATAAGGACAAACCAGACGATTTTTGCTACTTAATTATTGTGTGTACGTGATCGTGATCTTAATCCTTTTCTTCCACGAGTTTGGTATAATCAAACACCTTTTCTTTTCTTTTTAATTCTTATTGAATTCATGTTTTTATTTAATTAATCTTAAAAACAAGTAAATAAAACATGTGGGATTAATTAAATCATGGTTTAAGGGGTGTTTGGTGTTGCTTTGGTTCGGCCGAGACCCAAGCCAAGAGCTTCAAGGCTCTCGGTGGTGGTTGTTTTCCCAACCGAGACCTCATGGTCTCGGTGTGGGGTTCGTGTGGTTCGAACGCAGCAAGGGGACCTCGACTCGGTATCGGGGTGTGGTTTTGTTTTGGATCGAGTGCCAACCGAGACCTATAGGGTCTCAGTGGGGCTTTTTGGCTAACAGTGGGAACCGAACAAAGCAAGCAGGGGGAACCGGGTTGAACCGGTGGCCAATCGGTTTGAACCGGGCTGCCATAGCTCGGCAGTGGGAACCGTGAGCCACCAGTGGCAACCGGATAGCCGGTCTAGCCACTGGTAGGGTGTTTGGCTCGGCTTATATGTGACCCCGGGTTTCGGGCTCGGGTTAATTTTTAAAACACGGGTTCGGGATTCGAGAAAAATATTAAAATCAGAAAATATGTTTAATTAAAATAATTACTAGACTTTTAATTTAATTAAATTCATGATTTAGGTTAAATATTAAAATTAATATTTCATGTATAACCTAAAGTATTTTACTTAGCTTAATTTAATTAAAACATGTAATTTTAATTAAATTCTTATAATGTATGGTTTAATTAAATTAACCAAGTTATTTAATTAATAAGCTATAACCATGACTTGTATTATACTAATTAAATTTTACTTATTATTAATAATCCAGCTTATTTCTAATTATGGAAACTTACTATTTTGGAACTTTCTATTTTTAGAAACTTAGTATTTATGAAAACCTGCTATTTTTAGAAAGTTACTTAGTATTACAATACAAGTATTATAATACACCATTACATGAATAATATACAACAGAACATCAGTATAACTACAGATAACACAGTAACACACTAAAACATGACAGAATAACTATAACAAGCTAATAACACACAGAACCAATAAAACACATGTAATTCAGACAACTCATACACGTTCCCATTCTTATGTAGTATTATCCGTCAAGGTGAAGTAGTTTCTTCAGCGTTTCCATTAGCTTCTACTGGACATAAGGTACGGATTTCCCGTCCTTCAGTAAGGACAACCTCTTCCTTTATTACGATTTCCCGTATGCAGCTAACTGTTTTCCCCAGTAGTTACAGATTAAATGCTTATGTTTTATTACTTACCTTAGCCATATACATGCATGACCAGTTTCACCTAGTTATGTAGGTACCATAACCATCACACTAGAGGCACTAGTGTTATGACTTCACCATGGCGGAGTGATAGCTCGTGGCGTCCCTTTCATTTATTTGGTCATTATTATATTATTATTATCATGTGGGGCGTATGGGTTCATCCTAGGTTCAGTTTCAGTCAGGATTTCATGGTGAATGTGGTGTGTGCCTTGCATCCTTCACTAGGAGCTGATCCCTCCTACCCATTACCAATTAATTAGAGGCATCCCCTCTAATTTTCATGACGAGGTCACCCCTCCAAGTAGTCATGCACGTTGTTGACCTCATGACCTATATTGGCTTTTGGTATATTAAACTAATACAGATTTTCATAAGTAACATAAGCTATGATTTCAAAACTAAAACCAGTAAACATGACATACAACTAGGTTTTCCGAGGACTTACTCATTTCTGATGCAATTCATGCTTTATATGCTTTCACTCCTTTATGTCTTTACGTTATGCTATATATCCGTACACTGAGCGTTATGCTCAGCCATTTTCCATTTTCCATGTTCCCAAACGGCAGGTACCCAAGGTCGCAAGTAGGAACTCCAGAGTATGTGCATTCGGATGGAAGCTATCAGGCCTCTTTTACCTTATGCATTTATTCCTACTTTTCATACTTTACTTCATTTGGACATTGTTTAGTCCTTTCATTTACAGTACTTAATATTGCTTGTATGTGAGTTACTTAGACTACGGATGTTTGATTCTGATATTTCTATTTATGGTCATGAATGTTTAGACATTTACCTTGCATGCTTTGACGACACGCCATAATTTAATGTAGCATTCCATCTTAACAAATGGGGTGTTACAATTATGGTATTAGAGCTAAGGTTTCGACCTGTAGCTCTATAAAACATGACCTGTGACTTATGGGAAGTCTCCAGCGTCTTCCTAAAACTGACAGTTGGTTTTCATGCATTCATCCATTTTTTTTCATTTTCATGCATTCATATCATTGTCGCATGTTTATGACTAAGTAATGGTTGGTACAGGACTGACCCTATTTAGTCGCATGTGCTTTTATCGAAACTTTTAACTTTGGGACCGACCCATAGGCGTCCCCTCGCTATGTCTTTTCTTTTGGGTGAACTGACCATAGGCGTTTACCCTCGCGCATATAAAAGTTTTTATAAACTGCATCATGCATTTTAAACTGTTTCATGCATTATAAACTGCTTCATTGATTTATACATTGTTCATGCATTTTTATGTCATCTCATTTCAGATTTATGATTTATGTTGCATTTTGTTTTAAACTCTCAGATGGTGAACACACGCAATGCTCAGGAGTTGGCTGCAGCTGTCAGTGCAGCTCTGCAAGCCATCCTTTCCCAACTTCGCAATGAAATCAGGGACGAAGTTTATGCTGAAATTAAAGCTCAGGGCGTTCAGTATGGCCCTCATCCTAAAAACTACTACAACAACAACAATCCTCCACCACCGCCACCTGTTACTCTCAGACTTAGTTGGAGTGATTCAACAAACAACAACCCCGTTCATTTGAGCAGACTGACAGCCCCAATGAGGCTGAAGCTTGGATTTTTCAAATCGAGAAGATATTCGATGTGATGGGTTGTGACGGCGTTTTCAAGGTAAGACTGGCTTGCTATAAGGTTGAAGGTGATGTGCTGCAGTGGTGGAAGTCTGTCAAGCAGGCTAATGGTGGTGATAATTGGGTTGCACTCTTGACTTGGGACCAGTTTAAGGAGCTCTTCCTTAACCAGTACTTTCCACATGCTGAACAGGAGAAGCTTAAGCGGGATTATCATAATATCCGACTGGTTGCTGGGGAGAATAGCAACGAATACATGCAGAGGTTTCTCCGTTTGGCTGGTTTCTTGGGAGCAGCAGCTGGTACTGCTGAGGAGCAAGCCAAGAAGTTTCGCTGGGCTCTTCGCACTTTGGTTGCCAACAGTTTGGTTTGTTCTACGTTCACTATAGTAGCACAGGTGGCTGATGCAGCCCGTAAGCTTGAGATGCTAAAGGAACCAGAGGAGTTTGGTGATGACAGAGCAGTGAAGAGGTATCTTCAATCACTAATTGTAAACCATTCATTTCCATAAGTATTTTCATTTTCATAGCATCCTCTGTTTAACTTTATATTCCAGGCAGAAGACTGACGACCGTAAGCCTGCGGCCGCTCAGCGGCAAGCATCTAAGAGAAACGGTCAGACGAAAGACCGTTCTGGTTCTGAGAGGCGTGGCGGTAATGATAATTACCGTAACAACGCTAATAACTCGAACAACATCAGGTCCCTACATTAACCTTCTTTCATGCTAAACTATCTTATGTTATGGTATTCTAACACTCCAACGATTTTTAATTCAGGAACAACAACAACGGTAGGGATCAGGACCGTAGAGGTTCACAGCCTAACCGTTCTACCTCTTCTGGTAATTATTAAACCTTCTATGTAATCATGTTTATGTTCCACGAGCATGTCTCATGCATGTAACCCTGAAACAGGCTCTCAGGTAACTAGGACGCCTGCTGGAGGATTCACGCATCCTATATGTCCTACTTGTTCGCGCAGACATTCTGGTATTTGTCGCCGAGGTACTGAATCGACGAAGACCGAAACTAACTATGACCAAAACATCTAATCGAATGGTCTTGTATTGCCCAGTCGGTCCTCGGATCGGTCCATTCCGGTCAATCAAGGCATACTTATCGGGTTTTTCGTAAGATAAGACCGGGTCAAAGTTCGAAAATGAGAAAATATATGGACCGAAAAACAGACCAACATAGAACCGGTCAGACCGTTTTGCAACTGATATTGCGAAAGTATCACAAGGTTTTTGTGCTAATTGCTTAAAAATAAAATAACCATTTTGCAAAGCTAGAGAATATCTTCGAACGATAATCGAGAATATTACAATATAAACTAGTTATAGTGTTTTTTTAGGGATGGATTCAATATCAAAAAATCAATTTTGAATGATTTGAATCCGAAACGCTTGAGTACTAAAAAATTATGAAAAAGGATTATTAATTTGTATAGGCTGCTTGTGATGGTTTATATAGTTCATAATAATTATTTAAAACCCTAATATGGATCAAAGAACGCATAGCAGAAGCAATTAAGAAGATCATTAATTTAACATAATTATATTAATCAAGATTAGGGTTATATACCTTTATCCTAGCAAGATCCACAAGACGACGGAACGAACGACAACTAGGGTTTATCACGAACACCACCACGAATATAATCTAAAGGAAGATTATATCACACTCTTGTACACACGTAATACGGCGAGTTAACCGTGAGTCTAGCACGAAAAAACCGAGCTTCAACGCTTATGGAATATCTACCCAACAATCCTAGAGAGGGGCTAGGACTAGATAAATAGACTTGATCGAAAACCAAACAAAACCCTAAGGTGGGTTGGGGGTGGCCGGCGATCAAAGAAGAAAAAGAGAGAGAGGGATGAAAAATTATGAGGCTAGGGGTTTGGTTATATAGGCTTGACAAACTTCTTTTCCAAGTAATAACCAATTAGGAAACCAATGTTTCCCTTTGCCCCCTCTTGTTGCCGCCGATCAACACACACCCCAAGGGGGTGTTTGTGTAATTTTTCCTTCTTCTTTTTAGCTTCTATTTAATTCCATAACGGTCGTTATAACTTAACTTTTATTTATCAACGATCGTTAGTTAAGCTTTGGTTTGATTTAATAAATATATATAAAATATATTTAATAAATAAATTAACCCTTTACGTTATGTGTGCAATCCCGTGATCCCGAGTTCGATCCTATCTCACGACTATTAATTTTAAGTCCATAAACTTTCAGCTCCAACTTGGACAAAATTCTAATACCGTGATCACATTGACTAGCGTCTAGTTACACTAACAATGTCACTAGTACAAACCGGGTAAGGTCTCCTGGACAAGAACCTTTTAATGATTATATCATTATTATTATCCTTTCATTTCAAACACATCGTTAATAAGGATACGGATCTTAGTCATTCCTTTATTAACTATTCTGTTTCTCGTTTACGGATATAGCAAGATTACCAAAACACATTTGGGTGTGGCCACACAAACATCTTACTACTCCCCCGAGGGGCCCAACTGTATTTATACTTCAAAATGATTTGAAGGAAACAAATCCCATTTTGACTACAAGCAAAATACATGAACTTCGCAACACTTCTGAAAATAACCCTTATAACTACTAGTTACGTTTAGCGTTAGGTTACCTTACAGAAATGCACTACATTCAATGCAGTTTTCTGGTATTTCAGGTCTAAGGATAACTATTTATGATTTACTTAATGACAAAAATCCATAAAGTAAAATCATATAGTTGGGATAAGTCTAATATTTGATCCATCAAATATCATCCAAAATTGACCAATATACTTTCAAGTATACTCTGTCACTATTTTGAATTATGTTAGTTTAATAATATTCCCATATTATTAATTGACAACGGACATTTAGAAACATCATAATGCTCATGGATTAAAACATGTAAAATAGATACAAAATCAAATAACAGAAAAATAAACGAAATCCAATCTTTATTTCATCAATTCAATAATGTCTTACATCCTTTATCCAAATACTAATCAACAGATTTATTGCATGAATTCGTTAGCTAGTTGCAGCCCAATTGCCTTGGCATGCTTAACTACCTTTGGCCTAGATAAAGCCTTAGTTAAAGGATCAGCTATGTTATCATCTGTGTGAACTTTTATTAATTTTATTTCTCGAGCTTCCACTTGTTCTCGAACGTAGTGATATCTATGTTTAAAGTGTCTGTCGCCTTTCATAACTCCAGGGTCATTGGCGAATATTATTGCAGCAGAATTGTCGCAATATATATCAATAGGTTCTTTAATTGAAGACATCACTCCAAGATCTCCAATAAACTTCCTAATCCAAACAACTTCCATTGCAACTTCTGAAGCGGCCATGTACTCGGATTGAGTCGCATGCATAGCAATGGTTTTCTGCTTACTGCTCTTCCAGTCAACTGCTCCTCCATTGATGACAAACACGTAACCCGTCTGAGACTTCGTATCGTCTTTATCACATTGCCAGGACGCATCACAGAACCCTGTTACATTCAGTTCTGTGTCTGGTTTACCCCCGAATACCAAAAACATATCTTTCGTACTCCTCAAATACTTTAGAATATGCTTAACAGCAGTCCAGTAGAACTTTCCTGGATTCTGTTGGTATCTACTGACCAAGTTCTGAGCAAACGCCACATCAGGCCTTGTACATCTTACAACATACATAATAGATCCTACTGCCGAAGCATAAGGCACCTTCTTCATGTAAGCCACCTCTTCAGGTGATGATGCATCTTTCTCATGACTTAACTCATGCTTAACCTCCATTGGTAAAAAACCTTTCTTAGAGTTATGCATGTTATATTTCTTCAATATCTTATCAATATAAGCATCTTGGCTAAGACCAATCAACCGTCTACTCTTATCTCGAAAGATTTTAATTACCAGAATATACACAGCATCTCCCAAATCCTTCCTAGAAAAACATTTACCAAGATAATCCTTAACTTCCTTAAGTCTTGGAATGTTACTTCCCATGATTAATATGTCATCGACATATAGAATTAGGAACACTACATTACTCCCACTAGCTTTGCGATATACACATGGCTCATCACGATTTTGAATAAATCCGAACTTTTTGATTTCTTCATCAAATCGCTTATTCTATTTACGTGATGCTTGCTTCAAACCATAAATAGATCTTTGAAGTTTGCACACGCGCTTTGGATATTTAGGATCAACATACCCTTTCGGTTGTTGCATATAGATGTCTTCATCTAAGCGACCGTTCAAGAAGGCAGTTTTAACATCCATTTGCCATATCTCATAGTCATAGTATGGTGCTATATCTATGAGAATCCTAATAGCTCGTAAGTCTGCTACAGGAGAAAATGTCTCCTCGTAGTCTATGCCGAAAGTTTGAGTAAAACCTTTAGCTACTAAACGTGCTTTATAGGATTGTACATCCCCATCCATGTCGGTTTTCTTCTTATAGATCCACCTATTTTTCACTACTTTAGCATTTTTAGGCGCGTCTACAAGAATCCAAACATCATTGATTTCCATGGATTTCATTTCCTCATTCATCGCAACTATACATTTTGATTTTTCTGGATCAGACATTGCGGACCGATAGTTAGCAGGTTCACCAAGATCCCCTACTTCCTCCTCATCATCCTCTATGTAAAGACATAGTTTGTCTGGCGCACGTATAGTCCTTTGAGACCTACGTGGAGGAATTAATTCCGGTGGAACACTCAGACTTTCTGGTTCTACATGAATTTCTTCGCTAGTAATTTCAAAAGGCAATGTATCTTCTTGAATTTCTTCAAGATCATAATTTCTCCCACTGAATTCTTGATTTACAAGATCATTTTCAAGGAAGTCTCCATACCGAGCCACAACTATTTTGTTCTCAGTCGGATAATAAAAGTAGTAACCCATAGTTTCCTTAGGGTAACCTACAAAGATACATTTTACTGAGCGTTGTTGGAGTTTATCTCCAGAGTCACGTTTCACATACGCCTCACAACCCTAGACTTTTAAATAAGACAAATATGGATTCTTGCCATGCCATAGTTCATATGGTGTCTTATCAACCTTCTTTGTGGGAACCATATTCAGAATACGAACAACAGATTCAAGAGCATAATCCTAAAAAGATAATGGTAAAGTTGTAAGATTAAACATAGATCGCACCATATCTAATAATGTACGATTTCTCCTTTCAGATACACCATTTTGTTGTAGAGTATACAGAGAAGTAAGTTTCTGAACAATTCCATTCTCACTTAAATAATCTTTAAACTCTTGACTTAAATATTCACCACCACGATCAGAACGAAGAGATTTAATCTTCTTTTCTAGTTGTAACTCTACTTCTGCTTTAAACGTTTTGAATGTTTCAAATACCTCATGTTTATGCTTAAGTAAATAAACATAACCATAACGGCTATAATCATCCGTAAACGTTAAGAAGTAGCTAGCACCTTTCCTTGACACATGTCTAAGTGGTCCACACACATCAGTATGTATCAAACCAAGTAGTTCAGTAGCCCTTTCAATATTGCTATTAAAAGGTTTCTTGGTCATCTTTCCAGAGATACAAGATTTGCATTTATCAAATGATTCATCATTGATATTTTCCAAAAGACCATCACGTTGAAGCTTTTGTATACGAGTCTTCCCAATATGGGCAAACCTACAATGCCAAAGATAAGAAGAGTTCTTGTCTAACTTACTCTTCTTATTCATGCTAAAAACAGAATTATTTTTCCTCTTGGAATTTATATCATGCATGTTAATCTCAAAAACACCATTCACAGAAATCGCATCAAAATAGAATAAACCATCTTTGAAAATAGAAATTCTATTATTATCAATCGTGTGATTAAATCCAAGATCCAACATACAAGAAAAAGAAATGACACCCCTAACAATTGTAGGTGCATAATGACAATTATTTAAAAACAGTAATAAACCCGAAGGTAAAACTAATTTAAATATTCTTATAGCTTCAACCGCTGCTTGTGCGCCATTGCCCACTTGTAGAAATTATTCCCCATAGGTAAGCCTCCTCTTCAACTCAAATCCCTACAGGGTATTACAAATATTAATTCCACATCCCGTATCATATACCCAGTTGTTTGATTTGTATGAAAGATTAAATAACTCTATCATAAATAAGTTACCTGAAGATGGTGTTACAGCAGCTAACTCAGCCTTCTTCTTATGTTCTGCCATTTCATGGAGATAGAGAGAGCAATTCCTCTTCCAGTGTCCAGTCATCTTGCAGTAGTGACAAGTCTCATCTTTCTGAGATCTCTTAGCAAAGTTCTGCTTCGGTTTTGATGTAGTCGCAACTTGCTTGCTCTTATCAACCTTGCCTTTGCCTTTATGCTTCTTATTCACTTGCGGTTTAGGTTTAGACACTCTACCCTTTTGCATATAAAGTACTAGAGGAGTAGCAGTGGACGCCTTATCTTTCAAACCCTTTTTGAAGTCAATGAGCATTGCATGCAAATCACTAACTGTCTTCCCCGTGCAATGCATGTTATAGTTACAAACAAAATCATTGAAGTCCTTATTAAGGGACCTATTGATCAAGTTAATAGCCATTGCATGATCAAAGGGTTGTCCTAGTGCGATGAGCTGTTCCATATAACCCCTCATCTCCATATAATGAGCACTTACGGACTTTCCAGGAGCTTGCTTGCAACTATGTAGAGCATCAACCAGATCATAGATCTCTACAGCTTGCGGCGTTTCATACACAGCCTTGAGTTCCTCAAGCATTGGCTGAGGTGGATATAGCTCATACTTCCTTTGAAGTGATGGAGCCATTCTCCCTAACATTACAGCAGCCACCTCATGATGCTTCTTAATGTCAGCAGCGTGTTGAAGCCTTTCCGCATCAGATGCTCCTTCAGCAAGATCCTCCAGAAAAGGAGTTTCCAAGATATTGATAGTATCCGCTGCTCTCAGAGCAATTCTTAGTGAGCGATACCAGTCATTGAAATTAGGGCTAGTAAGTTCAGGCCGTTCAAATAAAGCTTTGAACGCCGAGCTTATTGTCAGATTGCTTTCGGGTTGAGCCATTTCTACAAAAATAAGTTCAAACATTAGTATTTTCGATAATACAATTTCAAGAAAATAAAATTACCCCGGTAATAAAACCATAGTATTTTCCTTGAAAACTAGAATCTATATTGACATAGATTTATCACATCAGTTGATCTGCTAGTGACAAATGTATTCAACACAGTAACTTGTCGAACAATAATTTACAAACAAATTTGCAATTTCTAGATATGTTAGGGATTTACATTGCCAAAATCATTTGCATTGTAAACATGTTTTACCCCTACTTTATGCCTTAAGTTTCCAGTTCTCACTGAGTAACTCAATTAAGTCGACTAATCTAAAGAACGTAAAACCTTCATGTGCAATCTTATTCAGTCATGAAGTTTTCTCTCCATTACAACATGTCCGAGCTTATATGACGACAATTGTAACTTCAAGTGTTCGTCAATTAGAGGGCATATGACTTAAATTTTAGGGTATAGATTTTGGTGTCAAAATCATGTACGGAGAAGCATGCATACATCTCCATAACATAAGTTAAATAAAACGTTTAGTAAACTTTTTGGTGAGACTAAAAGTTCATCATATACTTGCAAGTTGAGGTATTGGTTAAACCAATTTAAGATTTTACACACAACTAAATTCACACCGTACTTTTTCTAGAACTTAGTTATAGCACAAAACAATAACCTTATTCATTGTGTTTCGGATGTGAATTAATGTAGTTAAATCAAGCTTAAAGAATTATACCAATAACAACCGTAGGTAATTCCAATTTTGACGCACAGGCGAGCCGAGAATTTGGTCAGCGTTGAAGCATAACACCTCCTTCCTTAACCGGGTACATGATCAGCGGTGCGTTATACCCACTTTATATTTTGCCAAAACTGAGTAGGCCGTTAAGTTGCTATAGCAGTTCTAATCAACGCAAATCATATGTAATTTACATCACAAAACAATTCATTAATTTTGATAAGATTTAGTCCATATTATTTTTCTTGGAAAAAATTACCCTTGTTTACAACATACAATATAAAACGCATGAAAACAAGTAGTACAAAAAAACTAAACAAAAAAAGCCACATGCATAACAATTTATTCAAAGAACATCAAATCTAGGGTTTTTATGAACATAAAAAGTCTTCCCTAATTTTAAAACTTTGAATCAAATAAAGCAAATAGCAATCAAAATTATATGATCCGTAAGAAACATGCATGTTTATTACGGATCTCTCACATTCTCTTAACAATTAAAAAACTACGGATCGTAACCACACATGACATAACAATTAATTCATGCATACATCTAAAGTTAATTACCATGTAATTTTAGGGTTTACAAATTTTTTTTTTAATAAAAAATTCGGCATAGCCGATTTTAAAAAAACAATAAAAAACAAAACCCTAATTTTATAAAACCTAAAAAAACAACATGTAATTTTTAACACAAATCAATATTAGTTAAAAAAAACTTTAGATCTTGATAATTATAATCATGTTAAAACGGCTCTCGATGCCACTGATGGTTTATATAGTTCATAACAATTATTTAAAACCCTAATATGAATCAAAGAACGCATAGCGGAAGCAATTAACAAGATCATTAATTTAACACAATTATATTAATCAAGATTAGGGTTACATACCTTTATCCTAGCAAGATCCACAAGACGACGGAACGAACGGCAACTAGGGTTTATCACGAACACCACCAAGAATATAATCTAAAGAGGGGCTAGGACTAGATAAATAGACTTGATCGAAAGAGGGGCTTATGGAATATCTACCCAACAACCCTAGAGAGGGGCTGGGACTAGATAAATAGACTTGATCGAAAACCAAACGAAACCCTAAGGTGGGTTGGGGGTGGCCGGCGATCAAAGAAGAAAAAGAGAGAGAGGGATGAAAAATTATGAGGCTAGGGGTTTGTTTATATAGGCTTGGCAAACTTCTTTTCCAAGTAATAACCAATTAGGAAACCAATGTTTCCCTTTGCCCCCTCTTGTTGCCGCCGATCAACACACACCCCAAGGGGTGTTTGTGTAATTTTTCCTTCTTCTTTTTAGCTTCTAGTTAATTCTATAACGGTCGTTATAACTTAACTTTTATTTATCAACAATCGTTAGTTAAGCTTTGGTTTGATTTAATAAATATATATAAAATATATTTAATAAATAAATTAACCCTTTACGTTATGTGTGCAATCCCGTGATCCCGAGTTCGATCCTATCTCACGACTATTAATTATAAGTCCATAAACTTTCAGCTTGTTCCTGAAGTAGAAAACGTTCCCTCTGTTTCTGAATAACTTTTTTCAAAATAATTTCCGCGTTCTCGGTGAATGTCTTGGTAGAAGAAAGTATTTTTTAGAACTGTTGTGGTTTATTGGTTTTTAAGTAAGTATGTAACTCAACAAAAAAAGCGTTTGCTTAGGGATGGAGCTAGGGGTTTTTGATGATGCATGGAAATTTGATAAAATTTTGTCGTGTAGTGTATATACTTGCTAAAAAGCTCGATCACATAAAAATAAACCCGATCAAAATTCATGTGTTATATAAATATTCGTATTAAAAATTTTGTGCACCTGATATTTTATGCTCTACTCCACCATCGTATTTTTGTTACAACTGGAATTATAATACACAAATGTTACTTTAGTATTATTTAGGGATGAGCACGGTATCGGTTCCGTACCGATCTCATATCGAATTAGTCCTAAAACATAAACTAGTGGTATCGGTATGTACCGAACGAGATTCAGATGTCGGTACCGATACATATATCGGTACCGGTACGGTATCTGTACCGATACCAAGAAATCGGGTTTTTCTGGATTTTTTTTTCGGAAATTTCTCGATTTGGTACCGGTCTTATACCAGATTAATGATTTTATATTTAACAAAACTAATTTATGCTATATTTAACATTTAAACAAACTTGATATCATGTCATAATCCTAAAATAAGAATCGATTAGCCATGCATGATTTAATTTTCGTAGAAAATATATGCACGAAATTACGTGTTTGACTTTTTGTTTTACAAGTTTTCTTTGGGTTGTTAGTTGATATTCGCGCCAAATACAATTATAAAATATAGGGTTCGAGAATATATATATACGTGACAACGTTGTCCTATATATTTAGAACACGTGCACTAAGAACAATTTCACCATTCATATTTTTTCTTGTGAGTCGAAGTATAATATTGGTGAATGGTGCAGACCGAAGAATAAATGTTATCATCCTCGTAGGGGCGAAGTCAGAAAATTTTGCTCGAGTGGTCAAACTTTGATATTTTTTACAAATTACACTAAAAAATGGTTCTTAGGGGTCAAATTATCGAAAAAACTCAAATATTTTCAAATATTTATACTACAATTTTTTCGCTCGAGGGTCGGCCGACCCCCTTGACCACTGCCTATCTCCGCCTCTGCATCCGCGTATTTTATAAGAACCGACATTTAATTATTTAAATGTAAAAGAGTAATATTAGTTTATGTTATTGTACGATTTTATCTATTAACCACTAATATTTATCGTTCTAAAAAATATAAGAGTTTATGATAAATAATATATCTTATACGTCTTAAAATTTACTTTCACTTCATTATTTTGTACATTTTAAATTAATATTTTACTAACAAAAATAGATTAAATTTACCTTATCAAAATATTATTACAAACAATAAAAAAAATTTAAATTAACTGGGTTGAAGTAAAATTGTTATTATGTAAAAATAAGAGAGATAAAAAAAGTTAAAATAATAATGATTTTATTAAATTATGCGGAGTATATTTTATGTCGGTAAATATAATTATGAGACAAACGAAGTAATAATTTAAAAATATCAACAATGTTATTTCATTATTTTTATTATTAATGATAATATATTTATAACATTCATAACTTTACTCATTTCATCTTTGTGTACAATTTTTTATATTTTGACAAAATTAGTTATGTTATGTTTTTTTTAAATCTTAAGTTAATTGTATCATTAAATAAAAGGTAAATAATGGTTCTTTGGTAAGGAATCAAAAGAATATAAGATAATTTTTGTCATTACTTATACATCTAGGGAAAAATCATTAAAAAAATAGTAAACTTAGCATTTTTATGGTTTTTTATGGTTATGTGTTACTAATTTTTTTTGTGTTATTAAATTTTTAAATTTTGAACATTGGGTATTTTGTGACATTTTAGCTTTATTTTTTTCAAATTTTGAAAGATTCTAAATAATTTTACATGACAAAATAATCACAAATATATATAATGATCGAAATTTAAAAATATAATGACCCAATAAAAAAAAGTTACTATAAAAAATAATAAATTTACTAGTATATTTTTAAATAATTTTCTCATTCATCTAAACTAATCATTATCAATGAGAATTACAAAAATTTAGCCTGAAAAGATTTTGTCAGTCTATTAAACATAGTTACCAAAACATCACTTTCTAAATGACATCGACTTTATATGGCGGCATTTGCTTAAGAAAAACGTGTCTGGTTTTAATAAGTTACAAAATTCTTTTTTCTTTCGAGCTTTATCTTGCTACACATGTTACAATCATGATGGTTTTAATGCATGTTTTTAAATCTTAAAACAATTTAAATAATAAGACTTTTTATAATCACATTTGGAGGGACGACAATTCGTGTGTAGAATTTGGGTTGGCGAATTTTGGTTGATAGATTGGCGGGTCAAAAAATTTAAATCGAATTTGATTTATTTAAAAATTGGACCGATTATATCAATCTTAATTTATATACACATAACTCGAACCTAACATGAATCTATTTTTATATATTATCTGAACTTATTAATTTTTGTGTCGGTTTCAGATCAGATTTCGTATCAGGTCAAAAATTGCCACCACTAATCACATTGGTGTACATGTTTTAACCAACAATATTACTCCCATCATCTCATAATTATTGTTAACAAAAAAACACACAGTTTAAGAAAACACATCATTATTATAACTTTCTTTCTCTTATTTTTTTTCACAAAAACAATTTTATTCTTAAATAAGTAATTAAGAACTTATTTACCTCAAATGAAGGTAATAAGATACTTGATGTAAATTTCTTATTTATTTTTGAAAATGGACATCTAATTTAGAATAACCAAAAATGAAAACATGAATTATAATTGTGGGTAGACATTTAATTGGGTGTTGTTATTGATCACCCAATTTCATTTATTTTATTTACATAAAAGAAGTCTTTTTACTGTTTTATATTTCGTATTTGACTAAAATGCTTGTGTCGCAATTGTATCATTTGTTTTGTAAGAAGCTCTCTAATCAAATAGTTGTGTGTTCAAGTTTTGCTTATGGCATGTGAGATAGATTTGTTATAATTGTATTATCAAATAGTTAGTCGTCGTTTTAATAAAAAGTTTTATACTTATTGTCTTCTAATATTTATGTTTTGCAGTTTTATGAAAAAAGTTTAGTGTTAGAATCACTTCTGAAAGTAAGAACAACCTCTTTTTAGTTTTTTTTTTAAAAAGTACTTATACCTTAAAAAATAGTAATAATCGAAGCAACTGTAGTAATAATCGAAGCAACTGTATAGCATACGCAATTGCATAATATTTCCTCTAGTAGCAAGCTTGGGGTTTAGGTACTTGGTGACTACTCGTACATCTGGCGTTGGCCTTGGTGTCGAGTGGCTCATGGTCACAAGCGCGTGAAGCTCTTTTTTACTCTCGTTATATTTATATTTGAAGTTAATTACTGTTGAGTAGACGATTACTTACATTACATATAGCTATAAAAATTGACAAAAAATATATATGATACGAAGCTTAGTTGATGATATATTATAATATATATTAAATGTAGAAGCAAACGACGTCGTATTGGGTTTTTCAAAGTCGTTTCATTTAGTTGCTTTTGTCGTTCGATAACACACCAAAAAACAATTGGCACGTAGCATGAATAAAAAAACAAATTTAAAAGGAACCCTTATACTATGAAATTTATTACTACAAAATTAATCTTACATTTTTCATTATTTACACCTTTTTTGTATAACAAATTTTACTTATTAAATACGGAACATATATCTATCGTTTCTTTTGGTGAAAAAAATATCGCTGAAAAGATCGTCGAATTGCGAATCAAACGAGCCAAATATTGCAACGCTTTTGATATACGTATAATTTTATAAAAAATGTTAATACACATTTTAAATACACTTTTTTTTATCGAAATAGTCCTCGAGTTTATTCGTTCCTTGCAAAATCAGTCATTGACGAAAACAACCTTTCGTTTTATCAGTCAACTGCCGATCATTAACTTTTCACCTTCCGCCGCAAAGCGCGAGCTATATATCTCGTTGCACTTCAATTAGTGCACATTCAATGAAACTATTTAATACAATTGGTTATCTGATTTTTTTTGAAGCTCTGGGAGAGGTTTTGTATAAGGTTCGAGTTTTGCAAAAGACAAAAATATTCAGATTTTTTTTTAGTATGAAATCATGAGTTCTCAGGGTTCTTCTTCGTGAGGGTCTCTCCTAGTGGTTTGGGTCCCGAGGTTTATCCGTTTAAATGGTTTAACTCGGGGTCGGATTTCAAGTATAACGCCGTTTTTCAAAAAATGAAAAAACAAACTTGAATAAAACATGAATTCATTATAAAGAAAAAAAAAAGGTTTTAATTACGTTTGGAAAACATACACAACAATAGAAGCATAAAGGACATAGTGATTGTACTTCACGTTTATCTTGAATATTGTGTTTCATCTTTTTAAGCTACATATAAATATATGGCTCGACAAGTTAAGTTGGATATATTAAATCATATGGTTTAATCGATCATGATTAATTGTATAATGGATCGTATCATCGTGTCAAAACATCTATAATCTTAACTTGTATTGTTAATAGGCTTTGTCGATTTATGTTTTTGTTAGAGAACTCTACATTTATGTTACGAGCCAATAATTTCATATGGTAATCTAGTCGTGTTCGGTTTTTTAAGGTCGTATAAGATCTGAACGACTACATCGGTCCGAAACATGTTTTTCATCAACTAATCATGCATAGATATGTCAAGGAAAATACTTACGGATGATTAGGATGCACGTATCAAATTTTGGAGTGCAATGGAACTAGATGAGCTCAAGCGTGATATGGTTTGAGTTTGACCTGATAAAACATCAAAATTCTAAATTTATTTTTAGATTAAATATTAATTTGAATATTAAGAAAAAACACAAGTAATTAATTTAGAAGAAAAATATCTGTTTAAAACTTAGAAGATCAAACATTATAAAAAAGAAAAAAAACATGAAAATTTCAAAAAACAAGTTTCTTATTAGATGATTACAAGGTTATACTTGGTAATCGAACGTGTTTTCAAGTGCTATCGTTAAAATCAAATGTGTGGAAATTTATTCAATTCGAGTATAGCTTTATAAGTACTGTTGGTATTTTATGGAATAGATCTCTTCACTGGTTTATGAAAGACCATAACAAGAAAGTTGTAATTGTTTCATTTGATTTGTCTAAAGAAGAGTTCAAAGAAATCCCTCGACCTAATGATTCATATCAATGGTATTGGTATCACCGACTAGGGATTATAAACGAATGTCTATCCATATGCGGTTGTTATATTCCTAGTTCTCGTGATAAACTATGGATAATGAACAACTACAATGATAAGAAGCCTTGGGAATTGTTGCCACATGATTTTGAGGCTAAGCGTCAACTCATACACGCCTTGATAGAACCGGATGAACTGCAGAATTGTAACATTCCGTGTGAGAGTGACAAGTCCTTTGGCCAATATATTTCAAAAATTCACTCACATAGATATACTTGTGCTCCCATATTTGTGCGAAGCCTTGTATCTCCAATCTCCCGTTGATGAAGCTAGGCAATCAATGAATAAGTGTCGAGTTATCACATATAGTGTAAATTTTTCTTACTTATCACTGTTTATGATGATTTTTTATATCTAAAATAACGTATGAAGTATTTATTTGACACTGATCTAGCTCCGTTTCTTACTTCCAAATGTTGAGATTAGAAGGACTAAAGTAACTCTTATGCAAGTTTGTATCCGCTGCACAATAATAGGCTCTCTCTATATTGAAGAATATGCATACTGATTGAAAAGAATATCTTTATTACCCTAATATGATTTATTGCAAATGATAATTGCTTAATTTATTTTGCAATCGTGTCCATAATATCAGACACAAAAACTGAATTCTTATGATCGTTTGACTATCCGATCCTCTAATGATGACCTTTTACATCGCTAGATTTGGCAAAATACCTTTCTGTTAACCTGTATATACTTGTATGGTGGCCGTTTTTTTAGAGCGTGCTGTGTATGTGATATATAAACACGTATATATATATATATATATATACTAGTAGCGAAATTGATGTTATATAGAGCAATCAACATTCTGTCCATCTTACATTAAAATTTCAAGTTTAGAGAATTCTGGGTTTATGTTATGAGTGACTAGCGTAATTTTGTATTACCAATCTAGTCGTGTTGACATCTGTTTTTGTTTGTTTAATCTATTTCTTCCGCTTCCTGAGGTTTTCTAGGGGCGAACGACTGCAAGTTCTTAAACTGTTTTACATCAGCCAGTTCTACATATATATGCTAACACAATTGGGAAGAAATTTATTTTAACAACCAATTGTTTCAAAAATATTTTTCTATTTTTTTAAGAACCAATAATCAGATTGGGAAGAAAAAAGTCTATTACAGAAATTTTAAATGTTCCTTTTGATTGGAGTTGTTCTGGTATCTTAAATTCAATAGAACAATAGTCGGATCGGGAGGTTTTGAATTCATGTGTATAGGTTAGGACATCCTATACATATTATGAAAAGAAAATAGTAAGAGCGAAGCTTAAGAATTCATGTGTTTCTTTCGGTACCATTGATGTACTTGCTGTATTTGATTGATAATAAGGTAGGATTAATTGGTTTGGAGACGTGATTTCGTTATGGGTATGGAGTTGTGGGAGTTGAGACTAATCCAGATTTATAGGATTTATAGTGACCCATTTTGAACACCTGTTATAACCCGTTTCCTGCCTCTCATTTCATTCTTAACTTTGAAACTCATCATATCTATCAACTAAACACCTTGGCGAAACACCATCAAGAATCTGAGTAAGCTAATTGGGTGAAAGAAATAGAGGTATTTGTTACTATTTGATATTGATAGATGACAGATGTCTCGGATATTTTTTGTAGCATCCATTGGATTGGTTAGAGTAGTTTACATCGTTTGTCATTGTGGTTTGCGTTGACCGCTTTTGTTCATCTCATTATTGGCATTGTTTGTCTCTAGCTGAGAAATGTTATCCCTGTTGGTCCTTCCTACTAACGGCCTTCACTAAATCTCGGCAAGTAACTATCTTTTGTCCTTTTAAGCTTGCACATGAGGCCATGACGGTAAAGGCAAATTTTTACGGTCTTAGTTTCCATGTCGGTCTCCGTCGTCTTTCACCATTTCATTTTCATCCAACACTCCGGCTAAACCGCCACACTCCCACTACCGATGGCCAACTTAACAAACCCCATACACCGGAAAATCGGAAATGCAATTATATATCAACGCGTGTGACGTCTTTTTTGTGTGGTACATCACTTATCTTGCACAAGATACAACTTAGCAACTTTAGTGACTTGCGAAAGTGCACAAGATACAACTTAGCAACTGTAGTAACTTGCGAAAAGTTTTTTAACTTTAAGCTGTGAACTATAAGTTGTTGACAAAGTCTAGTAACCTATAGGCCGTCGAAGGTCCGCCACATACACAAAAGGTATGCAGAGGCCACCAAAATATTGAACTTTTTT
The DNA here is from genome assembly GCA_025667525.1 of Glebionis coronaria. NCBI lineage: Eukaryota > Viridiplantae > Streptophyta > Magnoliopsida > Asterales > Asteraceae > Glebionis > Glebionis coronaria. The sequence continues at coordinate 7,466,352 of CM046878.1, read as the reverse complement.
CAGCAAGACCATAGTAACTAGGGGTGTAAACGAGCCGAGTATTGCCAAGCTCGAACTCGACTACAAAAACTCGAGCTTGACCGAGCTTTATATTTCTAGGCAAAAGATATGAACCCGTATGGGTCATCTTGGGTTGACCTTTAGTTTTTACAAACTATGTGTGAAACAAATGTGGTGATTATTTTTGTTACCTTTTTTTATGTGGGTTTGGATGCCATTTCTGCTCGATAAAAACTTAGCGTTGGTTTCGCACGCTCTTCCATGGTATCTTGGAAATGGAACCACATCTTTGATTTTTTCAATTTCAGTAGGGGAAAGGATCATCTTTTAGAAACCTAAACAAAAGTCGTTATTCGTCACAGTTCCATAGCAACAAATGTCTCCCAAACAACCCTTAAAATTTCGTTTGATCAAATGTCCATGGTACATATCCTGCATGTATGCATTTACACATTGTCAACTCTTAATTATCAGTGAGCAGATATAAATAGTATGTTATTACTTTACAACCCCTGAACTAAAACGAATGATCGGGAAACCAATGGAAAAATATGGAGTAAATATATGAAAACCAAGCAATATGTCTAAATTACTAACAAATCTGCACGTCTAAACAAACAAACACGAAAATTTGCTTGCAACGTTTGGTTAAGCTTACTTGTAAGTCTATGAGCTTATTTGAGTTGGCTTATATTTCATGATGCTATTCCTTTCTAAACTCATGCTTAATCAGCTTATGAATGATACGACCATAAGCCCAAAAAAGCTCAAAAGGGTGTTTGTTTAAACATGATGTTTGTGCAACATTTGAGACCACCTATGCAGATTGAGTGTATCTAAAAAAACATCACATTTACTTGTTACCTTATTAATGGACAATTAAATAATTGGTGTATAATTTTTTGTATTCCGTACCATGCCATGAAGATTCAAAATGATGTCTTCCTCGCGAAAGGTGAATGTATCTCAGATTAGTCCTGACCTTTAATAATTGATCCATGCAAGCCATAGGACACATACATAATTAAGAACGAACATATATGGATGTTAATATTGGTCATCTAAGATGTTACCTCGAGTCCTTGACTCTATCAGGATGGGCTGCTTATGCTCTAGAGATTGTAAGATCTTAGTCGCATGTGGGTTGTTAAATCACGTTCTCTTCCCTAGCAATGGGAATGGGTTCACCCCATCTATACCAAAACTTTCTACATGATTTTGGACCTTCTTATTTATAAATGGGTCAATTAGAAATCTAGTTTTCCCTAACAGGTCAAAATGATTTAACATGGAGAAAGTAACCCAAACTTTTTCAAGATATAGATTTCAGTTTCTGTAATTTGCTATGAAACATTATACACATCCTAAACTACACCTCCCTGAACCACGCCCGTTGAACCATAACCCCCAAACCCCTGAACCACAACCCCCAAACATAACCAAGCACACACATTTCAGCCCCCATTTAAGAATTTAAGAAATACAGTTTACTACTGTGATTATATTTTTCTTTTGATAAAAACCTAGAAAAATAGCAAGAAAGTGGGTCAAATGGGTAGAAATTCGCTAGGCATAATACAAAACAAATCCAACTCAACTGCGAATGATTATATTTTGTTTTCGATCCATAAATGTTCTAAAAAATTTAAAAACAATAGTCAGTTTCTTTACCATTCCATTATTTTGTACACAACAGCCAAAACTAGTATTTACATAAAGAAAAATACCAGCGAAATATTTACTAAAAAACATTATATACAATAGTAAATAGTCAAAATGTAGCAAAAAAGGCAAGAATTCACATTCTGAATCCTTTACTGCATCAGGGCTGGGACCCCATATAAAACTGCCCCACAAGCAATCAGTAGAGTGAGAACCGTTTTTCTAATTTCAACTACACATGACCCGATAGACAATCTATCCTTGTATCTCGCAAATAATCCCTTGTAGAAGAAACCGGCCCAGCGTGCGTACACATTGTAGAGATTGTTTATGATAATGGGTGAACCCGCTAGCAGATACCTAATGGCTGCCGCTCTAGGGGTATATGGTCCAGTCACTCTGAACAAGCCACTGCTGCAACCCATTAGACTAACCGACGCACGACTATCAAATGATCTAAGTTCAGCTCCACCTTCCGGCATGTAATTGAGACCTCGAACGTTGTAGATACACATTACAACTATAATCATCAATAAAAAAACTGAGTGAAGATTGATGGATGTTTAGAAAACTCACCATCACCATGTCCGACATACATAAAAAAATTGCGGGTTTTTTATATATCTATTATATCAGCTCCAATATGTCTCCACGAGCTTCCCTGCATAGCAATTAATGTTCAATTATCTTAACTTTTGGATTCAAATTTTTTAAACATTACTCGTCTATGGTGGTGTACTAAATCATATATAGGTAGTTTACATCAATAAAAATAAAATCACATCTAACTTCAATTCATCTTTAAAATAATTTCCAAGTCTTTTTCTTCGTCCATTTGTTCTTGGCATACCGTGGCGAGGCCCTTGGGGTACAAATACGATTATCGACATGATAGCTCTAGAGTTTCAAATAATTATAAAAAACTACCAAGATTCACCAACAGGTTTGGATACGCTCGACGATAGAATGGGCACTTTCCTGAGGTGTGAGCCTAGTGGTGCTCTAATTCAATGTACTTATTTAATGACTTAACCAAATATTCAATGGTATGTTCGTTGGTCACGCGTATGCAAAGCTGGTTTGGAGGTCACGAATATGCTATGTTGGGGGAGCCAGTAGGCAGCACAAAGAATCTAAACCAAAATTACTTCACTGGATTCGTTGGTCTTGCTGTAAACAACAAAAGTATGGCGTCAACGACACATGAAGTTTCTAGTTTCTTACATGAAAGCACGTGCGAGAGAGAACCTGTCATCTTAGTTATAGACAACAATATTCAAGTAAGATATTCAATGTATATACATAAATCTAAAAACCTAACTGTAATAAAGAAAAGTTCTAAAAATAGGCAGTTTTATTTACAGATGCTTCCATGGGAAGCAGATGGAGGCATCAAAAGACCATGAGTATTACAAAATGTTGTCCGAGTACTTTTTATACCTGCTATATTCGTGACATGAGTGGGAGAAAAACGGTCTGTAGTCTATGTTACCATAGACCCCTTTGATTCATTTTATCTTATCATGCCCGAAGGGAGCACAAGCCAAGAACAAACGGACGAAGAAAAGGACTTGGAAATTATTTTAAAGATGAACTGAAGTTAGATGTGAGTTTTAGTTTTATTGATGTAGTCCTTAACTACCTATATATGATTTAGTACACCATAGACCAGTGATGTTTAAAAATTTGAATCCAAAAGTTAAGATAATTGAACATTAATTGCAATGCAGGGAAGCTCGTGGAGACATATTGGAGCTGATTATAGATATATTAAAAACCCGCAGTTTTTATGTATGCCGGACATGGTGATGGTGACGTTTTCTAAACATCCATCAATCTGCACTCAGTTTTTTATTTATGATTATAGTTGTAATGTGTATCTACAACGTTCTAGGTCTCAATTACATGCCAGAAGGTGGAGCTGAACTTAGATCATTTGATAGGTGTGCGTCGGTTAGTCTAATGGGTTAGACTAACCAGCACACACCTATCAAATGATCTAAGTTCATCTCCACCTTCCGGCATGTAAGTGAAGATTGATGGATGTTTAGAAAACTCACCATCACCATGTCCGACATACATAAAAAAACTGCGGGTTTTTAATATATCTATAATCACCTCCAATATGTCTCCACGAGCTTCCCTACATAGCAATTAATGTTCAATTATCTTAACTTTTGGATTCAAATTTTTAAACATCACTGGTCTATGGTGTACTAAATCATATATAGGTAGTTAAGGACTACATCAATAAAACTAAAACTCACTTCTAACTTCAGTTCACCTTTAAAATAATTCCCAAGTCCTTTTTCTTCATCCATTTGTTCTTGGCTTGTGCTCCCTTCGAGCATGATAAGATAAAATGAATCAAAGGGGTTTATGGTAGCATAGACTGCAGAACGTCTCTCCGTTTTTCTCCCACTCATGTCACGAATATAGCAGGTATAAAAGTACTAGAAACGGACGACATTCTGGGAGCATCTGTAAATAAAATAGCCTATTTTAGAACTTTTCTTTATTACAGTTAGGTTTTCAGATTTATGTATATACATTGAATATCTTACTTGAATATTATTGTCTATAACTAAGATGACAGGTTCTCTCTCGCACGTGCTTTCATGTAAGAAACTAGAAACTTCATGTGTCGTTGACGCCATACTTTTGTTGTTTACAGCAAGACCAACGAATCCAGTGAAGTAATTTTGGTTTAGAATTTTTGTGCTACCTACTGGCTCCCTTAACATAGCATATTCCTGACCTCTAGACCAGCTTTGCATACGCATCACCCAAGAACATACCCTTGAATATTAGATTAAGTCATTAAATAAGTACATTGTAGGAGAGCAGCACTAGACTCACCTCAGGAAAGTGCCCATTCTGTCGTTGAGCGTATACAAACGAGTCTGAGTGGGTGAATCTTGGTAGTTTTTTATATTTATTTTAAACTCTGGAGCTATCATGTCGATAATTGTATCTATACCCCAAGGGCCTCGCTAAGGTATGCCACTTTCTATAATCATCAAACACAAACATTTTAAGAAAAATATCTTAATTCTTAAACAAGTCACATGACAGGAGAGGAAATACCTGGTACTGGTGGTACTTGTTCTGAACGAACAGGAAAAAGACCAACCAATGGTTGACGTTTCGAATTAAACCGTGACATCATCAATAGCTCATGTCTAGTGTATATATTTGACTTTAATAATCGTCAGCATTTGTGTTACTTAAATAAGTTGGTATATATTTGACATCAATTTGTGTTATTTAAATAAGTTGATTTAATGAGGGCATACCTTGTCTTCGTTGATGATATGAGAAACCATCTTCTCAAGCTTACTGTTGCTCTCTACCTCTTCAATCACAGTCTCATAATTCTTTACAAAATATTGATCAATCATGTCACCATTGAATTGATTCTGGATTATATTATTCTCGAGATGGATGATGTGTCTTTTAAACTGCCACAACATTTCCGAGTTACTATCACTCTTCCTGATAAATTTTAGAATATTTTCCAAGAGTTCTTCATTATCTTCATTATGGTCCTATAACAAAAAATGGTTATTAGAAGATTGTTAAAAAAATGCCCAAAATAAACAAATAAATAAATCAACAGGAATATTACCTTTATTACAACGTCAAAGACAAAAAAGAAGCAGTTTTGTAGTATATTGTAATATAACGCTATATGTATCAATCATATCACTCTCATTCCACATCTTCAACGCGTCATTTATATCATTAGTAAATGCCTAATTTGACCAAATATAGGAGGGATATTCAATATACGAGACTTATAAAATGATATTTACATTAACACAATATACGAGGGATATTCAAGAAATATCACCTGCGGAGATGAATCTGGCTTCTCATAGCAACAAAGTGCACGCAAACATACAACTTGTCCTCTCAAAAAAAGTAATACGCCTTGATCACTTTCGTTTGCATCAAACTTGTGCTGCATTAGTATTATGGGTGAAGTATATAGGGTGTGTTTGTTGAAATGAGTAGTAGCTGCGAGCAGGAGTAGTAGTTGTCATAGCTCACCGCTCATTTGTTCACCGCTCATTTGTCACCGCTCCTTAAAAGAAGGATTGAAAAACTAGCATTCCTAAAAAGTAGCACCGCTCACGGATCTTTTAACAAACGACTAAAAAAAATCAGAACGCTCACCGCTCTTTTTGCCAAACAAGCATTAAAAATCAAAATGCTTTTCTTCACCGCTCACCACTCCAAAAAGCTTCACCACCGCTTATTGACAAACACAGCCATAATGTCAATAAATAAGTTTTTTGCAAAACAGATAGTTACATGAACTATGTGAATAAAATAACTTACGAGAATCTCAATAGCTTTGCCCAAGCTTTCTATGCAGTCGTTGGTCCCCTTCCCTAGTAAGGCCCTTGCATTTGCGATATAACTTATAGCGGAGAGAACTTGAGGACTTTTAGTATGTAACATATCTTCTAATAAGCGATATGACATGATGCTTTCTATAATTATACATATCGTCCCTTGAAGACATCCATTATCTTGATACCATCGTATCTGTAAAACAATATGTACATCAGTTCCATGTAATCACGAAATTAACAAAAGTGTATTGGTCTGTTGCTGTACAAATACTACAATACCACAATACTACATGATATCATAATTCTTATAATCAAGAAAGTGAAATGGCTGAAGCAACCCGCCATTTATTATAATACAGATTTTAGAGTTAAATTTTTTCGATAAAGAAAAACAACAAAGTCCAATTAATATATTTCATCTACTGACGGTAAAAGTTCTAAATGTGAATTAAAAAGTAAATAGGCAACACTGATTTCCACAAAATACAATTAGACAATACAATAAGCAAGATATAGTTATAACCTGCTTCATATAGCATTCATTTGTCCCTGGCCGATCTTCATAGTTTACCTTCAAGGAAAAACAAGATGTATTAGAAGTTACTCGATCATACTTACAGCTTAGATAAATAGACCAAATGAATTATTACCTGAAACTTAACAGCCAAGTGTTTAAGCACTTTTATGAGGAAAGGTATTTTTTTGTTGACTACAAGCTCTACTCCTAACTTTACCAAGTTAGCGTCTTGGCACACCTTAGCATGTTCCACTAATACCACTCCAAATAATTCTGCACTCTCTTCTACTTCATCATAAATTTCTGTTTTTTGCATCAGAAGTTCGGCGAGCCACCTTCTTCTCTCCATATGTCCATCAAATACCCCGAACCATTCATCAAGACCTCCTACAACCTCAACCAGCCCACAATAGTCTACGCCCGGATTGCTTTGAGATAAGCATTGTACATAATTACACATAATTATATCCAGAATAAACAATTGCTTGCAAGTATCATGATGATGACTAGCATATGCTGAAATAGGTGGAACTATACTTCTAGTCATGTTTCCTATTCTCAACGAAACCATTAACGATCGCATAAAGTCGAGTATCGAAATCCTAGCAATCCCATACTCACGATCTACAGTTTTAAACTTAATATAATCAGCCCAATGGTCATACAATATTGCTTTACTTTCCAACACTTGGTCTAACCGAATTAGACATTCAACTAAGAACACATAGTCTCACGCACCTTGGCAAGACGATCTAGATCTAAAGGAGATTTCGAAAATAATGACATTACATCACGCAAATGAGCAAGTCCCGTGGATATAAATTTAAAATGTAGGTAGTGGAGACTGGCCTCATGACCACTGTACGCAGAAAACTCATGAAGGTGTAACCTTGTAAAGGAATCTGCTTCAGAAGCGTTGCTGGCGTTCTTGTTATTCATGACATCCAGAAAAGTAGGACCAAAATACAAATTGTTGTTGAAATTCATGTTTTTTAATTATTTTAGTGCATAAATGAAGAACCCTAGCTAGGTTCAACCCTTTCCATTTTTTTATTCAAACTCAATTTCTTTTTTTTTTTCTTTTATTCTTCCACATAAATTACAGTACATTTAACATAAATATATTTCCAAGTAAAGTTACACTTTATTCTGTATGTAGACTCTCAAGTAGGTCCAAAGTAACGGACCGGATTGAACATATTTAGATTCAATCCGGTTCATATGGGACCTACTCGAACGTGGACGGAATCGATTTCCAAATCGGATCTGGTTTTTGAACTGTGATCAGCCCTAGGATTGTGGTGGCGTCATCCGAAGACCCGTGAATATATTTATTCGAAGACGTAAGTTCCGGTTGTTAAGATCAAGCTTAACACGAACCCTTGTGAGTAGATAATGATGTGTAACATTGGGAATCGAGGTTTAGGAGCCCGTGATGGTGATTATGGCGTAGGGATTTGTTTCGGCGCGCGTAGGGGTTATGGGATCGGTTTAGATTACATGATTATACCAAACAAATGAATGAATGAGAATCAACAGAGCAACCTGTTGATCAGTGAACAGGATACAAAAGAAAATTACGAATGTTTAGGATCGGTGGTGGGTACAAAATTAGGGTTTAAGAGGTTGCGATTACCATGTTGATTAATTATATAATTAGGGTATATATAATATATTAATACGGGCTTGAGCCCATCACAAATCTCTATCCCTACTACCTGAGATTAGCCCATCTTTATCCCTACTACCAGTTTAGACAATTTTTATCTCTATCTTTTTTTTTGAACGGCTAGTTAGTTGTTAGTTATTTGAGCTCGCAGTGACATTTAATTGGGCAATATGCAAGCCTCAAACCTTTCTCCTTAGGGATAAACCCACTCCTGCTTTTATGCGCCTGAAAGTACTTGGTGAGGCTCGAACCCGGGACCTCTCCAAAGATACATCCCAAGGAAATCTTGGTGGCGAACTGTGCTAAGACAGTTGGTTAATCTCTATCTCTATATCTATCTCTACTTCTCTATCTATATCTATACTACTTTATAAAGAGCTCAACTTTTAAACTTGAATTTTTCAACATTTCCAAATTTAACAAAGTTGTTGGCATACTATCTGTACGATTTAACATTGACATATTTACAAAAACTTCTTATATAAAACAAAAAACAAACCTATATCATTACGAAGCAGTATACAAAACACACGCTCTTCTATCAAAATCCCTCTCATCTAACACCGACGGACCTAACCTTGAAATTTTACCATCGTCGCACCAAACCACCAAAGGAAACCATCACTCCGTCGAAACATGACAGTATCTTATCTAAAAAACACACTATACACTACTATCATCCCAAATATCTCCACAACAAAAAAACCACCACCGAAATCTCCCTCCACCGTGACTCACCACACTCGCGCCCACAAAACCCACCATTGAAGCCACAACTCGAGAGACGAATCGATAATTATTTGATCGCTAGGTATTTGTGTCGCTATGCGCGGGTATTGATCTAGTACCTATAAAGGAGATTAGCCAAAACCTTGAATGTTGAAAAAATCCATAATTATGGAAATGTTGAAAAACAAGTTATTTCAAGAATTGTTGAAAATTAATTACATCAATAATGCAATATTGAAACACTCCGGAAAAGTTACAGTATATATGGAAATACACGAATTTAAAAACATATGAATTGATTGAAAATACATTTCGATAGTGTGTGGTAAGGGTTGACTTCACAATTTAAGAAACACATTTAATGATTTAGTAACTTGAACACGGTTTGTATGTAATTTAATAGAGTAAAATTATTTTGGATATTATATTTATCATGGATACCAAGGGACTCATCCCCACCATTCATCCTCACTATATCTAATGGATGAGATTAAAAGTATTTAATTATTTCACTTATTTTTAAAATTTAAATATCTTCTAAACTGTTAAATGTTAAACGGAAAAAAATATACTATCGCGACGAGCATTTAGTTAGCTTTCTACAAAATGCAATATGATATATTTTTGAAAAAAAAGTTTTTTTTTAATTTGCGTAAAATATCATATATGATAATAGTGTTTTATCATATATGATATTAGTGATAGGTTACAAATTATTACAGAATCATATATGATATTGGTTTATATCATATATGATACTAGTGTTACTATCATATATGATAGTTTTCGGCGACGAAAAAAACAAAAAAAAACAATTTGTTGAAAGTATATCATATAGCATATATGTAGAAAGATAATTCAATGGCCGTCGTAATGGTATTTTTTTTCGCGTAACGATTAACGATTTAAAAGATATTAATGTTTGAAAAAGAAAGTTCAAAATGAGTTTTTGGTTTAATCTTATCCATTGGATTAAGATAGATATGGATGATGGAGATTAGTGCCTTGGTATCCAAATTAAAGTTTGGTATCTAAATGAACTTAAATCAATTTAATATGGTATATAAAAATATCACGCATCATCAAAATCAATATATAAACACGATCCCCTGTTTCTCTCTTATTTTTGTCAACCATCTAACCTAAAAAACACTCAAACTCACCCCACATGAACAACTTTAATGCGGCCACCATTAATCTAATCACCACCGCCCTTTTTCTAACCACCATCTAATGGTGTTTTCGATTTGTTTGGTCGTTATTGGTTTGATTAGTGGGTTTCTATGGCATGTGATTTTGAGTGTGTTTGGTGGTTTCAGTATCTTGGTTGTTTGGGAATATGTTTAGATATATCTTAGCTTATGTGTTTTTTCTTATATTTAGTTGTTTTAGGTGTGTTTGATATTTATTGTTGTTTAATGGTTGTAGTGTGTTTGGCAGGTTCGAGAATCGTTAAGATCCACATCGTATTATCAGGTTTTTACTTTCTTGCATCGTTTAAAATCCCTTGAAGATCTTATGTTATTTTGTGTCAATCATACGAATAGAAGTATAACCAGTGTATCATGTTTGCATACAGCGATTATTTTTAATATATCTATACTATCTAGTGCATATACACATCCTAACTCCAAACCTAACTTCAAACAAAAAATTAAGATAAATTAACCATTAGATCATTTTTAATCAAAACCAAACTTCAAATCTTAACCAGCCTCATGGTGGCCAAGCAGGAGGGCCAAATAATCAAAACACGTTTCAGTCTCTCAGTGGGGCAGGCACGTCCGATAATACCCCACCACCAACCATCACTTTGGATAACCCCGATCCGGGAGCTGCGCCAAAGGCCCCTACCAAGGAGCCGAAAAAGCCACCAGTGGTCGAGGCAGAATTGGAAGTTGGTTCACTCGATGATGAGGACCTCGAGCGCGTACTCACGCAAAATTTCGATAGAATCATGCCAGGCATCTCGGCAAGGTTGAATCTGGGACGGAATCTCCAGTCCAAACTTAACTTTGGAAGCTCTGCGCACCGTACTCCCCCTCAAGCTCGGAAGAGGGGAAGGAAGACGCGATCTCATGAAGAGCCTTCCTTCGAGGAAACCCCTCGACCAGGAAATGTGTTCGAGCGCATAGGGGATTGCATCATGCAAGAATTGCTAGAAGCCCAGGAAGATGGGGATAAATCCGACGGCTCCACTGGACGCTCGGTGTTGGAAACTCTCGTGGACAATCGCTGCACAAGTGTGTGACATAGGATAAACTCTGGTGGGTAGGAAGCTCCTTCTCACAAAAGTGTCCATCATAGAGGTGGGGCACCGTCCCCCCATCATGACCCTTCGTGTAACACCTCAAAAATTGGTCAACGAAAGCGGTAAAGCTCGGGGGCTGTTACGTCATAATAACAAAGTCCAAGGTGCAAGAGAACGAATCTAAATGAGACTTTTTAAAATAATTTACCTCGTTGCATTACATTTACAAAAACAAGGTTCAAATCATAAACAAATATAAGCAAGTGCAGCGAAAATCAGAGTTTAAATAGTAACAATGAGGTAAAAAGTTTATTAAGCATGAGTAAGTCTTCAAATCCAAGTACAGTATGCATGAGACTCCAAAGCAAGCAACAAGCAAATAGTTCAACACCTGAGATAAACGCTTAAAAGTGTCAAAACAAAGGCTGGTGAGTTTATAGGTTTAAGTTAAAACATAGCATCCGATATTGGACCGCAAACAAACTGTTTAAAACATATGAGACCATTATGGGAGGTATAATGTCATGCATATGGGAATCAGATGTGATAATTATAGTTATGATAGCACTGCTCATGACACCGAGGCTGATGACAAGCACATACAAATGATGCACGCGTAATATAAAAGATTGCCCCAAGTAGGCGCCTAACCCGTGGCCACCTAGCACAACCATATGATAAACACCCGTTTGACATGGCGATGTGTTTGTTCACCCGGGCGGGAGTTGTCAAACTCCAATAGATCTATTATTAGCATAAGCGCTTACTCCAGCAGAGTAACTAACGGTTCATGATAGAAGGGGACTAATGGGCTATCGTTACTTAGGCATATCACACATAACTTTTAGCAAGGCAAACAATGTAAAAAGATTTTGCGTCCATCAGGTAGGCAACAAAGCATTTATCTCACCCAGATGATTAAACATAAAAGACAGTTTAATAAGGGCTATGACTCACCTCAGTATACAACGATTTCACAACAAGAATATGAAAATCACAGATGCAGAAACACAAGTCGCAACCTAAATATATAACGCTAAGTTAGGTCGCAATCAAAGAATGCAATAATACATTCGTCACACGCACATGTCACCCTTTACCACAGTTTAAGTTATAAATGCGCTCAAAATATTCGTTAATGTAATATTCGACCAAATTCTAAGTCAAGACAATGTCGTCCCGATTTGATATAAAATTTGACAGCATTTCGACGTTACTCTTAATTTAACCATTTTAACTTAGTTAACATATTTCTCAGTTTTCTTAAAAGAAATCGATAGTTTTCGACATTATATTTATATTTACCCCAAATATCTTAATAAAAATATTTACCTAATCCCAAAAAGAATTTGACAACCTTTCAATGTTATTTTTAATTTTTATCCATTTTAAACGACACTCAATACACGTTAATTAAACTCGATCAATCGCTCTCAAACCCGAAACCTTTGCCCTCATTTAATAAAACTCGATGCAACGAAATGGTTGAAAAACCGTCTAGTGTGACAAATTTTATTGATAAATCTCCATAGACTCACGTGCACCCTCTCCCACATACAATCAACTTTTAAAAGTAAGGTTTTCTGACGGATGGTCCATGCATGACTATACAATAAAGATGTCAGGTTAGTATTTTTATTTTATTTTAGAGGAATGTTATAGCCACATAATTTTTACATAAAAACATTCACACAATGATGTATCATAAAATGATTTGTCATAATATAAAAAGTTAATGGAAAAAGAAGTTAATAATTGGTCCAAGTCATTTGCCACATTATTATATAAAAGTATTTATATAAACATTATGTGGTTATAGTATTTCTCTTTATTTTATCATATCCTGTCCCTTCTTGTCTCTCGGTACAAACTACAAAGTAGGAGGAAAGCCATTTCAGAAAATTCAACCTCCTATCTCTCGTTAAGCTTTATTAAAAGAAACATATCCTCTCCAAAACATTTGCATTTACTACTCTCTCGTCTATATTAAAACCCATCACCAAAGTTATCATCTCCTCTCTCTCTCTCTCTCACACACACAGTGTACAAACAAGCAGAGCCACCATTTTTGGTAAAACAAAGCTTTCATCTTGGCTCTTATCTCCCTCTCGGTATCAATAGCAACTCACCATTTCAAAACTGTTTTCCTTACAAATGTTTGCATCACTCTCGTCACCCATGACTACTACAATGACACGCCATAACTACAAAACGAAGCCACATGCATGTTTGAAAACAATATTTTAAAAACTTAAATTTCTAGTATCTGACACTAGACTCTCTCTATATACATGCGCTCTATCTCTACACTTCCTCCTCTATCCTTCTCGTTAACAACACATAAAAAATCTCCACCATTTTTCTTTCTTTAAAACGTTTCCCTCCCAATGGGTTGATATTTCTCTCGTTAAAACAGAAACAACACTCACAAAAGACATTTTTCCTCCAAAAATATTTTCTCTCATCGTCAGCATGACTCACAACACAAACTCTTGACAAGCTCACAACGACAATCATAACCCTCGTCTCACATTTTCTAGCTAGTAGTTATGACTTAAAAAAAACTTGGTTTCGACACGTACCCATTTAACCCAACTCGCACAAACGACACACCGACGCGAGACCTCAAACATGTACATGAAACATACGTGAGGAACCATTTCAAACCGTGTGTTATGAAACCTTTCTATGAAATTACAACGTCAAGTTTGAAAGCCATATTTTAAAGAGTTTGGTTTCAAAAAAGTGGTAAAGACGAGACATATGCCTGTAAAAGAAACGCAGCAAAATAAAATGAAAGTGAAAGGGTACGCAAGGTGACCTTGTCGAGCTTGCGATATAATAACAATGCTTGAACTATAACGACGATGACCCACAAAACAAGAAACCTTAGCTCGAGTCTACAACGAACCTACTGCACAAGCCACTTAACCCACGTCTAGCTTGAAAACCCACGTCTAGAACGAACAACCACGAGAAACCCACTTTGAACAAGGAAACCCACGAGTAGCTAGAAGGAAACCCTTCAACTAGTGAGCCCTGTGTGTAGCTCGCGTCTCGTCGTCATGTAACTCGCGTCCACAACAACAGCAGCAAGAACCCTCGAACAGAAAAACCCACGTCTTGTACCCGCATTGACAGCACTCACGTACAAAACGAAGAACCTTCGTCTATTTAAACCAACGTCAGAGAACAAAAACCCACGTCGAATATTATGAAAACTCGCGTCGACGAAGCGTACTCACTTTGCGAACCGTCGAACAAAGTGACACTACAAAATTTATGACATTTGCTTATTAAATTAAACATGAAAGAGTAAGTAATAGAGGGAAGCACTAAAAGTCTATACTTACTAAATATTGAGTAAACAAAAGTATTTTCTATTAATTTCTACCAAAAAAAGAGTCATCAAAAGTTAATTTTTATAAACTCCTACTTTTAAAAAAAAGAGTAAGTAATAGAGAGGAGCACTAAAGGTCATTACTTACTCAATATTAGTAAGCAAAAGTGTAAAACTTTTAATGACTCTTTTTTTAGTAGGGAAAAGAGTAAGCAAATGTTTTTGCTTACTTTTATATGCATTGTGTTTTAGTAAGGAAAAGTTATAGTGACTTAAATAATTATAAATTTTATTAGTAAGCAAAACTTTTAGTAAGTAAATGTCATTTATTTTGTAGTGTGAACTTAAAGAAATGATTTCCGTGTTGGTGTAAGAATGGGTTTCGTTGATTGTTGACCAGGAGCAATTGTTGCATGGGGTGTTAAGGAAAGGACTAGTACCACATGAACTGAAGAATTGCAACATTCTGTGTGAGAGTGACAAGTCCTTTTGCCAATATATTTCTGAAATTCACTCACATACTTGTGCTCGCATATTCGTGCAAAGCCTTGTATCTCTAAACTCCCGTTGATAAAGCTAGGCAATCAATGAATACGAGCTAGTAGTAAGTAAAGTATTAAGTATTTATTTTGACACTGATCTAGCTCAGTTTCTTACTTTGAAGGACTAAAGTAATTCTTCTGCGAGTTTGCTCTATATTGAAGAATATGAATACGGATTGAAAGGAATATCTTTATTACTCTACTATGATCTACTGCAAACGACAATTGCTTAATTTGTTTGCAACCGTGTCCATAATATCCGACATAAAACTTGAATTATTATGATCGTTTGAGTATCCAATCCTCAAATGATGACCTTTTACATCACTAGTTTTGGCAAAAGACCTTTCTGTTTATATGAAAGCTGTATATACTTGTATGTATACGTGTATGGTGGCCGTTTGTTTATGCGTGAAACATGAATTCAAGCGTCCACGGAAGGTGCTTCAGTTCTGGAGATGGTTTTGTCAACTTATTGATTGAATGAAAATTTCATTGTTAGCGTATGTATTGTAAGATATATTAATTTAACTGGTAGGTTTTATGATCACCACTACATGTGTTTTCATGGTAGAGGAGATGTGTGCCCATGGTGATATAATCGAGATACTAGCAAGATTGGATGTTGATGATCTCATCCAATGCAAACGAGTCTGTAAGTCATGGCTATCTTTAATCTCTGACCCTTTTTTTGTTAAAACTCATCTCATCCATAGTTACAACAAAGATCGTAAGAATAACGAAAGTCGAAGGATTGTTATGAATTGGTCACCTATGGCATTCCCCGGTTTCTCAGAATGACAGGTCCGATTAGTAAATATTGTATACTTGGTTCTTCTAATGGCCTCGTCTGCTTATTTACTACGGATGTTACACATCTTCTTATAGCCAACCCCTCCACTAGACAGGTTAAACATCTCCCAAGGCCGCCAATTGTTATTCCGCATGTCACACTCTTATTTGGAGGTTTCGGTTACGATTTCTTAATGGATGATTACAAGGTTATACTCAGTAATCGAACGTGTTTTCAAGTGTTATCCTTAAAATCAAATGTGTGGAAAGTTATTCAATTCGAGTATAGCTTTATAACTACTGTTGGTATTTTATAGAATAGAGCTCTTCACTGGTTTATGAAAGACCATAACAAGAAGGTTGTAATTGTTTCATTTGATTTGTTCAAAGACGAGTTCAAAGAAATCCCTCAACCTGATAATTGACGCTTCATTGGAATTGTCACCAGCGACTAGGGATTTTGAATGAATGTCTATCCATATGCGATTATTATCGTCCTCGTTCTAGTGATAACATATGGATAATGAACAACAACAATGATCAGGAGTCTTGGGAATTGTTGCCACATGATTGTGAGGCTAAGCGTCAAATCATACACGCCTTGTTAGAACCACCTGAACTGCAGAATTGCAACATTCCGTGTGAGAGTGACAAGTCCTTTGGCCAATATATTTTGGAAATTCACTCACATAGATATACTGGTGCTCCCATATTCGTGTGAAGCCTTGTATCTCCGATCTCCCCATGTTAAAGCTAGGCAATCAATGAATAAGAGTAGTAAGTTATCACATATAGTGTAAATTTTTCTTATCATTGTTTATGATGATTTCTTATATCTATAATATAGTATGAAGTATTTTATTTTACCATTGATCTAGCTAAGTTTCTTACTTCCAAATGTTGAGATTGGAAGGACTAAAGTAACTCTTCTGCAAGTTTTGATCTGCTGCACAAATAATAGGCTCTATATTCAAGAATATGAGTACGGATTGAAAATAATATCTTTATTATTCTAATATGATTTATTGCAAACGATAATTGCTTAATTTGTTTGCTATCATGTCCATAATATCAGATATAAAACTTGAATTCTTGTGATCGTTTGACAATCCGATCCTCTACTGATGACCATTTACATCGCTAGATTTGGCAAAATACCTCTTTGTTTGTATGAAAACTTTATATACTTGTATGGTGGCAGTTAGTTTAGAGCGTGATATATAGTTGTTGAATTAAAGTTATATAATTTATTAAAGGTATTGGTTCTCCTTCTCAGGAATCCATGCCTCCAAAGCATGTCAGTTAATCTGATATCACTTAACTAACATAGTTTACAGGCTTAGTTTATATTAAAATTTCAAATTTAGAGAACTCTGCATTTATGTTATGACTAGCATAATTTTTATACCAATCTAGTCGTGTTGACATCTATGTCTTTGTGTTTTCAATCTGTATTTCCGTTTCCTGAGGTTGTCTATGGGCTAAACGACTGCAGGTCCTTAAACTGTTTTACATCAGCGAGTTCTACATATATATATATATATGCTAATAGTATCCAAAAAATATTGTTTCAAGAATCTTTTTTTATTCAAAATTTTAAGAACCAATAATCAAATTGGGAAGAAAAAAAAGATTATTACTGAAATATTAGAAGTTTTTTTTTAAGTATATGTATATCTTGATTGGAGTTCTGGTATTTATGTACCTTTAAATTCCATAGAACAATAGTCGGATCGGGAGGTTTTACACTCTAGCTTACGACATCCTATAGATAGATTCAAAAGAAAATAGTAAGAAGCTTAAGAAATTAGAGTTTATTTCGGTACCATTGATGTATGTGTAATACTTGTTTGATAATAAGGTAGGATTTGGTTTGGAGACATGGATTCATTATGGGTATGGAGTTGTGTGAGTTGAGCTAATCGAGTTTTAAGGTTTTATAGTGACCCATTGAACCCCGTTATAACCCGTTTTCCCACCTCTCATTTCATTCTCAACTTTGAAACTCATATCTATCAACTAAACACCCATATGAATCCAACGTATTTCCTTATACCTATACTCTTCGGCGAAACATCACCAAAAATCTATTCAGATACAGAATATAAAGTAAAAGAAACGTTTACCAACAGGTCTCTACTTCTCCTGTACGAATGCTTTTGATGTGTTGTATAATGGAAAGTTTATAAGTTTAAACCTAATGATTCCATGTCATAACAAATTACTTTTTCTAACATCACACGTTATAAGTTAAAACCTAATCATACAACGTGACAACTTTTGGGCTTTTTTTTAAACGGCAGTTTGGTGCAGCGGAGTATCTTGCGTGCCACCGAGGCACCAAGTCTCTCAACCTGAGTTCGAATCATCTCACGAAGAGAATATCAACCCCCATGCTAGCCATCCAGTTTCCCATTAAGGGGCTTCAAGGCATTGCGATCAGATTCAAACCCGGCTGCCAATTCTAGGAAAATCCCCCATATGCGGAATGACAGGAGTCGAACCCCTAACCTCCCCCACATGGAGACTATAACCAAATGCATCCATTCAACTGAGCTAAACTTTATTTGCATGACAACTTTTGGGCTTAACGAGCCTTATGTTGTTAGACGGACCGTAATCTCGAATCTTTATGCGTGAAACATGAATTCAAGCGTCCACGGAAGGTGCTTCAGTTCTGGAGATGGTTTTGTCATCTTATTGATCGAATGGAAATTTCATTGTTAGTGTATGTATTGTAAGATGTATTTATTTAACTGGTAGGTTTTATGATCACAGCTACATGTGTTTGATCACCAAAAAGAAAAAGTATCACTATAAGAGCATTTGGGTACTCTCGTGCCATTAAGTGACGTTATGAGAAAAGTACATTCACATCACACTTTTT
Source organism: Glebionis coronaria (assembly GCA_025667525.1). NCBI lineage: Eukaryota > Viridiplantae > Streptophyta > Magnoliopsida > Asterales > Asteraceae > Glebionis > Glebionis coronaria. Next base: position 7,447,602 of record CM046878.1, on the reverse strand, counting down.
CTCATAACATCACAATACCCTATAACAACAAAATACCCTTCCTGCACAACACCATATTTCTTTTGTCGTCAAATATCCCAATTTTTAAAAATACTTGAAAACGCCACTTACTATGTGGGTCTCGTGCCATCGTTTGACATTTCCCGGGATCATTTGGTGGAGTGGTGGTGGTGGCTCAGCACTTGAAAACGTGAGGTGCGGTGAGTTTCTCGTGCCATCAAGTGGCGTCTTCGAGGATGACTCAAGCCATGACACTAACAAGATACCCTATGCTATAAATGGGCCGAACCCAAAGTAAAAAGTTGGGAGTTTTATGGGTCAGATTAACCAACACGATGGATACATCGTAACAAATATAAACACACATTCAACATATATATTTTTTTAGGGTTTTCATGGCAGAGGAGATGTGTGCCCATGGTGATATAGTCGAGCAGATACTAACAAGATTGGATGTTGATGATCTCATCCAATGCAAACGAGTGTGTAAGTCATGGCTATCTTTAATCTCTGACCCTTTTTTTGTTAAAACTCATCTCATCCATAGTTATAACAAAGATCGTAAGAATAACGAAAGTCGAAGGATTGTTATGAATTGGTCACCGTATGGCATTCCCTATTTTCTCAGTATGACTGATCCGATTAGTAAATATTGTATACTTGGTTCTTCCAATGGCCTCGTCTGCTTATTTACTACGGATGTTACACATCTTCTTATAGCCAACCCCTCCACTAGACAGGTTAAACATCTCCCAAGGCCGCCAATTGTTATTCCGCATGTCACACTCTTATTTGGTGGTTTCGGTTACGATTTCTTAATGGATGATTACAAGGTTATACTCGGTAATAAAACGTGTTTTCAAGTGCTATCGTTAAAATCAAATGTGTGGAAAGTTATTCAATTCGAGTATAGCTTTATAAGTACTGTTGGTATTTTATGGAATAGATCTCTTCACTGGTTTATGAAAGACCATAACAATAAGGTTGTAATTGTTTCATTTGATTTGTCTAAAGAAAAGTTCGAAGAAATCCCTCAACCTAACGATTCATATCAATGGTATTGGTATCACCGACTAGGGATTATAAACGAATGTCTATCCATATGCGGTTATTATGTTCCTAGTTCTGGTGATAAAATATGGATAATGAACAACTACAATGATAAGAAGTCTTGGGAATTGTTGCCACGTGATTTTGAGGCTAAGCGTCAACTCATACACGCCTTGATAGAACCGGATGAACTGCAGAATTGCAACATTCCGTGTGAGAGTGACAAGTCCTTTGGCCAATATATTTCGGAAATTCACTCACATAGATATACTTGTGCTCTCATATTTGTGCGAAGCCTTGTATCTCCAATCTCCCGTTGATGAAGCTAGGCAATCAATGAATAAGAGTCGAGTTATCACATATAATGTAAATTTTTCTTACTTATCACTGTTTATGATGATTTTTTATATCTAAAATAACGTATGAAGTATTTATTTGACACTGATCTAGCTCCGTTTCTTACTTCCAAATGTTGAGATTAGAAGGACTAAAGTAACTCTTCTGCAAGTTTGTATCCGCTGCACAATAATAGGCTCTCTCTATATTGAAGAATATGCATACTGATTGAAAATAATATCTTTATTACCCTAATATGATTTATTGCAAATGATACTTGCTTAATTTATTTTGCAATCGTGTCCATAATATCAGACACAAAAACTGAATTCTTATGATCGTTTGACTATCCGATCCTCTAATGATGACCATTTACATCGCTAGATTTGGCAAAATACCTTTCTGTTTGTACGAAAGCTGTACATACTTGTATGGTGGCCGTTTTTTAGAGCGTGCTGTGTATGTGATATATAAACACGTATATATATACTAGTAGCGAAATTGATGTTATATGGAGCAATCAACATTCTGTCCATCTTACATTAAAATTTCAAGTTTAGAGAATTCTGCGTTATGTTATGACTAGCATTTATGTTATGACTAGCGTAATTTTGTATTACCAATCTAGTCGTGTTGACATCTGTTTTTGTTTGTTTAATCTATTTCTTTCCGCTTCCTGAGGTTTTCTAGGGGCTAACGACTGCAAGTTCTTAAACTGTTTTACATCAGCCAGTTCTACATATATATGCTAACACAATTGGAAAGAAATTTATTTTAACAACCAATTGTTTCAAAAATATTTTTCTATTTTTTTAAGAACCAATAATCAGATTGGGAAGAAAAAAGTCTATTGCAGAAATTTTAAATGTTCCTTTTGAGTCTACAGTTTGATTGGAGTTGTTCTGGTATCTTAAATTCAATAGAACAATAGTCGGATCGGGAGGTTTTGAATTCATGTGTATAGGTTAGGACATCCTATACATATAATGAAAAGAAAATAGTAAGAGCGAAGCTCAAGAACTCATGTGTTTCTTTCGGTACCATTGATGTACTTGTCATATTTGATTGATAATAAGGGAGGATTAATTGGTTTGGAGACGTGATTTCGTTATGGGTATGGAGTTGTGGGAGTTGAGACTAATCCAGATTTATAGGATTTATAGTGACCCATTTTGAACACCTGTATTAACCCGTTTCTTGCCTCTCATTTCATTCTTAACTTTGAAACTCATCATATCTATCAACTAAACACCCACATGAAACCCAAGTATTTCCTTATACCTTGGGGAAACACCATCAAGAATCTGCGTAAGCTAATTGGGTGAAAGAAATAGAGGTATTTGTTACTATTTGATATTGATAGACGACAGATGTCTCGGATATTTTTTGTAACCTCCATTGGATTGGTTAGAGTAGTTTACATCGTTCGTCATTGTGGTTTGCGTTGACCGCTTTTGTTCATCTCATTATTGGCGTTGTTTGTCTCTAACTGAGAAATGTTATCCCTGTTGGTCCTTCCTACTAACGGCCTTCACTAAATCTCGGCAAGTAACTATCTTTTGTCCTTTTAAGCTTGCACATGAGGCCATGACGGTAAAGGAAAATTTTTGCGGTCTTAGTTTCCGTGTGGGTCTCCGCCGTCTTTCACCATTTCATTTTCATCCAACACTCCGGCTAAACCGCCACACTCCCACTACCGATGGCCAACTTAACAAACCCCATACACCGGAAATGCAATTATATATCAACGCGTGTGCCGTCTTTTTTGTGTGGTACATACACTTATCTTGCACAAGATACAACTTAGCAACTTTAGTGACTTGCGAAAGTGCACAAGATACAACTTAGCAACTGTAGTAACTTGCGAAAAGTTTTTTAACTTTAAGCTGTGAACTATAAGTTGTTGATAAAGTCTGGTAACCTATAGGCCGTCGAAGGCCCCCCACATACACAAAAGGTATGCAGAGGCCACCAAAATATTGAACTTTTTTCAGCAAGACCATAGTAACTAGGGGTGTAAACGAGCCGAGTATTGCCAAGCTCGAACTCGACTCGATTACAAAAACTCGAGCTTGACCGAGCTTTATATTTCTAGGCAAAAGATATGAACCGGTATGGGTCATCTTGGGTTGACCTTTAGTTTTTACAAACTATGTGTGAAACAAATGTGGTGATTATTTTTGTTACGTTTTTATGTGGGTTTGGATGCCATTTCTACTCGATAAAAACTTAGCGTTGGTTTCGCACGCTCTTCCATGGTATCTTGGAAATGGAACCACATCTTTGATTTTTTCAATTCCAGTAGGGGAAAGGATCATCTTTTAGAAACCTAAACCAAAGTCGTTTTTCGTCACAGTTCCATAGCAACAAATGTCTCCCAAACAACCCTTAAAATTTCGTTTGATCAAATGTCCATGGTACATATCCTGCATGTATGCATTTACACATTGTCAACTCTTAATTATCAGTGAGCAGATATAAATAGTATGTTATTACTTTACAACCCCTGAACTAAAAAGAATGATCGGGAAACCAATAGAAAAATATGGAGTAAATATATGAAAACCAAGCAATATGTCTAAATTACTAACAAATCTGCACGTCTAAACTAACAAACACGAAAATTTGCTTGCAACGTTTGGTTAAGCTTACTTGTAAGTCTATGAGCTTATTTGAGTTGGCTTATATTTCATGATGCTATTCCTTTCTAAACTCATGCTTAATCAGCTTATGAATGATACGACCATAAGCCCAAAAAAGCTCAAAAGGGTGTTTGGTTAAACATGATATTTGTGCAACATTTGAGACCACCTATGCAGATTAAGTGTATCTAAAAAAACATCACATTTACTTGTTACGTTATTAATGGACAATTAAATAATTGGTGTATAATTTTTTGTATTCCGTACCATGCCATGAAGATTCAAAATGATGTCTTCCTCGCGAAAGGTGAATGTATCTCAGATTAGTCCTGACCTTTAATAATTGATCCATCTCAGCCCGCAACTCATGTGCAAGCCATAGGACACATACATAATTAAGAACGAACATATATGGATGTTAATATTGATCATCTAAGATGTTACCTCGAGTCCTTGACTCTATCAGGATGGGCTGCTTATGCTCTAGAGATTGTAAGATCTTAGTCGCATGTGGGTTGTTAAATCACGTTCTCTTCCCTAGCAATGAATGGGTTCACCCCATCTATACCAAAACTTTCTACATGATTTTGGACCTTCTTATTTATAAATGGGTCAATTAGAAATCTAGTTTTTCCCCAACAGGTCAAAATGATTTAACATGGAGAAAGTAACCTAAACTTTTTCAAGATATAGATTTCAGTTTCTGTAATTTCCTATGCAACATTATACACATCCTAAACCACACCTCCATGAACCACGCCCGTCGAACCATAACCCCCAAACCCCTGAACCAGAACCCCCAAACATAACCAAGCACACACATTTCAGCCCCCATTTAAGTATTTAAGGAATACAGTTTACTACTGTGATTATATTTTTCTTTTGATAAAAACCTAGAAAAATAGCAAGAAAGTGGGTCAAATGGGTAGAAATTCGCTACATGTAATACAAAACAAATCCAACTCAACTGCGAATAATTACATTTTGTTTTCGATCAATAAATGTTCTAAAAAAATTTAAAACAATAGTCAATTTTTTCACCATTCCATTATTTTGTACACAGCAGCCAAAACTAGTATTTACATAAAGAAAAATACGAGCGTAATATTTACTAAAAAAAATTATATACAATAGTAAATAGTCAAAATGCAGCAACAAAGGCAAGAATTCACATTTTGAATCCTTTACTGCATCAGGGCTCGGACCCCATATATAACTGCCCCACAAGCAATCAGTAGAGTGAGAACCGTTTTTCTAATTTCAACTACACAGGACCCGATAGACAATCTATCCTTGTATTAATAATCCCTTGTAGAAGAAACCGGCCCAGCGTGCGTACACATTGTAGAGATTGCTTATGATAATGGGTGAACCCGCTAGCAGATACCTAATGGCTGCCGCGCTAGGGGTATATGGTCCAGTCAGTCTGAACAAGCCGCTGCTGTAGGCCATTAAATGATCTAAGTTTAGCTCCACCTTCCGGCATGTAATTGAAACCTAGAACGTTGTAGATACACATTACAACTATAATCATCAATAAAAAAACTGAGTGAAGATTGATGAATGTTTAGAAAACTAACCATCACCATGTCCGACATACATAAAAAAACTGCAGGTTTTTTATATATTTATAATATTAGCTCTAATATGTCTCCACGAGCTTCCCTGCATAGCAATTAATGTTCAATTATCTTAACTTTTGGATTCAAATTTTTTAAACATTACTCGTCTATGGTGGTGTACTAAATCATATACAGGTTTTTTATATATTTAAAATAATTTCCAAGTCCCTTTTCTTCGTCCATTAGTTCTTGGCTTGTGCTCCCTTCGGGCATGATAATGTGTTTCATGATTATAGAAAGTGGCATACCGTGGCGAGGCCCTTGGGGTACATATACAATTATCCACATGATAGCTCCCGAGTTTAAAATAATTATAAAAAACTACCAAGATTCACCGACTCAGAATGGTTTGGATACGCTCGACGACATAATGGGCACTTTCATGAGGTGAGTCTAGTGGTGATCTAAATCAATGTACTTATTTAATGACTTAATCAAATATTCAATGGTACGTTCTTTGGTCACGCGTATGCAAAGCTGGTTTGGAGGTCACAAATATGCTATGTTGGGGGAGCCAGTAGGCAGCACAAAGAATCTGAACCAAAATTACAAATTACTTCACTGGATTCGTTGGTCTTGGTGTAAACAAAAAAAGTATGGTGTCAACGACACATGAAGTTTCTAGTTTCTTACATGAAGGCACGTGCGAGAGAGAACCTGTCATCTTAGTTATAGATGACAATATTCAAGTAAGATATTCAATGTATATACATAAATCTGAAAACCTAACTATAATAAAGAAAAGTTCTAAAATAGGCTGTTTTATTTACAGATGCTTCCATGGGAACGAATGGAGGCATCAAAAGACCATGAGTATTACAGAATGCCGTCCGTTTCTAGTACTTTTTATACCTGTTGTATTCGTGACATGAGTGGGAGAAAAACGGTGTGCAGTCTATGCTACCATAGACCCCTTTGATTCATTTTATCTTATCATGCCCGAAGGGAGCACAAGCCAAGAACAAACGGACGGAGAAAAAGGACTTGGAAATTATTTTAAAGATGAACTGAAGTTAATTGTGAGTTTTAGTTTTATTGATGTAGTCCTTAACTACCTATATATGATTTAGTACACAATAGACTAATGATGTTTAAAAATTTGAATCCAAAAGTTAAGACAATTGAACATTAATTGCAATGCAGGGAAGCTCGTGGAGACATATTGGAGTTGATTATAGATATATTAAAAACCCGTAGTTTTTTATGTATGCCGGACATGGTGATGGAGAGTTTTCTAAACATCCATCAATCTTCCGGCATCTAAGTTCAGTCTTCCGGCATCTAAGTGAAGATTGATGGATGTTTAGAAAACTCACCATCACCATGTCCGACATACATAAAAAAACTACGGGTTTTTAATATATCTATAATCAGCTCCAATATATCTCCACGAGCTTCCCTGTATAGCAATTAATGTTCAATTATCTTAACTTTCAGATTCAAATTTTTAAACATCACTGGTCTATGGTGTACTAAATCATATATGGTAGTTAAGGACTACATCAATAAAACTAAAACTCACATCTAACTTCAGTTCATCTTTAAAATAATTTCCAAGTCCTTTTCTTCGTCCATTTGTTCTTGTCTTGTGCTCCCTTCGAGCATGATAAGATAAAATGAATCCAAGGGGTCTATGGTAGCATAGACTGCAGAACGCCTCTCCGTTTTTCTCCCACTCATGTCACGAATATAGCAGGTATAAAAGTACTAGAAACGAACGACATTATGTAATACTCGTGGTCTTTTGATGCCTCCATCCGTTCCCATGGAAGCATCTGTAAATAAAACAACCTATTTTTGAACTTTTCTTTATTACAGTTAGGTTTTCAGATTTATGTATATACATTAAATATCTTACTTGAATATTGTTGTCTATAACTAAGATGACAGGTTCTCTCTCGCACGTGCCTTCATGTAAGAAACTAGAAACTTCATGTGCCGTTGACGCCATACTTTTGTTGTTTACACCAAGACCAACGAATCTAGTGAAGTAATTTTGGTTTAGATTCTTTGTGCTACCTACTGGCTCCCCAACATAGCATATTCGTGACCTCCAGACCAGCTTTGCATATGCCTTACCGAAGAACATACCCTTGAATATTAGATTAAGTCATTAAATAAGTACATTGTAGGAGAGCAGCACTAGACTCACCTAAGGAAGGTGCCCATTCTGTTGTCGAGCGTATACAAACCCGTCCGAGTCGGTGAATCTTGGTAGTTTTTTATAATTATTTTAAACTCTGGAGCTATCACGCAGATAATTGTATCTATACCCCAAGGGCCTCGCTACGGTATGCCACTTTCTATAATCATCAAACACAAACATATTAAGAAAAATATCTTAATTCTTAAACAAGTCATGACATGAGAGGAAATACCTGGTACTGGTGGTACTTGTTCTGAACGAACATGAAAAAGACCAACCAATGGTTGACGTTTCGAATTAAACTGTGACATCATCAATAGCTCATGTCTAGTGTATATATTTGACATCAATTTGTGTTATTTAAATAAGTTGATTTAATGAGGGCATACCTTGTCTTCGTTGATGATATGGGAAACCATCTTCTCAAGCTTATTGTTACTCTCTCCCTCTTCAATCAGAGTCCCATAATTCTTTACAAAATATTGATCAATCATGTCACCATTGAATTGATTCTGGATTATATTATTCTCGAGATGGATGATGTGTCTTTTAAACTGCCCCAACATTTCCGAGTTACTATCACTCTTCCTGATAAATTTCAGAATATTTTCCAAGAGTTCTTCATTATCTTCATTATGGCCCTTAACAAAAAATGGTTATTAGAAGATTGTTAAAAAAATGCCCAAAATAAACAAATAAATAAATCAACAAGAATATTACCTTTATTACAGAGTCAAAGACAAAAAGAAGCAGTTTTGTAGTATATTGTAATATAACGCTATTTGTATCAATCATATCACTCTCATTCCACATCTTCAACGCGTCATTTATATCATTAGTAAACAGGGACGGAGCTACATGTATTGGAGGGTTGGCCAAGGCCCACCCCAGTTATTCTGTTTGCTATTGTATATTAAGTAGTACTTCATATTATATATTAATTGATCCAATATAAAACAAAGTATGGCCCATCCATGCATAAGAACTTGAGGACTTTTAGTATGTAACATATCTTCTAATAAGCCATATGACATGATGCTTTCTATAATTATACATATCGTCCCTTGAAGACATCCATTATCTTGATACCATCGTATCTGTAAAACAATATGTACATCAGTTCCATGTAATCACGAAATTAACAAAAGTGTATTGGTCTGTTGCTGTACAAATACTACAATACCACAATACTACATGATATCATAATTCTTATAATCAAGAAAGTGAAATGGCTGAAGCAACCCGCCATTTATTATAATACAGATTTTAGAGTTAAATTTTTTCGATAAAGAAAAACAACAAAGTCCAATTAATATATTTCATCTACTGACGGTAAAAGTTCTAAATGTGAATTAAAAAGTAAATAGGCAACACTGATTTCCACAAAATACAATTAGACAATACAATTATAACCTGCTTCATATAGCATTCATTTGTCCCTTGCCGATCTTCATAGTTTACCTTCAAGGAAAAACAAGATGTATTAGAAGTTACTCGATCATACTTACAGCTTAGATAAATAGACCAAATTAATTATTACCTGAAACTTAACAGCCAAGTGTTTAAGCACTTTTATGAGGAAAGGTATTTTTTGTTGACTACAAGCTCGACTACTAACTTTACCAAGTTAGCGTCTTGGCACACCTTAGCATGTTCCACTAATACCACTCCAAATAATTCTGCACTCTCTTCTACTTCATCATAAATTTCTGTTTTTTGCATCAGAAATTCGACGAGCCACCTTCTTCTCTCCATATGTCCATCAAATACCCCGAACCATTCATCAAGACCTTCTACAACCTCAACCAGCCCACAATAGTCTACGCCCAGATTGCTTTGAGATAAGCATTGTACATAATTACACATAATTATATCCAGAATAAACAATGGCTTGCACGTATCATGATGATGACTAGCATATGCTGAAATAGGTGGAACTATACTTCTAGTCATGTTTCCTATTCTCAACGAAACCATTAACGAACGCATAAAGTCGAGTATTGAAATCCTAGCAACCCCATACTCACGATCTACAGTTTTAAACTTAATATAATCAGGCCCAATGGTCATACAATATTGCTTTACTTTCCAACACTTGGTCTAACCGAATTAGACATTCAACTAAGAACACATACGTCTCACGCACCTTGGCAAGACGATCTAGATCTAAAGGAGATTTCGAAAATAATGACATTACATCACGCAAATGAGCAAGTCCCGTGGATATAAATTTAAAATGTAGGTAGTGGAGACTGGCCTCATGACCACTGTACGCAGAAAACTCATGAAGGTGTAACCTTGTAAAGGAATCTGCTTCAGAAGCGTTGCTGGCGTTCTTGTTATTCAAGACATCCAGAAAAGTAGGACCAAAATACAAATTGTTGTTGAAATTCATGTTTTTAATTATTTTAGTGCAGAAATGAAGAACCCTAGCTAGGTTCAACTCTTTCCATTTTTTTATTCAAACTCAATTTCTATTTTTTTTCTTTTATTCTTCCACATAAATTACAGTACATTTAACATAAAGTATATTTTCAAGTAAAGTTACACTTTATTCTTTATGTAGACTCTCAAGTAGGTCCAAAGTAACGGACCGGATTAGCAATATTTAGATTTAATCCGGTTCATATGGGACCTACTCGAACGTGGACGGGAATCGATTTCCATATCGGATCTGGTTTTTGAACCGTGATCAGCCTAGGATTGTGGTGGCGTCATCCGAAGACCCGTGAATATATTTATTCGAAGATGTAACTTCCGGTTGTTAAGATCAAGCTTAACACGAACCCTTGTGAGTAGATAATGATGTGTAACATTGGGAATCGAGGTGACGATGATTATGGCGTAGGGATTTGTTTCGGCGTAGGGGTTATGGGATCGGTTTAGATTACATGATTATACCAAACAAATGAATGAATGAGAATCAACAGAGCAACCTGTTAATCAGTGAACACGATACAAAAGAAAATTACGAATGTTTAGGATCGGTGGTGGGTACAAAATTAGGGTTTAAGAGGTTGTGATTACCATGTTGATTAATTATATAATTAGGGTACATATAATATATTAATACGGGCTTGAGCCCATCACAAATCTCTATCTCTACGGAAATTACCCATCTTTATCTCTACTACCAGTTTAGCCAATTTTTATCTCTATCTCTATCTCTATCTCTCTATCTCTATCTCTATCTCTTCTCTATCTCTATTTCTATCTTTATCTCTATCTCTATACCTATAAAAGAGATTAGGCAAAACCTTAAATGTTGAAAAAATCCATAATTATGGAAATATTGAAAAACAAGTTATTTTAAGAATTGTTGAAAATTAATTACATCAATAATGCAATATTGAAACACTCCGGAACACTTACAATATATATGGAAATACACGAATTTAAAAACATATGAATTGATTGAAAATACGTTTTAATAGTGTGTGTTAAGGGTTGACTTAACAATTTAAGAAACACATTCAATGATTTATTAACTTGAACACGGTTTGTATGTAATTTAATAGAGTAAAGTTATTTTGGATAATATATTTCTTATGGATACCAAGAGACTAATATCCATCATTCATTTTCACCATATCTAATGGATGAGATTAAAAATATTTAATTATTTCACTTATTTTTAAATTTTAAATATCTTCTAAACTGTTAAGTGTTAAACGAAAAAAATATACCATCGTGACGAGCATTTAGTTCGCTTTCTACAAATATGCAATATGATATACTATTGAAAAAAAAATCTTTTTTTTTTAATTTGCGTAAAATATCATATATGATAATGGTGTTTTATCATATATGATATTAGTGATAGGTTACAAATTATTACATAATCATATATGATATTGGTTTATATCATATATGATAAGTATATCATATATGATAAGTATATCATATATGATATTAGTGTTACTATCATATATGATATTTAGTATCATATATGATAGTTTTCGGCGACCAAAAAAAACAAAAAAAATTAATTTGTTGAAAGTATATCATATAGCATATCTGTAGAAAGATAATTAAATGGCCGTCGTAATGGTATATTTTTTCGCATAACGATTAACGATTTAAAAGATATTAATGTTTGAAAAAAAAAGTGCAAAATGAGTTTTTGGTTTAATCTTATCCATTGGATTAAGATAGAGATGGATGATGGAGATTAGTGCCTTGGTATTCAAAATAAAGTTTGATATCCAAATGAACTTAAATCAATTTAATATGGTATATAAAAATATCACGCATCATCAAAATCAATATATAAACACGCTCCCCGGTTTCTCTCTTATTTTTGTCAACCATCTAACCTAAAAAACACTCAAACTCACCCACATGAACAACTTTAATGCGGCCACCATAAATCTAATCACCACCGCCCTTTTTCTAACCACCATCTGATGGTGTTTTCAATTTGTATGGTCGTTATTGGTTTGATTAGTGGGTTTCTATGGCATGTGATTTTGAGTGTGTTTGGAGGTTTCAGTTTCTTGGTTGTTTGGGGATATGTTTAGATATATCTCAACTTATGTGTTTTTTCTTATATTTAGTTGTTTTAGGTGTGTTTGATATTCATTGTTGTTTAGTGGTTGTAGTGTGTTTGGCAGGTTCGAGAATCGTTAAGATCCACATCGTATTATCAGGTTTTTACTTTCTTACATTGTTTAAAATCCCTTGAAGATCTTATGTTATTTTGTGTCAATCATACGAATAGAAGTATAACCAGTGTATCCTGTTTGCATACAGTGATTATTTTTAATATAGGGTGCATATATACACATCCTAACTCCAAACCTAACTTCAAACAAAAAATTAAGATCAATATATTAATAACTTAACCATTAGATCATTTTTAATCCAAACCTAACTTCAAACCTTAACCATCTATTTTTTGGTAACAAACTTTTTTAACAACTTCTTAACAACTTATTAAAAACTTATTTTTATTTTAAATTGAAATATCTTTTAACTCATTTATTTTTTTTGTAATCTAATTTCACCATATTTTTTAAATTTTGTTCTCTTTAATTCAAATCCATTTTGATATATTTACAAATTTTATTTTTATTTTTAGTGATTTTATTTATTTTAATTCAACTTTTTTACATTTTAACGTTAATTCGATTGCTAAAAATGTCACTTATTACACGTCGCTGCATTGTGCGGGTACCACACTAGTGTATATGATGCTTCAAAATTGTGTTATGAGTAACTAGAATGCTGGTTTATCTGGAGCAGTCATAGATCTTACCGATAAGAACAAGCATGGCTACTACATTAGTTAATACACTTTTATCATTGGCGTTGGTGCTAATCTGTTGTGTACGTGTATAATTTTTTTACACCCTTGATATCCAAAATGGAAGAAGCTAGGAGGAAGAAAGTTGGTGGTAAAATGCTTTTTTTTATATTGATTCATATTTATCTTTGTATTGCAGCAAGATCATGTGGTGGTTTTACACTTTTAAGTGCAAGAGATACAAATTTTTTGTCAAGAGAAGTAAGAAAGTTATAAAATGTTCTTTATAAGTGAATTATGACGGAATTCTTTGATTGTCTCGAGCATATAATGCTTTTAATGGGATTTTTAAAGATTGTGTTAGTAGAGTAAGTAATTGTATACAAAAATGATGTTTCCAGTTTGTGGGTTTAGAAACTTTCATAAATATTACAGTAATTTTTTTACTTAATTTTGCTTTTTGTCCGCACTCGAAAAAAGTTGCACTTTTGATGCCTACAATTTATAAAAGCTCCTTCTATAGACAAACACTCCGCCGCGAAACGCGGGTATAACAAACTTGATTTTTTATAAAATGCTTCAACCATAAAAAATACTTTGGGTGAATTACGACACATTTGAATCATTCATCCAATTCCCCCTTTCAGTAAATCTTCTACTTGTATGTTTTAATAATAAATGTTTACTCAATTAGCTTGTTGGTAAGTAAACTCATGTCTTCATAATACCTTATCTGGCCTTAAATTTTAAAATGTATATAACTCGTAGCAAGATTAATGTATTTTCAAGATCTTGCATCGAGTCTTGCATTTAGTAGTTTAATTAAGTTTACATCAATATGCAATAATGTATCAATGTGAATGTATGTGTTGCTTTTTGTAGGTACAAGGCAATATCACAACAACCAAATAACTTGGTTAAAAAATATATATTTGTACTAACGGATAAAAAAAGTTCCAGTTGGGTTGCATCAAGAGAACACACACTTGTGCCAAGTATTTAATCATAGTTCATTCATTACCAAAATGATACTACTAAATTAAATCGCAAATCTATCTCATCAATTACGAAATCACAGCTAACTATTAAAATCATAATTTCCCTAATATTAATAACTCATATAAAAGCTTTTATACTATTTTATTACTATATATAATATAATTGAGCATCATTATTCATAAATTTATGTTAAAATAATTCAAAAGTTATATTTTAAGTGCAAGTCTATTTTAAGTAGGAATAATAAATAAAGGCCAAGTGACATGTGATGCCTGGTCTTTAACAAGTAGTCTGGTCTTTAGCAAGTAGTGGGTAGTTCTTATTTTCCTGCAATTTCTTTTGTTTAAATTCCCAGGCATTGTGTACTATGACATTATCTTTCCAACTGAATAATAAAACAGAAACCTTTGCCTCAATTGTGTTCTCTATGTATCTTTCTTGTCATTTGTTTGTAGAAACCTCGAGAAGAGCCTGTCAAAACCAACATTGTGGTATCAGAGCTAAGGTTGGTGCATGCCCAAATATCAATCTCGTGAAGAGATGGCAGGAAACGATGGCAATAGCGAAAAAGATGGACATATCACACTTCACTACCCGATGTTGTCAAGAAGAAATTATGCCGCTTGGGCAATCAAGATGCGGGTCTTCATGCAGGCCCAAGGAGTTTGGGAGACTGTTGAGCCACAAATAGCCAATACGGTGGTAGAAGTGAAGAAAGATAAGATGGCCTTGGCAACCATCTACCAAGGCATACCTAAAGACCTATTGTTGTCTCTTTCGGAGAAGAAATCAGCCAAAAAAGCATGGGAGCCTTTAAAAACAATGTTCATGGGTGCCGATGTGGTAGAAGTGAAGAAAGATAAGATGGCCTTGGCAGCCATCTACCAAGGCATACCTGAAGACCTATTGTTGTCTCTTTCGGAGAATTAAGCATACAAAGAAGCATGGGAGGCTTTAAAACAATGTTCATGGGTGCCCATAGAGTGAAGACGGCGAAAATTCAAACCCTAAAGGTGAGTTTGAATCGCTGAATATGAAGGAGAGGGAAGGAGTGGATGAGTTCGCTATGAAGGTGAGAAACATCGTGAGTACCATGCGAGCATTTGGGGACACGGTGGAGGAGTCCTATGTGGTGAAGAAGCTACTTAGGGCAGTACCATCCAAGTTCCTTCAGATTGCCTCAACTCTTGAGCAATTTGGGGACTTAGACACAATGACAATGGAAGAAGTGATCGGAAGATTGAAGGCTCACGAAGAAAGAATGAAGGGGCATGGTAATAATAAAGAAAGAAGGTTTCTCTTGACTCATGAAGAATGGTCAGAGAGAAACAAAAGGAAGACAAAGGGAGACTCTAAATCAAATCGAATCGAGGAGGGGTTGGAGGCTCACGAGGACGAGGCAGAGGAAGAGGAAGAGGTAATGGTGGTCGTGAACTCGTGGAAGAGGAGGATCACACTACCCGAAAGATGGAGGACGTGGCACTTCATATAATCAAGATAAGAGCAGGGCTCAATGCTACCACTATCAGGAATATGGTCACTATGCAGCGGAGTGCACAAACCCAAGACGTGAAAGAAGCCACGAGAACAACTTAATTCGAGAAGAAGATGACAATGAGCCAGCACTTGTGTTAGCATCATTTGACAATGGTGGAGAGGTTGGTGAAGTATTCTTAAATTAAGAAAGAGTATTCCTAAAACTGAGAACACAAGAAGATGAGGTGAGGCGGTCAAGTATGTGGTACCTTGACACAGGGGCCAATAATCACATGACGAGTGATAAAGATAAGTTTCGTGATCTGAACGAAACAGTTCATGGCTTCGTGAAGTTTGGGAACAAATCAAAGGTGAGGATCGAAGGAAAAGGATCAATCATGTTTTAATGTAAGAACGGTGAACATCAGAAGTTTGATGAAGTCTACTACATTCTAGAATTATGTAGCAATATAATAAGTTTGGGAAAATTAGCAGAAGGAGGCGATGAAATCAAGATCAAGGACCCATTTATGTTGGTTCATGATGCAGCAGGGAGACTGTTGATGAAGGTAAGAAGACCGCCGAATCGACTCTCCAAAATAGAACTTGAAGAAGTCAATTCAAGATGCTTGGTTGCTGAAATAAGAGATCCAACATGGCTGTGGCACACAAGGTTATGTCATGTGACCTTTACCTCACTAAAATTGATGTCTGAAACACGTCTTATTGAAGGAATTCCCAAAATTGAGGTTCCATCAAAACCTTGTGAAGGTTGCCTCATGGGGAAGCAGTCCCGTTATTCGTTCCCATCAAGTACAAGCTTCAGGGCAAAGAAAAGATTAGAGCTTGTCCATGGTGACTTGTGTGGACCAGTCTCACCACCAACACCTGCAGGTAATCAATACTTCATGTTACTTGTTGATGATTACAACATGGTTATGTGGGTGTATCTATTAAAGACAAAAGATGAAGCTTTTCAGACATTCAAGAATTTCAAAACAAAGTTTGAAGTAGAAACAGGAGAGAAGATGAAGGTCCTTAGAACAGACCATGGTGGAGAGTTTCGGTCGAATCAATTTACCGCGTATTGCACTGACACTGGGCTTGATCGACACTACACTTCACCCTACTCTCCACAACATAATGACGTAGTGGAGAGGCGAAATCGATCAGTGATGGAGATGGTTAGAAGCTGCCTGAAAACGATGAATGTGCCTGATGTACTATTGGGAGAGGTTGTGAATCATGTTGTTTATGTACTAAACAAGGTGAGTACAAAAGCACTGAAAGATGCCACACCATATGAGATGTGGACGGGAAGAAAACCACATGTTGGTCACTTGAGAGTGTTTCAGTGTACTGCTCACATGAAAATTGCTAAAAATCACCTGAAGAAATTGGAAGATAGAAGCAAAAGGGTCGTATATCTTGGAACCGAAAAGGGGTCCAAAGCTCATAGATTGTTGGATCTTGACGCAAGATCGATGTATGTGAGTAGGGATGTCGTATTTGAGGAAGATCAAACTTAGAATTGGGAGAAGACAACCAAGATCAAAGTAATTCCAGGCATGAGTTTCACTGCTGAAGGATTTGATTTGGATGAGTTTAAAGAAGATGAGATTGACCCGGAACACTATACTCCACAAACCAATCACGAGTCACCATATAGTGATAACAATTAGAACGAAGAAGATCAGCTCATTAACCCTGCACCAGCTACACCCAGTTCACCGATTACTCCGAATTCCCCAATCCCGTCAAATAACTCTCCAAGCACCGCCTCAAGCTCCACAGGTGGAGGAGCCCCAAAGCGCTATAGACTCTTGTCAGATCTGTATGAAGATACTGAGCAGTTACTAATGATACAAGATGCAGACATACCAAACACGTACCAAGAAGCAAAAGACAATAGCGATTGTGTTAACGCAATGAAGGAAGAACTATCTTCGATTGAAAGGAATAATACTTGGAAGCTCGTTGAACTTCCAAAAGGGCAAAAAGTGATTGTAAAACCCGCATTAAAATACCATGAACAGTATACATGAACAGTGAACATCCAAAAATACGGTAAAATTAAAAACTTTCCATTTATAATATAATTCACGTGTCATGATATTTAATAACATGTAATTACATATATATTATAAATGTGTTAAGTACACGACATATAACAAAACTCCAGGAAAACTTAATCATAATTTAGGTTTACAAAAAAAGGTTCTTCATTGCTCCTTTGCCTCTCTTGCCGCCGGCCACCTCAAACCATAAGGACAAACCGGACGATTTTTGCTACTTAATTATTGTGTGTACGTGATCGTGATCTTAATCCTTTTCTTCCACGAGTTCGGTATAATCAAACACCTTTTCTTTTCTTTTTAATTCTTATTGAATTCATGTTTTTATTTAATTAATCTTAAAAACAAGTAAATAAAACATGTGGGATTAATTAAATCATGGTTTAAGGGGTGTTTGGTGTTGCTTTGGTTTGGCCGAAACCCAAGTCGAGAGCCTCAAGGCTCTCGGTGGTGGTTGTTTTTCCCAACCGAGACCTCATGGTCTCAGTGTAGGGTTCGTGTGGTTCGAACGCAGCAAGGGGACCCCGACTCGGTGTCGGGGTGTGGTTTTGTTTTTGATCGAATGCCAACCGAGACCTATAGGGTCTCGGTGGGGCTTTTTGGCTAACAGTGGGAACCGAACAAAGCAAGCAGGGGGAACAGGGTTGAACCGGTATGAACCGGTGGCCAATCGGTGTGAACCGGGCTGCCATAGCTCGGCAGTGGGAACCGTGAGCCACCAGTGGCAACCGGATAGCCGGTCTTGCCACTGGTAGGGTGTTTGGCTCGGCTTATATGTGACCCCGGGTTTCGGGCTCGGGTTAATTTTTAAACCACGGGTTCGGGATTCGGGAAAAATTATTAAAATTAGAAAATATGTTTAATTAAAATAATTACTAGACTTTTAATTTAATTAAATTCATGACTTAGGTTAAATATTAAAATTAATATTTCATGTATAACCTAAAGTATTTTACTTAGCTTAATTTAATTAAAACATGTATTTTTAATTAAATTCTTATAATGTATGGTTTAATTAAATTAACCAAGTTATTTAATTAATAAGCTATAACCATGACTTGTATTATACTAATTAAACTTTACTTATTATTAATAATCCAGCTTATTTCTAATTATGGAAACTTACTATTTTGGAACTTTCTATTTTTAGAAACTTACTATTTATGAAAACCTGCTATTTTTAGAAAGTTACTTAGTATTACAATACAAGTATTATAATTCACTATTACATGAATAATATACAACAGAACATCAGTATAACTACAGATAACACAGTAACACACTAAAACATGACAGAATAACTATAACAAGCTAAGAACACATAAAACCAGTAAAACACATGTAATTCAGACAACTCATACACGTTCCCATTCTTATGTAGTATTATCCGTCAAGGTGGAGTAGTTTCTTCAGCGTTTCCATTAGCTTCTACTGGACATAAGGTACGGATTTCCTGTCCTTCAGTAAGGACAACCTCTTCCTTTAGTACGATTTCCCGTATGCAGCCAACTGTTTTTCCCAGTAGTTATAGATTAAATGCTTATGTTTTATTACTTACCTTAGCCATATACATGCATGACCAGTTTCACCTAGTTATGTAGGTACCATAACCATCACACTAGAGGTACTAGTGTTATGACTTCACCACGGCGGAGTGATAGCTCGTGGCGTCCCTTTCATTTATTTGTTCATTATTATATTATTATTATCATGTGGGGCGTATGGGTGCATCCTAGGTTCAGTTTCAGTCAGGATTTCATGGTGAATGTGGTGTGTGCCTTGCATCCTTCACTAGGAGCCGATCCCTCCTACCCATTACCAATTAATTAGAGGCATCTCCTCTAATTTGCATGACGAGGTCACCCCTCCAAGTAGTCATGCACGTTGTTGACCTCATGACCTATATTGGCTTTTGGTATATTAAACTAATACAGATTTTCATAAGTAACTAAGCTATCTTTTCAAAACTAAAACCAGTAAACATGACATACAACTAGTTTTTCCCAGGACTTATTCATTTCCGATGCAATTCATGCTTTATATGCTTTCACTCCTTTATGTCTTTACGTTATGCTATATATATCTGTGCACTGAGCGTTATGCTCAGCCATTTTCCATTTTCCATGTTCCCAAACGGCAGGTACCCAAGGTCGCAAGTAGGAACTCCAGAGTATGTGCATTCGGATGGAAGCTATCAGGCCTCTTTTACCTTATGCATTTATTCCTACTTTTCATACTTTACTTCATTTGGACATTGTTTAGTCCTTTCATTTATAATACTTAATATTGCTTGTGTGTGAGTTACTTAGACTACCGATGTTTGATTATGATATTTCTATTTATGGTCATGAATGTTTAGACATTTACTTTGCATGCTTTGATGACACGCCATAATTTAATGTAGCATTCCATCTAAACAAATGAGGTGTTACAATTATGGTATTAGAGCTAAGGTTTTGACATGTAGCTCTATAAAACATGACCTGTGACTTATGGGAAGTCACCAACGTCTTCCTAAAACTGACAGTTGGTTTTCATGCATTCATCCATTTTTGTTTCATTTTCATGCATTCATATCATTGTCGCATGTTTATGACTAAGTAATGGTTGGTACAAGACTGGCCCTATTTAGTCGCATGTGCTTTTATTGAAACTTTTAACTTTGGGACCGACCCATAGGCGTCCCCTCGCTATGTCTTCTCTTTTCGGTGAACTGACCATGGGCGTTTACCCTCGCGCACATAAAAGTTTTTATAAACTGCATCATGCATTTTAAACTGTTTCATGCATTATAAACTGCTTCATTGATTTATACATTGTTCAAGCATTTTTATGTCATCTCATTTCAGATTTATGATTTATGTTGCATTTTGTTTTAAACTCTCAGATGGTGAACACACGCAATGCTCAGGAGTTGGCGACATCTGTCAATGCAGCTCTGCAAGCTATCCTTCCCCAACTTCGCAATGAAATCAGGGACGAAGTTCATGCTGAAATTCAAGCTCAGGGCGTTCAGTGTGGCCCTCATCCTGAAAACAACTACAACAACCACAATCCTCCACCACCACCACCACCTGTTACTCTCAGACTTGGTTGGAGTGATTCAACAAACAACAAGCCCGCTTATTTGAGCAGACTGACAGCCCCAATGAGGCTGAAGCTTGGATTTTTCAAATCGAGAAGATATTCGATGCGATGGGTTGTGACGGTGTTTTCAAGGTAAGACTGGCTTGCTATAAGGTTGAAGGTGATGTGCTGTAGTGGTGGAAGTCTATCAAGCAGGCCAATGGTGGTGATAATTGGGTTGCACTCTTGACTTGGGACCAGTTTAAGGAGCTCTTCCTTAACCAGTACTTTCCACATGTTGAACAAGAGAAGCTTAAGCGGGATTATCATAATATCTGACAGGTTGCTGGGGAGAATAGCAACGAATACATGCAGAGGTTTCTCCGTTTGGCTGGTTTCTTGGGAGCAGCAGTTGTTACTGCTGAGGAGCAAGACGAGAAGTTTCGCTGGGCTCTTCGCACTTTGGTTGCCAACAGTTTGGTTTGTGCTACGTTCACTATAGTAGCACAGGTGGCCGATGCAGCCCGTAAGCTTGAGATGCTTCAGGAACCAGAGGAGTTTGGTGATGACAGAACAGTGAAGAGGTATCTTCAATCACCAATTGTAAACCATTCATTTCCATAAGTATTTTCATTTTCATATCATCCTCTGTTCAACTTTATATTCCAGGCAGAAGACTGACGACCGTAAGCCTGCGGCCGCTCAGCAGCAAGCATCTAAGGGAAACGGTCAGACCAACGACCGTTCTGGTTCTGAGAGGCGTGACGGTAATGATAATTACCGTAACAACACTAATAACTCGAACAACATCAGGTCCCTACATTAACCTTCTTTCATGCTAAACTATCTTATGTTATGGTATTCTAACACTCCAACGATTTTTAATTCAGGAACAACAACAACGGTAGGATCAGGATCGTAGAGGTTCACAGCCTAACCGCTCTACCTCTTCTGGTAATTATTAAACCTTCTATGTAATCATGTTTATGTTCCACGAGCATGTCTCATGCATGTAATCCTGAAACAGGCTCTCAGATAACTAGGACGCCTACTGGAGGATTCACGCATCCTATATGTCCTACTTGTTCGCGCAGACATTCT
The DNA here is from genome assembly GCA_025667525.1 of Glebionis coronaria. Taxonomy (NCBI): domain Eukaryota; kingdom Viridiplantae; phylum Streptophyta; class Magnoliopsida; order Asterales; family Asteraceae; genus Glebionis; species Glebionis coronaria. The sequence goes on along the minus strand of CM046878.1, from coordinate 7,425,844 downwards.
GGTATTTGTCGCTGAGGTACTGGTGGTTGTTTCAAGTGTGGCCAACAAGGCCATCAACAGAAGGACTGTCGCTAGGGTGAGATAGAAGGCACCTCTGGACATGCCGACTCCAAGCCACCTCCTACTTCTGGTTGCGTGTTCAATACTACTAGAGACCAGGCGAACAAGACTTCAGGTACCATCACCGAAAATCTCTTTATGAATGGTTTGGCATCATGTATTCTATTTGATACTTGAGCGATTCATCATATCCACTACATTTGTTGTACGTGTTAGGATTTCCCCTATGCCATTAGATAATGCCTTATGCATTTCCACGCCAATTAGGGACTCTGTACGAATCACTCAGGTGTACATAGATCTTCCCCTAGAAATTTGACGATAAGGAGTTGATGCACTTCCCTTGGACATGCGCGATTTTGACTTGATTTTGGGCATGGACTGGTTATCCAAACACCAGGCTACAATTGACTGCCACACTTATCGGGTTATCTTCGGTGATGTTAAATCTCCAGAGTACATATACCGTGGTTTTCTGCCAGGGAGGTCAGTACAAATTATTTCATCTATGGAGGCGCGTGCTTTATTATCACACGGCTGTCAGGGCTTCATAGCCAATATTCATGACATTACTGCCGAGTCTCCATAGATCCAAGATCAGCCTATTGTGTCAGAATTTCCTTATGTCTTTCAAGATGAACTTCCGGGCATACCACCTGTTCATGAAGTTGAGTTTGAAATTGAGCTCATCCCAAGTGCAGAGCCAATTTCCAAGGCTCCTTATCGTATGGCTCCTATAGAGCTTAAAGAACTAAAAGATCAGCTGCAGGAACTTCTAGAGCGAGGTTTCATCCGTCCCAGTGCATCGCCATGGGGTGCACTGGTACTGTTCGTGAAGAAGAAAGACGACAGCATGCGGTTGTGTATAGACTATCGTGAGCTGAACAAGATCACCATTAGGAATCGTTATCCTTTTCCGCGAATTGATGACCTTTTCGATCAACTTCAGGGCGCTAAGTATTTCTCCAAAATCGATCTGAGGTTCGGCTACCATCAGTTACGGGTCAAGGAGCAGGATATCTCTAAGATTGCTTTCCGTACACGTTATGGGCACTATGAGTTCGTAGTCATGCCATTCGGAATCACTAATGCTCCAGCTGTCTTCTTGGATTTGATGAACCGTGTCTTCCATGAGTTTCTGGACAAGTTCGTTATCGTGTTCATTGATGACATCCTGATTTTCTACAAATCCAAGGAGGAACATGAGGAACACCTTCGTATAGTCTTGCAGATTCTTCGTCAGAAGAAGTTGTATGCCAAGTTCTCCAAATGTGAGTTCTGGTTAAGCAAGGTGGCACTTCTGGGCCATATTGTATCTGTAGAGGGGATCCTCATGGATCCTGCAAAGGTTGAAGCTATCACCAAATGGCTGAGACCTACATCTGCAACTAAGGTTAGAAGTTTTTGGGTTCAGCTGGCTACTACCACAGGTTTGTAGAGAACTTTTCACGGTTAGCCTTACCTTTGACTAAGCTAATGAGGAAAGAAGAGAAATTCGTCTGGATGGAAGAACGAGAGAAGATCTTTGAAGATCTTAAGCGGAAGTTAGTGACTGCACCTATTCTTACTCTCCCATCTGGTTAAGGTGGAATTTAGATTTATAGTGATGCTTTAGGAAAGGGTCTTGTTGGGTCAAAAAGTTGATGTGACAGAGTCTCAAAAACAAAGAAAACATGAAGATATTGTCTAAGCGTTGTCAAGAGCAATCCAAGCGTTGACAATAGCAAACTAAGCGTTGATGGCTCAAGCATTGTCATGTGCAATCTAAGCATTGTCACATGCAATCCAAGCATTGACAGAAACGTAGACAAAGAAGCCTATGGAAGCTTCTATTTAGATAAACATGCAGGATATATTCTGTATAAGTTTATTTAAATAGAAGATTTACATGTTTATTTGATTTTATCTCTTGTAAAACCCTAATCCTTACACTATAAAAGGAACCAAGGGTTATTAGGTTTTTCATAACTTTCATATACAATGTAAACCTAAAGCGTGTGTCGACTAGGTGTGGGATTGAATGTACACACACCTAGTGGTTGTTTGTTATTAATATAATGAACAATCCATTTGTTTTAATTCATGTTATTTGTGTCTAAACACCTTGTTAAACGTGTTTCATTCTATTCCGCCTTGATTCAATCAAGTGAATGAGATTCGTTCCTAGTAGCTAAAAGATTCAAGGAAACTAAGGTTTCCACAATTGGTATCAGAGCCTCGTGGCTCGTGATGCTAGGACCAACAAGGTGTTTGTGTATGGTGAAGAAAAGAAAAATCCGTCTAGGGTTTTTTTGGAAGTTTTTGTGTGCGCAGCAGTATTCAGAAGGTCATAACTTTTGATTGGACCGTTCGTCACGAAATTTCTTGTGTGTATTCTATACACATATATCTAGATATCCACTGGAGGGATTGTCGAGTTTTATCCCCAATCAAAAGTTATTAAGCGTCGAAGTTGGCTGTAGAGATGATTTTCAGATTTTCTGTTTTCACATAAAATAATGTTTTAGGGTATCTTTAAACCCTAGATCATTCTTATACAGAAAAGAGGCTTGTTGCTGTTCTTAAAGGACTACTCGTACTAGCCTTGGTGAGTGATTTCTTGGAATCACAATGAACCCTAGTACGATGTTCATGGTTGCTACGTTTAACAAAAGGAACTTATAGTTTGTCTTAAAACTCTAGAAATTAGAAAAGGTAAAAGCAGCAAGAGAATGGTTTTCATATAAACCCTAGATTCATTCTAGAAGCAGGTTATGTAATTCGAGCAGCCAGAAAAAGATAAAGCAGATGTGATGACATGTGATTTCTCAAGCAAATTAAAGGTACTGTTTTATGTTTCTTTGTGTTACTCACGTAAGAAAAAGTCAACTCAACAATGCGTGGGACAAAAGAAAGCAGCACTGGATTATTTATCTTTAAACAGTAAAGAGACGTGAAGAAAGGATTTTATTTTGGGAGTATATCTCATAAATATCACGTGGGGTTTAGGCATAAAGAAAAGACGTTGCTGTTTGTTCAAAATTGAAAGGGATGACGTAAGGTGATCCCAGATCTGATGTTATACCGTTTATTATGGGGACAAGCGATGGTTGCTGTTACGTGATATATATGGAGATATTTTTGAGCATGAGATTCAGTTAACAAATGGGAGAGATCTTTCATGATTTAAACGTATATCCTTTCATGATTTAAACGTAATTTTTAAAAGGTGAAAGATATGGGCTACGTTTAAAAGGAGAAGGATATGGGGTATTACTGATTTTTAGAGATTTGATTTTTCAAATCTTTAGAATATTATTGATTGTTTGTTACTGAAAGTTCTTGTTACACATGTTCAAACGTACTACATGGGCTTTCATTCGTGGATTATTTGTGAGGTGGATAAAGATGGTTCTCTTATTATTCCAGTTATGATTATCTGTCTCAAGCCACAGATTGAGTTAGCCGCTGATATGTTTATACTTGACGCTGACAAGGAATAAATCGACGCTGACAGAACAGGTGTTGTTATGTGTTGTCCGAGGAATGGTTTGTCCAAACGTTAATAGGTGTTGTCCGATATGTGACAATACAGGTGGAAAGATATTGGACAAAGTGAGATGTTGGACAACAAAAGGATATCTACTGTTGAGAAAATTGGTACGTTTTTAGCACGCAAAAAGGAGGAATTTACACACGAAGGTACATGGAATCTCCGTTTTTATTCAGAATATCAAGGTGATATTTATGGCTCGAATACTTTTAAAATGGATTAATGATTTTAATGCGAGTTAGCAAAAATTTGTGAAGTATTTGATTGGAGTGATATTTGATTGGATTATGTAATCGGGGTAGCCTTGTAAAAGAGTTATCCGTAGTTAAACTTTTACATATGATATGAAGCTATTGTTTCATAAAGATTCGTCATGAAGAGGTGTTAGCTTAAGGGGAAGAATTCTTATGGTAAATTTGATGTTCGAAGAAGATTTTTGCGAGTTTGTGTTCTATCATATCTTTAAAGGTGGTGCCTAGTTAACATTATTCTTTAAAGGTAACTTGTTCGTGCTTTACATGGGTGGTGACGAAGACTTGTCATAACACTTGAAGGAGTTACATTATCGTGCTCAGTGTCTCACAAAGGATGAGAATATTGACAAGGGAGTGAGGTCTGCTTATACTTTCACGTTTTCATATAATTTCGACGTCACATGGATAGTACAAGACATGGAACACAAGGTTGGGTTATTCTACTTCTACATCAAGATTACTTTATTTATTTTTCTTCAAGATCATTGCATAGAGCTACATTTGGAGAATCTTCAAGATTGCATACATTATTTACTTCCCTGTTGATGTGACAAAAAGGGGAAGATACACATGCTACACTTGAGGGGAAGCAATTTGAAGATCATGTACAACTTACAAGAGATACACATAGAGTTTTGCCGACATCAACTAGGGGAAGATTGTTGGGTCAAAAAGTTGATGTGGCAGAAACTTAAAAACAAAGAAAACATGAAGATAGTGTCTAAGCGTTGTCAAGAACAATCCAAGCATTGACAAGAGCAAACTAAGCGTTGATGGCTCAAGCATTGTCATGTGCAATCCAAGCATTGTCACATGCAATCCAAGCATTAACAGAAACGTAGACAAAGAAGCCTATGGAAGCTTCTATTTAGATAAACATGCAGGATATATTATGTATAAGTTTATTTAAATAGAAGATTTACATGTTTATTTGATTTTATCTCTTGTAAAACCCTAATCCTTACACTATAAAAGGAACCAAGGGTTATTAGGTTTTTCATAACTTTCATATACAATGTAAACCTAAAGCGTGTGTCGACTAGGTGTGGGATTTAATGTACACACACCTAGTGGTTGTTTGTTACTAATATAATGAACAATCCATTTGTTTTAATTCATGGTATTTGTGTCTAAACACCTTGTTAAACGTGTTTCTTTCTATTCCGCCTTGATTCAATCAAGTGAATGAGATTCGTTCCTAGTAGCTAAAAGATTCAAGGAAACCAAGGTTTCCACATGTCTAGGCTGCGTTCTCATGCAACATGGTAAGGTTATTGCATACGCATCACGACAACTGAAACCTTCTGAAGAAAACTATCCCCTTCACGATTTAGAGCTTGCAGCAATTGTTTTCGCGTTGAAGATATGGAGACATTATTTGTATGGTGAATCATGTGACATATTCACCGATCACAAGAGTCTCAAGTACATCTTCACCCAGAAGGAACTGAACATGAGACAGAGGAGATGGTTAGAGCTATTGAAGGACTATGACACCAACATTCAATACCATCCTGGTAAGGCGAATGTGGTGGCAGATGCTCTAAGCAGAAGGTCGGGTATGATTGTTGGCATCTAGATTGCAAAGAAGATCATCCGTGACCTAGAAATAACTGATATTGAGTTTTGTGTACGAGGATAGCACGGTTACTAGCCTAATCTTATAGTGGAACCATACTTACATTCTAGGATCAAGGAAGCTTAGAAGGACGATGGTGAGATTCGGGCTATCATTCAGAACCTTGATCAGCAGACGGAGTTTCGTGTTGACAATGACGGTATCTTATGACAGGGCACTAGACTCGTAGTTCCTGATGACTCTACACTAAGGGAAGCTGTACTCACTGAAGCTCACATCTCACCATTTACTATACATCCTGGTTCTAACAAGATGTACCACGACATCAAGAAACACTTTTGGTGGAGTGGTATGAAGCAGGATGTTCCCACCTTCGTTTCTAAATGTATGATCTGCCAACAAGTTAAGATCAAACACCAGCGAGCTAGTGGTTTACTACAACCACTAGATATTCCAGCATGGAAGTGGGACAAAATCGCCATGGATTTTGTTACCGGTCTTCCTGTAACTCAGAGGAAGAACGACGCTATCTGGGTTATTGTTGATAGGTTGACTAAATCTGCTCATTTTCTGCCGATCCGCAAAGAGCATCCGGTCAGCAAATTAGCAGACACTTTTCAGAAGGAGATCATGAGACTGCATGGTACTCCATCAGAAATCATTTCTGACAGAGATCCTCATTTCACATCGCGTTCTGGCAGAGTCTGTAGAAAGCTTGGGGCACCAGACTTAAGCTCAGCACTGCCTTTCATCCCCAGACTGACGGACAGTCGGAACGTACCATTCAGACATTAGAGGACATGTTGCACGCGTGTGCTCTAGAGTGGTCAGGAAGCTGGGATGATTATATATTTCTAGTGGAGTTTGCATACAACAACAGTTGTCACGCTAACATCAAGTGTGCTCCTTTTGAGATGTTGCATGGTAGGAAGTGTCGCGCCCCGAGCTGCTGGGATCAGGTGGGCGAACGACTGCTTGAGGGTCCAGAGATGATTGAGGTGACTAATAAGAAGGTCGCTGTCGCCAAGGCGAAGCTTCAGGAAGCTCGTGCTCGTCAGAAGAGCTATGCTGATAAACGTCGTAGAGATGTATCTTTCAACGTAGGTGATCACGTTTTCCTCAAGGTATCACCTTCACGAGGAGTTAAACGTTTTGGAATCAGAGGGAAGCTCAGTCCTCGCTTCATCAGACCGTTCGACATCATAGAACGCGTTGGTGAAGTGTCATATCATTTAGTGTTACCGCCTCAGCTATCACACGTTCACAACGTGTTCCATGTGTCCTTACTCAAAGGATACAACTATCATCCAGTTCATCTTGTCCAATATCCACTTGATCGGATTCGAGAGGATCTTTCATATGTCGAAGAACCCAAGAAAGTTCTTGAACGACAAGATCGCGTCATGCGGAGGAAGACGATTCCTTTCGTCAAAATCCTCTGGAGGAATCATCCTGAGCGGGAAGCCACTTGGGAGATGGAGGAGTCTATACGGACTTCTTACCCTCATTTCCAGTTCTAATTCAAGTATGTTTTCTTTCAGTTTATGTTTCTCCAATTCGAGGACGAATTGTTCTTTTAGAGGGGAAGAGTTTTAAAACCACATTAAAATACCATGAACAGTACACTTGAACAGTGAACATCCAAAAATACGGTAAAATTTAAAACTTTCCATTTATAATATAATTCACGTGTCACGATATTTAATAACATGTGAATGTGTTAAGTACACGACATATAAAAGTCACGATAATTAAACATGAACGATCACGTAAATAATTTAACTCGGGAAAACTATGGGTTTCCCCATGTGAGCCCCATGTGCTGCGGCTAAAAGAGACAAGAAGGAAAAGATGGGCTTTGGCCCATGACCCAACTTAAAACCCATAATAACAAAACTCCAGGATAACTTAACCATAATATAGGTCTACAGAAAAAAGGTTCTTCCTTGTTCCTTTGCCTCTCTTGCCGCCGGCCACCTCAAACCACAAGGACAAACTGGACAATTTTTGCTACTTAATTATTGTGTGTACGTGATCGTGATCTTAATCCTTTTCTTCCACGAGTTCGGTATAATCAAACACCTTTTCTTTTCTTTTTAATTCTTATTGAATTCATGTTTTTATTTAATTAATCTCAAAAACAAGTAAATAAAACATGTGGGATTAATTAAATCATTGTTTAAGGGGTGTTTGGTGTTGCTTTGGTTCGGCCGAGACCCAAGCCGAGAGCCTCAAGGCTCTCGATGGTGGTTGTTTTGCCCAACCTAGACCTCATGGTGTCGGTGTGGGGTTCGTGTGGTTCGAACGTAGCAAGGGGACCCCGACTCGGTGTCGGGGTGTGGTTGCCAACTGAGACCTATAGGGTCTCGGTGGGGCTTTTTGGCTAACAGTGGGAACTTAACAAAGCAAGCAGGGGAACCGGGTTGAACCGGTGTGAACCGGGCTACCATAGCTCGGCAGTGGGAACCGTGAGTCACTAGTGGCAACCGGCTAACCGGTCTTGCCACTGGTAGGGTGTTTAGCTCGGCTTATATGTGACCCCAGGTTTCGGGCTCGGGTTAATTTTTAAAACACGGGTTCGGGATTTGGCAAAAATATTAAAATCAGAAAATATGTTTAATTAAATTAATTACTAGACTTTTAATTTAATCAAATTCATGACTTAGGTTAAATATTAAAATTAATATTTCTTGTATAACCTAAAGTATTTTACTTAGCTTAATTTAATTAAAACATGTATTTTTAATTAAATTCTTATAATGTATGATTTAATTAAATTAACCAAGTTACTTAATTAATAAGCTATAACCATGATTTGTATTATACTAATTAAACTTTACTTATTATTAATAATCCAGCTTATTTCTAATTATGGAAACTTACTATTTTAGAAACTTTCTATTTTTAAAAACTTACTATTTATGGAAACCTGCAATTTTTAGAAAGTTACTTAGTATTACAATACAAGTATTATAATACACTATCACATGAATAATATACAATAGAACATCAGTATAACTACAAATACACAGTAACACACTAAAACATGATGGAATAACTATAACAAGCTAATAACATACAAAACCAGTAAAACACATACAATTCAGACAACTCATACACGTTCCCATTCTTATGTAGTATTATCCGTCAAGTCGGAGTAGTTTCTTCAGCGTTTCCATTAGCTTCTACTGGACATAAGGTACGGATTTCCCGTCCTTTAGTAAGGACAACCTCTTCATTTATTAGGATTTCCCGTATGAAGCCAACTGTTTTCCCCAGTAGTTACAGATTAAATGCTTATGTTTTATTAGTTACCTTAGCCATATACATGCATGACCAGTTTCACTTAGTTATGGAGGTACCATAACTATAACACTAGAGGCACCAATGTTATGACTTCACCACGGTGGAGTGATAGCTCGTGGCGTCCCTTTTAGTTATTTGGCCATTATTATATTATTATCATGTGGGGCGCATGGGTGCATCCTAGGTTCAGTTTCAGTTAGGATTTCATGGTGAATGTGGTGTGTGCCTTGCATCCTTCACAAGGAGATGATCCCTCCTACCCATTACCAATTAATTAGAGGCATCCCCTCTAATTTGCATGACCAGGTCACCCCTCCAAGTATTCATGCACGTTGTTGACCTCATGACATATATTGGCTTTTGGTATATTAAACTAATACAGATTCTCATAAGTAACATAAGCTATGTTTTCAGAACTAAAACCAGTAAACATGACATGCAACTAGGTTTTCCCAGGACTTATTCATTTCCGCTGCAATTCATGATTTATATGCTTTCACTCCTTTATGTATTTACGTTATACTATATATCCGTGCACTGAGCGTTATGCTCAGCCGTTTTCCATTTTCCATGTTCCCAAACGGCAGGTACCCAAGGTCGCAAGTAGGAACTCTAGAGTATGTGCATTCAGATGGAAGCTATCCGGCCTCTTTTACCTTATGCATTTATTCCTACTTTTCATACTTTACTTCATTTGGACATTGTTTAGTCCTTTTATTTACAGTACTTAATATTGCTTGTGTGTGAGTTACTTAGACTACCGATGTTTGATTCCGGTATTTCTATTTATGGTCATGAATGTCTAGAAATTTACCTTGCATGTTTTGATGACACGCCATAATTTACTGTAGCATTCCATTTTTACAAATAAGGTGTTACAAGATAGCCATAAAGCGGGTCTACAAGTTGAAAAGAGACCCAAACAGAAGAATCTTGAAGTATAAGGCGAGAATTATGGCAAAAGGGTACATACAGAAAACAGGATCAATTATGATGAAGTTTTCGCCCCTGTAGCAAGAATTGAGACGGTACGTGTAATTTTCGCGCTTGCAGGGTCTAGTGGATGGTGGGTGCACCACCTTGATATGAAATCGGCCTTCTTGAATGGAAGATTGGAAGAAGAAGTGTATGTAATGCAACCTGAAGGTTTTGAGAAAAGAAACGAAGCAAACAATGTGTACAAGCTCTCAAAGGCAATGTATGGGCTAAAACAGACACCAAGAGCGTCGAATGCTTGTCTAGATAAATACCTAAAGAGTTTGGGGTTCACAGGGTGCTATCAAGAGTATTCAGTGTACACGAGGAAGAAAGAAGGAATAATTTTGATAGTAGGGGTATATGTTGATGATTTGCTGGTCACTGGTAATTTTCCAAATGACGTGAAGGAATTCAAGCTGGAGATGAAAGCCAAATTCGAAATGAGTGACCTTGGCTTGTTGACCTACTACTTGGGGATCGAATTTAGCCAACATGAGACATGAATAACACTAAAACAAAAAGCTTACGCAAAGAACATTCTAAGCATGACTCGAATGATGGACTGCAATGCCACAAGAAGTCCAATGGAGCACAAGTTGAAGCTGTCTAAGGATGAAGAAGGAGAACTGGTAGATCCCACTGAATATAGAAGTATTGTTGGTGCACTCAGCTATCTAACACACACACGCCCTGATCTCTCATTCACATTTAGTGTAGTCAGTCGTTTCATGGAAAAACCAACTGTGAAACATCTTCAAGCACTAAAAAGGATAATTAGATACATAAAGGGTACGCTTAGTTATGGCCTGGCATACACCAGAGGATAAAGTAGAGTTACTCTCACAGGGTACTCTAATAGTGATTTTAGAAAAGACATGAATGACGAGAAGAGTACAGGTGGGACAACATTCTACATGAATGGCAACCTGGTAACATGGGCCTCACAGAAGCAATGAAGTGTAGCTTTATCATCGTGTGAAGCAGAATTTATGGCTGCAACCATGGCAGCTTGTCAAGGTATTTAGCTTCATCGACTTCTTACTGAAATAACTGGGCAAAAGGTGCCACCTATCGCAATGTTTGTTAATAATCGCTCAGCTCTTGATTTCATGAAAAATCCGGTGTTCCGTGGGCGTAGCAAGCACATAAATATAAGGTACCACTTCATTAGAGAATGCGTCGAAAATGGGGAGATAATAGTAAATCATGTGTGTGGCACGAAGCAGAAAGCAGACATCCTCACGAAAACAATGGCAAGAGTGAAACATGAAGAAATGCGAGACCTGATTGGAGTGATGCCAATCACTTATTCTGAATTAAAGGGAGAATGTTAAAATAATTCAGAAGTTATATTTTAAGTGCAAGTCTATTTTAAGTAGGAAGAATAAATCAAGGCCACGTGACATGTGATGCCTAGTCTTTATCAAGTAGTCTGGTATTTAGCAAGTAGTGGGTAGTTCCTATTTTCCTACAATTTCTTTTGTTTAAATTCCCAGGCATTGTGTACTAGGACATTATCTTTCCAACTGAATAATAAAACAGAAATGTTTGCCTCAATTGTGTTCTTTGTGTATCTTTCTTGTCATTTGTTTGTAGAAACCTCGAGAAGAGCCTGTCAAAACCAACAATTTACACCATGACTTGTATTTTAAGATCCCATTTACACCATGACTTGAGGTAGACTTCACAAAGATGAAACACATTCAAAGTCTCAAAAAGCCACGATTGAACTATTAGCTGAAACCAATAAGTCTTGACTTAGTGTGAACAACTGAACAAGTTAATATGGCCGATGAACTCATCCTAGATAAAGTTCTCAAGGTTAAATATATATCTTCCATTCATTGACATCATATATGTTTGTAATTAATCTGATCCCAATATTTTGCTTTTTTGAATGTAGACCTATAGTAGCGTCATCCAATAATTTTGATGCCTTTAATAGGTACGAAATAAAGATTCATGAAAGCAAGGTGATAAATCATTACCTTATCCATCCCAAAAATAGTGTATGCCAGTTTTACCGTAGAATAATTTTTGACTAGCTTGTTTATTGTATACGTTTTTGTTGAATTTACGGATTTTTGCCTTTAAACGGGCATATATTATGAGAATGGAAATGACATAGGGTGCATGGATAAGTGGATAAGGGTTTATTTTTTTATATGACAATTTATTTGACAAATATGCAAACATAATCTTGCTCATTACATTAGGTTAATAAAGTAATTATGAATGTTCAGGTTAATTCGAATCCTCCACATGGTGGTAAAGAATGAGAGAGTATTGAGCATTTATAGTCCTCGATAAGTAGTTCACCAAAAAAATACTCGAGGTAATCTTTTAGCTTAATTAGTTGGTGGGTATATTAGTGGTACTTGTTAGATTTTTTTGGCAGCCTATGAAATCTTTTGAAGCTGAAAATGACAGTCGTCATGCTAATTGGTGGTAGAAATTTTGGCAAAGCAAGTGAGCCCAAGGGATCTAAACAAAGTGAAGAAGCGGAACATAAGGAATTTGGTGATACGGGAAAAAAGAGACGAAATATGGTTATGGGAAAACCAACAAATAAAAGAATCTCACATGTTTAAACAGACTACTAAGGATATGAAAAAGCATCATGTTGAAGAAAGTGGTTTTGTTGAAGTAATGCCTACAACAATGCTACATATCGTTAATTATTGTCATTAAGAATTTCCGCCTCTATGCGTGAGTACTCGTATAGTCTAATCTAATTTACACATAAAAAGCCATTTAGGAAAAATGTACACCTCATTAAATGCCATTTAGGAAGAAAAAAATTAAACTAATTTTGGAAAAATCTACACATAAAAGCCATTTAGTAGGTTTTAGTATATTCATTTTCGGATGGTTTTTATTTGCTAATCGAACCGATATCTCTTGAACTAGGTCACTAATCCACCTAGATAGCTATGATCATACTAAAAACATTACCAACTGGGTTAGCTCAGTCTGGTACTAGGAGTGTTTTTTTGAGAGATTGTTATTTTAAGTGTTAGCTTCTCTTTAGGTTTTTCAAAGTGAGAATCTGTGAGGCTAAAATCATATATGCGTATTAAAGGTTGACAGAGACTATTTTCTAAATAAGTATAGTGAATTCGAATCACTAATTATTAAGGTTGACAAGAACAACTTTCCTAGGCAACTATTGTAAAATCAAATAAGTATCCGGAGAAAAAATAGAAAGAAGAGAGATGAAGATGGAAAAAAGAAGAGAAGTAAAGAGGAGAGAAGTATGAAATAATTTTTTTACTTTGTGTTCCTGGGTTGAAAAGAAAGGAGGAGCATGTAACCAAAAAGAAGCTTTAAAAACAACTTCACTCATTTACTCTCCAATTTGGGAAGAAGATTTAGAGAGTAAATTTGGTGTAATTTACTCTCCTTTACATTCCACTTCTCTCCTTGAAAATCTCTGGAACATAAATTTTTTTATTTCCATCCCAAACCTTTCCCTTTCACTCCAAATTATAAACTCGGGAACAGAGTGTTAGTAAATTTCTTGTAAAGTTACACCCTTATTTCAACGACAATTTAGTAACTTACTAAAATTAATAGCGAATTATCATCAAGACTTGAAGCCAATTAATTGTCATGACATAAGTGATTGATGCCTTGAAAATAAATTATGAGAATTACAACTTCCATAGTAACACAATCATGGCCTAAATTTATTACTAATGTTGCTCTTTTGCACATCGGATAAAAGCTTTTATTAAATCAAGCTAACCAAATTTAAAAATAAGTCATGAGAATTACTATAAAAATAAGTGGATGAAAATTATATTAAGAAGATGATTGTCTTAGTGTCTGTCTGACCAACTAGAGTTTTTTGGTTGGCTATTGTGTTTCCAAAATCAGTTTAACAAAATAAGTAAGTAATTTTTATTTTTAAATGTAAATATTTCGAAATCTGTGGTGCGATTATGCCTCTTCAGTTCATTAACTTGCCACAATTAAGATTGCTCGAATTATTACCTCCTCGTCGCTGTGTACAATGAGTAAATGAACCTAGAATTGAATGAGAAAATACTTAATATTTGTTGCATGAAACCAAAAAGAACTTATTTTCTGATATGAAATAGTGATAGCTAAGGTTTGATGGGTGGCTTGAGACGTCGGCTCAAGGTTGCAACTAGGTCTTCGGATAAGACATTCTCGAATACCATGTTGAACAATGAACCTAGTAAAAGATACGTTTTATTGAGCAATATTGAAATTACTTAATTTTGAAACATATCTTATTAGTAATATTTACTTGCCTTAAGTTAAAGTCAATAGTTACCATGTGTAACTATATTCTCAGTGAATCATTAATAACCATAAATATTTAGCTTAAGTCAGCTTATTATATAAAGTTTAAATAAAAAGAAACTTGATGAACCGGAGCTTTGGGTATGGGCAGAATGTAAAAAGAATCTTGAAGAGATTGAGATCCATAGACAACGTGATATCAAACAAAAGTCCCGGGTGAAATGGACTTCGTTTGGGGATGAGAATACTACCTTTTTTCACAGTGTGGTTAATGGTAGAAAAGCTAGGAATTCGATCCCAGGTATTGAAGTTAACGGGGAATGGGTGTCTAAGCCTTCTTTGGTTAAGAAGGAGGTATTGCGGTTCTTTAAGAGCCATTTCAAAGAACAGTGTGTGCATAGACCAAGGATGGAGTGTCACGGTATGAAAACCATCAGTAACGAGGATGGAATTTTTTTAGCTTCGACATTTTCCAGACCGGAAATCAAAGAAGCAGTTTTCGATTGCGGATCTAATAAGGCGCCGGGTCCGGATGGTTTTAACTTCAGCTTTGTGAAACATTTTTAGATTTTGTTGGAGGAAGACTTCTGTCGAATATTGGCTGAATTTTACGAGTCTGGTACAGTATCTGCTGGGTGTGGGGCGTCGTTTATTACTTTGATCCCGAAGGTCATTACGCCATCTGGATTAAAAGATTATAGACCTATAACTTTGGTTGGAATGATAAGTAAAGTTATTTCCAAAACCCTTGCAAATAAACTCAAGAAAATTTTGGGTAGCGTTATTTCTGAGCATCAATCTGCGTTTTTGAAAGGCCGCTTCATTCTTGATGGCCCGCTTATTGTTAATGAGTTATTGGAATGGTTAAAAAAGAGAAAAAGGAAGGCGTTTTTGCTTAAAATTGATTTTGAGAAGGCATATGACAACGTGAACTGGAATTTTTTGTTATCTATTATGGCTCAAATGGGATTCCCTCCGAGGTGGTGTAGATGGATTCGAGGCATTCTCAGGTCTGCGCGTTCGGCGGTTTTGGTTAACGGCTCACCAACTTTCGAATTTAATTGTGAGAAGGGTCTCCGTCAAGGTGACCCACTTTCGCCTTTCTTATTTTTGATTGTTATGGAAGCTTTGTCCTGGATCCTGAATAAGGCAAAAGAGATTGGTGAATTTACGGGGATTAATTTTACTTATAATGAAGCCGATATTACTCATCTGTTCTACGCTGACGATGCGCTCATTTTGGGTGAATGGTCTCTCAAAAATTTGGAGAAAACGGCTAGGATTCTTCGGGTCTTCTATTTATGTTCGGGGCTTCGTATTAATCTTTATAAGTCTAATTTGTTCGGAGTTGGGGCTACAGATATTGAAGTCGACAACATGATGGAAGTTTTGGGATGTAAAAGAGGCACTTTTACTTTTGATTATTTAGGGATTAAAGTGGGAGCTAATATGAATAGGATTAAAAATTGGAGTTCTGTGATTGATGTTATTAAGGCTAGACTTGGGTCGTGGAAGGCGAGAACTTTATCGATAGGAGGGCGGTTAATTCTTATTAAATCGGTGTTGGAGAACTTACCGATTTATTACCTCTCTCTATATAAGGCTCCAGTTACTGTGATTGAGAATATTGAAGCAATTATGAGACGATTTTTATGGGCAGGAGCCTCGCTTGATAGGAAAATTGCTTGGGTTTCATGGGATGTGGTTACCAAGCCTAAAGCTGATGATGGTTTAGGCGTGAGTAGGCTGAAAGTTATTAATGACGCCCTTCTTCTCAAGTGGACTTGGAGGTTTAAAAATGTCGGTTCTAGAATGTGGAGAAAGGTGATTGAGAGGTGTCACGGTTCGTATAAAGCATGTACTATGTTACCGTGTAATCCCAAGGCTAGTGGATGCTGGAAACAAATAGTGAAAGTAGTCGAGTCAAGGCTTCATAACATTCGTGATCCTTATAGTTATTTTTTTGGTATGGTTGGGAATGGGTCTTCGATAAACTTTTGGGGTGATAATTGGATTGGAAATGGTCCATTACGTAAACAATATCCAAAGTTATTCAGTTTAGAAAAAAATAAGTTGGTTATGGTGGCTAGTCGTGTTCAGGTTATGGCTGGTGTTAAAACTTTATCTTAGGAATGGCGCCGGAACCCCGCTACTATCGAGGAAGTTAACGAGCTTTTCTCGCTGTTATCGGCCATATATGATCATAAATGGGAGATTGGTGAAGATCGTTGGAAGTGGGAAGGTGACAAAGATGGTGTTTACAAAGTTCATAAAGCTAAGAAGCTGCTTGGTGAAAGTCATTTGACAGTTAATGCTTCGAGGATGAAATGGGATGGATGGACTCCTCTTAAGTGCAGGGTTATGGTGTGGAGAGCGGAGATGAACAGGTTACCCACAAGGATGGAATTGGTTAGACGCGGGTTCAGAATGACAACAAAGGGTGTCCTTTGTGTGATGCTGATTTGGAAACCTCGATTCATTTGTTCACAGGATGCATGTTTTCGTGTGAAATATGGTCTAGAGTGGGAGCTTGGTGTAGGCTAAGTCCGATATACGCGTTTGAGACTAGGGACCTGTTGATGTTGGCGGACACTCAGGCAAAATCTAACAAAGAGGCTGTTATTCTTAGAGGTGTGATTTATACGGCTTTGTGGACTATATGGAACGAACAAAATTACAGAGTTTTCAACAATAAGTCTCGGAGAGCAGCTGAAGTAATGGAGAACATCAAGATGCTGTCATTTTTTTGGGTTCAGCATAGATCTAGATTTAAAGCTATTGATTGGAACACTTAGTGTAAATATCCTTTAGGATTGATGTAATCTCGCTGTCCTGGAGGTCCTTGCTTTGAGGACCGTCTGTGGCGTTTTTTGTGTGAATGAAATTTATCTTCCAAAAAAAAAGATAACATCCTTTCAAAAGATATACCATAT
This sequence comes from Glebionis coronaria, assembly GCA_025667525.1. Taxonomy (NCBI): domain Eukaryota; kingdom Viridiplantae; phylum Streptophyta; class Magnoliopsida; order Asterales; family Asteraceae; genus Glebionis; species Glebionis coronaria. The sequence continues at coordinate 7,408,930 of CM046878.1, read as the reverse complement.
CTCTTTTTATTACTCATATTTGTAATTTTATATACTATTTTGGGAGAGTATTCAAATTCCAAGTGAAACAATCATGACTTAGGAGTAGGGGTGGGAATCGGGCCGGGTCAACCGGGTTCGGGTAATATCGGGTCGGGTCAAGTCGGGTCATAACTCAAAAAAATCAAACCCGAACCCGAGCCTAATTAGAACTCTGGTCAGTTGGGTTCGGGTCAATTTGGGTGTCGGGTTAATCCGGGTCGGGTCAACTCGGGTTCAAGTCAACCCGAGTATAAGTAAAAAATTTAAAAATTGAGTTATTTAAGTATATTTACAAGGTAAAATATGATAAAAAAACTCGGGTCAAGTCGGGTTGGTCGGGTTCGGGTCATGTCGGGTCGGGTCAAGTCGGGTCAAGACTAAAAAATATAAACCCGAACCCGAGGCTAATTAGAACTCGGGTCAATTCGGGCCAACCTGAATTGACCCGAATATGTTTTTGAACCCGAGTGACCTGACCCGAATAGGCTATTTCGAGTTCGGGTTCGGGTCGGGTCAACTTTTTCGACACCCCTACTTAGGAGTATAAAAAGTAAGATTTAAAATTGTGACAAATGACATATCATTAAAGTTGTGACAAGTGACATCCATGAAATTGTGACAAAATGATATATTTGGTTTATATGCATGGTCATGTTGACACTCAAACTAACTTTTTTCTTAGTTCATTACAATAATTTTGTTGGCCCAATTTACAAGTTTTATCACCATGGTCTTACCCTTTTCACACATGTTAATCTTTTCCATTTAAATGAGACATAATATATCTTTCTCAAATATCCATGTAAGTAACATTAAAAGGAATAGTAGTAAGCTAAGTCGATAACTTTTGCCAAAAATATAGAATTGATAACTTTCCAAAAATATCCATGTGACTATTATGACTATCTGGTGGTAGAACATGCGATTATACAAAAAAATGACTGTAGTGTCACTATGCAAAATTCAATCGTTGTCAAGGGTTCCAATATCGGCTTTTGTCGTTGGTGTTCCATCGGGGTCGGGAGAATTTTCAAAGCTACTCCTTTTAGGGTAAACAATGATTGGTGACAAAAACCACTTCGGATCAAAGTATCCAGTGAGTAAATGAACATCTATACCAAGTTCTAAGAATTGATGACACTAACTTGCCAAAATTAAGATTGCCAAAATCATTACCTCCTCATCACTGTGTAGAGTGATTAAATGAACTAAAAATTCAATGCAAATAAACTAAGAATTGAATGAGAAAATGCATAATACTTATTACATGAAACCCTAAATCTGGATGTACACATAAAACATATACAGTACATTTTTATGTTTATTGTTCAGTTTTTAAATTATGACTAGCAGGTACACGCGTGATACGGCAGCGGGTACCATGTGACTAAATTCTTTTTTATCATAATTCGTATTTTTTAATTATAACTTTTGAATCGATAGTTTTCATTTAAAAACATGTCTTAAAAACGTAATTTCAATCGAGGGATGTTATTACTTTTAGCATTATATGTAATATATACGAAAGTTCAAATGAAGTTATGTAAATGATTAAAAAATGTCATTTTTCAATTAGACTTTTCATTTGATAAATGCATGAAAGTTTTTGTAATGTTATAATTTCATTGAGAAATATATGACCCGGTGACTCGGTCGACTTTTCTTTTAACTTTTGTAATGCAATAAGCCATTTTTCAATTATACTTTTCATTTGACCCGGTGACTCAATTGTGTATACCCGGTGATCAATCCCGTGATCCGGTGACTCGACCGAGTTGATCCATGTTCGAACCCATGGCCCGATAATGTCTTACGAAAAAGAGATTTTAAATATACTAGACGAGTACCGGCGCATAACGGCGGAAATTTTTGACGTCAGATAATTAATGACATGTGATAATATAGTAAGTTTTTTGTGTAACGTTTAAAATAGAACGTGAAAATATCGAAATGAAACTGAAAATGGTTGTATCAATCGATAATCAACTCAAATAATAATTCTTAGCTTGTGTAAAAAACCTATATACAATTTAAGGAACTAAAAATAAAACATTAAATCACATTTTGGACAACAAGACTAAAAAAACCGTTGGGTTATAAGATAGTGGACATGGACCACTTTTCTCATTGAGCAAAATAGTAAAACTATAACAAAGATACCTAATACAACTATACTTAAATGGACAGCCATGAAAATGGATGTAAGCAAATACCAAAACATTCTCCAATGAAGAATTGTAACATAATAGTATATGTTTATCCTATCATGATATATAAACATATTACGCACGATATCGTAAGCTTTAAAAAGATTGGACAACTATGTATATTAATTTATAGCATCAAGTTTCATTCATGTACGTTATAACATTTTGTGAAAATAATAACATTCATATATGCATTTGGAACTATCGGCTACAGTTATGGATAGATTCATAACTAATGTGCATCTCTAGTACGGAGTAGTATATAATAGTACTGAAGAATATTGTTACTTTATATGTTTTTCTCAAGATTTGAGGTCATATATTCTTAGAAGATTTACATTACCGCTGATATTATACTACTTTGATATCTTGACTTAACTGTTAAATGGGATACAATATGCCGTTAATGTGGTCATAGCTGTAACACCCCATTTTGATAAATGGAAATGTCACGCGTGATTATGGCGTGTCATCAAAGCATACAAGGATAAATGTCCTAACATTACATGACCATAAAGGAAATACCGGAATCAAACATCGGTATCCTAAAAGTAAAACTCATCACACACAAACATAAGTACTGTAAATGAAAGGACTAAAAAATGTCCATGGAAATGAGTATCAAAGTATAGATAAATGCATAAAGTAAAGAAGGCTAGAAAGCTTCCAATCCATATGCACGTACGCTTAAAGTCTACGAGCGTCCCTGGGTACCTGCCGTTTTTAGAACATGAAAAGGAAAACGGCTGAGCATAACGCTTAGTGCACGGATATACAAGTAAAGCATGAATATTATAAGCATATAAACATGAAGCAGCAGAAAAGACTAAGTCCTGGATAACCTGGTTATATCATAGTAAAACTGGGTTTATAGTTTGAAAAGCCTTATGTTTATCTTGTAAAAACTGTTTAACATGTTTACCGTTTACCCAATGTAGGTCATGAAATATCAACGTGCATGAATACTTGGAAGGGTGACCTCGTCATGCAAATTAGAGGGGCTGCCTCTAATTTAATATAAGTTTTTGGGTAGGAGGGATCAGCTCCTTATGAAGGATGCAAGGCACACACCACATTCACCTGAATAATCTGCTGAAAACATGTAACCTAGGATGCACCCATACGCCCCACATGATAATAATAATAATATGGCCAAAAGCTAAAAAGGACGCCACGAGCTATCACTCCGTCATGGTGGAGTCATAATACTGGTGCCTCTAGTGTTATGGTTATGGTACCTCCATAACTAGGTGAAACTGGTCATGCATGTATATGGCTTTAGGTATCTAATTAAATATAAGCAATTCAAAAACATATAAAACATATACTGGGGAAAACAGTTGGCTGCATACGGGAAATCCTAATAAGGAAGAATGTCCATACTGAAAGGACGGAGAATCCGTACCTTATGTCTAGTGAACGAAGAAAACGAACGGAAGAGAGTCCTACTTCGATATCACTAATGCTACATAAATACATACGTGTATAAGTATCTGAGTACTGAGCACGTAACTGGTTTTATATCATGTCTTAGCTTGTTTTATATGTTCATGTCATGTTTTACTGATTCTAGCTTTATACTGCGTTTATCATGTATTCTGTCTTATTCTGATTAAGTATTACTTGTATTTCTTGTATTATCATACTTGTTATGTAATGATAAGTAACTTTTTAAAAATAGCAGGTTTCCAAAAATAGAAAGTTTCCAAAATAGATTGTTTCCAAAAATAGAAAGTTTCCAAAAATAGAAAGTTTCCAAAAATAGAATGTTTCCAAAATAGATTAGCTCCCTTAATTAAATAAGTTTCTAAAAATAGAAAGTTTCTATAAATAGATTAGCTGCCTTAATTAAATAAGTTTCTAAAAATAGAAAGTTTCCATAATTAGAAATAAGCTAGATTGTTAAGCTAATAATAATATAAGCTTAAATTTTACTGATTAACATTCTAAGTCATGTGATATATAGTATAGTTTATTAATTATTACATGTAAATTAAATAAACTATAGGTTATAAGATTTAATTAAATATAACATGATTTAGTTAAATAAAAGGTAATAATACTTAGGTTAAAACATGTATTAATATTTATTATTAATATAACCTAAGTCATGAAAATTAATTAATTATAAGTCATGTATTAATACTTAATTAATTCCTTAGTCTAAATTAACTAATAAAAAGTACTTTAGTTAAAATCATGTATTATTATTAATAATAATATAACCTAAGTCATGTCCAAATTAAATTAATTACATAGCATGTTAAATTAATTTAATTAATCTTGTAATTATTTAACTTGTAAAAATAAATAATTAATCTTGAAAAATAAACTATGAACCGAACCCGTGTTTTAAAACTAAACATGTCATGAACCGAACCGGTTTAACCCTTGAACCGGCCTACAACCTTTAACCATGGCAAACCACCACCTGCCTAACCGGTGGTGTGTGTGGATCTACAACCGAGACCCTACAAGACCACCAAGGATAACCCCGACATGCGTCGGGGTCCCTTGGTCCTCTCGGCTGAACCACAAAACCAAACCGAAACCTTGAGGTCTCGGTTGGTGGTGATCAAACAACCACCTAGAGCCCTTGGCTCTAGGTTCTACCCATAGCCGAACCAAACACCTCCTTAAACCATGTATTTTTAATATGCCTTGATTAGATCTAAGTGTTATTTAACTTGTTTTAATAACCCATGATTTCATGTTCATAGATCTAATAAATAATTAAAAAGAAAATGTTTAAGAAGATTACCGATACGTGAATCAAAAATCAAACAATCACGAACGACCTTGCAATAAATTGGATTAACCAAGATCAACAAACACCCCCTTGTGGTGGTGATATGGGCGGCGGCTACAAGGAAGAAAAGGAGGAGAGGGTTTTTGATTTTTCTATCTTTCTGTATTATGAAAATCCCTTCTTTCCTTTTTGTTAAATTTTATTTAAGGTGAGCTTGGCCCACCCTTGTGTCTATGCCGCACCTATGTGGGCCCCACATAGGGAAACCCGTTGATTTTCCCGTGTTCTATATTTACGTGTTAACGTGTCGTGATTACGTGATTTAATTATTGTTCATTCATGTCGTAATTTATATTTATACGTACTCGTAATAAATATACGTAAATACATAATATTAAGCTCGTGATTATTTACGTTCATGATTTCATGTTCGTATGTTCGTGACTATAATTATTGTTGGAATAATTATCGTGCATTAATACGTATAAAATACTTATCGTGTAATAACACGTACGTAATACTTGTAATTTCCTAATCGTGAAACATAAACGTGCTAAATAAGGAAAGTTTTAATCATGTACGTACGATCATAAGGGTACTATTCATGGTAAAAGCATGTCGGTTTTACAACTCTTCCCCCCTAAAAAGAATAATTCGTCCCCGGATTATAGATAATGTAACTTGGAAAATAAGAACATACCCGAATTCAAAATATGAAATGAGGGTAAGAAGCCCAGATAGACTCCTCTGTTTCCCAAGTGGCTTCCCGCTCGGTATGATCCCTCCAAAGGATTTTGATGAATGGAATCGTCTTCCTTCTCATGACTCGTTCTTGTCTGTCAAGAACTCGTTCGGGTTCTTCTATGAAAGTGAGATCTTCACGAATCTGTTCCAGTGGATACTGAACCATGTGAAGGGGATGATACAGGTACCCTCTGAGTAAGGACACATGAAAAACATCATGAACATGAGAAATTTACGGAGGTAACGCTAAACGGTAAGATACTTCACCGACTCGCTCAATGACGTCAAACGGTCCGATGAATCAAGGACTGAGCTTCCATTTGATTCCAAAACGTCTAACTCTACGTGCCGGTGAAACCTTAAGGAAAACGTGATCTCCTACGTTAAAGTGTAAGTCCCTACGATGCTTGTCGGCATAACTCTTCTGACGTGACCGTGCTTTTTGCAGTTTCTGCTTAGCTACTGCGACCTTCTCATTAGTCAACTCTATCATTTCAAGTGTTCGCTCACCAACCTGATCCCAGATTGGGGCGCGACACTTTCTGCCATACAACATCTCGAATGGAGCACACTTGATACTTGCGTGCCAACTGTTGTTGTATGCAAACTCTACCAAACAGATGTAGTCGTCCCAATCTCCCGTCCATTCCAACGCACATGACCTCAACATATCTTCTAATGTCTGAATCGTTCGCTCCGATTGCCCGTCTGTTTGAGGATGAAAAGCCGTGCTAAGCTTAAGCTTTGTACCCCAAGCTCTCTACAGACTTCTCCAGAATCACGAAGTGAAACGAGGATCTCTGTCTGAGACTATGCTGGATGGAGCACCATGAAGTCTCATGATCTCCTTCTTTGAAGTATCGGCGAGTTTACTGACCGAATCTTCCTTGCGGATCGGTAAGAAATGAGCTGATTTGGTAAGTCGATCAACGATAACCCAAATCGCATCGTGCTTCCTCTTTGTCGGCGGAAGACCGGTAATAAAATCCATGGTGATTTTGTCCCACTTCCACTCTGGAATATCTAACGGTTGAAGAAGACCGCCAGATCGCTGATGCTCGATCTTAACCTGCTGACAGGTAAGACATTTGGAGATGTAAGTCGCAACATCCTGTTTCATACCACTCCACCAAAAGTATTGCTAGATGTCATGGTACATCTTGGTCGAACCAGGATGAATAGAGAATAGGGAGTTATGAGCCTCAGCTAACAATGCTTCCCGGAGTTCTTGATCATCAGGAACACAAAGTCTCGTGCCCTGCCATAAGATACCATCTGCGTCTACTCGAAATTCTGTCTGCTTCTCCAAATTCTGAATTATCGCCCAGATTTCACCATCATCCTTCTGAGCTTCCTTGATCTTAGAGAGTAACTCGGGTTCCAGTCTAAGATTAGCCCAGTAACCGTGCTGTCTACGTACCATGATCTCCATGTCTAGTCGCTCCAAGTCTCTTATAATTTCCTCTTTTATCTCAATGCCGTTGATCATTCTGGACTTTCTACTAAGTGCATCTGCTACTACATTTGCCTTGCCGGGATGATACCGCAGATTAATGTCATAATCCTTCAACAGCTCTAACCATCTCCTATGTCTCATGTTCAATTCACGTTGAGTGAAGATGTACTTCAAGCTCTTGTGGTCCGTAAAAATGTCACATGATTCTCCATACAAGTAGTGCCTCCATATCTTCAAAGCAAACACAACTGCTGCAAGTTCCAAGTCATGCGTAGGGTAATTTTCCTCATAAGGCTTCAGCTGCCGTGAAGCGTACGCGATCACTTTCCCATGTTGCATGAGAACACAACCAAGTCCCTTCCCCGATGCATCACTATAGATCTGAAATCCACCTGTACCAGATGGGAGAGTAAGATTCGGTGCAGATACTAATTTCTGCTTTAGGTCTTCAAAGCTCTTCTCTCTTTCTTCAGTCCAGACGAATTTATCCCCTTTCCGCATCAGTTTGGTCAATGGTAGTGCCAAACGGGAAAAGTTCTCCACGAACCTACGGTAGTAACCAACTAAACCCAGGAAAATGCAAACTTCAGTTGCTGATGTCGGTCTTGGCCACTTGGTAACAGCCTCAGCCTTTGCTGGATCCATCGTGATTCCTTCTGCTGATACAATGTGACCTAAGAATGCCACCTTGTCTAACCAGAACTCACACTTGGAGAATTTAGCATACAACTGCTTTTGGCGAAGAATCTGTAATACTGTACGAAGATGGTCTTCATGTTCCTCCTTGGACTTAGAAAATATCAGGATATCGTCAATGAAGACAATGACGAACTTGTCCAGAAATTCATGGAAGATTCTGTTCATTAAATCCATGAACATTGCTGGAGCATTGGTAAGGCCAAATGGCATGACTACAAATTCGTAGTGACCATAACGTGTACGAAAAGCAGTCTTGGCGATGTCCTGCTCCTTAACCCGTAGCTGATGATAGCCCGACCTTAGATCAATCTTGAAGAAATGTTTGGCCCCTTGGAGTTGGTCAAACAGATCGTCTATGCGTGGTAAAGGATATCTATTCCTGATGGTAATCTTGTTGAGCTCGTGATAGTCTAAGCAAAGACGCATACTGCCGTCCTTCTTCTTAACGAATAAGACCGGTGCGCCCCATAGAGATGCGCTCGGTCGAATGAAGCCTCGTTCCAGAAGTTCTTGCAATTGATCCTTCAGCTCCTTTAACTCTATGGGAGCCATGCGATAAGGAGCCTTGGAAATCGGCTCAGCTCCTGGAATGAGCTCGATACTAAATTCTACTTCACGTGCAGGTGGTTTGCCCGGAAGTTCTTCTGGAAACACATCTGGAAATTCTGACACTATCGGCTGATTCTGAATTGATGGGGATTCAGCATCCATGTCATGAACAGTAGCTAGATAACCTTCGCAACCATGTAAAAGTAGTGCACGTGCTTGCAGGGTTGATATGATTTGTACAGACCTGCCGGGTACGAACCCGTTGTGAATGTACTCTGGCGCATTAACATCACCGAAGATGACTCGATATGAATAGCAGTCTATGGTAGCATGATGCTTGGATAGCCAATCCATGCCCAAAATCATGTCAAAATCATTCATGTCCAGCGGAAGTGCGTCAATAGGACGAACCTTGTCGTCAAACTCTAGGGGAAGGCTCTTGTACATATGGATTATACGTACAGAGTCTCTCAAAGGCGTGGAAATACTCAACATATTCTCTAGTGGCATGGGGAGTATCCTAACATTCTTGGCATAAGCAGTAGAAATGACCGAGTGAGTAGCACCCGTATCAAACAGAACACATGCAGCTTGACCATACATATATAAGATTCCAGTGATGGTACTTGTAGACTTGTTGGCCTGATCGCGAGATGTCGTGTAAACGCGTCTACTAGTAGGAGGCGGCTTGGTATCAGCATGTCCTGATGTACCCTCCATCTCGCCCTTGCGGCAATCCTTCATGCGGTGGCCAGGAAGACCACACTTGTAGCATGCGTCACTATCGCGGTGACATGGACCTGGGTGCCTACAGTGGCAAGTAGAGCAAAGAGGATGAGAATATCCTCCAGCAGGCGTCCTGACTGGCTGATAGCCTGATAAAACAATATACATGAGACATGATAATAGGTACAAAGGACAATGCAGATAATCGTAAGATTGAATACCAGTGATAGCTGGACGGTTAGGCTGTGAACCTCTCTGGTTTTGGTCCCTACCGTTACCATGATTCATGGTAGAAGATTTGCTAATGTGTCAGAATTAAGAATCATAACATGTAATTAATGTAAAGATTTTACTATTTGAAAATTCGTTTCTCGGTATCTTCTCGAATTGATTTCCGGTCTAATGTGCGACTCAGTTGTTTTCGGTGAAAATAATATTTTTGGTTGTGGTAAAATAAATGTGCAAGACTTTAAAATACATGACGGGTAATTAAAACTACAACTAGTTGAAACGTAAAACGGTGCAATACTTAAAACTTTAAAAGTAAATGACGAGAAATTAAATGACGTAAAATTAAAACTTAACGAAAAGTAGATTGACAATCAAATAAAAATGCGAAACGAAGTTAAAATAGACTAAGAACAAAACGAGAAAAATGATTAAAATAACACTAAAGTAAAATGGCGGAAAAACAAGCTTAATATTAAAACAAAACAAGACACCCCGTCGGAATACACTTGATCGGAATCCAAATTGGAATCCGATCGGAATGTACCCGTCAGAAAGTACAAATCGGAATGAGCAAAAGGACATGATCGGAATATCTTAAAAAGGGGCCAATCGGAATACACAAACAATTGCTGCAATCGGAATAAATGAAAAAGTACCAATCGGAATGTTTAACAAAATGCTCTAATCGGAATGTCTACAAAACGTTCAGATCGGAATGTTTGAAAAACACTATAATCGGAATAAGCCAAATTCCTATCTTCGGAATGTCCATAAAAACACACAATCAGAATATCATGAAACCCTTTTCCGATCAACAGATCGGAATAAGGGGTGGCTTGGTCGGAAAGCTGCGATCGGAAAAGGGTTTTACCCTTTCCGATTACTCTAATGATCCGAAACTTAAGCAAAGGCAATAAGCTATTTAGATAAGCTAACACCCAAAATTAGAACGAATCTAAAGTAAGATGGACTCAATAAGCATGAATAACAACTTATCAACTTAAAATAAACAAACTTTAAAATCAAACTATAAAAAGATGAACTTTTAAGAAAACTTTAAATCAAATAAGCATTAAGATGAAATAAAATCAAGGATGAACATGAATCAAAGATAAGCAAAATAAGAAAGGTAGAAGAAGATGATTAAAAATAAGAACTTGATTAAAAGAAAAGATTCCAAAATTAAAAGACTTACTTGAATTGAAGAAATTAAAAGTGCATAACAAGAAATTAAAATGCAAGAAAGTAATTAACAAGAAATGAAAATGGTGGAAGAGTGGTTTGTCAAGCCACCAACAACATGAAAATGAAATGAGATGGAACTATATAGAGGGAGATTAGGGAGGAGCCTAGGAAGCTTCCTCACTCTTTCTTCTTTTCCTTAATTGCACACTTAAGTCCTTTATCTTCTTTAATCTTTTTACTTCAATGACTTTGTCTTGGAATTTCTTAAAACTCGTCTTGAATTTTCTTCATAAATAAGACTCGAGTTTTTCGGCTTTTAGTAAACTTCCGTCTTTTGACTTTTTCTTCGATAAATCTTCAGAATTGGTCTTGGACTTCCGTTCTTTTTCCATTCTTGATCTTTCGACTTCATCTATCGTCTTTTTCTTCGATAAAAGCCCGTGAAATTCCGTGTTTTCTCCACTTTTCACCTTTTCGTCCTAAATCACAACAAAAACACAAACCACGCATAATTTCGACATAAATGACATAAAATACACATTTTGGCTCGGTTATTATTGTAATTAAGTGGTAAAAAGGATGGGTGTTTTCACACCTATCAAATCCCCTACACTTAACCATTGCAATGTCCTCATGCAATGCATTAGTTACAAAGCACGTTTACATTTTTCATCACAAGCAATCCACGTTGGCCTATATTAAAGAGATAGAAAATTATAAACATACAAAGTAAAAGAATCAAAATCATACCTTTGGGTTTTGGAAAGGTCGTGAATGATCATCATCCTCAAGTTTTCACTTTCTCCAAACCAAGCTTAGAAACGAAATCATTGTTATTATAAGTTAGTAAACTAACACGAACTCATGTGGGCCAATTATTCACTTAGACTCCCGTATTCCTAGGGGTATCTCTTATATTTTATTTTTGTCTTGAATGATCACGAGGATGCATTGTTTGACTTATTTCGATAGTTATTTAGGCCGAAAATAAAGTGAACGATTTAATCAATAGTTAGCTAAAGGACAAAATCTTTTAAAACTGCTTCTCGGGACCTCATAAAGTTCATATCTTGGCATAACTCGCTTCACGATTTGAGACCTTTCTCGGACCGATAATTGGCAGCGACTTCATACTTCGAATCTTGAGAGACGTTCATTAAATAATGGTCTTCTCTTCATAATAGGAATTTCTTCACTTGAAGTTTTGAGAGATTCTTCATATTTGGACCACGACTTCTTCATTTTTCTCCAATCTTTATTTTGGACTTTGATATACAACGATCCGCCTCCTTTTAGGACTTGGATCTATTTATCCTTGTTAGAAATACGTTTTAACGTATATTAGAAGTATCGGTCACTCCACAATAATATTCATGTTGTAATAGCTCGTAATTAGATAATAGTTGTTATTTGCTTATTAACTTAAGTAAGAACCGGTCCATGGGCTTGTCATGGACCGGCCCAAGCCCAATGTTTAGCTTGGACTATAAATACCCCTTTCCACTAAGGAAAGGGGTTGGTTGTTGTTTCATTCACATTTCATAGTAATAAAATCTTCCACATATTTCTCTCACTTTCTCTCTCTAGTTTCTCTCACTAGAAAAACATCAACCCACTTCATAGATTCATTGATTATCAATATTCTACATTTGGTATCAGAGCTATGGGGTGATTTAAGGTAAGGATTGTGTTGCTTTTTTAGTTTTTGAATCTATTAGTGATCTTTAGGAAAAATCAATCTTGAATCTTGTTGTTTTTGGTGTTTTTGTTATTGGGATTGATTGATAAGGATTGGGTTTAGCTTATTTTGGTAAAAATCATAAAACTTTTTGTGGTTTTGGATCAAAAATCGGGGTTAAAAGCTTCTTTTTAAGTCTCGGAAACAATTTCTTCCAGTTTTTTCCGAATAGGATTCCGAATAGGAGGATTTTCAGCATAGACAGTTTATTCCGAATAGGATTCCGAATAGGAGGAGTTTCCGAATAGAAGAAATTTTTCCGAATAGAGAATTTTTTCCGAATAGAAAAAAATTTTCCGAATAGAGAATTTTTTCCGAATAGAAGAAATTTTCCGAATAGAGAAGTTTTTTTTCCGAATAGAAGTTTTTTCCGAATAGAAGATATTTTCCGAATAGCCAATCTTTCCGAATAGACACCAATTTTCCGAATAGCCAACTTTTCCGAATAGACACCATTTTTCCGAATAGCCAAAATTAGGAAATATTCCGAATAGACCAGTTTTTCCGAATAAGCCAAATTGCCAAAATATTCCGAATTGAAGAAAACATTCCGAATAGGGTTTTTTCCGCATAAGGGTTATTCTGCATAGAGTTTATTCCGAATAGGGTATTTTTCAGCATAGGATTATTCCGAATAGGCATTATTCCGAATAAGGGTTTATTCTGAGTTTGGGTTATTCTGTATAAGCAAGTTCAAGGGATATTTGAGTTTTTTTTCCGACGATCTTTAGTGGATTTAATCTTGAGTTAACCAACACAACACAAATTCTCAACCTTTCTTCACTGCTCGATCAAACGATAATCTTTGAGTCTGTCAAGTGATCACAATGAATCCAAGTTCATTAATGCCTCAGATGACATCTCTTACGGATATCTCGATCATAACGGGGACTGATAGTCGTCCACCGATGCTTATTAAAGAGGTGTTTGAGGCATGGCAAGGTCGAATGATGCAATATCTAAAGGGGAAACCGACATACGGAAGGCTTATGGTCAAATCGATTTTGAATGGTCCACTCGACTATGGTACCATTACGGTTGACAACGTGACTAGACCACGAGAATTTGAAGAACTCACTCCAGCTCAACAACTTGTTGCAGATGCAGATGAAAAAGCTCTTCAAACAATTCTTCAAGCTCTTCCCCATGATATTTATAGGATGGTAAGTCAGTATACAGTGGCAAAAGATTTATGGGAACGGTTAAAGGTGTTGCTACAAGGCACGTCGCTCACCAAACAAGAAAGGGAGTGTCAGCTGTATGATTTGTTTGATAGATTCACATACAGCCCAGGGGAAACACTACACGTTTACTACTTCAGATTCACTACTTTAATGAATGATCTGAATGTATACAATCTGGTAATTGCTCCATTCCAGGTTAACACCAAGTTCTTGAATACTCTACCTCAAGCTGAATGGGGTGAGTATATTACCGATGTGAAGTTAACCCGGGATTTGCATAAGTGCAACTTAGATCAAATCTATGCTTTTCTTCAGCAACATGAGAAGCATGTGATTATGCACCGTTCTCCTCGCGGTATGTACCCAGATTCCTTAGCTTTGATGGCGAATCAACCAAGCTTATCACACAACAACACAACTTATATTTTGGGACATCAAGCCTATCATCCATCACCTTACATAACACCAACTTTTCCACAATACTCGATTTTACCACAACCTCCCACCTCACATCAGCAACAGTATCGGTTCAATGCACCTTCACCACAGTATGGTTCACAACTTCATCCAGCAAATGTTGCACCTTATGCTCAGCCTTCATATTCGTCTTATCAAGAGAATGCAGCATATCAAACAAGCTACCCTGATCAAATGAGTATTCCTTCTACTGATTATGCAGCTCATCCAGATCAAGCACTGTATTGTGATGATGAGGAAGTCCCAGTTCCTGCATTCCAACAAGGAGCTGACCCAGTTGAAGTGCTAACTACTATGTCTGCTTATCTCACAAGAACTTTAAGCAAACGAGGATTCAGAGGATCAGCTCCTACCAACAATCAGTTGAGGAATTCATCCAATTCTCGCCAACAAGCTACAATTGAGAATGGCAGGGTAATGGTTCAGCCAATTCAACCATATCAGGGGAGAACTTCCACATCAACCAATGTTCGCACCGCCAATCCTGCTCCTGCTCCAATGGTCAATAATCCTCCACGGGCTAATACAGGCAAGTTGAGAATGATCACATGCTACAACTGCAAGGAAGAGGGTCATATGTCCAGGGATTGTAAGAAACCCAAAAGGAGAAGGGATGGACAGTGGTTTGCAGAAAAGATCTATCTGGTAAATGCTCAGGCGCAAGGAAGGGAACTTGATGAAGAGGAGCTTGCATTTCTTGCTGACCCAGGGATTGCTGAACAAGACGTTGTCACTACGCAGAATGCAGCTTACCAAGCCGATGATCTTGATGCGTATGATTCCGACTGTGATGACTTTCAAACTGCAAAGGCTGCTTTCATGGCAACTTTCTCCAGCTTAGGGCCAGATAAGAAATCTGAGGTACTTATTGATAACACCGATAATGCCACTGATGCTAGTATACAACCACATCAAGTTGGGCAAGAGAGTGCTGATTCGAATGAATCTTCGGTGGTGAGTCTCTCAAACGAAGAGACAAACAATGATAGCAATATCAATGTGAGTCCCCAGACTTTGAGTGAATCACAACCGGGATCCATTTCGCATACGCCTACTCCTGCTCAACAAGATTTGGTCATGGTTCCTGCTACATTACTTAGCCAAATGAATGCTGCACTCTTAGAAACCTTAGCTAAGAATAAGAATTTGTCTGATGAGCTTGCCTTAAGCAATGAGAAAGTACAAACTTTGGAATTAGTGCCTTCGTCTAGTGTTCTCACAAATCTCGAATATGATCATTTTAGAAACAAACAAATGAGTCACTTGCAAGAGATCGAAAACTTAAGAGCAAATCTGTCTAATGAACTTAAAGAAAAGGAGTTAGTGGTCACTAATTTTCAAAAACTTCAAACTGATTTTGAATTACTCGAATCTAAGAAGACTGAAATGGAAATTAATGCTACTAATAAGATTAGAAGTCTAGACTACTTGCTGTTAAGACAATACGCTGCTTCACAACTAGTTCACTTATTTGATGCTTCGTTTAAAGAGTTTAACTTATCACGTCTAAAAGGCCTTCCCCCTAATCCACGATATGCAAAACAAGCTTTAAGACATAGTCCTAGACTTTATAATGCAACTCAATTAGGATTGGCTTTAGACCCGATTGTTTTTCCCAATGATCGAACAAGTAAGGTTCTAGTTGATGAGGATCGGTCATACAATTCAGAAAAATATCCCGATTGTGATTATTTTAAAATGAATAAGGAGCTTGCTAAAACTGATTTTAGAGTTCGCTTCCATATGGACAAAGATCTCATTACAGCACCAACCTACATGATCGAGGAAGAAAGCCCTAGTACATTTCCTACACTTGTCAACATGGAAGGTCCTAAGGAAATTCCAAAGAATCTTCCACCTGTTAGCACTGTATGGTTAAACTTGCAAGAGATTAACCGATACTTTACTAACTTTGACAAGGTCATCTTGGAATGTACGACTTCAAATGGCTTAAATGCCGGAGAATGGGCTTTCGAACACATGAACGAGGTGTTTAAAACTGAGATCAATCCGTTTGTCGAAAGTCTAAAAAGAAGTTTTGCATCTCTTAAGGAAAATCTTCAGTTTGAAATTGGTGAAGTTCAAAAAGTGTTTTATGAAATGGACACCGCTTACGAACTGCAACTAATTGAAAAAGAAAAGATTTCAACCGAATATGACCGATTCTTGTCCGAAGTTATCTCGTGTGATGTGCTTACTATTGTAAATGTTAAATATTCGAATGAGCTTACATCCGCTATGATGAATTGTGATGCTGTGAATATTTGTAATGATATTTGTGATGATGTTTGTGATATTTCTGTAAATGTTGCTGAAACTGTAAATGAGGTAGATAATCATTCTTGTCACGAATCTAACGCTGAGTTTTTAAAGCTACAAGATTCTTATAATTTACTTTCTCAACGCTTTAATCAACTAGAACAACATTGTATATCTTTAGAATTAAAACAACAAGCTCAAAATGAAAATCTTTTGATATCAAAAGTTTGTGAAAACGGTGTTGAGACAAGTGACAAGATGATTGCAATTGTTAAGACATTAGAGGAAGAAATCATGAGATTGAAGAGAGAGATATCATCAAAGGAAACATTAAGAATGGAACTAGAGGCCGCAGAGTCTAAAAACCAGGTCTTAGAAATTAGACTATCAACTGTTCTAGGGGAGATGGATCGGACAAGGCAGGGACTATCCGCTCTTTATGGTTCACTAGAAGATCGATTCGCTTTTAATGCGACACAGCAACAATATTATGTTGAACAACTGAACCAAAAGTGCGAAGAAATTTCTGACTTGAACATCCTGCTCATAGACAAAAATATGGTTTTGGCTGAGTTAAAGGAGACACTTCTTCTCACCCGACAAGAAGTTGTTGATAACTTAGCTACCGACTCTGCACCGTCCACTAGTGCTCCAACAACCAAGAAAGTAGTGCTTTATAAAAATCCGCTTCATAAGAGAAACCAGCTTACCTATGATGATTATATGAGGAATGCCATTAAGCATGTCGATCTTCTTAGGGATATTGTAGACGATCTTTATGCCTTAGATCCCTTAAGTAGCGACTATTATTCGGCTCATGAATATGTTAAGCGAGTTCAATATTGCTTGGCTTATTTGCAATACATAGGTACACCAGGTTCTGCACTACTTAACAATAGGCCCATTGCTGTCACTCCATTTAATAAGACTCCAGGAGCGAAACCGTCATTGGCACAATCAAGTAAGACACCTTTAAAATCTGCTGCTAATGTTCCCAATTTGCCTTCTACAGGATTAAAAGAGACTACTAAGGCTAAAGGATCGCCACTCAAGAAAGCTAAGATCAAGCCCTCCACTAGTAGTGCCACAAAGAAGAAAGTAGAAGTCCACAATAGGAATGCTAGTTCAGTTTTAAATAAAACGAATCATGTTAAGACTAAAAGCTCTGCGCCTGTGCAGCAGCCTAAACCATTCGTGAATTCTGATTTAAATTGCTGGAATTGTAATGAATGTATGTTTTCACAGCGTCATGATTTGTGTCTGATTGATCACGTTAATGAAATGAATGCTATTAAGAATGGTCTTGAATGGAAGCCAACGGGTAGAACTCGTGCCCAAGTTGGCTGGCAATGGCGTCCCACTGGTAGGACCTTTACTCTCGATGGTAAAATGTGCCCTTTAACTAGGAATGCATCCATTGAGGTTAGGTCTGAGCGTCCTTTAGTTAGGAACACTTGCACTAAAGTAAGGAAACAGCGCCCTTTAACTAGGTCAGCCCCCACTTTAGTGCCTATCAGTGTAGAAATACCTCAGGATTTGAGCCAATTAGAATCTACACCACTAATTAAGAAGAAAAAGGCTAGGAAATCTAAGAAACCTAGAGTTAGCAAATCTAAGATTATTAAATCTGTACCTGCTAATAACAAGGAACACTCAGATTCCGATACCTCTACATTGTCTTTGTGTGGTGATATTTTCAGGTGGTCCAAATCATCCTGTGGTATTTGGACTCCGGTTGTTCAAAACATATGACCGGAAATCGCTCGATGCTCCGAAATTTCGTCAGCAAGTTTCTTGGTACGGTTAAATTTGGGAATGATCATATAGCAAAGATTATGGGATATGGTGAATATCAGATTGGAAACGTGACGATTTCTAGGGTATACTATGTTGAAGGTCTTGGTCATAACTTATTCTCAGTAGGACAGTTTTGTGATTCCAACCTTGAGGTTGCTTTTCGACAACACACTTGTTTCATCCGCAACTTGGAAGGAAAAGATTTGTTGAAGGGATCTCGTGGTGCAAATCTTTACACTTTGTCCTTACAAGACATGATGACCGCTTCTCCAGTATGTCTTCTCTCTAAAGCTTCTAAGACCAAGTCATGGTTATGGCATCGCAGATTATCTCATCTTAATTTTGATGCTATTAATCATCTGGCTAAAAACGAGTTAGTTCGTGGTCTTCCCAAGCTTAAATTTCACAAGGATCATTTATGTTCCGCGTGTTCAAGGGGGAAAAGCACCAAGAAATCTTACAAACCCAAAGCTGAAGACACTAATCAAGAAAAACTTCATCTTTTGCATATGGATCTTTGTGGACCGATGAGAACTGAAAGTGTGAGCGGTAAGAAATTCATTCTCGTCATTGTGGATGATTTCTCAAGGTTTACATGGGTTAGATTTCTACGTACAAAGGATGAAGCTCCGAAGGCTATCATCACTTTTCTGAAGTTTATTCAGGTACGTTTGAATACCACTGTCCGCCGTATTCGTACAGACAATGGTACTGAGTTCGTCAACCAGACTCTTCGTGATTATTATGAAGGAGTTGGTATATCACATGAAACATCCGCTGCACGCACTCCACAACAAAACGGTGTCGTTGAAAGACGGAATCGTACACTTATGGAAGCTGCTAGGACCATGCTTATTTATGCGAACGCTCCATTGTTCTTGTGGGCAGAGGCTATTTCTACTGCATGTTTCACCCAAAACCGTTCTATCATTCGGAAACGCCATGGAAAAACACCTTATGAGCTTCTACATGACCGCAAACCCGATGTTTCATTTTTCCATGTGTTTGGTGCTCTGTGTTATCCAAACATCAATAGTGAGAACTTGGGTAAGCTTCAACCAAAAGCCGATATAGGTATTTTCATTGGTTACTCACCGTCCAAAAGAGCATACCGAATTTATAACCGTCGTCTTGGCAAGATTGTAGAAACTATGGACGCAGATTTCGACGAGCTGACAGCGATGGCTTCTGAGCAACACAGCTCTGAACCCGCGCTTCATGAGATGGGACCCGGTGCTATAAGTTCCGGATTAGTTCCCAACAATCCAACTTCCACATCATTTTTACCACCATCAAGGCCCGAGTGGGATAAACTGTTTCAACCGTTGTTTGATGAATTCTTCGATCCCCCGACTGATGAAGTTCCAGTACCTGTAGTAATTGCTCCAATACCTGAAGTGGTTGCTCAAGTTAATGAACCTTTATCTAATGCATCTACAATTCACAATGAACCGGATGCACCTTCACCAAGTGATTCTCAAACTACACCTGAATCATCACCCCTACTTGTGCCTAATGATGTGGAAGAGGATTCTACTGATCACGACCTGGAATATGCTCACTTGCAAGAGCTTCCTTTCTTTGGTGTAGCGATCCCTGAAAACCCTTCAGCCGCGTCTACCTCAGAAGAAGCTCCATCTATTGTTCACTCCAGACCACCTAGGATTGAAAACCATAGCACTAAATGGACAAAAGATCACCCAATTAGGAATGTTATTGGAGATCTAGATCGACCAGTCTCTACACGCCATCAACTACAAGAGAGTGCACTATATTGTTACTTTGATGCATTTCTCTCTGAAGTTGAACCCAAAAATTGGCAGCAGGCTATGACCCAATCATCTTGGATTGAAGCTATGCAGGAGGAACTAAATGAATTCAAACGACTAGAAGTATGGGAATTGGTTCCTCGCCCTGACAAGGTTAACATCCTTACTTTGTTATGGGTTTATAAGGTTAAACTTGATGAGATGGGTTCGGTATTGAAGAATAAAGCAAGATTGGTCGCTAGAGGATATAAACAAGCCTTGGGTATAGACTTTGAGGAATCTTTTGCTCCTGTGGCTAGATTGGAGGCGATTAGACTATTCCTTGCGTTTGCTGCTCATATGAACATGATCGTCTATCAAATGGATGTGAAGACGGCATTTTTGAACGGTGAACTAAGGGAAGAGGTTTATGTTAGTCAACCGGATGGGTTCGTGAGTACGGAGTCTCCTAACCATGTGTACAAGCTTAAGAAGGCTCTCTATGGGTTGAAACAAGCTCCACGTGCGTGGTATGATCTCCTGTCAACATATCTCATGTCGGAAGGCTTCTCCAAAGGCAAAGTGGACCCCACTCTTTTCACTCTCAAGGACGGCAACGACATGCTTCTGGTACAAATTTATGTTGATGATATAATTTTTGCTGCCACTAACATAGAATTGTCTAAACAATTTGAGAAGATAATGTCCACACGCTTTCAGATGTCGATGATGGGAAAAATCTCATTTTTCTTAGGATTACAGATTTCTCAGAATCCCAGAGGCATCTTTATAAATCAATCCAAATATGCTCTAGAATCACTTAAGAAATATAACTTTGAGAATTGTGACCCCGTAGACACTCCAATGGTGGAGAAATCCAAGTTAGATGAAGATAGGGATGGGATTATTGTCGATCCGAAACTTTACCGTGGAATGATTGGCACCCTTCTCTATCTGACTGCTAGCAGGCCTGATTTGCAATTTGCTGTATGCATGTGTGCCCGGTATCAGGCTCGGCCTACCGAAAAGCACTTACATGTTGTGAAAAGGATCTTTCGGTATCTAAAAGGAACACTTCATCGTGGTCTATGGTATCCGAAAGATTCCTCGATTGCTTTAATATCATACGCAGATGCCGATCATGCTGGATGTCAAGATACGAGGCGTAGCACTTCTGGATCTGTGCAACTCCTAGGAGATAGATTGATCAGTTGGTCTTCAAAAAGGCAGAAAAGCGCTGCAATTTCTAGCACGGAGGCTGAATACATCGCCATGTCCGGTTGTTGTGCTCAAGTCCTTTGGATGAGATCACAATTAACTGACTACGGTCTTGGATTTAACAAAATCCCGATGTATTGTGACAACAAGAGCGCCATTGCCCTTTGCTGCAACTATGTTCAACATTCCCGGGCCAAGCACATAGACATTCGCTACCATTTCATCAAAGAGCAGGTGGAGAACGGAGTGATCGAGCTGTATTTTGTCACTACTGAGTACCAGCTGGCGGATATGTTCACCAAAGCCTTAGATCGAGGACGAATCGAGTTTTTGATCGACAAGCTTGGCATGAAATCATTCACCCCAGCGACTCTCAAAGAGTTGGCAGAAGAATCAGCTGAATAGTCGTGGTAAACTATTCAGAGTATCCTTTGGTTGTGATCATGTACATTATAGTAAATATATAAACCACAAAAAGAAAATACAAAAATATAAAATCAAGAAAAACCATAAAAAATATAAAACCTAGAAAAACCATAAAAAAATATAAAACCTAGAAAAACCATAAAAAGTATAAAACCAAGAAAAACCAAAAATATTTTTCTTTTTAAATCGGGCATGTCTTTTAGTACGGTAATATTTACGGCCTTAGAAATGTCGATTAATATTGACACGGTGCCATAAATAGAGTCCGTATAAAAGTTGTACATTTTTAAAACATGCCCATTATGGCTTGTAGTTATTTCAGACTGCAACCCGGTTTTCATATTAAAGTCACGTATTTCTTTGGAAAACGTTGGCTCAGAACGGGAATTAATTTTCTCGGGCGTGATTTACAAGCCAAATCACGCAAAGGGATCAAGTTTACTTTACAACTTGGTCTAACACGAATTTGTGTACGTCTCAGTGCATTAATTTGTTAAAATAAGAGAAATCTTATTAACACCACGAATCAAACTTTTTCAAGAAATCAATTGGGAAATGTTTTTCATCATCATGTGCCTCATTAAACAATGACTACAGCTCTTTAAATAGAAAACGGGTCATCGTTTAAGGGGGAGAAAATGTTTCATCATCTTTCACATCAACAAGATCTTCAAAAGTTTTCAAGGAAACTCACAAAGTTTAATGGTAAATGGTTGGATTGCTTTGGCATTTGTAGTGTTGTTGCTTATAAGCTTGTCATGGAGAGTTTTGTGCTTGTGTTAAGTTAAGCTAATCACTAAGATTCGAATAGTTAACATAAGATAGGGTCAAAATGGCTAGTATCAACACTTGGTAACCAAAAGAATGATTGAATGAAGAAAAAGAAAAATTGAGGGGGCAAAGTTGACAATATGTCTAACTTATGGAAAACTTGACCTAATCAAAGTTTACTCCCCCCCCGTTTTTCTTTCATAACACTGTTCTTAGTTTTCTTTTGCCGCCATTGATATCCTTCCATACAAACGAACACACGAAATCAATCAATCATCTCAAATCATAACTCTTCTAAGATCAAGATCATCAAAGGTAATAAATCGGTTTAATCTGTCAAGCATAACACTTTAATTAACTCTTTTGAATTGAAAACAATCGAAATCAATTACTGATTAATTAGGGTTAAATAATTTGGGGGTTTTGCTTGGGTTGTACTCGGAATAGGTTTAATTGCCCAGATTTGTCCATTAGAACACTTGAATCAATCGATTGCATGCCCAATTAGAAAAACGTCACTGTTTGTAACTTTCCGAATAGAACAGCTTTTTCCGCATAGGGTAAATTTTCCGCATAGGGCAAAATGTTCCGCATAAGGCAAAAGTTCCGCATAGGGCAAAAAGTTCCGCATAGGGCAAAAAATTCCGAATAGGGCAAAAGTTCCGCATAGGGCAAAAATTCCGAATAGGGCAAATGTTCCGCATAGAGCAAAATGTTCCGAATAGGGCAAATGTTCCGAATAGGGCAAATGTTCCGAATAGGGCAAATGTTCCGAATAGGGCAAATGTTCCGAATAGGGATAATGTTCCGCATAGGGCAAATGTTCCGAATAGGGATAATGTTCCGCATAGGGAATTTATTCCGCATAGGCCAAAAAGTTCCGAATGGGAATTTATTCCGCATTGCCCAAATGTTCCGCATTGCCCAAATGTTCCGCATAGGGAATTTATTCCGCATTGCCCAAATGTTCCGCATTGCCCAAATGTTCCGCATAAGGAATTTATTCCGCATAGGTCAAAATTTCCGAATAGCATTTTTATTCAGAATAGGGATGTTTTTCCGAATAGGCCTATTATTCCGAATTGAGTGATTATTCCGAATAGAAGATGTTTGTATGGTTTCAAAGCTTAAGGGATTATGTCATATGTACAATGCTTAGGTTTAAAGTCATGATGATATTCATACTTGTTTGTATCAACTTTTGTGTTTTATCTTAAGCAGAGACGATGACTAACCCTACCGTACAACAACTACAACACAACAGAGCCGCCGCCATTGCCGAAGCCAAGACTCTAAAGTTTGTTCCAAACAACTACCGTCTGAAGGAGGTATCTCACTCTACCCATAATGGCTTTAAGGTAGCTACAGCCATGCTTGATAAATCTCATTTCAAGCATGCGCTAAGGAGAAGTGCTTCAGTACCCTACGACTACCTTTACGAGTTCTGGGCTACCAAAGACAAGACGTCCAACAAAATCACCTTTTCCTTGGACAACAAGCAGCAGACGCTTACTGTGTCAGACTTCAGGAAGATTTTTGGATTCCGGCCGACACTCAAAGACTTATCATACTCAGCCAACCCAACCAAGGACCAGATGATGGAGATGTTCACCGCCATTGGATGTCTTGACATACGAACCCCGTCTGAGTTTACTACTGCCAAAATTGGTCAACCATGGAAAGCTATTTTTGGGATTCTTAGCCGATGCTTGACACCCAAAACAACTGGGTATGATGCTGTTCGTCCACCAATCATCAAGATGTTTTATGGTATGTTCAAAGGTATGGGTATTGATTATGCATCACTGCTGTGGGAGGAGTTTACTTTTCAACTCTTCACTAACACAAAGGGTAAAATCAAAACTTACCAGTACCCTAGGTTTATTAAGTTGATCATCCATTACTTTATGGAACACGATGCATCCATTAACAAGCTTGCAGGTAGTCGTCACCACATGATAGATGATGATGATTTGGTAGACTTAAGGCAGGAGACTCATTCGAATACGGTTATTCCTGGTCCCATTCCCAGTCATCTCCTGACCGATGAGATCATTGAATCTGATGATTACAAGAACTTGCTCACGGAAATTGAGAAACAACGAGCAAGCCTTCTAGCAGGTGAAGACTCATCTACCACGGTTAAAAGCAAAGGTAAAAGGAAGCAAGCAGATTTACCTGAGCCCAAAACCAAGAAGAAGAAGACAGAGGGTAAGAAGGGAAAGGGTAAGGACTTGATGCGTCTGCGTGACGAAGAAAATATTGCTGATCCTGATATTGAGAAAACTGAACAACAAATGATGAAGATAGCCATTAAAAGGAGTAGGAAAGATACTGGTGGTAGTGGTTCAGGTGTAAGAGTAGACGTTGAGGATGAGTATATTGAACCTCATGATGTTGATGAGTTTGGGTCACCTGAAAATTATTCCACTTCGAAGGAGCCATCAATCCCTGTTTCTACACCACCTCCTCCACCTACTCAACCGTTAACAACTCCACCTCCACCAACTCAACCCTTACCAACCAAACAGATTTCTACACCACTTCCTCCACCACCACCTAAGCCCATCCTTAGCACCGCAGTCACAACCGAGCCTATTCCCTCAACCCAGAGCAGCTCTGCAACATCTGCAATGGCAGCTATAGTGATGGCCGAGATGTTGGATAAACACATGGATAAACAAAAGAGCGAAATGGATGAACTTCGCCGAGAGTTACAAAGACGTGCTCAAAGTGAAGAAGCATCTAAGAAGGCTCAAGAAGAGTTGATTGCCAAATTCGCTGCAGACATGGAAGCTACACGTAAAGCTCATGCAGAGGAACTTGCTCAGGTTAAAAGGGATGAAGCTAATAGGCATAAAGCACGAATTGCAAGACTTAAAGCTATTAAGGATGACTTTAAAGAACAAAAAGACGCTCTTGAAGCTACTATTGAGCAGAAAGTAAAAGACTCCGTTGAATCCTTAATGCCTAAACTGCGTGATGACTTGAAGACGCTTGCTGCTGATAACTTGATGATCAAGTCATCCAATCCTTCAGAAGCCGCCTACAAGATCGCATATGACTTGACGGATTTTGAACTGAAGAAGATCCTTAAGGCTCGAATGAAGGAACTTGGTTCGTTTGATAAATCGAGGAAACAACGGGCTCTCTTCAAATCCCTGAATGACGCTATCATGGAGGATGATAGGTTGTTCAAGACGTTTGGAAGTGTGGTACCCTACCACATTCTCCCTGAAGAAGAACGGGAAGAGAGTGAGGAAGACGAGGGTACTGGTGGAGAGGAGGAAGAAGAAGAAGAAGAAGAAGATAAGAATGAGGAGGAGGATGAGGATGAGAATGATGAGGATGATGAGGACGATAGTGATAATGATGATGAAGATGAAGATGAGGATGAGGATGATGATGATGAGGATGGAGATGATGATAATGATGGTAATGATGATGGTGATGGTCACCAGGAGAGTGTTAAGGGGAGCAATGCGGATAAAGGTGAACAGCGTGAGAAAGGGGATAAGGGCGCCAGCTCAAAGAAAGTGGTTAAGTCTGGCACCAAGTCAAAGAAAGATGCAGCACCAAAGGAGAAGTCTACATCCACGGAATCCAGACGATCGAAGTGGCGCCATGACGTGAATGCCACTACAGGGTCATCTATTCCTGGTACATTTATCCATAAATCAATACCTGTTACCACTATCCCCGTTAGTTCTTGTGTTGTTACTCCTGTGATTGCAGAATCGGTTACCGAACCAGAAGCTGCACAACACTCACCCGTCCATGACACTGCTGAAATGCCTGAATCTGAACAAGCAGATGTTAATGTCTCTACTCCTCTGCAACAAAACCCACAATCTACTATTCCTGAACCAAGCACAAGGAACTGGGAGGACACGTTGGAAATCGACGAGACTGCTCCACCACAGGCTTGGATCATGGTAGCTGCGCAGTATGATCCGATCACCGACGCCGACAAAGAAGTCTTGTACCTTCGTATCCGAAGTCCGATTGACTTATGTGCATTTCTTGCTCATGAGTATAAGACTTCGGTTACTCCATCATTGGTGAAGAAAGTACTGAAAGATAAAAGACTTCGCGCCAAAACCCGGTTGCCCCAAATGGAGTTCGAATACTATGCCGAGGAGATCCTGAAGGCTCTGAATACCGTTCAACGGCCAGGTCTTCATGAATCAGAAAGAGCTCCACCTCCAATGGATCAAGATAATCAGATTGCTCTTGACTTCTTTGTCACCAATGATCTGGTATATCTACTGAAGGGGTCGTCAAAGTACGCAACATCCCTGACATTGCTGAAAGCTGCCAACTGGGGGACAATACCCTTCATCGAGGAAAAGGTAAACCGACTCTGGGTCCCTAAGATAAATCGTAATTATGATATGTATGCTGTCATAGGTGCATCTCATTGGGACGAACGAGTCAGAAGGGCGTACAGGTGTTGCTGCTTAGTCAATTCTGGAAGCTCAGTTAGATCCGATATCCGCATCTCCAGCATTTTAGGGATGAAAACAGAAGCCAAGAATGGCTACTATCATGTGACGGAGATTCGTTTGAAAAGGGAGGATGACAGGGAATACAAAATCCAGCAGGGAGATTTTTCCATCATTCGCCTTGAGGATATTGAAGATATGCTGCTTCTGATGACCAGAGATCAACTCACCCATATTCCTCGTGAAGATCTCATTGCTTTGAATACAGCACTTCGTATGTTCACGCGAAGCGTTGTCATCAAGACACGAGTTGAAGATCTTCAATTGGGAGTCGAAAGCTATCAGAGGAAGCTCAATTTAACCCGTCCTGTGAACCAAGTATTACCTCAACATGTAGCAAGATATCCCTATACCGGCATTTCTGTTCCGAATTCCGGCATCTTCTACTTGAACAGTCGAGGTTTGATGAAGTTTATGAGGGTGGGGGAGCTCCACAAGTATAGTGATGGCACTCTTATACAAGTCAGAGACAAGTTGGAGCATCTGAACTCGGGTGGGACTTTGCCAGAAATGACGGAGGATTGGCATCCAGGTTACCGGCAGATGGCGAAGTATGTCATCAAGAAGATCGATCAGAAGCTCCGTGAACGTAGATTGATGAGGAGCTTGGAAAGATTCGTGGGTGGTAGACCATATGGAGTGCACTACAGGACACTGCAACGATCCATCTAATGGGTTGTACATTTCAGGTCACTCTATATTGGTAATATTTGTGAATATGTATATTTGTGAATAATGTGCTTTAATGGCTTGTTGTAGTGTTAAGGTATGATAATTTTTCAAGAATTTCTCACGAGATTCTAAATCTTTCAAAATATATCTTACTAAAGCACTACAACCATCCCTTATTAACTTAAGGGGGAGCAATAACTTGTTCTATGGCCAAACACCGATTTCATTTTTACCCAAAGACCGGTTAATCCATTCAATATCCCAAATATTAATGGTTAACATTTTGGATAAGGGGAGAAAATGGGATTAAGGAGACGTAAGTGATACTTGGCTAAAAGATGAAATAGACTTAAAGTTTATCCAACTTAATATGTGTAAAGCACGTGTTAAGGGGGAGCGTTTTTGATGAACAAAACACCTAAGGTACAAAACTTTTGATTTCAATATCACAAGTACTTTAGGTGATTTTCAATGATTTTTCATGGTGGCAATTCCTTCCCAAAACACGCTTAATTCACGACGGATGTGGTGACAAAAGGGTGGTAGGAATAGGTTTAGTCCAATGATTCATCAGAGCCGATGGAATCTTCCCAAGGACAATTCCCTAGTTAGAATTAGAAGTCCTAGGAAAGATGGAGAAAGAATGTGAACGTAGCTGAATGCCGACCAAGTACTTAAGCTAGCACTGGAACAATCACAACAAGGTGCTAGTGATGACGTATTGGTAAGCATTGAAGGGGTTGAAGAATGAAAAAGAAATGTAAAGATAAAGGGTGTAAAGAAAGAAGCCCTCCTTACAACTTTAGGCAGAAACCGGGTCAATACATATGCTATTGAGGTCATTTTTGCTAATGATTCTCAGTATTGAAGAAAGACATCATGGACCCAGTGATGCAATGCACAACCCTTCCCCAGCTAACTCAAATATCTCTCAAAAGGTATTTGTTTTAATCACACGGAGATCAACACGTTATCTACTGGTTTATTCACTCCGAATAGACTGGTATTGAAAAGGTGGCACTCCTCTCCAGCCATCGCTCACTAAATCAAAACGCACAATCGAGTCTAGAGCCAAGAGATCATCAAAAGTCTCATTAGGACACTTTCATTTATTCCTTGCTTTCTCACACACTGTGAAAAGTAAGAGATTTTCATGAGTCCTACGCAGTATTCCTGTAATATTGCCAGAACATCCGAGTAATACGCAAGTATTACAATGAAGATGGAAATCCTGCTTGAGCCAACATCAAACAAGCTCATGGTAGGTTACACGTGCGGTTCTTTTAGAACCAATCTTGTGAAAAACTGGAAGGTAACAGTGGTTTAATTCTTAATTGAACTTAAACTCGTTCCAGGCCTCTTCGCATTATCATATGATCTTGCCAGAACACTCAGAGTGACTCTTTATTGACCACAGTGACGAGTGGAAATCCTTCTAGTGTCAACATCAAACAGCACTTGGTAGGTAACGCGCAAGATTCTTTATGAATTGAGCTCGTGACAACTGGAAAGCAACGATGGTGAAAATCTTAATTGAAATTCACTTGTTCCAGGTTTCATGAATTGACGGCTTTTAATCACAAGGATAATTTATCCAAGTGATTCACTCTTTATGTTCGCAGTCAGCTTTGGACGGTCGAATAAAGAGAACGGGTTCACCCGCGAAATCCTGTCAGGAAGTTACTTAATTGAAACTATCCGTCACGGGTACGATATCTAATATCGTCCAACGGTCTTCACCGACCGGAGGTAAAATGCTACCGAATTAGAATAAAATGTTCAAAGCCATTTTATTCGTGTCGTTGCTGTGTACCTGTTAAAGACGGTGGCGTTGCTGTGTACCTGTTGAAGACGGTGGCGTTGCTGTGTACCAGTGAAGACGGTGGTGTTGCGGTGTACCTGTAAAAGTCGTTTCCACATGCTTATGTCTTTTGCGACAAAGTTCAGCATACATTCAAGAAAGTTCAAGATGAAGTCTTCCGCTGTACCAAACTCTGAAGCTTTCGAGAATTCAACAAAAAGACGTAAGTGTGTGGAACATGAAGTCACGAGGAGGCAAAGTTCACAAGAAAGGCAAAGATCGCACGTGAAAGGCCAAAGAACAATGCTCTCAAGTCAAAGCCAAAAAGATCAAATCAACATATTCACAACAAAAGAAAGAAAAGAAGAAAAGACTACGAGCTAAAGAACGAAGACTTAGTATAGTATGCTAGGTTTAGAACTTTGTAACGTGGAGTGACCTCCCTTAGGGGGAGATTGTTAGAAATAAGTTTTAACGTATATTAGAAGTATCGGTCACTCCACAATAATATTCATGTTGTAATAGCTCGTAATTAGATAATAGTTGTTATTTGCTTATTAACTTAAGTAAGAACCGGTCCATGGGCTTGTCATGGACCGGCCTAAGCCCAATGTTTAGCTTGGACTATAAATACCCCTTTCCACTAAGGAAAGGGGTTGGTTGTTGTTTCATTCACATTTCATAGTAATAAAATCTTCCACATATTTCTCTCACTTTCTCTCTCTAGTTTCTCTCACTAGAAAAACATCAACCCACTTCATAGATTCATTGATTATCAATATTCTACAATCCTCATACCTTGTTAGGGCCTTTTTAGATAGACTTCTCCATGATCTTTAGGGGAGTATTTGCTTTTCGTCATGTGTCTCGATCCTTCATATTGATTTTCGATAAATGATTCTTCACATCACTTTTGGATCTTTAGCAACAAACTGCAGCCCTCATGCCTTGTTAGGGCCTTTTCGGACTCGCCAATCTTCGCATCCCGCTTCAATAAGTTATGCCTTGGCTATGAACTCTAATCCGTATCGAGCAACTTTTAAACGATCTTGGGCTAGAAGCTAAGTAACCTTTTAAATTGTACAACCTTATTTATTGCAGATAAATTTATTAACAAGCGATGGGAGAATAGGCTCATAATTAACTCACATAAGTTCACGAAAGAATACCGAACTTATAATTGGCTCTATCATCTCTCGTTCTCCACAGTTTAAAATCTCAAGGAATGAGACTTGTGGATGCTTAGCCTATTAAATCAAAGTTTTGGGTTTTCGAGTCGTCTATAGGATCTTGCAAATTCTTAGAGTTTTTCAAGTTTAGAAATCGTGATTTAAAGTTCCCTTGATAAACGACTCTCTAGGATCAATTATAGGAACTTGCGAAAAGTTCTTGTTATTAACCCGTGAGAGTTAAGACTTTCGCGTTTTATAGCTCCCTGTATAAAAGCCTAGCAAAACTTGACTTAAACACGTTAAGGATACTAGCTAGAGTAACTTAGATAACTAAACTCGGGTTGAGTCAAAAGATTCATAACGTTTGAAAATTAAAACCACTTAATTAAAAATTTATTCTAATAAGGAAAGAAAATAACCATAAGAAAGGAAAATACAACTACACAACTAGGCCAAAATAGATTAAAAATTTTGAAGAATGTCGAAAAATCAAGTTTTCCGGTTAAAATGAGGACAAATACAAGGAAAAGGCCACTTAACTTTGATAGAAGTCCCCCTACACTTAATATAAACATTGTCCTCAATGTTTAAGCATGTCAGAGTAAACTCCCTTACACTTAGGACATTGTGCACTTTGTTTAAATCTCGCTAAGAAAGGGACAACTAAAGAGATTCCTAGTTTAATATTGAGAAATATAAAATAGTGAATCGAAAAGAGTTTAGGATAGAACCGAGAAGAAGGGAACACAGAACCACGGTTCGTCAAAAGTCATCAAGAGTGTGTCTTTGAAGCTCTAATCCCTGCACATGATAAGAAAGAAAACAAGAAACACCACCGGGGCTCCCCCTACACTTATGGTGAAAATAGATAGATAATTGGGTTGCCTCCCAAAAAGCGCATGTTTTTGTT
This sequence comes from Glebionis coronaria, assembly GCA_025667525.1. Lineage (NCBI taxonomy): Eukaryota > Viridiplantae > Streptophyta > Magnoliopsida > Asterales > Asteraceae > Glebionis > Glebionis coronaria. The sequence continues at coordinate 7,377,685 of CM046878.1, read as the reverse complement.
AACCGAGTCACGAGCCTGACTCGTCCCCGAATTAAATAGTCCATGGGGAAGCCTCGAATGTTATACCGGGATCAAAGACATTGTCCTCGTTCCCGGTTGACATCAACAAAGGAGAGGCGGGGGGATAAGTCATGTATGGGAGAAAGGTTCTTTCAACATACGTAAAGTATGTGAAATCAAGATCCACGGGAGGTGGGGTGTTTAAAGTAAGCACATTTTCCTCCCCCAAAGACAATGGATGCTGAGCAAGCGGCAAAGCCGTATTGTTATCAATCATAGCATAATCAATGTCACCTCCCGGGTCAAAGCACTCATCCTCCGTAATAGTGGCTAAAGGGGAGGATGAAAGGTGCTCGGGAGGGGGACTTGGGTCAATACTTTCAAGTAGAAAATTATAAAAAATAATATCCCCCTCCATGTCATTGTCATCAATACCTGGAGGTATGGAGTGAATGTCGATTTATTCCAGCAATGGGTCATTATCTTCAACGGGGGGAATAGATGGAGGCAAAGACTCGGAAAGAGGAGGAGAAGTCAACGCTTCGATTTGAGCAATATGAAGGTGCACTTTCCGTAATCTATCACGAAGAAGCACGTCTTCCACCTCATCCACAAGATCAAGTTCATCGGTGAACTTCTCGTAAACCGGAGAGAATAAATCGTCATCACCCGCATCTCCCGGTGGAGATTGAGAAATTTCAAAAGTGAAATTCTCATAGCTTGGAGAAAAATCGTCATCATTAGGATCGACCTCTTCCGTAAGAGCAACGTCGTCCTCAAGCTCCATAGCAGTCGGTATGTCACAAACCTCACCATCAAACAATTTATCAAGACCAAACTCACTAAGCTCACTCAATGTATCACAATCCTTAGACACGTTTGGGATATCGAGAGGAGGGATGACAATTGTACTAGGACATTGAGCAGTATGGTCATTCCAAGAAATAGTAGGCTCATCGTCATCATCATCATAATAGTATGGATACACCGGGGGAGGAGTATAAGTCTCGATATTCGATATTTGCTCAGGCTGTTGATCCTCTTGATATTTTTCGATGATCTTGTTGCAAGATTCTTGAATTTGTTGACTTTGCTTAACAAGAGTGTCCCATTGTTCATGGGAGCTCAATTGTTCGAAGGAGGGTTGATGATCGATGATGTGTTGTGGGGGTTCAAAATGTTGAAAACCTGAATTATAGCATGGGTGTGGCTCATAGTAGTTCATCAGCTGAGAAAAATTAGAAACCGGGTTTGGTTCATAATAATCCATTGGTGAAGAAAACTGAGGACACGGATTTTGCTCATAATAATTCGTTGGTTGACAATAAGAAGTATCGTGAGGACCCCCACAGTTGTTGCAAAACGGTTGAGGAGAAAGACTGGGTGCGTCTTGTGGATAGCTATTATCATAGTCATAATTGTACCCCGGTTCTTGCCCGTGACCATACGGGTATTGAACCGGGCACGAAACATGCCAATGAGAATCGCTTCCACAATAGATGCACGAGGGAACAGGAGGTGGGTTCAAAACGGACGAATTAGTCGAGTTGCACAAAGGACAAAATCTGAATTGTGTGTTGTCGATATCGTTTCCGCACCGCTCACATGTACACCATTGACAAGAGTCGTTCCCGTACAATCGTCTCCCACACCCGACGCAATGGACATAAAAATCCATAAAGAAAGATAGATAAGCAAGAAGAATATTTTTGGGGCAAAACTTTGAAAAAGAAATGCTTTTTATGATTTTTCAAATGTTTTTGGATTTTTGAAAATTTTGGACACGAAAAATAACGTTCACAAGTGAACGGGTCCCAAAAGACAACGCGTCTCGCACAAAAAACTGTTGATCTTAACGAGAAGAGCCGATAGCGGCGCCATTTTAATGTAAAGATTTTACTATTTGAAAATTCGTTTCTCGGTATCTTCTCGAATTGATTTCCGGTCTAATGTGCGACTCAGTTGTTTTCGGTGAAAATAATATTTTTGGTTGTGGTAAAATAAATGTGCAAGACTTTAAAATAAATGACGGGTAATTAAAACTACAACTAGTTGAAACGTAAAACGGTGCAATACTTAAAACTTTAAAAGTAAATGACGAGAAATTAAATGACGTAAAATTAAAACTTAACGAAAAGTAGATTGACAATCAAATAAAAATGCGAAACGAAATTAAAATAGACTAAGAACAAAACGAGAAAAATGATTAAAATAACACTAAAGTAAAATGGCGAAAAAACAAGCTTAATATTAAAACAAAACAAGACACCCCGTCGGAATACACTTGATCAGAATCCAAATTGGAATCCGATCGGAATGTACCCGTCGGAAAGTACAAATCGGAATGAGCAAAAGGACATGATCGGAATATCTTAAAAAGGGGCCAATCGGAATACACAAACAATTGCTGCAATCGGAATAAATGAAAAAGTACCAATCGGAATGTTTAACAAAATGCTCTAATCGGAATGTCTACAAAACGTCCAGATCGGAATGTTTTAAAAACACTATAATCGGAATAAGCCAAATTCCTATCATCGGAATGTCCATAAAAACACACAATCGGAATATCATGAAACCCTTTTCCGATCAACAGATCGGAATAAGGGGTGGCTTGGTCGGAAAGCTGTGATCGGAAAAGGGTTTTACCCTTTCCGATTACTCTAATGATCCGAAACTTAAGCAAAGGCAATAAGCTATTTAGATAAGCTAACACCCAAAATTAGAACGAATCTAAAGTAAGATGGACTCAATAAGCATGAATAACAACTTATCAACTTAAAATAAACAAACTTTAAAATCAAACTATAAAAAGATGAACTTTTAAGAAAACTTTAAATCAAATAAGCATTAAGATGAAATAAAATCAAGGATGAACATGAATCAAAGATAAGCAAAATAAGAAAGGTAGAAGAAGATGATTAAAACTAAGAACTTGATTAAAAGAAAAGATTCCAAAATTAAAAGACTTACTTGAATTGAAGAAATTAAAAGTGCATAACAAGAAATTAAAATGCAAGAAAGTAATTAACAAGAAATGAAAATGGTGGAAGAGTGGTTTGTCAAGCCACTAACAACATGAAAATGAAATGAGATGGAACTATATATAGGGAGATTAGGGAGGAGCTTAGGAAGCTTCATCCCTCTTTCTTCTTTTCCTTAATTGCACACGTAAGTCCTTTATCTTCTTTAATCTTTTTACTTCAATGACTTTGTATTGGAATTTCTTAAAACTCGTCTTGAATTTTCTTCATAAATAAGACTCGAGTTCTTCGGCTTTTAGTAAACTTCCGTCTTTTGACTTTTTCTTCGATAAATCTTCAGAATTGGTCTTGGACTTCCGTTCTTTTTCCACTCTTGATCTTTCGACTTCATCTATCGTCTTTTTCTTCGAGAAAAGCCCGTGAAATTCCATGTTTTCTCCACTTTTCACCTTTTCGTCCTAAATCACAACAAAAACACAAACCACGCATAATTCCGACATAAATGACATAAAATACACGTTTTGGCTCGGTTATTATTGTAATTAAGTGATAAAAAGGATGGGTGTTTTCACACCTATCAGTAATCATAAGAAAATGTGTAAGTATAAGGACCTGCTGCTGTTGGAGTGTCCAGCGTTGTTACGGTAATTATCATTACCGCCACGCTTATCCATAGCAGAACGATCGTTAGTCTGACTGTTTCCCTTGGGCTGATTAGGCTGTTGCTGAGTAGCCGGCTGAGAACGGTCCCCAGTCTTCTGCCTTGAAGATACAATTTAAAGAGACGCAATATTGACATATACTGAAAGAATACGGATTGGTCACCGCTAGAATACGAATGTTTACCTCTTATCGGGTCTCTCTGCTTCCCCGAACTCATCTCTTTCCTGCAGCATCTCCAGCTTACGTGCTGCATCGGCCACTTGTGCTACCGTGTTTAACAGAGCACCTTCTAAGGTATTGGCAATCATTGGATAAAGGGCCCAACAAAAATGTTGTACCTGTTCCTCAGTAGTGCCCGCGGCTTCTCTCAGGACACCAGTGAACCGTAGGAAACGCTGCATGAAATCATTACTGTTTGTGACAATCCGTCAATTTACGATTGATATTTTATTCTCAAATATTATTTGAAAATATTATTTTAATGTTACAATATGAACTCACTTATTTTTGGGAAGAAATTTGGATTTACTTCTTGAAGTAGCATCGACTACGCCTAAACTGGAGGATTCAACGTTACGTGCTTACGTTTACATACACCGTCTTTGGTGACAGTCCGACATTTCAGAAAATAAATTTATCCGTAAATATTATTTTGGATTTTTAAATTTGTGTTGGTTCATAAACTCACAAATTTACGAGAAAAGATTGGGACTTACGATTTTATTTTAACGTCCTTTATGACTAAACCGTAAACCTTAGGATTACGTATTTACGTTTTCGAACTCCGTTTTTGATGAAACAATTTTTATTAGATTCGTTTTATGACGTTGATTCATAATTTATAAAAACGTTTTTCGTAAAATGACCCGAGGGCACGCAAATCGAGAAAACTAGAATCGAGGAATACCCGTAAACTAGTGAGATGGGACAAAATACATTGTCCCACCCCACTAGCACCATGGGACAGCACAAATAAGACACCACATCAATATGTGGCATCTTATTTACTTGTTAGCTACAAGTGTAAGCAAGCTTACACTTTAAGCCACTTTAAGCTACACACTAACACAAAACCACTAGCAATTCACACATACCATTTCACAACATGCAAACCAACTCAATTCTCTCTCAAAACCACCATCTTTGCCGTCCACTTTGAAGAACAAAACACCCCTTCTTGATCTTTTCTAGCCACAAATACTTGTTATCTAGCTCTACCATGGAGTTATCTTGAAGCCTTGATCATTTGGTGGCCATTTTAACAACAAAGGAGGTGATTTGCTTGTGTCCTAGGGCTGATTTCCCAACATATGTTCTTGATATATGATGGTCTTGGAGATACTTATTGTGTTCATCAAGTTCTTGTCTTCCAAAAACAAGGAAAACACTTGGTTGGTAAAGAAGATCATCCTCTCCATTTTTCTCTTGTTATTTTGTAAAGAACAAATGTATTTTCTTTCATTTTGTATATGTATATGATGTATATATGATGATAAAAATGTTGTGTGGGGATCAAGTGTTGATAGATATGCTTAAAAAGGTTGATAACTATAAGAAATAAGGCTAAAATCTTGATTATTTAGTTGGCTGTGTAAAAAACAGTATGTAACTAAAAGATGAACTGATAAAATTTCATGGTTTGATCCATTTACAGTAAGTACAAGGTGTTATACACATGTGAAAGTTGGCCATGCAATGGAATCAAAATAATGAGTGAGATATGATCAAAACAAGTTAGGTGGTCTAATCTGAATAAGCAGTTTTGTAGGGACTGTTAAGGCAAGATGAACTCAAAATGGGCAGTAGCTATAACTAAGTTAAATGTATCACATAATATGAAGAACTTGCCACCCAAAAATGAGCTTCTAATTCATTATAGAACTCTAGATATGGTAAAAAAGGTGAACATGAAGATAAAAATCAGATTTTGGAAATTAAAGTATATTACTATTATATAAGCACTCAAAATTTAATAGTATAAAATGTAAAATAAAGACCCACTAACTTATGGATTTTATTTATATAAGTATGTAAAAGGTTAAATAAGTGTACATTTTATAAAAATGGTAACTTGTTAAGTTTTGTAAGTTATAAAATTATAAACATGATTTTTACGACTTTTCGGCTATTACCGTAAAATTAACGTTTTTGCTAAATAAAACTTAGACGGTTGGACCCGTCTAATGTAAACTTTATAAAACTTATATACTGATATATAAACATGTATAACAAGTAAAAACCGATAGAACCGAACTATAGGACATACGGACGTTAACGGACTAAATTAACGTTATTGGACTAATAATACAACAAAAATGGACTAAAACACTTATAAACTTATTATTGGGCTTAACCCATTTGGGCCCAACATGGAAAGTATATATACTGATAATATAAGTATAAAATAGATTAAAACAAGTTAAAGAACTTATAATAAGTTTATTGGACTTAAAATACGTAAATAGGTAAAACTAGTAAACTAGTATAAACGTTATCGACATATAACACTAAAATGAGTAAACGAGAATATGTAAACCCATTTGATCATCATATATATATATAATCATCATATGTATACATAATTGTTATTTTTATAAAGTCATTGGACATGAGTCTAAGACGAGTATTGTTTGTCTAGGTTTCCGTGATTGAAGCACGTACCGTACGTCCGAATTGCCGATAACCCGCCTTCCCACATCAACGTGAGTTCATAGCCTCGCACTCTTTTAAATGTTTTATAAATATTTTATAAACCCGCGAGGGGGGATAACATGTTAGTTTTTATAAAATAGGACACCATTTGTCCCGATTGCTTGTTTATTGATTTGGACCCGAATGATTGTATCACCCGAATGTATGACCCGATAAATGATTAAAGGAACCGATAGATGAAATCAAATGGATTATTAAAGTTAGGTTATGTCACTAAAAGTCCCATTAGCATGAATTGTGAACTACCGGGAGTGGGTAGACGCTTGTGTATATAATAGTACTATTTGGGGACGATCACCCCAGTTCGCGCCTTGACGGTTGATCCCCGTCGTGCCACATTGATTGGTAAGCGAATTTATGTATGAGAATATTTCCACAGCGTGACCTTTGTGACGACACGCTACTTTAGATGGGCAAAATTTGTATCGGGTTAGCTACCCGTTGTTGGTTTATTAAGGTAACAATGTCATGCGGCTTATAATAATCCAAAACTAACAAAATACTACTAGACGCTCCGAATTATGATGTATTGCCTGACTAGCAATACAGGGTCATACTATTGATATTATGTTCGTGTTTTGATTTTCATAACCATATTCATATAACGGTTTTTATTTTCATACAACGTCGTAAGACGTATTGTATGACGTTTTTACGACATTGGCTCGTACAATGATTTTTAAGGCTTTTATAACCATATTCATATAATGGTTTTATTTAATCTATACAACGTTGCTAAACGTATTGTATGGTGTTTTTAACGACAATGATTCGTATAATGATTTTTAAGGCAAATGCCTATATTATGATTTTCGATAAGGATTCGTATAAAATGACTTTGGCTATTTTATGGCATATTAAAATGATTTGTACAAAATGATTTCCAGTAATAATTTTATACTGATATTATATTGATGGATTTTATTAAACTCTATGAATTCACTCGGCGTTATCGCTGACCTTTTCTTTTAACATGTTTTATCTCAGGTACTTGAAGGTAATTCTTGGGAAGACGACAAGAATTCATGGCCCGCACTTAAACAATATTTTCCATTCAAATATTTTGTAAAATTTTTGTATGAAATATAATGACTTGGGACCGATGTAACTTTGATATTTATGAATGGAAATGCTTTTATTATTAAACGACGCAATTTTTATGCGTTGTCTATGATGTGAGTAATGTGCTATCCCGTAACACCAACTAGTCTTCCGCTGTATTGAGTTGTATAAATTTGGGGGTGTTACAGTTTGGTACCAGAGCTCTCGTTATAGAGAACGAAAGATTTTTAAAACCAAGGTTTTGAATAAAACGTTTCAAAATCTTTTAACCATAAACATTTTTCTAAAAATGTCTAAAAATCTTTTGACTATAACGGTGCCGAAGAATTCCCGAGTTACCGACAAGGCCAGACTGAGAAGTGTTATTTTAATATATATATATAACTTGGATTATATATATACATATGATGTAATTTTATTACATGATTGTTTGATGATTATTTTGATTTTTATACGAGGTATTTATACGACGTAGATTGTCACAAGTAACCCTAAATCCCCTAGTAAATTAATCGAAGCTATTCTCGTAGGAATTCTAGCTATCCTAGATCTAAACCAAGTTGTGGATATTTATGATCCCAACAAATGGTTGATATTCGTAGAAACGTAGATATTAGTTGATTGTGACATTGAAGAAGAATTAGGAGATTAAAACTGATATCGATGTCATGACAATCTTTTCTTATAGAGTGGAGTTTGACAAAACGTTACCACCTAGAAAGATGTCATCTGATTCGTTGTCATCCAATTCTTAGATTTGAAATCGAAAGGGTGAATTTTGCACTTGAGGCTGTCATTGGAATCATTACCCAAAAGCCTCATGCCACTAATACCTTTCCGAGAAGTCTAATTGATTGATCTAGTCATTTCATACTAGTGATTCATTTGATAACTGTTGTTGTAAGAACTATAGGATTGGAAATTAAGTGTTGATCATATTGAGATTTTACTGCCCTATTAAGGTTTATGAAAAGATTGAAAGTATTAGAAAATGAGGTAGGATATCAAACTGAGTATAAAAGTGGCTGAAATTTGAATAAAGTAAAATTTAACCCGTATGAAATATGAGATTGTTAAGAGGAAGGTGTTGAGTCCTGTGATTGAATTATAGGGTTAAATTGATTGCTGATTCGTGTTAAGTGTTGTTCTTAGGCCATTGTCCACTAACGAGGATGCCCAGTGTCCAAGAAATAAATTGAAGAAATCTTCTTCTGAATTGAGACCGATGGATCTTCTGGGACATGTGGAACACCTAATGACTCTTGTAGATTAGTATTCATTGTGGTATCTTTTAAAAATCCCTAACTTAACTGAGATATCAGTTGGTAGGATGAGTTCTGAGAATTGTATGACATAGTGACACGCAATGTGTTACCGTACAATTTGACTTGTTTGTGATTAAAGAAAAGACTACCTTTGATTGCTAAATCCTACATGTATCGATGTTATCTATCTTTTATTGCTTCATCCTAATGTTCGCATTAGTGATGCAACCATTGAACACGTACTCATCTCGAATTGAGTTACGTTGTGGAATATTCTTTTGAGTGCCGTCGAGATCATGAACCTCATGATTATTTGGCTAAAGCTCATTTCCTATCATATCGTAGTTAATTCTTGGTGAACAAGCTTTCATCACTCTTTTGCAGATCACTCATTGTTTTTATAAGATAAAACAGTATCATTTGAGGAAATTGAATTTTCATCACTATAAGGATTATTCAAAGTAAGATTTATAAGTGAATGTTATCAAAATGAAGTTGTTTATAAAACAATTTCGAAAACTTAATTGTTTTCATAATAAAGAAAATCTTTGTAAATTTATTCTTGATTCTTAACTAAGAATTAAGCATGAAAATGATCTTTACTATAAACATGGATGATAAAATTTTGACGAACTGAGTATTGCATCGTTAATCTTGAAATTGTATATAGTTGCGCGCCTACATATAATTTGGAATGGACTATGCAAGACTGATTAGTAGTCACCATAAAACTAATGAATAAACACTACATTTTCTTTGAAGATTGTGAAAGATTAAACTTTACGAGATCTGCAAGAAGTGAAAAATAGGGACATAATGTTAGGGACACCTACATATGTTCCTGTAGCATCTATTCTTCTGAGTCGAATTTACTCATCTGTGGAAATTGTCTTATTTGACAATTGACAATTCTTTCTTGTCCAATTCTCTCGTAGTAAGATTCTTAGGAAAAGTATCTGATTACCGAGTGTTGATACCCGACTAGATGTATCGACATTCCTATCATTTCTTTTGATTTGGTTTCATTTGAATGACCTGGGTAACGATCCGAGGAGCTTTCGAATGCGTACTTAAATTATGAAAACATGGGATATATTCATATTCGTTAAATGTTTTCGTCTGTATCTGATTTGAAATTTTCTCGCATAGATTATGCGTTGATCTTACTCTTTTAAGGTTAGTTATGTCTCCTGAATTTGCGAAGGATTATGAGTTATTATTAGTCTTTTGAGAATTTCACATCTTATCGACGACAATGAAACTAGAAAGTTGATAGTGCCAGTAAAATGGATTGATTGATTATGACATGACGACATTGTCTTAATTGATGGGAACTCAAGTAGAATTCCCCTAAATGATAAGATGTTGATTATCAAAAGTGATCTAAATAATTCTTGATGGATGATTATATCCTGCATTTAGACTTAAAATTATACCGTGAATGGTTGTCAACTAGTTATAGATATTATAATCTAGAAAGAACTTAATATGAATTTATTAAAAGATGTTTATGATTATCTAAACTTTAGGAGGTATTTATTGGTGAATTACCTAGACTTTTGCCATTAAGGCAAGTTGAAATTGGTATTGATCATATTCCCGGTGCTGCACCTGTGGCTTGTGCAATGTGCGTCAGCACCATCTAAATTAAAGGAATTACCGTACAACTAAGAGAGTTGTCGGAGAAAGATTTTATTATACCAAGCCTGTCATCCTGAAGAGCTATGGTGTTATCATTCCTTATATTTATAGATTACTGTGAACTGAGTAAATTGACAATCGAAGGCGATATCCATAACTCGAAATGGAAGATTTGTTCGATCATTTACAAGGTTCTAGCAAAATTTGATCCATAGCATGGTTATCATCAACTTCACATCTGCGAAAGAGATTATCTATTCCAATCACTACATCCGGTGCTTGTAATGAACATTATGAGTTCCACGAGATGTCGTTTGGATTGACCAATGCACATGTAGCATTCATAAATTTTGTGGATCACGTGTGTAGGCTGAAATTTGATAAATTCATGCGTGTGATCATTAAGGACTATTTGTTTGTATATAAGAATAATAATGAGTTAATAATTATTTATAGATTGCCCTGAACTGGCTGAACGATAAAAACATGTACCTTGAATATTTAACATGAGATTACAGACTTAAACCTTTACATTATTTGACTATGTGATTAATAGATAATGGAATAAATTGACTCTTCAAATTAGAAGTCATTTAAGACTTTGAGTTATACTAATAAGAAAGTGCAAATATATTTTGACAAATGTTTTAACAAAAGAATATTTAAGGAATCATTCCCTTATAACCAAAACATTTAACTAAACTCCTGTTTAGGGGTAAATGTTTTTGTATACTTCTAGACGACTTAAGAAGAATTAAGGAAACTATATATAACTTATTACTTGAAATTCGAAACGACAATTTTTGCTTTTCAAACTAACAAAATTTTAACCAAAGTATAAACAAAGGTTTTTCGAACATTTACAAATCTTATTAATTATTTTCGATAAATCAACTGAAAATTTTGTTAATTAAATTCAAATTTATTTTTGAACATTTTATATAATTGGTCGAACTAAGAAATTTAATTTTTTTACGTTTACGTTTCATAAAAATTGAATATTTAATATTTAATTAGTTGTAATAATTATTGACGCTTTAGACGTCGGATTGAGTAAAACGGATAAAAATGATAGTTGAGACGAAACTGAAACATAGAAGATATGAAGAAAGAATTTTGAATAAATACGGTTATGATATTTATTTCATCAGGAAAGTGAACGTGATTACTGACGCATAATATAGAAAGAATATATGAGTGAATTATGGACATGATAATTATATCATCATGAGAAGTGAATATAGATATCGACGCATTATGTAGAAAAGATAAAGAACCAATTAGGATGTATTTCTTAATAATGAAGATGCAAAATAAATTGCCGAACAATTTAAATATGAACGATGTTTGTAAAAAGGATAATATAAATAGTGAAAGGTTTCACGGCTAATGTGAACCATTAAAATTTAGAAGCCGATAGCGTTAAATGTTTTAAAGACCACTCATGGTTGCCTAAATATGAAGGATTGTGAGATATAGTTATGTTGGAATTTGTAAGTATAAGTATTCTATTTATGTCATTTATGACTAAAAGTATCTTTGTCTGAAGAAGTTGTACTAATGACGAATTATGAAGGCAGACATCGCCTCATACATTAGTAAATGTCTAGCTATTGCAAAGGTCATCATCTGAATTTGATTCGATTTGGGTCATCGTCGACAGACTGACCAAATCTGCTAATATCATTCTCGTTAATAATAATTGCAAAAGAGTTATGTAAACATAGTGTGCTTGAATCGAACATCTTTATCAAGATCCTCGCTTCGCATCGAATTTCTAGAGATTTGCTCAGAAATCATTAAGAACGAACCTTGATGAGAGTACTATATACCACCCCAAATCGAAGGGACGAGGTAAAGTAACGATATAAAGTAATATAAGTGCTGTTTTATGTTTGAATGATTGACCTTTGGAAATGGATCGTGTAATCGTTTTCCTTTGGAGGGATTATCGTTGATATTCATCGTATTAGGATTGAGATCGAATCTTGTTAGGATCTAAACTTTAGAGCATCTGTAAGTAGGAGTTGAGATGAAGACACCCGACATACATCCGTTGTGAGTTGGACATGTCTTTTAGGTTTAAGGTTTCCTATGATGGCAAACCTAACCTTGCAAAATACCCGACCCGCGAGATTTGAAATGATTGTTGAAATTAGGATCTGATTATTGACAGCCGGTAGTGGGAAAGAGGTTATGTGAATGTGAAATGTAGATCTTGAAGTGCCAAATGGGTAGCGAAGTTATGCCACAATTTTTAACCTTGGAAAAATGAATTCATGATCTGACAAATCATGGGATATAAGTCCCCGTTGTATGGGATCATTGAGATGATGTAAAAGTTGGGATTGAAAGGCATATAAGCTGGATCTACCCTAGGACTTCAAGAACCGCGTGAATTATGTTTCGTAAATCGAACTTGATGGAATATCTATCAAGTGAAAATCTGAATTCTTCTTAGTAAAGCTTAGATCGGCGAAAAGTTGCATTCATCAAAAACCCGTGAACATCATGGATAGAGAAAGTAAGTCAACATTAAGCCTGATCTTATTCCCGTAGTTATGTTTGATGAAACTCGCGTATTATAATGGATTGCACTTGTGAGAAAAGACCGAATGTGGAGGAAATACCCACATGGCTTTAACTCTATAAGAAGCGAGTAGTAAGGTAAGATGATCTTTGAGGACAAAGATCCTGTTTAGGGGTAAATGCTGTGACAACCCGTCAATTTACGATTGATATTTTATTCTCAAATATTATTTGAAAATATTATTTTAATGTTACAATATGAACTCACTTATTTTTGGGAAGAAATTTGGATTTACTTCTTGAATTAGCATCGACTACGCCTAAACTGGAGGATTCAACGTTACGTGCTCACGTTTACATACACCGTCTTTTGTGACAGTCCGACATTTCAGAAAATAAATTTATCCGTAAATATTATTTTGGAGTTTTAAATTTGTGTTGGTTCATAAACTCACAAATTTACGAGAAAAGATTGGGACTTACGATTTTATTTTAACGTCCTTTATGACTAAACCGGAAACCTTAGGATTACGTATTTACGTTTTCGAACTCCGTTTTTGATGAAACAATTTTTATTAGATTCGTTTTATGACGTTGATTCATAATTTATAAAAACGTTTTTCGTAAAACGACCCGAGGGCACGCAAATCGAGAAAACTAGAATCGAGGAATACCCGTAAACTAGTGAGATAGGACAAAATACATTGTCCCACCCCACTAGCACCATGGGACGGCACAAATAAGACACCACATCAATATGTGGCATCTTATTTACTTGTTAGCTACAAGTGTAAGCAAGCTTACACTTTAAGCCACTTTAAGCTACACACTAACACAAAACCACTAGCAATTCACACATACCATTTCACAACATGCAAACCAACTCAATTCTCTCTCAAAACCACCATCTTTGCCGTCCACTTTGAAGAACAAAACACCCCTTCTTGATCTTTTCTAGCCACAAATACTTGTTATCTAGCTCTACCATGGAGTTATCTTGAAGCCTTGATCATTTGGTGGCCATTTTAACAATAAAGGAGGTGATATGCTTGTGTCCTAGGGCTGATTTCCCAACATATGTTCTTGATATATGATGGTCTTGGAGATACTTGTTGTGTTCATCAAGTTCTTGTCTTCAAAAAACAAGGAAAACACTTGGTTGGTAAAGAAGATCATCCTCTCCATTTTTCTCTTGTTATTTTGTAAAGAACAAATGTATTTTCTTTCATTTTGTATATGTATATGATGTATATATGATGATAAAAATGTTGTGTGGGGATCAAGTGTTGATAGATATGCTTAAAAAGGTTGATAACTATAAGAAATAAGGCTAAAATCTTGATTATTTAGTTGGCTGTGTAAAAAACAGTATGTAACTAAAAGATGAACTGATAAAATTTCATGGTTTGATCCATTTACAGTAAGTACAAGGTGTTATACACATGTGAGAGTTGGCCATGCAATGGAATCAAAATAATGAGTGAGATATGATCAAAACAAGTTAGGTGGTCTAATCTGAATAAGCAGTTTTGTAGGGACTGTTAAGGCAAGATGAACTCAAAATGGACAGTAGCTATAACTAAGTTAAATGTATCACATAATATGAAGAACTTGTCACCCAAAAATGAGCTTCTAATTCATTATAGAACTCTAGATATGGTAAAAATGGTGAACATGAAGATAAAAATCAGATTTTGGAAATTAAAGTATATTACTATTATATAAGCACTCAAAATTTAATAGTATAAAATGTAAAATAAAGACCCACTAACTTATGGATTTTATTTATATAAGTATGTAAAAGGTTAAATAAGTGTACATTTTATAAAAATGGTAACTTGTTAAGTTTTATAAGTTATAAAATTTTAAACATGATTTTTACGACTTTTCGGCTATTACCGTAAAATTAACGTTTTTGCTAAATAAAACTTAGACGGTTGGACCCGTCTAATATAAACTTTATAAAACTTATATACTGATATATAAACATGTATACCAAGTAAAAACCGATAGAACCGAACTATAGGACATACGGACGTTAACGGACTAAATTAACGTTATTGGACTAATAATACAACAAAAATGGACTAAAACACTTATAAACTTATTATTGGGCTTAACCCATTTGGGCCCAACATGGAAAGTATATATACTGATAATATAAGTATAAAATGGATTAAAACAAGTTAAAGAACTTATAATAAGTTTATTGGACTTAAAATACGTAAATAGGTAAAACTAGTAAACTAGTATAAACGTTATCGACATATAACACTAAAATGAGTAAACGAGAATATGTAAACCCATTTGATCATCATATATATATAATCATCATATGTATACATAATTGTTATTTTTATAAAGTCATTGGACATGAGTCTAAGACGAGTATTGTTTGTCTAGGTTTCCGTGATTGAAGCACGTACCGTACGTCCGAATTGCCGATAACCCGCCTTCCCACATCAACGTGAGTTCATAGCCTCACACTCTTTTAAATGTTTTATAAATATTTTATAAACCCGCGAGGGGGATAACATGTTAGTTTTTATAAAATAGGACACCATTTGTCCCGATTGCTTGTTTATTGATTTGGACCCGAATGATTGTATGACCCAAATGTATGACCCGATAAATGATTAAAGGAACCGATAGATGAAATCAAATGGATTATTAAAGTTAGGTTATGTCACTAAAAGTCCCATTAGCATGAATTGTGAACTACCGGGAGTGGGTAGACGCTTGTGCATATAATAGTACTATTTGGGGACGATCACCCCAGTTCGCGCCTTGACGGTTGATCCCCGTCGTGCCACATTGATTGGTAAGCGAATTTATGTATGATAAGATTTCCATAGCGTGAACTTTGTGACGACACGCTACTTTAGATGGGCAAAATTTGTATCGGGTTAGCTACCCGTTGTTGGTTTAGTAAGGTAACAATGTCATGCGGCTTATAATAATCCAAAACTAACAAAATACTACTAGACGCTCCGAATTACGATGTATTGCCTGACTAGCAATACAGGGTCATACTATTGATATTATGTTCGTGTTTTGGTTTTCATAACCATATTCATATAACGGTTTTTATTTTCATACAACGTCGTAAGACGTATTGTATGGCGTTTTTACGACATTGGCTCGTATAATGATTTTTAAGGCTTTTATAACCATATTCATATAACGGTTTTATTTAATCTATACAACGTTGCTAAACGTATTGTATGGTGTTTTTAACGACAATGATTCG
Source organism: Glebionis coronaria (assembly GCA_025667525.1). Lineage (NCBI taxonomy): Eukaryota > Viridiplantae > Streptophyta > Magnoliopsida > Asterales > Asteraceae > Glebionis > Glebionis coronaria. The sequence continues at coordinate 7,361,579 of CM046878.1, read as the reverse complement.
TATAATGATTTTTAAGGCAAATGCCTATATTATGATTTTCGATAAGGATTCGTATAAAATGACTTTGGCTATTTTATGGCCTATTAAAATGATTTGTACAAAATGATTTCCAGTAATAATTTTATACTGATATTATATTGATGGATTTTATTAAACTCTATGAATTCACTCGGCGTTATCGCTGACCTTTTCTTTTAACATGTTTTACCTCAGGTACTTGAAGGTAATTCTCGGGAAGACGACAAGAATTCATGGCCCGCACTTAAACAATATTTTCCATTCAAATATTTTGTAAAATTTTTGTATGAAATATAATGACTTGGGACCGATGTAACTTTGATATTTATGAATGGAAATGCTTTTATTATTAAACGACGCAATTTTTATGCGTTGTCTATGATGTGAGTAATGTGCTATCCTGTAACACCAACTAGTCTTCCGTTGTATTGAGTTGTATAAATTTGGGGGTGTTACACTGTTTTCCTCAGGTCGCTGTCTGATAGTGTAATATTCTCTCATGAGCCTATTCCTTCCTTCCGTGGGGAAGATGTGAGGTGGGGGAGGATAGTTGTCATTCTGATGAAGGATGTCTTGCAAGTCTGCATTGGCAGCTGCAACCATCTCCCGGATATTGTGTATGTTTGCCATCTGACAGTATGACATAAAATACATGATTAACTTATTAAAACATAAACTTATACATGAAAAAAAAACAAAAAATTATACCAATAAATCATGAGAAAAATTTTATGCAAGAAAACTAGTACATGAATGCATGATGCAGTTTTATGAAAACTTTTGTATGCACGAGAGTGAACGCCTATGGTCAGTTCACTCAAAACAAAAGACATGGCGAGGGGACGCCTATGGGTCGGTCCCAAATTTAAAAGTTTCGATAAAACACTTGCGACTAAATAGGGCCAGTCCTGTACCAACCATTACTTAGTCATAAACCTGCGACAATGACATATATATGTATGCATGAAAATGATGAATGCATGAAAACCGAATGTCAGTTCTAGGAAGACCATAGTGACTACCCACTAATCACAGGTCGTGTTTTGAGAGCCTACAGGTCGAAGCCTTGGCTCTGATACCATAATTGTAACACCCCATTTTGATAAATGGAAATGTCACACGTGATTATGGCGTTTCATCAAAGCATACAAGGATAAATGTCTAAACAATACATGACCATAAAGGAAATACCTGAATCAAACATAGGTATCCCAAAGGTAGAACTCATTACACACAAACATAAGTACTGTAAATGAAAGGACTAAACAATGTCCATGGAAATGAGTATCAAAGTATAGATAAATGCATAAAGTAAAGAAGGATAGAAAGCTTCCAATCCATATGCACGTAAGCTTAAAGTCTACGAACGTCCCTGAGTACCTGCCGTTTTGGGAACATGAAAAGAAAAACGGTTGAGCATAACGCTTAGTGCACGGATATACAAGTAAAACATAAATATTATAAGCATATAAACATGAAGCAGCGGAAAAGACTAAGTCCTGGATAACCTGGTTATATCATAGTAAAACTAGTTTTATAGTTTGAAAAGCCTTATGTTTATCTTGTAAAAACTATTTAACATGTTTACCGTTTAGCCAATATAGGTCATGAAATATCAACGTGCATGAATACTTGGAGGGGTGACCTCGTCATGCAAATTAGAGGGGCTGCCTCTAATTTAATATAAGTTTTTGGGTAGGAGGGATTAGCTCCTTGTGAAGGATGCAAGGCACACAACACATTCACCAAAATAATCTACTGAAAACATGTAACCTAGGATGCATCCATACGCCCCACATGATAATAATAATAATATGGCCAAAAGCTGAAGGGACGCCACGAGCTATCACTCCGTCGTGGTGGAGTCATAACACTGGTGCCTCTAGTGTTATGATTATGGTACCTCCATAACTAGGTGAAACTGGTCATGCATGTATATGGCTTTAGGTATCTAATTAAACATAAGCAATTCAAAAACATATAAAACATATACAAAGGAAAACAGTTGGCTGCATACGGGAAATCCTAATAAGGAAGAATGTCCATACTGAAAGGACGAAGAATCCGTACCTAATGTCCAATGAACGAAGAAGACGAACGGAAGAGAGTCCTACTTCGGTATCAATAATGCTACATAAATACATACGTGTATAAGTATCTGATTACTGAGCATGTAACTGGTTTTATATCATGTCTTAGCTTGTTTTATATGTTCATGTCTTGTTTTACTGATTCTAGCTTTATACTGCATTTATCATGTATTCTGTATTATTCTGATTAAGTATTACTTGTATTTCTTGTATTATTATACTTGTTGTGTAATAATAAGTAAATTTCTAAAAATAGCAGGTTTCCTAAAAAAAGTTTCCAAAAATAGAAAGTTTCCAAAAATAGAAAGTTTCCAAAAATAGATTAGCTGCCTTAATTAAATAAGTTTATAAAAATAAAAAGTTTCCATAAATAGATTAGATGCCTTAATTAAATAAGTTTCTAAAAATAGAAAGTTTCCATAATTAGAAATAAGCTGGATTATTAAGCTAATAATATATAAGCTTAAATTTTACTGATTAACATTCTAAGTCATGTGATATATAGTATAGTTTATTAATTATTACATGTAAATTAAATAAACTATAGGTTATAAGATTTAATTAAATATAACATGATTTAATTAAATAAAAGGTAATAATACTTAGGTTAAACATGTATTAATATTTATTATTAATATAACCTAAGTCATGAAAATTAAATAATTATAAGTCATGTATTAATAATTAATTAATTCCTTAGTCTAAATTAACTAATAAAAAATACTTAGGTTAAAATCATGTATTATTATTAATAATAATATAACCTAAGTCATGTCCAAATTAAATTAATTACATAGCATGTTAAATTAATTTAATTAATCTTGTAATTATTTAACTTGTAAAAATAAATAATTAATCTTGAAAAATAAACTGTGAACCGAGCCTGTGTTTTAAAACTAAACATGTCATGAACCGGACCGGTTTAACCCTTGAACCGGCCTACAACCTTTAACCATGGCAAACCACCACCGACCTAACCGGTGGTGCGTGTGGAGCTACAACCGAGACCCCACAAGACCACCAAGGATAACCCCGACATGCGTCGGGGTACCTTGGTCCTCTCGGCCGAACCACAAAACCAAACCGAGACCTTGAGGTCTCGGTTGGTGGTGATCAAACAACCATCGAGAGCCCTTGGCTCTCGGTTCTACCCATAACGGAACCAAACACCCCCTTAAACCATGTATTTTTTAATATCCCTTGATTAGATCTAAGTGTTATTTAACTTGTTTTAATAACCCATGATTTCATGTTCATAGATCTAATAAATAATTAAAAAGAAAAGGTTTAAGAAGATTACCGATACGTGAATCAAAAAGAAAACAATCATGAACGACCTTGCAATAAATTAGATTAACCAAGATCAACAAACACCCCCTTGTGGTGGTGATATGGGCGGCGGTTACAAGGAAGAAAAGGAGGAGAGGGTTTTTGATTTTTCTATCTTTCTGTATTATGAAAATCCCTTCCTTCCTTTTTGTTAAATTTTATTTAAGGTGAGCTTAGCCCACCCTTGTGTCTATGTCGCGCCTATGTGGACCCCACATAGGGAAACCCGTTGATTTTCCCGTGTTCTATATTTATGTGTTAACGTGTCGTGATTACGTGATTTAATTATTGTTCGTTCGTGTCGTAATTTATATTTATACGTACTCGTAATAAATATACGTAAATACATAATATAAAGCTCGTGATTATTTACGTTCATGATTTCATGTTCGTATGTTCGTGACTATACTTATTGTTGGAATAATTATCGTGCATTAATACATATAAAATACTTATCGTGTAATAACACGTACGTAATACTTGTAATTTCCTAATCGTGAAACGTAAAAGTGCTAAATAAGGAAAGTTTTAATCATGTACGTACGATCTTAAGGGTACTATTCATGGTAAAAGCATGCGGGTTTTACAATAGCAGCAGAGTTCATATAATTGCAGATAGAATCGGCCACAAAACCAATGATGAGAAACAACCAAAACACTTACATTAACTATAACATGACAGACCTGTATGCATTGCTGGTGTAATACTCGCTCACAAAAATACAAAGTAAAATTTGGTGTTGCCCGTTATTCACAACTCTTGATGTCATACCAAATTGAGCATCACTTGTTGTGAATCGCCATGCTCGGTTAAGTGTTAAAGCCATCAATTTCGGTCTACCTGTATTCAAATGTGAAACAAACATAAATCATAAAAGGTACAAAAAATGCACATTTTATTTCTAAGGGAGTGTTTGGACTTTGGGTTTAACAGACATGTAGATGTACATATATTTAGTGCACTCTTTGATCTCCAAATGGAAAGCTCTGCCCCATTCTTTTCTATATTTTGAGACAGCAAAAAAATTTGCAATATGTAGTTTTGTTGGAAATATAGTTCAATTGTGGGTCAGTTCATACTGGTAAATGGGTAAGGAGGTACGGAGTGTACACCCATAAGTCCCTGAACACCCTGACTCTTATTGTGGTTAAAGTTTGTTCAACATCGCTGATGATCTTCAAAGAGTGTAACTCTCGACTGAAGTTATTCATCAGGGAGAAACACCACGGAAGACATGTCTTCAGTATTTACTCATCAACAAGTCTTCTTCAGTACTGAAGGCTTCAGCGGAAACACCCTTCAGGGTTTGCTGATGCTTTAGTGGGACTGAAGGATGGACTCATGCTGGAGCTGAACAAGTATGCTTGTAACGGTCTTTGACCAAATCAAGCACATTAAAGACCACGTTTAATTGGTCTTGTAACCACTTTGACCTGGTATTATGGAGCCCACTAATATGAGATTAATTGGTCGTTGTAATTCCTCTTAAATCCATTGACTAGGGTTTTAGTGCTACACCTATAAATAGGTGATCATGACTTACATGAAGCAGATACAAAAACAAGAAATACATAGCAACAAAAGGGTTAGAGATTTGTGCCTAAATCACTAACAACATTTGGTCTTATCCCAAGTAGGTATTCGTGATACCCATGCATTAGGGTCGAATAATTTACTTTGGAAAGTGATTACACGATTCCAAGTGATATCCGGTAACCATTGTTTTGGTACGTAGCTAGGATTGATTATCTATACCCTGGTTGGGATGACATAAACACCAACGATCAAAGTAAATTATTTTGTGATAATCAATGGCGGCTGCTATGAAGCATATGGTGGCTAACTTCTCCAAGCTGGATAAGGTTGAAGGGGTGGATTTCAGAAGATGGCAAAAGAAGATGCACTTTCTTCTTTCTACCATGAGCGTGGTGTATGTGCTAACTACTCCCATTCCTGATGGTGGTGATGATGCTACTTTGGAATAACTGAGGAAAAGGAGCAAATGGGAGAATGACGACTATGTGTGTCGTGGAATAATTCTCAATGGTATGTCTGATTCCTTATTTGATATTTACCAAAATTCTGAATCTGGTAAACAACTATGGGATATCTTGGAAGCCAAATATATGGCTGAGGATGCATCAAGTAAGAAGTTCCTTGTGAGTGATTTCACAAATTACAAAATGACTGATTCAAGACCATTCATGGAACAATACAGTGAACTTCTTGGAATACTTGGTAGATTTACACAACATAAAATGAACATGGATGAGACCATTCAGGTCTCTTGTGTCATTGAAAAATTACCTCCTTCTTGGAAAGATTTCAAGCATACCTTGAAACATAAGAAGGAGGAATTAGCTCTTGTTGAGTTGGGCAGTCATTTGCGCATTAAGGAATCCCTCAGGGTGTATGAAAGAGATAAGCCAAAGAGCAACAATGTTGCTGGTTCATCAGTTGTCAACATGGTGGAGCATAACAACTCCATCAGGTACAATGACAACAAGGGCAAACGTAAGCATCAAGATAACACCAAAAGTAATCCTAACAAGAAGTCCCCAGTGGCTTATTGGAAGTGTGGGAAACCTGGACACTTTAAAAGGGATTACAAAGGTGTTGGTACTGGCAACAAAGCTAGTGGATTAGGCATAAATGGTTCAGTGATTGGTTCTAACAACACAACATTGAAAGGTCAGAATATGTTTAATGAATCTCTCTAGATTTATTATGTTACATATGTATCTGAAGCTTATTTTGTGAAGGATGATGATGTTGCATGGTGGGTTGATTCTGGAGCAACTGTTCATGTGTGTAAAGATAGATGTTGGTTCAAGACTTATGAGTCACTGAATGATGGATCTATTCTTCACATGGGAAATGAGTCAACAGCCCTAGTGCATGGACGTGGTTGTGTAGATCTTAAGTTTAGTTTTGGAAAGATTGTTAGCTTGTTTAATGTTTTGCTTGTTCCTAATATTAGGAAGAATTTGGTTTCTAGTAGTGTTTTGAATAATTGTGGTTTTAAACAAGTGATTGAATCTAATAAATTTGTTTTATCCAAACATGGTGTGTTTATTGGTTTTGGTTATTTGAGTAATCAAATGGTCAGGCTTAATATTGTTTGTGAAAATACCACCAGCATTGACTTAGTTGGTAGTGGCAGTATAAACATTTGTTCAGCCTCAGTGTGCCACCAGTAAACTGAAGGATTCTTCACTATGGCATGCTAGACTGGGCCATGTCCACTTTAAGAGGATGCAAAATATGTCTAAGGATGGGTTAATCCCAGTATTTGACATGGACACTGAAAAGTGTCAGACTTGCATGCTAAACAAAATAACTAAGAAACCATTTCAAGATGTAAAACGTGAAACTGAAGTTCTGGAGCTAATCCATAGTGATTTATGTGATTTGTATGCTACTCCCTCATTAGGGAATAAGAAATACTTGGTAACATTTATTGATGATGCTACAAGGTTTTGTTATGTTTATTTATTACATACCAAGGATGAAGCATTAGATAAATTTAAAGTATTTAAAACTGAAGTTGAATTACAACAAGGAGCCTCAATCAAAAGATTTAGGACTGATAGGGGAGGTGAGTACATGGATGCTCAGTATTTTCAGTCTGTTGGTATTATCCATGAAACAACTACTCTCTATACCCCTCACTAAAATGGTATATCTGAAAGGAAAAATAGAGTACTAAAGGAGATGGTTAACTCCATGTTGTCCTATTCAGGGCTGAGTCAAGGGTTCTGGGGTGAAGCTATGTTAACAGCTTGTTATTTACTAAATAGGATTCCCAACAAAAGGAACAGAATTACCCCTTATGAACTCTAGACTAACAGGAAACTAAACTTGAACTATCTCAATGTTTGGGGTTGTAGGGCTGTTGTAAAACTCCCTGATCCAAAAGTGAATACCTTGGGTGAAAGAGGCATTGAATGCATCTTTGCTGGATATACTGAGCATTCCAAGGCTTATAGGTTCTATGTTATTGAACCTAATGATTCAGTTTCTATAAACTCAATCATTGAATCAAGGGATGCAAACTTTGATGAGACTAGGTTCTCATCAGTCCCTAGACCAAGCCTCAAGACTCCTGCTGGAGATGAGGACATTGGTGCTTCAGTGGAACCTGAAAGGGTCACTGATTAGGTTGTAGTTCAGCAACCTGAGCCTGAGCTTAGAAGAAGCACAAGGCATAGGACTCCAAGGAATTTTGGGCCTGAGTTTCAACTATACTTGGTTAAAGGGACAAGGGATGAGGTCTCTGATCAATATTCCTATTGATTCAATGTTGAGGATGATCCCAAAACATTTTCTGAAGCAATGAAGTCCCAAAATGTTGCTTTCTGGAAAGAAGCAATAAATGATGAGATGGATTCCATAATGGGCAACAACACTTGGGTGTTGGTTGATCTACCTCCAGGTTGCAATCCACTTGGTAACAAATGGATTTTCAAAAGGAAAATGAAGGTAGATGGAACAGTTGAAAAATTCAAGGCAAGGCTAGTCATTCAAGGCTTTAAAAAAAAGTATGGGATAGACTATTTTGATACTTATGCTCCAGTAACACGTATCAGTACCATAAGAATGCTGATTGCTCTAGCAAGTATTCACAATCTGATTATTCATCAGATGGATGTGAAGACAGCATTCTTGAATGGTGATTTAGATGAGGAGGTTTACATGAACCAACCTCTAGGTTTCATCATGCCTGGTCATGAAGGCAAGGTGTGTAAACTGATTAAGTCCTTATATGGACTGAAGCAGGCACCTAAGCAATGGCACCAGAAGTTTTATGAAGTGGTTTTGTCTAATGGTTATTCACTTAACCAAGCTGACAAATGTGTATATAGCAAATTTGATGAATCTGGTAAAGGAGTCATCATTTGTCTGTATGTTGATGACATGTTAATCTTTGGTACTGACCAAGTTCAGGTTGATTTGACCAAAGAGTTTTTGTCATCAAAGTTCTCCATGAAAGACATGGGGGAGGCTGATGTTATCCTTGGCATAAGGATTAAACATGAAAGTGATGGTATTTTGAGTTCTCAGTCTCATTATATTGAGAAGGTACTGAAGAAATTCAATCACTTTGATTGTACTCCAGTGAGTACACCAATAGATACAAGTGAGAAACTGATGCCTAACAATGGTGAGGCTGTCTCCCAGCTTGAGTATTCAAGGGTGATTGGTTGCTTAATGTATGCCATGACTAGTACTACGCCTGACATTGCATTTGTTGTGGGTAAACTGAGTGGGTACACTAGTAATTCTAGTACTCAACATTGGCAAGCAATTCAGAGGGTACTGATGTAGCCTTTTTGTACCCTTTAGGAAAAGGATGACAAAATAGTGATAAGCGTTAAGTGTCGGTTTAGGAAAACCGAGCACCAATGACCAAGCAAGTTCGTTTCCCAAGGAGGCAAGTGCGTTGTGTGTTGAATTGATTTTTGTTTGTTTGAGATTATATTGATTGAAAAAGAAATAAGAAAGGAAAGAAAAGACGGTTACGAAAACTAATTAAACTACGACGAAAAAGGCGTAAACGTAAAACCGTAAAAACGACGAAAATTAAAATTTTAACCTAAAAATTTCTAAAAATTACTAAAAATCCCCAATAATATTCTAAGAGTTTACAAAAAAATCCAAACTTGCTAAAACCTTTTAATTAATTAAATAATGACTTTTTAATGCTAATTAAAGCCCTAAAAATCACTTTTAATTATTAAAAAGCCCTAAACAAGATTTTATAATTTGCAAACCTCAAAAATATCCTAATTGAGCTAAAAACTATTTTTAAAAATTTTAAAATCAAATAAAACTATTTTTAAACTCCTAAAAACTATTAAAATCTATTAAATCTTAAATTAAATCTAAAAATTAATTGAAAAGCCTAAAAATTATTCTACAAATGGGAAAAGTCCTAATTAATGCTATAGAATCTAGGAAAAATGAAAAAGAAATTAAAATAAAACTTTTTATTTTAATGAATAAAATAATATTAAAATATTCTAAAAAAATTAAAAGTCCTAAAATAAATTCTAAAAAATTCTCAAAAATCCTAAATAATCTAATTAAGAAGAAAATGTAAATTAAAGTTTCTAAAACCTCTTAATGAATTTTATATTAATTTTTAAAGTTTAATAAAAAACCTAAAATCAAATAAAATCAAAAATTAAAGTTTTTGAAAACTTTTTCACATGTAAACCTCAAAAATATATATTAAAACCTAAAAACTATTTTTTCTAAAAATTAAAAACTATTTTGGTATTTTTTATGGATTTTATAAAAAACGTCTAATAATTAAATTCTAAAAAATAAACTAATAAATGGAAAAATGTAAAACCAATTTTTAAAAATCAAAAGTACTATTAAAAACCTAGGAAAAATAAAAGGAACAAAAAACAGCTTATAAATAAGCTAGAAATAAGCTTAAACCCTACGGCTTAATTTTAAATAAGACAAAAGAAAAAGGGTTAAGAAAAGTTTGAAACCAAACTGATTAGTCAAAGTCCCCAGGGCGCAGTTGGTTGAGGTGTTGGTGTTGTGAACGGGTGGTCACGGGTTCGAGTCCTGGCACCCCCTTTTTTATCACTTACTTGCGCCGCAACTAGGTCTGTCTTGCGCCGCAACTAGTGTTGCGAGAGTACCCTTGGTCTGTTGGTCCTTCAGTTGCGCCGCAACGCTTTTTTCTTGCGCCGCAACTTGTGAAACGAAAGCAACTTTGGTCAGTAGCTCCCTTAGTTGCGCCGCAGCTAGTAGGTCTTGCGGCGCAGCTAGTATTTTTTTTTGCTTTTTAAACTTTTTCAAACCAAACAGTCAACACTAAACAAGCTAAAACCAATTCCACCTTCCTTTTTAGCCAAGACTAAGCCAATTCAAATAATGAAAACGTGGCAGGTTCAATGATGAACACTAGCAGATTTTACTTTGTGTATTTTGCTTTCTTGATTTGCCAAGAGGACTTGGTAAAATGGCTTATTTGATTGAATATTTAGGACAAAAGGGCACTCTTGTGATCTTTTGATCACAAGAAGTCAATAATTAAGCAAAATCAAGCAAATAGCATGCACCATATGAACAAAACCAAACACACAAAGCCTATGCAGTTTCTGATGTAAAAATGATGGACTTGTGGACTTGCTGGCTTATTGCAAGCAACTCAATGAACTTCAAGACTACAAAACAGGCACACTCATACATCAACTAGCACATAATCAAACTGCAAACCTGAATTACTCTAGCTTACACAGGTAATCAATGAATCAAGCACCAAAAATCAACTCAAATAAGCAGAAAAATTACTATGCAGATTTTAAGTTATAATTTCACTTTTCAAGCACACAAATCTCTTGAATCTTGTCTAAATTAACTACTAACCAACTAAAAACCTACCTCAATCCTTTTTTTAAACCTTCTAACAACTTATATAATTCAAATCAAACACTTTTCTCCTTCTAAATCCTGATGCCAAACACCCTTTTAAAATCTTAAAACCAACTTTTTCAAATCAAAACAACTCCAAAGCTTTTCAAACTGATCTTAATATCATCTAACATGCACAATAACTCAAATCCAACTCAAATCAAACACCTAAAACACCTTTATGCACAGAATCACATAAGATCATACAAACTACTATTTTTGAACTTTTCAAGAGAAAAAAAAAAACGTTTACCTTAGGTTCTTACATCCAAGAACCTAGAGGATGAAAATCCTCCTCCAATCCAACTCGGGTTGGAGCAGTACCCTTCAACAAATCAGCAAGTGATAACCTGAAAAAGAAAATCAAAGAAAAGAGAACAAGCAATATCCAATGTATTTTTTTTTCTGTTTTCTTTCTTTTACTTCAAAATATTATCAAACTTTTCCAAAACTTCCTACACGTTTCAATGATATCTTTTCAAGGCATTAATATAAATTAAAACTGAAAAGCCAAATCTTGACACAAGTACTTACCAAGAACTTGCTCAAAAATTCAGAAACTTAAAAATCTTTTTGAAAACTTTTTTTTTAACACAAACTTGAATGAACAAACTTAAAAATTTAAATGCTGGAAAGTAAATGGTTCTCAGTTTTCATGTAAGTAAAAGAACTTTTTTCATTAATTTAAAGAAAAATAAAAATTACATCAAAAACTGGAACAACTCTAAAAGCTAACACCTAAGGCCTTTATATACTAGGCTTACAAATTCTAGAAGCAAGAAGAAAAATGCAAACCCTAATGTAGTTAATTCCAACAATGCCCTTGGTGTTTGAATTCGTGTTGACTGATCTTGGTCAATATGAGCCATCTTGTGATCTCCTGCTGCAAACCATGTGATTGCCAGTGGTGTAGGATTGATCTGAGCCGTTGGTGATGCCTTTGGGAGGAAGAAAACCACATGGGTCGTTTGATTTGCTGTGTCCTTTGTTTTCTTGCACAAAAGTGGGGTCAGGGGAGCCTCATTAAGGGGACAAGAGAGGGGAAGGTCGTTTTCTGGGTTGGGTCTTGTATTGGGAGTGGGGTTGTGGGTAAAACCCCCAATATTAATTTAGGTTTAGGTTAAAAATGAGCTTAATTAATTCTGGGTGTGCTTAGGGTTTTTGGGATGAAGGTGGGTAAAAGGCAGGTTTAGATTTGGATTAGGGGGAGTGAGTTTTTAAATTTAGTGTTTCCCCCACTAATCTTTATTAAACTGATTTAAAAATAATCAGTTATTTTAAAAACTGAAGTGGGAAATGATGTGTGGGTTTGGATGGTGGTGATTGGCTGAGGATGGATAGTGGGGCACGTGGCGTGTGGGTATTGGATGGGAGAGGTTTGTTTGTCTGCCCAGATTGCCCCCTAGACTCTCATATCTTCTTCACTTTGTATTTAAACATCAAAAGTCCAAATCCCTTTGTTATGACTTTCAGCAACTTGTCATTTTTGGCACATGTTTATTCCAAACTTTTATCAAGGACCATTTATGCAATATCTTCATTTTTCAAGGACTGATTTTGCCATATCTTCAAACTTCAAGGCTTTGACTTGTTGGTTGACTTCTTGGAGGACCATATTTGACAATTTAGATTTGATGAGGGACTAAATTTGCCAATTCTTCAAAGTTAAGGGTCCTTTTTGTAAATTTGACAAACTTTAGGGACCAAACTTGTAATTATGAAGATACAAGGGTATAAAGTGTCAATTCTTCAAACTTGGAGGACCAATCTTCAACATTCTTCAAATCTTCAAGGGTTTTCTTTGGAAAATTCCTCACTAGGGCTTGGTTCGTCGTGCGGCTTCGTTTCCCGTGTTCGTTTTTGCGTGATTCTTGTGATCTTTTATCATTTTCTCAATATCCGTACCTAAATAACACAAGCAACAAACACAAGCATATATTTGGGTATTTTGATGATATTTAATGCATTTTAAGTCCAAAAAGAACGATGAGACCATGTATAAAAGCCGTCTCATCACTCCCCCATACTAAACCATTGCCGTGCCCTCACGCAATGCTAGAATAAAGTATCGTAGCATCTCCAAAATTTATTTTATTCACTTTATTGAAATGATAAACTAGCTATACTACTATTATTACTACTACTTGTGTTATAGACATAATGTATGATTTTCATCGCAAAATGGGACGTTTAGGTTCATAGAATAAGAACACGTGAATGCTTCGTTAGAAATAATTTCATCGTCCTCGATTTTCACTTCAATTCCATGCTAAGCGTGCAACGAGATCATTGTCATTATAAGTTAGTAATGCTAACACTACTCATATGCCCTAATCACGCACTTATTCTCCCATTATTCCTAAGTTGTATCTCTTATATTTTATGATGTCTTGAATGTTTCACGAGGATACATTGTTTGACTTATGCGATAATAGAGATTTAGGTCTAAAAATAGAGTCCTAACGGTGTAACTAAGACCATCAAATCAATAACCCCTCCTAATAGACGACGATGTTTAAAAAATTAAGTTGACAAGAAGAATCGATAAACACGGTTTTATAACGGTTTTGAACATGAGACTTATTACCAAGACTTTTATACGCCCCCTAACGGAAGGACCTTATTATCTTTGGTTTACCTCCATCTTTTATTCAACTTCGCCATGAAGCTTTTATTATGACTTCGGTCTTGCCTTGCCTTTTATTATCCGCCTCATCGGTGGTTTTATTAGCCAAAGACGTATATCCTCACGCTAAAGCGAATTTTGGATCTTTAAAGCTTCGAAGATTAAGGCTTGATTCACTTTCAATTTTGCATAGATTTTAGGCCTTGTGGGGCTTCAAATTGTTTGCTTGATTTAGGTGAGCACTTGAAATCTTATTATTAGGTGAAGCTTTCGATTATTGGGGTGCCAATACTTCAAAACCGTGACGCTGGCGATATCTTAATGTCTTCCCAATTTAATTACACGGAAGCTACTAGAAAAGACTAGAAACCCAACAATCCTAACTAAACCGCTAAGTCAATATTTATTAAGCAAAAAATATTTACATGCGAAGGGAGAATAAGCAAACAACGAGAACACATGAGTTTTTGAAAGAATACGAGTACTCTACGTTTAGCATAGTAACTTATAATTAACTCTATCATTTCTCGTCCTCATTTAAGAGACTTAGCCTAATGTGTAGTTAAGGAATCAAAGCTAAGTGCTCAACACGCACGGTCGAGTCAAAAATTACTCTTATTCTCGCCATCGGAAAATCTACATTCGTGTCTTCAAACACTTATAAAACATGAGAAAAAATTTTAAAATTTGGCTATTTTTAGCCTTATTTTGCAAGAAAACGATAAACAAAACGATAAACTTTGGAAAGCGTGAAGGTTTGGCAAGGCAAGTATCTATTCACCCCCCCATACTAAAGTTAAACATTGTCCTCAATGTTTCGAGTCTAGGGGTGCAAACACCCCCATACTAGAGACGTAGTCGAATGCCTAATCTAGCATGGAAAGGGTGTAACCATTAAATTTAAAGCCGTTTATGAAGTGTGCTAAAAACCTAAGGTTAGAACATCAAAAGGATATCATGGATATTGAGAAATGTCTCCCAAGCAAACGATCGAGTGCTCCCATAAAACGAACACGAGAGGCTCCAATCGTGAAGATCATGATCTAAAAGCCACATATTACAAACAACCACGAAACCAAGGTTGGAAGGGCACGAATCCCCACACGTAAGCTACATTAGACTAAGAAAGCGATAATATGTACATAGGATAAGCATGGGACTCCCCCACGAGGCACCTCGTTTTTGATTACCGAGTCATGAGCTCGACTCGATCCCCTCAATACTAATTATCATTGGGAAAGGTGACTTGGTCGAGGTAGTTCAAGGATGGAACTTCCCCGCCAAAGTAGTGCTTCAACCTATGTCCATTCACCTTGAAGTTAGGACCATCATCTTGAGCTAGCTCGATGGTCCCATACGGAAACACTTGAGTCACGGTGAATGGACCGGACCAACGGGATTTCAATTTACCGGAAAATATTTTTAATCTTGAATTAAAAAGTAAAACTTGATCCCCAATGTTAAAAACCCGGTTTTTAATTTTTGAATCATGCAACTTTTTAGTTTTCTCTTTGTAAATCAATGAATTTTCATAAGCAATGTCCCTTAATTCATCCAATTCATTTAGTTGCATTTTCCGGTGTTTTCCCGCGGTCTCCATGTCATCATTACAATGCTTTAGGGCCCAATAAGCTTTGTGTTCTAACTCGATAGGCAAATGACAATTTTTTCCATACACAAGCTTATAGGGAGTGCACCCAATGGGTGTCTTATGAGCGGTCCTAAAGGCCCATAAAGCATCGTCTAACTTATCCGACCAAGATTGTCGGTTTTCTCCCACGGATCTCTCCAAGATCCTCTTCAATGCTCGGTTTGAAACCTCGACTTGCCCACTTGTTTGTGGGTGATAAGCCGTAGAAAGACGATGTGTAACCCCATATTTCCTTAGAACCCTTTCAAATTGGTCATTACAAAAATGGGTTCCACGATCGCTTATGATAGCACGAGGGGTTCCAAACCTAGCAAACAAACTTTTCAAGAACTTGACTACCACACGAGCATCATTGGTGGGCAAGGCCTTCGCCTCCACCCACTTAGAAAGGTAGTCAACCGCAACAAGAATATACTTATTACCACGAGATGATGGGAACGGCCCCATAAAGTCTATGCCCCAAACGTCAAAGATCTCACATACTTGAATGATATTTTGTGGCATTTCATTTTTTTGTGAGGCTTTTCCTTGTCGTTGGCATGAATCACAAGACTTCACAAGATCTTGTGCATCTCGGTAAATAGTAGGCCAAAAGAAGCCGGCATCAAACACCTTTTTAGCCGTGAGATTAGCACCGTGGTGACCACCCGTGGGTCCCTCATGGCAAGCTCTAAGGATGTTAGAAGCTTCGGTGCCAAATACACAACGGCGGATGATTTGATCCGCACAAGTTCGAAACAAGTAAGGGTCGTTCCAAAAATAGAACTTGACATCACGAAAGAATTTCCGTTTTTCTTGAGTTGTCATACCCTTAATGATGAAGTTACCCGCATGGTAATTTGCAAAATCCGCAAACCATGGGGTAGAAGAGTCAAGCTTAGAATTCACTACACCAAGTGTTTCAAGCGGAAATGTTTCGGTGATTTCCTTAGGCTCGTAAACACTTTGGTGAGGATCTTCTAAACGAGAGAGATGATCGGCCGCTAGATTCTCGGCTCCTTTTTTGTCAACGATTTTGTGATCAAATTCTTGAAGGAGGAGAATCCAACGAAGTAATCTCGGCTTTGCATCTTGTTTAGCCATGAGATACTTGATAGCCGAATGGTCCGTATACACTATGCATTTTGTCAAGACGAGATAAGGTCGGAATTTCTCAAATGCATACACCACGGCAAGGAACTCCTTTTCCGTTGTAGTGTATTTAAGTTGAGCCTCGGTCATTGTCTTGCTAGCATAGTGTATAGGCAAGAAATGCTTATCATGACGTTGCCCCAAAACGGCCCCAATAGCGTAATCACTTGCATCACACATAAGTTCAAAGGGGAGGTTCCAATTGGGAGCAACAAGAATGGGAGCTTCGGTTAGTTTCCTCTTAAGGATCTCAAAGGCTCGTACACAATCTTCGTCAAAGACAAAACGTGCTTCTTTTTCAAGAAGATGTGTAATGGGTCGAGAAATCTTCGAGAAATCCTTGATGAATCGTCGATAAAAGCCCGCGTGGCCTAGGAAACTCCTAACTCCCTTGACGGTTTTGGGATGAGGTAATTTGGCGATAACGTCTACCTTAGCTTGATCTACCTCAATCCCCGCTTTCGAGACCTTGTGCCCTAAGACGATTCCACTCTTAACCATAAAATGACACTTTTCCCAATTGAGCACAAGGTTGGTTTCCTCACAACGTTTTAACATTCTCTCAAGGTTCGACAAACACGAAGTAAAGGAATCACCAAACACGGAAAAGTCATCCATGAAGACTTCCATCGTCTTCTCGATCATATCATGAAAAATAGCCATCATGCATCGTTGAAAAGTTCCCGGTGCATTACAAAGTCCGAATGGCATTCTACGATAGGCAAACGTTCCATATGGACACGTAAACGTAGTTTTTTCTTGATCACGAGGATCGATGGGAATTTGGAAGTAACCGGAAAAACCATCTAAAAAGCAATAGAAATCGTTTCCCGCAAGACGCTCCAACATTTGGTCCATGAAGGGCAAGGGAAAATGGTCTTTTCGAGTGGCTTCATTTAACTTACGATAGTCAATGCACACTCTCCATCCGGTCACGAGTCTTGTGGGAATCAACTCGTTGGCATCGTTTGGCACAACGGTCATCCCTCCCTTTTTAGGGACACAATGAATAGGACTCACCCAAGGGCTATCGGAAATAGGGTAAATCATTCCCGCGTCAAGGAGTTTAAGGACCTCCTTTTTAATGACATCGTGAATTTTGGGGTTTACCCTCCTTTGACTTTGGATTGTTGGCTTGAAATCTTCCTCCATTAATATTTTGTGTGTACAAAATTTGGGATCGATTCCCTTAATGTCGGATAACTTCCATGCAATCGCCCCTTTGTGGTCCTTAAGAACATCGACAAGTGCGGTTTTTTCATCATTCGAAAGTTCCTTCGCAATAATAACCGGCAACTTGTCGTCCTCCTCCAAATAGACATACTCGAGGTGAGGAGGTAAATCTTTCAACTCAAGGATAGGTGGTTCCTCAAGTGAAGATTTGGGCTCGATACTCATAACCTCCTCGGGTGGAGGAAATGGGAAATCGTTGAGAAAATCCTTGATAATCGAGAAGTCCTCATAGTTGTCGAGGTCTTCGTCACAAGTACGTGGAACATCGAATTCTTCCAACGTAAAACCACCACCTTCGAAAGGAGTGAAGGTTGGTGTCGAATTATCAAGAATAGGATCTAACATAGTGGGATTGCCACTAGTTTCTTCATCACCAAACCCTAAAACTTCTTGTGAAAATTCCTCGCAAACCACGTCGATCATATCAACGAGGTTTATGGTGGCAACGGAATAAACATGAGAAAGTTGAGAATTTTGAGTTGCGTTTATAACAAGTTCCTCGTCGTTGAAACGTAAGGTGATCTTTCTAGCATGCACATCAATCAAAGCCATAGACGTATCTAAAAACGAACGACCTAAAATAAGAGGAACTTGAGGATCCGTGGGGATGTCAACAACAATGAAGTCTACGGGATAGTAGAACTTCCCCACTTTCACAAAAACGTCTTCCGCCAAACCACATGCGAGAATCGTGGAATGGTCGGCCAACTCAATAGACATTCGTGAAGGAGTAAGATTAGGAAGATTGAGCGACTTGTAGATTGCAAGTGGCATCAAGTTAATGCTAGCACCAAGATCGGCCAAGGCATAGCATTCTTCCATATCTTGAATTGCACAAGGGATCAAAAATTTACCGGGATCACCGACTTTTTGAGGTATGCGATTAAGATAAACCGACGAACAACTAGATTTTTGTTGTAATTTCTCCTTGTTGTTCAACATACTCTTAAAGTTAGCGGCAAATCGAGGCATCATGACCAAGGCATCGGCGAAACTCACATTAAAGTGTAAATCACAAAACATTTTCATAAAAAGCTCAAATTGATAGTTATCGCGCTCTTGTCGTTTCTCCTTCCTAAGTCTCGATGGGTAAGGCAAGGGTGGTGTGGGTTGGGGCATAGGCATAGCCTTTGGAATCTCGGGTTCCAATATGGGTGATGGGTCAACCGTAGGTGTGGCATGAGCGGTACTTTGTGGGCTTGAAATATGCTCCTTTTCGACCACCACCTCGGGTTCTTCCTCAATTTCCTCCACCGTTGGAGTAATTGGTTGAGGAGTTGGTTCTTTAAGTGCCTTACCACTACGTGTGGTAATCACTTTCATCTCTCCCTTCGGGTTTGAAACGGTGTTACTAGGCAAACCACCCGAAGTAGAGGCTTTGTTCACCATTACACATTCTAAAATTGCATTAAGCTTAGCATCAAAATTATTAAACTTCACATCTTGGCTAGCGGCTTTTTGGTCAATTCTTTGTTCAAGCCTAGCATGACTTTGCTCTATCTTGTTGTTTTGACCTCGAATTTGGTTAGCAAAATCATTTTTCAATTCATTCCTCATGGCTAGATTTTCCTTAATGAAATTAGCTAACTCCTTTGCATTCTTAGCCGTCTCCTTAGCTTGATTAGCCATTTGCTCTTGAATGTTTTCCATAATCTTATCATTTGAAGTAGTGTAATTCAAAAATTCCAATGGAAGTTCTTTGTTATTTTGAAGAGCTTGACTTGCATTTTGCAAATTACGGTTTTGATTTTGATTTTGCAATTGGCTATTACTACTACTCCCTTGATTCCCATAGTTGTTATTACCCTTATAATTGTTCCTTTGATTGTTTTGGTAACCAACTTGATTGTTTCGATAATTGTTAGCATTTTGATTTGGTGAAAAACCCGGTGGAGTCAATTGATTAGTGCGAGGAACTTGACCGTTTTGGTTATAAGTTCCCGCGGCCGCGAAGGCACTCGAAGTGTTACCACCGTTGGTAATGCACTCGGAATAATCGTGAGCTCCACCACAATACATACAAGAAACCTCAACCGCTTTAATCGTAGCGGGAGCGGGTTGTTCACCAACTTTAAACTCAACTAACAAGCCTTTCACTATGTCAAAAATTTTGTTCTCCAAATTAGCCTCTACTTGGCAAGCATCAACGGTGTGTGACAAACTAGGTGAAGATGAAGACGAAGCCTTACGAACACTCGACGTGCTACGAGGATTATACACCTTAGACCTATTCTCAATAATTACCAATGCTTCCTCGACCGTCTTACACAAGAAATTACCACCCGCGGCGGCATTAAGATAATCACGCTCATGATCGTTCAAGCCATTGTAAAACGTGTCTATTTGATGCAAGTCGGAAAAACCATGATGAGGACATTCGTGCAACATTTCCTTAAACCTATTCCAAGCCGTTGAAAAACTCTCATTATACTCTTGCGAAAACTTTGAAATCTCGTTTTTCAAGTGCGTAGTCTTAGAGGGCGGAAAAAATTGGTTCACGAATTTTGAAACGAGATCCTTCCACGTCAATATAGAATTGGGTGGCTCTTTCTCTAACCAAATTTTTGCGGGCCCCGCTAAGGAATACGGAAAAAGCATCATCTTAATCGAGTCGTTTGAAACATCCTTAAACTTACACGTGGCGGTGAGACGATTAAATTGGCGAATGTGGTTATGCGGGTTGTCCTTTTCGTCCCCTCGAAACTTGTTGTTTTGAATCATGGACAACAAACCCGTCTTAACCTCAAAATTCTCCGCAAGGATAGCGGGAATCACAATCGCTTCTCCATACCCCTCGGTGGGTGCTTGAAGTAACTCCATCATAGTTCGATTAGCCATGGGTGCTTCTTTCACTACAACGGGTTCGTCAATAGGAGAGTCCTCACTAGTGGGAGTGAGTGATTTGTTTCTTCGTTTACGAGCACGTCTTGCTTTAGAGCGAGTTTGCATAAACGTCACGTACAACGAGAAGGCGAGCAAAGAAGATTCTTTTTGGTATTTTTACTTTTTCAATTTTTTTTGTGGTTTTTGATTGTTTTTAACTTTTTTTTGGATTTTTTGGAATGTATTAAGTAGACCAAAATCTACAAATCTCCTCACTAATCAAATCTCTTGATTAACGAAGCCTCAAGGAATGAAAACGATCACGTGAAGTGAACGCCTTCGATGACTTTAGAACGATGGTGGAACACCAAATCGTTCAAGAGGGTTTAATCAAATGAAACCAAGAAAATATATATGATACTTAGTAATACTTTGGGCGGCAAAACCCTCGATTCACTCTCAAAATCAAATACGCACAAGCAAGCGGAGGAAACGAGGCGGCGCGAAGCACTTAAGAGCCTTTTTCCTTTAGGTCGTGAAATACAACCGCCTTATACCCACCTTATAGTTTGTATTATCAAAATCAAGCTTCACGAAAGTATTTATCTATTTTTGCCTTTTTTCTTTGGTTTGAGATTCGAATACAATGATTGGGTAATGACCTCCCAAGTCAAGGTTGTGATTTCTCACGTATTTGGAGTACTTGTAAATTTATTGTTCTACGTATACAATATAGTAATAATATTCACAAAAATCGAAAAACGATAATACGTATTAATAGAGTGCTATTAATACAAATACTATTATGGCTAATATAGAAAACAACAATGGTTCAACCAAAACACAACACGCCTCCCCGGCAGCGGCGCCAAAAATTGATGTAGCCTTTTTGTACCCTTTAGGAAAAGGATGACAAAATAGTGATAAGCGTTAAGTGTCGGTTTAGGAAAACCGAGCACCAATGACCAAGCAAGTTCGTTTCCCAAGGAGGCAAGTGCGTTGTGTGTTGAATTGATTTTTGTTTGTTTGAGATTATATTGATTGAAAAAGAAATAAGAAAGGAAAGAAAAGACGGTTACGAAAACTAATTAAACTACGACGAAAAAGGCGTAAACGTAAAACCGTAAAAACGACGAAAATTAAAATTTTAACCTAAAAATTTCTAAAAATTACTAAAAATCCCCAATAATATTCTAAGAGTTTACAAAAAAATCCAAACTTGCTAAAACCTTTTAATTAATTAAATAATGACTTTTTAATGCTAATTAAAGCCCTAAAAATCACTTTTAATTATTAAAAAGCCCTAAACAAGATTTTATAATTTGCAAACCTCAAAAATATCCTAATTGAGCTAAAAACTATTTTTAAAAATTTTAAAATCAAATAAAACTATTTTTAAACTCCTAAAAACTATTAAAATCTATTAAATCTTAAATTAAATCTAAAAATTAATTGAAAAGCCTAAAAATTATTCTACAAATGGGAAAAGTCCTAATTAATGCTATAGAATCTAGGAAAAATGAAAAAGAAATTAAAATAAAACTTTTTATTTTAATGAATAAAATAATATTAAAATATTCTAAAAAAATTAAAAGTCCTAAAATAAATTCTAAAAAATTCTCAAAAATCCTAAATAATCTAATTAAGAAGAAAATGTAAATTAAAGTTTCTAAAACCTCTTAATGAATTTTATATTAATTTTTAAAGTTTAATAAAAAACCTAAAATCAAATAAAATCAAAAATTAAAGTTTTTGAAAACTTTTTCACATGTAAACCTCAAAAATATATATTAAAACCTAAAAACTATTTTTTCTAAAAATTAAAAACTATTTTGGTATTTTTTATGGATTTTATAAAAAACGTCTAATAATTAAATTCTAAAAAATAAACTAATAAATGGAAAAATGTAAAACCAATTTTTAAAAATCAAAAGTACTATTAAAAACCTAGGAAAAATAAAAGGAACAAAAAACAGCTTATAAATAAGCTAGAAATAAGCTTAAACCCTACGGCTTAATTTTAAATAAGACAAAAGAAAAAGGGTTAAGAAAAGTTTGAAACCAAACTGATTAGTCAAAGTCCCCAGGGCGCAGTTGGTTGAGGTGTTGGTGTTGTGAACGGGTGGTCACGGGTTCGAGTCCTGGCACCCCCTTTTTTATCACTTAGTTGCGCCGCAACTAGGTCTGTCTTGCGCCGCAACTAGTGTTGCGAGAGTACCCTTGGTCTGTTGGTCCTTCAGTTGCGCCGCAACGCTTTTTTCTTGCGCCGCAACTTGTGAAACGAAAGCAACTTTGGTCAGTAGCTCCCTTAGTTGCGCCGCAGCTAGTAGGTCTTGCGGCGCAGCTAGTATTTTTTTTTGCTTTTTAAACTTTTTCAAACCAAACAGTCAACACTAAACAAGCTAAAACCAATTCCACCTTCCTTTTTAGCCAAGACTAAGCCAATTCAAATAATGAAAACGTGGCAGGTTCAATGATGAACACTAGCAGATTTTACTTTGTGTATTTTGCTTTCTTGATTTGCCAAGAGGACTTGGTAAAATGGCTTATTTGATTGAATATTTAGGACAAAAGGGCACTCTTGTGATCTTTTGATCACAAGAAGTCAATAATTAAGCAAAATCAAGCAAATAGCATGCACCATATGAACAAAACCAAACACACAAAGCCTATGCAGTTTCTGATGTAAAAATGATGGACTTGTGGACTTGCTGGCTTATTGCAAGCAACTCAATGAACTTCAAGACTACAAAACAGGCACACTCATACATCAACTAGCACATAATCAAACTGCAAACCTGAATTACTCTAGCTTACACAGGTAATCAATGAATCAAGCACCAAAAATCAACTCAAATAAGCAGAAAAATTACTATGCAGATTTTAAGTTATAATTTCACTTTTCAAGCACACAAATCTCTTGAATCTTGTCTAAATTAACTACTAACCAACTAAAAACCTACCTCAATCCTTTTTTTTAAACCTTCTAACAACTTATATAATTCAAATCAAACACTTTTCTCCTTCTAAATCCTGATGCCAAACACCCTTTTAAAATCTTAAAACCAACTTTTTCAAATCAAAACAACTCCAAAGCTTTTCAAACTGATCTTAATATCATCTAACATGCACAATAACTCAAATCCAACTCAAATCAAACACCTAAAACACCTTTATGCACAGAATCACATAAGATCATACAAACTACTATTTTTGAACTTTTCAAGAGAAAAAAAAAAACGTTTACCTTAGGTTCTTACATCCAAGAACCTAGAGGATGAAAATCCTCCTCCAATCCAACTCGGGTTGGAGCAGTACCCTTCAACAAATCAGCAAGTGATAACCTGAAAAAGAAAATCAAAGAAAAGAGAACAAGCAATATCCAATGTATTTTTTTTTCTGTTTTCTTTCTTTTACTTCAAAATATTATCAAACTTTTCCAAAACTTCCTACACGTTTCAATGATATCTTTTCAAGGCATTAATATAAATTAAAACTGAAAAGCCAAATCTTGACACAAGTACTTACCAAGAACTTGCTCAAAAATTCAGAAACTTAAAAATCTTTTTGAAAACTTTTTTTTTAACACAAACTTGAATGAACAAACTTAAAAATTTAAATGCTGGAAAGTAAATGGTTCTCAGTTTTCATGTAAGTAAAAGAACTTTTTTCATTAATTTAAAGAAAAATAAAAATTACATCAAAAACTGGAACAACTCTAAAAGCTAACACCTAAGGCCTTTATATACTAGGCTTACAAATTCTAGAAGCAAGAAGAAAAATGCAAACCCTAATGTAGTTAATTCCAACAATGCCCTTGGTGTTTGAATTCGTGTTGACTGATCTTGGTCAATATGAGCCATCTTGTGATCTCCTGCTGCAAACCATGTGATTGCCAGTGGTGTAGGATTGATCTGAGCCGTTGGTGATGCCTTTGGGAGGAAGAAAACCACATGGGTCGTTTGATTTGCTGTGTCCTTTGTTTTCTTGCACAAAAGTGGGGTCAAGGGAGCCTCATTAAGGGGACAAGAGAGGGGAAGGTCGTTTTCTGGGTTGGGTCTTGTATTGGGAGTGGGGTTGTGGGTAAAACCCCCAATATTAATTTAGGTTTAGGTTAAAAATGAGCTTAATTAATTCTGGGTGTGCTTAGGGTTTTTGGGATGAAGGTGGGTAAAAGGCAGGTTTAGATTTGGATTAGGGGGAGTGAGTTTTTAAATTTAGTGTTTCCCCCACTAATCTTTATTAAACTGATTTAAAAATAATCAGTTATTTTAAAAACTGAAGTGGGAAATGATGTGTGGGTTTGGATGGTGGTGATTGGCTGAGGATGGATAGTGGGGCACGTGGCGTGTGGGTATTGGATGGGAGAGGTTTGTTTGTCTGCCCAGATTGCCCCCTAGACTCTCATATCTTCTTCACTTTGTATTTAAACATCAAAAGTCCAAATCCCTTTGTTATGACTTTCAGCAACTTGTCATTTTTGGCACATGTTTATTCCAAACTTTTATCAAGGACCATTTATGCAATATCTTCATTTTTCAAGGACTGATTTTGCCATATCTTCAAACTTCAAGGCTTTGACTTGTTGGTTGACTTCTTGGAGGACCATATTTGACAATTTAGATTTGATGAGGGACTAAATTTGCCAATTCTTCAAAGTTAAGGGTCCTTTTTGTAAATTTGACAAACTTTAGGGACCAAACTTGTAATTATGAAGATACAAGGGTATAAAGTGTCAATTCTTCAAACTTGGAGGACCAATCTTCAACATTCTTCAAATCTTCAAGGGTTTTCTTTGGAAAATTCCTCACTAGGGCTTGGTTCGTCGTGCGGCTTCGTTTCCCGTGTTCGTTTTTGCGTGATTCTTGTGATCTTTTATCATTTTCTCAATATCCGTACCTAAATAACACAAGCAACAAACACAAGCATATATTTGGGTATTTTGATGATATTTAATGCATTTTAAGTCCAAAAAGAACGATGAGACCATGTATAAAAGCCGTCTCATCAGGTACTGAAGTATTTGAAAGGAACAATGGATTATTGTTTGTCATATACTGGATATCCTTTAGTGTTGGAAGGTTACACTGATGCAAGTTAGATCAGCAATACTGAGGATAATTCATCCACCAGTGGCTGGGTATTCCTACTTCGTGGTGGTGCAATTTCTTGGGCATCCAAGAAGCAAACTTTCGTCACTGGTTCTACCATGGAATCTGAGTTTGTGGCTCTAGCAGCTGCTGGCAAAGAAGCTGAATGGTTGAGAAACTTACTTCTTGAGATTCCATTGTGGGTCAAACCTATGGCACCCATATCTATTCGTTGTGATAGTGCAGCTACATTGGCTAAGGCATATAGCCAAATGTACAATGGTTAGTCTAGACACTTAGGTGTTAGACATAACATGATTCGTGAGCTAATCATGAATGGGGGGATATCAATAGAGTTTGTGAGGTCTCAACAAAACTTAGCTGATCACTTGACGAAGGGATTG
This sequence comes from Glebionis coronaria, assembly GCA_025667525.1. NCBI lineage: Eukaryota > Viridiplantae > Streptophyta > Magnoliopsida > Asterales > Asteraceae > Glebionis > Glebionis coronaria. The sequence continues at coordinate 7,335,746 of CM046878.1, read as the reverse complement.
GCTAGAGACTTGGCTATAAAGTCTGCTAAAGGGATGGGTTTAAAGTCCACTCTAGTCACTGAATGCTAGGACACCCAACTCCCTCTTGAGGAAACTTGGGAGCTGAGTTCAATGTGGAAAGTTGAACATTCAGGGGACTGAAGCACATGTATATCATCCCAAGGATGTGCTTGTACTTGCTGAAAGAGGATGAAGTTATAAACTTCTCAATGGTTAATGTCTTTAAAAAAGTGCTGAAGCAAGAGCATGATCTAAAGAGGAACCACCTATGTAAATGTTGAGGTTTCGCCTCCTCATGGAGCATGGACTTGGCTCTTACAACATTTATGAATTTGGATATGGACACATGGCTAGTAGTGTTAGGAGTTGTTATGTATTTGAAAACTTGTGTGTATTCTATCTTCAGGTATTCAAAGTAGTTGAAGGGTTCAATTCTTAGAAAACCCTGATTCTCGAAAGTTTGAAGTATTGTACTAAGATGGAAATTCAATCCTTAGGATATTTTCATTGATGCACTGGTTTTGTTAATGTTAATTTTCATGCAAAAGGAATTGTACTATATTGGGGAGGATTGTTGGAAATATAGTTTAATAGTGGGTCAGTTCATACTGGTGAATGGGTAAGGAGGTACGGAGTGTACACCCATAAGTCCCTGAACACCCTGACTCTTATTGTGGTTAAAGTTTGTTCAACATCGCTGATGATCTTCAGAGAGTGTAACTCTGGACTGAAGTTATTCATCAGGGAGTAACACCACTGAAGATATGTCTTCAGTATTTACTCATTAACAAGTCTTCTTCAGTACTGAAGGCTTCAGCGGGAACATCCTTCAGGGTTTGCTGATGCTTCAGTGGGACTGAAGGATGGACTCATGTTGGAGCTGAACAAGTATGCTTGTAAAGGTCTTTGACCAAATCAAGCACATTAAAGACCACGTTTAATTGGTCTTTTAACCACTTTGACCTGGTATTATGGAGCCCATTAAGAGGATATTAATTGGCCGTTAATTCCTCTTAAATCCGTTGACTAGGGTTTGAGTGCTACACCTATAAATAGGTGATCATGACTTGCATGAAGCAGATACAAAAACAAGAAATACATAGCAACAAAAGGGTTAGAGATTTGTGCCTAAATCACTAACAACATTTGGTCTTATCCCAAGTAGGTATTCGTGATACCCAGGCATTATGGTCGAATAATTTACTTTGGAAAGTGATTACACGATTGCAAGTGATATCCAGTAACCATTGTTTTGGTACGTAGCTAGGATTGATTATCTATACCCTGGTTGGGACGACATAAACACCAACAAGTTTGACCTTTATGGAATATTATTTGCTTGTTATAAAATCATAAAGTCCCAGGGACTTGACTTGCAAAATGTTAGTGGTGTGCCCAAAAGTGAACTGAATCTATAGAGCCATCATTTATGATTTAACCATACTAAGAACAATGAATACGAAAATGAAATATGATGGATAGAACATTAAGGTAGTGAACCATGAGATGTCCTTACATTAGAATCTGAGTGGTGGTTGATTAATCGCACCTCGCCAATACGCCTGTATAAGAAATGTGTTAAGTTAGAAAGTTATGCCTAGGAAGTGATCAAATTTCTAGTGCATTAAATATTGGCAACACACTATCAAGTACCGTAGTCCTTATGCCATACTTACAAAGGTGTTAATAAAAACATGATTAAGGGAACCGTAAATAGAAATTTTTCTGAGTTTGCAAGGTAATGAGATAAAGCATAAAAAGTAGAGCATATTATTAAGATAAATATACAACATATAAAGCCTTCAATTTATGGGCGTGTAGTTCTCTCCTTTTGTGTTATACGTCGAACAAGTTTATTAAGTTGAAGCACATAAAATATTGTTGGTAAGTGGAACTACTTGCATATATTGGTATATAAATTGTCTGATATTTGTTTTGGTATATAAGTGGATTTAGAATCACCCAAGCCGAAATGCTAGTAAAAATATAAACCTGGATGACCCAAAAGACTTCATACCATATCATGTGGAACCAATCGGAACTTAAATTGTAAAATAGGAGCCTTTTCTCGAACTCGTATCGACAACAAAGGTTACCTATCAGAATGTGCCAATACAATACGCCATACTACTAAAAAAATATAAGCTGATGAGCTATCATCAGGTTCAATTCTTGGTTCATAATGCTAGACAAGATATAAATTGATGAACTAAGCAATCCTCCATATGAAAATGTGCATATTGCCATATTTTTTGCTTTTATCAAATTAAACCGTATATTAATTTAGGTCCACATCAGTAAGGGGAAAAATACTTAGTACACAGAAGTAATACTATCCTCATCGCCGCACTTTGAGAATCATCACAGCCTCCTATAATCCAGTTTTATTACATTTAAAGGATAACGGAGTACGCATGGTTCACATGCAATCCCGACAACAACATTTGGGAAAATATGCATCAACGGTAAATTGAGAGATCCTGATTTGAATTATATCTTACCCCAGTCATAAACAAATTATTTCCACTCAATGGGGGTGTTCAAATTGCCTATCATATTGTCAATATCGCACAATATCAATCCAGACAAGTACCATTGTGTGTCATTTAATATAGCCATAATAGCCTCTATCAATCCAAAAACTTTAAAAGTACATTTTTTCTTTACAAAAACAAAAGAAGCCAGTAATCTCTTTCTATATGCAACCCCAAACACTCTTTATATTATTAGAAACGACACAGATTTATTAAACACGAATAATACCCTCAATATATATGCGATAAGACCATCCGTAAAAACTATCTAAAAGCCAACTAATGGCCTACAAAGTAACAAGAAAAACAAAATGGGAAGCGATAAAACCTGTCAAAATTGTGGACCTTATAAAGCTCTTGCAACAATCAGTTCTTCCATTAATTTGGTTCCCCGTAATATATGTTAAACCTTCACCCATGTGAGACACCTTAATCTCTCTCAGCAACCACAATGCTCATCCACAACCATTGCTGCTTCAACGCCACCCCCACCCCCATGAGACACTTGAACTCGCCTCATAAATACAATAGGGAGATTAAAAAAGTTTTATAATCGATGGAGTTAGTATCTAATGTGTGATATGAACTGGAAAAGCCCATACCACGCTAGCTGTAAAAAAATTCTCCATATCCTTCCCTATGAATTCATGAGCCAAACTCTCAATCATCTACAACAACCAAATTAATTATGCGGCACATGCGGCACCATCTGAAGGTGAAGCGTTGGTTTCGGATTAAACTGGTGACAGTGGTTTAGATTGCAATGGTGTATTTGTGTAATTGTAATTTTCTTAGAGAGATAGAATGGCGGTGACCATAATATCCGGCTAGATCAGAACGAAAATAAAAACAAAGCACTAAAACCATAGCCAAAACCACCTGCCGAAACTACCTAGCACACCATAACAACCGAAAGAGAGGTTGGTTATGCTGGTGGTCGTTTTAGTGGCAACAATGGTGACTTTCTGTATGTGTCGTGTTTTTATGATATTAGAATTACTGTACCATATTAGGTTGTTTATATGAGATGACAGTCAGATAATTTGTTACAACATTAACTTTTTCAACAATATAATTTTCAACTCTTTTTGATTTACAGAATACTTTTCATAAGTATGAAACTTACATTAGAAGCTTTGTTGAAATACTTTCAAAGTCAAATACTTGCCAGCTGTATGATAAATGCGTGTCTTCATGCAAAAGTCATAGATATGAAAACTTCATGGCTGTAAATAACTGTTTGTAAACTTTCTATGACAACATAACTTTCTAAACGTGGTGATACAGGAAACTTACTTAGGAAGCCACAAAGGAAATTTTTTAATTTTCAACAACAGGTATCCGTCCTTTATAATTAGTCGAGATTACTCCGTAGTTAGTATCTTTTTACTGAATTATTGATAACCGGATTTTTGTTTAGTTTAAGTCAGCTTTAAGGTACAAAATGTAGCAAATGTAGAAATCTCAACATGTGATACCAAAAAGATACTGTAGTGTAACTAGAAATGACAAATGAGTATCCACATCTAGTTGCTTTTGGACTTATTGGCTAATGTGTAACATTGATGATTAATGTAACTATTTAAGTGAATATTTCGAGTAAAATGATAGTCATGTTATTAATACCTCATAACTTCAAAAAGTATATAAAAAAAATACTTCCTCTACCTTTTTTTCCCCGGTTATATTATAGCACAATTTTTTCAGTTTTTGTTTCATATTTTTTGACACTTTAATACTTTTGACATGTTAAACTTTATATTTCTTATTTCGTATTTTTCGTTTTACAACTTTATAACAAACACAAAATTATAAAAAACTAAAAAAAGAAATCAAAAAAGCGGGGAAAGGGGGTATTAGAATCCATTTAAGCATACCAATAACCACCCCAAAATGATAACCTTAAAAAGGTATGAAGAGGAAAAGTTTGTGTTTGTTATGGTGTAAAAATCAATAAATATTTTTTTAAGTACTTTTTTTTATTTAAACGTATAAAAATCAAAAAATTTCACTTTTTATATAATTTCATAATAAAGGTTTATACAAGCTATATACATTTTTATTGTATAAATTTTATTTTTCTATTTAAACGAGTAAACATCAAATATTTTTTTATACATACAACTTCTTATTTAAACGAGTAAAACCCCGAATAAAAACTATTATACATTTTTTAAGAAAAAATAATTTTCAAGCAAATGACCTTTCTTGACTTTTTGAAGGTATTTTATTTTTTCTCTTTTCGGCAATTCAGAGAAATTATAACATGATACCCCCATAAATATCCTCTAATTTCCACTAACCAAACACTCCGTTAGTGATTTTGTGGAACTCGTATACATCTTTAATCCCAAAGATCAATTTACACTTTCTCACATATTCAATTAACCTTCTAAGAAAATAGCACATTAATATGATAACTTGTTGCAAAGAATTCATGAGGATCATAAGACCAATACATCATAGATACTCATCTTAAAACGAATCGCAATGCAATATATTTTATGTCTCAAACATATTCTTTCATATAATCTCTTCGTTCAAATATTTTTGTCCATGTCTTTTTTCTGGGATGTCCTAATTTAATTGTTCACTACTAATAATGAAATATAATGTTTAATCAAGTTTACTAATATTACTTTTGCTTGAAATTATTATTACAAAAAATTAAAAAGACTTAAATTAATTAGGTAAAGATAAAACGTTCATTCTGAAAAAAGTAAGAGAGAAAATGTTATCATATAAGTATTTTTCTTAAAATATGTGTTTTTATATCGATATAAAATAATTTTGAGCCAGAGAGAATACTAAATTAAACCAACATTGACATATGAATAAACCTATGAACAAAATGTTAATCATCTTCCTCTTATTATCCCACAGTTTATCAGAGAACAAATGAACAAAATGATAATCATGATAGTTTTTTTAAAGTGTTTAAAGGAAAAGTTTAGAGCAGTTGGAGTAGTGGCGTTTTAGGTGACTAAGAGAGAAAATGTTATCATAAATGTATTTTTCTTAAAATATGTGTTTTTATATCTATAGACAATAACTTTGAGCCGAAGAGAATACTAAATTAAACCAACATTCACATATGAATAAACCTATGAACAAAATGATAATCATCTTCCTCTTATTATCCCACAGTTTATCAGGAAACAAATAAACAAAATGATAATCATGATAGTTTTTTTTAAAGTGTTTAAAGGAAAAGTTTGGAGTAGTTGGAGTGGTGACGTTTTTCGCTGACGCCGAGCCATAACGCGAGACTCCGTGGGTTGACATCATGGTTGTCGCGCCGTAGCTACCAGCACACGTGGTGGGATTTTTTTTCTTCGAATTTAGAGGTTATATACCCTCTATGGCACCAAAAATACGTCTATTGCACCGGAAATCACCAATTCCCTTGAAAATGGAGCAATATCATTTCTCGTGTTGAAAGTCCCAAAATACGACTATTATAATACTATAACCTGAATACAAATAACGCAGTATGATTTACTTTTTAAACGCGTAATGCTTTATTAAGTATAAACAAAGTATTACAAAGCGTTATGGAAACCACTTGTTTTTCTTTTGAACGGCGAGTTAGTTGTTAGTGATTCGAGCTTATAGTAACATCCAATTGGGCAGTATGCAAGCCTCGAACCTTCTCCTTAGGGGATAAACCCCACTCCTGCTTCTACTTAATTCGGGCCCCTAAAGGTCGTTAGTGAGACTTGAACTTAAGACCTCTCCAACAATACCTCCCCAAGGTTACCTTTGGTGGCCAACTGAGCTAGCTCAGTTGGTTTATGGAAACCACTTGTTGAATGATAATAAAAACAGAAACTTTTGAACAAGCAAACTTTATTCGAGTCTCAAGCTTACAAGTGAACCAGGAAGTCACTGGTTAACAGCTGAGGACAGCAGAGGTTCAAGTGGGATTAATCAAACATCATTAAAGTAAGCACAAGGGTTGATTTTTGACTTTGTTTCCTCCCCTATTTATAGTGGTACGAGGATGCTAGGTACGTGTGAACTTCTCAATGGAAGAAGTACACTCCACAAAAGGTATGTAATATTTCACTTTTTCAAGGTTCGTTTTTCTCTCGGGTCTTTACGAATTGATTAATCGATATCACTCAAGTCACTTAATTGTTTTTGGTATTTGATTGTAAAATTATGGTGATCTATTTCTAATTTCCACAAATCCGTCAAAAAAGGTAAAAATAGTATCATCTACGTATCCATACTATGCTAAAAACACCATGAAAGTACCACAAAGTAAGCATAAAGTACAAGTCAACAATGCACAAGTAGAATTAAATGCAAAAAATGTAAAGTTCATAAAAGTATAAGTGCTAAAAATGTAAATTTGAAAAGTAACAGGATTGAAAATGTAAACTATGAAAGATAAATGCCAAATGTAACAACTTTAACAAACTTGCAACTAAATTTAACCAACCTAACAAATTCCAGGGACTAAACAGCAAACCTTAGTAAGTTATAACTAATTTCCAACAAAATAGCAAGATTAACAACCCAAGGGACCTAATTGCAATCTTTGAAAGTTTAAAAGTAAAAACGGGCTTATGATTTCTATAAGTTGTAACTTGAGTTCTAGTTAACCATTTAAGCTGAAACCAGTTTCAAAAGATTTAAAATTGGAAATTAGCTAGTCAATATCAAGGAAATAAGCTAAGATGTCTCAATAAGCATTTTTCAATTAGCCAAGTTTAAGAGATAAGAAGTTCTAAATAAGCACTTGAATTGAAACTCACAAGAAACATTTATAAGCCCAAAATAATAAGACCTATCCAAGAAAATCCAAATTTCATCAATAGAATAAGCCAGAAAATGAAATAAGCTAAAACTGGCTTATTTTGACCAACGTTGACTTTCATTGACCAAAGTTTGACCAAGCTTAAATCCTATTCTTTTCACTTTCTAACTGTTTTATGAAAGAAAATGGCAAGATTTATGAAAGGATCAGTGGGAAATGAAAAATTGACTAGGCAGATATAAGCTTTTATCACAAAGAGTTTTAAGGTAATGTAGCTTATTCTATAGTGAACTAGAGACTTCAAGCTTGCTAGGTTCTAAAAGCTGGTATGTTAAGCTATCTAACAAGAAAAAAACCAGACTCTAACTTCAAGCAATGAGCTAGTTATGAAAGATTGAAAGTAGGCTGTTTTGAGTAAGAAAGTCTGACCCAAAGTGTTTAGCGGTCATTTGCCTATTTGACCTTTACTTTGACTTGGAAATTTTGCACAAGTGTATTTTACCAGTTGATAAGTGCATACAAACAAGTTTCACTCCAATTAACTTGCTGAATCAAAAGATAACAGATTATCCAAACACCGCTTAAGGTCATGCAAAATCAAGTAAGATTACACTAAGGACTTGAAATAAACATGTTAAGCTTTTTAGAGGAAAGTTAAAACAAAATTAAGCACTTTTTAGCCTTGAAGCCTCCTTTGATGGAGTAGCAAGTGCTGAACTTGCTTATTTCTCAATCAACACCCAATCATCTATCATCAATCAACAAAACACTATCAAATCACCATGGATCATCATCATCAATCTGCTATCTGATATCTGACTTGGACTATGGCTAGAACTGATATTGTGAGCTATAAACTACAACAAGCTTGATAAAAAATTCTTCCAAAACACTCAACACGATCTGTTATTCAGTTATGAACAACAAATTCCATGGAAACTTGGAGATAACAGTAAGGTAGTAAGTAGAATGAGAATTGAGTGAAAAGTGGAATGTGAATGTTTATTGATGGAGGAAAGTTTGCTAATTTGTTACAACTAACTTCTAACAGACTTAAGAGTGGTTGTCAATCACTCTTAAGCTGCTTAACTGTTGTCCTATATATTTGTGATGATTAAGCAATGAAGAAAGAAAGAAAATAGATGAAGAAGAGATGAATTCCTAGAGAGAGAAAGTAGTGAGAGAAAGTAGAGAGGAGGTGATTAACTTGGTGAAGTTAGATTAGAGAAAAGAATTTGTTACAAATGACCATCCACCCTCCTAACATGCTAGGAGGGTAGTATATATAGTCCACCCACATGCGGGCTTTAATGGACTATATATTGGGCCGGGCTTGTCTTTTGGACTTTAATTAGTTTAAATCCAAGCCCGTAAACCACGACTAATTAACTATCTATTACAACGTTCTAATAAATATTACAATAGAAACCTATGACCGAACATTCTTGTTTGACTCAATATTTTGAGGCTAACAATCTTCCCCAATGTGAGGTCATTCCTCTTTGATATTTGTATTCTAATGGAGATTTATGAATTTCGTCATGAATGAGTCTTGAACTTGTAACAGTAGTTTTGTTCCTTCATGCTGTGATCTTTGAGCCTTTGTCGTTGTCTTTCGACTTTGTCTTTAAGTCTTGAGATCTTCAAATCATTCTTGACTTGTCTTTGCCATCTTGTGATCTTGTGTCTTTATCCACATGCTCACACTATCAATTGTTGGATTTGGGCATGAATATGTGGTTGTGAATCTTTGACTTTGCTGAGTACACCGTGACGCCACCTTCTCGAGACAAAAACAAAGACACGGACTGAATGGCTTTGACATTCGTCCTAAATCGGTAGCGTTTTACCTCCGGTCGGTGAAGACCGTTATACGATATTAAATACCGTACCTGTGATTAGGTAGATTCAATTAAGAATCTCCTTGACAGGGTTTCGCGGCTGTACTAGCCGTTCTCTTTACTCGACCGTCTCAAAGCAAGACTGCGAACATAAAGAGTGAATCAATTGGATAAATATCCGCTTGATTAAAGTCGTTAATACAAATTCCTGGAACAAGTTTGATTCATTAAGAATCTTACCATTGTTGCTTTCCAGTTGACACAAGTTTGATTCATAGGAATCTCACAAGTCACCTACCGTAGCGCTGTTTGATGTTGACGCTAGAAGGATTTCCATTCGTCACTGTGAATATTAATGAATATCACTCTGAATGTTCTGGCAAGACCATAAAGATATTGCGTAGAAACCTGAAACGAGTTTGATTGAATTCAAAATCAAACCACTGTTGCTTTTCAGTTTTACATTTGTTCAATTCATAAAGAATCTTACATATGACCTACCGCAGTGCTGTTTGATGTTAACACTGGAAGGATTTCCACTCATCATTGTGAATACTAAGTAGTATCACTCTGAGTGTTCTAGCAATATCGCAAGGATATAGCGTAGGACTCTCTTGATCTTCATCCGTGTGTCCTAACGAGATTTGATTGATCTCTTGGCTCTAGACTCGATTTGTGCACTTTTGGTGGTCGGAGGCTGGAGCAGATGCCACCTATTCAATATCAACAATCTCGGAGTGAGAAAGTCAATAGAAGTCGTGTTGATCTCCGTGACAATAAAACAAACTTCTTTTGAGAGAAGTCTGAGAAGCTAGGAAAGGGTTGTGCTTCACATCACTGGGTCCATGATGAGTTTGTCTTCATGATGAGTTGACTCGGTTTCTGCCTAAGTTGTATGGAGGGCTTCTTTCTTTACACCCTTTATCCTTACATTTCTTTTTCATTCTTCAACCCCTTCAATGCTTACCAAGACATCATTAATAGCACCTTGTTGTGATTGTTCCAGTGCTATCATCAGTACTTAGTCGGCATTCAGCTACGTTCACATTCTCCTCCATCTTTTCTAAGGACTTCTAATAATCTATTGGATTGTCCCTGGGAAGATCCCTCCGGTTCTGGTTGGATCATAGGACTTAAACCTAACCACCCTTTTGACACCAATAACGTCGTGAATTAAAGATGTTGTGGGTATTTGATCGTAACCATGAAAACCACTTTAAATTCTAACAAAGTGTTTGAAAAACATTTAACACCTTGCTAGTTTTGTCATTTCAGAAAAGCTCCCCCTTCACATGTGCATCGATAATCGAAAGTGTTTCGCACATGTAGGTAAGAGTTAAAGTGCTTGAGTCTTATATATGATCACATTTTAATCACATTTTCTCCCCCTATCTCTAATATATAAAATCTTTTGATATTAGAGATACCAAATTTGATTAAAATATATTTTGAAAAATAGTCTTGAAAATCTTCGGGAGAAAGATGTGTCAATCTATGCATGAAGTTGAAATGCTCCCCCTCAAAAATTGATCCAATGGAATTGTCATTACGAGGATTTGATCCACATTAAGATTTTGAGGATAGGAGTTGTTGAACACACAATTTTTGAAAGATTTTGAATATCATTGAGAAATTCTTGAAAAAATTGTGTTCAACGCTTTTTGAAAAATCAATTCTTTTTGACGAAAAGGTTTTTCTAAAGCATAAACTTGAGTTCATAGACTTTGAATGTCTTGACGAATCCACTCAAGTGTAAGAAGATTTAACTTCTTTTGCTAAGGGTAAGAGTACAAAAGCGTACACTCCCCCGTGAATTTAGATCCGGGTTGCAATCTGAAAGTGATTACAAGCCATTGTGTTGAGCTCAAAACGTTGAATGTTTTATGACAAGCTCAACCCAAGATAGATTGCTCTACCCATTGTTGGAAGTATTGTCCAAAATAGACAATTTCCTTTTGAAAATATAGAAATGACATGTTTTGAAAAATATTTACAACTTTCATTCGAGCTTTATGTACACACCCGTGTCGTTATTGAGCGACATTTCTAGGTACGTCCATATTATCGATACTGAAAGACATGTCGAGAAGAATATTTTTGGATTATCAAAGATTTTTTACTTTTGTATTTTGCTTTTTGATTAATATTTACAGGTAGATGTTTGATAGATGAATCAATCAGGCTTCTTTGCCAGAACCTCCAGTTTTGCTGGAGTCAAACATCTCATACCAATTTGCCTAACTAGATACGCAAACCTCTCTTTCGAAAGAGCTTTTGTAAACAAGTCAGCTAATTGGTAATCAGTTCCAACAAAGTATAATTCAACAATACCTCTTTCAACTTGTTCCTTAATGAAGTGATATCTGACATCAATGTGCTTCGTGCGGGAATGCTGTACCGGATTGCAGGAGATGGCTATGGCAGACTTTGAGTCACAGTACATAGGTACTTTATCAAAATGGAAGCCATAATCCGTGAGTTGTGTTCTCATCCAAAGAACTTGAGCACAACACGCAGATAGAGACACATACTCCGCTTCGGCTGATGAAAGTGACGTACAATCCTGCTTCTTGGAAGACCATCCCACAAGCTTGTCTTGACCTAGAAATTGTGCACAACCAGAAGTACTTTTACGTGTATCAAGACACCCTGCATGATCAGAATCTGAATAGGCCGTTAGAAAGAAACCGGTTTCCCTCGGATACCAGAGTCCCATGTGAATGGTATTCTTATGGTACCGAAAGAACCGTTTAACCTCCTTGAGGTGCTTTTCAGTAGGTCGTGCTTGATATCGGGCACAATAGCATGTAGCATGATGTATATCAGGTCTGCTTGCTGTCAAGTACATGAGGGACCCGATCATGGAACGATATCTCGTTTGATTAATGGGTAATCCCTCCAAATCAGCATCTAAGGATGTGGTTGACAATGGTGTCCCAACGGGGTCACATGATGTCATATCATGCTTTAATTATCTCTTGACAATACTTAGCTTGGTTAATGAAGATACCACTTGGGGATTGATGAACTTGAATTCCTAGAAAGAATTTTAGTTCGCCCATCATAGACATTTCAAATCTGCTGTGCATTACTTTTTCAAACCATTTTGAAAGTTTTGGGTTTGTAGACCCGAAAATAATGTCATCAACATAAATTTGCACAAGCAAAATGTCATCCCCATATTTATAAGTGAACAAAGTTAAATCAATGGAACCTTTTGAGAAACCTTTGGAGACCAGAAATTTCGAGAGCTCGTCATACCACGCCCTTGGAGCTTGCTTGAGTCCATATAGTGCTTTGTGGAGACGATACACCTTGTCAGGATAATGAGGATTGACGAATCCTTCCGGCTGCGTGACATAAACTTCTTCCTTCAAAGGACCGGTAAGAAACGCCGTCTTTACGTCCATTTGATAAACGATGAATCCCTTATGTGCAGCATAAGCAAGAAAAATCCTGACCGCTTCCATTCGAGCTACTGGTGCAAATGATTCTTTGAAATCAATACCCTCTTTCTGTCCATACCCTTTAGCCACTAGCCTAGATTTATTCTTGATGATCGTGTTCTCTTCATCCATCTTGTTTTTCCAGATCCATCGAAGATTTAATGGTGTTACATCGTATGGTCTATCAACAAGTTCCCAGACTTTAAGTCTTTCAAATTGTTGAAGTTCATCCGTCATCGATTCAATCCAATCATGATCAGCTAATGCTTCTTTGATGTTTTTTGGTTCAGCTGAACTCACGGCGAGTGCGAACATACAAACATCAGCATCGGTGTTAAGCTGTCGTCTTGTGCGAACGGGCTGTGAAGGGTTTCCAATGACATGAACCAAAGGATGATCTCGGGTCCAATGATGTGTTGAAGGATGTCGTTGGTAGAACGTATGCATATTTGACGGATCAACATGGCGAGTAGAAGACTCTCCATTTTCGTGTACCGGTGTACCGAATGGGTTGATGAATTCGTCTTCGTCAGATAATGCATTGTCTGCTTGATTTGTGTTCTCTGGAGCAATGACAGTAGTTGTGGATGTTGTAGGATCGATTGTTGAAGTGATATTCTGAGGAGGTAAATCTGCAGCAACCCGTGTTGAAGTAGATGAAGTTGTATCCATTTGTTGACGATGATCGGTATCATCATTCATATCTTGAGTGACAGCGGAAGACTTCGATACAACTTGTTTCTCTCCCGTGAAATATTCATCATACATTGGTCCATATAACATTTCCAACTCTTCAATGGTCGTGTCGACTGTCATATCAGCTCTAGGAACATTTTCTGGAACCAGCGTTGTACTTGACGGTTCATTGCTGTGGTCTTGAGTTCCGAGTTCCGTGCGGTTGTGAACGGAAGTCGTTTGTCGTTGTGGATCGGGACTTAAACTGTTTTGTTCAAGTGCCATTTCTTGTAATTCATCAAATCGGATGTGAATGGTCTCGACTATCAATTTTGTTCTCTTGTTGTACACTCTATATCCCTTAGACTGAGTTGCATATCCCACAAGAATACATGCATCACCTTTTTCTTTCATCTTATCCAAGTTTTCACCATCTCGAATGATGTAACACGTACATCCAAAAACATGAAGGTGTTTGAGTGAAGGTTTTCGATCATGAATTATGTGATATGGTGTCTTTTCGTGTCTTGGGATAATTAAGGATCGGTTTTGTGTGTAGCATGCGGTTGACACGGCTTCGGCCCAAAAATGTAGTGGAAGTTTTGAAGCGGATAATAATGTTCGAGCAGCTTCAACCAAAGTACGGTTTCGTCTTTCAACAACGCTGTTTTGTTCGGGTGTTCGAGCAATAGATGTTTCATGTTCAATCCCTTCGGCTTCAAAATACTTCCTCAGTGTTGAATTCAAAAATTCTGTACCTCTGTCAGTACGAACCACTTTAACTTGAGCCTGAAGACCACGTTGTATCAATTTAAGGAAGCTGATGAGAACTTCAGGTGTTTCATCCTTGGACCTCAAGAAGTGAGTCCATGTGTACCTTGAGTAATTATCGACAATTACCAGAATATATTTCTTTCCATTGATACTCTGAACACGCATGGGACCACACAGATCCATGTGAAGAAGATCTAACCGTCCTTTAGAGCTTGGTGTGGTCTTTGTTTTGAAGCTACTTCGTTTAGCTTTACAAAGTTCACAAGAAGAACAAAGATGATCTTTGATGAATTTCAAGCTTGGAAGGCCTCTCACAATATCTTTCTTGGAAAGCAAGTTAATGGTATCAAAGTTGAGATGAGAAAGACGTTGATGCCATAACCATGCCTGAGTCGTTGAAGCTTTTGCCATGAAGCAAATTGTAGTTGATGAAGTTGTATCTTGAAGTGAAATTGTGTAAAGATCAGTACCCCGTGTACCGGTAAGTAGGTCATTCCCATCATAATCACGAACAAAACATGTCTTCTTTCTGAAAGCAACTTCCAAATCCGCATCACAGAATTGACCAACAGAGAAAAGATTGTTATTGAGCCCTTCGACGTAGTATACCCTTTTAATCGTGATATTCCCCTGAACCAAATCTCCATATCCTAGGATCGGTGCAAATTGATCATTTCCGAATCGGACCGTACCTAGGAACTTCTCCACGAAGTTAATTAGAAGCTTGAGATTCCCCATCATGTGCTTCGTGCATCCGGAGTCCAGTATGAAGAGAATTATTTGTATCACCTGCAGAAGAGTTAGAACAGGATGGAGCATTTGCTAAATTGGATACCACAGTAGTTGTGATAGTAGAATCATTAGTGTCCTTATCAACATTTAAAGGCAAACTAACACTCGTTTTCACATTTTCTGTCCTAACTTTAGGCATCCATTTATATCCGGGAGGACATTGATTAGCAAACCACCATTTCCAAGACTTACTGGCAGACTCATATAAATCCTTAATTTTGCTTCTAGGATTCTTAGTGGTGGAGTGTGATGCATTACTTTTCTTAGTGGGGGTTGCACCAGAATGGTTCACTTTGCGTTTGGGTTTACTAGCTCTAATAGGCATTGCAACTTGCTTCTTAGTTCTAGTATCTACGCCTTTGACTTTATTTATAGCACACATAGAATGATTAGCATTAGCACACTTTCCACATTTGACACAAACAAATTTCACATTCATAGCATTCAAATCATTCACAACATTCAAATCGTCATTACATGCGATTACAGACTTTTTATTCTTAAAAACGTTCAAATTCCTAGGGTGTTCTTCTACTTCCTGCATCTCCCCTTGATTCTTGTGTTTCCAGACCTTATCATTCACTTGAGTGCGCTTAAGCTGAGGCCGGCTAACACTAGTAGTGGAGACTATTCCTGTAGTAGAAGACACACGAATATTAGTGTTTCTAGAAGTCTGAGGCGAGTGAGTATCTTTGTTTGTGGGCTTCGTGGACATTCTATACATCCCTGGTTTAATCACATTATTATGCTTAACGCTTGGTGCTACAGGATTCCTTATGGGTTGAGCTTGTGGTAACCTTTCCTTTCCATCTATCTTGGGGGCAAACACAGGTTTTGCAAACGAGGAATTAGATAAAGCAGATGGTTTTCCCAAGATAGAGGATCTATTCTCTTTAGAGGTATTGGGTTGTCTAACAACATTTTTCTTAATGCTAGGTTCCACAATTTTCCCACCCATTTTAGCAATGAGTTTCTACAACTCTGCTATCGCTCTGTCCCTATCTTGTAACTAAGCTTTCAACCCTTTAATTTCCAAATTCTGTTAATTCATTTCTCGAAATGTTTGGGAAAGTTTTTCTTGCAATTTATTATCGTGTGGAAAACTACCAACGTCTTTTTGCAAAGCAAGTTCAAGTGAATGACAATGTTTTTGAAGGAAATCAGTTTTGTGTTGAAGTAACTCAAAATCCTTTTTGTCAACATTTTATTTACGTTTCGAAAGCTCAATTTCAAGACGTTCACATTCTTTGATCTTATCAAGATTATGCAACTTCATAATATTCATCAATATTAGCACAAGATGTAAAATAAGCACACATAACATCGTTAGAAACACATTCTTTCAATAGTAAATCATATTCATCTGAAAAATCAGTCTTCTCCATTTGAAGATCTTCAATGTGTTTCTCAAGAGATTCAACATATTTTAAATCATCATACATTTCAGTCCGAATGAACTCCTCAAGTTAAAGAACAGTTTCTTTAATCAACGCCGTGTTAGGAATTAAGAGTTCTTTCACAAGCAAGGTAATATCTTGAGGAATCGGACGTGTCCACTCAGCATTTTCACGTTTTGCCCAGTCTCTTTCAACAATAGATTTAACATTATCTATGTGGTGTTTAAGAATACCTAATGTTTTCCTACTCTTGCTTTTAGATTCATCTAGAGGGAGGTAGTTTTTGTATTTGTAAACATTAGATTTCTTAGGGGCAAATGCTTTCTTCCATTGAATTCTCTTTTGTTTGTATTCTAGGAACACTTCCTCACGAGTTTTCTGAGTTTGTTTGTTAAACAGGCCATAAAGACTATTCTCATAAGCATAATTATAAGGTTTCACAAACTCCTTATTAACAAGTGGTTGACTATCAGCATCCCAAAGGGCAGTCTCTTCACTATTGGCACTAACAGGCATGCAATCAAGATCTGTCCTTTCAGTCTCATCAAGATAAAGATGCGGGTTCGCAGCTTGAGCTTTGGCAAGGTACTCAGGACTTGCAAAGCTAGCTTGACCCTTAAACATCGAAGGAGGTGCTAGCATTCTTACGGATTGAATAGAATCATGCGTTTTATAAACAACGTTCTTCAAAAAGTCGACTTGTGCTTCTAGTTTCGTAACTTTTTCGGTTTCTTTATCATATCTACTTTTGAAGTCTTGTTTTAACGCATCTACCTCTTGTTTCTTATCTTCTAGAATTTTAGCAGAATCGGTAGTGGTCATAGAGAGCATTTGTTCAAGTTCATTAACTTTGGTATTGGCAAGGTACGTTTTTTGACGTTCATCCATTAAGAAAACATTATATTGACGCTTCTCTTTAGCTAATAACTCAAGAGTTGTATTATATTTGTTTTCAAAATCGTCCTTTTGACTTTTTAACGCACTTCCCTTGTACCCCTCAAGCTCTTTGGTTTTCTGAAGGAGCTCATCTCTATAGGTTTCAGTCATCTCAGTAGATTTGATAAGAGCAGCTTTGCATTCTTCAAAGCTTTGAGTGAGCGTAGCGTTTGCCTTCTTTAATTGCTTTTGACTCTTTTTATTTTTAGTGACATCTTTTTGTAAAGTAGCAATTAAATTAGCAAGCGCAATACGTTCCTCTTCATCATATTCATTTGCATGTTGATCATCCTCAGACTCATTATTGCACATGTCTGATGAATCGGGTGTGGTATTGCTATCAACCGTTTCCATCATACACGTGTCATTAATGGCATTGGGTAGATCACTATGCTCAGGAATATCACCAAACACATTATATTCATCAGTAGTGTGTACCTTATCGATTGGCTCAGTGTCAAAGATAGGGCCATTGTCATCTTCAGTGACTTTGAGAACTTCTTCAACCTTTGCCATGTACGAGTAATGTGCATCAAGCTCTTGATCAGAATCTTCATCATTAGTATCATCAAGCATGGCTCCTTCCTCAGCTGACAATTTAACCCCTGCTTCCATCTTTTTGCATAGCAGCATCTTTTCCTTGTGATAGATGGAGTCTCTAACCCTTTTCGGCTTCCTGCATTCCTTTGCCATATGCCCATAACCTTGGCAATTAAAACATTGAATCCCGCTTTGCTGAACCACTTGACTTCCAACCGTTTCCCTATTCCCAGTAGCAGCAGCAATCCTCTGAGTATCATACTTTGCAGTTTGTCGATCATATCGTGCAGAACCCTCAACATGCGTTGGATTATGTCGATCATACCTAGAAGGACTTTCACCACGTCGACGTGTGTCATACCTTGGAGGACTCTCAACATATCAGTTCTTTGTGTTAGATGATGTGCGAAGATTGTTGTTGGTGGGTTTGTAGATTTTATTGTAAGTCTTCATTATGTAAGCAATTTGTTGTTTCATCTCTCGGTTCTTTTGAGCTTGGTCTTCATCACTATCTTCTTAAGATGATGACTCAGATGGTGGTGATGGTGCTCTTGGCACTTTACCTCGAGATTTTGTGGAAGATGAAGACTTAGATGATGTGGAATATCGTGGTGAAGATGATGTATTGGAGTATGGCTTAGGAGCACGATAGTGAGGATCTTGAACATGTTGAGTGGTAGTCACTAAAGCAAGTGGATTAGCCGTCTTGGCAACACGTTCAGCTCGAATCTCATTTGCTTCAAAATTGAAATTGCTTTAAGATGTCAAAGAGTCGATGATATGAGACCTCGTCTAACTTTTCTTATTGTTTCACCAAAGTGACGAACCGTATCCACTCGGGTTGAAGTTGTTGAAGAAATTGGACATTGACTTGCATGGTGGAGACTTGCAGATTATTTCTTGTCATGTCATTCATCATCTTATAAAACCTGGAGTAGTAAGAGTCAATAGATTCTCCATCCCTTGAAGTAAACTTGCCAAAATTCCAAAACAAGTTTGTTTTGACATCTTGTTTGTTGAGTGATTCTCCTTGTTGCAAGCGTTCAATAGCAGTCCATATTTCATGTGCCGTAGGGCATGCATCAACCGTGGAATAAATGTCATCTCCAATCCCACTTAGAACCATGTAGATGGATTCCTTCTCCGCATCATGCCAAGCACAATTTTCAGGTGTGAGATCAGCTCTTGTTTCATCACGTTCACTTGCAGGTATTGGATCAGTAGTATCTGTGGCTGCTCTTGGAGGAATTGAGATCTTCTTGAATATATATGGTCCATGAGTAATACATTTCCTCAAGGCATCACCATTAGGTCTTGTGTCAAGGTATCGTATGAAACGTGATTGCCATTGAGCATACCGACCAGATACAAGCATTGGTGGTCTCTCTTTGTTACCCACCACCATTATGTTGTTGTTCGTCACACGATATTCGGCAGTAGAATCCATCTCAATATTCTCTGAAATGATGATGTGAATATGGATCTTAAGTAGATTTGTTGTGATTGTTTTTGTGGTTTAAATTCCGAAAATTGCAATTTTTCTCCAGTCCGACAATAAATTCTCCAGTCCGACAAAAACGGTAGACCAAAAAATTTTGTATCGCCAAATTTTGAAATTGAGCTAGAAATGTCCTAAAACTAGTATAGAAAAAATTTGAATTTACTTGACGGAAAAATTTGAACTTTTTTTTTTTTTTTTTTTTTAGATCTTCGTGTAAACGATATTCCGAAACTAGTCTAGATAGTGGCTAAGTCTAAAAAATATTCAAACAAAAATTTAGCAAAAACACATCATCGGAATCACTTCGTCGAAATGTCTAATCGGAATGTCCAATCGGAATGTCTTATCGGAATGTCTAATCAGAATGTCTAATCGGAATCCCTTCGTCAGAATGTCTAATCGGAATGTCTAATCGGAATCCCTTCGTCGGAATGTCTAATCGGAATCCCTTCGTCGGAATGTCTAATCGGAATGATGATCGGAACGACCTTGTCGGAATACCAAATCGGAATGATGATCGGAAAGAGCTTGTCGGAATACGAAATCGGAATGATGATCGGAAAGACCTTGTCGGAATACCAAATCGGAATGATATCGGAAAGTTGGTCGGAATGTTGAAACCCTTTTCCGATGCTACTGATCGGAATCCCAATCGGAATCTGTAATCCCTTTTCCGATTACACCAATCGGAATAATAGTGCTGTTACGAGATTTTGGGGTAAAAAATGAAATTTTCGACAAGAAATCCGCGATTTTAACCAACCAAATGCGACCAAATCCCTACCACAGCTATGTAGAAGATTTATATCACGATTTAGAGCATAGAAAACACAAAAAGAATCTTGAATTCGAGATGATTATAAGAGAAAATCACACGAACCAAGTAAAATGAACAACGAATCACAAAACTACCCCATGGCGATTGATACCAAATGTTGTCCCATATATTTGTGATGATTAAGCAATGAAGAAAGAAAGAAAATAGATGAAGAAGAGATGAATTCCTAGAGAGAGAAAGTAGTGATAGAAAGTAGAGAGGAGGTGATTAACTTGGTGAATTTAGATTAGAGAAAAGAATTTGTTACAAATGACCATCCACCCTCCTAACATGCTAGGAGGGTAGTATATATAGTCCACCCACATGCGGGCTTTAATGGACTATATATTGGGCCGGGATTGTCTTTTGGACTTTAATTAGTTTAAATCCAAGCCCGTAAACCACGACTAATTAACTATCTATTACAATGTTCTAATAAATATTACAATAGAAACCTATGACCGAACATTCTTGTTTGACTCAATATTTTGAGGCTAACATTAACTATTAAAATGAAGGAAATTAGGAGAATTAAGCTAAGTGTGTGTTTTTCACACACTTTCTACACTACCAAATGAGCTAAACAACTAGTATTTATAGACAAAAGATGAAATGAGGTGAGGTGTTGTGACGTGTAGCATCCAATTGCAGTCTTCCACGTGGATTGATTGTGATTAAAAATATAAACATGCTTTGTAACTAATACATTGCATGAGGACATTGCAATGGTTAAGTGTAGGGGATTTGATAGGTGTGAAAACACCCATCCTTTTTACCACTTAATTACAATAATAACCGAGTCAAAACATGTATTTTATGTCATTTATGTCAGAATTATGCATGGTTTGTGTTTTTGTTGTGATTTAGGACGAAAAGGTGAAAAGTGGAGAAAACACGACATTCACGGGCTTTTATCGAAGAAAAAGACGAAAGATGAAGTCGAAAGATCAAGAGTGGAAAAAGAACGGAAGTCCAAGACCAATTCTGAAGATTTATCGAAGAAAAAGTCAAAAGACGGAAGTTCACCAAAAGCCGAAGAACTCAAGTCTAATTTATTGAAGAATTACAAGACGAGTTCAAAGAAATCCCGAGCCAAAGTCATTAAAGTCCAAGATTTAAGAAGATTAAATAAAGAAAGGACCTAATGACGCAATTAAGGAAAAGAAGAAAGAGGGAGGAAGCTTCCTAAGCTCCTCCCTAATCTCCCTATATATAGTTCATTATGTATTCATTTTCAAGTTGTTGGGTGGCTTGACAAACCACCACTTCCACCATTTTCATACCTTGTTATTTAATTTCTTCTTGTATTTGCACCTTTAATTTCTTACCTTTAATTCAAGTAAGTGTTCTTAATTTTGTTGTTTTAATCTTCTTTACCTTTGATCAAGCTTTCTATCTTTCATCTCCTTCTACCTTTCTTTATTTTAGTTGATTTTGGTGCAAATTACATTTGATCCGTGTTGTTCTTAATGTTTTCGTGCTTAAAAAGTTCATCTTTTTATAGTTTGATTTAAAAGTTTGCTTATTTTAAGTTTGATAAGTTGTTATTCATGCTTATTGAGTCTATTTTACTTTAGATTCGTTCAAGTTTTGGGTGTTAGCTTATCAAAATAGTTTATTGCCTTGGCTTGATTCTCGAATCCCATATAAATCGGAAAGGGTAAACCCCTTTCCGATCAAGCATTCCGACCAGCAACCCCTTTCCGATCAAGCATTCCGACCAGCACCCTCTTTCCGATCACCAAATCGGAAAAGGGTTTTCAATATTCCGATTTGGCATGTTTTTACTCATTCCGATTATATGATTTTTTGCTATATTCCGATTGGATTCGTTTCATAATATTCCGATTTGACTAGTTCCTTTAGTGTATTCCGATTGTGAGTTTGATGATATTCCAACGGTGGGAGTTGTTTACATTCCGATCAACAGATCGGAATATATTCCGATCTGGACCCTTTTGGACATTCCGATTAATATTTCTTTATGCATTCCGATCAAGTTTTCCTTTTACTCATTCCGATTGGATATTCCGATCAAGGATTCCAATCAAGCTTGTTTTGTTTTATTTTGATATTTTGTTTTAGTAAAAGTGACAATTTTTCTCGTTTTGTTTTTAGTCTATTTTAATGTCGTTTCGCATTTTTATTTGATTGTCAATTTACTTCTCGTTAAGTTTTAATTTTATGTCATTTAATTTCTCGTCATTTAATTTTAAAGTTTTAAATATTGCACCGTTTACGTTTCAACTAGTTTTAGTTTTAATTACTCGTCCTTTATTTTTAAGTCTTGCACATTTATTTTACCACAACCAAAAATATTATTTTTACCGAAAACAACTGAGTCACACTTTAAACCGGAAATCAATTCGAGAAGATACCGAGAAACGAACTTTTTCAACTAACAAAATCTAAAGTATTAGCAGGCATGAGTGAAAGATTTGTTCGGGACAGCAGGTGGCTGTTCGGGACTGTGTTGCAACAGAAGACGTAGGCTTTATGGTGGTTTCTTTTTGGCCGTTGTCGCGGAGGAGTGCCGGTTAAGATGGCAGGGCTATGTTGTATCGAAGGCGGGTTTAATTTCGGATCAAGAAAGAGAGGACCGACTTCAAACCTTATGCAACTAGTTCGAATAAAAGAAAGGGTCGATTGCATTTTATGTAATCACGCAGCGAAAGAACCCGTCATGATAGCAAGTGAACGCAGCAAGACGATAGCAACAAGATAGCAAGAAGGTAGCAAGAAAGAAGTCACAGCAAGAAGAAAGAAAGAAAGAAAGAAAGAAAGTCGACAGAAAGAGTCGACAAAAAGTGTCAGACAGAAAGAGTCGGACAAGAAAGTAGTCGACATGAAAGTAGCAAGATTTTCTTGCAAGAAAGAATGAAAGGAAGAAGAGGCGTCACAAGAAAGAATGAAAGAGGCCGGTGTCGCTTCGCAAGAAAGAAAGAAGGCCTCGAATTAAAGGGCTTCGAAAGAAAGATAGAGACCGATGGTATTGCAAGAAAGAAAGAAAGTAGCAAGGCACAAAGAGAATCGGACCTTATGGTTTGAATAGCGAGTTAGAAAGCGATTCGATGTTAGCAAGAAAGAGAATCGGATCAAGCAAGCAAGTAGCAAGTTTAACGGATCGACAACATCAAGATTACGGGGGTGATTGTTGGGTAATCTTGATGGGTTCAATGTTCGGTTCAGTCGTTCACGGGTCAGTGGGTAATTGATACCATTCACTCATGTAAAAAGAAAACACATTAATTCTGTTGAGAGATAAAGACCAATTCAAATGGAAGAAACCCACGTTTTAATTAGTTTAATTAGTCACAGGTGCATGCATATTAGTAGGACATGTACTCCCATGTTTACTTTATTCCTAGTCAATAGTATGTTGCTTAAGTTTAGGAGATCATGCAATTTCATTTGTAGTATTTAACTTTACTTGGTTAGTCACTTTTAATCTATGGTAATCAGTTTCCCATTATTGCAAGTAATATAAACACATTGAAAACCCATCTTATGAGAGTCGATATTTTTGTATGCGGGTGTGTTTATCGGGTTTGGAGGGACTGATTCTAACACCCTAAAGGCCTACAATACACTCTAATGCTCCCAACGCCCCAGAATATAATATAATTAGTAGTTGGCTTTACAGTCGGCCTTAATGGTAGTAACCAATGTTTTAAAAACCGGGTTGACCCGCCGGTTGAACCGTGAACCGGTTCGAAGACCGGACCGGATGTGATCGGGTTTTTGCTTGTTTGAGAACCGGATTGAACTGTCAGTTTTTCGTTGAGTCGGTTTGATTAACCCGGCCGGATCACAATTTTTTATAAAAAAAATATTTCAAAAACTTTTTTTTTATAAATATTTTTAAATTTTAAAGATATATATTGAAGTAATGATTACTAGTGTTAGTTAAAATAAAGTCAAACTAACTTAAAATGTTCACTAATATTTTTGTTATAATCTATTACAAATTGTAAGTATTAATTAAATATTATTGCACATGTTTACGATAAATTTATAAATATACAAATAAAAACTAAGGCTAGTGAGTAAAAAATAAATACTACACATTAAAAATATAAAAAATATACATATATAAGGAATCGGGTGGACCCGGCGGTTCAACCGGTTGAACCGGTTGACCCGTGAACCGGTCACTAGACCGAGTCAACTAAAAAACAAACATTGGTAGTAACATTAACCAATAGGCTTTGGTAACTAAATGATCGACATTGGCTGTAAAAGAAAAGTGAATTCAGCTGTCTTATACTTTTGTTCAATGTTTTAAAACCCGTTTTTTTAATCGACTCGGTCAAGCTACCGGTTCACTGGGTCACTGATTCAACCGGTTCAACCGCCAGATCAAATCGGTACCGTAAGGAACAATAAAATACATAACTATCTATTACGCTAACAACTATAAAACCTCTAGAATGCGATCAAATAACACTATAACACTTTTAATTTTGAACCACATCAAACATGATCACTTTCATTTTACATGTAAACTTAAAGCTATATTTTAAAGTAAATTATGTTAACACAAATTACTAATGTAAATAGATAAGCAACATTGTAACAAAATTAATTCAACAAAACTACTCTATCAAATTTAATGCATATTTAAAGTAACTAGACGAATACCCGCGTATAGCGACGGATCTGCCTAGCGACAAATAATTAACGATATGTGATATTGTGGTGAGTGTTTCGTGTAAAGTTCAAAATAAAACATGAATATATCAAAAATAAATTGCAAACGCTCCTAACATCCGATAGGTTCTTAAAATATCAAACAACAAATAAGAATTTAGATGCACTCGAGTTCCTACATTTGTGCCAATAAATTACGAAAAGCGGTATGAGATTGTCATTAAGCATTTGTTCTACTATACCTACATATGTATCTTGCTCATTAAAGTTCTCGTCCCATGTCATGTAACTATCACTTTAGAAATTGTAGATTTCTAGCAGATATAACTTATGTTTATATATATTTAAAGGTGATAAGCAAATGAGAAGTTTAAACACGCCATTTACTTTTGAAACTACCACCAAATTAGATATAGCCAAATCACTGCTTAATATCCTATGTTTTTGCCCCTTACATTTTTTGTACTCAGTTTACACCTAGAAACAACAATAACTGGCAGCAAGTAGTGGATGTAATGAATGGGTTGTTCTCATTATGTTAATCTCTAATAGGTGAAACTGCAATATATGTAACAGCTAAAAAATGGTCGAAAGCAACTCCAGTTATATTTTGTATACGTAATATCTCCGAAGGCCTTTCACATTTCAAGCCATTGTGCCTTGAACTTCCTGTGGGTGGTGGTGATTGTTGTAGCATCTTCAGTGGTGTGCGAGGCAGATGATGCCTCAGCAAAGTCCATTGTTGGAAGCGTAAGTGTCAGTGTTTTGGGTTTCAAAACCTCATTTAATTTAGTCAGGGCTGGTTTTTAACTCCTTTTCCAAAGTGAAATTGAAAAATATGTCTCGTCAAGATCTTTTTAGGCAGGTGGGGGAGGTGGTAAATGGCTTTGTCGTTGGTTTCGTTCACTACCCCTATTCCAGTCACGTACCAAAGTATGAGCTTCTAGGCTAAAACAGGTCAATGATGTTCTTGATGTTCCATATCGTTGATATGTAATATGATACATCGGTTGCAGTTGAATCAGAGATCAGTTGTATTGTGTGTTAATTTGATATGGTAGTTGGTATAAGATTCTGGGGTAAATGCAGTTTAGAATTCGCATGATCTATGGTTACGTGTAATTTGGAAGTTGCTGTGAAAGGTCAAGAACAAGGAGAATATAGACTGAAGGTAGACACAAGCCACACCAAATTCAGCCATGAAATCACTTGCTGTCATAAATTACAACCGACTTGCTGACACGAACAACTTGTTGACTTTGAGCCAACACACAATTTTAGAAGTTTTAGAAGCAAAACCCTTGAAAAACTGAACCAGCAGCCACAGAACATTTCAGAAGTGCATACCAAATCTCTGACTCTCCTTACAATTATGCTTCTTGTAGGATCTCCTATGATTATTGGACTACCAGTTCTGGTAGGATCTCATTCCAACGGCGGTCCTGGATAATTTGAAAATGTGTACAGAAGATCAGTGTTTCGAACATCCTAGTCTCATTAGCTAAATAACAACTATTTTACTTACTATTGGAGATTTGACGTGTTTGTCTGCGATTGTTAGATAAGTTAGTGGTTCTTTTATCCGTTGTTGCGCCAATATCTACACATGTAATTCGAAAACATTTAATCAAAAGGAAATTACTATTATATCTTCCGCCACAATCAGACATTATAAAACTATTATAGCATAGTTACATATGGGCCTTGAACAATTACGCCTGCTGTTTGTGTTCGCATAGATCGTATTTTTGTTAAGTCATCAGTAATATCTGTTTAAACATGTTGGAATGCTTATAAATAATAAAAAAGATTTACACATTTTAGAATAAGTAATATGTACCGAAGATCGGCGTTTTGAACATGGTGTCCTTTCTGTTGGACATTCAGGTGTTGGTCTGCCGTTATTTGATAGGTTACTGGTTCTTGTATTCAGTGTTGCCCCCAATATCTACAACTTATGTAATTCGAAAACAATTAACGAAAATCAAATCTTAAGCTATAGTCAAACAGTGTAAAAAGGAAGGTAGCATACTTACATATAGGCGTCGAACAACTGTATGTTATTTTCATTCTCATAAAATGTAGGTCTCTTGAATCATCATTAATATCTGGATCAATAGGTTGGAAGGTTTAGAAATAGTCTCAAACATTTAAACATAAAAAATAGCTAATAAAGTTACGAAAGAAAGATACATACATGTGTTATGACGTGGTTTTACATCTTCGACTACTGAAGGCTGTACATTCGTCTAGACACGCAACTGGTAACTTTTCAGTAGACTGCTGAGTAGTCATGCTTTCACTAGTGCTGGTAACGACGACACATAGGTAGGGCATATGTACAACATTAGCATCGACGGTATTTGCTGCACTGTACGAAAAAAAGTCAAAACTCAGACCTGTAGAGCTAATTGGACAAATAATAGATAAGGCTCAGATTTACAAACAACGGTAGTGATTCCCCGCCATGGCTTCAATCACACTTTGAATATGACTGTGAAGCCAAGATACGAGGCTTGGTAAGCCAAGCATAGCAAACATAAAGTTATTATCATCATCACCCAAATTATATTTCTATATTAAAACCTACATGATTCGAAACAAACACTACCTAAATTCTGATAATCCTGAAAGTTACAAAATAAGAAGAAAAATAACGAGCTTATGAAACATAGGCCTAAAACCATATAAGGCATGACCGCCTTTATAAGCAGAAAAAAAACACCACATAAATTCTGAAATTACCAGAATTTACTAATTTCTGATTCTCTGGAAACATCAGAAACTAAAAAAACATATTCACTTCAAAATTCATTGATATATTAAATATCTTCAAAACATGATCAATAAACCTACAGATATTTAGGTGACAGCAAATGAGTTTTAGTTGGTAGGTTCGGTGATAGTAGGTCCGCCGGTGGTAAATTCCTATGATTTTCGTTGTTGGGGTTTATGCTTGTATTTATAGCAGACTTAATTAGAACGAATTAAAAAGGTAGCGTGGCCCGAATCTCACGAGCTTTTCTCCATAACTTTATATAATTTTAAAATCCTGTATTAAAGCTTTCCCTTGTTAGATTATATATTGCATTCAATTCAATGTCAAACTTTCTCATGTTAAAAGTTTCCTATGTTAAAGAAATCGTTCATTTTAATTTCGATATACAAACCTAATTGGTGATTTATTGTAACAGATGGCCATCTTTCTTGATTTCGATATACATATATGATGCAAGTAACTGTATACTTGATTATATCTTTCTACTCATAAACCACTATTTAAAATGAAAATGTCTAATCAATCCAAAACAGAGACTAACCTATGTGGTTGCAACTCCCGGCCTTGGCATTCATTGTCACATTATTCATTTACCACATTCTTAACCGAGCCTCTCTTACCCTGCCTATGAAACGCCCAACATCATAAGCCAGGGCCATCTGTCATAAAAAGAATTACTTAGTACTCATAATCAACATAATGCTGGTAATGTATATATTTCTATTTCTTTGGTTCCTATTGATAAAATGTTATACCTGAACTATATACATAGTAGGCAAACCAAGATCAGAAAGAAGTCAGTCAAAGAACCTCTCTGGTCTGTACTTGTACAGCTCGTCATTCTCTCTTATTAATGTGTCACAATTAACTCGATATTGCCTGGAAAAAATAAATTAAAACATATGAACTTACCATACATTTTTAACGAAAAATATACCAACAATTAACATAAGAGCCGTGTTAAAGCAACTACATTTACTAACCAAATTTAGCAAGATTCAAAATATGATAAAAATTCTAAATGATCAAAAATCCCGAAGAGCACCGGTGACCACAAAAAGACGGTGTAAATTTCGGGGACTGTTGCAGAAGATTCTCGCAAAATCGCCAGTAGTAGAGCCACGGTTCTACAAAGTAAGTTCAAATATATTAGTCCAACTCAGATATATACGACCCCACACAAAATTTATAACAAATTTTATAACAAAAAAACAAAAAAACTCAGATCTTTGTAACGGAGACAATGGCGTGAGTGAGTGCTAAAACAAAAAAACGCAAAAGAATTTATCAAAAACTCAGATCTATATGGAAAAATAAAAAACTTTTAAAAAACTAAACTCTATGAAACAGACCTTTGGACGAAAGATCAATAATGACGACATAAATTTTCGTGGAGGGAGCGGCGGCGGCAGTCACTGTAACAAAGAAACGGAAAAACAATAAGAACTCGGATTGACTAATCAAATCAACAATCTGTTTAAAGAACCTTTCAAAACTTGATTAATAATCATAGATCTATTATGAAGAAACTCAAGAAAATAGTTCAAAGCATATAAAAACCTTGTCGGTGACAGTTGGTCTCGGTGGTCGTGTTTTGTGGTTGTTTGGATCTTGGCGGAGATGTGGGTTACGATGGTTCTACAGTCAGACGAGCGGTGGTGCGGTCGGGTGGTGGTAAGAGTTTTGTTTGTAAGGATGATTGTAGATGGAGAGTATTATGTATTTTGGTATCTGGGTTTTTTTTAGATAAAAGAGAAAGTGGAATAAAGATAGATAGATGAAGTTGGTGGGTGTATTTGTTTGTATCATAACTACTTTTTCAACCATTCAATATTTCAACATTTCAACCATTAAGATAAAGCTTTTATAAGATAGTAAAGATTATAGGAAAAATAAAAACTTACGGTATATGTATGTAAGGAGGAAATAGAGGGTAATAACTTAGAACACAAGTCTGACATAAATTGTTGGAAAAGGAAACCCATTTATTTTTTTAATTGAAATTGAACAAATTTTTTGAACCGGCCGGTTATTACCATCGGGTCATAGAAAACCGTCTGGTTTAATTCGGTTCCGAATTCTCTAAAAAACCATTGACATCCGGACCGGTGTTCCAACCGGTTGGACCAGCTCCCGGTTTAACTGGTTGAACCGGCCGGTTCAACCCGATTTTTAAAACATTGCTTTTGTTGGTTATTTTTACTGACGTTTACTTTTAAACCAAAAAATATATATTCAGTTTCTTTTTCACATAATCCACCAAGAATCGCATTTATTTATTTCTACACAAAAAAGTTGGCATATGAAGATAGGGACGAAAATGTTTGAGAGATCAACTATATTGCATTGCGATTCATTTTTGTCTTATATAAAACTAGACGAGTACCCATGTATAGCAGCGGAAACTTTAACGACATACGATATTGTGTTAAGTGTTTCGTGTACCAAAATGTGATTGCAAACGGTTGTTTACAATGAAGTTGTTGAACCCTCCCAAAATCAATTACTCCCCCTTTCTCAAATTTAGGGTATGTTTGGTAAAAAAATTAGGGTATGTTTGGTAAAAATAGGAATATCAGTGAGCAGTAGCAGTGAGCAGAAACAGTGAGCTGTGGTTGTAAGCATTAGTAGCTATGGTTTTTAACAAAAATGTTTGATAAAGTAGCTCTAGTTGTGATTATTATGTGTAAAACAACTCCTCAATGCTCAAAGCTCTTAAATGCTATTTCATAGAGCATCAGAAAAAGAGCATTCTGAAAAATAGTCACCCCTCTTAAATGCTTGCCAAACCAACATTAAAATTCACAACGCTTAATACTTACCGCTCACCGCTCATAAATGCTCTTAAAAGCTCTTCACCAAACTTACCCTTATTGTCCCCTATTGATTTTTGCGGTCAACTTCTTCTAACTCTGACGGTATATATATATATATATATATATATATATATATATATATATATATATATATATATATATATATATATATATATATATATATATATATATATATATATATATATATATATATATATATATATATATATATATATATATATATATATATATATATATATATATATATATATATATATATATATATATATATATATATATATATATATATATATATATATATATATTTGTTAGTATATAATATGGGAATTTGCTAAACAATGTTTGTAGGGCAGAGTTTAGCGTGTATTTAATACACACAAAATCTCTTAATTTATCAAAAATTGCATTAAATACACATTAAATGAACTTGTAATAATGTTCAAATATGGTACTTTATAAGTTTACTTAATGTGTATTTAATGCATTTTTTTGTTAATTAGAAAAGTTTAGGTGTATTAAATAAATACACCCTAAGCTCTATCCGATGGGTATTGTTTAGCAAAAACTTATAATGTAAGTACTTAACAAAAGCTATATGAACTTTTTGGTTTTAAATATATTTTTTTCATTAATATAATTTTCATCAAATACGGAGTATTATATAACAAAAATAAAAATATTTACAGTTAAAAACATAACAAAGTGATATATACAGCACCTGTTTTCTAGTTTTAGATTATTCATTTTAGCAACAGTACTTTGAATTGCTTTTAAGTTGTATACAATTCTTTTTGTCAAGTGCAGCTTACTCTATACCAAGTAGTTCGTTCTGTCAACGACTTCCACAATTTGCTATTATTGAATCGATTAAAAAAAATTCAAAATCCTTCAATGTGTAACTCAAAAACCAAATCGTTTCCATAATTTCAATTATGTTTGACTTTCAAATATAGTTTCAATACTTTCTCTAGTTATCAAATGAGATATTAATAATGTTAAAAAAAAATGAAATATTAATTCTTTCTCAAGTTATCAAATGAAATATTAATGATAAATCTCCATGCCAATCTCGTCTTTCAGATTTAAAACTACTTCCATAAAAAAATGTGGTATTGTTAAAAATTAAAATGTTCAAATTTCTATCCTTAAATAGTTCCAGCCTAATTGTATAAAAGATGTGCTATTGTTAAGATCCAATTGTTTCTTAAGATATAAGTTTTTAATATTGTCAACATCTCAACAAAAGATGCGACATATATTATATGTAGTGACGATGAAGATTAAGATAAAGATAAAATAAAATCAATTTTTTTTTGTTCAAATTTAGTTAATATAGAAGTGGTGAGAAGTGAGATCCGCGTTCTTTCTCTTGGTGTGAATCCACAAAAAGTTATAGTCTTCCACTAATTGCAAAAAATATTTCAAAACATCTAAAAGTAATCTATAGTTCACTGGTTACGCCATCATAAACAATATATGTTGTCTTCTTTATGACATTAGCATATCTGATTTCATTGTTTTCTATGTGTGACAAGTTATCATAATTACTATCACATCAAACATATTGAAGCCTTGACAAGTTATCATCAATGACAAGTGTTAAGGACATCTACACAAAATATTGAAGCCTTGACTTTATGTAGAATAGAATTGATTCCAATTACCATTACATAGGTATCACATTACTATATATAGTATGTAGTTGATAGCATTAACATGCTTTATTTTTAGACTAATTTGAGATAAACCTTCTGTCAATATTCCTTTTTGCAATCACATAGTTATCGCAACCTGATAACAACCTCTGGACAATTAGAAAAGGCTACCCTGGAAGGGGCTTTGCTTGTTTCTCGTTACCATGTACTTTATATTAGATATAGTTTTAATACTTAAATAACCAACATTGCAAACATACCATTTAGCATCACACTAAACTTATCATGGGATTCATAACAAAGCAACATAGTTGTCCAAAATAATAAAATGTGGGTGTTGTTCCTTTCAGGCTTTCAGCACCTATAATCGCATCCTCGAAAAGTCCAGCTTTTCTATGCCAAATTAAAACAATACAAAATTATAATGTGTTTAAAAATTAAAAATTAAAAATTGACGATGCGAAGATTGACATGAGTGTGAGAACAGTGGCAATTTTTTACTCATTTTAACTTCACAACAGGTCAATTTTTTGTTGCATTAGATCTCTAATGGCTTAAACATGCAAATATACACATCAAAATATAGAAGTAGTAGATACATCTTCATCAAAAAAGAATATAGACGCAAGAAATCAACATAAAACACAAAACATTGTAATGAAATTCACGCAAACCGTAAACAAAAAAAAACTTGATGGTACATTATAACAAAATTTACACTCACTTTATTAACAACTTTACATGAACTTACAAAACAAAATAGACACTAAATTTATAACAATAATTTACCAACTACTATCAAACCATAACCTCTATTATCGGGCGACAAAAGAAGAACCCCGTTGAAGGGGCAACACAGCAGACCCAACGGCAGCAAAGATGGTGCTGTAGAGGAAGGATGCCTTGTTTTGTAGTATCTTTTTTCCTTTTGTGATTCTTAGTTCAGGGTTGCGTGACAAAAAAAAGATTACATAAGAAAATATACAATAAATTTTACAAGAATAGACATGTACCAGACAGGTGAAAGAAGCATTGTGCAGAACCGGACGCAAGCTGGGATGAACTCAGCGGCAACGGCTGAAGTAAACCCTAAAAAGTTTGTCAAAAAAGCAATATAATTCACATCTGTAATATCTATAGATCTAAAAATAAAAAAACCCTTGAAAACATGATATATATAGATCTCGAATTAAAGACCCTTAGTATTTTTGTCAAAAACTTTACACAAACTCACATCTATACAGGATGGAGGGTTTCAGTTTTGATGGTCTTTTATGTGTCAGCTCCGGTGAGATAGGGTCTCGGTTGTTATAAGAGTTCAGTCGGGATAGGATCTTATGGTGGTGGCCAGTTATTCATAACTGGTGGTGGAAGATGAGAAGAGAGAAAGATATAAAGAGGCGTCTACACAAATCATATTCATCATTCGTGTATTTATAATAGTAGATTTTCTTTTCATGAGTTCCAAAATTAAAAATATGAAACATTCCACCGTGTTATTATGGGTTGTCAAACATTCAACATTTTCTTAATTACTTTGTTTTTTAACATTTTCATAATTATAGGTATTTTCAACATTCAAAGTTTTGACATGAAGTCGTTAGGGCATCCACTATGACAAACCTTTGTATAGGTTTATAAAATTGTCACGTCATATAATGTCATTAATTTTTAAACTTTTTTACTTTATGAACCCATCTTCACTATGGATTAAACTTTTTGAGGTTTATAAATTGTTTAGATTATAACATGAATTAAATGCACATAAATTTTTAGACCTCTTCAAGATCCTAGACCCCTTCATGATACCTAGGCATGAAATGGTTTTTTCACTATGACAAAAATTTTTTTAGACCTTTTCATAAAATTTTATACCTCTTCTTAAAACACCATAGTGGATGCTCTTATAGGTAGTAGAGATTTATAGGTAGTAGAGATGGTACCAAAATAAAAGCAACCTTTCTAGAAATGGAAAGAGACTATGCAATAAGAAGTCTTTTTGGTAGGAATGCAAAGTAAAGTAGATGTTGCAAAATTAAAAAAAAGAAAGGACTTTTCATATATCTAAGTAGCCACTCGACTTGAGCAATGACTATGTCTTTAATTAGTATAACTTTTCGGGCATTTCGAGTTGCATGTACAAAAATACTTGCAATACCCCCTTTGTCCCTTGTTACAGTAAAACACAGTTTTTTGTTAGTTTCTTTTCCGTATTTTTTGAGAGTTTACTGTTTTTGACATGTTAAACTTTATATTTTTTATTCCGTACTTTTTGTTTCACAGTTTTATTAAAAAAAAATTAATAAAAAAAAATAAAAATAAAAATAAAAATTCAAAAACCTAAGAGGGGTATTGGAACCATTTTAAGGGTACCAATAACCATCCCCAATTCAACACATGTTGCTAGTGATGGTTTATGACATTCATAACAATTATATAATCATAACAAAGATCAAAGCACGTAATAACGGAAGCGGTTTAACAAGATTATAATAACACAATTATAATTAATCGATTAGGGTTACATACCTTTATCCTAGCAAAGATCCACAAGATCACAAACGAATCAACAATTAGGGTTTGTGAAGAACAATACCAAGATATAGTTTAAAGCAAAACTATATTACGCTCTTGTACACACGTAATGCAACGGGCTAACCGTGAGTCTAGCACTTGCAAACTGGAACTTCAACACTTGTGGAATTTTAGCTAAATTGAAAATCAAAGAACCCTAAAAGGGGTGTTTGGTCGCCAATCGCAAAAGAGAGAGAAGAAAAGGGATGGGATAAAATTATGAGGCTATGGGGTGTTTATATAGTGCTTGGCAAAACTTGGTTTCCAAGTAATAAACGAATTAGGAAACAAATCCTTTTCCTTCCCTTTTTTCTTCTTGAAGCCGTTGACCCATAAGCCCACCAATGGTGGCTTCCGAAACTTTCTGTTTACTTTTTTTCTTCTATTTAATTCCATAACGTTCGTTTAACTTAATTCTTAATTTATTTAACGGTCGTTAGTTAAGCTCGATTTGATTTAATAAATTTATATAATATATTTATTTAAATAAAAATAACCCTTTACGTATTGTGTGAAATATCGTAATCCCGAGTTCGATCCTATCACACGACTATTAATTTAATGTCCATAATCTTTCAGCTCCCACTTGGACAAAATTCAAATATCGTGATTACGTTGACTAGCGTCTAGTTACACTAGCAATGTCACTAGTACAACTCGAGTAAGGTCTCCTGGAAAAACCTTTTAAATGATTCATCATTTATTGTTATCCTTTCATTTCAAATACAATGTTAATAGGATATGGATCTCAGTCATTTCTTCATTAACCATTATGTTTCTCGTTTACGGATATAGCAATATTACCAAAAAAAAATCGGGTGCGGCCGCACAAACATCTTACTACTCCCCTGAGGGGCCCAGCTGTATTATACTTCAAAAAATATGAAGGAAACAAATCCCATTTTGACTACAAGCGAAACTTACGAACTTTGCAACAATTCTTAAAATAACCCTTATAACTACCAGTTACGTTTAGCGTTAGGTTACCTTACAGAAATGCACTACATTCTATGCAGTTTCCTGGTATCTTTGGTCTAAGGATAACTATTTACGATTTACTTAATGACGAAGATCCATAAAGTAAAATCATATAGTTGGGATAAGTCTAATATTTGATTCATTAAATATCATCCAAAATTGACTGATGTTCGTTTTCAAGTCGTAAATTTATATTACAAGGTTTAGACAAAACAAGGGACTAGAAGACAAACACGGGCGAGTATACCCTTTCGTTCGTGATATAGCTTTGTAGTGGTAAGCCAGGATCGTTCACTAAGACTTAGTTTCGTTTTGGTAATCAAGATAATAATAAAAGAAATAAATAGTTGAAGTAATATCAATAGTAACAAGTATGACTAATATGGGATAGTTCGTATAAGTTCGTGATGATGATAATAATGATCGAGATATGTTTATGCAGGTAAAGAGTGATAATCCTTTTTCGTCAAAACGGTGTTTACACAATTTACTTGGGTTGATTCAAGACTTATATTTATTTAAGAGACTAAGCTCAAAACAAGTTGCCAATAAGTTCAATATTTTATCAAGTTTCTAAGCGGATCTCTCCAACCAAAGATTCATGACCATAGACAAGTTCTAGAAAACTTATTATAACAATTTGCGTTTCTCAACGCCAAACTATCTTAACAAATCAACTTAGATAAAATATGGTTTGTAGAACTAGGTGGTAAAATGGTTCTACAACATTAGCTTGAAATCATATATAAAGGATCATATCATAGTATCATCACTAATTATAGTCACATACCCATATAGTCACAAATAGCTTAGCCTAACATAGTAATCAAAGTAACAATTGGAAAAGAGTAAGAGAACACCATACTTAGATTGGATTGAATAAACGAGTAC
Organism: Glebionis coronaria; assembly: GCA_025667525.1. Classification (NCBI taxonomy): domain Eukaryota; kingdom Viridiplantae; phylum Streptophyta; class Magnoliopsida; order Asterales; family Asteraceae; genus Glebionis; species Glebionis coronaria. Next base: position 7,299,364 of record CM046878.1, on the reverse strand, counting down.
ACAAGTGTCACGATTGTATCGTTCCTCCAAGAATCTAAGAGTGGATTACTCTCGTTACAAGTATCTACCAAAAAGTGGATAATACTGAAAATTTACTAAGAAAGCTAAAATACTCGAGCTATGGAGTATTGAGAGAGAGGTGTGTGTAAAATGAGTGAAAATGGCCTCTATTTATAGTGATGTCTGGGGTCAAATGTGCGCCGTACTTTGGAGACGGGAATGTGCGCCGCACTTCTGAGTTTTTGCGCCGCACTTCTGGGCTATCCAGAATCTTCTTTCAACAACTTTGGCTTATTTGCATATTGAGGCCCCTTCTTTGTATATCTTCACTTTGCTTCTTCAAACTTTATATCTGCATATAAAACACAACATATTAAGTATCAGAAGCTCTTATTTATACTACAAAGTAGCATTATAATGATAGATTGAATATGTATAATTAGCTCGTTATCAAATTCCTCCACACTTAGCTATTGCTTGCCCTCAAGCAATCAAAGCGAGAAAACAAATTTAATTTTTAAAAATGCTTTTAAGTGTTGTGAAGTATGATAGGAAAATGATTTAATTTTTATGAATAGCAAAAGAAAATGACAAAATAATTTCAGCATGTTGGAAATACGTTTTACGTATTTATGAAGGATCAGTCGCTCCAACGATAATTATGTAATGGGCTCGTGATCCATTTAGTTTATGTATAGTCCATATAGCCCACATGTAGGGTGGGCTATATATATCCCCTCCTAGCATGTTAGGAGGGGTAGTTGGTTGTTCATTTTACATTTTAATCATTCCATCTTTATTTTCTCTCTCTAACTTTCTCCCTTCTCTCCTTTCTCTCTCTACTCCCTCATCTTTTTCATCTCATCTTCTTTATGTTTATCAATTAATCAACCATCTTTATCCATCTAATCAATCATGTAGAATAGGCCAATGATTACGTAGACCTTCAATTGGTATCAGAGCCAAGGTTTGATTGGTTTATTCTTACTTTTATTTTTTATTGATTTTGGTGGGTTTTGATTTAATCAAGCTTTTATATTAAAAAGTTTGTATTTTTTTTATATATAAAGTTTGTGTTTTTATGTTTTAAATCATAAAAAGTTTGTATTTTTCATATAAAGTTTGTGTTTTTATGTTTTAAATCATAAAAAAATTTGTATTTTTTTATTGTTTTTAATCAAATTTTTAATCACAAATTTCTATAAAAAGTTTGATTTACTTATTTTATATAAAAATCACAAATTTTTTATTAATCATCAATTTCTATAAAAAGTTTGTATTTTTTTTAATTATTTTATTGTTTTTAATCTATCAATTTTCTTGATCTGTTTTCTGTCAATTTTCATGTCCAACTGTCTTTCTTTATATTTTTTATTATTATTTTATTTTTATTTTTTTTAGTATCATTTTAATCGGTTTTCTAACTGTCAATTTTGTCCAATGTCATAACTGTCCAAAATTTGTCCCATCGTTACTGTCCTTCCACTCAAAGTTCCGGACGAAAAAGTTCCGGACGAAGAAAGTTCCGGGTGAAATAAAGTTCCGGGTGAATATAAAGTTCCGGGTGAACGAAACTTCCGAACGAAGTTCCGAACGAAACTTCCGAACGAAGTTCCGAACGAAACTTTCGAACGAAGTTCCGAACGAAACTTCCGAACGAAGTTCCGAACGAAGTTCCGAACGAAGTTAGTTCCGAACGAAGGTACTTCCGAATGAAGCAGTGACAATTCAAACACAACGGGCAAGTCATCGTCGTCTCTTAAATCGACTCATACCCTTGACATGACTCGACTCCTCTCATCTCTCGACTCCCTAACACTCACAGCCCCGACTCAAACACCCCCTCACCCTCGCACCCTCTCGACCCTCACACCCTCACAATACTCTCGTCCCTATACCCTCTCGACCACACCCTGACAATCCAAACACACCAGACTCGATCGTAAAGTTATTTTAGACATTAGAATCCAAAACCAAAACCCGCTTTTCAAACTCATAAGTTATTTCTTTAATATATTTTGACTCGACACCAAACTCGATCGAAATCTCGACAAACCAAAACCCACACCCTCGTCATACACACCCTCACCCACACCCTATATCACAACACACACCACTCCCTCACTCACATCTCACAACCGACTCAGACCACATCCTCACCCATATCACACCAACAGACTCTCTCACACCACTCGACACTAGACAAGAAAGACTCGACAGATGAGAGAAGACTTTGATTAGACGATAAACACACCTACCCGAGACCTTATTTTCAAGATCTTGAAGCCATAATATCATTGTGTTCTTCAAAGGATTGTTGCATTCAAACCTAAAGATGATTTGAGTTAGGGGATTTGTATGATTTGTTTCGTGGGTTTGATTCTGGTTATATAGATAAGAGCAGATTTTTATTGAGTGAGATTAGGCTTGTGTTTGAGGTTTGATTGGGAGAGAGAGGACGATCGATTGTTATTAGTGATTGTGAGAGAGAGATTAGGAAGGAGTTTATTATATTAAGGGCGGTTTAAACAAGAAAGTGGGGCGGTGGAAAGAATCTGATTGGGCCACGTTTTATTAGGCGGAGGAAACAAGAGGACTTCTCAGGCCACGTGTGTGGTGGCAAAATAAGGCCACATTTGTGTTTGTGTTGTATACGTGACGTTTGGGGGAAGTATATTAGATTTTTTTAATATCGAATTTTTCTATCTTTCTTTTTATTTTTTCTTGTTTTTCTAAAAACCCAACAACAACAACATCCACATCATTTTTTTTTAATTTTTTTTTATCTTTCCTCGATTTTCAATGGATTCGTTAAATTTGACATTTAAAGAGGGAGACTTGCATCGAATGCAAGACAAAGCTAGAGAAAGTGGTATAAATTCATTTCAATTGCTTCAATATCATCTTGTTACTCTTTCACGGATTCAAGGAGGGAGCGAATTTGTGACAATCTTTGGACAAGATCGTCATATATTCATCGACTCAATTTTCACCAGTTTGACCCAACTCACCGAGCAACTCAACAATGAAAACTTCAATCACTCTGCATCGGAACTTGCCTATAAGGCTCTTGTGACACAACTCACGCCTTTCCTCCAATTCAATATCATTAAGCCTGAAAGTTATGTGATTTGCCAATCTTTTCTTCGAGATACACATACCGAGCTTCGAGTTTTCCGTGATACAATATTGAAACTCATGACATCGGTCTCGTCTTCAATTTATCAAAGATCACAACTTCAGCAAGCGTATGATAATGGAGTGCAAGAATCAATGACGCAGATGCAAGAGGAGAATGGTCAGACAGTTGACAACTTGGAGCATAACGATGGCAAGAGCACAGAATCAGGAGAACAACATGATATCAGTGGCACGTCAGGGAATGTTCACGAGATCTCTCTTGTTGACACCTTACCCGTTTATGACGAAGAGCCGGCAAACATGGTACAATGTAATGTTGTTTATGATGTATATGCTGATGACATGCCGCATATTGAGCATTCTGAACCTAATTATGACAAACATGGGATGGAAAAGAGTGATAGAAATACCACTTCTGATTCATCCGATGTGAGTCATAATAGGGGAGAGATTGTTCAGAATGCTATAGTACATCATGATAATTGTATTATAACTACTTCACTGACTGCTTCTGATTCCAAGATTAGAGAGCTCGAAATGATTGTAGCTCAACAATTAAAAGATCTTGAGGATGCCAAACTTGAATTTTCTAAGAAAACGGACAAATTTGAAACATACTTTGAAAAACTTGAAAAGTCAAACGTTGTTCTTGAAAGAAAATTGGATCAAACTGTTCTAGATTCTAAAGCTGAAAAGGATAATCTTTTGAAACAAATTAAGTGGCTTGAATCTAAGTTGGCATCCCAAGATAACTTGCTCAAAGAGAATGAGACTTTAAAGGCCCAAGTACAGGAAAAGGTTTTTGCTATAGCTGCGTTGAAAAACGAGTTAAGGAAAAATAGAGGACCTAGTGTGGACACTAAGCTTGAAAAACCATCAATCTTGGGGAAACCGCCTACAAATCAGTTCGTCAGACAACCGATTGTCAGACATCCTACTGCATTTAGATCCGAGCGACCACAATCCTCGAGACCGCGGTTTGCCTCCCAAGTTGATTTGGGTCATATTTCTAGAACAGTCACTCCACCAACTAGGTCTAATGTGACTAAATCAGTTTCAGCAAGACCTCATCACATGATTGCCTCTAGTTTCTCTAAGAATAGTTCAATGAACACGTCTAGAACTAGTTCAGCTGATGTGCGCCAGGATTTTGGTCAAAGAGAAGCTAAGCAAAAGACACAAATAAGAGATAGGAATTTCAAACCTAGTCAGATGCCTTCTAGTTTACCCAACACTGCTAACCATAGCATGTCACATCCTAGGAGCATCGATCAATCATCTAGGAATTCTAGATCTTACTCGGACATTAAATATGCTACTTGTAAAACATGTAGAAAATGTGTCTTTACGGCAAATCATGATTCTTGTATCAAAAAATTGCTTAATGAGGTGAACTCCCGTGCTAGACTTAAATCCCAGTGGGTCGCTAAAATCAAGCCCATTGGTAAAATGTGGCGCCCCACTGGTAGAACTTTCACTATTGTAGGAAACGAGTGCCCTTTAACTAGGATAGTCTCTGATTCTACGAAGACTACTAGGGAGGAAATTGAAAAGGATGATACATCACTTAAGCCTGAACATAAGGTTTTCTATAAAAGGAAACGTTTGCCAACTAAGACAAGTGAATCATCCTCTCAGGCCACCTCTGACACAAGAAAAGAAAACCGTGAACCCCCACGTGCTTTTAAAATAGATATCTCTAACCCATGCAAAAGTATACAAACTCCTAATGAGAATGCAGGTACCAAAGTTGATGTTCCAAAAGAACGAAGCGGTCCAATCATTGTATACCGTTCAACTAAGGACACTCTCAGAGTTTGGTTGCTGAAGAAACAGATATCAGAGAAACTAGTATCTCAGGGGATTCATGGTTAAAGCTCATGCACAAGGACTTATAGTCACATCACAGACTATAACTCGATCTTCAAAGAAAGGAAAGTTTATCGCCGATGGTAAACTTATCCTAAAAACGAGAAATTCATTTTTCTCGGGCATGAGCTTATACATTCCAAGTTTTTAAGCTCATGCACTATTGGCTCCTCGTTAAATGACAGACGACGACCCGGACTTCAGAGACAGGGAAGTTTATCCACGCAACGATAACTTACCCTCTTAACAAGAAATTAAGTTTTCTTGGACACGAGCTTACCCTAAAACCATTCAAAGGTTTTAAGCTCGTGTATATGGTTTATCATTAAATATCAGATGGTAACCCGTGCTTCAAAGAAAGGAGAGTTTATCGCCGATGATAAACTTATCCTAACAAAGAGAAATTAAGTTTTCTCGGGCATGAGCTAATATTAAAAACATTCGAAGTTTTTAAGCTCATGCACAATGACTTACAGTTAAATGTCAGACTGTAACTCGAACTTAAAAGAAAGGAAAGATTATCTTTTATGATAACTTATCCTCTTAACGAGAAATTCACCTTTCTCGGTCATGAGCTTGTATTAAAACATTCGAAGTTTTAAGCTCAGAAAGGAAAGTGTATCTTTTAAACAAGTGAACTTTTCCTCGTAACGAGAAATAACCTTTCTCGGTCATGAGCTTTCCGTTAAAACAGTCAAAGTTTTCAAGCTCATGAACACGACTTCTAAGTAAATTTCAGCTTAGGACTCGTCCTTCAGATAAAAGGAAAGTTTATCGCCGATGGTAACTTATCCTTAACAACGGGAAGTTCACAACTTCTCGGACTTGAGCTCGCTTTTAAGATATTCAACATCTTAAGCTCAAGTAATTGTTTTTCAAAACTTTGAACACAATTTTTCAAGAATTTCTCAAAAGGTTTTTCTAAATCTTTCAAAATTGTGTGTTCAAAAACGTTTTGATAAAACGAGCATGTCTTCTGGAATCGATAATATTTACGAACCTAGAAATGTCATTCAATAATGACACGGGGTTGTAAATAAAGTTCGAGCAGAAGTTTAAAAGATTTAAAACATGCTCCATATGGTTTGCTATTATTTCAGATAGCAACCCGCTTTTCATAATCAAGTCAAGCATTTCACCGGAAAGCTTTGACTCAACAACGTGAATTAATTTTCTCGGGGACGTGACGAGGTGACCAACATTCGTGAACAAGAACCATGTGAATCTTTCATATGATGTTCTCCATCATTCAGGTCCTACCTCGTAAATTGTTAATCTTGTGAATTCATTATCATATATGATCTTTGCACGTGATAAATACCTTACACTTGTGTTTAAAAGGTATTTAATTTACGTTTCAGCACACCCTCATTAATTTGAGGGGGAGCTTGTGTAATTTATGAAGATAATTGGATTTGCATTTTTCTTCCCAAATTTTCTTAAAATGCTATTAAATCAATTGATATTAAAAACATCGATTGGGTTAATATTTTTAATATGGGGGAGAAAATGTGATTTAATATGGGAAATGAGTAATCACAAATGGTTTGACTTAACGTGCTGGCTCATCCCGACATGTGCGAAATGTTTTCGAATATCGTGGCATATGTTAAGGGGGAGCAAAATGGATTTGCACTTCAAAATGGATTTCATGGTGACATATACTTACCCGCAACCCATTTATTTCACGACGATGAAGATTGTGGTGACATAAGGATGGTAGGATAGGTTAAAGTCCAATGATTTCTCTAGAACCGGAGGAATCTTCCCAAGGACATTCCATAGCTAGAAATAGTAGTCCTTAGGAAAGATGGAGAAAGATTGTGAACGTAGCTGAATGCCGACCAAGTACTTAAGTTAGCACTGGAACAATCACAACAAGGTGCTAGTTATGACGTATTGGTAAGCATTGAAGGGGTTGAAGAATGAAAAAGAATTGTAAAGATAAAGGGTGTAAAGAAAGAAGCCCTCCTTACAACCTTAGGCAGAAACCGGGTCAATTCATATGCTATTGAGATCATTTTTAATGATTCTTGATATTGAAGAAAGACATCATGGACCCAGTGATGCAATGCACAACCCTTCCCAGCTAACTCAAATATCTATCAAAAGGTATTTGTTTTAATCACACGGAGATCAACACATTATCTATTGGTTTATTCACTCCAAATAAATTGGTATTGAAAAGGTGGCACTCCTCTCCTGCCTCCGATCACTAAAATCCAAAATGCACGATCGAGTCTAGAGCCATTTGAGATCATCAAATATCTCATTAGGACACACTTTCATATTTCCTTGCTTCTTCACACACTGTGAAAAGTAAGAAAGATCTTAAGAGTCCTACGCAAAATCTTCATGATCTTGCCTGAACATCCGAGTAATACGAAAGTATTTACAATGAAGATGGAAATCCTTCTTGAGCGAATATCAAAAAGCTCATGGTAGGTGACTTGTGCGGTTCTTTATGAATCAAACTTGTGATAACTGGAAAGCAACAGTGGTTTAATTCTTAAATGAATTTAAACACGTTCCAGGCCTCTACGCATTATCATATGATCTTGCCAGAACACTCAGAGTGACTCTTTATTGATCACAGTGACGAGTGGAAATCCTTCTAGTGTTAACATCAAACAGCACTTGGTAGGTAACTTGCAAGATTCTATATGAATCAAGCTAGTGACAACTGGAAAGCAACGATGGTGCGGTTCTTAATTGAACTTCACTTGTTCCAGGAACATGAATTGACGGCTTCAAATCATGCGGATAATATTATCCAAATGATTCACTCTTTACGTTCGCAGTCAGCTTTGGACGGTCGAGTAAAGAGAACGGGTTTACCCGCGAAATCTTGTCAAGGAGGTTCTTTATTGAAACTACCTGCCACAAGTACGATATTTAATATCGTCCAACGGTCTTCACCGACCGGAGGTAAAATGCTACCGAATTAGAATGAAATGTTCAAGGCCATTTCATCCGTGTATATTGTTTGTTGCTAACTGTCTTATGCAGCGTAACAAGAAGGTGGCATTGCGGTGTACAATCTAGAAGAAGTCGTCACCACATGCTTATACTACATACAATTAGTACTTCAACAAATTCAAGAAAGCCTGAAGGTCAAGTCTTCCGCTGTATCAAACTCTGCAGCTTTCAAGAATTTAAAAGTATAAGTATGTGGAACATGAAGTCACAAAGAGGCAAATATCACAAGTGAAGAATGCACAAGGTCAAGGCAAGGAAACATGCTCAAGACTAAAGTCAAAGATCACATCAAGCATATTCACAAGAACAAGATCGAAGACTCAAGCATAGATGTTAGGTTTAAGATTTTGTAAAAAGATGTGACCTCCCTTAGGGGGAGATTGTTGGAAATACGTTTTTCCCAATAAAGTCTCGGTCACATCTTAGTTAGCATAGATCACGAGTTATAGTCTATTTAGAACTTTGTTTCTTGGAGCGACCTCCCTTAGGGGGAGATTGTTGGAAATACGTTTTACGTATTTATGAAGGATCGGTCGCTCCAACGATAATTATGTAATGGGCTCGTGATCCATTTAGTTTATGTATAGTCCATATAGCCCACATGTAGGGTGGGCTATATATATCCCCTCCTAGCATGTTAGGAGGGGTGGTTGGTTGTTCATTTTACATTTTAATCATTCCATCTTTATTTTCTCTCTCTAACTTTCTCCCTTCTCTCCTTTCTCTCTCTACTCCCTCATCTCTTTCATCTCATCTTCTTTATGTTTATCAATTAATCAACCATCTTTATCCATCTAATCAATCATGTAGAATAGGCCAATGATTACGTAGACCTTCACAGCACCTCACTTGGATAGTGTTTGGATTTTAAGTTCACACAAATGTCACCCACAAAGCGTAAATGTAAGGTAACACTCAATTAGCTCGGACATAAAATAGATAGCTACCATAGGTTTGTACATGATACATAAACATAACCGTTGCAGCGTGAGCACCAGATAAATTTTCAAAGAAGCAAAACGTGATAAATGATGTGGGTGTAGGATCAAAAAGTATGCCTTTGTCAAAGTCATAGAACAAACTATACTAGAATACTTGAATATTTTTTTCTTTCTTTTTCATACATTTTTTTTGAACATCATAAACTTTATAACTTGACAAGTGGTTAGGCATAACATATAAGGATATTGGCACAATGGATAATATAACACATGCGTACGAGTGCCACATATTTTAGTAAGCCAGTGTAGCTTAACTAAAATGATATAAGAGTGATTTTATTTTGCTTCCTTTCGAAAATATCTATAAATTAAGCTCACTGCGGTTTAGTAAATGATGATCAAGCACAAATTCTGAAGCATACTAGATTATCGGCTTTCACACAAAATAGATAAATATAAGGCTAAGTTTTTATCACATATCTGGGTAATGGATTTTGTGCTAAATTATAATGTCAATCAATGAGATTTTTGCTTTGCTAAAAATTTATTTATTTATAAAACATATATTTTTATTATTTTTCAAAAAGATTTTCATGTGGAGAAATTTATTTTATTTTTTATTTTTCTATTTGTCACCTCCTCCACACTTAAGTTGAACATCGTCCTAGAGGTGATAACTGATAAAACATTAAAAATAGGAAAAACTAAAAGGGAAACGAGAACTTCCCGGGGCTTAATAGAAAATTGTGGGACTTCGAGAGATAAATCCAGCTTAGAGCTCCAATTTTCTATTTTCCTGCATGCTATAAAACAAAACAAAACACCTGCTATATATACAAGGACAGTTTTATTTATTTACAGGTCCTCCTCCACACTTAAGTTAAAAGGTGGGGATAAAATACGGATTGCCTTCCGAATAGCGCTAAGTTTAGAGTCTTCAGCCAGACTCGGCTACTCGGAACTATTTTAAGAAGAAAGGAATTTCTTCTCCTTCGATTTCGTTACAGTGTTCTTCTTCATGGTAGAGCTTAAGTCTATGTCCATTGACTATAAAGGTACTATTGTCTTTGCCGTATAATTCAGCATATCCGGATGGATATTGGTATTTTACTAGATAGGGTCCAGTCCATCTCGAAGTAAGCTTAGGTTGCTTGAATTTATATTTTGAGATAAAGAGAAGTACCTTTTCTCCTTTTTTGAATTCTTTTCTTTGTCGTAATTTGCGATCATGCCAAACTTTGGTTCGTTCTTTATATAATCGTGAACTTTCATAAGCGTGATGTCGAAATTCATCTAACTCGTGAAGTTGAAAGTTACGTTTTTCTCCGGCTGCAATAAGATCTGGGTTGTAGTTCTTAAGTGACCAATATGCACGGTGTTCATTTTCTATTGGCAGATGGCATGTTTTTTCATACAACAGTTTGTACGGTGGGGTTCCAGTTGGTGTTTTGAATGCGGTACAAAAGGCCCATAGAGCATCTTCTAATTTTTTAGACCAACAAGCAGGGTTGTTTTGAGCGGTCTTTTCAAGTATACGTTTGAGAGCTCTATTAGTGTTTTCAACTTTGCCACTCGTTTGAGGGTGGTAATATGTGGAAAATCGGTGGTTCACTCCATATCTTTTCATAATATTTTCCATGAGTTTGTTACAGAAATGAGTTCCTTTGTCGCTTATTAGTGATTTTGGAATTCCAAAATGACAGAATAATTTCTTTAAGAATGCGATAACAACTCTTGCATCGTTTGTTTGTAAAGCTTGGGATTCGGCCCATTTCGATATATAGTCGACGGTGACTAAAATGTATTCACATTTTTCAGATTTAGGAAATGGTCCCATGAAGTCGATACCCCACACGTCAAAGATTTCGCAGATTTGGATGTTGTTTAGAGGCATTTCGTCTCTTTTAGAAATATTTCCAGTCCTTTGACATTCTTCACATACTAAGGTATGAGCTTAACGAATAATTGTTGGCCAATAAAAGCCAGCGTCGAACACTTTTTTACGGGTGGTGTTCGCGGCGTAATGTCCTCCGGTCAGTCCGTAGTGACATTCATCGAGAATTTTTTTAGATTCAAATCCGGAAATACAACGTCGGATTATTCCATCGGAACAGATTCTAAATAAGTAAGGATCGTCCCAAAAGTATTTTTTTAGTTCAGAGAAAAATCTTTTCTTTTGTTGGTGCGTCATTCCCTTTTGTAAAATACCTACAGCCAAATAGTTTGCAAAGTCTGCGAACCATGGTGTATTGTTAGTACTTACTTGCATTATATGCTCATCGGGAAAATCATCAATTTCATCATCGCTAGAATCATCATTCACCATGCGAGATAAATGATCGGCAACAACATTTTCAGCTCCTTTTTATCTTTAATTTCCAAATCAAATTCTTGTAAAAGCAGTATCCATCGTATTAGACGAGGTTTGGCGTCTTGCTTTTTGAACAAGAATTTTAAAGCTGAGTGTTCAGTGTAAACTATCGTTTTTGACAATACGAGGTATGATCGAAATTCGTCAAACGCGTAAACTACATCCATGAGTTCTTTTTCCGTAATTGTATAATTTTGTTGGGCTGCGTTAAGAGTTCTACTTGTAAAATAGATGGGATGAAATTGTTTACCATCTTTTTGTCCAAGGACGGCTCCAAGGGCATGTTCACTTGCATCGCACATAAGCACAAATGGAAGGTTCCAATTGGGACTTGTAATAATTGGTGTGCATGCAAGCTTTTCTTTAAGTATTTCGAATGCTGAAAGACATTCGTCATTAAAATCGAACGTTCTTTCTTTCTCTAAAAGTTGAGTTAAAGGTCTTGCGATTTTCGCAAAGTCTTTGATAAATCGTCGGTAAAAACCGGCATGACCTAATAAACTTCTAATGCCTTTAACATTAGTAGGTGGTGGAAGTTTTAAGAGCACGTCTATTTTTCCTTCGTCAACTTCAAGGCCGGCTCCAGACACTTTGTGTCCTAGCACAATTCCTTCTTGAACCATAAAGTGACATTTTTCCCAGTTTAGCACAAGATTTGCTTCTTTGCATCGTGCTAACATTTTATCGAGATTGTTTAGACATGTGTCGAAAGAATTTCCAAAGACGGAGATATCGTCCATGAAGACTTCGACTGATTCTTCAATCATATCATGAAAGATTGCAATCACACACCTCTGAAAAGTAGCAGGTGCATTGCATAGACCAAAAGGCATGTGCCTATAAGCGTAAGTTCCAAATGGACAAGTAAACGTGGTTTCTCTTGATCCATAGGGTCGATTGGGATTTGAAAGTATCCAGAAAAACCATCGAGGAAACAAAAGTATTCATTTCCTACGAGTCTTTCTAGCATTTGATCCATAAAGGGTAAATGAAAATGATCTTTCGCGGTTGCATCATTTAGTTTTCGATAATCAATACAAACTCTCCATCCGGTGATGGTTTGTGTTGGTACTAATTTGTTGTTTTCGTTAGTTACTACATTGATACCTCCCTTTTCAGGTACACAATGAATAGGACTAACCGATTGGCTATCGGCGATTGGGTAGATTATTCCAGAGTCTAAGAGTTTAAGGATTTCTTTTTTAACAACATCTTTCATGTTAGGATTTAATCTTCGTTGTTTTTCAACAACTGGTTTCTTGTTATCCAAAAGTTGGATTTTGTGTTTGCAGAATGATGGACATATGCCAGGAATGTCAAAAGTTTTCCAAGGAAAGGCTTGTTTATACTTCTTGAGAATGTCAATTATATCGTCTTTGTGTTCTTTAAAAAGTTGGGATGAAATACTTACAAGGAGTAATTTTTCTTCGTGAAGAAACGCATATTTCCAGATGTTCAGGAAGAGGTTTAAGTTCTAAATCTGTAGGAGTTTCTTCGACAGATTTCTTAACTTTGAAATCGGTTTCGAAAGTTATGGTTCCAAATGGTGTTTCGATTTCTTCTTCGATTTTTTCGATTGGTTCATCAGTAGAGTCGGTTATGAAGGCATCAAGTTCTGCAAAAAGTTCTTCTTCGAGGATGGTTCCTTCGATAGAATACAAAATTTCGCTTCCTTCATCAAGAAGAGTGTCGAAATCGGCTTCAACGATTTCTTCAATGACATCGATACTAAAACAAGTATCGTCATTAGAGTACGAGTGTTTCATTGCTTTGTCGATAGAAAAAGAAATTCTATCTTCTCCAACTCCAAGGTTGAGTTGTTTTTGCTTTACTCTAATTATAGCGTCAGCTGTGTGTAAGAAAGATCTACCAAGGATAAGTGGTACCTTGCTATCTTCTTCCATTTCTAAGATTATAAAGTCAACAGGAAAAACAAATCTTCTGACTTCTATGAGCATGTTTTCAGCTATCCCCATTGGGTATTGGAAAGAACGGTCCGCGAGTCGAACGCTCATTTTTGTGGGTTTTAAAACGTTTTTAGAGGGTTTAGCATACAAAGAGTATGGCATGAGGTTGATACTTGCGCCAAGATTGGCCAAGGAGTTGCAAGAGTATGAGTGAGGGAAAGTACATGGGATCAGAAAACTTCCAGGATCTCCCAGTTTTGGTGGTACTTTGTTTTGGACAATGGCAGAACATTCATCATTTAGAAAAGTTGAAGAAACTTCTTCAAACTTATGTTTGCTCTTGATAAGTTCTTTGATAAATTTGCCATAATTTGGCATTCCAACCAGAACATCGACTAAAAGCATGTTAACTCGAAATTCTTGTATTAAGTCGAGGAATTTACCATACTTAGCTTGCATCTTTTGCTTGCGTAAGCGTTGTGGATATGGTACTTTTGGTTTATATGTCTTGGGTGTTGGGTTTTCAGTTGGTTTGGTGTGGGTTGGTTGGTCTTCATCCTCATTATCACTATCGAATGGAATTTCGATTGGTGTAACTTGAGTGGGTTTGGTAGGTGATTCATAAGATAAACCGCTCCGCGTGAATACGACATTCACATGTTCGTTGCGAGCTTGTGGGGGTTGATATTTGTTGTTGTTCTTGGGATTTGGGTTGTTATTGCTTGGTAAAGAACCAGAAGCGAGATTAAATTGTTTATCGGCCAAACGATCAAATTTAGCTTCAAGGTTTTGAATGGAAGCTTGGTGGTTTTTGGTCGTTGTTTCGAACTTGGTTTTGAATTCATTGAATGTTTCTCGAACAAAAATGATGGTTTTTCTTTGAGATTCTATAAAGTTTACGATTTTAGTTTCAAGGTTGTTTTTGTCTTCGGTTTAGGTGGGTTTCTTTTCGTCTCGATCATAACTTGGTTTATCATTTGATCTCCAATTATCGCGGTCGCGATTACGATAATCGTTATAAGATCGAGTTCGACGAAAGGTATTCATGAAGTTGGCTTCTTCTTCCTTTTTCATGGGTGTGTCATCGTCATCACATTCACTAGAAGGATGGTTTCCTCCATAGTGTTTGCAGGTTTTGTGTTTTATCTCTTCAATTTTAAGAGACATGGCATCCATTCGAGCCATAATTTTCTCGGTATCGGTTGGGTTGTTGCTTCCTTCGGCAAAAGCTACGGTTTTTCGTGGGTTTTTGTTTTTGTGATTTTTGGACCAATCAAGCGTAAGTAGGACTTTGTCATCCAATAATTGGTAAGCTTGGTTAGGGGTTTTGTAAAGGAAAATTCCGCCCGCTGCGGTGTTCAATGCATCTTGGGTAGCATCGTCAAGACCATGATAGAAAATCTTGATTATTCCTTCTTTTTTAAGTCCATGACCATGACAGTTTCTAAGTAGTTCTTTCATTCTTAACCATGTGTCAGTAAGAGTTTCTCGATCTTGTTGAGAAAATCTTCGGATATCTCCGAGGAGTTTTTCAAATAGGGCAGGAGGAAAGAATCGGCTAATGAAAGCAGTTCTAAGACCTTCCCATGTTCGAATGGTTCCTTCGTTAAGTTCGTCGAGCCATGACTTGGCTTCTCCAGTCATGGATGATGGAAACATCATGAGTTGGACGGCTTCGGCTTGTCCTTCTCCATAGTTGAACATTTTACAAATTCCATTGAATTCCTGGATGTGTTTGTGAGGATCAGTTTTGATTCGACCATAAAATTGGTTATTTTTACAAGGGTTAAGTGGTTCCCTTTGATTGCAAAATCGTTTGCAATTTCAGGTAAAATAATTGCCAGGAGTTGGTGCGACAACTCTATCGACTGACCACATTGGTTCATCATCGTTGTCCGACATTGGATCGTAACGGTTGATGAGTTTGGTGAGAAATAGGATTTGTGAAAGGTTGTCAAAAGGTTGGTTGATTATGCGAGGTTGAGGTTGCTCGTGTCTCCTAGCTAAAGGTACACGACGATGTAGTCTACGTAGCCTTCGGTTAAGGGTACGTTCAAGTTCAGGTAACGGTGATATTGGTGGTGTTCCAGATGAACGGGTGTGCATCCAACAAGGTATTTGTTGTTTTCAGTGGAAATGTGCGGCGCACTTTTGGGTTTGTGTGGCGCACTTTGGTTCGCTACAGGAAGTGCGACGCACTTTTTGGTTTGTGCGGCGTACTTTCTGTACTGCAGAAAAAAAATTTGTTTAAAAAGAGTGGCAATGGTTCAATTTCTTCAAGGATTATACGAATTTGGTTACAAAACAGGATTATAAGTCCCCGACAGCGGCGCCAAAAACTTGATGTTCGTTTGCAAGTCTTAAATTTATATTACAAGGTTTAGACAAAACAAGGGACTAGAAGACAAACACGGGCAAGTATACCCTTTCGTTCGTAATATAGCTTTGTAGTGGTAAGCCAGGATCGTTCGCTGAGACTTAGTTTCGTTTTGGTAATCAAGATAATAATTAAAGAAATAAATAGTTGAAGTAATATCAATAATAACAAGTATGACTAAAGAGGATAGTTCGTATAAGTTCGTGATGATGATAATAATGATCGAGATATGTTTATGTAGGTAAAGAGTGATAATCCTTTTTCGTCAAAACGGCGTTTACACAATTTACTTGGGTTGATTCAAGACTTATGTTTATTTAAGCGACTAAGCTCAAAACAAGTTGCCAATAAGTTCAATATTTTATCAAGTTTCTAAGCGGATCTCTCTAACCAAAGATTCATGACCATAGACAAGTTCTAGAAAACTTATTATAACAATTTGCGTTTCTCAACGCCAAACTATCTTACAAATCAACTTAGATAAAATATGGTTTGTAGAACTAGGTGGTAAAATGGTTCTACAACATTAGCTTGAAATCATATATAAAGGATCATATCATAGCATCATCACTAATTATTGTCACATACCCATATAGTCACAAATAGCTTAGCCTAACATAGTAATCAAAGTAACAATTGGAAAAGAGTAAGAGAAGATCATACTTAAATTGGATTGAATAAACGAGTACACAAGTGTCACGATTGTATCGTTCCTCCAAGAATCGAAGAGTGAAATACTCTCGTTACAAGTATCTCCCAAAAGTGGATAATACTGAAAATTTACTAAGAATGCTAAAATACTCGAGCTATGGAGTATTGAGAGAGAGAGGTGTGTGTAAAATGAGTGGAAATGACCTCTATTTATAGTGTTGTCTTGGGTCAAATGTGCGCCACACTTCTCCGAAAGTGCGCCGCACTTTGAATACGGGAATGTGCGCCACACTTCTGAGTTTGTGCGTCGCACTTATGGGTGATCCAGAATCTTCTTTCAACAACTTTGGCTTATTTGCATATTGAGGCCCCTTATTTGTATATCTTCACTTTGCTTCTTCAAACTTTATATCTGCATATAAAACACAACATATTAAGTATCAGAAACTCTTATTTATACTACAAAGTGGCATTATAATGATAGATTGAATATGTATAATTAGGTCGTTATCATTGACCAATATACTTTCAAGTATACTCTATCACTATTTTGAATTGTCTTAATTTAATAATACTCTCATATTATTAATTGACAACGGACATTTAGAACATAATAATTATTCATGGATTAAAACATGTAAAATAGGATACAAAATCAAATAACAGAAAATAAACGAAAATCAATCTTTATTTCAATAATTCAATAATCTCTTAACATCTTTTATCCAAATACTAATCACAGATCTATTGCATGAATTCGCTAGCTAGTTGCAGCCCAATAGCCTTGGCATGCTTAACTACCTTTGGTCTAGGCAAAGCCTTAGTAAAAGGATCAGCTACGTTATCATCTGTGTGAACTTTTATTAATTTTATTTCACGAGCTTCAACTTGTTCTCGAACGTAGTGATATATACGTTTAAAGTGTCTGGCGTCTTTCATGACTCCATAGTCATTGGCAAATATTATTGCGGCAGAATTGTCCCAATACATATTTATTAGGTTTTTATTGCAAACATCATCGCAAGATCCCCAATAAAATTCCTAATCCAAACCACATTTAGTTATGTATATGGCTACCCTTCGAATACCAAAACATTTCTTTTCGTATTCTTCAAATACTACAGAAAATGTTTAACAGCAACCTAGTGGAGCTACCCTAGATTCTGTTGGTATCTACTGACCAAGTTCTGAGCAAATTTCACATCGGGCCTTGTGCATCTTACAACATACATAATAGATCCTATAGCCGAAGCATAAGGCACCTTCAACATGTATGCCTCCTCTTCAGGAGTTGATGCATCCATCTCATGACTCAGATTATGCTTAACTTCCATAGGTTGAAAACCTTTCTTGGAATTATGCATGTTATACTTCTTCAATATCTTATCTATATAAGCATCTTGACTAAGACCAATTAACCATCTTGTCATATCTCGATAGATTTTAATTCCCAGAATATACGCAGCATCTCCTAAATCCTTCATAGAAAAACATTTACCAAGATAATCCTTAACTTCCTTAAGTCTTGGAATGTTACTTCTCCTGATTAATATGTCATTGACATATAAAATTAGGAACACTACATCACTCCCACTAGCTTTGTGATATACACATGGCTCATCTCGATTTTGAATAAATCTGAACTTTTTGATTTCTTCATCAAATCGTTTATTCTATTGACGTGATGCTTGCTTCAAACCATAAATATATCTTTGAAGTTTGCACACGCGTTTTGAATATTTAGGATCAACGTACCCTTCCGGTTGTTGCATATAGATGTCTTCATCTAAGCGACCATTCAAGAAGGCAGTTTTAACATCCATTTGCCATATCTCATAGTCATAGTATGCTGCTATAGCTACGAGAATCCTAATAGCTCGTAAGTCTGCTACAGGAGAAAATGTCTCCTCGTAGTCTATGCCAAAAGTTTGAGTAAAACCTTTAGCTACTAAACGTGCTTTATAGGATTGTACTTCACGATCCATGTCGGTTTTCTTCTTGAAAATCCACCTATTTTTCACTACTTTAGCATTCTTAGGTGTATCAAAAAGAATCCAAACATCATTGATTTTCATGGATTTCATTTCCTCATTCATCGCAACTGTCCATTTTGACTTTTCTGGATCAAGCATTGCGGATCGATAGTTAGCAGGTTCACCAAGATCCCCTACTTCCTCCTCCTCATCCTATATGTTAAGACATAGTTTGATTGGCGTACGTACGGTTCTTTTAGACCTACGTGGAGGAATTAATTCCGGTGGAGCTCCCAGACTTTCTGGCTCTATTGGAATTTCTTCGCTAGTATTTTCAAAAGGCAATGTATCTTCTTGAATTTCTTAAAGATCATATTTTCTCCCACTGAATTCTTGATTTACAAGATCATTTTCAAGGAAGTCTTCATAACTAGCAACAATAACTTTGTTCTCAGGTGGATAATAAAAGTAGTAACCCATAGTTTCCTTAGGGTAACCTACAAAGATACATTTTACTGAGCGTTGTTGGAGTTTATCTCCAGAGTCACGTTTCACATACGCCTCACAACCCCAGATTTTCAAATAAGACAAGTATGGCTTCTTGCCATGCCATAGTTCATATGGTGTCTTATCAACCTTCTTGGTGGGAACCATATTTAGAATACGAACAGCAGATTCAAGAGCATAATCCCAAAAGGATAATGATAAAGTTGTAAGATTAAACATAGATAGCACCATATCCAATAATGTACGATTTCTCCTTTCAGATACACCATTTTGTTGTGGAGTATACGGAGAAGTAAGTTTCTGAACAATTCCATTCTCACTTAATTGATCTTTAAACTCTTGACTTAAATATTCACCACCACGATCAGAACGAAGAGCTTTAATCTTCTTTCTTAGTTGTAACTCTACTTCGGCTTTAAACGTTTTGAATGTTTCAAATACCTCATGTTTATGCTTAAGTAAATAAACATAACCATAACGGCTATAATCATCCGTAAACGTCAAGAAGTAGCTAGTACCTTTCCTTGACACATGTCTAAGTGGTCCACACACATCAGTATGTATTAAACCAAGTAGTTCAGTAGCCCTTTCAATATTGCTATTAAAAGGTTTCTTGGTTATCTTTCCAGAGATGCAAGACTCACATTTATCAAATGATTCATCATTGATATTTTCTAAAAGACCTTCACGTTGAAGCTTTTGTATGCGAGTCTTCCCAATATAGGCAAGTCTACAATGCCAAAGATAAGAAGAGTTCTTGTCTAACTTTCTCTTCTTATTCATGCTAAAAACAAAATTATTTTTCTCTTGGAATTATTATCATGCATGTTAATTTCAAAAACACCATTCATAGAAATTGCATCAAAATAGAATAAACCATCTTTCAAAACAAAAATTTTATTATTATCAATAGTGTGAATAAATCCAAGATCCAACATACACGAAAAGGAAATAACACCCCTAACAATTGTAGGTGCATAATGAAAATTATTTAAACTCAGTACTAAACCCGAAGGTAAACCTAGTCTAAATGTTCATATAGCTTCAACCACTGCTTGTGTGCTATTGCCCACATGCAGAAATTGTTCCCCGTAGGTAAGCTTCCTCTCCAACTCAAATCCCTGCAGGGTATTACAAATGTTAATACCACATCCCGCATCATATACCCAGGAATTTGATTTGTATGTAAGATTAAATAACTCTATCATTAATAAGTTACCTGAAGATGCTGCAACACTAAGCTCAGCCTTCTTCTTTGTTTCTCGCAACTCCTCGAGATAAAGAGGGCAGTTCCTCTTCCAGTGTCCACTTGCTTTGCAATGGAAACAAGTCTCATCCTTCTGAGATTGATTCTTCTTGACAAAGTTTTGCTTAGGTTTAGAGTAAGTCGCAACTTGTTTGCCCTTATCACCCTTGCCCTTGCCTTTGCCTTTCTTGTTGTTCTTGTGCGGTTTTGCCTTACTCACTCTACCCTTTTGTACATAAAGCACAGGAGGAGTAGAAGTAGATGCCTTTTCCTTTAACCCCTTTTCAAAGTCAATGAGCATTGCATGCAAATCATTAAATGTCTTCCTCGTGCAATGCATATTATAGTTTCGAACAAAATCATTGAAGTCCTTGTTAAGGGACCTATTGATCAAGTTGATAGCCATATTATGATCATACGGTTGTCCTAGTGCAATGAGCTGTTCCATATAACCCCTCGTCTCCATATAATGGGCACTTACAGACTTTCCAGGAGCTTGCTTGCAACTATGCAGAGCATCTACCAAGTCGTAGATTTCCATAGCTTGTGGCTTTTCGAACATAGCCTTGAGCTCATCAAGCATTCGCTTAGGAGAAAATAACTCATACTTCTGTTGAAGTGGAGGAGCCATTTTTCCTAACATTAAAGCAGCCACCTCAGAGTGCTTCTTAACATTAGCAGCATGTTCAAGCCTTTGCGCATCATATGATCCTTCAGCAAGATCCTCCGGATAAGGAGTAGTCAAGATATCGATAGTACCCGCTACTCTCAGAACTATTCTTAGTGAGCGATACCAATCATTGAAGTAGGGCCAGTAAGTTCAGGACGACCAAAGAAACCTTTGAACGCAGAACTTATAGTCATATTGTTTTCGGGTTGAGCCATTTCTACAGAAATAAGTTCGAACATTAGTATTTTCGATAATAGCATTCAATAAAATAAAATTACCCCGATAATAAAACCATAGTATTTTCCTT
The DNA here is from genome assembly GCA_025667525.1 of Glebionis coronaria. Lineage (NCBI taxonomy): Eukaryota > Viridiplantae > Streptophyta > Magnoliopsida > Asterales > Asteraceae > Glebionis > Glebionis coronaria. The sequence continues at coordinate 7,278,425 of CM046878.1, read as the reverse complement.
GAAACTAGAATCCACATTGACATAAACTTATCACATCAGTTGATCTGCTAGTGACAAATGTATTCAACATGGTAACTTGTCGAACAATAATTGACAAACAAATTTTCAATTTCTAGAGATTTTAGGAATTTACATTGCCAAAAGTCTTTTTGCATTGTAAACATGTTTTATCCCTACTTTACGCCTTAAGTTTCCAGATCTCACTGAGTAACTCAATTAAGTCGACTAATGTAAAGGACGTAAAACCTTCATGTGTAATCTTATTCAGTCATGAAGTTTTCTCTCCATTACAACATCGTCGAAATCTCATATGACGACAATTGTAACTTCAAGTGTTCGTCAATTAGATGGCATAAGTCTTAAATTTAAGGGTATTGATTTTGGTGTCAAAATCATGTATGGAGAGGCATGCATACATCTACATAGCATTAGTTTAATAAAAACTTTTAGTAAACCTTTTGGTGAGACTAAAATTTTGCCACATATTTGCAAGTTGAGGTATTGGTTAAACCAATTAAAGATTTTTACCCACAACTAAATTCACAACGTACTTTTGCTAGAACTTAGCTAAAGCACAAAGCAATAACCTTATTCATTGTGTTTCGGATGTGAATTTGTGGTTAAATCAACCTTAAGGAATTATATAAATAATAACCGTAGGTAATTCCAACTTTGACGCACAGGCAAGCCGGGAATTTGGTCAGCGCTGAAGCAACACATCCTTCCTTAACCGGGTACATGACCAGCGGTGCGTTATACCCACTTTATAGTTTGTCAAAATTGAGTAGGCCGTTAAGTTATTATTGTAATTCCAATCAACGCAAATCATATGTAAATTAGACCTCAAAACAGTTCATTAATTTTTATTTGATTTAGTCCATATTAATTTTTCTTGGAAAAAAAAGTTACCCTTGTTTACAACATACAATTAATATAAAACGTATGAAACCAAGTTGGTACAAAAAAAACTAAATCAAATAGCCACATGCATAACAATTTATTTAAAGAACATAAATTCTAGGGTTTTTATAAATATAAAAAGTCTTCCCTAATTTTAAAACTTTGAATCAAATAAAGCAAATAGCATATAAAATACCATGATCCGTGAAAAAACATGCATGTTCATCACGGATCTCCCACATACTCTTAACAATTAAAATACTACGGATCGTAACCATACATGAAATAACAATTAATTCGTGCAAACATCTAAAGATTATACCATGTAATTTTAGGGTTTACAAATTTTTTTTTAATAAAAAATTCGGCTTGGCCGATTTTTAAAAAAACAAAAAAAAACCCTAATTTTTGTTAAAACCTAAAAAACAACATGTAATTTTTAACTCAAATCATTATTAGTTAAAAAACCTTTAGATCTCGATAATTATAACATGTTAAAACGGCTCACTGATACAACTGATTGTTTATGACATTTATAACAATTATATAATCATAACAAAGATCAAAGCACGTAATAGCGGAAGCAGTTTAACAAGATCATAATAACACAATTATAATTAATCGATTAGGGTTACATACCTTTATCCTAGCAAAGATCCATAAGATCACCAACGAATCAACAATTAGGGTTTGTGAAGAACAATACCAAGATATAGTTTAAAGCAAAACTATATTACGCTCTTGTACACACGTAATGCAACAGGCTAACCGTGAGTCTAGCTTGCAAACTGGAACTTCAACACTTGGGGATTTTTTGCTAAATCAAAAATCAAAGAACCCTAAAAGGGGTGTTTGGTCGCCAATCGCAAAAGAGAGAAAAGAAAAGGGATGTGGTAAAATTATGAGGCTATGGGGTGTTTATATAGTGCTTGGCAAAACTTGGTTTCCAAGTAATAAACGAATTAGGAAACAAATCCTTTTCCTTCCCCTTTTTCTTCTTGTAGCCGCCGACCAATAAGCCCACCAAGGGTGACTTCCGGAACTATCCGTTTACTTCCTTTCTTCTATTTTATTCCATAACGTTCATTTAACTTAACTCTTAATTTATTTAACGATCGTTTAGTTAAGCTCGATTTGATTTAATAAATATATAAAATATATTTATTTAAATAAAATTAACTCTTTACGTATTGTGTGCAATCCCGTAATCCCGAGTTCGATCCTATCACACGACTATTAATTTAATGTCCATAAACTTTCAGCTAGCTCTTGGTCCTTTAGAGTAGTGATTTGATTTGTCCAAAGTCCAAACATGGATCAAGATCTTCTTCATCTCGAGCATGTTGAATAGGTTGTCTCCGGACAACATATAATCATGTCATTTTACGTCCAGTAGTTAATTATTTCAATTGGATTCTCTACTCAAAACTTTCATACTTCACTTTCATTACTAGGTCTACACGCCACGTAACTACTTCTTTTGGCCATGAATTGGCTATAACATACCATGCTCCTATATTGTGGGAACTTTCAAATTTCAATTACATAATGAAACTGATCAATTCTTTTTCGCACAGAAAAGTTTGTTTAGTAGTATATGAAAATGTTTGGGGACATCAAATATATTGCATTGATATTCATTTTTGTCTCATCAAAGCAACCTTTCTAGGAATAGATATAAACAATGCAAAGTACATGTTGCAAAGTAGAAAAAGGAAACATACCCTTTTCATTTTTACTTTTTGTTCATTTGTTTCCTGATAAACTTTTCCTTACCAAACACATAAAGTTTTACATGAACAAACACGTAGGATGCGTTTAGTTGAGGAAAAACACCCTTGTTTTTCACAAAATATTTTGTGGAAAACAAAGAAAATAGAAACCGTGTTCAAAATAATGGGTTATGACACGTGTTGGGTCAATGAAAGTTCTAACTATGTCCTAATCTAGATTTGATTTAAATTAGACTAAGTGTTATGAGTCGCTAATGAACACCAGCGACATAGAAGAGACCAGTTGAAGGCAAAGCCTCATATGGCACACCATAAACATTCAAGTCAAAAACAACGTCAGAGAAGTCTAATATTATCTAAAGTCATACTCATCAGCTGTTATGGATCAACTGGTATGTATAAGGAATGTTTCTAGTGTCTGAGGACCTCTGAGATGACAATACTAGAGGTCACTCCAAATCCTTGAATACTTGGCAAGCAGAGACTTTCCCTATCCTTTATAGTTTAGGTGGGAGAATCTCTAAAAAGACCTTGGGCGGGACAAAGTGAAGTTACAAGATAAAGTCGCCTAGTACGATTTAGTGGATAAAGTGAACAGTTGTCAGAACTGTTCACGGAAAGTTGGTTAAAGGTATATCTAAATATAGACATACCTTTTGTGGAGTGTACTTCTTCCATTGAGAAGTTGACACGTACTAACTGCCCCTACTAAGGTAGCATCCTCGTACCACTATAAATAGGCGAGGAAACAAAGTAGAAAATCAACCCTTGTGCTTACTTTCATTATCTTTGTTTACTCCCACTTGAACCTCTAGAGTCCTCAACTGTTAACCAACGACTTTCAGGTTCACTTGCAAACATGAGTCTCGAATCAAGTTTGCTTGTTCAAGGGTTTCTTTCTTTATTGTCATTCAACAAGCGATTTCCATAACACTTTGTAATAATTTTGTTATAGTTAATAAATCATTACGCGTTTGAAAAGTAAATCATATTGTGTTATTTGTATTCGAGTTATAATATTACAATAGTTGTATTCTGGGACTTTTAATTGGTATCCGAGCGGTTTGATTAATAAAACTTTTATAAAACCGTTCTTGTTTTTAAAATCAAGATCCTAATATGACTGATAATGTACCTCCTATACCACCACCATTTGGCCAAGCTAGCCAACCTATTACTAGGAATACTCCAGCCACGACATCAACTAATACCATACCTCCTCTTGTTACGGGTATGGGAAATAATGATGTCGACCTGCCTCAACTTCTTGATAGTCGAGGTGGGTCGCACGTGTCTAATGTATCAGCGTCTGATGGGGAAGACTTTTCTAGTTGAAAAAATGAATTTCTCATATACATAGAAGGCCTAGAACCCTTTCTCATATAGATTCTAGAAGATGAACCTTATGTCACAATGGCTGTTTCATCTACCCTTAAAAGACCCATTAAGAAGCCTGTTAAACAATGGTCTCTAGCTGATAGACGTCTGGCTAACCAGGACAAGAGACTCAAAAGTATCATTGTCTCTTGCCTACCCAAAAATATAATGAAGTCCATCATTAAATGCAACTCTGCCAAAGAGATGTGGACTGAATTAGTTCTTGAGTATGAAGGACCAAAGGAAACTAAGGAAACCAAAATCCAAGCCCTTAGACGTAAGTTTAATGCCTTCAAAGTTTTGAAAACTAAAAATGTTTCTCAAACCTACAGTAGGTTTAAGATTCTTCTAAATGATTTAGGAAACAATGGAGTTGTTCCACCAAAAGCTAAGGTTAATGCCACTTTTTTTAATAACTTACCTTGAAAATGGATTAGTCTGAATCAAACCTTAAGAGCCAATAATGCTATTAAAAATGACATTCTGGCTCAACTCTTTGGTAGATACAACTAGAAGAAGTTCTAATTGATTTCATCTATAAGTCTGAAGCTGATAGGTTTACTACTCAGATCACTGGATCAAAAGCTCTTGTCGCTAATCATTCTTTTTAGGACAATGACTCTGATGTAGAAGAAGACACAAGGAGCAGACAAGAATTCCTGGATGAGCTGAATGTAAAGTTTCATGATAGAGCTCTTCTTGCTGACCAAAAGAGATTTTTCAAAAGGTCTGGCAGAGTTGGAGCAGCTAATTTACTTGTGGACAGACTAGTCATTTTCAAAAAATATTGTTGGTAAATAAAACATCTTCTCCAAGCTTTCCCTCCTCCAGCACTACCCTTAGCAAGAACAAGTTCTCCTCATCCTCTTTCAAGCAGTCTTCTCACTCTGAATCAGAGGGAAAGAAAGACTACAAAGTCAAATATAAGGCTCTGAAAGCTGAACTTCAAAAGCTAAATCAAAAGGCTGATGATGCTACCAAGAAGAAAGAAAGAAAAAAGACTGAAAAAGGATTAATTGTTGCCTCATTTGACTAGAATGATGAACCTCTCACCTCAGAGGATGATACCACTACCAATGTGTGGGCTTTTATGGCTGTTGTTGAAGATGAACCTACAGTTGGTAAAAATGAAGCTAGATATGGCCAATGGGTTGACATTATCATGAAAAAGGAACATCTAAAGAAGGCTGTATGGTATCTGGATAATGATGTCACAAACGTGAGTTTTGAATCTATTTAAGTTACGTGAAACGTGATGGTTCGGGTTAGACTTGTGTGTCTATTTGTAACACCCCCAAATATTCATACTTTAGTTCAACGGAAGAGTCGTTGGTGTTACGGGATAGCACATTACTCAAATCATAGACAACGCATAAAAATCGCGTCGTTTAATAATAAAGCATTTCCGTTCATAAATATCAAATTTACATAGGTCCCAAGTCATAGTATTTCATACAAGTTTTACAAGTTGTCGTCTTCCCGAGAATTACCTTCAAGTACCTACGATAAAACATGTTAAAAGAAAAGGGTCAGCGAAAACGCCGAGTGAATTCATAGAGTTTAATAAAACTATTAATATATCATCGGTATATAATTATTACGGAAAATCATTTTGTACAAATCTTTGTAATAGGTTATAAAATAGGCCAAAGTCATTTTATTCAAATCCTTGTCAAAAATCATAATATAGGCTTTTGCCTTCAAAATCATTATACGAACCATTTTCGTAAAAACATCATACAATACGTTTTATAACGTTGTATAGAGTTAAATAAAACCGTTATATGAATATGGTTATGTAAAACCAAAACACGAACATAATATCAATAATAAGACCCCATATTGCTAGTCAGGCAATATATTGTAATTCAATGCGTATAGCAGTATTTTTGTTATTTAGATTATTATAAGTCGCATGACATTGTTACCTTACTATACCAAACAACAGGTAGCTAACCCGAAACTCAATTTGCCCATCTAAGTTCGCGTGTCGTCACAAAAATCATGCTATGGAAATCTTCTCATACATAATTCCGCTTACCAATCAATGTGGCATGACAGGGATCAACCGTCAAGGCGCAAACTGGGGTGATCTTCCCCAAATAGTACTATTATATGCATAAGCGTCTACCAAATCCCGGTAGTTCACAATTCATGCTAATGGGACTTTTAGTGACATGACCTAACTTTAATAATCCATTTCATTTCATTTATCGGGTCATATAATCATTCATCGGGTCATACAATCATCCGGGTCCAAATCAATAAACAAATAATCGGGACAAATAGTATCCTATTTTATCAAAACTAACATGTTATCTCCCTCGCGAGTTTATAAAACATTTCATAAAAACTTTTGAAAGAGTGCGAGGCTATGAACTCACGTTGATGTGGGAAGGTGGTTATCGGCGATTTGGATGTACGGTACGTGCTTCAATCACGGAAACCTAGACAAATAATACTCGTCTTAGACTCTTGTCCAATGAATTTATAAAAACAATGGCTATGTATATATATGATGATTTTATAAATACGATGATGATCAAGTGGGATTGTACATCTTTATTTACTCATTATAGTGTCATGTGTTGGTAAAATTTCACACTAGTTTCACTAGTTTAACTCCTTTACTTGTCAAGGCCCAATAAGCCCATTATAGGCCCATTATTAGTCCATCTTATACTTTTAACATCAGTCCTATGCTTACATGTTGGGCTCAAGTGGGTTAAGCCCAATAAGTAAGTTTATTAGTGTTTTTGCTAAATTAGTTGGATTAATAATCCAATAAGGCTAATTTGGCCCGTTAATGTCCGTATGTTATAAAGTTCGGGTTTTATCGGTTTTTACTTGTTATATAAGTTTATACATCAGTATGTGAGTTTAAAAAAGTTTACATTAGACGGGTCCGATCGTCTAAGTTTTATTTGACAAAAACGTTAAATCTTTCGGTTTTAGCCGAAAAGACGTAAAACTTATGTATATAGTTTTATAACTTGGAAAACATTTATACTTGTAATTTATATAAAATGTATCATTTTAATATCAATTTATATAACTCTTATTTATAATTACTATTTGTAACTAGTGGGTTTTATATATCTATATTTTATAAATACATAATTTTGAGTGCTTATATTATATACTATTTATTTTATAAAATATGTCCTAAATATTCAGTCCACTAAAATGTCCATATCTAGAGTTCTATAATGAGATAGGACCCCAAATTTTTATAGCAGAAACTACATGATATGTGCTTCATTTAACTCTATTATAGCTACTGATGAATCAGCTTCTAAGTATTTTAATAAATTCGTCCAAAACAGTCTATGCAGATTTGCATTCCAATATTGTGTGGCCAACTCTCACATATGTACAAGTCTTATAGCCGACTGTATATTAATTCATCCACGCCATTTTAACAGTTTATCATAAGGTTCTTTACTGTTTTATACTGCCTACATTTTTAAGCATGATTTTAACATCCTTTCATGTAGCTTTCAATCATTTTAACCAAATTTATCAACACAAGATCCCCACATAATACTTTTGATCATCATTCATCATCATATACATATACATAAATGAAGAAAATACAAGATTACATATTCAAAATAACAAGATGATAGGAAGAAATAATCCTTATACCACCAAAGTGATGAAATGATGAGTTTTTGATGAACAAGGTTTGGTTCCTTGTTACCAAACCTTCAACTTGGCAAATGAACTCCTTGATATCTTAATATGCATGAATACCTTCTTGAAAATCAGCCATTGATCTCCATGTAAACTCCTTGCTAGTTGTTAAAATCACCTCCAATCTTCATCTTTTCAAAGGGTTATCAACATATGTTGAATATAGATGAAGTTTATGGTTAAATTGATGATGATGATGGGTGATTTGGGGTGGTGTTTGGACGTTCACCATGAGAGAGGAAGAGTTTTGAGTGGTTTTGCATGTATGATAATGGGAGAAATAGTTTGTGTGGCTTGTTTAGTGTTTTTAGACGGTTTAGTAAATAAGTTAGGACAAGTGTCCTAGCTTGTTATGTAAGCTTGCCACCTATAGTGGGGGTGAGGCAAGTGTAAACTTTTCTCATCTTCACTAGTTTACGGGTACTCCTCGATTCTATTTTCCTCGATTTGCGTGCCCTTGGGTCGTTTTACGAAAAAAAAATTTATAAATTATGAATCAACGGTACAAAACGATCTAATAAAAATTGTCTCATAAAAAACGGAGTTGAAAACGTAAATACGTAATCCTAAGGTTTCCGGTTTAGTCATAAAGGACGTTAAATTATGAACGTAAGTCCTAATATCTTCTCGTAAATTTGTGAGTTTATGAACCAACACAAATTTAAAATCCGAAAATAATATTCACGGATAAATTTATTTCCTGAAATGTCGGACTGTCACCAAAAACGGTGTATGTAAACGTAAGCACGTAACGTAGAGTCCTCCGGTTAAAACGTGGTCGATGCTACTTAAAGACGTAAACCCAAATTTCTTCCCAAAATAAGTGAGTTCATAATATAACATTAAAAATAATGTTTTTAAATAAGACTTGAGAATAAAATATCGACCATAAATTGAGGGATTGTCACAACATTTACCCCTAAACAGGATCTTTGTCCTCAAAGATCGATTTATCTTACTACTCGCTTCTTATAGAGTTAGAGCCATGTGGGTATTTCCTCAATATTCGGTCTTTTCTCACAAGTGTAATCCATTACAATACGTGAGTTTCATCAAACATAACTACGGGAATAAGATCAGGCTTAATGTTGACTTACTTTCTCTATCCATGATGTTCACGGGTTTTTGATGAGTGCAACTTTTCGTCGATCCAAACTTCAGTAAGGAATAATCAGATTTTCACTTGATAAACATTTTATCAAGTTCGATATACGAAACATAATTCACGCAGCCCTTGAAGTCCTAGGGTAGATCCAACTTATATGCCTTTCAAACCAACTTTTACATTATCTCAATGGTCCCATACAACGAGGACTTATTTCCCATGATCTTTTAGATCATCAATTCATTTTTCCAAGGTGAAAATTTTGGCATGACCTCGCTACCCATCCTGCACTTCAAGATCTACATTTCGTATTCACATAACCTCCTACCCACTACCGGTAGTTAATAATCAGATCCTAATTTCAACAGTCATTTCAGGTCTCGCGGGTCGGGTATTTTGTAAGGTTAGGTTTGTCATCATAGGCAACCTTAAACCTAAAAGACATGTCTAACTCACAATGGTGTATGTCGGCTGTCTTCATCCCAACTCCTTCTTACAGATGCTCTCATATATAGATCCTAACAAGATTCAATCTCCATCCTAATACGATAATTATCAATGATAATCTTTCCAAAGGAAAGCGATTATACGGTTTATTATCAAAGGTTAATTATTTAACCATAAAACAACACTTCTAGTGTTTTGTATCGTTACTTTACCTCGTCCCTTCGATTTGGGGTGGTAAACAGTACTCTCATCAAGGTTCGTTCCCAATAACTTCTGAGTAAATCTCTAGAAATTCGATGCGAAGCAAGGATCTTGATAGAGATGATCGATACAGGCACACTATGTTAACACAAATCCTTTAAATACAAAGAGTCAATTTCTTCATCGAGAATCTATCATTAACAGGAATGATATTAGCAGATTTGGTCAGTCTCTCGACGATGACCCAAATCGAATCAAATTCAGATGATGACCTTTGCAATAGTTAGACGTTTACTGATGTATGAGGCAATGTCTGCCTTCATAATTTGACATTAGTACAACTTCTTCAGATAAAGATACATTATGTCAGAAATGACATGAATAGAATACTTATTCTTACGCGATTCCAACATAACTAAATCTCGAAATCCTCCATATTTAGGCAACCACAAGCGGCCTTTTATACATTTAACGCCATTGGCTTCTCAGTTCTAATGGTTCACATTAGCCGCGAACCCCTTTTATTATCTATATTATCTTTCTTACAAGCATCAGTTATTTTTAAATTATTCGGTAATTTATTTTGCACAATCATTACTAAGGAACACACCCTAATTGGTTCTTTATCATTTCTACATAATGTGTCAGTATCTACATTCACCTTCCCTGATGAAGTAATTATCATGTCCACAATTCACTCAGATGTTCTTTCTTCATATCTTCTAAGTTTTAGTTTCATCACAACTATTATCTTTATCAGTTTTGCTCAATCCGACGTTGAAAGCGTCGATAAATATTACAAGTAATAAAATAATAAATGTTTAGTTTTTTTATAAAACGCAATCGTAAAAGTTTTAAATTTCTTAGTTCGACCAATTATATAAAAATGTTCAAAATAAATTTGAATTTAATTAACACAATTTTTGTTGATTTATCGAAAATAATTAATAAGATTCGTAAATGTTCGAAAAATCTTTGTTTATATTTTGGTCAAAATTTTCTTAGTTGAAAAGCAAAAATTGTCGTTTCAAATTCCAAGTCTTGGTTTAAACAGTTTCCTCAATCCCTCTTAGGTTGTCTTGAGGTATACACAAACATTTACCCCTAAACAGGAGTTTTGTTAAATGATTTGAGTATGAAGGAATGATTTCTTAAAAGTCATTTGATAAAATATTTATCAAAACATATTTGCACTTTCTTTTTGGTAAAACCCAAAGTATCAAATGGCTCTAATCTTTGAAGAGTCAATATAGATTCCATTATCATTAATTACACGGTCATTTAATGTAAAGGATTAAGTCTTTAATCACATGTTAAATACTCAAGGTATAGGTTCTCATTGCTCAGCCAATTCAGGGCAGTCTATAAATGATTATTAACTCCTTCCTATTCTTAAAAACAAACAAATGGTCTTTAATGATCACAGGTATGAATTTATCAAATTACAATCTATACACATGATTCACCAAATTTATGGATGCTACATGTGCATTGGTCAATCCAAACGACATCACGTGAAACTCATAATGTTTATTACAAATTCTGGATGTAGTGATTGAAATAGATAATCTTCTTCACGGACGCGAAGTTGATGGTAACCATGCCATGGATCAAATCTTTAAAACATACGCTAGAAACTTGTAAATGATCGAACAAATCTATCATCTTGGGTAGTGGATATAGATTTTGATCATCAATTTACCTGGTTCACGGTAATTCAACAAATATAAAGAATAATAACACCATAGCTCTTCATGATGTCGAGCTTGGTAGAATAAAAGCTTTCTCCGACAACTTTCTCAGTTGTACGGTAATTCTTTTAATTCAGATGGTGTTGACGTACATTGCACATGCCACAGGTGCATCACCGGGAATATAATCAATACCAAATTCAACTTGCCTTAATGGCGAAAGTCTAGGTAATTCACCAGCAAATACCTCCTAAAGTTTCAGATAATAGAAACATCCTTTTAATAAATTTACTTTAAGTTCTTTCTAGATTACAAGGTCTATGACTAGTTCATAACCATTCATGGTATAATTTCAAGTCTAAATGTAGGATATGGTCATTCATCAAGAATTATTTAGATCACTTTCGATAATCAACATCTTATCTTTTAGGGGATTTCTACTCGAGTTCCCATCAATTAAGACAATGACATTATGTCATAGTCAATCAATCCATTCTACTGGCACTATCAACTTTCCAGTTTCATTTCTGTTTATAAGATGTGAACTTCTCAAAAGACTAATAATAACTCGTAACACTTCACAAATCAAGGATATCTGGAGACATAACTAACATCAAAAGAGTAAGGTTAACACGTAATCTACGCGAGAGAATTTCAAATCAGATACATACGAAAATATTAACGAATATGAATATATCCCATGTTTTCATGAATTGAGTACGCATTCGAATGCTCCTCGGATCGTTACTCAGGTCATTCAAATGAAATATAATCAAAAGAAATGATAGGAACGTCGATACATCCGGTCGGGTATCAACACTCGGTAATCAGATACTTTTACAAAGAATCTCACCACGGGAGAATTAGACAAGGTGGGGATATTAATTTTCAAATAAGACAATATTCACAGATGAGTAAATTCGATTCAGAAGAATAAATAGTACGGGCACATATGTAGGTGTCCCGAACAATATGTCCCTATTTTTGCACTTCTTGCAGATCTCATAAAGTTTAATCTTTCACAATCTTCAAAGAAAATTTAATGTTTATTAATAATTTCATGGTGACTACTATTTAGCCTTGCATGGTCCCTTCCAAATTGTATGTAGGAGCGCAACTATATACAACTTTAAGATTAACGATGCAATACTCAGTTCGTCAAAACTTTGTCATCATGTTTAACATAAAAATATTTTCATGCTTAATTCTTGAATAAGAATCAAAATGAATTTACTGAGATGGTCTTCGCTATGGAAGCAATTAAGTTTTTCCAAGGTGTTTTATAAACAACTTCATTTCGATAACGATTACTTATAAATCTCACTTTGAATAATCCTTATAGTGATGAAAATTCAATTTTCTCAAAGGATACTGTTTTAACTTCATAAAAACAATGAGTGATCTGCAAAAGAGTGATGAAAAGTTGTTCACCAAGAACTAACTACAATATAATAGGAGATGAGCTTTAGCCAATTAATCGTGAGGTTCATGACCTCGATGGCAATAAAAAGAATAATTTACAACGTAACTCAAATCGAGATGAGTACTTGTTCAATGGTTGCATCACTAATGCGAACATTAGGATCAAGCAAGAAAAGATAGATAACATCTATACATGTAGGATTTAGCAATCAGAGGTAGCCTTTTCATTAATCACAAATAAGTCAAAATTGTACCGTAACACATTACGTGTCACTATGTCATACAATTCCAAGAACTCATCCTACCAACTGATGTCTCAGTTGAGTTAGGGATTTTTAAAAGATACCACAATGAATAATAATCTACAAGAGTCATTAGGTGTTCCACATGTCCCGAAAGATACATCGGTCCCAATTCAGAAGTGGATTTCTTCAATTTATTTCTTGGACACTGGGCATCCTCGTTAGTGGACAATGGCCTAGGAACAACCCTTAACACGAACTAACAATCATTTAAAACCTTATAATTCAATCACAGAACTTAACGACTTCCTCTTAATAATCTTATACTCCTTACGAGTTAAATTTTACTTTATTCAAATTTCAATCAATCTTATACTCAATGCTATATCCTACCTCATTTTTCAATACTTTCAACCTTATTCTTAGACCTTAATAGGGCAATAAAAGTTCTATATGAACAACACTCAATTCCCAATCCTATAGCTCTTTCATCAATAGTTATCAAATGAGTCACTAGTATGAAATGACTCACACATTCAATTAGACTTCTCGGAAAGGTACTTGTGGCATGAGGCTTTTGGGTAATGGTTCCAATGACAGCCTCAAGTGCAACATTCACCCTTTAGATTTCAAATTTAAGAATTGGGTGACAACGAATCAGATGACACCTTTCCAGGTGGTAACGTTTTGTCAAACTCCACTCTATAAGGAAAGATCGTCATGACATCGATATCAGATTTAATCTCGCCAGTTCTTCTTTAATATCATAATCAACTAATACCAACATTTCTACGAATATAAACCATTTTGTTGGGATCATAAATATCCACAACTTGGTTTAGATCTAGAATTTCCTACATAAATAGCTTAGATTAATTTGCTAGGGGAGTTAGGGTTCCTTGTGACAATCTACGTCGTATAAATAACTCGTATAAATATTAAAATAATCATCAAACAATCATGTAATAAAATTACATCATATATATATATATATATATATATATATATATATATATATATATATATATATATATATATATATATATATATATATATATATATATATATATATATATATATATATATATATATATATATATATATATATATATATATATATATATATATATATATATATAATCCAAGTTATCTATATATTAAAATAACACTTCTCAGTCTGGCCTTGTTGGTAACTCGAGAATTCTTTGGCACCGTTATAGTCAAAAGATTTTTAAACAATTTATTCAAAATATTTGTTTAAAAATATTTATGGTTAAAATATTTTGAAATGTTTTATCCAAAACCTTGGTTTTAAAAATCTTTCATTCTCTATAACGAGAGCTCTGGTACCAAACTGTAACACCCCAAAATATTCATACTTTAGTTTAGCGGAAGAGTCGTTGGTGTTACGGGATATCACATTACTCAAATCATAGACAACGCATAAAAATCGCGTCGTTTAATAATAAAGCATTTTCATTCATAAATATCAAATTTACATAGGTCCCAAGTCATAGTATTTCATACAAGTTTTACAAAGCATTTGAATGGAAATTTGTTATTTTAGTGCGGGCCATAAATTCTTGTCGTCTTCCTGAGAATTACCTTCAAGTACCTGAGAAAAAACATGTTAAAAGAAAAGGGTCAGCGAAAACGCCGAGTGAATTCATAGAGTTAAATAAAACTATGAATATATCATCGGTATATAATTATTACCGAAAATCATTTTGTACAAATCTTTGTAATAGGCCATAAAATAGGCCAAAGTCATTTTATTCAAATCCTTGTCAAAAATCATAATATAGGCTTTTGCCTTCTGTTGGAAATATGTTTTTACGTATTTAGAAAGGATCGTTCACTCCAAGGATATATTCAAGTATTGGGCTCGTGATCCAATATGTAATCCATATAGCCCATATAGCCCACATGTAGGGTGGGCTATATATACCCCCTCCTAGCATGTTAGGAGGGGTTGGTCATTTGTGCTTTTCAGTTCTCACTTAATCAACCTTCTCTTTCTCTTCTTTCTCTCTTTAACTCTCTCTCTCTAGTTCTTCATTCCTCTACTTTCTTTAGATCAATCAAACACATCTACAATCCTAAGAAATTAAGGACCTATAATTGGTATCAAGAGCCTTGGTTGATTATTTGATTTGAGCGTTTTTATCTATTGATTTAGTGGTAAATTTTCTTCTTTTCACAATTTTTGTTTCTCTCATCTATTTTTTTCTTTTTTCTCTTTCTTTAAGCTTAAGTTTTCATTTATCCATTTTTCTATAATTTTTCTATTTGGTGGTATAATTTTTTTTCTTCTTTCTTGTATCCATTTTTCTCGTCTATTTTTTCTTAACTTTTGTCAACATTTTGTCCATTGGATACAATTTTTCTTATAGTTTTTGACCAGTCTACTTTTCTTTTATCCATTTTTGTGGATATAAACTTTTGTTGGTTAATTCATGCAAAGATTTTGTCTTGTCCTCTTATCCATTGTTCTATCAGAAAAGGGTTCACAGATTCAGTAACTTATTCCGATGCAAAATTTTTTGAATATATTCCGATAGAAGGTTGCCAGTATTCCGATATCTGTTCATTCCGATCGCAATAACCATTGGTTCTACTTTGCGATCAAATTATTCCGACACCCTTATTCCGACGTGGGTTGCGATTGCACTTTGCGATTGTGATTGCGACGGGATTAAGGTTCACTGAGACGAAACTCTGCCGAAATGTTTCGTGACAATCCGATGGTGAGTTTTTAAACATTGCGATGGAGTTACAGACATTGCGATGGTGAGTTTTTTGACATTACGATGGAAAAGTCTTTTTGAATATTGCGATGGAGCAAGTATAAATATTGCGATGATGAGTGTTTTATACATTGCGATGGAAATGGTTTGAACATTGCGACACACAACACCCTCAACCTAAAACCAACTGTCCAAACTTTCAAAGACCAAAAACTTGACTCTCGATTCATTTTTTTCGGTCAACCACACCATAGGACTCGACTTAAACATTTTCGACTTGACACAAACGTCAACCCTCGACTCAGACCACTCGACTCAAAGATTTTGGAATCACCCTTCATAAGACTCGAACCCAACACCTTCAACAACCCTGACTCGATCTCACAACTCACCCACAACCTCAAGACTGTCAACATTCTTCTCTCTCAACGAACAACACCCTCACCCTCGTCCCCTCACCCATAATCTCGACGAAACCAAATCAGAAGACTCGAACACAACAAAACAAACTCGACACCCTCTCGTATCACCCACAAACCCATCTATCATCAATCTACTCATAACCAAACTCTCGAACAAACACTCACCCACACGACTCTCAAACAGAAAACACTCCAGATCTCCGAAAAACCCTCATCGATCAAGGACAAATAAAGAACATAACAAAGAAACCTACCTGAGACCAAACTTAATTGATCTTGAAGAATCGAACTTCAGTGAACATACAGTGAGGAATATTGTGATTCGTAACAAGGATTGATACAAGTTTCTGAAAGTTTGTTATAAGTGTGAGTTTGGTTTCAGGAACATCTAATAGAAAGTAACAAGGATTGGCAGAGGAATATCTGTGATACGATATAAATCTTTATAATTTGTTACTCGTTTATCATCATTGATATATGATTGATACAAGTTTGTGAAAATTGATATTAGATGAGCCGATTTTTTTAGACATGAGGATTAGGGGGACTGCGGTTATTTATCTGTGAGAGAGAGAGTCACGGTGGGGGGGGGGAGTAAACAAAGTGTGAGAATCTTTTGGGGTTGACTGTATTAAGAATATAAATCGGTTTTTATATTATTGTCAGACGGATTTATCAAGAATTTGTGGTATATTATATTATTTAAATCTCCTTGATCAGCCCACATCTTTATTGTCATGCCACGTTTTAGGGTTTGGTGACTGTGAGTTTTTGGCCAACAAGTTCACTACATCATTTTGACAAATCAAATATATCACAATTTTTTTTTAAAAACGCATTGTTGATTTTTTTGAAAAGTCACAAATATATCAGATTTTTTATCTTTTTTTGGAATTTTAGATAAGTTAATTTTTTAAGTTAAGTTAACTTTTTATATTTTTATATTTTAAAGTGAACTTTTTAGTTAAGTTAATTTTGTATATTTGTCAATCGATATATTTGGATTTGGTACATCGTGTTGAGGCGGGTGTTTCGAAAGAAATAAAGTGGTAAAATATTTGACGGGTAAAAAGTTTTTTGTGTCCGGATTTGAAGACGAAAGTGACGAGACAAAGGCGACAAGAGTTGAAAACAAATATCGAGACAAAGTGACAAAATTCTTTTGACGAGACCGAGAAAATTGGCTACATTGGAGTTTTTTAGTGGCTACGCATTTAATCGGGTATTATTATTTGAAATTGAAGACCGATCTTTCTCGATCAGTGATCCAAGAAATTGTCATTGAACTATCAATGGATTCGTTGAATTCGAAATTTCAAGAGGGAGAATCGCATAATTTGCAAGACAAAGCTAGAGAAAGTAGTATAATTTCATGTCAACTACTTCAGTCACATCTTATGACCATTGCATGGGTTCAAGGAGGAAGCGAATTTTTGACACTCTTTGGTCAAAATCATTATACATTCATCGATTCACTATTTCTCAACTTGCACCAACTTGCTGATCAACTTCAAAAAGAAGACTTTAATCACTCTGCATCAGAAACTGCATATCAGGCTCTTGTGACACAACTCACGCATTTCCTCCAATTCAATATCATCAAGTCTGACAATTCAGGGATATGTCGGCCATTTTTTCAATACACACAGAACGAGGTTAAAGAATTCTGTGATAAATTGTTGAAATTAATGTCATCAGTTTCGTCTTCGATTTATGAAAGATCCCGACTTCAGAAAGCGTATGATAATGGAGTGAAAGAATCTATGATGCCGATGAAAGAGGATAATGGTCATACGGTTGACAATTTGGCGCCTAACGATGGAAAGAGCACGGAATCAGAAGGACAACATGATACCAGTGGCACGTCAGGGAATGTTCACGAGATCTCTTTTGATGACTCCTTACCCGTTTATGACGAAGAGCCTGCGAACAGGTTACAATATAATGTTGTTTATGACGTATATGCTGATGAAATGCCGCATATTGAGCATTCTGAACCTAATTATGACAAACATGGGATGGAAAATAGTGATAGAAATACCACTTCTGATTCATCCGATGTGAGTCATAATGGGGGAGAAAGTGTTCAAAATGCTAAACATCATGATAACTATCTTATAACTGCTTCATTGACTGCTTCTGATTCCAAGATTAGAGAGCTCGAAACGATTGTAGCTCAACAATCAAAAGATCTTGAGGATGCCAAATTAGAATTTTCCAAGAAAACGGACAAATTTGAAACATATTTTGAAAAGCTTGACAAGTCAAACGTTGTTCTTGAAAGAAAATTGGATCAAAAAGCTCTGGATTCTAAAGCTGAAAAGGATAATCTTTTGAAACAAATTAAGTTGCTTGAATCTAAGTTGGCATCCCAAGATGAATTGCTCAAAGAGAATGAGACTTTAAAGGCTCAAGTACATGAAAAGGTCTTTGCTATAGCTGCGTTGAAAAACGAATTGAGGAAAACTAAAGGAACTAGTGTGGACACTAAGCTTGAAAAACCATCAATCTTGGGGAAACCGCCTACAAATCAGTTTGTTAGACAACAGACTGCATTTAGATCCGAGCGACCTCAATCCTCGAGACCGTGGTTTGCCTCCCAAGTTGATATGGCTCATATTTTTCTGAACAGTCACTCCACCATCTAGGCCCAGTGTGACTAAAACAGCTTTTGCAAGACCTAATCACATGATTGCCTCTAGTCTCCATAGACATAGTAAAAAGAACACGTCCCGAACTAGTTCAAATGACGTTCGCCATACATTTGGTCTAAGGGAAGCTAAGCAAAAGACACATGTAAGAGACAAGAATTTCAAACCTAGCCAGATACCTTCTAGTTTACACAACACTGCTAACTCACATCCTAGGAGCATCAATCAATCATCTAGGAATTCTAGATCTTACTCGGACATTAAATATGCTACTTGTAAAACATGTAGGAAATGTGTCTTTAAAGCCAATCATGATTCTATTATCAAAAAATTACTTAATGAGGTGAACTCCCATGCTAGACTTAAATCCCAATGGGTAGCTAAAATCAAAACCATTGGTAAAATGTGGCGCCCCACTGGTAGAATTTTCACTCTTGTAGGAAACGAGTGCCCTTTAACTAGGATAGTCTCCGATTCTACTAAGAATACTAGGGAGGAAATTGAAAAGGATGATACATCACTTAAGCATGAATTTAAGGTTTTCTATAAAAGGAAACGTTTGCCATCTAAGACAAGTGAATCATCTACTCAGGTCGCCTCTGGCACAAGAAAAGATAACTGTGAACCCCCACTTGCTTCTAAAATTGATATCGCTAACCCATGTCAAAGCATGCAAATTCCTAAAGAGAATGCATGTACCAAGGTTGATGTTCCAAAAGAACGAAGGGGTCCAATCGTTGTATCCCGTTCAACTAAGGACACTCTTAGAGTTTGGTTGCTGAAGAAGCAGATATCGGAGAAACAAGTGTCTCAGGGGATTCATGGTTAAGCTTACTCAAAGGACTTATAGTCACATCACAGACTGTAACTCGTTCATCAAAGAAAGGAAAGTTTATCGCTGATGATAAACTTATCCTCACAACGAGAAATTAAATTTTCTCGGGCATGAGCTAAAATTAAAAAAATTCGCAGTTTTTAAGCTCATGCACAAAGACTTATAGATAAATCACAGTATCTGACCCGTTCTTCAGAGAAAGGGAAGTTTATCTACGTCAACGATAACTTATCCTCAAAAACGAGAAATTAAATTTTCTCGGACACGAGCTTACTTTAAAACTATTCAACGGTTTTAAGCTCGTGTAAAATGACTCCTCGTTAAATGACAGACGATGACCCGGACTTCAGAGAAATGGAAGTTTATCTACGCAACGATAACTTACCCTTAAAACGAGAAATTAAATTTTCTCGGACAGAGCTTACATTTAAACTATTCAAAGGTTTTAAGCTCGTGTATAAGGCTCATCATTAAATATCAGATGATGACCCGATCTTCAAATAAAGGAAAGTTTATCGCCGATGATAAACTTATCCTCATTAACGAGAAAATTAATTTTTCTCGGACGCGAGCTTACATTAAAACTATTCAAAAGTTATAAGCTCGTGTAAATGGCGTATAATTATATTTCAGATTATGCCCCGGACTTCAAGGAAAGGAAAGTTTATCGCCGATGATAAACTTATCCTTACAACGAGAAATTAATTTTTCTCGGGCATGAGCTAATATTAAAAATATTCGAAGTTTTTAAACTCATGCACAAAGACTTACAGTTAAATATCAGACTGTAACTCGGACCTTAATTTTTAGTAAAACTTATCTTTAAAGATAGATTATCCTCGTAACGGAAAATTAAATTTTCTCGGTCATGAGCTTGTATTAAAACATTCCAAGTTTTAAGCTCAGAAAAGAAAGTGTATCTTTTAAATAAGAAAACTTTTTCTCATAACGAGAAATTCATCTTTCTCGGTCACGAGCTTTCCGTTAAAACATTCAAAAGTTTTCAAGCTCATGAACACGAATTCTAAGTAAATGTCAGCTTAGAACTCGTTCTTCAGTTAAAAGGAAAGCTTATCGCCGATGATAAACTTATCCTTAACAACGGGAAGTTTACAACTTCTCGGACTTGAGCTCGTTTTGCAAGATATTCAACATCTTAAGCTCAAGTAATTGGTTTCCAAAACGTTGAACATAATTTTTCAAGAATTTCTCAAAAAGGTTTTTCTAAATCTTTCAAAATTGTGTGTTCAAACATGTTTTGATAAAAAGAGCATGTCTTCTGGAATCGCTAATATTTACGATACTAGAAATGTCGTTCAATAATGACACGGGGTTGTAAATAAAGTTCGAGCAGAAGTTCAAATGTTTTAAAACATGCTCAAAATGGTTTGCTATTATTTCAGATAGTAACCCGTTTTTCATACTCAAGTCAAGCATTTCATCGGAAAGCTTTGACTCAACAACGGGAATTAATTTTCTCGGGCATGGTTTACTTTATAACCATGTAAAGGATTGTGTTTACGGAATAACACAATCTAACACGAATTTATGTACTTGTCAGTGCATTTATTTGTTAAAACAAGAGAAATCTTGTTTTCATGAAGTTATCATCTCCACCAACCGTAGCAATTTACAATTGATATCTACATACTCGACGATGAGACTACTCAAACGGCGACTACAGCTCTTTCAATAGAACACGGGTCAACAATTGAGGGGGAACAATTGTCCAGCATTCAGAATCTTTGACGTCAAGAGTGCCAAGTTCACATGTTGGTGTCAAGACAACGATATCAATCGTACACATGGAGTCAAGAGATAACTTCAGACGTGATGAGGCGATCAACATTCATGAACAAGAACCATGTGCTTCTTTCATATGATGTTCTCCATCATTCAGGTCCAACCTCATAAATCGCCAATATTGTGAATTCATTATCATATATGATCTTTGCACGTGATAAATACCTTACACTTGTGTTTAAAAGGTATTTAATTTACGTTTCAACTACACCCTCATTAATTTGAGGGGGATCTTGTGTAATTCATGAAGATAATTGGCTTTGCATTTTTCTTCCCAAATTTTCTTAAAATACTATTAAATCAATTGATATTAAAAACATCGACTGGGTTACTATTTTTAATATAGGGGAGAAAATGTGATTTAATATGGGAAATGATTAATCATAAATGGTTTGACTTAACGTGATAGATCATCCCAACATGTGCGAAATGTTTTCGGATATCGTGGCATATGTTAAGGGGGAGTAAAATGGATTTGCACTTCAAAATGGATTTCATGGTGACATACACTTACCCAAAACTTCTCTATTCACGACGGTGAAGATTGTGGTGACATAAGGATGGTAGGATAGGTTAAAGTCCAATGATTCCTCTAGAACCGGAGGAATCTTCCCAAGGACATTCCATAGCTAGAAATAGTAGTTCTTAGGAAAGATGGAGAAAGATTATGAACGTAGCTGAATGCCGACCAAGTACTTAAGTTAGCACTAGAACAATCACAACAAGGTGCTAGTGATGACGTATTGGTAAGCATTGAAGGGGTTAAAGAATGAAAAAGAATTGTAAAGATAAAGGATGTAAAGAAAGAAGCCCTCCTTACAACCTTAGGCAGAAACCGGGTCAATACATATGCTATTAAGATCATTTTTAATGATGCTTGATATTGAAGGCAAACATCATGGACCCAGTGATGCAATGCATAACCCATCCCAGCTAACTCAGATATCTCTCAAAAGATACTTGTTTTAATCACACGGAGACAACACATTATCTATTGATTTATTCACTCCGAATAAATTGGTATTGAAATGGTGGCACTCCTCTCCAGCCTCTGATCACTAAAATCCAAAATGCACGATTGAGTCTAGAGCCATTTGAGATCATCAAATATCTCATTAGGACACACTTTCATATTTCCTTGCTTCTTCACGTACTGTGAAAAGAAAGAAACATCTTAAGAGTCCTACGTAAAATCTTCATGATCTTGCCTGAACATCCGAGTAATACGAAAGTATTTACAATGAAGATGGAAATCCTTGTTGAGCGAATATCAAAAAGCTCATGGTAGGTGACTTGTGCGATTCTTTATGAATCAAACTTGTGATAACTGGAAAGCAACAGTGGTTTAATTCTTAAATGAATTTAAACACGTTCCAGGCCTCTACGCAATATCTTAGTGATCTTGCCAGAACACTCAGAGTGATACCTTAGTGTTCACAGTGATGAGTGAAAATCCTTCTAGTGTTAACCTCAAACAGCACTTGGTAGGTAACTTGCAAGATTCTATACGAATCAAGCTCGTGACAACTGGAAAGCAATGATGGTGCGGTTCTTAACTGAATTTCACTTGTTTCAGGAACATGAATTGACGGCTTTAAATCATGCGGATATTATTATCCAAATGATTCACTCTTTATGTTCGCAGTCAGCTTTGGACGGTCGAATAAAGAGAACGGGTTTACCCGCAAAATCTTGTCAAGGAGGTTCTTAATTGAAACTACCTGCCACAAGTACGATAGTTTATATCGTCCAACAGTCTTCACCGACCGGAGGTAAAATGTTACCGAATTAGAATGAAATGTTCAAGGCCATTTCATCCGTGTATATGTTTTGTTGCTAACTGTCTTATGCAGCATAACAAGAAGGTGGCATTGCGGTGTACAACCCAGAAGAATTCGTCACCACATGCTTATACTATATGCACTTAATACTTCATCAAATTCAAGAAAGTCTAAAAGTCAAGTCTTCCGCTGTATCAAACTCTGAAGCTTTTAAGAATTTATAAAAGTATAAGTATGTGGAACATGAAGTCACGAGGAGGCAGATATCACAAGTGATGAATGCACAAGGTCAAAGCAAGGACACATGCTCAAGACCAAAGTCAAAGATCTCATCAGCATATTCACAAGAACAAGATCGAAGACTCAAGCATAGTATGCTAGGTTTAAGATTTTGTAAAAGGGTGTGACCTCCCACTGGGGGATATTGTTGGAAATACGTTTTTCCAAGGAAAATCTCGTTCACATCATTGTTAGCATAGATCACGAGCTATAGACTATTTAGGACATTGTAACTTGGAGTGACCTCCCTTTGGGGGAGATTGTTGGAAATACGTTTTTACGTATTTAGAAAGGATCGGTCACTCCAAAGATATATTCAAGTATTGGGCTCGTGATCCAATATGTAATCCATATAGCCCATATAGCCCACATGTAGGGTGGGCTATATATACCCCCTCCTAGCATGTTAGGAGGGGTTGGTCATTTGTGCTTTTCACTTCTCACTTAATCAACCTTCTCTTTCTCTTCTTTCTCTCTCTAACTCTCTCTCTCTAGTTCATCATTCCTCTACTTTCTTTAGATCAATCAAACACATCTAGAATCCTAAGAAATTAAGGACATACACCTTCAAAATCATTATACGAACCATTGTCGTAAAAACATCATACAATACGTTTTATAACGTTGTATAGAGTTAAATAAAAAACCGTTATATGAATATGGCTATGTAAAACCAAAACACGAACATAATATCAATAATAAGACTCCGTAATTCTAGTCAGGCAATATATTGTAATTCAATGCGTATAGCAGTATTTTCGTTATTTGGATTATTATAAGTCGCATGTCATTGTTACCTTACAAAACCAAACAACGGGAAGCTAACCCGAAACTCAATTTGCCCATCTAAGTTAGCTTGTCGTCACAAAAATCACGCTATGGAAATCTTCTCATACATAAATCCACTTACCAATCAATGTGGCACGACGAGGATCAACCGTCAAGGCGCGAACTGGGGTGATCTTCCCCAAATAGTACTGTTATATGCATAAGCGTCTACCAAATCCCGGTAGTTCACAATTCATGCTAATGGGACTTTTAGTGACATAACATAACTTTAATAATCCATTTCATTTCATTTATCGATTCATATAGTCATTCATCAGGTCATACAATCATCCGGGTCCAAATCAATAAACAAATAATTGGGACAAATGGTGACCTATTTTATCAAAACTAACATGTTATCTCTCTCGCGGGTTTATAAAACATTTCATAAAAACATTTAAAAGAGTGCGAGGCTATGAACTCACGTTGATGTGGGAAGGCGGTTATCGGCGATTTGGATGTACGGTACGTGCTTCAATCACGGAAACGTAGACAAATAATACTCGTCTTAGACTCTTGTCCAATGAATTTATAAAAACAATGGCTATGTATATATATGATGCTTTTATAAATATGATGATGATCAAGTGGGATTGTACATCTTTATTTACTCATTATAGTGTCATGTGTTGGTAAATTTTCACACTAGTTTCACTAGTTTAACTCCTTTACTTGTCAAGGCCCAATAAGCCCGTTACAGGCCCATTACCTTATATTAGTCCATCTTATAATTTGAACATGAGTCATATGCTTACATGTTGGGCTCAAGTGGGTTAAGCCCAATAAGTAAGTTTATTAGTGTTTTAGCTAAATTGGTTGGATTAATAGTCCAATAAGGCTAATTTGGCCCGTTAATGTCCGTATGTTATAAAGATCGGGTTTTATCGGTTTTTACTTGTTATATAAGTTTATACATCAGTATGTGAGTTTATAAAAGTTTACATTAGACGGGTCCGACCGTCTAAGTTTTATTTGACAAAAACGTTAAATCTTTCGGTTTTAGCCGAAAAGACGTAAAACTTATGTATATAGTTTTATAACTTGGAAAACATTTATACTTGTAATTTATATAAAATGTCTCATTTTAATATCAATTTATATAACTCTTATTTATAATTATTATTTCTAACTAGTGGGGTTTATATATCTATATTTTATAAATACATAATATTGAGTGCTTATATTATATACTATTTATTTTATAAAATATGTCATAAATATTCAGTCCACTAAAATGTCCATATCTAAAGTTCTATAAGGAGATAGGACCCCAAATTTTTTTAGCAGAAACTACATGATATTTTCTTCATTTAACTCTTTTGTAGCTACTGATGAATCAGCCTCTAAGTATTTTAATAAATTCTTCCAAAACAGTCTATGCATATTTGCACTCCAATATTGTTTTGATCATATCTCACTCATTTTAAGGATTTCATTGTGTGGCCAACTCTCACATATGTACAAGTCTTATAACTTACTGTATATTAATTCATCCAAGCCATTTTAACAGTTTATCGTAAGGTTCTTTACTGTTTATACAGCCTACATTTTTAAGCATGATTTTAACATCCTTTCATGTAGCTTTTAATCATTTTAACCAAATTTATCAACACAAGATCCCCACATAATACTTTTGATCATCATTCATCATCATATACATATACATAAATGAAGAAAATACAAGATTACATATTCAAAATACTTTTGATCATTATTCATCATCATAACCAAATTGGGTTGTGTGGTCAAATTTAGATACACTTACATTTGATCCTCTACAAATGCTTCGGGATGTGCATTTGCTTGGGCTCTTATTATATCTTGTCAGCTTAGGTTAATGCTTTAGTGTCATGAGCTTAGACGTAGGTAATTAAAATGTATACTTTTGATTATAATCTTGTATTTGTTATAAGATTATATGTCTGTTGCCTTGAAAATCTTATGGTTCATCACCATATTTAAACTTAAACCTGAACTCACCAGCCTTTGTGTTGACGCTTTAGCAATGTTTTTCTCAGGTATCAAGACGGAGGAGTGACGTGGTTATGCTTGGGATATTTTTAATAAAATGGTTGTGACTAGTTTTTGGATGTTTGAAGCAATGTTAAAGTCTTTGAGACAATGTTTATTTATGATCTTGTGTAATTTTCTTCCGAACAAATTTTATGCTTTTGATTAAATTAAAACGACTTTTAAATAGTCGTTCTTTATATCTATATCTTGTGATAGTCATGACTGTTTCACCCCATTGTGTTGCCTTACTTTGATAAATTAGGGGTGTGACAAATTGTTGCTCCAGACACATGACATGTGTTAAACAGTATCTGTATAGATATAAAAGGGAGCCTGGTCCCAAGGTAGTCTTTGGAGATGACTCCTCAGGGGCTACTAAAGGATATGGCTTAGTGGATTGTAATAGAATAACCTTCATAAGGGTCGCTTATGTCAATGGACTGAAGCACAACTTAATCAGCATCAATCAACTCTATGACTTTGGGTTCAAAGTTCAGTTCACCAAGACCCAAGGAATAGTCTTCAATCAAGATGATGAAGTTGTTCTGATTGCACCAAGAAGAAGAGATGTGTATGTTATTGACATGACATCAAGTCGTGAGGGAAGAAACACCTGTCTCTTTGCCATAGCCTCTAAAAGTGAAAACTGGCTATGGCATAAGAGATTGTCCCACCTGAACTTCAAAAACATCAACAAGCTGGACAAGAATGATTTGGTGGATGGTCTTCCATCTCTGACCTTCTCTAAATACATGCCTTTCTCAGCCTGCAAAAACGGGAAGCTCCTCAGAGCCTCATTTCAAACCAAAAAATCATTCTCCATAGACAAGTGCCTCAATCTTCTTCACATGGACTTGTTTAGACCAGTCAAACCTTAATCCCTATATCACAAAAAGTACACTCTAGTCATTGTTGATGAGTTCTCCAGATTCACTTTGGTATTATTTCTTCAAAGGAAAAGTAAAGCTGCTGATCGTATCATGTCCTTCATCAAAGAAATTGAAAACTTCAATGATTGTAAAGTAAAGACTATCAGAAGTAACAATGGCACTGTGTTAATGCAAGTGATGGCTAAAAACATTATTAGTGTTAACTAATCTTTCTTAGTTTTGATCACAACAAACTATACAACACATTTAGTGTAAAACACAAAACGAATTATTTAACTAACACTATCATCAAGGTAATAATCATATTACTAACTTTTCTTAATCATACTTAGTGATCATCAAAGTGATTATCCTTAAAACTCACTTTTGTTAATATGACAAAAGATTTCTTAATAAACTTTCTTTTTAAGAAAATGTTTTATTAAAATGGAAAATGTAAATTTGAAAATGGCATATTCCATATGCCATAAGAATATCCTTTGAAGGTTTAAAATACCTCAGATATTCCTACCCCACTAAAAGACAAAATCAGAGCGTAGTCTACTAGGCGGTACCTTAAATAGCTAGGCGGTTCTCTAGCGATAAGGAACCGCCGGGCTAGCTAAGGAACCGCGCCCAGCTAGCCGTTTCACTTTGTCTCCTATAAATAGTGGATCAAATCTCATTTTTCAACAAGCCTTTTTGGACGTTTTTCTCAGCCCCATTTCTCTTTTCTATAGCATAATCATTAGTAAATGATCACTTAATGTGTTAAGTATGTTTACATATGATTATCCTCTTGATCCCCTCCTTTACCTTTTTCCAAAGAGAAGATCACTCACTCACTAGTGTTGTGATAAAGATGAATCCATAAATAGTCATGTTCATGATGTTAGCCTTTTTGTTTTATGTTAATCCATTGTATTTATACTTACTTGGACTAGTTGTGTTTATCCAAGCTATTTGTGAACACTTGGATTTGTTGTGTACATCCGTTACATATGTGTTTGCTTGGATTTATGTTATGTAGATCCAAGTTACATGTGTGTACTTGGATATGTCTAGTTGAGTTGTAATAGATTGTGTAGTATTTCTCACTAAACTATAAAGTGATGTGGTTGTGTCTTGTGAGTTCTCACTAAACTTGAAAGTGATTAGTAGTTGTGTTGTGTGAAGTTCTCACTTAGCTTCAAAGTGAAGAGTCGTGAAGATTGGTTCTAGCTTTGGATTAGAACTCAACATCTAACCTTGTGTCGTAAAATGGTGAAGTAGGCAACGTCGTGAAGATTGGTTCTACCTTGAGATTAGAACTCTACATCTAGCCTTGTGTCGTTAAATTGTGAAGTAGGCAACGTTGTGTAGATTGGTCCTAGCTAAAGATTAGGTCTCGACATTTAGCTTAGTGTCGGAAAATAATGTAAGCGACGATGTAAGGTTTTCTCCGCCAAGAAGGGAGCTTGTGGATATAGCAGAAATCTCGAGTAGGTGTACTCGAGGAGTGGAGTAGAAACGAGGATAGAGCCTCGTTGTCGAACCATTATAAATCTTGGTGTCTTCTCATTAGGTTGTCTCTTTCCTTACTCTTTATTATCATTACACTTACTTATTACCATTGCTAATGCATTTGAATTGAACCTAATCATTATGAAACTTAGCTTCAAGCAAAAGATAAGTTTTGATACAAACCTAATTGAAAGTAATTTTAATTAGGTGACTAATCGATGAGAAACTATTCAACCCCCCTTCTAGTTTCTACAATTGGTATCAGATGATGGTCACTCAAGATCTTTGAAGTATATAGTACTTTAAAACTTGGATCGATCCATTGTCTCCTCAAATTAGAAGGTCAAGTTGTACTAAAGTTTCTCTTTGGTCAAAACTATTTTTCTTGGAAAATAGGTCTTTTAATTGGTAATATTGCATCCCTCTTAGATTAGTAGCTTTTATGCATTTTAGATCTACTTTTGAAATGTATCTACTAGTTTGCATCTTGCTTTGTGTAGGTACTCATGAAGATCAATCATTTAATTGGTTGTGGTTTGAGTTACTTGCACTTGTAGAAGACTCATCTTCATTGATCTTCAACATCTTTGAATGATGATATCAAGATGATTGGGAATGATACTAGTCCTTGAAGACTTAATACTCATCATAGTCATTGTTGGGCTTTGCATTGATTCCTTGATGGATTGGAATGCTCTTTGTGGCCAAGGTACGCTTTCGTTCTTTCACACGCCCTTTGATCATTCTTTTGATCATTACTTGACTATGTGCTTGTTCTTGGCATCCTTGCCTTGACATTTGTTTGTGGTTTGTGATTCTTTTCTTTTATTCTATCAAACCTTCATTGCTTGGATACTTGACTCACTATGGTGATGTAGAGTGAGTTAGTAGTAGCTTAAAGTATCAAGCATGATATCCATGGTTTGCACCCATACAGTTAGTAGGCCCTTTGTGGGAGAGAAAGTGAATTACTACCTTGCTCATATTTTGGTTTAGACTAAGACTATTATTGAAAGTTATCTTAGTCTATGCATCAATATTTGCTTTGTGTTTATTCATTACCAAAGCCGTTTAACACTTCGCCGGAAAGGCACGTCTTAAACCACTATATATGACACAAGCTCTTTGTCTCCACGTTTTGAAGATTGTCATTAATCCGTTGAGCATTGGTCTTAGTCTTGATTCACTTCCCTTGACTTCTCTCCACTTTGCTTTTTCGCTACGAGTAGTCGTTTGTCCGTTTCGGTTCTTTTCGATCTCGATTCAACTCGTAATCCTTTATTAACGCATATTGCATAGTGTTATGATGATCCAATGATATTCTAAAAGGTTTGAGATATATTTTTAAGTATTTTAGAAAACTTGGTTTTCAAAAATTTAGCGTATTTCATTGATAAAAACCTGCCTCTGTAGACGGTTCTTTATCTCTGGCGGTTCAAACCCGCGATTCTCTATCGATATGGAACCACGGGCAGTAAAATTTGTTAGAGCGCCAGTTTTATTAATTTAATCTTTTTCAAACTAAACCCTCTCTCTCCCAAAAACACATAGCCGTCGGGTTCCACTTTTTCCACCATTGTTAAAGCTTCAATAACCTTCAATCACTCAAATTAATTGATTCCAAGTTGTGGGTTTCCTTCATCCTTCATCAAACATCAATTAATTGTAAGTATTTTCTTTCAATCTCATCTATTTTGTTCTAGGGTTCATCCTTTCATAATTGGGGATTTTTAAAATCGAAATTGAATTAGAACCTTAATAGGAATATGGGTAAACATGGTTATTTTACTATGATTCCTTAGGTTCATATTCATTGATATTTCACTAAAACCCACTTGTAGAACAAATCTGAATTTTGGCTAAATGATTTTGGTTAAAAGATGGAATTGAGATGAACCCATGAACAAACAGGTAATTGCATTTTTAATGCTTACCTAAAAACCTTGTTTTGAAAAACCAATGTTCTAGTCCATTGTTGATCCAACATAGTTCATATGTTCTTGGTTAATAATGCAATAGATACATTGTGAACATGAGAATGATATGGATTCAATCCTTTGTTTTTCAAGAAATTGATATAACACATTCTCATATTTTGATTTTTGATTTTATTTTTCATATGAGTGATTGGAAATATATTTTCTTGTGTTTATTTAGGTACTGATCATGCCTTCACAATACCAAAAGGATCATCAACTCACTAGACAATATATGCCAAACATTTCCCAAACCTTTGCATCCACTCAACTTCGAAACTCCTTTTCATCACTTTCAACACGAAATTTCCATGAGGGTAGAGTTGTTGATGAGGGAATAACGGGTTATGTCTATATCAAATCTATGTTTGAGCATACGGGGTTTGATTGCTTACTCTACATAGAAGAAGATATATACCCCTTGTTTCTTCTATAATTCTTTAGCACTTACTCTATGTTTGAATACAATGGCGAAATCTTCATTCGATTCTTGTTGAACGAACAAATCATTCAATATTCTCTCTAAGATTTTGGTGAAATTCTTGGTGTGCCATATGAAGGCACTTGTCGTTTCACGGACAAATGGAGACTTGATGCTCTCTTGGAATCCAACGACAAACCTCCAAATGACCACTCTGAAATTGATACGGATTTATCCTTGATATCATTTCGAAAGAGCGTGATGGAAACGTTGTGAGAAGCCTTCATTCTAATATGCGAAATGTGAATCGCTATGAAGTGCTGTCAAGCGATCTTAAGGATTTTATGGTCCAATGGGCAAATATCCTTAGGGAGAATGTATTTTGTCTTGGTGGAAACCGAGATCATATCCCGGCTTGTATGGTGCATATGTTGTGTTGCATCTTTACATCAACCAAGTACAATTCGGCATACTATATCGCTCGACGAATAAATTATGTTATTTTAAAGCCCAAAACAAACCTTCCCTATGGTATGCTTCTTACTCGCTTTTTCAAAAGGGTTGTTCATGACTTTCCCCACCTCGACCTTTCTCGCTTTCACCCGGTTCATCGGGTTATGTTGCCTATTGAAGAGGAATATGAAAGAAAGCCTAGAAGTGATCGAGGTTCGCGAAAATCCGAGCATCAAGATCCGGATGATGAGGACACCTATATTACAACAAGTGATGGTGATGGCATAGGTTCTAGTTCTCATTTCAACTCTTCAAGTAATTCTCACCCATGCTCAAACTCATTTGTGGATGTACTTGAAGACTTAGCTCATCCACCTCATTATTCCTCTAGTGAAGTACAAGAAGATCTCAATATGGAGCATCTACCGTGAAAATCTTAGGACTCGAGGTGAGTTACATGAACATCGGGTTGAGTCAAGGAATGGATTCAAGTACTTGGGAAACATGCTTAAGGGATTGGGCAAGAAAGAAGGTGAAGACTTTGAATTGCTTCAAAGTATACATGTTAAACATGTAATGTGATGTTGAACATTTGATTCTTTTTACTTTATTTTGGTTGTGTATTAACTAATACTGCTTGTTTGGATTACTTATTACTTTAATCCTAATGTTGTCTATGCCATCATGTTTACGATTTGCATATCTTTGTGCATCCTATGTGTTAGTTAGCTTCCTAGATTTTGGTCAGTAGTTAACTTTGGCTTGATAAGCCTTTGGTAAAAATTTGGGCTAACCAAAGTTTGAGGAAGTGCAAATTTTGAACACCTTTGGTCGCGGTTCCATATCGACCAGCGGTTCCTTATCGATAAGGAACTGCCCATCCTAGATAAGGAACTGCCGGCTACTGTGTCCGATAGAATCTTTGCTTTAACACTATTTTCCTTAATCTGTGTAAACCTTGCTTGATTCTTTGCAAAAACTTGCACATTTCCTAAACTAGGTTACCTAAATTCATTATTCACATAAAATGTTTTTAATCCATTACTAGTTTGGATCATCCTCTCACCCTTTTAAACCCACCTTGTTAGCCATGTTCTTCACACATCAAACCATTCATCCTTAACCCTTAAACCACTCATTACAACCATGGTTTCTACAAGAACCTCAAACTCATCCAAAACCTCCACTTCAAAGAAAAATTTTAAGATTAAGATTAAGTTTTCCAAACCTAACTCTTCACCCTTTCACACACCCAAGAATGAGATTGTTCCAATTCTCATCTCTTCACCACCCTCACCACCTCTTGCTCCATGCAAGACTACCTCAACCTATGGTACCAACCATTCTCATGGTTCTACCTCCTCTTCATTCCAATCTAGAATGAATGAGCTAACCTCACCCTTCACTCCAAGTACTCTCTTGGATGTGACTACCCAACCTCAACCCATCCAAAGAATTCCCATTGTGAATGACTTTGTTGATACCTTGGTGACTTCACCTTTTACCCCTCCAAACTCACCCACATCACCCATTTCACCCTTGGAGAACATACCTCCACACTCACCCACATCACCCTTGGAGAACATACTTTCTCCACCTCCACCTCCCTCAAACACTCCAAACTTGGGTGATCCTCGCTTTTATGAGTATTTCATGCACAATGGCACTAATTGCCCTTGTTGCCCCAACAACTACTATCTCATTGATATCCTTAGATTGGAGATGATTGGGGCTCACATAGAGTTGCAAAGCTTTTTGTTGAATCTCTTTGCCAATCCTCCTCCTAGGAGATGAATGATGATTTTCTTTAATAAGTGTTTTTTCTAAGAAAAACCAAGCCAAAGAAGACTAATCATCAAGAACTAGTTTTAAGCTAACTTTGTTTTAGTTAGTTGTTTTTCATTTCCCTATTGTATTTCCTTCCCTCCATGAGTTTTTCATGAGGATGATCTATGGATTTAGCTTTATGTGTTTCTATCTTTATGTGCACATTAATCAACTTCAATTTTAAATTAAAATTGAACCTAAATCTATCACAACCTCTAAAACTTGACTAAAATTGGTTCAAAATGTTATCTATATATTTTGTCACCCTTTGTCAAGACATTCTTTGTGAATGTGTTGCTTTCATGCAACCCTAGCATAATTTAATGCTAATAGAGGTAAAATTCCAAGATTTGCAATTTTTTGAAAAAGTCTTAGTTTTTCTCAAAACCCTAGAAAATCATGGTTTCAAGTCCACTGAACGCGACTCATTAAAGTCGTGCGGTTCCTTAAGTGCTAAGGAACCGTCGGTCCCTATAAGGAACCGCGGACAGATAGCCAAGTTTTGGCTCGTTTTTGGTCTTTCTTCGTCACCCTATCCCTTGTCAAGATTCCATGTTTACTCTATTTGGCTAAACATTCCTTGACACTTCACATTTTATTTTCAAACCTTTGCCTTGTCTACTTTCTTCTTATACCCCCACCTTGAGATTTCATTCTCACACCTCAACAATGCCTAACACCTCATTTCATAACCTTGACATTTCATTGTCACAAACCTCCTCACCCAAAGCTTCCTCATCCAAGCTTTCCAAGAAACCGAAGATCTCGGTTCGACCTATTTGGATCAAGAAAAATGAAACCTCTTCTTCCAAACCACCCAAGAACCCCACCTTCTCTCCAATCAAGTATTGGAATGAGACCTACTCCACTAACCCCGTCACCAGAGAAAAGGAAAATGTTTCCCCGCCACCAAACCCTTTCGACACCCCTCAAATTAATGACCTTTCAACCTTCCCAAACCTCACAAGGCATTGTGAAAACATTTCCTACCCACTCTCCTCACCACCACCAAACCCTAGGCTTGATGGCCTTCCCCTATCAACCGAATCTGTTTTGCATCATGGATCCTCGTGTGTTTGTTGTCGATTTCAACAAATTGAACTTGCTCATGTGTATGAGAAGTTAAATTTTCTTGAATTCCTCCTCAGTCGACCTCCTCTCAAAGTTTTCGTTCCCGTGGACAAAACTTCGAATGATGCCTCGTCGTCTTATTTTTCCAACTAAAGGATTAAGCACTCTTGGAATCAATATTACTTTAGTTGTTTTGGAGTCAATAACATTTTAAGCAATCTTGGAAAATTATCACTATTAGAATAGCTTATGCTTTGTGGTTTATTTTCCTTATTTTTTGCTTTAGATACTCATATTGTGTGTATGACTATCTACCTTGTTTGTTTCTTTTATATTTTTTTAATATGAAACCGTTGTGTTGTTTTTTTTCTTTCTTTGATCATTCTCTCTTTTTCATTTGATTTGATCATGGTTAATCTTTACAATTGATTATGGGTGATTCCATCAATTCTAAACGTTAACCCCTTGACAAATTTATCATCTTCATTGGTTTGATGTTTCTTTTCTACCTTCATTCCACCAATTGAACTTTGATTTTTTCATTTACCTCTTTGGACATACTTAGCAATACTTGCTTCTAATTTGAGATTTCTTTTCCTTCTCCCTCTCAAGTTACTTAGTAGGTAGTGATCATATATACATTGGTGTTTCTTTTCTTTCTACTAACCTTTGTGTAGAATGTCACCTTAGCTCATACACTTGGTGCCCCAAGCAAGGGGAGCAACCACCAAGGGGGAGCTACTAGCAAATTCTGGTTTTCTTCAAAGACTTTGCTAACCTTTTTGCTACGACAAAGGGGGAGAAATGATAGTGATAAACTCGTTAATAATTCGATATTTTGTGTTTCTACGTAAATGAGTTTATGGTTTGTCGTAATCAAAAAGGGGGAGATTATTAATGCAAGTGATGCCTAAAAACATTATTAGTGTTAACTAATCTTTCTTAGTTTTGATCACAACAAACTATACAACACATTTAGTGTAAAACACAAAATGAATTATTTAACTAACACTATCATCAAGGTAATAATCATATCACTAACTTTTCTTAATCATACTTAGTGAACATCAAAGTGATTATCCTTAAAACTCACTTTTGTTAATATGACAAAAGATTTTTTAATAAACTTTCTTTTTAAGAAAATGTTTTATTAAAATGGAAAATGTAAATTTGAAAATGGCATATTCCATATGCCATAAGAATATCCTTTGAAGGTTTAAAATACCTCAGGTATTCCTACCCCACTAAAAGACAAAATTGGAGCGTAGTCTACTGGGCAGTACTTTAAATAGCTAGGCGGTTCTCTAGCGATAAGGAACCGCCGGGCTAGCTAAGGAACCGCGCCCAGCTAGCCGTTTCACTTTCTCTCCTATAAATAGTGGATCAAATCTCATTTTCCAACAAGCCTTTTTGGACTTTTTTCTCTGCCCCCTTTCTCTTTTCTATAGCATAATCATTAGTAAATGATCACTTAATGTGTTAAGTATGTTTACATGTGATTATCCTCTTGATTCCCT
This sequence comes from Glebionis coronaria, assembly GCA_025667525.1. NCBI lineage: Eukaryota > Viridiplantae > Streptophyta > Magnoliopsida > Asterales > Asteraceae > Glebionis > Glebionis coronaria. The sequence continues at coordinate 7,242,615 of CM046878.1, read as the reverse complement.
CCTTTACCTTGTCCAAAGAGAAGATCACTCACTCACTAGTGTTGTGATAAAGATGAATCCATGAAATAGTCATGTTCATCATGTTAGCCTTTTTTTATGTTAATCCATTGTATTTATGAATACTTGGACTAGTTGTGGTTATCCAAGCTATTTGTGAACACTTGGATTTGTTGTGTACATCCATTGCATATGTGTTTGCTTGGATTTATGTTGTGTAGATCCAAGTTACATGTGTGTACTTGGATATGTCTAGTTGAGTTGTAATAGATTGTGTAGTAGTTCTCATTAAACTATAAAGTGATGTGGTTGTGTCTTGTGAGTTCTCACTAAACTTGAAAGTGATTAGTAGTTGTGTTGTGTGAAGTTCTCACTTAGCTTCAAAGTGAAGAGTCGTGAAGATTGGTTCTAGCTTTGGATTAGAACTCGACATCTAGCCTTGTGTCATATAATGGTGAAGTAGGCAACGTCATGAAGATTGGTTCTACCTTGAGATTAGAACTCGAAATCTAGCCTTGTGTCGTTAAATTGTGAAGTAGGCAACGTTGTGTAGATTGTTCCTAGCTAAAGATTAGGTCTCGACATTTAGCTTAGTGTCGGAAAATAATGTAAGCGACGATGTAAGGTTTTCTCCGCCAAGAAGGGAGCTTGTGGATATAGTGGAAATCTCGAGTAGGTGTACTCGAGGAGTGGAGTAGAAACGAGGATAGAGCCTCGTTGTCGAACCACTATAAATCTTGGTGTCTTCTCATTAGGTTATCTCTTTCCTTACTCTTTATTATCATTACACTTACCTATTACCATTGTTAATGCATTTGAATTGAACCTAATCATTATGCAACTTAGCTTCAAGCAAAAGATAAGTTTTGATACAAACCTAATTGAAAGTAATTTTAATTAGGTGACTAATCGAAGAGAAACTATTTAACCCCCCATTCTAGTTTCTACACACTGAATTCAAGAATCATGCCATGAAATCCTTTTGGGATGAAAAGGGTATATCATAATACTTCTCCACCCCTTGTACTCCAAAACAAAACGGGGTTGTATAGAGAAGGAACAAAACTCTCATAGAAGCAGCCAGAACTATGTTGAGTGAATCGAGACTTCCCAAACAATTTTAGGGTGAAGCTGTAGACACAACATGTTACACTCAGAACAAATCCATTACTGTAAAAAGACATGGAAAGACCTCTTATGATGTCTATAGGAAAAGATCCCCTGATGTCAGCTACTTTCATGTCTTTCGTTGCCTTGTTTTCATCCATAACTACAAGGATCATCTGGGCAAGTTTGATGAAAAGTCAGATGATGGTTTCTTTCTTGGATACTCTCTAACCTCTAGAGCATTTAAAGTATTCAATATTCACAGACAAGAGCTTGAAGAATCGATTCATGTCACCTTCAACGAATCTGACGTTGCCATTACTCATCAAAACTCTAAAGCTGGTGATATTGACTTCAATGAATAAAGTCTTATCCAGATGATGACTTATCAATCCCAAAGAACTCATCTGATACATGTCACAAATACTTTCCTCTTTTACATGCCTTTGATCCTCACTCCATCTCGGATCTCACCACTCCAATAAGTCAAGACTCTAAAGCTCCAGACGTGTGTGCTTATCTCACCCTCCCTCCTGCTATTGAGAGATAAAAGATTGAAATCCTTGACTCATTCCTTGATGATGAGGTCATGGATGAAGAAATCATATGTGAAGAGAGACCCTCTGAACCTACACCTCTCTCTTCATCTATCCCACCTCATGAACTAACACCTGAAACCACTATAACACTTGCCCCTCAAACCAAATGGTCGAGAAATCAAGATATTCTAGTAAATATTCTTGGGGAACCCTCTAAAGGAGTCACTACCAGAGGAAAGCTTAAGTCACTTGAAGCTACCCCTGCTAATGAATTTCTATTTGCTTATCTTCTCTCTGAGAATGAACCAATGAATGTTGCAGCTGCTCTACTCGATGAAGGATGGGTGGTTGCTATGTAAGAGGAGCTAAATCATATCAAAAGAAACAAAGTGTGGACTCTGGTTAAGGCTCCTATTGGAAAACAAGTGGTTGGAACTAAATGGGTTTACAAGAACAAAAGGTATGAAGGTGGGATGATTGTCAAGAATAAGGCAAGGCTAGTAGTGCTGGGGTACAATCAATCAGAGGGAATTGATTATGATGAAACCTTCACACCAGTGGCTAGACTTGAAACCATTAGAATTTTTCTACCTTATGCTGCCTACATGGGTTTCATGGTATACCAAATGGATGTTAAGAGTGCATTTCTCAATGGGAAACTTGTAGAGAAGTGTATGTCAAACAGCCTCCATGGTTTGAAAGCAATGAATTCCCTGACCATGTTTGCAGACTTCACAAAGCAATCTATGGGCTGAAACAATGACCTAGAGCCTGGTATGAAATCTTATCAAAATTCCTACTTGAAAATAAATTTGTCAGAGGTACTATTGACCAAACCTTGTTCACTTATAGGTCCAAGGGTGATGTCATTATAGGTACAGATATATGTGGATGATATAATTTTTGGGTCGACCAACATAAGCAATTTGTTAAACTAATGACCAAAAAATATGACATGAGCATGATGGGGAACTAATTTTTTTCTTGGGTTTTAAAATGAAACAAAATTCTAAGGGAATTTCTATTTGTCAAGAAAAATATGTTAGTGACTTGTTTAAGAAATATGATCTATCTGATTGTGCATCAGTGAAATGCCCTATGATTCCTCCCAACAATCTGGGAGCTGATGAGTCGGGGGTCTCTATTATTGAGACCTTATATAGAGGCATGATTGGGTCACTAATGTACCTCATAGGGAGCAGACCAGATATCCAATTCTCCACATGTCTCTATGGTAGGTACCAAGCTAACCCCAAGGAATCCCACCTTGTAGCTGTCAAAAGAATTTTCAAGTATCTCAAAGGATCTCCCTCATTGGGTCTCTGGTATCCAAATGGATCTGGCTTTGACTTAAAAGCCTACTCAGACTCAAACTATGTTGGATGCTACCTTGATATAAAGAGTACATCTGGTAGTTGTCAGATCCTTGGTGGAAAGTTAGTATGTTGGAGCGTCAAGAAGCAAAACTCTGTAGCCATGTCATCAGCTGAAGTTGAGTATGTCGCTGCCGCTGGTTGCTGCGCCCTAGTTCTCTGGATGAAGAGTCAATTGGCTGACTATGAGATCAACTATGAGAAGGTTCCTATATTCTGTAACAACATAAATGCCATAGCCATTTCCAACAATCCGGTACTTCATTCTAGAACTAAGCATATTGACATCAAGTATCATTTCATCAGAAACCATATTTTGAAAGGTGATATTGAGCTTCACTTTATACCCACTAAATACCAACTCACTGATATTTTCACCAAGCCTTTGGCTGAGCCAAGTTTTACTAGGCTGGTTGCTGAGCTGGGTATGCTCAATATTCTGAAAGAAAAAGTCTGATGAATGATCTCTGGTTCTGGGCATTTAAAAGAATTGAATGTAACGAGGTAGTTACATCTCAAATGGAATTAATATATTCTCCAAATACAATTCAAATGATTTTCTTTAAATATCACCAACTTTCTCGCTTTTCAAGGGGAGAAACGTAAGCTGAAAGGTCATGGGGGCCCAAGTTTTCTAAAAAGTGATCACGTTACATTAAATGCCCAAAATGGAAAACGACTAATCTCTCTATTTACCCTTTGACTCATAATTGTGTGTCCCCCTATTCTCATTTCTCGCACAAACACACTTTCATCTCTTTCTCTTTTAAATCCTCAAAACCTTCAAAGTTCATCAATGACGTCCTCATCTCAAACCAAGAAGTACTTAGTTACGGACGCATCAGACGTTGATTTTGGTTTAAATGACGGGAATATTTCCTTAAACAACCGTGTCACTCTTTTTGAACACCCCAATCCTCTCTACTCTCCATTGTTCAGATTCTTGATAAACTGCTCTATTGTTGAAGCACTCACCAGAACCCCATCTACTTGTTACTCACAAGATCTCAAGGAATATTGGTTCTCGGCCGAAGTTGATCAAGCAACCATGTCCATCTCCTTCAACCTCTAAACTCACCCTCAAACCTTAACCTTTGACTTCAACGATTTCTCCAAAGCCGTTTTCCTCGCTGTAAATGAAGGAATGGTGGCTGTTCCAGACAGCGATATTGTGAGAACTGCCTTGCTGTCTCTAAAACATGTAAACGATGAACTACAACCCTTCACTTCAAGCACCTTAAAAAATCTCTGATAAAGGTTATCCACTTCAATCCTATATGGAAAACCTTTATGTTGTATATCATCAAGTGCTTGGGAGGGAACCATAGATCCCATGATCAGTTGAACGGATCTCAACTTGCTATAGCCTACAGTCTCATTTGGGGACTAGACATTAGGATCCCCCACATCCTTTACTCAAACCTGCTGGCCAAGTTAGTTAACAAAGGAAAGAACGCGAGACTTCCAACCATCTACTACACGAGATATATCTCTAATCTTGGAGAATCTATTGGGAGATCAATACCACAACGACGATATACTCTCCTTCGCTCCTTTTCGCATTACTGCTGCTTCTTTAAAACCTTCTTTTGAGAATGAAGTGCCGCTGACGAGACACATGCAGAAAGTGGCTGGTTTGATTGCTACCGAGGAGACCTTGCTCCCTCACTCTGATGAGGTGAATATTGAAGGACCTATTGGCAAGTCTTTGTCCAATACCTCTAGGTCGTCTTCCTCTCAGTCTAAGGCTCCCAGATACAAGAAGAAGAAGAAGGAAAACCCCCTCTCCTTTGAATCCCCATCTTCCAAAGTCCCTTTTAAGAAGAATAAGACAAAGAAGACTCCATCTACCACTCTGGTAGATGTGACTGCAGAGCCTGTTGCTGACAAACAACTAGAGTCTAGTGTCTCTAAATTAGCTGAGACTAAGGGAACCCTCTCAACGCTGATATCATAAAGGTATTAGTCTTCCCTTCTTCTTATTTTTCTTAGGTCCACAAGCAATCACTATCAAGCATCTATAGGAGAGAGTGATGAAGTTTACAAGTCTGCCTCAACCCTTAGAGTGTCCGTGTCTACACCTAGCCCCTCTAAGACCTTTGTACACTCTATCTCTGCACCAGGAAGTGATTCATTCGTGCTTATAACACACCCCGATGATCTTGCACCCTCTGGAATGTGCTATGGAAAACAACAACCAGAGCACTTATAACTCCCAACCTAGAGTGTTTGAACTTCACTCAGTCTCTGGGTCCCCTCATTACATAAAAGAGTCCCAAAGAATTAATTCTTTTAGGGAGGTTGAATAATCACCCTCAGCCTTCCTAGGGGTAGCGATATAAATGGCGATCATAACCTCCATCTTAATTACAACCAAAAGAGTCCCAAAGAGAAATCCTTATGGGGGAGCTGGATAATCACACCCATCTATCCTAGGGGCAGCGATCGGCGACCATAACCATATCATGTTTCACAATTGAAAGAGTCCCAATGAGAAATCCTTATGGATGAGTTAGATAATCACACCCAGCTATCCTGGGGGCAACGAACGGCGACCATTCACCACATAATTGTTTCACACTAAAAGAGTCCCAAGGAGAAATCTTTAAGAGGAGCTGGATAATCACACCCAGCTATCCTAGAGGCAGCGAATGGCGACCTTTCACCTTATGTTTATTCACAATAAAAGAATCCCAAAGAGAAATCCTTCGGGTGGCTGGATAATCACACCAAGCTTTCCTAGGGACAACGAATGTCGATCTTTCCCCATATTATAAGCTCATCACATGTGCACTAACAACATTCATAACAGGGATTAAACTTGCATGCTGAACAGATGAATGAGGAGCTAATACTTTGCTTTTGGCTAGGTATGAAATATTATCGTCCGAAGTCTTTTCGAATTGAGAACCGGTCTTAAGTGCGACTCAATCGTCTTTTGGTGAATCAAGAGGATGGTTTGGTTTGTTTGTATTAAACTTTTAGCAAGTAATTAAAGTGTCGTTGAGTAAAATGGAAGAATAAAGATTAATATTTAAAATGACGAATAAAAATAAATGATTGTAAACTTAAAGGTGACAAGGGAAAACTACTAGCACACTAAATAAAACTAACACTTAGAAAATTTTCTAAAAATTAAAACTTAGTTAAAAAGTACTATAAGAAAGTAAGAACGGAGTACACCAAAACAAGCCAAAAGAAGCCCCGATCGGAATGTTTTCCGATCGGTTGATCGGAAAATGGTTGAAGGGAGTTGCGGAATATTATCAAATGAGCTCAATCGGAATGTGGACAAAAGGCCACCAATCGGAAAGTGCAACAAGGGGTCAGATCGGAATATAAGCTAAAAGTCTCAATCGGAATACTCAACGAAGACCCAAATCGGAATACTAAACAAATCTACCAATCGGAATATTGGGAAGAATGCTATAATCTGAATACTAGACAACAAACCCCAATCGGAAAGCACAAAGGAGGTCCTGATCAGAAAAGCAAAACCCTTTTCCAATTGGACTCAATCGGAAAGGGTGGATTGTGGCTGCTCGGAAAAAGCTTCAATCGGAAAGGGTCAATCGGAAGAGGGTTTTACAACCCTTTCCAAAAATGGTGGAAAAAGGTTAAGCTAGGTAATAAGCTAACTTTAATAAGCTAATACCCGAAACTTAACAATCCAAACACTTAACCGAATCAAATAAGCACTTAACTCAACTTATTAGACTCGAAAATAAGCAACTTTTTAGATCAAACAATAAAATCATAAACTTTTTATGGAAGATTTTTATAAAATAAATAAGCTAATCATAAAAATAAGCCAATAAGCACAAAAGTCTTAAAGCTTAATCAAATGAAAACTTATGAAATGATCAAAAGATTAACTTTTTAAGCACGAAATCAATTAGAACAACACGGATCATATGATAATCGCACCAAAATCAATCTAAAATCAAAGAAAAGTAGAATGAGAATAAGGGTTCAAAAGCTTAAAATGAACTTGATTAATAAAAATTAAGCAATACAAAGTATTTAATCTTGAAAGATTAAGAAAGAAGATGAAATTTAGTGAGAGAAAGTTTAAGACTTTCTCTCTCTAAAACTAGAGAAAACTAAAAAAATAAAGACTAGACAATTAACTAACTCCCCTCCTAATGACTATTAGGAGGGTATTTATAGGGAAGGTGGAAGGAGTGCATGTGTTGCATCTTCTTTCTTGCTTTCTTCACGTTTTCTCGACTCGACTTTAATTCTTTGTCTTTGTCGTCTCGGAATTTGAACTTGTCTTTTAATTTTCTTCTTCTATAAGACTTAAGTTCTTCGGCTTCGTTAAACTTCCGCCTTTAGACTTTTTCTTCGATAAATCTTCAGAATAGGCCTTGGACTTCCGTTCTTTTTGCACTCTTGATCTTTAGACTTCGTCTTTTCCCGTTTTCTTTGATAAAAGCCCGTGAAAACCCGTGTTTTCTTCCTTTTTCATATTTAGGTCCTAAAACACAATAAAAACACAAACCACGCATAATTCCGACTTTTACGACATAAATCACACGTTTTGGTCTTGTTATTATTGGAAATAAGTGGTAAAAGGATAAGTGTTTTCACACTTATTAAATCCCCTACACTTGACCATTGCAATTCCCTCATGCAATGCATTAATTTTAAAGCACGGTTTACATTTTCCATCATTAATAACCCACCTTGGCCTTTATTAAATACTAAACATAAAAGATAGAAATAAGTAAAGACATTAAAAACTTACATTGGGTTTTGGTGGCCATGAACGTTTATCATCCTCAAGTTTCACGTTCCCCGTACCAAGCTTAAAAACGAGATCATTGTTATTATAAGTTAGCAAACTATCACGAACTCATGTGGGCCAATTATTCATTTAGACTCCCTTATTCCTAGGTGTATCTCTTATATTTTATTTTTGTCTTGAATGATCACGAGGATGCATTGTTTGACTTATTTCGATAGTTATTTAGTCCGAAAATAAGGTGAACGATTTAATTAATAGTTAGCTAAAGGACCAAATCTTTTAAAACTGCTTCTCGGGACCTCATAAAGTTCATATCTTGGCATAACTTGCTTCACGATTTGAGACCTTTCTCGGACCGATATTTGGCAGCGACTTCATACTTCGAATCTTTGAGAGACGTTCTTGAAATAATGGTCTTCTCTTCATAATGGGAATTTCTTCACTTGAAGTTTTGAGAGATTCTTCATCTTTGGACCACGACTTCTTCATTTTTCTCCAATCTTTATTTTGGACTTTGATATACAATGATCCGCCTCCTTTTAGGACTTCGATCTATTTATCCTCATACCTTGTTAGGGTCTTTTCGGATAGACATCTCCATGACTTTTGGGGAGTTTTTGCTTTTCGTCGTGTGTCTCGATCCTTCATATTGATTTTCGATAAATGATTCTTCACATCACTTTTGGATCTTTAGCAACAAAATGTAGCCCTCATGCCTTGTTAGGGCCTTTTCGGACTCGCCAATCTTCGCATCCCGCTTCAATAAGTTATGCCTTGGCTATGAACTCTAATCTGTACCGAGCAACTTTTAAACGATCTGGGGCTAGAAGCTAAGTAACCTTTTAAATCATACAACCTTATTTATTGCAGATAGATTTATTAACAAGCGGAGGGAGAATAGGCTTATAATTAACTCACATAAATTCACGAAAGAATACCAAATTATAATTGACTCTATCATCTCTCGTTCTCCACAGTTTAAAATCTCAAGGAATGAGACTCGTGGATGCTTAGCCTATTAAATCAAAGTTTTGGGTTTTCGAGTCGCCTATAGGATCTTGCAAATTCTTAGACTTTTTCAAGTTTTAGAAATCGCATTTTAAAGTTCCCTTGATAAACAACTCTCTAGGATCAATTATAGGAACTTGCGAAAAGTTCTTGTCCTTAACCCGTGAGAGTTAAGACTTTCGCGTTTTATAGCTCCCTATATAAAAGCCTAGCAAAACTTGACTTAAACACGTTAAGGATACTAGCTAGAGTAAACTTAGGTAAGTAAACTCGGGTTGAGTCAAAATGTTCACGACTAAGAAAAATTTAAAACCACTTTATTTAAGCAAGAAAAGAAAATAACCATAATAAAGGAAAGTACAGCTATACAACTGGGCCAAAATAGATTAAAAAATTTGAAAAATGTCGAAAAATCAAATTTTCCGGTTAGAATGAGGGCAAATTCATGGAAAATACCACTTACTTCGATAGAAGTCCCCCCTACACTTGAGATAAACATTGTCCTTAATGTTTGAGCATGTGGGAGTAAACTCCCCTACACTTAGGACATTGTGCACTTTGTTTAAATCTTGCTAAGGAAAGGACAACTAAAGTGAATTCAATGTGAACATATAGAAAATATGAAATATTGAATCACAAGAGTTAAGGATAGAACCAGGAAGATAGGAAACACGGTATCACGGTTCGTCAAAAGTCATCAAGGTGGATCTTTAAAGGTTGAATCCCTGCACAGCACAAGAAACAAGACAACAAACATATGTGAGGCTCCCCCTACACTTATTATGAAAGCAGTAAAGGATAGAACACGGGTTGCCTCCCGAGAAGCGCTTCGTTTTGTTCACCGAGTCATGAGCCTGACTCGACCCAATTTTAGTTCATGGTGTGACAATCCGTCAATTTATCGTCAATATTTTATTCTCAATATTTATTTGAAAACATTATTTTAATGTTACAATATGAACTCACTTATTTTTGGGAAGAAATTTGGATTTACGTCTTGGAGTAGCATCGACTACGTCTAAACCAGAGGATTCAACGTTACGTGCTTACGTTTACATACACCGTCCTTGGTGACAGTCCGACATTTCAGAAAAATAAATTTATCCACGAATATTATTTTGGAGTTTTAAATTTGTGTTGGTTCATAAACTCACAAATTTACGAGAAGAGATTAGGACTTACGATTTTATTTTAACGTCCTTTACGACTAAACCGGAAACCTTAGGATTACGTATTTACGTTTTCGAACTCCGTTTTTGATGAGACAATTTTTATTGGATTCGTTTTGTGACGTTGATTCATAATTTATAAAAACGTTTTTCGTAAAACGACCCGAGGGCACGCAAATCGAGGAAACAAGAATCGAGGAGTACCCGTAAATAAATGGGGATGAGACAAGTGGGACACTTTCCCCACCCCCATTAAAACCGGCCTAAAGAAGCCACCACACCAATTTGGTGGTAAGTTTCTAGTTAAGTAACTTACACATGTAAGTAAGCTTACAATGTAAGCTTTCCACTTCCAAAACCAACTAGCTAATACCACCATCCTCATTTCTTACATGCAAACCACCCTCAAAATCCTCTCAACTCTCTCACCTAGTTCGTCCCATCCTCCCCAAGAACACCCTCATTTGATCAAAATTAACCACAAAATCCCATGTTATTCATATACATGTTGAAGTCCTTTTGAAGCCCTATTGATTGGTGAAAGTTATAACATCCAAGGAGGAGTTTCTATGGAGTATTATGGCTGATTTTCCACAAGGAGTTTATGAAGATTGGTGGTCATGAAGAAGGTCTTGGTGCATCACAAGTATCTCCATCAAAATCCATGTTTTGATCACAACCTACATCATCATGGTGGTATAAAGATTGTCCTCCTCATCTTCTTGTTATTTTGATTATGTAAACATGTATTTTATTTCCTATTGTATATATTTATGATGATTATATGATGATAAAAATGTTATGTGGGGATTTGTTGTTGATAATCATGGATAAAAAGATGAAAAACTATAAGTAAAAATGGGTAAATCTTGTTTAAATAATAGGCTGTATAAAAACAGTAAAGAACCATATGGTAAACTGATAAAATTGCATGGTTTGATCCATTTACAGTAAGTAGATGATGTTATACACATGTGAGAGTTGGCCATGCAATGGAATCAAAATAATGAGTGAGATATGATCAAAACAAGTTAGGTGGTGTAATCTGAATAAGCAGTTTTGTAGGGACTGTTAAGGCAAGTTAAACTCAAAATGGGCAGTAGCTATATCTAAGTTATATGTAGCACATATTATGAAGAACATGTCATCCAAAAATGAGCTTCTAAGTCATTATAGAACTCTAGATATGGTAAAAATGGTGAACATGAAGTTAAAAATCAGATTTTGGAAATAATGTTTATTAATATTATATAAGCACTCACATTATAATGTATAAAATGTAAAAATAAAAACCCACTAACTTATAAAACTTATTTATATAAATGTATAAAAGGTTAATTAAATGGGTAAATTATATAAATGGTGGTAAAATAATATTTATAAGTAGTAAAAACTATAAACTTGATTTTTACGACTTTTTCGGCTATCACCGTAAAGTTAACGTTTTTCGCCAAATAAAACTTAGACGACCAAAACCGTCTAATGTAAAGTTTATAAAAGTTATATACTGATGTATAGATAACTAAGACAAGTAAAAACCGATAAAACCCGAACTATAGGACATACGGACGTTAACGGACTAAATTAACATTATTGGACTAACAATACAACAACAATGGACAAAAACACTTATAAACTTATTATTGGGCTTAACCCATTTAGGCCCAACTTGTAAAGTTTAAATACTGATAATATCAGTGTAAAAAGGATTAAAACAAGTTAAGAACTTATAATAGGCTTATTGAACCTAAAACACGTAAATAGGTAAAACGAGAAAACTAGTATAAAAGTTATCGACACATAACACAAAAATGAGTAAATGAGGATATGTAAACCCACTTGATCATCATATATATATAATCATCATATGTATACATAATTGATATTTTTATAAAGTCATTGGACAAACGTCTAAGACTGAGTATTATTTGTCTAGGTTTCCGTGATTGAAGCACGTATCGTACGTCTGAATTGCCGATAACCCGCCTTCCCACATCAACGTGAGTTCATAGCCTCGCACTCTTTTAAATGTTTTATAAATGCTTTATAAACCCGCGAGGGAGATAACATGTTAGTTTTTATAAAATAGGACACCATTTGTCCCGATTGTTTGTTTATTGATTTTGGACCCGAATGATTGAATGACCCGATTGTATGACCCGATAAATGATTAATGGACCCGATAGATGAAATAAAATGGATTATTAAAGTTAGGTTATGTCACTTAAAGTCCCATTAGCATGAATTGTGAACTACCGGGAGTTGGTAGACGCTTATGCATTTAATAGTACTATTTGGGGACGATCACCCCAGTTCGCGCCTTGACGGTTGATCCCCGTCGTGCCACATTGATTGGTAAGCGAATTTATGTATGAGAAGATTTCCATAGCGTGACCTTTGTGACGACACGCTACTTTAGATGGGTAAAATTGGTATCGGGTTAGCTACCCGTTGTTGGTTTAGTAAGGTAACAATGTCATGCGGCTTATAATAATCCAAAACTAACGAAATACTATTAGACGCATCGAATTACGAAGTATTGCCTGACTAGCAATACGGGGTCATACTATTGATATTATGTTTGTGTTTTGGTTTTCATAACCATATTCATATAACGGTTTTTATTTGATTTTATACAACGTCATAAGACGTATTGTATGACGTTTTTACGACATTGGCTCGTATAATGATTTTTAAGGAAAATGCCTATACTATGATTTTCGATAAGGATTTGTATAAAATGAATTTGGCTATTTCATGGCCTATCAAAAACGATTTGTACAAAATGATTTTCAGTAATACTTTTATACTGATATTATATTGATGGAATTTATTAAACTCTATGAATTCACTCGGCGTTATCGCTGACCTTTTCTTTCAACATGTTTTATCTCAGGTACTTGAAGGTAATTCTCGGGAAGACGACAAGAATTCATGGCCCGCACTTAAACAATATTTTTCCATTCAAATACTTTGTAAAAACTTTGTATGAAATAATATGACTTGGGACCGATGTAACTTTGATATTTATGAATGGAAATGATTTATTATTAAACGACGCGATTTTTATGCATTGTCTATGATGTGAGTAATGTGCTATCCCGTAACACCAACGAGTCTTCCGCTGTATTGAGTTGTATAAATTTGGGGGTGTTACAGTTTGGTACCAAAGCTCTCGTTATAGAGAACGAAAGATTTTTAAAACCAAGGTTTTGAATAAAACATTTCAAAATCTTTTAACCATAAACATTTTTCTAAAAATGTCTAAAAATCTTTTGACTATAACGGTGCCGAAGAATTCCCGAGTTACCAACAAGGCCAAGACTGAGAAGTGTTATTTTAATATATATATATAACTTAGATTATATATATATGATGTAATTTTATTACATGATTGTTTGATGATTATTTTGATATTTATACGATGTATTTATACGACGTAGATTGTCACAATATACCCTAAATCCCCTAGTAAATTAATCGAAGCTATTCTCGTAGGAATTCTAGCTATCCTAGATCTAAACCAAGTTGTGGATATTTATGATCCCAACAAATGGTTGATATTCGTAGAAATGTAAGTATTAGTTGATTGTGATATTGAAAAAGAATTGGCGAGATTAAATCTGATATCGATGTCATGACGATCTTTTCTTATAAGAGTGGAGTTTGACAAAACGTTACCACCTAGAAAGATGTCATCTGATTCGTTGTCATCCAATTCTTAAATTTGAAATCGAAAGGGTGAATGTTGCACTTGAGGCTGTTATTGGAACCATTACCCAAAAGCCGCATGCCACTAATACCTTTCCGAGAAGTCTAAGTCGAATGATCAAGTCATTTTATATTAATGACTCATTTGATAATTGTTGTTGTAAGAGATATAGGATTGGAATTAAGTGTTGATTCATATCGAGCTTTATTGCCCTTTTAAGGTTTATAAATAAGGCTGAAAGTATTGGAGAATGAAGTAGGATATCGAATTGAGTATAAAAGTGGTTGAAATTTGAATAAAGTAAAATTTAACCCATATGGAATAATAAATTGCTAAGAGGAAGTCATTAAGTTTTGTGATTGAATTATAAGGATTTAATTGATTGTTGATTCGTGTTAAGGGATGTTCCTAGACCATTGTCCACTGACGAGGATGCCCAGTGTCCAAGAAATAAATTGAAGAAATCTTCTTCTGAATTGGGACCGATGGATCTTCCGGGACATGTGGAACACCTAATGACTCTTGTAGATTAGTATTCATTATGGTATCTTTTAAAAATAATCCCTAACTTAACTGTGACATCAGTTGGTAGGATGAGTTCTGAGAATTGTATGACATGGTGACACGTAATGTGTTACGGTACAATTTTGACTTGTTTGTGATTAATGAAAAGACTACCTTTGATTGCTAAATTCTACATGTATCGATGATATCTATCTTTTCTTGCTTCATCCTGATGTTCGCATTAGTGATGCAACCGTTGAACAAGTACTCATCTTGAATTGAGTTACGCTGTAGATTATTCTCTTTGTATTCCTGAGTGCCATCGAGATCATGAACCTCATGATTATTTGGCTAAGCTCATTTCCTGATATATATATTAAAGTTAGTTCTTGGTGAACATCTTTCCATCACTCTTTTGCAGATCACACATTGTTTTTATAAAGTTAAAACAGTATCCCCTGAGAAAATTTGAATTTTCATCACTATATGGATCATTTAAAAGTGAGATTTATAAGTGATTGTTATTGAAATGAAGTTGTTTATAAAACACTTTGGAAAACTTAATTGTTTTCATAACAAAGAAAATCTTTGAAAATTTATTTTTGATTCTTATTTAAGAATTAAGCATGAAAATGATTTTACTATAAACATGGATGATAAAATTTTGACGAACTGAGTATTGCATCGTTAATCTTGAAATTGTATATAGTTGCGCGCCTACATACAATTTAGAATGGACTATGCAAGACTGTTTAGTAGTCACCATAAAATTAATGAATAAACACTGAATTTTCTTTGAAGATTGTGAAAGAATAAATTTTATGAGATCTGCAAGAAGTGAAAAATAAGGACATAGTGTTAGGGACACCTACATATGTGCATGTAGTATCTATTCTTCTGAGTCGAATTTACTCATCTGTGGAAATTGTCTTATTTGACAATTGACAATTCTTTCTTGTCCAATTCTCCCGTAGTGAGATTCTTAGGAAAAGTATCTGATTACCGAGTGTTGATACCCGGCTGGATGTATTGAGGTTCTTATCATTTCTTATGATTTGATTTCATTTGAATGACCTGGGTAACGATCCGAGGAGCTTTCGAATGCGTACTCAAATTATGAAAACATGGGATATATTCATATTCGTTAAATGTTTTCATCTGTATCTGATTTGAAATTCTCTCGCGTAGATTATGCGTTGACCTTACTCTTTTAATAGTAGTTGTATATCCTAATATCCCTGAATTTGCGAAGGATTATGAATTATTATTAGTCTTTTGAGAAGTTCACATCTTATCGACGGTAATGCAACTGGAAAGATGATAATGCCAGTGGAATGGATTGATTGGTTATGACATGACGACATTGTCTTAATTGATGGGAACTTGAGTAGAATTCCCCTAAATGATAAGATGTTGATTATCCAAAAGTGATCTAAATAATTCTTGATGGATGTCTATATCCTGCATTTAGACTTGAAATTATACCGTGAATGGTTGTGAACTAGTTATAGATATTATAATCTAGAAAGAACTTAATATGAATTTATTAAAAGATGTTTTCGTTATCTGGAACTTTAGGAAGTATTTGTTGGTAAATTACCTAGACTTTTGCCATTAAGGCAAGTTGAAATTGGTATTGATTATATTCCCGGTGTTGCACTTGTGACTTGTACACTATACGTCATCACCATCTAAATTAAAGGAATTACCGTACAACTGAGAGAGTTGTCGGAGAAAGATTTTATTATACCAACCCTGTCATCCTGAAGAGCTATGGTGTTATCATTTCTTATATTTATAGATTATTGTGACTGAGTAAATTGACAATCGAAAACGATATCCATAACTCGAAATGGAAGATTTGTTCGATCATTTACAAGGTTCTAAGTGTATGTTTTAAAGATTTGATTCACGGCATGGTTATCATCAACTTCGCGTCCGCGAAGAAGATTATGTATTCCAATCACTACATCCAGTACTTGTAATGAACATTATGAGTTTCACGTGATGTCGTTTGGATTGACCGATGCACATGTAGTATTCATAAATTTGGTGAATCACGTGTGAAGGCTGTAATTTAATAAATTCATGCTCGTGATCATTAAGGACTATTTGTTTGTATATAAGAATAAGAATGAGTTAATAAATAATTATAGATTGCCCTGAATTGGCCGAACAGTGAAAACCTGAACCTTGAATGATTAACACGTGATTAAAAACTTAATCCTTTACATAAAATGACCGTTGGATTAATAATGATAAGATGTATGCATATAGACTCTTCAAATTAAGAGCCCTTTTAAGACTTTGGATTTTACCAAAAAGAAATGGAAATATGTTTTGACAAATGTTTTAACAAAGAACTTTTAAGGGATTATTCCCTTATACACAAACCATTTAACTAAACTTCTGTTTAGGGGTAAATGTTTGTGTATAAGTTAAGACAACCTAATAAGGATTGAGGAAACCCATTTAAACCATGACTTGAAATTTGAAACGATAATTTTTACTTTTCAAACTAAGAAAACTTTGACCAAAGTATAAACAAAGGTTTTTCGAACATTTTTGGATCTTATTAATTATTTTAATTATTTTCGATAAATCAACAAAAATCGTGTTAATTAAATTCAAATTTATTTTTGAAACATTTTATATAATTGGTCGAACTAAGAAATTTAAAACTTTTACGTTTACATAAAATTAACTAATAATTATTTAATTAATTATAATAAGTATCGACGCTTTAGACGACAGATTGAGTAAAACGGATAAAAATGATAGTAAAGACGAAAGTAAAACATGGGAGATATGAAGAAAGAATTTTGAATAAATACAATTATGATATTTATTTCATCAAGAGAAAGTGAACGTAATTACCGACGCATTATGTAGAAAAGATAAAGAACCAGTTAGGACATGTTCCTTAATAATGAAGGTGCAAAATAAATTGCCGAGCAATATAAAAATAAACGATATTTGTAAGAAGGATAATATAAATAATAAAAAGGGGTTCACGGATAATGTGAACCATTAAAATTTAGAAGCCGATATCGTTAAATGTTTTAACGGCCACTTGTGGTTGCCTAAATATGGAGATTGTGAGAAATAGTTTTGTTGGAATTTGTAAGTATAAGTATTATATGTATGTCATTTTTGACTACAAATATCTTTGTCTGAAGAAGTTGTACTGATGACAAATTATGAAGGCAGACATCGCCTCATACATTAGTAAACGTCTAGCTATTGCAAGGGTCATCATCTGAATATTGATTCGATTTGGGTCATCGTCGACAGACTGACCAAATCTGCTAATATCATTCCCATTAATGATAAATGCAAAAGAGTTATGTAAACATAGTGTGCCTGTATCGATCATCTATATATCAAGATCCTCGCTTCGCATCGAATTTCTAGAGATTTGCTCAGAAATCATTGAGAACGAACCTTGATGAGAGTACTATGTACCACCCCAAATCGAAGGGACAAGGTAAAGTAACGATACAAAATACTATAAGCGCTATTTTATGTTTAAATGATTGACCTTTGGTAATGAACCGTATAATCGTTTTCCTTTGGAGAGATTATCCTTGATAATCATCGTATTAGGATCGAGATCGAATCTTTTTAGGATCTAAATCTTAGAGCTTCTATAAGCAAGAGTTGAGATGGAGACATCCGACATACACCCATTGTGAGTTGGACATGTCTTTTAGGATTAAGGTTCCCTATGATGGCGAACCAAACCTTACAAAAATACCCGACCCGCGAGATCTGAAATGATTGTTGAAATTAGTATTTGATTATTGACAACCGGTAGTGGGCAAGAGGTAAAGTGAATATGGAATGTAGATCTTGAAGTGCCAAATGGGTAGCGAAGTTATGCCACAATTTTTAACCTTGGACAAAAAAATGAATTCATGATCTGACAAATCATGGGATATAAGTCCCCGTTGTATGGGACCATTAAAATGATATAAAAGTTGGGATTGAAAGGCATATAAGCTGGATCTACCCTAGGACTTCAAGAACCACGTGAATTATGTTTCGTAAATTGCACTTGATGGAATATCTATCAAGTGAAATTCTGATTATTCTTAATAGAGCTTAGATCGGCGAAAAGTAGCATTCATCAAAAACCCGTGAACATCATGGATAGAGAAAGTAAGTCAACATTAAGCCTGATCTTATTCCCGTAGAAATGTTTGATAGAACTCGCGTATTGTAATAAAATTGCACTTGTGAGAAAAGACCAAATGTGGAGGAAATACCCACATGGCTTAAACTCTATAAGAAGCGAGTAGTAAGATGATCTTTGAGGACAAAGATCCTGTTTAGGGGTAAATGCTGTGACAATCCGTCAATTTATCGTCAATATTTTATTCTCAATATTTATTTGAAAACATTATTTTAATGTTACAATATGAAATCACTTATTTTTGGGAAGAAATTTGGATTTACGTCTTGGAGTAGCATCGACTACGTCTAAACCAGAGGATTCAACGTTACGTGCTTACGTTTACATACACCGTCCTTGGTGACAGTCCGACATTTCAGAAAAATAAATTTATCCACGAATATTATTTTGGAGTTTTAAATTTGTGTTGGTTCATAAACTCACAAATTTACGAGAAGAGATTAGGACTTACGATTTTATTTTAACGTCCTTTACGACTAAACCGGAAACCTTAGGATTACGTATTTACGTTTTCGAACTCCGTTTTTGATGAGACAATTTTTATTGGATTCGTTTTGTGACGTTGATTCATAATTTATAAAAACGTTTTTCGTAAAACGACCCGAGGGCACGCAAATCAAGGAAACAAGAATCGAGGAGTACCCGTAAATAAATGGGGATGAGACAAGTGGGACACTTTCCCCACCCCCATTCAAACCGGCCTAAAGAAGCCACCACACCAATTTGGTGACAAGTTTCTAGTTAAGTAACTTACACATGTAAGTAAGCTTACAATGTAAGCTTTCCACTTCCAAAACCAACTAGCTAATACCACCATCCTCATTTCTTACATGCAAACCACCCTCAAAATCCTCTCAACTCTCTCACCTAGTTCGTCCCATCCTCCCTAAGAACACCCTCATTTGATCAAAATTAACCACAAAATCCCATGTTATTCATATACATGTTGAAGTCCTTTTGAAGCCCTATTGATTGGTGAAAGTTATAACATCCAAGGAGGAGTTTCTATGGAGTGTTATGGCTGATTTTCCACAAGGAGTTTATGAAGATTGGTGGTCATGAAGAAGGTCTTGGTGCATCACAAGTATCTCCATCAAAATCCATGTTTTGATCACAACCTACATCATCATGGTGGTATAAAGATTGTCCTCCTCATCTTCTTGTTATTTTGATTATGTAAACATGTATTTTATTTCCTATTGTATATATTTATGATGATTATATGATGATAAAAATGTTATGTGGGGATTTGTTGTTGATAATCATGGATAAAAAGATGAAAAACTATAAGTAAAAATGGGTAAATCTTGTTTAAATAATAGGCTGTATAAAAACAGTAAAGAACCATATGGTAAACTGATAAAATTGCATGGTTTGATCCATTTACAGTAAGTAGATGATGTTATACACATGTGAGAGTTGGCCATGCAATGGAATCAAAATAATGAGTGAGATATGATCAAAACAAGTTAGGTGGTGTAATCTGAATAAGCAGTTTTGTAGGGACTGTTAAGGCAAGTTAAACTCAAAATAGGCAGTAGCTATAACAAAGTTATATGTAGCACATATTATGAAGAACATGTCATCCAAAAATGAGCTTCTAAGTCATTATAGAACTCTAGATATGGTAAAAATGGTGAACATGAAGTTAAAAATCAGATTTTGGAAATAATGTTTATTAATATTGTATAAGCACTCACATTATAATGTATAAAATGTAAAAATATAAACCCACTAACTTATAAAACTTATTTATATAAATGTATAAAAGGTTAATTAAATGGGTAAATTATATAAATGGTGGTAAAATAATATTTATAAGTAGTAAAAACTATAAACTTGATTTTTACGAATTTTTCGGCTATCACCGTAAAATTAACGTTTTTCGCCAAATAAAACTTAGACGACCAAACCCGTCTAATGTAAAGTTTATAAAAGTTATATACTGATGTATAGATAACTAAGACAAGTAAAAACCGATAAAACCCGAACTATAGGACATACGGACGTTAACGGACTAAATTAACATTATTGGACTAACAATACAACAACAATGGACAAAAACACTTATAAACTTATTATTGGGCTTAACCCATTTAGGCCAAACTTGTAAAGTTTAAATACTGATAATATAAGTGTAAAAAGGATTAAAACAAGTTAAGAACTTATAATAGGCTTATTGAACCTAAAACACGTAAATAGGTAAAACGAGAAAACTAGTATAAAAGTTATCGACACATAACACAAAAATGAGTAAATGAGGATATGTAAACCCACTTGATCATCATATATATATATAATCATCATATGTATACATAATTGATATTTTTATAAAGTCATTGGACAAACGTCTAAGACCGAGTATTATTTGTCTAGGTTTCTGTGATTGAAGCACGTATCGTACGTCTGAATTGCCGATAACCCGCCTTCCCACATCAACGTGAGTTCATAGCCTCGCACTCTTTTAAATGTTTTATAAATGCTTTATAAACCCGCGAGGGAGATAACATGTTAGTTTTTATAAAATAGGACACCATTTGTCCCGATTGTTTGTTTATTGATTTTGGACCCGAATGATTGAATGACCCGATTCTATGACCCGATAAATGATTAATGGACCCGATAGATGAAATAAAATGGATTATTAAAGTTAGGTTATGTCACTAAAAGTCCCATTAGCATGAATTGTGAACTACCGGGAGTTGGTAGACGCTTATGCATTTAATAGTACTATTTGGGGACGATCACCCCAGTTCGCGCCTTGACGGTTGATCCCCGTCGTGCCACATTGATTGGTAAGCGAATTTATGTATGAGAAGATTTCCATAGCGTGACCTTTGTGACGACACGCTACTTTAGATGGGCAAAATTGGTATCGGGTTAGCTACCCGTTGTTGGTTTAGTAAGGTAACAATGTCATGCGGCTTATAATAATCCAAAACTAACGAAATACTATTAGACGCATCGAATTACGAAGTATTGCCTGACTAGCAATACGGGGTCATACTATTGATATTATGTTTGTGTTTTGGTTTTCATAACCATATTCATATAACGGTTTTTATTTGATTTTATACAACGTCATAAGACGTATTGTATGACGTTTTTACGACATTGGCTCGTATAATGATTTTTAAGGCAAATGCCTATACTATGATTTTCGATAAGGATTTGTATATAATGAGTTTGGCTATTTCATGGCCTATCAAAAACGATTTGTACAAAATGATTTTCAGTAATACTTTTATACTGATATTATATTGATGGAATTTATTAAACTCTATGAATTCACTCGGCGTTATCGCTGACCTTTTCTTTCAACATGTTTTATCTCAGGTACTTGAAGGTAATTCTCGGGAAGACGACAAGAATTCATGGCCCGCACTTAAACAATATTTTTCCATTCAAATACTTTGTAAAAACTTTGTATGAAATAATATGACTTGGGACCGATGTAACTTTGATATTTATGAATGGAAATGATTTATTATTAAACGACGCGATTTTTATGCGTTGTCTATGATGTGAGTAATGTGCTATCCCGTAACACCAACGAGTCTTCCGCTGTATTGAGTTGTATAAATTTGGGGGTGTTACACATGGGGAACGTGGTGAGGGCTGGAATCATCTCTTGAGAGATGTCCTCACCAAAGTACAGCTTAGACGCTGGCCATTCACCTTGAAGTTGGGCCCATTCGACTGAGAAAGCTCAATGGTCCCATATGGAAAAACTTTGGCGACGGTGAATGGACCAGACCAGCGGCTCTTCAACTTGCCAGAGAAGATCTTCAACCGAGAGTTAAAGAGTAAGACTTGATCACCAACGTGGAACTCTCGGTTCTTGATTTTAGCGTCATGAATGATCTTGGTCTTCTCCTTGTAGATCAGCGAGTTCTCATAAGCTTCATTCCTCAGTTCATTGAGCTCGTTGAGTTGAATCTTGCGATGATCACCGGCTTTGTTGATGTCGAAGTTAGCCCACTTCAAGGCTCAGTGCGCCTTATGTTCCAGCTCGATTGGGAGGTGGCAGGCTTTCCCGTACACAAGACGATAGGGTGTACAACCGATCGGGGTCTTGTAAGCAGTACGGAAAGCCCACAGAGCATCATCTAACTTATCGGCCCACGCGACACGATGCTCTCCCACAGTACGCTCCAAAATTCTCTTCAAGCCACGGTTGGAAATCTCGGCTTGCCCATTGGTTTGGGGATGATAAGCGGTGGAAAGACGGAGATTGACACCATACTTAGCCATGACTCTTGCAAATTGATCGTTGCAAAAATGAGTCCCGCGGTCACTGATAATAGCACGAGGAACGCCAAATCGAGCGAAAAGCTGCTTCAAAAAGTTCACAACCACCCTCGCATCATTCGTAGGAAGAGCCTTAGCTTCAACCCATTTAGAAACGTAGTCGACGGCGACGAGGATGTACTTGTTCCCTTTGGATGATGGAAATGGCCCCATAAAGTCGATGCCCCATACATCAAAGATTTCACATTCCTATATGAAATTTTGAGGCATCTCATCCTTATGTGTGATCTTGCCTTGGCGTTGGCAAGCATCACAATGCTTAACCATTTCGTGAGCGTCACGATAAATGGTGGGCCAGTAGAATCCAGAATCAAACACTTTCTTAGCGGTGTAGTTGGGACCAAAGTGACCACCGGTGGGTCCTTTGTGGCAAGCTTGGAGAATGTTAAAAGCTGCCGGTCCGTCAACACATCGACGAATGATCAGATCAGCACATTGTTTGAATAGATAAGGGTCATCCCAAAAGTAAGTCTTAACATCGTTCAAGAACTTCTTCTTTTGCTGGGATGTTAACCCTTTGATGAGAATACCACCCGCTAAGTAGTTTGCAATGTCCGTAAACCACGGGGTGCCATCAAGATTGAGATTTATAGACATTAAGGTCTCAAGGGGGAAAGAGTCATTGATCTCTTTGTCCGGATGATCCCCTTGATATGGATCCTCAAGTCTGCTCAGATGATCCGCGGCCAGGTTTTCAGCTCCCTTCTTGTCACGAATTTCAATGTTGAATTCTTGAAGGAGTAAAACCCAGTGAAGAAGTCTTGGCTTAGAATCATGCTTTGTCATCAAGTACTTCAACGCGGAATGGTCTGTGTATACGATGGTGGGGGATAAAACAAGATAGGGGCGAAATTTCTCAAAAGCATAGACAACAGCTAAAAGCTCTTTTTCGGTTGTCGTATAATGCAATTGAGCCCCCGTCATTGTTTTGCTAGCGTAGTGGATTGGTTGGAAGTGTTTATTCACTCATTGGCCCAAAACCGCACCAACAGCAAAGTCGCTAGCATCGCACATCAATTCAAAAGGCAGCTCCCAATTAGGGGTGACCAAGACCGGTGCCTTAGTTAGCTTATCCTTAAGAAGATTGAAGGCTTCAAGACACTCTTTAGAAAAGATAAAAGGAGTATCTTTTTCCAAGAGGTGGGTCATCGGGCGAGTGATTTTAGAGAAATCCTGAATGAATCGACGATAGAAGCCTGCATGACCCAGAAAACTTCTCACACCCTTCACGGTTGAAGGTGGAGGTAATTTGGCTATGACATCTACTTTAGCACGGTCGACTTCAAGACCGGCTTTAGAGATTTTGTGTCCTAGCACAATGCCTTGTTTTACCATAAAATGGCATTTTTCCCAATTCAGAACAAGGCGAGTGTCTTCGCACCGCTTAAGCATACGTTCCAAATTGGCAAGGCAAGAAGAGAAGGAATCCCCAAAGACCGAGAAATCATCCATGAAGACTTCCATGGTTTGCTCATCCATGAAGACTTCCAGGGGCATTGCATAAGCCAAAAGGCATTCGTTTATAAGCAAATGTGCCATAGGGACAAGTGAATGTTGTCTTCTCTTGATCTTGGGGATCGATGGGTATTTGAAAATAACCCGAGAAACCATCAAGAAAGCAGTAATATTCATTACCCGCTAGACGTTCAAGCATTTGGTCCATAAAAGGTAGAGGGAA
Source organism: Glebionis coronaria (assembly GCA_025667525.1). Taxonomy (NCBI): domain Eukaryota; kingdom Viridiplantae; phylum Streptophyta; class Magnoliopsida; order Asterales; family Asteraceae; genus Glebionis; species Glebionis coronaria. Next base: position 7,218,272 of record CM046878.1, on the reverse strand, counting down.
ATGATCCTTTCTCATGGCATCATTGAGTTTGCGGTAGTCTATACAAACTCTCCACCCAGTAACGAGACGGGTAGGAATCAACTCGTTGTTTGCATTGGGCACAACGGTGATTCCGCCTTTCTTAGGCACACAATGGACTGGACTAACCCATGGTGAATCCGAAATAGGGTAAATCATACCCGCATCAAGAAGTTTGATAACCTCTTTTTTGATTACTTCATGGATTTTAGGATTCACCCTTCGTTGGCTTTGAATTGTGGGCTTAAAGTCGTCCTCCATGAGAATTTTATGTGTGCAAAAGTGAGGATCAGTTCCACAGATGTCGGAGATTTTCCAAGCGATAGTTCTTTTATGCTTCTTCAACACAGCGACAAGTCGGGCTTTTTCGTCTTCTTTCAGATCCTTTGCGATGATGACCGGTAACTTCTCGTTGTCTTCCAGGAAAACGTACTCAAGATGAGGAGGTAGGTCCTTAAGCTCGAGGGTGGGAGGATCCTCAATAGATGGTGAAACTAACGATGGATCATCATTAGTCACCTCTTAAGGAGAAGGAGGAGAGAACGGGTCCTCATTGAGAAGTCTCTCAATAGTACTAATGTCTTCATCCCAATTGGTGGACAAATTATCATACTTAATGTCGAGAGGACCTAAGCTAGCTTCGAAATCATCCAAATCACTTTCTCCAAAAGGAGTCAATGCTGGAGCAATTGAGGCAACGGTCTCAACATTGGGTAGAGAAGAAAGAGTACTTTTGCAAGCATCATGAAAATGTTCTTCACAAGCCTCATCGAGAACATCAATAGCATTAACACTCTCATACGAATAATGTTGCTTAGAAATCTTACCCATGTTGAAGACAATTTTATCGTCACCAACTCTCATGATTATTTCGCCTACGGCTACATCAATGAGAGTGCGACCGGTCCTCAGAAATGGACGTCCAACGATTAATGGAACACGGGGATCCATCTCGTAGTCAACGACGACAAAATCCGCCGGGAAGGTGAATTTATCAACGCCAACAAAGACATCTTCGGCTATCCCCACTAGATAAGCAACCGTACGGTTGGCTAATTCCAAAGTCATTTTGGTGGGGACTAGCTCGGGGAGAGATAATTGCTTCCAAACACTTAAAGGCATTAAGTTTATACTGGCACCTAGATCGGCTAGGGCCATGCAATTCTCTACTCCCGGGAAGTTGCAAGGAATCAAGAAGCGACCCGGATCACCAAGTTTGGTGGGCAATTTCCTTAAGAGCACTGCGGAGCAGTTCTCATTAAGTTGGGTCTGAGCAATGTCAAGAAGCTTTTCCTTATCACTTAGAAGATCTTTAAACATCTTAGCGTATTTGGGCATGTGAGGGAGAGCCTCGGCAAAGGAGATGTTGAAATTCAATTGTTTGAACATTTTAAGGAAGTTCGAAACCTGGATATCATCCTTGCTCTTTTGCTTCTCTTTCCTCAACCTTGAAGGATAAGGTATATTGGATGAAGAAGAAGGCTTTAAGGGAATAGGATCACTCACAACCACGGGTGGTGGGGAAATGGGGATAGAAGGTGAAGGAGGTGGGGAAATTTGCTCTTTTTCCTTGTTCACAATCACGGGTGGAGGTGTAGGAAGCTCGGTGATTGTAGTGTTTTACTACCCTTTAGGAAAAGAGCGTAAATAGCGGTAAGTATCGAGTGATGATTTTAGGAAAAATCAACACTAATGACCCACAATCACTTAAAAGAGATGAAAGATTCGTTTCCCAAGGAGGTATGGTGTTGTGAATTAACTTGTATATATTTGAGATTAATATTGAGAAGATGGAATGACGGTTTCTTGGAAATTACACTATGACGTAAAAAACGAAAACGTAAATCCGTACAAAAATTACAAAAATTAAAAATTAAGCTAAGACCAAAAACAAAATCAAGAAAAAGATAAAAACAAGCCTTAAATAATATAAACAAAGATAAAAATCCAACAAAGATATTTTAAAACCTTTTATTAATTAAATAATTAATTTTAAATGCTAATTAAAGCCCTAAAATTAAATTTAATTAATTCAAATGTCAAAAATATGATTTTATTGAACAATTACTTAACTTATATTATTAGAAGACTAAAAAGTAATTTTCTAAAAATTAAAACTTATTAAAACTATTTTTAAAACTCTAAAAATGATTAAAAGTAATTAAAAACTAATTAAACTTAAAATAATTATAAAAATAAATCTAAAATTTATAAAAATAATCTACAAATGGAAATAGTCCTAATCAATGACAAAGAACCTAGGAAAAATGAAAAAGAAAGAAAAAGAAAATTTTGAAAATTAATTAATAAAATAATATTAAAACACTGTCTTGCGCCGCAGTGCTTGGGTCTTGCGGCGCAACGTGTGAAACGGGAATACCAAGATCTGCAGCACCTTTAGTTGCGCCGCAGTGCTTAGGTCTTGCGGCGCAATTTGTGTTACGTGCCTGGTTGTTTTGCTGATGTTCAAGCTTTCTCAGATTTCAAAAGGACCAAGAGGTGCTTGGTCCTATGGCTTATTTGGAGGATGCTTATTGGACAATAATGGCACTCTTGTGATCCTTTGATCACAAGAAGTCAAGAACAACACAAATTAAACACTTAAGCACACCACAAATAAGCAAATCAAGCACAAAAAAAAGCAAGAAAATTGGCAAATAAGTGAAGATGCAGATTTTTAACACCCTTTATCCTTAAAAACTCAACAAATTCATTCCAAACTTGTTCCAAATTAGATTATAGCTAGCATACACCCTATCTTAACTATTTTAGCAAACTTCTAACACCTTTTAGCAACACAAATCAATGATTATACCCTGCTAATCCGTATTGCCAAACACCCTTTTAAAATCTAAAAACCAACTTTTAACATACCAACATGCTTACAAAAGCTACCAAATTGATTCCAAGTGCATCTAACATGTAAACATACACACTAGAACACAAATCATGCAATATAAACACACTTAATCACCAAATCACTTAAGATCATATAAACTACTATTTTTGAACTTTCAAAAGGGAAATAAGAAAGATACCTTAGGGCTTTAACATCCAAAGCCCTAGAGGGTGTGTAACCCTCCTCCAATCCAACCCGGGTTGGAGCTGAACTAAATCAACAAGCCTTCAACCTATTTGAACACAAAACAAACAAACAAGAACAAAAATAATATGATATGATATGATTCTTTTTTTTTTTTTTTTTTTTTTTTTTCTTTTTAAAACTCTTCCAAAACCTTTTCCAATTACTTAAAACGTATCATAAACCCTTAAATTACCAAAATCATGAACCAAGAACACCAAAATACCTTTTGAGAAGATTTTACCAAAATCTCTCAAAATCTCAAAACCTTAAACAACTTTGAAAATCAAAGTTGCTTAACCAAATAAAAGTGTGGAACTCAGAATCAATCTCCTCACAACACACAAACTTTTAAAAACAATAAAAAAGGAATTACACTTGAATATTTCAAAAACCAAACTTTTTATTTCTTTAAAAAGGAATTACATGTGAGAGACTAGAAACTGGAACAAAGGGATCACCACAACTTGGGTCTCCTTTTATAGAGCCTATAGAACATCCTAGAAGCATAAAAACATAAAACCCTAATACATAGAAAATCCCAAATGTGCCCTTGAGTGCATTTTGTCCTCTCATTTGATCTTGGACGTTTATTTTGCTTTGGGAGGAAGCAAATAATCTTGGCCATTGATTTAAGCCACGTCATGTGCTTGGGGGCTAAGGAATGATGTGATTGGTGGATTGGGGAATTGGGGGTTTGGTGCACATGAGTGGGATGCAGGTTTTTAGGAGTGGGATAGGTTTTGGCATGTGTGAATTACTTGTGTGCAAGTTTAATTGGTTTTTACCCAAGGAAAAGTGAAGGTAAATTCTGGGTGGTAAGAACAATGAATAGTAACCATTTTGATCCTAAAAAGGGGGAAGCATATGTGTTAGGCGCCACTTTCATTTAAATGTTTGGGAGTTGTCACTTTTGGTCCCTGGCTTTTGTTATTTTTGGCTTTTAAGGATTTTCAGCCTAAAATCTCCTTTCCTTTGTTATTAACTTTCCCACTTTGACAATTTTGGCACCAACTTTTGATAAAAGGTTATCAAGGATGTAATTTGACATTTGGTGATTCTTTAAGGACTAATCTTGGACAATTTTGATCTTCAAAGGTCTTCAATGAGTCTTTCACTTGTTGAGGGACCATTATTGGCAATTTGAAAATGTTGAGGGACTAAACTTGCCATTTCTTCAAAGTTGAAGGACCTTTTTGTAATTTTGACAAACTTAAGGGACCAAACTTGTAATTATTAATATACAAGGGTTTTAAGTGTCATTTCTTCATTCTTGGATGATCAATCTTGTATTGTCTTCAAGTCTTCAAGGGTTTTTGATGAAAATTCCATGATTAGGGCCCGGTTCTTTGTACGGCTTCGTTTCTCGTGTTCGTTTTTCCTTGTATCTTGTGATCTTTTGTCTTTTTCACGATATCCATACCTAAAATACACAAGTAAACAAACACAAGCATATATATGGTATTTTATGACATTTTAATGCATTTAAAGCCCGAAAAGAACGATGAGATCATGTATAAATGCCATCTCATCACTCCCCCATACTAAGCCATTGCCGTGCCCTCACGCAATGCTAGAATAAAGTATCTAAGCATCACCAAAGTTCAATTTTATTAACCTTTATTGAAGAGTAAAAGACTTGCAACATACTACGAGATTGTGTAAAGACATAATGTATGATTTTCATCACCAAAATGTGACTTTTAGGGTCTAAGAATAGAAACAAGTTAATGTCCCTTAGAGTAAATTTCGTCATCCTTGATTGTCATACATTCCATGCCAAGTGCAAAAACAAGATCATTGTTGGTACAAGTCACAATGCTAACACTACTCATACGTTCAAATTGTGTAATACTTTTTCTCCCCGCAATCCTAGTTATTATAAAAGGAAATGGGTTACTAGCATTTTTTATCTATTTGTCATGGATCACAAGTGATTCATATTGACTTATTTGAGTAGTTATTAGTCCGAAAGCAAAGTAGCACGATTTGATCAATAGTTAGCCGAAGGACAAAATCTTTTAAAACGGCTTCTCGTGTATCTCCTTAAGTTCATATCTTGGCATAACTCGTTTCACGATTTGAGACCTTTCTCGGACCGATATTTGGCATGTACTTCATACTTCAAATCTTGGGAAGACGTTCTCGAAATTATGGTCTTCTCTTCATATAATTGGAATTTCTTCACTTGACGTTTTTGAGAGATTCTTCATATAGGACCACGACTTCATCATTTTTCTTCAATCTTTACTTTGGATTTTGATATACAACGATCCGCCTCCTTTTCGGACTTGGATATATTTATCCTCATACCTTGTTAGGGTCTTTTTGGATAGACTTTCTCCATTCTTTAGGGGAGTAATTGCTTCTCGTCGTGTGTCTTGATCCTTCATATTGATTTTGGAACAATGATACTTCACATCATCTTTGGATCTTTAGCAAAAATAGAGCTCCTCATGCCTTGTTAGGGCCTTTTTGGATAATCGCCAATCTTCGCGTCCCGTTTCAATAAGTTATGCCTTGGCTATGAACTCTATTCAACCCCGAGCAACTTTTAAACGATCTTGCGCTAGAGGCTAAGTAACCTTTCAAATCGTACGACCTTACTTATTGCAATTATGATTTATTCCTAATGCATTGATCTTATGGGAAGAAAAAGCCACAATTAAAAGCATATGAGTTTTTGAAAGAACACTTTCATGTTCTACGTTTAGCATGATCACTTGTCTAACTCTATCATTTCTCGTTCTTCACTATTTAAAGACCTCTAATTAAAGAGACTCGTGAATACTTAGCCGTGCAAGTCAAAATTAAGCCAAATTTGGATTAGCTTTCATTAAGACTATATCAAATCAAAGTTTTGGGTTTTCAAGCCACCTATAGGATCTTGCACTTTCTTGGACTTTTTCAAGTTTAGAGAATGCATTTTAAAGTTCCCTTGATAAGTGACTTTCTAGAATCAATTATAGGAACTTGCGAAAAGTTCTTGTTCTTAACCCGAATGAATTAAGACTTTCGCGTTTTAAAGCTCCCTATATAAAAGTCTAGCAAAACTTGAATTGAGCGGGTTAAGGAATGTAAATGGCTCCAAATGCCCATCAAGTCAAAAATTAACTCTTATTCTACCCATCGGAAAATATACATTCGTGTCTTAAAAACACTTATGAAAACTAAGAAAAATTTTAAAATTTGGCCATTTTTAGCCTTATTAGCAAAACAAAACATTGAAGGTTGGAACACGTGAGGGCGTAGCAAAGCAAGTACCTATTCACCCCCCCATACTAAAAGTAAACATTGTCCTCAATGTTTCGAGTCTAAAGGTGGAGCACCCCCATACTAGAGACGAAGAGTCGAATGCTTAGGATCTAGCATGGAAAGGGTGATCAACAATATATCTAAAGCCGTTTATTAATTATGCTAAAAGATAATTGTTAGAACAATAAAGGATATGTCATGGATTCGTGAAAAACTTCTTCAAACGAACGATGGAGGCTCACGTAAACGAACACGAGAGTCTTCAATCGTAGATGATGATGATGATCTAGATAACACAATCACAAACAACCACGAGACAACGAGTTGGAAGGGTACAAGTCCCCTTATTAGTGAATAATAAGCATAAAGATAAGCATGGGATCTCCCCCACGAGGCACCTCGTTTTTTGATTACCGAGTCATGAGCTCGACTCGATCCCCTCAAAATGTGAACATTTAGGGATATCATGGTGTGGTCAATTTTTTGGCGGGGCTTACATGATAAACAAGGCCCAAAAAGCAACCGGTATAAAGGACTAAGTCCTTAAGTGATGCAAAATACCGGGGTCGAAGATGGCGTTCTCGTTTCCATTGGAAAAACAAATTAACACCACTCCAACATGTGCCATAAACTCAAAGAGTTTGAAGAAAATAGATGAGAAGTAGAAGGGTGAGACAATTGGTAAGACAAACGTTTGAGCTACTCGAGGTAGACTCGCACCAAGCAAATAGATATAGTTTCCATTTATTGCATCGGTGGAAGACCGAGATTTCCCTTTACATGAAATTCCGGGATCGAATATCTCGTCCTCGGTGGACAAGGATGAGGGAACATAAGGGGCTTCCCCCATACTAGAACCACACAAAACATCGTCAAAAGGAGTAGGCGAGTTTGTAGTACTCAAATCACGCGGTGATGACGGAGTTAGATTTGTAGAAAAATCAATTAAATCACATTTAAGATCTTTTCCTTTTTTATCTTTTAAACTCTCCTTATGAAAACCCTTTTTAATTATGTCGAAAATATTCGGTGTTTCTAAGACGATGTTAGTCACACTAAAAATTCTCACATTTTGAAACCGTTTTGGTTTTGGTGGTGGCAAGTTCTCAAAACGTTTATCGACGAAGAAAACCTCCCCATCGGGGTCCATAAATTCATCATCCGAAAGATCTTCCGTAGAAACCGGCAACTTATCAATACTTTTCAAGAATGAAGGTGAAGGATTTTTTGATTCAAGTATTGATGGTTTCTTCTTTGTAGGCTTAGTACTCATAACCTCCACCGGCAGAGGAAATGGTAAATTGTTTTTGGAGACATTCCCTAAAACTCTTGGTGAAAATTCTTTGCAAACGACATTTGTCGAGTCACCATGGTTTAAAGTTGCAATAGAATATACATGAGAAAGATTGGAGTTTTGTGTTGCATTGATGACAAGTTCTTCTTCATTGAAACGAAGGGTGATTTTTCGAGCATGAACATCGATAAGTGCTCTTGATGTATCCAAAAATGAACGACCCAAAATGAGAGGAACTTTTCGATCGATGGGAATATCTACAACGATAAAGTCAACGGGATAGTAAAACTTTCCGATTTTAACGAAAACGTCCTCGGCTACTCCACATGCCAAAATCGTAGAATGATCGGCCATCTCGATGGACATGTTCGAAGGAGTAAGAGCCGGAAGCGAAAGCGATTTGAAAATCTCGAGAGGCATTAAATTAATACTAGCACCAAGATCGGCCAAGGCGTAGCATTCCTCCACATCTTGAATAGCACACGGAATCAAAAATTTACCGGGATCACCGACTTTTTGTGGTATGCGGCTTAGAAAAACCGATGAACAACTAGACGATTGTTGTAACTTTTCTTTGTTGTTTAGCATACTTTTGAAGTTTGCGGCGAATCGAGGCATCATGATTAAAGCATCGGCAAAACTTATGTTAAAGTGCAAATCACGAAACATTTTCATAAATAGCTCAAATTGATAATTGTTCCTTTCTTGTGCTTTCTCTTTGTTTCGTCTCGAAGGGTAGGGTAAAGGTGGTGTGGGTAGGTCATTAGGCAACGGCCTTGGAATCTCGGGTTCCACAATTGGTATTGGTGTAACCGTAGGTGTGGTTTGAGCGGTACTTCGTGGGATTGTAATGTGCTCCTTTTCGACCATCACCTCGGGTTCTTTCTCGATTTCCTTCTCCGTAGAAGTACTTGGTCGAGAGATTGGTTCCTTGAAAGTTTTACCACTTCGTGTAGTAATAACTTTCATTTCTCCCTTCGGGTTGTTAATGGTATCACTAGGAAGACCACCCGAAGAAGAGGGCTTACACATGATTGCTTCGAACATCTTAGCCATTCGGTCCTCAAATTTCGATTGCCTAGCATCCGCTTTCAATAACTCTTGCTTAATCTCATGTTGTCCTAATTCCATCTTTTGTTGGTTTTGTTGAAGACGTTGGACATTTCCTTCCATTTTATTTGCATGAGTTTTAAGTTCATTAGCAAGTTCATTTTTAAGCTCGTTTTTCAACTCGGACCTTAAGCTAATCATCTCACGTTGCATATTATCAAATTTAGCATCATTTGCTTTTGCATAATCTAAAAATTCTCCTTGCAAATTTTTCGTGTGAGCATTTTGAAAACCTTGTGTAGTATTTTGAAAATCACGGTTTTGGTTTTGATTAGAGATTTGTCCATTCCCACTTTGATAATTCCCTTTGTTGTAATTGCGTGTGTTGCCTTGGTAATTACCTTGGTTGTTGTTTCGATAATTGTTAACATTTTGATTTGGTGGAGCTTGATTTTGGCGGGAACCTTGGCCGTTTTGGTTGTAAGTTCCCGTTGCTACATAAGCACTCGAAGTGTTACCATCCGCGGTAATGCACTCGGATAAATCATGAGCTCCTCCACACGATAAACAACTCTTAGCAACCGCTTTAACCGAAGCGGAATTGGAAGCTTCTTGAGCCTTCCAATGGGACATTAGATTAGCAAATCTATCAAAAAACCGATTTTCCTCATTAGCTTCATCATGTAAGGCATTAATGCTACGAGACGATTGTGATGACGATGACGAACCCATGTTGGCAACACTCGGTGTGTTACGAGGGCTATAAACCTTAGATCGATTTTCAATGATTTGTAAAGCCTCATTTGTCGTCTTGCACAAAAAATTACCACCCGCGGCGGCATTCAAATAATCTCGTTCATGATCATTAAGCCCATTATAAAAAGTATCTATTTGATGCAATTCCGAAAAATCATGATGAGGACATTCATGTAACATCTCCTTAAATCGTTCCCATGCCATTGAAAAACTTTCATTGTTACGTTGCACAAATCGTGAAATCTCATTTTTTAAGTGTGTTGTTTTCGATGGTGGAAAAAACTTGTTCACAAACTTAGAAACGAGATCGGCCCATGTCAAAATCGAATTTGGCGGTTCTTTCTCGAGCCAAATTTTTGCGGGTCCATCCAACGAATATGGAAACAACATCATCTTAATGGCGTCATGCGGAACATCTTTGAATTTGCTAGTGGCGGTGAGACGGTTGAAATTCCTAATGTGGTAATGCGGGTTGTCTTTCTCGTGACCTCGAAATTTGTTTGCTTGTAGCATCGACATTAAACCCGTCTTAATCTCGAAATTCTCCGCAAGGATGGCGGGAATAACAATGGCCTCTCCAAAACCCTCGGTGGGTGCTTGTAGCAACTCCATCATAGTACGATTAGCCATTACGACTTCTTGTTCTATAATAGGTTCAACAATTGGAGGTTCTTCAACAATCAACGATCCTTGATTTGCTTGCTTTTGAAGTCGTTTACGAGCTCGTTTAGCTTGATTACGAGTGATCATAAACTTCACGAAGAATGGGAGGTGAGCAAAGAAGATTCTTTTTGGTTGTTTTGTGGATTTTCAATTTTTTTTTTGTTTTTGATGATATTTAATTTTTTTTGGTTTTTGGGTGTATTACGTAGACAACAATCTACAAAATCTCTCCTCGAATCAAACTCTTGATTAAAGAAGCCTCAAAGGAATGAAAACGATCACGTGGAGTGAACGCCTTCGAATGACTTTAGAACTTTGGTGAAAACCAAATTGTTCACGAGGGTTTAATCACAAAGAAAACCAAGCAAATATAGTATACGTATTAATACTTTGGGCGGCAAAACCCTCGATTAGCTTTCAATCTCAAAATACTCACAAGCAAGCGGGGAAACGAGGCGGCGCGAAGCACTTAAGAGCCTTTTTCCTTAGGGTATATTTTATAATACCCGCCTTATACCCACCTTATAGTTCGTATCTTTCAAAATCGAGCTTCTCGAAAGTATTTATCTATTTTTGCCTTTTCTTTTTGTTTGAGATTCGAATACAATGATCGAGTGATGAAATCCCGAATCAAGGTTGTGTTTTCACACTTTTGGAGATATTGTATTTTGGTTGTGATACTTAATACAATATATTAATAATATTCACAAAGAAAAACCGAGAAAACCGATAATACGTGTTAAGGGAGTTCCACTTAACACAAATACTATTATGGATAATATCAAAAACAAAATTTTTCAAATTAAGACACGACACACCTCCCCGGCAGCGGCGCCAAAATGATTGTAGTGTTTTACTACCCTTTAGGAAAAGAGCGTAAATAGCGGTAAGTATCGAGTGATGATTTTAGGAAAAATCAACACTAATGACCCACAATCACTTAAAAGAGATGAAAGATTCGTTTCCCAAGGAGGTATGGTGTTGTGAATTAACTTGTATATATTTGAGATTAATATTGAGAAGATGGAATGACGGTTTCTTGGAAATTACACTATGACGTAAAAAACGAAAACGTAAATCCGTACAAAAATTACAAAAATTAAAAATTAAGCTAAGACCAAAAACAAAATCAAGAAAAAGATAAAAACAAGCCTTAAATAATATAAACAAAGATAAAAATCCAACAAAGATATTTTAAAACCTTTTATTAATTAAATAATTAATTTTAAATGCTAATTAAAGCCCTAAAATTAAATTTAATTAATTCAAATGTCAAAAATATGATTTTATTGAACAATTACTTAACTTATATTATTAGAAGACTAAAAAGTAATTTTCTAAAAATTAAAACTTATTAAAACTATTTTTAAAACTCTAAAAATGATTAAAAGTAATTAAAAACTAATTAAACTTAAAATAATTATAAAAATAAATCTAAAAGTTATAAAAATAATCTACAAATGGAAATAGTCCTAATCAATGACAAAGAACCTAGGAAAAATGAAAAAGAAAGAAAAAGAAAATTTTGAAAATTAATTAATAAAATAATATTAAAACACTGTCTTGCGCCGCAGTGCTTGGGTCTTGCGGCGCAACGTGTGAAACGGGAATACCAAGATCTGCAGCACCTTTAGTTGCGCCGCAGTGCTTAGGTCTTGCGGCGCAATTTGTGTTACGTGCCTGGTTGTTTTGCTGATGTTCAAGCTTTCTCAGATTTCAAAAGGACCAAGAGGTGCTTGGTCCTATGGCTTATTTGGAGGATGCTTATTGGACAATAATGGCACTCTTGTGATCCTTTGATCACAAGAAGTCAAGAACAACACAAATTAAACACTTAAGCACACCACAAATAAGCAAATCAAGCACAAAAAAAAGCAAGAAAATTGGCAAATAAGTGAAGATGCAGATTTTTAACACCCTTTATCCTTAAAAACTCAACAAATTCATTCCAAACTTGTTCCAAATTAGATTATAGCTAGCATACACCCTATCTTAACTATTTTAGCAAACTTCTAACACCTTTTAGCAACACAAATCAATGATTATACCCTGCTAATCCGTATTGCCAAACACCCTTTTAAAATCTAAAAACCAACTTTTAACATACCAACATGCTTACAAAAGCTACCAAATTGATTCCAAGTGCATCTAACATGTAAACATACACACTAGAACACAAATCATGCAATATAAACACACTTTTTCACCAAATCACTTAAGATCATATAAACTACTATTTTTGAACTTTCAAAAGGGAAATAAGAAAGATACCTTAGGGCTTTAACATCCAAAGCCCTAGAGGGTGTGTAACCCTCCTCCAATCCAACCCGGGTTGGAGCTGAACTAAATCAACAAGCCTTCAACCTATTTGAACACAAAACAAACAAACAAGAACAAAAATAATATGATATGATATGATTCTTTTTTTTTTTTTTTTTTTTTTTTTTCTTTTTAAAACTCTTCCAAAACCTTTTCCAATTACTTAAAACGTATCATAAACCCTTAAATTACCAAAATCATGAACCAAGAACACCAAAATACCTTTTGAGAAGATTTTACCAAAATCTCTCAAAATCTCAAAACCTAAAACAACTTTGAAAATCAAAGTTGCTTAACCAAATAAAAGTGTGGAACTCAGAATCAATCTCCTCACAACACACAAACTTTTAAAAACAATAAAAAAGGAATTACACTTGAATATTTCAAAAACCAAACTTTTTATTTCTTTAAAAAGGAATTACATGTGAGAGACTAGAAACTGGAACAAAGGGATCACCACAACTTGGGTCTCCTTTTATAGAGCCTATAGAACATCCTAGAAGCATAAAAACATAAAACCCTAATACATAGAAAATCCCAAATGTGCCCTTGAGTGCATTTTGTCCTCTCATTTGATCTTGGACGTTTATTTTGCTTTGGGAGGAAGCAAATAATCTTGGCCATTGATTTAAGCCACGTCATGTGCTTGGGGGCTAAGGAATGATGTGATTGGTGGATTGGGGAATTGGGGGTTTGGTGCACATGAGTGGGATGCAGGTTTTTAGGAGTGGGATAGGTTTTGGCATGTGTGAATTACTTGTGTGCAAGTTTAATTGGTTTTTACCCAAGGAAAAGTGAAGGTAAATTCTGGGTGGTAAGAACAATGAATAGTAACCATTTTGATCCTAAAAAGGGGGAAGCATATGTGTTAGGCGCCACTTTCATTTAAATGTTTGGGAGTTGTCACTTTTGGTCCCTGGCTTTTGTTATTTTTGGCTTTTAAGGATTTTCAGCCTAAAATCTCCTTTCCTTTGTTATTAACTTTCCCACTTTGACAATTTTGGCACCAACTTTTGATAAAAGGTTATCAAGGATGTAATTTGACATTTGGTGATTCTTTAAGGACTAATCTTGGACAATTTTGATCTTCAAAGGTCTTCAATGAGTCTTTCACTTGTTGAGGGACCATTATTGGCAATTTGAAAATGTTGAGGGACTAAACTTGCCATTTCTTCAAAGTTGAAGGACCTTTTTGTAATTTTGACAAACTTAAGGGACCAAACTTGTAATTATTAATATACAAGGGTTTTAAGTGTCATTTCTTCATTCTTGGATGATCAATCTTGTATTGTCTTCAAGTCTTCAAGGGTTTTTGATGAAAATTCCATGATTAGGGCCCGGTTCTTTGTACGGCTTCGTTTCTCGTGTTCGTTTTTCCTTGTATCTTGTGATCTTTTGTCTTTTTCACGATATCCATACCTAAAATACACAAGTAAACAAACACAAGCATATATATGGTATTTTATGACATTTTAATGCATTTAAAGCCCGAAAAGAACGATGAGATCATGTATAAATGCCATCTCATCACTCGGGTTCCATATAACCTTTTCCACTACGAGTGGTGATTGCTTTCATCTCCCCTCTTGGATTCGCAACGGTATTACTCGGAAGAGTACCCGAAGAAGAGGGTTGATTACTTTGGATGAGCGAACCAATCATATCACGAAGGTGAACAACTTGATTATTAAAAGAGTTTTGCATGTTTGCATTAATTTCATTGCTGTGTTTGGCCATATCATTCCTTAGCTCGGCTCGAATATCGCTCCCTTGTTTCACCATGTCATTCTTCAAGTTGACAAATTGACTCTGAAGATTCGTCACCAACTCACGATTAGTCTTCATGAACGTCTCGACGTCTTGATTTACTGCCATCGGTTGATTGAGAGGTGGAGCTTGGTAAGCTTGAGAATTTCCTTGAGTTGGGTATGGGTTTCTTTGGGATTGATATTGATTTTGAGCACGAGGTTGGGATTGGTTGTTTCGGTTATAGCTTTGTTGTTGGTTTTCGTTTGCAGGAGGGAAACCGGGTGGAGCAAGGTAATTGTTGGAACGATAACTTAGCAAGCCATGGTCTCCTTGCGGGCGAGCTTGATAGCCTCCCGTGGGATAAGTGTCGTAAGCTGCGTTAACGTTTTCAGAAAAATTGCCTTGGGTAGAAGGACAATCATTATAAGAATGAGGGCCACCACATGTGTCACAAGAAATAGCAACGGCTTTAGCTTGTTGAAAGTGGTTTGTGGCCATGGCCATGAAATTCTTGTTCATTTCAGCGAGTTGTCGAGAAATTTCAGACATTTCAGGATTGGAGGTAGTAGAAGAAACATTGACTCTCGAGTTAGATCTTGAGGATGCGTATGAATCCCAATTCTTGTGGTGAGTATTCATGTTTTCGATCAACTCTCGACACTCCTCCGGTCTCCTTTTCATAAAGGTACCACCGGCGGCGGCATTGATCGTGTCACGATCACGAAAAGTGAGACCATTGTAGAAGGTGTCAATGAGAGTGACGGGGAGCATATTGTGATTTGGACAGCGGTTGATCAAATCATTGTACCGTTCCCAAGCATCGAAAAGCGATTCATCATTCTCTTTCATGAATCCACTGATTTGGTTACGAAGGCTAGTGACCATGAATGGGGGAAAGTAGCGCGATAAAAAGCGTTGAGTCATGTCATTCCACGTATGAATAGAATTCTTAGGAAGACGGTCAAACCATTTTTCGGCATGGTGAGAAAGCGAGTGGGGAAAAAGTTGAAGGCGAAGGTCATCCATAGAAACACCGGAGCACTTCATGCTTTGGGTCATGGTAATGAATTTGTCGAGGTGTTTGTTGGCATCATCATCCGGAATTCCACGAAATGGGTTCGTTTGCACTTGTTGGATCATGTGATGCTTCAACGAAAACTCCTGGGCCGTGACGTGCATTGGCGCAATCGGGCCTCCGCGTCCGTTCATGGTGGGTTGGCACAACTCCTCCACGGTTCGTAAATCAGGTAGGAGGACATTGTTGTTGTTATTATTCAAATTGGGTTGAGGTGGGTGATTATTGTTGTTATTAACACCAGCCATATCTAAATCTTCACGAGTCTCGGGCTCAGAATAGTTCGAAGATCTAGTACGCATACACCTGCAGAAGAAAAATATACACAAAGAGTATCTATATAATCTTTTTGGTGCAAAACCTTTTGAAAAGAATTGCTTTTAATGATTTTACAATGTTTTTGTATTTTTGAAGAGTTTTATATTTTTTTATGGATTTTTGAAAATTTTTAACGCAAGGAAAATAACGTTCAAAGAACGGATCCCAAAATTCAATGCGTCTCTCACTAAAAACCGTTTATCTTAACGAAAAGAGCCGGCAGCGGCGCCATTTAATACTTCGCTTTTGGCTAGGTATGAAATATTATCGTCCGAAGTCTTTTCGAATTGAGAACCGGTCTTAAGTGCGACTCAATCGTCTTTTGGTGAATCAAGAGGATGGTTTGGTTTGTTTGTATTAAACTTTTAGCAAGTAATTAAAGTGTCGTTGAGTAAAATGGAAGAATAAAGATTAATATTTAAAATGACGAATAAAAATAAATGATTGTAAACTTAAAGGTGACAAGGGAAAACTACTAGCACACTAAATAAAACTAACACTTAGAAAATTTTCTAAAACTTAAAACTTAGTTAAAAAGTACTATAAGAAAGTAAGAACGGAGTACACCAAAACAAGCCAAAAGAAGCCCCGATCGGAATGTTTTCCGATCGGTTGATCGGAAAATGGTTGAAGGGAGTTGATCGGAATATTATCAAATGAGCTCAATCGGAATGTAGACAAAAGGCCACCAATCGGAAAGTGCAACAAGGGGTCAGATCGGAATATAAGCTAAAAGTCTCAATCGGAATACTCAACGAAGACCCAAATCGGAATACTAAACAAATCTACCAATCGGAATATTGGGAAGAATGCTATAATCTGAATACTAGACAACAAACCCCAATGGGAAAGCGCAAAGGAGGTCCTGATCGGAAAAGCAAAACCCTTTTCCGATTGGACTCAATCGGAAAGGGTGGATTGTGACTGCTCGGAAAAAGCTTCAATCGGAAAGGGTCAATCGGAAGAGGGTTTTACAACCCTTTCCGAAAATGGTGGAAAAAGTTTAAGCTAGGTAATAAGCTAACTTTAATAAGCTAATACCCGAAACTTAACAATCCAAACACTTAACCGAATCAAATAAGCACTTAACTCAACTTATTAGACTCGAAAATAAGCAACTTTTTAGATCAAACAATAAAATCATAAACTTTTTAAGGAAGATTTTTATAAAATAAATAAGCTAATCATAAAAATAAGCCAATAAGCACAAAAGTCTTAAAGCTTAATCAAATGAAAACTTATGAAATGATCAAAAGATTAACTTTTTAAGCACGAAATCAATTAGAACAACACGGATCATATGATAATCACACCAAAATCAATCTAAAATCAAAGAAAAGTAGAATGAGAATAAGGGTTCAAAAGCAATACAAAGTATTTAATCTTGAAAGATTAAGAAAGAAGATGAAATTTAGTGAGAGAAAGTTTAAGACTTTCTCTCTCTAAAACTATAGAAAACTAAAAAAATAAAGACTAGACAATTAACTAACTCCCCTCCTAATGACTATTAGGAGGGTATTTATAGGGAAGGTGGAAGGAGTGCATGTGTTGCATCTTCTTTCTTGCTTTCTTCACGTTTTCTCGACTCGACTTTAATTCTTTGTCTTTGTCGTCTCGGGATTTGAACTTGTCTTTTAATTTTCTTCTTCTATAAGACTTAAGTTCTTCGGCTTCGTTAAACTTCCGCCTTTAGACTTTTTCTTCGATAAATCTTCAGAATAGGCCTTGGACTTCCGTTCTTTTTGCACTCTTGATCTTTAGACTTCGTCTTTTCCCGTTTTCTTCGATAAAAGCCCGTGAAAACCCGTGTTTTCTTCCTTTTTCATATTTAGGTCCTAAAACACAATAAAAACACAAACCACGCATAATTCCGACTTTTACGACATAAATCACACGTTTTGGTCTTGTTATTATTGGAAATAAGTGGTAAAAGGATAAGTGTTTTCACACTTATTAGGAGCCATACTCATACATAGAGGATGACATTGCTGAAGCATCTACTGTCGTTCCCTTCACTGACTCTTACCTGGACACTATGCCAGATGATGAAGTGATCCTCATTCCAGATGATGAGACTATTTTATGGTTTGAAGACATGTACGATCATGAGGATCAAGTAACTTTCGTTGAACAACACTTTGTCATCCCATCACTACCAAATGTCCAAGAGTTGGCTGCCAAATAGATTTGGGCCCAGAGGCAGTCCACTCCCCCACCTATCCCATTCCCTTCATTGCCAGATGTTATGGAACTAGGTGCAAGGAAACACTGGGAGGACCTTCCTCAACTCAAACCTATTCACTTCCCAACCATGACAAGTGTCCAGGCCTTAGGAGCTTAGGAACTCTGGGTTAAATGAGGAGACATCAGCAAACCTATGGTGACCCAAGAGCTTATCTACTCTCAGCTCCAAGGTCTAACCAACGTTGCTGCAGACTCAAACAACAACTTAGCAAACTCAATGACTAAGTCAATAGAGTCCTCTCTAAAGTCCCTGCTACCTCAACTCCTCGGTGATACTCTAAGAACCCACCTCCCCTGTTGTGAATCAAATACTTGATCAACACATGCCCTCTGCTTTGAAGGTCGTTGTACTAGCCAATGTGTCTGAGATGCTAAGGCGTCAGAACCTTCAAGAACTTTATTACAAGAACTTCTTCAGGAGGAAATCAAGGAACTATGCTTTTTTTTCCATCAAGAGTTCGAAAAATACCATCAGGTAGGGTCAGGCACAACGTTCTCTGGCACTATGCATATGTAGGAGAAATCTGCTACCTCCTTCATCGAAGAAGCTCTTGATGATGGATCTAAGGGGGAGCAGCCATCGAAGAAAGCAAAGGTCATCATTTCAACACCCATACCTCTACGATCCATTGCTCCTATCATGGACGCTACAAAAGATAAAGGCAAGTACATTGCCACTGATGATCAGAGTGTGATGTTGAACTCTCTACAAGTGGAAGGAGGATCCACTATTAGGCTCCCAGAGCTTAATAAGTTTAGAAGTACTAGTGAACAACCTATGACCCCAAAATAAGCAAAGGCTCAAATGATTGAACAAAAGAGACTTACTGATATTAAGGCTGATGAACTTAAAAGTAGAGAAGCTCTAAACCAACTCTCCCCTGCTGTGAGAGAAGCTTAGAAAGAAAAGCTTTAAATATCAAAAAGGAAATTATGAAGACTGTTAATGAGAGAGCAAAACCAAGGAAAATCACCAAATACAACAACTTTACCGATAAAGACAAAAAGGTGGTTATGACCCTATACAGAGACAACCAGATCACCAAGTATAAAGTCGAAAGTGACTTCAAGTTAAAGAGTCTGGGACTCTGAGAGTGGCTGGAACTCTTATCTCTGGCTCAAAAGAAATCTAGCCCTGGAGCAGCTCAAATGATGAAGAACATCCAAGTCAAGATTAATTAGGTAAAAGAGACTACTTAGAAACTCAAACTTCCGGTGGCTCACCAACTCTCTGACACTCAACCACATAACACTAGAAAGAGAAGGAATCCAATGGGCCAACTCTTTGAGAAATTGGTTATAGAGGAGATAGTTGTTGATGGGATGCACAGAAATATGGTGCTACCCAAAGATATCACTAAGCCTGTGTATGGCTAGGCTTATACTAAACCAAAAAAGGAATGGCCTTTATGAAAAAAGGATGCCAATATGTGTTTCAGAGGGAGAGTGAACTGAATCTTGCCTCTACGGTTCAGCTGATAAGACTCAAGCAAGGATTGTTGCTGAACTATTAGTATGCTAGAGACTTGGAGTATGGGATAAAGGTAACTATCAACACCAGATCAGACAAAGTAGAAGCTCAGAGAATCATGGACCAGAACCTTGATGTTTGAAGACCTTTTGTTTTATGTTTAAAACACCTCTGGGTGTATCTTGTAATAGACTAGGTTTTTCTTAATAAAACTCAAGTATTTTTGTTAAATTATGGGTAAGAAGTTATGTACTCACTTACAGTAATTTCAGACTTAGTATAATTTATCTTCAAATAAAGGGAGATTGTTGGACCAATGAAAGTTCTAACTATGTCCTAGTCTAGATTTGATTTAAATTAGACTAAGTGTTATGAGTCTCTGATGAAGACCGACGATAGAGAAGAGACCAGCCGAAGGCAAAGCCTCAAATGGCACACCAGAAACATTCAAGTCAAAGACAACGTCAGAGAAGTCGAAGATTATCTTAAGTCATACTCATCAGCTGTTATGGATTAGCTAATATGTATAAGGAATATTTCTAATGTCTGAGGAACTCAAGATGACAATACTTAGAGGTTACTCCAAACCCTTGAAGACTTGGCAAGTAGAGACTTGCCTTATCCTTTATAGTTTAGGCGGGAGAATCTCTAAAGCACTTTGGGCGGGACAAAGTGAAGATTCGACATAAAGTGAAGATTAAAGAAAGTTGGTTAAAGGTATATCTAAATATAGACATACTGATATGAGAGAAATTTCATATCAATTATAACATATCAAACCCTAAAACGCAAAGAAAAATACCAAGTTTAATGTGAAAAAGTAGAATTATGTGGTATTCTTTGTTGTTTGTGATTTTGTAGGTAACATGATACAATTTGGTGTAAAAACGGATTTCAAAGCATAATTATGAAGAAATAGATAAAAGAAGGACCTATTTTGACAAGTCTCCAAAGTTCAAGGACCTTACATGATAATTCAAGAAGATGAAGGACTTAAAGTGTCAATTCAAGAAAGTCAAAGAGCTTAATATTCAAGTCAACCAAAGTCAAAGGGCCTAATTGCTTGATTTCACAAGTGGAATGACTAAATATGTCAAGTCTATGAAGTTCCTATGCCAAAACAATAATCTGCCAAAGTGAAGGGTTAATTCTTCCAAATATGGAAACTTATAATGGGATCAATCCGTGTGATATACTTATCAACCAATGAGAAGTGAAGAAAATGTAACCACGGATTGCCACTTATGCTCCATAAATGAGGAGAGATACGAATCATAACAGTGCAACCCACTATCACATTTCCACCAATCACATCATTCCAACTCATCCATCCATACTGTACATTAGATAACAATCTGTGTGACTATTAATGGGCAAATCACAAGGTGCCACGTGGCTAACTCATATCCAGAACGCAGAAGACGAAGGAGGCAATATCAAGAGAAGTTATCAACATGAAAAGTGATCGTAATGAAGAGACAAACACAACCCAGCAACTCATTTAAGCTGAAATCAAGTGATTCATTTCCCCCTCATTTCTGGCCAAGAACACTCAAGTCAATTTACCAGAATTGTGCACGTTGGCCTTTATAAAGAGATAGAAAATAACAAAACAAGTAAAGAAATAAAAAACATACCTTAGGGTTTTGGAAATGTTATGAATGATCATCATCCTCAAGTTTTCACTTTCTCCAAACCAAGCTTAAAAACGAGATCATTGTTATTATAAGTTAGTAAACTAACACGAACTCATGTGGGCCAATTATTCGCTTAGACTCTCTTATTACTAGGTGTATCTCTTATATTTTATTTTTGTCTTGAATGATCACGAGGATGCATTGTTGACTTATTTCGATAGTTATTTAGGCCGAAAATAAAGTAAACGATTTAATCAATAGTTAGCTAAAGGACAAAATCTTTTAAAACTGCTTCTCGGGACCTCATAAAGTTCATATCTTGGCATAACTCGCTTCGCGATTTGAGACCTTTCTCGGACCGATATTTGGCAGCGACTTCATACTTCAAATCTTGAGAGACGTTCAGGAAATAATGGTCTTCTCTTCATAATAGGAATTTCTTCACTTGAAGTTTTGAGAGATTCTTCATACTTGGACCACGACTTCTTCATTTTTCTCCAATCTTTACTTTGGACTTTGATATACAACGATCCGCCTCCTTTTTGGACTTGGATCTATTTATCCTCATACCTTGTTAGGGCCTTTTTGGATAGACTTCTCCATGATCTTTTGGGGAGTTTTTGCCTTTCGTCTTGTGTCTCGATCCTTCATATTGATTTTCGATAAATGATTCTTCACATCACTTTTGGATCTTTAGCAACAAAATGTAGCCCTCATGCCTTGTTAGGGCCTTTTCGGACTCGCCAATCTTCGCATCCCGCTTCAATAAGTTATGCCTTGGCTATGAACTCTAATCCGTACCGAGCAACTTTTAAACGATCTTGGGCTAGAAGCTAAGTAACTTTTCAAATCGTACAACCTTATTTATTACAGATAAATTTATTAACAAGCGATGGGAGAATAGGCTTATAATTAACTCACATAAATACACGAAAGAATACCAAACTTATAATTGACTCTATCATCTCTCGTCCTCCACAGTTTAAAATCTCAAGGAATGAGACTCGTGGATGCTTAGCCTATTAAATCACAGTTTTGGGTTTCCGAGTCATCTATAGGATCTTGCAAACTCTTAGACTTTTTCAAGTTTAGAAATCTCATTTTAAAGTTCCCTTGATAAACGAATCTCTAGGATCAATTATAGGAACTTGCGAAAAGTTCTTGTTCTTAACCCGTGAGAGTTAAGACTTTCGCGTTTTATAGCTCCCTATATAAAAGCCTAACAAAACTTGACTTAAACACGTTAAGGATACTAGCTAGAGTAAACTTAGACAAGTAGACTCGGGTTGAGTCAAAAGATTCACAACGTTTGAAAATTTAAAACCACTTTATTAAAAATTTATTCTAATAAGGAAAGAAAATAACTATACAAAGGTAAAAACAACTATACAAATAGGCCAAAATAGATTAAAAATTTTGAAAAATGTCGAAAAATCAAATTTTCCGGTTAAAATGAGGACAAATACAAGGAAAAGGCCACTTAACATCGATAGAAGTCCCCCTACACTTAATATAAACATTGTCCTCAATGTTTAAGCATGTGGGAGTAAACTCCCCTACACTTAGGACATTGTGCACTTTGTTTAAATCTCGCTAAGAAAGGGACAACTAAAGAGATTCCTATTTTAATATTGAGAAATATAAAATAGTGAATCGAAAAGAGTTTAGGATAGAACCGGGAAGAAGGGAACACGGAATCACGGTTCGTCAAAAGTCATCAAGAGTGTATCTTTGAAGCTCTAATCCCTGCACATGATAAGAAAGAAAGCAAGAAACACCACGGGGCTCCCCCTACACTTATAGTGAAAATAGATAGATAATTGGGTTGCCTCCCAAAAAGCGCTTGTTTTTGTTAACCGAGTCACGAGCCTGACTCGTCCCCGAATTAAATAGTCCATGAGGAAGCCTCAAATGTAATACCGGGATCAAAGACCTTGTCCTCGTTCCCGGTTGACATCAACAAAGGAGAGGCGGGGTGATAAGTCTTTAATGGGAGAAAGGTCCTTTCAACATACGAGAAGTATGTGAATTCAAGATCCACGAGAGGTGGGGTGGGTAAAGTAAGCACATTGTCCTCCCCCAAAGACAATGGAGGCTGAGCATTCAGGAAAGCCGTAATGTTATCAATCATAGCATAATCAATGTCACCTCCCGGGTCAAAGCACTCATCCTCCGTGATGGTCTCTAACGGAGTGGATGAAAGGTGCTCGGGAGGGGGACTTGGGACAATACCTTCCTGCAGCAAATTATCAAGAATAATATCCCCCTCCGTATCATAATCATCAATACCTGGAGGCATGGAGTGAATGTCGATTTCTTCCAGCAATGGGTCATTATCTTCAACGGGAGGAATAGATGGAGGCAAAGACTTGGAGAGAGGAGGAGAAGTCAATTCTTCGATTTGAGTAATAAGAAGATGAACTTTCCGTAATCTATCGCGAAGAAGCACGTCTTCCACCTTATCCACAAGATCATGTTCATCGGTGAACATCTCGAAAGCCGGAGAGAATAAATCGTCATCGCCCGCATCTCCCGGTGTAGATTGAGAAATTTCAAAAGTGAAATTCTCATAGCGGAGAGAAGAATCGTCATCACTAGGATCGACCTCTTCCGTAAGAGCAATGTCGTCCTGAAGCTCCATAGCAGGTAAGTCACAAACCTCATCATCCAATACTTTGTCGAGACTAACATCACTAAGCTCATTCAACGAATCAAGATCCTTAGACGCAGTAGGAACATCGAGAGTAGGAGCAGCAACTTCAGAAGATGTGTTGAAAGTGCATACAGCATCGTCGTCATCATCATCATAATAGTATTGATGCACAAGAGGAGGGGTATAATCACTAAGATTAGATACTGGCTCTTGTTGCAATCGCTTTTCCTCCGCCCATGCTTCTTTGAACTAAACAAAGGCTTCTTGAATTTCCAAAATAATGGCGTGCCTTTCTTTATTAAGAGTAGTGAGTTGTTGATCAATACGAATTCCCTGAGAGGATTGATGATTGAGGGTGTGATGTGGGGGCTCATAGTTATGAAAACCTGAATTATAGCACGGATGTGGCTCATAGTCAGTCATCGGTTGAGAAGAATTATAACACGGATTTGGTTCATAATAATCTATCGGTGAAGAAAATTGAGGACATGGATCAGGCTCATAATAATTCATTTGTTGACAATAAGAGGTATCGTGAGGACCCTCACAGTTGTTGCAAAACGGGTAAGGAGAAAGACTGGGTGCGTCTTGTGGATAGCTATTATCATTGTCATAATTTTACCCCGGTTCTTGCTCGTGACCATACGGGTATCGAACCGGGCACGAAACATGCCAATGAGAATCGCTTCCACAATAGATGCACGGGGGAACAAGAGGTGGATTCAAAAAGGACGAATTAACCGAGTTGCACAAGGGAAAAAATCCTAGTTGTGTGTTGTCGATATCGTTTCCGCACCGCTCACATGTACACCATTGACAAGAGTCGTTCCCGTATAATCGTCTCCCACACCCGACGCAATGGACATAAAATCCATAAAGAAAAACAGATATGTGGAAACCTTGGTTTCCGGATCTTTTAAGCTACTAGGAATGATCATTGTTCATATGATTAGATAATCAAAGCGGAATTAGAACAACAACCATTAACAAGGTGTTTAGGCACAAAACATGAATTAAAACACAATTGGATTGCTAACTATATTAATAATTAACAATCACTAGACGTGTATACATTGAATCCCACGTCTAGTGCACACACACGTTTAGGTTTACATTGTGAATGAATTGAATGAATAAAACCTATGACCCTTGGTTCCTTTTATAGTGTAAGGATTAGGGTTTACAAGAGATCAAATCAAATAAACAACTAAATAATCTATTTCTATAGATATATACTAAATATATTATTTAGAATATATCCAATATATTCTGTAAATAGAAATCTCCATCAAATCCATCAGCGTTGACTTTTGTTGACTGCGTTTGACTTTTGTTGACTTCTGTCAACGCCTACATTGCTCTTGTCAACTCTTGTATTACTCTTGTCAACGCTTGAGTAAATGTTCTTCGATTTTGAGTTTCTGCCACATCAACTTTTTGACCCAACAATCTTCCCCTAGTTGATAGTGGCAAAACTCTATGTGTATCTCTTGTAAGTTGTACATGATCTTCAAGTTGCTTCCCCTCAAGTGTAGCATGTATTTCTTCCCCTTTTTGTCACATCAACAAGGAAGTAAACAATGTTGCAATGTTGAAGATTCTCCATATGTAGGCTCTATGTAATGATCTTGACGAAGAATAAATAAGATATTCTTGATGTAGAAGTAGAATAACCCAATCTTGTGTTCCATGTCTTGTACTATCCACGTGACTAAGAACTTATACTCATGTCACAAAGTATAAGTAGACCTCGATCCCTTGTCAATATTCTCATCCTTTGTGAGACACTGAGCACGATAATGTAACTCCTTCAAGTGTTATGACAAGTCTTCGTCACCAAACATGTAAAGCACGAACAAGTTACCTTTAAAGTCTACGGCACTTTAAGATATGATAGAACACAATCTCGCGAAAATCTTCTTCAATCATCAAACTTACCATAAGAATTCTTCCCCTTAAGTCAACACCTCTTCATGATGAATTTAATGGAATAACATCTTCATACCATATGTAAAAGCATCAAGATGGATAACTCTCTTCACAAGGCTATCCCGATTACATAGTTTAAATATCCATCAAATTCACACGAATAATTGTTAACTCGCTTTAAGATCATTAATTCCTTTTAAAAATATCCGAGCCATAAATATCACCATGATATTCTAAATTAAACGGAGATTCCATGTACCTTCGTGTGTATTTTCCTCCTTTTTGTGTGCTTAAAACGTACCAATTTTCTCAAACAGCAACTATTCCTTTTGTTGTCCAATATCCTTCACTGTCCAAGATATCAACACTGTGTGTTGTCCAATATCGGACAACACTTATCAGCGTTGAAAAATGTATATATCGGACAACAAGTGTCAGCGCTTCCCAACAGCGCTTAACTTATTCCTGTCAGCGCCAACTTTGTACTTGTCAGCGCCTGGCCATCAGCGTCTCATCCATGGCTTGTCAGCGTCACACCAACATCTATCAGCGTCACACCAACATCTATCAGCGTCTAAATAACTCCGATCAGCGGCTAATTGATCTAGGGTTTTATAAACCCTAAATCATTATTTCATGTGAAAATCCATAAACTGCAGTGAACTTCGACAGCGAATAACTTCTTCATAAATGCTCAGATCGAAGATCCCTTCGGTCAGATCCTAGACAAAAGTGTCAAGAACCTACAGATCAAATTTCACGACGATCCAACGGTTAACGAAGGCGAAATCGCGTTTTTACTATTACTGTTCACAGAAAACAGCATATGACCCCTGCTGACTTTGACGCTTAATAACTTTTTCTTGGGGATAGATCTCAACAATCCCTCCGGTGGATATCTAGATATATGTATGTAGAACACACATATAAAATTTCGTGGCGATCCAACGGTTCAATAAAAAGTTATGGCCTTCTGAATACTGCTGCGCACACAAAAACGTCCAGAAAAAACTATACGGATTTTTCTTTTCTTCTCCAAACACGAACACCTTGTTGGTCCTAGCATCACGAGCCACGAGGCTCTGATACCAATTGTGGAAACCTTGGTTTCCGGATCTTTTAAGCTACTAGGAATGATCATTGTTCATATGATTAGATAATCAAAGCGGAATTAGAACAACAACCATTAACAAGGTGTTTAGGCACAAAACATGAATTAAAACACAATTGGATTGCTAACTATATTAATAATTAACAATCACTAGACGTGTATACATTGAATCCCACGTCTAGTGCACACACACGTTTAGGTTTACATTGTGAATGAATTGAATGAATAAAACCTATGACCCTTGGTTCCTTTTATAGTGTAAGGATTAGGGTTTACAAGAGATCAAATCAAATAAACAACTAAATATTCTATTTCTATAGATATATACTAAATATATTATTTAGAATATATCCAATATATTCTGTAAATAGAATTCTCCATCAAATCCATCAGCGTTGACTTTTGTTGACTGCGTTTGACTTTTGTTGACTTCTGTCAACGCCTACATTGCTCTTGTCAACTCTTGTATTACTCTTGTCAACGCTTGAGTAAATGTTCTTCGATTTTGAGTTTCTGCCACATCAACTTTTTGACCCAACAAGATAAGCAAGAATAATATTTTTGGTGCAAAACTTTGTAAAAGAAATGCTTTTTATGATTTTTCAATTTTTTTTTTTTGGGATTTTTGAAAAATTTTTGAGACGAAAAATAACGTTCACGAGTGAACGGATCGCAAAAGCCAACCGGTTTCTCACAAAAAACCGTTAATCTTCACGAAAAGATCCGGCAGCGGCGCCATTTAATACTTTAGATTTTGTTAGTTGAAAAAGTTCGTTTCTCGGTATCTTCTCGAATTGATTTCCGGTTTAAAGTGTGACTCAGTTGTTTTCGGTAAAAATAATATTTTTGGTTGTGGTAAAATAAATGTGCAAGACTTAAAAATAAATGACGAGTAATTAAAACTAAAACTAGTTGAAACGTAAACGGTGCAATATTTAAAACTTTAAAAGTAAATGACGAGAAATTAAATGACATAAAATTAAAACTTAACGAGAAGTAAATTGACAATCAAATAAAAATGCGAAACGACATTAAAATAGACTAAAAACAAAACGAGAACAATTGTCACTTTTACTAAAACAAAATATCAAAATAAAACAAAACAAGCTTGATTGGAATCCTTGATCGGAATATCCAATCGGAATGAGTAAAAGGAAAACTTGATCGGAATGCATAAAGAAATACTAATCGGAATGTCCAAAAGGGTCCAGATCGGAATATATTCCGATCTGTTGATCGGAATGTAAACAACTCCTACCGTCGGAATATCATCAAACTCACAATCGGAATACACTAAAGGAACTAGTCAAATCGGAATATTATGAAACGAATCCAATCAGAATATAGCAAAAAATCATATAATCGGAATGAGTAAAAACATGCCAAATTGGAATATTGAAAACCCTTTTCCGATTTGGTGATCGGAAAGAGGGTGCTGGTCGGAATGCTTGATCGGAAAGGGGTTGCTGGTCAGAATGCTTGATCGGAAAGGGGTTTACCCTTTCCGATTTATATGGGATTCGAGAATCAAGCAAAGGCAATAAGCTATTTTGATAAGCTAACACCCAAAACTTGAACGAATCTAAAGTAAAATGAACTCAATAAGCATGAATAACAACTTATCAAACTTAAAATAAGCAAACTTTTAAATCAAACTATAAAAAGATGAACTTTTTAAGCACGAAAACATTAAGAACAACACGGATCAAATGTAATTTGCACCAAAATCAACTAAAATAAAGAAAGGTAGAAGGAGATGAAAGATAGAAAGCTTGATCAAAGGTAAAGAAGATTAAAACAACAAAATTAAGAACACTTACCTGAATTAAAGGTAAGAAATTAAAGGTGCAAATACAAGAAGAAATTAAATAACAAGGTATGAAAATGGTGGAAGTGGTGGTTTGTCAAGCAACCCAACAACTTGAAAATGAATACATAATGAACTATATATAGGGAGATTAGGGAGGAGCTTAGGAAGCTTCCTCCCTCTTTCTTCTTTTCCTTAATTGCGTCATTTGGTCCTTGCTTTCTTTAATCTTCTTAAATCTTGGACTTTAATGACTTTGGCTCGAGATTTCTTTGAACTCGTCTTGTAATTCTTCAATAAATTAGACTTGAGTTCTTCGGCTTTTGGTGAACTTCCGTCTTTTGACTTTTTCTTCGATAAATCTTCAGAATTGGTCTTGGACTTCCGTTCTTTTTCCACTCTTGATCTTTCGACTTCATTTTTCGTCTTTTTCTTCGATAAAAGCCCGTGAATGCCGTGTTTTCTCCACTTTTCACCTTTTCGTCCTAAATCACAATAAAAACACAAACCACGCATACTTCTGACATAAATGACATAAAATACACGTTTTGGCTCGGTTATTATTGTAATTAAGTGGTAAAAAGGATGGGTGTTTTCACACCTATCACCTGCCCTCCACTGACCGACACACCCGCAGGCGGCGGAGGCTTCCCCGGTACGAGCCTACGCTCTGATACCAAATGATAGAATCAGTCCCTCCAAACCCGATAAACACACCCGCATACAAAAATATCGACTCTCATAAGATGGGTTTTCAATGTGTTTATATTACTTGCAATAATGGGAAACTGATTACCATAGATTAAAAGTAACTAACCAAGTAGTGTTAAATACTACAAATGAAATTGCATGATCTCCTAAACTTAAGCAACATACTATTGACTAGGAATAAAGTAAACATGGGAGTACATGTCCTACTAATATGCATGCACCTGTGACTAATTAAACTAATTAAAACGTGGGTTGCTTGCTTTTGAACTGGTCTTCTCTCAACAGAATTAATGTGTCTTCTTTTTACATGAGTGAATGGTATCAATTACCCACTGAACCATGAACCCATCAAGATTACCCAACATAGGGGAAACAAAATTAGTATTATGAAAAAAAAGTGTTTGACAATCATTATCGCATCACATTTTAAAGATAATGATAAATAATGAAGTGAAAAAAAGTGATATCATGAAAAATGAAAAAAAAATCGTAATATAATTAAATAAATTTTATTAAATTAAAATCATTTCATTAATAAAGAAATTACATTGAAACGACATAAATAAAAATACAATAGTAAAAAGATTAAACCGGAGAACTAGTCTAAATAACGAGCTTGAATCATATTCTTTTGAAAGATTTACATCAATATTTTTGCGAAGATTCATAATTACGTCCATATCCTTATAAACTTTTTAATTACTTCAAGATCCTCGTAACACCATTAAAATACACAAAAAATTCAAAATCATATTTTAACAATATTTAAAAATGTCATCGTATAACGTTGCTTTTTCAGTAAATCTTTTAATTGAAATTTCAAAAAAAAAGTTTGTTTTTTAACAAATTGAATTGCTCCGAATTGATTATTTTATTATATTCATTTCAATCTGCGTGTTATTATCGCCTAATACAAATTGTGTGACAATTTGTAAAAGGGGTGTAACTGGTGACGTTGGGTTCGTCGGCCTTTGTCACCACACCGCCCATTTCTTTGTCATGTGCTTGTCAGATTTTAACGAGGAGAGAGAAGGGGAAAAATCGAGCCTCACACCATTGTTTTTGTGTGTATGTGTTGTTTACGAAGAAGATGAATTTAGAAGATGGCTTAGAGAGGAGGGTGTGGTGAGAAGTCCATTCTTCAAATTTTTGTCTAGTCAGCTGCCAACTCAGTGTCACATCATACTAACACAACTAACCAAAATACCCCTTCACTCACAACACACCCAACCCCTCTTCATTTGGGCCCCACCACTAACATTTATTTTTCTTTTTTTCATTTTCACACAAACTAAAATTTATTTCACACAAATAAAACATTACAAATACGGAAATAAAAATTACAAATACGGATTAAAAAAGTCCGATACGAAAAAAAATACGATACGAAAAAAAACGAAAATTTAAAAACATAACAATTAAAATAAACTACTCCTCGGGGTTGACGATGGTGTCGAAGGGTTGCTAGTGTTGAGAAGCCCGGTGAAGTTGAGTTGTGGGTATTGATCATTAGGTAAGTTAGATATTTTTTTTGTTAGTGATTTAGAGAAATTTAAGAAGAAATTGTGTGTTTAAATGGGAAAGAAGATGTGATATATATATTAGTTGTATAAAAAAAATTAAACAATCTAACCGTTGGAGCCTAACGGCTATATTTTTTTACCATGCTTCGGCGTCAACATTTCGCATTCGTGAAATCTACACGGCGAATTAGGGGGGTCGGTGTGGCAACGAGGGACGACGAGGTGACACGTCATCGCGACGAGCCATGCCTCGTCGTTACACCCTCCTCTCTTATTTTCTTTTTTGACAACGAAAAAGATGGTTTTTTGTGTGTGTTCTTGATGACGAAGAAGATAAGATGCTTTATTTATTACTAGTTATAATGCCCGTGCACGCACGGGCTTTGAACATAAATTTTTTAATTGGGTATGAATATCGTGTTTTATGAATTCAATTAGTTACATGTGATTTTACTATATATAATTATACCCCTTCACCCATTATATTTCGATATAGTTTTATAGTTATGTGTTAATATTTTGTACATATTAGGATGACATTTGAGCAATGGTTTAAAAATCGCGACTTATAAAGTGGGATTAGAGGAATATTTTCAGTATGCTCTATTTGATATGAACTTATCTGGTAAATACCTATACAGTTTAATATTTTTTTTTGAACGGCAGTTTGGTGCAGCGGAGTATCTTGCGTGCCACCAAGGCACCAAGTCTCTCGACCCGAGTTCGAATCATCTCACGAAGAGAATATCAACCCCCATGCTAGCCATCTAGTTTCCCATTAAGGGGCTTCAAGGCATTGCGATGGGATTCAAACCCGGCAGTTTAATATATGGCGATGATAATGCGGGTTTTATTTTTTACGCAACTATACCATTGGATTCAATATTATAGTGGCACCATCATACTTGTATGCTTGTACCCTTGTATAACACTATAACACTTTTACCTGCTGAAATGGAACCAAAAGGTCATATTTTGTATTTGATTGTCGAGGTGGTAACCACATCAACTCTCCACTCCCTTCAAGAAAACTCTGTAATACACATTAACGTTTACACAAAAGAAGAAATTGCACTGATCAGAAATTACACTTGCTTTTAGTGCTTAATACACGGATAAATCACATTTTGCTAGAAGAAAATAATCTTTAATGGATTTCAAATGACCATTCAGATCAGCTCAGACAACCACAACCCGAAACTGTGAACGAAAAATTAAATATAAATCGACCGAAATGGAACAATATAATTTGAATAAGCATGCACCTGCCAAAGTTGACTGCCTGCAATAGCTCTGACTGAACCAATCACCTCCTCAAACAATGTTTTGTAGAACTCTGACGACACATGTTAACAGAATAATCATAATAATGTACTCCTGAGTCTCCCACTATGGTAGTAATTCATAATATGTCAATAATCTTGCAGGTCCTTTTAGTAGTGATTCTTTATATGTTTGTGACTTTGTCGCTTGACAAGATAACACATATACAGACTTGAACGTAGAACTTGGATTAAGGAAAACCTTTGATTGTTTTTCCAGCAAAAAAAAATGGACTCTACTATACGCACCAGAATGTATTCTGGCAACATATGCTGCAGAAGAAAATTTCAGCCTTTGCTTTTTTAATAAGACAATTTGTAGTAACATTGAGATATTTACATTCCATGTTAATATTGATTCCCATGTACCAATCACTTAAACATCCATCACATATATTGTCGGTATGATTGATAACATGCTCAGAATACATAGTTTAACAATAGGCAATGTCATTCTATATGCTAATTTATCAAAACAAACATCTATGAGTTTGGTAATATTTATAGAGAATATGTTCTACATTTTTGCTTTGGGTTCAAATTCCTTAACGCTCCAATAAAACACTACCGACATCGACACTCTTGGGTAATTTGACCCGTTTGCAATAAAACACTACCGACAACGACATTATTGGGGTGTTTGGGATTTCTCGATGTTTTTAAAGGTAAAAAGTTAGGAATAAGAATCCTCAAGCACGTTTTTAAAACAACTTTCAGTAACATTAAGATTAACTATAGTCTCTATGCAGCTAATTTTCAAATCAATAATTAGCGGGTAGTTTAATCTCTAATGCAATAATTAAAAAGCTGATAAATGTTGTCAAAAGGAAAGTTTGGCCATCGGACAAATGAAGACTTATGTCAGACATTTAAAGCTGATAAATGTTGTCGAATTGTTTTCTTTTTTATAATAATGGGAAAGTTAACTGACATAACATGACCTAACATGACCTAACATGTAATAAGGACATAGCAATAAAGACTTCTAAATCTTATCAGATATTATGAAATTATTAAAGAAGACACTAACTCATAATTAGGTCAACCTGCATGTTTTGACCCGGACCGATGCATGTGGCCATTTTGGATACTTAAACTAAAGCGACTTGAAAATATACATATATAAATAGGCGGCATTATACCTCAAGCTGTTCGTGTAGTATCTCATTATCTGAATACCATTAAATTAATTAGTGATCCTTTACTTTCTCACTTGATTCTTCACCAGTAATTGTTTACTTGTTCATTTCCCTTAGATTTTCTTTCTTTAACTCGATATTTCCTATTCCTTGGGAGTTTGTACTTGGAAATTTTCATGTATTAGTGACCACGGAAACGTCACCTCTAACCTATTTAGCTGATACTTATCTTTCTAAAACCCGAGTTGACCAACAACTATGCCTAACCTAGATGACCAGATTAAGGTACAGTTGAGCAGATGGCACCGTCCCACCAGCCGAGCACTATGGCGCCAAAGCCATATCTCCATTTGGCTGTTACCCTCTAGCGCCACCACCACCGGACCACACTTAGGCCAAACAAAAAGAAATAAGTTCACCAAACCTCAGACTCGTGCTGCCAATTTTTCACAGCCTTCTACTGCAAGAATACAACTCTATTAGTAAGATCTTTCATGGGATGTAACTATTGAAAGAACAATTTTAGAAACATAAAAAAAATATGTTACCAACCAATCCAGAAACTTTCTTGTTAGACCTTATTGAGGTCCCAACAGTAACTATTCCTTTTTTATTACGCGTATCTGTAAAGGCGGAAAGAAAATGATTAGATTTTGAATGACTGGTAGGTACTAAAAGGACAAATAAATGATGCAACATAACTTATTATCAGCTAAGTTTTAGACAACGCAGTCCCAAATTACTTACAAAACGCAATTTGCCACGATGCATTAAATATCTAACTATGTAATACCTATAGTTTCCTTTGTGTACCACATGGCGGATATTCATACAACTAAAGCCAAACTTTGTATTTTAGAATTGCTATATGTTGAAAACAGAGTTAGATCAGAAAGTAGAGAAGAGCTAAACGGGTACCTCAACTGCATTCTTTTTCCTTTCAATATCTTTAATAACGCCATAAGATACCGTTTGCTTCAGGTCCCTGAGAGCAAAATATCTTTAATAACGCCATAAGCTACCGTTTGAAAAATGAGTCCCTAAGACCAAACGAATACTTCCGTAGTGAGATAAAATTACATACTGGAAAACTAAAAAACCTAGATAACAACGAATTCAACAGATAAAATGTGGAGATATATATCATGTCTATCTTCATTCGCTTAGTTTGACAACATGCATGTAACTGAACACATCCAAAAGCAAGTGCATTTTTAAATTATATCATTCGAACCTATGTATATGGTAACATAACCTAGGTGTAAGAAGCATGGTAATGAAAATTCTCGTCACTATGAAAAGAACAATAAAACTGGAAGCGCATGATTACAGAATATATCATTAGTTATTACCTCTGTAATGTTGTGTCTATGAGGCCGTGCAACAACCTACTGTATCAGCTTCGTCATCATCCTGCAACCCAAAGGTTCCTAATCGGACTTTAAGGCCTCTAATGTTGTCCCTTTTCCTTTCAGTGTCACTGCACAAGACATATAACAGTTTTCAGTTGACACATTTGAAAGCAAAAAAAGTGCTTCTTGTAGAGAGATGTTAGCAATAATACACCTTTTAAGAAACCAAAGTATCTCTGGTTTGTGGCATATTGTGAGAGTACCTATAGAGTATCAGCAATAACAACTATCTCGTTGTCACGCTGCTCAAAGAGCCGAATACGAAACTGCCAACCTCTAATCTTGTTCTGGTTCATACTACATAAGCCCTGCAAATATATAAAGCAAAACATACACCACTTACCATCCATGTGCACAATAAACACGTTAAAAACGTAAATCACTCCCAAACACCCCTCTATTCCATCTGTATATAAGTGACTCGTCTAGGACATTCAAATGGCGCAATATTCTAATCTATATACATCTTGACCTATCATATTAGATTAGTGTTCCCAATTGCAACCTAAAACGTTCTACTTGGTAGTATCACGAAACACTATATCATTTAGATTAATAGAATAGTTCATAAACACATCTTCAACTCGATAATGCAAGAACTATAAAATTTGGATGCCGCAAACTTAAACACTAATTTAATACAAAAAAACCACCTGCTATTCAATTCCTACTTATTCATCATAAACACAGAAAGCAACACATATATAGATTAAACAAAAACTGCATTAGAAACGATAAACTCCCACTCAGTCTGAAAAAAAATTACAAAAGCCACAATCACAAACCGCGTAATATACGGAGATTACGTAACAAACATGATATAGTGGCATATACCACAAAACTTAAATGAGTCTAGTCCAGCATCTACGATATTTATCAAACCGAGACCATGTAATTAACTCTTGATTATATCTATTCACAATAGTAAAAAAACGATTTCATGATATTTTCATGTGGTTGGACATGAATAAGAACTATCCCAAAACGGTTGAAAAATAAATCAGCCACTGTACAAACCTTGAATATTTGTCAGTACTTATACTATTTATACTTTTACTTTAAATTATTTGTTAAATAAGATTACAGAGTATATCATTAGTCATTACAAAAAACATAAGAAAGTACCTTAATTGTTCATACGAAAGTGGGGACTGAGTATTTAGGATGGGATTGAGCATCTAGGATTTGTAAAACATAACAAAGTGCCTTAATTGTTCATACGAATATAATCAATATGCTTGCTTCGTGTTTGAGGTTGTGATGGTGTTCCACGGATGGGGTTTCGTGCTCTGGTGGTGTTCTGATGATAGTGGTGGGTTGTTGACTTTTCTAGTTTTTGGGGATAAAAGATCTGAAAAGACGATTTACTCTAAAGTTTTGCAACTCATACTGTAAACCTTAAAGTTTTAAACATTTTGAGCCGTTTTATGTAAGATTTTTTCTTTACATTTTTGACATTTATATTTTTTACACGAAATTTAAAATATCAATTAAACATAGCACGAAAATCAGGCTTTTAATACTAAATTAAGGAAGACAAGGTCTTTTTAAAGGAATAAATAAAACAATTATTTCCTACTAAGGAAAGAATCCCTAGAAAAAGTCCCTACT
Organism: Glebionis coronaria; assembly: GCA_025667525.1. Classification (NCBI taxonomy): domain Eukaryota; kingdom Viridiplantae; phylum Streptophyta; class Magnoliopsida; order Asterales; family Asteraceae; genus Glebionis; species Glebionis coronaria. The sequence goes on along the minus strand of CM046878.1, from coordinate 7,182,123 downwards.
TTGGGTTTTGCTTTACAAAGAAAAAGATTATTATTATTATTATTTTATTTTAGAAAAGTTATATTTGCATAATAAAACCTTTTGGTTATTTGTTTATTTTGAGTCTAAACTTAGAAATTTTTTATAACGTGTTTTTTGTAAAAAAGAAGAGTAAAATACACCGTTCGTCCTTGTGTTTTGCGTTGACTGACGTCCCTGATCCTTTGACCAAAAAAATTGCACCGTTCAGCCTTAACTATGAAACATTTTCCGCCGTTTGTCTCTCAATTTAATTGGGCCACAAATGATTGTTAACTCACTTTGACACAGGGGTAATTCCGTCATTTACTCTATATAGTCATTTTGCTTTTATATTATCTTTAACCATCTTCATCTTTTTCTTGAACTATCTCATCACAACAAAGAACAATCATTATCCTATTTTCGAAAACAACATTTTTTTCAACACAACTAATCGAATACCATAAACACATAAACCATTATACCCCAATCCTGATATATGGAATTAAAAATTAAAACCCACTTTTGAAAAACCAAAATTTTGATACACATTTAACACAATGTCAAACGTGGACATTTTCTTGAAAGTGATAGTCTGTTGACCATTTTTTTTGTCTTGATTATTGTTTTCTCACTTTGAACTAAGGTTGTTAAGCATCAAATTTGCATTTTTGATCAGAACCCTTTTGGTAAGTATTCGATTTATAAAACAAACTCAAGAAAACGATTTAATCAACCAATTTCTTCTTTATTTTTCTATAACTGCGTTAGGCTATCACTTCAAATGTGATACCTAGCTTTGTGATCGTACTTACAACTCAGAAAGAAAAGAAAAACAAACGTATGATTGATCTTACAAACCAAGATCAATATACGTATACAAGATCAAGAACACAGCTCAAAGTAACAATGGTGGAACAATGTGAGAGATGAAAACAAGATACAAACAGACTGAAATGACAAAGTAAACAAGAAAGCGAAGAATTTATACTAGCTTGACTAGGGTTGACGCGAGTTCCATCTACTTGCTATATTTGACCCTCCACCTTTACTCAACCTGTCAAACACAAACCAAAATATCCAAAGCAGAAAATATAAAAGAAAAATATTTACCTTTCTTACCCTTACACTTTAATCAGTTGTCAACTTACACTTTAATACCCCCTCTTAAGTTGACTTCTGATAGAGATCAACAAGCTTCAACATTTCACAAAAAGAATTGTGATCTTTAATAGACAATCCTTTGGTAAACAAGTCTCTAACATTATCTTCAGATTTGATCTTAACAGTTTTGATCAAACCCGCAGACACCTTTTCCCTTAAGAAATATAAGTCTATTTCAAAATGTTTAGTTCTCTCATGAAATACAGGATTGGCTGCAATTTGAATTGCAGAACTACTATCACAACTGATAGGCACAGGTAAGACTACTTTTACCTTGAGATCATTCATAATCTTAAGTATCCACATGATTTCACAAGTAACACTATTCATAGCTCTATATTCAGCTTCAGCTGAAGATTTAGCTAAAACATATTGTTTCTTACCTTTCCAGGATACAAGATTATTACCCAGATAAACAGTATATCCAATAACAGACTTTCTAGTAATCTTACACTTAGCCCAATCTGAATCTACAAAAGCATTAAGATTCAGATTGTTATGTTTTTTAAAGGATATACCAGTTCTAGGAGATCCTTTAAGGTATCTAAGCACATGAAAAGTTAATTTCAGATGAGATTTATAAGGATCATGCATAAACTGACTTAAACAGTGAACAGCATAAGCAATATCAGGCCTAGTTAAAGTCAGATATATCAATTTGCCAACAATCTTTTGATAACAAGTTTTATTATCAAGCATAGTATCAACCTCATCTTCAGTAAGTTTTTTCTTTTTCTTAGAAGAATCTGGTATAGGAGCTTTAGCTGGCTTACAAGCCAACATTCCATACTCAGATAGTAATTTTAAACAGTATTTCCTTTGATTAAGACACAATCCTGAGTCAGTATCAAGTACTTCAATACCCAAGAAATATTTGAGTTTTCCAAGGTCTTTAATTTTAAATTTTGAACTCAAATATTCTTTAAAGTCATTGATAATACTTTCATTGTTCCCTGTTATGATAATATCATCAACATAAACAAGCAGGGCAACAAAAGACTCATTCTCAGTCTTAGTAAACAAAGAAACATCACTTTTACTTTGACAAAAACCATTTTCAGTTAACACACTTGTTAATTTTTCATTCTATTTCCTAGGTGCCTGTTTTAACCCATATAAAGACTTGGTTAGCTTGCAAACCTTGTTTGAGTTAGAGCCATACCCTTCAGGAAGATTCATATAAATTTCTTCATCTAAATCTCCATACAGAAAGGCATTATTAACATCTAACTGATAAACATGCCAATAATTGTGCACAGCAACAGAAAGAAGACACCTAACAATCACAATTTTCACAACTGGTGAAAATGTTTCTTCATAGTCTATACCCTCTTTTTGACTAAACCCTTTTGCTACAACTCTAGCTTTAAATCTCCCAACATCACCACTAGATTTATATTTCACCTTCCATAACTATTTACATGCAACAGGCTTCCTACCTTGAGGTAAGTCAACTATAACCCATGTTATGTTTCTATTAAGTGCTTCCATCTCCTCATTCATTGCCTCAACCCACCTAGGGTCTTTGGCAGCCTCATTATAGGATTTAGGTTCATGTATTTTGTTCAAGTTATTAGTGAACACAAAATTATGCATAGACAAGTTGTTATAGTTCACCACAGTCTTGGTTTAAAAATGCGCGCATCATTGCATTGCTTTTAGGATTTCGCATCAAGGTGCCTGATGCTAGGCCATCCCAAAATGCGCTCGCATTAGATCGCAACTTGTCGCATTTTTATAATGCTAGCAACAATCGCAATTGTCGCAATATGGTTTTTATGTCATTTTGAAAAAATAAACCATTTGGAAGAAGCTAAAGTATCATAATAGATTTACAAAAATATAATTTGTCTAAAAGCGACCAAAACAAACATAACACGGCCATCCAAAATACCCTTTATTCATGATTATACACCGTTAACATTATTTGAAATCCCGCAAACAATGTTTTTATTGGCTCTTCATGTTGTGTATTTTATTTGATCATGCATAATCATATATGTTAAATAATGAAGCTAGCAATCATATTGTGATTCAAATTTGATTAATATTTTCTGTTTTGACTTTTTTCTATTGATTTAATTATGAAAGAATTAAGATTTATCAGCCACTTGTATAATTTATAAGTATACCTTCAGTACATTATAAGATTATTCATCATGTATATATAGGACGAACTCAAATCATTCCCGACTTCACGTTCAACACATTCAGTGGTAACAATAACAGGACCATGTAGAAATTATGGAATTCAAAATCGAAAATTCAAAATAAATTTTTTCGTGTTGTTCGATAGTAACTAATGGAGGAAGTCTCGTTTAAAATTTAGTTAGAGTCTATAATGTTGTTTCTAAGTATTTTTTGTCATGACTTAGTGACTTATTTGTATTAGAAGTTACGTATTTGCCTATTTTACATATCTTAGTGGCTTATTTGTAAATTTATTGCATTTACGTGCTAGTTTGTTTAAATTACTTTGTACAAATACATGTTTTAATTTGTTTTAATACAAAACGCATCGCGTCCAAATTGCGCTCGCATTCGCAACTCGCATCACGCATCGATCTTTTTTACCTTTAACGCATCGGATCGCAAAACGCAATTTTAAACCAAGACCACAGTATTAATATTATATTTAACTCTTTTGTCAAGCACATAATCACTAAGTTTATTAGGAAGCTTATGTGGTCTACTAGACCTTCTTAGCTCAGTTTTCTCTGGACTACTATTTTGGAAATGTTGATTAAACTCTATAAACTCTTCACCCTCAGAATCATAATTTTCATCATCAAGGGCAACATTATGGTCTAAATCATTAGCATCATTACTGCCTAAGTCATACTGGTTTCCAAGACTATGATCTTTATTAGTCATAGACTCTGACCCCTGAGTATTACTGGTAACAATGATAGGAGTATCAGTAGATACTTTCTCAGCTAAGACAGACTCTTTTAACATGCTACCTCTATCTCTTAATCTTTCATCTCTCATATCATCATAGGGATCATCAGATTTGTTTACTGCTAAGTCAAAGATATTTAGACTATTTATACCCTGATCTTCAAAGATCAAATCACTCTTACAAACATCATTTTTGAATGAAAAAACTGTTTCATAAAACTTGACATCCCTTGAGAAAAACACATTTTTTGACTCAAGACCAAACAATTTATAACCCTTTTTAGTAAAGGAATACCCAATGAACACACACTTTTCAGACCTAGCAGCAAACTTATCCACATTATTAAGCACAGTACTAAAACAAAGACACCCAAAACTTTTTAAATGAGGGATGTTAGGTTCAATTTTATAAATCATTTCATAAGGACTTTTTCCAGAGAGGACTGAGCTAGGAATCCTGTTAATCAGATAAACAGTAGTAAGAATAGATTCAGGCCAAATGTTCAAAGGTAATCCCCCCTGAAACATGAGGGCTCTAGCAACATTAAGTAAGTGTCTATGTTTTCTCTCAGCTATACCATTCTGCTGTGGAGTATACACACAAGTTGTTTGATGAATAACTCCATTTTCCTTAATAAAACCTTCAAATTTATGATTAACAAACTCTGTTCCATTATCACTTCTAAAAACTTTGATAGCAACATCAAACTGATTTTTAATTAGATTATGAAATTCAACAAGTTTATCAAAAACCTCATCTTTGCCTTTAAGCATGTATAACCACACAGCCCTGGTATAGTCATCAACAATAGTAAGAAAGAATCTAAATCCATCTCTACTTTTTACTCTATAAGGACCCCAAACATCCAGATGAACAATTTCACCCAAACCTTTGGTCTTATGGTCACTTATAGGGAAAGGATCTCTAGTTTGCTTAGCCATGTGACACACATCACAAGGCTGAACATTACTAGCAAAATCAACATGAATTTTATCATTAAGAATAGCTAAAACTTGGTCTGAGGGATGACCAAGTCTGTTATGCCACACACACTTAGACAAATTACACTTAGTGATAGCACTATTAATAAACTTCCTACCTGAATCAAACAAGTAAAGTCCATTATTTTTACTACCAGTCCCCAAGAGGGACTTTTGATGAGAATCCTGAACAAAACACTTAGACTCAGTAAAGGACACAACAAACTTATTATCTTTAGCCAACTTGTGTACAGATATACGACTGACCTTATAACCTGGAACAACCAACACATTTTTCAAAGTAATTTTATCTGATAGTTTAAAATTTCCTACATGCTTAACATGTTCAATAGTGCCATTAGGATGTGAAATAGAAATGTTCAATTTTGACACATCAATAATATCAAACAAGTGTTTAGTGGAAAAAGTCATATGTTGTGATGCTCCAGAATCAAAGATCCAACCAATATAAGTACTATAAGTACTTATATTGGTATTATAGTTAAAAAATCTACAAGTGACAAAGCTAATAACATGATTAGAACCAAATTTTATACCTGCATCACAAGACTGCACATCACCAATGTCAGGCTTAGAATTGATCAAAGCCATGAGTCTATTAATTTGATCAGCAGTAAAGGGAAGAGATTTACCAGATCCCTGATCAACATTATTACCAAGAGAACTAGTGACATTATTAGAACCATTAGATCCTCCAGTATTTCTTTTCTTGAAACCTGGAGGATATCCATTAAGCTCAAAACATCTATCAACAGTATGGCCATTCATATTACAATGAGTGCAAACAAATTTATTGTTATTCTTATTAGGACCTCTGTTTTGACCATTTTGATTGTTTTGAGTATTTCTATTATCATTCCAATTATTAGGTTTAGCAACAAAAGCAGTAGCAGTATTCTTATCACTAACAACATGAACCAGATTGTTCTTATGAGACTCAACCCTAGAAAGAGTAGCAAAAGCAGATTTAACATCTGGCAAAGGGTCTGCAATTAGCAATTGACTCCTAACAACACTGAAAGTGTCATCAAGACCCATCAAAAACTGCATGAGTCTTATAAGAGCATTATGACTCTTCATTTGAGGAGCACCATCACAATTATATGAAGGAAGATTGACAAGGGAGTCAAACTGCCTCCATAAACTGTTGTAATTATGATAGTATTCAGACAAAGAAGAACCAGATTGAGTGAGAGAACAAATTTTATAATGCAAATCATAGATAACAGATCCATCAATTTTATCATAGGTTTCTTTAAATTCATCCCACACATCTTTAGTATTTTTTGAAAAAATTTGTCCTTGATATAACTCAAAAGAGATACATCCAAGAATCCAAGATAAAATCACAGCATTACATCTATCCCATTGGTCAGATAACACAACATCATCATTATTTTTCTCACAAGTACCATCAATAAACCCCAGTTTGTTCTTAGTATGTAATGCAAGTTTAAATGCAACAGCCCAAACCTTATAGTTTTCAGGACCAGTAAGTTTAACACTCACAATGGGCTGCCCATTTGTGTCAGTAGGGTGTAAATACAAAGGGTCATTAGTATGAATGACAGTTTCACTTTTAGTTTTAGTATCACTAACAGGATTATCATCCTGATCATTTTTCTTTGAAACAGACATAATGAAACCACACAAATATCACACAAAAGAAACAAAGAACCCCTTGTACCTCCTCTACAAACAACTACCAACTAGCACAAATGAAAACTAAATCAATCCACCAAGACTACCTAATCCCTTCGACACCTAAATCCCCTTCTAAAAAAATAAAAAACAAGAGAAAGCAAGAGAGGTGTTACAACACGCGCAGCTACCAGCAAAAGTAGCCAAGAATCAATGAGATCAAGAAGATCTCACCACAAACAACAAGCACAGCGGAATATCAACCTGAAAAATGTTAGTTATAACAAATAACCAACAAAAAATAACAAATCCCTAAAAATTGAACAAAACCCTAATTTCTGAAATTTAGGGTTTCTTCAATTAACCTTACCAGAGATGCAATTAAGCTCAATTAACCAATAAAGAACCCAATTAACCACCACAGAACACCAAGAATAAGAAAACCTCCAAATTTTAAAACCCTAAAAAATTTAATTTATCAAATACTTGTAATTAATCACAATTAACACAAGATTAACCACAAGATTAATCAAGATCTTCAATAAAAAATGGTTTAAAACTCAGATATCAAGAACCAAAGGCTCTGATACCATATTCGATTTATAAAACAAACTCAAGAAAACGATTTAATCAACCAACCTCCCCTTTATTTTTCTATAACTGCGTTAGGCTATCACTTTAATGTGATACCTAACTTTGTGATCGTACTTACAACTCAGAAAGAAAAGAAAAACAAGCCTATGATTGATCTTACAAACCAAGATCAATATACGTATACAAGATCAAGAACACAGCACAAAATAACAATGGTGGAACAATGTGAGAGATGAAAACAAGATACAAACATACTGAAATGACGAAATAAACAAGAAAGCGAAGAATTTATACTAGCTTGACTAGGGTTGACGCGAGTTCCATCTACTTGCTATATTTGACCCTCCACCTTTACTCAACCTGTCAAACACAAACCAAAATATCCAAAGCAGAAAATATAAAAGAAAAATATTTACCTTTCTTACCCTTACACTTTAATCAGTTGTCAACTTACACTTTAATAGTAAGTTGCTAGACCAGCTAGTTCAAAGCTTGGTAACTTACAAGATATAGTTGTATGTTGTGCAGTTTTATCTACTCGTCACGTGTGTTTTGTTCTTAGTCGAGAGGGTTTCCGTAAAGGATGCATGAGGGCAGATATTAGATGGTATTTCACGAGCTTATATTGCTGAATTAATACAAGTAATTAGCATATCTAATCAATGTTGCATTGTAAATCAACGTTATCATTTTTATGGATATTAGATGGTGCTTAATATGTTTACTGTTAAGGCCAATCACAATTGTAAATTGCTCTTATCTTGAACCTTAATGTGTTTGTCTCATACATAGATTCCTAGAGATGCATTTACTAGTGTGCCAAAAGTTTCATCCGCGTGGTATATAGTTTGTGTGTGTTTATTGCTTATATTACTTAAAAAATGGTAGAAAGTGAGCCGGGAAAGGCAAAACGTGAAACCTTAAAGTCCTGTAATACGCAGTTATCTTATAAACTATTCTCTTTGGCAGTGAAGGTGCGTTAACTACTTAGATTACCTTGATTTCATTTCGCTGAATTAAAAAGGAAAATGAAGGAGAAGACGCACAAAAAAAAGGTGTAACAGCTAGTTTGTATTGACTCCTGAACCAGTTGTTAACTTCATTCATTTGGATATATCTTATCACATGCCCGAATGCTACAACTTGTACTGGAACATAACTTAGCTCTTTTTTACCGTTCTCATAGGAACATCTAAAGCCTTCTTGCACGCGGTTGCATCAGAGGATAAACTCAAGCGTCCAAACAATTCATTGGTTGTGTTTTCATTTATCTATGTTGTGCTCAACATCCTGCTCATACGCTCAGTTGGTGCAGTTGGATTGATCTTCGCAAATGCTTTGAGTATCTATCACTTGTAGAAGTTATAAATTTCTAGCGCTTCATATATTGGGTACATATCAGGAATGTAGCATAGGCCAGTCTCTACGATCTGCATACACTTGTATCTTATATATTTATGGTATTCCGATTAGGTGTGGTGAAAAAAAAATGATGTTTCTAAAAATAGGATAATGATTGTTCATTGTTGTGGTGATGAGATATTTCAAGAAAAAAGATGAAGATGGTAAAAGATAATATAAAAGCAATATGACAATATAGAGGAAATGACGGAATTACCCATGTGCCAAAGTGAGTTAACAATTATTTGTGGGCCAGTTAAATTGAGGGACCAACGACAGAAAATGTTTCATAGTTAAGGCTGAACGGTACAATTTTTTTGGTCAAATGACCAGGGACGTTAGTCAACGCAAACCACAAAGACGAACGGCGTATTTTACTCTAAAAAGAAATTAATAATTACAACTTTTAGTTTACGTTACATTTTTATTCTAATGAATTGTTGCTTCGACGAGATTGAGTATGTTGTTGTTATTCTAAATTTAGTTTAAAAAAATAAAAAAAATAAAAATAAAATTATGGATAGGTAGGGCCAAAGTGGATAGAGAAAGAAATATGTATTATGATTAATGGTAAAAGTTATACAATACCATTCTACTTATCAAAATGTACCGACTTTAAGTACTTACAATTTAATCGCTAGACATTAATAATAAATTTTCAAATTTGTTTCGTTTCTACCAATATGACCCATAAATGACGACATTACCCTTGTCTTTTTTGACATTTTATATTACACGACAAAACTCATATCCAACATTAAGAAAGTCTACTCACCAACAATACAATAATCGTTAAACACAAATATACATAACTTCTAGTTAACATCACACTTGACAAACATCACAAACATTGTCATAGGTTCATCGGTGTTCTAAAATGTCTTCCAAACAATCAGTGGGCGGTATTGATTTTCATTTAGAATGCCACCGTTTTCGTTTGTCGTTGCTATTGCATCTCACAACGACGTCGTTGTTGTCGAAGTTTGTTGCACCACCGCTCGCTGCTACCAAAATCTGGTACTGTTCGGCTTCGATCTGTGTACGCTGGTGTACCGATGTATCAGATTATAATGTTGGTGGGCTAGTGTGTTGATTTACCATAGTCTGATGGTTGTGGACTGATGTACCGATGTACCGGAGCCTGATGGTGGTGGGATGATGCACAAAACGATGATGTATCTGGTGTACCGGAGTATGTTGTTCGGTTTCGATGTGTCAACACAAAATTAGTCGGGGTTGATTATAAGATTTGTAGCGATTTGTTTTATTAGTGCTACCCAAAAAGCCATCGTTCAATCTTATACTTCCAGCGACCAGAAAACATGTCAGAGAAATGATAATGTTCCAGTGGACTCTTCGTGAGATACCTCGAGTCCCATGGAAGAGATATTGGTACTTTTCTGTTTCGGTCTTTGTTTTTGACATGTCACGTGTACTGAATGTATTGCGGATTGGTTTTAGTATACTGGAGATGTCGAAAATCAAATATGTTTATCTATGTTGCGAATATACAGGATCCTCATCAAAAGCTAGGATATACTGAATTTTATTTTAAAAACATGTTCAAACATGATTACACCGACGAAGAAGAAAAATGTGGAATCATAAGATGAGGATGGTGCTTACTTCACTTTTATAACACAAAGATAAGATTAAGGGCCCACAAAGAAATGCAAATGCTGCTCAAAGTCGTATTTTTATGAAAAAGTATTTGGTTGAAGAAGATGAGAGAAAGGATAATGTGGTATATATATTTGTAATTATGTAAAAGAACACAAGGGTTATACGGTAGTTTTATGGTCATATTGGTAAAAACGGAACAAATTTGAAAGTTCATTGGTAATGTTTATCGATTAAATTGTAAATGTGTAAAGTCGGTACATTTTTATAAGTACGATAATATTATATAACTTTTACCTTATGATTAACGAGATATTTTAATGAGTTGTATTGGTGTGCTGTGTGCTGATATGACAATGATGGGATTGAAATGAAAAGGGTTTCTTCTTTATTACACCTTATTCTCTTAAGATTTTGAGTTTCACTTTTGTTTTATTTGCGCTTTGGTATTGACCAATGGTTCATTGATTCGATTCGATCAAGTCACTAGTTCGCTCATTCACTGATTTGGCTTGGTCTAGTCATTGGTTCACTAATTCGATCTAGTTAAGTCATTGGTTCATTAATACGATCAGTGGATCAATTTAGTCGAGTCACTGGTTCGACCACTAAATCAATTAACATGTTGTTTATTATATGTATCCCGTTGACGTGAGTATTGTCAACGCTAAAAAATAAAAGCATTTACATTCATATCTTTACAAAGATAGATTTCGTGTGTTCCAATTTTTTTCTTATCTACCTAATAAAGAATGTACTGTTCCAAATTTCATGTGTTTGATTAAAAGAGAAGGATAAATTTGTAATATAACATGTAACATATTTTCACAATTTTTTTAATTAGGTATCTATTCGAATAAAGTGGAAATAGGTTTTGGCTATAGATGTATATTTTAAAGTTCTGCAAAGATATTAAATTAATTACGAAATTTGAAAGAATATTAATGTAATTTTAAAGTTTTGTAAAGATATGAATATAAATGTTTTTATTTTTGGCGTTGTCAATAATGGCGTCAGCGGGATTCATGTTGCCCGTGTCGATTTGTAACATCTCGTGTCGGACTTATTTTGTTAAAACTTTATTAGTTCAATTCTCGTATTTGTCTCGGTTTAGATGACGTTCATCTTCGTCTTTCGGTCCTTCTCGTATTGTTCTTCGAGCACCGTTTTAAATATTTCCGGGTTTGAACCGAAATTAGCGGTGGAGTTGATTGAACGTTGACTCTTTGTAATACGAGCTTGAGTAGACTGATTGATAAACGAACATAGATAGAAATGCATGAAACAACAGTTGTAGTGAGAAAAATTTGACTAACATGCAATTGGACAAATTAACTAGGGCTGAGCATCGAGCCCGATTCATACTGGACCGGCTAAAGTCGGACCAAGAATCGAAATAGTGCAAAACTTCGACCCGAGAATCGGACCAAAATTATTCGGTCCGCTACAGTTTTTCGATATCGGTTTTGAGTATGTCATGATTAACTAAGAGGTTGGACTAATTAACTAGTGTACATAACATAATATATTCTTTGGACATGATTAATTATATGTTGTTCGGTTACAACACTCAAAATGCTCGAGATATGAAGATGCTGATCCTTTTTTTAGACAAATAAAATCACTGCTCTATAGGACCAAGAGCATGCAGCATGTGTTAAATATCTTTACTATCTTACAAAGGTTATATCTTTATGATTGAAATGTTGAAATATATAGAATGGTTCAAAATGTGGATACTACTAAAAAGACAAAATTTATATATCATATAAAACTTTTATCCTTATTGTTAGAACTTAGAAATGTTAAGGCCGCGTTTAGTTGGAAAACATTTTCTATTTTTTGTTTTGTAGAAAAAGAGAAGGGATTTTCATCTCCACAAAACACTTGAAAATTTACAAAACCTGTTTAGTTAGAGAAATATGTGTTTGTGTTTTCTATTTATCAAAACTAGAAAACATGTTCAAGTGTTTTTGTTTTAGGTTTTCGTCAGTGAATTTACGTTTTCTTCCGTAAATTCACGTTTTCGTCATTAAATTTACGTTTTCGTCAATAATTTTACGTTTTCATCAGTAATATTACGTTTTCGTCAGCAATTATACGTTCTCGTCAGTAAATTTACATTTTCGTCAGTAAATTCACGTTTGGGGCAGAAAATTTCGGTTTTCGTCAGTATTTTTACCTTTTCGTCAGTAAATTTACGTTTTTGTCACTAAATTTACGTTTTCGTCAGTAAATTTACGTTTTCATTATTTTAACGTTTACCTCAGTAAATTTAATTTTCGTCAGTAAATTTACATTTTCGTCAGTGAATTTACGTTTTCGCAAGTAAATTTACGTTTTCGTCAGTAAATTTTACGTTTTCGTCAGAAATTTTACGTTTTTGTCAGTAAATTTACGCTTTCATCAGTAAATTTATGTTTTTGCCAGTACTTTTACGTTTTCGTCAGTAAATTTACGTTTTCGTTAGTAAATTTACGTTTTTGTCACTAAATTTACGTTTCCGTCAGTAAATTTCTGTTTTCGTCAGTGAATTTACGTTTCCGTTTGCAATTTTACGTTTTTGTTTGCAAACGTAAAAAATTTATTGACGAAAAAGTAAATGTACTGACAAAAAGGTAAATCTGCTGACGAAAACGTAAATTTACTGACGTAAACATTAAAATAATGACAAAAACGTAAATTTACTGACGAAAACGTAAATTTATTGACGAAAACGTAAAAATACCGACAAAAACGTAAATTTACTGACTAAAACGTAAATTTACTCACGTAAACGTTAAAATAATGACAAAAACGTAAATTTACTGACGAAAACATAAATTTACTGACAAAAACGTAAAATTTCTGACGAAAACGTAAAATTTACTGACGAAAACGTTAAAATAATGACAAAAACGTAAATTTACTGACGAAAACGTAAATTGCTGACGAAAACGTAAATTTACTGATGAAAACGTAAGTTTACTGATGAAAACGTAAATTTTCTGACGTAAACATTAAAATAATTATGAAAACGTAAATTTACTGACAAAAACGTAAATTACTTACGAAAACGTAATTTTACTAACGAAAATATAAAATAACGAAAATGTAAATTTACTTACGAAAACGTAAATTGCTGACGAAAACGTAAATTTACTGATGGAAACGTAAGTTTACTGATGAAAACGTAAGTTTACTGATGAAAACGTAAATTTTCTGATGTAAACATTAAAATAATTATGAAAACGTAAATTTACTGACAAAAACGTAAATTACTTACGAAAACGTAATTTTACTAACGAAAATGTAAAATTTCTGACGAAAACGTAAATTTACTGACGAAAACGTAAAAATACTGACAAAAATGTAAAATATTTGCGAAAACGTAAAATACTGATGAAAAAGCAAAATTTCCAACGCAAACGTAAAAATAAAGAGAAAATTAGATATTTTGTGTTAAAAGGAAAACATGGAAAACAAAAAAAAAGTTGTTTTCTTGTTTTGTGTATAAAAGGAGAAAATAGGAATTTTGTGTTTTGTAGAGATATTTTCTGGAAAATGATGATTTGAACGCGTTTTCTATTTTCCTTGTTTTCTAGAAAATATTTTGTGGAAAACAAGGTGTTTTCCATCCAACTAAACGCACCCTTAGGGACAAATCCTCACCCTCACCCTTCATCTATTTTTGATCTAATGGTAGAGACTAACCTAAGATTTAAAAAAACACAAAGGGGTCATTTTTGCCAAAATATCCAAAAGTTGAAAAAATAGGCGGAGGTACCAAAGTTGTAAATATGACGGACTAATGAATTATCACTAGTGATATTTCACTAGTGAAAATCAATGAAATATCTCTGTTAATAAAACAATGAAATATCACTGAGATATTACGCAGTAACTATGTTAATGAAATATCACTAGTGATTTAATTGGTTTATCTCTAGTGATATTTCATTGTTTTTACTAGTAACGAAATATCACTTGTGATAACCAATTTTCGTCATATTTACAATTTAGTCCTTCCGCCGTTTTTGATTTTGGATATTTTGTCAAAAATAGTCCATCCGTGTTTTTTTAATCTTAGATAATAAATGTCTAGGATTAGTCCCTTAGATTATAACAAAAAACAAGTTTCCAAAATAATAGGAATCCTCATCTAAATTAGGAAAATATTACAACTTTAATGTAAATCTCAAAGATTTCACCATACGACTCATTCTGAATATTAAAAGAGGTTCAGTTTCGAAACTATTCTAAAGCCAGATTCATGAATGGATCTACATGTTAAAAACTCATGGAATGTTATAAACGTTTCCATTTTTATTTTAAAAAATTCACTTTTAAGTTTCAAGAAACATTTACTACAAACTGAGTCATTATGTTAGTTATCCGTCGCTAGACGCTATGCGCGGATATTCGTCTAGTATAGAATAGTAGGTGTATGACCGGACGTGTGGTACTACAGGTATAGGTGGTAGTCGTAATATTAGAAATCATGTCTGGAACAGTAGTAGATGTTGCACAGTTGCAGACTAACGGTATGAATACAAAAGTGTAAGAAACGATCTTTGTGTGTGATTATGTTCCTTCCGTTCTAAATTAATTGTCCTCCAAAAAAAATATATAATTTAAGAAAACAATAATATTATTGCATTTTCTCTTTTACTTTTTTACAAAATAACACTCTTACCCTTATTGAATTAATTAAAACTTTGTATATACTTTATAATTTCTAATATCACTCGGTGCAATATGATAAACTTGTTACATTACTTACATTTATTTTTGGAAGGAGAATATAATTTTGGGACAGACAAAAATAAAATACAAGACTATTAATTTGAGACAAAGGTAGTATGTTTGAAGCATTATTTTGTAACTCAAGATGTGAATACAAAAGTGTAAGAAATGAAAAGCCAAATGAAAAGAGCTTTTCTTTTTTTAATTTGCACATGTACTTTACTTCGCATTTTCATCCAAAAATATTTCTTATTGCATAGTCTATTTCTATTTCTAGAAAGGTTGCTTTCAGTTTGAGACCATTATAGACAAAATGAATCTTTTTATGAATAAAGACAAAATGAATCTCAATGTAATATATTTGATGTCTCAAACATTTTCATATACGAGTACTAAATTAATCCAACATTGACATATGAATTATTATCCATTAACAAAATGATAAACATCTTCTTTTTGTTATATAACAGCTTATCGGGAAATAAATGAACAAAATTATAATCATGACAAGTTTGTAAAAAAAAATCAAAGGAAAATGTTTAGGTTGCTTTATGTTTTTGGAAGAAAAACTTTTAACTTTTTAACTTTGAAAAAAGATATCTTAAAAAAACGAAAAATACTTTATATTTATTTATAAGCTTTTAAAAAAAATTAATTTCTTCGAAGAAAAAATTTTAAATAAAAATTCTTAAGAATTTCCAGAAAAAAAAACTTTTTTAGAATTTTTTTTAATTTTTCTTTTTCGTAATTAAAGAAAAAACTTCTTTTGAAAAAAATTAAGACTTTTTGTAAAAGAAAACTTTTTTTTTCAGGGAAGTGCAAAAATCATCTCTGTGCTATGTTCAAAAAATCGAATTACATCATTCGTTAGTTTTTTTACAACAGCGATCCCTTCGTTAGTGTGTGGGGCACAATACATCCCTCATGAACTGACGGAGCAAATGTTTTTCTCGTTAAGAATTAACAAGATTTAAAAGAGAGGATATTGTTATCTTTTTCTTTTTCTAGGGATTTATAGTGAACCTTATCATAACTAGTTTCTAAAAAAAAAAAAAAATTCGTAAAAAAAAGTTTTATTTTCGGAAAAAAAATTATTTTCGAATAAAAAGTTTTATTTTCGAAAAAAAAATTATTTTCAAAAAAAAATTAAATTTTCGAAAAAAAAAAAATATTTTCGAAAAAAAGTTTAAAAAGAAATAAGACTTTTTTCGGAAAAAAAGTCATATCTCTTTTTTCGAAGCAATTTTTTTTTCGAAACAAACTTTGTTTGAAAAATTAAACTTCTTTTTAGAAAAAATAAGTTTTTTTCGAAAAAGATAAACTTTTTTTTTCAAGAATATTTTTTTTTCGAAACAAGGTTTTTTCAGAAATAATTTTTTTTCCGAAATTAAACTTTAAAAAAAAAATTAACTTTTTCGAAACAATTTTTTTTTAATTTGTTTTTTTTTCAAAACAAACATTTTTTCAAAAATAAACTTTTTTTTCGAAAATAAAGTTTTTATTTTATCGAAAAAAGATTAAATTCTTTTTACAAAATTTTTTGTTTCGATAAAAAGAAGTTTAATTTTTGTTTTCGAAACAAACTTTATTTAAAAAAATTAAACTTTTTTTTCAAAAAAAATGTTTTTATTTTTTCGAAAATTTTTTTTTCATAACAAGTTATTTCGAAAACAAAACTTTTTTTCTCGAAAATATTTTTTTTTTTCGAGAATAAAACTTTTTTTCCGAAAACGAAACTTTTTTTTTCGAAAATATTTTTTTCTTTTCGAAACAAGTTATGATAAAGTTCACCACACATCCCTGGAAAAAGAAAAAGACGGAAATACCCTCTCTTTAAACCTTGTTAATTCTTAACTGGAAAAACATTTGCACCGTTAGTCCGTGAGGGATGCATTTTGCCCCGCGCACTAACGGAGTGATGGCTGTTGTCCAAAAAACTAACGAAAGATGTAATTCGATTTTTCGACATACCATAAGGATGATTTTTTCACTTCCCTCTTTTTTTTTCTAAAAAGTTAGGTGCAAAAAACACTCTTGAGGTGACAAAATAATTTTCATCCTCAAATGAAAACTATTTGCATCATTCGTCCTTAATGATATATGGTGCATCATTTTATAATTAAAAAAATATATGTTGCGCAAAGTATTGATAAGAGATGTAATTCAAAATTTTAACAAATCTCATAAAAATGATTTTTGCATTTTACTCAAATATTTAAAACATTACATAAATAATAGTAAATTGATTAGGTATATTTATTGGTAAAATGATTAAATTTTTTATTATTTTATATCATTAATTAAAGCAAAACATCATGGACATTCGTTGGGCTTATTTTGGTTCAATTGTGACAAGCCCAAAAACAATCTAAGCAAATTGACTTGAGTTAAGTTACTCGTCACAAATACTTACACTTCACCTGCAGTTAATTTAGTTAAAACATTGTTCAAAAGAGTAGCATGCATGTTGTTGTTTGCACATAACAAAACATATTGGCCTTCGTTCTTGCTTTGCTCGATCGGCCTTTTCTTGGCTACTTAGATATGCTGCTGTTTCAAAGACGACGCTGTAACTGCTAGTGCGTTATGTAGATTTTCGACCAGTCGACCTTCTTTTTCTTCTTTGGTTATGGTGGTTCATTTTGGAAAATCGCCCTCTTTGACGACTTCTTACCCAGCTCTTCACCTATATTTGGCTTCTCTGGCCGCTCGATTTCAATGAACTTTGGTGATGTTGGTGCCATTGTGCCTGTGTAAAAGAGAATTTGTAATACTTCCGGGCCTCCTTTCATTTCAACACTCCAATTTGACCTTTACAGACTGCTCATCGTCTGCAATAGAACTTTCTTCTTTTACAGATTCTTTCAAGCAAACTAGGTCCAAAAGTAGTCTATGAACACTGTTACGTTTTGGTCGGCTCATAATCAAGAAGCAACACAGCCAGACAGAATTACAGAGTAACACAGAACACGTATTAGCCGAAGAGAGAAATGGGAATGGATTGAAGTTAAAAGTAAATGAAAAGCGACAAATCCATCTTAAAAAGCATGAAAGTGCCTAATCATTTTAAAGAACTCCATACAATCCCAATGTCACATCCTCAGTGTAGATGGCACTAACATTTAAAAGAAATCCGAACATGGATCTATACAAACAAAATCTAGGTAGAATTAAGTCTTGTTACACCAAAATCCACCCTTCACTGATGCCCAGAGTTGAAGCTTACTCACGAAAATTGCAGCATTTGACGAATGTCTTATACAGTAAAAGCATTTAAGTTCCTACTTCCTAGCATCTTAAGAAAGGTGCTTGGTTGCTATCAACTTCATCCCTCACATAAAATTTGTGGCATCACTCGCCTGCACATACAAACCTTCTTGAGTCAGTCGCGAATCATAAACACAAGTATAAAACTTTCAAATTCAGGTGTAAGTATGCAATGTCAAACAAGCACAACCATCTAAGGAGCTGCTTCCCCCTCGATTTACAATGCTGCAAGATAACCACAGAGCCCAAAAACACAGGTTGACCGTCTCATCCTATATTAACGTAAGGTAACACCCAATACCGTCTTCCACGGGTTATGGGTCCCAATACCGTCTAGGACGGTGTATGGGGGAGGTTGATACGTAGAGACACATACCCCTACCTCAGGTAGAGGGCTGGTTCCGGTTCTACCAAGGTAGAAAAGGACCTCCGGCCTTGCTAGCAATGAGGATCGTACCCCTGACCTCTGTCTCCAGAGGCAAGGGTGATAACCACTGATCCAACCTTGCTGTTTTTTATGTCTCATCCTATATTACACGTGATTAAAGGAGGGATTATGATACAGCAGATCGTTAAAACAGTTCCACTTTGTCCTAGATGGCCTTGCGTCAAGTAATAATAGAAAACAGACTTAGATGATCTTTTCACATCATTTGAACAAAATGTATATGTTAATTGGTTGAAACTTGAAACCAATATGGTAAGTTCTATGCAAAACTTCACTCAACTTTTTAGCAACAAAAAGTGACACACTACTTAAAGAGTAGTATCACCTAAAAGTGGCGAAACGACATGTCTTATTCCTTCACTTCTATTATTCACACAGGTCTTCTTTCATTTCAAGACTCCAATTTGAGCTTCACATACTCGCTCATTGTTTGCAATAGAACTTATTTGTTCTTTTTACTTTCAGAATAGTCCGAGATTTATTTCCTTTTTTCAGGCCACATACACGCTTACAGCAAGAACACATTGATTGCAAGGCACGTGTAAAATAGTAGTACCAGTATATAGTTGGTGTTGGTGTTTGTCTGTTCGTAGTTATAACAAGTATAACATCCACACGACCACACGTGTATCATTGATCCTGACCATATCTTGCAACTCATTTGAGTTCGTAACTGCATCTACTAGTCTTCGGGTTGTACATTTCTTGTACATAACTAGTTTCCACAAAAAATTAATAACACTTACAGTGGCATAGTGAAAGTTTGAAGGTATGTTTGAAAGAAAACCTGTGAATTTTTGGGGTAACAAAGCGAAAATTTTCGATATTTTTAAGAAATATCAAATTTTTTTGATATTTCTTAAAAATTTCAAAATAATTCGAAATTTACACAAAGTGGAAAAAATTTCTAAAATTTTCGAAATTTATTTTCGACATTTCTCAAAAATTTCGAAAATTTGATTTTTTTTTTCTACTTCGCAAGGGTTCGAAATTTATGGGTATTTTTGCTTTTTGAGGAAAAAATTGGGTACTTTGTGAAACGGGTTTGAAAAATTGGGTATTTTTGTGATTATGCCTATAAATAAACTTATGATTTTTATGGTTTAGAAATGAGCCAAAAGCATCAAACGGGATC
The DNA here is from genome assembly GCA_025667525.1 of Glebionis coronaria. NCBI lineage: Eukaryota > Viridiplantae > Streptophyta > Magnoliopsida > Asterales > Asteraceae > Glebionis > Glebionis coronaria. The sequence goes on along the minus strand of CM046878.1, from coordinate 7,162,225 downwards.
ATATGTACTTCGTTTGAAAGCGCAACTTTGTTAAAGTTATCACCAAAATTGACCATTAGACACTCTTTTGTGGATTTTTCATGTTTTTAAATAATAAATGGTTAAACTATGATTACAAAATAATATACTTAGATAAATACTGGGGTTACATAAGATTTATGGTAGAATACCCTTGGAATGTAGTAAACTTCCGCTTAGTGCACGGACATGGTGTATTTATGAGCCGTAAGCTGAAATTCAGCATGTTAGAGATGACCTCTCTAAAATGCTACTATGAACGATGGACTTGTTGTCTCATCCTTACCAAACCTGCTTGAAGACAGCAGATGCAGAGTGGGACAAAAGTTGAAAATAAAGAATTCTTTCTAAAGTGTAATAAAATTACTTATTTATATCACGATAAACGTAGCACAAATCAAAATCGCAAAATTGCAAAATTGAACCATGCAAACAGAAAATGCAGAGTTTCTATGCGGATCACAATAACCTACAGAAAATCGCAAAATTGAACCATGTTGTATTTATCACAAATCAAAATAATTCTGATGCACGTATATCAGTAACTATAAATTCATGACAGTTTCATACAAACTTAGAATCCATGACAGCTTCTCCCCTGATGTCTAATCTAAGGCTAAACTTTTTTGTTTCTAAGGAATCATCTGGTTTAGTTCTCCCCTTTTTCAAAAGTTTTTATTAGTCCGACATACCCAGGTTAAGCCCTGATAGTCTGGCCGATTGCGTACTTGTGGTAGATCTTTATTTCTAACAAAGTGATGGCTGTTTAGATTCTGATAAATGATACTTTTCTTCTTTTTTATATTCTTTTTATCTAAATGCTTTCAGTTTTATCTTCTTTTTGATCAATCTAAAGCCTTTAATTACACTATAAGTCAAAGACGGTTTTTTTTCGAAAAATATGTGAATGAGCTTATATTTTGTATCTGTAACAAATAGTAAAATGAGGAAGCGTATAGTGTTAATGAGTATTTAATTCCACTTTTATTTCTAAAGCTAAAAATTAGTTAATCGATCACAATACTGAAATGGAGCTTTTATAATATATAAAGTAGCAAAAAAGATTATATACCTTCGACTCCGGTCCTTCGTCTGCTACTTCAGAATGCTGCTGTAGTAAACCTTCCTCGAGACTTTGCGGAGAGCTGCTAATAACTTTTCAGAAAGAGTCTTAATGTTGTCCTCAAATACCGACGGTTGCAATTCAGCCTTTGATGGAACTGCAGGTAATAGAGCACTTTAAAGATATCATACACGATGCTCAAAAGATACTTGTGTTTACTTCTAAGTTCTAATGATAATTAATGGCAGTAAATTACTAAATTCAGTAAATATATTTCCTAAGATATTCCTAAACAGATTTACATTTTAGGCTACTATAACTAATATTTGAATCTTATGTGGACGATTGCATTTCAAATGGTACAATCACAACACTGTTGTGTCAAGGGCAAGGGAGTCAATTCACTTTCTTATTTAGCAGAAAGAATGGGACCTATGGGTAAAAGGTGGTCAAACCTGTGGCGGATGATTGTTTCACGATCCCAGTCAGTCGACCTCTGTTTTTAGTAGTCTCATTTTCTAATTATTTATATCTACATTATTAATATTAATTATTCGGTTCACAAATACTAAAGGAGCTGTTAATGTTTTATAGTACCTTTAGACAGCAGTGATCTCTTGATACACAACGCCGAAGGTTAACACAACATAGATTATAACTGGACCCTCGTCCAATGCGTCTGCAACTTGACAAGAGGCAACACAGGGATAGTGTAGGAAGTACCTTGATCACAACCATTCTAGATGTGCACATTCCTTCTGAATCCTTTTTTGCATTTGCAGCGATACTTACTTTCCCCATTTTCGCGTACAACGTTATCCTTGCACTTATATGTCCTGTCATCCTTTAGAAAAGAACCTTGTCTGCACCAAATAAGTTTCATAATAAGTAAATACGTCATATGTGCCAACAAATGTTTAGCTTTGGAAAATACAGAAATATAAGAAAAAAACTCACCTGATCAGCTTCGGGTGCAAAATATTTGTGAGATTCGAAAAACTCACGTGTGGGTCCATCGGTAAATGGGCTGGTCAGTATGTACCAATAACCAATGTATTGGCACAACAGTAGCAGAACCTGCTTAAACGTAAAGAAACATATTAGGATACGATTAAAAAGATGCTTAAGCTTGAACATAATTTACATAATCAAACCTACCCTCATTTGTGGATTGAACTGCTAATCGTTGAAGACAGTGAATTCACTCAGCCTGGATTTGAAAAAGTGACTTTCCTGATGGAAGTCCGATATCTAGTATGAACAGAAACAATAACATTACAAAGCCGTATTTAAAAATATACAAAATACAGCAGAATGATCAATTAAGTGTAGTCTACCAAGCAGTTTGTGAATAAGTGATTGCCTTGTCCCCTGCATTTACAAGTTCCAAACCTTGCTAAAAAAAATCCTTTGACGTTGTATTACCTTTTATACTATTAAAATTGACTTGTTATTTACTTTGACTATCATCTTGTATGTCTACTACTGTCTAGGGTCGGAACCGAACCCTCTAGTGTCTATCATATAGTATCTAATCAGCCTAACTCCTTATCAACAAAGGGAATCCAAAAAATCACTTCCAAACGCCTATTTACTTGTAGTTCTAACAATGCATTACCCTAAGATCAAATCACTGTGCTAGATTTTAGAGGGACTTACCAGTGGATCGAATGGTTGTCGAATTATCTCGACTGGAACGACACCAGGAGATATGTTGTAATAACTGTTGTTTTCTCCTCTTTCTCATTCTCCACTTTGATAGCAGCTTTAGTTCGCTCCAAGTTACCACTTCCGGAAATTGTCAGAATCAACACTTATCCTAAGAACCCAATCTTTAGCACTTGAAAGCTCTTCCAATAGTGTTGCCAGATTTGCTGTATGAAATAAAATATTGCCGTCACACTGTTTGTTTATTGAAGCTGAAACTGTACTTCATCATATAAAGTAACAAATTAACTAGATCATGCTTCCTACTATTAACTAGTAATATATAATGCACAATGGACTGAAATTGTCATGTGCGGCTGAATCAGTTGCAGTTGGAATTCCAAGTTTATCACATAAAATTCTCATAAACAGTAACAGAAACTCTTTTTTTCTAGGTGTTGCAATGCTTATAATTCAGAATCTAAACAATCGTATATACTTATGTTTAGACTAAAGTAACTTCAAACACATCCAAATCCAAAATATGCGTCACCCTATGTTTTATACATTGACTAGTACTTTAAACTTTAATTAAAGGTACTAAATTGGCATAATCTGATTCGCATGAACTTATATACATTAACCGAAACATAACAATGTGTCACTATATTATGCAGAATTCTACCGAACATACAAATAAATTTCAATAAGTAACATAACAGCTCGATTCTGGATACATAGTCGGATCTACAATTTAATGTCTTCTAATGCACGTTCAGCAGCTATCTATTCCTAACATACAAATAAATTTCAAAAGTAACAATAGAAATGAAGTTGGGGTTAAAAAATATTTCAACCACACTTATGCAGGCTTAGGCATGTCTCGATTGCTCAACTTGTATACTTTCAGAAGGTATCTAGAATAAGGTATCTAAGATATCTAGAATAAGAGAGATAATGTAAGATGACAAATCGAGAATAACGGTAAATGAATGGTGAGAACTGATAATTGATCAAGGATAGATGATAATATTGATGCTTACCAATCTTTCTTACTCCCACGATCAGCCTGCAAAGCAGCTCTTATTGATATATTTAATTGCGACATATTTTCCCCTTCATTAATCCAAAGGTACCAAAACCAAGTTGCTTTTAATTCTTCAGGATCTTCGTTTCTTATAATATGTACCAAGAATCCACTGGAACCATATGGCCATCAATATGTACATGATTCAGAGAAACCAACGTGATGATTAATGGCAATAAAGCTCGTTAAGTACTAGCATATGTGTAATATATAGACACATGCATCGACCTTAACAGGCGAATGGTTCTTTAACACTACAGCTTCTTTCCCATCACTTCCCTCTTTCACCTTCTCGACTACACGCCACTTTAGTCGTATTCCCCTTGGCCCCCTCTTTCCCAGTTTCGCCCATACTGCATTTTCAATTTAACATCAATGCTCCATAGGCTAACATGAATCTCAAAAATAAGCACAAAATGCAGTCTAACATCAATCCGAAAACTAATCCAAAAATTACCTTGAATACGAAGACGCTGTTGAGTTTCTTAATCCCACCACATCCGGATCCCAAATGAAACCTCTCCATATAATCTGTTATTGATGATGACAGCGCTCCTACGTTGGTCCAGTTGTGTTCCTACACATTGAAGAATGGTAATATTAAATCAAGAAATAACCAAGATTGAATCTTAAAAAGAAATTGTGTGTTCATAAACAATTATGCACAAATATATATTATGTATATAACCAAGGATTGGATTAAGGGGGTATTTGTTTAAGCTTATGAATCATAAGTCTATTATGATATGATAAACTTATATAAGCCACTAAGTCTCAAAATAAGCCACAAAATTGAGGCTTATGAAATATAAGCAGAAACTTGGCTTATATAAGTTTTTCATACCATGATAAACTTATGAAGTATAAGGCAATAAGTCTCAAAGTAAGCCACAAAATTGGGGCTTATGAAACATAATCCCATTTTAGCTTATGTTTCATTCATAAGCCAAAACAAACACCCCCTAATTGGTGGCTGCTTGAATTTGCTTATAGTCTTATACATTGTATTGTTTGTGCCCATTTGATATAAATAAGTCATGAGCTCAACTAAGCAACCCTCATAAGAAGCAAATAAAAACTCAATTTCAAAATTCAATTTTTATGATAAATCGAATAAAAAGAAGCAAAAAAAAAAAAAAAAAAAATCTTACAAAACCCCAATTCATATAATGTGGATCTTCACTAGATAAGCAGTCTGAATAAGAAATCTGGAACACCCCCTAAATAAGCAGTCTTCAAAATAAGCATTTTTAAGAATAAGCAGGTAGGTGTGTGTGTGTGTGTGTTTTGGTTTGGTAGGAGGGAAAGCCCGTTGGGTAAAAAATGGGTGAAAGATAAGAGAAAAAAACCGAACCGGAATAACTGAACCGGACTAAAAATCAATGGTTAGGTTTTTTGTTTTTCGAATAATTAATTTTCGGTTCAATTACAGTTTTCACATAAAACCCGAATAAAAAAAGCGAACCGGACCGGAATAGTGTAAAAGTAGTTGTGCTAATAAGAGAGTAAAGGTACCACGGCGAGGTACCCCTCGTCGATCCGACGTGGAGCCTCGTCGGGGCATGTTGCCACACCCACCTCTCTTCGTCGTTGGGTTTTCGTATTTCCGAAATGTGTTCAACGAAGGTGATGTCTCAAAACTAGCCGTTGGCTTGTCCAACAGTAACTTTTTTAATTAATATATTTTTTTAATACAACTAATATATATATATATATATATCACATCTTCTTCCCCATTTTAACACACAATTTCTTTCAAAATCTCTCTAAATCACCAACAAAAAAATGTCTAACATACGAAATGATCAATACCCACAACTCAAATTCACCGGGCATCTCAACACTAGCAACCCTTCGACACCATCGTCAATCCCGTCTACACCATCATCACAAAATCCGTTGCAACTTCTCTCGGCTTCGCACAGTTTCAATCCGGCACCCCACAATTTCATTCCGGATCTCAATTTCCATCCGGGTCTCAATTTCCATCCGGCTCCCAATTCTCGTACCCTCCTATTCCTCCAAACTGTTTCCCTCAAATGACCCCCGAACAAATTTACCAACAACAAAAGTACTTCCTTCAACAAGCACAATTTCAAAGCCAGTTTCAAAGCCAATAAAATGTTCCCGAAACACAATTCAAAGTTCTGGCCTAACGAACACCAACAAAAAAAGGAAAAAGCAAAAAAACCAAAGCAAAAAAAATCATAAGCTGTTGATTTAGATGCCGATGAGGATGACATAGAATTTGTTGAAGCTCCGACTCAGGCACCGGTACGTTGGAGTAAAGAAGAAGAAGAATTACTAGCCACATGTTGGTTTGGTGTTTCTGAAAATGTCAACATTGGGAACGACCAAAATGAGGATTGTTTCTAGAACAGTATTGTTCGAGATTTCAACACTCAAACAACCGGTATGCACCGTACAAAAAACATGACTACCGGTAAATGGGGTCGGATGCATCCGGATTGCCAAAAGTTTTAAGCGATGCACGCAGGAGTAAACCATAGGAGTGGGATGAATGATGAGAATGTTTACGAAGCTGCAAAAGATGAATTTTTAGCAGCCTTCAATGGAAGAAAATTTGCGTACACTCACGCGTGGAAGATCCTCAAAGAACACCCGAAGTTTGCTGGTGCAAAAGCTGTTTTTGCGGATGATTACACCGAAATATACGGTCCTGATGAACGTCCTCGACCCGAGGGAAAATCTCGACCCGCTAAGAAGTTAAGATATGAGTCAAGTGAGGGCACCGGAGGATCGTCAGGGTAACCGAAGCCAGAACTGTCAAATGCAATGCATTAAAAATTTATCAAGCAACAGGCACTCACAAAGAGGCAGGTGGAGTTGGCCGACTTCCAGTTTCTTGCTCTTGATTACGAGTCAATGCTGGAACCAAAGAGGACGTACGTGCGTCGAAAACAAGAGCAAATCATGGCCCGATACCCTCACCCGGAGTAGTTTATTTTAATTTTTGTATTTTTTAAATTTTCGTAACTTTTTTTCGTATCGTAGTTTTATTTCCGTATTTGTAATATTTTATTTGAATGAAATAAATTTTAGTTTGTGTGAAAATGAAAAAAAAGAAAAATAAAAGATAGTGGTGGGGCCCAAATGATGAGGGGTTGTGTGTGTTGTGAGAGAAGGTCTATTTTTTTTAGTTGTGTTGATAAGATGTGGCGCTGAGTTGGCAGCCGACTATGCAAAATTTTGAAGGGTATGCTTGTTGTGATAACCCTCTCTCTAAGTATTATTACTTCACCTTCTCCTATAATTATAGTCGAATATAGTATTATTTTTTAACGGCCTAAATTAATACACCATTTTCAAAAATATATAAAAAACAGATGAAGTTTATTATGTTATTTTTAGGGTGCGTTTGGTATGTTAAGAGGAATCACTATCGGCAAACGGAATGTTATAAGGGTGTAATGGTAATTAATATATCATATTGATATTGTTGTTTGGTTTGTATTAGTTAAGTATGAAATAATTTAATAAAATTTAAAATTTAAAAATATATGTGGTGGAGAAATTTGATTTTTAATAAATATGTGGTGGAGAAGTAAAATACACGGGACCCACGAGAATAAAATATGAAAGTCACCTTTACCTACAAGTATGAATCTGTGATTATCCATTCATAACTTCTTTCCCATAAGCATTAACCAAACATATTTATAGATTATGATAGTCGTTCCACCATTCCCATAATACAAACCAAACGCACGCTAATTAAAATTATCATTATAAACAATAAATAAATTATAAATTAATTAGTTAATAGTAAAATTGTCATTGTATCAAAAGTAAAAGTAAGATAAAAAAAGCTAAAAACTATGAGACGAAATGATACTTGCCACTTATCTACACAAAGTGAGATAATTTAAATTTTTATCACTATTCATAAGCATTGGTTTATTATTTAATTTAAAAAATATTAAAAGTGAAAGCTATAAAATACTCATACTTTCTCATTAATACATTGTATTTTACATTCAAATTTTATTCAAATATCACTAATATAATTCTAAAATGACTATATTATTCTCACATCTTTTATATGATAAAAGAATTAGATTATTAGCGAAATTTTAGTAAAAAGTGGAGGTTGTAAAAAAAATAATTGAACCAATCAAATTACTTGATTTTGACACATAAGCAAAATCAAGCGATTTGATTGGTGGAAAAAAGTCAAAATTGAATTTAATCAAAATTAAAAATTTTGATGGAAAAATTTGATGAAACACACAAAGATATATGTGTCAAATTTGTGAAAATAAAACTTAAAAAAGAAGGAGGGGATTAATAAAACATTAGTGGTTGAATTTTATGTAAATTAGATGGACTTAAATGTAAACTTATAATTTTCCATATTTTTAGTAACTTTATAAAATAAACAAAATAACTCCTTAAACTTTATACCCTCTAGACTTTAAATTTTTAAAATACAACATATATTTTATATTAAAAAATCAACAAACCACATGATTATAAATATTCAAATAAAAACACAAATTATTGTTTATTTTAATTTTGACACTTAACAAAGTCAAACACTGCATTATATGTAAATTATTATTAACATGAATATAAATATCAAAATAAATGCAAGAACACAGACATCGGTGTGATATGAAAATAAACAGACGAGATTCTACATATTACAACATAAATATATTTTTTCAAGGTCGTTATATGTTACTAAACACACAATGTCTAGAAAATGATAGCTAACATTTCAGTTAAAAAAGTCAATTCCTTTGTGCAACAAATATTTATACAAAAAATATCAATTACAAATATTATCACATATTAAAAAATCATGTAAAAGTCAAACGTGGACACTTATTTAAGGACGGAGAGAGTAATATTATCACATAATAAAAAAATCATGTAAAACTCGTTGGTCCATGAAGATTTTAACTATTTAAGTATTAAAAATCTAATAATGTTTTATAAAATGGGGTTTGCTAACAGCAGCCTTATAGGTTGTTTTTAAAATTACCATAATTGAAATTAAACATTTAATTAACATAAAACTTTCTGTATTTAAATAACATAATTAATAATTTAATATTTAATTATGATAAATCATTCAATGTTTAACTACACTTTCTATAATTATAATATTTAATGTATATAAATATAACAATATTGAGTTCATTAAATGCAATTTTATACAATGACAAGTCTAAAAACAACTCATAGGGATGCTGTTAGCAAAACCCTTAAAAATAATATTAAGCATTACAAAATCATAAATTTATAAATCGTGTGTGTGTAAGGTTGATGTAAATAGTTTCTTGATTAATAATTAAAATATAACTATTTAGAATAAAAATGTCGAAAGTTAAAGAGTATGAAATTCGAAAAATAAAAATTGAGGTGAGTTTATATTAATTTACACGGTACTAGGGAAAGGTGTTTTTGGTGTTATGGTGAGGTTTGGAGTTATAGGAAAAAGTGCCATTTTTAACCACGGCTCAAACCTACCTAGAGCTCTAAGACAAAGCAAACACCCCCTAAGTGGTGGCTGCTTCAATTTGCTTATACATTGTATTGTTTGTGCCCATTTGATATAAATAAGCCATGAGCTCAACTAAGCAACCCCATAAGCCAAAAAGGTAACTTTTGGTAGCTTAAACCCCACAAATTATAGTAAATTTATAAACAAGAAACCGAAATTAATAGAGCCCCCAAATTATGAAGGAAAAACACCTCAATTTCAAAACTGAAGAAAAAGAAAAAAAAAACAACTTACGAAAACCCCAATTCATATAACGTGGATCTTCACACAAGCAGTTTGAATAAGAAATCTGAATAAGCAGTCTGAAGAATAAGAAGGTAGGTGTGTGTGTGTGTTTTTAGTTTGGTGGGAGGGGAAACCGTTGGGTAAAAAATCGACCGATGGTGCTAATTAATTATGCTAGTAATTGGTGAAAAAACCCAAAAAAACCGAACCGGAATAATTGAATAGAGCTAAAAATCAACAGTCTGGTTTTTTTTTCGAATAACTAACTTTCGGTTCAGTTACAGTTTTTATATATAACCCGAATCATATAAGCGAACTGAACCGGAATAGTGTAAAAGTAGTTGTGCTAATTTGTACTCTCCCCGTCTCATAATTATATTTTGGTATACTATTTTCGGACGTTATAAATTAATAGTTCACTTTTAATAATGAATATCGATTAATAGTTCACTTTCAATAATAAATTAATAATCATGGGTTTTGTTGTTATATAACCCGAATCATATAAGCGAACCGAATCGGAATAGTGTAGAACTTGTTATAAATGAACTAGCATGGTACCCGCGCAATGTAGCGGCGGGTACCATGTAATTATATTGTTGGCGAGCGATATTGTTTGATTACGTATTTTTATAATACGAATTCACTCATGACAAAAATTTAAAAGAGTAAGTATCATAAATCATTTTATTTTAAGTTTTATTATTTTTAACATGTTTTTTCAAATTAATAATGGAGATGATCATATTGATGAAATTCAATTCAAGTTTTGTAACTGGAGTGTTATATTAATTTGTACAATGTTCATATAAATATTTATTATTCAAATGTGTATCACTTAAATGTATGGTATAGATAACTTGTACAATATGGATATAAATTTGTACTACTTAAACAATTAATAAGAGAAAGATATCAATCACTTTTATATATAGTGTTGGTACATATTAAGGGGCGTTTGGTATTCGGTTGTGGCCTACTTTAGACTTAAAAAGATGATAAATTTTTTGTTTGATTTTCAACTTTTGGACTCATGCGCCACTCTCATCCCCAAATTTCAATTTTTTGCCTTTCGATAGGTTTTGACCATCTGTAGTGATAATAAATATTTTTTTAAGTTATAAGAAATTGTCAACCACAAGATTTATTTTTAATTTTTTATAAAAAAAATAATATGTCTCAACACATAAAATTATAAAATTTATATTTTTAACATAATAATTAATTTTCTATTTTTTACTAACTTTCAAACATTTTTATAATTTAAAATCAAATCTAACTCCGATATAATACTTTTAATTAATGGTATTATTACAAATAATAAATAAGTTAAAATTAATTGATTAAAAATAATATTATTATCGTATCAAAATAAAATAAAGAAAATTAAAAAAATAATCTTTTTATTAAATTGTGTATTTTTTTTGGATGAATATAACTATGTGACAAAAGGAGTGTGGTTTTTTTGGTTTGGTGGGAAAACTGTTGAGTAAAAAAATGGTACTTGCTTTTGATTTATCTACACAAAGTCAAATAATTTAAATTTTCATTACTATTCACAAGCATTGATTTATTATTTAATTTAAAAAATACTAAAAGTGAAAGCTATAATATCCATCTACTTTCTCATTTGTGCCGATTTAATACATTTTATTTTCACTAATTTTACATTTAAATTTTATTTAAATAATACTAATATAATCCTAAAATAACTATATTATCTTTGCATTCTTTAACATAATAAAATCCATCGACACATTTACCGACGGTTATATACTTTTTAAGTGACAAGCAAAATGAGTTTTATACTGTAGTTATGACGAGGTAGAATGGATTTGCATGGTATTTTTTAATTTATGTAATTTTTTTTCAAACTTTTAACAACTTTCTTTATATAAACTATAAAAGTGATGTAGCTGTCATCATAATTACTAAGAGCACAAGGTGTAGTCGGCTTGAGCCGTGGTATAACACTAAAAATATTTCATGGTATGGTTAATTTTATGTAGATATCCCTACATGTTGCGGCGGAGTAATTTTTTTACGCGACGAGTATAATATTTTTTGGTACGATTTTGTTGTTATTAAATTTGACCTTTTCGTGTTATATGTTTGACATCTTATGAGGTTGTAAACTTATTAGCTAATTAGGGGTATTTTTAATTTTTGTAATTTTTTTTCAAACTTTTAACATCTTTTTTATATAAACTATAAAAGTGGTGTAGCTGATTACTAAGAGCACAAGGTGCAGTCGGCTTGAGCCGTGGTATAACACCAAAAAGTTTTCATGATATGATTAGTTTTGTGTAAATATTCTCATAAAACCAAAACCTTCACAACATCAAAACTTCAATGTTTTAAAACGGCGGGTTTTTAATTGACCCGATTACATCACCGGTTTGACGGGTTACCGGTTCAACCGGTTGAACCACCGACTCAAACCGGTTTAATGTCAAAACAAAAAACTACTATACGTCTTATACATAAGGGAGGCTACTAACTTGTTTTTATTTGTATATAGATTTTCACAAGCACATTTTACAAAAACCAAACACCAAACACATCATCACCTCAAAACATGTACTTTGACTTTCTGTAATCCCTCGTCATCCCAAACAAAAACAATGGCTAAAGCTTACAAACAGGTTCTTATTTTCATCCATCTATCTTCATCCTTTTATTTTAGCCATTGATACTGTAATATATCGATCTAGACAAGCCATCGATCTAGCTTAGCCAACCATCTAGCCTAGCCATCGATAATGATTTTTATTTTATATTTGTTGAACCGGCCGATTTCCGGTCGGCGGTTCGACCCGGGTCGACCAAAACCCGACGGTTTAATCCGGTTCGAGTTTCATTCAAAACCCGGCTTACGACGGACCGGTACTCACTCTGGTTCCCGGTTCAACCGGTTGAACCGGCCGGGTTAAACCGGTTTTTAAAACATTGCAAAACTTAGCCTCCTTGGTTGGTTTGAGCCATGGAGATTATGTGGGCCCATATTTAACAAAAAAACTTTTTAATTTAAACTATATAATTTAAACATTATAATTAAAACATTTCATTAAAAAATACATAAATTAAAAAATATAAATTAAAAAAAATACAAAATTAAAAAAAAGACAAAAAATAAAAAAAGATACATAAATTAAACTTAATTTTTTTCTCGAAACATAATTTTCGGGTCTTCCTTTTTAACTCTTCGATGCTCTCCGCGTCTTCTGGGAACATTCCGGTAGTGTCGAAAGTAAGGATTTTTAAATCCTCATTCCGTTTAGCAAAAACTTAACTTATATAAGTTTATTATATCGTGATAAACTTATATAAGCCAATAAGTCTCGATGTAAGCCACAAAATTGGGGCTTATGAAACATAAACGTTTATATTTCATAAGCCAAAACAAACACCCCCTAAGTGGTGGCTGTTGAATTTGCTTATACATTGTATTGTTTGTGCACATTTGATATAAATAAGCCATAAGCTCAACTAAAGCAACCCCATAAACCTAAAAAGGTAACTTTACAGCTTAAACCCCACAAATTATAGTAAGAAGTAAATTTATAAATAAGAAGTCGAAATTAATAAAGCCCCCAAATTATGAAGAAAAAAAAACCTCAATTTCAAAATTAAATCAAAAGAAGCAAAAAAAAAACTTACGAAAACCCCAATTCATATAAGCAGTCTGAATAAGAAATCTGAATAAGCAGTCTTAAAAATAAGCAGCCTTACGAATAAGCAGGTGTGTGTGTGTGTGTGTTTTGGTTTGGTTTGGTTTGGTGGGAGAGAAAACCCGCTGGGTAAATAATGGACCGGTGGTGCTAATTAATTACAGTAGTAATGGGTGAAAGATAAGAAAAAAATCGAACCGGAATAACTGAACCAGACTAAAAGTCAATGGTTTGGTTTTTTGTTTTCGAATAATTAATTTTCGGTTCAATTACGGTTATCACATAAACCCGAATCATAAAAGACAAACCGAACCGAAATAGTGTAAAAGTAGTTGTGCTAATAAGTATTACCCCACCTTCTCCCCATAATTATAATCGAATATATTACTTTTGAACGTCCCAAATTAATACACTATTTTCGAAAATATATAAAAAAAAACAGATGAAGTTTATTATGTTATTTTTAATTGGAATTATTATTATAAATAATAAATAAATAATAAATTAATTAGTTAATAGTAAAATTGTTAATGTATCAAAGATAAAAGTAAGATAAAAAAAGTCAAAAACTATGTGACTAAATGGTACTTGCCTCTCACTTATCTACACAAAGTCAGATAATTTAATTTTTTTTTATCACTATTCATAAGCATTGGTTTATTATTTAATGTAAAAAATATTAAAAATAAAAGCTATAAAATACTCATCTACTTTTTCATTCGTGCCGATATAAGGACAAATGACACAAAATGACACTTAAATTAAGGTTTTTTTCTAATCAAAGTATTCTACTTTTTCTTTTCACGTAAAGAAACTCAATTTTTTTTCTTTAACCGATTTAGGTTCTCTTTTCACTTCTCAATAAAAACTAACGAGCATTTCATTATTTTTTTAATGAATCATTTATGAAATTTGAGAGTTTCTTTTTGACATTAATTCATTAAATCAAACGGGTATTCTGGAATCCTTTATTGCAAGTGACAATATGCAAATCAAACGGATATTAACTAATCAACGCCATTAATCCCATCATATTCCTTATTGGTCATTAATCTACTTCATAAATTGTTGCTTTAGGCAGAAAACAAGTTAAGCAAAGACTTATTACTTTACGATGCCTATCTATATGGTGTGATGGTTACTTGGTTAGTATTATAAATTTTCTCGTATTGTTTTTCGATTGTCTAGTGTTATAAACATTGAACCAATGGTATTAGACATTCGGTTTGAAAGTGATGTTACATGAATGTTAGAAGTAACAACATAAGTTTGTCATCGATTATTTTTCATAATGATAAGGCGCAGATAGAGGTGCCAAAACGGGCGGGTTGGCGGGCAAGGGCATCGGGCCAAACAGGCGGGTTGACAGGCACGGGCATCGCGCCAAACGGGCGTGGGCTAAACGGGCACGAGCATAAATGGGCGCGGGCTTAAACATGCTATGTTAAATAAAAAATACTAAGTTTTTAAAAAAATTTAAAATAGTTTTAAGAACATCAAAAAAAAAAAATATTACATGCTATTATTATAAATCTTAAAACTTAAAAGTCGATCATCTCAATCATTAAATAATAAAAATAAATTTTAATTTGATGTTAAACAAAAAAATTGCATATAATACAATTGAGACAAAAAAAAGCTAAAAAAAAACTTGTTAGTGCAAACATTACGATGTTTGGTCGATGTAATCTCTTCGTGTTTTGTTGATGACAAATGTATAATTCGAAATACATTATGTAAAATGTCAAGGTTCTCGTAATCACTCAAGAATATATTTGTATACTTCTCTCGACACCTCCAAGATCGCATTCGGCATGAACCACTCAAGGTATGAATAAATATGTCATTAACCTAACTAAATGATCAAGGATTAATATTTTCTTAAAACTCACATTTAATCAAATGTGACAAAAGATTTTAATAAACATTATTTTTAAGAAAATATTTTATTAAAAAGAAAATGGAAATTTGAATTTGGCATATTCCATATGCCAAAAGAATATCATTTGTGGGTATAAACTACCCAGATGGCATTTCCCCACCAAAAGACAAAAGTGCACAAACTCCAAGCCCGAGGTACCTTAAATAGATCCGTGAATCTTTATTGATAAAGATCCGTGGAGACAATTAAGGCACCACAGGTGTTTATGGCCTTTGCACTCTTGCCCTATAAATAGTGGGTCATTTCCATCTTTTCTTTGAACCCTTTTTGCACAGGTTCTTCAAAAACATCTTTAAAACTCCATGATTAGTTAGTTTAGATTAATCTTATTTTAATATGTGATTCTCTCCTTCAATCCTCTGATCCTCTTAAGTGCAAAGAGAAGATCACTCACACATTTGTGATGTGATTAAAGATGAATTCTTGATGGAGATCATCCTCTCTTAGATATAGTCATGTTCATCATTTTTATTTGTGTCTTGTGTAGATCCAATGTATATGTGTATACTTGGATTAATCTTGTGTAGATCCAATGTATATGTGTATACTTGGATTAATCTTGTGTAGATCCAATGTATTTGTGAATACTTGGATTAGTTGTGTTAATCCATTGTATTTGTGAATACTTGGATTAAGTCTTGTGTAAATCCATTGTATATGTCTATACTTGGATTTGTGTTGTGTAGATCCAAGTTACATGTGTACACTTGGATATGTGTTTTATTGAGTTGTAATAGGTATGAGTTGTGAGTTCTCACTAAACTATAAAGTGATGGGGTTGTATCTTGTGAGTTCTCACTAAACTATAAAGTGATGTGGTTGTGTCTTGTGAGTTCTCACTAAACTATAAAGTGATGTGGTTGTGTCGTGTGAGTTCTCACTAAACTATAAAGTGATGTAGTTGTGTCTAGTGAAGTTCTCACTTAGCTTCAAAGTGAAGAGTTGTGAAGATTGGTTCTACCTTCCGATTAGAACTCGACATCTAGCCTTGTGTCGTTAAATGGTAAAGTAGGCAACGTTGTGAAGATTGGTTCTACCTTTCGATTAGAACTCGACATCTAGCCTTGTGTCGTTAAATGGTGAAGTAGGCAACGTTGTGAAGATTGGTTCTATCTTTCAATTAGAACTCGACATATAGCCTTGTGTCGTAAAATGGTGAAGTGGGCGACGTCTGTCACACCCCCAAATTTCACTACAGCGGGAGACTGGATTTGGGTTGCGACTTCATGGCGTGAAGAGGACTTGATGCGAGAGAACGACCTCTACATGCCAAAACAATAATGAAGACTCCACATAATCCACATAGTAGCATACCTGAGAAAAACATTGCTAAAGTGTCAACACAAAGTTGGTGAGTTCCTAGGTTTGAGTTTAAGAAAACAATAAAAATCATTTCAATGAACCACAAGATTCGTATCCACCTGTGACAATATAACACATACAAAGTCACATAGTTTATCTTTACTACTATCTAAGCTTATGACACCGATGCGTTAACGACTTTAACTGACTTCGTGTGTTCCCGTGAAGGTGACTAACCCAAGTCACCCCATTGTCTTTAAATGAAATTGTATTTACTTGAACGGACTGATTCAAAGTAAATAGGAGTGTCAACTCCGATAGATCTATCCATAACATTCGCGCTCACTTTGCTGTAACCCAGCTAGGTGACTAACGCTTCATGATTCGTGGGCAGTTCTCATTTGGGTTGTTTCAGGACTTAGATCAACTAGTAAAGAATAGTTCACTTGTATTCACGCGTTATAAATCAAGCAATGTTCTCACCCCAAAAAATGATAGAGCAGTTTAAAAGATAGAGGGGCTAGTAACTCACCTTATTGATAGTAATGTGTCACGAGACAAAGTAGAATTTTACCGGTAACCTAATAAGAATAATGTTCATTTAAAGAATGTGTAATATAAATATAATGTACATGTATGGTGCTTTAGGTTGGAATAATAACGACTATAGTTTTATAAAACGTTTTCGACTATTAATTAATTTAATTATTTAAAGTCGGGTTTTAGCTTTTTAAACTAGGGTTTCATAAATTATTATCATTTTAGATTTTTATGTTTATGCATTATAAAATAATCGATAGGTTGATATGAATTCAAGTAAAAGTAATTTTAAATATATTAAACTTTGCTAACAAATTAACAAATAAAGTTTTTAATAAGTAAAAATTCTGGTTTTACGGTTTTAGCTTTCGTATATAATTATTTACTAAATTAATATGAAATATAAATTTAAAGTTTAGCATGGATATTCATTTAACAATTTCATGAGTTATAAAATATAATTAGATTTTCTAAAAAACGTTATTTTTACTTGTAGTAATCGTTTATTAATTGCAAACTCGTTTTTTTAATCCTTCTACCATGATTCTTTTTGCAGAGATTGATTCATATTATGATCTTACCATTTCATTAAGAAATTCATATTTAGGACATTCTAAGTGTTCTAAACTTTACCATTTTATATGCATACAATTTCATTAATTTAACATAAAATCATAAAATATAAAGTGTGATAACTAATTCATTTTTAGGTTTTTTCACTTGCTTCAAAAAGCATAAGAAAACTTATTAAAAATGAAATATTAATATTTAGAGTAAAATTTTTATGACCAACATTGGATGGTCGGTTTTTAATAGATTTTTAGGCGTTTTTTTAGCTAGTTTAGAAACGAGAGTTTCGGCTACTTTTACCACATGATCAAATAACATTACCTACTGAGTTTAACTAACATAAAATAATTAATAACATAATTTATAAGTAGGAAACAATAAAATTTAGTTCATATTCAAGTTAAGCAAAATTATGGCACGTTTTTTACCCATACGTCCCATTAAGGCTCGTTTTTAACCATTTAACCAATTACGTGTTACTTTTTAACTTTAGGCATTACTAGGTCAGGGTTTAACATGTAATAAGAGTTACTTGTACTAGGTAAATCAGATCTTACAAAGTGATTGGTGGTTTGAGCAAAACCGAAGCTAGAAAACCCTAAAAAGAGCTCGACTAGGAATTTGCTTGCACAACCCGTACACGAACACTTGGAGGACTTAGAAACTTGTAATAGGACTAGTTGGAAGACCAGAGGTAATGTCTATAAGATTTAGAATTAACACTAACACCAGCAGCAACAGAATTCAAGAATCAACTTTAGGGTTTCTTAGAAAACCCCAAATTAGTTTTGGCTATGGTTTTGTCTAGGGCTCTTTACACTTGCTGAGCTTCTAGGGCAGATACCAAGGGTCCCTGGTGGAGGTTTAGGAGCCCTTGAAATCAATTGTGATGGTGGGAATGGTGGTGTGATGATGGTGACAATGGCCGGCAGCAAACAAGAACACAAGGAGGATTTGATTTGATTTTCTTTGTGATTTTGGAATGAATAGAGATCATGACCAGAACTACATTTTATAAATCTATTTGAAGCTTACCTTATCACATAGAAATCAAAAATCATGGCTGGGAATGAAACAACGACTTGTTTTGAGGATTTTCAGGGATATTCTTGATAAAAATTTCGTTGGTAGGGACTAAAGTAAAGTATGGGATGAATTTTTGATGTCAGGAACAAGGGATATCAAGTTTAGGCAAGTAAATAATTTTCTAGATAAGTATTGAAGATATTTCCTAATTATTTAAACTTATTTTCCTATTTTCTAGCATAAAACAATCGGCCTAATTAGTTCTTAGACTAAAACACACGAAATTTATATTAAGTAGTGATTAACATGGGTTAATTTGGGTTTATGAATAATTAATTGGGTTTATTTTGGGTTTATGGGCTTTTAAAATTACTTAATGGCTGTTAAATTTAATTACGGGCTTATTTTTAATCTTTTAATATTTTAATTAAGTTCATATGATTAATTATGAACTATAAAATTAATTTTATTAGTTTTAAGTTGATAAAATTAATTTAGACGTTTTCGTGATCATTATGAAAGAAAAACAATATTTTTTAATTAAATAATTAATAAAATATGATTACATCAGTAAATTATTCTGAACCTTGAAATAAATTTAAAGTGACAAATATATGGTTTATAGAATTTTTATAGTCCGTCATATATTGTTTTGAAGAAATCGTGAGTTGAAAACGTTTAAATAACTTTTTATTATTAATTAACGGTGATTTCGATAATTTACGTTAACTATTAAAGAATAATTATTATTGACACTCATATGACCTATAAACTTAAAATAATTTATTTTAGGTACCACACATAAAACACATAAGCTTTTAGTTCGATGACCCCCAATTATAGTTAATCATGATTTCCATTAGCATAATAATTAATTTCTATTTTGAAGTAATTAATTTAAACACTTAACATATAAATTTCTATATCACAAATAGAATATCCTAATAGTCCTTCGTAAGATTATTGGTGATAATATAATTTGTTATTTTTTTTCTCCGTGTTGATAATTTACAGTGTTTTCTAGATAAAAAAAATTGTAGCGATAATTATTTTATTCTTTGGTTTAATAATAAGTTCAAATTTACGGGTTGTCACATTCACCCCACCTTAGAGGATTTCGTCCCGAAATCAAGACCTCGTATACGTTAAGGTATTTGTCGAGAAGAAGACGAAAGTGGTGAGTGGAGGCCCAACGGCTACTAATAGTAACCAACAGTTACTTTTCTCCCCATAAATCAAGATTTTCAAAATCTTAACACAAACTTAAATTTTTATCTCGAATTTTTTTAGGTTTCTTCTATTCATCACTACAAGGATGTGGTATGTCGTTCCCATAGTCGCGATCGTATTCGTCGTCGTGATGGCTATCTACTTAGCGAACGCTCCTCCAGAAGAAGATCCACGGTTCCTAATCGTTATCGTAGCGTTCATCATACCGCTTATCATTTTTGCGATTGGCGTAGAAGTATTTTGGAAGAATTAAGTATTAGGATTTCATGTATTTGTACTTTTGTATTAATATTTTAGTTGAATATTTTCTTAAATAAACCGATGTATCGTTTATTGTGCGTAATTTAGTTATTCTTAGTTATCGTTATATTTGAGCTCTCAAACTTTTCGTGTTTAAGTTTGCGGATTTTTCTTATTGTTTTATTTTCCAAGAAAATTATGGTATGGTAGTTCTTAAGATTTTCGTTATTTATAATTTCAGCTTTTGGTATTAAGCTCTCATTTATAATTGTTTTTCTTTTGAATTGGTTGTATTAGTTTTCTTATTTATGGTAAGTACTACAAGCACACTATTGTTCTGTCTCGATTATACATAGGTGATCAAGCTATGTATATTCAAGATACAACATATGGTGTCCTCCTTTTTGTCACCTCTTTTATTCGTATCTTGCTTTTTATGGGATTGCGATATATTTTATTTTTCGTGCTTTTAAATTATTTGATGGGATGAATATCTCATATTCCCATCGTGGTTGATTATTCTTTATATTCCTTTTACTTTTTCATATATTCGTTGGGATTTGTTATTAGTTTCTTTTCAGCTACACCTTTTTATTAGTGTTTATATTTAATTTGTTTGTAAAATTATGAATTTTTCATTTTACGAATGTTTGTTATATGTTATAGTTTTTAATTTACTCATTTTTTTAGTCGTAAGTGTCTTTTAGGCATTAATAAAATTCGGTTACTATTCCTAAATATTTAATTCTAATTATTTCACAAACTACCACACATCCTACCGCCCCATTTTTAATATATTCAAATTTCAAAATCTTCTCTCACACACCATCCTCAATTATTTTTCAAAAACTCTTCACACACACAAAACCCCATTTTTGTTTCAAAAATTTTCCGGTTACTCTTCCTGATGGAAATCCCGATCGAGATTTTTACTCATGTTATTATTATCATTATTACATCGCTCGTTTACTTATCTACCCTATGTGTTTCTTTTCGGATGGAGATGTTTGTTTTATATTAGCAGTTTATATATTCGGTGTATTCCCATTACTTTGTATATTGTTACAATATGAATGGAAATATTATGGCCTTATTTAATAAGGTTTTGTTTCTTTTAGTTCGCATTGTTCTTTATTTATTTTTGGTTAATTTATTTATTAGGAGATCAGATGGTTTAGGTTGCGGTGGTTAATTATTTAATTAATGAAATTTTATATCTTGGAATGAAATACATGATAAAAATAGTACAGGGTAATCGGCGGATGTCGAGTCACTTGACTTGTACTATCTTTACATTCATTCAAAAGTTACATTAGTTGAGATTTTTAGTGACGGAAGTAGGAATCACTTACGGAGAATTCCGTAAAGGTGCGGAAACTCCAGCTCCACTTTTGTAGGGTTGATATCATCGTCCGTCTATTAGCTGGCTACATTCAAACTCCCTTATTGGGTAGACTTTCTCGGGGCCTATTGGGACGCGTTATTTTATGGGATGGTTAACCTTGCAGCAAATGATGGCGTTCTCGGTGATGGAAACAAATTGGCCTCCATTGGAGTAGCGGGTTCTCCGATCGCTTCCTCATTTGACGAGTCGTAATATGTGTCTGGGTGGTGATTGTGACATTTTCGTGGGGTAAAATGTTTTCTATTGTGAGTTCGCTAACATTTCAAGTGTTGTTTTTACTCTTGTATTAGATTTTTTTTGTTTCATTATTTGCTTGGTGGTTATCGTTGTAATTAATTTTTGTTATTAGACATTTTTAGTGATATGATTTTCACTAATTTGGTGGTGTATTCATAGAATGCATTATTTTGGTAAATATTGTTACTTTTCGAGACTATTTGGATATTTAGTATAAATATATACATATATATGTGTATATATACATATGTGTATATATACATATGTATATGTATGTATATATTTAGTAGTAATATTTATAAGTACACGAAATTTTTCATGTAGGGAGATTATAATTTAATTTCATATTTTCGCTATATCCTACTATTAACCAACAGTTAACCATATAGAGTATGACATGTTGTGTACTGTTGTAATAATACAGTGTTGCCGACTAGGCTACGTTATCCCACACCCATGGGCGACCATGCATAGTCTCACAAACATGCTTTTCACAGTAATACTTAGTAGTCTAGTAAAATAAAATAGCTTGTCAGACAATTTAACTTTTACCATGGATTTAACACTAGAGTGTTGGTATGTTATTTTATCATGCAGTTTAAAGCCGATTATAGTCTAGAGTTACTAATGCAACCTAGTTCCCTATAATCAAGGGCTTTGATACCATTCTGTCACATCCCCGAATTTCACTACAACGGAAGACTGGATTTGGGTTGCGACTTCATGGCGTGAAGAGGACTTGATGCGAGAGAACGAACTCTACGTGCCAAAACAATAATGAAGGCTCCACATAATCTACATAGTAGCATACCTGAGAAAAACATTGCTAAAGTGTCAACACAAAGTTGGTGAGTTCCTAGGTATGATTTTAAGAAAACAATAAAAATAATTTCAATGAACCACAAGATTTGTATCCACCTGTGACAATATAACACATACAAAGTCACTCAGTTTATCTTTACTACTATCTAAGCTCATGACACCGATGCGTTAACGAGTTTAACTGACTTCGTGTGTGCCCGCGAAGGTGACTAATCCAAGTCACCCATTGTCTTCAAATGAAAATGTATTTACTTGAACGGACTGATTCAAAGTAAATAGGAGTGTCAACTCCGAAAGATCTATCCATAACATTCGCGCTCACTTCGCTGTAACCCAGGTAGGTGACTAACGGTTCATGCTTCGTGGGCAGTTCCCATTTGGGTTGTTTTGGGACTTAGATCAACTAGTAAAGAATAGTTCACTTGTATTCACACGTTATAAATCAAGCAATGTTCTCACCCCAAAAGATGTAGAGCAATTTAAAAGATAGAGGGGCTAGTAACTCACCTTATTGATAGTAATGTGTCGTGGGAAAAAGTAGAATTTTACGGTAACCTAATAAGAATAATGTTCATTTAAACCATGTGTAATATAAATATAATGTACATGTATAAACCCTTTCTTAGCTGGTGTTTTAGGTTGGAATAATAACGACTATAGTTTTATAAAAGGTTTTCGGCTATTAATTAATTTAATTATTTAAAGTTGGGTTTTATCTTTTAACTAGGGTTTCATCAATTATTATCATTTTATATTTTTATGTTTATGCATTATAAAATAATCGATAGGTTGATATGAATTCAAGTAAAAGTAACTTTAAATATATTAAATTTTGCTAACAAATTAACAAATAAATTTTACATAATTTTTAATAAGTAAAAATTCAGGTTTTACGGTTTAAGCTTTCGTATTTATTTCTTAATCATATTAAGTATTATAAAAGCATGTAATTGTTTATTAAACTAATATGAAATATAAATTTATAAGTTTAGCATGAAATTTCATTTATCAATTTCAGGAGTTATAAAATATAATTAGATTTTCTTAAAAACGTTATTTTACGTATAGTAACTGTTTATTAATTGCAAACTCATTTTTTTAATCCTTCTACCATGATTCTTTTTGCAGAGATTGATTCATATTATGATCTTACCATTTCATTAAGAAATTCATATTTATGACATTCTAAGTGTTTTAAACTTTACCATTTTATATGCATACAATTTCATTAATTTAACATAAAATCATAAAATTTAAAGTGTGATAACTAATTCTTTTTAGGTCTTTTCACTTTCTTTAAAAAGCATAAGAAAACTTATTAAAAATGCAATATTAATATTTAGAGTAAAATTTTCGTGACCAACATTGGATGGTCGGTTTTTAATAGATTTTTAGGAGTTTTTAAGCTAGTTTAGCAACGAGAGTTGTGGCTACTTTTACCACATGATCAAATAACATTACCTACTAAGTTTAACTAACATAAAATAATTAATAACATCATTTATAAGTAGGAAACAATAAAATTTAGTTCATATTCAAGTTAAGCAAAATTATGGCACGGTTTTTACCCGTACGTCCCGTTAAGGCTCGTTTTTATAACCATTTAGCCAATTACGTGTTACTTTTCAACTTTAGGCATTACTAGGTCAGGGGTTAACATGCAATAAGAGTTACTTGTACTAGGTAAATCACATCTTACGAAGTGATTGGTGGTTTGAGCAAAACCAAAGCTAGAAAACCCTAAAAAGAGCTCGACTAGGATTTTACTTGCACAACCCGTACAGGAACACTTAGAGGACTTAGGAACTTGTACTAGGACTAGTTGGAAGACCAGAGGTGATGTCAATAAGATTTGGAATTAACACTAACACCAGCAGTAACAGAATTCAAGAATCAACTTTAGGGTTTCTTAGAAAACCCCAAATCAGTTTTGGCTATGGTTTTGTCTAGGGCTCTTCACACTTGCTGAGCTTCTAGGGCAGAGACCAAGGGTCCTTGGTGGAGGTTTAGGAGCCCTTTAAATCAATTGTGATGGTGGGAATGGTGGTGTGATGATGGTGACAATGGCCGGCAGTAAACAAGAACACAAGGAGGATTTGATATGATTTTCTTTGTGATTTTGGAATGAATGGAGATCAAGACCAGAACTACCTACTTATAAATCTTTTAAGCTTACCTTATCATATAGAAATCAAAAATCATGGCTAGGAATGAAGAACTATTGGTGTAGATGATGAAACAGTACTCAAAGATAAACAACGACTTGTTTTGAGAATTTTTAGGGATATTCTTGATAAAAATTTCGTTGGTAGGGACTAGGGTAAAGTATGGGACGAATTTTTGATGTCAGGAACAAGGGATATCAAGTTTAGGCAGATAAATAATTTTCTAGATAAGTATTAAAGATATTTCCTAATTATTTAAACTTGTTTTCCTATTTTCTAGCATAAAACAATCGGCCTAAGTTCTTTTGGATACCAAAGTTTTCTCAGATACAAGGGGACTCATCCCCACTGTCCATCTGCATCTCATCCAAGGGTTGAGATTAAATCCCCCAGTTTATACTACAGGGGTATTTTCGTCGTTTCACGTCGGGATATATATATATACGGTTTTAACAAACACGTTTCATTATTTGTTCTTCTTCCCCGATTAAACTGGTACTTTCTCTCTCTATGTTTCTCTGGATATACTGTTTGTTAATAGTGCTTATTAATAAGCTTATTAGTAAACTTATAAATAAGAGATTCCCATCTATTAATAAGCTTAATAGATCGGATTATTAAATATGCTTATTTATAAGGTTATTAACTATCCGATTGATTAATAAGCTTATTAATCGTTCGGATTGATTAATAAGCTTATAAATAAGCGTATTTAATCGAGCGGATTGATTAATAAGCTTATTAATCAGCTTATTAATCGATCGGAACGATTAATATGCTTTTTTATAAGCTTATTTTAATTTCTCTGGTCTATTTTATGGATATCGTTTATAAGCTTATTTAATAAGCTTTGATTCTTTGAGGTTTTAGATAAGCTTTTTATGAGTTGTTGTTTTTTCGATTTGCTTAGGTTTTAATGATGGATTCGAGTGATTCTAGTGGTCGTAGTGGTGTTGTTGATCCTTCTACGTTGGTTGATTTGACTAGTGATCAGATTAGTGTCGATCAAGGTTTGGATCTACCATCCGAAAGTGTTCTTCATAGTCTTGCGGATGAGATTTCTGCATATGAACAAGACGGTGAAGAAGTGGAAGCTGTTAAGAGTAAGTTTTCTAGTTTTTGTTGAGCTTAGTGCATGTTTCCAATGTATCATATATGATAGCAACATATCATATATGATGTTTGTATTTTTACATAGATATGATAGCCATGTAACATATACTATCATATATGATACATGTCTATCATATATGATGTTTACGTGATATGTGTTGAATTTTTCTAGTTTTTGTTGAGCTTAGTGCATGTTGCCAATGTATTATATATGATAGCAACATATCATATATGATGTTTGTATTTTTACATAGATATGATAGCCATGTAACATATACTATCATATATGATACATGTCTATCATATATGATGTTTACATGATATGTGTTGAATTTTTCTAGTATTTTGTAATCATATATGTTTTTATATGTTTCTTTTTGCAGAGTTGAATGTTGTGCGGACTCCTGAGTCGTATATCACTCATTCCAACTTTGATACTCCTGGTGGTACTGTTTACTACATTCCGAAAGTGCGTGCCGAGTTTTTACTTGTTAAAGGTAATGAGTACGATTCAGTTGAGCATTGCATTGCTGCTTACAAGAAGTATGCCGTTAAAGCTGGTTTTGTTGTTAGGAAATCGTGTCAGAAAAGATTGAGGAGTGGGATTGTGAAGCAAAAGTATTTGGTTAGCAACAGGAAGGGTTCCCCCAAGGATATATATATATATATATATATATATATATATATATATATATATATATATATATATATATATATATATATATATATATATATATATATATATATATATATATATATATATATATATATATATATATATATATATATAGACACCCTAGATTTGGAGAATGTTTACAACCAAATGAAGCATTCAAATCTGCATATCACCAGTTGTAAAGCTCGTGCTGTGTTTGACTTGATCCCTGGTACGACGAAGTTCAAGTTGAGTGTATTTGATACTATCTACAACCACGAGCTTGAACGTGAGGAGTACAAGCATCTGTCAAAGAATCAGAGGCAGTTAACATACGCGGAGCAGGTGTTTATTGTCAAGGTTGCGAGTGTGAATATCGGTGCTACAAGAGCTCATCACCTTCTGACCGAGATCAAGGGTTCTTATCTGCTCGTTCACGGCACTACTGTTGACTTCAAGAACTTCTTCCGTAGCCTCAACTGTTACATCGGGGACTATGACGCGCATATGTTGATAAACAAGATGGAGAAGAGGAAGGAGTACGTTGCTGATTTTTCGTTTGATTATTGTGTTAACAAGGCTGAGATTATTGGTTTATTCTGGGCTGATGAAGTCTCCAAGTACAACTATAAGAAGTTTTGTGATGTTGTCTCTTTTGATGCTACGTTTAAGACAAACAAGTACAAAATGGTATTTGTTCCTTTTACAACGATTGACAACCATAGGAAGTGTGTTACGGTTGTTGCTGGTTTGCTCAAGTTCGAGACTGCGGAATCGTATGTTTGGTTACTTAAAGCCTTCATCATAGCGTTTGGTAAAGCACCTAGCATAGTAGTGATTGATCAAGATAAGGCGATGAGGAATGCCATTGAAGCCGAGTTTGTTGGTACAAAGCATAGGCTGTGCATGTGGCATATCACGTAGAAGCTTCCAGCGAAGGTACTTTTTTTAAGACTAGTATCATATATGATGAAGTAGCATCGTATATGATATTTTAATAGTATCATATATGTTGAAGTAGCATCATATACTATGTGAGAACAGAACTTGATTCATATCATTTGGTTTTCGTATGTCTTTGTAGATATGTGAGAAAATATACAATGATCGGGTTTTAAAAAGAAGTTGAACAAGATTATTTGGAACATGTACATTGGTCCCGAGGAGTTTGACACCAGATGGGGTGATCTGATGACAGAGTATAATTTGGTGGGACACAAGTGGCTGACGAAGATGTATGATATGCGTTCAACTTGGATCCCTGCTTATTTTTCCGACTCGCCGTTGTGTGGACTGATGAGGACTACGTCTAGATCAGAGAGCGAGAATTCTTTCTTCTCCCACTTTACTAATTCTAGCTCGACGCCTATGAACTTTTTGAATTGCTTTAAGACGGCGATGTAAAAGCAAAGGAGTGTTCAAGAGAGAATGGATCATAATACAATGGATACTGTTCCGAAGTTAAGGACTTTTCTCAAGATCGAGAAGCATGCTGCAATGGTTTACACTCGTACCTTGTTTGAGTTGGTTCAAAAAGAGATTTTCTTTGGATTATGGTATTGCCAGATAGATACTAAGAATGTGCTCGAGGGTTCTGAGGTTTCTGTTATCAGAGTTAGGCATTTTGTTTATGAAGAGCCTGGTAAGAAGAACAAGAAGAAGGTGAATGATAAGGGTAAAGTTGGCGAGTCTTCTAATAATGTGAAAGATAAGGAAAATGACAATGATAAAGAGAATGAGAAGGAAGATGATGAGGTTGACATGTTTACTAGAGAAGATGGGTTGTACAAGGTATGTGAGTTTTTGGTTGACATAATTTTTTTTGACATATCATATTTGATAAGCACATGTATCATATATGATATTCACTTCTTTTTTTTGGTTTTTTCCCAGGTCTTGCGCAACTTAGAGGATGGTTCAGTTATTTGTACATGCCAGTTGTTTATGAGGGTTGGGATATTGTGCAGGCATATTTTTTGCGTGTTCAAGAATGCCAATATCGAGATGATCCCTCAGCAATACATTCTTAAGCGTTGGACCAAGAACCATATCCCGGCTGCGTTGAGGAACAAGAGGAATAGGTATGGGGAGAAGAATGTTGTTTTGGAGAATTATTCGAGCGAGGCGACATCTATTGTTGATCAATGTGTGCATTTTTTGAGCAAAGACGAGCCTAGGTTGGGTGCTTTTGTTGAAAAGTTGAAGCAGCTGAAGAAAGATGTTGAAGCGGATTGCCCGAATCCTCCATCTAAGAAGAAGATAGACTGTTTGGAGCAGATTGTTGGTGTCTCTCATCCTTCGGACGTCGAGGATCCACCTGTTGTAGATGCAAGTATGAGTGGATGAAGTTGAATAGAAGAAAAGTGTTTGTTTTAGGATTTTTTTCCCGTTTTATTTTAATGTTTACAGTTTCTGAACATGTCATTATGATGTATGATGCTATTTTGTCTTGATAACTTTGATTCATGAGAAGTTGTTTTTGATACTCTTAACTTTTTTTGGATAATCATATGTCAATGAGTCATGAGAAGTTGTGTATAATCCCTTAGTTTTTCTTTAGTTTGTTTGCTTTTGTCAGTTTACAAGTTTTTTTTTGGACTATCAGATATGATACGAATGTATCATATATGTTAAGTTGTCAACACAACATATATGATACGTATGTATCATATATGTTAATATATGTTAAGTTGTGTTCAATCCTTTAGTTTTTTTTAGTTTGTTTGTTTTTGTCAGTTTACAAGTTTTCTTGGACTATCAGATATGATACTAATGTATCATATATGTTAAGTTGTCAACACAACATATATGATATGTATGTACCATATATGATAGTTTTTATGATACTAATGTTACTTCTTTCTAGAATTTCGTTTCCAGAGCAAGTGTGTTTTTACAAGTTTTTTTGGACTATCATATATGAAACTAATGTTTCATATATGATAGTTTTGTTTTTAACGGTTTACATGTTTTTCAATATACTTCTATTCTCTAGAAATTTAATACAAGAACAATACATATGAAACAAAATATTCATCTTCTATTTCATAATAGAAAATTCGACGGGTTACAAGTTAAAACAAGTTGTGTCCACAAAATGCGGTACATCCTACTTTACCGCCAGCAACTTGTCTTCCCTACGATTCTATCCAAATGTTTTCCAATGGTACGTCAGGTGTAGGCGACATGACTCAGGGGTAGTCGGACTAATGGATTCCTATTAACCGATCCACGATCTACGACCAGTTGACCCCAAGCTTAGAGCAACCTTTTGCACTTTCTCCCTCATAATGCTCCATGTGCATCATTACAAACACCCCACAATCGACGTCGTTGTGCATTGTTCCCCACTTTGGTCTAATGATTGTATGCTTCCTGAGTTTTTTCGTCATCTTGTGCTGGACGCTCTCCATATACATCATAAACATTTTCATCCGCAAAACAAGCCCCAAGTTTATCATATTCTTTATTTTTTTAGATGCTTTTGAAATGCACAGATGTTCATGTTTTTTTAGTTTATTTATGTATATAGTGACTTACTAGTAGGTCACAGTACGTCTGGTACTTGCTTTCATATGTGCTGGCGACTTTTGAGTTGTCGATGATTGACACAGCGCCATTGATGAGGTTAAAGACCACCAAGTAGTAGTGCTGGTGAGATATGACAGGGAAGAACACCTGCAAAGTTTTTATAAGTTATATTTTTTTGAATCTATTGTAAAATGTAATATCATATATGTTCTAATCCTACTGCTTTTGATTGCATGTCACTCATCATATATGATAAGGTTTTATCATATATGTTGTACTTTTTTTATCATATATGTTAGTCAAGTGTTTACCAGATTTATTGTAAACTATAAACTGTAATATCATATATGTTCTAATCCTACTGCTTTTGATTGCATGTCACTCATCATATATGATAATTATTTATCATATATGTTGTACTTTTTTTTATCATATATGTTAGTCAAGTGTTTACCAGATTTACACTCTTCAACTTCAGCAAGTCCTCATCTTCTCCCATGGAGGTTCTCATGTTTTATTCAAATTTTTGAAACTGCTTCTAGACGTCATACTGTCTGTTTGGCAGCTTCCAATCAAACATGTTTGCTTTCTGTATTGCATAATCAACAAGATATTTTTTTAGTTTGTGGACATAATTTTGTTTTAAAAAACATATATGATGTAAGATGTACTTACAATCATAGTTGACATGAAGTACTGTTTCTTCTTTCTTCCTCATGTGCGTGTGTGTTCTTCAAAGTTTAGAACTTTTGAGTATGTGTCGATGACAGGTGCATCTACCTTTAGACCCGGAGCCATTGTCTGCATGTTGTCCCTCATGCAAGCATAATTATGGTCCGCTGACTCGAATATGAAATCCCTGAAAACATAGTTCAATTACTTTTTATCATATATATTTGATCCTACTTGAATGATAATTAGTTTGTTAGTGTTTTAGGTTTTACTTACAGGTCGTCATTAATCATTGAGAACAAACTCTCACCTATCATCAATTCTGCTAAAGTGAGCTTTCCCCGTGTTGGTGCTTTCTTGTTTATGTAGTTTGAAAGGAGCAAGCGAGATGGCCTCTTTTGTACTTTTGTAGCATCATCTTCTTCTACCATCATCACTATCTGCTTAGGTGTTGTTTCAGGCGTTTTTGTGATTTGGATGAAAGATGGTGTTGATTTGAGAGACTTTGGTTGCCTCGTCCCTCTAGTTTTCCTTTTCGCCATCTCTTCTTCCTCAAGCTTCTTTTTTTCGCTTTCAATTGCAGCTTGGCGTTCCAACTCCATGCAATACCTGTCTAGGTATTCATCAAACTCGGGGTCGTTTTCAAACTCCCCGGACAATGGCTCGTCTGTGTAAACAGTCTTATGAACATCTGCCAACATCGCTGCTTCTTTAGCTGATTTTGGTTGGTTAACCAACCATGCTTCGGTGACCAGTTGCTCTTTTGCAGTTTGCTTTTCTTTATCTTTTTCCTTTTGAGCTTTTTGAGCAGATTCCTCATCCTCAGTTTGTATATTTTCAAGAGTAACCGACTGTTTTTCTGAAATAGGAGCATCTTTTCTTTTCCCATCATCCGTGGAGGTTTGCTCCCAATCCATGAAATCCACATCAAGCCCATCGTCCTTGTTTTTCTTGAATACCACCTGGTATTCTTTGCATAGACCAAGCAACGTGTCATCATTTTCAAACTTTCTAAGTCCTTCTCCAAGTGTTTCAGCAAGCACTCTCCTTGCCTCATATATCTCTCCAAATCGATCAATACTTTTTTCAACAAACTCCTGCATAGAAAAAAGTATGTTGTTAGTGTATTAGTATCTTTCATATATGATACTTTATCATATCATATATGATAGTTCATACTATCATATATGAAAATCAAAGTTTTTTGTTTTACCTCTAGTGTTTGTGGTTTCCTGTCTTTAATTGGTTCTAGATAGAAGTCGTTGTTTTTGTACACATCAATCCCCATATGGACATCTTCTTCCTTGTACTCATCTTGATGCTCTAGGTTCCCCAAACATTGAATTTTCATTTCTTCTTGTATTCTCAACTTCATCAACCGACCGTTCCAGCTTCTTATTGCTGGTCTTCGCCACATCACGGCTACGCCTGGGAAGTAAGTTGAGTCCAAGTAAAGCAGATGTGAAAAGAACAAGTTTGTTTCGGTTAAAGACAACGAAAACATACAAAGTAAGTTTTAAATTTAAAAAAAAAGTTGGTTTTACTTACACACAAGAAAGTAGTAGGTCCGTTGTACCATCTTTTTACAGCTTGTTCGTTCCACTTGCTTTTACTTTTCTTGAGGCATTCTAGTATATAGGACGACCAGTCGATCTTATTAATGTTGTGTTGCTTTGTGACCTTTTTCAAAATCTTCAAAAGGACTTTCCCACTAGAGTCTAAGTTGCACATCGTGCCACCAAAGAGCATAAGGAAGTTCATTATGAAGGTGAAGTCTGTTGTGTTGGTCGACTGGATCCTTTTTGCAATTGTTTTTGGGCTTGGTTTTAATGTGTCATATTGAGCCTTCCATTCTTCGATGAAAGCATCATCGTTTTCCCTTTCCGGTAGTTCATTAAGAGATATTGTCCCCGTCAGGACACCAAGCATTTGTTGCACCCTTTCTCTTGTTATTTTGATTGATCCTTTGGGGAGTCTCAGTTCCATGCTTTATGGATGGAACTTCTCAGCAACATGGTACAGAAGGTGTGAAGACAACTCGTCTATGGGAAACTCAATGTACCTCTCAAAACCGATTTGTTTTAAAACTTTCTTTCTCTCATCTGACAGTCCCGAGGTTGCTTCGAACAACGATTTAGGTGAGCATCTGGTCAAGGCAGTAGAGTATACCTTTGGCTGCTTCTTTTTCTTCGGACATCTACCCTTCTTTTTTGTTACCAAAACCATCTTATAGTCGTCGTCTTCTTCTTCAGTTTCGTATTTTTTAACTTGTTGCCTTTAGAAGGTGAAGGTTTGACAACTAGCATCTTTGATGTGCCAACCGCATGTACAGGCTCGTTCTCCTCATCATCGTCAGTTTCGATTTTCTCATCCATCAGCTCATCTTCTTCTCCTTCACTTGATTCTTCCTGCGAAGGTTTTTCTTTTTTTCCGGTTGTTTTTTTGCCCCCGTTGTATGTTTGCTTTTGTCTTTTTGTCCCTTTATGTGGACGTTTTGCTTCTTGCTTTTGTTCCAATTTCCTTTTTCCGGCTTTTTTATCCTTCTTTTCCACTTCAGAAAAGCTTTCTGTGTTGCAAAATAGATTGAAATGTGTTAGTATTATACAATCAACATATATGATACATAAATATTTGCTTCATAGTGTATGCTATATCGTATTTGATAAAATTATCATTAATTGTTACCTTTTTTTGTTTTTGAAAGGTTGATGAACTTGATCTTTGTTTTTTTCTTCAAAACGTCTTTGACCCTCTCTTCTTTCTCAGATTCCTCTTCTTCCTGGTCTTCATCATTCTCCTCGCTACTTTTACCCTCATCATTGACATCCTCTTCCTCCTCGTCTTCCTCATCTCCCTCGTCTTCTCCCTCTTTATTGCCCTCTGGCTCTTCTTCGTTTTCCTCATCCTCGTCACCTTCTTCGGTCTCGGTTTGTTCAGACTCGGGTTCTTCCTCTTCATATTCTTCCCCGCTGCTGATTCTATCGTCTTGTGACTCACTTTCTTCTACATTTTTACAGAGCAAAGAGTTGTTCATTAATGTATGTTTTTTATAATGAAGTAATATGATGCAAAGTATATTTTTCTTACCTTTTGTACTCTCGATTGGCTTTTCCGCTTTCTTTGTTCTGGCAGCCATTTTTTCTTTGGCCTTTGCTACAACATTTTTATTTTTTTCTTTAGCTTCAGCGCCAGCTTTGGCCTTGCCCTTGGGTTCTTTTTCTTTTTCCTGAATGGCAGCTGTCTCCTTGGCTTGTCTTATTTTCTCTGCAACTGCAAATGACAAAGCCTTATCAAATATGTTACGTATTTCTAATATACTATTTTTTTAACTTCTTTTTAGTTGCATCAGTTTACCTGAGTTAAAACTGTAATTTGTTTGTTTATGTGCAATAAAAGTGTAAAGTTAGACAAAAGTACATATGTTAATGCTATATATGATGCATGACCTATCAAATATTATTCATTAGTAACATATATGATACGTTAGTATCATTATGATGCAACTTTTTCATTTATCAAATATCTATATATGATTTATCATATATGATAAGTTTTTATCATATATGATGTATCATTTTATCAACTATGAAATATTGTATAACATATATGATAAGTGTTTATGATATATGTTATTCAATCCTAATTGTGCTTTTTATTGCTCGTCAAATATCAAGCATGATATATCATATATGATAAGATTTTATCATATATGATGTATCATTTATCATCGATGATTTTTTTTTTAACATATATGTAAGTGCTTATCATATATGATGTTTCATTTATCATATATGATGTATAATTTTGTAAACCTCTTTTTCTTAAAAGATATAAAAAATAAGATTTTCCATCTTACACATCAAGTTTAATAAGCTTTCTTATCATAAATGAAAAAAAATAACTGTTATTGTTAAAAAAAAATTAAATATGTTATACAACATATATGATTAACGTTTATTATATATGATGTTTCTTTTATTTCAACCAAGATGATTA
Source organism: Glebionis coronaria (assembly GCA_025667525.1). Classification (NCBI taxonomy): domain Eukaryota; kingdom Viridiplantae; phylum Streptophyta; class Magnoliopsida; order Asterales; family Asteraceae; genus Glebionis; species Glebionis coronaria. Next base: position 7,127,538 of record CM046878.1, on the reverse strand, counting down.
TATCCACATGCAAGTAATATTAAAACACACAAAGTCAGTTAAAACAAAAAAATGACGTTTTGTATGTTAGATCTATTATAGTTAGCATATAATCATAGAAAAAGCACTGTAAAAGCTTAAAAAACTAGAAAAAGCATAGAATAAGCATGATATGCATAGAATAAGCTAAAATAACATATAATAAGCTGAAAAGGATACAATAAGCATGATAAGCATATAAAGAGCAGTGAATCTGTATTTTTATACCTTTTTGCCTTGTTTTTATCGTATTTTTGTCTGTTTTGTTGATAGAAGGCTCCGTTTTAGCCTTCGATTTCATCTCGAAGCTTTGATTTTGGATCTGGATCTATTTTTTGAGATGTTTCCGGTGGATTTTTGGGGAAGAAGATGACGGTTATGGTGGTTGTTGTGTGTGTTTTTGTATGTGTGTGTTTTTGTTTGAAATGAAATGGCGGAGAAATAAAGATAGTAGGGTTTGGGCGGGTAGTGAAAAGACGAAACAACCCCTCCGCTTTTTTTTCTTTAAATCTGGATCGTTAGATTTTATGTGATGAGTGGCCCAGATTTGTCCCCTTATATCCAAAAGATACAAGGTATGTAAAATAACCGGACTCTTAGTTCTTAGACTAAAACACACGAAATTTATATTAAGTCGTGATTAACATGGGTTAATTTGGGTTTATGAATAATTAATTGGGTTTCTTTTGGGTTTATAGGCTTTTAAAATTACTTAATAGCTGTTAAATTTAATTACGGGCTTATTTTTAATCTTTTAATATTTTAATTAAGTTCATATGATTATTTATGAATTATAAAATTAATTTTATTATTTTTAAGTTGATAAAATTAATTTAGACGTTTTCATGATCATTATGAAAGAAAAATGATATTTTTAATTAAATAATTAATAAAATACAATTACCTCAGTAAATTATTCCAAACCTTGAAAATAAATTAAAAGTGACAAATATATGATTTATAGACTTTTTATAGTCCGTCATATATTGTTTTGAAGAAATCGTGAGTTGAAAACCTTTAAATAACTTTTTATTATTAATTAACGGTGACTTCGATAATTTACGTTAACTATTAAAAATTAATTATTATTGACACTCATATGACCTATAAACTTAAAATAATTCATTTTAGGTACCACAAATAAAACACATAAGGTTTTAGTTTGATGGCCTCCAATTATAGTTAATCATGATTTCCCATTAGCATAATAATTAATTTCTATTTTGCAGTAATTAATTTAAACACTTAACATATAAATTTCTATATCACAAATAGAATATCCTAATAGCCCTTCATAAGTATTATTGGTGATAATATAATTTGTTAGTTTTTTTCTCCCTGTTTATAATTTACAGTGTTTTCTAAATAAAAATAATTGTAGCGATAATTATTTTATTCTTTGGATTAATAATAAGTTCAAATTTACGGGTTGTCACAACGTTGTGTAGATTGTTCCTAGCTAAGATTAGGACTCGACTTTTAGCTTAGAGTCGGAAATTGGATAAGCGACGTTGTGTACGGTTTCTCCACATTAAGGAGTTTGTTGACTAGTTAAGTAACTCTCGAGTTGGGTACTCGAGGAGTGGAGTAGGACAAAGAGGAGGTTCGTGACCGAACAACTATAAATCATCGTGTAGGTACTTTCCTTTACATTTATTTCTTTACTTTTATAGTTGCATACTTGTGTTGTGTGTATTTGTGTGCATCACATAATCTAAACATCTAAGTTGCGGAAAAGCTATGGCTTAGTACGTGTGTGCTTCATGTTTAGATTATGGTCAAGTGTGCATCCTTTTGTCTAACATCTTAGTTGCGGAAAAGCCAAGGCTTAGTACGTGTGTGCTTAGTGTTTAGACTATTGCTTGATGTACTCTTGATTTGATACGTTTGTGTGTTTACTTACTTGTTGTTTACTTCTATGACAAACACATCTCATATCTAGTCAAGCTTTATCGAGAATTTGATACAAAGGATTGTCAAGGTTTATAATGTATCAATATTTGGCATCCACTGTCGGTGGTTCTTTATTGAGCCCATGGTTCTTTATTGATAAAGAACCGCAGGGTATTTACGGAACCACGACCAGAGGATTAAACGAAATGTTTTGAAAATTAACTAGAAACTATTCAACCCACCTTCTAGTTTCTACAATTGGTATCAGAGCGTGGTTATTCAAGATCTTTGAAGTATATTGTACTTTAAAACTTGAATCAATCTTTGCTCTCTTTTTCAAAACAAATGGTTTTTAAAAATTAAAACGGTTTTTAAAAATAGAGACGATCTTTGTATCAAATTGTTCATGAAGAGTGATTAATCATGAAATGTGTTTTGTTGTTTAATTCGTACAAGTTTTGGTGTTAAATAAACCTTGTATAATAGCTTAATATTAAATCTTTTCATGTTTGGAAGTATAAAAATCTTTTGTGTCATAATTAACTCTAAAATACGAGTTCTGTGTGTCTAAAATGATTTTTTAGAGTCCTAAGTCCTTCCAAAATGTTACCAAATGATGTTGGTCAAAAACTCATTTTTTGTCCACTATCCACGGTTCCTTAATTGTTAGTTGAGTATTTAGGCTGAGTACTCACTAGAGGAACTGATGTTAAGCTTCGGTTCATGAACTAAATAGCAATAATAATGGTTTCAGACAATGGTTAATGTACATAACCATTTTCCCCATTTCTTGTTTTACAAATGAATGCTTGTGTTCCACGACTTTACTACTAAACCTATGAATTTCACTCAACTTTGTGTTGACGATTTACATGTTTAATCTCAGGTATAATGCTTAGTTTTGCTTAGATGGGAGCTCGTATGATATTTTCGCAGCTTGGAGACTTTTGTGTTACTTTTTGCGGGTCTCACATCATTTAATGGTTCCGCCCATTTAGCCCCTTTTATATTTATTTTCGCCCAATCCGCCCATTAAGAAATAAGAGTGGGGCGAAAACGCCCATTACTTTTAAAAATTGGTAAAAAAAGGCCCAAAACTTGTTAAATGGGCTCAATTTGCCACCTCTAGGCCCAGATAAGTAGATTTTAATAGATAATGTGACAGCCTATATGGAATTATGTTCTTCATAATTTTTGTATAATGATAAAACAACCCTCAAATTTGGTAAAAGGTTTATTTACAGAAATAACAGATATGGTCGTTAGTTTTCTAATGGGAAATGAAAAAAAGCCTAAATTGGCTAAAAAGAAAAGTTCGCATCTTTTATGTGTAAAAAAAGTAGAATCCATAGACACATTTACCGACGATTATATACTTTGTGAGTGACAAGCAAAATGACTTTCGTACTGTAGGTATGACGAGGTAGAATCGACTCGCATATTGCGTTGGAGCAATTTTTTTTACTGTAGTTGAGTATTTTATTTTTGGTAAGATTTTGTTGTTATTAAATTTGACCTTTTCGTGTTATATGTTTGGCATGTTATGAGGTTGTAAACTTATTAGCTAATTAGGGGTATTTTTAATTTTTGTAATTTTTCATCAAAAATATATATTAAACTTTTAACATTTTTTATATAATTATATGTATATAAGAAGCATTAGAATACTGAGCTTGTTTTGTTCGTAATTAAAAGATCATTGTAGCAATATATATTAATGAACGAATCGGTAGATATATTTAACATATTTGATGAATACAGTTTGTTATATGAAAAAAATCATAAGTAGTTAAAAGTTTAAGATTGTTCCGTAATTTATCGTATTGTTTGAACTTTGAAGGTAAGTTTTGTAACATTTTTATTTATTCAAATGTTTTGGGTTAGCTGAGAAACAAAATATGTCAGCTCTTTTTCATCCTAAAATTAGCCCAAGCCCATGTATAAAAAAAAAGTTCATGTCATGTTACTTTGAGAGCATTCATAATGGCATTAACTTTTAAAATTAATACATTAAATGAATTTAAGTCATTGTCATTAGGAGTATTATTGGATTGGATTTTATCGGATCAGGTTGAATCGGATTTTTTTTAACTCGTCTATAACCGACCCGATAAGAAATCGAGTTGTCAAGTTCGGGTGTGATTCAAGTCAGGTTACGTGGGGTCAAATGAGTCGTGTTATTGAGTTTAAGCATAAGCATAATGATGCCTTACTTGCAGGCTAGTATAAACAATACTTGCAAATAACAAATGAAAATCAACCCATTACACTTTATAACGGTTGCCATTCTATAATCATTGTGTGACATAATTATCTATCTTGAATTGCATTTGCACCACCTATATATTTCTTATGGAATGTACTGAAAATGCAATTTGAATGGCTATGTAACAAGTCAACAAAAGTTTCCTTTCCTATGTGATATCAATTTAACGATTGCTACTTGTCTTATTGGTGTAACAACCATATAAGACTAAAGGGAGTGATGATGGTAAACTCTCCTCCACCTCAGCTTTCTCTCTCCACTCACACTACTCGTTTTTCCATCATAGTTATGGTGGTAAACTCATCGCTACTTCATGCCCTATTTTTTTCTTAATTACTTTCATTCATAAAATAAAAATATAAATAAAAAATATTTCAGACATGACATTTCATTAGAATTCAATTTAACCTCTAAAAAAACAAACAAACAAATTTAACACAAACTTGTTTAGATAGCAACTCTTCAATCTCTATCCCCTTTAACCACCACACAAAACACACACAAAAAACACACCCCCGGTAATTTATAAACACACACAAACTCAACCATATTTTAACCATAACTTTATAAAAGGGTAAACCGCAAAAAAATGTGCTTGTACTTTCCTAAAAATGCAAATATGCCCCTGAGTGATAAATACAAGCATTCTTGCCCCTGAACTTTCATTTCCCCTGCAAATATGCCCCCGAGTTGTCTTTTTTTTTTACCTTTCCTAATGTTTGGCCGTTAACTCCCTCATGTGCATTACACATGAGGGTACATTCGTCATTTCACGGTCCAACCCATATCCTCACCTTTAATGAGATGCAAAAAACGTCCCCGAATGCATTTCCCACTCGAATCTTCTATGATACCCCTCTAAAATCAACTTTGTTCATGCAAAAAAAGTCTTCGAATACACTATTAACCACATTTAATTTTCGCACAATTATTACAACTGTTGGTATACATTGTCTGACACGGTTTGAGCGACGTTTTTTGCACTACCTTTGAACTTTCCATGACTTTAAACTCCCATGCACTGTTCACAACAATAATCAATGTAATGCTATAAATACGTGATCATCTAATCGCATTTCAAAACACACTTATACTTTTTACCATAAACAGTGATAATAATCGAAACCTAATCAATGGAAAACCAAGACGATGATTCAAGGAGATTGGTATTGTGCGACAGGTTGGCACGAGATGGAAACTCTTGTCGCATGAAGAGGCAGATTCTTGTCCAATTTTCCAGGGAAAGGCAACAAAATCTTGCAGACTGTAGGGACCTTCAGATCCTGATTGATGAAATTCAAGAGAGGATCAACCATCGTAACTTGTTGATCAGTGAGCTTAGTATTTTGACTGGATCTATTTCTTCGATAGAAGGGACACTCGAATTGAAGAACGCTCGTGAGCGTAACCACGACATGGTTGCGAAGTTGAACGAGCTGGTGATAGCAGCCCGTCATGCTGCAACTGCAAACATTGTCTTCATGACTAAGATGCTTTCACGTCTTAGTGATTAAACAAGACCGTATCAATTGGTTGTTATCACATGTTTTTGTAATTTTATTTCATTATCTAATGTACTACGTTTTGCACTAATGTAATGATAATGAAGTTTTTATGGTTAATTTTCTTGTTAAAGGGGTGGTTGGATGTGCTTAACATATGGGTCAATAAAAGTCAAAGTAACAAGTCAAAAGTCAATTACACATGGATATGGGTACAACCCATTAGATTTAGGGCGTCAGCCTTATAAATATAACCGGGTAACAACATCTTTTAAAGCCTAACCAAATAAACCTACTTTTTGTGCATCAATGGCTGATTTTGGGCAGAATCTGGAAAAGGGGTTCGATGATCTTGAAATTAGAACTGAAAAATTAGAAAAGATCTTTGCAACAACAAAGGAGCGAATGCTATCGAATAAAGGTACAAATTTCTTACATCAATTTAGGGTTTTGATAATAATTGTGTTGTTCCAAACATCCATTTTATCAATTGATTTTTAACCTAGACTCGTATCTTAATTGCAGAAGTTATAACAATTGACTCGGACTCCAACACTGATAATAATCTAGTTAGGCCATGTTCCACTTCTAATAAATATAAGGCTAAACTGAGGTCCAAGAAGAAACATCAACAACCTCATGTTCTAGGGAAAAGGCTACCTGCAATTAAAAATTGCATCTTAGGGCTTGCGTGTGCCACTACATGGGACAAAATTGTGAAGAATGACTTTGTACATTCCTAGACAATCTATGTTAAAACGAGACGAAATCGATTGTCTTGCATCTTTTGATTATGTTTGGGTTGTATTTGCATTTTGACTTAGTCAAAACTTCAATAAAGTTGTACCCTTTCTTTTGCGTTTTGGTCTAAATAATCTATTGTGTTGTCTTGCCTCTGATTGCGTCATATTGTTTTATTGTCTTGCTTCTGATTGTGCCAGATTGTTAAGGATGTAAGGAGTGTTTGAGCTTAAATCATAATTATTGATTAAGTATTTAGCGGATCAACCTTACTCTGTTTAAGGTTTGGTTGGATCTTGTATGAAAGTTCAGACTATTTTGACATTAGAACTTTATCACTATTTAGAGAATTTGTAAACTGCAGAACGACTTTTTTTCCAAATCAGTGAAACTGCTTCCTATTACATAACTAAAAGATTGAGTAAAACCAAACATCATAACAAAAGATTAGAACCAAACATCACATTTTTTTTATTAGTTGTGATTTTGACAAACCACATTTCATAGTTCCTTTCGATACAAGTGTTTTTGATGAGTTGCCAACATACATTTGGATTCTCTTTTGTTGGCCCAACAAACTTATAAACTTTGTAATATGGATCTTCATGCAGATCTCTAAACGTATAAGTTCTACTGTTTGTTTGATGATCCCAAGTACATAATGGTTTTGTTTCATCAAATCTTTGCTTCATCATAGCTTCATACTTCTTGAACATCCTAATCACATGTTCATTTACCTCTTCTTCTTTTGAACTAACAAAACCTTGTTTCTCAATTCCAACATTTTCAATGCTTTTTGCTCGCTGCACCTTTTTAGGTCTACAAATTGTCAGAGTATGCGATCGTTTAGCCATCGGAAATGAGTGAGCCTATCGGGGGCACACACTCAAACACAGAGAGTACGTTTATTATATATTTAATATATGTAACTCGTTTGTATTTATTAAATATATAATAAGTTTCGCGGATATATTTAATGGATTTTTAGTTTAACCGTTAAACGTTGTAAACTAATTTTATACCGTTAAATTAAACAAAAGGACAAAATGCGTATTTTATGTACGTCTATTATTCCATGTAAATGTATCACAAATTTTGTGTCAGCCAACACATATATCTTATAAGAAAATATATTTATTCTTTTTTGATGAATGGAATGATAAAATCTTCTATATTAAGAATATACTATTTTTTCTTTAGCCTTTGTCAGTAAGACAAACAATGAATAAAAGATATGCAAAGACAACCAAATATTCTATATTGTTTGTTTATTGGCTGGCCCATGGAAAACATATATATATATATATATATATATATATATATATATATATATATATATATATATATATATATATATATATATATATATATATATATATATATATATATATATATATATATATATATATATATATATATATATATATATATATATATATATATATATATATACTTGGTTCTAGTTTCAATTTGTGCAGAGAAAAAATACATACCTGAAAGAATTCAAAGGCAGATTTATTTTCTTTGGTCAAGTAAAAGGTTGGCAACCTTTTACTTCCGAGTGTCCTTCTGTTAAACCATATAAGAGTGCTATCTTATTAGTGGTTTTCTTGTTTTAATAAACACGCTAGATCCGCTTAAATACTCGCTTTATTTATTTTCTATGGAAATAACATGCATTCTTGTCATAAAATTTTAATCTTGATCTAGATCTAATAAAATTGGGTAGGTTTATTAAATTGGTTAATAAACAAAATTTTTTTTTTATCCGTCAAATACTTTAGCAATCACGTTTGTGATGCATGCTCGTCACCAAGTACCTAGCAACTTGGTGAGGGTCTTTGATCCTCAAATTGGGGAAGACTCACTTGAGATTTTGGATCTTATATGATTTATTGCTTTCATATAGAGTCTGTCTTCTTCTTCTACCCCTTTCTTGTCTGTTTTTATGTGCTTATTTGTTTTCCATTAAGAATTGCAAAACATAATAATACAAGATTCTAGAAATCATAAAAACAGATCTCTACTTATATTGAAACTAGCTTTAAAAGTATGTCATATTAATACACTTATTTTTTCTTGCAAATCGGCTATGTGTTATTTGTTAAAACTTGTTTTTTTGAATAAATCTGAATATTGACATAAGATCTATGAAACTTGTTTTTATTATAATCTAATTGTTTTGTGAAATCATATTGTCACTTGAGTTGGGCTTACATACCGAATGATGGCTTATAAACCATCTTCTCAACGACATGATTTGCAAAATTAATTGGTTTATAATACTTAAAATTACAACACCATTTTTAGCTTTACTAATGATAGAATTGCTATTGCACTACGTGTTCTAGTCAAGCTATCTAGGGTTTGAATGATCTTTAATGTTTCCCCATGTCACATAATATTTCGACATCTATGTGATAATTATCCCAAGCACTTGCGCCTTCGGACGCATGAATACTGGGATATAGGGTTTGATCATTCTTTAATGCTTTCCCGTGGTAAACACGCCTAAAACAAGTTAATAAAAGGTTTTTCTTAACTTGTGCTGAAAAGATGATTGCATGCATCTTTTTACATGATTTTGACATTTGTTTTCCAAACTTATGTGATACCTATTTGAATTTTTAAGTCTATGCCATCCAATGTAAAGCACTTGTAGTTGGTTTTCATCATCTGGTCAGACTAGGATGAATTCTATACCCGAGGCGAATTTTGTCATAGGTCAGATCCATTCCAATTTTTGCATGCTTTACATTGGTATGACTTAAGTCGAGTTCCCGGTCAGATTCAAAACCCGAGGCATAAGATGAGATGAAACATACTCATGATTTATTACATGTAGAACAAGTTTGTTTGAGGTGTTCATTGGTACTCAAAAAAGTTGTGAGAACATTCCATCCAAACACTCTACAACAATAACCTTCATGAATCATCTCATAAAATCTAAGAGTTGCACTTGTAATGCAATTAATGCTTGATGTTTACCTCTTGCCCTACTCATTATTAGATGGCCAGACCTCTAATATTAGGTGGGAGTGCAAGCAAGGATCTTAGTCTCATAATGATTAATTGGGTAGTTAATTCTTTTGATAATGCAATTATCAAAAATACTAATCGTTGAACTTTTATTTTATAGATGAATAATTCTACCTCTTGCTTAAACAGTTCGGTTGTTAAGTCATTCCTTGAGAGGATGAAGTTGATTGAAAGTAACTTTGTTGATTGGTATCGTGCTCTTAGGATATCGCTCGAAACTGACGACTTGGTTAAGTACCTTGAGCAACCTATTCCTGATCTCCCGTTTCTCCCTCCTAGCTACCAGGGCCCTGAACCAAACCTAGATGAGCATACCATTTGGCTTAAAAGGTCCAGGGAAATTGCTGGTCTTATGCTTATGACTATGTCCCCTGAACTCCAAAAAATGCTAGAGGGTCATGGCGCATGGTCAATGCTGGAGGAGTTGAAAAATATGTTCACTAAACAAGATGATCAAGAACTCCTTGATGTTTCACGTGCTTTTCACGCGTGCAGGCATGGGGAAGGTCAATCTTTGAGCTCCTATGTCTTAAAGATGAAGGGCTCCATAGAGAATTTGGAACGTCTCGGCCATCCCGTGTCACTTAAACTTGGGGTCAGCCTAATTCTAGTCTCACTCAACAAGGATTATGACAAGTTCGTGCAAGATTACAATATGCATGGCCTGGGGAAGACAATAAACGAGTTACATGCCATGCTAAATCTACATGAGAAAACGTTACCAAAGAAGGTTGCACCTGCCACTGCTAATACCATTAATGCTATTAGGACAGGAAGGATCCAAAAGCTTAATAAGGCTAAACCGTCTAATGCTGCGAAGGGGAATAATCAAGACAAAGGGAAGAAAGTAGCAAACTTAAATCCTAGAACCAAGATTCCCCGTCCACCAAAGAGAGAGAATCCTACAAAGGACGCCACTTGTCACCAATGCGGTGATATTGGTCATTGGAAGAGAAACTGTCTAGAGTATAAATCATCGTGTCGGTACTTTCCATTACATTTATTTCTTTACTTTTATAGTTGCATACTTGTGTTGTGTGTATTTGTGTGCATCACATAATCTAAACATCTAAGTTGCGGTAAAGCTATGGCTTAGTACATGTGTGCTTCATGTTTAGATTATGGTCAAGTGTGCATCCTTTTGTCTAAACATCTTAGTTGCAGAAAAGCCAAGGCTTAGTACGTGTGTGCTTAGTGTTTAGACTATTGCTTGATGTACTCTTGATTTGATGCGTTTGTGTGTTTACTTACTTGTTGTTTACTTCTATGACAAACACATCTCATATCTAGTCAAGCTTTATCGAGAATTTGATACAAAGGATTGTCAAGGTTTATAATGTATCAATATTTGGCATCCACTGTCGGTGGTTCTTTATTGAGCCCATGGTTCTTTATTGATAAAGAACCGCAGGGTATTTACGGAACCGCGACTAGAGGATTAAACGAAATATTTTGAAAATTAACTAGAAACTATTCAACCCACCTTCTAGTTCTACATTGGTATCAGAGCGTGGTTATTCAAGATCTTCGAAGTATATTGTACTTTAAAGCTTGAATCAATCTTTGCTCTCTTTTTCAAAACAAATGGTTTTTAAAAATGAAAACGGTTTTTAAAAATAGAGACAATCTTTGTATAAAATTGTTCATGAAGAGTGATTAATTATGAAATGTGTTTTGTTGTTTCATTCGTACAAGTTTTGGTGTTAAATAAACCTTGTATAATAGCTTAATATTAAATATTTTTTCATGTTTGGAAGTATAAAAATCTTTTGTGTCATAATTAACTCTAAAATACGAGTTCTATGTGTTTAAAATGATTTTTTAGAGTCCTAAGTCCTTCCAAAATGTTACCAAATGATGTTGGTCAAAAACCCATTTTTTGTCCACTATCCACGCTTCCTTAATTGTTACTTGAGTATTTAGGCTGAGTACTCACTAGAGGAACTTACATTGTTGTTAAGCTTCGGTTCATGAACTAAATAGCAATAATAATAGTTTCAGACAATGGTTAATGTACATAACCATTTTCCCCATTTCTTGTTTTACAAATGAATGCTTGTGTTCCACGACTTTACTACTAAACCTATGAATATCACTCAACTTTGTGTTGACGATTTACATGTTTAATCTCAGGTATAATGCTTAGTTTTGCTTGGATAGGAGCTCGCATGATATTTTCGCAGCTTGGAGACTTCTGTGTTACTTTTTGCGGGTCTCACATCATTTAATGGTTCCGCCCATTTAGCCCCTTTTATATTTATTTTCGCCCAATCCGCCCATTAAGAAATAAGAGTGGGGCGAAAACGCCCATTACTTTTAAAAATTGGTAAAAAAAAGGCCCAAAACTTGTTAAATGGGCTCAATTTGCCACCTCTAGGCCCAGATAAGTAGATTTTAATAGATAATGTGACAACCTATATGGAATTATGTTCTTCATAATTTTTGTATAATGATAAAACAACCCTCAAATTTGGTAAAAGATTTATTTACAGAAATAACAGATATGGTCGTTAGTTTTCTAATGGGAAATGAAAAAAAAGCCTAAATTGGCTAAAAAGAAAAGTTCGCATCTTTTATGTGTAAAAAAAAGTAGAATACATTGATTAGAAAAAAGACCTTAAGTTGCGTGTCCTTTTGTATCATTTGGCTTCCGATTTAATACATTGTATTTGACATTCAAATTTTATTCAAATAATATAATCCTAAAATAACTATATTATCCTTGCATTTATTAACATAATAAAATCCATAGACACATTTACCGACAATTATATACTTTGTGAGTGACAAGCAAAATGAGTTTCGTACTGTAGGTATGATGAGGTAGAATCGACTCGCATGTTGCGTTGGAGCAATTTTTTTACTGTAGTTGAGTATTTTATTTTTGGTAAGATTTTGATGTTATTAAATTTGACCTTTTCGTGTTATATGTTTGGCATGTTATGAGGTTGTAAACTTATTAGCTAATTAGGGGTATTTTTAATTTTTGTAATTTTTCTTCAAAAATATATATTAAACTTTTAACATTTTTTATATAATTATATGTATATAAGAAGCATTACAATACTGAGCTTGTTTTGTTCATTAAAGATCATTGTAGCAATATATATTAATGAACGAATCGGTAGATATATTTAGCATATTTGATGAATACAGTTTGTTATATGAAAAAAATCATAAGTAGTTAAAAGTTTAAGATTGTTCCATAATTTATCGTATTGTTTGAACTTTGAAGGTAAGTTTTGTAACATTTTTATTTATTCAAATGTTTTGGGTTAGCTGAGAAACAAAATATGTCAGCTTTTTTTCATCCTAAAATTAGCCCAAGCCCATGTATAAAAAAAGTTCATGTCATGTTACTTTGAGAGCATTCCTAATGGCATTAAGTTTTAAAAATTAATACATTAAATGAATTTAAGTCATTGTCATTAGGAGTATTATTGGATTGGATTTTATCGGATCAGGTTGAATCGGATTTTTTTTAACTCGTCTATAACCGACCCGATAAGAAATCGAGTTGTCAAGTTCGGGTGGATTCAAGTCAGGTTACGTGGGATCAAATGAGTCGGGTTATTGAGTTTAAGCATAAGCATAATGATGCCGCAGGCTAGTATAAACAATAATTGCAAATAACAAATGAAAATCAACCCATTACACTTTATAGCGGTTGCCATTCTATAATCATTGTGTGACATAATTATCTATCTTGAATTGCATTTGCACCACCTATATATTTCTTATGGAATGTACTGAAAATGCAATTTGAATGGCTATGTAACAAGTCAACAGAAGTTTCCTTTCCTATGTGATATCAATTTAACGATTGCTACTTGTCTTATTGGTGTAACAACTATATAAGGCTAAAGGGAGTGATGATGGTAAACTCTCCTCCACCTCAGCTTTCTCTCTCCACTCACACTACTCGTTTTTCCATCATAGTTATGGTGGTAAACTCATCGCTACTTCATGCCCTATTTTTTTCTTAATTACTTTCATTCATAAAATAAAAATATAAATAAAAAATATTTCAAACACGACATTTCATTAGAATTCAATTTAACCTCTAAAAAAACAAACAAACAAATTTAACACAAACTTGTTTAGATAGCAACTCTTCAATCTCTATCCCCTTTAACCACCACACAAAACACACACAAAAAACACACCCCCGGTAATTTATAAACACACACAAACTCAACCATATTTTAACCATAAATTTATAAAAGGGAAACCGCAAAAAAACGTGCCTGTACTTTCCTAAAAATGCAAATATGCCCCTGAGTGATAAATACAAGCATTCTTGCCCCTGAACTTTCATTTCCCCTGCAAATATGCCCCCGAGTTGTCTTTTTTTACCTTTCCTAATGTTTGGCCGTTAACTCCCTCATGTGCATTACACATGAGGGTACATTCGTCATTTCACGATCCAACCCATCTCCTCACCTTTAATGAGATGCAAAAAACGTCCCCGAATGCATTTCCCACTCGAATCTTCTATGATACCCCTCTAAAATCAACTTTGTTCATGCAAAAAAAGTCCTCGAATACACTATTAACCACATTTAATTTTCGCACAATTATTACAACTATTGGTATACATTGTCTGACACGGTTTGAGCGACGTTTTTTGCACTACCTTTGAACTTTCCATGACTTTAAACTCCCATGCACTGTTCACAACAATAATCAATGTAATGCTATAAATACGTGATCATCTAATCGCATTTGAAAACACACTTATACTTTTTACCATAAACAGTGATAATAATCGAAACCTAATCAATGGCAAACCAAAACGATGATTCAAGGAGATTGGTATTGTGCGACAGGTTGGCACGAGATGGAAACTCTTGTCGTATGAAGAGGCAGCTTCTTGTCCAATTTACCAAGGAAAGGAAACAAAATCTTGCAGACTGTAGGGACCTTCAGATCCTGATTGATGAAATTCAAGAGAGGATCAACCATCGTAACTTGTTGATCAGTGAGATTAGTATTTTGATTGGTTCTATTTCTTTGATAGAAGGGACACTCGAATTGAAGAATGCTCGTGAGCGTAACCACGACATGGTTGCGAAGTTGAACGAGCTGGTGATAGCAGCCCGTCATGCTGCAACTGCAAACACTGTCTTCATGACTAAGATGCTTTCACGTCTTAGTGATTAAACAAGACCGTATCAATTGGTTGTTATCACATGTTTTTGTAATTTTATTTCATTATCTAATGTACTAAATTTTGCACTAATGTAATGATAATGAAGTTTTTATAGTTAATTTTCTTGTTAAAGGGGTGGTTGGATGTGCTTAACATATGGGTCAATAAAAGTCAAAGTAACAAGTCAAAAGTCAATTACACATGGATATGGGTACAACCCATTAGATTTAGGGCGTCGACCTTATAAATATAACCGGGTAACAACATCTTTTAACGCCTAACCAAATAAACCTACTTTTTGTGCATCAATGGCTGATTTTGGGCAAAATCTGGAAAAGGGGTTCGATGATCTTGAAATTAGAACTGAAAAATTAGAAAAGATCTTTGCAACAACAAAGGAGCGAATGCTATCGAATAAAGGTACAAATTTCTTACATCAATTTGGGGTTTTGATAATAATTGTGTTGTTCTAAACATCCATTTTATCAATTGATTTTTAACCTAGACTCGTATCTTAATTGCAGAAGTTATAACAATTGACTCGGACTCCGACACTGATAATAATCTAGTTAGGCCATGTTCCACTTCTAATAACTATCAGGCTAAACTGAGGTCCAAGAAGAAACATCAACAACCTCATGTTCTAGGGAAAAGGCTACCTGCAATTAAAAATTGCATCTTAGGGCTTGCGTGTGCCACTACATGGGACAAAATTGTGAAGAGTGACTTTGTACATTCCTAGACAATCTATGTTAAAACGAGACGAAATCGATTGTCTTGCATCTTTTGATTATGTTTGGGTTGTATTTGCATTTTGACTTAGTCAAAACTTCAATAAAGTTGTACCCTTTCTTTTGCGTTTTGGTCTAAATAATCTATTGTGTTGTCTTGCCTCTGATTGCGTCATATTGTTTTATTGTCTTGCTTCTGATTGTGCCAGATTGTTAAGGATGTAAGGAGTGTTTGAGCTTAGATCATAATTATTGATTAAGTATTTAACGGATCAACCTTATTATGTTTAAGGTTTGGTTGGATCTTGTATGAAAGTTTAGACTATTTTGACATTAGAACTTTATCACTATTTAGAGAATTTGTAAACTGTAGAACGACTTTTTTTCCAAATCAGTGAAACTGCTTCCTATTACATAACTAAAAGATTGAGTAAAACCAAACATCATAACAAAAGATTAGAACCAAACATCACATTTTTTCATTAGTTGTGATTTTGACAAACCACATTTCATAGTTCCCTTTCGATACAAGTGTTTTTGATGAGTTGCCAACATACATTTGGATTCTCTTTTGTTGGCCCAACAAACTTATAAACTTTGTAATATGGATCTTCATGCAGATCTCTAAACGTATAAGTTTTACTGTTTGTTTTATGATCCCAAGTACAGATTGGTTTTGTTTCATCAAATATTTGCTTCATCATAGCTTCATACTTCTTGAACATCCTAATCACATGTTCAATTACCTCTTCTTCTTTTGAACTAACAGAACCTTGTTTCTCAATTCCAACATTTTCAATGCTTTTTGCTCGCTGCACCTTTTTAGGTCTACAAATTGTCAGAGTATGCGATCGTTTAGCCATCGGAAATGAGTGAGCCTATCGGGGGCACACACTCAAACACGGAGAGTACGTTTATTATATATTTAATATATGTAACTCGTTTGTATTTATTAAATATATAATAAGTTTCACAGATATATTTAATGGATTTTTAGTTTAACCGTTAGACGTTGTAAACTAATTTTATATCGTTAAATTAAATAAAAGGACAAAATGCGTATTTTATGTACGTCTATTATTCCATGTAAATGTATCACAAATTTTGTGTCAGCCAACACATATATCTTATAAGAAAATATATTTATTCTTTTTTGATGAATGGAATGACAAAATCTTCTATATTAAGAATATACTATTTTTTCTTTAGCCTTTGTCAGTAAGACAAACAATGAATAAAAGATATGCAAAGACAACCAAATATTCTATATTGTTTGTTTATTGGCTGGCCCATGGAAAACATATATATATATATATATATATATATATATATATATATATATATATATATATATATATATATATATATATATATATATATATATATATATACTTGGTTCTAGTTTCAATTTGTGACAGAGAAAAAAAACATACCTGAAAGAATTCAAAGGCAGATTTATTTTCTTTGGTCAAGTAAAAGGTTGGCAACCTTTTACTTCCGAGTGTCCTTCTGTTAAACCATATAAGAGTGCTATCTTATTAGTGGTTTTCTTGTTTTAATAAACCTTTTAGACGTAATACCACTTGGTATCCGAATTGGTTTGAAGCAAGATTAAAAACACTTGTTGTTAGTATCGTGAAACAACTACTAGCATCGTAACGTGCTCATTTGACGTGTGTGTGAGAAACCAATAGAGACGGTTATTTTACCGTTAAGTTTCAAGATTAAGACTCATTTAATTGATTTAATAAATTAAACTAAAAGGTTAGTATTTTTATTACTTTATTATGTGTTAATCATAAATGTTATACTAGATCCATTCCGCTGCGCACTCGTAGTTAATGTTTAACTAGTATTCAAAATCCCAACAGTGGCATCACGAGTCATCGTGTGGCATTTATGGGTTACACATAGACAAACACGCTAGATCCGCTTAAATACTCGCTTTATTTATTTTCTATGGAAATAACATGCATTCTTGCCATAAAATTTTAATCTTGATCTAGATCTAATAAAATTGGGTAGGTTTATTAAATTGGTTAATAAACAAAATTTTATTTTTATCCGTCAAATACTTTAGCAATCACGTTTGTGATGCATGCTCGTCACCAAGTACCTAGCAACTTGGTGAGGGTCTTTGATCCTCAAATTGGGGAAGACTCACTTGAGATCTTGGATCTTATATGATTTATTGCTTTCATATAGAGTCTGTCTTCTTCTTCTACCCCTTTCTTGTCTGTTTTTATGTGCTTATTTGTTTTCCATTAAGAATTGCAAAACATAATAATACAAGATTCTAGAAATCATAAAAACAGATCTCTACTTATATCGAAACTAGCTTTAAAAGTATGTCATATTAATACACTTATTTTTCCTTGCGAATCGGCTATGTGTTATTTGTTAAAACTTGTTTTTTGAACAAATCTTAATATTGGCATAAGATCTATGAAACTTGTTTTTATTATAATCTAATGTTTTGCGAAATCATATTGTAACTTGAGTTGGGCTTACATACCGTAATGATGGCTTATAAACCATCTTCTCAACGACATGATTTGCAAAATTAATTGGTTTATAATACTTAAAATTACAACACCATTTTGTGCTTTACTAATGATAGAATTGCTATTGCACTACGTGTTCTAGTCAAGCTATCTAGGGTTTGAATGATCTTTAATATTTCCCCGTGTCACATAATATTTCGACATCTATGTGATAATTATCCCAAGCACTTGCGCCTTCGGACGCATGAAGAGTGGGATATAGGGTTTGATCATTCTTTAATGCTTTCCCGCGGTAAACACGCCTAAAACAAGTTAATAAAAGGTATTTCTTAACTTGTGCTGAAAAGATGATTGCATGCATCTTTTTACACGATTTTGACATTTGTTTTCTAAATTTATGTGATACCTATTTGAATTTTTAAGTCTATGCCATCCAATGTAAAGCACTTGTAGTTGGTTTTCATCATCTGGTCAGACTAGGATGAATTCTATACCCGAGGCAAATTTTTTCATAGGTCAGATCCATGCCAATTTTTGCATGCTTTACATTGGTATGACTTAAGTCGAGTTCCCGGTCAGATTCAAAACCCGAGGCATAAGATGAGATGAAACATACTCATGATTTATTACATGTAGAACAAGTTTGTTTGAGGTGTTCATTGGTACTCGAAAGAGTTGTGAGAACATTCCATCCAAACACTCTACAACAATAACCTTCATGAATCATCTCATAAAATCTAAGAGTTGCACTTGTAATGCAATTAATGTTCGACGTTTACCTCTTGCCCTACTCATTATTAGATGGTCAGACCTCTAATATTAGGTAGGAGTGCAAGCAAGGATCTTAGTCTCATAATGATTAATTGGGTAGTTAATTCTTTTGATAATGCAATTATCAAAAATACTAATCGTTGAAATTTTATTTTGTAGATGAATAATTCTACCTCTTGCTTAAACAGTTCGGTTGTTAAGTCATTCCTTGAGAGGATGAAGTTGACTGAAAGTAACTTTGTTGATTGGTATCGTGCTCTTAGGATATCGCTCGAAACTGACGAATTGGTTAAGTACCTTGAGCAACCTATTCATGATCTCCCATTTCTCCCTCCTAGCTACCAGGGCCCTGAACCAAACCTAAATGAGCATACCATTTGGCTTAAAAGGTCCAGGTAAATTGTTGTTCTTATGCTTATGACTATCTCCCCTGAACTCCAAAAAACTCTAGAGGGTCATGGCGCATGGTCAATGCTGGAGGAGTTGAAAACTATGTTCACTGAACAAGATGATCAAGAACTCATTGATGTTGCACGTGCTTTTCACGTGTGCAGGCATGTGGAAGGTCAATCTTTGAGCTCCTATGTCTTAAAGATGAAGGGCTCCATAGAGAATTTGGAACGTCTCGGCCATCCCGTGTCACTTAAACTTGGGGTCAGCCTAATTCTAGTCTCACTCAACAAGGATTATGACAAGTTCGTGCAAGATTACAATATGCATGGCCTGGGGAAGACAATAAACGAGTTACATGCCATGCTAAAGCTACATGAGAAAACGTTACCAAAGAAGGTTGCACCTGCCACTGCTAATACCATTAATGCTATTAGGGCAAGAAGGATCCAAAAGCCTAATAAGGCTAAACCGTCTAATGCTGCGAAGGGGAATAATCAAGGCAAAGGGAAGAAAGTAGCAAACTTTAATCCTAGAACCAAGATTCCCCGTCCACCAAAGAGAGAGAATCCTACAAAGGACGCCACTTGTCACCAATGCGGTGACATTGGTCATTGGAAGAGAAACTGTCTAGAGTATCTCACTGAGTTGTGAAAGAAGAAGCTATCTCAAGGAGCTAGCACTTCAGGTATCTTCACTATAGAACTCTTTACTTTTCCTAATAAATCCTGGGTTTATGACACTGGTTGTGGTACTGACATCTGTAATACTACTCAGGGACTAAGGATAAGTAGGAAGCTGAAGCAAGGAGCTTTGAACCTGTACGTGGGTAATGGTCATCGTGCAGCTGTCGAAGCTATTGGTGTTTTTCAATTATTTCTCCCTAGTGGGCTAGTAGTCATTTTGAATAATTTTCATTACGCACCTTCTATTTCTAGAGGGATTGTTTCAGTTTTCCGTTTGTATGACGATAGTTTTGTTAACGGTTTTGAGAATAATGCAATAATTTCAGTTTTGAAAAATAATATGTTTTATTTTCGTTCTATTCCTCGTGATGGTATATATGAAATTGATATGTGTGATTCTAATGAAAACGATAGTTCTTTTTATGTTGTAAGTAACAAAAGGGCCAAGTATAACTTGGACTCTACACTCTTATGCCATTGTCGCCTTGGCCACATAAGCAAAAAGCGCATTAAGCAATTACAAATTGATGGATTACTTAAGTCAAACGATGACGATTCCTTTGAAAAGTGTGTTTCTTGTTTATCTGGAAAGATGGCACGTAAACCTTATTCACATCAAGTGGAGAGGGCTAAAGATCTGCTTGGACTTATACACGCCGATGTATGCGGCCCATTTAGAACCGTGTCAAGACAAGGTGCAAGCTACTTCGTCACTTTCACTGACGACTATAGTCGTTATGGTTATGTTTACTTGCTAAAGCATAAACATGAAGTGTTTGAAACATTTAAGGTGTTTCAAAAGGAAGTAGAAAATCAACTCGGTAAAACCATAAAGGCACTACGTTCTGATCGTGGAGGTGAATTTATGAGTTATGAGTTTTTGGATCATCTTAAGGAGCATGGGATTATTGCCCATAGAACTCCTCCATATACACCACAACACAATGGTGTGTCTGAGAGGAGAAATAGAACCCTACTAGATATGGTTCGCTCCATGATGGCTCAAACAACTCTTCCAAAGTCCTTTTGGGAGTATGCGATCGTTTAGCCATCAGAAATGAGTGAGCCTATCGGGGGCACACACTCAAACACGGAGAGTACGTTTATTATATATTTAATATATGTAACACGTTTATATTTATTAAATATATAATAAGTTTCACGGATATATTTAACGGATTTTTAGTTTAACCGTCAGACGTTGTAAGCTAATTTTATACCGTTAAATTAAATAAAAGGAAAAAATGCGTATTTTATGTACGTCTATTATTCCATGTGAATGTATCACAAATTTTGTGTCAGCCAACACATATATCTTCTAAGAAAATATATTTGTTCTTTTTTGATGAATGGAATGACAAAATCTTCTATATTAAGAATATACTATTTTTTCTATAACCTTTGTCACTAAGACAAACAATGAATAAAAGATATGCAAAGACAACCAAATATTCTATATTGTTTGTTTATTGGCTGGCCCATGGAAAACATATATATATACTTGGTTCTAGTTTTAATTTGTGACAGAGAAAAAATACATACCAAAAGAATTCAAAGGCAGATTTATTTTCTTTGGTCAAGTAAAAGTTGGCAACCTTTTACTTCTGAGTGTCCTTCTATTAAACCATATAAGAGTGCTATCTTATTAGTGGTTTTCTTGTTTTAATAAACCTTTTGGACGTAATACCACTTGGTATCCGAATTGGTTTGAAGCAAGATAAAAAATACTTGTTGTTAGTATCGTCAAACAACTACTAGCATCGTAACGTGCTCATTGACGTGTGTGTGAGCAACCAATAGAGACAGTTATTTTACCGTTAAGTCTCAAGATCAAAACCCATTTAATTGATTTAATAAATTAAACTAAAAGGTTAGTATTTTTATTACTTTATTATGTGTTAATCATAAATGTTATACTAGATCCATTCCGCTGCGCACTCGTAGTTAATGGTTAACTAGTATTCAAAATCCCAACACAAACCATGTTCTTGGGAGTTGGACCAGTATGAAACTTGTTGCAGCTTGTATCACCTTATCCATGTTTTGATTCGTGTTTGTGTGCCTGCGCATTTGTGTGTGTGTGTGTGTGTGTGTGTGTGTGTGTGTGTGTGTGTTTGTATGTGTGTTTCAAGCAAATATAGTGTGTTATGAAGAAGATGGAAAGTTCAAAGATCGTGCAAAAAACGTCCCCCAAACTATGTCAAACAAAGTATACCAAGAGTTGTAATAATTGCGCGAAAATTAAATGTGGTTAATAGTGTATTCGGGGACGTTTTTTACATGAAAAATTTGAGTTTAGAGGGGTATCGTAGAAGATTCGAATGGGAAATGCGTTCGGGGACGTTTTTTGCATCTCATGAAAGGTGGGGAGATCGGGTGGCAGGGGAAATGACAAATATACCCTCACGTGCAATGCACGTGAGGGAGTTAACGGTAGAACGTTAGGAAAGGTAAAAAAAGATGACTCGGAGGCATATTTGCAGGGGAAATGAAAGTTTAGGGGCAAGAATGCTTATAGTTATCACTGAGAGGCATATTTTCATTTTTGGGAAAATACAGAGACGGTTTTTGGGGTTTCCCTTTATAAAAAAAAACAGAAGGGTATATGGGTCACATCGAGGATTTCTAAATAGCCACTTTTTTATAATTTTATTTTTTTGTGTCAATTAGATTTCTTTCTTTTTAACGAACCAAACATAGTATTTGAGGCAATTTCAATTTACAATATCACCAATATCCCTAAAATTGCCCCAACCAAACAAGCCCTAAGAAAACTTTCCTATGAATCTTCATTTCCTAGGGATTTTTATTCTCCATTTCAATACTTTTAAGGAACTTTTGCTTTTCATTCCACCTTACCAAAACATCCCTTTTAGTTAGGGAACTTTTGTCTTGAGGTTATACGAGTTTGGAAACCCACGTATCGATATTGGGCTAAATAAAAAGAATGGATTATTTATTTATATGTTGGCCCATTGACAAAGTAAATAAAAAGGACAGACTCTCTCCTTCCTCGTGTCTTTTGTTTGATTCTTTTCAATCTCCACAAACACACACAAAACACAAAACATAAATATTCAATTTAATTACCCCATAAATAAAATTGGGATCAATTATTAATAATTAGTTAATTAACAATGCTAACCCAAGCTAGGTATTGGGAAGATCGATTATTACATAACAAACCCGAGGTTCCGTTTGATGCAAATATTGACCTAAAACAATTATTATGTGATTCTGTTACTCATCCTAAAGACCCTTGTTCTGCTCTTGAAAATCAGACTCACTACCAGTATGCTACTTCTTCTGACTCTTGTTCCGCTCTTAAGAATTGGGAATAAAACAAAACAACCAAACTTCAACAACTGTACTCGGTTAGTTTAGAACCAGTATTAGCATAAGAAGTCAATTTATGAGGGGAACGTATATTTGAACAAGTTTACAATGCAAACTTGAGAAATAGCTAAGGTGGTATCTCATAGTTGTCGACTCTACTAAAAAACATAAAGGGTCAACTCGTGAACTACGCGTGCGTGTCAAAGTCATGACACACGCATATAAAATAAGGCACCGGTAAGTAGTACCATAGAGGGTACTACTTCTTCTTTGCTGAAACACGCGAAGTTGGTTTCAAGCAAAAACACACATATACAAATGGTTCGGATAAGACCATAAATAGCCCGCTAAAACTCGCCTTAAGGTGCGTTAAAGTTTGAGGCGCGACCTTCACACAACACAATAGGTCAAGGAGCGCTACGACATGAGGCGCGATGATTTTTTGAATTCAACTCTAAATTAAATATGTCATTTTAAGTCATTTACATATTAATTTTACAGTAAACAACTAATTTACTAAACAATTTTATTGGAAAACAATACAACTGATAGGTAATGTTAACAGTTTTATAACTAACAGCTTAACAACTTATATGTCACGAGCCAAATTATGAAGGTCGGGTTGTGGCTTGGAAGACGCACATGAATGCGAGGGTACCTGTTGGTCTCGTTGGAGTACCCTAACGATAAAGGTGTAGGACGTGGCACGAGTAGAGACTCGGTATGCCACTACACTGGTCGGCTGATGGTTATACGATAAAGGTTGTGCCCAACATTTGACGAACGGTTCTGTTGATGGAAATTCAATGGCCCAGTGTATTGTGCTATCGATATTGGGCTAAATTAAAAGATATATTTATAAGTCGGCGGGGCGGCCCATATTTTCAACCTTAAATAAAAAGGACAGACTCTCCTCCTCCTTCCTCGTTTCTTTTCAGAATTTGGGGGTTTACTCAAACATAAAATTGGGATCAATTATTATTATTAATTAACAATGCTAACCCAAGTTAGGTATTGGGAAGATCGACTATTACATAACGAACCCGAGGTTCGGTTTGATGCAAATATCGACCTAAAACTATTATGTGATTCTGTTACGGATCCTAAAGATCCTCGTATCCGTGGTTTAGGTACCTTTTTTTTTTCAATTTTACATTTGTGGTTAGGTTCAATAATAGTAATGTAGTAACTTAATTTTATATAATTTATCATTAGGTCATCTTTTTAAGAAGACAGTTAGTGATTCGGACCCATATGTACAAGATAAGGCGTTAGACGCGTTAACCGCTTACTTAAAAGCCGCTGATGCACATGTTGCTGGAAGGTACTGTATATATATTTTATATGTCAGTATAAGACTGTTTAAAGATTTTTCGTAATTGGTACTATTATGTACTGGTAATGGTATAGGTATGGGGATGAAGTCTGTGATGCACTTATGGCAGTATGTCTTACCGGTGGACCCAAGACCAAGTGTAAGGCAGAAAATATTTTTATGATTTGGCTCGAGTTGGAAGCCGTCCACGCATTTCTGGTTTGCTAATTCCCTCAAACCTTACCAATTACTCTAATTACCTAGCCACCAATATAGTATGGTTTCCCGTTTTTCTCACTAAATTGTTTCTTTCTTTCTTCATAGGATACTATGGAGAAACCAATTAAAACCCCAGATGCTAAAGCTGCTGTTCTAGCCATAAACTTCACGGTTCAAGCTCTAAGGTTTCTCTATCAACTTGTTTTTTTTTTTCTCTATTCTCTGTGATTGTTATATCAGTTTAACTTTGCTTTGCCAATGAACAGTGAATTTGGAATACAGATCGTGCCATCTAGTAGAATAATAAAGATGCTTATGGATATCCTTGATCATCAAGATCAAAATGTCCTTACTTCATCTAAAGGGCTAACAATTGAGCTCTGTCGTTGGATTGGTATATACCCTATTTTGTCCGACTTGTATCCGAAGATGAATGCTAAAATGGTATGGTGACAGTTTTTCTTATGGCTTCCCACTTGTTGATTTTGAAAGATAAAAAATCTAATACTCCAATGTATTTTGATTTTTTTTAGAAGGAAGAGTTGGATGTTGAATTTCTCACTCTCAAGTCGAAAGTTCACCCTCCTCGCAGAATAAGGTTTTATATCGCGACTCTTTTACAGCAAGATTTCTTCAGTTTCTTTATTAATGGATTCTATCATCATTCAGTATACCCAACAGTAACATTTTTCTATTTTCTTCAGATCTGAACTGAAAGTATGTGGTTTCCTCGGTTTTTTATGTTATGGTATAGTCCCTGATCCTTCTGAAGAATCTGCTGCCGAAAGTATGTGATCAACTCAAATGGGTTTTCTATAAAGTAATTTTTTTGTGATGGTTGTATATATTTACTAATGTAAATTTGTTTGGCAGATCCTTTGGGAGAAGATAAAAAGGAACTCGTTGACCCTGTTGATATCTCAATAGCTCTAAAGAAATCAGGGTTTTGGAATAATGTGGTCAGTGCATGTGCTCTACATTTTATGCAAGTTAGTAATCGTTTTATTATGTTCTATAAATATCTGCGCTTTGTTGTATTTACAGAAATCTAGAAAATGGACTCAGAGGAAAGAAGCTGTAGCTAAATTAACTGAGCTTGCTTCAAACAAGATGATTTTCCTTGTAGATGATACACAATTATGCCGTACACTTAAGAAGGTATTACGTATACAGCGTTATTCTACCTAGAATTCTAATTGTTCTATGCTTTCATGGAATGTGATTTCAATTATCTCTTATTTTTGAAATTCCTTCTCTTTTTAGCTTATTACGGATCGGAGTATTTTTGTTCGGGTAGAAGCAGTCCGAGCCATTGGGAATCTTGCACTGGAATTAATGTTCAATTTTTCGAGATGTTCACATATTTTGCTGCCTGTTTTACTTGTAAGATTACATTTGTGATGTTAGAGCTTACATATATCCTCACGTCCAAATGTTATGTTAAATTGTATCTTAAACTAGTTTTGTTTCTTTTATAGGCAAAGTTGAGGGAGAAAAGGCCTATCATGACGGAAGCACTCACTAATACACTTCAAGCAATCCACAAGGCTGGATGTGTCAATCTTTTTAATATTCTAACGGGTAAGTCAAATTTGCATGTTATAGGAAGCTTGCATCCTGTTGCTAATATAGTTATAGATTACAGTATTTCTTTATCAGCTTCAGTTAAGAATTTAAGATTCACGTTTTTGTCATTGTTTTGAAGACCATCCTAAAATCTAGGAAATCATTGTTTATTAAGGATATGAGCTGTTTTAGAAGTTTTTTACATTGGACAATTCACAAAAAGACGAAACTAGATTGCTGCTGCAATATGAACTCACTAGCAGGGTACCCATGCATTGGGGCATCAAAATTATACGGTATTTTTTTAACTGGCTATTTGTTCTCTTGCGACAGATGTTAAGTCGGCTGTTAAAAGTGAAGATCCACGCGTGTGTTCACGGACTTTGAATTGGGTAGTGTATTGCATCGACTCAAGCAACATGACAGTCATTCTTAAAGTGCACAAGGACTACGTTCAGATCTGTTTGGAGGTTAGTGAATCTCTTATAAAATTTTGATAATTTTATTTGGCTTTTACAAGACAGAATTTGTTGTGTTCTTCTTGATGGACAAGTCTAGAAATTTAATACGGTATTTGTAGTGTCTTAATGACGGGACAGCTGAAGTCAGGGATGCTGCGTTTTCAGTCTTGGTAGCAATAGATAAGGTATATTCTTCTATAACTGATAGTCCCCCCCCTCTTTTCTATTAATTATTATCGCTAACAATATTATTATTATTATTTCCTTTCCTTCTTTTTAGTTGGTTGGCATAGGCCTTTCGGATATGCCATTGGAGAAAGTTGACGATGTCGGGCGTAAAGAGCTTTCAGAAATGATTGCTGGTTTTTCAGGAGGTGCTGCTTCATCCGTGACACGAAAGCAGTGCAAAAGCTTTCGGAAGGTGTGTTTGTATCTCTTTCTTCATAATAATATTTATGAGAATGCAATACAAATTAATTACGTAGATGTGTATTTTCAGGCGTATATGGCTCATCACATGAAAGCAGGTGGACCATGTCAACATAAATTAGTTGAACATAAACATGTTCAGGCGAGTTAATCTTTAACAAAAGTTTTGGACTGGTATCATATCTTCATAACCACTCGTATCTTTATAATCAATAATTATGGTTTGCTTGTTGCTTGCAGCCATCTGAGATGACCCAGTTGAAGAATGCTGCATGGAAAGAGCCGCTCAAAGGTTCTTATATCATAATTTTGATAATTCTGAAAGAAACGAGGATAATTTAAATTAGTATATCATTAGTGTCCTTCCTTACTTTGCCTAAAAAGGACTCTGCTCTATTCTAACATGTCATCGCATCAGCACCCTTGATGCGTAGATATTACAAAAAGCGGCGCGGGTCATACTGGGCCCTTTTAAGCCATCAAATTTGGGCTTCAATAAATCCCAAGTTAAGCATATACAAAATAAGGTCTTTTTATTACTAAAAGCTCAAACTCTGTTTTTCCTTCAGCTCTGACCTTTAGTTTCACTTAAAAACTCTTATGTGATCTTGACTGATGCGAGCAGGGCCAAATATCACCGAACATGGCCCAAAATAATAGAATGCATCACATTCACAGACCCCAATATATGTTTAAAAGAGTATTATTTTAGTTGTAAGAGAGACCCACAAAGATCTACTCTCAGTAACTATTCTGGCAAATATAGGCGCCAAGAAGCATTAACTGTTCATTTGTCCGCAATTATATACGCAGAAATAAACCAAGTCCAAAAGATGTCATTTTCTCATCCTAAAGAACAGAACAAGAAGGATATTGATGGCGTAAAAGGTGCGTTTGATTTTACCTTATTTTCCATCTTATCAATAAGTTGATTCTCCTTTCTGGTTGTCTCTGGTTGTCTTCACGGGTACACGGCTATCACTTTAACCCTTTACCGAAGCATATAACTTCAACTTTCTATAGACTGTTAACCTGATAAACGTCTTAATGTGTTTAATTGTAAACTATTTATTGGATTACAAATCTAAGAGGTGTATAACCGTCTCGGGTCTTTTTCACCATCATCCTTGCAACACAAATCATGTAAACCACCATGTCCAATAAATAAATGACATTTTATTTAATGAGAATCCTCGTGGAGAAAATTTAATACACGAGTACCTACTTTCCCTTTTACCAAGAAAAGCAAAAGGATTTACAAAATAAAATCAAGAGAGATGTTTTTGATATGAACATCTTAATTTAAAGTAGGTAGACTCTGTTTGAAGAATGAAACTTGTTTTAGAGAGAACCAAATGAATTACACCTATGGCTATTTGCTAATACAAGAATCTTCTGCAAGTCTATGTGCCACTTGAACTGGTTCTAATTTATTTGCATTTGTACGTACAGGGTATTATTACGAATCCCAAAAATCTCATCCAGGTTGGTGGCGTGCTGACGATTGTAAGAAAATTTTCTCCGAGTTTCTTGTCAGTATGTTGCTTCTTTTATGCTATAATATCTAACATTTTATGAGTTTCTTTTCAGTTTCTATGAAGAGGCTGATCCCTATGGAGCCTCCACCAAGTCTGTTAAGCTCATCACCTCCACCAAGTCTGTTAAGCTCATCATGTATGAAGATTCGACCATTGCCGTATAGCCCATATCCGTCTTTAGCGTGTATGCCAAAGGTGAGCTTGCTCATGTCTTGTATATATATTTTACTTCAAAAATAGTCATCGTTTGTGTTATTTAAATAAGGTTTTTGTTGCTGTATAGTTGAAGGTTTAGGAAGACGGAAAAGATGACACTCCATTACCCTCCTAGTTAGATCCTTGGCATAGATGATATGAATGATTTCGACTGTACCCTCTCTGTTTGTGCTTATTGCATGGATGCTTCTCTTGAATGCCTCTTGATTAAATTTGTCCTATGTGTTGTTGTAAGAAAGAAGTCTTATCTTTATTAGTAAAGACTCGTGTCTTTTTTTTATTTTATATAAACATCGGATTCTAGTTTGTCCATGTGTGGTGCTTTTTATCTTTATTTTGTTCGTTAGTATTGATTAGAGCTGAAGAAAAACCGGTTCATGAACCAAACCTGACAAAAAACCAAGACCGGTTTTCTTAAAACCAGTTTCTCTCGCACTGAACTGACAGTTCATAACTTGTTTAAACAATCAAACCTGCACCGGTTTAGAACCGTTTTTTCAGGCATGTGGTGCAGTTTTTTGGCAGCCTAAGGCACGCCTCTTTTTGTACTGTAGTTTTTTTTTTTTGCTTTTGGCAGTTTAATGCGCCCCATTACTCCTGAAAATAATGGAAAGAGTGATGAGATTGTAGTTGGGGGTGCCTGCCTTAGATAAAAGCTTATATTTATAGTCACTAATTGCCAGACATTATCTGCCTTTACATTATCCGCCTTTACTCCCTCCGAAACATTAAATCCTTGACCGCAAATTGCATCACTAATTGCCAGACATTACCCCCTCCGCTAACAACGGTTTTCCCTAGAACTCGTTAAGCCACGTCGTTGAGCTATCTTAGTCCTTTTAGTTTGCACATTAGGGTAAACTAGTAATCTTACCTTTATTACTTGTTATACTTGATGTACATTCTTCTTAAAATTCCAGTTTTGATCATACAACTTTACAACTCTAATGTAGTTTCTTCTTGTACCACTTCGTAAGTTATTTTACAAAGAACTCTAATTAAGGGTGAGCGGAGTGGGGATAAAACTCACGTGTGAGTTTGGCATGTGACGAAGAGTTACCAACCGGGTCATACAACTCACACGCGAGTTTGTGGATATAAGGTGGGTTTCTTACCTGCGGTAAGTTACATCAAGTGGGTCCATTTACCATATAGTTTGGAAAAATTAAAAACGGTAGTCAGTTTTTTACCATTCCAGTAAACAACAGCCAAAACTAGTATTACAGTACCAGCGTAATATTTACTACAAAACTTTATATGCAAATAGTAGTAAATAGTCAAATGTAGCAAAGGCTAGAATTCACAGTTTGTTCCTTTCTGCATCAGGGTTGGGATCCCATATATAACTGCCCCACAACCCATCACTAGAGTGCGAAGCGAATTTCGAATTTCAACTACACAGGACCCGATAGACAATCTATCCTTATCCTTGGATCTCCTAAATAATCCCTCGTAGAAGTAACCGGCCCAGCTTGCATAGACATTGTATAGATTGCTTATGATAATGGGTGAACCCCCTAGCAGATAGTTAATGGGTGCCGCAGTAGGGGTATATGGTCCAGTCAGTCTAAACAAGCCGCTGCTACAGCCTATCAGACTAACCGACGCACACCTATCAAATGTTCTAAGTTCAGCTCCACCTTCCGGCATGTAATTGAGACCTAGAACGACGTAGATACATTACAACTATAATCCTCAATAAAAAAACTCTGTGAAAATCGATGGATGTTTAGAAGACTAACCGTCACCATGTCCGGCATACACAAAGAAACTGCGGGTTTTTAATATATCTATAATCTCATCTCCAACATGTCTCCACATGCTTCCCTGCATAGCAATTATTGTTCAATAGTCTTAACTTTTGGATCCAAATTTTCAAACATCATATATAGGGAGTTAGGGAGTACATCAATAAAAATAAAACTCACATCTAAATTGAGTTCATTTTTAAGATATTTTGCAAGTCCTTCTTCTTCGTCCTTTTGTTCTTGGTTTGTGCTCCCATCGGGCATGATGAGAAAATATGTATCAAAAGGGTCTATGATAGCATAGTCTGCAGAATGCCTCTCCGTTTTTATCCCACTCTTGTCACGAATATAGCAGGTATAGAAAGTACTAGAAACTGACGGCATTCTATAATACTCGTGATCGTTTGACGCCTCCATCCGTTCCCATGGAAGCATCTGTAAATAAAACAGCCTATTTTAGAACTTTTCTTGATTACAAATAGTTTTCATATTTATGTATCTACTACATTGAATATCTTACTTGAATAGTCTTGTCTAGAACTAAGATGACAGGTTCTCTCTCGAACGCGCCTTCTTTACTTTTACCACAATATGCAGTAGAAACTTCATGTGTAGTTGACGCCAGACTTATGTCGTTTACACCAAGACCAACGAATCCCGAAAAATAATCTAGGTTCAGATTCTTTGGGCTGCCTACCGGCTCCCCTAACATAGCATATTCATGACCCCCGAACCAGCTTTGCATACGACTGACCAAAAAAGAAACCATAAATATCAGATGAAGTCATTAAATAAAGTACTACATTATAGGACAGCAGCACTAGTCTCACCTCAGCAAAGTTCCCATTCTGTCATCAAGCTTATCCAAAACAGTCTGATCCCGTGAATCTTGGAAGTCTTTTATAATTCTTTTAAACGCGGGAGCTATCATGTCGACAATTGTATCTGTACCCCAAGGGCATTGCCACGGTTCGCCACTTTCTACAATCATCAAACACGAGCATATTAAGAATCATCTCTTAATTCTTAAACAAGTTACATGACATGAGAGGGAATACCTGGTACTGGTGGTACTGGTGGTACTTGTTCTAAAGCCACAGGAAAAAGACCAACCAATGGTTGTCGTTTTGAATTAAACCTTGACAACATCAATAGGGCAGCACAATCAGAAGGTAACGGAGATTTCAGCAACGTCTTCAGAAGATTTTTGTATTTGCTCCCAATAATATTTATGACCAGTATTGTGTGCGGTTGAAGGTCTTTAAAAAACTTTTCTACAAAATCTGTAAGATCTGCATCCGCGCTAGGTGTCAGCCTGAATGATGAAGATTAGCATATGGGTCAATTAGAGTTATGTTGTTTAGATCCATGAATATAAGGTTGCATCTGTACCTACACATACCTATGCAAGGTGTTATCTGGATCAGAAACGCCATGCACCTGAAAATGCAGATATTTATCAACTTAAATGGATAACCCAACATAATGGAAGATAGGAAAGCATTTTAGCGAACTTAATATACCTCACGAAGCTTATGAGAAAATGCATAATTTATTTCAGATCCAATTGCTAGCTGGTGAAAGAAACATGACCACTGCAAGTTTGTAACTTTTGACGAGGTAATATCTTTGTCGGACACGAAATACATTATCGCCAATAGTTGCGCAACCTGGGGAGATATAATCAATGGCTAGAATTAGATTTGGCAATCATAACTAAAAAATGTCAAGATGGGTTGTATTGTAAGACATTAAATAGTTAGTCAGTTAAGGGAAGTTACATTAACATTCAAAAGACTAAAATAAGTTATAGTGGCCAGAATAAAACATATACGACTTGATTGACTTGGAACAGGACCAACGAGTCTGAGGTATGGCTCAAGAATTAAATGGGTAGAACTGAAACTGTTTCAAACAAAGGGACAAATAAATCTATTTCCGATACTATATCTACCTTCTGAGACAGTTCTGGAACTTCACTCGATAATACCAATGCGAGCTTGAGGCCAGAAATAAGCTTCTCGAGAGGAATGCAAAACAGATCAACACAGTTATTCCTAGAAAAACAGAAAAGGAAAAAAAGAATTAATGACAAATAATTATATTATGCAGCGTATTCGTTCTCTAAAAGGATAACATTAATACCTTGTATCTTTGCTCGTCTTATACGCCAGCCAACTTATCAAGTAAATGATATGGGCCACGTGAGTTGCACACGAAAGCTCTATTCGACTCTTCTCAATAAAACCACAGAAATCAACAAATGTTTTAGACTGTGATTGGGGAGTGGAGTACATACTGTATACCAGCTCAATGCAATTCAAGAAAACACCTTGTGCCTCCATGATTCTACCGTTATATATATGATGTTTCCCTGCCATGTAAGAACTAGATATTATCACGTTATGAAAACACTCCCTTACTTTATCTACAACCCAAAAAATTTAAAAACAGACTACACAACTAAAAAAATGACTTATTTTACATGTAATGGCAAAAAATATATGGTTTGATATGGTTACCTATTTCGATTTTTACACTTAGTAGAGACAACGTACAACTCCATTCCCAATCATTACAGCCCTTTTTCAACTCATCTGTTAGCATCATCGCAGCCTGCACAAGATGATGTTCTGCAGCTTGTGGTGTATTATGAAAATCGGAACCTTTTGTGATGATTTGTTTTACCGACTCCCTAGAGATTTCTACACCTAGAAATAACTTGCACATTCCACAACCAATTTGATTGTATTGAGCTCTCGCTTCTTGAATCTCCTTTTCAGCTTTATCGAAATCTTTAGACTTCCTATATATTTTGCCTGAAAAAAGATATAGATGATGATGGGTTGTACGGGGTTTTGTTTTATCTCTAACAGGTGACAAAATGATTGATTGAATGGAAATGGGTCAAAAAATGAATAGATATATTCATATTTGACACCTATCTACAAATAAATTTAATACACAATATAGCGAAAAACATTTCAGGTCAAACTGACCTGACTAACTCGTTTTAACCCCTACAAAATTGCTAATTGAACGGTTACCCCCAGCCCGCTAGACTATACCATTTTGTCACCTCTATATAACTTAGACTGGAAAAGTAAGGCTTACTATGTGCCGCTTGAAAACGCCCTGCAAAGTATGAGCAGCCTCGGTTTAAAGAAAGGGTCTTTCCATCTTTCAAAACATTCGAAGACTCGACTGAGTTCCCCATCAACTCGAGAATTTTTGCTTCCTGGTAAGCAAACCACAAATTTATTAAACTTCTGATTTTTAACTTATATAATTGTATTAAGTGTGTACAATAGTGCATCAAAATCTTACCTGGTGAATGCTCATTAAAAAGCATATGAAATTATTATTCGGAGCCAATACAAATTCCTCTGAAGTAAGCCACCAGGAGCGAGCAGCCACAATAGGATTCAAAAGAAATGCATGCACACTATCACCAGTTTCATTTTTTGATGACAACACAAAACTCTCCTCAATAAGACGATATCGATATCTACGACCTTCTCTGGCGTAATTAAGGGCCTAATAGAAAGCATAAGTGATTAGTTTTAAGGTAAATTTCAAAAACAAAAATTATTCTAGTATAAATCAATGAATATACCTGGGTCATTGATCCCATCGCTAACATCTTTTCGCTCAAATCAAAGTAGAGGTGCCCAAGCATACAATCCGATTTCAAAGAACGACCAGCCTGAAAAAAGAATGATAGAAATAAGAAAATTCGTTTTTGTAACTACTTGGAAATTTAACCTGTGTTATAATACATAGATTATCAGGTGTTGGGGGGTGCTGTCAGTAATGCCGGTCCTGTTTAAGGATATTTTACGTATAATTTGAAATCAAGAGTTCAAATGGGATTGTAAAGTGGTCTTTCGATAAAACAATTCATAAACGCGTCAGAAGTTAAAATACTTTTCGAGTGAGAAAGACACACTAAAAAGCCTAACGGGTCAAATGGGTCAAAAGTGATGATGGATAAATTTTTTTATTTTTACATGATCATACCTTTTCATGGATACACGGAAGCATACCCTCAAGCTTTTTGATGCTCAAATCTCCACAACTCTCTAGAAAACCTTTGTCAATCGAGTCAGTTTGGATGTGATTCTGAATTATCTTACTCCCAAGATGGCTGTTGTGGCTTTTAAATTGCCAAAGCATTCGGGCTGCCTTACTCTTCTTTAAAAAAGTTAGTATAACTTCCAGGAGTTGCTGAGTATCTTGGTTATGCGACTATAACAAAAAAAATGGTGATCAAAACATGCCAAAATTGTGTGTGTTGGGGGGGGGGGGGGGGGGGGGGGGGGGGGGGATATATTAAAGAAGAATGAATACCGTTATCAATATGTCGAAGACAAAGAAAAGCAGTTTTGTAGTATAAGCCAATGTAAGGGCATCCTTATAAATAAAATCACTTTTACTCCAAAACCGCATAGCTTCATTTACATCTTTAATAAATGCCTCAGGCTTCTCCTCGTAACAACATAGTCCTCGTAAACAAAATGCTTCTCCTTGCAAGCAATATAATGGACCATGATCATCATTATCATTCTTGTTTTCATCAAAACAGCGCTGCATTGATATTGCAGGTGAAGAATAAATGTTAACAAGTGTTTTATTAGGTTATGCTAAATAGTATGTGAATAACATAACTTACCAGCTGGTGTATTGCCAGGTGCAAATCTGCTAAGGTGGCGTTATTCTCTCCAGCATTTGAAATCAAATTTATCACAGGGAGAAGATGAGGACTTTTTACGCGTAACATGTCTTTTAAAAGGTGATAAGATATAATGCTTTCGATGGTATTACATATCATGTGTTGAAGATATCCTCTCTCCTCATGCAATTGAAGCTGTCAAAAGGAAAATATCGGCCTTATCAATAGATCTGGAAACTTAAGATTTATAGATGCTGAATTCAGCAAAAGAGTATATGGGTGGCGAGTCATGGTCTCATTGCTGTATAAATACTATACACAATACATGATGTCGTAATTCATATGAAGAAAGTGAAGTGGCTGGAGCAACCCGGATTTTTTTTAAGAGTTAGATTTTTTCGACAAAGAAAAACAACAGAGTCCAATGAATATATTGCATCTACTGATTGTAAAGTTATAAATGTGAATTTAAAAACTATTAGGCGGCACTAATTTTCATTAAATACAATTAGACAACCCGTGTACATGGGTGTTTAACTGTATACAATAAGCAAAATGCAGTTTAAAACGATTCACTTGTCCCTGGATAATCTTCAAGTTCCACATTCAAGGAAAAACAAGGTAACTCGGGTCGATTTTTTGTACTTACATTTATAAGTTTTACAATCGATAGATGCAATATATGAATGAAGTGGACTGTGTACATGGGTCTTTAACTATATACAATAAGCAATGTAGTTATAACAACCTGCTTTCTAAACAATTCATCTGTCGTCCCTGGATAATCTTCAAGTTCCATCACCTTCAAGGAAAAACAAGTTAGCTCGGGTCGATCATCCTTACAGCTTGGATAATTAGACTAAATTAAATTAAGTGTTACCTTAAACTTAACAGCCAAGTGTTTAAGCACCTGAATAAGGAATGGTTTTTTTTTCCGGATTACAAGCTTGAGTCCTAATTGTAGCATATAAAGGTCTTTGCAGACCTTAGCATGTTCCACTAATACAACCGCAAATAGACTTGCACTCGCTTCTGTTTCATCATCAAATTCTACATTTTGAATTATATGTAGGACAAGCCAGCTTCTTTTCGCCATATCTCTATCGAAGACCTCCAACCACTCATCAAGACCTTGTATAAGGTCAACCAGGCCACAATAATCTACGCCTAGATTGCTTTGAGATAAGCATTGTAGATAGAAATATAAAACATCCATAACATATATTGGGTTGCACGCATCATGATGACGACGATATGCTGTATAAGTTGGAACTATGCTTCTAGTATTGTTCACTATTCCTAAGGAAGCCATTAACGAAGCTAGAAACTCGGGTATTTCAGACTTAGCACTGGCATAATCACCACTAGCTGCTACAAAGTTAATATAATGAGCCCAGTGCTCATACAAAGGCCTTTTATTAACCAACAATGGGAATAACCGAAATAGAGATTTCACTAGTAAACCATAGCATTCAATTAAGGTGAGAAAATCTAAACGGGTTTTTACCAATGGAAGATATTTTAAGAAATAATTTAGTCCTGTGGATATAAAAGTATTATGCCTCTTGTGAAGTGCACGAAGTCCGCCCACATCACTACCAATGTACCCAGAAATTGCACCAAGGTGTGTCCTTGTAGCTTGATATGTTTCAGAACTGGTGGTGACTCTATAAATCTTCATTGCATCGGCAAAATTAAGATCATCATAAGACATGTTTTCTTTTATTTGATGCTAAAAAGATGTGAGCTTTTTTCGTATGAAAAACAGTAAGGTTTAATATTAAAAAGATGTGAGCTTTTTTCGTATGAAAAACAGTA
This sequence comes from Glebionis coronaria, assembly GCA_025667525.1. NCBI lineage: Eukaryota > Viridiplantae > Streptophyta > Magnoliopsida > Asterales > Asteraceae > Glebionis > Glebionis coronaria. Next base: position 7,090,527 of record CM046878.1, on the reverse strand, counting down.
AGGTTTAATATTAAAAAGATGTGAGCTTTTTGTTTGCCGATGTTATGCCCTAGCTAGGTTAAACCCTTTCTATTTTTTATTCAATGAACAGGATACAAAAGAAAATTGCGAATATTTAGGATCGGTGGTGGGTAGGGTTTAAGAGGTTGTTATTACCATGTTGGTTAATTTAATTATATAATTAGGGTACATATAATATATTAATACGGGCTTGAGCCCAATACTAATCTAATCTACCCATAAAAATAGAAAAAATGTACATCTCATTAAATTCTTGACACAATCAATATATATATATATATCGCTACTTATAACCTATATAAAAGATTCTTAGTGGGTATTTGTGTAATACGCTGACGGGTATCTTGTGATTGACCTCAAAAGGTAATAATAAGAAAATGCCCATGATAAGTTTCGATTCACTCGTTTAATAGTTTTCAGTCGGTTCGTTTCCAAACGACTTTTATTTGCTAGTCGAACCAATGATCATTTATTTTCTCTGTTAAATGATGTGAATATGCAATTGTTCTTAAAATAAAGTAACGTATTAATTAAATATTAGTTGTATAAATTATTTAACATATACCCATCTCTTGAACTTGGTCACTAATCCACCTAATAGCTAAGTTCATACTAAAACATACATTGATTATGATTCTAGTGTAAGTAAAATGGGAAACTAACCAAATGGGTTAGCTTAGTTTGCTAAGGGTGTTTTATAGAGTGTTTCCTAGAGAGGTTGTTATCACATGCGCTGATAACAATTTTTTTTTAAACTTATTTTCTCACTGATTTTTAGTTCAATTCTTAGTTCATTTACTCATTTTACACATCCTCATCGCTGTGTAAAATGAGTAAATGAACTAAGAATTGAATGCAAAAGAGTAAATGAACCCAGAATTGAATGAGAAAATACTTAAAACATGTTGCATGAAACCCTACAGGCCTACATCTAGACCATCTAGACCAACTAGACCAAGTGGAATGCAAAACATGCTCATTAAAATGGTGACATATCAACTGACCCTATTCAACTCGAATGCAAAACATACACAAATGGAAAACTATATATCAACTGACCCTATTCAACTGGAATGCAAAACATACAAAAATGAGAAACCGTCTCATCATATTCAACTGGAAGGCATTTTGGTATAAGATGGAGATATATTCATTCGAGGTATAACTTCGAGACCCGTACGATGAATATGGTAGTTTTAAAGTTCTTTAGATATTAAACGGAGTTAAAAAGGTAGATAAATTCATATCCAAATTTGTAAAAAGAGGATTTTACGATTTAGCATAATGCATAAAAAATTCTTCGATAAATGTTAACACTTACATAGAAAGTCACAATGGAAATTTTTTAATGCAATGTACTTCTAAATGATATTAGTACAAAGTGAATAAGTAACAAAATCAAAAAATATTTAAATTTCGTAAATCTTTACAACATAATGAAAGTTAAAGCATTCCTTAAATCTTAAAGGCGTTGTTTTAACGTTCGATAATTCTTTAAAAAAAGTAGCAAAACGCTTGATATAATACCATTGGCTTAATTTACAATGGTGATATAGCAACTGACCAATTATTTAGAAGACAACACCAAATATTTACATTAGTTATAACATTCCAACAAACTCAACAAAGAATGACAACAACAGACTAAAGTTTTAGAATTCCAAACCGCCTCTATATACAGCTGCAACTATAATCATAAATAAAAATTGGCACACCAAATCTTAAATTACTTATAAAATACCCCCAGAAGCACTAAAGCTTCTTCGAGCTCAAAGAGTGGGTTTGATATCTATATAGTTTAGTACTTTTTCCACAATAAACTTGAAAAAGATTATGTTAAAACATATGTCAAGTCATCAAGGGGGGCAACGCTGACCAGCTAACTCATGGATATCACTCACTAAGTCAAACACTACCTCTGGTGGAGCTAAGTTGACTACATTTTGTGACATTCTTTTGAGCTCATCTACATTTGTGCTCAACCATCCAGCCACAGTCTGACTTATCTCCTTTGGGTTTCTGGTGAGCAGACCCACAACATCATTCCCAATCAGGTCTCCAAGAAGGTTTTCGTGGATGTAGATCTGGTTGCATCTTCTATTTTATACAAGAACAGTTAATCCCACCCGTAGGGCATGAAACTGATTTGATCCATTTTCTTTTTCTGCAAGAAAGTATTTTTATTAATTAAAAAAAAGTTTGTTATTAATAAAAACTTAGGGACGACTTAATCGTCCCTACATTTCAAAGATGTGGTCGTCCCTAAGATGGTCAAACTTTTCCACCAAAAAGCAGTGGGCCCGGATAGTAGTCCCTACACTTCAAAGAGTGGGTCGACCATACAATTTTAGGGTCGAATATTTGGGCACAGAAATGTTGGGTCGAATTGGTCGTCCCTAAGTTTCTAGGGTCGAAAATCCATTCTCTTAGGGACGAAAAGTCGTCCCTAACCCCTAGTTTTGTTGTAGTATATAACTTATCATCATTTTTATTATCATGAATTATAAGATAACTTATTAGCTTATTTTTATGAATTATAAGATTTTATGGCTTAATCTCGTTGTATTTGGTATGACATGTTAGTGAAGTATCATATATGATATACTTATAAGATAAAATATCATATATGATAAAATATAAACTAACTGGCTTAGCTCGTTGGCCACCAAGGTTCCACTAAGTGGTTTCTTTGGGGGAGGATTCCTAGAGGTCTTGGGTTCAAGACCTACCAAGGACCTTTCAGGCGAAGCGGATAAGGAGTCCAACATAAGTAGACGAGGGTTCGAAGAAGACATTCTTCTGCTTGGATGTCATTGCACGACTCGACCCACTAACCACTAACATTTGTAATATTTATCTTTTTGAGTTCGTTTATTTCTCGGTATCTTCACGAATTGGGCTTTTCAATTGAGTGAATTAAAGTCTAATTAAATGTTTGGGTTAGGCCCGTCTCATCCCAACGATCATTTTTCATGTAAAGCACTCCTTCTGAAATCACTCTAGCTCTCAATACGATATGGGAATGAACTTGCCACGTGGAGTTTTGATATTGGTTAAAAAAGAAAGACACGGATCATTATCCAGTCTTTATTTTATGATTGGTTAAAAACTCTGATTGGAGCACTGTGTAGATTTGCCCCTCACTTCCTTTCTTTCTTCATTTAATGTGGCTATGTGGAAATCCAAGTATTAGATTTTAAAGCTTCTCATTGGTTGATAGCCCTTGTACACAGATCAAGCATCTTCTACTTCCAAAATTGATAGATTTGGTCCCTCTAGTTGGCAGATTATAAGTTTAGGGCTTAAACTCTTCATAACTTGTCAATACCATCCATTGGACTTGTAACTTGATCAATGTTGAGCCTTTGACTGAAGTTGACTTTCTCTTGATGTCCATTGACTTTCTTTGACTTTGTTGATTTTGCACTTTAAGTCCCTTAAGTTTGACAGATTAGCAAGAAAGGTCCTTGATCTTTGTTAACTTGTCATCTTGAGTCCTTCTTTTGTCTTTTCTTCATTATAAATACCTTGGAATCCATGTTTTCATCACATTTTTATATTTTTACCTACAAAAGCACAAACAACAAAGAATACCCCATAATACTGCTTCTACACATAAAATCTGGTATTTTTCTTTGTGTTTTAGGGTTTAATATGATATAATTGATATGAGATTTCACTCATATCAAATCCCTACACTTGATCATTGCCATGACCTCATGCAATGCCATATTTCAAAGCTCTAAATTACATTTTTCTCATAATTAACCCATCTTGGCCAAGATGAAATGCTTTTACACTACACTACAGTATATGATGCATGATTTTGATTTTTACAATGCAATGCAATAAAAAAACAATACTATTTATATATTTTTGTATTTTTCTTGAAATGGTTTTGATGGAATAACTAATAAAGAAAGCATTGACTTTAATTAGGGCTTTTATACCATGAACACTTATCATCCTCAAGTTTCACTTTCCTCATACTAAGCTTAAAAACGAGATCATTGTTATTCATAAGTGAAAGTGCATCAACTTATTCATAAAAATTAATTGTGTTACCATTTAACCCCACTTATTATGCCTCTAAGACCGGTTATTATTTGAGCAAATTGCTTTTTGGCAAATTTGTCATTATTTAAAGCGTGAAATAAAAGAAGTGTAAAATCTGAAAATAAGGAAGCACGGTTTTAATCCTATATAACCATCATATCCATTACTTGAAAAACCGCCCACAATTAATATAAGTCCGACCCAAAATAATAAGTCATTCGCCTTATGTGTAAGATCCTTATGTCATGCATTAATAAGTAGCTACTCACTCGCTAAGAAAAGAAAAAGTAAAACTCAAGCAATAATTTATATCCGCCGCCTTTTTTAAACCTTGGATCGTCAATCCCGCAACCCGTCAAGGTAATATTGGATTGGAGCAACTACTAAATCCCCGCAACCCTTGTGAGAGTAATATTGGAATTTAATAGCTACTATAATTAACACTTCACTGCCCCTCTTAGGAGTCTTGTATAATTATTTTTTCTTTTTCTTTTTTTCTTTTTCTCTTTTTTTTTCTAGCCACTCAATTTTTATAAGCTGCTCTTATTTTTCTTGATTCCTCACAAATAAAATGAAAAGAATAAAAGGAAAAACACCCGCTAAGTATTAAGCATGACATAAGTCTAGTACACATAAAACGATCTAACTTAGAATCTTAAGACGTACTTATACCAACCACGAATGATTAGTCAAAAATGCATAAGAGACTACAAACCGGTTAAAACCGTTCTTGATTACTTATTAATAATATATACATGCGTTGACGAGAAAGTAAATGATACGAAAGGGGATATAAAAGCCACAATTAATTAATATGAGGTTTATCTAGCCTTTTACACTTACTTCAAACTCTATCATTTCTCGTTCTCCATAGTTTAAAATCTCAAATAATGAGACTCGTGGATGCTTAGCCTAATAAACCAATAAAGGTCTACATGGTTAAGGATACTAGCTAGAGTAAGCTTGGATAAGCAAACTCGGGTTGAGTCAAAATATTCATGGCGGGCCTAATATGTCAAAGAAGTCTAAATTTGTTAAACCATATCCTTTATTATATTTTTTATTTTTATATATTTTTTATGAAAAATAAAAGAAGAAATATAAAATGAAAATGTGTTACGCAAATGAAAAATGATTAATGAAAAAATTATGAATGCATATTTTTGGTGGCCAAAGTAGATCAAAATTTTTAATAATGTTTGAAAAATTAATTTTCCCAATTATCATGAAGGCAAGACAATGTTCTAGGTAAGGTCACTTCGATAGAAGACCCCCTACACATAAGATAAACATTGTCATCAATGTTTAAGAGTATTGGAGTAAACTCCCCTACACTTATGACATTGATTACTTTGCTTAACTCGAGCTAAGGAAAGGTCTTCTAGAGTGAATTCATTTTAGACATTATTAAGAGTCAATTTTGAATCACAAGAGTATCAAAGTGAACCAGAAACAAGGGCCTCCTCCATAAGCTCCAATGCATCCAATGAGAGAGAGTAACCCTACAAACACCAAGAAGACAAAATATAGGCACCCCCTACACTTCATCTCAACTATATACCCTTTTATTCATATCCTACTACACTCTAGTCTAAATGATTTATTCCTAGTTTTCAAGCTTGATTTAAAGAGTCTCTAGCTCGACTCTTCCCACAATGAATTAATTCATGGGGAAAATGGGGGTCTCTTGGAGCATTTCAACGGAAATGTCCTCCCCAAAGTAATGCTTGACATGATTACCTTTCACTTTGAAATTTGGGCCATTTGGTTGAGACAACTCAATAGTCTCATATGGAAATACTTGAGCAATAGTGAATGGACCAGACCATCGTGACTTAAGCTTGCCTGCAAAAAGTTTCAACCGTGAGTTAAAGAGTAAAATCGACTCTCCAACTTTGAACTCACGGTTCTTAATCTTAGCATCATGCAATTGCTTAGTCTTTTCCTTATAAAGCAATGAGTTTTCATAGGCATCGGTTCTAAGATCATTCATCTCATTAAGTTGGTCTTTCCTATGTGAACCGGCTTGATTAAGATCAAAGTTAGCCCATTTAAGAGCCCATGAAGCCTTATGTTCTAACTCGAATAGGAGGTGGCATGCTTTTCCGTATACAAGTCTATAAGGTGTACAACCAATTGGTGTCTTAAAAGCGGTTCTAAAAGCCCATAAAGCATCATCAAGCTTGTCTGACCAAGAAGCTCAATGCTCTCCCATCTAAAATCCTCTTTAAACCATGATTTGTGACCTTAGTTTGCCCATTTGTTTGTTGGTGATACGCAGTAGAAAGTCTATGGTTAACACCATATTTCTTCATGACTCTTGTAAATTGATCATTACAAAAATGAGTCCCACGATCACTTATGATGACACGAGGTACACCAAATCTAGCAAATAATTGCTTCAAGAACTTTACTACAATTCGAGCATCATTAGTAGGTAAGGCCTTAGCCTCAACCTACTTAGAAACATAATCCACCGCTACGAGTATGTACTTATTCCCCTTTGATGATGGAAAAGGTCCCATAAAATCTATGCCCCATACATCAAATATCGCACATTCCTGTATGCAATTTTGTGGCATCTCATATCTTTGATTAATTTTTCCTTGTCTTTGACAAACATCACAATATTTCACCATTTCTTGGGCATCTTTGTAAATGTAAGGCCAATAGTAACCCGAATCAGACTTTTTTAGCCGTGTATTTAGGCCCAAAATTGTCACACCCCACCATGGCGGAATATGGGGCGCGACGTATGGATATCATCACAACATGGCGTGTCTATAGAGATAACTATATGATATAAGAAATGTCATAAAAATGGTGACACGAAGGTCATGACAATATCTCAACAAATGCAAGGGGTCTAGGTAAGTAAGTAACAGTCCTACTTCTTACCCAAGACAACAAATAACATACCAAAACAATCATATGTGTGCCACAGTATCACTTAGTAAAATGAACAAACAAATAAAACTAAGAAGGAAACGGGGATATCCTTCTATATGCATTCCTACTCTCTCCAAGTCCTAGCCACTTAAGTTCTCATGCTTAACCATAGTATCACCTGAAAGAGACACTAAAACACGTCAACATAAAGTTGGTGAGAGTCATAGGTTTAGACTCCAACACAAGACAAGTCATAAGCTGTGAATACCATAAACCAATAAACATATGGACAATGCGCTACAATCACGTACTAACAACTAGCATTCAAGTTCAATCAATCATTACAATTCCAAGACATCACGCCTTACCAACAACCACAATTACCAAGGCATCACGCCTTACCAACAATCACAATTTCCAAGGCATCACGCCTTACCAACAACCATAATTACCAAGGCATCACGCCTTACCAACAATCATAATTTCCAAGGCATCATGCCTTACCAACAATCACAATTTCCAAGGCATCACGCCTTACCAACAACCATAATTACCAAGGCATCACGCCTTATCATTATCCATAGGTCCCATAGGCGCCCATACACCTATGTACCTTTCCAATCCAGATCACACACAAACAAGAATCACATAGCAGTTAATCCCATAAATGTACACACAAGTCCATCTCAAACCTTAAAACATTCACAGCATTAATTTAGAAAATAATTCAACACAGTGTCTCTCCCATCCCATCTGGAAGTCAAAAACAATAGTAAACATGGGACTATGAAACTCACCTGATAGCTTCTTCACAAGTCCTTGCACTAGCAACAAGCTAACAAACCAAAAACACGCAATTAATACACGAACCAATCACTAAGATGGCTCATTAACCTATGATGGACATCTAGCCTATTCCCACATATTTAACTCATTGATAAGCTCTAATCACCCCATTACCCTTCCTTAACAAGTCCTTAACTTGGTTAAGTTTAATAACTATCCCGTTCATATTTTACCCAAAACAGTCCTAGTTTTTAGGTCTCAAAACCTTAAGTCAACGTCCCTTTAAACATACCCATGGTTTCTGTAAAAAGAATATTCACACCCTTACGTATGTTGGCTAACACCTCCCACTTGCCCTAACCTTAAAGCTACTGTTAAGGCCCCGATATACATATATCTACTTTTGTCATTCCAGATTTCCTGATTTTAAACGTACTAAAAGTTTGTTACCATTAAGGGGTCTTACCCTAGACCACAACCTTAGCCCAAGTGCATATACTTACTAAAATATATAAACCATCTCTCATGTTCGTGAGAAGATCCCAATGCAACCCTAAGTACCCCAAACAATCCAAAACTTAAAAAGAAAACAGGCTGACTTCAAAACTGTATTGACCTCCGACTGTTGTAACCTGTTTTTGACCCACTTCCCTACCTCCAATTTAGTTCTAGTTTCTTGCATTAGAAAGTCACTTCAATTAAATTTTCAGGGATACTTGGATCGCATCTTGAATGTTCCTAGAACTCCCGATATGATCAAAACAATTGACTCAAAATTCTGCCCAGTTTTTAAAAACGGGTTTAACAAAATCAACCACATTAATTAACCCTAATTCCTCTAATTACAAGCCCTAATTTATTTAATCATTATGAACTCATTATTATAACATTAATTTACTGATCTTAAATTAAACCCTAACCTAAATCCATCATAAGATGATTAAAGAAAACATTAAACAATTTAATTGAAAAGAGTATTAAAGATTTTACCTTAGAATTTTTGAAAGAAGAAAAATTAATGAAGAACCCTAAAACCACCATTTATGCCGACCAAACCTTGATCTCCAGGGATTTTATGAGTGTTTTGATTAATAAAAAGACTTTATATACTTTCTTAACAAGTCCTTCGCCCATGTACAAAAGCCCGGTTCCCTTTTTCCCTTTTTTCCCCTTTTCTTTTCTTTTTTTCACATAACCGACCTATACCCATTTAATTTCATTTTTTTCCTTTTTATTATTAATATTTGTATTAATAATACTACCTTAATTTTCCTTAATTTATTTCAGCTCCTAAAGCCTCCAAAACCTCAAAACCGTTAAACTAGTCAAATTTACGCGTTTTACCGTAAAAGACGTAAAATAGACACTTTTAAAAAAAAGCTCAAATTTTGAAATAAACTTTATAACTAAGTCCTAAATGACTTAAAACCATCCCGAAAAATATCCATATGACCAATTTCCTCATCCGAGACCTCTAAACGCTAAACCGTAAATCGTAAAAATACGATTTTCTATAATACATATACGTATACGTAAAACCGCCAAATAACACCATCTCACTTCATAGTCACTAACATGTGAACTCATGAACATGAAATCATCACACATCGTTTCACTCACAAGGTACCCCGTACCGGAAACGATATCCAAACCACAATCTATACACACCAATAAGCACATAAACACGTAAAGACACGTAACTAGCACAAAATAAAACTAACTGACGAACCTCAAAACCAGGGTTGTCACATCACTCCCTCCTAATAGAAATCTCGTCCCGAGATTTACTCCTTAGGATCAACACATAACCAACAAATCACATGAGGATACTTGTTCTAAACGAACTCCCCTCATTTCCACGTGAACTTTAGTTCAAGTTTCAAAATACCACATATACAAACCAAAAATAATTAAACTCATTGCCAAACTCTTGACCTCACAGTCAATAAATCTCACAGATGACTCTTTGATATAACAAAGACTCTTATTAACACAAGTCCCGAATAACCGTACATGCAAAATGCATTCTCAAACAACCTTTACCAATCTCAATACATGAAATGTATCATGTATACAACTCATTTCCCCCAGGTAATTCTATGTTCATAAGCTAATGGTCCGATCTTTCCAAAGATCATAAATGGACTTACAAAACTCTACATCAACTCTTCCATTTTACCAAATCATACCACCCGTTACTATGGGTGAAACTCCCTACATAACTTTGTCACTAAATCTAGTGGTTTCCTCCTTTTCTACATAGCATCCCTTGTTGCTCTCATTCTGTCCACAAACACCATTACCACATTAGTAGCCTCTTTTACCAATTCTAGTCCACAATGGGGACAACTCACCCTGTCCTTTCATATCGTGCCTCAAATGGCATTTATCGACTTCTAGTACGATAACTATCATTATATGAAAACTCAGCCATCGCTAACGAGTTTCCGAACTACCTCTAAATCAATGACCCATGTCCAATTATGTTCATCAACTCCCTTCAGTCCGTATCCCAAACTACTTAAAAATTCCAATTTCCTTACAAAGTGACCTATGACGGTCTTTCACATATCCATTAATTATTCCAACTTCCCAACAACTCCAAACCAACTCATAATTTGCCTCACTCTCTTTCTAAGATTTGAGTAGATCAAGATGTCGCCGATGCTCCCGATGACAACTTGTTTATACCCGTTCATGCACACTCGGTTCGTTGACTCCATGAAAACCGCTAGTGCTTTGGCGAAGCCAAATGCATAACCGTAAACCCAAGGCGTTCATACAACATCCTTAGCAGTTTCAATTACGTCCTCATTGCATCCTCTCTCAGCGGCAATACAAATGAATTTCTACCTCGTTCTACTCGCGAAAATCTACACGTATTCTATAAGGCCAATACTTCCTCTAATCAGACCACTCAATCGCTTCCACATCACATTTACTACCAGGCAACTCAACCTTTATCCGGCATTCCTTGCAATTTCTAACAGCTCTTGTTTTTAAATCACTCCATCAACGATTTGCCTTGGAAAGGCACTAACTACAACTCCTCTCACCTCCCCTACTTGCTCTATTTATGGTTCTACCTCACAGTAATAGGCAAACCTACTAAATTTTAGGAAATTTTTGGAAAACTTACATGCCCTACGAACGATCATAAATACCTTTGAGGTATTATATCCCCTTCCAACACTCTCTATGGCGCGTTACTTGTGCTAGTATCCCACAAATCTCTATTCATCTCCTTAGTACTCCTAAGAGACCTCATGACCACACTAGTTCGCCTACGAACTTCTTTCCTCCCCACTAAGGGTATTCCGACCGTTCTCTCATGGTCACCTACCTAAGCATGTAGGCGCGACCAAGTCTTTCATATGACTACCTCAACGCTCCCGAACAATACGAAACCAAAACTACATCCTGAATCCACCAGATACAATCAACGAATCAAACCAACGGATAACTAACGACATTTCACGTGCACTAGTTAAAACAAGTCAAAAACCATGAGACTCAAAAGAAAACTCAAACCCAAAACGTGTATCAATTCAAAATGACCCATCACAATGAAAAATAATCCAAGAAACACCGAATGGCAACCAAACGTATTACGCCCCGTGACATATTATTTAAACCGTGCAAAAGATCGACTTTTCCAAAAGAATTTATATCTTATATTTTTTACTTATTATTACCTCCCACATCTATGTGACTCAAACAATCTACAAACAACCCTCTTGACGAACTCAAAACTCAACTCAAAAACTAGGTATCCCGTGCATCCCAAATTATAAAAAATAAACTACTATTCAAACTCAACCTTTAACACGACACTTGTACAATAATTTAGACCAGGATACTGACCTCCCATGACTATACATTCTGAATATTTGAAAAGTACGTTCCGAGTAAATAATATTAGTCTTTTGAATCATCCAAAAAGCTCTAAAAACGAACAAGTTATGACCAAAACAATTTTATACTAGTTGTTTTAAAATTAAAGAATAAACTTAGTGATTAATGCAATCCTTTTAAATGAAAGATATAATTGTATGTGTAACCTTCATAAACTCAATTTAACCTCGTATTAATAATTATAAATGACGTGAATCGGTTAAACCCAATTATATAAACTATGTAAGTAGAAAGAAATTTTACTTCGCTTTATTTTAAAGAAAGTCTTTTAGAATTTGAAATAAATAAGTGTTGATTAAAAAAAATCTTATGTTGCACCTTGTTTCAAACACGACTCCAACACCTTACCCTTATTTTACCGAATACAACCAATTATCTAACCCTATAATAGATTTCCATGTCCCCCTTTTTCTCAATATATACCGACCAAAAGAAATGTAAGACCCAACACAAAAGATTCCATTATCTCAAAAGAAATCCCAAGTTATTTCAATAGGCTTGAAACCAAAAACACCATTTTAAAACATAAACATAAAATACGAAACTCAAAGAATACGCTACAAGACACACTTCAAAAGACTCAAAACGTCGTTGGAACTCCATTAAACTACAGCACCATAAAACACGAACAAACACAAGGTACGTTCAAGTTATAATAACTGGTGAACGACCATATACCATAACTTAACACATAGTAGTATACATACATCCGCATATATATACCTATTAAATCTCCCAAAACATACTCGTTATCATACACGTAAGTCAATCAATCGCTTTATACGCTCGTTTTTCCATACGAGTAATCACCATCTCACCGTGCCACAACAAGGCATAAAGCCCACCTCCAAAACCAAACCATATCGTGTGACCCCAAAATCACACAACACCACTATAATCCCAAAACATATAACACACTAATAAAAATAGCCATATCGTACGCAGCCGTTACATAAACCCATATATTATACGTATACCCAATATCTACATCTCACCATATACAAGCATGTACTAATCCTCTTTCATGCAATCATACTTGAGAACCCATTGAAGTTGTGGTACTTGTATAACTATGTTGGCCACCATACTTATACAATTACCCTTTCTCCAATGCACTCCCTCCTATGATGACACTTATAAGAATCAATACATCATATAACACATAAATCCATTTACTCACATAAGCTCATAACCACATAACCAAATAGGTCCAAAACCCCATCTATTAAAAAACATAGTAAAACTCTTGGAATACCGAAATCCATAGTCTAGCTAAAACAACATAGACTAAATCAAAAACGAAAACATAATCAGTTATAAGTCATGTCGCCCGTAAGAGTGGAAACAACTTAAAACCCTTCCTATCCACCTACTCCTAGTAACTCGAACAACCACACGATTCTTAGGGAACATGACTTAAACATCAAAAGAAAAAATAACATACCTCAGGTATGTAAAATAACTCGATAACAGATAGAAACTACCTTGTACTAAATTATGTACTATAATGTACAATTTAAGCAAAATACAACAGTGACTAGCGTGGACGATTATGGTTCAACCCGCACTAGTCAAAAACCCGAAAAGAAAATAACATGTGACTACGTATGAACATACTACGGTTCAATCCATACTAGTCAAAACATCGCAATAAATAACATCCAAACACATCAATTAATATAAAATGCACACGTACTCATATGACGCCTATATGCAGGGACCCTTAAGCTATAGACTAGGCTACACGACTAGGCAACCTAATTCTCTATAACCATTGGCTCTGATACCATTCTGTCACACCTCACCATGGCGGAATATGGGGCGCGACGTATGGATATCATCACAACATGGGGTGTCTATAGAGATAACTATATGATATAAGAAATGTCATAAAAATGGTGACACGAAGGTCATGACAATATCTCAACAAATGCAAGGGGTCTAGGTAAGTAAGTAACAGTCCTACTTCTTACCCAAGACAACAAATAACATACCAAAACAATCATATGTGTGCCACAGTATCACTTAGTAAAATGAACAAACAAATAAAACTAAGAAGGAAACGGGGATATCCTTCTATATGCATTCCTACTCTCTCCAAGTCCTAGCCACTTAAGTTCTCATGCTTAACCATAGTATCACCTGAAAGAGACACTAAAACACGTCAACATAAAGTTGGTGAGAGTCATAGGTTTAGACTCCAACACAAGACAAGTCATAAGCTGTGAATACCATAAACCAATAAACATATGGACAATGCGCTACAATAACGTACTAACAACTAGCATTCAAGTTCAATCAATCATTACAATTCCAAGGCATCACGCCTTACCAACAACCACAATTACCAAGGCATCACGCCTTACCAACAATCACAATTTCCAAGGCATCACGCCTTACCAACAACTATAATTACCAAGGCATCACGCCTTACCAACAATCACAATTTCCAAGGCATCACGCCTTACCAACAATCACAATTTCCAAGGCATCACGCCTTACCAACAACCATAATTACCAAGGCATCACGCCTTATCATTATCCATAGGTCCCATAGGCGCCCATACACCTATGTACCTTTCCAATCCAGATCACACACAAACAAGAATCACATAGCAGTTAATCACATAAATCTACACACAAGTCCATCTCAAACCTTAAAACATTCACAGCATTAATTTAGAAAATAATTCAACACAGTGTCTCTCCCATCCCATCTGGAAGTAAAAAACAATAGTAAACATGGGACTATGAAACTCACCTGATAGCTTCTTCACAAGTCCTTGCACTAGCAACAAGCTAACAAACCAAAAACACGTAATTAATACACGAACAAATCACTAAGATGGCTCATTAACCTATGATGGACATCTAGCCTATTCCCACATATTTACCTCATTGATAAGCTCTAATCACCCCATTACCCTTCCTTAACAAGTCCTTAACTTGGTTAAGTTTAATAACTATCCCGTTCATATTTTACCCAAAACAGTCCCAGTTTTTAGGTCTCAAAACCTTAAGTCAACGTCCCTTTAAACATACCCATGGTTTCTGTAAAAGGAATATTCACACCCTTACATATGTTGGCTAACACCTCTCACTTTCCCTAACCTTAAAGCTGCTGTTAAGGCCCGATATACATATATCTACTTTTGTCATTCCAGATTTCCTGATTTTAAACGTACTAAAAGTTTGTTACCATTAAGGGGTCTTACCCTAGACCAAAACCTTAGCCCAAGTGCAGATACTTACTAAAATATATAAACCATCTCTCACGTTCGTGAGAAGATCTCAATGCAACCCTAAGTACCCCAAACAATCCAAAACTTAAAAACAAAACAGGCTGACTTCAAAACTGTATTGACCTCCGACTGTTGTAACCTGTTTTTGACCCACTTCCCTACCTCCAATTTAGTTCTAGTTTCTTGCATTAGAATGTCACTTAAATTACCTTTTCAGGGATACTTGGATCGCATCTTGAATGTTCCTAGAACTCCCGATATGATCAAAACAATTGACTCAAAATTCTGCCCAGTTTTTAAAAACGGGTTTAACAAAATCAACCACATTAATTAACCCTAATCCCTCTAATTACAAGCCCGAATTTATTTAATCATTATGAACTCATTATTATAACATTAATTTACTTTTCTTAAATTAAACCCTAACCTAAATCCATCATAAGATGATTAAAGAAAACATTAAACAATTTAATTGAAAAGAGTATTAAAGATTTTACCTTAGAATTTTTGAAAGAAGAAAAATTAATGAAGAACCCTAAAACCACCATTTATGCCGACCAAACCTTGATCTCCAGGGATTTTATGAGTGTTTTGATTAATAAAAAGACTTTATATACTTTCTTAACAAGTCCTTGGCCCATGTACAAAAGCCCGATTCCCTTTTTCCCTTTTCCCCTTTTCTTTTCTTTTTTCACATAACCGACCTATACCCATTTAATTTCGTTTTTTTTTCCTTTTTATTATTAATTTTGTATTAATAATATTACCTTAATTTTCCTTAATTTATTTCAGCTCCTAAAGCCTCGAAAACCTCAAAACCGTTAAACTAGTCAAATTTACGTGTTTTACCGTAAAAGACGTAAAATATACACTTTTAAAAAAAATCTCAAATTTTGAAATAAACTTTATAACTAAGTCCTAAATGACTTAAAACCATCCCGAAAAATATCCATATGACCAATTTCCTCATCCGAGACCTCTAAACGCTAAACCGTAAATCGTAAAAATACGATTTTCTATAATACATATACGTATACGTAAAACCACCAAATAACACCATCTCACTTCATAGTCACTACCATGTGAACTCATGAACATGAAATCATCACACATCATTTCACTCACAAGGTACCCCGTACCAGAAACGATATCCAAACCACAATCTATACACACCAATAAGCACATAAACACGTAAAGACACGTAACTAGCACAAAATAAAACTAAGTGATTAACCTCAAAACCAGGGTTGTCACAAAAATGGTCCCCCGTGGGTCCCTTATGGCAAGCTTCAAAAATCTTAAATGCTTCGGGCCCATCTACACAACGTCTTATGATTTGATCCGCACATTGCCTAAAGAGGTGAGGGTCATCTCAAAAGTAGTATTTAGCTTCCTTGAGAAACTTTTTCTTTTTTTGGGAAGTGAGACCTTCAATTAGCACATCCCCCACAAGATAGTTTGCAATATCCACAAACCAAGGGGTGGCATCCTCTTGTGAAGAGATGGACATGAGTTCCTCAAGTGGAAAGGATTCATTGATTTCCTTATAAGGTAATTCTCCTTGAAAAGGATGCTGAAGTCTACTCAAATGATCCGCCGCTAAATTATCGACTCCTTTTTTTATCACGAATTTCTATGGAAAACTCTTAGAGCAACAAAACCCATCTCAATAATCTAGGCTTAGCATCTTGCTTTATCATAAGGTATTTGAGAGTGGAATGGTCCGTATATACTATGGTCTTAGAAAGCACAAGATAGGGTCTCAATTTCTCAAAAGCATATACAATGGCTAGCAATTCTTTTTCCGTGGTAGTGTAATGCAATTGAGCACCCGTCATTGTCTTACTAGCATAGTTTATAGGTTGAAAATGCTTATTAACTCTTTGCCCCAAAACGGCCCCCGCGGCATAATCACTAGCATCACACATGAGTTCAAAAGGAAAATCCCAATTTCGTGAAACCAACACTAGAGCCTTAGTCAATTTTTCTTTAAGGATCTCAAAAGACTCTAAACACTCTTGTGTGAATATGAAAGGAGCCTCTTTTTCTAAGAGGTGGGTCATCGGTCTAGCTATTTTAAAAAATCTTGGATAAAACGTCTATAGAAACCCGCATGTCGCAAAAAGCTCCTAACTCCTTTCACCGTGGTAGGTGGGGGAAGTTTGGCAATAACATCTAACTTAGCACAATCCACTTCTAAACCTTTGTTAGATATCTTATGCCCCAAAACTATCCCTTCTTTGACCATGAAATGAAATTTCTCCCAATTTAGAACAAGACGTGTTTCTTCACACCTTTTAAGCATACGTTCTAAATGAGAGAGATAAGAAGTGAATGAATCTTCAAAAACTAAGAAATAATCCATAAGCACATCCAGTGTGTGCTCTATCATGTCATGAAAGATTGCCATCATACACCTTTGAAATGTCCCCAGGGCATTGCACAAGCCAAAAGGCATTCTCTTGTAAGCAAATGTGCCATAGGGACAAGTGAATGTGGTATTTTCTTGATCTTTTGGGTCAATGGGTAATTGGAAATAACCCAAAAATCCATCTAGAAAGCAATAGTATTCATTTCCCGCTAAACGTTCAAGCATTTGGTCCATGAAAGGTAATGGGAAATGGTCTTTCTTAGTGGCATCATTAAGCTTTCAATAATCAATACATACTCTCCAACCCGTGACAAGTCTTGTGGGAATCAACTCTTTGTTTTCATTTAGAACAACGGTGATTCCACCTTATATAGTCATACAATGCACTGGGCTAACCCATGGTGAGTCGGAAATTGGGTAAATCATACCTGCATCAAGGAGTTTGATAACTTCCTTTTTTATGACTTCATGGATTTTTGGGTTAACCCTTCTTTGGTTTTGGATGGCGGGTTTGTAATCATCCTCCATAAGGATTTTGTGTGTAAATAAGTTAGGATCAATCCCCCTTATGTCGGATATTTTCCAAGCTATATCCTTTTTGTGCTTCTTAAAAACTTCTATAACCTTTTCCTTCTCATCATCTTTCAAATCTTTAGCTATTATAACGGTAATTTATCCTCTCCCTCTAATAAAGCATACTCAAGGTATGATGGAAGATCCTTAAGCTCTAGGGAAGGTGGACTCTCAATAGAGGGTTGAACTAATGTGGGATCATCATTAGTAGCCTCTTGTGGAGTTGGTAAAGGAATAGGGTCCTAATTAAGTAACTTTTGGATAGTAAGAATATCTTCTTCCCAATTGATGGGAGAATCTTCATTTCCGAGAAAGTTAGACTCAAATTCCTCTAAGAGAAAATCACTCTCTCCAAATGGTGTTAAAGAGGGAGCAATCGAGGCTACGGTCTCAACATGTGGAATGTTCTCATTATTACTTTTGCAAGCCTCATGAAAGTGTTCATTACAAACATCATCAAGAACATCCACAATGTTAACGGTTTCACATCTTTGAGATTTCTTAGTTACTTTCCCCAACTTTCTCATCCTATACCCTGATAATTAGTTCACCTTCCGCCACATCAATAAGAGTGCGACCGGTCCTTAAGAAGGGCCTTCCTACAATGAGGGGAACTCTAGGGTCTATGTCATAGTTAACAACTACAAAATCCGCGGGGAATGTGAACTTATCAACTCCTACAAAAACATCTTCCGTAATCCTCACCGGATAAGCTATTGAACGGTTTGCTAACTCAAGTGTCATTTTAGTAGGTATGAGCTCGGGAAGAGAGAGTTGTTTCCAAACCGACAAAGGCATCAAATTTATGATTGCACCAAGGTCTGCAAGTGCCATGCAATTCTCAACCCCCGGGAAATTACAAGGAATCAAGAACCGGCCCGGATCACCCCCGGGAAATTACAAGGAATCAAGAACCGGCCCGGATTACCAAGTTTAGTTGGTAAAGTCTTTAACAACACCGCATAACATTTTTCGTTCAATGAAGTGGTAGGCATATCAATCAATTTTTCTTTGTTGCAGAGAAGGTCCTTAAACATTTTGGCAAACTTGGGCATGTAAGCTAAAGCCTCCGTAAAAGATATGTTGATATTCAATTGTTTATACATCCTCAAAAAGTTAAACACTTGAATGTCCTCTTTGTTCCTAAGCTCCCCTTTTCTTAATCTAGAAGGATATGGAAGATTTGGTTTTGGTAGAGGTTGAGTGGTAGTTGTTGAAGGACACTCTTTTTGGGTTTCTTTAATGATAGGTGTAGAAGGTGAAGGATGAGTAGGTGTAGAGTTTGAAGGTGTAGGATTGGAAGGTATAGGCTTAGAAGGCGTAGGCTTGTCACAAGGAGGAACCGTGGTAGGAATCATCAAGGGAGGGGTAGGAGGAATGGAAGGTTTAATGGTTGTTTTCCCACTTCTTGTAGTGATTGCATTTACATTTGCCCTTGGATTGGTTTGAGTGTTGGACGGTAAAGAACCTTGTGGTCTTTGATTTAAGAGCAACATAAAGTTCTTATTAGTCTCCTCTTGAATTTCCCTCATTTGCCTCTCATGGGCATTAAGCTTTTGAAGAATCAAATCCGTAGGAGAAGGTTGCATATTTCCTTGACGAAAACCTTGGTTTGGATATTGAGTTGGATTATGAAGGCATTGGTTATTGCTATGAAAGTTGTGTCCTTGATTTTGAAAGTTAGTAGGCCCTATATTGTTGTTGTTCCCTTGATAATTTCCTCTAGGCCCTTGGTTTCTATTGAGCATTTGTGGAGTGTTTGGTTGGTTTTAGGTGGGTTGATGGGGAGGGATGCCCGATGGAGCAAGGTAACTGGTAGACTTGTATGAAAGGTGATTAGGATTGATGTTGGGTTTAAAGTGTTCTCTTCCATCATCATTATAAGCATAGCATTCTTCTTGAATGTTTTGAACTTTATCACATTGCAAGTATGATTGAGGGCCTCCACATGTCTCACAAGATAAGGTAATGGCATTGACATTGTTGGTAGAATAATTGTTCAAAGAAACCTTCATAAACTCTTGAAACATCTCTTTATTCATCTTTTGAGTGTTGTTAAGTTGTTGAAGTATCTCATTGTTTTGCTTAAGTATTTGATGATCAATGGATTGAGAAGCACTCTCTTGAACAACATGTACCACCTCATCTCTCTCCCTATTACTTTAAACCATGGATTTTGTTTCAATGATACCCCATGCATCTTGAGTAGAGTTTGAAAGAATGTTCCTACCCACGACCGAGTTAAGAGAACCTTGATGGTGAGGTCTCAAACCATTGTAGAAGGTGTTAATTTGGTGAACTTGGTCAAAACCATGGTTGGGGCACTTTCTTAACAACTCTTTGAACTCTTCCCAAGCTTCACTAAAGTTTTGGTCTTTCTTTTGTTGAAAGCCTATGATTTGGTTTCTCAATGCGGTAGTTCGTGAAGGAGGAAAGAATTTGTTCACAAATTTCTTCTTCAAATCATCCCAAGTTAAAATGCTATTTGAGGGTTGCTTATCTAGCTAATTCCTAGCATTTCCCTCTAAAGAGAAAGGGAATAAGATCATCTTAACTGCATCGGGAGGTACCCCATTATACTTGATAGTATTACAAAGGGACATGAATCTCTTGATATGGTCATGAGGGTCATCCATAGGTCTCCCTAGGAAGGGAATAGAAGAAACCATTGTTATCATGCATGTTTTAAGCTCAAAATTGTTAGCAGCTATCTCGGGAATGACTATGGCATCCGCATTCCCATCCACGTTGGATTGGATAATCTCAATCAATGGTCGATTTTCCATGGCTTCATTTAAGTTGTCGAAAGCACGATTCTCGTGATCGGCTTGATGGACGGTCTTGATGTTGTTTCTCTTCCTTTTGGTAGGAAGTGGTACACCAATAGGTATGTGTGCACGAGCTCGAGTGCGCATGCAACTCAACACGAGGAATGAGAGAGGAGCTCTCGGTCGACTTTGGAAAAGAATAGATTATCTCTTCCGCGGTTCAATCGTGAAAACCACAATTATAATATATATGTACTAATAATTGGGCGGCAAAAACCCCAACAAGCCTTCCTTCTCGAAATACTTACTAGTGAACGGGAGGAATGAGGTGGCGCTAAGCTCTTAAGTACCTGTTTCCCTTAGGCTTGCAATTTATAGCAAAGCCGCCTTTCTATTCACTTAATAGTTCGTATTCCTCGAATTCTTGCTTATTGAAAGTGTTTATCTATTTTTGCCTTTATTCTTGTTTGATTGTTACACGTAAATGGGACCGGAACACCCCCAAGTACGGTGTATTGCCAAGGCAATACTTATGGATGTAGGTAAATTGGTTGTTCGTATCTACGTATATGTATTTACATATAATAATATATCAAAAATATTTTTGTATTTATTTGATTTTTATGAAAATATAGTATGTATGTAAAAACGAGTGAAACCAATATATACAATATATTTTTGGTGTAATATTTTAGGAAAAAAATTACTTTTTTTTGGTTCAATTCTTAGGAAAGAATTGATTTTTGTGGTTTTTTATTTTTATATTTTTATCTTTTGGATTATTTTTATATTTTTGATTTATGATACGTACAAGGAACATCCACAAGTGAACGGATCCCAAAATCTAATATGCAACCGTCAATCAATCGTCAATCTCCACGTAAAGAACCGGCAGCGGCACCATTTAATATTTATCTTTTTCAGTTTGTTTATTTCTCGGTATCTTCACGAATTGGGCTTTTTCAATTGAGTGAATTAAAGTCTAGTTAAATGTTTGGGTTGGGCTCGTCTCATCCCAACGATCATTTTTCATGTAAAGCACTCCTTCTGAAATCAACTCTAGCTCTCAATACGATCTGGGAATGAACTTGCCACGTGGCGTTTTGAAATTGGTTAAAAAAGAAAGACACGGATCATTATCCAGTCTTTAAATTATGATTGGTTAAAAACTCTGATTGGAGCACTGTGTAGATTCGCCCCACACTTCCTCTCTTCTTCATTTAATGTGGCTATGTAGCAATCCAAATATTAGATTTTAAAGCTTCTCATTGGTTGATAGCCCGTGTACACGGATCAAGTATCTTTTACTTCCAAAATTGACAAATTTTGTCCCTCTAGTTGACATATTATAAGTTTGGGGCTTAAACTCTTAATAACTTGTCAATACCATCCCTTGGACTTGTAACTTGATCAATGTTGACCCTTTGACTGAAGTTGACTTTCTCTTGATGTCCTTTGACTTTCTTTGACTTTGTTAATTTTTCACTTTAAGTCCCTCAAGTTTGACAGATTGGAAAGAAAGGTCCTTGATCTTTATTGACTTGTCATCTTGAGTCCTTCTTTTGTCTTTCTTCATTATAAATGCCTTGGAATCCATGTTTGCATCACATTTGTATCTTTTTACCAACAAAAGCACAAACAACAAAGAATACCCCATAATACTGCTTTTACACATACAACTAGGTATTTTTCTTTGTCTTTTAGGGTTTAATATGATATAATTGATATGAGATTTCACTTATATCAATATGTCGTTCTAAAAAAATATGATAAAATATATCATATATGATTATGTGCTTGAAAATTGAATTAAATCTTATTTTATATGGCTTAATCTCGTTGAGCAGATTTAGTATGGCCTGTTAGTGAAATATCATATATGATATCATATATGATATACTATATAATATATGATATAAGCTAAAATATTATATATGATAAAATATATCATATATGATTATTTGCTTGAAAATTAAATTAAATCTTCTTTTTTGTGTAGAGAAGGCTGTTTTTATGGAATTTTGAACATTACAAGCATCCAAACGGCCAAGAAGCTTAATGAAGAAGCTCATCAATTTTTATTTTATGTTTAAAATGTATTCTTTGATTTTTTTCTTGTAATCTCCTAATGGAGTTTTGACGTATATAGAGGATTTTGTAAACCATTGGTATCTAATACAACGTCTTGTTAATATGGTTTAACTTTCTTGGTATTATGTCATGATGGTTTTGATAAATTAGTGATGGTCATTAGAATAGAAAACATGTTATCATTTTCTAAACATCAAGTATGATGGTTTTGATAAATTTGTGATGATCATGTTAAATCATATATGATAGTTGAAAGAAATCATACATGATACTGTTGGAGTTTGCTCGTGTCATAACTACTAATTATATGGCTAGACACATATGGGCCTATGGGGTCACCCACATATACACAGAGGTACCACTTAATATATCGTGTCTATTGTATTTACGATATATTCATAACCTATGTAAATCTATTTAGTAACTAGCCTCTATTTATTTTCTACTAAGTTGTTCCATATAGTAGTCAAGAAAATAAACGTTTATTTTAAAACCTTAAAAATAGGATTTTACTTTTGTAACTTACTATTTTATTTAAGGAATGATTCAATCACTTTTATGAGGTTGAATGGCATATACACGTTATTGGTTATTTTCTCCATTGATGATGATTATATACGGCAATGATAATGAGAGGGTTACATGATGATTTTTTTTAAAAATCAAAATCTTGCATCTAGTGTTGTGCAAGAAAGGTTTACGTAATAAGGGTTATTAGACTAGCATCTAATTGGTATACAAGGAAGTGTAGTGTGGATACATCATAGAGGTGATCTCCATTGATCACTTGGTTTCATAGGTGGTTCGTGTTCTTGGTGATAGTCATCATTCGATTCTACCGATCACGCTACAAATGTATACTTTTATCTCCATTTTATTGATTAATCATATGACTCTTTGGATCCGTCAATAGGTGCTTACTCCGCTGCGTTTTGATTATATTTAACATGTTATTAATTATATTAAACAGCCTATAGATACTTTATTATCAAACTGTAAAATACAAATATCATATATGATAATTCAAATATAGAAGAAACTGATGTAAAATCATGTGATTTCCTAGAATATCACATATGATATATATAACATAATCACACTCGTGTAAGATTAAAAAAGATAAAATTCAAGTTATAAAAGAATTGTAACACTTATTCTTATTACAATCAAACATAAAAGAGTTTTTTAAACTATAATTTCTTCTTAAACAACAACGCAATGCTGAACCACAACTTGTTCTTGATCTTCAAACCTCTTATAGAACCTCCTGTTGTTGTAATCAAAACTTCACATAATAAACAAGCATTTATATACTTCAATCCTGAAAATATAAAATGAATACAAAATAATAAGTAAACTATTTTTTTGGAAAAACAATATATCATATATGTTGATCACATATCATATACATATAACAAAGCAATATTATATATGATAATTTCATGTCATATACATATGACAAAACAATATCATATATCATATCATATATCATATATGATATATCATATATGATCATATATGATATATGGTATCATATATGATATATGATACATGTTGATTAAAACCAACTTAAAACAGCTTATTGGTAACTGATAAGCTAAACACACCCTACTTCAGCTTATATCAACAAGTTAATCTACAAAAGTTTATAAAGAACATAAAAAATCTAATAATAAAGCTTATTAACACAAGAAACATATATAAGTTAACAAGATAGCTAATAAGCTAGATAAAAATTATCAAAATAAGCTAGCTTATAATCCATCAAATAAAATTAGATGATGATGATGATTAGCTTATCACTAGCAACAATTAATTCTATTTAATTCGTTCAAATGAGCTTAATGATAAGCAAATGATGATAAATTAATAAGCTTATTCGAATCAAATAAGCTAAATTAAAAAACACGAACCTGATGTGAAGGATATGATCGATTCATAATAAGATAATCAATGAAGATCAATCATTCTTTTTGTGTTGGTTGAATTATTAGTTGTCGATTCGTGTAGAGAGAGAAATTTAGATCGGGGTAGAGAGAGAAATAAAAAGACGGAGTGTATGTTGTATGAGAAATAAAAGAGGAAAAAGGTTTATATATTGGATGGTGAAATGACGGAAATACCCTTGTAGTATAAAATAGGGATTTAATCTCAGCTATTAGATGGTGGGGAGATGGAGGGTGGGGATGAGTCCCCTCATATCTTAGATAAGTTTGTATTCAAATGAACTTAAAGCAAAATATAATGCCATCTTTCTAAGTAAATTAGTCAACAAGTATATTAAAGAAAGTTCTTTGTTTAACTATATTTTTAATTTTCATTTAACAAAATTAGCACTTTTAAATATATTTAATAAGACAGGTAACTATAAAAACAAAAACAAAAGCTTAACATGATTGATATTGTTGGGAATAAAATATAGCCAGTCTACTTGAGCACTGACAAGAGTAAAACAAGCGTTGATAGGAAGAAAACAAACGCTGACAGATCAAGCGTTGACAAGAAGAAGTCAAGCGTTGATACATTGAAGACAAGCACTGATGGAAAGATTTAGTCTACGCGTATATTGTTTCTAGTTTGTTTCTAGTAAGGATAACTTCAACAATGTATTTTCTATAATTATCTTTACCTAGAATAGTTGATACGTAGACTCTTGTACAAGGCTTCTTATGTCTATAAAAGAAGACCTTTAGGTTATTGTTCAATATAAGTTTTCATACGTTAAACACTTTCATTGTAAGCAAGTTTGTTATCATTAATCAAGTGAAAGTTTGTTTACATCTTGTGTGTTCTTGTCTAAGTGTTAATTCCGCATAACACTTAGATTATCATATACATATACAAAGGTTTCTCTACGTGTATAACTTGATCTAATATCGTATACATAAAGCTAAATCGATCTAAGTTTGGGATCAACAAGTGGTATCAGAGCTTGTTGAGAAACTTTTGATCTTAAAGAACACAAGAACCCTAAAATCACCAAAACCCTAATTTTCACAAAACCCTAAAAACATCATGTCAAATCCAGAAGTAACCTCGTCCTCCTCACCTTTACCTAAAATCAAGATTCCCATGCTTGATGCAACCAACTTTGAGTTCTGGAAATTCAACTTTGAGCAATATCTGGGGATCTATGACTACACTCTCTGGGAGATTATTGAATATGGAAACACATTCAATAAAGCTCAAAAGATTGCTGATGCCATTGCTGCAAGAGAAGCTATTGCTGGATGTTCAGAAGCAGATAAGAAAGAAAAACCTGATGATGGTAGAGCTGTGTCTACTGAAGACATAGCAAAGAAAAGGGTTGATATGAAAACCCTAAACATTCTGAAACTCTCTTTGGGACAAGAGAACCAGCATAAATACAGAGGTTATGAATCTGCAAAAGACCTTTGGGCAGCTCTTGAAGTTGCATATGGTGGCAATGATGATACAAAGGAAGAGAAGAAGAAGCAACTCATGCATGAGTATGCTGTTTTCAAGGCTCAACCTAATGAGAAGCTTAGTAGTGTTAGAAGCAGACTGCTTGATATTACGAGCAAGTTGTCCTTCATGGGGACACAAGTTGGTGACGTTGACACCATTGCCACTTTTCTTATAAGTCTTGGTGAAGCGTGGAAGATTGAGGCAAGATCTATACTTGCCAATAACACTCACAAAAGTTCTACTTTTGATGATATCTACAACAAACTGAGGCTGTTGGAGAATGAAACTCTTTTGGAGCATGGAAGTAAGTCTACCAACAGTAACATGGCCTTCTTCTCACATAGTGAAGGTCAATTTAATCAGAAGGACTCTTACATGCATCCAGTTACTGGATCAACATGTGTCAACGCTGGAACATGTCCCGTTAACGCCTCATATTCATACGCTAACACATACAAAAGTGACTCACCAAGAGTTAAACATGCTGGTTTGGATCTAGATACTGTATGTGCTTATATTGCTTCTTTGCCCAATGGTTTAGTGATTACATATGAGGATCTTGAGCAAATAAGTGATGAGCACTTGGAGGAGATGGATATTAAGTGGAACATGGCTCTTGCTAGTATAAGAGCAAACAGGTGGAATAGAAGGTTTAAGAAGAAGATGACCTTTAATGCAAAGGACACTGCTGGATTTGATAAATCCAAAGTTGAGTGCTACAACTGTCATCGTATGGGGCACTTCATGAGGGAATGCAGATCTCCAAGAAGATCTGATGCTGGCAAACCCTCAAACCAAATTGTTAAGGCTCAGGATCCTAAGGCCATGGTTGCAGTACAAGAAATTGATGGTATGGGATGGGACTGGAGCTATTTGGCTAAGGACGGGGAAGAGGATAAAGCTTTGGTTGCTGAAATAAAAGAAGAAGAGCATGTTCAATATGCTCTCATGGCACACTCCTCCACTTCATCAGATAATGAGGTATACGATGATGCTTTTTGTAGTAAGGGTTGTAGGTTAAATACTGAGAAACTTAACAAAGAGGTGTTAAGATTATTAGATGATTTGAGTACTGAAAGATGCAAACTATCTAATTATCAACTTGCTCTCACTCAAACTGAGAAGACAGTTTCTGAGTATAAGAAAATGGAATTTGATTTAAAAGACAAAATAAATATCTTAAAACATGAGTTAAATGCTAGCAATGATGTTAGAAACATCATGGAAAGGGTTAATGGTGAGCTACAGGCTAAGTTAGATGAGGCCATTAAGAATAAGGATAATGTTGGCCTTAAAATTCAGAGATTTGATAAGGCCACACAAACCCTAGGAGAATGTGTTAATAAACAAAGGGATCCTAAGGATATGACTGGGATTGGGATGAAAGACTATACTGTGGTTCCACCACCAGCTGGTGACTTCTATGGTGTCCAAAGAAAGGACTTATCTTGGACTGGTCTTCCAGAACTCCAAGAAGAGGAATTTATTCCTCCACCAAGAGTCATTACCCCAGTTGAAGAGTATCAACAGAAGTTGACTGACTTGAATGAATGGAAGAAAGCCAACCCTACCTTATTTGTTAAGGGTGGCTTGTTATGTGAAAGTCCTAATGAGTCAACCCCTATTAAGGTAACAAACCCAATCACTGGTAAGGCTGTTGACCTTGGCTCAAACACTGTTAGAAAACCTAGCATTAAGTATGCAGAGATGTATAGGAATACTAGGTCACCTAAAAGCCAAGTTAGTAATGATGGAACAGGCTTCTTCTCTTCTAGACCTAGGGTTGTGTCTAGAAAAGCCTGTTACACTTGTGGTTGCTTTTCACATTTAGCATATAAGTGTGTCAATGCTTCCAAGGTCAACGCTGTTAAAAAGTCAAACGTTGTCAGACCCAAAACCTTTGTGGAGCAAAGTCCACAAGTTGTTAGACCTGCCCCATTCATCACTAGAGGGTCTAACACTCATGGACAAAGACCCTTTAAAAAGACAAATACTTGGTCTAATAGGCAATGGGTTTCTGTTGAACCTGACAAGGGTAATTTCAGCGTTGACAAGACCAAATCCAAATGACAGAAACGTGACCAGACCTAAATATTTGCAACCACAGGGTAAGGGGTCTAAAGCTTCTTCAAGCTTGACATGGAGACCTAAGAAAGATCAAAACCCTAATGATAATGGGATTTCTATGACCTACAACAGATTTAATTACATTTCAAAGGTCATTACAAAACCTATTGAGGTTAACTGGGTATTTCATCCAAAGAAGAATGAACAAGGGGTTGTTATGAGAACTAAGTCTGTTCTTGTTGAACAACCAGATGAATCCAAGTCTGCTAAGGCTTAGGTTCCCAAAGAAAACTAACTTGTTTTCTTTATGTGCAGGGCATTCAAAAACAGGTCAATGATTATGGATATTGGGATAGTGGATGCTTAAGGCACATGACAGGGAAGGAAGATTATCTGACTAACTTCACTCCCATTAAGGATGGTGATAAGGTTTACTTTGGAGGCGGATATGGAACTATCACAGGCAAAGGAACTCTTCTCACCAAGAACTTGCGTTTTGAGAATGTATTTCTGGTAAAGGAACTTGATTACAATCTTTTTAGTGTATCACAAGTTTGTGATAACAAAAATAAAGTTCTGTTTACTGATACTGAATGCTTGGTGTTAAGCAAGGATTATAAGATCCCAGATGAGAAATATATTGACTATAGAATACCTAGACATAAAGATATATATAATGTGAATCTTAATGACATTAGGATGAATAATAATATGTCATGTTTTTATGCTAAA
This sequence comes from Glebionis coronaria, assembly GCA_025667525.1. Lineage (NCBI taxonomy): Eukaryota > Viridiplantae > Streptophyta > Magnoliopsida > Asterales > Asteraceae > Glebionis > Glebionis coronaria. Next base: position 7,061,587 of record CM046878.1, on the reverse strand, counting down.
GCTTCAGTAGATGAGAGTAATATATGGCACAGGAGACTATGGCACATAAACTTTAAGAATATAAACAGGCTTGTGAGACATGGCTTGGTTGATGGCTTGCCTGAAAAGGCTTTCTACACTGACCACTCTTGTGTTGCATGTCTTAAAGGCAAGCAACACAAGGTCTCATTCAAGTCTAAACATGTGCACTCTAGTACTAGACCACTTCACTTGCTTCATATGGACCTATTTGGTCCAACTAATATAGAGAGTTTGAATGGTAAATCATACTGCTTTGTCATCACAGATGACTTTTCTAGGTTTACTTGGACTTTCTTTTTAGCTATGAAAAGTGACACTACTGACACTTTAATTGACTTTATTACCCAGATTGAAAAGAAAATAGGTAATGAAGTTAAAATTCTTAGAAGTGACAATGGTGGTGAGTTTAGGAATAAGCTTTTGGATGATTTCTGTGCCAAGAAAGGGATTACTAGGCAGTTTAGTGTTGCCAGAACCCCATAGCAAAATGGGGTTGCTGAGAGGAAGAATAGAACCCTAATTGAAGCAGCCAGAACTATTTTGGCTGATGCTCATTTCCCCATAGCTTTTTGGGCTGAGGCTGTAAATACAGCATGCTATGTTCAAAATAGAGCATTGGTCAACAAGATACAGAACAAAACACCTTATGAATTACTTTGGGGAAGGAAACCTAATATTGGTTTTCTTAAACCTTTTGGCTGTCATGTAGTTGTTCTTGATACTAGTGATGCCTTAGGTAAATTTAGTGTAAAAGGTGATGAAGGCTATTTCATGGGTTATTCTGTGCAGAGCAAAGGATATAGGGCTTAACTTAAGAAGGAAAAATGTATACTTGAAAGAGTACATGTTCGGTTTTTAGAAAGTAAACCTAGTGATCCTGAAAGTGGTCCAAATTGGTTGTTTGACTTGGAACCTCTATCTAGGACCTTAAATTATATGCCTGTCACTAATCCAGACACTGTGAAGGTAACTTCAAATATTGTGGAAGAACAAGTTGTTGATGTTTCAGGTACACAGGTTAATGAAGAGGTTGGATCACAAGCAGACAAGTCATCTCCTATACAAGAGTATGTCACAATTCCCATATGGACAGATGCTTTTGCTGCTGTTGCTGCTGCTGAAAAGGATAATGGTGGCCCCCAAGTACCACCAGTTAATAACATGCATGGTCCTTCAGGCACTGACAAAGGAAAATCTAGCGCTGACAGGACAAATTCAGACGTTGATGACTCAAACGTTAACAACACCATTTCAGGCGTTGACAACCCAAACGCTGACAACCAAGGTTCAGGCGTTGACAACACTTTTGAGCATCTTTTCTCTTCTAATTTTGAACAAGGTGAACCTTCCAATTTATATGAAGAGGTTCATCCTACTATTGATGAAAGAGAGTCTGATGAAGATATTGGCAACTTGGATAATGAGATTGAAGACACCAGAATTTTTGAAGGAGGAGTTCTCACTTCTACTATGAAGAATCACCCTACTTCTCAAATCATTGGTGATATTATGACTCCTGTTCAGACTAGAAGATCTCATCAGAATCTTGGTGGATTCATTGCCAATATACACAAGAAGGTTGATACCCCACTTGTTCAATCATGCTTGTTTGCCTGTTTTCGGTCACAACAGGAACCCAAGAAGATATTTGATGCTCTCAAAGAACCAAGTTGGGTGGAAGCAATGCAGGATGAGCTTCACCAATTTGCAATTCAGGATGTTTGGGAGCTGGTTGATTGTCCCAGGTATGTCAGACCTATTGGGACAAGATGGGTTCTAAGAAACAAGAGAGATGAAAGAGGTATTGTGGTCAGAAACAAGGCACGATTAGTGGCTCAGGGATATACACAAGAGGAAGGGATATACTATGAGGAGGTTTTTGCACCAGTTCTAAGGATTGAAGCTATAAGAATATTTCTAGCCTATGCTTCTTGCATGGGCTTCACTATCTATCAAATGGATGTGAAGAGTGCCTTCCTCTATGGAACAGTTGTTGAGGAGGTGTATGTGATGCAGCCTCCTGGTTTTGAAGATCCAGAGAATCCAGACAAGGTGTATAGAGTCAAGAAGTCTATGTATGTACTTCATCAAGCCCCAAGAGCATGGTATGGTACATTGTCCACTTATTTGGTAGAAAATGGATTCAAAAGGGTCACCATAGATCAGACATTGTTTACAAAGAAGGATGGTAAGGATGTCTTACTTGTTCAGGTCTATGTTGATGATATCATCTTTGGATCCACCAATCCAAAGATGAGTGCAGATTTCTCCAAGCTTATGACAGACAAATTCAAGATGAGTGCAATGGGGGAGATGTACTTCTTTCTAGGGTTACAAGTTCAGCAGAAAGAAGATGGTATCTTCATCTCCCAGGATAAATATGTGGCAGAGATCTTGAAGAAGTTTGGACATGTCCAGTCGTGCACGAATAGCAGTCATGGACATGTCCTGCTCTTTCACTCGTCACTGTTGGCAGCATGATCATGAGTTCGATCTTGGAAAAGTGATTAACACTATAAGGTCGATTGGACATGTTGTCAATACGTGGAGGAGAATAACGGTCATGAATGGTGATTTGTTTAAAAATCGACGATAGTCGACACATAATCTTATGTTACCGTCCTTCTCCTTGAAGGTTCTTCTGGAGTGTAAGGGACAATTTTGGAATAATCCGTTGGTTATGAGTAAAAGGACTTCAGTAGTCGTGTCTTACTGACAGCTAGAAAGTTTTAGCAATCATGGCTAACAAAGCACGTGCTTGGAAAGCATAGATAATTTGTACAGATTTTCCTGATGGAAAATCAAGCTGAATGTATTCAGGAGCCTGAACATTACTATACATAATTATGAATCGTAGCATGGTGTGTTGTTCATAGTCCATAATTAGGATAAAATTCATCTCGTGTCTGTCTGAGGAAATGCGTTAGCAGCTTGGATCTCATCATTAAGCTGAAGGAAAACCTTCGTATACGTGGGAATACGAAAGGCGTCCTTCATGGTCATGAATATATGAAATATGGTGAAAGAAATGAATGTGACTTCGGCAACATGACAGTTCTCACTGATGTGTCGGTAATGGTATTGAAATTCTTGTGTCCTGATTAATACATGGCACAACAAAATGGATATACCCTTGGAGGGTACCCTGAATTTCTTAGAAATGTTCCATAATTAGACGTGAGTCATGCGTCTTGACTCGTGTCGTGAGAAATGTAAGCGTGACATATATCTTGACTGGTGTCTTAACATGTGTCTTCAAAAAGTATACGTGAGACATGTGTCTTGACTGATGTCTTGACATGTGTCTCGAGATGTGAAACAATTAGAACTACAAATATTAGGTTATTACGCCAGAATTGGCGGATCGGTTGGACTACTGATCATTTGTATGTCTGATCACGTCCGTGGTCGGAGCCACGGTTGCGATTTCTAGGATAGTTGCTGTCATAGTAGTGGTTACTATCATCCCGTATGTCGGTTTCATGACGGTCATTCTCATGACCGTGATTCATGTAACTATTCAGCTGAGTGGCCGGCTGGTACCGGTTTGCACTCATATGACTGAAACGACAACTGAATGATGTGTGACATGCAACTAAGAATTTGGGACAATGATTGATAAAATCGTCTGATGGCGAAGTATCTTCTCATCCAATAGCTTTTCTCTGACGCTTTTGTCTTCGTCTCGTAGGATCTTCATGTTGTGAACAGCATCCGCATCTCGTAGCGTCTCCGAACGTCAACAGCATCAACTTTTAGTAACATCTCCAAGTTATGAGCGGCATCAACAATCTTGTAGAATATCGGCAATTGAAAATACGCCTGAGTTGATTCAGAATCGACTAGCGAATACTCGTGAAGTGTTGCAAGTGGAATACACATGGATCAAGGTACGTGTAATACACATGAAATACGGTATGTGTAGTATACGTGGAATGCACATGAAATGATCGGTATGGGGTCGATCATTTATCATGATTTAAGGAAAGTATAACGGTTAAATGGTTAGGAAAACCATCATGATAACTTGGCAGTATTAGCATAAACATCATTTTGGTTATATCGAGAAGCATTAAAGTGTGGTTACACAAAATTCAACGATGATTTGCCTGACATCATGATCAACGAAAACCAACCATGACTATCATGAAAGCAGAATTCAATGAAATCCAACAATGTCTTGCGTGAAAGCATAAATAACAAAAGAGGCGTAAGACGTAATCAACATGAAGACGGAATTATCATGAAGGAACATAAAAAGATATATCATAAAGGAGTGTATAACATAATTAGCATGAAACTGAGTTTAACCATGACAGTATGAAAACATACTTGACATAAAAAACATAGTAACTTATGAGGGTACATGAAAAAAGTTTATGCCAATAAATCATGAGAAAAATTTTATGCATGAAAACAGTGCATGAATGCATAATGTTAGTTTATAAAAACCTTTTATATGTGCGAGGGGACGCCTATGGGTCGGTCCCAAAACAAAAGACATGGCGAGGGGACGCCTATGGGTCGGTCCCAAAGTTAAAAGTTTCGATAAAAGCACATGCGACTAAATAGGGCCAGTCCTGTACCAACCATTACTTAGTCATAATCCCTGCAACAATGATACATGAAACATAAATAAATGAAACTCATTTGTCCAAACTTATCAGAAAAAATTTTATGTGACTAATTATGAACTATTGAGGTTCAGTCCACATAGTCACGGTTCACGAGGAACGTCATGCATGAAACAATGACACATAACTAAATATGAATGACGGTTGTCCATCCATATTAGTACAACATAATCGATGAAAACATCAAGGTTAAAACCTCAAGGTGCTGAAAACATCATGCTTAAAACAACAATGCGCTGAAAACATCAATACGTAGAATAACAAACGTTGGCTTAGGAAGCTTCTGGTGACTACCCACTAGTCACAGGTCGAGTTTTAGAGCCTACAGGTCGAAGCCTTGTCTCTGATACCATAATTGTAACACCCCATTTTGATAAATGGAATGTCACGCGTAAATATGGCGTGTCATCAAAGTATGCAAGGTAAATGTACTAAAACATACATGACCACAGGGAAAACCGGAATCAAACATCGGTTCCCAAACATAAGCCCAAAACATAATAAAGCCAAAAGAAATGAATGAAAGACTAAACAAGCATAAGTATATGAAGGCAAAAAGGAAAAGAAGTCTCTAGCAGCTTCCATCCTATGCACGTCCTCCAATTGCTCGAGTCTTTCCTAGGGTACCTGCCGTTTTGGGACATGGAAAGGAAAGTAACGGCTGAGCAAAATGCTCAGTGCACAGATATAGACATAGTATGAATGACTAAAACATAATAAAGACTTAATAGCAGCGGAAATGTATAAGTCCTGGAAAACCTGGAACATGTTCATAAAACTGGTTTTATATTTTGAAAAGTCTTATGTTTATCTTATGAAAATTGTTTAACATATTTTACCATTAGCCAATATAGGTCATTAAAATCCACCGTGCATGAATACTTGGAGGGGTGACCTCATCATGCAAATTAGAGAGGCTGCCTCTAATTTAATATACTGGTTGGGTAGGAGGGATCAACTCCTTGTGAAGGATGCAAGGCACACATCACATTCACCATGAAATCCTGACTGAAAACATGTAACTAGGATGCACCCATACGCCCCACATGATATATATAATATAAATGGCCAAAAGCTGAAGGGACGCCACGAGCAATCACTCCGCCGTGGTGAAGTCATAACACCAGTGCCTCTAGTGTTATGGTTATGGTACCTCCATAAATAGGTGAAACTGGTCATGCATGTATATGGCTTTAGGTATTCTAATTAAACATAAGCAATTCAAAAACATATAAAACATATACTGGGGAAAACAGTTGGCTGCATACGGGAAATCCTAATAAGGGAAGAATGTCCATACGGAAAGGACGGGAATCCGTACCTTATGTCCAGTGAACGAAGAAGATGAACTGAGAGGAATCCTACTTCCGTATCACTAATGCTACATAAATACATACATGAATACGTATCTGCTTACTAAATACGTAACTGGTTTTATGTCATGTCTTTGCTTATTTTATATGTTCATACCATGTTTTACTGTTTTAAGCCTTAAACTGTGTTTATCCTATATTCTGTTTTACTTTGATTAAGTGTTTCTTGTATTTCATGTATTATTATACTTACTGTGTAATAATAAGTAACTTTCCAAAAATAGCAGGTTTCCTAAAATAGAAAGTTTCCAAAAATAGAAAGTCTCCAAAAATAGAAAGTTTCCAAAAATAGAAAGTTTCCAAAAATAGAAACCAAAAATAGTAAGTTTCCAAAAATAGAAAGTTTCTAAAAATAGAAAGTTTCCAAAAATAGAATTATTGCTTAAAATAGATAAGTTTCTAAAAAAATAGAAAGTTTCCATAAATAAATCAGCTGCCTTAATTAAATAAGTTTCCATAAATAGATTAGCTGCCTGAAATAAATAAGTTTCTAAAAAAATAGAAAGATTCCATAAATAGATTAGCTGCCTTATTTAATTAAGTTTCTAAAAATAGAAAGTTTCCATAATTAGAAATAAGCTGGTTAAATAAGCTAAGTATATAAGCCTAAGTGTTTTCATGATTATTTTCTAAGTCATATGATATAATGTATAGTTTATTAATTATTTCATGTAATTAAAATAACTATAGGTTAAAATATTTAATTAAAGTATAACATGTTTTTAATTAAATAAAGTTAAATACTTAGGTTAAAACATGTATTATTATTTATTAATAATATAACCTAAGTCATGTTAATTAATTAATTATAACCATGGTTTTTAAATAAGTAAATAATTATAAGTCAAAAATATAAAAATACTTAGGTTAATAATTTCATGATTTTAATCATTAAAATAACCTAAGTCATGTTGTTAAATTAATCAAGTCATGTTATTAATATAATTTTAACATAAGATTATAAAGATAAAAATCTAAACATACACCGTGAACCGGATCTTGACTAAGAACCATGAACCAGACATGAAATCGACACGATACCCCGAACCAAATCGGGGTTACCCTTGTCTTGTTGCTGCCGTGGGACCCACACCAACCAACCGGGACCATATGGTCTCGGTGGTGGTCATGTAGCCAAACCGAGACCCTCTCGGGCTCGGTTTAGGCGCGGCCAAGAACAAACACCCCTAAAACATTACTTTTTGATTTATTCCAAACCCAAATTCATGTTAGATCTATGATTTAATTAGGTTTTATAAAAAAACATAACATGTTCTTAATTATTGAAAAGATTAAATCAAAAGAAAAGGGTGAAAAGAATTACCGAATGCGTGGATCTAAAGAACGATGAACAAACATCAACACTAGTAATAATTCCAATATCAAAGATCAAATCACACCCCTTTGGTGTGTTTGAGGGTGTCGGCCAAAAAAAGAAGAAGAAGGAGGAGGAGAACTTTTAGGTTTTTGTGAAAACCCTCTGTAAAGTGAAAATGAGTAGTGTTTTTCCCTTAACCCCCTTTTAGTGAAATTTTGATGGGCTTGGCCCATCTTTCTTCCTAATTTCGTGGCATATGGGCCCACATGGGGTAACCCGGTCATTTTCCGTGTCTAATTAATAAGTGTGTTCTCGTGTTCGTGTTTTACGTGTTTGTTCGTGTTTATTTGTGTTCGCGTTTTGTGTGTTCTCGTTAAATAATTACCATTACCTAATATATTTATTTACGCTCGTAATAAATATATATATGTAATTAATAATAGTTCGTGATTTAATTACGTTCGTGATTTCATGATCGCATGTTCGTGATTAATTATTGTCAAATAATTATTGCGTGTTCGTGCGTAGTAAATACTTATCGTGTGCTAACACATACATAATACGTAAAATCCTAACACGTAATCGTAATCATGCTATAATAGGAAAGTTTTAATCTAGTACGTACGATCTTAAGGGTACTATTCATGATAAAAGCATGCGGGTTTTACATATGTTGGACGATAGTGTATATTACATGTTGGACAGAACTAGATTACATATATTGGACTAAACTAGATTACACATATTGGACAAAATTGGGGTAGTATATTGGACAGAGTTGTATACTATAGGTTAGACAAAACTGGCATTAGGTTGTTTTGCTTATTGGTGTTGTTTTGTTTAGTGCGACCGAGACATGGGCGTCTCGGTAGGCTCGAGTACACATGGATGTTGCTAGTTTACGTTTGTTAGTTTAATTATTATAAAATACAAGTTATAATTAAATTAACCATGAAACTTAGGTTATAATTATTTAACATAATTAATCATGAAGTAGCCTAAGTATTTATTTATTTACATAATTGAATTAATACCATACCTTAATTTAATTATATATTAATCAAGATAAGGTAAAGTTTTATTAAATGAATCACGTCATTTTAATAATTAATAATCCTTAATAAAACCATGCATTATATTATAAATTAATAATTATTGTTTTAGCCTAAGGTATTATTTAATAAACTTTACTATATAATCATGACTTACAATTTATGTTTATTAAAACTATAGCTTATATTTTATATATTTGTTAATCAAGCTTATTTCTAAATATGGAAACTTTCTATTTTTGGAAACTTACTATTTTGGGGAACCTTTCTATTTTTGGAAACCTACTATTTTTAGAAAGTTACTCATTATGATATAACAAGTATAATAACACATAAGAACATGAAATACATTAATCAGAACACATGAAATGTTAGGGAAACACATGATTTAACATGAATCACTAACATGAGTTAAGAACACTTAAAACAAGACAAGAATATGTAAAACAAGTTATGAAAACACATCAAGTAAACTAATAATCAGTTAAGTATAAGTTAATCAGACAACTCATACAAGTCCCTTTTTATTATGTAGCACTTGTGAAGTCAGAGTAGGATTCTCCGTGTCTTCTTCGTTTCATCCTCATTACTGGACACAAGGTACGGATATTCCGTTCATCAGTAAGGACACTCTCTTTCCTTTATTAGGATTCCCCGTTAGCATCCATCTGTTTTTCCTAGTACCTATGTGTCTTAAACACTTTCAATAAATGCTATGTTTCATTTTAAATTGCCTAAGCTATATACATGCATGCCAGTTTCACCTAGTTATGGAGGTACCATAACCATAACACTTGAAGCACCAGTGTTATGATTCTTCCTTGCTGAGAGTGATTGCTCGCGTAGTCCCTTTCAGTTATTGGCCATTTTATTATATTATTATCATGTGGGCGAATAGATACATCCTAGGACAAGTTTAGCAAGATTACATGGTAACTATGGTGTGTGCCTTGCATCGTTACATGGAGTTGATCCCTCCACCAAAACTATTATAGTTAGAGGCAACCCCTCTAATTGCATGACGATGTCACCCCTCTATGTATTCATGCACGTTGATATATTTCATGACCTATATGAGCTTCTTGGGCATTTAAAATATAGTTTTTATGATATTAAAAATAATATTTTCAGAATAAACCAGTTCATAAAACAGTCACTAGGTTTTCTAGGACTTACATTATTCCGCTACACTTTCATTTGTTACACCTTCATTTCATATCTTTTTCTTATGTTTCATTATTCATTTCCATGTCGTATATCCGTTCACTTAGTGTATTGCTTAGCCGTATATTTTCCTTTCCATTTCCCAAACGGGAGGTACTCAAGGACAGACTTGAGCATTTGGAGGACGTGCATAGGATGGAAGCTGCCTTAGACTTCTTATCCTTTTTCCTCTTATACTTATGCTTGCTTGGACACTTGTTTTGTCCTTCCTATTCCATTTACTTTATTTATGTTTTGGGCTTATGTATAGGGACCGATGTTTGATTCCGGTTTTCCCTTTATGGTCATTTATGTTTTAGGACATTACCTTGCATGCTTTGATGACACGCCATAATTATCATGTAATAGCCCACTTATCAAAGTGGGGTGTTACAATTATGATATCAGACCTGGTTTCGACCTGTAGGCTCTAAAACTTGACCTGTGACTAGTGAGTAGTCACCGGGGCTTCCTAAAATGACAGTTGATTTTCATTCATTTATTTCATGTATCATTGTTTTTTATGCTCCTTTTTTTACTAAGTAATGGTTGGTACAAGACTATCCATATTTAGTCGCATGTGCTTTTCATTTGAATTTTATTTTGTGAACCGACACATAGGCATTCACCTTTACTATTCCATGCATCTCTTATGTTTATCATATGTTTAAACTGCCATATGGCTGTATAATAGCCATATTTCATTGAAGTTTTGACTAGTATGGATTGGAACCCAGCCATCCATATTTAGTCCCATGTTGTTAAATCCTATCCATGATATCTTCCCTTAAAATTTGACAAGTATGGATTGAACCGTAATCATCCACACTTAGTCACATGTCAATTTTCGGATTTTGTGGATTGAACCATAGCAGTCCACACCAGCCAATTAGATAACTCCGTAATTATGTTTTTATGTTTTTTATGACGACTATGTTTTCATGATCTCATGTTGTTAGCCTCAAAATATTGAGTCAAACAAGAATGCTCGGTCATATGTTTATTATGTATCGTATTTTAGAACGTTGTAATAGGTAGTATGTTAGTCGTGTATTATGGGCTTAACTTTAAGCTAAGGTTCATTCATAAGTAACCAAAGCCCAAAAGGAAAGCCCGACCCATTATCATATAGCCCATTAAACCACATGTAGGCAAAGGCTATATATACCCTTCCTAACATGTTAGGAAGGGTGTTGGTTCATTTCATTTTTCTCTTAATCTAATATCACCTAGTTTCTCCAACCATTCTCTATACTTTCTCTCACTACTTTCTCTCTCTAGAATTCATCTTCTTCATCTATTTTCTACCTTTCTTTCTTCTTTAATCATCACATAATATAAGGGATAACAATTGGTATCAATCGTCATGGGGTAGATTTGTGATTGGTTGTGGTCCTATTTGATTCGTAAGATATAATCTCTATTTCATCTCTCGAATTCAAACTTTTTTGTTTTTTCCATGCTCTAGATCTTCATACACATCTCCTACATAGTTGTGGTAGGGATTTGGTTGCTTTTGTTTGGGTAAAATCACGTTTTTCTTGGCAAAAAATCTCATTTTTTACCTAAAGTTTCGGAAAAGTACCCACATTGCGACAGAAAAACCTTGCCTTCCATCGCAATACGCTAGGGTTTATCACTACGATCGAGATTGTGATTCATATTGCGATTGGTGTTGTTTTTGATATTGCGACAGGAATATTGCGACATGGGTCATTGTGATAGGAATATTACGACAGGGGTTATTGCGACAGGGTTATTGCGACAGGAGTCATTGCGACAGGTCATTGCGACAGGACATTGCGACAGGTCATTGTGACAGGACATTGCGACAGGTCATTGCGACAGACATTGCGACAGGTCATTGCGACAGACATTGCGACAGGTCATTGCGACAGACATTGCGATGGGACAACATTGCGACGGGACATTGAGATATGTTTGGTTAAATTTTGTTTGAGTATTTTTTAGGCTTAGCCACTATCTAGACTAGTCCCGGAAGATAGTTTACACGAAGATTAAAAAAAAGAAAAAAAAAGAGTTAAAATTTTTTAGGTCAAGTAAAATAAAAATTTCCCTACTAGTTTTTGGCTATTTCTAACTCAATTTCAAAATTTGCCGATACACAATTTTTCGGTCTATCGTTTTGTCGGACTGAGGAATTTATTGTCGGACTGAAGAAAAATTGCAATTTTCAGAATTTAAACCACAACAACAATCACATCATATATACTTAAGATCCATATTCACTTCATCATTTCAAAGAATATTGAGATGGATTCTACTACAAAATATTGTGTGACGGACAACAACATAATGGTGGCGGGTAACAAAGAGAGACCACCAATGCTTGTGGCCGGTCGATATGCTCAATGGAAATCACGTTTTCTTCGTTATCTTGATACAAGACCCAATGGTGATGCATTGAGGCAATGTATTAACAATGGACCATATGTTTTCTCCGACATCACTGTTCCTCATACACCAGCCACAGACACTATTCCAGAAATACCCGCAACCACAAGAAAAGAAACGTTATCTGATCTTACACCAGAGAAGCGTGCTTGGTATGATGCAGAAAAAGAAGGGATCTATATGATTCTAAGTGGAATTGGAGATGATATTTATTCCACGGTTGATGCATGCCCTACGCCACAAGAAATGTGGACGGCTATTGAACGCTTGCAACAAGGAGAATCACTCAACAAGCAAGATGTTAAAAAAAACTTGTTTTGGAATTTAGATAAGTTTACTGCATTGGATGGAGAATCAATTGAGTCTTATTATTCACGATTCTACAAGATGATGAACGATATGACAAGAAACAACTTGGAGGTCTCCACCATGTAAGTCAATGTGCAATTTCTTCAGCAACTTCAACCAGAGTGGACACGTTTTGTTACTTTGGTGAAACAACAGAAGCAGTTAGACAAGGTAAACTATCACACTCTCTTTGATATCTTGAAACAATTTCAGCATGAGGAAAATGAAATTCGAGCTGAACGAGTTGCAAAGACGGCTAATCCACTTGCTCTAGTGTCTACCACTCAAGATCATCGATCTCGTACTCCAAAGTCATACTCCATTCAGTCATCCTCCCCACGATATTCCACATCATCCAAGTCTTCATCATCCACAAGATCACGCGACAAAGAACCAAGAGCACCATCAACACCATCTGAGTCATCATCTGAACAGGATAGTGATGAAGATCAAGCTCAGAAGAATCACGAAATGAAACAACAAATTGCTTTCATTATGAAGACCTACAAGAAAATCTTCAAACCCACCAACAACAATCTTCGAACATCATCCAACACAAGAAACCAATATGTTGAAAACCCTTCAAGGTATGACACACGTCGATGTGGTGAAAGTCCTTCTAGGTATTATCGACATAATCCAACACATGTTGAGGGTTCTGCAAGGTATGATCGACAAACTGCCAAGTATGATACTCAGAGGATTGTTGCTACTACTGGGAATAGGGAAACTGTTGGAACGCAAGTGGTTCAACAAAGTGGGATTCAGTGTTATAATTACCAAGGTTATGGGCATATGGCAAAGGAATGCAGAAATCCGAAACGAGTTAGGGACTCTAGCTATCATAAAGAGAAGATGTTGTTATGCATGAAGATGGAAGTAGGGGTCAAATTGTCGGATGAGGAAGGAGCAATGCTTGATGATACTGATGATTAAGCCTCCGACCAAGAATTAGAAGCACCATACATGGCAAAGGTTGGCGAAGTTCTCAACGTCACTGAAGATGACAATGGCCCTATCTTTGACACTGAGCCACTCGATAAGGTACACACCACTGATGAATATAATGTGTTTGGTGATATTCATGAGCATAGTGAGATACCTAATGCCATTAATGACACATGTATGACGGAAAAGGTTGATAGCAATACCACACCCGATTCATCAGACATGTGCAATAATGAGATTGAGGAGGATCAACATGCAAATGAGTATGATGATGAGGAGCGTGTCGCGCTTGCTAATTTAATTTCTAGTTTACAAAAAGATGTCAATGAAACTAGAAAAAGTCAAAAGCAATTAAAGAAGGCAAACGCAGCGCTCACTCAAAATTTTGAAGAATGGAAAGTCGCACTAATTACATCTAGTGAGACCATTGAACGCTATAAAGATGAGCTTCTTCAGAAAACCAAAGAGCCTGAGGGGTACAAGGGTAGTGCGTTAAAAAGTCAAAAGGACGATCTTGAAAAGAAATACAACGAAACTCTTGAGTTATTAACCAAAGAGAAACATCAATTTAATGTTTTATTAATGGATGAACGTCAAAAAACGTACCTTGCTACCACCAAAGTTAACGAACTTGAATAACGGATTTCGATAGATAACATCGAGTCCGCTAAAATTCTTGATGTTAAGAAACTAGAGGTTGAAACGTTAAAACAAGATTTCAAAAGTTGACATGAAAAAGATACTGAAAAAGTAACGGAACTAGAAAAACAAATCGAATTTTTGAAGAAAGTTGTTTATAAAACGCATGACTCTATTCAAACCGTAAGAATGATAGCACCTCCGTCTATGTTTAAGGGTCAAGCTAGCTTTGCAAGTCCTGATTATCTTGCCCAAGCTCAAGCTGCGAACACGCGCCTTTATATGGATGAGTCCGAATGGACCGATCCTGAATATCCTCTTGGTTATGATGAGACATCCCTTTGGGAAGAGGAGAGTAGATCACCGGTTAATAAAGAGTTTGTGAAACCATACAATTATGCTTATGAGAATAGTCTATATGGTCTTTTCACTACCCAAAAACTAAAGTCTCGTGAGGAATTGTTTTTAGAATGCAAACAAAGAAGAATTCAATGGAAGAAAGGTTTTGCTACTAAGAAAACAAACGTTTCTAAGTTCATCAACTACTTGCCTCTTGATGCTTCTAAAAGCAAGAGTAGGCAGACATTTGGTTTTCTACAACATTACATTGATAATATTAAATCCATTGTTGACAATGAATGGAAACAACGAGAAAATGACGAGTGGAAAAAACCAATTCCTCAAGATATAACAGTGCTTATCAAACAAATCTTAATACCGAACACGACCACATTAAAAGAAAATATGCTTGAATTTGAAAGATTAATTCGGTCTGAAATGTTTGATGATTTAAAATATATTGAGTCTATTGAGAAAGAAATTGACGATCTTCAAATGGATAAGTCCGTTTTTTCAGATGAATATGATTTACTCTTAGAAGAATGTCTCTCCAAAGATATTTTGTGTGTTACTCTTCAATCTTGTGCTGATATCGATGAATATTCAGATGTTGCATGCAAATATCTTGATAAGATCAAAGAATGTGAACGACTTGAACTTGAGCTTTCAAAACATAAAGAAAATGTTGATAAAAAGGCTTTTGATTTACTTCAACACAAAACTGATTTCCTTCAAAAACATTGTCATTCTCTTGAACTTGATTTGCAAAAAGACGTTGGTAGTTTTCCACATGATAATAACTTGCAAGAAAAACTTTCCATAACATTTCGAGAAATGAATGAAAAGAGTTTGAAAATTAAAGAGTTGAAAGCTCAGTTACAAGACAGGGAACTAGCAATAGCAGAGTGGAAGAAACTCGTTGCTAAGATGCGTGGGAAAATTGTGGAACTTAGTGTTAAGAAACCTGTTGTAAGACAACCCAGCGTGCACAAAGTGACTAGACCCTCTGTCTTGGGAAAACCATCTGTTTTCTCTAATTCTGCATTTGTAAAACCTGCGTTTGCCCCCAAGACGGATGGGAAGGATATGCTACCACAGAATACTCCCAAAACACATATTCGATCACCAAGCATTAAGAACACAAATGTGATTAAACCAGGGATGCATAGATTGGCCACTCAACCCACACAAAAAAAAAGTCAATCACCTCAGACTTCTAGAAACACAAATAGACGTGTGTCTTTTACTAAAGGAGTAATCCCCACTGATAGTGTTAACCGACCTCAGCTTAAGAGCACTCACATGAATGAAAAGGTTTGGCAAAACAAAAGTCAAGGGAAGATGAAGACAGTAGAAGACCACCCTAGGATTTTCAATGTTTCTAAGAATAAAACGTCTGTAATCGCTTGTAATGAGGATTTGAATGATTAGACTGTGAATGATTTGAATGTTAAGTTTGTTTGTGTGAAATGTGGAAAGTGTGCTAATGCTAATCATGCTATGTGTGTTTCGAATAATGTCAAAGGCGTAGATACTAGAACTAAGAAGCAAACTACGATGCCTATTAGTGCTAGAAAACCCAAACGCAAAGTGAACCATTCTAATGTAACCCCCCTGAGAAAAGTATTGCATCAGAATCCACCACTAAAACCACTAGAAGCAGAATTAGGGAGTTATATGAGTCTGCTAGCAAGTCGTGGAAATGGTGGTTTGCTAATCAATGTCCTTCTGGATATAAATGGATGCCTAAAGTTAGGACATAAAATGTGACAACGAGTGTTAGTATGACTTTAAATGTTGCTAAGGACAGTAATGATTCTACATTCACAACCACTGTGGTATCCAATTTAGGAAATGCTCCATCGTGTTCTAACTCTTCTGCAGGTAATACAAATAATTCTCTTCATAATGGACTCCGGATGCACGAAGCACATGACGGGGAATCTCAAGCTTCTAATTAACTTCGTGGAGAAGTGCCTGGGTACGGTCCGATTCGGAAATGATCAATTTGCACCGATCCTAGGATATGGAGATTTGGTTCAGGGGAATATTACGATCAAAAGGGTATACTACGTCGAAGGGCTCAATCATAATCTTTTCTCGGTTGGTCAATTCTGTGATGCGGATTTGGAGGTTGCTTTCTGAAAGAAGACATGTTTTGTTCGTGATTATGATGGGAATGACTTACTTACCGGTACACGGGGTACTGATCTTTACACAATTTCACTACAAGACAGAACTTCATCAACTCCAATTTTCTTCATGGCTAAAGCTTCAACGACTTAGGCATGGTTATGGCATCAACGTTTATCTCATCTTAGCTTTGATACCATCAACTTGCTTTCCAAGAAAGATATTGTGCGAGGCCTTCCTAACTTGAAATTCATCAAAGATCATCTTTGTTCTTCTTGTGAGCTTTGTAAAGCTAAACGGAGTAGTTTCAAGACAAAGACTACACCAAGCTCTAAAGGACGGTTAGATCTTCTTCATATAGATCTGTGTGGCCCCATGCGTATTCAAACCATCAATGGGAAGAAATATGTTATGGTAATTGTCGATGACTACTCAAGGTACACATGGACCCTCTTCTTACGGTCCAAGGATGAAACACCTAAGGTTTTCATTAACTTCCTTAAGCTAATACAACGTGGGCTTCAAGCTCAAGTAAAAGTGGTACGTACTGACAGAGGCACAGAATTCTTGAATTCAACTCTGAAGAAGTATTTTGAAACCGAAGGGATTGAACACGAAACATCTATTGCTAGAACACCTGAACAAAACGGTGTTGTTGAAAGACGAAACCGTACTTTAGTTGAGGCTGCTCTAACATTAATATCTGCTTCAAAACTACCATTATTCTTTTGGGCCGAAGCCGTGTCAACTGCATGCTACACACAAAATCGATCCTTAATTATCCCAAGACACGAAAAGACACCATATCACATAATTAATGATCACAAACCTTCAGTCAAACACCTTCATGTTTTTGGATGTACGTGTTACATTATTCGAGATGGTGAAAATCTGGACAAGATGAAAGAGAAAGGTGATGCATGCATTTTAGTGGGATATGCAACTCAGTCTAAGGCATACAGAGTATACAACAAGAGAACAAAATTGATAGTCGAGACTATTCATATCAGATATGATGAATTACAAGAAATGGCACTTGAACAAAACAGTTTAAGACCCGATCCACAACGACAAACGACTTCAGTTCATAACCGCACGGAACTCAAAACTCAAGACCACAACAATGAATCGTCAAGTTCAACGTTGGTTCAAGAAAATGTTCCTAGATCTGATATGACAGTCAACACGACAATAGAAGAGTTGGAAATATTATATGGACCAATGTATGATGAATATTTCACGGGGGAGAAACAAGTTGTATCGAAGCCTTCCACTGTCACTCATGATAAGACTGATGATACCGATCATCGTCAACAAAAGGATACAACTTCATCTACTTCAACACCGGTTGCTACAGAGTTACTTCCTCAGAATATCACTTCAACAATAGATCCTACAACATCCACAACTACTGTCATTTCTCTAGAGAATACAAATCAAGAAGACAATGCATTATCTGATGAAGACGAATTGATCAACCCATTCGGTACACCGGTACACGAAACTGGAGAGTCTTCTACTCGCCATGTTGATCCGTCAAATATGCACACGTTCTATCAACGACATTCTTCAACACATCATTGGACCCGAGATCATCCTTTAGTTCAAGTAATTGGAAACCCTTCACAGCCTGTTCGCACAAGACGACAGCTTAACACCGATGGCGATGTTTGTATGTTCGCACTCGCCGTGAGTTCAGCTGAACCAAAAAACATCAAAGAAGCCATGGCTGATCATGCTTGGATTGAATCGATGACAGATGAACTTCAACAATTTGAAAGACTTAAAGTCTGGGAACTTGTTGGCAGACCATACGATGTAATACCATTATATCTTCGATGGATCTGGAAAAACAAGATGGATGAAGAGAACACGATCATTAAGAATAAATCTAGGCTAGTAGCTAAAGGGTATGGTCAGAAAGAGGGTATTGATTTTGAAGAATCATTTGCACCAGTAGCTCGAATGGAAGCGGTCAGGATTTTCCTTGCTTATGCTGCATATAAGGGATTCATCGTGTATCAAATGGACGTAAAGACGGCATTTCTTAACGGTCCTTTGAAGGAAGAAGTCTATGTCACGCAACCGAAAGGATTCGTCAATCATCATTATCCTGACAAGGTGTATCGTCTCCATAAAGCACTTTATGGACTCAAACAAGCTCCAAAGGCGTGGTACGACGAGCTCTCGAAATTTCTGGTCTCCAAAGGTTTCTCAAAAGGTTCCATTGATCTAACTTTGTTCACTTATAAATATGGGGATGAAATTTTGCTTGTGAAGATTTATGTTGATGACATTATTTTCGGGTCTACAAACCCAAACCTTTCAAAATGGTTTGAAAAAGTAATGCACATCAGATTTGAAATGTCTATGATGGGCGAACTAAAATTCTTTCTAGGAATTCAAGTTTACCAATCCCTAAGTGGTATCTTCATTAACCAAGCTAAGCATTGTCAAAAGATAATCAAAAAGCATGGTATGACATCATGTGACCCCGTTGGGACACCATTATCAACCACATCCCTAGATCCTGATTTGGAGGTAGATGCCATAGATCAAACGAAATATCGTTCAATGATCGGCTCCCTCATGTACTTAACAGCAAGCAGACCAGATATATCACATGCTACGTGTTACTGTGCACGATATCAAGCATGACCCACTGAAAAGCACCTCAATGATGTTAAACGGATCTTTCGGTACCTAAAGAATACCATTCATTTGGGACTCTGGTATCTGAGGGAAACCGGTTTCTTTCTAACGGCCTATTCAGATTCTGATCACGCAGGGTGTCTTGATACACGTAAAAGTACTTCTGGTGGTGCACAATTTCAAGGTCAAGATAAGCTTGTGGGATGGTCTTCCAAGAAGCAGGATGGCACGTCACTTTCATCAGACGAAGCGGAATATGTGTCTCTATCTGCGTGTTGTGCTCAAGTTCTATGGATGAGAACACAACTCACGGATTATGGCTTCCACTTTGATAAAGTACCTATGTACTGTGACTCAAAGTCCACCATAGCTATCTCCTGCAATCCGGTACAGCATTCCCGCACGAAGCACATTGATGTCAGATATCACTTCATTAAGGAACAAGTTGAAAAGGGTATTGTTGAACTATTCTTTGTTGGAACTGATTACCAATTAGATGACTTGTTTACAAAAGCTCTTTCGAAAGAGAGGTTTGCGTATCTAGTTAGGAAAATTGGTATGAGATGTTTGACTCCAACAGAACTGGAGATTCTGGCAAAGAAGCCTGCTTGATTCATCTATCAAACATCTACCTATAAATATGTGACAATCCGTCTATTCATGGTTGATATTTTATTCTCAATATTTATTTGAAAACATTATTTTAATGTTACAATATGAACTCACTTATTTTTTGGGAAGTAATTTGGATTTACGTCTTGGGAGTAGCATCGACTACGTCTAAACCGGAGGATTCAACGTTACGTGCTTACGTTTACATACACCGTCTTTGGTGACAGTCCGACATTTAAGAAAATAAATTTATCCGTGAATATTATTTTGGAGTTTTAAATTTGTGTTAATTCATAAACTCACAAATTTACGAGAAGAGATTAGGACTTACGATTTTATTTTAACGTCCTTTACGACTAAACCGGAAACCTTAGGATTACGTATTTACGTTTTTGAACTCCGTTTTTGATGAGACAATTTTTATTGGATTCGTTTTGTGACGTTGATTCATAATTTATAAAAACATTTTTCGTAAAACAACCCGAGGGCACGCAAATCGAGGAAACTAGAATCGAGGAGTACCCGTAAATAATTGGGGATGAGACAAAATAACTTTTGCCCCACCCCCATATATGGGACGTCCAACACCAAGCAACAACACACCAAATAGGTGTCAAATTATAAGCATAATGCTTACACTTGTAAGCTAAGCTTACAAGTGAAGCTACTTCCAACATCAAAACCACTAACTAGATTCATTCTCCCATTTCCATACATGCAAACAACACACACTTTCTCTCTTGTTCTCCCTATGTGCCATCCCATATCACCCCAAAACACCCATTTTGATCTTGATTTAACCATGAAATCCCATGTTGTTCATACACATGTTGAAGCCCTTTTGAAACCCTATTGATTAGTGGTGATTATAACATCCAAGGAGGAGTTTCCATGGAGTATTGGGGCTGATTTTCCACAAGGTGTTCATGAAGAATGGTGGTCTTGAAGATGGTATTGATTATTCACAAGTTTCTCCATCAAAATCCATGCCCAAATCATAACCTACATCAACTTGGTGGTATAAAGATTGTCCTCCTCATCCTCTTGTTATTTTTTATTATGTAATCTTGTATTTCTTTTACTTATGTATATTTATATGATGATGAATGATGATTAAAAATATTGTGTGGGGATTTGGTGTTGATAAACATGCTTAAAAAGATGAAAAACTATAAGAAACAAGGTTAAAATCTTGCTTAATTTAGATGGCTGTATAAAACAGTGAAGAATCATATGGTAAACTGATAAAATAATGAAGTATAATCAATTTACAGTAAGCTATGGGTCTTGTACACATGTGAGAGTTGGCCATGCAATGGAATCATTGTAATGAGTGAGATATCATCAAAACAAGTTTAAAGTACAAATCTGAGTTCACTGTTTTGGACGATTTTTAGAAAATACTTAAAAGATGATTCAACAGTAGCTATAGAAGAGTTAAATGGAGCACATATCATGTAGTTTATGTGATAAAAATTTGAGCTTCTATCTCCATATAGAACTCTAGATATGGAAGTTTTGGTGAAGATGAAAATAAAAATCAGATTTTGGAAATTAAAGTATAATAATAATATATAAGCACTCAACTAAAAATAGTATAAAATGTGAATTAACATCCACTAACTTATATAATACATTTATATAAATATGTATAAGGATAAATAAGTGGACATTTCATTAAAATGGTAACTTGTTAAGTTTTATAAGTTATAAAACTATAAACATGATTTTTACGACTTTTTCGGCTATTACCGTAAATTAACGTTTTTTTTGCTAAATAAAACTTAGACGGTTGGACCCGTCTAATGTAAACTCTATAAAACTAATATACTGATATATAAACATATATAACAAGTAAAAACCGATAAAACCCGAACTATATAACCTACGGACATTAACGGGCTAAATTAACGTTATTGGACTAATAATACAACAAAATGGACTAAAACACTTATAAACTTATTTATTGGGCTTAACCCATTTAGGCCCAACATGTAAAGTGTAAATACTGATAATACAAGTATGAAATAAATTAATACAAGTTAAGAACTTATAATAAGCTTGTTGGACTTAAAACACGAAAATAGGTAAAACTAGTAAACTAGTATAAAAGTTATCGACACATAACACTAAAATGAGTAAACGAGAATATGTAAACCCACTTGATCATCATATATATAAAATCATCATATGTATACATAATTGTTATTCTTATAAAGTCATTGGACATGAGTCTAAGACGAGTATTATTTGTCTAGGTTTCCGTGATTGAAGCACGTGCCGTACGTCCGAATTGCCGATAACCCGCCTTCCCACATCAACGTGAGTTCATAGCCTCGCACTCTTTTAAATGTTTTTATGAAATGTTTTATAAACCCGCGAGGGAGATAACATGTTAGTTTTTATAAAATAGGACACAATTTGTCCCGATTGTTTGTTTATTGATTTGGACCCATATGATTGAATGACCCGATTGTATGACCCGATAAATGATTAAAGGACCCAATAGATGAAATAAAATGGATTATTAAAGTTAGGTTATATCACAAAAAGTCCCATTAGCATGAATTCTGAACTACCGGGATTTGGTAGACGCTTGTGCATATAATAGTACTATTTGGGGACGATCACCCCAGTTCGCGCCTTGACGGTTGATCCCCGTCGTGCCACATTGATTGGTAAGCGAATTTATGTATGAGAAGATTTCCATAGCGTGACCTTTGTGACGACACGCTACTTTAGATGGGCAAATTGAGTATCGGGTTAGCTACCCGTTGTTGGTTTAGTAAGGTAACAATGTCATGCGGCTTATAATAATCCAACTAACGAAATACTACTAGACGCACCGAATTACGATGTATTGCCTGACTAGCATTACAGGGTCATACTATTGATATTATGTTCGTGTTTTGGTTTTCATAACCATATTCATATAACGGTTTTTAATTAACTTTATACAACGTCGTAAGACGTATTGTATGATGTTTTTACGACATTGGCTCGTATAATGATTTTTAAGGCAAATGCCTTTATTATGATTTTCGATAAGGATTTGTATAAAAATGACTTTGGCTATTTTATGGCCTATTACAATGTTTTGTACGAAATGATTTTTGGTAATAGTTTTATACCAAAGTTATATTGATGGAATTTATTGAACTCTATGAATTCACTCGGCGATATCGCTGACATTTTCTTTTAACATGTCTTATCTCAGGTACTTGAAGGTAATTCTCGGGAAGACAACAAGAATTCATGGCCCGCACCTAAATACTTACTTCGATTCAAATGCTTTGTAAAACCTGTATTAAATACAATGACTTGGGACCTATGTACCTTTGATATTTATGAATGGAAATGCTTTATTAATAAAACAACGCGACTTTTAAGTGTTGTCTATGATGTGAGTAATGTGCTATCCCGTAACACCAACTAGTCTTCCGCTGTATTGAGTTGTATATATTTGGGGGTGTTACAGTTTAGCATCAGAGCTCTCGTTATAGAGAACGAAAGATTTTTAAAATCAAGGTTTTGAATAAAACATTTCAAAATCTTTTTAATTATAAACATTTTTCTAAAAATGTCTAAAAATCTTTTGACTATAACGGTGCTGAAGAGTTCCCGAGTTACCGACAAGGCCAGACTGAGAAGTGTTATTTTAATATATATATAACATGGATTATATATATATATATATATGATGTAATTTTATTACATGATTGTTTGATCATTATTTTGATATTTATACGAGGTATTTATACGACGTAGATTGTCACAAGGAACCCTAAATTCCCTAGTAAATTAATCGAAGCTATTATAGTAGGAATTCTAGCTATCCTAGATCTAAACCAAGTTGTGAATATTTATGATCCCAACAAATGGTTGATATTCGTAGAAATGTAGATATTAGTTGATTGTGAAATTGAAGAAGAATTGGCGAGATTAAATCTGATACCGATGTCATGACGATCTTTTCTTATAGAGTGGAGTTGACAAAACATTACTACCTAGAAAGATGTCATCTGATTCGTTGTCACCCAATTCTTAAATTTGAAATCGAAAGGGCGAATGTTGCACTTGAGGCTGTCATTGGAACCATTACCCAAAAGCCTCATGCCACTAATACCTTTCCGAGAAGTCTAATTGAACGTGTGAGTCATTTCATACTAGTGACTCATTTGATAATTGTTGTTGTAAGAGCTATAGGATTGGAATTAAGTGTTGATAATATCGAGCTTTTATTGCCCTATTAAGGTTTATAAATAAGGTTGTAAGTATTGGAGAATGAGGTAGGATATCGAATTGAGTATGATTTGGTTGAAACTTGAATAAAGTAAAAATTTAACCCGTATGGAATATGAGATTGTTAAGAGGAAGTCGTTAAGTCCTGTGATTGAATTATAAGGTTTTAAATGATTGTAGGTTCGTGTTAAGGGTTGTTCCTAGGCCATTGTCCACTAACGAGGATGCCCAGTGTCCAACAAATAAAGTGAAGAAATCGTCTTCTGGATTGGGACCGATGGATCTTCCGGGACAGGTGGGACACCTAATGACTCTTGTAGGTTAGTATTCATTGTGGTATCTTTTAAAAAATCCCTAACTTAACTGAGATATCAGTTGGTAGGATGAGTTCTGAGAATTGTATGACATAGTGACACGTAATGTGTTACGGTACAATTTTGACTTGGTTGTGACTAATGAAAAAGACTACCTTTGATTGCTAAATACTACATGTATCGATGATATCTATCTTTTATTGCTTCATCCTAGTATTCGCATTAATGATGCAACCATTGAACAAGTACTCATCTTGATTTGAGTTACGTTGTGAATTATTTTTCGTGAGTGCCATCGAGGTCATGAACCTCATGATTATTTGGCTAAGCTCATTTCCTATTATATTGTAGTTAGTTCTTGGTGAACAACTCTTCATCACTCCTTTGCAGATCACTCATTGTTTTTATAAGATAAAACAGTATCCCTTGAGAAAAATTGAATTTTCATCACTATAAGGATTATTCAAAGTGAGATTTATAAGTGGTCATTATCGAAATAAAGTTGTTTATAAAACACGTTGGGAAAACTTAATCGTTTTCATAATAAAGAAAATATTTGTAAATTTATTTTGATTCTTATTTAAGAATTAAGCATGTAAATGTTTTTATTATAAACATGAATGATAAAATTTTGACGAACTGAGTATTGCATCGTTAATCTTGAAATTATATATAGTTGCGCGCCTACATACAATTTGGAATGGACCATGCAAGGCTGATTAGTAGTCACCATAAAACTGATTAATAAACACTAAATTTTCTTTGAAGATTGTGAAAGATTAAAATTTATGAGATCTGCAAGAAGTGAAAAATAGGGATATATTGATAGGGACACCTACATATGTGCCCGTACTATTTATTCTTTTGAGTTGAATTTACTCATTTGTGGAAATTGTCTTATTTGACAATTGACAATTCTTTCTTGTCCAATTCTCCCGTAGTGAGATTCTTAGGAAAAGTATCTGATTACCAAGTGTTGATACCCGACTGGATGCATCGACGTTCCTATCATTTCTTTTGATTTGATTTCATTTGAATGACCTGGGTAACGATCCGAGGAGCTTTCGAATGCGTACTCAAAATATGAAAACTGTTGATCCCAAACTTAGATCGATTTAGCTTTATGTATACGAGATTAGATCAAGTAATACACTTAGAGAAACCTTTGTATATGCTTATAATAATCTAAGTGTTATGCGGAATTAACACTTAAACAAGAACACACAATGATATAAACAAACTTTCACTTTGATTAATGATATCAAACTTGCTTACAATGAAAGTAGTTTACGAATGAAAACTTATGTGAAACATTAACCTAAAGGTCTTCTTTATAGAAATAAGAAGCCTTGTACAATGATCTACGTATCAGCTATTCTAGGTAAAGATAAATATAGAAAATACATTGTTGTTCCTATCTTTACTAGAAGGAATCTAGAATACAATAAACGCGTAGAGTATATCTTCCCATCAGTGCTTGTCTTCAATGTGTCAACGCTTGACTTTATCTTTTCAACGCTTGAGCTGTCAGCGCTTGTTTTGTTTTTGTCAACGCTTGTTTTACTCTTGTCAGCGCTCAAGTGATCTGGCCTTAATTTATTCCCAACAATCCTCTCCTAAACTTGATATCCACTCTTATGATCAAGTTTCTGAATAAGAATTAAGGACTAGGAGGAATCTTACAAACCTTCCCATAATGGTAATGAATAAATCTGATCAAGTCTTTTGCCACGTCACTTGAATAATCAATCTCCAGCTGAGTGTCCTTCATCTTCTCCAAAATAGCCTTGGATATAAAATACTGACCATCCACAAGTAGATACTCAGCAAACTTTGTAGAACTCAAATGGTAAACACCAGCAGCTGAATATAATCTCCATTGAAGACCACTGAGATCATCTTCAAGATCCTTCCAAATAGCAGGATCCTCATCTTTTGGTCCACACATTCTTTTGAATGTGGACCACAGTTTTATTCCATTAGCTAAAATTGGCGCTTCAGCCTCATACTTGGTCTCTAGCAACCTTCATAGGTCTACCAAGTCTTCTCTATCACAACTTGCAAACAAAGATATGAGAGTGGTAAAAGTGTGTACCTCTTTGCCATACCTGCCAATTTTCCAAAACCTACATTCATCTTCTTCATAGCTCACAACTGGGTTTCTGGAATCTAATGGTAACACTTGCACCATATCTGAAGCTTCTAATGGTGAGAGCTTGAGGCTCTTTCTTATGACAGCTTCACTTTGATATAGTGGATCCATATCTTTGGGAAACTCAAGAGAAATTCCCTTTTTCACTGGCCTGGGAACAAACATAGCTTTCTTGAGCTCCATTTCTTCTGCAAGTTCTTCCTTTCTTTCATCAGAAAGAAGTCTGAGAGTGTTTGCTTCCTGCACTCTCACCCAAATGGGATAAGCCTTGCATTCCAACTCATCAAATGTCAACGCCCTCAATTTCTGGTAAGTCCATCCTACTCCATGACATCTGAGCAACATGCAGTATAGCTCCCTTCTATCCTTTTTCAACTCTGAGAGAATATTGCTTGCCTTGTGTTTCAAAATTACCTGGCAATCCTTCTGAACTCTAAGGAGAATCTCCAAACCCCATATTTGATCTGAAGTGGTCAAGTCTGGATTCTCCATACATCTTTCTTCCCAAGCATGATACATTTGAACCACCTCTGGCATGTCAAAGTCAACCTACAATTTCAATTCTCTCAATTTCTCCTTGGCCAACTCTTCTCCATACTCAAGTCTTTCTGGTTCTATAATCATAATACTTGAGTCTGAGCTAGCTCCCTCACTTCCTTCTTCTGAAGTAACAACAAATGGTGACTCTTTCACCTCCTTTATATCTTCTTCCAGGATTTGTGCAGCCAATCTTCTATCAAACTCAACTTAAGCTGCATCCTTTGGAACAATCTCTTCTACCATAATACCCTTACCCTTATCTGATGAAGCAATTGTTGGTAAGGTAGATGGTGATACCTGAGCAGAAACCTCCTTGATGATGGATGATGACTGGGATACATCACCCTCATGTGCAGGTCTGTCAACGCCCAATTTAGCTGTGTTAGCGCCCAAAATTCTTCTGTCAGCGTCCAAATTCTCCTTGTCAACGCCCAAATTTCCGGTCTCAGCGCCTTTTTCAATCTCCTCCATCATGGCTTTAAATGATAAATTCAAGTTGGTAGGAGAAACTAAGGACGTATCAAAACCTGTTTGTTTCTTCAATGTTGTAAGGGCCTCAGCAACATCCAAAGATTGACCATCATGGCTGCCCTTATCACTCAGATTTATTGGATCTTCCTCCCCTTTGGAAGATTCCTCCATACCTCTCCTTGCACTTGCAGTCTCCAAAACAACAATCCTCTCCCTCAATTGCTTGAGTTCAAGGCCTTGTGAGCTGACAACTTGTACTAAGTCTGCATTTTGCTTTTGCAAGCTCATGCAAACTGCCGTCAATTTTATAAGAGTCATTGGTTCCAGTCTGCCCTCTTCTAAAATGGGGATTTGACCTCCCAAGTCAGATTCATTGGGCATGGATGAGGACTTAATGATGGTGGGACTTCCTTGGCCAGCATCTAAGCCAGAACCAATAGTCCCAGCCTCATCCAGGTCACCAGCCACACTTGTGGTGGTGGTTCTCTCTGCTACATGTCTAGGATCACCAGAGGAGAACACTCCAGTAGTCCTTTGGCGTTTCATCAACCTATATTCAGGGGGTGTGGAAGATGGTGTGGAAGATTGCGTAGATGTGGGTTGGTTAAGGGGTGTTTGGGTTTGTGAAGGTTGTGTGTCAACGTTGGAAATAGGCACATCAACGCCAACATTTAATGTGTCAGCGTTGAAGGGTTCTTGGTCAATATGCATATGTTCAGGTGAAGGTAATGGTTCAGGTATTGGGTCAATTTGTGGTTGGGGGTCTGGTTGGGGTTGAGCTGCTGCAATAACAGCAAGCATAGCTTCGGTTAAAGGTAGGTCACGATGGGGGGGGGGGTGAGTTCATCTTCATAAAAATAGCTTTCTTTTGCTCAGGGATCTTATAAAAACCATTATGATCCCTTGTGCAGTACCCTTGAACATCAAAAACCATTTGTAAAAATCGGGGATAAGCTAAAGTTATTTTGTTCCCCTTATTTTTACACATGCCCTCAAAAATCATTTTAGAATAATTACATTTTTGCCCAGTTGCAATACACACAATAGCACTGGCAATAGATCTATTGATCTCATTGTGTGCAGTGCATTTTGGACTCAAACATTAAAGGAGGACATGTATGAGGTACTTCCAGGCTGGGGGAAACTCCTGCTTATGATACTTGTTTAAGGTACCTTCATCAGGAAAAGGATATCAGAAATCCCTTAGACCTTGTTCTATTTCATTGATGGGAAGGGTGGCTATACCATCAACATCATCAAGATGCAAGGCTTGGCGAACCAAAGCCTCAGTAACCACCCAAGGTCTCCAATGAACAATAGAAGTCAATGTAGTCACTCTATTAACTGTTGAGGAACTAACAGTGTTCCAAAACTGTTTAATATGTGTGACTGGAATGAGTGGTGCATGAGAAAGAGCATACCTTAAGGGGGATGCGTTCAAATACGCCACCATTTGTGTGTATTGGGGAAACAGAGGATCATCAGCATCAAGATACGCAATCATGTTGTGTTGGCTTCTGAACCCCAATTCCAAGTCTGATGGTTTAAACTTTGGTGCCATTGTTGAAAGCTGTTAAAATTGTATGATGAAGATGAAGTTGATAAGAGAAATTGTGTTAGACAAGAAATATAGATATCCTGTTTAAAAATAGGAGACAAATTTATAGGAGAAGAAAATGCATGTGATAGGCCCAAAAATAGGCAAGTATTTTCAAAATGTAATCATGAAAATATTGAAAAATTATAAGTTTATCTCATGCATTAAATGAAAAGTAACAACTCCCAAAATTACGGCCTAAAAATATGTCAAAAAGTAACAACTGGGTAGGACCCATTGAGTGTCAACGGTCAAAAATAACCTATCAACGCCCAACGGCTATAATCTTGTCAACGTTTGCCTATAGCCATGTCAGCGTCCAATTTGGTCACAACAACGCTTGGAAGAATACTTGTCAGCGTCCAAAAATAAAAATGTTTAAAAATGAAAAATGACCTTAACAAAATAATTTATCCTAGAGAAGATAACCAAAAAGCTGATAATTATTATAGGGCGGCAAGCACTGTCCAGTTATGCACACTTGCTTAAGCAAGATAGACATAACAGTCCTCTAGTGTCCCTTGCTAACCAAAATTCTTAACAACCAAGTTACCTTATAAAATTCCTTGTTACTCCCAGGTAAATCCCATAACAAAATTATTCCCAAGGCTCCCAACAGACCACAACTAATTTTAGGCCAAAAATGTCTTGGCAGCATGCATAGTATATCAACTTTGCAGGCTACAGTGCCTCATGATTTAGTAAAACTAACTCATACTCACCTGTGGACACAATCTAGAATTGTGATAAGAGTATCATATGGATACCCAAACATCCTAAAGGTTCCTAAAACCTCCCCTTAAACTATGATACATAAGTTTGCCAAAAATATGCATTAACATAAAAATTTATGTCAAGATAGGAATTTAAAATTCCAACCATCATCCATAAATAAAAACTTGTCCAAATGCTTCTCCAATGATCCATAAGAAACTCTGTATCCAATGGTATACTGCTAACACCATCTGCACATTTAGATTAAAAACCACAAAACTAACATTGTTGCTGACAACGCCCTGAGAACACATGACAGCGTTGAGGGAAGCTTTGTCAGTGTTAGACAATTATATTGCTGACAACGTTACAAAAACACTTATCAGCGTTCAAGCAACCTTTGTCAGTGTTAGAAAAATATAGTGGAAAATCTAAATCATCAATAAGACCTAATAACAATGCATCATCCTGTACATACTTTTATAAAAAGACTCCAAAACACATATTATGTGAGATTGACCATTCCAATACTTGTTACCAAGTATTGAAACCTTCCAGCATCAAAAGGTTTAGTTAGTAAATCTGACCCATTTTCCTCAGTGTCAACCTATCTGGTTGTATTAAACCTTTTTCAAAGCAATCTCTTATAAAATGGTGTCTAATTTAGATGTGTTTAGTTTTAGAATGATGTACAGGATTCTTAATGATGCATAAAGTGCTGTTATTATCAACAAATATCTTGGTATGCATGATATTATACCCATAGTCCAACAGCTGGTTCTGAATCCACAAAACTTGTCCACAACAAGCAGCTGCAGCCACGTACTCAGCTTCAGTTGTAGAATTAGCCACCACTGTTTGTTTCTTGCATTGCCAAGATATCAACCTGCTCCCAAGAAACTGACATCCACCAGTTGTGGATTTCCTATCAAATTTATCAGTTCCATAATCACTATCTGAATATGCAATCAGCTCCAATGGTGAATCCTTTGGGTACCACAAACCAAGACCAGGATAGCATCTTAGTTACCTAAAGATCCTCTTCACAGCATAAAGGTGACATTCCTTGGGAGTCACTTGATGGCGTGCACAAGCACACACAACAAACATGATGTCAGGTCTGGAGGCAGTAAGATACATCAAGGATCCAATCATGGATCTATAGTGTCTGACATCAACATCTTTCCCATCTCCAATCTTTTCCCAAGGGTGTTCTCTATCCAAAGGAGTAGTAGCCTTCTTTTCATGTGGAGAAAAGCCAAACTTCTTCAAGATCTCAGCCACATATTTATCCTGAGAGATGAAGATACCATCTTCTTTCTGCTGAACTTGTAAACCAAGAAAGAAGTTCATCTCCCCCATACCACTCATCTTGAATTTGTCTGTCATAAGCTTGGAGAAATCCTCACTCATCTTTGGATCAGTAGACCCAAAAATGATATCATCAACATAGACCTGGACAAGCAACACATCCTTGCCTTTCTTCTTTGTGAACAGTGTCTGATCTATGATGCCCCGCTTGAATCCATTGTCCACCAAATAGGTAGATAAAGTACCATACCATGCTCTAGGGGCTTGATGAAGTCCATACATAGCCTTCTTGACTCTATACACATTATCTGGATTCTCTGGATCCTCAAAACCAGGAGGCTGCATCACATATACTTCCTCAACAATAGTTTCATAGAGGAAGGCACTCTTGACATCCATTTGATAGACAGTGAAGCCCATGCAGGATGCATAGGCTAGAAAGATCCTTATAGCTTCAATCCTTACAACTGGTGCAAAGACTTCCTCATAGTCTATCCCCTCCTCTTGTGTATATCCCTGAGCCACTAACCTTGCCTTGTTTCTGACCATAATGCCTCTTTGATCTCTCTTGTTCCTTAGAACCCATCTTGTCCCTATTGGTCTGACATATCTGGGACAATCAACCAACTCCCAAACATCCTGAATTTCAAATTGGTGAAGCTCATCCTGCATTGCTTCCACCCAACTTGGTTCTTTGAGAGCATCAAATATTTTCTTGGGTTCCTGTTGTGACAGAAAACAGGCAAACAAACATGTTTGCACAAGAGGGTATCAACCTTCTTGTGTATATTGGCAATAAACCCACCAAGACCTTGATGAGCTCTTCTGGTCTAAACTGGAGTCATAATATCAGCAATGATTTGAGAAGTGGGGTGATTCTTCATAGTGGAAGTGAGAACTCCTCCTTCAAAAAGTCTGGTGTCCTCAACCTCATTCTCCATGTTGCCAATATCTTCTTCATCAGACTCTCTTTCATCAACATGAGGATGAACCTCTTCATAAATATTGGAAGGTTCACCTTGTTCAAAAATGGAAGAGAAAAGATGTGCAGAAGTGTTGTCAACGCCTGAATCTTGTTTGTCAGCGCTTGGGCTAACAACGCTTGAACTGTTGTTGTCAACGTCTGAAACATCAACGTCTGAATTGGTCTTGTCAGCGCTAGATTTGCCTTTGTCAGCGCCTGAAGGACCATGCATGTTTGTATCTGGTGGTACTTGGAAACCACCATTATCTTTTTCAGCAGCAGCAGCAGCAAAAGCATCTGTCCAAATGGGAATTGTAACATATTCTTGGATAGGAGATGTCTTTTCTGCTTGTGATCCAACCTTTTCATGAACCTGAGTACCTGAAACAGCAACAACTTGTTCCTCCATAACATTTGAAGTTACCTTCACAATGTCTGGATTAGTGACAGGCATATAATTTAAAGTTCTAGATAAAGGTTCCAAGTCAAACAGCCAATTAGGACCACTTTCAGGATCACTAGGTTTATTTTCTAAAAACCTAACATGTACTCTTTCAAGTATACGTTTTTCCTCTTTAAGATAAACCCTATATCCCTTGCTCTGCACTGAATACCCCATGAAGTAGCCCTCATCACCTTTTGCACTAAATTTCCCTAAGGCATCACTAGTATCTAAAACTACTACATGACAACCAAAAGGTCTGAGAAAACCAATATTAGGTTTTCTTCCCCAAATTAACTCATAAGGTGTTTTGTTCTGAATTTTGTTAACTAATGCTCTATTTTGAACATAACAAGCTGTATTAACAGCCTCAGCCCAAAAGGCTATAGGAAAATGAGCATCAGCCAACATTGTTCTAGCTACTTCAATTAGGGTTCTATTTTTCCTCTCAGCAACCCCATTTTGCTGTGGGGTTCTAGCAATACTAAATTGCCTAGTAATTCCTTTCCTGGCATAGAAATCATCTAGCTTCTTATTCCTAAATTCACCACCATTATCACTCCTAAGCATTTAAACTTCATTGCCAGACCTCTTCTCAATCTGAGTGATAAAATCAATTAGAATATCAGCTGTGTCACTCTTCATAGCTAGAAAGAATGTCCAAGTAAACCTAGAAAAATCATCTGTGATGACAAAGCAATATGACTTACCATTCAAACTTTCTATATTGTTTGGACCAAAGAGGTCCATGTGAAGCATATGAAGAGGTCTAGAACTAGTATGCACCTGTTTGGACTTGAATGAGACCTTGTGCTGCTTGCCTTTAAGACATGCAACACAAGAGTGGTCATTGTGGAAGGCCTTCTCAGGCAAACCATCAACCAAGCCAAGTCTCACAAGCCTATTTATATTTTTAAAATTTATGTGCCCTAGTCTCATGTGCCACAAATTACTCTCATCTACTGAAGCTTTAGCATAAAAACAAGACATATTACTATTCATTCTAATCCCATTCAGATTTACATTATATATGTCTTTATGCCTAGGTGTTCTATAATCAATATATTTCTCATCAGGGATCTTATAATCCTTGCTTAACACCAAACACTCAGTATCAGTAAACAGAACTTTATTTTTGTTATCACAAACTTGGGATACACTAAAAAGGTTGTAATCAAGTTCTTTTACCAAAAATATGTTTTCAAAACGTAAGTTCTTGGTGAGAAGGGTTCCTTTGCCTATGATAGTGCCATATCCTCCTCCAAAGTAAACCTTATCACCATCTTTAATGGGAGTGAAGTTCGTCAAATAGTCTTCATTCCCTGTCATGTGCCTTGAGCATCCACTATCCCAATATCCATAATCATTGACCTGTTTTTGAATGCCCTGCACATAAAGAAAACAAATTAGTTTTCTTTGGGAACCCAAGTCTTAAAAGACTTGGATTCATCTGGTTGTTCAATAAGAACAGACTTAGTTCTCACAACAACCCCATTCTCATCCTTCTTAGAATGAAATACCCAGTTAACCCCAATAGGTTTTGTAATGACCTTTGAAATGTAATTAAATCTGTTGTAGGTCATTGAAATCCCATTATCATTAGGGTTTTGATCTTTCTTGGGTCTCCATGTTAATCTTGAAGAAGCTTTAGACCCCTTATTCTGTAGTTGCAAATATTTAGGTCTGGTCACGTTTCTGTCAGCGTTGGAATTGGTCTTGTCAACGCTGAGATTACCCTTGTCAGCGTTGAACCTAGGGTTTGCTACAGAAACCCATTGCCTATTTGACCAGGTGTTTGTCTTTTGAAATGGTCTTTGTCCATGAGTGTTAGACCCTCTAGTAAAGAATGGGGCAGGTCTAATCACTTGTGGACTTTGCTGCACACAAGGTTTGGGTCTGACAACGTTTGACTTCCTAACAACGTTGACTTTGTTCCTGTCAGTGCTAAAATTGTTCCTGTCAGCGCTGGCTTTAGGAGCGTTGACACACTTATATGCCAAGTGTGAAAAGCTACCACAAGTGTAACAAGCTTTTCTAGACACAACCTTAGGTCTAGAAGAGAAGAAGCGTGTTCCATTATTGCTAAGTTGGCTCTTGGGTGACCTAGTATTCCTATACATCTCTACATATTTAATGCTAGGTTTTCTATCAGTGTTTGAGCCTAGGTCAACAGCTTTACCAGTGACTGGGTTTGTAACCTTAATGGGAGTTGACTCATTGGGACTTTCACATAGTAAGCCACCCTTAACAAACAAAGTAGGGTTAGCTTTCTTCCATTCATTCAGATCAGTCAACGTTTGTTGGTACTCTTCAACTGGAGTGACAACTCTTGGTGGAGGAATGAATTCCTCCTCTTGGAATTCTGTCAAACCAGTCCAAGATAGGTCCTTTTGTTGGACACCATAGAAGTCACCAGCTGGTGGTGGAACCAAAGAGTAATCATTCATCCCAATCCCAGTCATGTCCTTAGGATCCCTTTGTTTACCCACACAGTCTCCTAGGGTTTGAGTGGCTCTATCAAATCTTTGAATTTTAAGGCCAACATTATCTTTATTCTTAATGGCCTAATCTAATTTAGCATGTAACTCACTATTAACCCTTTCCATGATGTTTCTAATATCCATACTAGCATTTAACTTATGTTTTAAGATATTTATTTTATCTTTTAAGTCAAATTCCATTTTCTTGTATTCAGAAACGGTTTTCTCAGTTTGAGTGAGAGCTACTTGGTAATTAGACAGGTTGCACTTTTCAGTACTCACATCACCTAATAATGTTAACACCTCTTTGTTAAGCTTCTTAGTGTTTAACCTACAACCTTTACTACAAAAAGCATCATTGTATACCTCATTATCAGATGAAGAGAAGGAGTGTGCCATGAGAGCATATTCAACATGCTCTTCTTCTTCAACCTCAGCTACCAAAGCTTTATCCTCTTCAACATTCTTAGCCAGATAGCTCCAATCCCATCCCATACCATCAATTCCTTGAACTGCAACCATGGCTTTGGAATCCTAGGTTTTAACAACCTGACTTGAGGGTTTACCAACATCAGATCTTCTAGGAGATCTGCATTCCCTCATGAAGTGCCCCATACGATGACAGTTGTAGCATTCAACTTTGGATTTATCAAATCCAGCTGTGTCTTTTGCATTGAAGGTCATCTTCTTCTTAAACCTTCTGTTCCACCTATTTGCTCTTATACTAGCAAGAGCCATGTTCCACTTAATGTCCATCTCTTCCAAGTGCTCATCACTTATCTGCTCAAGGTCCTCATATGTAATCACTGAACCATTGGGCAAAGAAGCAATATAAGCACATACAGTATCCAAATCTAAACCAGCAGGTTTAACTCTTGGTGAGTCACTTTTGAATGTGTCAGCGTCTGAAAAGGAGACATTGACAGGACATGCTCCAGCGCTGACACAAGATGATCCAGTAACTGGATGTATGAAAGAGTCCTTCTGATTGAATTGACCTTCACTATGAGAGAAAAAGGCCATGTTACTGTTGGTAGACTTGCTTCCATGCTCTAATAGAGTTTCATCTTCCAACAACCTCATTTTGTTGTAGATGTCATCAAACGTGGAACTCTTGTAAGTATTATTGGCAAGAATAGATCTTGCCTCAATCTTCCATGCCTCACCAAGACTTTTAAGAAAGGTAGCATTAATGTCAACATCACCAACTTGTGTCCCCATGAAGGACAACTTGCTTGTAATGTCAAGCAATCTGCTTCTCACACTACTCAGTTTCTCATTGGGTTGAGCCTTGAAGACAGCATAATCATGCATGAGTTGCTTTTTCTTCTCTTCCTTAGTGTCTTCATTGCCACCATATGCAACTTCAAGAGCTTCCCAAAGGTTTTTAGCAGATTCATAGTCTCTATATTTATGTTGGTTCTCTTGTCCCAAAGAGACTTTCAGAATATTTAGGGATTTCATGTCGACCCTTTTCTTTGCTATGTCATCAGCAGAGACAGCTCTACCATCTCCAGGTTTTTCTTTCTTATCCTCTTCAGAACATCCAGCAACAGCTGATCTTTGAGCAATAACATCAACAATCTTTTGGGCTTTATCGAATGTGTTTCCATATTCAATAATCTCCCAGAGTGTAGTCATAGATCCCCAGATATTGCTCAAAGTTAAATTTCCACAAATCAAAGTTGGTTGCATCAAGCATGGGAATCTTGATGTTTGGTAAAGCTGAGGAGGAGGAGGTTATTGCTTCAGACATGATGTTGTTAAGGTTTTTGAGAAAATTAGGGTTTTGGTGATTTTTAGGGTTCTTGTGTTCTTTAAGATCAAAAGTTCCTCAACAAGCTCTGATACCACTTGTTGATCCCAAACTTAGATCGATTTAGCTTTATGTATACGAGATTAGATCAAGTAATACACTTAGAGAAACCTTTGTATATGCTTATGATAATCTAAGTTTTATGCGGAATTAACACTTAAACAAGAACACACAATGATATAAACAAACTTTCACTTTGATTAATGATATCAAACTTGCTTACAATGAAAGTAGTTTACGAATGAAAACTTATGTGAAACATTAACCTAAAGGTCTTCTTTTATAGACATAAGAAGCCTTGTACAATGATCTACGTATCAGCTATTCTAGGTAAACATAAATATAGAAAATACATTGTTGTTCCTATCTTTACTAGAAGTAATCTAGAATACAATAAACGCGTAAAGTATATCTTCCCATCAGTGCTTGTCTTCAATGTGTCAACGCTTGACTTTATCTTGTCAACGCTTGAGCTGTCAGCGCTTGTTTTGTTCTTGTCAACGCTTGTTTTACTCTTGTCAGCGCTCAAGTGATCTGGCCTTAATTTATTCCCAACAAAAACATGGGATATACTCATATTTGTTAATGTTTTCGTCTGTGTCTGATTTGAAATTCTCTCGCGTAGATTATGCGTTGACCTTACTCTTTTAAGGTTAGTTATGTCTCCTGATATCCTTGAAATTGTGAAGGATTATGAGTTATTATTAGTCTGTTGAGAAGTTCACATCTTATCGACGGCAATAAAAACTAGAAAGTTGATAGTGCCAATAGAATGGATTGATTGATTACGACATGACGACATTGTCTTAATTGATGGGAACTCGAATAGAATTCCCCTAAATGATAAGATGTTGATTATCGAAAGTGATCTAAATAATCCTTGATGGATGACCATATCCTGCATTTAGACTTGAAATTATACCGTGAATGATTGTGAATTAGTTATAGATATTGTAATCTAGAAGAACCTAAATAAATTTATTAAAAGATGTTTATGTTATTTGAAACTTTAGGAGGTATTTATTGGTAAATTACCTAGACTTTCGCCATTAAGGCAGATTGAAATTGGTATTGATTATCTTCCTAGTGCTGCACCTGTGGCTTGTGCACTGTACATCAGCACCATCTGAATTAAAGGAATTACCGTACAACTGAGAGAGTTGTCAGAAAAAGATTTTATTCTACCGAGCTCGTCATCATGAAGAGCTATGGTGTTATCATTCCTTATAATTATAGATTACTGTGAAACTGAGTTAATTGACAATCGAAAACGATATCCATAACTCGAAATGGAAGATTTGTTCGATCATTTACAAGGTTTTAGCATATGTTTTAAAAATTTAATCCACGGCATGGTTATCGTCAACTTCGCATCTGCGGAAAAGATTATGTATTCCAATCACTACATCCAGTACTTGTAATTAACATTATGAGTTTCACGTGGTGACGTTTGGATTGACTAATACACATGTAGCATTCATAAATTTGGTGAATCACGTGTGAAGGCTGTAATTTGATAAATTCATGCTTGTGATCATTAAGGACCATATGTTTGTTTCTAAGAATAAGAAGGAGTTAATAATTAATTATAGATTGCCCTGAATTGGCCGAACAATTAAAAATTGTACCTTGAATATTTAACATAAGACTTAAGACTTAATACTTTACATGATTTAACTGTGTGATTAATAGATAATGGAATATAAATTGACTCTTCAAAATTTACAAGTCATTTAAGACTTTGACATATACTAAAAAGAAAGTGCAAATATATTTTGACAAATGTTTTAACAAAGGATTTTAAGGGATTATTCCATTATACACAAATCATTTAACTAAACTCCTGTTTAGGGGTAAATGTTTGTGTATACTTCTAGACATCTTAAGAAGAATTGAGGAAATTATATAAATTATGACTTGAAATTTGAAACGACACTTTTTGCTTTTCAAAATTTTTTACCAAAGTATAATCAAAGATTTTTCAGACATTTACGAATCTTACTAATTATTTTTAGTAAATCAACAAAAATCTTGTTAATTAAATTCAAATTATTTTGAATATTTTCATATAATTGAACGGGCTAAGAAATTTAAAATCTTTACGTTTACGTTTCATAAAAATAGAATATTTAATATTTAGCTAGTTGTAATAATTATCGACGCTTTAAACATCGGATTGAGAAAAACTGATAAAACTAATAGTTGAGACGAAACTGAAACTTAGAAAATATGAAGAAAGGTGAATGTAATTACTGACGCATAATATAGAAAGAATATCTGAGTTAATTATGGACATGATAATTACATCATCATGAGAAGTGAATATAGATACTGACATATTATATAAAAAGGATAAAGAACCAATTAGGATATATTTCTTAATAATGAACGTGCAAAATAAATTGCCGAATAATATAAAAATAAACGATGTTTGTAAAAAGGATAATATAAATAATAAAAGTGGTTCGCGGCTAATGTGAATCATTAGAATTGAGAAGCCGGTAGCGTTAAATATTTTAAAGGGCCGTTTATGGTTGCCTAAATATGGAAGATTGTGAGATGTAGTTAAATTGGAAATCTTGTAAGTATAAGTATTATATGTATGTCATTTTTAACTAAAAGTATCTTTGACTGAAGAAGTTGTACTAATGACAAATTATGAAGGCAGACATCGCCTCATACATTGGTAAACGTCTAGCTATTGCAAGGGTTATCATCTGAATTTGATTCGATTTGGGTCATCGTCGACAGACTGACCAAATCTGCTAATATCATTCCCGTTAATGATAAATGCAAAAGAGTTATGTAAACATAGTGTGCCTGTATCGAACATCTTTATCAAGATCCTCGCTTCGCATCGAACTTCTAGAGATTTGCTCAGAAGTCATTAAGAACGAACCTTGATGAGAGTACTATGTACCACCCCAATCGAAGGGACGAGGTAAAGTAACGATACAAAATACTATAAGCGCTGTTCTATGTTTGAATGATTGACCATTGGTAATAAACTGTATAATCGTTTTCCTTTGGAGAGATTATCATTGATAATCATCGTGTTAGGATTGAGATCGAATCTTGTTAGGATCTAAATATTAGAGCATCTGTAAGCAGGAGTTGAGATGAAGACACCCGACATACACCCATTGTATGTTGGACATGTCTTTTAGGTTTAAGGTTTCCTATGATGGCGAACCTAACCTTACAAAATACTCGACCCGCGAGACCTGAAATGATTATTGAAATTAGGATTTGATTATTGACTGTCGATAGTGGGCAGGAGGTTATGTGAATATGAAATGTAGATCTTGAAGTGCCAGATGGGTAGCGAAGTTATGCCAAAATTTTAACCTTGGAGAAATGAATTAATGATCTGACAAATCATGGGATATAAGTCCCCGTTGTATGGGACCATTGAGATGATGTGAAAGATTGGTTTGAAAGGCATATAAGCTGGATCTACCCTAGGACTTCAAAAGCTGCGTGAATTATGTTTCGTAGATCGAACTTGATAAAATATCTATCAAGTGAAAATCTGATTGTTTCTTAGTAAAGCTTAGATCGGCGAAAAGTTGCATTCATCAAAAACCCGTGAACATCATGGATAGAGAAAGTAAGTCAATATTAAGCCTGATCTTATTCCCGTAGTCATGTTTGATGAAACTCGCGTATTGTAATGAATTACACTTGTGAGAAAAGACCGAATGTGGAGGAAATACCCACATGGCTTTAACTCTATAAGAAGCGAGTAGTAAGGTAAGATGATCTTTGAGGACAAAGATCCTGTTTAGGGGTAAATGCTGTGACAATCCGTCAATTTATGGTTGATATTTTATTCTCAATATTTATTTGAAAACATTATTTTAATGTTACAATATGAACTCACTTAATTTTTGGGAAGTAATTTGGATTTACGTCTTGGAGTAGCATCGACTACGTCTAAACCGGAGGATTCAACGTTACGTGCTTACGTTTACATACACCGTCTTTGGTGACAGTCCGACATTTCAGAAAATAAATTTATCCGTGAATTTTATTTTGGAGTTTTAAATTTGTGTTAGTTCATAAACTCACAAATTTATGAGAAGAGATTAGGACTTACGATTTTATTTTAACGTCCTTTACGACTAAACCAGAAACCTTAGGATTACGTATTTACGTTTTTGAACTCCGTTTTTGATGAGACAATTTTTATTGGATTCGTTTTGTGACGTTGATTCATAATTTATAAAAACGTTTTTCGTAAAACAACCCGAGGGCACGCAAATCGAGGAAACTAGAATCGAGGAGTACCCGTAAATATTTGGGGATGAGACAAAATAACTTTTGCCCCACCCCCATATATGGGACGTCCAACACCAAGCAACAACACACCAAATAGGTGTCAAATTATAAGCATAATGCTTACACTTGTAGGCTAAGCTTACAAGTGAAGCTACTTCCAACATCAAAACCACTAACTAGATTCATTCTCCTATTTCCATACATGCAAACAACACACACTTTCTCTCTTGTTCTCCCTATGTGCCGTCCCATATCACCCCAAAAACACTCATTTTGATCTTGATTTAACCATGAAATCCCATGTTGTTCATACACATGTTGAAGCCCTTTTGAAACCCTATTGATTAGTGGTGATTATAACATCCAAGGAGAAGTTTCCATGGAGTCTTGGGGCTAATTTTCCACAAGGTGTTCATGAAGAATGGTGGTTTTGAAGATGGTTTTGATTATTCACAAGTTTCTCCATCAAAATCCATGCCCAAATCACAACCTACATCAACTTGGTGGTATAAAGATTGTCCTCCTCATCCTCTTGTTATTTTTGATTATGTAATCTTGTATTTCTTTTACTTATGTATATGTATATGATGATGAATGATGATTAAAAATATTGTGTGGGGATTTGGTGTTGATAAACATGCTTAAAAAGATGAAAAACTATAAGAAACAAGGTTAAAATCTTGCTTAATTTAGATGGCTGTATAAAACAGTAATGAATCATATGGTAAACTGATAAAATGATGAAGTAGAATCAATTTACAGTAAGCTATGAGTCTTGTACACATGTGAGAGTTGGCCATGCAATGGAATCATTGTAATGAATGAGATATGATCAAAACAAGTTTAAAGTACAAATCTGAGTTCACTGGTTTGGACGATTTTTAGAAAATACTTAAAGGATGATTCAACAGTATCTATAGAAGAGTTAAATGGAGCAAATATCATGTAGTTTATGTGATAAAGATTTTTGAGCTTCTATCTCCATATAGAACTCTAGATATGGAAGTTTTGGTGAAGATGAAAATAAAAATCAGATTTTGGAAATTAAAGTATAATAATATTATATAAGCACTCAACTAAAAATAGTATAAAATGTAAATTAAAACCCACTAAATTATATAATACATTTATATAAATATGTACAAGGATAAATAAGTGGACATTTCATAAAAATGGTAACTTGTTAAGTTTTATAAGTTATAAAACTATAAACATGATTTTTACGACTTTTTCGGCTATTACCGTAAAATTAACGTTTTTTTGCTAAATAAAACTTAGACGGTTGGACCCGTCTAATGTAAACTCTATAAAACTAATATACTGATATATAAACATATATAACAAGTAAAAACCGATAAAACCCGAACTATATAACCTACGGACATTAACGGGCTAAATTAACGTTATTGGACTAATAATACAACAAAATAGACTAAAACACTTATAAACTTATTTATTGGGCTTAACCCATTTAGGCCCAACATGTAAAGTGTAAATACTGATAATACAAGTATGAAATAAATTAATACAAGTTAAGAACTTATAATAAGCTTGTTGGACTTAAAACACGAAAATAGGTAAAACTAGTAAACTAGTATAAAAGTTATCGACACATAACACTAAAATGAGTAAACGAGAATATGTAAACCCACTTGATCATCATATATATAAAATCATCATATGTATACATAATTGTTATTCTTATAAAGTCATTGGACATGAGTCTAAGACGAGTATTATTTAGTCTAGGTTTCCGTGATTGAAGCACGTGCCGTACATCCGAATTGCCGATAACCCGCCTTCCCACATCAACGTGAGTTCATAGCCTCGCACTCTTTTAAATGTTTTTATGAAATGTTTTATAAACCCGCGAGGGAGATAACATGTAACACCCCCAAATTTATACAACTTAGTACAGCGGAAGACTAGTTGGTGTTACGGGATAGCACATTACTCACATCATAGACAACGTATAAAAATCGCGTTGTTTAATAATAAATCATTTCCATTCATAAATATCAAAGTTACATCGGTCCCAAGTTATTATATTTCATACAAAGTTTTACAAAGTATTTGAATGGAAAATATAGTTTAGGTGCGGGCCATGAATTCTTGTCGTTTTCCCGAGAATTACCTTCAAGTACATGAGATAAAACATGTTAAAAGAAAAGGTCAGCGATAACGCCGAGTGAATTCATAGAGTTTAATAAAT
The DNA here is from genome assembly GCA_025667525.1 of Glebionis coronaria. NCBI lineage: Eukaryota > Viridiplantae > Streptophyta > Magnoliopsida > Asterales > Asteraceae > Glebionis > Glebionis coronaria. Next base: position 7,018,364 of record CM046878.1, on the reverse strand, counting down.
TCCATCAATATAATATCAGTATAAAATTATTACTGAAAATCATTTTGTACAAATCATTTTAATAGGCCATAAAATAGCCAAAGTCATTTTATACAAATCCTTATCGAAAATCATAATACAGGCATTTGCCGTAAAAATCATTATACGAGCCAATGTCGTAAAAACATCATACAATACGTCTTATAACGTTGTATAAAATCAAATAAAAACCATTATATGAATATGGTTATGAAAACCAAAACACAAACATAATATCATTAGTATGACCCTGTATTGCTAGTCAGGCAATACATCGTAATTCGAAGCGTCTAGTAGTATTTCGTTAGTTTGGATTATTATAAGCCGCATGACATTGTTACCTTACTAAACCAAAACGGGTAGCTAACCCGATACCAATTTTGCCCATCTAAAGTAGCGTGTCGTCACAAAGGTCACGCTATGGAAATCTTCTCATACATAAATTCGCTTACCAATCAATGTGGCACGACGGGGATCAACCGTCAAGGCGCGAACTGGGGTGATCGTCCCCAAATAGTACTATTAAATGCATAAGCGTCTACCAAATCCCGGTAGTTCACAATTCATGCTAATGGGACTTTTAGTGACATAACCTAACTTTAATAATCCATTTATTTTCATCTATCTGGTCCTTTAATCATTTATCGGGTCATACAATCGGGTCATTCAATCATTCGGGTCCAAAATCAATAAACAAACAATCGGGACAAATGGTGTCCTATTTAATAAAAACTAACATGTTATCTCCCTCGCGGGTTTATAAAACATTTATAAAAACATTTAAAAGAGTGCGAGGCTATGAACTCACGTTGATGTGGGAATGCGGTTTATCGGCAATTCGGACGTACGGTACGTGCTTCAATCACGGAAACCTAGACAAATAATACTCGTCTTAGACTCATGTCCAATGACTTTATAAAAATAACAATTATGTATACATATGATGATTTTATATATATGATGATCAAGTGGGTTTACATATCCTCATTTACTCATTTTTGTGTTATGTGTCGATAACTTTTATACTAGTTTTCTCGTTTTACCTATTTACGTGTTTTAGGTCCAATAAGCTTATTATAAGTTCTTTAGCTTGTTTTAGTCCTTGTTATACTTATTTTATCAGTATGTATACTTTCCATGTTGGGCCCAAATGGGTTAAGCCCGATAAGTTCTTTTTACAAGTTTTTATCTTATTTAGTCCAATTATTAGTCCAATATGCTTAATTAGCTCGTAAATGTCCGCATTTCTTATAGTTCGGGTTTTATCGGTTTTTTCTTGTATTAGATACTTATATATCAGTATGTGACTTTTATAAACTTTACATTAGACGGGTTTGGTCGTCTAAGTTTTATTTGGCGAAAAACATTAATTTTACGGCGATAGCCGAAAAAGTCGTAAAAATCAAGTTTATAGTTTTTATTACTTTATAAATATTATTTCACCACCATTTATGTAATTTATCCATTTAATTAACCTTTTATATATCTATATAAATAAGTTTTATAAGTTAGTGGGTTTTTATTTTACATTTTATAAAATAAAATGTGAGTGCTTATATAATAATAATAAACATTAATTCCAAAAATCTGATTTTTATCTTCATGTTCACCATTTTTACCATATCTAGAGTTCTATAATGAATTAGAAGCTCATTTTTGGGTGACAAGTTCTTCATATTATGTGCTACATTTAACTTAGTTATAGCTACTGCCCATTTTGAGTTCATCTTGCCTTAACAGTCCCTACAAAACTGCTTATTCAGACTAGACCACCTAACTTGTTTTGATCATATCTCACTCATTATTTTGATTCCATTGCATGGCCAACTCTCACATGTGTACAAGACATATAGCTTACTGTAAATGGATTCTACTTCATCATTTTATCAGCCCATGACCTGTTTCTTTACTGTTTTATACATCCATCACTTTTAACCAAGATTTTAACCTTGTTCTTTATAGTTTTTCACCTTTTTAATCATGTTTATCAACACCAAATCCCCACATAACATTTTTATCATCATATAATCATCATATACATATACAATAGGAAAAAAATACATGTTTACATAATCAAAATAACAAGAAGATGAGGAGGACAATCTTTATACCACCATGATGATGTAGGTTGCGATCAAAACATGGATTTTGATGGAGAAACTTGTGATGCACCAAGACCATATTCAAGACCACCATTCTTCATAAACACCTTGTGGAAAATCAGCCTCAAGACACCAAGGAAACTTCTTTTTGGATGTTATAATCACCACCATTCAATAGAGCTTCAAGAGGGCATCATCATATGTATGAATAACATAGGATTTCATGGTTAAAACAAGATCAAAATGGGAGTCTTTGGTTGTTCTTGGACGAAATTTAGAGATAGAGGAGAGAGTTTGGTGAGTGGTTTGCATGAGTTATGAGAGCAAATGGTAAAATGAAGTGGTTTTGATGGTTTGGTGGAGGATGTAGCTTACATGTTAAGCTTAAGCTTACATGTGTAAGCTATAGTTACAAGTTTGACACATCAAGTGATGTGGTGGCATTAGTTGGCCTCCCTTTTGAGTGGGGTGGGATAAACTTGTTTTGTCCCATCCCGCTAATTTACGGCTATTCCTCGATTCTAGTTTCCTCGATTTACGTGCCCTCGGGTCGTTTTACAACAAACGTTTTTATAAATTATGAATCAACGGCACAAAACAAATCTAATTGTCTCATCAAAAACGGAGTTCGAAAACGTAAATACGTAATCCTAGGGTTTCCGGTTTAGTCTTAAAGGACGTTAAAATAAAATCGTAAGTCCTAATCTCTTCTCGTAAATTTGTGAGTTTATGAACCAACACAAATTTAAAACTCCAAAATAATATTCACGGACAAATTTATTTTCTGAAATGTCGGTCTGTCACCAAGGACGGTGTATGTAAACGTAAGCTCGTAACGTTGAATCCTCCGGTTTAGACGTAGTCGATGCTACTTCAAGACGTAAATCCAAATTTTTCCCAAAAATAAGTGAGTTCATATTGTAACATTAAAATAATGTTTTCAAACAAATATTGAGAATAAAATATCGACCATAAATTGACGGATTGTCACAGCATTTACCCCTAAACAGGATCTTTGTCCTCAAAGATCATCTTACCTTACTACTCGCTTCTTATAGAGTTAAAGCCATGTGGTTATTTCCTCCACATCCGGTCTTTTCTCACAAGTGTAATTCATTACAATACGCGAGTTTCATCAAACATAACTACGGGAATAGGATCAGGCTAAATGTTGACTTACCTTCTCTATCCATGATGTTCACGGGTTTTTGATGAATGCAACTTTTCGCCGATCTAAGCTCTACTAAGAATAATCAGATTCTCACTTGATAGATATTCCATCAAGTTCGATATACAAAACATAATTTACGCAACTCTTGAAGTCCTAGGGTAGATCCAACTTATATGCCTTTCAAACCAATCTTCTTACATCATCTCAATGGCCCCATACAACGGGGACTTATATCCCATGATTTGTCAGATCATGAATTCATTTTTCCAAGGTTAAAATTGTGGCATAACTTCGCTACCCATTTGGCACTTCAAGATCTACATTTCATATTCACATAACCTCTTGCCCACTACCGGCAGTCAATAATCAGATCCTAATTTCAATAATCATTTCAGATCTCGCGGGTCAGGTATTTTGCAAGGTTAGGTTTGCCATCATAGGAAACCTTAAGCCTAAAAGACAGGTCCAACTCACAATGGGTGTATGTCGGGTGTCTTCATCTCAACTCCTGCTTATAGATGCTCTAATATTTAGATCCTAACAAGATTCGATCTCGATCCTAATACGATGATTATCAATGATAATCCTTCCAAAGGAAAGCGATTATACGGTCTATTACCAAAGGTCAATCATTCAAACATAAAACAACACTTATATTACTTTGTATCGTTACTTTACCTCGTCCCTTCGATTTGGGGTGGTACATAGTACTCTCATCAAGGTTCGTTCTCAATGATTTCTGAGCAAATCTCTAGAAATTCGATGCGAAGCGAGGATCTTGATAAAGATGTTTGATACAGGCACACTATGTTTACATAACTCTTGTGCATTTATCATTAACGGGAATGATATTAGCAGATTTGGTCAGTCTGTCGACGATGACCCAAATCGAATCAAATTCAGATGATGACCTTTGCAATAGCTAGACGTTTACTAATGTATGAGGTGATGTCTGCCTTCATAATTGCCATCAGTACAACTTCTTCAGACAAGGATACTTTTAGTCATAAAATGACATAAATAGAATACTTATACTTACAAATTCCAACATAACTATATCTCACAATCTCCATATTTAGACAATCACAAGTGGTGTTTTAAATATTTAACGCTATCGGCTTCTTAATGCTAATGGTTCACATTAGACGCGAACCCCTTTTATTATCTATATTATCCTTTTTACAAACATCGTTTATTTTCATATTGTTCGGCACTTTATTTTGCATGTTCATTATTAAGAAATATATCTTAATTGGTTCTTTATCCTTTTTATATAATATGTCAGTATCTATATTCACTTCTCATGATGATGTAATTATCATGTCCACAATTTACTCAGATATTCTTTCTATATTATGCGTCAGTAATTACGTTCACTTTCCTGATGAAATAAATATCATAACCGTATTTATTCAAAATTTCTTTCTTCATATCTTCTATGTTTTAGTTTCCTCTTTACTATCATTTTTATCAGTTTTTCTCAATCCGGCGTTTTTAAAGCGTCGATAATTATTACAACCAATTAAATATTAAATATTCAATTTTTATGAAATGTAAACGTAAAGGTTTTAAATTTCTTAGTTCGACCAATTATATAAAATGTTCAAAGATAAATTTGAATTTTATTAACACGATTTTTGTTGATTTATCGAAAATATTTAATAACATTCGTAAATGTTCGAAAAACCTTTGTTTATACTTTGGTCAAAGTTTTCTTAGTTGAAAAGCAAAAATTGTCGTTTTAAGTTTTCAGGTTATGGTATAAATGGTTTTACTCAATCCTTCTTAAGTTATCTTGAGGTATACACAAACATTTACCCCTAAACAGAAGTTTAGTTAAATGTTTAGTGTATAAGGGAATAATCCCTTAAAATCCTTTGTTAAAACATTTGTCAAAATATATTCGCACTTTCTTTTTAGTAAAACCCACAGTCTTAAAAGGGCTCTTAATTTTTGAAGAGTCTATATGCATACATCTTACCATTATTAATCCAACGGTCATTTTATGTAAAGGATTAAGTTTTTAATCCCTAAGCGTTAATGGTTTTAATCTTTAAAAAGTCAATATAGCTTCCATTATCTATTAATCACACGGTTAAATCATGTAAAGAATTAAGTCTTAAGTCTTATGTTAAATATTCAAGGTACAATTTTAGTTGTTCGGCCAATTCAGGGCAATCTATAATTAATTATTAACATCGTTCTTATTCTTATAAACAAATATATAGTCCTTAATGATCATGAGCATGAATTTATCAAATTACAGCCTTCACACGTGATTCACCAATTTTATAATGCTACATGCGCATTGGTCAATCCCAACGACATCACGTGAAACTCATAACATTTATTACAAGTACCGGATGTAGTGATTGGAATACATAATCTTTTCCGCAGATGCGAAGTTGATGATAACCATGCTGTGGATCAAATCTTTAGAACATACGCAAGAACCTTGTAAATGATCGAACAAATCTTCCATTTCGAGTTATGGATATTGTTTTCGATTGTCAATTTACTCAGTTTATAGTAATCTATAAATATAAGGAATGATAACACCATAGCTCTTCAGGATGACAGGCTTGGTAGAATAAATCTTTCTCCGACAACTCTCTCAGTTGTACGGTAATTCCTTAAATTCAGATGGTGCTGACGTACAGTGCACAAGCCACAGGTGCAGCACCGGAAATATAATCAATACAAAATTCAACTTACCTTAATGGCAAAAGTCTAGGTAATTCATTAACAAATACTTACTAAAGTTCCAGATAACAGAAACATCTTTTGATAAATTCATATTAAGTTCTTTCTAGATTATAATATCTATAACTAGTTCACAACCATTCACGGTATAATTTTTAAGTCTAAATACAGGATATCGTCATCCACCAAGAATTATTTAGATCATTTTTGATAATCAACATCTTATCATTTAGGGAATTCTACTCGAGTTCCCATCAATTAAGACAATGTCGTCATGTCATAATCAATCAATCCATTCTACCGGCATTATCAACCATTCAGTTTCATTGTCGTCGATAAGATGCGAACTTCTCAAAAGACTAATAATAACTCATAATCCTTCACAAGTTCAAGGATATCTGGAGACACAACTACTATTAAAAGAGTAAGGTCAACGCATAATCTATGCGAGAGAATTTCAAATCAGATACAGACGAAAACATTTAACGAATATGAATATATCCCATGTTTTCATAATTTGAGTACGCATTCGAAAGCTCTTCGGATCGTTACCCAGGTCATTCAAATGAAATCAAATCAAAAGAAATGATAAGAACGTCGATACATCCAGTCGGGTATCAACACTCGGTAATCAAATACTTTTCCTAAGAATCTCACTACGGGAGAATTAGACAAGAAAGAATTGTCAATTGTCAAATAAGACAATTTCCATAGATGAGTAAATTCGACTCAGAAGAATAAATGCTACAGGCACATATGTAGGTGTCCCTAACATTATGTCCTTATTTTTCACTTCTTGCAGATCTCATAAAATTTAATCTTTCACAATCTTCAAAGAAAATGTATTGTTTATTCATTAGTTTTATGGTTACTACTAATCAGCCTTCCATGGTCCATTCCAAATTGTATGTAGGCGCGCAACTATATACAATTTCAAGATTAACGATGCAATACTCAGTTCGTCAAAATTTTATCATCATAAAAACATTTTCATGCTTAATTCTTAAATAAGAATCAAAATAAATTTACGAAGATTTTCCTCGTTATGAAAACAATTAAGTTTCCAAAGCGTTTTATAAACAACCTCATTTCAATAACAATCACTTATAAATCTTATTTTGAATAATCCTTATAGTGATGAAAATTCAATTTCCTCAATTGATACTGTTTTATCTTATAAAAACAATGAGTGATCTTCAAAAGACTGATGAAAGCTTGTTCACCAAGAACTAACTACAATACGATAGGAAATGATCTTAGCCAAATAGTCATGAGGTTCATGATCTCGATGGCACTCAAAAGAATAATCCACAACGTAACTCAAATCGAGATGAGTACTTGTTCAATGGTTGCATCACTAATGTGAACATTAGGATGAAGCAATAAGAGATAGATAACATCGATACATGTAAAATTTAGTAATCAAAGGTAGTCTTTTTCATTAATCACAAACAAGTCAAAATTGTACCGTAACACATTACGTGTCTCTATGTCATACAATTCTCAGAACTCATCCTACCAACTGATATCTCAGTTAAGTTAGATACCACAATGAATACTAATCTACAAGAGTCATTAGGTGTTCCACATGTCCCGAAAGATCCATCGGTCTCAATTCAGAAGAAGATTTCTTCAATTTATTTCTTGGACACTGGGCATCCACGTCAGTGGACAATGGCCTATGAACAACCCTTAACACGAATCGACAATCAATTAAAACCTTTTAATTCAATCATAAAACTTAACGACTTTATTAATAATCTCATATTCCATATGGGTTAAATTTTACTTTATTCAAGTTTCAACTAATTTATACTCAATTCGATATCCTACCTCATTTTCCAATATTTTCAACCTTATTTTTAGACCTTAATAGGGCAATAAAATCTCAATATAAACAACACTTAATTTCCAATCCTATAGCTCTTACAACAACAATTATCAAATGAGTCACTAGTATGAAATGACTCATACATTCAATTAGACTTCTCGGAAAGGTATTAGTGGCATGAGGCTTTTGGGTAATGGTTCCAATGACAGCCTCAAGTGCAACATTCACCCTTTTGATTTCAATTTAAGAATTGGATGACAACGAATCAGATGACATCTTTCCAGGTGATAACGTTTTGTCAAACTCCACTCTATAAGGAAAGATCGTCATGACATCGATATCAGATTTAATCTCGCCAATTCTTTTTCAATTTCACAATCAACTAATAACAACATTCCTACGAATATCAACCATTTGTTGGGATCATAAATATCCACAACTTGGTTTAGATCTAGGATAGCTAGAATTCCTACGAGAATAGCTTCGATTAATTTTCTAGGGAAGTTAGGGTTTCTTGTGACAAACTACGTCGTATAAATACCTCGTAAAAATATAGAAATAATCATCAAACAATCATGTAATCAAATTACATCATATATATATAATCCAAGTTATATATATATATATATTAAAATAACACTTCTCAGTCTGGTCTTGTCGGTAACTCAGGAATTCTTCGGCACCGTTATAGTCAAAAGATTTTTAGACATTTTGAGAAAAATGTTTATAGTTAAAATATTTTGAAATGTTTTATTCAAAACCTTGGTTTTAAAAATCTTTCGTTCTCTATAACGAGAGCTCTGGTACCAAACTGTAACACCCCCAAATTTATACAACTTAGTACAGCGGAAGACTAGTTGGTGTTACGGGATAGCACATTACTCACATCATAGACAACGCATAAAAATCGCGTTGTTTAATAATAAATCATTTCCATTCATAAATATCAAAGTTACATCGGTCCCAAGTTATTATATTTCATACAAATTTTTACAAAGTATTTGAATGGAAAATATAGTTTAGGTGCGGGCCATGAATTCTTGTCGTTTTCCCGAGAATTACCTTCAAGTACATGAGATAAAACATGTTAAAAGAAAAGGTCAGCGATAACGCCGAGTGAATTCATAGAGTTTAATAAATTCCATCAATATAATATCAGTATAAAGTTATTACTGAAAATCATTTTGTACAAATCATTTTAATAGGCCATAAAATAGCCAAAGTCATTTTATACAAATCCTTATCGAAAATCATAATATAGGCATTTGCCGTAAAAATCATTATACGAGCCAATGTCGTAAAAACATCATACAATACGTCTTATAACGTTGTACAAAATCAAATAAAAACCATTATATGAATATGATTATGAAAACCAAAACACAAACATAATATCATTAGTATGACCCTGTATTGCTAGTCAGGCAATACATCGTAATTCGAAGCGTCTAGTAGTATTTCGTTAGTTTGGATTATTATAAGCCGCATGACATTGTTACCTTAGTAAACCAAAACGGGTAGCTAACCCGATACCAATTTTGCCCATCTAAAGTAGCGTGTCGTCACAAAGGTCACGCTATGGAAATCTTCTCATACATAAATTCGCTTACCAATCAATGTGGCACGACGGGGATCAACCGTCAAGGCGCGAACTGGGGTGATCGTCCCCAAATAGTACTATTAAATGCATAAGCGTCTACCAAATCCCGGTAGTTAACAATTCATGCTAATGGGACTTTTAGTGACATAACCTAACTTTAATAATCCATTTATTTTCATCTATCTGGTCCTTTAATCATTTATCGGGTCATACAATCGGGTCATTCAATCATTCGGGTCCAAAATCAATAAACAAACAATCGGGACAAATGGTGTCCTATTTAATAAAAACTAACATGTTATCTCCCTCGCGGGTTTATAAAACATTTATAAAAACATTTAAAAGAGTGCGAGGCTATGAACTCACGTTGATGTGGGAATGCGGTTTATCGGCAATTCGGACGTACGGTACGTGCTTCAATCACGGAAACCTAGACAAATAATACTCGTCTTAGACTCATGTCCAATGACTTTATAAAAATAACAATTATGTATACATATGATGATTTTATATATATGATGATCAAGTGGGTTTACATATCCTCATTTACTCATTTTTGTGTTATGTGTCGATAACTTTTATACTAGTTTTCTCGTTTTACCTATTTACGTGTTTTAGGTCCAATAAGCTTATTATAAGTTCTTTAGCTTGTTTTATTCCTTGTTATACTTATTTTATCATTATGTATACTTTCCATGTTGGGCCCAAATGGGTTAAGCCCAATAAGTTCTTTTTACAAGTTTTTATCTTATTTAGTCCAATTATTAGTCCAATATGCTTAATTAGCTCGTAAATGTCCGTATTTCTTATAGTTCGGGTTTTATCGGTTTTTACTTGTAGTAGATACTTATATATCAGTATGTGACTTTTATAAACTTTACATTAGACGGGTTTGGTCGTCTAAGTTTTATTTGGCGAAAAACATTAATTTTACGGCGATAGCCGAAAAAGTCGTAAAAATCAAGTTTATAGTTTTTATTACTTTATAAATATTATTTCACCACCATTTATGTAATTTATCCATTTAATTAACCTTTTATATATCTATATAAATAAGTTTTATAAGTTAGTGGGTTTTTATTTTACATTTTATAAAATAAAATGTGAGTGCTTATATAATAATAATAAACATTAATTCCAAAAATCTGATTTTTATCTTCATGTTCACCATTTTTACCATATCTAGAGTTCTATAATGAATTAGAAGCTCATTTTTGGGTGACAAGTTCTTCATATTATGTGCTACATTTAACTTAGTCATAGCTACTGCCCTTTTTGAGTTCATCTTGCCTTAACAGTCCCTACAAAACTGCTTATTCAGATTAGACCACCTAACTTGTTTTGATCATATCTCACTCATTATTTTGATTCCATTGCATGGCCAACTCTCACATGTGTACAAGACATATAGCTTACTGTAAATGGATTCTACTTCATCATTTTATCAGCCCATGACCTGTTTCTTTACTATTTTATACAGCCATCACTTTTAACCAAGATTTTAACCTTGTTCTTTATAGTTTTTCACCTTTTTAATCATGTTTATCAACACCAAATCCCCACATAACATTTTTATCATCATATACATATACAATAGGAAAAAAATACATGTTTACATAATCAAAATAACAAGAAGATGAGGAGGACAATCTTTATACCACCATGATGATGTAGGTTGCGATCAAAACATGGATTTTGATGGAGAAACTTGTGATGCACCAAGACCATCTTCAAGACCACCATTCTTCATAAACACCTTGTGGAAAATCAGCCTCAAGACACCAAGGAAACTTCTTTTTGGATGTTATAATCACCACCATTCAATAGAGCTTCAAGAGGCATCATCATATGTATGAATAACATAGGATTTCATGGTTAAAACAAGATCAAAATGGGAGTCTTTGGTTGTTCTTGGACGAAATTTAGAGATAGAGGAGAGAGTTTGGTGAGTGGTTTGCATGAGTTATGAGAGCAAATGGTAAAATGAAGTGGTTTTGATGGTTTGGTGGAGGATGTAGCTTACATGTTAAGCTTAAGCTTACATGTGTAAGCTATAGTTACAAGTTTGACACATCAAGTGATGTGGTGGCATTAGTTGGCCTCCCTTTTGAGTGGGGTGGGATAAACTTGTTTTGTCCCATCCCGCTAATTTACGGGTATTCCTCGATTCTAGTTTCCTCGATTTACGTGCCCTCGGGTCGTTTTACAACAAACGTTTTTATAAATTATGAATCAACGGCACAAAACAAATCTAATAAAAATTGTCTCATCAAAAACGGAGTTCGAAAACGTAAATACGTAATCCTAGGGTTTCCGGTTTAGTCGTAAAGGACGTTAAAATAAAATCGTAAGTCCTAATCTCTTCTCGTAAATTTGTGAGTTTATGAACCAACACAAATTTAAAACTCCAAAATAATATTCACGGACAAATTTATTTTCTGAAATGTCGGTCTGTCACCAAGGACGGTGTATGTAAACGTAAGCACGTAACGTTGAATCCTCCGGTTTAGACGTAGTCGATGCTACTTCAAGACGTAAATCCAAATTTTTCCCAAAAATAAGTGAGTTCATATTGTAACATTAAAATAATGTTTTCAAACAAATATTGAGAATAAAATATCGACCATAAATTGACGGATTGTCACATAACATGTTAGTTTTTATAAAATAGGACACCATTTGTCCCGATTATTTGTTTATTGATTTGGACCCGTATGATTGAATGACCCGATTGTATGACCTGATAAATGATTAAAGGACCCGATAGATGAAATAAAATGGATTATTAAAGTTAGGTTATGTCGCAAAAAGTCCCATTAGCATGAATTGTGAACTACCGGGATTTGGTAGATGCTTGTGCATATAATAGTACTATTTGGGGACGATCACCCCAGTTCGCGCCTTGACGGTTGATCCCCGTCGTGCCACATTGATTGGTAAGCGAATTTATGTATGAGAAGATTTCCATAGCGTGACCTTTGTGACGACACGCTACTTTAGATAGGCAAATTGAGTATGGGGTTAGCTACCCGTTGTTGGTTTAGTAAGGTAACAATGTCATGCGGCTTATAATAATCCAACTAACGAAATACTACTAGACGCACCGAATTACGATGTATTGCCTGACTAGCAATACAGGGTCATACTATTGATATTATGTTTGTGTTTTGGTTTTCTTAACCATATTCATACAACGGTTTTTATTTAACTTTATACAACGTCGTAAGACGTATTGTATGATGTTTTTACGACATTGGCTCGTATAATGATTTTTAAGGCAAATGTCTGTATTATGATTTTCGATAAGGATTTGTATAAAAATGACTTTGGATATTTTATGGCCTATTACAATGTTTTGTACGAAATGATTTTTGGTAATAATTTTATACCAAAGTTATATTGATGGAATTTATTAAACTCTATGAATTCACTCGGCGATATCGCTGGCCTTTTCTTTTAACATGTCTTATCTCAGGTACTTGAAGGTAATTCTCGGGAAGACAACAAGAATTCATGGCCCGCACCTAAATACTTATTTCCATTCAAATGCTTTGTAAAACCTGTATTAAATACAATGACTTGGGACCTATGTAACTTTGATATTTATGAATGGAAATGCTTTATTAATAAAACAACGCGACTTTTAAGCGTTGTCTATGATGTGAGTAATGTGCTATCCCGTAACACCAACTAGTCTTCCGCTGTATTGAGTTGTATAAATTTAGGGGTGTTACAAACTATCTTTTAAAAAGCAAAATACAAAAATATAAAACATATAAAAGCAAAACACAAAATTAAAAATCTTTGAAAATCCAAAAATATACTTCTCGACATGTATTTCAGTATCGATAATATGGATGTACCTAGAAATGCCTCTCAATAACGACACGGCTGTGTACATAAATCTCGAATGAAAGTTGTAAATATTTTTCAAAACATGTCATTTATATTTTTTAATGGAAAATGTCTATTTTGGACAATTTTTCCAACAATGGGTAGAGCAATCTTTCTTGGGTTGAGCTTGTCACAAAACATTCAACGTTCTGAGATCAACACAATGGCTTGTAATCACTTTCAGATTGCAACCCGGATCGATATTCACGGGGGAGTGTACGATTTAGTGCCCTTACCCTCAGCAAAAGAAGTTAAATTTTCTTATACTTGAGTGGCTTTGTCAAGACATTTAAAGTCTATGAACTCAAGTTTATGCTTTAGAAAAACCTCTTCGACAAAAAGAAATAGGATTTTTCAAAAAGCGTTGAACACAATTTTTTTCAAGAATTTTTTAATGATTATTCAAAATCTTTCAAAAATTGTGTGTTCAACAACTCCCATCCTCAAAAAGCGAAATGTGGATCATATCCTCGCAATGACAGTTCAATTGGATCAATTTTTGAGGGGAAGCATTTTAACTTCATGCAAAAGATTAACACATCTTTCTCCTAGAGATTTTCAAGACTATTTTTCAAAATATATTTTAATCAAATTTGGTATCTCTAATATCAGAAGATTTTATATATTAGAGATAGGGGGAGAAAATGTGATTAAAATGTGATCTTATATAAGACTCAATCACTTTAACTCTTACCTACATGTGCGAAACACTTTCGATTATTGATGAGACTGCTTTTATACATAGTCTCATCGTCCAAAACGGGCTTAAAATGCATAAAAATCATGAAAAATGTCAAATATATGCTCGTGTTTATTGCTTGTGTATTTTAGGTACGGATATTGAGGAAATGACAAAAAGATCACAAGAATCAATCAAAAACGAACACGGGAAACGAAGTCGCACAAAGAACCGGACCCGAATCATGAATTTCCATACAAGTCCTTGAAGTTTGAAGATTTGTCAAGATTGGTCGCTTAACTTTTGAAGACTTGTCACTTTTGGCCCTTGTAAAACTTTAAAATTACAAGTATGGTCCTAAAGTTTCAAGATATTTTATCATTGGCCCTTGAAGAATATCAAATATATAACATTAGCCCTTGTTTTCATTACTACAACTTGGAGGGACTGATATTGTCATTTGCCCAAAATGGTTTACAAAGGAAATGGGTGAAAGCTGTGATAAACTTGTTATGACAAAAGTTTTGGAGTCTAGGGGTTATTTCTGCCAAACCACCCAACCTCACCATCCTATAACAACTTGACACCTCACCATATTTGACCCACTTACCCAAACCCTACTAAAACCCACCCATATCCAACCCAAAACCCACTATCCACGTTTCTTATTATTAATTTTAGTTTAAATTAATATTAATTAATCAACACCGGGTAACATACACTGTTAACCCAAAACAAAATCAACTTCCCCTTTTATTCCCATAAACCCTAAATTTCTTAATCCCTTAAATCAAACCCGAATCTTTTCTTGATCCCTGATTAAGGGTATACTAATCCTAACCCACCCTTAACCACCTTTCACTCTCACCCACATGACCTATGGTCCCTCCCACATGCTCCACTAACCCACATATAAGCTCCAAGACAAAGGGTGACATCAAATCCTATGGCTGAGAAGGTTTTCTTGTAGCCCACAACAAGATTAACGAACAAGATCACTGGGACATCACCATCAACATTGGCAGATCATTTGACCAAGGACCAAGATTTCAAAAAACGAATATCCTGAAGAATATCCAAGGGCAGTTAGGGCAATTCAATATATTAGGTTTAGGATTTGTAATCCTTTCATGTACTAGTATAAAAGGTAGCTTAGTTCATCAGTTGTAGTTTGGTCCAGTTTCTGTTTTTCTTGCCTATTTAATCCCTTTTTGAAATAAATAAAAATTGGTATTTTATCTATATGTAATTCCTTTTTGATGTTTTAAAAGTTGGTAGAGTGCAGAAAAACGAACTGAGTTCCATCATAATTTGTGTTTGGGTTTCTAAGTTTTTGGCAAATTTAATTCCTTTTTCAAAAATTACTTTGAAAAGCTGATGTTTTGTTAAAGCTTTGATCCTGTTTCTTTTTCATGTTATAAGGATTGTGTTTAAAGGATTTCAAAAGTTTGAGATAAAAGGTTTTTAAGAAAAGAAAAATAAAAAAAAGGTAGAAATCAGTGTTTTGTTCTATTTTGTGATCTAACCAATCAAGGACTCTGTTCTTGTTTGATTGTTTGTTCATCTTAGCAGGGATTTGGATGCTTGTACTTGTTTAGCTAGTACATAAGCTCAAACATTCGAGGGCGTGGATGTACGCTCTTGAGGTTTATCTGAGTTCCCTTTTCGATTTTACTTTTTCTGTCTTTGAATTCTGAATGCAAAGTGCTTGTGAATTCTGTGTATGGTCATGCTTGTTTTGAGTTGATGAATTTGTCATTATAGGCAAATAGTTTGTGTATGAAGATCGCTTAAAAAACTTTTGTAAAAATCTGTCTTATTTAGACTTTTAGGGGTGTCTGGGAATGCTAGTTGCTGAATAGTGTAGACTATTAATCGGCCAAGCTGTACTCTTCACGGCTTATTAGGGTATAGGAGATTTGATTTTGACGTAAAGATTTAAGGGTTCAGTTCAAAATATTGGTTTTTATAGGTTGTGTTAAAAATCTGTGTTGAGTGTGAATTTCCTTTTTGCTGTTGGTTTCGTTTAACAGTCCTGGGGATTAGGTGTGTACATGAGCTTTTGGTTTCGTTTTGAAATGGTCTCAAGATTGCACGAAGTTGTCACACAACCGAGCAAATCTTGAACACACAAAACAGCCCATAAGCTCACAGCTAGGTTTTGAGTTAGTTATAGTTTTTTTTTCCTTTAGATTTGATGGATTATAAGTAGGCTGTTAACTATTGTAGGTTGTTAGTTAGTTCATTGAAGTCACACAAAGTTGATTATAGGTCATAGAAATTAGCTAATTTGTCACCATGGTCATAAGTCTGCAAGTTCTAATATAGGGAATAGGAGGCGGATTTAGTCTGCTGATGTTATTCTATCGACTGTATGCTTTTGGTGTATATAGCTCTAAACAACATCAAGTAGCCTAGACATGTCAGTTAGGGCCTTTGTTTCATGGTGGTGATGTTTAAGTTTCATTTGGTTGTTCAAATCTTTGATTCATCTACTGCCGAAAACCTCCCAACATCATCAGTTAGTCTATAAATTCGTTTGACGGTGTGTCATTTTGCTCATAGTTAGGAGATAGGGGGACTAGGATCTGCTTATAGCTTATGTGCAAATAGGTTCTCACCCAAAACTAGCTTTTTAGTCTGTGCCTATTTGTGTATGCGGTGTAAACCCACTGTTTAAGTATTTACGAGGTTTTCATATAGGTGTGTTACTGAAAAAAAAGAGCATCATATCAGTGGCGGCGTGTTAAGCGTAAGGTTAGGATTTGGTTTGTTTTATTGTTTTAATCAGTGGGGTGAATTTGTTTTTGATTGAGTTTAGAATTTTGTGCGTGATTTGAGTTGAGGATTGCGTTTATGTTTTGAGTTGGCTGCCTGAGTAAAACATCCCCAGCAAAGATAGAAACCAAAATAAGAAAAACCATATAAAAGAGGCCTGCGTGTTTGTTTTTAAGCCATAGAATGAACACATGAGTAGCACTTTGGATGCACATAAGTTCTGGTTATTGTTCCATCATCTAACTTGATCTTCCTTGATCTTTAAATCTGTCTACCTATGAGATTTCACTTGTTAGTGATAGGGGCTGTGTGTGAATAAGCTGTCAGCTTAAATCTAATAAGCTGTGTCTTATTTTTTTTTACAGCAGACATAAAGAAAAAAAAGATTGTAGGGTTGTTTGTTTACTGTATCAAAACACAAGAGAGAAAAAAAAGAGCTGGTGTTGATTGTTCCCAAAGTGAAAAGAAAAAAAAAGAAAAAAAACGGATTTGATTTATGTATTGTTGTTGCCTGTTGATTTTTAATCTAGTATTATGCTATGATTATTTTATGATTTGCTGGTTATGCTCCTAATTGACTAATACTGGTATGGTTGTTTTTGTTGTTTGTCAAACTAGTTTTAATACCCGTGCACGCACGAGACTTGAACATAAAAACTAAAATAAGTAATAATTTCGTTATTACGATTTTATGTATATTTATGATTTTTTAAGAACATCTAAAGTTTATACGTTTAATTATGTTCTTATTTTACCGTGCATCATGTAAATTATATAAACCAATCTCAATTTTTATTTTTCGAATTTAATACTTTTTTATTTTTGATATATTTTTATTCTAAAAAGTTATCTCTTAATAATCAATCAGAATACCATTTACATCAACTTAACACGTACACGATTTATAAATCCATGATTTTTCAATGCTTAATATTATTTTATAAAAAACATTAAATATTTAATATTAAAATAGTTACGATTTTCATGTACCCACGAGTTTTACATGATTTTTCTTTATGTGACAATATTAATTGATATTTTGTATATATATTTATTGCATATAGAAATTAACTTTGTTTAACTGAAATGTTAGCTATCATTTTTTTTAGACATTATGTGTTTAGTAACAAATAACGACCTTAATGAACATATGATGTTGTATTAGTAGAATCTCGTCTATTTTTTTCATCTCACACAGCTATTTGAGGTCGTGCATTCATTTTGATACTTATATTCACGTTAATAATAATTTATATAGATTGCATTGCTTGACTTTGTTAAGTGTAATAATTGAAATAGACAATAATTTGTGTTTTTATTTGAATATTTATAATTATTTGATTTGTTAATTTTTTATTATAAATGAAATGTTATATTTTTAAATTATAAAGTGTATAAGATATAAAGTTTAAGGGGTATTTTGTTTATTTTATAAAGTTACTAAAAAATATGAAAAATTATTAGTTTACTCTTGAGTTTATCTAATATATTTAAAATTTAACCACTAAAGTTTATTGATATCCTCCTCTTTATTTAAGTATTTATTTTCACAAATTTGACACATATATCTTTGTGTGTTTTTATCAAATTCCTCCACCAAAATTTTTAATTTTGACTAAATGAATTCAATTTTGACTTTTTTTTCAACCAATCACATCGCTCTATTTTGCTTATGTGTCAAAATCAATTAATTTGATTGGTCCAATTGTTTTTTCTACAACCTCCACTTTTCACTAAAATTCTCACATAATCTAATTCTTTTATTATATAAAAGATATTGCTGTCATTAGAAGTAATACATTCGATTAGCTGTGTTAAATTTCGAGTTGGGCTTCAAGCCCAATAGCAAACTAAAAAAGAACCGTACAAACAAGTTGAGAGAAAAAAAAAGTGTTTTCAAAAAATGACAGTCAGTGGGTTTGAACCCCTTACCACACAAAGAAATATCAGACACAGTACTACAATGTTAAACCATCTGTGCTCACTTTGCATTTGTTTATAGTTTCTATCATATTTTTTTGCACGCTTTGTTTTACATGTTGATAATAAAAGAAAAAAACAACAACCAGAAAGGCCACAGTGGGTTTCGAACCACTGACCTCACCAACAATACAGACCCAGCAGCCCACGAAATGACCATCTGCTCTATGGCTAATTTTGGTTACTAGTTCCTTTTATTTTTCTCTTATATTGTTTTTCTATTTTCATATTGTTTTAAGTTAATCAGCCCTTTTAAGCTTGTTTCGAGCTTAATTGGGCTTATTTTTCAGCATTCTTATTTTCTTTTGTTTCTGTACTAGTGTAGGATTTTCTAAAATTGGTTTCGTATTTTTCCCGTTTATAGATTATTTTTAATCATTATTTTCTTTTTAAATAGTTTTAAGGTTTTTAAAAATAGAAGAAAATTGAGAAAAAGTTTCGAAAAATATTTTTTAGTTTTTAATTAATGTTTTTGAGGGTGACAAATAGAAAAAACTGAATTTTGTCTTTTTATTAGTTATTTTAGTTTCTAGTTTTTTTAATTAACTTTAAAAATTAATAATAATTAATTTAAAAGTTTTCAATTTTTTTGCTTTTTGTAATTTTCTTAGTTAGACTTTTTAGAGTTTCTTAGTGATTTTTAATTATTTTTATTTTTTTTGGTGAAATTTTTCGTTTGGTCGCGTTTTGACTTTAGTACGTTGAAGCGTTTTCGAACGTTTTGAGCGTAGTTCGTCTCCGTTTTCTTTTCTTTTCGTCTTTACAAAAGCGTAATCACTCGATTAAATAACGTATATATTTATCGGCTAAACACCATACCTCCACCGAGAACGAACTCGACGATGAGTATTCGGGTTTTTCACAAAACGTGATTACTAATACTTACCCACGACATTTGTGTGTGCTTTGTTTTTACCTAAAAAAAGTATATACAAAATACTACAACACCAATTATCGATGCACATGTGAAGGGGGAGCATTTCTGAAACGACAAAACTATTAAGGTGTTAAATGTTTTTCAAACATCTTGTTAGACATTTGAAGTGGTTTTCATGGTTACGATCAAATACCCACAACATCTTTAATTCAAGACGTTATTGGTGTCAAAAGGGTGGTTAGGTTTAAGTCCTATGATCCAACCAGAACCGGAGGGATCTTCCCAGGGACAATCCAATAGATTATTAGAAGTCCTTAGGAAAGATGGAGTAGAATGTGAACGTTGCTGAATGCCGACTAAGTACTGATGCTAGCACTGGAACAATCACAACAAGGTGCTAGTAATGATGTCTTGGTAAGCATTGAAGGGGTTGAAGAATGAAAAAGAAATGTAAGGATAAAGGGTGTAAACAAAGAAGCCCTCCATACAACTTAGGCAGAAACCGGGTCAACACATCATGAAGACAACTCATCATGGACCCAGTGATGTATGCACAACCCTTTCCTAGCTACTCAGGCTTCTCTCAAAAGAAGTTTGTTTTATTGTCACGGAGAACAACATGACTTCTATTGACTTTCTCACTTCGAGATAGTTGATATTAAATAGGTGGCATTTGCTCCAGCCTCCGACCACTAAAAGTGCACAAATCGAGTCTAGAGCCAAGAGATCAATCAAATCTCGTTAGGACACACAAATGAAGATCAAGAGAGTCCTACGCTATATCCTTGTGATATTGCTAGAACACTCAGAGTGATACTACTTAGTATTCACAACGATGAGTGGAAATCCTTCCAGTGTTAACATCAAACAGCATTGCGGTAGGTCATATGCAAGATTCCTTATGAATTGAACATGTGTAAAACTGAAAAGCAACAGTGATTTGATTCTGGATTGATTCAAACTCGTTTCAGGTTTCTACGCAATATCTTTATGGTTTTGCCAGAACATTCAGAGTTATATTCATTAATATTCACAATGACGAATGGAAATCCTTCTAGCGTCAACATCAAACAGCGCTACGGTAGGTGACTTGTGAGATTCTTATGAATCAAGCTTGTGTCAACTGGAAAGTAACAATGGTAAGATTCTTTATGAATCACACTTGTTCCAGGAATTTGAATTGACGACTTTAATCAAGCGGATATTTATCCAATTGATTCACTCTTTATGTTCGCAGTCTTGCTTTGAGACGGTCGAGTAAGGAGAACGGCTAGTACAGCCGTGAAACCCTGTCAAGGAGATTTTTAACTGAATCTACCTATCACAGGTACGATATTTAATATCATATAACGGTCTTCACCGAACGGAGGTAAAATGCTACCGATTTAGGACGAATGTCAAAGCCATTCAGTCCGTGTCTATGTTTTGTCTCGAGAAGGTGGCATCACGGTGTACTCAGCAAAGTCAAAGATTCAAAACCACATACTCATGCCTAAAGACATATTCAACAATTAATAGTGTGAGCATGTGGATGAAGACACAAGATCGCAAGATGGCAAAGACAAGTCAAGGATGATTTGAAGATCTCAAGATCAAAAAGACAAAGTCGAAAGACAACGACAAAGGCTCAAAGATCACAGCATGGAGAAACAAGACTACTATTACACGTTCAAGACTCATTTATGGCGAGATTAGTAATCTCTACAATTCTCCAAATGACAAAGGGTAATGACCTCTCATAAAGGATAGTGACCTCACATTGGGGGAGATTGTTAGCCTCAAAATATTCAGTCAAACAAGAATGCTCGGTCATATGTTTATTATGTATCGTATTTTAGAACGTTATAATAGGTAGTATGTTAGTCGTGTATTACGAGCTTAACTTTAAGCTAAGGTTCATTCATAAGTAACCAAAGCCCAAAAAGAAAGCCCGGCCCATGATCATATAGCCCATTAAGCCACATGTAGGAAAAGGCTATATATACCCTTCCTAGCATGTTACGAAGGGTGTTGGTTCATTTCATTTTTCTCTTAATCTAATATCACCTAGTTTCTCCAACCATTCTCTCTACTTTCTCTCACTACTTTCTCTCTCTAGAATTCATCTTCTTCATCTATTTTCTACCTTTCTTTCTTCTTTAATCATCACATAATATAAGGGACAACACATGTTGATTACATTTTCATGATGATTATGTGCCTACTTATGTTGATTATGTCCTCATCATGTTGATTATGCTTTCATGCTTGACATTGATGGATTTCATTTAATCCTACTTTTATGATGGTCATGTTTGGTTCTCATTAATCATGCTTTCATGATAATCATTGTTGAATTTCGTTGAACCATATTTCGTGTCTCTTCGTGCAACCAGAATTTATGTCTAAGCTGGAATAGCTAGGCTATCTTTTTTCTCACGACAGTTAGGTTTTGCTAACCGTAATCAATTATTTCATTTAAAGTCATACCAGATGGTCGACACCCATATCGATCATCTCATGTGCATTCCATGTGTACTCACTATATTCCACATGTACTCCATGTAACATATTCCACGTGTACTCCATGTACCGTATCCCATGTGTATTACACGCACCGTAATCAATGTGTATTTCACTTACAATACTCCACAAGTATTCGTTATTCGATTCTCAATCAGCTCAGGCGTATTCCACTTGCTGATATTCTACAAGATACTGATGCTGCTCATAATTTGGAAATGTCGATGCATCTCATAATTTGGAGACCCTACAAGATGTTGATACTGCTCACAACCTGGAGATCCTACACGATGAAGACAAAGGCGTTAGATCGAAGCGATCGGGCGAGGAAGATGCTTCACCACCAGACAATTTCCATCATATTCCATGTTCTAATCTCTCAAATAAATAACACACATCAACAATTGTATTTTCAGGCACAAGAGTGGAAACTGGTACCAGCCGGCCACTCAGCTGAATAGTTACATGAATCACCGTCATGATAATGACCGTCATGGAACTGACATACAATGAAGTAGTGACAACTACCGTGACAATTTACACTTGCAAACGACAGAAACCCCAGTAATGGGCGTGATTAGAAATACAACGGGTCAGCAGTCCAACCGGTTCCTCCAAGTCTGGCATAATAAACTAAGACTTTCAACCTTGGTCATTTTCACATCTGAAGACACAAGTCCCACGTATATTTTCTGAGGACACATGTCAAGACATTCGTCAAGACACATGTCTCACGTGTACCTTCTTAAGACACATGTCAAGACACCAGTCAAGACACATGTTACATGTATAGTCTCAAAGCATGAGCCAAGACACACGACTCACGCATAACCTTTGAACTAGGTCTCAGTAATTCAGGGTACCCTCCAAGGGGTATACCCATTCTGTTGTGCCATGTACTAATCGGGCTACCAATTTCAGTACCACCTCTAGCGTATTGTTCATGTTTGGACACACAGGGTTCGTTCTGTGTGAGACGGACGAAACACACTCAGTGAGATCTGCCACATTTACATAGTGTATTTGTATGACACTTCCATTTCTCGATCCCATATTTCCTATATTCATGTCCATAGAAGACGTCGTTGTATCACCCATGTATAGAAAGTCTTTCACTTCATTTTAACGACAAGACCACTCGGTTAACGCATTTTCCTTGGACAGATGGGAGAACGATATGATTCTGATTATGGATTGGTTAGCCGCACGTTGCGCTACGATTGATCGCCATTCATATCAGATTATATTCAGCAATGTCCAGGCTCCTGAATACATTCATCATGGTTTTCTACCAGGTAAATAGGTACAAATTATTTCTGCTCTATCAGCACGTGCTTATTATCCCATGGCTACGAAGATTTCCTAGCTATCATTTATGATGCGACTCTGGAGATTCTTAAACCATAACCAACCTATTGTGTCAGAATTTCCCGATGCATTTCCAGAAGAACTACCAGGTATTCCACCCATTCGTGAAGTGAAGTTTGACATCGAGCACAAGGAGTTGGAAGAACAGCTGCAAGAGTTTCCGAAACAAGGTTTTATTCACCGAGTGTAACACCTTGGGGTTATTGCTAACATTATGATCTTATTCAAGTATTAACAAGAACACTAAGATCATCTTCGCATTATGCTACAAATTCTACGACAGAAGAAATTTCACAACCGAAAAATTTTTTCAGTACGAATTTTGGTTGATTACAATGGCATTATGAGTCGCATTGCTCCTCACGGTTAAGTTTTACCATGACTAAGCTTACGCGTAAAGGAGAAAATCCTACACTAAATTATGTGTTCCAAATGATCCTACGCTAAGAGAGGTAATATATACCGACACTCATAGGTTTTCCAAAAATTTCTATGTATCCAGTTCCTACGAATGTATCATGAGCTCAAACCACATTTTGGTGGAGGGACATGAAACAAGACACATCTACGTTCGTATCTAAATGCATGACTTATCAGCAAGTTAAGATAGAACGCCAACATGCTAGTAGTTATTTCAACCATCAGAAATTCCTGAATAGAAGTGGACAAGATCTCCATGGATTTTGTTACCGAACCACCGCAGGCTCAGAAGAAGCATTGTGATATCTGAGCCGTCGCCCGACCATTTAAACTATCCTACACGTTTCTTTCATTCGAAATAATTACGCAGTTAGCAAGTCTACAAGGAATTCAACAAGAAATGGTACACGGTATTCCATCAACAATCATATCGGACAGAAATTTACGTTCATTTTTACGTTCACATTCATGTTTACGTTGACGCTCACATTTACGACCTTGTACGCGTTCATGTCCTTATTCCATTTCACGATTTGCTTTTCGCACCCACGTTCATGACGTTGTTCACGTTCATGATCGTATCCCCTCTTACGATTTACGTTTCACTTTTCATTTTGGAAAAATTTGCACAAAGCTTGGGAGACTAGTCTCAAGTTTAGCAAAGATTTCCATCCTCAGACAGACGTTTCACGTCACATTTCACATCCCATCTCGTATCGTTGGCGTTACCTCCTCAGTTATCGCACGTCCACGATATTTTTCACATATCATGTTCACTCTACGTATCTCATATTACGTTCAAGATATGTTGCACGTATCACGTTCACCATACGTTTTACATATACATTCACCATATCTCCACGTATCACGTTCACAATTGTTCACGTACTACGTTTCAATATGTCTCGCGCATAATGGCTCAGAGATTGCTAATACCATTTTTTTCAGGTTGTTTCATATCATATCATATCGTATCGTATCATGTATATTTACATGTTATGTTTTATCCACTCGATCAGATTCATGAGGATCCATCTTGCGTTATAAACCAGAAAATTTTCTATATCGTCAAGACGGTGTCATGAAGACCAAGATTATTCCTTTCGTCAAGGCCTTTTGGAAGAACCATCTCGAGCGGGAATCCACTTGGGAACGGAGGAATCCATCTGGATTTCTTATCCTCTTTTACTTCCACAATCCAGAGATGTTCTTTCAAGCCACTTCACGTTCCATGTTCCCTTCAGCCACATCATGTTCCAGGCTCTCATCAGCCATGTCACGTTCATGTCCTTTTAGATTATCGTATCTCTAATTAGAGTACGAATTATTCTTTTAGAGGGGAAGAGTTGTAAAACCCGCTTTAGAATACCTTGAATCATGAAATGCACGAAATTACGTATAAATAAAAACTTTACGATTAATTAATATACGACACGTGTCACGAACATTTAATATGATTGTTACGTATATTAATTGATTATGATATGTATTATGTATATTAATATTATTATTAATACACAATAAGTATTTACGTATAATACGTATAAGCGTAACAAGAATAAAACACGACACTTAAAATATGAATACAGACGATAAATATTTATGCACGAAAAATAAAACGAAATTGAATATGTATGTATGTATTGTGGCGTCATAAAAGAAAGAAGGAAGGGCTTGGGCCAGCCCATTAAGCAATCCTAGTCCAATTAATAAACCACGAGAAGATTTTATTATACACTTTACAAAATATTAAACCCTAAAACAAATCCTACGATCTACCTCATTCTCCCTCTTCTTGACCGTGACTTTCACACACACAAATTAAATACAAGGAATTGTTGCTTTGATCTTGAGTAAAGTACGGTATAGTGTTCATGTTCGAAACCCTAAATCATTCACGCGATTGGTAACTTCTAATCTTTGATATTTTTATTTAATTTTGTTCTATATGCAAGAATCATTAAAAACACGAATTAAAACATGTTAATACTAATAACTGATCATGGGAAACGGGTTTATGTTGGTTTCGTTTGTTGTGGCACGCAAACCGAGACCTAAAAAGGTCTCGGTGGTGGTTTTTAATCCAAGCATTCGCACCCCATAAGGGGTCGGCGCCGGGTATGTGTGGTCAGCAGTAACACCAACACCCCAGTGGGGGTTGTTGGTTAACAGTCAGTAGCGACCAAGAGTCTCCCAGACTCTCGGTGGTTAGTAACTAGGCATCAACAACAACGAGTTACGCGCACGTGTAAAGGTGTAGGAACATGGGGTAAGCTGCTTGGGGCAAAAGGTCTGGGTAGTATATTGGACGACACTGGGTAATATATGTTGGACGATAACTGTATATTACATGTTGGACATAACTGGATAACATATATTGGACATAACTAGATTACATATATTGGACAAAACTGGGGTAGTATATTGGACAAAGCTGTATACTATATGTTGGACATAACTGGCTTTAGGTTGTTTTGCTCATTTGTGTTGTTTTGTTTAGTGCGACCGAGACATGGAGTCTCGGTAGGCTCGAGTACACATGGATGTTGCTAGTTTACGTTTGTTAGTTTAATTATTATAAAATACAAGTTATAATTAAATTATACATGAAACTTAGGTTATAATTATTTAACATAACTAATCATGAATTAGCCTAAGTATTTATTTGTTTACATAATTTAATTAATACCATACCTTAATTTAATTATATATTTATCAAGCTAAGGTAATATTTTATTAAATGAATCATGTTATTTTATTCATTAATAATCCTTAATAAAACCATGCATTATATTATTAATTAATAATTATTGCTTAAGCCTAAGGTATTATTTAATAAACTTTACTATATAATCATGACTTTTAATTTATGTTTATTAAAACTATAGCTTATATTTTGTATACTTGTTAATCAAGCTTATTTCTAACTATGACAATTTTCTATGTTTGGAAACTTACTATTTTTGGGAACCTTTCTTGTTTTGGAAACCTGCTATTTTTAGAAAGTTACTCATTATGATATAACAAGTATAATAACACATAAGAACATGAAATACATTAATCAGAACACATGAAATGTTAGGAAAACACATGATTTAACATGAGTCAGTAACATAAGTTAAGAACACTTAAAACAAGATAAGAATAAGTAAAACAAGTTAACAACACATCGAGTAAACTAATAATCAGTTAAGTAAGTTAATCAGATAACTCATACATTGTCACACCCCCAATTTATCAGAGTAAGGAAACACAATGGGGTGCGACGGTCATGACTATCACAAGGTATAGATACAAAGAACGACTATTTTAAATTTGTTTTCATTTAAATAAAATCATAAACTGGTTCGGAAGCAAATTACACAGGATCATAATAAAAACATTGTTTCAAAAGACTTCAACATTGTTCCAAATATCCAAACATTAGTCACGACCATTTTTATTTAAAATCTCCCAAGCATAACCACGTCACTCCTCCGTCTTGATACCTGAGAAAAACATTGCTAAAGCGTCAACACGAAGGTTGGTGAGTTCATAGGTTTAGTTACAAAATTAATGTGATGAACCATAAGATTTGATCAGGGAACCGACATATAACCAAAACATGGCTATAATCAAAATAGTATACGTTTGTATTCCTACGCCTAAGCTCGTGACACCGAAGCGTTAACCAACCAACAAGATATAATGAGAGCCCGAGCAAATGGCTATCCCAAAGCATTCGTAACGACTCAAATGTAAGTGTATCTAATTTGGTCACACAACCAACATTAGATAGGGAGGTCAATCCCAATAGATCTATCCATAACATTCGCGCTTACACAAAGTAATTAACGGTTCACGATAGTGGGCTAAAGCATCTAGGGATATCGCTACTTAGACATCATGTAGGCAAACATATCAAGTTTTAGCACTATGTTCATCCGTTTAAAACAAGCAATGTTCTCACCCCAAAATAGTTAAAACAATTAAAAGTGGGGCTATGAAACTCACCTCGACAAAGTAGTAAACAAGACCAACAAAGATAGCACGGAATATCAAGGCACGCAAAACGATGCGCAAATGATCTACTCGTAACCTAAGTAAAATATCCATACTTAGGCTAAATAAAAGAAATGATAATGTACAATGCACTTGGTTGATATTTCATACTTGCTCTTGATTTATAAAAATGTTTTCATACATTTTTCATGTTCAATCATTTTAGTCACGGGGTCAACTTTGGGTCTCGATATTGTGTTAAATAATAGTCCGAAAAATAAACGGGTTCTCTATATATAAACTAGACCGCGAGCTCTTCGATATTTGATAAATATCGCATTTTTATGAAGTCTCTGAGTATAGTAATTAATTATGCAAAGTGGTTCACTCGTTAACAAAAAATAAACAAGTAAGGTTTAATAATATATAAGTGTTAATCGACCATCTTTGGAAATTTATTGTGGGTTCGTTACTTAACTTTAAGACAAACGGGAAGTCATTATGAAAACTAGGCCGCGTAAATTTTTATCAAGGTACTTTTATATTGTCGGGGCATGGTCATTTGACTAGTTAAATACAGGCTCAAAGTAGGGTCATCAACCACATTTTTACACTTGTTATAATAACTTGTATCAAGCTTGAAATTTGTTAAATGGCACAATTTGGTTCCACTGTCTTCAGCCATACGCCCCAACTTATGTACAAAATGAAAGTGCTCTTTTTAAAATGTCCTATTGTACTATTCTATCATACATACACACATAAATAATGGCAATTTATACACATACATGCCTAGAAAGAATATCAACAAAAAGGAAAGAAATAGTGGCTTGTTGTCATGCTATTCACGTAGGAGCACAAGGCAAAAAGGGAAGTGGTCCTTTTGTTTTATGTTCACATTTGCTTTACTTATTCCCTATTCATACATACATAGTATTTTTATTATAACTAGCAAAATTGAAAAACCACTTTGTTTGTGTACTTGCTGTTTTGTAGCCTAAAGGAAATAGGAGGGGGGGAACTATTTGTCTTTACTTATTATCATACACATGCATATCATAGCAATACTCAACACATAAAATACATGCATACATTTTATTCATACAGTAAGTTCAAAGAAGAAATGGTATGGCTGCTGTTCATTGTTATTTTTGGGTTTTACTGGTCACGCAGGCTGCTCAAAAGAAAGAGGAGTGGGTTGTTTGCAAGTCTTGTCCTTGTCTACCTTTTCTTATATATCTACACAAGTCTCATGCATACATTCACATACTACTACTAGGAAATATGTTATAATAACACACAAACACGCATCATAAACATCCTTTAATATAGTAAATCAAAGTGGCAAAAGAGGGTTGCTGTTTACTTACAATTAGTTGGCAGAACATAAAGGTGGTCACACTTTGTACTCATTATTCAAAACAAACAGAAATATTACCCATTTTAGTCCATGTAGGTTAGGTTACTGTTGGTTTGTTTAGTACATGCAGCCTTACACAAGTCTTCACATACGCCACAACCCATAAGCTTAAACATAGCAAGGGTGATGTGTTAAAGTAGTATTCATGCATATATCTTAGTACTATTATTTTACTTGCAAGGGTTACTGGTTTGAACATACTCATACATACTTGCTCTATTGACAAAAAGGTGAAGTTTTGCTTTACTTGTTGTAGCACGTACACACGAAGCACATCATAGCGTTATACTTAACCCACATTCAAAGACATGTGTTAGCACCCGTTGACCACACACGCAAATACACATTTTCCTCTTGTATATTACTGTTTATCACGCAAAGTGTCATACTCCAACATACCAACATACACACAAGTACTTACATGGTTATCTTATAGTCTTTCCATACTTGCACTAATACACGTAATATGCTCACAGTGACTTTCATTTGGGGAGTAGGTTTTTGGTTATCTTGAGTACATAAAATCACACCCTTAGTCATTTTCATTGCATCACACAACATGGAACATATTAACATGTCATGCTAATTTTCTTATGGCTTATTATACATACACGTACCAAGTTGGCAGGGAATTAGGTTGTTGTTTTCATGCACACATATAACACAACATCACGCATGCCTATCCCTCTACTCTTAGGGTTTCCTGACTTATGAAATTCTTACACAATGCTAGTTTATCACAAGTTCATGCATGTTCATAAAATACCCCATTTAGTCCATAACTTATTCGTCTAGTTTGTTAATGGGTCTCTTTTAGATGGTTTTGGTCATCAAATGATTATCACATCAAACCTTAACCCGTGACTTGTTCAATGGGATTTTTTAGTTCTCAAAATGTTTTTAGAAAGCATGATTATCAACCAAAGCGAGATGAACAAAGGTTATGAATGACTTACAAAAGTCCTTAGCTAATTTGATGTAGGGATGGACAAGAACTAGTAACCTCAACCCAAACCCTCTTCAACTTATTTAACCTTAGCTTATACCAACCAACCCGTGACTCGTTGGTCTTGACAGCTACTAGTATATTTCCCACAGTGGGTGATGAGTATTATTGTTTTGAAATCTTAGTTAAGTGAGTTTGCAAGTGTGTGAGTTCATGGAAGAATAAGACTAGTATTTATAGGCATATAAGTGGGGATTTAGGTTAAGAAGTTCTAGTGAGGAATTAGTTAAACTTTTGGTTTGAATGTAAATAGAGATTTAGCCAATTGAACTATCATAGGGAATGACATGGTGTTGGGAAAGAGTTTCAACTTGGGCTGCGTTTCATGGCAGTAAAAGAAGGGAAAAGTATTGTACTTGTTTGACTAGCATTAGAGAAGGTTGGTGTAAGATTAATGTTTAGGGGAAAACATGGTAGTTCTTGGGTGATACCCACTGGTTTTTGGAGAGAAAGGAGGGAACAAGGGTACACAAAAGTAATGGGGGAGCAAGTACAAGTAAATTCAAATGTGGGGAAGCAAAACGTGGGATATAGGAGGGGGTCTGGTTTTGAGCTAGAATAAAAGAAAAGTTGGCTTTGTTTTTATTAAATTGTATTTTTACACATAAAGTTACATATAAAGTTTATTTATATTTGAGAAGGCTTATTTGTGTGATGTGGTAGAAAGCTTCAAAGCTTTTTAGGGGTAGTATTGAATTTGAGAAAGTTTTCAAGTAGTAGTGGTTTTTAAGTAATTTGGCGGAGCGAAAGTGGGAAATTTCTAAGTGTGTCATTTAAATATATCGAGTGAAAATATATGTTTTGTGTAGTGATATTCTTAAATGAAGTTACGTTAACGTTGACTTTACTAATAAGAATTCCTAGTACGTATTGTATACGAATAATAGTCCTTCGAGTAATATTTCATATAAATGTTAATCACAAAAAATCAAATTTGTACATAAAATACGTGTAATCAATCGGGATCATCAATAGACACACAAGTCTAACCCGAACTATCATGTTTCACATAAATTAAATAGATTCAAAATTCACGTTTGTGACATCCGACATCCCTTAAATTTGAGCTTCGACCCCGAAGCTCATACTTCGATGAAACTTATCTAATTAACAATATGAGGGTATTTAA
Organism: Glebionis coronaria; assembly: GCA_025667525.1. NCBI lineage: Eukaryota > Viridiplantae > Streptophyta > Magnoliopsida > Asterales > Asteraceae > Glebionis > Glebionis coronaria. The sequence goes on along the minus strand of CM046878.1, from coordinate 6,986,905 downwards.
GCTTAAATTGGTCTTCTCGTTCCCAAGTAAACTCGGGTCCTCTTTGTGCGTTCCAACACACTTTCACGATTGGTATACGACTTTATCTAAGTCGCTTCATTTCACGGTCTACAATTTCAATGGGTTCTTCGACCCGTTAAGTTTTACTCAAATGGCGTTTCGTTCTTCTCATTATTATCTTAAAATTTGTTTTAAATTTTTCTGACTCTAATCTATATGAGTTTAACTCCCGTCAAAACAATTGGCGATTTTAGTATTTTTCGTATCCTATACGCTCTTGTTTGTAATAGTAGCGTAGAAAATAATCGTACTAGGTTTACTCGAATTACGTACTTGACGTTTTTACTTAAGACGGTAGAAAAATGTTCGACGTTCGTAGCACATAATAAATTTTTCTTTGACGAATAGGGCAACATGAATATATTCTACTAATACTAATATATTTCATTTTTACGATGACTACTATGAGCATACTCGAGTTCGACCACGATCATACGTAGTTGATCAGGCTACGTACGTCTCGGGACCAACGGTTACATCCTCTTTTTCATCATAATTTAACTCTTTCAGGTTGTAATTTATATTGGTAGTCCATAGTTTATTTCGTTCGTTACCATTATTCATTTTCACAATCAACAAATTAGTCCATAGTTCATTTTATTTATTACTATTGCTCACTTTTAACAATCAACAAAATAATTTACATACTTATTTGTACTAGTTATCGTCAAGTTCATCAATATTTTACGTCTTTCACATCGAGTTGTTTGTAAAACTAGATTTTACCCAAAACATACGTAGTAGTCCTTACCAAAAATGTTTCAACATTAGTAGCGGTGTTTTATACATTAAGTTGGTCGTAAAGCCAGATTTTTCCAAAACTTTGCATGATAATCTATACCAAAATATTTCGTCATCAGTCGTGACGTTTTCATCAGTAATACTTTACTGATTTTACCTAAACGTTTTATCCAAATTTCTGACATTCTTACTAATAAAGTTATCGGTGACGGTTCCTTCAAAGTAATTTTTTTTAATGTTTTCCAAAAATATTTTATAAAACTCCTTCTTAAAAAAAATTATTTGATTAATTTTTCTCCGACATATATAAAAATATTGTAGGATAAAAACCATTTCTTAAGTAAAAGATTCACAAGATATAAAAGATAAATTTTAAAATTAACTGGAAACAATTAAATAAAAATTTTAAAGTACGTTACATAACCCAATTTTTGTTGGTGGTGACATCGACTGATATCGAGTCACTTGATCTTCCTAAAAATAAATTATTTAATATTTCACATCAGTCACTCAATTCTATTCCAGAATTTTCCAGAGCTTTGATCATATTTATTTACATCTCAGACACTTCGGTCAATTTATTTTTATCCCAAAATTGTTCAATTTGTTTAATCCAATCAATTAGTTAATTCTATCACAAGAATTTCATCACAAAATTTGTTCATTTTGTTTTTATCTGTCGTTTGTTCATAATTGTTTTGTATACTTTTTATGTTCGACACACGCTATTAGGATTTCTTAGGAGTGACACAATTCACGTCTAGAGTTCTCAAGCTTTGTGACATGTGATAATCTCTTTAATTTAAAATATGGCATAATCCTCATATAACTGAGTTCTTCCCTTTAATATTAGTTGTTATATCATACTTTGTGAATTTATAATAGCAACTTAGTTGCAAACCAATGAACTAGAACTTTTTGATCCGTCTTTGTACAATTTCTCCAACATAAATTTCTCCTTGACGTGCATTCGACTTACGCGTCGCCATATTTCCAGATAGTTTTTATATTTTTGTAATACTAATTTATGTTCGTTCGTTACGATATAATACTTTGTGGAGTATTACAGGAGTAATACTTTGTATAGAGTGTTTATCATCGTATGTCGTATAAAAATAGAGACGACGACTTTAATTATTTTAGTGTTCGCACACCATACAACTAATGGTACAAATAATACCGTTTTAGTCAGACGTCAATGAGGTAATCACCTTGTTAGATCATGTAAGTCTTATCCATCCCCGAGGAAATTCACTAAAAATCTTAAGCTGCGTTACAACTGGCACTTGACTAAGCCTCGCAACCCAATCAAACAAGAATAGCCTTGAGGTCTAGTCAAGTTTTAGTCGTTAAACTTCTTAACATCTTTGGTGAATTTACTCGTCTTTAGATATTACTCAGACAATTTAACATTGATTAAACCTACACAAAACTCATCAATTATGTTATACCCTAACGTTCAACTAATTACGCAAGATGTAAATTCATGAGTTTCACCCATCCACAAGAAAACTCATCAATAACCCTAAGTCGTATAACGACTGGCACTTAACTTAGTCTCGCAACCCAATCAAAAAAGAACAGCCTTGAGACCTTGCTAAGTATCGTTATACCCCTTAACATTTTTGATGATTTGTCTTGGTTTTGGATTTACTCACTACTTATCATCAACCATTACTAAATCTTACCGCACCCAAGTACTGTTTTGGCGTATATTTTTAATTCGGTGTGTATCGATATAGGGTAACATAGAAACACACAAGTGTTTAAATAGTTTAAAGTAGTCCAGTGGACTGTTTTTAACAAAATACGTAATAGCAAATGTGTATGTTTTATTCCAATTAAACATGGCACAAACCATCTTAGTTCGATTTAAACATGGCACAAACCATCTTAGTAGCACAACAATCCAAACAAGGATTCTAGATATTTTTACTTCAAAATATAAAAAAAAATCGTCTTAGTACACATTCCTATAAGTACATCTTACATAAGGATCATTCAAATAGGGCATAATATACTTAATTCTAATAACACGTAGCAATCAAGTTCTAAACTAACATGGCAAATCACATGGAATAATTCAAGTCACAACTTACTTTTATCGAAGACGCGGAGTGAAGTGGTTCTTGGAGATTTTTGAGCTAGTTATAGTCTAGAATTATTTTTCCCAAAATTAAAATTTTGACTCACGTTTGTCAAAATCGTTTTATAAAATAACCTAGTTCTCTATAACTACAACTCTGATACCAATCTGTCACACCCCCAATTTATCAGAGTAAGGAAACACAATGAGGTGCGACGGTCATGACTATCACAAGGTATAGATACAAAGAACGACTATTTTAAAGTCGTTTTCATTTAAATAAAATCATAAACTAGTTCGGAAGCAAATTACACAGGATCATAATAAAAACATTGTTTCAAAAGAGTTCAACATTGTTCCAAATATCCAAACATTAGTCACGACCATTTTTATTTAAAATCTCCCAAGCATAACCACGTCACTCCTCCGTCTTGATACCTGAGAAAAACATTGCTAACGCGTCAACACGAAGGTTGGTGAGTTCATAGGTTTAGTTACAAAATTAATGTGATGAACAATAAGATTTTATCAGGCAACCGACATATAACCAAAACATGGCTATAATCAAAATAGTATACGTTTGTATTCCTACACCTAAGCTCGTGACACCGAAGCGTTAACCAACCAACAAGATATAATGAGAGCCCGAGCAAATGGCTATCCCAAAGCATTCGTAACGACTCAAATGTAAGTGTATCTAATTTGGTCACACAACCAACATTAGATAGGGAGGCCAATCCCAATAGATATATCCATAACATTCGCGCTTACACAAAGTAATTAACAGTTCACGATAGTGGGCAAAAGCATCTAGGGATATCGCTACTTAGACATCATGTAGGCAAACATATCAAGTTTTAGCACTATGTTCATCCGTTTAAAACAAGCAATGTTCTCACCCCAAAATAGTTAAAACAATTAAAAGTGGGGCTATGAAACTCACCTCAACAAAGTAGTTAACAAGACCAACAAAGATAGCACGGAATATCAAGGCACGTAAAACGATGCGCAAATGATCTACTCGTAACCTAAGTAAAATATCCATACTTAGGCTAAATAAAAGAAATGATAATGTACAATGCACTTGGTTGATATTTCATACTTGCTCTTGATTTATAGAAATGTTTTCATACATTTTTCATGTTCAATCATTTTAGTCACGGGGTCAACTTTGGGTCTCGATATTGTGTTAAATAATAGTCCGAAAAATAAACGGGTTCTCATTATATAAACTAGACCGCGAGCTCTTCGATATTTGATAAATATCGTATTTTTATGAAGTCTCTGAGTATAGTAATTAATTATGCAAAGTGGTTCACTCGTTAACCAAAAATAAACAAGTAAGGTTTAATAATATATAAGTGTTAATCGACCATCTTTGGAAATTTATTGCGGGTTCGTTACTTAACTTTAAGACAAACGGGAAGTCATTATGAAAACTAGTCTGCGTCAATTTTTATCAAGGTACTTTTATATTGTCGGGGAATGGTCATTTGACTAGTTAAATACAGGCTCAAAGTAGGGTCATCAACCACATTTTTACACTTGTTATAATAACTTGTATCAAGCTTGAAATTTGTTAAATGGCACAATTTGGTTCCACTGTCTTCAGCCATACGCCCCAACTTATGTACAAAATGAAAGTGCTCTTTTTAAAATGTCCTATTGTACTATTCTATCATACATACACACATAAATAATGGCAATTTATACACATACATGCCTAGAAAGAATATCAACAAAAAGGAAAGAAATAGTGGCTTGTTGGCATGCTATTCACGTAGGAGCACAAGGCAAAAAGGGAAGTGGTCCTTTTGTTTTATGTTCACATTTGCTTTACTTATTCCCTATTCATACATACATAGTATTTTTATTATAACTAGCAAAATTGAAAAACAACTTTGTTTATGTACTTGCTGTTTTGTAGCCTAAAGGAAATAGGAGGGGCGAACTATTTGTCTTTACTTCTTATCATACACATGCATATCATAGCAATACTCAACACATAAAATACATGCATACATTTTATTCATACAGTAAGTTCAAAGAAGAAATGGTATGGCTGCTGTTCATTGTTGTTGATGCAAAAGTTGGGTGATCCTTGCTAGACCCGAATTAGGCTTAATTCGGGTTGGCTGGGCTCCGGCTCCTGCACCAAGTGAACTTTATGGTTGGGATCCTGCACACTAAACAACACGCGTTAGACTTACCGTGGGAATGTTTCCCATGATTAGACTCCGGCGTGAGAGTAAGTATCGGTTTAGGGTTTATGAGAATTGAGTGAGTTGAGAATATAGAACGTAATACCTTTGTGGAACCCTTGGGGGTTCCTTTTATAGGCAGTGAATCCCTAATGGGCTGTCACTGATGCTTCGGCCCGAAGGAAAGGATAAGCACCAGAATTAGATTGATTGTTATCTTCTAATTATAGTGAGTGAATATCCTCTTCTTTGGAGTGAATCATATTCAGAGATAGAATATGATTCTGTCTAACCCTGTACCGGTCATGCCGGGCCGTGGGCCGCACACATGTGTGCGGTTACTGTTCATCCAAGCCCATAAGCTCAAATGACATACCCATCCGTGATGGGCCGGATACGGGTAGTACCCGTGGGCCGGGTTCATGACCCGGCTGGGGACTATACGTCATCATGTCCCCCCAGTCTAGTTGTTACAGCCATGGGCGTAACCTCTAGACTATCAAGACGCTCCCTGGACGTACCAAGAAAGAATAGGAAATGATAAGTTGTCCAAGAATTTGTTTCGGCCGCACGTGGCAACCTGATTTAGGAACTTATTCCATGATTATCTCAGCCGCACGTGACGACCGAGACAAATTAAATGCAGCATTGAATTTGAGTCTTACGTAAGAGCCGCATATCCCGACATAAATAACTGTTCACCTGCCACTTTGACTGACAAAGTGCAAACAGTCAGAACCTCGAGCAGCGTAATCTTCTGAGTCAGAAGTGACCCGTGGGTCCCACCTAACGTTTCACTTGCCACTTGCACCCTAACCACACGATTAAGAATAGTGGCAAACACGTGTCACGCATCCAACAAGCCATGACCCACGAGGCAACCCTATAAATAAGCCACCCCTACGGCTGTGTGAAACACACAGTTCTTATTTCCATTTTTGCCATTAAAGCTTTCTTCTTAGCTTAACTTAATCACGCACGGATCCCTTCCTCCGCAGGTTAGTGTACCACGCACTTACCTTTTTATTCAATAATGGCTCACAGAAACAACCCCACAATTGGATCCGTGCTTAATGTAATGACCCATGAGCAACTAGATCACTTTTATACCAATTATTTCATCCCTACCAACCTACACCCCTCACTTCCTGGCGCCGGAGACCTCATAACTGAGGCTCCGGAGGGTAAAATTAGCCTATACACTCGCCTTTTTGATGCGGCCAACTACCGTATTACATTTACCCGTTTCCTCATAGATCTATTAGGATATTATGATGTACATATTAGTCAGCTTCACTGTATAGGCGCATGTAAGATAAGTCAATTTGAGATTCTTTGCCGTGCTAGAAGAATCCCCCCAACCGTAGAACTATTCCGGCTATTTTACACCCCCATCATAGTAAATGGTTGGTTATCTTTTAAGAAACGATCTCCTAACAGCCCCTAGTCTCATAATAAGCCCATGGACTCATTGAAAAACTTGTACGACCACTACTTTTTCATTGACTCGATAGTATGGCCGGCTGATTATGCCTTCAAACATAGGGTATCCCACGACCCCTTGCCGCACGTTAGTACATATAACCCCCAACACTCCCGAGAAATAGATCTAAACAGGACAGGATTCCATAGAAACCTCCCCGAAGCATTATGTTTGCTAGGGATTAGCCGCAACTATTTCGGCTCGTCCAACAGATATCCTGTGTTTTGGAGAAGGCAGGGTGAAGGTAGGCTAGCATCCGTACACCAAAAAGCGCATTCAATTATTTTGTAATGCCTAACATATTTTGTTGTTTGTGGCAGAAATGAACTTTTTTGGACTTCTACGTCAAGGTGACCCAAAGCTCGTACCAGAGGGCTCGCGTCCCAGACGTGAGAACGAATTACCTCTCCTTGAGCATACCTGAAACGTGACGGATACTCTTGAGGCCGTGCCGGACCCCCACTCGGACGAAGAAGAAACAAATCTGATGAGGACTCCCGTCGACTTCAGCAACGAGGATGGTGATAATAGGATGCTCGAAGGAGGAGCCGGGCCCTCCTCGCCACCTAAGACTACCACTCCCGCACATGGGGAAGAGCAAGGAGACAACATCGATTTGACCACCTCCAGCCTTCGCCAGATGCTGGGCGACGATGAGGAAGAGGTACAGCAAGTCAATGAAGAAGAAGATGAGGAAGCTGAAAAAGAAATTGAAGAGGAGGTTGAAGAAGCAACAGCGCAGCCCGTCGCTAAGCGTACCCGCAGAAAAAACAAGCGGGTAAGAAGAGCCGCTCCGGCCGAGATTGGCGAACACAATGCCCCCGCCAAAAAACTTTGAGAGGATCACCCCTTATATCAATCTGTTGGGAGCACCACCCAGGCCTCCGAGACAGTCCGGGCTGCACATGTCGATCCAGTTACTCAGATTCCCCCGACTACATCAGAATTAGCACGGAATAACATGTAAGGCTCCATCTTGCTAAGTAAGAGCGACAAATTCCCTTTAAGCAATACTTAATATGTATCCAAATGCTTGTTTTGCAGGAATGAACAAACTGGTGTCGTGCCTCCACCTGATGCCCAAATGGAGAAGGGAAAAGAAAAAGAAGTGGAGAGAAACCCTATGCTTCATACGGCCGCCACGAGATCCGGTCCCGTATTCGAAGAAGGTACCCCACAGCCTCCCAAGACCTCCCAACATCCGGCCCCCCTCAATCGTTCAACCCTGTTTGGAATATTACCACTGCGTCACGAATGAGGGAAGCCGGGGAATGCTGAGAGTACCTCAATAACTGCATACCACCAGGCTTGGTACGAGAAGTGAATGCACTAAGCCATGCTGACCTGGCGGATGAGTACAACGGCGCCTTGGTGCATCAAATGGCAATGGGAACCTCAATGAGTAAGATTTGAAGCCGCGCTTGGGCATGTGGAGTCCCTCAAGAGGAAAGTTGGACGGAGGGAGAGGATGATCGAGGAGAATGAAGCTCAAATTGCTGCCCTCCAGTCCCAACTTGCCAGTGCCGAGGCGACCGTAAAGGAGGAATCAGCCCGTGCGAATGCTTATGACCAACAAGTGGCCGAGCTTGAGGCAAAACTGGATGCCGCAACAACCAAGGTACGTATCCGCGACGCACCACTCTTATTCAATAAGAAACATAATCTAACAAGTAATCTCTCATATAGGTGACCGCAGCGGAGGCGTCTGCCAAGTCCTCCTCCAGCCAGGTATCCGTGCTTACCAAAAAACTTGAGGATGCTCAGATGACAATCCAGAGCATGGAGAAGGTGCAAGAGGAGCTTGCTTATGAGAGGTTTATGACCAAGGAGCTAAAGGAGGCGTCCGCCCAAAAAGATGTGATGATAGATGCCCTTACCGCTGAACGCGACGACGTGCTATGCCCCCAACTACTAGCAGCCATTGCCGGCCGTAGGTGGATGGTGGGACATGGGGCACGTCTGGCCGTCACCAAGGTACTAGAGGCCCCTGAATTTGTACAACAGTTTGCAAGCCTTGTGTCGGATGGTATTGACCATGACCGCCATGAAGGAATGGTCCAGGCCGTAGAGCTAATCAAGAAAAAGGAGAACTTCACTAGGCATGCTTTCTTTAATCCTGAAGCTGCTAACAAGATGACTGCTTCCATGGCCGCGATGCGAGATCTACATTATCCATTTTTGGCCGAGCTGGAGGCCACGAAGGATGCATCGAACATGGAGATCATGGAAAAGCTTAGTCTTGGTGCGTTCTCTCAAGATGAGGGTCATTCCCGTGCTTCCTTCACTCCCTCGCCCAGCCAGCTGACGCTTCCTATCTATGAGGACGTAACCAGGATCGTGCTTGATGAAGAACCCTTAAGCGGGGTGCTGGAGAGGAATGCGGCTCAAGCCTTGAAGCAGAGTGAACGTGGTGAGAGGTTTCCTTGCTTGGCTGAGGAATAAGTGGAGATAGGTAAGTTTCTCCCCCCCATGTAGGGTGCCCCTACCTTGTTATCTATGTCATACAATTTGGTTTGTAACCTTTGAATATTTGTAGTTTTTATTCGTTCGTGCATGTACACGGCTAAGACATGTGTGAAATAACTGTCCTTTGTATGTAAGTCCGTGATGACCACGGCCATTTTGTTATTTATTTGGAAACTTGTGTATTTTTATTTTGTTAAATATCGTATACCAATACTGCATGACATGTCACGTCTTACACAAAAGGGAAAATACATACAAGTCTATAATTTACTAGACATGCGACGTGCGTCTTTACTATGCAAAGCACTGTGTCAGTACGGCATACGAAACTTACCACAACGTCTTGTGAGTAAGGTGTCTAGTAAGGATACATGATCCGTGCCACTGGGGTTGCATCCCTCTTACGCGACAAGTTGAATTAGTAGGTTCACTTAATCCTCTTACCCCACCTGGAGGCGTATAGTACATGTACGGTGATTAAATGAATGCATATGAATGAAACATGGCATATTATAATAATAACTAAAATTCATATGACTGACAAAATCCTAAAAAATAATTTGCACAAAACAAGCCGTGGAACTAGCTAGGCACCACGGCATTTAATTAGAACGTTTACATTTTTTGTTTGAACAAGAATGATAAGTCCTAAAAAACAAAAAAGGAACCTAGAAAAACATTAGAAGCAAAACAGATAGAGTACATGGATCTTCATTAAAGCCACATATAGCAAAGTACCCATGCGGAAGCCGTAGCTTTCAAAGATAGCACCTTTTGAGATTGGAGATGTTCCATGTGCGTTCTAGATCGCGGCCATCCATGTCACGTAACTTGTACGCGCCTCGTCCTAAGGCTTCCGTGACCTCATACGGTCCTTCCCACTTAGGGCCCAGCTTTCCTGTATTCTCCGCTCGACTTGCTTCGTTAGCACGATAGACATAATCTCCCGGTCGAAAAGAGACACCTGTAACCTTGGCGTCATAATAAGCCTTCATTTTAGCTTTGGACTTAGCCTCATTGATGGCTGCTATCTCCCTTTTTTCTTCCAACAAATCCAGGTTGATTCGCAGTTGCTCGTCGTTCATGACGACATTAACCTCCGCCGTGCAGATGGTAGGCATTCCGATTTCTTCTGGTATAACAGCTTTAGTGCCATAGGCCAATGCAAATGGAGTGTCTCCGTTGGCTGTTTTGATCATAGTCCTATGCGCCCATAGAACATGTGGTAGCTCATCCACCCATTTGGCACTTCGTTCATCCAGACGTGCCTTGATGTCGTTTCCCAAGCTTCTATTTGCTCGTTCCACAAGGCCATTTGTCTGCGGATGCTTAACAGACGTGAAGCGCCGTTTGATATTCAATGATGCGCACCAGTCCTTGAATGGGTTATCCGCGAACTGTTTACCATTGTCCGAGATGATTTCCCCTGGTAGGCCAAAACGGCACACAATATGCTCCCACACAAACTTTTTAACTTGTTTTCCTATAATGGATTTGACTGCCTTGGCCTCTATCCATCGTGTGAAATAGTCCATCGCGACAATCAAGAACTTAACTCCCCCCGCAGCTACAGGAAATGGTCCTGCGATGTCGATTCCCCACTTATAGAATGGCCATGGGGATGTGATAGGTGTAAGCTCCTGCTGTGGATGTCGCGACACTGGTCTATGCACTTGGCAATCACTACACTTGTGAATCATGTCGCGCGCGTCCCTATGCATGGTAGGCCAATAACATCCTGTTCGTAAGGCTCGAGCTACCACGGATCGTGGACCTGCGTGTGTGCCGCATAACCCTTCATGTATTTCACTGATTACATAAGTGGCCTGACGTGGTCCAACACACCGCAACCACGGCTGCAAGAAAGAGCGCTTATAAAGGATACCTTCTCGAAGTTCGAAGTGTTGAGACTTCCTTCTGATGCGTCGCGCCGCTTTTTTATCGTCCGGAAGGGTTTCACTAGTCAAATAGTTGATAATCGGGGTCATCCATGTAGGTCCATCCTCCTCAACTATAGTAGCGACCACCCCTTCTGTTATAGACTTTTCCTTCAGTATTTCCACCAAGATTTGTTTAGACAAGTGGGCGAAGCTCGTGGATGCGATCTTGCTAAGAGCGTCCGCCTTCTTGTTCTCACCTTTTGGCACCTGCTTGATGGAAAACTTGCTGAAAGCCGCGATGAGTGACTTGACTTTCTCCAAGTACCGGACCATGTTATCCTCCTTGGCCACATATCCACCTAGAATGTGGTTCGCGACAAGCCGTGAGTCCACGTAGGCCTCAAGGTTGCGGACTCCCATTCTAGCGGCGATTTTTAAACCCGCAATTAATGCCTCATATTCCGCTTCGTTGTTGGTGGTTGTGAACTAAAAACGGAGGGCGTACGTAAACTCCATTCCTTCCGGATTTGTGAGGATGAGACCAGCTCCTGACCCATCCGTACACGAAGATTCGTCCGTAAATAACACCCATGGTTCTGTTGGAGTCTCGTCTTGTTTTACGATTGGTCCTTCCTCATCCGGCTTCTCTATCAAGAAATCTGCCAAGATCTGGCCTTTAACGGCCGTCCTTGGCCTATAAGATATATTATGCTCCCCCAATAGAATACTCCATTTTTGTAGCCTTCCTGCTACATCCGGTCTAGAGATGACTTGCTTTATTGGTTGGTCAGTAATGACTATGATTGGGTGCACCTGAAAGTATCAGCGCAACCGCTTGTAGCAAACACTAGTGCCAAAACCAATTTTTCTATAGAGGAGTAATTCAACTCCGGCCCTTGTAGTGTTCTACTTATGAAGTAGACCGGAGTTTGTACCGTATCCCTATCCATCATGAGTACCGCACTTATTTCTCCATGAGTGGCTGAGAGATACATAATGAGTTCCTCCTTTGGTCGGGGAGCTACTAGCATAGGGAGAGATGCAAGGTGCTGCTTGAGTTGGCCAAAAGCTTCCTCGGCTTCCTTTGTCCACCGGAAGTCTCCCTTCCTAATGCACTTCTTGAGTGTCTTAAATAGGGGTAATGACTTCTCTGCGGATTTGGATAGGAACCTATTTAGCCGGCCCAGCTTCCCATTTAAGGATTGCACCTCCTTCCGTGTCTGAGGGGATGTCAGCTGTATTACTGCATCCGTCTTCTCTGGGCAAGGTTTGATGCCATTTGGGTCAATCATATATCCAAGGAACATTCCCTCCGTTGCCCCAAACGTGCATTTCTTTGTGTTTAGCTTCATGTTAATCCTCCTCAGTGTGTCGAATGTCTCTTGGACATCCCAGAGAAGTGCATCCTCCGTATGACTTTTTATGACTAAGTCATCAACATAGACTTCCAAGTTGTGGCCTATCTGCGAGTCAAAGGCTTTGTCCACAAGCCGCTGGTATGTAGCACCGGCGTTCTTTAGTCCAAACGGCATTTTCGTATAACAATATACGCCCTGACTAGTATGGAACGCCGTCTTTTCCGCGTCCTCCTCCGCCATCTGGATCTGATGGTATCCTTTATATGCGTCTAGGAAGCACTTAAAGGGATATCCACATAGGGATTCCACGTTCCAGTTAATCTCCGGTAATGGGTAACAATCCTGTGGACAGGCTTTGTTCAGATCCATGAAATCTACACACATGCGCCAACTTCCGTCATGTTTTTTGACCATGACCGGATTGGATAACCACTCGTGGTAGTATACCTCGCTCATGATACCTGCGTCCACTAGTTTCCGTACTTCCTCCAATATCACTCGACTGCGCTCAGGCGCCTGGCCGCGCTTCTTTTGCTTGACGGGTTGGTACCCCTGGCGGATTTGGAGCTTATGTTCTGCTATCGCGCGTGGTACGCCTGTCATATGCTTTGGCTCCCATGCGGATATATCTAGATTTGCACCTAAAAGAGAGCACATGGCCCTTTTGCCGCTATCCGAGAGCGCCCCCCTATGGATATCTCCTGTTCTGGATAGTCAGGATGGATTGCCACCTTCCAATTGGGAGGTGGTGATCCATCCTTGGGTGGAACAGGTGGAGCCGGTGTTGTCACGGTATGACACTCGGATGCTGGTACGATTGTGTTGTAAATGGTGACGATTCCTCCCTCAACAGGGAACTTGATCATTCCGTGTGCCGTGGAAGGTACCGCCCGTATAGCCAGAATACTTGGTCTGCCTATGATCCCATTGTACGGAGAATGTGAGTGTATCACCATGAAGTTCATCCAGACAGTAGTGGAGTGTTCCTCATTCCCAATGGTTACAAGCAGACGCAGTTGCCCTATCGGCCAGATGGTGTCTCCACTAAAGCCAGTGAGCGGCGCCGTGGCCGGTACTAACTGGCTTCTTATTTCTGGCCGCAACTGCACAAAACAGTGTTCATACAGTACTTCTGCTGATGACCCTCCATCCACATACATGCGACGAACATTGTGTGTTCCAATGCTTATCTCAATAGTGAGAGGCGCATCAATCACATCGCTTTCTGTGATGGGAGGGAATGAGATTTCCCTGCCGCGTGAAAATTTTTGCCCAATTTTCTGCCTCGTGCGGCGTTTTCTGGATTGGATCATGTATATGGTCGAAGGTTTGTCCTTTTGGGGATCCTTCTTGTCATACTTCTTGTTATCTTTTCCATCCTTCCAATCCTTAACCAAATGCTTGAGTTTACCTGACTTGATCAGTGACTCAATGTGCTTCTTGAGCTGGATACACTCCTCCGTGCCGTGGCCCTTGTCATTATGGAACTCGCAGAAACGATTTCCTTGACGACGGTCCGGCGGAGTTGTCATTAGGGGAGGTCTCGGAAAATTTGCCCCTTCCGTCAGCAAGATCTCCTGGTAGGACATCTTTAGGGGGGTAAACTTATCATCCGGTCGTCCTCCTTTGTTTTGGCTCTTATAGTCTGAGCCCCTATTACTGTTTTGATTGCTTTGACCACCCGAATGTCTCCAGGACTGGTCGTTTGATTGGTAGCCGTTTCCTTTGGAAGGGTAAGCCATGGCAACCGCTGTTTCTCCCTCTATGAAGTTTCTGACCCTTTCCATGAGATCATCATACTTCTCTGGACGCTTGTAATTGAGACGTCTGATTAACTCCCTATCTGTTATGGCGTGCATGTAGTCGGAGATTTTCAGGAGTTCCGGCATCGTCTTTGTGCGTGCGCACTCGTCGTTGAAGCGTTCAGTGAAGGCTTCTGTAGACTCCCCCGGCCGTTGCTTGACAGTTGCCAATGAGACCGGATCCCTATTATACTTCTTCCGCTGAGTATAATTATTCTTGAACGCAGTGCGTAGTTCCGTGAAGCTATCAATGCTTCGTGGAGGGAGTCCCTCAAACCAGTCACGGGCATTACCGATCAAAGTCGAATTGAACATTTGGCACCATATAGGCATGGGCCATCGCTCAGTTTTAGCCTGTGTATCAAATATTTTGAGGTGATCATCCGGATCACCCGTTCCATCATAGGTCTTGATACACGCCGGCATGCGACTTTTTGTGTCCTCGGAGTAGTTCCGTATACGGAGAGTAAAAGGATCTTCCTTGGGATCCACCCATGGACAGGTGAGCCTAGGGTCATCCCATGGGTCACACCACGGGCGGGAAAGATCCTCCGCTTCTGCCTCTCGATAATAAGGGCCACCATAATACTCATCATTGTTTGGTGGTGGTGGAGGGGTACGCCTAGGTCGGCGACGCTTGGGCGGATGGTCATCCGAGTCCTCTCCAGATGGATCTGGAGACGGGGGTGCCGCCCCATTCCTTGGGTGAGGACCACTCTTTTGAGAAGAGCCAGGAGCCTTCTTCCCAGTGTCCATCCTATCCCACACACTTGTGCGGCGAGCGGCTCTGGTCAGCTCTCGGTCTGGTCGCTCGGGTGAACCGTCGGACTTCTCTCCCCCTTCTCGAGACTGCGTTAGTTCCTGTATGAGGCGATCTCCTATGCACTCGAACACATTCCTAGGTTGCGGAGTTTCCTCGAAGATGCTCTGATCCTGAGGCCGGGTTTTCCTTTTCCTCTGATTTTGGGAAGAGGTAATTGGTCCGATATTGCCAAAGTTGAGTCTAGATTGGAGGTTTCTCCCTAGATTCAACCTTGATGCAATCCCTGGGACGATCCTATCAAAGTTCTGCATGAGAACTCGAGTGAGATCCTCCTCGCTGAGTGGTTGGACTTCTACTTCCTCCTCAATCGCTGGTCTGCGCGGCTCCTTGTTAGGGGGATTGGGCGCACTCCCTGGATCAGGGTTGTCCAGGGTTGAAGTAGGTGGGGGAGTTATGGAGATCGTGCTCGTCACCCCCATGGACTGAAAACCACCACGGTTACTAGGTCTGCCCGCTGGGCGGCTAGGGGATTGATAGGGGATGAGTATCCCTTCCCCTTGGGACTTCCGATTTCCAGGATTCGTGTTCCTAGGATTAGCTTGGGAGTGCCCCTTCGTCATTGGGAATTCAAGATGAGATTTCGCTCTAGCTTAGTGTAATGGGTCCCACGGATGGCGCCAACTTGTTGATGCAAAAGTTGGGTGATCCTTGCTAGACCCGAATTAGGCTTAATTCGGGTTGGCTGGGCTCCGGCTCCTGCACCAAGTGAACTGTATGGTTGGGATCCTGCACACTAAACAACACGCGTTAGACTTACCGTGGGAATGTTTCCCACGATTAGACTCCGGCGTGAGAGTAAGTACCGGTTTAGGGTTTATGAGAATTGAGTGAGTTGAGAATATAGAACGTAATACCTTTGTGGAACCCTTGAGGGTTCGTTTTATAGGCAGTGAAACCCTAATGGGCTGTCACTGATGCTTCGGCCCGAAGGAAAGGATAAGCACCAGAATTAGATTGATTGTTATCTTCTAATTATAGTGAGTGAATATCCTCTTCTTTGGAGTGAATCATATTCAAAGATAGAATATGATTCTGTCTAACCCTGTACCGGTCATGTCGGGCCCTGGGCCGCACACATGTATGCGGTTACTGTTCATCCAAGCCCATAAGCTCAAATGACATTATTCCCACCCATCCGTGATGGGCCGGATACGGGTAGTACCCGTGGGCTGGGTTCATGACCCGGCTGGGGACTATGCGTCATCAATTGTTATTTTTGGGTTTTATTGGTCACGCAGGCTGCTCAAAAGAAAGAGGAGTGGGTTGTTTGCAAGTCTTGTCCTTGTCTACCTTTTCTTATATATCTACCCAAGTCTCATGCATACATTCACATACTACTACTAGGAAATATGTTATAATAACACACAAACACGCACCATAAACATCCTTTAATATAGTAAATCAAAGTGGCAAAAGAGGGTTGCTGTTTACTTACAATTAGTTAGCAGAACATAAAGGTGGTCACACTTTGTACTCATTATTCAAAACAAACAGAAATATTACCCATTTTAGTCCATGTAGGTTAGGTTACTGTTGGTTTGTTTAGTACATGCAGCCTTACACAAGTCTTCACATACGCCACAACCCATAAGCTTAAACATAGCAAGGGTGATGTGTTAAAGTAGTATTCATGCATATATCTTAGTACTATTATTTTACTTGCAAGGGTTACTGGTTTGAACATACTCATACATACTTGCTCTATTGACAAAAAGGTGAAGTTTTGCTTTACTTGTTGTAGCACGTACACACGAAGCACATCATAGCGCTATACACATTCAAAGACATGTGGTAGCACCCGTTGACCACACACGCAAATACACATTTTCCTCTTGTATATTACTGTTTATCACGCAAAGTGTCATACTCCAACATACCAACATACACACAAGTACTTACATGGTTATCTTATAGCCTTTCCATACTTGCACTAATACACGTAATATGCTCACAGTGACTTTCATTTGGGGAGTAGGTTTTTGGTTATCTTGAGTACATAAAATCATACCCTTAGTCATTTTCATTGCATCACACAACATGGAACATATTAACATGTCATGCTAATTTTCTTATGGCTTATTATACATACACGTACCAAGTTGGCAGGGAATTAGGTTGTTGTTTTCATGCACACATATAACACAACATCACGCATGCCTATCCCTCTACTCTTAAGGTTTCCTGACTTATGAAATGCTTACACAATGCTAGTTTATCACAAGTTCATGCCTGTTCATAAAATAGCCCATTTAGTCCATAACTTATTCGTCTAGTTTGTTAATGGGTCTCTTTTAGATGGTTTTGGTCATCAAATGATTATCACATCAAACCCTAACCCGTGACTTGTTCAATGGGATTTTTTAGTTCTCAAAATGTTTTTAGCAAGCATGATTATCAACCAAAGCGAGATGAACAAAGGTTATGAATGACTTACAAAAGTCCTTAGCTAATTTGATGTAGGGATGGACAAGAACTAGTAACCTCAACCCAAACCCTCTTCAACTTATTTAACCTTAGCTTATACCAACCAACCCGTGACTCGTTGGTCTTGACAGCTACTAGTATATTTCCCCACAGTGGGTGATGAGTATTATTGTTTTGAAAGCTTAGTTAATTGAGTTTGCAAGTGTGTGAGTTCATGGAAGAATAAGACTAGTATTTATAGGCATATAAGTGGGGATTTAGGTTAAGAAGTTCTAGTGAGGACTTAGTTAAACTTTTGGTTTGAATGTAAATAGAGATTTAGCCAATTGAACTAACATAGGGAATGACATGGTGTTGGGGAAGAGTTTCAACTTGGGCTGCGTTTCATGGCAGTAAAAGAAGGGAAAAGTATTGTACTTGTTTGACTAGCATTAGAGAAGGTTGGTGTAAGATTAATGTTTAGGGAAAAACATGGTAGTTCTTGGGTGATACCCACTGGTTTTTGGAGAGAAATGAGGGAACAAGGGTACACAAAATTAATGGGGGAGCAAGTACAAGTAAATTCAAATGTGGGGAAGCAAAACGTGGGATATAGGAGGGGGTCCGGTTTTGAGCTAGAATAAAAGAAAAGTTGGCTTTGTTTTTATTAAATTGTATTTTTACACATAAAGTTACATATAAAGTTTATTTATATTTGAGAAGGCTTATTTGTGTGATGTGGTAGAAAGCTTCAAAGCTTTTTAGGTGTAGTTTTGAATTTGAGAAAGTTTTCAAGTAGTAGTGGTTTTTAAGTAATTTGGCGGAGCGAAAGTGGGAAGTTTCTAAGTGTGTCATTTAAATATATCGAGTGAAAATATATGTTTTGTGTAGTGATATTCTTAAATTAAGTTACGTTAACGTTGACTTTACTAATAAGAATTCCTAGTACGTATTGTAAACGAATAATAGTCCTTCGAGTAATATTTCATATAAATGTTAATCACAAAAATTCAAATTTGTACATCAAATACGCGTAATCAATCGGGATCATCAATAGACACAAAATTCTAACCCGAACTATCGCGTTTCACATAAATTAAATAGATTCAAAATTCACGTTTGTGACATACATGTCCCTTTTTAGTATGTAGCACTTGTGAAGCCAGAGTAGGATTCTCCGTTTCTTCTTCGTTGCATCCTCATTATTAGACACAAGGTACGGATATTGCGTTCTTCAGTAAGGACACTCTCTTTCCTTTATTAGGATTCCCCGTTTGCAGCCATTTGTTTTCTCTAGTACTTATGTCTTAAACACTTTCAGTAAATCCTGTGTTTCATTTTAAATTGTCTGAGCTATATACATGCATGCCAGTTTCACCTAGTTATGGAGGTACCATAACCATAACACTTGAAGCACCGGTGTTATGACTCTTCCTTGGTGAGAGTGATCGCTCGCGGCGTCCTTTTCAGTTATTGGCCATTTTATTATTATCATGTGGGGCGAATGGATGCATCCTAGGACAAGTTTAGCAAGATTACATGGTAACTGTGGTGTGTTCCTTGCATCCGTTACATGGAGCTGATCCCTCAACCCAAACTAATATAATTAGAGGCAGCCCCTCTAATTCCATGACGAGGTCACCCCTCTATGTATTCATGTACGTTGATATATTTCATGACCTATACGAGCTTCTTGGGCATTTGAAATACAGTTTTATGATATTAAAAATAAGCTTTTTAGAATTAACAAGTTCATAAAACAGTCACTAGGTTTTCTAGGACTTACATTATTCCGCTAAACTTTCATTTGTTACACCTTCATTTCATATCTTTTGCTTATGTTTCATTATTAATTTCCATGTCATATATCTGTTCACTGAGCGTATTGCTCAGTCGTATATTTTCCTTTCCATGTCCCAAACGGCAGGTACCAAGGACAGACTTGAGCATTCGGAGGACGTGCATAGGATGGAAGTTGCCTTAGACTTATTCTCCTTTTTCCTCTTATACTTATGCTTTCTTGGACACTTGTTTTGTCCTTCCTATTCCATTTACTTTATTTATGTTTTGGGTTATGTATGGGGACCGATGTTTTATTTCGGTTTTCCCTTTATGGTCATTTATGTTTTAGGACATTACCTTGCATGCTTTGATGACACACCATAATTATCATGTAATGGTCCACTTATCAAAGTGGGGTGTTTCAATTATAGTATATGACGTGGGTAAATATTGATTTCCGCATTCTGCATATAAACTACTTTTGTGATATTTGTGATTGATGTTCTTTTCAATGATTTGATTTTTTTATGACTTGTTTCGGGTTAATTGCTTGTCTATCTTGTGCGCATTTTCCGATATTATATGTTTATTTTGAATTTTAGACTAGTATCGATTGAACCATAGTCGTCCATACTTAGTCATATGTTTCTTTCTTTTCGAATTTTAGACTAGTATGGATTGAACAATAGTCGTATATACTTAGTCATATGTTTCTTTATGCGTTTTGAATTATGTCTATGTTTGGTTAGCTAGACTACGGATTTATGTGTTTCATGCATTGACTATGTTGTATTGATAAATGGAGTTTTGGACCTTATTTTATTTTGTGATTATGTGCTTATTTGAGTTGATGGATTGATGGCTTATGTGTAGTATTAAATTCTTATAAGTGTCATCATAGGAGGGAGTACATTGGTGAAAGGGAACATGCATAATTATGGAGGCCTACGTAATTATATATGTGCCACAACACCAATGGACTTTCAAGTATGATTGCATGAAAGAGAGTTAATACATGCTTGTTTATAGTATATTGGAAATAGTAATATGTAGTAGTATGTATACTATATGGACTATTATAAGCAGTGGGTTGATTACATGTTTGATGGATTAGAGTGTAAGTATGCCTACACCTACATATGTATAATTCCATTCTATTTATCAATTTTGTTCTTCGGAGGGTTTTCTAGCTCGTTTCTCTTTGAGATGTTTAACTTTCGTAGTAGCGTATTTCTCGAGTCCCCATTTCACGTGTTCGTTTGTAAAACGGTACTTTTGGTGTAGAGGCTATTGAGATAGTCTAAGGTATTCTTTGTTCTTGTTTGTTTGGGATTACGATATCTCTTGTTTCGAGTCTTACATGGTAGATAGAAAAAAATGGAATTTACAAAGAGTTAAAAGAGTTGTTGGTAGTCGGTGAAAAATAAGGGTAAAGTGTCGAATGCGTGGTTAAAAAACATAGTAATTAAGATCCACTTATGATCTTAGGGGTTGGTTTAAGGATTTAGGGGTGTTAGGGTTATTAATGTATTAAGATCCACTTATGTCTTGAAGGGGTGATTAATGATGTTTAGAGGGTTAATGCATAAAGGCCTAAAAATAGTGAGATTTTATGGCTGTCTTGTATCGACTGTTCCGGATAGTAGGTATAACCTTTGGTCTAGTTTCGTTTATTACATATTAAGTTCAGAGAGTCTACTTTTCAAAAATTTAAAGTTCGTCGAAAACAGAGTTGGGGAAGGTCTTCAATCATTTGTTAAAAAGTAGTGCGCTGATCAGAAATAAATTTTGATTTCAGAAATTTGAGTCAAAACCTAACTAAACGAATGAGTTAGCCAAAGATTTTTTGTTTGAGAACTCTTTAAAGTGTATATGAAAGTACTGGAGGTTTTCAATAAAATTTATGGTGTTTAGGTCGGGCTTTGGGTGTCGAACATTTAGCGTGTACAGAAAATCAGTTTTGTAAAAACAACTTTTGGCGTAGAGACCAAACGGAGGGGTTAAACGTATAAGTAGAAAGCAAAATTGATTTTTGAAGTTCTTATATCATAGGACAACATAGCTCCAGTAGGGTGGGAGTCAAGTGTGATTTTAAGTTCACTTCATATGGTATGTATACCTATTTGTATGTTGGATTTCGTGGGCAGGTGTTATGGGTTGTTGTGTAGATAGTAAGCTTCTAACTTATATAAATATCCTAGCGGATATCGTGAATGCCTAGCATGGCTGTTATGGAGATTTTCAAGTTGGTTCATTAATTCGTTGTTCGCTAAGATATTCAACTCTCGTGTTAGAGTTTCTTATTTATATCATGATAATTTGAAGTCCTGTGTTACCCATCATGTGTTGATTTGGCTCATTTTGAGAGGTGTGTTAATACTTTGTGGTTTCAGTTCTTTGAGCGATAATATGGATGAGTCTTTATAATTTATCAATTCATTACATTTTTGTCGATTCTATATATATCACGTGTTTATTTTCATATGGTATTTTAGTTTTAGAATCCTTAGGGTATTTTGAAGTACTTTTGAGAAAATGTTGTCTTTGTTTTGAGTCTCACGACTCTTCTAAATGATAATTTATGGAAAACCTACTTTGTAACAAGAATAGAGATAAGATGATTTTTATGGGTACTCGATGAGATAAGGGTTAAGTAACGAAATTTTATCTTAAACTAAGATGTAATATAAATATTCTTTAGTGATCAACACTGGTTTATTAAAAATTTGAGAGACCATCTTAAAATAAGGTAAATTAAAAATCTACAAAATTTTGAGAGACCATTTATGGAAAACCTACTGGTTTATTACGAAATTTAATCTTAAAACAAGATATAATATAAATATTCTTTAGTGCTATAATGGGTTCGACAATGGGAGATTCTTCAATAGGAGGAGTTGGGGTTCCTTCCTTTCAATTTCGACGTTTACGTGCACGTTTAGCTTGTGTGCGAGTTAGCATAAACATAACGTCCAACTTTGGGGTGAGCAAAGAAGATTCTATTTGGTGTTTTTACGTTTTCCAATTTTTTTGTCCTTATGATTGTTTTTATTTTTTTTGGATTTTTTGTGGATTACGTAAACAAAAATGTACAAAATCTCTCCTCGAATCAAACTTTTGATTACAGAAGCCTCAAGGAATGAAAACGATCACGCGAAGTGAAAGCCTTCGATGACTTGAAAACGTTGGTGGAACACCAAAACGTTAGGAGGGTTCACTATTTCAAAATAAGAAAATATCTATGATACGTTGATAATATTTTGGTTGGGAAACCCTTAATCGGCCTTCACTTTCTAAGTACGCACAAGCAAGCGGAGGAAAGGAGGCGGCGCGAAGCACTTAAGAGCATTTTTACTTTAGGTCGTGAAATACAACCGCCTTATACCCACCTTATAGTTTGTACTTATCGAGATTAATCTCTTAAAAGTATTTATCTATTTTGCATTTTTCTTTATTTAATTCGATACACTCACTAACGACCAGAACGCCCGCTAATGAGGTGCGATTTCTCGCATATTTGGAGATACTTTGGATTTATTGTGATACGTAATACAATATAGTAATTTTAATATTCACAAAAATAATAAAAACCGATAATACGTGTGACTTGAGTGCTAACCACACATATACTATTTATGGATAATATTAAAAACAAAAATTTCCAAATTTAACACAACACGTCTCCCCGGCAGCGGCGCTAAAATGATAGTTGTATGAATACACTCTTTTATGAAAAAGAGGTATAAGCTGTAAGTATTAAGTGTAAGTTTAGGAATATATAAAACACATATGACCCAATATGCGAGTTCGTTCACCAAGGAGGATAATTGTGTGTGTTAATCTTGTAATGTTTTGGATTAATATTGATGAGATGAAAAAGCTCTAAAAGAAATGACGGATGACGCTAAAAATTAAGCTACGACGTATAAAACGTAAAATCGCAAAAATCGACAAAATAAAAACTTTATCTAAAAATTACCAAAAATTCAAACTAAAACCCTAAAAATTTGTCTAAGGTTTACAAATAAATAAAACTTCTTGTAAGTTTTTAAATT
Source organism: Glebionis coronaria (assembly GCA_025667525.1). Lineage (NCBI taxonomy): Eukaryota > Viridiplantae > Streptophyta > Magnoliopsida > Asterales > Asteraceae > Glebionis > Glebionis coronaria. The sequence continues at coordinate 6,963,765 of CM046878.1, read as the reverse complement.
AATTAATATTTAATTGCGAATTGCTAATTAAAGCCCTAAAAATTAAATAAATTAACAAAAATCCCAAACTACGATTTTAAAACTTGTAAACCTCAAAAATATTTTATATAAACTAAAAAGTATTTTTGAAAAAAATTAAACTAATTAATTATTGTTTTAACCCTAAGAACAATTTTTAAATTAAAAACAGAAAACCAAAAAACGTGACGAAAATGAAATTTGACCTAAAAAATTAATAAAATTCACCAAAAAGTCATAAATAATATAACTAAGATATAAAAACCAACAAGCGTTTTTAAACCTTTTAAATAATTTTATATTAATTTTTAAAGATTAATAAAAACCTTAAAAATTAAATAAAATATTAAAAGTCCAATTAAAGTTATTAGAGTTTGTAAACCTTTATTATACTAAATAAAGACTAAAAAGTATTTTTTACAAATTTTTACTAACCTAATTATATTTTTAAATGAATTAAAATTAAACCCGTATTAAAATAATCCTAAAAAATAATTAAATAACATAACAAATTAAAATTAAGCCCAAAAGTCAAAAATACTATGGAAATGAAGGGAAAATGAAAAATATCTAAAAAGTACTCTCAATAAGCTGTAATAAGCTTTTTAACACACGACTTAATTAATATTAGACAAAACAAAGACGTATTAAATGTCTAATGGTTTGATAGGTTGACAAGAAAGAGTAACACAGATCACTGGTTAACACGTATAGCCCTCCATCGAGAGGTCACGTGTTCGAGCCTAGACTGTGTATACTTTTTGTTAAACTTTTTTTTTCTTTTTTACTTCACAAGCTTAAATAACAAACCCTGATGACTTTTACTTGTTACTTTCCAAGATCAAATCATAAATCGAATCAAGTAAGTTGTGCTTAAGTCTCACAGTAAGTGGATGTGAGGTTTTTGCAATTGAATTGGAGCCTTGTGGCTGGTTTTTGTGAGCACAAGGGGCACCCCCAATAGCAGTTGGCTATTAGGGAGTCAAATTAAACACAACAATGCAAACACAAACACTAAATCAATACCAAAATCAAACAATATCAACAAAGGAAACAAGAAGATGAGGTATGCTGTTATGCGAGTTATTTCAGTGGACTATGAAAACAAATTTAACCAACCAAAGTCTTCAAAACATGGATACTAGATAGTAGGGTCCGAGAACAACCTATGACCTACTAATTCACCCAATTTCAAGTTCCAAATTAAAAAAAGCAATGCATAATATCCTACTGAGCAAACAGACAAAAAATGGAAAGGTTGTTGATGTTTTTGGCACCTTGGTGAGATTTGGTGAACTCTATAAGCCACGAAAGGTTATCAAACTGAAAACAAATAGTATGCAACCCTAAATCATCCTAACAACCAGCCGTGGACAGAATTCCATGACTCAAATCACCAGAACAAACCACTATTGATAGAAAAGGGAAAAAGCTATGCAATTTTTATATGAAAAACTTGTGAAGTGACTTTTATGCTACGAATTTTGAAACAAAGCACAAAAAAAACTCTATCTAACCTATTAGAGAGAGTCTAGGTCATTTCTAACACACTTGTATGTCACCTATTGTGAACGATGAGCAGATCCAAACACCCCTTCAATAACAGAATAAAGAATTTTTCACACACTTATTAAGTAAATGATAAGAAACCTTTCCAAAACCTACTCAATTATGCACACAATACTAAAGTAACATCAAATCAGTACATAAAAACCCAACTTAGCAAATACCACACAAATGAGTTTATCATGTATATTTTTTAGTAAAAGTGAAACAGGGAGGGTGAGAGTTGAACCTCCCTTGCTTACATCCAAGTAATGGTCAGCTAAACACCCCTAAGCTTATTCACAACTGAATAAAGCTTAGGGTGTCTTGAAAAGGAAAGCTGGTGTGGGGGTTTGCTGATAAGGCTATAGCAGCTGTAACACCCCCTTTGGTAAAATGGAATATCATAGTAATTTATGGCGTGTCATCAAAGCATGCAAGGTAAATGTCTAAACATTCATGAACATAAAAAGGAAATACTGGAAACAAACATCGGTAGTCCAAGTCACTCAACACAAGCAAATATAAGTACTGTAAAGAAAAGGACTAAACAATGTCCAAATGAAATAAAGTATGAGAAAGTAGGATGAATGCATAAGATAAAGAAGGCTGGATAGCTTCCATCCGAATGCACAACGCCCAGTGAACAGATATATAGCATAACATGAAGACATAGAATAATGAAAGCATATAAAGAGAATATAAAGCATGAATGGCAGCAGAAATGAGTAAGTCCTGAAAAACCTAGGCGTATAACATCATAACTGATTTTAGTTCTGAAAACATAACTTATGTTTACTTATGAAACTTTGTATTAGTTTAATATACCAATAGCCAATATAGGTCATGAGGTCAACAACGTACATGAATACTTGGAGGGGTGACCTCGTCATGCAATTAGAGGGGATGCCTCTAATTAATATGGTCTGGGTAGGAGGGATCAACTCCTTGTGAAGGATGCAAGGCACACACCACATTCACCATGAGAATCCTGACTGAAACTGTAACAAGGATGCACCCATACACCCCACATGATAACATAATAAATAATAAAGGCCGAATAAACTGAAGGAACACCACGAGCTATCACTCTGTCGTGGTAAAGTCATAACACTAGTGCCTCCAGTGTCATGGTTATGGTACCTCCATAACTAGGTGAAACTGGCATGCATGTATATGGCTAAGGTAACTAATAAAACATAAACATTTAAATCAGTAACTACTAGGAAAACAGTTGGCTGCATACGGGAAATCCTAATAAAGGAAGAGATTGTCCTTATTGAATGACGGAAAATCCGTACCTTGTGTCCAGTAGAAGCTAACGGAAACGCCGAAGAACCTACTCCGCCTTGACGGATAATACTAAATAAGATGAGGAACGTGTATGAGTTGTTTGAGATACGTGTATTTTACTGATCTTGTGTGTTCTTAGCTTATTATTAATGTTTTGTCATGTTTTACTGTTTAGTGGTATTATCTGTAGTTATTTTTGTGTTCTGTTGTATATTATTCATGTAATAAGGTATTATAATACTTGTATTATATTACTAAGTAACTTTCTATAAACAGCAGGTTTCCTAAAATAGAAAGTTTCCAAAAATAGTAAGTTTCCAAAAATAGAATAAGCTGATTAATAAGTCCAAAATATAAGTTTAAGCTTATTAATAAAAATACAAGTAGTGGATTAAAGGTTATAACTTATTAAATGATTAACATGGTCAATTTAATAACTATAGTTTATATGAATTTAATAAACATAACATGTTTAATTAAATTAGGCTAATTAAATACTTAGGTTAAATCATGAAATATTAATTTTAATATTTAAAACCTAAGTCTTGTCAAATGAATAAATTAAACTGATTTTATTAATTCCCGAGCCCGAACCCGTGTTCTAAAATAATCCTGAGCCCGAAAAGTGCCTAGCCGACCCCACACAACCGGCGGCTAGTGGTGTCAGCGGTGACTAACCCACGGCCAGTGGCTACCCGGCTAGCCGGTTGCCAATGCCTAGCTATAGTTCCCCCTGCTTGTGTCTCGGCTACCCATTACCCGAGCCAAAGTACACCCCGGCTCAAGCCGAGTTCCCACTGTTTTCCTAAACCGTCCAACCAAGACCCAATAGGCATCGATTGACACTCAAAACCAAACCAAAACAATACCCCCGACGTGTGTCGGGGTTCCCTTCGTATGTGATCGACCCAACAAACCTACGTTGAGACCTTGAGGTCTCGGTGGTGGTGTGATTAACCAAGACGAGAGCTTGGTGGCTCTCGGTGGTGCGTAGGCCGGAACAAAAACCAAACCAAAAACCCGTCCTTTTATTTTCTCTTGATTAACTAACATGTTTTTCTTTTTTTTTTGTTTTTAAGATGTAAATCACATGATTACAATAAAAGAAAAAGAATTATAAAAAGATAAAGGTTTTGATGATACCCGATGCGTGAATGAAAAAGGTTGATGAACACGAACACATATAACTAAAAATCAAAGACCAAAAATCATAAACACGCCCTTGTGTGTGTTGATCATCGGCGGCAAGAACAAGGAAGGGAGCTAGGTTTTTGTGATATTTTAATAAAACTGATTATGTTTTATTTCCCTGGTGTTTTACTTAGTTTAGGATTAATCTTGGGCTAATGGGCCAAAGGCACTTTCCTTTCCTTTTTCCCTTGTCTAGCCGCGGCCAACTAAGCCCATAAGGCAAACCATATGTTTTTCCTAGCTAACTTAATATTCGTGTCTGTTCGTGTTTAATCGTCGTGAATTTAAATGTCGTTTTCATGTCAAATTTATAATATACTTAATTACTTGTTATTTAATGTCGTGACACGTGTAATATATTATAAATGAAAAGTTTTAAAATTTATCATATTCTCATGTATTTACTGTTCACGTGTACTGTTCATTGTATTTTAATGCGGGTTTTACAAATCTTGACCTCTAGAAGAATAATTTGTCCTCGAATTAGAGAAAAACTGAAAGAAACATACCTGAATCAAAACTGGAAATGAGGGTAAGAAGTCCATATAGACTCCTTTGTCTCCCAAGTGGCTTCCCGCTCTGGATGATCCCTCCAGAGGATTATGACGAATGGGATCGTCTTCCTCCGCATGACACGATCTTGTCGTTTAAAAACTCTCTCTCCGGTTCTTCGACTTATGAAAGATCCACTCGAATCTGATCAAGCGGATACTGAACAACATGAAGGGGATGATAGTTGTATCCTCTGAGTAAGGACACATGGAACACGTTATGAACGTGTGATAGATGAGGCGGTAGTGCTAAACGATATGACACTTCACCGACACGTTCTATGATGTCAAACGGTCCGATGAAGCGAGGACTGAGCTTCCCTCTGATTCCAAAACGCTTGACTCTACATGCATGCGATACCTTGAGGAAAACATGATCACCTACGTTGAAGAACAGATCTATACGATGCTTATCAGCATAACTCTTCTGACGAGCACGAGCTTTCTGTAGCTTCGCCTTGGCGACGACAACCTTCTCATTAGTCACCTCAATCATCTCTGGAACCTCAATCAGTCGTTCGCCCACCTGATCCCAGCAGATTGGGGTGTGACACTTCCTACCATACAACATTTCAAACAGTGCACACTTGATGCTAGCGTGCCAACTGTTGTTGTATGCAAACTCCACTAGATAGATATAATCATCCCAGCTTCCTGTCCATTCTAGAGCACACGCCCGCAACATGTCCCCCAATGTCTAAAGGGTACTTTCCGATTGTTTGTCGGTTTGCGGATGAAAGGCAGTACTGAGCTTAAGTCTGGTAACCCAAGCTTTCTGCAGACTCTACCAAAAATGTGAGGTGAAACGAGGATCTCTAGCAGAGATGATTTCTGATGGAGTACCATGCAGTCTTATGATCTCCTTTTGAAAAGTGTCTGCCAATTTGCTTACCGGATGCTCCTTGCGGATTGGCAGGAAATGAGCAGATTTGGTCAATCTATCAATAATAACCTAGATGGTTACGTGTTTCTTCTGAGTTACAGGAAGACCAGTAACAAAATCCATTGAGATCTTGTCCCACTTCCATTCTGGAATGTCCAATGGTTGCAGTAAACCACTAGCTCTCTAGTGTCGATCTTAACCTGCTGGCAGATCATACATTTGGAAACAAAGGTGGCAACATCCTGCTTCATACCGCTCCACCAAAAATGTTGTTTGATGTCATGGTACATCTTAGTGGAACCTGGATGTATGGTAAATGGAGAGTTGTGAGCTTCAGTCAGCACAGCTTCCCTCCGTGTAGAGTCATCATGAACAACCAATCTAGTGCCCTGCCATAAAATACCGTCATCATCAACACGAAAATCCGTCTGCTGATCAAGGTTCTGAATGATAGCCCAAATCTTGCCATCATCTTTCTGAGCTTCCTTGATCCTAGAACATAAGTCTGGTTCCACTTTAATATTCGGCCAGTAACCATGTTGTCCATGTACACAAAACTAAATGTCTGTCATATCCAGGTCACGAATGATCTCCTTTGCAACTTTGATGCCAGCAATCATACCCGACCTTTTGCTTAGAGCATTTGCCACCATATTATCCTTACCAGGATGGTACTAATTGTTGGTGTCATAATCCTTTAACAGTTCTAACCATCTCCTATGTCTCTTGTTTATTTTCTTCTGGGTGAAGATGTACTTGAGACTCTTGTGATCTGTGAAGATGTCACATGATTCACCATTCAAGTAATGCCTCCAGATCTTCAATGCGAAAACAACTACTGCAAGCTCCAAGTCATGTATCAGATATTTCTCTTCATAAGGTTTAAGCTGCCATGATGTGTATGCAATAACTTTCCCATGTTGCATGAGAACACAGCCTAGACCCTTTCTTGGAGCATCACTATAGATCTGAAATCCACCTGTACTAGATGGGAGAGTAAGAATAGGTGCAGATACTAACTTCTGATTAAGGTCTTCAAAGCTCTTCTCTCGTTCTTTAGTCCAGACAAATTTTTCTCCTTTTCTCATTAGCTTAGTCAAAGGTAAGGCTAATCGTGTAAAGTTCTATATAAACCTGCGGTAGTAACCAGCTAAACCCGTAAAACTTCTGACCTATGTTGCAGATGTAGGTCTCAGCCATTTAGTGATGGCTTCAACCTTCGCATGATCCATGGTTATCCCCTCTGCAGATACAATATGGCCTAGAAATGCCACCTTGCTTAACTAGAACTCACACTTGGAGAACTTGGCATACAGCTCCTTCACGAAGAATTTGAAAAACTGTACGAAGGTGTTCTTCATGTTCCTCCTTGGATTTGGAGAAAATAAGGATATCATAATTGAAAACGATAACGAACTTGTCCAGAAACTCATGGAAGACACGGTTCATCAGATCCATGAAGACTGTTGGAGCATTTGTGAGTCCGAATGGCATGACTACGAACTCGTAGTGCCCATAACATGTACGGAAAGCAGTCTTAGAAATATCATGCTCTTTAACCCGTAACTGATGGTAGCCGGACCTTAGATCGATATGTGAGAAATACTTGGCGCCTTGAAGTTGATCAAATAGGTCATCAATACGCGGCAAAGGATAATGATTCCTGATCGAGATCTTGTTTAGCTCACGATAATCTATACACAAACGCATGCTGCCGTCTTTCTTCTTCACGAATAACACCGGTGCACCTAATGGCGATGCACTAGGACGGATGAAACCTCGCTCCAGAAGTTCCTGCAGCTGATCTTTTCACTCCTTAAGCTGTATGGGAGCCATGCGGTAAAGAGCCTTGGAAATTGGCTCTCCTCTTGGAATGAGCTCAATTCCAAACTCGACTTCACAAATAGGTGGTATGCCCGGAAGTTCATCGGGAAAAAACATCAAGAAAGTATGACACAATAGGCTGACTTTGAATCGATGGAGACTCAACAGTAATGTCATGAACGTTGGCTATGAAGCCCAAACAGCCATGTGATAGTAATGCACGCGCCTGCATAGATGAAATAATTTATACATACCTCCCTGGCAGAAAACCATGGTGTATGTACTCTGGAGATTTGACATCACCGAAAATAATCCGATAAGTGTGGAAGTCTATCGTATCCTGGTGTTTGGATAACCAGTCCATGCCCAATATCATGTCAAAATCGCACATGTCTAATGGAAGTGCGTCAACTTTGCGGATTCTACATCAAATTCTAGGGGAAGATCTCTGTACATCTGGGTGATTCGCACAGAGTCCCTAAGTGGCGTGGAAATGCTTAAGGCATTATCTAATGACATAAGGGAAATCCTAACACGTGTAGCAAAAGCAATGGATATGACTGAATGAGTCGCTCCAGTATCAAACAAAACGCATGCTGCCTGACCATTCATAAATAGATTTCCAACGATGGTACCTGAAGTCTTGTTCGCCTGCTCCTTGGTAGTACTGAACACGGGGCCAGAAGTAAGAGGTGGCTTGGAGTCAGCATGTCCAGAGGTGCCTTCTATCTCACCCTAGCGACAATCCTTCTGCTGATGGCCTTGCTGGCCACATTTGTAACAACCACAAGTACCTCGGCGGCAAACACCATAATTTCTTCACGAACAAGTAGGGAAAATATGATGTGTGAACCCTCTAACAGGCATCCTAGCTAGCTAAGAGCCTGTTTCAGGATTACATGCATGAGACATGATCATGGAACGTAAGCATGACTACATAGAAGGTATAAATAGTTACCAGTTAAAGAAGAACGGTTAGGCTGAGAACCTCTACGGTCCTGATCCCTTCCATTGCCATTGCTCCTGAATATGAGTTGCTGGAGTGTCAGAATACCATAACATAAGATAGTTTAACATAAAGTTGAACAAAGGATGATATAAGAATGAAACTACTTAAAGAAATGAATGATTAACATTTGGTGATTGAAGATACCTCTTCACTGATCAGTCATCACCAACTCCTCTCGTTCCTGAAGCATCTCAAGCTTGCGGGCTGCATCAGCCACCTGTGCCACTGTAGTGAATGTAGAACACACCAAACTGTTGGAAACTGAAGTACGAAGAGCACAGCGAAACTTCTCAGCTTGCTCCTCAGCAGTAGCAGCTACTGTGCCTAGAACTCCAGCCAAACGAAGAAACCTCTACATGAATTCATTGTTGTTCTCCCTAACAACCTGTCAGATATTATGAAAATCCCTTTTGAGTTTCTCCTGTTCAGCATGTGGAAAGTACTGATTAAGGAAGAGCTCCTTAAACTGGTCTCATGTCAACAGTGCAACCCAATAATCACCACCGTTGGACTACTTGATTGATTTCCACTACAGTACATCACCTTCAAAGCTTGTAGCAAGCCAGACTTGCCTTGAAGACACCGTCACAGCCTATCGCATCAAATATCTTCTCAATGTGAGATATCCAAGCTTTAGCCTCGGAGGGGCTGTCAGTCTGCTCAAATGAACGGGGTCTCTGCTTGTTGAATCGCTCCAACCAAGTCATAAGGGTAACAGGCAGTGGAGGTGGAGGACTGTTGTTGTTCTGCGGATGAGGGCCGTGTTTATTGCCATGAGCCTGGAATTTAGCATGAACTTCATCCCTGATTTCTTTTCGAAGTTGGGGAAGGAGGGCTTACAAAGCTGCATTAACAACTGTAGTCAATTTTTGAGCATTGCGTGTGTTCACCATCTGACAATTTAATACAAAAATGCAACATAAATAATGAGTCTAAAAAATATGCCATGGATATAAAAATGCATGAACAGTGTATAAAACATGAAATAATTTATGATGCATAAAATAGTTTTAAAATGCATGGTCAATTAAATATGATGATATGTCCATGAGTGAATGCATCTGGGTCGGATCACAAAACAAAAAGGCAAGTGTGGACGCCTATGGGTCGGTCCACTAAACAAATAAAATGTTTCGATAAAAACACATGCGACTAAATAGGGCCAATCATGTACCAACCTTACTTAGTCAAAATTCTTGAGACAATGAGATGAATGCATGAAATGAATACATGAAATGAAAATGAAATAAATGCATGAAAACCATTTGTCAGTTCTAGGAAGACGCTGTTGACAACCCGTAAGTCACATGTCATGTTTTACAGATCTACAGGTCGAAACCTTGGCTCTAATACCATAATTGTAACACCCCATTTGTTAAAATAGAATATCACAGTAATTTATGGCGTTTCATCAAAACATGCAAGGTAAATGTCTAAACATTCATGACCATAAAAAGGAAATACCAGAAACAAACATTGGTAGTCCAAGTAACTCAACACAAGCTAATATAAGTACTGTAAAAAAAGGACTAAACAATGTCCAAATGAAATAAAGTATAAGAAAGTAGGATGAATGCATAAGATAAAGAAGGCTAGATAGCTTCCATCCGAATGCACATACTCTTGAGATCCTACTTGCGACCTTGGGTACCTGCCGTTTGGGAACATGGAAATGGAAAACGGCTTAGCATAACGCCCAGTGAACGGATATATAGCATAACATGAAGACATAGAATAATGAAAGCATATAAAGAGCATATAAAGCATGAATGGCAGCAGAAATGAATAAGTCCTGGGAAAAACCTAGGTGTATAACATGTTTACTGATTTTAGTTCTGAAAACATAGCTTATGTTTACTTATGAAAATCTGTATTAGTTTAAAATACCAAAAGCCAATATAGGTCATGAGGTCAACAACATATATGAATATTTGGAGGGGTGACCTCGTCATGCAATTAGAGGGGATACCTCTAATTAATATGGTCTGGGTAGGATGGATCAGCTCCTTGTGAAGGATGCAAGGCACACACCACATTTACCATGAGAATCCTGACTGAAATTGTAACTAGGATGCACCCATACGTCCCACATGATAGCATAATAAAGAATAAAGGCCAAATAAACTGAAGGGACGCTACGAGCTATCACTCCGCCGTGGTGAAGTCATAACACTGGTGCCTCCAATGTCATGGTTATGGTACCTCTTTAGCTAGGTGAAACTGGCATGCATGTATATGGCTAAGGTAACTAATAAAACATAAGCATTTAAATCTGTAACTACTGGGAAAATAGTTGGCTGCATACGGGAAATCATAATAAAGGAAAAGATGGTCCTTACTAAAGGACGGAAAATCCGTACCTGTGTCCAGTAGAAGCTAACAAAAACGCTGAAGAACCTACTCTGCCTTGAGGGATAGTACTACATAAGATGAGGAACGTGTATGAGTTATCTAAGATACGTGTATTTTACTGGTCGTGTGTGTTCTTAGCTTATTATTCATGTTTTGTCATGTTTTACTGTTTAGTGGTATTATCGGTAGTTATATTTCTGTTTTATTCTATATTATTCATGTAATAAGTCATTATAATACTTGTATTGTAATACTAAGTAACTTTTTTAAAATTAGCAGGTTTCCAAAAATAGAAAGTTTCCAAAAATAGTAAGTTTCCAAAAATAGAATAAGTTGATTAATAAGTCCAAAATATAAGTTTAAGCTTATTAGTAAAAATACAAGTCGTGGATTAAAGGTTTTATCTTATTAAATGGTTAACATGGTCAATTTAATAACTATAGATTATATGAATTTAATTAAAATAACATGATTAATTAAATTAGGCTAATTAAATACTTAGCTTAAATCATGAAATATTTATTTTAATATTTAAAACCTAAGTCTTGTCAAATAAATAAAATAAACTGATTTTATTAATTCTCGAGCCCGATCCCGTGTTCTAAAATAATCCCGAGCTCGAAAAGTGCCTAGCCGACACCACACAGCCGGCGGCTAGTGGTGTCAGTCGGCGGCTAACCCACGGCCTAGCTATAGTTCCCCCTGCTTGTGTCTCGGCTACCCACTGCCCGAGCCAAAGTACACCCCGGCTTAATCCGGGTTCGCACTGTTTTCATAAACTTTCACACAGAGACCATATAGGCCTCGGTTGACACTCAAAGCCAAGCTAAAACAATACCCCGACGCGCGTCAGGGTTCCCTTCGTGTGCGATCGACCCAACAAACCCACGCCGAGACCTTGAGGTCTCGGTGGTGGTGTGATTAACCAAGCCGAGAGCGTGGTGGCTCTCGGTGGTACGTCGGCCGAATCAAAAACCAAACCAAAACCCGTCCTTTTATGTTCTCTTGATTAACTACCATGTTTTTCTTTTTTTTTGTTTTTAAGATTTATATCACATGATTACAATAAAAGAAAAAGAATTATAAAAAGATAAAGGTTTTGATGATACCCGATGCGTGAATGAAAAAGGATGATGAACACGAACATGTATAACTAAAAATCAAAGATCAAAAATCACAAACACACCCTTGTGTGTGTTGATCGCCTGCGGCATGAGCAAGGAACAGAGCTAGGGTTTTCTGATATTTTAATAAAACTGTATTATGTTTTATTTCCCTAGTATTTTACTTAGTTTAGGATTAATCTTGGGCTAATGGGACAGGCCCTTTTCTTTCCTTTTTCCCTTGTCTAGCCGTGGCCAACTAAGCCCATAAGATAAACCATATGTTTTTTCTAGATAACTTAATATTCGTGTGTGTTCGTGTTTAACCGTCGTGAATTTAAATGTCGTGTTCATGTCACATTTATAATATATGTAATTACTTGTTATTTAATGTCGTGACACGTGTAATAAATAATAAATGGAAAGTTTTAAATTTTATCGTATTCTCGTGTATTTACTGTTCACGTATACTGTTCATGGTATTTTAATGCGGGTTTTACAGTAGCCCTAAACCCCAAAGAAAGAAAGATGATATGATGTTTGCTTCTAACTGCTTAAACACAACAAAAACAACACAATGTCAAGTAACAAGATAAATTGATCTTGCTATAGTAAGTGATAATCAAACCAGCAGAATGATGAATTTTTTTTACTTTTTACTCTTCTTTTATGTTTCTTGAATCCAAAACATGAGATACAAACTAGTAACAATAATGATTATGGAGTACATGTAACACCCCACTTTATAAGTAGACCGTTACATGAAATTATGGCGTGTCATCAAAGGATGCAAGGTAAAATGTATTTAAAAACATACATGACCATAAAGGAAAACCGAAATCAAACATCGGCTCCCAAAACATAAACCCAAAAATCTGCATAACGTAAATGAAATGCAAAAGGATTAGAAGTATAAGGTAGCTCCCATCCTAGGCAAGTCTGCTAAATGCTCAAGTCCGTCTTTAGGTACCTGCAGTATGAGTCATAGAAAGAAAATACGGTTGAGCAATACGCTTAGTGAACCGATAAAATGACATAAATAGAATATCTGGATTATAAATGAAAGATATGGAATACTAAGTTGACCAAAAAAAAGTACTAAAGCTGAAAGACTGATAATTAAACTGCAGGAAAAAACTGTGTATGTCCTAGAAAACTTGGTTTATAACTTGTAAACTGACTGATAACTTATAAGTTTGTAATCATGCATGCAATATATTTAAAATGCCAAGAGCTTATATAGGTCATGTAATATATTAACTGTGCATGAATACATAGAGGTGTGACCTCGTCATGTTGTTAGAGGGGTGACCTCTAAATAATAATCTGGGTGGAGGGATCAGCTCCAATGTGAAGGATGTAGAGCACACACCAATTTCACCTAATAACTATAAATTGTAAATTAGGATGCACCCATACGCCCCACATGATAATACTGATAATGGCCAAACTAAAAACTGAAGGGACGCCACGAGAAATCACTCCCACCGCGGAGGAGTCATGACACTGGTGCCTCAAGTGTCATGGTTACGGTACCCCCGTAACTAGGTGAATGGGTCATACGTGTATATAGCTTAGGCAATTTAAAATGATAACATGGCAAATCATGAAAAGTCTTATAACATGCAACTAGGGAAAACAGATGGCAGCAAACGGGGAATCCTAATCATGCATAGGAAGAGATGTCCTTACTGAAGGACGGAATATCTGTACCTTATGTCTAGCAATTCAGTGACAGGGATATCAACGGAAAATTACTACCCCGACTTCACGTGAGCTACATGATAAATGATGTGTATGAGTTTCTTGTTCATTAACATGTTACTTGTTCTTAATTTTATATACTTGTTCATGACTTGATTTACTTGTTCTTATCTTATTATGTCTTTCCTGAATCTTACATGTTTAGTGAGTTCTTGTATTTCATGTTTCATGTGTTATTATACTTGATATTTCTATAAATAGTAACTTTCTAAAAATAGCAGGTATCTATATAAAGTAACTTTCCAAAAATAGCAGCTTTTCATAAATAGTAAGGTTCTAAAAATATTAATAAGCTCGTTTAATATACTCAAATAATTTACCTTATTCATTGAATAAGCTGATAATATAAGTGGGTTTAATAAGCATATTAAATAAGCTAAATCTTATAAGTCATGAAGTATGAAGCCATGGTTAATTATAGGTATCATAATAATAAGTCATGATTTTAAATAAGTCAAAAATCAATATGCCGTTTCGTCTAAACAAAATCCAAACTTAATTCCATTAAGTTATCTATTGCAGTTCTATTTGACATGCATAAATAACTTATCTTCTACCTTATTAGATATACATTATATATTTTAATAGTGAATTATCCCGATCATTTTTATCTTTCATAATACACCAGATTTAATTTTATACCATTAAGAGATTTTAAAACTCCATTTAATATATCCAAGTTAACGTCTTTAAGATCGGGCATACATGAATATCATGTCATTTACATATTTTAAAACCTTGCGCATATTTAATACATTCAAGACATGCGACTTATCAATTCATTACGATTGGTGGATTTTGCAATGGTTCTACGTACTATAAATCGTGTTACAATATAGCTACAATGATCTAATGTAATATATATGCTTGGTGAAGGATTGCATACATTTTAATTATCATTAAGAAAGAGTTGTATTAAGGTTTCTGTGTTACCAGCAAAACGAAAACGAAAGACGAACATACGACCCGCGCCAAAACACAAACGCCAACCACAATACGAAGCCAACGAGAACAAGGAATTTGCGTAACACTCGATCTGCAAATTTCCCTCAACTCCGATATTTCCGAATCTCGTCTTGATAAAACTAAGTCATAGGCGACGACACCGTATTTCTTTGTATATTTAGGGTTTGTCAATATGAATATGTGTGTCATATATTTATGCTAAATAAGAAATCATGTACCGGGTCATTCCTGAATTGATGATGAAATGCAAAAGTACAACGTGTGTTTATATTACAAACAAATAATAAAACATTAACAAATAATAATTTTTTAGCTAAACAAATAATCATTAGAACGAATTTTTATAATAGTAAAAAACTTTGTAAATGTATACATATGCTAATTGACTGGCCCATTCATTTGTTTGCTTCTTAAATAACGTCAATCTTGCTTGCCAACCTATACATAATTTGTTCATTTTTATTTTTGTTACTAATGTATAATTTATTTCTTAATTTCCCAATCTATTCATATAAAAGGTGCATTAGATTTTATTTCCAATTTACCAATTTAATTTCTTACTTATTACTAATTTAAGAGCTTTTAAAAATGCTGGTTAAGGTTCCATTTAAAATGATGAATGTAAGACCTGTGAATGTGCCGTATGATGATAAGTTATTGTCTCAAGAGTTGTTCAGTATGAGCATCTCTCTTAAGTTGTGTGCCTCACTTGTGGATGTGATATCCCGAGCCCAAGGTCATTTATTTAATCCTATTTTACGAATATTTTTGAAATTTTTAAGAAATTTCGTTTGTTATATATTTGACGGTTTAAGTTGAAACCAACGTTTACGGTCGTAATTTTAACATTTGACGATTTAAGAAGAACCGATGACGACTACGATACTGACGGATGCCCAAAATTTAACTTTTATTATCGATTGATCGATATTTGAGTTTTTCAAGATTTTATTTTTATTACGTTTTAAGTCGAGTCGGAACCATATGTATATTCGTTTTGTGTGCGTTTGAACTATTTAAAACTATTTTGAGGTAGCCGGGACTAAACCCGACTCCCGCTAATTTTCAAAAATCGACTAGCTAACTAATCCCGCTCTTTAAAGGTTGTTTTATTAATAAGGCCAAAAGAAAGCTATATTTGCACATAGGTCCTTCCACCACTATATATAAACTAATATTTTCACACACACCTCATTTTAACATAACAAAAAAATTTCTTTCTCTCCTCTTTCTCTCCATGGCCGCCGGCCACCACCTTCACCACCATAGATCCGCCACAAAAACTTGATTTTTGACAAATCCAATCAAAGACCACCTCTTGTTTCATCATTGTATGTACTCTAATCAATTAAAAACACACATGCAACATCTTTAATTTTTCAAGAATCAATGGTTTTTCAAAAACATGTTTTGATGTAATTAAATCATGAATTTGTTTAATTAGTGAGTGGGTAATGTTAATTAACCCATAAAACAAGATGGGGATTTATTATTTTGGTGTTCTACAGCCCCAAAACCCACGAATTTATGGGGGTTTTTGGGTGTTCATGGTGTTTGATAAAATGTGTTGTGGGTTTGTGTTTATAATATTGTTTTTAATGTTTTTAAATGGGTTAAACTTAATGCATGTGTGATTTGGATTTGGGTTTTTATGAGGATTTGATTTTCTTAGTGTAATAGACTGATTAGGGTGATTTAGATTGGTTATGAGTGGTTAATATAGGTTTAGGTGATGTTTAGATGGATTGGAAACAAGTGATAGATTGATTTTGGAAGGGTGATTTTAGACCAGATTGTTCAAGCATGTTTTTCGTGGGTTTAACTTTGTAATCAGGTCATAAACATAGGATATAGTTGTAGAGCTTTGTCTTAGCTTCGTTTTGGTATAAGGTAGAGCTTACGACTCCAAACGAGTCAAAAGTTATGATATTTTGAAAGTTCGTGTACCGGGAGATGAGAATCAACACAATCCGAATTTGTGTTTGGTTTTGTGTCAAATCCCGGGGACCATAGATAGAGTTTGGTAAATGATTGAAAGTTAATTTTTGGTTTTAAACCTGCATTTGTGAGTCTATTTTTAGACTTAGGTGTTGGATTGGTCAATGGTGTATTTTAAATGGGTCAAACAAGTCCAACATGGTCAAAGTGCAAAATCAGTCCTAAATGTGTACGTCTAGTTATGTGATGTGTAACGAGTCATATAAGTGAAAACTTTTCATGGGATTAAATATGGGTTTTATACAGGTCATAAGGTATTTTTACAAATTTTCTTGAAATTTATATAGGTGCTTAAGTCATAGCAAACAGCTCGTACTTTTGGTAAGTACCGGCAAATCTATAAAATGGGAATCAACTTAAATTACGTAGGTAAATGGTATAAGTCTAGTAACAACTACTTGTTTGGTTTTGGCGTGAGTTTTCATAAGCATTAAGTGTTTTCATATGAGTGTGTTTAGTACAATAATGTACACGGAGTATTGATTTGGTTTACGTACCTTGATTTTTAGGTCAAGTGTTTGATTTTCCCGGGCATCCACATCGTCGGTGATATTTCTCGTTACGTCTTCGCTAGAACCACTACTACTACGCCAGGTGAGTTTATAGCCTCGCTCTTTACTTATTTCAAACGTTTTTACCCGCGAGGGGGATGCATGCTATTTTAATGAAAAGAACATAAGTCATGAATGATTGTTGGACCCGAATGTTGCCTTGAATTGTGTTGAGTACCTAGTTGTAAAAGTCCCTAAATTTGTGAACTATTGAGTGAGACAAACTCGAGGACGAGTTTTTTGAAGTGAGGGATAATGATGGAGAAAGAAGAATAAACTGATTATTTAGTTTCCTTAGTTTTTGATATCTTTATTTTTTTCTTATTTTGTGGTATGTTTTATTTATTTTTCTGATTTTGTGTTTCCTGGGAAGAATATTGTTATCTTTTTTCCCAAGTTTAGTTTTTCTATATAATTATGACTTTTTTATTGAATTATAATGAAGTTATGAATAAAAATACAGACTTTTAGTCTTTTGTTAATCAATTTAAATCCAGGTTAGGGTTTATTGTTTGATTTCATCCAAATAATCGGGTATTCGTTGAATCAACGATTGTTGGAGTTACCTGATTATCGGTATTCTTTTTGAATCAACGATAGTTGGAAGGATTGTTTCTGGCATTCTTTGGAATCAACAGATTCAATTAATTATCCTTGTATACGCTACATCATATTGTCTTGCCCTTGTGTGGGTTGGAGATAGCCGCTTATACAATTGATTGTACTATGGGGTTGACGACCCTATCCGAGACGAGAGCTAGTACGTTGAGTACCCTCTGCGGACGGATAACTTGTGATAAGAAATAAGGTATAATTACAACTAATGCCTTTAGAAGGGGCACTGGTTTCACTTAAATCATGCCGGTAAATGTACGCGGGTGATTGAGTTAACGGATTAATGTCACGAGCTTAAACATAATTATTAGCTGTTGCTAAAGATAATATCCTTGAATAATAGATTGTGTATACGACAATGCTATTGAATGATTATGATTGGTTTTAATACATATGTTCAAATTATGATTTGATAAACCTATAGATTCGCTCAACCTTTGTGTTGACGGTTTTAAGCATGTGTTTCAGATAACCAAGATTGATAGCAGCGAAGCATGCGAGGATGAAAGTTGTTGTGGCTTGGCGGTCTACTTTGTTTTTCTTCCCTTTTTGCACTTAAATATTTTATATTATGTCATGTGAACGAAAATGTACTTTTGGGTTGAGATTCAATGGGGACCAAAACGCAACTCTGTTTTGTATTATTTTGGGATTTGGAAAACAGTAGACTTTGATGTTTTAAACAATCTTTAACTTATGTTTAAATTTCTATGTCTCTTTAAGTCGTTTGAAATAGCTTATGTGTGATGATAACTGCCTAGAACCCCAAATGTTGTAGTTCCGTTGCACATATGAATTGGGGGTGTTATAGATTGGTAATCAGAGCCATGAGTTATAGAGAACTATGTCATTTTGAAAAATCCTAAACTATAACTTTTGGTGTCGTAATAAATTGTCCAAGCACACAACTATCCTGCATGGCTCCGGTAAGATTTCTTTAGCATTGCTTTATATTTTAGATGTATCCCTCAAACTGACACGAATTCCCTAGTATTTAGTAAGTAAATACTATGATATATATTAAGATATATTGTTGTGTACGCTGAGTACTTATTATCGTAATTTACAAATTCTCGTAAGATTATCTTATATGTTGCATGTATTTGGCATAACGGGCTACATTGCATTACATGGCAACACTGCGTTGTAATCCTACGTGTATTTAGGAATGATTGTATGTATAAGTATGTATATACTATGGTATTTGGAGGCATTGCACGTGAAGCAATGGTCCTTGCGTGATTATTGTACATTTAAAATGCGGTTTTGTTGAGAATTCGGCCTCACCGCCAATTATCAATCTTGATAATTAATTTATTGATCGAATAACCGAGTGTGAACCTCGTTTGATACTCTAGATACGTAAATAATTCTTAGTGATATATTGTATATCGACTAGATTGATCTGGATTGTCGTTATCGCACCGTGATGTGTCATTCTTGGACATCTTCTTTTGAAACGTAATTTACTTACATATTATTTTATTTCCTTTATTCCTTATGGGTTTGATGTATTAGTTGGCGTAACTATAACATAGACGAAGTACAATCAACGATGTGTGCATCGTAGCGGCGAATCATGTGTGTATATTATGAAACGTGGTTGGGGCGTATCGCCATTTAATCGTTGCTTACCATTCTACTCGAATTTAAAGATGTGTTTTAAAATAGACTAGCATTGTGATCAATCGCGATAACTTGAAATTTGGTTGGTTTGTGTTAATTTTGTGGTGTACGATGTCGAGACTCATCCGAGGTCGATAACAACACTTAGTTGACATACGTATTCTCATTCCGTTTATTGCATTTGTCTTGTTGTTTTATTATTTTGAATTCGATGTTATACATGACGAGGTCCGGCATTTATGTGAGTTAAATAAGCATTAAACTTTGTTGATTGAATGATTTAAACATAAAGTGTTTTACATATTAAATGTATGGTGAATGAAACTTTTGGATAAAAATGACGTATGACGTGTCTTGTAACAAGTAAAAATTTGTATAGAGAATAAATGGACATAGTGAAATTTTTTTATTTTTTTTTTTCTCCAACTTTGGTTGGTAAATCGTAATAAGTAATTTATATTACTCGTAAAATCCTTGTTTTCATATATTAATAATTTGATACTAGAAGCTTGTGATGGATTTGTTAAGATTTTGTTTAATTTAATTTGAGAAGGGAATTATAATAAAATTTACGATATGACTATCGAGTATATGTAGCTGTGGGCTTGATATGAATTAATTTTTGAGTCAATGTAGCAAACTTTTAGCATAATTTGTAATATAGAACACGAGTAGAAAAAAAATTAAAAAAAATTGGTCATGTATTTTGGAGCTAGAGACTTTGTAAAACTGGTTTTATCTTAAACATAAGGTCATGTTATATGCATTGGTATAAACGTGAACTCATAACTCGTTGTAGTAAATAAATTGGGACAAAAATCGGAATGTACACTTTAAGTGAGAAATTATAATGCTTGAAATAAATTATAAAATGTTGATGGAACGTCATTTTACTCTACTGCGAGAGGTGTTAATTTTAAAATCGTTTGATAATTGGCTAAAGATTCAAAATTCGAATTTTCTATATTTTAGAATTATTGAAATAAGCACTTTGATTATTTAATTTTATTATTGTTATTGAGATTCGAGTGTTGACTAAAATCAGTAAATTATTCGAGATAATACTACGTGAAACCTCTTTATCATTTGAGTCGAATTGCGCGAATATGATTTAACAAAACAGTTTTAAGAAAGACATGTGTATAACAAAAAGTCAAGATTAATTTTAAGAGTCAATTGGACAAATTCGAGTTGTGTTGGATACGTGTATATATGTGATAAGATGAGTCGTAATAATAATAATGTAAAACTTTAAAAATTCTTACTATATACGTTTTGGTACTTAAGATATGGATATTAATGGGATTTTGACACAAGTATTGAGATTTTCAAACCTAATGATTTTATCAATTATAATAACCGGGTCACCGCATTTATTAATGTTAGTAATTTTCTTGAGATTGAAATTTTTCTAGAAATAAAATATTTGTAAACATTGAAAAATGAAAGGTATAAATTCTTTAATGGTGTAACACAAATTTAAAATGTGTAAATGCTCGCTTTTACAATGTACAGGGTAACATTAATTAGAAAATGAAAATGGATTACCCAACACACGCCTACTTGTATATTATTTGATAAGGATGTATATCTAATGTTTTGGGTCACGATGGTTCGATCGTACGGCATCCCTTCTTTGTTTTTGCGAGCCTATATCTAAGCTTGAGTAGTCCTTTGATTTTTCGTTTTAATATTGTCAATGGCATGAGACCATTATTTATTTTGAATTGCTACTTCACGATTAAATGATAATAAGGGCATGTCACCCGGTGTATTTTTTTCATGTTTATGGACGCCGTAACTTTTCTTCTTTCGGTTAATGGAACTTAAAAATTTTTGTATTTACTTGAATGATGCTATAAATCTTCATTAAAAAAGTGGTTATTTATTTATAATTGAACAAAAGCGAGGAGGCGAAGCCGCTTTACCGAGTTGTAGAGGTGAAAGAACTCGATCTCCCTGGTGAAAT
The DNA here is from genome assembly GCA_025667525.1 of Glebionis coronaria. Lineage (NCBI taxonomy): Eukaryota > Viridiplantae > Streptophyta > Magnoliopsida > Asterales > Asteraceae > Glebionis > Glebionis coronaria. Next base: position 6,942,507 of record CM046878.1, on the reverse strand, counting down.
AGTTTCTATTCGACCAGGTGATTCTTCTCCTCTCCCCGTATACCCTTGGTGGAATGTGTGTGCAACTCGAGACGGTGGGAATCATGATCGTTGTTCTATTTTTGACGCTTGTGTTAAAATTCAATTTTTGCTCCATGTATTCGTAGATCGCTGTTGTTATCCCGAGACTTTTATCATATATTTGAAGTATCTTCATTTCTAATGTAGTTAATTTTAGTTGGCAATTATATTGCTCGTTTACCTCGTTCGATCTCATTGATTTTCGATTTTTATTACTTGATGTGCTTGCAATGATCTTTAATCCTGAACCACCTTACCATTTATTGGTGAGTAGTCTATTTTGAAAATACGTATGAGTGTGTGAAATATTTTGGTGAACCAAATGCAAAGGGTGTCGATTTCTTTATTTAATTATTTATTTATTTTCTCATAAAAAGGCAAAGCAAAGGTATGTTTCCAAAGTGGATGAAAAATGTTTGATGTGTTTCTTAAAACGATAGTAACAATATTTTCCCATTTCAAATTTCATTTCAAATGATTTAATTATTTTGAAGTATGGGTCGAAAACTTTTATAGTTATATTTGGTATGTAATAATAATGTTTGTGTCGTCACTCGATCCTCAATTATGCACAGCTTAGCTAACTAGGCATAATTCGGGAAGAGTCCTGTTTTGTTGGTTGTCGTTGCTTGATCCTTAAGTATGCATGATCTAGCTAATTATGCATAGTTAGTAAGGGCGATGTGGTTTCAAATCCATGGGTAATCTTTAAAACCGGTAGTGTTTTTGATAAATGTTTGGGTGAGAACGTTTTAAAAATGGTGGATTCTTATACAAGTAATCGTATTCTCTTTGATTCCTAAAGAAAATTTTTTAGTTTTCTTATATTCCTTGAAATCTCTTCTTTCAATTGGCGTTGACTTGGCAAGTCACCTTGACCGAGTAATTTTGGAAAATGTTTTTTTTTTATGTGTTGAATGTCACATGCGAATTTCATCGGAATCACGAGGGTGTTGATGAAATACCAAAGGGGCTCGTATCGATACTGAGAAGAGTTTTTAACAAAAATAGAAGACTGTCAAAGTAGAGGAAATCAGAGTTCGAGTGACTCTGAGGGGAATGACGACGACTTCTCCTACATCAAACGTATCGTACTTCATTTATTTTCTTTTTTTTTCATTCTTTTGATATTTTTAACGACACGCGATAAACTGTTGATGTTTACCAACTGTGCATCGGTAGTTGGAAGACAATTCCATTGTCGTCTTCGTTTATTTAAGTGAGGAATCCTCTTTGCTTGACTCAACCATCCTTGATTATCGATGGTTAAACGATGGATAAACATAGTCGATGTTTTTATGGTGAACCCCTGTCTTTTATGTGTTTATGTTGTATGTGATCTAGTCGAGTGATCGAAAGTTGTGAGAACTTAAGACGACATTGTCCAATGACGTCCGGTCATGGAGAACACGTGCCATATAATGTATTTCTAACTGTGAGCGGAGATGCTTATGGAGATTTTAACCACGTTCGGGATGGAAGGTGAGATGGTGTTCTTGTATTATTATTATATATATTTTTTTTGGGTATGGATCCGTGTGTGAGCACCCTACAATGACATATGTATGTATTTTCTTTCTTTTATCGATATGCATCCACGGCTAGCAAGCTTGTGAACCTGCTTTAACTTGCAATTTCCTTTTGACTGGACTCATCCGAGAATCATGTCAAATATTCTTAATATATCATGGCTTGGCTGATTAGCAAGCATGAGTTAACTTGATTGAACTAATTGACTTGGCATGGTTTGGCTATGTTGCAAACATGTCGTAATGTGGTTGTATGAGTTTTATTATGGCTTTTGTGTTTGATTGGATTGTGATGTTTTCGAGAGAGTTATGTATACATCGGATAATTCCGTATCGATGAATTCGTTTTTGACGAAATAGGTTTGTATGTACATAATATTGCGATTAAGGTGATTTTGTATGGTTAGTATTAATTACTTCGTCTTGTATATTCTGAACATTTTCGATGGGGTTATGTGTGACCCGTGCGATTTTATTTTGTGAGTAATTGTTTTTATGAGATGATGGACTAAGTGAAAGGACGATTCGAACGTTGGAAGACGTGCTCCGAGCGTGTGTGATTGATTCTGATAGTTGTTGAGACCGACACTTGCCGTGGTGGTATCTTTGCACAACGACATTTACCATGGTAGCATAGAAGCTGCAGCCTTTGAGGAATTATGATGATGAAAATATAGATCGCCAGTTGGATAGAATGAAGTAGGAAAAAGTCAGTTGAATGGACTTGAAATGATTCTAGAGGCTACGGAAGAGATGGTGTAGATTAAGAATCACTTGCTAACCGCGAGCAGCTGTGAGAAGAGACGTGTCGATAACCGTAGGAAGAATTTGGGAAATTGAAGTGGAGATCAAGGATCGAGATGTTAAGAGATTGAAGAAAGGTATAATACTCATGGTGAAGGTGTGATGGAACCCGAAACGTGAACCGAAGTCCACATCGGAACGTGAAGACCCCTTTAGGAAAAAGTACCCTCATCTTTCTAGTAGTACGAAATGCGAGTATAAGAACCGGAGAGCACCGGGACGTCGCTCCCTTAAGGAGGGGAGGATGTAATACCCGTGAATGTGTCGTATGATGCTAAGTTATTGTCTCAAGAGTTGTTCAATATGAGCATCTCTCTTAAGTTGTGCCTCACTTGTGGATGTGATATCCCGAGCCCAACGTCATTTATTTAATCCTATTTTACGAATATTTTTGAAATTTTTAAGAAATTTCATTTGTTATATATTTGACGGTTTAAGTTGAAACCAACGTTTACGGTCGTAATTTTAACATTTGACGATTTAAGAAGAACCGATGACGACTACGATACTGACGGATGCCCAAAGTTTACCTTTTATTATTGATTGATCGATATTTGAGTTTTTCGAGATTTTATTTTTATTACGTTTTAAGTCGAGTCGGAACCATATGTATATTCGTTTTGTGTGCGTTTGAACTATTTAAAACTATTTTGAGGTAGCCGGGACTAAACCCGACTCCCGCTAATTTTCCAAAATCGACTAGCTAACTAATCCCGCTCTTTAAAGGTTGTTTTATTAATAAGGCCAAAAGAAAGCTATATTTGCACATAGGTCCTTCCACCACTATATATAAACTAATATTTTCACACACACCTTATTTTAACATAACAAAAAAATTTCTTTCTCTCCTCTTTCTCTCCATGGCCGCCGGCCACCACCTTCACCACCATAGATCTGTCACAAAAACTTGATTTTTGACAAATCCAATCAAAGACCACCTCTTTTTTCATCATTGTAAGTACTCTAATCAATTAAAAACACACATGCAACATCTTTAATTTTTCAAGAATCAATGGTTTTTCAAAAACATGTTTTGATGTAATTAAATCATGAATTTGTTTAATTAGTGAGTGGGTAATGTTAATTAACCCATAAAACAAGATGGAGATTTATTATTTTGGTGTTCTACATCCCCAAAATCCACGAATTTATGGGGGTTTTTGGGTGTTCATGGTGTTTGATGAAATGTGTTGTGGGTTTGTGTTTATAATGTTGTTTTTAATGTTTTTAAATGGGTTAAACTTAATGCATGTGTGATTTGGATTTGGGCTTTTATGAGGATTTGATTTTCTTAGTGTTATAGACTGATTAGGGTGATTGATATTGATTATGAGTGGTTAATATAGGTTTAGGTGATGTTTGGATGGATTGGAAACAAGTGATAGATTGATTTTGGAAGGGTGATTTTAGACCAGATTTTTCAAGCATGTTTTTCGTGGGTTTAACTTTATAAGCAGGTCATAAACATAGGATATAGTTGTAGAGCTTTGTCTTAGCTTCGTTTTGGTATAAGGTAGAGCTTACGACTTCAAACAAGTCAAAAGTTATGATATTTTGAAAATTCGTGTACTGGGAGATGAGAATCAACACAATCCGAATTTGTGTTTGGTTTTGTGTCAAATCCCGGGGACCATAGATAGAGTTTGGTAAATGATTAAAAGTTAATTTTTGGTTTTAAACCTGCATTTGTGAGTCTATTTTTAGACTTAGGTGTTGGATTGGTCAATGGTGTATTTTAAATGGGTCAAACAAGTCCAACATGGTAAAAGTGCAAAAATCAGTCCTAAATGTGTACGTCTAGTTATGTGATGTGTAACGAGTCATATAAGTGAAAACTTTTCATAGGATTAAATATGGGTTTTATACAGGTCATAAGGTATTTTTACAAATTTTCTTGAAATTTATATAGGTGCTTAAGTCATAGCAAATAGCTCGTACTTATGGTAAGTACCAGCAAATCTATAAAATGGGAATCAACTTTAATTACGTAGGTAAATGGTATAAGTCTAGTAACAACTACTTGTTTGGTTTTGGCGTGAGTTTTCATAAGCATTAAGTGTTTTCATATGAGTGTGTTTAGTAAAATAATGTACACGGAGTATTGATTTGGTTTACGTACCTTGATTTTTAGGTCAAGTGTTTGATTTTCCCGGGCATCCACATCGTCGGTGATATTTCACGTTACGTCTTCGCTAGAACCACTACTACTATGCCAGGTGAGTCTATAGCCTCGCTCTTTACTTATTTCAAACGTTTTTACCCGCGAGGGGGATGCATGCTATTTAAATGAAAAGAACATAAGTCATGAATGATTGTTGGACCCGAATGTTGCCTTGAATTGTGTTGAGTACCTAGTTGTAAAAGTCCCTAAATTCGTGAACTATTAACTATTGTCTTGCCCTTGTGTGGGTTGGAGATATTCGCTTATACAATTGATAGTACTATGGGGTTGACGACCCTATCCGAGACGAGAGCTAGTACGTTGAGTACCCTCTGCGGACGGATAACTTGTGATAAGAAATAAGGTATAATTACAACTAATGCCTTTAGAAGGGGCACTGGTTTCACTTAAATCATGCCGGTAAATGTACGCTGGTGATTGAGTTAACGGATTAGTGTCACGAGCTTAAACACAATTATTAGCTGTTGCTAAAGATAATATCCTTGAATAATAGATTGTGTATACGACAATGCTATTGAATGATCATGATTGGTTTTAATACTTATGTTCAAATTATGATTTGATAAACCTATAGATTCGCTCAACCTTTGTGTTGACGGTTTTAAGCATGTGTTTCAGGTAACCAAGATTGATAGCAGCGGAGCATGCGGGGATGGAAGTTGTTGTGGCTTGTCGGTCTACTTTGTTTTTCTTCCCTTTTTGCACTTAAATATTTTATATTATGTCATGTGAACGAAAATGTACATTTGGGTTAAGATTCAATGGGGACCAAAACGCAACTATGTTTTGTATTATTTTAGGATTTGGAAAACAGTAGACTTTGATGTTTTAAAAAATCTTTAACTTATGTTTAAATTTCTATGTCTCTTTAAGTCGTTTGAAATAGCTTATGTGTGATGATAACGGCCTAGCACCCAAATGTTGTAGTTCCGTTGCGCATATGAATTGGGGGTGTTATAATGAAATAAAACACAAACCAAATTTTTGGGTTTTACAACTCTTCCCCTCTAAAAAAATAATTCGTCCTCGAATTAGGAACGTTTTATTGCTGAAAGAACATTATCGGATCATGGGAGAAAATGAGGATAAGTAGTCTGGATTGACTCTTCAGTTTCCCAAGTGGCTTCCCGCTCGCGATGGTTACTCCAAAGGATCTTGATGAAAAGAAAAAGTGTTGGGGTTTACTTCGTTCCAACAGGGTGAAGATAATCAATAGCCTAACTACGTACCAATGAATGGTTACCGGATATCTCTTGAAGTCGTGTAATCAATTTCCAAAGAAGATTATTCGACCCTATGCCTGGGTTAACACGAATACCTCCTTGGGATAAAACCAAGAGTTAGTTCTTGTTTTAGGCACAAATCAAGAACTCTGTGCGTGTAAGTGTTTCTTGTTTCTGTATATTTCATCATGCAAATATGATCACTATTTATAGTGATTCTAGTCCTAGAAGGATGTAACTCATAGTCAATGGTAATTAAGAGCATTAATCGGCCAATTAAGCTCATAATTATCTACATGAAACCATAGTGGTTACATGACCATAAACCTGGTCATCAAGTCAATATTCAACCCTCATTGATTAGTCAAAGAGGTTACAAAGACTTTGTGCATCACCAGGAGCAGCGTCCTAACCAGGAGCAACTTCTTGACCAGGAGCAACTTCCTCACCAGGAGCAACTTCCTGACCAGGAGCAGCTTCCTACTGATGAACTTTCAACCACTATATTGAGTCCAGGGAGGTCAGGGACTTAATGGGTGTACACTCCGTACCTCCAAACCCATTTACAAGTATGACTCGATCCCACAATTGCACTAAATTTCCAACAATCCTCCCCAATTTAGTACAATTCCTTTTGCATGAAAATCAACTTTAACAAAACCAGTGCATAAATGAAAATGTCCTGAGGATTGAATTTCCATATTAGTACATCACTTCAAATATTTGAGAATCAGGGTGTTCTAAGAATTGAACCCTTCAACTACTTTGAATACCTGAAGATAAAATACACACAAGTTTTCAAACACTTAAAATGCTCCTGACACCATACAAGCCATGTGTCCATATCCAATTCATAAATGTTGTAAGAGCCAAAGTCTATGCTCCTTGAGGCGGCGACACCTAAACATTTACATAGGTGGTTCCTCTTTAGTTCATGCTCCTGCTTAAGCACTTTCTCAAAGAAATTAACCATTAAGAAGTTTATAACTTCATCCTCCTTTCAGCAGGTACAAGCACATCCTTGGGATGATATACATGTGCTTCAGTCCCCTGAATGTTCAGCTTTCCACATTGAGCTCAACTCCCAAGTTTCCTCAGGAGGGAGTTGGGTGTCCTAGCATTCAGTGACTAGTTTGGACTTTAAACCCATCCCTTTAGCAGACTTTATAACCAAGTCTCTAGCCAATCCCTTCGTCAAGTGATCAGCTAAGTTTTGTTGAGACCTCACAAACTCTATTGATATCACCCTATTCATGATCAGCTCACGAATCATGCTATGTCTAACACCTAAGTGTCTAGACTTACCATTGTACATTTGGCTATAAGCCTTAGCCAATGTAGCTGCACTATCACAACGGATAGATATGGGTGCCATAGGTTTGACCCACAATGGAATCTCAAGAAGCAAGTTTCTCATCCATTTAGCCTCTTTACCAGCAGCTGCTAGAGCCACAAATTTAGATTCCATTGTTGAACCAATAATGCAAGTTTGCTTCTTGGATGCCCAAGAAATTGCACCACCACCAAGAAGGAATACCCAGCCACTTGTGGATGAATTATCCTCAGTATTGCTGATCTAACTTGCATCAGTGTAACCTTCCAACACTGAAGGATATCCAGTATATGACAAACAATAATCTATTGTTCCTTTCAAATACTTCAGTACCCTCTGAATTGCTTGCCAATGCTGAGTACTAGGATTACTAGTGTACCTACTCAGTTTACCCACTGCAAAAGCAATATCAGGCCTAGTACTAGTCATGGCATACATCAAGCAACCAATCACCCTAGAATACTCAAGCTGGGAGACAGCCTGACCATTGTTAGGCATTAGTTTCTCACTTGTATCCATAGGTGTACTCACTGGAGTACAATCAAAGTGATTAAATTTCTTTAGGACCTTCTCAATATAATGAGACTAATAAATTACAATACCATCACTTTCATGTTTAATCCTTATGCCAAGGATAACATCAGCCTTCCCCATGTCTTTCATAGAGAACCTTGATGACAAAAACTCTTTGGTTAAATCAACCTGAACTTGGTCAGTACTAAAGATTAACATGTCATCAACATATAGGCAAATGATGACTCCTTTACCAGATTCATCAAATTTGCTATACACACATTTGTCAGCTTGGTTAAGTAAATAACCATTAGACAAAACCACTTCATCAAACTTTTGATGACATTGCTTAGGTGCCTGTTTGAGTCCATATAAGGACTTAATCAGTTTACACACCTTACCTTCATGACCAGGCATGATGAAACCTTGAGGTTGGTTCATATAAACCTCCTCATCTAAATCACCATTCAAGAATGCTGTCTTCACATCCATCTGATGAATAATCAGATTGTGAATGCTTGCCAAGGCAATCAACATTCTTATGGTACTTATGCGTGCTACAGGAGCATAAGTATCAAAGTAGTCTATCCCTGACTTTTGTCTAAAGCCTTGAATGACTAACCTTGCCTTAAACTTTTCAATAGTTCCATCTACCTTCATCTTTCTTTTGAAGATCCATTTGCATCCAAGTGGATTGCAACCTGGAGGTAGATCAACCAACACCCAAGTGTTGTTGCCCATGATGGAATCCATCTCATCATTGATTGCTTCTTTCCAGACAGCAACATCCTGGGACTTCATTGCTTCATCAAATGTTTTGGGATCATCCTCAACATTAAAGCAATAGTAGTACTGGTCAGAGACCTCATCCCTTGTTCCTTCAACCAAGTATAGTTGAAACTCAGGCCCAAAATTCCTTGGAGTCCTATGCCTTGTGCTTCTTCTAAGCTTAGGCTCAGGTTGCTGAACCACAACCTCATCAGTGACCCTTTCAGGTTCTACTGAAACACCAATGTCCTCAGCTCTAGTAGGAGTCATAAGGCTTGGTCAGGGACTGATGAGAACCTAGTCTCATCAAAGTTAGCATCCCTTGATTCAATGATTAAGTTTATTGAAACTGAATCATTAGGATCAATAACATAGAACCTATAAGCCTTGGAATGCTCAGCATATCCAACAAAGATGCATTCAATGCCTCTTTCACCCAAGGTTTTCACCTTTGGATCAGGGAGTCTTACAACAGCCCTACAACCCCAAACTTTGAGGTAGTTCAAGTTTGGTTTCCTTTTAGTCCAGAGTTCATAAGGGGTAATCCTGTTCCTTTTATTAGGAACCCTATTTAATAAATAACAAGCTGTTGACATAGCTTCTCCCCAAAACCCTTGACTCAGTCCTGAGTAGGACAACATGGAGTTAACCATCTCTTTTAGTACTCTATTTTTTCTTTCAGATATACCATTTTGTTGTGGAGTATAGGGAGAAGTTGTCTCATGGATGATTCCAACAGACTCAAAGTACAAAGTATCCATGTACTCACCTCCCCTATCGGTCCTAAATCTTTTGATTTGGACTCCTTGTTGTAATTCAACTTCAGTTTTAAATACTTTAAATTTATCTAATGCTTCATCTTTAGTATGTAACAAATAAACATAGCAAAATCTAGAAGCATCATCAATAAATGTTACCAAGTATTTCTTATTCCCTAATGAGGGAGTAGCATGCAAATCACATAGGTCACTATGGATTAGCTCCAAAACTGTAGTTTCACGTTTTACATCCTGAAATGGTTTCTTAGTAATTTTGTTCAGCATACAAGTCTGACACTTATCAGTGTCCATGTCAAAAGCTGGAATTAACCCATCCTTAGACATATCTTGAATCCTCTTATAGTGGACATGGCCTAGTCTAGCATGCCATAGTGATGAATCATTCAGTTTAGTGGTACTCATCAGGACAGAATCAACATTTATACTAGAATCAATATTAAGCCTGAACATTTGATTACTCAAATAGCCAAAACCAATAAACACACCATGTTTAGATAAAACAAATTTATTAGATTCAATCACTTGTTTATAACCACAATTATTCAAAACACTACTAGAAACCAAGTTCTTCCTAATATTAGGAACATGCAAAATGTGACAATCCGTCAATTTATGGTTGATATTTTATACTCAAGTGTTATTTAAAACTATTATTTTAATGTTATATTATGAACTCACTTATTTTTGGGAAGTAATTTGGATTTACGTCTTGAAGTAGCATCGACTACGTTTAAACCGGAGGATTCTACGTTACGTGCTTACGTTTACATACACCGTTTTTGGTGACAGTCCGACATTTCAGAAAATAAAGTTATCCGTGAATATTATTTTGGAGTGTTAAATTTGTGTTAGTTCATAAACTCACAAATATACGAGAAGAGATTAGGACTTACGATTTTATTTTAACGTCCTTTACGACTAAACCGGAAACCTTAGGATTACGTATTTACGTTTTCGAACTACGTTTTTAATGAGACAATTTTTATTAGATTCATTTTGTGCCGTTGATTCATAATTTATAAAAACATTTTTCGTAAAACGACGCGAGAGCACGCAAATCGAGGAAACTAGAATCGAGGAATACCCGTAAATTAGTGGGATGAGACAAAACAAGTTTTGCCCCACCCCACTAACATGGGATGTCCAAGATAGCACCAACACATCTCATGATGTGTCAAGTATAACTAACAAGTGTTACACTTGTTAGCTAAGCTTACAAAGTAAGCTAACTCATAACTTCAAACCACAAAACCACTAAACAAGAACCATATACTTCATTTTTACATGCAAACCACTCTCATTCTCTCCTCTCTCTCTCTAAATTCGTCCTATATCCACCATAAACCACCCCTTTGATCAAAAATCTAGCCATGACCCAAGGCTATAATCAACATATGTTGATAACTACACAAAAAGATGAAGATTGGAGGTGATTTTAACATATAAAAAGGAGTTTTCATGGAGGTCTTTGGGCTGATTTTCAAGAAGGAGTTTAGGGCTGATTTGTTGAAGGTGTCTTCATATCCTTGGTAATCTTGAAGGTGGCCTTGATATTTCATAAGATTGGTTACCAAAACCAAGCCTTGTTCATCCAAAATCTCAACCTTTTCATCACTTTGGTGGTATAGAGATTGTTTCTTCCTATCCTCTTGTTATTTTTGGTTATGTAATCATGTATTTTATTTCCTATTGTATATTTTTATGATGATTATATGATGATAAAAATGTTATGTGGGGATTTCGTGTTGATAAACATGCTTAAAAAGGTGAAAATTAATAAGAAACAAGGCTAAAATCTTGTTTAAATATGTTGGCTGTATAAAACAGTAAAGAATCAAGTGGTGAACTGATAAAAATGGCATATATTAATGGATTTACAGTAAGCTATGGGTCTTGTACACATGTGAGAGTTGGCCATGCAATAGAATCATTGTAATGAGTGAGATATGATCAAAACAAGTTTAAGGTACAAATCTGAGTTCACTGTTTTGGACGATTTTTAGAAAATACTTATAGGATGATTCAACAGTAGCTATAGAAGATTTAAATGGAGCACATATCATGTAGTTTATGTGATAAAAATTTGAGCTTCTATCTCCATATAGAACTCTAGATATGGCAGTTTTGGTGAAAGTGAAGATAAAAATCAGATTTTGGAAATTAAAGTATAATACTATTATATAAGCACTCAAAATTTAATAGTATAAAATATAAATTAAAACCCACTAACTTATATAATACATTTATATAAATATGTACAATGATAAGTAAGTGGACATTTTATAAAAATGGTAACTTGTTAAGTTTTATAAGTTATAAAACTATAAACATGATTTTTACGACTTTTTCGGCTAATACCGTAAAATTAACGTTTTTGTTAAATAAAACTTAGATGGTTGGACCCGTCTAATGTAAACTTTATAAAACTTATATACTGATATATAAACATGTATAACAAGTAAAAACCGATCAAACCCGAACTGTAGGACATACGGACATTAACGAGCTAAGTAAACATATTGGACTAATAATTGGACTAAATAAGTTAAACCCTTATAAAAAGAACTTATTGGGCTTAACCCATTTAGGCCCAAATTGTAAAATGTAGATACTGATAATATAAGTATAACATGGATTAATACAAGTTAAATAACTTATAATAAGTTTATTGGACTTAAAATAAGTAAATAGGTAAAACTAGTAAACTAGTATAAACGTTACCGACACATAACACTAAAATGAGCAAACGAGAATATGTAAACCCACTTGATCATCATATATATATAATCATCATATGTATACATAATTGTTATTTTTATAAAGTCATTGGACATGAGTCTAAGACGAGTATTATTTGTCTAGGTTTCCGTGATTGAAGCACGTACCGTACGTCCGAATTGCCGATAACCCGCCTTCCCACATCAACGTGAGTTCATAGCCTCGCACTCTTTTAAATGTTTTTATGAAGTGTTTTATAAACCCGCGAGGGAGATAACATGTTAGTTTTTATAAAATAAGACGCCATTTGTCCCGATTGTTTGTTTATTGATTTTGGACCCGAATGATTGAATGACCCGATTGTATGACCCGATAAATGATTAAAGGACCCGATAGATGAAATTAAATGGATTATTAAAGTTAGGTTATGTCACTAAAAGTCCCATTAGCATGAATTGTGAACTACCTGGATTTGGTAGACGCTTATGAATTTAATAGTACTATTTGGGGACGATCACCCCAGTTCGCGCCTTGACGGTTGATCCCCGTCGTGCCACATTGATTGGTAAGCGAATTTATGTATGAGAAGATTTCCATAGTGTGACCTTTGTGACGACACGCTAACTTAGATGGGCAAATTGAGTATCGGGTTAGCTACCCGCTGTTTGGTTTAGTAAGGTAACAATGTCATGCGGCTTATAATAATCCAGTTAACGAAATACTACTAGACGCTCCGAATTACGATGTATTGCCTGACTAGCAATACAGGGTCATACTATTGATATTATGTTCGTGTTTTGGTTTTCATAACCATATTCATATAACGGTTTTTATTTTCATACAACGTCATAAGACGTATTGTATGATGTTTTTACGACATTCGCTCGTATAATGATTTTTAAGGCAAACGCCTATATTATGATTTTGATAAAGACTTGTATAAAATGACTTTGGCTATTTTATGGCCTATTACAATGATTTGTACAAAATGATTTTCAGTAATAATTTTATACTGATATCATATTGATGGATTTTATTAAACTCTATGAATTCACTCGGCGTTATCGCTGACCTTTTCTTTTAACATGTTTTATCTCAGGTACTTGAAGGTAAATCTCGGGAAGACAACAAGAATTCATGGCCCGCACTTAAATTATAATTTCCATTCAAACGCTTTGTAAAACTTTGTATGAAATATAATGACTTGGGACCTATGTAACTTTGATATTTATGAATGGAAATGCTTTATTAATAAACGACGCGATTTTTATGCGTTGTCTATGATGTGAGTAATGTGCTATCCTGTAACACCAACTAGTCTTCCGCTGTATTGAGTTGTATAAATTTGGGGGTGTTACAGTTTGGTACCAGAGCTCTCGTTATAGAGAACGAAAGATTTTTAAAATTAAGGTTTTGAATAAAACATTTCAAAATCTTTTAACTACAAACATTTTTCTAAAAATGTCTAAAAATCTTTTGACTATAACGGTGCCGAAGAATTCCCGAGTTACCGACAAGGCCAGACTGAGAAGTGTTATTTTAATATATATATATATATATAACTTGGATTATATATATGATGTAATTTTATTACATGATTGTTTGATGATTATTTTGATATTTATACGTGGTATTTATACGACGTAGATTGTCACAAGAAACCCTAACTCCCCTAGTAAATTAATCGAAGCTATTCTCATAGGAATTCTAGCTATCCTAGATCTAAACCAAGTTGTGGATATTTATGATCCCAACAAATGGTTGATATTCATAGAAATGTAGATATTAGTTGATTGTGATATTGAAAAAGAATTGGCGAGATTAAATCTGATATCGATGTCATGACGATCTTTCCTTATAGAGTGGAGTTTGACAAAACATTACCACCTAGAAATATGTCATCTGATTCGTTGTCACCCAATTCTTAAATTTGAAATCGAAAGGGTGAATGTTGCACTTGAGGCTGTCATTGGAACCATTACCCAAAAGCCTCATGCCACTAATACCTTTCCGAGAAGTCTAATTGAATGTATAAGTCATCTCATACTAATGACTCATTTGATAATTGTTGTTGTAAGAGCCATAGGATTGGAAATTAAGTGTTGTTCATATCGAGCTTTTATTGCACTTTGAAGGTTTATAAATAAGGTTGAAAGTATTGGATAATGAGGTAGGATATCGAATTGAGTATAAAATTTGTTGAAACTTGAATAAAGTAAAACTTAACCCGTATGGAATATGAGATTGTTAAAAGAAAGTCTTTAAGTCCTGTAATCGAATTATAAGGTTTTAATTGATTGTAGGTTTGTGTTAAGTGTTGTTCCTAAGCCATTGTCCACTCACGAGGATGCCTAGTGTCCAATAAATAAATTGAAGAAATCTTCTTCTGAATTGGGACCGATGGATCTTTCAGGACATATGGAACACCTAATGACTCTTGTAGATTAGTATTCATTGTGGTATCTTTTAAAAAAAATCCCTAACTTAACTGAGATATCAGTTGGTAGGATGAGTTTTGGAAATTGTATGACATAGTGACACGTAATGTGTTACGGTACAATTTTGACTTGTTTGTGATTAATGAAAAGACTACCTTTGATTGCTAAATCCTACATGTATCGATGTTATCTATCTTTTCTTGTTTGTTCCTAATGTTCGCATTAGTGATGCAACCATTGAATAAGTACTCATCTTGATCGAGTTACGTTGTGGATTATTCTTGTTGAGTGCCATCGAGGTCATGAACCTCATGATTATTTGGCTAAGCTCATTTCCTATCATATCGTAGTTAATTCTTGGTGAACAAGCTTTCATCACTCTTTTGCAGATCACACATTGTTTTTATAAAATAAAACAGTATGCCTTGAGAAAAATTGAATTTTCATCACTATAAGGATTATTCATAGTGAGATTTAAAAGTGATTGTTATTGAAATGAAGTTGTTTATAAAACGCCTTGAAAAGCTTAATTGTTTTCATAACAAAGAAAACCTTTGTAAATTTATTTTGATTCTTATTTAAGAATTAAGCAGGAAAATGTTTTTATTATGAACATGATGATAAAATTTTGACGAACTGAGTATTGCATCGTTAATCTTGAAATTGTATATAGTTGCGCGCCTACATACAATTTGGAATGGACCATGCAAGGCTGATTAGTAGTCACCATAAAACTGAATAATAAACACTACATTTTCTTTAAAGATTGTGAAAGAATAAATTTTATGAGATCTGCAAGAAGTGAAAAATAAGGACATAGTGTTAGGGACACCTACATATGTGCTTGTAGCATCTATTCTTCTGAGTCGAATTTACTCATCTGTGGACATTGTCTTATTTGACGATTGACAATTCTTTCTTGTCCAATTCTCCCGTAGTGAGATTCTTAGGAAAAGTATCTGATTACCGAGTGTTGATACCCGACTGGATGTATTGACGTTCTTATCATTTCTTATGATTTGATTTCATTTGAATGACCTGGGTAACGATCCGAGGAGCTTTCGAATGCGTACTCAAATTATGAAAACATGGGATATATTCATATTCATTAGATGCTTTCGTCTGTATCTGATTTGAAATTCTCTCGCATAAATCATGCGTTGACCTTACTCTTTTAATAGTAATTATGTCTCCATATATCCTTGAATTTGTGAAGGATTATGAGTTATCATTAGTCTTTTGAGAAGCTCACATCTTATCGACGGTAATAAAACTAGAAAGTTGGTAATGCCAGTAGAATGGATTGATTGATTATGACATAACGACATTGTCTTAATTGATGGGAACTCGAGTAGAATTCCCCTAAAGGATAAGATGTTGATTATCAAAAGTGATCTAAATAATTCTTGATGGATGACCATATCCTGCATTTAGACTTGAAATTTTACCGTGAATGGTTGCGAATTAGTTATAGACATTGTAATCTAGAAGAACCTAATATGAAATTATTAAAAGATAATTCTGTTATTTGAAACTTTAGTAAGTATTTGTTAATGAATTACCTAGACTTTTTTCCATTAAGGCAAGTTGAAATTGGTATTGATTATATTCTCAGTGCTGCACCTGTGGCATGTGCATTGTACGTCAGCACCATCTGAATTTAAGGAATTACCGTACAACTGAGAGAGTTGTCGGAGAAAGATTTTATTATACCAAGCCTGTCATCATGAAGAGCTATGGTGTTATCATTCCTTATATTTGTTGAATTACCGTGAACTGAGTAAATTGACAATCGAAAACGATGTCCATAACTCGAAATGGAAGATTCGTTCGATCATTTACAAAGTTCTTGCGTATGTTCTAAAGATTTGATCAACGGCATGGTTATTATCAACTTCGCGTCTGCAAAGAAGATTATCTATTCCAATCACTACATTCAGAACTTGTAATGAAGATTATGAGTTTCATGTTATGTCGTTTAGATTGACCGATGCACATGTAATATTCATAAATTTGGTGAATCACGTGTGTAGGCTGTAATTTGATAAATTCATGCTCGTGATCATTAAGGACTATATGTTTGTTTATAAGAATAAGAATGAGTTAATAATTAGTACTAGACTGCCCTAAATTGGCCGAACGATAAAAACATGTACCTTGAATAATTAACATGAGATTAAAAACTTAATCCTTTACATAAAATGACCGTTGGATTAATGATGGTAAGATATATGCATATAGACTCTTCAAAAATTAAGAGCCCTTTTAAGACTTTGGGTTTTACTAAAAAGAAAAATGGAATTATGTTTTGACAGATATTTTATCAAAGAACTTTTGAGGGATTATTCCCTTATACCCAAAACATTTAACTAAACTTTTAGGGGTAAATGTTTATGTATACTTCTAGACAACTTAAGGAGAATTGAGGAAACTATATAACTTATGACTTGAAATCTGAAACAATAATTTTTACTTTTCAAACTAAGAAAATTTTGACCAAAATATAAACAAAGATTTTTCAAACATTTACGAATCTTAATAATTATTTTCGACAAATCAACAAAAATCTAGTTAATTAAATTCAATTTTATTTTGAACATTTTTATAATTGGTCGAACTAAGAAAATTTAAAATTTTTACGTTATGTTTTCAAAAAAAAAAATTAAAATATATTATTTAATTACTTGTAGTAACTATCGACGCTTTAAACGTCGGATGGAGCAAAACTGATAAAAATAATAGTTGAGGCGAAATTAAAACATAGAAATTATGAAGAAAGAAATTCTGAGTGAATTGTAGACATGATATTTATTTCATCAAGGAAGGTGAATATAATTACTGACACATTATATAAGAAGGATAAAGAATCAATTACGATGTATTTCTTAATAATGAATGTGCAAAATAAATTGTCGAACAATTTAAATATAGTCGGTGCTTATAAAAAGGATAATATAGATAATAAAAGTGGTTCGCGGCTAATATGAACCATTAGAATTGAGAAGCCGATGGCCTTAGATGTATAAAAGGCCACTTGTGATTGTCTAAATATGAAGGATTGTGAGATATAGTTATGTCGGAATTTGTAAGTATAAGTATTCTATTTATGTCATTTATGACTAAAAGTATCTTTGTCTGAAAAAGTTGTACTAATGACAAATTATGAAGGCAGACATCGCCTCATACATTAGTAAACGTCTAGCTATTGCAAAGGTCATCATCTGAATTTGATTCGATTTGGGTCATCGTCGACAGACTAACTAAATCTGCTACTATCATTCCCGTTAATGATAAATGCAAAAGAATTATGTAAACATAGTGTGCCTGTATCGAACATCTTTATCAAGATCCTCGCTTCGCATCGAATTTCTAGATATTTGCTCAGAAATCATTGAGAACGAACCTTGATGAGAGTACTATGTACCACCCCAATCGAAGGGACGAGGTAAAGTAACGATACAAAGTAATATAAGTGCTATTTTATGTTTGAATGAATGACCTTTGGTAATAGACCGTATAATCGTTTTCCTTTGAGAGGTTATCATTGATAATTATCGTATTAGGATCGAGATCGAATCTTGTTAGGATCTATATTAGAGCATCTGTAAGCAGGAGTTGAGATGAAGACACCCGACATACACCCATTGTGAGTTGGACATGTCTTTTAGGTTTAAGGTTTCCTATGATGGCGAACCTAACCTTACAAAATACTCGACCCGCGAGACCTGAAATGATTGTTGAAATTAGGATTTGATTATTGACTGCCGGTAGTGGGCAGGAGGTTATGTGAATATGAAATGTAGATCTTGAAGTGCCAGATGGGTAGCGAAGTTATGCCAAAATTTTTAACCTTGGAAAAATGAATTAATGATCTGGAAAATCATGGGATATAAGTCCCCGTTGTATGGGACCATTGAGATGATGTGAAAGATTGGTTTGAAAGGCATATAAGCTGGATCTACCCTAGGACTTCAAGAGCTGCGTGAATTATGTTACGTAAATCGAACTTGATGGAATATCTATCAAGTGAGAATCTGATTATTTCTTAGTAAAGCTTAGATCGGCAAAAAGTTGCATTCATCAGAAACCCGTGAACATCATGGATAGAGAAAGTAAGTCAACATTTAGCCTGATCTTGTTCCCGTAGTTATGTTTGATGAAACTCGCGTATTGTAATCGATTACACATGTGAGAAAAGACCGAATGTGGAGGAAATACCCACATGGCTTTAACGCTATAAGAAGCGAGTAGTAAGGTAAGATGATCTTTGAGGACAAAGATCCTGTTTAGGGGTAAATGCTGTGACAATCCGTCAATTTATGGTTGATATTTCATACTCAAGTGTTATTTAAAACTATTATTTTAATGTTATATTATGAACTCACTTATTTTTGGGAAGTAATTTGGATTTACGTCTTGAAGTAGCATCGACTACGTTTAAACCGGAGGATTCTATGTTACGTGCTTACGTTTACATACACCGTTTTTGGTGACAGTCCGACATTTCAGAAAATAAATTTATCCGTGAATATTATTTTGGAGTTTTAAATTTGTGTTAGTTCATAAACTCACAAATTTACGAGAAGAGATTAGGACTTACGATTTTATTTTAACGTCCTTTACGACTAAACCGGAAACCTTAGGATTACGTATTTACGTTTTCGAACTCCGTTTTTAATGAGACAATTTTTATTAGATTCGTTTTGTGCCGTTGATTCATAATTTATAAAAACGTTTTTCGTAAAACGACCCGAGGGCACGCAAATTGAGGAAACTAGAATCGAGGAATACCCGTAAATTAGTGGGATGAGACAAAACAAGTTTTGCCCCACCCCACATGGGATGGCCAAGATAGCACCAACACATCTCATGATGTGTCAAGTATAACTAACAAGTGTTACACTTGTTAGCTAAGCTTACAAAGTAAGCTAACTCATAACTTCAAACCACAAAACCACTAAACAAGAACCATATACTTCATTTTTACATGCAAACCACTCTCATTCTCTCCTCTCTCTCTCTAAATTCGTCCTATATCCACCATAAACCACCCCTTTTATCAAAAATCTAGCCATGACCTAAGGCTATAATCAACATATGTTGATAACTACACAAAAAGATGAAGATTGGAGGTGATTATAACATATAAAAAGGAGTTTTCATGGAGGTCTTTGGGCTGATTTTCAAGAAGGAGTTTAGGGCTGATTTGTTGAAGGTGTCTTTATATCCTTGGTAATCTTGAAGGTGGCATTGATATTTCATAAGATTGGTTACCAAAACCAAGCCTTGTTCATCCAAAATCTCAACCTTTTCATCACTTTGGTGGTATAGAGATTGTTTCTTCCTATCCTCTTGTTATTTTTGGTTATGTAATCATGTATTTTATTTCCTATTGTATATGTTTATGATGATTATATGATGATAAAAATGTTATGTGGGGATTTGGTGTTGATAAACATGCTTAAAAAGGTGAAAATTTATAAGAAACAAGGCTAAAATCTTGTTTAAATATGTTGGCTGTATAAAACAGTAAAGAATCAAGTGGTGAACTGATAAAAATGGCATAGATTAATGGATTTATAGTAAGCTATGGGTCTTGTACACATTTGAGAGTTGGCCATGCAATGGAATCCTTTTAATGAGTGAGATATGATCAAAACAAGTTTAAGGTACAAATCTGAGTTCACTGTTTTGGACGATTTTTAGAAAATAATTATAGGATGATTCAACAGTATCTATATAAGAGTTAAATGGAGCACATATCATGTAGTTTATGTGACAAAAATTTGAGCTTCTATCTCCATATAGAACTCTAGATATGGCAGTTTTGGTGAAAGTGAAGATAAAAATCAGATTTTGGAAATTAAAGTATAATACTATTATATAAGCACTCAAATTTAATAGTATAAAATATAAATTAAAACCCACTAACTTATATAATACATTTATATAAATATGTACAATGGTAAATAAGTGGACATTTTATAAAAATGGTAACTTGTTAAGTTTTATAAGTTATAAAACTATAAACATGATTTTTACGACTTTTTCGGCTAATACCGTAAAATTAACGTTTTTGTTAAATAAAACTTAGATGGTTGGACCCGTCTAATGTAAACTTTATAAAACTTATATACTGATATATAAACATGTATAACAAGTAAAAACTGATAAAACCCGAACTATAGGACATACGGACATTAACGAGCTAAGTAAACATATTGGACTAATAATTGGACTAAATAAGTTAAACCCTTATAAAAAGAACTTATTGGGCTTAACCCATTTAGGCCCAAATTGTAAAGTGTAGATACTGATAATATAAGTATAACATGGATTAATACAAGTTAAAGAACTTATAATAAGTTTATTGGACTTAAAATACGTAAATAGGTAAAACTAGTAAACTAGTATAAACGTTACCGACACATAACACTAAAATGAGCAAACGAGAATATGTAAACCCACTTGATCATCATATATATATAATCATCATATGTATACATAATTTTTATTTTTATAAAGTCATTGGACATGAGTCTAAGACTAGTATTATTTGTCTGGGTTTCCGTGATTGAAGCACGTACCGTACGTCCGAATTGCCGATAACCCGCCTTCCCACATCAACGTGAGTTCATAGCCTCGCACTCTTTTAAATGTTTTTATGAAGTGTTTTATAAACCCGCGAGGGAGATAACATGTTAGTTTTTATAAAATAGGACTCCATTTGTCCCGATTGTTTGTTTATTGATTTTGGACCCGAATGATTGAATGACCCGATTGTATGACCTGATAAATGATTAAAGCGCCCGATAGATGAAATTAAATGGATTATTAAAGTTAGGTTATGTCACTAAAAGTCCCATTAGCATGAATTGTGAACTACCGGGATTTGGTAGACGCTTATGCATTTAATAGTACTATTTGGGGACGATCACCCCAGTTCGCGCCTTGACGGTTGATCCCCGTCGTGCCACATTGATTGGTAAGCGAATTTATGTATGAGAAGATTTCCATAGCGTGACCTTTGTGACGACACGCTAACTTAGATGGGCAAATTGAGTATCGGGTTAGCTACCCGTTGTTTGGTTTAGTAAGGTAACAATGTCATGCGGCTTATAATAATCCAGTTAACGAAATACTACTAGACGCTCTGAATTACGATGTATTGCCTGACTAGCAATACAGGGTCATACTATTGATATTATGTTCGTGTTTTGGTTTTCATAACCATATTCATATAACGGTTTTTATTTTCATACAACGTCATAAGACGTATTGTATGATGTTTTTACGACATTGGCTCGTATAATGATTTTTAAGGCAAACGCCTATATTATGATTTTGATAAAGACTTGTATAAAATGACTTTGGCTATTTTATGGCCTATTACAATGATTTGTACAAAATGATTTTCAGTAATAATTTTATACTGATATCATATTGATGGATTTTATTAAACTCTATGAATTCACTCGGCGTTATCGCTGACCTTTTCTTTTAACATGTTTTATCTCAGGTACTTGAAGGTAATTCTCGGGAAGACAACAAGAATTCATGGCCCGCACTTAAATTATAATTTCCATTCAAACACTTTGTAAAACTTTGTATGAAATATAATGACTTGGGACCTATGTAACTTTGATATTTATGAATGGAAATGCTTTATTAATAAACGACGCGATTTTTATGCGTTGTCTATGATGTGAGTAATGTGCTATCCCGTAACACCAACTAGTCTTCCGCTGTATTGAGTTGTATAAATTTGGGGGTGTTACACAAAATATTAAACAAAGAAACAATCTTTCCAGAACTAAATTTAAGATCTACACAACCACGTCCATGCACTAGGGCTGTTGACTCATTTCCCATGTGAAGAATAGATCCATCATTCATTGATTCATAAGTCTTGAACCAGCATCTATCTTTACACACATGTACTGTTGCTCCAGAGTCAACCCACCACGCAACATCATCATCCTGCACAAAATAAGCTTCAGATACATATGTAACATAATAAATCTAGAGAGATTCATTAAACATATTCTGACCTTTTGTGCCTGATCCATTAGCTTGGTTGCCAATGCTAACACCTTTGAATCCATTTTGAAGTGTCCAGGTTTCCCACACTTCCAACAAGCCACTGATGACTTCTTGTTAGGATTAGCTTTGGTGTTATCATGATGCTTACGTTTGCCCTTGTTGTCATTGTACCTGGTGGAGTTGTTATGCTCCACCATATTGACAACAGATGAACCAGCAACATCGTTGCTCTTTGGCTTATCACTTTCATGCACCCTGAGGGATTCCTCAATGCGCAAATGACTGCCCAACTCAACAAGAGTTAACTCCTCCTTCTTATGTTTCAAGGTGTGCTTGAAATCTTTCTAAGAAGGAGGTAGCTTGTCAATGACACACGAGACCTGAATGGTCTCATCCATGTTCATTTTATGTTGTGTAAATCTGCCAAGTATTCCAAGAAGTTCATTTTATTGTTCCATGACTGGTCTTGAATCAGTCATTTTGTAATTTGTGAAATCACTCACAAGGAACTTCTTACTTGATGCATCCTCAGCCATATATTTGGATTCCAAGGAATCCCATAGTTCTTTAGCAGATTCAACATTTTGGTAAATATCAAATAAAGAATCAGGCATACCATTGAGAATTATGCCGCGACACACATAATCATCATTCTCCCATTTGCTCCTTTTCCTCAGTTCCTCCAAAGTAGCATCATCACCACCATCTGGAATGGGAGTGGTCAGCACGTACACCACGTTCATGGTAGAAAGAAGAAAGTGCATCTTCTTCTGCCATCTCCTAAAATCAACCCCTTCAAACTTGTCCAGTTTGGAGAAGTTAGCCACCATATGCTTCATTGCCGCCGCCATTGATTATCACAAAATAATCTTCTTTGATTGTTGGGGTTTACTTCGTTCCAACAGGGTGAAGATAATCAATAGCCTAACTACGTACCAATGAATGGTTACCGGATATCTCTTGAAGTCGTGTAATCACTTTCCAAAGAAGATTATTCGACCCTATGCCTGGGTTAACACGAATACCTCCTTGGGATAAAACCAAGAGTTAGTTCTTGTTTTAGGCACAAATCAAGAACTCTGTGCGTGTAAGTGTTTCTTGTTTCTGTATATTTCATCATGCAAATATAATCACTATTTACAGTGATCCTAGTCCTAGAAGGATGTAACTCATAGTCAATGGTAATTAAGAGCATTAATCGGCCAATTAAGCTCATAATTACCTACATGAAACCATAGTGGTTACATGACCATAAACCTGGTCATCAAGTTAATATTCAACCCTCATTGATTAGTCAAAGAGGTTACAAAGACTTTGTGCATCACCAGGAGCAGCGTCCTAACCAGGAGCAACTTCCTGACCAGGAGCAACTTCCTCACCATGAGCAACTTCTTGACCAGGAGCAGCTTCCTATGGATGAACTTTCAACCACTATATTGAGTCCAGGGAGGTCAGGGATGTTGGGAATAAATTTAGGCCAGAACACTTGAACGCTGACAAGAACAACTTAAGCGTTGACAAGAGCAAAGTGAGCGCTGACAGCATAAGCGTTGACAAGATAAAGTCAAGCGTTGACAGATTGAAGACAAGCACTGATGGAAGATGTGAGCTACACGTATATTATATTCTAGATTACTTCTAGTAAGGATAGAAACGACAATGTATTTTCTATGTTTATCTTTACCTAGAATAGTTGATTCGTAGCTTATTGTACAAGACTTCTTGTTCTATAAAAGAAGATCTTTTAGGTTAATGTTTAATATCAGTTTTCATAGTATTCGCAAGTTAAACCTTTCATTGTAATCAACACGATTATTCTAATACAAGTGAAAGTTTGTTTAACATCATTGTGTTTTAGATCAAGTGTTAATTCCGCATAACACTTTGTTACTTTATTCATAAGCAAAGGTTTCTCTACGTGTAGTACTTGATCTAATCTCGTATACACAAAGCTTAATCGATCTAAGTTTGGGATCAACAAGTGGTATCAGAGCTTGTTGAGAAACTTTTGATCTTTAAGTAACGCAGAACCCTAAAACACAAAACCCTAAAAACCCTAAAATTCTCAAAACCCTAAAAACATCATGTCTGGCACAAATCAACCTCCTGCTTTGCTTCAAAACAACTTCTCAAACCCTAGTATCAAAATTCCCATGTTTGATGCCAGGAACTTTGAACTCTGGAAGTCCAATTTTGAGCAATACATAGCTATTCATGACTACACTCTTTGGGAAATTATCGAATATGGGAACACATTCGATAAAGCAGCAAAGATTACTGCTGCTATTGCCACAAGGACAGCTGTTCCTAATTGTCCTGAATCTGATAAGGTGGAAAAGCCTGAAGATGGGAGAGCTGTTGCTGTTGAAGATATAGCCAAGAAGAGGGTGGACATGAAAATCTTGAATATCTTGAAACATGCCCTAGGTCATGAGAATCAGCACAAGTACAAACGTTTTGAGTCTGCAAAAGAGCTTTGGGAAGCTCTTGAAGTAGCACATGGTGGCAATGCTGATACAAAAGAAGAAAAGAAGAAGCAACTATTGCATGAGTATGCTGTCTTTAAAGCTCAACCTAATGAGAATCTCAGCAGTGTGAGAAGTAGACTTCTTGACATCACAAGTCAACTTTCCTTCATGGGAAAACAGATTGATGACCCTGAATTGAATGCTACTTTTCTCAAAAGCCTTGGTGATGTATGGAAGATTGAGACAAGATCTATTCTTGTCAATAACACCCACAAGACTTCCAGGTTTGATGACATCTTCAACAAGTTAAGGCTGTTGGAGAATGAATGGCAATTGGAGAGTGATAACAAATCTTCCAGTAGCAACATGGCCTTCTTTTCACAAAGTGAAGGCCAATTTGATTCCATGAACTTCTATGGACATTCAGCAACTGGATCTCAAGGTGTCAGCGCTGGATGTCAATCTGTCAGCGCTGGATCATATCCTGTCAACGCTTTGTACTCAAGCGCTGACACACACAATCATGGCGCTGATAGAATTAAACCTGCTGGTTTTGATCTTGATACTGTGTGTGCATTTATTGCTTCTTTGCCCAGTGATTCAAGGATTACATATGAAGATCTTGAGCAGATAAGTGATGAACAATTGGAAGAGATGGACATCAAGTGGACTATGGCTCTTGTGAGTTTAAGAGCAAACAGGTTCAATAAAAGGTTCAAGAAGAAGATGACCTTTAATGCTAAGGATGTTGCTGGATTTGACAAGTCCAAGGTTGAGTGCTACAACTGTCATAGGATGGGGCACTTTATGAGGGAATGTAGATCTCCAAGAAGATCTGATGCTGGGAAGCCTTCTAGCCAAATGATTAAGAACCCAGATCCCAAGGCCATGGTTGCTGTTCAACAAATTGATGGTGTTGGAGAATGGGATTGGAGCTGGATGGCTAAGAATGAGGAAGAGGACAGAGCTTTGGTTGCTGAAGTTAAAGAAGAGCATGCTGAATATGCTCTCATGGCACACTCCTCCTCCTCATCAGATAATGAGGTATATGATGATGCTTTCTGTTCTAAGGGTTGTCGTTTAAATTCTGAAAAATTAAAACAAGAGATAGTTAAATTATTAGATGAGGCAAGTACTGAAAGATGCAAAGTATCTAACTATCAAGTTGCTCTTACCCAAACAGAAAAGACAGTATCTGAGTATAAGAAAATGGAGTTTGATTTAAAGGATCAAATAAATATCTTAAAACATGAGTTACATCAGAGTAAGGATGTTCAAGATATAGTAAATAGGGTTAATCTTGATTTGATAGCTCAGTTAGAGGAGGCTAACAAAAATAAAGATAATGTGAGTCTTAAAATCCAGAGATTTGATAAGGCCACACAATCCTTAGGAGAGTGTGTTAGTAAACAAAGAGACTCTAAGGATATGAGTGGGATTGGGATGAATAATTATACTGTTGTTCCACCACCAGCTGTGGATTTCTATGGTGTCCAATCAAAGGACTTATCTTGGACTGGCTTGCCAGAATGCCAAGAGGAGGAATTCATTCCTCCACCTAGAGTGACTTCCCCAGTTGAGGAATATCAGCAAAAGCTGACTGACCTAGAAGAGTGGAAGAAAGCTAACCACACTTTGTTTGTTAAGGGAGGGTTATTGTGTGAAAGTCCAAATGAGCCCACACCAATCACAAAACCAATTGATGATCCTAAACCTATTAAGATCACACACCCTACCACTGGCAAACCTGTTGACCTTGGCCCACAAAATGTTAGAAAACCTAGTGTTAAATATGCAGAGATGTATAGAAATTCTAGGTCACCAAAAAGCCAAGTTAGTAACCATGGAACAGGCTTCTTTGCTTCTAGACCTAAGACTATGTCTAGAAAAGCTTGTTACACATGTGGGAGCTTTTCACATTTGGCCTACAAATGTGTCAACGCTTCCAATGTCAACGCTGACAGGAACCATTTCAGCGCTGACAAAAGTCAACATAGGTCAAACACTGTCAGACCCAATACCTTTGTGAACAAAAGTTCACAAGTTGTTAGACCAGCCCCATTCTTTTCTAGAGGGTCTAACACACAAGGACTAAGACCTTTTCAAAAGTCAAATACTTGGTCAAATAGGCAATGGGTTCCTGTAGCAAACCCTAGGTTCAACGCTGATAAGAGCAATCGGGGCGCTGACAGGAGTAATTTCAGCGCTGACAGACACACTGCTAAACCTAGGTATTTGCAACCACAGGGAAATAGGTCTAAAGCATCTACTAGCTTAACATGGAGACCAAAACAAGACCAAAACCCTAATTTTACTGGTATTTCTATGACATGCAACAGGTTTCATTATATTTCAAAGGCATTGTCAACACCAATTGGGGTTAACTGGGAATTTCATTCAAACAGGGATGAAAATGGGGTTGTTATGAGAACCAAGTCTGTTCCTGTTGAACAACCAAATGAATCCAAGTCTTCTAAGGCTTGGGTTCCCAAAGAAAACTAATGTGTTTTCTTTATGTGCAGGGCATTCAGAAGAAGATCAATGATTATGGATACTGGGATAGTGGATGCTCAAGGCACATGACAGGAAAGGAAGACTATCTGACCAATTTCTCTCCTATTCAAGATGGTGATAAGGTATACTTTGGAGGTGGCTACGGCACAATCACAGGAAAAGGAACCCTTGTCACCAACAATCTAAGGTTTGATAATGTCTTCTTGGTGAAAGATCTGGATTATAATTTGTTTAGTGTATCACAAGTGTGTGATAACAAAAATAAGGTTCTTTTCACAGATACTGAGTGCTTGGTGTTAAGCAAAGATTATAAGCTCCCTGAGGAGAAATACATAGATTTTAGAACACCAAGGCATAAAGACATATATAATGTGAATCTTAATGGGATTAAGGTAAATAATAAAATGTCATGTCTGTATGCTAAAGCCTCAGTAGATGAAAGTAATCTTTGGCACAGGAGACTAGGGCACATAAACTTTAAGAATATTAATAGGCTTGTGAGGCTTGGTTTAGTTGATGGTTTGCCTGAAAAGGCTTTCCACAATGACCACTCTTGTGTTGCATGCCTTAAGGGCAAGCAGCACAAGGTCTCATTCAGGTCTAAACAGGTGCACTCTAGTTCTAAACCACTTCACTTATTGCATATGGACCTTTTTGGTCCAACTAATATAGAAAGTTTGAAGGGTAAATCATATTGTTTTGTCATTACTGATGATTACTCCAGGTTTACATGGACTTTCTTTTTAGCCAAGAAAAGTGAAACTGCCCTAAGTCTGATTAATTTCATTACCCAGATTGAAAAGAAAAATGGTAATGAGGTCAAAATTATTAGAAGTGACAATGGGGGTGAGTTTAGAAATCAGTTATTAGATGATTTTTGTGCCAAGAAAGGGATTACTAGGCAGTTTAGCATAGCTAGAACCCCACAGCAAAACGGGGTTGCTGAAAGGAAGAATAGGACCCTTATTGAAGCAGCCAGAACCATGTTGGCTGATGCCCACTTTCCTATAGCCTTTTGGGCTGAAGCTGTTAACACAGCTTGTTATGTTCAGAATAGGGCATTGGTCAACAAGATACATAATAAGACACCTTATGAATTACTTTGGGGAAGGAAGCCCAATATTGGCTTTCTCAAGCCTTTTGGTTGTCATGTAGTTGTTCTAGAAACTAGTGAGGCCCTAGGTAAATTTGATTCAAAAGGTGATGAAGGCTACTTCATGGGTTATTCAGTGCAGAGTAAAGGATATAGGGTTTACATTAAAAAGGAAAAACGTATACTTGAAAAAGTACATGTTAGGTTTTTAGAAAGTAAACCTAGTGATCCTGAGAGTGGTCCAAATTGGTTGTTTGACTTAGAACCTTTATCTAGAGCTTTAAATTATATGCCTGTTACTGATCCAGACATTGTGAAGGTAACTTCAAGTGTTTTGGAAAAGAGAATTGGTAATGTTTCAGGTATACAGGTTGCTAAGGAGGATGGACCACCAGCAGTTGAATCATCTCCCACACAAGAATATGTTACACTTCCTATATGGACAGATGAGTATTATGCTGCTGCTACTGCTGCAAGGAAAGATAATGGTGGTGTTCAAATACCACCAAATACAAACATGCATGATTCTTCAGGCGTTGACAAAGGGAAAACAAGCGCTGACACGACCAATTCAGACGTTGATGGCTCCAACGCTGACAACACCAGTTCAAGCGTTGTTAGCCCAAACGCTGATAAACAAGGTTCAGACTTTGGAGACACCTTTACACAGCTTTTCTCTTCCCATTTTGAACAAGGTGGACCTTCCAATGTTCATGAAGGGATTTCTGTTGATCAAGAAGAATCTGGGGAAGAAGATATTGGCAACATGGAGCGTGAAGTTGAGGACACCAGACTTTTTGAAGGAGGAGTTCTCACTTCCACAGCAAAGGATCACCCCACATCTCAAATCATTGGTGATGTTATGGCTCCAGTTCAGACAAGAAGATCCCATCAAGGTCTTGGTGGATTTATTGCCAATATACACAAGAAGGTTGATACCCCTCTTGTACAAGCATGTTTGTTTGCCTGTTTTCTGTCACAGGAAGAACCCAAGAAGATTTTTGATGCTCTCAAGGAACCAAGTTGGGTGGAAGCTATGCAGGATGAGCTTCACCAATTTGCTATACAGGATGTTTGGGAGCTGGTTGATTGTCCTAGGTATGTGAGACCAATTGGGACAAGATGGGTTCTAAGGAACAAGAAAGATGAAAGAGGCATTGTGGTCAGAAACAAGGCACGTTTGGTAGCCCAGGGATATACACAAGAGGAAGGAATTGATTATGAAGAAGTTTTTGCACCAGTTGCAAGAATTGAAGCTATAAGAATTTTTCTAGCTTATGCCTCTTGTATGAATTTTACTGTTTACCAAATGGATGTGAAGAGTGCTTTCCTCTATGGGACAATTGTTGAGGAAGTATATGTCATGCAACCTCCTGGTTTTGAAGATCCTGAAAATCCAGACAAGGTTTATAGAGTGAAGAAAGCAATGTATGGACTTCATCAAGCCCCAAGAGCATGGTATGGTACATTGTCCACCTACTTGGTGGAAAATGGTTTCAAAAGGGGCACCATAGATCAGACACTATTTACAAAGAAGAAAGGAAAACATGTGTTGCTGGTGCAGGTCTATGTTGATGACATCATTTTTGGGTCTACTGATCCAAAAATGAGTGAGGATTTTTCCAAGCTCATGACAGATAAATTCAAGATGAGTGCAATGGGTGAGATGAACTTCTTTCTAGGTTTACAAGTTCAGCAGAAAGAAGATGGTATCTTCATCTCCCAAGACAAGTATGTAGCTGAAATCTTGAAGAAATATGGTTTTTCTCCACATGAGAAGGAGGCTTCCACTCCTATGGATAGACAACACCCTTGGGGAAAAATTGGAGCTGGAAAGGATGTGGATGTTAGGCACTATAGATCAATGATTGGATCATTGATGTATCTTACAGCCTCAAGACCTGACATCATGTTTGCTGTGTGTGCATGTGCACGCCATCAAGTGACTCCCAAAGAATGTCACCTTTTTGCTGTGAAGAGAATTTTTAGGTACCTAAGGTGTTATCCAGATCTTGGATTATGGTACCCAAAAGATTCTCCCTTGGATCTTATTGCATATTCAGACAGTGATTATGGTGGTGACAAGTTTGATAGGAAATCCACAACTGGTGGATGCCAATTTCTTGGGAGCAGATTAATATCTTGGCAATGCAAGAAACAAACAGTGGTGGCAAACTCTACAACTGAAGCAGAATATGTGGCTGCAGCTGCTTGTTGTGGACAAGTCTTATGGATTCAGAACCAGCTGTTGGATTATGGGTATAATTTTATGCATACCAAGATTTTTGTAGACAATAACAGTACTTTAAGCATTATTAAAAATCCTGTACATCATTCTAAAACCAAACACATAGAAATTAGACATCATTTTATAAGAGATTGCTTTGAGAAAGGTTTAATACAACCAGATAGGGTAGACACAGAGGACAATGTGGCTGATTTATTAACTAAACCTTTTGATGCTGGAAGATTTCAATATTTGGTAACAAATATTGGAATGGTTAATCTCACTTAATATGTGTTTTGGAACACTTTTTGTAAAAGTATGTACAGGATAATGCATTGTTATTGGTCTTTGTGATGATTTAGATTTTCCACATTATTTTTCTAACACTGACAAAGGTAAATGCAACGCTGTCAAGTGTTATTTTGCCGTTGTTAGAGATATTATTGTCTAACGCTGACAAGAGTTCCTTCAACGCTGTTAAGTGTTGTCGGGACACTGTCAGCAACAAATGTTAGTTTTGTGGTTTTCATCTAAATGTGCAGATAATGGTAGCTTTATGCCATTGGATACAGAGTTGCTTATGGATCTTTGAAGAGCTATTTGGACATGTTTTGTTTATGGATGATGGTTGGAATATTTATATTCCTATCTTGACATAAATTTTTAATGTTCATATATATATTTTGAGAACTCATGTATCATAGTTTGAGGGGAGGTTTAAGGAACCTTTAGGACTCTTGGGTATTCTTAGAATACTCTCATCACAATTCTAGATTGTGTCCACTGGTGAGTATGGGTTAGTTTTACTAAACCATGAGGCACTGTAGCATGCATAGTATATCAACTTTGCATGCTGCCAAGACATTTTTGACTTAGAATTGGTTATGGTCTGTTGGGAGGCTTGGGAATCCTTTTGATATGGGTATTACCTGGGAGTAACAAGGATTTTATGAGGTAACTTGGTTGTTAAGAATTTTGGTTAGCAAGGGACACTAGAGGACTGTTATGTCTATCTTGCTTATGCAAGTGTGCATAACTGGACAGTGCTTGCCGCCCTATGATAATTATCAGCTTTTGGTTATCTTCTCTAGGATAAATTACTTGTTAAGGTCATTTTTCACTTTTTAAAACAATTTTATTTTTGGACGCTGACAAAATTTTTCCAAGCGTTGTTGTGACCAAAATGGACGCTGACATGGCTTTAGGCGAACGTTGACAGGATTATAGCCGTTGGGCGTTGATGGGTTATATTTGACCGTTGACAAACAATGGGACCTACCCAGTTGTAACTTTTTGACATATTTTCAAGCCGTAATTTTAGGAGTTGTTACTTTCATTAAATGCATGGGATAACTTATAAACTTTTTCAATATTTTCATGATTGATTTTTGAAAATCTTTGCCTATTTTTGGGCCAATCACGTGCATTCATCCACTCCTATAAATTTGGCTCCTATTTTAAACAGGGTATCTATAATTCTTGTCTAACACTTTTCTCTTATCAACCTTCATCTTTTATACATCAAATTCACAACTTTCATCAATGGCACCAAGATTTAACTCAGCAGAATTGGATTTGGGGTTCAAGTCTCAACACAACATGATTGCTTATCTTGTTGCTGATAATACTTTGTTCCCTCAATACACTCAGATGGTGGAGTATTTGAATGCATCCCCATTAAGGTATGCTCTTTCTCATGCACCACTCATTCCAGTCACACACATTAAACAGTTTTGAACACTGTTAGTTCCTCAACAGTTAATGGAGTGACAACATTGAATTCTATTGTACATGGGAGACCTTGGGTGGTTACTGAGGCCTTGGTACGCCAGGCCTTGCATCTTAATGATGCTGATGGTATAACCATGCTTCCCATATCTGAAATAGAACAAGGGCTTAGGGCTTTGGGATATCCTATTCCTGATGAAGGTACTCTTAATAAGTACCATAAGCAGGAATTTCCCCCAGCCTGGAAGTACCTAATTCACATTCTCCTTCAATGTTTGAGTCCCAAATGTACTGCACACAATGAGATCAATAGATCCATTGCATCTGCTATTGTGTGTATTGCAACAGGGCAAAATTATAATTGGTCTAAAATGATTTTTGAAGGAATGTGTAAAAACAAGGGGACAAAAATGACTTTAGCTTATCCCCGTTTTCTGCAAATGGTTTTTGATGCTCAAAGATATTGTTCAAGGGATCACAATGACTTTTATAAGATCCCTGAACAAAAGAAGGCTATTTTCACCAAGATGAATACACCACCTCATAGAGACCTACCATTAACCCCAGCCATGCTTGCTGTTATTGCGCCGCTGCCGAAGACAAACTATACTAAAAAACGGAATATTAAATGGCGCCGCTGCCGGTTCTTTTCGTGAAGATTAACGATTTCGAGTGAGACGATTGGATTTTGGGATCCGTTCACTTTGTGGACGTTATTTTTACGTATTATAAATCAAAAAGATAAAAATACAAAAAAATAAAAAATCACAAAAGTCAATTCTTTTCCTAAAGAATTGAACCAAAAAAAATAAAAAATCCAAAAAGTAATCTTTTTCCTAAAAGATTACACCCAAAAATATATATTATTCGTTTTTATCGGTTTTTACGTAGATATAGTATTTTTCTTAAAAAAAAAATCAAATAAATACAAAAATATTTTTGATATATTATTATATGTAAATAAGTATACGTATAAAAACAACCAAGTTACCTATCTCCATAAGTATTGCCGAGGCAATACACCGTGTTGAGGGGCGTTCCGGTCCTTGACACGCGTATCGATCAAATAAAATTAAGCAAGAATAGATAAATACTTCCAATTGGCAATAATTCGAAGAATACAAACTACCAAAGTGAATAGATAGGCGACGTGCTATAAAATGCCGTCTAAGGGTCAATAGGTACTTAAGTGCTTCGCGCCACCTAACCCCCCGTTCACTAGTGCGTATTCTAAGAAGGAAGGCTTAATTGGAGGTCTTGCACCCAAGTAGTAATTATATATATACTTTCTTGTGGATATTTCATATCGAAACTCGAAGAGGATAATCTTATTCTTTTCAAAGTCGACCGAGGGCTACTCCCTCATTCCTCGTGTTTACTTACACGTGTACTCGCACACGTGTAAACATACCACCTTTGGTGTATTACTTCCTTCCCCGAGGAAGCTTTTAGACGTCATTATACTTGTATATACATTCGGCCACCTTGTTAAACATGGATACTCGTTCCATGTTGGAGATTTTGCAACAACGATCCGCCAACGCTAATTATTCGATTTGTTCGACTTGTGGAGGTCCACACGATACTTATTTATGTGATCAAGATAATGGTTATTATGGGGAGGGATATGCTTATAATGGAACCGAGAACCCTAATTTTCAACCTAACACTCAAATGGACTACACTTGTAATGACTATATGGGATATTCCGGTTTTTCATCACAACCTCCACCATCATTTCATGATCAAACCTTTAATGTGCCATACCAAAACCAAGGATTTTCCAATTATGGAGGTTTTCAAAATGATAATAATTTTCAAGGCTATAATCAAGAAACCTTTCATAATCAAGGATTTTCAAACAATGAAGGCTTTCAAAATGATGAAAATTTTCCATGCTATAATCAAGATACTTTTCAAAATCAAGGATTTTCACATTATACGGGTTTTCAAAATGACGGAAATTTTCAAGGCTACAATCATGAGAATTTTCATAATCAAGACTCTTTTCAAACCTATAATCAACCTAATTATGGACATCCACCTCCACCCTATTCTTCGACTTATTCATGTGAGTTTTGTGGAAAAGAACCCCATTATGGTTATGATTGTCGACCAAGGGATCCGCCTTCTTATGCTCTTAGTGATCTCGATGAGCTTTCTTTTATACTCGAGCAACGAGGAAGAGAAAATGGATATAGATTAAAGGCTTTTAAACGTATGAGAGAGATGAGCCTCGAGGAAATGAAAGAAGAAACTCGGTGGTTAAGGGAGGAAATTAAGTCTCTTGAGGATGATGTAAGGAACAAGCGGTTTAATAATAAGAAATTTGGTGATATGTATAGTGCATCGGTGAACGATTCCTCTCAGTCCCTCAAGAAAGATTTAGATGATTTACTCGTTAAGATTGATAAAAAAGAACGTGAACGCATAAAAACCATGAGCTTTAAGGACATAGAAAAGGAGAATCTGCGGATAACAAGAGAGATGGTATCTCTTTGTAATATCGTGAAGATGAAAATATTGAATAAAGAGGATAATTGTGACGAGTTGAATATTAGATATCGTCAACTTCAGCAAGAGTTACTTACTTTGCTCTTAGCAAAAGACGAAAAAGTAGAAGATGAAGGCATAATAGACTCATATTTTGCTACATGTAGTCCTTATCCATTCTTTTATGATGATGATGATTACTATCCTTCGAGTTGTATGACACTTAATGATGACACACCTTCATCACCTTTACCTCACGTGGAACCCACCGACTCTTTAACCATGGGGGACGAGCCTCTTAGCACTAATACAAACACCAATTTGGATGAATTAACCGTTTCTAGTGTTGAGAACCTTATCCCAATCCAAAGAGAGCTTGAGAGGGTTTCCAATGAACTATGTGATGAGCTTTGTGTTGATACCTCTTCTCCTCATGATTACATTGAGATTTCATCCCATATTGACCTTCATGCTACTACTAGTGATTTTGGTGATTTTGATCTTGATGAATTGTTTAAAGAAAGGGATAATGAGATTGAGGAAGAGCTTGAGGAAGACTTTCCACAAATAGAGGATGAAAATTGTGATTCTAGTGACGCGTCTTATGCTATATCATCCGATGATTTGTCTTGTCAAGATAACATTCCTAATTTGGATGAAGAGTTTGCTCCTATAGGGAATATGGATCCTTCTCCTCTACCACCTTATGATTCTTGTGATGAAACCTTTGATGATCCTTATGATAGTGATGAGTCTTTTACTTCTGATGATGATGACTCCATTTCTTCTATGACTCCTTCACTTATTCCTCTAAGTGATTTTGTGATACATTCAAATCCTCTTTTTGAGACATGTTTTGATAACCCACTTTTTGAGGACTGTGAAGAACCTAATAATGAGTCTATAGAAGAAGAACCCTTGATTGATATTCCTTCACTGGTTTTTGAGGATACACCTATTGATTTTCATGATCATATCATCCCTTTGAGTGATTCTCTCATTAATACACCTCCTTTTGAGCCTTATGTTCCCACCCTCCCACCCTTGAAGTTGGTTATTGATGAAGATCCTTTCCTCTTAGAGATTGATACTTTTTCACCTAAGGCACCTTTAGAACTCAAAACCTTTGATATGGACTCTTTTATGGAGATTGATGCCACCATAGAGGATACTCTTGCACATTTTGATATAGAGGTCGACGATAGTGTTTCTAATTTCGATGAGGAGGTTTGTCTTATTACTACATTGCTTTTTGGGAACATAGAGACTACACCTTCTCCACAAGACACTATTGATCTTGATCCTCCTTTCGCTATGCCTTCTATGGAAGATTACCCACCTTTTGATGATGATGATGAGCCTAATATGGATATACTTGTTATGAATGTTTTGATACCTACACCTTCATATTCTCATGATGCTTTGATCACTAAGGGGGAATCTTATATGGTTGATATGAGCTCATCTTCTTATTTTCCCATAAAGGGAAAGGTTTTTGATCCTGGGATACATATGTTTGGAAAAAATTGGTTTTCATCTACTCCACTTAAGAGTGTGCCTTCGATTGATATGCGCTTCTTGTATGAGCTTACTTTGGTGATGCTACCTATTTTGGAGTTGTTCGAATGTCGAGATGGAAATTATGTATTTGATCCTGGAGTGCTTCATATTTGAGAGATTTTGTATGTTGGACAAACTTGAGACACGTTGGACCGTTCCATTTATCGAGGCAGATTTGGTAAATCTTATAGTAAATGGCAACGTGCTAAGTTTGAGTGTATCATGTGAGACGTGCTTCAAAGTGATATTCTTTATTCTCCATGATGGTTTCCCCAAGGACAACTTAATTCGGGGCCGAGTCGAGCTAGCGACTTAGGGTTAAAAAAAAAACTCGAGCATTGAATAACTAGGTTAGAAAACGTAGAGTAGATTTTCAATAGGTTAGGTTTAATTAACAGGATGTTATAGTAGAGTTGAAGTGGAGGGGTGCTTTTCTTCGTCTTTTGGTGTTTGTTTCAAGGGTTGCTCTCTCACATTTCATGCTTGGAGCTTATGGAGGAGGCCCGTGTATCTGGTTCACTTTGATTAGTTTTTGCTATCGTGATATTAAACATTGTGCTTAAAATGAATACCCTTTAGTTGTCTCTTCCTTAACTTGAGTTAAGCAAGGTTATCAATGTCATAAGTGTAGGGGAGTTCACTCCCATGCTCTTAAACATTGAGGACAATGTTTATCTTAAGTGTAGGGGAGACTTCTATCGAAGTGACCTTACCTAGACCATTGCCTTAACTTCATGATAATTGGGAAAATTAATTTTTCGATCATTTTTCGAATTTTTGATCTACTTTGGCCAACAAAAATATGCATTCATAATTTTTGCATCAATCATTTTTCATTTGCATAACACATTTGCATTGTATATATTTCTTCTTTTATTTTTCATTCAAAAATATATAAAAAGGAAAATATAATAAAACATGGTTTTAACAAATTTAGATTTCTTTGACATATTAGGCCCGCCATGGATATTTTGACTCAACCCGAGTTTGCTTATCTTAGCATTCTCTAGCTAGTATCCTTAACCATGTAGTCCTTCATTGGTCTATTAGGCTAAGCTTCCACCAATTTCATTCTTTGAAATTTTAAATTTGTGGAGAATGGGAAATGATAGAGTTGAAGCAAGTGTAAAAGGGCTAGATAGACTTTATGGCAATTACTTGTGGCTAAACCCTTCTCTTCTTGACCTCTATTTTCTTCGCTTGTATATAATTGTTAATAAATAATCAAGTACGGTTTTAATTGGTTTGTAATCTCTTATGCATTTTTGGCTAATCATTCATGGTTAATATGAGTACGTCTTAAGATTCTAAGTTAGCACGTTTTATGTGTACTAGTCTTATGTCATGCTCCATATTT
Source organism: Glebionis coronaria (assembly GCA_025667525.1). Taxonomy (NCBI): domain Eukaryota; kingdom Viridiplantae; phylum Streptophyta; class Magnoliopsida; order Asterales; family Asteraceae; genus Glebionis; species Glebionis coronaria. Next base: position 6,904,677 of record CM046878.1, on the reverse strand, counting down.
AGCGGGTGTTTTTCCTTTTCTTCTTTTCAAATTTCTTTGTGAGGAATAAAGAAAAATAAGAGCGGCTTATGAAAAAAAATGAGTGGCTAGAAAAAAAAGAAAAAGAAAAAAAATAATGCAAGACTCCCAAGAGGGGCAGTGTGGTGTTAATTATAGTGACTATTGAGTTCCAATATTACCTTGACGGGTTGCGGGGATTCAATAGATTGCTCCAATCCAATATTACCTTGACGGGTTGCGGGGTTGAAGATCCAAAATCTCAAAAAGATGCGGATGTAAATTATTGCGTGAGTTTTATTTTTCTTTCCTTAGCGAGTGTGTAGTTACTTATGAAAGCATGACATGAGGATTTTACACATAAGGCGAATGACTTATTACTCTTAATACGGACTTATATTAATTATGAGCGGTTTTTCAAGTAATGGATGAGAAGATTACTTAGGATTAAAACCGTGCTTCCTTATTTTTGGATTTTACATTTCTTATATTTCACACTTGAATAATGACAAATTTGCCCACAAGCAATTTGCTCAATTAATAACCGGTTCCACATTTAATTGTCATGAATAAGTTGATGCACTTTTTACTTGTGAATGCAATGATTCCATTTATTAGCTTGGTATGGGGAAAGTGAAACTTGAGGGTGATAAATGTTCATGGTATCCAAGCCCTAATCCAAGTCATTGATTTCTTTATGAGTTATTTCCATCAAAACCATTTCAATAAAAACCAAAAATATATAAATAGAATTGTTTTCTTTACATTGCATTGTAAATATTCAAAATCATGCATCATATAGTGTAGAGTAGTGTAGATGCATTCCATAATGGCCAAGGTGGGTTAATTATGAGAAAAGTGTAATTTAGAGCTTTAAAATGCTGCATTGCATGAGGACATGACAATGGTCAAGTGGAGGGGAGTTGATAAGTGTGAAAACACTCATCAATAATGATCCAATTACCACTCAAAACACAGTCAAATACATCATATTTAACTGTTAATTATCAGAATTACGCGTGTATTTGGTGTTTGTGTATTTTCAGGTATATAGGTACATTTGAGACAAAACACGAGCTTTCAAGGATTTATTTGATCAAAAGACGAAGAAAAAGACGAAAGATGCTTCTAAGGACCTTATTTGCCAAATTTCCAAAGATCAAGGGCTTAAAGTGCAACTTCTACAATTCAAAGGATGGAAAGGAATTACTTTAAAAAGTTTCTATACACATTTGAGAGAAGTGAAGAGATGAGGACTAAATAGCAATTTAATGAAAAGTAAACAAGTTTACTTAACTTGGTCCATTGACCAGACCCGGTCAAAACACATTACACATTTACACGTTTCTTCTTCTTCCCATCGAAGAGAGAGAAAGAGTTATATCCTTTATCCATAACCTGCAAATCGCCATATCAAACGATCCATGAAGTTTCAGCAAAAGTTTACAACAAGAAAAAGACTCCTTTTGATCTCCTCTACAAGGAGATACTACTTAATTAAATCAAGACTCGAAGATAAAGAAAGCCCCAAATTGGAAGATGATGAAGGACGAGTATCCTCGTATTTTACACGTGGCATCCACTCATTGGATAGACCACGTCACTTCTACCATCTCGACGCCTATATAAAGGAGACGAAGCCCTCATTTGGAAGCGGTTAGCTAGGAGTAGATTAGCACATAGTTAGTTAGGAATTAGTTAGCTTTTCTCTCTTAAAAGCTTTTTGATTTTCAGTTAAAATTTCAGTTTAAAGTTTGTTAGAAATCAGTTGAGATTAGTTAATCTTCTTGTAACTGAATGATTTTTCCACCATTAATGAAAGATACAAGCTTTTCGTTTTAATCTTTCTTCTTCACTGCTTCTTTAGATTACATGATGTTTCGAATTCACTGCTTTTCGTTTTAGTTTCTTTTAAATTTCTATTTTTTTTAACTGTTACTGTTCACGAAATGTTCAATTTGATGATACTCTTCTTTCTTTCCTGCTAAGAACGTATTCAGTTTTTGATTTTATAAGTTTGAATTGATTGTAGTTTCTAAAGCCAAAAGGCTCGATAATTCATTATAAGATCTAGTACTGTTACTGTTCACGCTAAATAGAAGTTTGTTACGTAGTGTTGGAGTTATCTCAGCAAGATTTTAGGACAAGAATAGAGAGTAATAGTTTCAGTTTTGCCAGTGATTTTGGATTTGCTGATTTGATTGTCCAGTTAAGAGCTTATTTTGAATAAGCTGCTGTTTGAGATTACTTTCAGTTGATTTGTAGCTTAATCCACAATAGCAGTGTTTTGTGTATTCATTCAAGGAATCAGTTCACGTTCTTTTCAGAACGTATAGTTTTGCTAGACAGATATAATCATTACTGTATAATCGTTCTTTGGGTGAATGTTTGAATCAGTTAGAGGCGAAAAAAATAGAGGTTGTTAGAGGTTTATTTTGACAGTAAAATCGAACAGTTTTTTAAACAAGTTTCTTTTCAGTCTTTAATTACTTTCATTGGTTTTATATTATATCTTGCTAGCACAGTCTCGGTTGCACATCCTTTATCCTTGCAGGTTTCAGAATTGAGAGATGTCATTCCGTAAGTGGTGATTGGTTCCAGTTCCTTATCAGTCTAGGTGTAGTTCAGTAGATAGCAAAGCCGGCTCAGCGCCGAGCTTCGACTCAGCGGACTAAACGCCGGATGTTTTGGTCAAGCACGGTTTATATTTTCTGCATTCTCAGTTTGATTCAATTAGGCAGTTAGTTGTAGTGTTAATATTGCTTGTGAACTAGTTAGATATGAATATTTGTACAGGTTCATTATCTGATATTAGTCGAGTTCCTAGTGTTATGTGTTTACCCTTTCTTTTTTTTACAATCTACTGTTTAAGTTTGTGTTTGGAATAGGTTTAACTAGCTTCGTTTGTGCAGGTCACTCTAATTTCATTTTCTGAAAATATTAGTGTAGAACAAGTACAGTTTGAGTTTGATTCTTAGGAATTGTGTTAAGATTGAGTAATAGGCTGTGTAATTTCTGCTTCTTTAAAAAAATTCGTAGTATCTGTATGAGGAGGAGTCATTTTGGTTCAAGTTTTGTCAAAAAGTCAGTTTTAATCCTTCACTTAGATACCTCTCATGTCAGTTACGGTCCTCGGTTAGAGAAATCTGTTAAATCATTTTCATTTTTAGTCCTCTCAGTTAGAATGGTTAGAATGGAGCAGTTAATTAGTTAGTTGGGCCAATCTAGCTATTGGGCTAAATTTTGTAAGCTGTGTATTACGTTTTTTTTAATTTTCGAAATTCGTATCTCATAATATGTGCTTTAACAATTTTGTAGATTTTGAAATTTACTCTTTTGTAAGAATTTAGTTTTGAAAGATTTAGATTTAATAAAAAAGATTTTTTTAATAGATTTAGCTTTATATTTTACATTTGTAGTATAAATGTGTATTGTGTATTTTACAATTTTACATTTTATATTTTGAGCAATTATTTGCGGTATTTGCTAAAAGTTTTTAGTTAGTACATATATGTAGTATAATATAGATATTTTTACATTTTTAAATGCTTTTTGTGCCAAGTAGAAATAGATTCAAAAAAAAAAGATCTTACAACCAAAAACAATCAAGTCTTTGCTTAAAACGTTATATCAATTCGAATCGAGCTGAGAAGACAAACTATACTAAAAAACGGAATATTAAGCAGCACAACCCCAACCAGACCCCCAACCTCATATTGACCCTCAACCACAACTTGAACCTATCCCTGAACCTTTACCCTCACCTGACCAAATGCAAATAGACCAAAATCCCTTCGACGCTGACACATCTAATGTGGGCGTTGATATGCCTATTTCAACCGCTGACACCCAACCATCACAATTCCAAACACCCCTTAACCAACCTACATCTACACCATCTTCTACACCATCTTCCACACCACCAGAGTATAGGTTGATGAAACGCCAAAGGACTGCTGGAGTGTTCTCCTCTGGTGGTCCTAGCCATGTAGCAGAGAGAACCACCACCACAAGTGTGGCTGGTGACCTGGATGAGGCTGGGGCTATTGATTCAGGCTTAGATGCTGGTCAAGACAGTCCCAACATCATTAAGTCCTCATCCATGCCCAATGAACCTGACTTGGGAGGTCAAATCCCCATTTTGGAAGAGGGCAGTCTGGAACCAATGACGCTTTTAGAATTGACGGCTGTCTGCATTAGCTTGCAAAAGCAAAATGCAGACTTAGTACAAATTGTCAGTAACCAAGGCCTTGAACTCAATGAATTGAGGGAGAGGATTGTTGTTTTGGAGAGTGCTCATTCAAGGGGAGGTATGGAGGAGTCTTCCAAAGGGGAGGAAGCAAGAAATCTGAGTGATAAGAGCAGTCAAGATGGTCAATCATTGGATATTGCTGAGGCTCTTACTACATTAAAGGAACAAAAAGGTTTTGATACGTCCTTAATCTCTCCAACAAATTTAAATTTATCATTTACAGATATGCTGAGAGAGGTTACACAAGGCGCTGAGGGAAAATATTTAAGCGTTGATAAGGCAAGTTTGGACGCTGACAGAAATATTTTGGGCGCTGATAGAGGAAATTTGGGCGTTGACAGATCTGCATATGGAAGTGATGTATTCCAGTCATCATCTATCATCAAGGATGTTCCTACTCAGGTATTATCATCTACCCTACCAACAATTGAACCATCAGATAAGGGTAAGGGTAAGTTGGTAGAAGAAATTGTTCCAAAGAATGCAGCTCAGGTTGAATTTGATAGAAGATTGGCTGAGCAAATGATGGAACAAGGTGAAAAGGAAAAGTCACCATTTGTTGTGACTTCTGAGGAAGAAAGTGATGGAGGCAGCTCAGATTCAAGTGTGATGATTGTTGAACCAGAAAGACTTGAGTATGGTGATGAGCTTGCTAGGGAAAGGCTGAGAGATTTGAAGTTGCAAATTGATTTTGATATGCCAGAGGTAGTTCAAATGTACAATTCTTGGGAAGAAAGCTGTATGGATAATCCAGACTTGACCATTTCAGACCAGATATGGGGTTTGGAAATTCTTCTTAGAGTTCAGCAGGATTGTAAGGTGATGTTGAAGTACAGGGCAAGCAACATTCTCTCTGAATTGAAAAGGGATAGAAGGAAGCTCTACTTTATGTTGCTCAAATGTCATGGAGTTGGATGGACACATCAGAAGCTGAAGGCTTTGACATTTGATGAGTTGGAACATAGGGCTTATCCTATTTGGGTGAAAGTTCAGGAAGAGAACACTTTCAGACTTCTTTCAGATGAAAGAAAGGAGCAACTTGCAGAAGAGATGGCAATCAAGAAAGCTATGATAGTTCCTAGACCAGTAAAGAAGGGATTTATTCTTGAGTTTCCAAAAGATATGTCTCAACTATATCCAAGTGAAGCCATTATTAGAAAGAGCCTCAAGCTCTCCCCATTAGAAGCTTCAGATATGGTGCATGTGTTACCACTAGATTCCAGGAATCCAATTGTGAGTTATGAGGAAGATGAATGTGGATTCTGGAAAATTGGAAGATTTGGCAAGGAGGTACACACTTTTACTACTCTCATATCTTTATTTGCAAGTTGTGACAGAGAAGACTTGGTAGACCTTTGGAGGTTGCTAGAGACCAAGTATGAGGCTGAAGCACCAACTTCAGCCAATGGAATAAAACTTTGGACCACATTCAAAAGAATGTGTGGGACAAAAGAAGAAGATCCTGAAATATGGAAGGATCTTGAAGATGACCTCAGTGGTCTTCAATGGAGGTTATATTCAGCTGCAGGTGTATACCATTTGAGTTCTACAAAGTTTGCTGAGTATTTACTTGTAGATGCTCAGTATTTCATATCCAAGGCTGTTTTGGAGAAGATGAAGGACACCCAGTTGGAGATAGACTATACAAGTGACGTGGCAAAGAATTTGATCAGATTTATTTATCATCAATATGACAAGGTTTGTCAGACTCCTCCAAGTCCTTAATGTTTATTCAGAAACTTGATCATAAGAGTGGATATCAAGTTTAGGGGAGGATTGTTGGGAATAAATTTAGGCCAGAACACTTGAACGCTGACAAGAACAACTTAAGCGTTGACAAGAGCAAAGTGAGCGCTGACAGCATAAGCGTTGACAAGATAAAGTCAAGCGTTGACAGATTGAAGACAAGCACTGATGGAAGATGTGAGCTACACGTATATTATATTCTAGATTACTTCTAGTAAGGATAGAAACGACAATGTATTTTCTATGTTTATCTTTACCTAGAATAGTTGATTCGTAGCTTATTGTACAAGACTTCTTGTTCTATAAAAGAAGATCTTTTAGGTTAATGTTTAATATCAGTTTTCATAGTATTCGCAAGTTAAACCTTTCATTGTAATCAACACGATTATTCTAATACAAGTGAAAGTTTGTTTAACATCATTGTGTTTTAGATCAAGTGTTAATTCCGCATAACACTTTGTTACTTTATTCATAAGCAAAGGTTTCTCTACGTGTAGTACTTGATCTAATCTCGTATACACAAAGCTTAATCGATCTAAGTTTGGGATCAACAAGGGACTTAATGGGTGTACACTCCGTACCTCCAAACCCATTTACAAGTATGACTCGATCCCACAATTGCACTAAATTTCCAACAAAAACTCGTGTTCCTCATGACCCTATCTAGTCGATCTAGAATAGTTTATGGTTCCTCAACGTAAGATAGATTCTTACGAATCTGATCGAGTGAATAAGAAATAACGTGTAAAGATACATGAAACGATTCTATACGAAATAACGTGATAAGAATGATACTAGTAACCTCTGAGTAATGATACGAGAGACATATTGGGAACGTCATAAGTGAACAATTGTGAATGTGATACGTGAACATATGGTGAACGTGATACGTGAAATAAGGTAACACCAGGCGATACGAGACAAGACGTGAAATGGGACGTGAAACGTCTATCTGAGGATGAAAAGTTGTGCTAAACTTGAGTCTGGGCTACCAAGTTTTATGCAACACTTTCTAGAACGAGACATGAACGTGGATCGTTAGATGTAACGAGAACATGAATACGAACATGGTCGTGAACACGAACGCGTGACGTGAATCGTGAGATGGAATCAGAACATGAACATGAAGAACGTTATGAACGTGAATGTGAACCGAGACGTGGGCGTGAACGTAATTATCTGTCTGAATTTATCGCTGATGGAGCATCGTGTAGTCGTATGATCGCCTGCTGAAACTTTATGCTAATCTTCTAACTACGTAATTCTTTCGATTGAAAGAAAATGTGTAGACTAGGTTAAATGGTCGTCAACGACCCAGATAGTATCATGATTCCTCTAAGTCCATGGTAGTCTGGTAATAAAATCCATGGCGGTCTCGCCCTGTTTCTATTCAAGAATTTCTAATGGTTGTACTAAACCGGCCACTAGCACGTTGGTGTTTTATCTTAACCTGCTGGTTGGTTAGACGCTTAAATCTGGGAATAGTTACATCTTATTTCATACTGCTTCCATCAAAATAACATTTTGGGATCATGATATATTCTTGTGGAATCTGGATGAATAGTCATAGGAGAAACATGAGTCTCGGTCAATAAGACCTCACTTCGCATGGATCCTCTAGAACACATAATCTGGAGTAAGATTCTCTCCCTTACGTGTAAACTTATTCATGGTAAAGTTAACTGTGAAAACTGTCAACAATTCTGCGGTAATAACTAACTGAACACTAGAAAACCATGTACTTCAGTCACAGACGTCGGTCATGACCATCTGGTGATGGACTTCACCTTCGCATGGTTCATGGAATTTTCTTCTGCTGAAATAATGTGGCCCAGAAATGCCACTTACTCATCCATAACTTACATTTAGAAACTCAACATACAATTTCTCATGTCGAAGAATTTGTAGTACCGTGTGAAGATGATTCTCGTATTCTTCTCTAGAATTGAGAAGATCAGAATGTTAACCATGAATATAATGACGGACTTGTCCAAGAATTCATGGAGAATTCGATTCATCAAGTCCATAATACGGTTGGAGTCATTGTGAGATCAAAAGGCATAATCCCGAACTCATAATGACCATAACGTGTACGAAAAGCATTCTTGGAAATATTATGCTCTTTCACTCGTAACTATTGGTAGCATGTTCGTAAATCGATCTTGAAGAAGTGTTTAGAGCCTGGTAGTTGATCAGATAAGTCATCAATACGTGGAAGGGATAATGATTTACGTGGTGATTTCGTTCAGTTTACAGCAGTCGATACATAATCTCCTGCTACCGTCCTTCTTCTTATCAAACATAATTGGTGCACCCCATGGTGATACACTCGGGTGAATACAACCTCGTTCCAAAAACTCTTGTGGCTAATCCTTCAACTCCTTTAACTCAATGGGAGCCATGTGTTAAGGTGCTTTGGAGTCATGTTATGTTCCTGGAACAAGCTCGATACTAAACTCCACCTCGTGGGTAGGAAGGGATTTCTGGAAACCCTTCTGGAAACTCTGGAATAATCGGCTGATCATGGATTTATGGAACTTCAGAAGTCGCGTCATAAATGGTAGCTAGAAGGTCTTCGCAACTATAGGATAATAAGTCACGTGCTTGTAAAGCAAAAATAATTTGTACTGATTTTTCTTGCAGGAAACATAATGAATGTATTCATGAGTTGGTAAGACGGATCTTGTTGTCAACTAGAAGGAAAACCTTTATATACATGAGTAATACAATGGAGTCTTGTATGGCCTGGGAGGTAGGTAGTACATGATCTAAAATAAAGCTGACATATGAATACGTGATGTAACCGTGGCAGGTCTCACTGAATGTGTTTCGTTTGATCCACACTGAACGAATATTGTGTGCTCAAACATGAACAATACGTCGGTAATGGTACCTGAAATTTTTAGTGGCCTGATCTATACGTGACACAACAGGATGCGTATACTCCTTGGAGGGTACCCTGAATTACTAAGGGGCTGGTTTAGAAGATATACATGAGTTATGAGTCTTTACTCGTGCCTTGAGAAATATTCGTGTGACATGTGTCTTAACTGGTGTCTTCAGAAAATACACGTGGGATATGTGCCTTGACTGATGTCTTGACTGATGTCTTGACATGTGTCTCAAGAAAGTATACATGAAACATGTGTCTTGACTGATGTCTTGACATTGATCTTTAGAAAATATGCATGAAACATGTGTCTTGAATGATGTATTGACATGTGTCTTCAGGTATGAAACTGAATAAATTTAAAAAATCTTGGTCATAATATCAGAATTGGCGGACCGGTTAGTTACTGTCATGATAGCGGTCCTTGTCGTCTTATCTGTCGGTTCCATGACGGTCATTATCATGACCGTGATTCATGCAACTATTCTTCTGAGTGACCGGCTGGGTACCAGTTCCCACTCTTCTGATTGAAAGAACAGCTGAGTGACGTGTGACATTTAACTAAGGAGGTAATGGCATGGAATGGGATGGTAGCGTCTGATGGGTGAAGTATATTCTTGTCTGGAATTTCCAATCTATAGTCTTCGGCTTTGCTATGTAAAATCTTCATATTATGAACATCATCAGCATATTGTGGAATCTCCAAAGTATGAGCAGCATCAACATCTTGTAAAGTCTCCGAATTATGAGCAGCATCAGTATCTTGTAAAGTCTCCGAATTATGAGCAGCATCCGTATCTTGTAAAGTCTCCGAATTATGAGCAGCATCATGGAGTACGGTAGATGGGATGCACTAGGAATATGGTACATGGAGTACACATGGAATACCGGAATACTATACATGGGGTACACCTGGAATACACATGAGATGATCGAACTGGTGTCAACCATCTGTCATGATTAAATGAGGAAAAATTTAGGCGGTTCATAGACCAACTGAAGAGAACAACATGGTATCCTGGTTATATCCGGCATAGACATAATTCTAGTTGTAAAAAAGCACAAAAACATGATTAACCGAAATTTCAACAATGATTAGCATGGAGCGTACTTGCTGGAATCCAACAATGACTATCAGGAGAGCATGATTAAAGAAGTCCACCACTGAAGAGTGTGAACGCATGATTAACATGGAGGAGCATGAAACAATTTAACATGATGAAACATGAAAACATAATCAACATGAGGGAGCATGAATATATAACCAACATGAAAACAAATTCAATTCGTGAAAAGCATGAAACATAATCGACATGAAGAAACATGAAATAAGCATATGAGATACATGGATTGATCATGAAGACTTAGTCGACGAAATCTGACATGAGCAAGGGTGAGCGCCTATGGGTCGGCCCACAAAACGAATTTCGAAAGAAAAGCACATGCGACTAAGAATGGCCAATCCTGTCCCAACCATTACTTAGTTAAAAACTTAAAGAGAACAATGATACATGAATAAAATTTACTGTGAGTTTAGGAAGAGCCTGGTGACTACCCACTAGTCACAGGTCAAGTTTTAGAGCCTACAGGTCGAAACATTAGGCGCTGATACCATAATTATAACACCCCACTTTGATAAGTAGACCGTTACATGATAATTATGGCGTGTCATCAAAGCATGCAAGTTAAAATGTATTTAAAAACATACATGACCATAAAGGAAAACTAGAATCAAACATCGGCTCCCAAACATATACCCAAAAATCTGCATAAAGTAAATGAAATGCAAAAGGAATAGAAGTACAAGGTAGCTCCCATCTTATGCACATCCACTAAATTCTCAAGTCTGTCTTTAGGTACCTGCCGTATGAGTCATGGAAAGAAAATACGGCTGAGCAATACGCTTAGTGAACGAATAAAATGACATAAATAGAATATCTGGAATATAAATGAAAGATCTGGAATACTAAGCTGAAAAGATAAAAGTACTGAAGCTGAAAGATTGAAAAGAAAACTACAGGAAAAAACTATGTATGTCCTGGAAAACTTGGTTTATAACTTGTAAACTGACTGATAACTGATAAGTTTATAATCATGCATGCAATATATTTAAAATTTCAAGAGCTTATATAGGTCATGTAATATATCAACGTGTGCATGAATACATAAAAGGGTGACCTCGTCATGCTGTTAGAGGGGTGACTTGTAAATAATAATCTAGGTGGAGGGATCAACTCCAATGTGAAGGATGTAGAGCACACACCACATTCACCTGATAACTGTAAACTAGGATGCACCCATACGTCCCACATGATAATACTGATAATGGCCAAACTGAAAAACTGAAGGGACGCCGCAATAAATCACTCCCACCGTGGAGGTACCTCCGTAACTAGGTGCTTGGGTCATGCGTGTATATAGCTTAGGCAATTTAAGATGATAACATGGCAAATCATGAGAACTCTTATAACATGCCACTGGAGAAAACATATGGCATCAAACGGGGAATCCTAATCATGCATAGGAAGAGATGTCCTTACTGAAGGACGGAATATCCGTACCTTATGTCCAGCAATTCAGTGAAAGAGATAACAACGTAAAATTACTACTCCGACATCACGTGAGCCACATGATAAATGACGTGTATGGGTTGCTTGTTCATTAACATGCTACTTGTTCTTAATTTAATTTACTTGTTCATGACTTGATTTACTTGTTCTTGTCTTATTATGTCTTTCCTGAATCTTACATGTTTCGTGAGTTCTTGTATTTTATGTTTCATGTGTTATTTTACTTTATATTTCTATAATTAGTAGCTTTCTAAAAAATAGCAGGTTTCCATATAAAGTAACTTTCCAAAATTAGCAACTTTCTATAAATAGTAAGTTTCAAAAAATAGGAATAAGCTCGTTTAATATACTCAAATAATTTACCTTGTTCATTGAATAAGCTGATAGTATAAGTGGGTTTAATAAGCATATTAAATAAGCTAAATCTTATAAGTCATGAAGTATGAAGCCATGGTTAATTATACGCATCGTATTAATAAGTCATGATTTTAAATAAGTCGAAAATCAATAAGCCGTTTCTAATAAGTCATGAATTTATAGGCAAAATTAATTAAGCCTAAACTTTATAATTAATTTTAATAAGTCAACAATAATTTAGCCCATTTTAATATAAGCCAAAATAATAATAAGCCAATTTAATTGAGCCGTACTAAAACCGAATCGTCTAAACAAAATCCAAACTTAATTCCATTAAGTTATCTATTGCTTCCATTTGACATACATAAATAACTTATCTTCTACCTTTTTAGATGTACATTATATATTTTAATAGTGAATTATCTTGATCATTTTTGTATTTCATAATACACCAGATTTAATTTTATACCATTAAGAGATTTTAAAACTCCATTTAACATATAAAGTTCAAGTTAACGTCTTTAAGATCTGGCATACATGAATATCATGTCATTTACATATTTTAAAACCTTGCGCATATTCAATACATTCAAGACCTGCGACTTATCAATTCATTACGATTGGTGGATTTTTCTATGGTTCTACGTACTATACATCGTGTTACAATATAGCTATAATGATCTAATGTAATATATATGATTGGTGTAGGATTGCATACATTTTAATTATCATTAAGAAAGAGTTGTATTAAGGTTTTTGTGTTACCTACAAAACAAAAACGAAAGACGAACATACGACCCGCGCCAAAACACAAACGCCAACCACAATACGAAGCCAACGAGAACAAGGAATCTGTCTAACACTCGATCTGCATATTTCCCTCAACTCCGATATTTTTGAAATCCCGTCTTGATAAAACTAAGTCACAAGCGACGGCACCTTATTTCTTTGTATATTTAATGTTTGTCAATATGAATATGTGTGTCATATATTTATGCTATATGAGAAATCATGTACCGGGTCATACGGATGCTAATTTGACTGGCCCATTCATTTGTTTTGCTTCTTAAATAACGTCAAATTTGCTTGCCAACCTATACATAATTTGTTCATTATTATTTTGGCTACTAGTACTTTAATGTATAATTTATTTCTTAATTTTCCAACCTATTCATATAAAAGGTGTATTAGATTTTATTTCCAATTTGCCAATTTAATTTCTTACTTAATTTACTAATTTAAGAGCTTTTAAAAATGCTGGTTAAGGTTACTTTAAAATGATGAAATAAAACACAAACCAAATTTTTGGGTTTTATAGTATAAAGGTCCATAAAAAGATCTACCACAGTCTTGCCAACCTCACTAGGCCCTGATTCCCAAAAAGAATAATCAAGACCCTATGATCCGTTTCAAGATTAAGGCTTCACATATTATGCATACTCAATACAACACAATCTATGGTAAACTAAACTTTGAAAAACACTTAAAGAAACAGATTAAGTCACAAAATTCACTAACTCACACAAGATTTAGGATTCAAACAATCACTACCGACTTTTCTTTCAAACTGAAGAAAAAGGAATTACACGATTTATGTTGAATTTCAAATCATATAACAAGAGAATTAATGGGACTTGGACTTAAGCAAAATTATACCAACTTTTTTCATTACTAGAAAAAAGGAATTACAAATTATTTGAAAAGCCAAGAACAAAACTAAACCAAAATGCCTATGCACCTTATATACGGCTACAAAACATTCTAAAAACATGAAGAACTAAGAAACCCTAAGTGTATATTTCCATAGCAGCCCTTGGGTGAAATTCAAATATGCTTGTAGATGCTCTTGGTCTTTGGCTGCTTGTGATGACCCAGGTGGTGTTGCAGCTTTGAGGATTAATCTTGAATGTTGAAAAGATGTGGCCAACACGTCAAGTGATCATAGCCATTGGAATCTCTGGCTAGTTTTGTTTTCTTCTTCAAACAAGGTGCAGAGCATGTGAGGGGAGAGTCCACTGTTGATGTGGTGCAAAAAATAAGAGCGGGAATAGGTTCTGGGTTAAGTGAAAATCTGGATCAATTCATGGATTAATTCATAGGATTAGTGTTTATTTGGATTAGGGTTTATGACACGGTTGACGGTGGGTTTTGATCTGAAAAGGGGTAAAAAATTTTGTTAAGCGCCCTTTGTTATTATATTTAAATCTGTTTAAATCGATTTAATATAATAAAAAGTGATTACTGGATGTCTTAGCTGGCGTGGTGAGGTGGCAGGTTTAGGTGAAGTGTGGATTTTGATTGGTGGGTGAGGGTGAGTGGAGGATGACATGGAGGATATTAATGGTGTGTTAGTTAAGTAGTTTTGGATTTTGGCAAAACTGGCCCCTCCCCGTTAATGGCATTATACTAACATCTTGCAAACATAGTCCCTAATCCTTGTCATCGTTAGTCCTTAAGCATTTGCATTGTTAGTGCTTTTGGTGTTAAAAGGATATAACATGTAAATTTGTTTAACTTCAAGGGCTGTTTTTGGAATATCATCAAACATGAGGGTCCTATCTTGTACAAAATGATTTTTGGAGGATCATTTGTGACAAGTCTTCAATAGTTGAGGGATCAAACTTGGCAAACTTCAATTCTTCAAGGGTCTTTTTGGAAAATTCATCATTCGGGTACGGTTCATTGTGAGGCTTCGTTTCCCGTGTTCGTTTTTGCTTTATTCTTGTGATTTTTTTGTCTTTTTTTATATCCGTACCTAAAATACACGTTGAACAAACACGAACATATATTTGGCACTTTTAATGAGATTTTTACTGTTTTAAGCCCGTTTTGGACGATGAGACTATGTATAAATGCAGTCTCATCAACTAGTAACTAGTTAAAGCAGAAAGTAAAAATTCTACAAATTTTTAATGCACATACAAAGCGTCTCAGTCAAATCTCAAAGTGTGCAAATCAATAACCTAAATAAAAATATGTTGTATCATAAACAATTGCATAACATGCCAAATTAAATAGTAGTAAGTTTATTTATATATATGATAGGGCAAATGGCAAAAAAAGGTATCAAACTTAAAGGTCATTTCTAATAAAAGTATCAAACTTTTTTTCTTGCATAAAAAGGCACGTAACTTAATTTTTTGACCAATTTATGTTTTTTCGCTAAATACTTATCGATCATCCGTTAAGTTTTTCATTTGATATCCACCGCCGCTACCACCACCATCACTCATCATCGCCATCACTAAATTTACCTACCACTATCACCATAAAACACCGCCTCTATCACCGTATGCCAAAGTCACTATATATTTTCTTTATAATTATGTGAGAACCTTAACTGTGAACGGTATGTATATTTTGATGTTAAGTTTACAAACAAGATAAACATACATGGTAAAACAAACATACAAAAACATTTCTAATTAGAAAATTTTATAAGGAGGCCATTTAGAAAATATTAACTTAGCAAGAGGTACCAAATTTTATCAACTGATTAATTAGGTTGTGGTTTTCGTTTCAAGTGATTATATGATGTTAAATTCAAGGAAGCCATTGTTTGAAGGCCAACACCCATAAATAAGATCAACAAAGGTTAACCACAAACTTTAGATTCACTCATTCACACATGACATTGTTAAATACCAGGTAATAATTAATTTTAATTTTTTCGAATATGATTAGGGGTGGTGTTAGCGCAGAGGATTTCAAATCTAAACATAACGAATTATCGTTAAATATTTAACGAAAAACTAAATTGGCTAAAAATAAGTTTGATCCTTTTTATGCAAAAAAAAAAGTTTGATACCTTGATTGAAAATGACTTATGAGTTTGATACATTTTGTGTCATTTGCCCTATATAATAACTACTTATTGAAATGGAGAATAAAAATCCGTAGGAAATAAAAATCCAAAGAAAAGTTTTCTTTGTTTTTCTCTGTATTTCCTTGAATATAGAGTGTTGGTGATTTTGTATTATCAATAATGATTTAAGTGTAATGGATTGACTTAGTTGACCAATGTGTAATCGTGATAAACGTTCATCAAGTCGGGTTGTGCGGAGTGTACACACTTGTATGACATTATTACGGTTATCATACGGGGGCGAAGCTCTCGTACGACGGGGGTCCGGGGGCAGCGCCCCTGGCAGGGTCCAAGGGGCAGCGCCCCTGGTTGAAAACCTGTTGGTCATATATGCAGTTTTCTACTCTGGTTCTAATTCATAATATCAAAAACATATTAACAGTTTGAATCTGAGTTTTATCCGATTGGAGATTTTGATAGAACCATCGAAATACTTTGATCTAAAAGTGTTTGACATCTCTCAGATTATTTATCCACCAAATTTCTAAAAAAGATCAAAGTATTCTGTGATCATGGCGAATGGAGAATCTGTGAAGGACGTGACGAGTAAGTTCGATAAGTTGGCTAAGTTTGAAGGGCAGAATTTTCGTCGTTTGCAAAAGAAGATGCACTTTCTTCTTACCACTTTGAAGGTTGTGTATGTTCTGAATACACCAAGTCCCGAATGATCAGAGGATGAAACGCTGGAAACCACTAGGCAGCCGATGAAGTGGCAAAACGACGACTACATATGCCGTGATCATATTCTGTATGGTATGTCTGACTCACTCTTTGATATCTATCAAAATACTGAATCTGAATAGGCACTGTAGGAGTCCCTAGAATTTAAATACATGGCTGAAGATGCTTCTGCAAAGAAGTTTCTGGTAAGCAATTTCAGGAATTACAGGATGGTTGATTCCAGATATGTAATGGACTAATATCACGAGATGTTAAGGATTCTAGGACAGATTACCCAACACAAACTGTTGATGGATGAGGCCATCTCGGTTTCAGTTATCATTGATAAACTGCCCCCTTCTTGGAAAGAATTCAAACATGGTTTGAAACATAAGAAGGAAGAATTAAATTTGGTTCAACTCGGTAGTGCTCTCTGAATTGAGGAAGGGTTAAGAACTCAGGAACTTGAAAATAACCCTAAAGGAAGAACCAAATTGGGACATCTTTTGTCAACATGGTTGAAGGAGATGGAGCCAAGAATTCAAACAACATTAAGAACAAACGTAAGTACAAAGACAGTGGTGACAATAAATCTGCCAACAAGAAGGCAGTAGGGGATTGTTGGAAATGTGGCAAGCCTGGTCACATGAAGAAGGATTGTCGCCTAAAGGGAAAAATGGCGCTAGTTCAAATGGGTCTAAGGATCCTTAAAAGCAACAAGCTTATAATTCTGATCTTATTCAGAATAGTGATAATGTTTTACATTAGGTTTCTGTTATTTTTTATGCATTTTATGTTCAGGATGATGATGTTGCTTGGTGTGTTGATTCGGGTGCAACAAGTCATGTTTGCAAGGATCTTCGTTGTTTTCAAGCCTGTAAATCAACTGAAGATGGATCATTTGTAAAGATGGGAAACGTTGCTACTAAACCAATCAAAGGAATAGGTCGTATTTTATTAACTTTCACTTCTGGAAAAACTTTATGTTTAGATAACGTGTTGTATGTACCTGGGATTCGAAAGAATCTCGTTACTGAAATTGTGTTGAATAAGTGTGGCTACAAACAGGTGTTAGAAAGTGACAAGTATATCTTGTCAAGACATGGTACTTTTGTTGGATTTGGTTATGTATGTAATGGAATGATCATATTAAATTCGAATTATCTTTTGTTTAATGCTTATGCTTGTATGATTACTTCTAGTCATAGTAATGATGTAAGTAATTCTGAATTGTAGCATGCTAGACTAGGACATGTTCATTACAGGAGAATGATACATATGGCTAAAATGAGTTTAATACCTTCTTTTGACATGACAAATAAAAGTTGTAAGACTTGTATGTTAACTAAAATTACTAGACAACCTTTTAAGGATGTTAATCGGGAAAGAAAAGTATTAGATATCATACATAGTGATCTATGTGATTTTCATGCCAATCCTCACTAGGAAAAAATAAGTATGTTATAACTTTTATTGATGATGCTTCAAGATATTATTATGTATATATATTGCATGCTAAAAATGAAGCTCTAGATAAATTTAAAATTTATAAACAAGAAGTATAACTTCAAAGACAAGATTCAATAAAAGTATTCCGTACTTATCGTGGTGGTGAGTACTATGATCCAGTTTATTTCCAATCTACTAGAATAATATATCAAACCACGGCTCCTTACACACCATAACAGAATGGGGTGGCTGGAAGGAAGAATAGGACCTTAAAGGAAATGGTGAATTCCATGTTATCCTATTCTGGTCTAAGTGAAGGGTTTTGGGGTGAGCCAATGTTGACAGCCTATTATATTCTGAATAGAACTCCAAACAAACATAGCAAACAAACTCCTTATGAAATTTGGACCAAGAAGGTACCGAATTTGGCTTATTTAAGGGTTTGGGGCTGTAGAGCAGTCGTAAGGTTGACTCAACCCAAAATGAAAAATCTAGGTGAGAAAGGTATAGATTGTATCTTCATTGGGTATGTTGAGCATTCCAAGTGTTACAGGTTTTATGTTATAGAACCTAATGATTATGTATCGGTGAACTCTATAATAGAGTCAAGAGATGCAATATTTGGTGAAGAACGTTTTTCATCTATACCTAGACCAAGAGGTATGATACAACCATCTTTAAGTGAGATAGTTGAAGATGAGATTAAAGGTGCAGATGATGTACCTAGTCCATCGGTTCCTAGGAAAAGGACTAGAAGAAGAAAAGCTAAGTCTTTTGGTTCTGATTTTCAACTTTATTTGGTTGAAGGAACGAGACTGTATCTCTACGTGAATATTGTTTCATTATTGAGGAGGATCCAAAAACCTTGAGTGAGGCAATGGCGTCTAGGGATGTTGCCTTCTAGAAAGAAGCAATTCAAAGTGAGATTGATTCCATCATGCAAAATGATACTTGGGAATTAGCTGATTTACCTCCTGGATGCAAGGCATTATGATGTAAATGGATCCTAAAAAGGAAAATGAAAGTGGATGGAAGCATAGATAAATTTGAAGCCGGATTGGTGATCCAAGGCTTTAGGCAAAAGGAGGAAATTGACTTCTTTGATACTTATGCTCCTGTTGCCAGGATATCTACTATTAGATTGCTATCAGCTATTGCAACTATTAATGATCTTGTTATTCACCAAATGGATGTGAAAACTGCATTCTTGAATGGTGATTTGGATGAGGAAATTTACATGAAACAACTTGAAGGGTTTGTGATGCCTGGACATGAAAACAAGGTATGTAAATTGAAGAAATCATTGTATGGTCTAAAAGAAGCACCAAAACAATGGCATCAAAAGTTTGATGATGTGGTGTTGTCTAATGGTTTTTCTTTAAACCAATCTGACAAATGTGTGTATAGAAGATTTAATGCTTCTGGTAAGGGAGTAATAATTTGCTTATATGTAGATGACATGTTGATCTTTGGCACTGACCAAGATCAAGTTGATAAGACAAAGGAATTTTTGTCATCTAAGTTTGATATGAAAGATCCAGGAGAGGTTGAGGTGATTCTTGGTATTAGAATCAAACGAGGAAACAATGGTATCTCGATTTCTCAAACTTATTATAATGAGAAAATCCTAGCAAAGTTTAAATTTGCTAATTGTATTGCTGCTCATACTCCATTCGATTCTACTGTGAAGTTGATTCCTAATAAGGGAATTGCAGTGTCTCAGCTAGAATACTCTAGTGTTGTTGGATGTCTTATGTATGCCATGATTAGCACTAGGCCTGATATAGCTTTTGCTATAGGACAGCTTAGTAAGTATACTAGCAATCCTAGTTCTCTACATTAGCAAGCTCTATCTAGCGTGTTTCAATATTTTAAAGGAACCGTGAATTTTGGTTTGACTTATAGCAGTTATCCTTATGTGATAGAGGGTTACTCAGATGCCAGTTGGGTTAATAACATGGAGGATCACTCGTCTACGAGTGGCTGGGTATTCCTACTTGGAGGAGGTGCTATTTCTTGGGCTTCTGAAATAGACTTGTATTACAAGCTCAACAATGGAGTCTGAGTTTGTGGCTTTGGCTGCAGCTGGTAATGAAGCTGAGTGGCTAAGGAATTTGGTTTATGAAATTCCTTTGTGGCCTAAACCGGCATCTACCATTTCTATCAGATGTGATAGTGCGGCTACCTTGGCTAGGGCTTATAGTCAAGTGTAAAATGGCAAGTCTAGACATTTAGGTGTTAGACATAGTATGATTCATGAGCTTATCATGAATGGTGTGATATCTGTGGAGTTTGTAAAAACTCAGTTGAGTTTAGCCGACATTTTAACCAAAGGGTTAGTAAGAGATCTTGTACGCAAGGCGGCTATTGGGATGGGTTTAAAGTCCACCTAATTAAATCGTTATATCAAGATACCCAATTCCCATCTAACGCAATGTTAGGTGCTGAATTCAATGTGGAAAGCTTGATATTTTGGATTGGAACGCATAATTATTTCATCCCACGGTATGTGTTCAGAACTACAAGTAAAGGAGGTTGAAATTATATTTCTTAATGATATTTTGACAAATTGCATGTGCAGGTGCAAGAAGAAAAGATCACCTAGATAAGCATGAAGTTTAGCTGCTTCAAGAAGTTTGGGACTTGGCTTTGATATGCTTATTGAAGGATAGGACACAAGCTAGTAAAAAATAGTGTCATGTAGAACATGTAAATGTGTAAGCTGTTGTGTATATTATCTTCATGTATTCACTATGAATAGAAGAGTTCAATCCTTAGTGACACTCTAATATTCGAATATTTCGAATGCTGATATACTAATGTGAAATTCAATCATATCGACATTTCATTTATGCATCAGTTTGTTTGTGTTATGATTGTCTTTAAGTTAATCAAGATTACACTTAAATGGGGGAGGATTGTTGGTGATTTTGTATTACCAATAATGATTTAAGTGTAATGCATTGACTTAGTTGACCAATGTGTAATCGTAATAAACGTTCATCTAGTCAGGGTTGTGCGGAGTGCACACTTTTATGACATTATTACGGTTATCATACGTGGGCGAAGCTCCCGTACGACGGGGGTCCGTGGGCAGCGCCCCTGGGCAGGGTCCAAGGGGCGGCAACCCCTGGTAGGGTCCAAGGGGCAGCGCCCCTGGTTGAAAACCTCTTGGTCATATATGCATTTTTCTGCTCTGGTTCCTATTCATAATTACAAAAACATATTAACAGTTCGAATCTGAGTTTTATCCGGTTGGAGATTTCTCTAGAACCATCGAAATACTTTGTTCTGAAAGTGTTTGACACGACTCTCAGATTATTGATCCACCAAATTTCTAACCTAGAGTAGCTCTTATTTCTTTAGGAAAATTTTAGAAAATTAGAGAACTTTAAAATAAGTTCTCTAAATCTTAGTTAATAAGAAAACAACTTTTCTGTTTTCAGTAAAAAAATTCAAAAAATATTATTTTTAATTAGGTTTTTTGTTTTCTTATAAAACTTTTCTAAAAAATTTCTCATTTTTCAACAACTAAATTCTCATTTTGTCGTTTTGTTTCTCTTAGGAAAAGTAAAAAATCGAAAAAGAATAAGCAAATAACACATCAACTAACTTTCGGTGGAATAAAGACAAGAATCACAGAAAAATTGCAATGTGCATCTCACAGGCTAATCAAATTTTGAAATAATTATTAACCCTATCCTCATTTTCTCCCTAATCTCTACCCATTGGTTTTTACTCATCTATCTCCATCATAAGTTATACGGTATAAACATCGTATAATTTGTTTTTTCGGTATATTAATTTTCTAACATTCTAAACTTCGATCGGATCCGATCACCGTATAAATATATACTGCTAAAATGATCTTTTAATTACGAATAATACGAGCCCGTTATTGTAATGCTCATTATATACGTATAAGTATATAAAAATACCCCTAGTTAGCTAATAAGTTTACAACCTCATAACATGTCAACCATATAACATGAAAAAGGTCAAATTTAATAAGAACAAAATCATACCAAAAATAAAATACACGTTGCGTAATAAATATTGCTCCGCCACAACATGCGAGTCGATTCTACCTCGTCATAACTACAGTACACAACTCATTTTGCTTGTCACCCATAAAGTATATAACTGTCGGTAAATGTGTCGATGGATTTTATTATGTTAAATAATGTAAGAATAATATAGTCATTTTAGAATTATATTAGTGATATTTGAAAAAAATATGAATGTAAAATACAATGTATTAAATCGGCACAAATAAGAAAGTATGAGTATTTTATAGCTTTAACTTTTATTATTTTTTAAATTAAATAATAAACCAATGCTTATGCATAATGATAAAAAAAATTAAATTATCTGACTTTGTGTATATAAGTGAGAGGCAAGTATCATTTCGTCACATAGGCTTTAGCTTTTTTTAATCTTACTTTATTTTTATCTTTGATACATTGACAATTTTATATTAACTAATTAATTTATAATTTATTTATTGTTTATAATAATAATTCCAGTTAAAAATAACATAACAAATTTCATATGTTTTTTATATATTTTCGAAAATGCTGTATTAATTTAGGACTTTCAAAAGTAACAGATTCGATAATAATTATGAGGAGAAGGTGGAGTAATACTCACTATTCTGGTCTGGTTCGCTTTTTATGATTCGGGTTTTATGTGAAAACCGTAATTGAACCAAAAATTAATTATTCGAAAAACAAAAAATCGAACATTGATTTTTAGTGCAGTTCAATTATTACGGTTCGGTTTTTTGTCTTATCTTTCACCCATTAATTAATTAGCACCACTCGTCCATTTTTTACCCAGCAGGCTTTCTCTCCCACCAAACCAAACCAAAAAACACACACTCACACCTACCTGCTTATTTTTAAAACTGCTTATTTTTAAAACTGTTTCATAAGCCCCAATTTTGTGGCTTACTTTGAGACTTATTGCCTTATACTCCAGAAGTTTATAAGGGTATGATAAACTTATATAAGCCAAGTTTCTGCTTATATTTCATAAGCCTCAATTTTGTTGCTTATTTTGAGACTTAGTGGCTTATATAAGTTTATCATATCATAATAGACTTATGTTTCATAAGCTTAAACAAACACCCCCTTAATCCAATCCTTGGTTATATACATAATATATATTTGTGCATAATTGTTTATGAACACACAATTTCTTTTAAGATTCAATATTTGTTATTTCTTGATTTAAAGTTTGTATTTTTATTCATGGGTTTTTGTTTGATTGGAGTTTCAAATCTTGGTTAGCGCAAAATGAGTAGAGGAGAGAGACATATGTAATTGGGTATGTATTTCTGTAATCTTTAAGACTTGATTCCTTAAGTGTTGTATAAGATTTTAAATTTTTTTAAAGTTTTCGGGTTTTTGTTTGTTTGCTGAAACTTTTTTATGGTTGTTGTGTTTTGGTGCTACAAATAAGCAGTTTCTAGTGTTTGGGGTTTATTTTCAAGTGAAATAACTCTTTCACATTCGCCTTCAACAATTCCATTCTTCAATGTGTAGGAACACAACTGGACCAACGTAGGAGCGCTGTCATCATCAATAACAGATTATATGGAGAGGTTTCACTTAGGATCCGGACGTGTTCGTATTCGAGGTAATTTTTGGCTCATTTTTAGGATTGATGTTAAACTGCATTTTGTGCTTATTTTTTGGATTTATGTTGACCCGCGGAGCATTGATGTTAAATTGCAAATGCAGTATTGGCACTGGAATGGACGAAACAAGAAATTTAAACTAGGAAAGAGGGGAGGGAATACCCGAGAAGGTGAAAGAGAGAGGAAAGTGATGGGAAAGAAACTGTAGTGCTAAAGACCCATTCGCCTGTTAAGGTCGGTGCATGTGTCTACATATGCTTGTAGTTAACGAGCTTTATTGCCATTAATCATCACCTTGTTTTCTCTGAATCAGGTACATATTGATGGCCATATGGTTCCAGTGGATTCTTGGTACATTATAAGAAACGAAGATCCTGAAGAATTAAAAGGAACTTGGTTTTGGTACCTTTGGACTAATGAAGGGGAAAAGATGTCGCAGTTAAATGTATCAAGAAAAGCTGCTTTGCAGGCTGACCGTCGGAGTAAGAAAGATTGGTAAGCATCATTATTATCATCTAACCTTGATCAATTTTCACTTCTCACCATTCATTTATCATTGTTCTTGATTTTTCATCTTACATTATCTCTCTTATTCTAGATACCTTAGATACCTTAATTTTAGATACCTTAATCTATATACCTTAAATACCTCCTGAAAGAAAACAGGTTAAGCAATCGAGAGATGCCTAAGCCTTCATAAGAGAATCAACTTGATTTCTATTGTTACTATGTAATAACTGATTTTTCTAGTTGAAAAGTCCGTTTTCTCGGTATCTTCTCGAATTGATTTCCGGTTAATGTGCGACTCAGTCGTTCTTGGTGAAAACAATATTTTTGGTTTTGGTAAAATAAATGTGCAAGACTTAAAAATAAATGACGGGTAATTAAAACTTAACAAAAAAGTAAATTGACAATTAAATAAAAATGCAAAACGAAATTAAAATGAACTAAAAACAAAACGAGAAAAATGATTAAAACAGCACTAAAGAAAAATGGTGGAAAAACAAGCTTTATACTAAAACAAAACAAAACAACCCCGTCGGAATACACCTGATCGGAATCCAAATGGAATCCGATCGGAATGTACCCATCGGGAAGCTACAATCGAAATGATAAAAAGGTACTGATCGGAATATATTCCGATCGGTTGATCGGAATGTAAACAAAACCCTCAATCGGAATAAGTCCACCATCGGAATGTTAAAGAAACAAGCTAATCGGAATGTATCAAAACATCCATAATCGGAATAAGGAAAACAAAGCACAATCAGAATAAGCAAAACGAAACCAATCGGAATGAGAAAGTACTAATCGGAATATCAAAATGGGCCAAATCGGAATGATATAAACCCTTTTCCGATCAGACGATCGGAATAAGGGGTGCTTGGTCGGAAAGAGTGATCGGAAAGGGGTTTTTCTTTTCCGATTTATATGGGATCCGAAATAAGCAAAAGCAATAAGCTATGGTTAATAAGCTCAAACTAAAACTTGCACGAATCTAAATCGAAACTGACTTAATAAGCATAAATAACAACTTATCAAACTTAAAAATAAGCAAACTTTCAAATCAAACTATAAAAAGATGAACTTTTTAAGAAAACTTTTAAGGAAAATAAATAAGCTAAACACAAATTAAGCCAATAAGCATGTCAAGCTCAAAGCTTAATCCATGTAAAAACTTGAATCAAAGATAAGCAAAATAAGAAAGGTAGAAGAAGATGATTAAAAATAAGAACTTGATTAAAAGAAAAGATTCCAAAATTAAAAGACTTACTTGAATTGAAGAAATTAAAAGTGCATAACAAGAAATTAAAATTGCAAGAAATTAAATGACAAGAAATGAAAATGGTGGAAGTGTTGTTTGTCAAGCCACCAACAACAAGAAATGAAGTAACTAATGGCTATTTATAGTGGAGATTAGGGAGGAGCTTAGGAAGCTTCCTCCCTCTTTTCTCTTTTCCTTAATTGCATGCTCAAGTCCTTTTCTTCTTAGTCTTTTGTTAATCTTGGACTTAATGACTTTGTCTCGGGATTTCTTCATAAATAAGACTCGAGTTCTTCGGCTTTTAGTAAACTTCCGTCTTTAGACTTTTTCTTCGATAAATCTTCAGAATTGGTCTTGGACTTCCGTTCTTTTTCCACTCTTGACTTCTTGACTTCGTCTTTCGTCTTTTTCTTCGATAAAAGCCCGTGAAATTCCGTGTTTTCTCCACTTTTCACCTTTTCGTCCTAAATCACAACAAAAACACAAACCACGCATAATTCCGACATAAATGACATAAAATACATGTTTTGACTCGGTTATTATTGTAATTAAGTGGTAAAAAGGATGGGTGTTTTCACACCTATCAAATCCCCTACACTTAACCATTGCAATGTCCTCATGCAATGCATTAGTTACAAAGCAAGTTTACATTTTTCGCCATAATTAATCCACGTTGGCCTTTATTAAAGAGATAGAAAATTATAAACATACAAAGTAAAGAAATCAAAAACATACCTTTGGGTTTTGGAAATGTCGTGAATGATCATCATCCTCAAGTTTTCACTTTCTCCAAACCAAGCTTAAAAACGAGATCATTGTTATTATAAGTTAGTAAACTAACAAGAACTCATGTGGGCCAATTACTCACTTAGACTCCCTTATTCCTAGGTGTATCTCTTATATTTTATTGTTGTCTTGAATGATCACGAGGATGCATTGTTGACTTATTTCTATAGTTATTTAGTCCGAAAATAAAGTGAACGATTTAATCAATAGTTAGCTAAAGGACAAAATCTTTTAAAACTGCTTCTCGGGACCTCATAAAGTTCATATCTTGGCATAACTCGCTTCGCGATTTGAGACCTTTCTCGGACCGATATTTGGTAGCGACTTCATACTTCAAACCTTGAGAGACGTTCATGAAATAATGGTCTTCTCTTCATATAGGAATTTCTTCACTTGAAGTTTTGAGAGATTCATACTTGGACCACGACTTCTTCATTTTTCTCCAATCTTTATTTTGGACTTTGATATACAACGATCCGCCTCCTTTTATGACTTGGATCTATTTATCCTCATACCTTGATAGGGTCTTTTCGGATACACTTCTCCATGACTTTTGGGGAGTTTTTGCTTTTCGTCCTGTGTCTCGATCCTTCATATTGATTTTCGATAAATGATTCTTCACATCACTTTGGATCTTTAGCAACAAAATATAGCCCTCATGCCTTGTTAGGACCTTTTTGGACTCGCCAATCTTCGCATCTCGCTTCAATAAGTTATGCCTTGGCTATGAACTCTAATCCATACCGAGCAACTTTTAAACGATCTTGGGCTAGAAGCTAAGTAACTTATCAAATCGTACAACCTTATTTATTACAGATAAATTTATTAGCAGGCGATGGGAGAATAGGCTCATAATTAACTCACATAAATTCCCGCAAGAATACCAAACTTATAATTGACTCTATCATCTCTTGTTCTCCACAGTTTAAAATCTCAAGGAATGAGACTCGTGGATACTTAGCCTATTAAATCAAAGTTTTGGGTTTTCGAGTCGCCTATAGGAGCTTGCAAATTCTTAGACTTTTTCAAGTTTAGAACCCGCATTTTAAAGTTCCCTTGATAAACGACTCTCTAGGATCAATTATAGGAACTTGCGAAAAGTTCTTGTTCTTAACCCGTGAGAGTTAAGACTTTCGCATTTTATAGCTCCCTATATAAAAGCCTAGCAAAACTTGACTTAAACACGTTAAGGATACTAGCTAGAGTAACTTAGATAAGTAACTCGGGTTGAGTCAAAAGATTCACAACGTTTAAAAATTAAAACCACTTTATTAAAGATTTATTCTAATAAAGAAAGAAAATAACTATACAAAGGGAAAAACTAATAGGCCAAAATAGATCAAAAATTTTGAAAAATGTTGAAAAATTGATTTTCTGGTTAAAATGAGGACAATTACAAGGAAAAGGCCACTTAACTTCGATAGAAGTCCCCCCTACACTTAATATAAACATTGTCCTCAATGTTTAAGCATGTCGGAGTAAACTCCCCTACACTTAGGACATTGTGCACTTTGTTTAAATCTTGCTAAGGAAGAGACAACTAAAAAGATTCCTATTTTAACATTGAGAAATATAAAATAGTGAATCGAAAAGAGTTTAGGATAGAACCGGGAAGAAGGGAACACGGAATCACGGTTCGTCAAAAGTCATCAAGAGTGTGTCTTTGAAGCTCTAATCCCTGCACATGTTAAGAAAGAAAGCAAGAAACACCACGGGGCTCCCCCTACACATATGGTGAAAATAGATAGATAATTGGGTTGCCTCCCAAAAAGCGCTTATTTTTGTTAACCGAGTCACGATCCTGACTCGTCCCCGAATTAAATGGTCCATGGGGAAGCCTCGAATGTAATACCGGGATCAAAGACCTTGTCCTCGTTCCCGGTTGACATCAACAAAGGCGAGGCGGGGGGATAAGCCTTGAATGGGAGAAAGGTCCTTTCAACATACGAAAAGTATGTGAAATCAAGATCCACGGGAGGTGGAGTGGGTAAAGTAAGCACATTGTCATCCCCATAAGACAATGGATGCTGAGCAAGCGGCAAAGCCGTATTGGTATCAATCATAGCATAATCAATGTCACCTCCCGGGTCAGAGCACTCATCCTCCATGATGGTCTCTAACGGAGTGGATGAAAGGTGCTCGGGAGGGGGACTTGGGACAATACCTTCCTGCAGAAAATTACCAAAAATAATGTCCCCCTTCGTGTCATAATCATCAATACCTGGAGGTATAGAGTGAATGTCGATTTCTTCCAGCAATGGGTCATTATCTTCAACGGGAGGAATAGATGGAGGCAAAGACTCGGAGATAGGAGGAGAAGTCAACTCTTCGATTTGAGCAATAAGAAGGTGCACTTTCCGTAATCTATCGCGAAGAAGCACGTCTTCTACCTCATCCACAAGATCAAGTTCATCGGTGAACTTCTCGTAAGCCGGAGAGAATAAATCGTCATCGCCCGCATCTCCTGGTGGAGATTGAGAGATTTCAAAAGTGAAATTCTCATAGCGGAGGGAAGAATCGTCATCACTAGGATCGACCTCTTCCGTAAGAGCAACGTCGTCCTGAAGCTCCATAGCAGGTAAGTCACAAACCTCATCATCCAATACTTTGTCGAGACCAACATCACTAAGCTCATTCAACGAATCTAGATCCTTAGACGCAGTAGGAACATCGAGAGTAGGAGCAGTAACTTCAGAAGATGTGTTGAAAGTGCATACAACATCATCTTCATCATCATCATAATAGTATTAACGCACAAGAGGAGTGGTATAATCACTAAGATTAGATACTTGCTCTTGTTGCAGTCGCTTTTCCTCCGCCCATGCTTCTTTAAACTGAACAAAGGCTTCTTGAATTTCCAAAATAATGGCGTGCCTTTCTTCATTCAGAGTAGTGAGTTTTTGATCAATACGAATTCCCTGAGAAGATTGATGATTGAGGGTGTGATGTGGGGGCTCATAGTTATGAAAACCAGAATTATAGCACGGATGTGGCTCATAGTCAGTCATCGGTTGAGAAGAATTATAACACGGATTTGGTTCATAATAATCCATCGGTGAAGAAAATTGAGGACACGGATCTGGCTCATAATAATTCATTGGTTGACAATAAGAGGTATCGTGACGACCCCCACAGTTGTTGCAAAACGGGTAAGGAGAAAGACTGGGTGCGTCTTGTGGATAGCTATTATCATTGTCATAATTGTACCCCGGTTCTTGCCCGTGACCATACGGGTATCGAACCGGGCACGAAACATGCCAATGAGAATCGCTTCCACAATAGATGCACGGGGGAACAGGAGGTGGATTCAAAAATGACGAATTAACCGAGTTGCACAAGGGACAAAATCCTAGTTGTGTGTTGTCGATATCGTTTCCGCATCGTTCACTTGTACACCATTGACAAGAGTCGTTCCCGTATAATCGTCTCCCACACCCGACGCAATGGACATAAGAATCCATAAAGAAAAATAGATAAGCAAGAAGAATATTTTTGGTGCAAAACTTTGAAAAAGAAATGCTTTTTATGATTTTTCAAATGTTTTTGGGATTTTTCGAAAATTTTTGACACGAAAAATAACGTTCACAAGTGAACGGATCCCAAAATCCAACGCGTCTCTCACAAAAAACCGTTAATCTTCACGAAAAGAGCCGGCAGCGGCGCCATTTTAATAACTGATTTTTCTAGTTGAAAGTTCGTTTTCTCGGTATCTTCTCGAATTGATTTCCGGTTTAATGTGCGACTCAGTCGTTCTTGGTGAAAACAATATTTTTGGTTTTGGTAAAATAAATGTGCAAGACTTAAAAATAAATGACGGGTAATTAAAACTTAACAAAAAAGTAAATTGACAATTAAATAAAAATGCAAAACGAAATTAAAATGAACTAAAAACAAAACGAGAAAAATGATTAAAACAGCACTAAAGTAAAATGGTGGAAAAACAAGCTTTATACTAAAACAAAACAAAACAACCCCGTCGGAATACACCTGATCGGAATCCAAATGGAATCCGATCGGAATGTACCCATCGGGAAGCTACTATCGGAACGATAAAAAGGTACTGATCGGAATATATTCCGATCGGTTGATCGGAATGTAAACAAAACCCTCAATCGGAATAAGTCCACCATCGGAATGTTAAAGAAACAAGCTAATCGGAATGTATCAAAACATCCATAATCGGAATAAGGAAAACAAAGCACAATCGGAATAAGCAAAACGAAACCAATCGGAATGAGCAAGTACTAATCGGAATATCAAAATGGGCCAAATCGGAATGATATAAACCCTTTTCCGATCAGACGATCGGAATAAGGGGTGCTTGGTCGAAAAGAGTGATCGGAAAGGGGTTTTTCCTTTCCGATTTATATGGGATCCGAAATAAGCAAAAGCAATAAGCTATGGTTAATAAGCTCAAACTAAAACTTGCACGAATCTAAATCGAAACTGACTTAATTAAGCATGAATAACAACTTATCAAATTTAAAAATAAGCAAACTTTCAAATCAAACTATAAAAAGATGAACTTTTTAAGAAAACTTTTAAGGAAAATAAATAAGCTAAACACAAATTAAGCCAATAAGCATGTCAAGCTCAAAGCTTAATCCATGTAAAAACTTGAATCAAAGATAAGCAAAATAAGAAAGGTAGAAGAAGATGATTAAAAATAAGAACTTGATTAAAAGAAAAGATTCCAAAATTAAAAGACTTACTTGAATTGAAGAAATTAAAAGTGCATAACAAGAAATTAAATTGCAAGAAATTAAATGACAAGAAATGAAAATGATGGAAGTGTGGTTTGTCAAGCCACCAACAACAAGAAATGAAGTAACTAATGGCTATTTATAGTGGAGATTAGGGAGGAGCTTAGGAAGCTTCCTCCCTCTTTCCTCTTTTCCTTAATTGCACGCTCAAGTCCTTTTCTTCTTAGTCTTTTGTTAATCTTGGACTTAATGACTTTGTCTCGGGATTTCTTCATAAATAAGACTCGAGTTCTTCGGCTTTTAGTAAACTTCCGTCTTTAGACTTTTTCTTCGATAAATCTTCAGAATTGGTCTTGGAATTCCGTTCTTTTTCCACTCTTGACTTCTTGACTTCGTCTTTCGTCTTTTTCTTCGTAAAAGCCCGTGAAATTCCGTGTTTTCTCCACTTTTCACCTTTTCGTCCTAAATCACAACAAAAACACAAACCACGCATAATTCCGACATAAATGACATAAAATACATGTTTTGGCTCGGTTATTATTGTAATTAAGTGGTAAAAAGGATGGGTGTTTTCACACCTATCACTATGCATCTAGAATCGAGCTGGTAAGAGAATCAACTTATTAAGTTGGAATTTGGTGTGATAGTAAGGTTACTTTCGTGGGCTTATGGGCTTTCTTACTTGAGCTTATTGGTCCATGTATAAAACTTTGGGTGTGTAAATATTCAATATTTAATAGGCATATACCATGTTCCAAGAGCTTTATGAGAATTTTATGTGATAAACTTGGAATTCGAACTGCAAAGGTTTTGTGTTTACTTGATTCAGTCGAACATGACAATTTCAGTCCATTGTGCTTTATAAGTTACTTAGGATAAGTGTTGATTCTGACAATTTCGAGAAGTGGTAAAAAAAGTTGAGAATGAGAAATAGGAGAAAATTAACAAGTTAACACAACTTATCTCCTGGTGTCGTTCCTGTTGAGATAATTCAACAACCATTCGATCCACTGGTAAGTCCCTCTAGAATCTAGCACAGTGATTGGTAATGCATTGTTAGAATTACTAGTAATTAGGCGTTTGGAAGTGATTTTTTAGATTCCCTTTGGGAATTATGTTGATCATGATAGACACCAGAGGGTTCGGTGTCGACCGTAGACATATAAGATGATAATAAAAGTAAATAACAAGTCAACTTTACTAATATAAAAGGTAATAAAACGTCAAAGGATTTTTTAGCAAGGCTTGGAACTTGGAAGTAATGAACCCAAAGGATTTTTTAGCAAGTGTTTTGCATGTGATTCAAACATTGGTAGACTATACTTAATTGATCATTTCTGCCGTATTTTGTATATTTTTCAAATACCGTTTTGTAATGTCATAGTTTCTGTTCATAGTAGATATCGGACTTCCATCAGGAAAATCACTTTCTCAAATCGAGGCTGAGTGAATTCACTGTCTTCAAAACAATTAGCAGTTAATCAAAAAACGAGGGTAGGTTTGATTATGTAAATTATGTTTAAGCTTAAGCATCTTTTTAATAGTGTCCTAATATGTTTTTTTTTGAAAGGCAACATATTTTAATTACGATAACAGAAAAATTACACCACAAAGGCATCCCAAATCCTCAATCAAGTAGATTGAGCGAGCTAAGACCCAAAACACAAACCAACAAGAAACCCAAACACCTGGGCACTACTACAACTCATCCTTAACGCTACACCATGACCACTTTATTCTATCACTAAATTTTGCAGTTTGAAGGATCGATGAACCATTTCTGCCACTCGAAGGAAGCTTTCTTTGATCTCCTCGAAACCCAGTCAAAGCTTTTAACTTGAATTTCATGAAAAAATTTATTGATACTGGCCACTTTTGCTTTGAAAACGCGAGAATTACGCTCTTTCCATATGAAATACCATGTTGTCCATGTTACTAGTTGCCACAAAGCTCTCGAGTACGATTTAACCTCGACATTCCCACTAAAGCGAAACAAATCATTTGCCGAAAACACATTAAAAGAATCGAGCTTCCACCATTCAAAAATTTTGTTCCACACACTTTTCGCCACATTGCACGTCACTAAGCTATGATCACACGATTCTACGCTATCGTCACAACATGGACATAATATAGAGTCCAACTCAATTCCTCTTTTGTCGAGCTCTACGCGCACCGGTATTCTCCCATGTAAAACTCTCCATATAAACACGTTTACTTTCTTTGGAGCAAGTCTATTCCATAGTCTATCGTGGGTCGTATTGCCCACGTGCAAGTATATGTCATCCACCATAAAAGCTAAGTCTTTAACCTTGAAATTGTTATCTTCATTGAGATTCTAACGCCACGAGTCCCTGCAATTAAGAGAGAAAGTAACATTTTGTAATAGGCCCCTAAGCTCTGCTACATAGCCACACACTCTCCCTCTAGGTTCCCTCACCCAATCCCATTCCCACCTCCACACCCCCTCACACCAGTTCCCTCTATCAACCACCCGAGCCTCCTTACGCCTATCTAACTGAAATAGCCTAGGAAATCTTTCACGAAGACTTAAGTCACCAACCCACCTATCTTCCCAAAACCGTGTATCCCTCCCGTCTCCCAACTTATTTGAGAACGAAGAAGAAAACTCAATCCCGATTTTATCCATATCTAGACCTACCTTAACAATATCATACCAAACTCTACTTCGCCCCACCCTCGAACCTACATCAGCCTCTAGACCTCCACTCGCTCCATAAATACTCTTAATCACCCTCACCCATAAAGCATCAGTTTCAAACTTAAATTGCCACCACCACTTTCCCACTAACGCCCAATTTTTAGCCTGAAGAGACCCAATGTTTAACCCCCCAATCCCATAAGAAGATAAAACCTTGTCACACTTAACCCATGATAGTTTTTTTTTCACCTACCCAGCCCCAAAAGAACTCCCTCCTAATTCTCTCAAGCTTTTTTATCACACATAAAGCACACGAAACATTGAAAAATAATACAATGGCAAACTTCCAAGAACAGATTTAACTAATGTCAATCGTCCCCCAAAGGACATCGTTTTTGCTTTCCACTCGGATAATCTTTTTTTAAATTTATCAACCACATTTTTCCATGCACTTTCCCAACGTACACAATCCCCAATGGGAAGTCACAACTAAGTAAATGGGAATTCACCCACACTACATTGCATCTAACTCGCCATATTGCTCACTTCACTAGAATTGACCCCAATGCCATACAATCTACTTTTATTTAGGTTTACCTTAAGTCCCGACACCATTTCAAAACACTTCAATATACACATTAGATTCTTTGCATTTTCCTTATCCCATTCACCAAAGAATATCGTGTCATCCGCGTATTGTAGATGTGACACAACCACTCTCTCGGATCCCACATTAATTCCTTTAAATATACCTTTGTTAACCGCCTCTTTAACCATCAAATTCAACCCTTCCGCCGCAAGAATGAACAAGAAAGGCGACAAAGGGTCACCTTGCCTCACCCCTCGTTCCAAACCAAATTCGATTGTCGGGGACCCATTAACCAAAACCGACACTGACGATGACTCTAAACAAGCGTCAGTCCATGAACACCACTTTTCCCCAAACCCATGCTCTTCAAAATATTGCACAAATACCCCCAATTAATACTATCATAAGCCGTTTCAAAGTCGACTTTAAAAATTAGTCCTTTCCTTTTATTTTTCTTCACTAAATCCACCGTCTCATTTGCTATAAGGATGTCGTCAAGAATAAACCTCCCACAAATGAAAGCATTCTGAACCTCACCAACAAGTTTCCCGATCACCAATTTCATTCTCTCTGCCAGTATCTTCACTATAATTTTATAGTAACAACAAATTAAATTAATGGGTCTATACTCAACGAGACTAACCGGATCCGCCACCTTAGGAACCAATGCCACAAATGATGGATTACAGCCCTTGGAGATTTCCTTCCTATCCCAAAACCATTTAATTGCATCTACCAAATCCTTTTTGATAACATCCCAAAACCTTTTTATATAAGTAAAATTAAACCCATCAGCCCCTTTGAGCCTTATCCCCACCACAAATGTTTACAGCATCCCATATCTCTTTCTCCTCAAATAGTTTTTCCAGCATGTTTGCATCATCTCTTGATATCTAAGCTAAACCGTTACAAGATAATTGAGGTCTTGAATCAACATGTTCCGAAAACATCGTTTTATAACATCTATACGTCTCTTCTTTAATTTTATTAGGGTCTTCGCACCGTAAACCATCAATCATTAGTCCTCTAATATTATTCTTATTATTCCTCCTCTTCACAAAGGAATGAAAGAATTTGGAATTTTCATCCCCGTCTATGTTCCATCTCACTCTCGCCTTTTGTCTAAGCATGCAAGTCTTTTCCCTCTCTTTATCGATCCATAAACGCCTTGCTTCCAACCACTTGAACCTTTCTTCGTCATTAAGAGACCTCGACTCTGCTTCTAGTTCCCATATCATTGCTTCCTTGCTGTATTCACTTATTTTCTCATTCAATTCACCAAAATACTTTCAACTCCACTCCTTTAATTCTACCTTAACATTTTTAAGTTTATCCCTAAATCGACAATCTGTCCTGGTACTCTTCACATCTTTATCCCAGCCTCTTAAAACAACATTCTGAATGTTCGTTTCCTTTAACCATATGTCAAAAACGCGGAACGGTTTTGGACCAAAATTAACATCCATATCCTTAAGGACAATAGGACCTGTCTAGTGCAACCATAGCAAGATTACCCCATTTATTCTTAAATGCCACGGACACCAGAAATCTATCAAGCTTACTAAACTTTAAACCATCATCACTAATCCGTGTAAATTTTCGACCACCCAACGGTATCTCAACAAGCTGAGTTCTGTTAATAAAGTTATTGAAATCGTCCATCTCCTTGACATTAATTAGTGAATTCAATCTATCCTCTTGTCTTTTGACCACGTTAAAGTCGCCAAAGATGCACCAATCTTCGTTACTGCTGTTCATTAATGTATCTAATCTATCCCACAAAGAGGCCTTTTCCCTACTAACATGCGGACCATAAAGACACACCAAAACTATGTCCCCTGACCTGCCCTTCCATCCACCTTTAACACTATGTTCTCAAGTTATTATTGGAATGAAAAGAAAAGAAGCAATCCCAAAAGTGAGAAGAAGATTTTATACACAAAATAACTTGAATCTTCCTTTCTCTTCTTTTCCTTTCTCTTGTTAAAGAATCTTGAGAACACAACTAAGTTTTAGTTTCTTTCCAAATATTTTCCTTTCTTCTCAAAATAAATCTTGAGAACATAGTGTAACAGCTATAAATCTATCATCACCCGTAACATCTAAGCAATTGAAAACATTAGTGTCCCATATCACCAACATCCCACCTAATCTTCCTTTTGCCTCCATTTGTGTAAACCCAAAATTCCTATTACCCCATACTTCTTCCACCCACGAATCGTCAACTAGCCCACTTTTAGTTTCTTGCAAAGCGATTACATCTGGTTTCTCACCTCTTATAATTGACATTAGCCACCCTTTTTTACCCTCCACACCTAAACCCCTGATATTTATAGATATAATCTTCATTAAAACACAATAGCGACCGATACCGACTCACCTGACTATGACTATTGACCATTAGCGGTGTCTTCTGCTGCAACACTAGATACCTTAGTTTGTTTTATGTCATTCCAAACCACACCAATCCGCTCCCCCACTTTCTTCAAACGATCTTCACTAATAGAACATGTAGGCCCCATGACGTCTGCTTTGAATGACCCTTCACCATTTTGAATTGTATCACCATTCATCAAATTTTTGTTACCACCCATACCATTAGTCGACGAGTGACTTCTTTTTCGTCTAGTACCTTCTTTCGCAAGATTAAACCTACGTCTCCTGTACTTCTTACCACTACTCGCCTTCTCATCATCTTTCCCACTCGAATACTCGATACCGTATTTAGTTTCATCACTCCCTCAAAGGACCCATTTAATGACTTTTTTCTCTTCTTGTATACTCCCTTCCCACTTGATCCTTGCTTGTTTTCACTACTCCCATTCATATCAGAATGGGATGTTTCTTTACGTTTAAGCAGCTTCTGCTAATGTGTGCCAATACATTGGTACATAATGACCAGCCCAGTTACTGATGGACCCACATATAACTCTCAAATCTCACAAATATTTTGGTCTCGAAGATGATCAGGCGAGTTTTTTTTATGTGTATATTTTTCAATGCTAAACATTTGTTGGCACATATGACATATTTACTTATTTTGAAACTTATTTGGTGCAGAAGAAAAACGTTCTTTTCTAAAGGACGACATGACATATAAGTCCAAGGATACCATATTACGCGAAATAGGGAAAGTAACTTTGAGTATCGCTGCAAATGCAAAAAAAGATTCAGAAGGAATGCCTACATCCAGAATGGTTGTGATCAAGGTACTTTCTACACTATATATGTATTGCAAAAAATATGTTAAGTCCTATCTGTTAACAATGAATTATAAAACACAGTGCCAGGGATATCACTTCATATTTTCTATTGATTAGTCAGGATCAAATGACAAATCGACTTGGACCAAATGACAAATGGACCAA
The DNA here is from genome assembly GCA_025667525.1 of Glebionis coronaria. Taxonomy (NCBI): domain Eukaryota; kingdom Viridiplantae; phylum Streptophyta; class Magnoliopsida; order Asterales; family Asteraceae; genus Glebionis; species Glebionis coronaria. Next base: position 6,867,377 of record CM046878.1, on the reverse strand, counting down.
ATGACAAATGGACCAAATGACAAATCGGCAGTGACATGCTTTTAGTGTTTTTCTTTCGTGGGTTTTGGTTTTCCGTGACTTTGTAAAGATATAATCCTTTGGTAAGATAACTTGGTTGTTTATATAAGAAATTCATTTACGTCTTGAATTTGTTTTCTTTAAGCTTGAAAATGTTTCATATAAGTAATCAAGTTGGACCAACCGGCTATGTGAATGTGGCAACAACGCTCACACCTGTAACTATGAATAATGATGATATTATCGAAATTGTTTTGCACGTTTAATAACAGGCTGTTTCCCCTATGTTGCCTCAGGTCAGGTTGCAGACACGTTGGACGAGGGTCAAAGTTATAATGTATGCTGTGTTAACTTCCGGCGTTGTGTATCAAAAAGATCACTGCTGTCTAAAGGTATTATAAAACAGGAACAGCTCCTTTAGTGTTTGTGAACTGAATAAGTAATAATGTAGATATAAATAAAGCTAGAAAATGAGACTATTAAAAAAAGAGGTCGACTGACTTGGGATCGTCCGCCACAGGTTTGACCACTTTTTACCCATACACTACTACACAATTTGAAATAGAGCCCCCTTAATAAAGCCCCTTCCTAATTAAAAACGGGCTCTATAGAGATTTTATGTTTCTAAAATGGTTATTAAGCCATGTTTCCATTCAGAAAACCGGGTACTATGATGAAAAGGAATAGAGCCATGTTTTCTTTCACATACTGGGCTCTATTGTTTCATTATTTATTCGTTTGTAAGCCTCACTAGGCGGGTCTTGAAACTAAATTAAAAACCTTAAAATTTTTGGGCGGCTTATTTCCCTCTCCAGTTTTCATTACTTTCACAAAAGCCCAAAGTTTTTCTACCCTTCACTCACAAAACCCTATCCTTCACAGCCGCCTACTCCACCCACTTAACCATTGTCCCACACCACCACCATCACCACCGTCGCACACCATTTCTGTCACATAACACCTTTATTAGGCAACCAAGCCAGAGACACGAAGCTAAATTGGAGGTAACAAGCTGCTACAATTGATTATGTTGTTTTGTAATATATCTCTTTTATTTTGTTGTTAAGTTTTATTCTGGAATAAGTTGTGTTTCTTTATATGTTTTTTTTATTGTAGGTAATTAAGAATCAATTTTAGAATGTAATTGTTGAAAATAATAGTTTAATTAAATGTGATAAATGGGTATTTCTGTTTTGCTATTTTCTGTCATAGATAAAGTTCAAAATGGTAAAGTGAAGGATCTAAACTGTTGCTCGGGTAATGACCAACATTATAGTGGGTTTCTTCTAAAATGGTTGAATTACAGATATTAGTTAGGTGTAAAAAGTAGATTAATACATTTTGAACTAATCATCAATTTAGCCAAAATATCAATTATCATCTACATTCATTTGTTTTGCCTATATTTTATATGGTACTATTATGAATGGCAGGAGGTTGTTTCATTTTTATAAGATTATTGTGCTATAGATGATGATTTGTTTTATTTTTCATGTTGTCTAAGTTTGTTAGCATAAGTAGTTTATTATTTGGATTTTTGTTTGTATGGTTTCAAGTATTTGAATACAATTGTCATTGTTATATTTATTTTGGTTTAATTTGGATTTACTGATGTTATTATATTGATTAATAAGACTATTTTACATAATTGATTGGAAGAACACTAGTAGAGTACAATTTTCTATGTATTTGTACTACATATATGAGTATACTATATGTGCTAATTTTGACCATGTATAATTGATTGTATGGCTGAGTTTTAGCTCTCAATTATGAGCAGGTCAAGTAGGTTACACGGGCTTGTTACAGCTCTCAATTATGAGCATGTCAGGTAGGTTATACGGGTTTGTTACAGCTGATAGTGGTTCAAGGAGGAATTGGTCTGTTAGCAATGACTGCAGTTGATGCCGAGGATCCCGAGACTCTATGATGATAGCTGGAGCTATTGACAATTTATGTGGAAATGGTAACACTTAAATACTTTTGAGAATTGTGTTTACTTTTTGTGAGAAACAATAATATTGAACTATTTGTAAAATAGGCCACCAAGTTTACTTAAAAGAAAGCGAACCAAGTAGTTAGTATAATATAACTGGGATGTAAAGAATGGTACAATACACTCTTTTTATTGCTTGTTGACTTAGTAAAAGTGATACAAACCATGTTTAGATTGTTAACATGATATGTCCTAAAACCTCATGTCTTTGTTATATAAGGCTTATAGAGAAACTACAAACCTGACTGCGGTCTGAAGATGGAATTATGGCTTTGCTAGGAATGGTCAGGTCGAGACATCCAGATGTTCTTTCACAAGTTTCTCGTGGAATTGCAAATTTTGCAAAATGTGAATCCCGTACATTTAACAAAGGTACAGGATCGAAGATTTCCCAGGATAAGAATTCAAACCCGTCAGCTCGGTAATCTTTTAGACAAAATAATTATCGTTGCGGTTGATACTTGGGACTGCCAATCTCGATACCCATCTGGTCATTATGTTCCTAGAATAGGAGATATAGGAGATCTTGAAACTGAAACAAAGGTACTTAATATAATAATGTTTTTGCTTAATAAATTTACATATTTATCTTCCTGCATTTTTAATAATTGTGTAAATGCTACAGGTTGTATTAATAGAGAACGATATCGACGCAAAACCATTTACTTCTCAAGTGTTGTCATGCCTACCACCATTACCATGGTCAGTGTCCTTAGAAGATCTGTCAAATCCCATTCGGCAAGACTTGCGTCATTTACGCATATTTAGCGTGGACCCACCAGGCAATGCATTCTCTAATATAACTTCATATATATCAAGCTAAGGTTATCGAATCTTGTATATGTAAAATGTAATAAGCCTTTTATGTTTCCAGGATGTAAGGACATTGATGATGCGTTGTTACATTGTACTTCTCTTCCAAATGGGAACTTTGAAGTTGGAGTTCGTATCGTTCAGCGTTTTTGTTTTTTTTTAATTCAGATAAATCACAAATATTTGTTGAGTTTCTATGTGTCCTTTACTATTGTTGATAAGACATTGCTGATGTAACGAATTTTGTTCACTCTGGAACACCACTGGATAGTGAAGCTTCACAAAGAGGAACTTTTACCTACCTTGTTGAACGCCGTATTGACATGCTTCCTAAACCTCTTACCGAAGGTATTGCTGTCATCTGCTGTTAAGTATACACTTAATACATCCTGGAATATGAAATTTAACCATTAGTTGATCGATTTGTTTACCTGATATTTTTTTGTAGATATATGTTCCCTTCCGGCTGATGTGGAGAGGCTAGCGTTTTCTGTTATTTGGGTATGGTTTATTAAGCTTTTGTTTCTTTTTACATATCAGTTTTGTTGTATATAGTCCATGTTCCTTATAATGTGTAAACATGGTATGCTATTATTTTGTATAACATGGGTAGTATAATCCATGTCAAACACGTTACTTAAGTATCAATATCTGTAAGTTGACCTTTATCAACTCTATATTTTTAGTATGAACCTTCATTCCCACTAGAAAGCTGCATATGTAATGTGTGGTTTCTTTAAGTCAATCTTCATAATTGTAAATCCCTAGATATTGTATTATACTTGTATAAAGATCGGCTGCATACCTATCAGGTGAAAATTTGGAAAAATTGTTCCCTGTTGGAATATCGCCAGCTAGATTGTGATATGATACGTAACTGCAGAGAATAGGCGATCATCAATCCCATAATTTGTTACCATAATTTGTTACTGGAAAACCACCATGTACAAAAATATGGCGAAATTATAACTGAAACTTACAAAACAGAAAGGCTAAGGCAATTCACCAGTGATACCAAACCTCCCGTAAAGTTGTTACTTTCTAACTTTCTGTAGTACATTGATAGGCATTATAAGATTACCACCTTTAAGTCTACATTTGTCATCACATCTTGTTTACTAGAGATAGCAATATGGGCCTGCTGGGTGGGTCAGGGGATATCAAACTCTTAAGAAAATACTATATGCATTAAAATTACACTCTAAACATCTGGCAGTTGTTTCCTGATAGTGTTTTTTATAAATTACTTAAAGAAACCTTGGATAAACATATTCATTAATAAATAGCCAATAGGTCGATATCTATTCTCAGCTAAGTTCTATCTTATATATTCTTGGAACCTAAAACATACTATCATACTTCTTTGCTACTTCCGATATATTAGGGACCAACAGTGGCCAGTTTCTGTTGATAGAAGACGTCGCACTTCCATGGATAGTGCAAAATGCAAATAGTGAAGCATTGATAATCAAGCGACATATTGAACTTGGACTCCGCCATTTAGCACAACATAGTAAGTTTTCATTGAAAATTTGCTATTTCTTGAAAACCTTATTTTTGAAAATTGTAGTTTATTCAGTTACTTTATACAGACCACGAGCCTTGGTGTATTAGATTAAAAAAATTAAAAATGTTCTTTTTCTTATTTTGATACCTTAAAATAAACTAATAGTACTTTGTATATGTAATTGCAGAAGTAAACACAAGAGATATGGTAAGTGGAGGTGCCCTTTGGGAGCTAGTTCCCATCTCACATGACTGTTCCTGTGACGACATACGTTCTCTTGTAGTTTTCTAAGTTGCATTATTCTTTTATGTAGAAAAGCAAGTGGAGGTGTTGTTCAACAGTTGAATGTTGTCTTTGTAGATGAGAACCGCAAGAAGCCAACTGGCATGCGGACAAGAGAACACAGATAAAACTACTCAATTTTTGAATTTGTCTTTTGAAACTTGACATATGAATCAGATAATGTGAGTATTTTATAAGGACTGGTTATATGAATATCATCTACTCGCAAAGTGATAATCAGAATCAGATGCCTTCATATAATTGCTCAAAACTTGGTAAAGTATGAAAATGTTATACGTGGACAATCAGTTTGCAAATGCAATAATAGGTACCCCTTTGTATTTGCTCAAAAGTTTATTGCTACTGGATACAGAGGCGGCAACGACAGGTTTAATGATCACAGGAGGTCTCCTTCTCTAAGTTATGCATTGGATCATGAGTACTATCCTCCCCCAGAGAGAAAACACTGTGTCAGGTATGTTTTAAACCATTTTTGACTTGCATTTCTGCATACATTTCTCGTACGTCTTTGGGTATCTAAATACATGGACAGTGGATCTTTATTGGATGTTATTTGACAACTTATGACAATTTGTGAACCTATCTTGTTGTCTGCAAATAGAACAGTTTATATTTGGAGATGCTTATCATGCATTTGACAACTTAAGACGATTCTTGAACCATACTTTTATATTTGCTATTTCACTTGTGCTAATCGATACTTGTTATATATGCAGCCTCTTTATATAATGAAGCAGCTAGAACAAAAGCTCAAGAACAAGATCGGTCGATATAGACATATAGTTAAGGATGCTTAAAAGTTGATGGCTATGATTTCTTGTAATATATGAATAATGATACTGAGTTTTTTTAGCTCTTTAAATATTATTGAATGACTGGATTTTTTCAGAAATTATTTTTTTTTAATTTTTTTTCTTTACATAAAGCCATGTTTGGTAAAAGAAAACAGGGCTCTATAACAGGGAATAGACCCCGTTTTTCAAACAGGGCTCTATTTGGTTTTGGAATAGAGTCCCTCCCCTTTTGAGCCCCCATACAAAAACGGGCTCTATGGCTATTTTAAACAGGGCTCTATTGCTATTTTTGTAGTAGTGATAGGTCCCATTCTTTCAGCTAAATAAGAAAGTGAATTGACTCCTTTTCCCTTGACTCAACAGTGTTGTGATTGTAGCATTTGAAATGAAATCGTCCACATAAGATTCAAATATTAGTAAATCTGTAAATCTGTTTAGGAATATCTTAGGAAAGATATTTACTTGCCATTAATGGTTCCTACGACTATCGTTAGAACTTAGAACTAAACAGAATTATCTTTTTAGTATCGTGTATGATATCTTCAAAGTGCTCTATTACCTGCAGTTCCATCAAAGGCTGAATTGCAACCGGCAGTATTTGAGGACAGCATTAAGACTCTTTCTGAAAAGTTATTAGCAGCTCTCCGCGAAGTCTCAAGGAAGGTTTACTACAGCAACACTCTGAAGTAGCAGACAAAGCAGTCGAAGGTATATAATGTTTTTTGCTACTTTATAGATAACAAAAGCTCCATTTCAGTATCGTGATCGATTATTAATTTTTAGCTTTAGAAATAGAAGTGGGATGTCCATAAGCACCTAAAGCCGAGATTCATCCTGTCAAAAACCAAACATCAAAATCCTATTCCGATACAGAATATAAAACAGAAGAAATATTTACCAACAGGTCTCTAACTTCTACTGTATCATACACGGTGAATTCGACAAGTTGGACACAAACTCAACATTACAAATGAAAACAGTTTTACCTTAGTTATAAAGTTAACATAAACACATGTCAAATACTTTACATTACAGCAAAGGCAAAATAGCGATTAAATACTCACGAGTAAGAGTTGCACTAATATATATACACAGAGATTAATTTCAAACACACTTTAACACATCCAAATCATAAAGAAAGACATAATTAGTAAGATGGAACAACACCATATGAATATCGTCTGAGACTAAGGACTCATTCGTTGTTCGCTTAACAAATCTTGCTTTAATTTTTGGCCTCGTCTCTGCAAAGCCTTTATTGATGCGTATCGAATTGTATTAATTTCTCAAACTTTCTTCTCTTCTTTTCTCTTTGTATCTCAAAACCTTGGCTACGCGATCTAAACCCATTGATGGCGTTGGGTAAACCTCTGTTGATGATTGGTTGTGGTGGTGGTTGTTTAATACATCTGCAATGGTGGCATTGGTCTAGGACAACGGGCGACGCCTACTTCAAGTGAAGAGGATGATACCAAATCATAAGATGATCTCAAAATTAGTTACCAAGTACCAAGAGATAGGAATAAGAGTAATCTTTTTACCAATGCTAGGCATAGATATTGATCGGCCTCTAACCAGTATCATCATTGTACCTTTATCTACTCAACTGATGTAAGATCATGTAGGCCAGTCGGGGTCGTCGCTTATCAACCTTTTTGCCGCTAATTTGATCTCTAAACAAGTCTCACCAACTTTCATCATTTTAAAGCAGTATGCAACTTCCGTTAGCAACGTAATTTCATCTAAATAGTACTTCAACCCATTTCATGATCAATTTATACCAGTGTTAGCACCTTACATCATGTTAGCAACATATTTTCATTGTTAGTGTGTGTATTTATTTAACTGGTAGGTTTTATGATCACCACTACATGTGTTTACTGATAATGCAACTATTCGTGTTATCACAAAAAAAATCTACACTATAAATGGGCCGAACCCAAGTAAAAAGTTGGAGTTTTATGGGTCAGATTAACCAACACGATATATTGTTGCGTAAACTTTATATATGGATAAATCGTAACAAATATAAACATATACATTCAACTTACTTTTTTAGGGTTTTCATGGCAGAGAAGGTGTGTGCCAATGGTGATATAGTCGAGCAGATACTAGCAAGATTGGATGTAGATGATCTCATCCAATGCAAACGCGTGTGTAAGTCATGGCTATCTTTAATCTCTGACCCTTTTTTCGTTAAAACGCATCTCATCCATAGTCATAACAAAGATTGTGAGAACAATGAAACTCGAAGGATTGTTATGGATTGGTTACCCAATGGTCGCCGGTTTGACCAGAGTATTCGTAAGATTGGTTATAGTGAATCTTTTATACTTGGTTCTTCCAACGGCCTCGTGTGCTTACTTACTAGCGATGCTAAACGAATTTTTATAGCCAACCCTTCCACTAGACAGCTTAAACAACACCTCCTAGCGCCACCAATTAGCATTCCAAGTGTCACGGGTTTATGTAGTGGTTTTGGTTACGATTGCTTAACGGATGATTACAAGGTTATAGTGGGTGATCAGACATGTTTTCAAGTGTTATCGTTAAAATCAAATGTTTGGAAAATTATTCGAATCGAGTATAAGTTTATTAGTGAGGTTGGTGTTTTATGTAACGGCGCTCTTTACTGGTTTATGGAAGACCATGACAAGAAGGTTGTAATTGTTTCATTTGATTTGTCTAAAGAAGAGTTCAAAGAAATCCCTCAACCTGATGATTCACGCTATCAATATGATTCTAGATATCATCAACTTGGGATTATAAATGGATTTCTATCCATATGCGATTATTATGGTCCGTATTGTGATCCTAGTGATAACATATGGATAATGAACAACTACAATCTTAAGCAGTCATGGAAATTGTTGCGATATGATTCTGAGGCTAAGCGTCAAGTCATACACACCTTGTATGGACCGCACCGTGACAAGTCATTTGGCCAATCTATTTCTTCTGCAGTTTACTCACGTAGATTCAATTGTGCTCCCATGTTTGTGCGTAGCCTTGTATCTCCCCATGCTAAAGCCAGGCAAGCAATGAATAAGAGGCGCAAGTTAACACATATAGTGTAAATGTTTCTTACTTATCGTTGTTTATGATGAATTCTTAAATCTATAATAAAGTACTAGTATGAAGTATTAATTTCAACACTGATCTAGCTTAGTGATTTTTCTGCATATATCTATCTGCTGCAAAATAATAGCAAGGCTCTATATTTGAAGAATATGATAAGCTGAACCTAAATTAATATTCGGGTGAGAAAGAATACGGATTGAAAATAATATCTTTGTTACCCTAATATGATCTAGGGTTAAATGCTTGATAATGTATCATAGTTGTCACAATTTTCTTTTATATGTAGCGAAATATTTTTTTGTTATTCCATGTACTGAACTTGAAATTTTTGGCATTTTAGTGTACTTTATGACCAATATTTTTTTGTTATTCCATGTACTGAACTTGAAATTTTTGGCATTTTAGTGTACTTTATGACCATTTTACCCTTCATATTATTAACTTAGGAGGGGCAAATAGGTCATAGAATACACTAAAATGCCCAAAAATGAAAGTTTAGTACATGGAATAGCAAAAAAAAATAGTTCGCTACATATAAAAGGAAATCGTGACAACCATGATACATTTAGATGCCGTTAACCCTATGATTTGCAGACGATAATTGCTTAATTAGTTTGCAATCTTGTCCATAATATGAGACACCCAAAACTTGAATTCTTATGATCGTTTAACTATCTTGTACTAATGACTGTTTACATCTCTAGATTTGGTAAAATACATGTACATTGCTATGTTTGTAAGCTTTATAAACTTGTATGGTGGCTGATTATTTAGAGCATGTTGTGTATGTGATATATAAGCACCGCGTATAAATTAGTAGCGAAATTGAAATTATATAGAACACTCCAACATTCTGTCTAACTTGTGGCACTTTGGGGGAAATTGCTTACTTCGATCCATTGTGTTTGTCTTTATGATCTCACTCTTTTGCGCCCTTGTTCTTTCAACCCCGTTATGCAATGGTTTTGTTTCCGATAATTGAATCCCCTCTTCTCCATGTCAAAATTTGTGCCTTCACATACAGGATGTCATTTTATTTAATGTCGATCAAAAAATGATCTTAACTACGAGTAGCATCCTTAATAAGCTAGTTTACATTAAAGATCGAGTTTAGAGAATTCTGCATTTATGTTATGACTAGCCTATTTTGTATACTAATCTTGTTTTGTTGACATCTCTTTCTTTCGATCAATCTATTCGATCAATCTAGTTCGCGTTTCTTTTGGTTCCATTGTTGCGTCGAATTTTACTGATAAATGATACTTATGGTAGCTATCGGTTCGCAGTTATACCTAACGGTTATGCTTTTGTACACGTCTATTTCTTTCACCTAATCGACTTGTTCGTTTTTTTAGTGTTTGGTTGAAGGGCATATGAATAAGTAGAAACGTGGGAATGCCGGATTCATATGGGTGTTTAGTTAATAGATAATGACACCATTTTTTTAGAAAGAATGATGATTTTTGGTGCCATATAAAATATATACCCTTTAAATTAAAAAAATAATTAATTTACTGTGTGGACTGTTAACCAGGACGCCAACCCACGAAATAATGCGCCGTTCCAATTTATGACGCCATAGCTTAGCGCAATGCCATAGCGATTCCAAATGCTCTTAGACGAGTAAATATATAAGAGAGCAAGCTTTCCATGACAAATGGCAGCTACTTATCGTTCTCAACATATGAACTATACAAAAATTCTTATCATTTTTTTTTTATGTTTTTTTAAAGGCATTTTTTGTAGTTGAGTAGTAAAAGTAAAACATTGCCAAAAAATTGTTACTGTAAATGTCAATTACTTTATTCACAGACCTAATGGCGTGATTTGTGTTGGATTGCCTTTACATGTGTAAATGGCTTTGAGTCAGTGTTCGATTCATTGAACAAAAAGAAGGGTTAAAGTCATAAATTACCAACGAACTTTATTTTTTTTTCGATATTACAAATATAGAATATAAAATACTTATATAGCCATTTAAATTAAACTTGGTTGTGTTTGTGTCATTTACTTCTTCCAGGGGCGGATCTACACACAAGGGTTGACACCAGGTTTGCGAAATGGTTTTATGACACAAACTAATTTCAACCCATATTAGTTGACACCAGGTTTCTTCACCAACTGTTGATAAAGCAAACAACCCAAAGTCAAGATAACATCCAAACAAAATAAAATATCCTTATCTTCTTCAAACTCACAAATTCATCACACAACGAAATTTCAAACCATATTTGGTGTATTATCCAGTCATGTTCATCTTCTTCTCTTGTAAAAATATCTGACACACGTGTTTCTGATCTTCACGAGATGGGGCTTTCCCGATCTTTGGGAACTAGGCCTTGTTTGGTTTAATTGTGAATGACTTGGTACCTTCTTGACCACAATGTTGATTTAATACTATTTAACGAGGATTCATGAATCTCGTAATAGGTCTTGATATTAGCCATAAACAAAAATCTTAAATCCAAATAAAGATCATGATCGGGCATAAACCTTGTTTTTTACACGTTTTTATTGTTTAAAAAAGGTTTTTGTATCTTGGATCATGAGTGTGTGTATTTTGGATCTTGAGTATGTGTAACTGTGTGTATTAGATGTGTTCATATGGTTTGACTTAGAAAAAAATAAAAGTTGACTAGTGAGATGTAAAAAAATATATGATGTGGATATAGAAAATAGAAAAAAATGAAAATGACTGGTAAAAAACGATGAGGTGTATGTAATTTGTACTTTTTAACCGGTTATCACAGATCAATTTTAAAGAATGTTTGTAAGTTTAGAATAAATTCAAAAGTTTGATAGTAATAAGAGGAGTTTATGTTTTATATTTGTAATATCGAGAAAAAAAATAAAGTTTGTTGGTAATTTATGACTTTAACCCCAAAAAGAAACTTAACTTTTTCATATAAGGCTGTCTTATTGTTTTAAGTGGCACTGTACAATAATAAAAAAGGCTTTATTACAGTTGTTAATTAAAGAAAAAGTACATATAAGATGTTTAATATTATATGTATTAAATGTATTTATATATACAAACTTAATAAAATACGGCTCTTTTAAATGAAAATCATGTACGACTGTATCTTTTGCACACTTTTTTGCGTCCTCTCTGCTCGTATATTAACTCATTTGGTTTTTCAAAATATCACTATGAGAAATGAGTTAAATGTATGGGAGTTTAATTTATCTATACTACATTATAAAAGGTGTGTCTCTTTGGTTGAAAGTTGAAAATGTTGAATGGTTGAAAAACGTGGGTCCCACTAATCTATACTACATTTATAATTCAAACATCTTAATGGACATATAAACTATATTTATATTACATTATAAAGGGTGTATCCCTTTGGTTGAAAGTTGAAAATGTTGAATGATTGAAAAATGTGAGTCCCACTAATCTATACTACATTTATAATTCAAACATCTTAATGCATATATAAACTATATTATGTGAACACACTAAAGTCATTTGAAAATTATTGACGTGCAACGAAAATAAATAAACATATGAAGTTATGAACGATGCCATTTTTCAATGTTTTGAAACCCGGTTTTTAAATCGACCTGGTCGAGTCATCGGGTAAACTCGGATTAACCCGGTTTTCTAAATTGTTTACCAACTAATATAATAAGTAGGGTTTACGTAACGAGTAACGTGTATTATTAGTTAGCTCATAAACTCTGATGTAATGTTTTACTTTCAGCTTTACTAAAAGTTTTTATAGGCTTCTTGATACACGTTTATTTAATATTTTATCTAGCATTGAATTGTCATATATTAAAACATTCTATAATTTCAATTTGATCTTTTCATGCTTTATATTGAACGTACACGAAACACTTACCACAATATCGCATATTGTAAATTATTTGCCACTAACCAAATTCCGCCGCTATGCGCGGATACTCGTCTAGTTTATTTATAAATAAGTGAGCTCGAGCTTAAATAACATATAAAATTACACACACAAGGCAAGTATTTGTGCAAGATACCAAAATTCTATAAAAACAAAAGATAATACGTACTTGTTATTGAGTTGTTAAATGTTACTTGTAACGTATATGCATGTAACATAAAATAATCAAATTGTAATTATTTTATCATTGAGCATAAAACAAGTCTTAACAAACAACATTCATTAAATTATCATGTTTTACGGTTTAAAAAATTGTCAAATAGTTAAAATATAAAAACATTTAAATTTATTGATTTTCATATTGTTAAATATTAGCAGGTATTCATGTGATGCTCAGCGGATACTATGTAATTAATCATACAATAACAAAAAGAATATAATTATAATCAGGTCCGGTTCACATATTTTTATACAATTCCGTCGGTTTATTTTCAACGGCTTTGATTTGTTAATATATGTTTTTAGATGTTGTATAATGTGGATATATAATTGTATTTTTAAATAATAAAGTGTATTAGTTATATAGGGTGAGGTTATTTTCAAAATCAAATAAATGTACAGAACTGCGAGAAACACCTTTTTACTCTTATAATGCATATGTATATTCATCGTGTTAGTTCATTAGGTAGAAATACATGAATTTTCATTGTCGTAGGTCAATAGGAAAATGTATCCTAGGACCATGCACATGTATTTGTTTTTTGTGTATTATAACTATCTTTTCGTTGGATAATATGAAAAGACATGTGCACTCTTCATATTCCTCATCATACTCGGATCTATAACCAATAAAACAATTAGTAAATGTTAATTTAAACATAATAATGAAAACGAATATGCATTGTTAAGAGTATAAAAGTGGTTCTCGTAGTTCTGTACATTGATTTATTTGGTTTTGAAAATAACCTTACACTAGTTATATATTAGTTAGTATTAATTATTTTTATTTTCAAATAAATATTTATTATTATGTATTAATTAGTTTTAATAAATTGTTATATCATGTTTATATATTTTTAATCAACAATTTTTAACTATATACGACATGTATAAATGAGTGTAAATTAAAATTTTCCATTATATTCTAAAATTAGATAGTCAAAATATTTTAGTGTGTTCGTTATAATTAAAGACAAAGAGTGAAGTCGTAAATCTACTTGAACCTCTGATAATATTTAAACCGTCCAAACAACCAAGATTGGTCTTTTGGATAATATTTAGACCTTTCATCTTCCCTTTTATATCAGTTTGAATCCTCTGACTAGCTTACGAACCTTTCATGTGTTATGCACTCTCATTAATCCCCCTGTTGAGAGGCTTATGTTCCTCGTTCGGGTCAAATTATGGTCCGGATCATAAACGTGGATCACCAACCGTGGATCAGATAATGAGGGTTCAAATTTCAACAGGGGGTTTAATGAGAGTGCAGAACACATGAAAGGTTTGTAAGCTAGTTAAACTGATATAAAGGTGACAATGAAAGGTCCAAAATATTATCAGAAGATCAATCTTGGCTGTTTGAACGGTTTAAATATTATAAGAGGTCCAAGTATATCTACGACTTCACTCTTTGTCTTTAATTATAACGGACACACTATATCTATCTTAATACCTTATAAAACATTTAGACCATTTTCTAAATTTAGTAGTCTTAAAATTTTAAGACTAAAACATTTCTTCTTTTGGAAAGTTTATGCATACAATGTTTAAAAGTCATTCAAAATCCTGGGAGTTATGCATACACATTTAAGAAAATTAAATATTATATATCATAATTTAAAAGTGTTTATTATGTAGTAAATGTATACGTTTTTTCTAATGTTGGGTCAATAACAACCCTTAAAAATTAAATTTCTTTAAAACCATGGTTGTAACCGTCCTCCCTTATTGTAACAGCCCATATCAACCAAACTTATAAAAGCCTATTGCGCAACCTTTTTAAAGCATGCATAAGACGGTTTTGGCTGTTGTTTTTGGTTTCAAACCCCTCGAACATACAACTCAACCCTTTGCTGCATTCTGAAATTACTACATCTACATCTTCGTCACAACATATGTAGTCTGCTTATGTTTAAATTGTTTTTGTTGGTTATTTTGGCGGTGTTGCGCTGCTAATGTGTGTGACACATGTTTATATAGTTTAGCCTGTTAAATGTGCAGTGACTTTTTTTTATCATATTTAATTCATTCGTTTGCCTCAAAATATAGTCACAGGTACCCGCCGCCGCATTGCGCGGTACCCGGCTAGTATCTATTTAAAAATATTTTGACTTTCTAATTTTAGAATATAATAGAAGATTAATTTACACTCATTTATACATGTCGTATACAATTAAAAATTGTTGATTAAAAATATATAAACATTATATAATAGTTTATTAAAACTAATTAATACATAATAATAAATATTATTTAAAAATACTATTTTATTTTTCATTTTAAGCCATTTTGATCACTTGTTTCATTTATATGTTAACCGAGGAGGCTTATGTTTTTAAACATTTTCATATTTTGATGCACCTGCTACTATAAATTATTTTAAAACTTATAAAAAGTTTACATATAATGAGTACATGTCACTAAAAAAAGTTAATAAGTTGCTTAATAATTATAAATTTATAAGAAATTTAACTATTGTAAATGCTGTTAGATCGTCAAATATAACACATTAAACGAGAAAATCTAATATAAAAAAAAAAAAAAGATTATCTAAAAGGCAATGATTGAAGAAGTTATATCATATCAATCAATACAACCGAACGAAACATCGTTAAATGAGAGAGGTGGCAAATGGGTTGAATTGATTTAGTTTGAGTCATGGGATAAATGAGTTATGGGTGAAATGGGTTATCATTTAATAATTGGTATAATGGGTTATGGGTCAAATGGTGTGGGTCGGGTCGACCCACTAACTTACAATATTTTCATATCTTTTAATATTTTTGTTCGATTTTTACGTTTTGGTCAGTATTTTTACGTTTTCATCGGGTGTTTTTACGTTTTTCTCATCAGTAATTTTACGTTTTCATCAATAATTTTACGTTTTCATTAGTCTTTTACGTTTTGGTCAGTAATACGTTTTCGTCTGTAAATTTACGTTTTCGTCAATATTTTTACGTTTTCGTAAGTAAATTAACGTTTTCGTCAATATTTTTACGTTTTCGTTAGTAAATTAAAGTTTTCCTCAATATTTGTACATTTTTGTTAGAAAATTTACGTTTTAATCTGTAAATTTACGTTTTCGGCACAAAATTTACTTTTTCGTCAATAAATTTAAGTTTTTGTCAGTAATTGTACGTTTTCGTCATTAATTTTACATTTTCGTCAGTAAATTTACTTTTTTGTTAGAAAATATACGTTTTCGTCCATGAATATACGTTTTCGTCCGTGAATTTACGTTTGCGTGAGTAAATTTACGTTTGCGTCAGTAAATTACGTATTCGTCAGTAGATTTACGTTTTCGTCAATATTTTTACGTTTTCGTTTGTAAATTTACGTTTTCTTCAGTAATTTTACGTTTTCGTCACTAATTTTACGTTTTTGTCTGTAAATTTGCGTGTTCGTCTGAAAATATACGTTTTCATCAGTAAATTTAGGTTTTTGTTTGTAAATTTACGTTTTCGTCAGTAAATTTACGTTTGCGTGAGTAAATTTACGTTTTCGTCGGTAAATTTATGTTTTCGTCAGATATGTTACGCTTTCTTCAGTAATTTTACGTTTTCGTCAGATATAAAAACGTAATGTTACTGACGAAAACGTAATGTTACTGACGAAAACGTAAATTTATTGACGAAAATGTAAAAATAATGACGAAAATATATATTTAATGATGAAAACGTAAATTTATTAACGAAAACGTAAATTTACAGATGAAAACATAAATTTACTGACGAAAACGTATATTTTCTGATGAAAAAGTAAATTTACTGACGAAAACGTTAAATTACTGACGAAAACGTAAATTATCTGACGAAAACTTACAAATATTGACGAAAACATAAATTTAAAGACGAAAACGGAAATTTACTGACTAAAACGTAACAATTCTGACGAAAACGTGAATTTACTAAATAAAACGTAATTTACTAACGAAAATGTAAATTTATTGACGCAAACATACATTTACTGTCGCAAACGTAAATTTATTGATGAAAACGTAAATTTACTGATGAAAATGTAAATTTACTCACGCAAACGTAAATTTACTGATGAAAACTTAAATTTACAGAAGAATATGTCAATTAATTACTAACGAAAACGTAAAATTACTGACAAAAACGGAAAATTACTGACAAAAACTTAAATTTACTTACGAAAACGTAAATTGATAGAGGAAAACGTAAAAATATTGACGAAAACGTAATTTACTGACGAATACGTAAATTTAATCACACAAATGTAAAATTACTGACGAAAACGTAAATTTTCTGACGAAAACGTAAATTTACAGACGAAAACGTAAATTTACTGACGAAAACGTACAATATTGACGAAAACGTAAAAATATTGACGAAAACATAAATTTATAGACGAAAACGTAAATTTACCGACGAAAACGTAAAAATACTGATGAAACGTAAAATTTCTGATAAAAACGTAAAATTATTGATGAAAACGTAAATTTACTGACGAAAACATAAAAATACCGATGAAAACGCAAAAATACTAACCAAAATGTAAAAATCGAACGAATACAGATAAAAACGTTTGAAAATGTCAAAAGATAAATGAAAATATTGTAAGTTATTGGGTCGACTCGACTCAAACCGTTTATCCATTACTAGTTAAACCTATCATTAAATGATGACTCATTTAATCCATGACCAACCCATTTGCCACCTCTAGCTCAACTCATTCTAACCCATAAAGTTATGAAATTGACCCAAATAAACATGTTTTTGGTTGAATAAGTTGAAATTATCACCTCTAAATGAGATAAATATATTAGTACGTCAAATTTAATTACTAATATATCTACATTTAAAATAAAATAAAAAAATTTACCAAGAAAAAAGAAATTTAGTTGCAATAAAGGATGTACTAGTATTAAATAAAGATTTTTTATATACTAAATATAATGCCGCAAATACTCGGGGCTTTTGACATTAGACCGTGCAAACAACCAATATTGATCCTTATAAAACATTTTGAGTTTTCATTAGACCTTTTGTATCCATTTGAACCTTCTGATACAGCCTACGAACCTTTAATGAGTTCTGAACTGTCGTTGGACCCTACAATGAACCTCCTGTTAAGATTCGAACCCTCTTTTTGAAGTTGATGACCTGATCAACGGTTGGTGATCCACATTCTTGACCCGGACCCGGAGTTTGACACAATGGGTTATCGCGTTTCTTTCATATTGAGTCGTTTCTATAGCTAACCCAAAATTGAGCTTACGACAATTAAATGATCCAGCTTAAGAGTTTTGAGACCTATCAAACTTGGATCGTATGATAAACGGGTAAATGATCAACGGATCATATTGTAATTCTAAGTTCATTTGAATAATAAAGTTTATTTGGACTAAGAGATAAATCTTTACTTTTTATATTTATTTTAATGTAATGAATAAAATTAAATAATTTTTTTTTTCAAATATTAACATTTTTTTAACCGTTAACGTTATACGAAAAAATATACCGTTACGAAGAGTAAACTTTTTTTAATTATCTTTCTATATATATGCTATATAATACAGTTTCATATATGATACTAATATCATGTATGATGTAACACCAAATATGATATAACTTATAATATCTGATATAAACCAATATGATAGATAATTTAATAATAATTTATAATTTAACATTGATATCATATATGATTAATCATTATTATTATAGATGATATAACTTATCATATATGATATAAACCAATATCATATATGATGTAACAATAATTTATAATTTAACACTGTTATCATATATGATGAAACATTATTATCATATATGATATTTTACGTAAATTTTAAGAAAATAAATTTTTTTTTCTTTAAAAGTATATCCTAATGCATATTGATAGAAAGATAATTAACGTTTTAAAAAATATTTAAATTATAAAAATAAATGAATTAATTAAATACTTTTAATCTTATTAATTAAATTGTGGTAGAGATAAATAGTGAGAATGATTCCTTGAAATATAAGATAAATATAATTTCTAAAATATTTTTCTCATATATTAATAAAAAAACTAAACAAAAATAAACGGGTAAATGAATAGTTTAAGTTGTAATTGATTATTTAAATAGTTAATAAATTGAATCGTCTTTTTATAAATAGATGTATTTTAGTCTAACAACGTTACTTATTTTTAAAAAAGTTAATTCTTTGTGGTTTTTCTTTACATGTAGTATAAATAAACGTATGTATAACTTACTAAAAAGTTTGTCAAAATATTTACTAGAAATTTGAGCATGAACGTCATATTCAAAGTTCATCGACAATTTGGTATACAATTCGACATCGGGCTCATTAAAACTAGATTTGAGCTGTATTCAAAGTTGATCGACAACTGGGTGTAAATGAACCGATGTGCTCATAGTAAGGACACGGTAATTGTGTGCGCGTGTTCGTATCATTGTTGTTGCATAAAAACTGATAACTTTACAAAGTACTATTGTTCTATAAGAAAAAACAGATTCAAGCTCGATAATATACTTCTCCGACATTAATAAACGTCTAAATAATAAATGACACAGTTTAGTAAATAAGCAAGTTCACTTAAAGGTAATTGGCGATACAAAGTTAAGTCTCCTTGATTTATAATGCAATTTCAAATCATTTGAAAAAAATTTAACTTGCTCAATTTGCGTTGGTATGTCTATATATTTTGGTTTTTTTCCATAAGGAATTATTGTAGCTTCATGGTTTTCTCTTTAATAACTTTTGTGGTTTTTTTTTTATGTAAGAGCACGAGGTGTGGTTGGCTTGAGCCATCCCACAACACCACAAATTTTGCACGGTATGGTTGAGCCGTGGTAAATATTCCCACAACACCAAAACCTCCACAACACCAAAATTAAGGCTCCTTCGTTGGCTTGAGCCATGGGAAACAAGCTGGGCCCTCAAATTTCCACGTGTCAAAAAACTATTCGTTAAAAGAAAAAAATAAAAAAAAAATATGCACGAAAACGCGAGACACGAAAACGCGAGCACGGGGTGTGGTTCTCGCGTTTTCGTGTCGCGTTTTCGCGCGAAAACTCGCGCCGTGCCCTAGGCGCGAGGCTCGAAAACGCGAGGTGGGGTGTGGTGGGTGGCGTTTTCGGGTGGCGCCGTGGGAAAACGCGAGGGGATTACCCCCGTACCCTGTGCTCTAAGTGGTCAAAAGGATGAGGTTTTCTTCATTCAGGTTATCTGGACGTCTTATACTCTTATTATTATTTTTTTATTTTTTTAAGCGATCCTACAATATCATCATACTTATGCTCCTACCCACATTAAATTAAAACATGTGCAATCCACTAACTCTCTTTCTTAATTTCATCCAATGATCAAACCATTTGTCATAATCATAAAAGTAAAAAGATATATATATATATATCAAGTAAAAGGATAAATCATTTTCCAATTTTATAAAATTAGTCTCGTCAAATTAACTCCAAAACCGTTGCTGACCTCCCTAAATGTAACAAATTTCAATTACTCATATTCAAAAACCTCATTTCTTTACTATTATACACTGTTGCAAAAACAGTTTCACAAAATCGATTAATCACCGTTTAATCGTTATAAGATCGTTAACCTTCCCGTTTGTGTAAAAAACGATTAATGATCGGTCAAATGAGGTCAAACTTGTCGTGAACCTGTAAACTTGCCAAAAATACCGAAAACTCACTGTAAACTTGTGTTTATCAATTATATTAACTATTTATATGTATGATAAGTTTAATTTTATTTAATAATATTGCCGAGAAAACCTAAAACTCGTTAAAAATACCAAAAAATTTTCGAATATACCTAAACTTTGTTAAAAATGTCGATCCGATTATTCACAGATTAATCGCACCTAAAACGATTAAAAGTTACAAAATAATCGACCGACTGACTAGTGATTCACGATTTGTACAACCTCGCTATTATATAAAATGTCTTTTCACTCTTTTGGTTCTTCGTATATTGTTTCATGTTGTGGACTTATTTATACTAACAACACTATACGTACTGAAACATTTTCCTTTAACATCATCTTCGTTATACAAAGTCACATCGAAACAAATAATTAGAAATGAACTCTAATTTAGCAAAATTTTGTAAAAAAAGACATCATAATTTGCACAAAATCCACAATCGTACCATTTGGAGAAAGGTTTTGCATAAACACAATCATAATCATTCTTCGATAACGAAAACAAAACACCCTAGCTAATTCAATGTCCTTTCTCGATAAATATCCGGGTTCGCGGCCAAGGTTCCCTCGGAATGACAAACGCGTCCTGTCTTTGGTGTAATAGTCTTTCATGAAACTCCCTTGCCATCCGCTCATCCGTCTGATCACATCGCGAGTTTCTCTTGCTCTTTAGTATATATGCTTATAGAGAAATGATTTATCCTCCTACAATTTCTTCCTACTTATATGCCTACTCACAAGATCCTGACACGTGTCA
The DNA here is from genome assembly GCA_025667525.1 of Glebionis coronaria. Lineage (NCBI taxonomy): Eukaryota > Viridiplantae > Streptophyta > Magnoliopsida > Asterales > Asteraceae > Glebionis > Glebionis coronaria. The sequence goes on along the minus strand of CM046878.1, from coordinate 6,846,337 downwards.
GAACTGACGGTTTAAATACGGAGAGATTATGAGTGGAGATAAAATATAAAATATTATTGTGTGTGTAGGAGGATATGTAGGAGGATATAATAGGAGGATATAACAACACTCATGCTTATAACTTCTTGTTAACATATAGTTCGGTCATTAACTAATTCTAAAATGTAAAATGAAAGTCTCATGTGAACATAAACCTATGTATATGGCTATTAAGGTTTTATTAAGTGATTTTTTTTGACAAAAACGTAAATTTACAGAGAAAAATGTAAAAATATTAACAAAAACATAAATTTACTGACGAAAACTATTTTATGATGAAAACGTAAAGTTACTGACGAAAACGTAAAATTACTGATGAAAACATAAATTTTTGATGAAAACGTAAATATACAGACGAAAACGTAAATTATTGACAAAAATTTACAAATATTGTCGAAAATGTAAATTTACAGACGAAAACGTAAAAATACTGATAAAAACGTAAGATTACTGTTGAAAACGTAAAATTACTGATGAAAACGTAAAATTACTGATGAAAACGTAAAATTACTGACGAAAACGTAAATTTACTGACGAAAACGTAAATTTACTGACGAAAACGTAAAAATACATGTGAAAGCGTGAAAATACTGACCAAAACGTAAAAATCAAACAAATATAAATAAAAACGTTTGAAAATATTAAAAGATATGAAAATATTGTAAGTTAGTAGGTCGACCCGATCAAATCGTTTGACCCATAACCCGTTAGACCTATTATTAAATGATAACTCGCTTGAACATAACCCATTTGACCCATGACAAAAAACAAACCAACCCAATAGATTTACCACCTCCAGCTCCACTCATTCTAACCAATAATGTTTTGAAATTGATCCAAATTGATATGTTTTTTGTTGAATGGGTTGAAATTATCACCTCTGAGATAAATATATTAGTACGTCAAATTTAATTACTAATATATCTACATTTAAAATAAAAAGTTTTTTTTAAAGGAAAAAGAAATTTAGTTGCAAATAAAGATGTATTAAATAAAAATTATATATATATATATATATATATATATATATATATATATATATATATATATATATATATATATATATATATATATATATATATATATATATATATATATATATATATATATATATATATATATATATATTAAATATAATGCCGCAAATACTCGGGGCTTTTGAGTTTTGATATTAGAACAGCCAATATTGATCCTTATAAAACAGCCAATATTGAACATTTTGACTTTTCATTAGACCTTTTGTATCAATTTGAACCCTCTGATATAGCCTACGAACCTTTAATGGGTTCTGAACTGTCTTTGGACCCTACATTGAGCCTCCTGTTAAGATTCGAACCCTCTTTTTGACGTTGATGAACTGATCCACGGTTGGTGATCGACATTCCTGACCCGGACCCCGGAGTTTGACAAAATGGGTCATCGCGTTTAGACTCGTTTCTATAGCTAAAAATTCGAGATTACGACAATTAAATGATCCAGCTTAAGAGCTTTGAGACCTACAGTATATATGATTCATTGTAATTCTTTTATGTATAATTGTATATATTATTAAAAAGCTAAACATAAATAAGTAAATGGATGTGGTTATATTAATAAAAGTTACCTAAAGCGGGCAAAAGTTCAATAAGCCAATATCCCCCTTCCATTTCATCTATCTATCAGTATCAACTTTTATCTTTTTTACAAATTAAATATCTCACAAACTGTTAAATGTTACAAAAAATGTAACATATTATCACAACGGGAATTAAATTATTTTTCTAACGAAGGACATATACTATTTTAGTATATACTCAATAAATCAATCCCAGCCCTCCATTTCATTTATCTATCAACTTTCATCATTTAAAAAAAAAATAACTCACAAACCGTTAATCGTTACAAAAAACGAAACATGTTATCGCGACGAGAATTAAATCATCTTTTTTACCAAGTGGCACATGCATATCTACTTTTGACGAACTTTCTTTTGTCTGAGAAAATCATTATGATTCGTATCTCAGATCATATATGATCTTCTGAAATCGTATATGGTTCTCGGAAATCATATAGGATTCGTGATACGAACCATATATGATTTTCTTAAGAAAAAAAATGTTCGTCGACAGTTTACATGTACCCATCGTTAGAAACATGATTTAATTCTTATTGCAATGATATATTTTTTATCGTTTGACGATTTATCGTTTGTGTGATATTTAATTTATTAAAAAGTGGTGAAAAATAAGTTTTTTTTTAAATAATGAGTGGTACTCTGATTGATTGATTGGATCTATATTATGTTAATTAAGGGTTTACATTAATCTCAAATAATTAAAAGAGATTGAGCCTTTTGTTTTACCCAGATGTACACGACTTCAATGGGTTACTCTTGAGACCATTTTCGACTGTTTCTTGACCACACATGTAACGAAGTTTGGACTTTTAGCCTTTTGTTTGAAAGCTAATGAAGAAAATGAGTAGTTTAAATTGTAATTAGTTATTTAAATAGTCAATAAATTGAACTGGCATTCATATATAAATGTATGTTAGTTAAACAATATTACTTATTTTTTTTAAAGTTAAATCTGAAACAAATGTGGTTTCTCTTTATAAATAGTATAAATAAACGTATGTTTAACTTAGGGTTAAGTCCAATCTAATAGTAAGATATTTTTCAAAATATACAAATATCATACATGAACTTTTAAAATACTAATATCGTATATGTACTTTAAAACATCATCTTGATATCATACGTGCGTACTTTCAAAAGCAATACTAGTATACTAAGTAAAGTGTGGAAATGCCTGCAAAGTATCAACGCTTCTTCATTCTACTATGTTTGAGAGTATGTGAATTAAGTCTATATCAAAAGGCTTATGAACATTTACACACAACCATTATTATTATGTCCAAGGGAATTTTCCTTTCAAACTCACTGTATTGATTTTGAAGCGGAATTGGTGAATGGTGAGGTAGTTTTCACTAATTAGCAAGAGCGTTTTTCATGTATGTATCCATACGGACAATATTATTCATGTCATGTTTTGGTATGGTTCTTTTAATTCATTATCATTTTACATTTAAAAAGGATAATATCTACGTAAGACAAAGACAATACATTAAACAGAAAAGGCTGTGCAAGTCATCAACTCTTGTGAAATCTGTTTTGAGTAGATAATCAATGTTAGTTGAACGGCCATTTTTATATTAGTAACATCAATTCTTATGGAATTTCTTAGATAACGATGCATATAACTCTTCAGAAGTTACCAAGATTTCATAACTATTACTTATAATGTTTTTAGTTAATTGTACTTTATTACCTTGATGCATATTTCACCACGCATGTGTATATTCAGAGGCGGAGCCAAAGGGGGGGGGGGGGGGGGGGCAGGGCAGGGGCGGACTTATGTACAAGGTACGGGGTGGCGGCGCCTCCCATAGGGGGGGGGGGGGGGGGCAGGGCAGGGGCGGACTTATGTACAAGGTACGGGGTGGCGGCGCCCCCCCATGGCTTGACCAAAAAGACGAGATTATAGTGTATTTTTTTCGATTCTGATAGTTTTTTTAAATGACGCCCATTCAAAACGCAAATTGCCCCCCACTCACACATTGAAATCCAACTTTTAACACTTTAAAACTTGAAATTTTTTATTTTTTGTTGGGAATAAATTAAGGCCAGATCACTTGAGCGCTGACAAGAACAATTCAAGCGTTGACAAGAATAAAGCAAGCGCTGACAGCTCAAGCGTTGACAAGTTAAAGTCAAGCGTTGACACATTGAAGACAAGCACTGATGGAAGATATAATCTACACGTTTATTATATTCTAGAATACTTCTAGTAAGGATAGAAACGACAATGTATTTTCTATATTTATCTTTACCTAGAATAGAAGATACGTAGATTATTGTACAAGGCTTCTTATGTCTATAAAAGAAGGCCTTTAGGTTAATGTTTATTAATTAAGTTTTCATATAAGTTTTCGTTCGTAAACATCTTTCATTGTAAGCAAGTTCGACATTCATAATCAAAGTGAAAGTTTGTTTACATCTTGTGTGTTCTTGTTTAAGTGTTAAATTCCGCATAACACTTAGATTCATAAAGCATATACAAAGGTTTCTCTACGTGTATTACTTGATCTAATCTCGTATATACAAAGCTAATCGATCTAAGTTTGGGATCAACAAGTGGTATCAGAGCTTGTTGAGGAACTTTTGATCTTTGAAGAACACCAGAACCCTAAAAACACCAAAACCCTAATTTTCTCAGAAACCCTAACAACATCATGTTTGAAGTAATAACATCCTCCTCCTCACCCTTACCAAACCTCAAGATTCCCATGCTTGATGCAACCAACTTTGACTTATGGAAGTTCAACTTTGAACAATATCTGGGGATCTATGACTACACACTCTGGGAGATTATTGAATATGGAAACTCATTCAATAAGGCTCAAAAGATTCTTGATGCCATTAGTCAAAGAACAGCTGTTGAAGGATGCCCTGAAGAAGATAAGAGAGAAAAACCTGGAGATGGTAGAGCTGTAGCTGCTGAAGATATTGCAAAGAAAAGGGTTGACATGAAAGCCCTAAATATTCTGAAAGTCTCTTTGGGACAAGAAAACCAACACAAATATAGAGGCTATGAATCTGCTAAGGATCTTTGGGAAGCACTTGAAGTTGCATATGGTGGCAATGCAGACACTAAGGAAGAAAAGAAAAAGCAACTTCTGCATGATTATGCTGTCTTCAAAGCTCAACCCAATGAGAAACTGAGTAGTGTGAGAAGCAGATTGCTTGACATCACAAGCAAGTTGTCCTTCATGGGGACACAAGTTGGTGATGTTGACACCAATGCTACCTTTCTTAAAAGTCTTGGTGAGGCATGGAAGATTGAGGTTGCCAACAATACTTACAAGAGCTCCTCGTTTGATGACATCTACAACAAACTAAGACTGTTGGAAGATGAAACTCTTTCAGAGCATGGAAGCAAATCTACCACTAGCAACATGGCCTTCTTCTCTCATAGTGAAGGTCAATTCAATCAGAAGGACTCTTATATGCATCCAGTTACTGGATCATCATATGTCAGCGCTGGAACAAGTCCTGTCAACGTCTCCTATTCAGACGCTGACACATTCATGAATGACTCCCCAAGAGTTAAACCTGCTGGTTTGGATTTAGATACTGTTTGTGCTTACATTGCTTCTTTGCCCAATGGTTCAGTGATTACATATGAGGACCTTGAGCAGATAAGTGATGAGCACTTGGAAGAGATGGACATCAAGTGGAACATGGCTCTTGCTAGTATAAGAGCAAATAGGTGGAACAGAAGGTTTAAAAAGAAGATGACCTTCAATGCTAAAGACACAGCTGGATTTGATAAATCCAAAGTTGAATGCTACAACTGTCATCGTATGGGGCACTTCATGAGGGAATGCAGATCTCCTAGAAGATCTGATGCTGGTAAACCCTCAAGTCAGGTTGTTAAAGCTCAGGATTCCAAAGCTATGGTTGCAGTTCAAGGAATTGATGGTACTGGATGGGATTGGAGCTATCTGGCTAAGAATGTTGAAGAGGACAAGGCTTTGGTTGCTGATATTGAAGAAGAAGAGCATGTTGAATATGCTCTCATGGCACACTCCTCCTCTTCATCTGATAATGAGGTATATGATGATGCTTTTTGTAGCAAAGGTTGTAGGTTAAATACTGAAAGACTTAACAAAGAGGTGTTAAAACTAAAAGATGACATGAGTACTGAAAGGTGTAAATTGTCTAATTACCAACTAGCTCTTACTGAAACTGAGAAAACCGTGTCTGAATACAAGAAAATGGAATTTGATTTAAAAGATAAAATCAATATCTTAAAACATGAGTTAGAGGGTAGTGTGGATGTTAGAAACATCATGAAAAAGGTTAATAGTGAATTACAGGCTAAGTTAGATGAGGCCATTAAGAATAAAGATAATGTTGACCTCAAAATTCAAAGATTTGATAGAGCCACCCAAGCCCTAGGAGACTGTGTAGCTAAACAAAGGGATTCTAAAGACATGACTGGGATTGGGATGAATGATTACTCTTTGGTTCCACCACCAGCTGGTGACTTCTATGGTGTCCTTAGAAAGGATTTGTCTTGGACTGGTATACCAGAATGCCAAGAAGAGGAATTCATTCCTCCACCAAGAGTTGTCACTCCAGTGGAAGAGTATCAACAAAAATTGACTGACCTAAATGAGTGGAAGAAAGCTAACCCTACTTTATTTGTTAAGGGAGGTTTGCTATGTGAAAGTCCCAATGAATCTCCACCCATTAAGGTTACTAACCCAATCACTGGTAAACCTGTTGACCTAGGCTCAAACACTGTTAGAAGACCTACCATTAAATATGCAGAGATGTATAGGAATAATAGGTCACCCAAGAGCCAAGTTAACAATCATGGAACAGGTTTCTTCTCTTCTAGACCTAAGGTTGTGTCTAAGAAATCCTGTTACACTTGTGGTAGCTTTTCACATTTGGCATACAAGTGTGTCAACGCTCCCAAAGCCAGCGCTGAGAGGAACAATTTCAGCGCTGACAGAAAGAAAGTCAACGTTGTTAGGAAGTCAAACGTTGTCAGACCCAAACCTTGTGTGCAGCAAAGTCCACAAGTGATTAGACCTGCTCCATTCTTTTCTAGAAGGTCTAACACTCATGGACAAAGACCATTTCAAAAGACAAACACCTGGGCAAATAGGCAATGGGTTTCTGTAGCAAACCCTAGGTTCAACGCTGACAAGGGTAATTTCAGCGTTGACAGGACAAAATCTAACGCTGACAGAAACGTGACCAGACCTAAATATTTGCAGCCACAAGGTAAGGGGTCTAAAGCTTCTTCAAGCTTAACATGGAGACCCAAGAAAGATCAAAACCCTAATGATAATGGGATTTCAATGACTTGCAACAGATTTAATTACATTTCAAAAGTCATTACAAAACCTGTTGGGGTTAACTGGGTATTTCATCCTAAAAAGGATGAGAATGGGGTTGTTATGAAAACTAAGTCTGTTCTTATTGAACAACCAGATGAATCCAAGTCTTCTGAGACTTGGGTTCCCAAAGAAAACTAATTTGTTTTCTTTATGTGCAGGGCATTCAAAGACAGATCAATGATTATGGATATTGGGATAGTGGATGCTCAAGGCACATGACAGGGAAGGAAGACTATCTGACGAATTTCACCCCTATTAAAGATGGTGACAAGGTATACTTTGGAGGTGGTTATGGAACTATCACAGGCAAAGGAACCCTTCTCACCAATAATCTGCGTTTTGAGAACGTCTTCCTGATTGAAAAGAGGGCTACTACTCCTATGGATAGAGAACACCCTTGGGGAAAGATTGGAGATGGAAAAGATGTTGATGTCAGGCATTATAGATCCATGATTGGATCCTTGATGTATCTTACTGCTTCCAGACCTGACATTATGTTTGTTGTGTGTGCTTGTGCACGTCATCAAGTGACTCCCAAAGAATGTCACCTTTATGTTGTAAAGAGGATCTTTAGGTACCTAAGATGTTATCCTAGTCTTGGTTTGTGGTACCCAAAGGATTCACCATTGGAGCTGATTGCATATTCAGATAGTGATTATGGAGGTGATAAGTTTGATAGGAAATCCACAACTGGTGGATGTCAGTTTCTTGGGACCAGGTTAATATCTTGGCAATGCAAGAAACAAACAGTGGTGGCTAATTCTACAACTGAAGCAGAGTATGTGGCTGCAGCTGCATGTTGTGGTCAAGTTTTGTGGATTCAGAACCAGCTGTTGGATTATGGGTATAATTTCATGCATACTAAGATATTTGTTGACAATAATAGTACTTTATGCATCATTAAGAATCCTGTACATCATTCTAAAACTAAACACATAGAAATTAGACACCATTTTATAATAGATTGCTTTGAGAAAGGTTTAATACAACCAGATAGGGTTGACACTGAGGAAAATGTGTCAGATTTATTAACTAAACCTTTTGATGCTGGGAGATTTCAATACTTGGTAACAAGTATTGGAATGGTTAATCTCACATAATATGTGTTTTGGATTCTTTTTGTAAAAGTATGTACAGGATGACGCATTATTGTTATTGGTCTTATTGATGATTTAGATTTTCCACTATATTTTTCTAACACTGACAAAGGTTGATTGAACACTGATAAGTGTTTTTGCAACGTTGTCAGCAATATAATTGTCTAACGCTGACAAAGCTTCCCTCAACGCTGTCATGTGTTATCGGGGCGTTGTCAGCAACAATGTTAGTTTTGTGGTTTTCAATCTAAATGTACAGATGGTGTTAGCAGTATACCATTGGATACAGAGTTGCTTATGGATCAATGGAGAAGCATTTGGACAAGTTTTTATTTATGGATGATGGTTGGAATGTTTCATTCCTATCTTGACATAAATTTTTTATGTTCATGCATGATTTTAGCAAACTTTTTGTATCATAGTTTAAGGGGAGGTTTTAGGAACCTTTAGGATGTTTGGGTATCCATATGATACTCTTATCATAATTCTAGATTGTGTCCACAGGTGAGTGTGAGTTAGTTTCTACTAAATCATGAGGCACTGTAGCATGCAAAGTTGATATACTGTGCATGCTGCCAAGACATTTTTGGCCTAGAATTGGGTGTGGTTTGTTGGGAGACTTGGGAATGATTTTGATATGGGATTTACCTGGGAGTAACAAGGATTTTATAAGGTAAATTGGTTGTTAAGAGTTTTGGTTAGCAAGGGACACTAGAGGACTGTTATGTCTATCTTGCTTATGCAAGTGTGCATAACTGGACAGTGCTTGCCGCCCTATAATAATTATCAGCTTTTGGTTATCTTCTCTAGGATAAATTACTTGTTAAGGTCATTTTTCACTTTTTAAAATATTTTTATTTTTGGACGCTGACAAGATTTTTCCAAGCGTTGTTGTGACCAAATTGGACGCTGACATGGCTATAGGCAAACGTTGACAAGATTATAGCCGTTGGGCGTTGATGGGTTATTTTTGACCGTTGACACTCAATGGGACCTACCCAGTTGTTACTTTTTGACATATTTTCAAGCCGTAATTTTAGGAGTTGTTACTTTCATTTAATGCATGAGATAACTTATAACTTTTTCAATATTTTCATGATTGATTTTTGAAAATCTTTGCCTATTTTTGGGCCAATCACATGCATTCTTTTTCTCCTATAAATTTGGCTCCTATTTTAAACAGGGTATCTATAATTCTTGTCTAACGCTTTTCTCTTATCAACTTCATCTTCTACACTTAAAATTAACAGCTTTCATCAATGGCACCAAAGTTTAACTCAGCAGAATTGGAATTGGGGTTCAGATCACAACACAACATGATTGCTTATCTTGACGCTGATAATGATCTGTTTCCTCAATACACACAAATGGTGGCGTATTTGAACGCATCCCCATTAAGGTATGCTCTTTCTCATGCACCACTCATTCCAGTCACACACATTAAGCAGTTTTGGAACACTGTTAGTTCCTCAACAGTTAATGGAGTGACCACATTAACTTCTATTGTTCATGGGAGATCTTGGGTGGTTACTGAGGCTTTGGTACGCCAAGCCTTGCATCTTGATGATGCTGATGGTATAGCTACTCTTCCCATAAATGAAATAGAACAAGGGCTTAGGGCTTTGGGATATCCCTTTCCTGATGAAGGTACTCTAAACAAGTATCATAAGTAGGAATTTCCCCCAGCCCGGAAGTACCTCATACACGTCCTCCTTCAATGTTTGAGTCCCAAATGTACTGCACACAATGAGATCAATAGATCCATTGCAAGTGCTATTGTGTGCATTGCAACAGGGCAAAAATATAACTATTCTAAAATGATTTTTGAGGGGATGTGTAAAAACAAGGGGACAAAAATGACTTTAGCTTATCCCCGTTTTCTGCAAATGGTTTTTGATGATCAACGATACTGCTCAAGGGATCACAATGATGTTTATAAGATCCCTGAGCAAAAGAAAGCTATTTTTATGAAGATGGATTCACCACCCCATAGAGACTTACCTTTAACCCAAGCCATGCTTGCTGTTATTGCAGCAGCACAACCCCAACCAGACCCCCAACCTCAAATTGACCCTCAACCGCCACTTGAACCAATTCCTGAACATTTACCCTCACCTGAACGAATGCAAATTGACCAAGAACCCTTTGACGTTGACACATCAAATGTTGGCGTTGATGTGCCTATTTCCAACACTGACACACAACCTTCACAATCCCAAACACCCCTTAACCAACCCACATCTACCCATTCTTATTCACCATCTTCCACACCCCCTGAATATAGGTTGATAAAACGCCAAAGGACTACTGGAGTGTTCTCCTCTGGTGGTCCTAGCCATGAAGCAGAGAGAACCACCACCACAAGTGTGGCTGGTGACCTGGATGAGGCTGGGACTATTGGTTCTGGCTTAGAAGCTGGCCAAGGCAGTCCCACCATCATTAAGTCCTCATCCATGCCCAATGAATCTGACTTGGGAGGTCAAATCCCCATTTCAGAAGAGGGCAGACTGGAACCAATGACTCTTTTGGAATTGACGGCAGTCTGCATTAGCTTGCAAAAGCAAAATGCAGACTTAGTACAAATTGTCAGCTCACAAGGCCTTGAACTCAAGCAATTGAGGGAGAGGATTGTTGTTTTGGAAAGTGATCGTGCTAGGAGGGGTATGGAGGAGTCTTCCAAAGGGGAGGAAGATCAAATAAATCTGAGTGATAAGGGCAGCCAGGATGGTCAATCAATGGATGTTGCTGAAGCCCTTACATCTTTGAAGAAACAAACAGGTTTTGATACGTCCTTAGTCTCTCCCACCAATTTAAATTTATCATTTACAGCTATGTTGAGAGAGGTTACACAAGGCGTTGAGGGAAAATATTTGAGCGTTGATAAGGCAAATTTGGACGCTGATAGAAGTATTTTGGGCGCTGATAGGATAAATTTGGGCGTTGACAGACCTGCACATGAAGGTGATGTATCCCAGTCATCATCTATCATCAAGGAAGTTTCTACTCAGGTATTACCATCTACCTTACCAACTATTGCACCATCAGATAAGGGTAAGGGTAAAATGGTAGAAGAGTTTGTTCCAAAGGATGCAGCCCAAATTGAATTTGATAGAAGATTGGCTGAACAAATGATGGAACAAGATGAAAAGGAAAAGTCACCATTTGTTGTGACTTCAGAAGAAGAAAGTGATGGAGCTAGCTCAGACTCAAGTGTAATGATTATAGAACCTGAAAGGCTTGAGTATGGAGATGAGTTGGCCAGAGAGAAGCTGAGAGAGTTGAAATTGCAGGTTAATTATGACATGCCATAGGTGGTTCAAATGTACAATGCTTGGGAAGAAAGCTGCATGGATAATCCAGACTTGACCATTTCAGATCAAATATGGGGTTTGGAGCTTCTTCTTAGAGTTCAGAAAGATTGCCAGGTAATTTTGAAACACAAGGCAAGCAATATTCTCTCAGAGTTAAGAAGGGATAGAAGGGAGCTCTACTTTATGTTGCTCAGATGTCATGGAGTTGGATGGACATATCAGAAGTTGAAGGCTATAACATTTGATGAGTTGGAAAACAGGGCTTATCCCATTTGGGTGAGAGTGCAGGAAGCAAACACTCTCAGACTTCTTTCAGATGAAAGAAAGGAGCAACTTGCAGAAGAAATGGAAATCAAGAAAGCTATGATGGTTCCCAGGCCAGTGAAGAAGGGAATTAAATTTGAGTTTCCAAAAGATATGGATCCACTATATCCAAGTGAAGCAGTTATAAGAAAGAGCCTCAAGCTCTCCCCATTAGAAGCTTCAGATATGGTGCAAGTGTTACCATTAGATTCCAGGAACCCAATTGTGAGCTATGAAGAAGATGAATGTAGGTTCTGGAAGATTGGCAGATTTGGCAAGGAGGTACACACTTTTACCACTCTCATATCTTTATTTGCAAGTTGTGATAGAGAAGACTTGGTGGACCTTTGGATGTTGCTGGAGACCAAGTATGAGGCTGAAGCACCAACTTCAGCTAATGGAATAAAACTTTGGACCACATTCAAAAGAATGTGTGGACCAAAAGATGAAGATCCTGCAATATGGAAGGATCTTGAAGATGACCTCAGTGGTCTTCAATGGAGGTTATATTCAGCTGCTGGTGTATACCATTTGAGTTCTACAAAATTTGCTGAGTATCTACTTGTGGATGCTCAGTATTTCATATCCAAGGCTATTTTGGAGAAGATGAAGGACACTCAGCTGGAAATAGATTATTCAAGTGACGTGGCAAAAGATTTGATCAGATTTATTCATTACCAATATGAGAAGGTTTGTCAGACTCCTCCTAGTCCTTAATGCTTATTCAGAAACTTGATCATAAGAGTGGATATCAAGTTTAGGGGAGGATTGTTGGGAATAAATTAAGGCCAGATCACTTGAGCGCTGACAAGAACAATTCAAGCGTTGACAAGAACAAAGCAAGCGCTGACAGCTCAAGCGTTGACAAGTTAAAGTCAAGCGTTGACACATTGAAGACAAGCACTGATGGAAGATATAATCTACACGTTTATTATATTCTAGAATACTTCTAGTAAGGATAGAAACGACAATGTATTTTCTATATTTATCTTTACCTAGAATAGAAGATACGTAGATTATTGTACAAGGCTTCTTATGTCTATAAAAGAAGGCCTTTAGGTTAATGTTTATTAATTAAGTTTTCATATAAGTTTTCGTTCGTAAACATCTTTCATTGTAAGCAAGTTCGACATTCATAATCAAAGTGAAAGTTTGTTTATATCTTGTGTGTTCTTGTTTAAGTGTTAAATTCCGCATAACACTTAGATTCATAAAGCATATACAAAGGTTTCTCTACGTGTATTACTTGATCTAATCTCGTATATACAAAGCTAATCGATCTAAGTTTGGGATCAACATTTTTAGGTTAAAATATTCGGATTCTAGCTTTTTTTGCTTTGCTAATATCAAAACTTTTTTTGCCCCTACTCTCCGGTTTTCTGGGTCCGCCACTGGCCAGGGAGCAAGTGCCCCCTCGCCGGAAAAATTCGTAGTGCAAATTGTTGGAATTTTTGAAAAGTTTTCGTAATGTGCCCCCCTTTGAAAGTGTCTGACTTGTTCAAATCGGAATTCAAAATCGATTTTGTGAGCTTAGTAGAGAAGAAAACAAACTTATATGTTGAACTGTTTGAGAGGTGAAGAAAGCCACCAGAGAAGATGATAAAAAATTAAAATATTAAGAAATATGCTGGCGGGTACTATACAAAGAATTACTTAAAATAGCTTTTTTGGAATCATTGTGGGCCTGTGGGGTGAGTATTTTTAATATTTCTCAAGGTTATAAATAGCGTGAAGCGTGGCGTGGCGGCATGTCCAAGCTACATGCTTTAGCGGCTAAGGCGAAGCTTTGGCGTTTCTAAAGCGTGGCTTATAGCGGCACAACATATAAAAATATTTATTTATTTTATGTATTTCAATATTATATTTATATAAGTTCATAATTAGTGTTGTACATAATAATTAAAGCTATAAAACTCTCCTTACATGTGACAATATTCATTTCCTATAGTTGAACTCAACAAATTACCGCACCTCATGTCGTAGCGTGCCTTGACCTATTGCGTAGTGTGAAGACCACGCCTCAAGCTTTAGCGCGCCTTAAGGCGAGCTATAGCGAGCTATTTAGAACAATGATATTTCTCATGTATTTTTTATTTTCTTGTTTTAAAATGGTACTATTCTTATACAGTGTTGTTTAGTTTTATACAATGCTAACATTTTGCTTTATTAAGTTCGGCGATAGCATTTTTTTATGTAATATTTGTCTTTCGACGCAAAAAAAAATTGTGCCCCTCTTCGAAATTTCTTCTGGCTCCGCCCCTGTGTATATTGGTAAAGCAGTCTTGTCAATCTATAGACTTCACATCCAAAAGAAACAATACTATTAACAATGTTATGTAAATAATCATGTGATTTATAGGGAGTGCCTGACCGTACAAAATGAAATCTGGTATATCTGACACCTGAGTACGATGTTGTCATGGTCTACCCGTAGATGCTCTTTACGCAGCACCACTTTGAAAATTGCTTCATGTCTGAAACTATGATTCTATGAATACCCTTCAGCTGTCACAAATCTGCAAAACATTGTGAAATTCAAGGTTTGAGATAGAAAAGTTAACCCATTTAGTAACATTCGCGAACCCAGTCTGACCCGTTTCAACCTATTCTCAATGACATGTTTTAGTTCTAAACCCAAACCCATTTCAACACCAAGTAGCTTTACCCGTCTTCCATGAATATTATCACACGCTGCAAACACTCTATGTTTTCTCTTAGTACGTTGTTTGTGTTAGAAAGAACATTTTTTGTTGTTAAGAATGATAAAACAAACATTTTACTATCAGAGAAATCACATAAAGAAACAGGCATGACCTGTATTAGCTTTGTGCGGCTTTATATGTGACTGTATCCCTACACCGCCTTCTTGGACGCAACGTGCAACCATGCTGGCAAGGATGGTTCCACACGCATCATCACAACAAATTCTTTCCCTATGTCTTCTTGCACTTTGGTTCTTGAATCTCCAAGACTCCCAGAGGATCAGTTACCTCTTTTTCTAACCTATTTAATGACTTTACCTCGTCCTTAACATCGTTTATCTAATCTTCTGAGTTGACCAGTTTCCCTGTACGATAACGATTCTGAATCAGTACATGTCGGTTTTTTTTGCATTTGCAGGTCTGCAACATCAGAAATTGTATGTCACTATTGGTTTAGGGTTGACCTACTAACTAACTTTGGCGTATCTCTTCCTGATCCTCAAAACCACCAAGTATAAATTCACATAACACATCTCTACTTGTTGGCAGGGATGGAGCTAGAGGGGTTCCCGCGGGTGCCCGTGACCGCTATGAATTTTTTCTACATAGTGTTAATTTGTGAAGAAAACATCGATTTTTTCTAAATGTATCTTAAATGCACCCAGTCAATTGGAACATAATTATACCTTCAATTTAATTCACGTTTTACATCTGTTATATTACGGTTCAAAAACATTTGCGCACCCAGTCATATTTCGTCCTGGCTTCGTCCCTGCTTGTTAGATGCATGATATTTATACATGGTAGGAAACCTTACTATTTTATGCAGCTAGTTTAAACTTGATGTTGGTTTCTATCTTTATCTCTGTTTGGTTATAATTGTTTTGAATCTTGTACGCTAAACATTATTTATTCATGTGAAGAGGTTTCTTATTCTTGTGTTCTCAGAAACATTTGATGGTTTATTAATATACTCCTCGTTTTTTCACATTATCTCCTTTTAGTAAAATGACTATATGTGTAAATTTATTATCTGAGCTTCGACCCGTTAGCAAAATTTTAATGTTAACCATTTGACACATTATCAACTATCGAAGTTATGTCGAGCAGTTGACCAACTAAATATCATATATTGCGCAAACTGATTTTATAAGTAAAAGGAACAAAATTGCCAACTCTAGTTTTCTGCATTAAATATCTAAATCAAATTAATACCTTTCCAACTCTCTTGGCAATTCTATGTCTTTTTTGACTTCATTTGTTTATCAATGGTTCGTATTTGTCCACTAAGACCATAATATTCAACATATACACTGAAAACCTCCCCTAGTGTTATGCCTAATGTGAAGCGTCGCCACTGAGGGTTACACAATTTAAGGGCATATGTCTAATAATCGGATCAAAATAAGCTCAACATATTAAGATAACTAATTCCATGGCACTTATTTGGGCCAATCACAGTACAATATTCATTACCTATATACTTTCTATAAACAAATCTAATAAGCAAAATACTATAGAAATATGATTTTAAGGAAGAATGCGTACATATTGAAGCGAAACGCAAGTTATTTTCTCTCCCATTTGACCACCTTTTGATATCATGGTAAGATTTTCTGCCAAAATCTGAAATAAAAAAACAGACATAAAATCGTAAGAGACAAAAATGAAAGTTTCATAAGGGTCACATGGGTCAAGACACATACCGGAATGAAAGTTTCACAAGGGTCACATGGGTCAAGACACATACCGGACATTTAAGTTTCAAAGACACTGGAGAAACAAGTATTTTGTTACCTTTAAGCTCAGATAGGTGAGCTATCGAATATGGTGATATGGCCGCCATGGCTGCAAACTTGGCAAGCTTGCCCCGCAGGCAACGCATAATCTGAATTCTAATAAAATCCCCTTAGGGACGCTCAAATAGTATCATAATGGCCATTTAAGAGCATTTTAATGTATATACACGTAACTAATATACGCGTATACCAACACGTATCTGATATGCGTGGCCAGAAACAACACACTCTCGCCAAACAAAGAATATAGTAATCAGGAAAAGAGTATAATAATAGTTCACTGTTCATAAGCCTAAGACAATGTGAACACCAAACTATAAAGTAGGGAGATTCTCGGGTTGACCAACCCGATTCACTTCAAACCAAAATCGTACCCTGTTAACCATGGCTCGCAAAATAAATCTGCTTTTATATGAAGTAAACAAAAATGCCAAAAACACAACCTCAGGCAGACGGAGATAGCTAACCGACCGTGCATTAAACTTTCAAAAACAATGGAAACGTAAGGGCTTTGTTATGTTTAGGCTTTGATAAGCGAGCAATCGGATATGGGGACATGGCCATCATGGCTGCAAAGTTGGCAAGTTTGCCCCGCCAGACAGCTCACAAAATCCGAATTCTAATGATATCCCGTTAGGTACGCTCATATAGTATCATCACGTCCGTTCAAAAGCGTTATAATTCCCTCAAACGCCGATTGTATACTGCAGCAAAGTGAAACAAATGAGGCTAAATTCCACTAAAAGGTATCCAATTCAAAGGAAACAATAAGACAATATAATCAGAGGCAGGACCAAATCACGCTCACTATTAGTGAAACCATGGCATAAATTGAATGCATGTTACTATCGTCGCCTGCATTGAAAAGCGGCAACAAAACAATAGGTACCCTGTTCAAAGGAACCGGTAAGACAATATAATCAGAAGCACCACAAAAATGAAAACAAATTTTGAATCGTAATCATCAGGGGGCTACCAACTCGTCAAAGATAACGATTCCAACAACAGACAACATTAAATAAACCAAAAAAACACCAAGAATCTAATTTTTAAATGCTACCTCATTATAACTTATATTAGTTTGGCGTTCCCATTGTCTGAGTGTTATGGACAGTGATTCCAATAATAAGCAGCAGCAAATATACCAATCGAGAAAACACTAAGAAAATACAACAAAACCAATTGCCAATGATCCTGACTAAAAAACGTCACCACGGCCATAGAAAGACCAAGACGAATGATCAGTCATAATCGATTGTCATCCAAGCCTGACCGTCACCAACCCATCAAAGATTAGGGGCGACGATCCCGATAAAAAGAAATGGCCATCACCATAACCCAACCATCGCCAACCCAATCAAAGATCGAGGGCAACGATCGGCGTCAAAACACCATTAGACACCAAAAAAGCCAGATTTAATATGGGTATTGAGAGAGTGGTTAGTGACAGAGATCAAGATCTATTTTGACGACGGTTATTTTGACGAAATAAGAATGGAGGATAACGATTAAAAAACCGTTAAAAGTCATATGTGAGGGGCTTTTTTTTAATTACGTAAATTCCCATCTTTTATTATACTTATAATTATAATACAAAAGGCTTAAGGTTATTTATTGGATGGTCAAACGATGATGTGTGGGGTTAAAGGATGGCTCATACGTATACACTTTGAAATTCCAACTCAGTACAAAAAGTTAAATAAACACTAGCATGTCGATCATTTTGATAAGGTAATCGAGCTGAATAGTAGTATCCAAGATTATTTACTACAATCTTGTATTTTTGAAAGTTACAATGGTGATATATTACTAATATAAAATTCGTTTACTATAATTGTAAATTTTATAAAGTATGTTTCTATTTTGTAAACTTAACACAATTATTAAATAAGAGACATATGTAATACGTTATCATAACAGACGGGCTACAAAACAAGCTTATCAGTGAACTCAAAAATATATATACTACTAGCTGAGCTCCCGCATCTTAATAACGAAGCAAGCCTCAACCAAGATCGAGTATGCATAAATTATCAAGACCCGAGCTCGAGATCAAGCAACAAAGTTCGAGTCATGCTGATCTTAGAGTTGATGAACTTAAGGGGCTCATCACACCTCTTGATAAAATAGACACGTACTTTTTTATATTTACAACAATAGTACGAAAAGTAGAATACGTCACACATCCAAATTTTTAAACAATCACACTGTCAGATATTTATGTGACAAAACTCACCAGAATTAAATACACAACCACACTTAAACTCCTTATATGTGACTATTTCAATTTTTCGCTGTCACACATTTGAATATTGATGTGTCTAGGCGCAAGTAGGGGTGTGATTCGGGTTGACCCGGTCGGGTTCAGGTCGGGTCAAGTCGGGTTGAGAGCAAAAAAAATCATACCTGAACCTGAGCCTAATTAGAACTCGGGTCACTCAGGTTCAGGTCAATTCGGGTCGGGTCAACTCGGGTTCGGGTCAACCCGATTTTAAGGAAAATATGTAAAAAGTGGCTCAATTAAGTACTAATACAATGTAAAAAATATAATTTTAGTCGGGTAAAGTCGGGTTCGGGTCAAGGGTAAAAAATATATAACCCGAATCCGAGCCTAATTAGAACTTGGGTCAATTTGGGTCAACCCGAATTGACCCGAATACACTTTTGGACCTGAGTAACCCGACCCGAATATGATTATTTGGGTTCAGGTTCGGGTCGGGTCTTTTTCGACACCCCTAGGCGCCAAGTGCTAAGTTTTGGATGACTATTTAGCTACGCACAATTTTACACGTGTGACAGAATGCAAATAAGTTTGAAGTATTAGTCACACTATACATATGCGTGCATGACAATTATTCGTTACACACTTGAACAATGTGACAACATTTCATGTTTTGTCACATGAGTTAATTATGTATGTGGATAAATCATATAGCCTCGTTTGTCACACATTATTTAAACGTGACTTCTAATTTTTGCTCAATACTTAGCCACATAGGAATTTTTTAGTGTGTGACAATTGGGAAGTAAGTTTGAAGCGTTAGTTACCTATAACTATAAGAGTGACAAATACTTGACCGAGAGTCATTTCTGGTGACACTAAACCATCCCACAATCATGTGACTAACTGCTTTACAATAGTCACACAATTTCACAAATGTGTATCTAAATGATATTTATGGCCACATTATAATGTGATTATGTGTGATTAATACATTCAAAACAGTCACATGTGAAATCTTCGCGTGATTATTTTTTAGAGCAAAATGTGATCTCAATCTTTATGTTAGTCACATTGAGTGGTTGTGTGGCAAAATTCATGATGATATACCTTGTCACACGAAATGTTTGTTTATGTGACTAAATCATAGGGTCATGTTTTATCATACATTATTAAAATCATGTATATGTGGTCACGTAAGGTAACATGTGTGTCTAAAGT
Organism: Glebionis coronaria; assembly: GCA_025667525.1. Classification (NCBI taxonomy): domain Eukaryota; kingdom Viridiplantae; phylum Streptophyta; class Magnoliopsida; order Asterales; family Asteraceae; genus Glebionis; species Glebionis coronaria. Next base: position 6,826,690 of record CM046878.1, on the reverse strand, counting down.
TTATTTGTAAAATTAAAACGCCTAATTTAATTAGATAATATATTTTTGTAAACTAAAACCTATTTATAAAACTAACTTATTATAATAACTGGATAGTTGTAATCCCATTAAAACCATACTCACAATCTCATCATTTGTCAAAATCAAATATATTTTTGTTGTTATTAGTTTTTCACTAATATATGTATGCATGATTTTCATCTAAAACAATATATATTATATTACTGCTGTTAAATAGACTGATTATAAATGTCTAACTTTGTTGAAGTGACTTTAATAACCGACTACTATGTATCTATGCATGGTTCTGCAAACAGTGAATCCAAATCCATTATTCATCTCAAACATGATGAGAATGGACAGTTTGATATGTACTCATGCTTTTAAATTCTGCAATCATGTTTATTTGCTATTATTACATTGGAAAACTGTATAAATCTTGATTTTAGTATGAAAACATACATACTTAATAATTACATTCATGTATTGCATTAAATCTATTAGGCGTGTGACTTTTGATATTCACTTTCAAGGTGTATAAAATTGAACCAGTCCGACAATATCAATCATGTATTTGAAAAAATTATTTCATAATATAGTGTTTGAATTATTTTGCAAAAAAAAATGAAGTCTGCAGCCAAAAGATCTGCAAGTGAAGCCAACATTAAATGTTCAAGTAAGGTTGAAAACAAGTAAGTCTGTTTTTAATTAACTTATAGTTTGGAATCTATCATTATATATATATATATATATATATATATATATATATATGTAATTGCTAAATAATAAGTATATGTGTATTAGGAAACAAAGAAAGGAAGACGAACGTGAGGGTGCCACGAACAAAATTGTTGAGGCCGTTAATCGAGTGATTATGAGTGTAGATGAAACAAAGAATGCTGGAAAAAGTGTTTGGGATGATGTTCCCGATGAATGGTACTACGCCCTGGAAGCTGAAGAACATAAAGCTTGGAAAAAGGAGATTGAAGAAGAGGATAGGGTTGAAGTAGCCATAAAATAGTGTGAAGATGAGTTGAGAGAACGGCGTGAAGCTGAGTTAAGAGAACGGCGTGAAGCTGAGTTGATAGAAGCTGATACAGTATGTAGTTCATTTGAAGAACAATACCAGTCTGAGCCTGAGGAGGACGAAGAATATGAAGTAGAAGATATAGAGAGTTTTGATGATGATAACCTGCATTTAGCTTTTAATGGTGAGAAATCACCTAAATGGTGATTTTTAATTTGAAATACATCACCTATATGATGTTTAGGGTATTTCTGTTATGTTTAATGAATGCAAGTTTTGTTTTCAGTTTAGACTAATTCATATAATACCGATTCCAACAAGAACAAACTTAGAAAAGTAAAAATTTATCTGAACTCAATAACCAGACAATCAACTTCAATCACAACAAATGTCCTCAATAATATGTATCAATATACTGTAACCAACAAAATGCAGAATGGCAAATAGCCTCTACCTAAAACATTAATTAGTCCAACGACCTGAATCCTGAATAAGGGTGCATAATACAAACATAAAATACCAACAAAATTATTCATAACATCATCTCTGCTACTAAGAATTATAACAACCTACTGATTTACTATGCAGGCATCAAACACATAGTTAAATAACAAAAATCCTACTATTCACACGACTACATAGCACGTATCTGACCTAAGTGTTTACTTACAGCTATAAATTATCCCCTCTTCATAGGCTGCATTTGCGTTGAAGTACACAACAACAAAAGTTGATAGTAGCATTTGTTAAAGGGAAACCATATTAAATAAATCATGTTGAGAGCACACAGAAATATTGCATAACCAATTAAAACAAACGAATAAACTATTGATTGAATTGTAATTGATCTGATCTAAAAAATTAGAACGTTCCATTATAAAAAGTTGACATTACATATATTGATCGATTATAGTTTCAGTGACTTTCCATGATCAAATGCTAAATGTAACTCGTCATAATCCCGTCCGTCATAATCTGCCTCTGGTTTGTACGGATCCTCTTCTTCAATTCTTCAAATAGAAGCAATTTCTTTCCAATGCTATTCCATCCATCATAATCAGCCTCTGGTTCGTACGAATCCTCTTCTTCAAGTCTTCGTATAGCAGCAATTTCTTTCCAATGTTATTCCATCCGTTTCTTAGTCGCTTCCATCATCCTCTCTTAAAAAAGATAGATTGAAGTTCAGCATAACCGAAGCATCCACTCAGAAGGTACCTGAATAATTCATGTAACTACGAAGTCAAATGTCACGGACAGCTACAAAATACAGTTGTTGATAGTATACACCTCGAAATATAGCCCGTTTGCTCTTGAAGGTAGATATCGCCATGATTCCCCCTTTCTTGTGAACGTCGTCTTCTTTCCCAATAATGGAATCCAATATAGCATCTATAGATGCACCAACATTTTTGTTTATCCTTTTTAGGTACAGACCTCTTACTTGCCCTTCGCATTCGCTTTTTCATGGGTATCAATAGCATCAATTAAATCATCCATTTTGGTCTTTAATGAGCGACCATTTTCTTTTCTGTTGATTGGTCGAAGTTTCTACTTCCTAGTTCTCAAGAAAGGGGGAATCATGGTGATAACTACCTTGAAGAGCAAACGAGCTGTATTTCTAGGTGTATGAGGACCATGATAATAATACAACACATTCCAATTGTGAAAATGAATGAAAATGATTTTCAGTTTAAACTAATTCATACAATACCGATTCCAACAATAAAAACTAAGAAAAGTATAAACTTATCTGAACTCAATATCCATAATAGATTCTTATATTGCACCCTTGTGTATTTCTTCCGAAAATTAGCATAAATGTTCATAGCATATTGTATATGCTTAGCCATCTGAATAACCTCTTTTGCAGCTTCAATAATACCCTGCAAGCACAAGAATTTATCATTATGATGGTCCAATTTAATACCCTTCAGCTACAAGAAAATTACATAATTACCCTTATACATCCAACCAACCAACCATAATTTAACCTACTAAAATAGTTCTTACTATCTAGCATTGCATCACATTAATCTTACATGTTGAACGTGGGTTGTATTTAAGAATCTCAGAGGCATATGACCACCACATTCCATAATGATCCTCTAAACAACTCTCATATTGATTTAAAGCTTTCATCTTGCCCCTCCTAGCCTGACTTATACTAACCTTACACTTAGGAAAGTCCTTTCATTTTGCATCTAAGATGCTTACAACCTGCATGAACAAGTTCTTTCAGTCTTGCATTTACAACATTTAGCATGTATTCAAAGGTTTAGTGTCACTCGTACTAAAATAAGTTGACCCATTTTACCAAAACTTGATAAGGATAGCACTAAGAAAATAATTAACCACCTAACAAACATCAACACACAAATCGGGATGTTAAGCTTCAATTTTTTACTAAAAGCACACATCCCAACTGAATCAAATTACACTAAACCCAAACACCCATTTCTTAATTTCAATTGAGAAACCGTAATTTTACACTACAAAAAAATTGGGGAAAAACAAAAACCCATTAATAAAAACCCTAATTTAAACAAAAGAAAACTATATTAACGAAAGTATAATTGTTAACCTATAAGTGGCGATGATGTACGCACCAAATTGTTCATGAAACACGACAAGATGAAACACACCAATATGAAACATCCTCAAATACAAAAGTATACAGCAAGTTGAATTATATTGAATGGATTTGTTTTGGGTGTTGGTGTGTGAATAGATAAGGATAAGGATATCAGTATGATTATTATCAATATTAACGTTATTATATAGTGACAAGGGAAAAATCATTAAATGTGTGGGTGTGTGAAGGGAAGGTCGTGAGTTCGAGTCTCATACCTTGTTTTTTATGCAAACCCACAAGCCAATTGCCTGTGGGGGTAGTATTAGTCCAAGAATAAAAAAAATAAAAAAAAATCTAAAAAGTATCTAGCCTGGCTCGAACCCGTGACCTATCGGGTAGGGAAGCGGGGTTTTACCAGTGTGCTAGTACTCTTTATCTGCCTAGGTCTCATTCTATTATATATTTAATAGATGTTTGTTTAAATAAGCCGTGACTTAATAAGCCGTTTCTAGCTTATTGAGATAAGCTTGGATCTTCTATTTATTTTCTAGAAACTACACAATAGTTAGAACTTTTCGTGTTAATTTCAGATTTTTCCCTCTTAATTATACTAATTTTTAATAAAAAAATTCTATTTTTATTTAATTAGTCATTTAAAAATAGGAAAATTAGTTTTTTTATACACAAGATGTACACGATATGAGTCGATAGGGTATCGTTGTACACCATATAAATCGATAAGGTATCGTTGTACACGATATGAGTCGATCGGGTATCGTTGTATACCATATGAGTCGATAGGGTATCATTTCACATGATATGAGTTGATAGGATATCGTTTCACACGATATGAGTCTATATGGAATCGTTGTATACGATATGAGTCGATAGGGTATCGTTGTACACGATATGAGTCGATAGGGTATCGTTTCACACGATGTGAGTCGATCGGGTATCGTTGTACACAATATGAGTCAATAGGATATCGTTGCACACGATATGAGTCGATCGGGTATCGTTGTAAACAAAATGAGTCAATAGGGTATCGTTGCACACGATACGAGGCGATCGGGTATCATTACACATAATTTGAGTCAATAGGGTATCGTTGCACACGTTATGAGTCGATCGACTATCGTTTCACATGATATGAGTCGATAGGGTATCGTTGCACATGATATGAGTCGATCGGGTATCGTTGCACACGATATGAGTCGGTCGGGTATCGTATCACACGATATGAGTCGATAGAGTATCGTTGCACACCATATGAGTCGATCGGGTATCGTTTCACACGATATGAGTCGATCGGGTATCGTTGTATATAATATGAGTCAATAGGGTATCGTTGCACACGATATGAGTCGACTGGGTATCGTTGTACACAATATGAGTCCATAGGGTATGGCTGCACAAGATATGAGTCGACCGGGAATCGTTGTATACCATATAAATCGATTGGGTATCGTTGTATACCATATATATCGATCGGGTGTCGTTTCATACGATATGAGTCGATCGGGTATCATTGTACATGATATGAGTCGATAGGGTATCGTTTTCACACGATATGAGTCGATCGGGTATCGTTGTACACAATATGAGTCCATAAGGTATCGTTGCACACGATATGAGTCGATCGGGTAACGTTGTACATAATATGAGTCAATAGGGTATCATTGCACACGATATGAGTCGATCGGGTATCGTTGTACACAATATGAGTCAATAAGGTATCGTTGCACACGATATGAGTCGATTGGGTATCGTTGTATACCATATAAATCGATCGGGTATCGTTGTATACCATAAAATCGATCGGGTATCGTTTCATACGATATGAGTTGATCGGTTATCGTTGTACATGATATGAGTCGATAGGGTATCGTTTCATACAATATGATTCGATCGAGTATCATTGTACACAATATGAGTCAATAGGGTATCGTTGCACACGATATTAGTCGATCGGGTATCGTTGTACACAATATGAGTCAATAGGGTATCGTTACACACGATATGAGTCGATCGGGTATCGTTGTACACGATATGAGTCGATAGGGTATCGTTTCACATGATATGAGTGGATAAGGTATCATTGTTGTTTACGATATGAGTCGATAGGGTATCATTTGACATTATATGAGTCAATAGGGTATCATTTCACATGATATAAGTCGATAGGGTAGATAGGGCATCGTTCTACACGATATGAGTTGATCGGGTATCATTGCACATGATATGAGTCGATTTGGTATATATCGTTGTACATAATATGAGTCAATAGGGCACCGTTGCACACGATATGAGTCGATCGAGTATCGTTGTACATGATATGAGTCGATAGGGTATCGTTTCACATGATATGAGTCGATAGGGTATCGTTGTACACGATATGAGTCGATAGGGTATCATTTGGCATGATATGAGTCGATAGGGTATCGTTTCACATGATATGAGTCGATAGGGTATCGTTTCACATGATATGAGTCGATAGGGTATAGTTGTAAACGATATGAGTCGATCGGTTATCGTTGTACATGATATAAGTCGATAGGGTATCGTTTCACACGATATGAGTCGATCAGGTATCATTTCATTTCATTATAAAACTAAGATATTTTACAAAAAGTTATTGGGAAGACGAGATACTATTTGAATTTTTACTCTGCTAACTATATATGGAAATTCTAATCCTATCACATTGACTAAACCTACTTCAGTCCGGTCTTCGATACGTAGTTTTAACCTAAATCGGTCGTCTCCTGTTTGATAATTGACCATTATGCCTTCATAGACCATACCGAATGAAGGTCCCAACCGGACCGAACGATACACATTTGGTCCAATTATCGGTTTATGGTTTTCGTAACTCAATATGAAAACGGTCCAAACCGGTTTTCACTCGATACTACCAAGTCCCCAAACATTTTTAACAAAAAATGAAATGGTCATAGATATCCCGCCATAATTTTTCAGCAAAAATTCAAAATTTTCACAAAATATTAAATCATCCCTCCACTCACATCTGCATTTTTTCCCCAATTCATCTTTTAGGTTATTCTTCTCAAAATAACCTCCGCCGACACACTTCGAATTCCTTAACCAAAACCACACACACAAACCCTTATGTATTGTGGATATTTGATTGTGGAAGTCGATCAAAAGATCATACAAAAACTACAGATCTAGGGGGATGATTTATTTTCTTGGAGACACTCAAAGGTAACCCTGTTTAACCATCTCCCCTCGACTTTATTTTTAAATGCTTAGTTTCCTTAGTAAAATGTTGTATCTGAACATCAACCAAAATTAATTGATAATTACATCACAAAAACCAGATACGGGAAGAATATTGCACATCTCATTTTTTGGTGAAATGTTGAAGTAAAATATCGAACAACATTAGACAAGTTATCGACTATTTATATATTTCTAAATTATCGAGTGTCCTACAGTATGCTTGATTATTAGTGTGTATTCTATTCTTGGAGTAATTTATTTCCTTCCTGTGTTTGGATCCATGTCCCGTTTTTCAAGGATGGTGAAAAGACTCATCATGGGAGAAATGGGTCCTGTGGGCAGTTGATGAACTAATGATGACCTGCACTTATGTGTATATTCTTTTTGTGCACTACTGAAAGTGGAGATATAAGCAACCTCGTAAGTTGGTTTTTATTTTAACAACATTATTTCATATTTGATTATCAGATTGTTATGTTAATGAGAAACATATATCGAATGTTACATCATCTTTTATGCAGCAACACCAGCATTTTACATTTATATCGTTGTCATGTTTGCTACATTTGCGCAGGCTTTGGTCTTTGGTACGTACATATTTATACAAACATCAACAAACTTTGTAATACTTTTCTTTCTATTTTTAACCTACATGTGCCTGTTTGATATATTATATATTTTTCGGCTGTATAGTTTCCTGGTTATCGTCTATCATACTCTTTACTACTCTGAGATGAGGATGCGGATTCTTTTGATTCTGAGTGGGAATAATGATCTATCTTCACGTGTCAACAATAAGCTGTTTTTGTTATATCTTCACTTTGTAGATAAGGTATGGACATTTATCATATTTACTAAGATTGATGGTGGTCCAACTGAACATTTCACTTTATGGATCTGATAGCTGGACCTCATAGACTAAAACACGTCTAGCTTTACTATGTTTTCTCATGTTTTTGCTGTCAAAATCTATGTTTCTACATCCAACGATATCTATAATGTTAGGTTCAGATATCATCCTCTTATTACGAAGAAGTAGATTTGGTTTGTACAAGTATACATCTGGGCTGTACGTTGACCGCTGCGTCAGTTGATACCACTAGCTAATGTTAGCACAAACTTGCGATTGGCTTGATGTTAGCTTTTTTAAACAAACTTATTAGTGCGATGTTGACTTTTTGAGAAACAGTTATATATGTTTATAATTATTTCGCAGGATCTCCGGTTCATTATCAGTTCCGTTACCATCTTTAATTTGTTAGCAGTAGTTGCAGCTACACGTATGTACTTATCATCCCTTTCTATTACTTGAATTTTATTTTAAGCACTTAGCTGTTTTACTTCATGTAATTGGAAACATTAAGTTTGTTTTTCATATAGTTACAACAAAAGGAAGAAACTCTATGTAGGTTTTACCTGTGATGATCATGGTTCTCAAAGCGGGAGATGTTATTACCTCATAATTTATTACTTCATGTAGTATCAGCCGTCTTCACACAAAGGTATCCAGTTTTTTTCTTAACGTCTAATACAAAATAATTGCTACAATACATTATAACTAAAAGAAACTTTCTGTAGGCTTTACCTGATGATCATGTGTGCCTTCATTCCTAGGTTTAGAAGAGAATTCCCCTTTGCGTGAATATTTTGCACATGTTTTTATAGAATACGAAACTCAAAATCTCAACATATTGATAACGCTTTTTCTGTATATCTTAGGATTTCAGAATACGAGGTTAATACTTTTTGTGCATATTTCTTTTCATTTGTGCCATTTTAGTATACTCTCTGATTAGCCTTTTTACAATATACAGGGCTGATAAAGATGAAGATGCTAGGATAACAGAAGACGAGGTTATAGGGTGATCTTGATAGTGAAAGAAAGGATATAAAGTTTGGCTCTCAAACTAAGATGTCAATGATTTGGTGAAGATATCTACAAATCAGGTATGAGGTCTTCTTTACACTCTCCCAACAACGTATTTATAGACATGTCCAGCAATCAAGTATGAGTAAGTACGGTAGACCTTGTCATTCTATGCCTACGCTATAGAATTAGAATTTATGTGGTTGTGTAAGTGCAATTTCCAAATAGGAGTGTAGCTCATTGGTAGAGCGCTCGCATTACATGCGAGAGGCACGGGGTTCGATTCCCCGCACTTCCTTACTAGTACTTTTGGTCACTGTTTGCTTAATTACTTGTGTGACTAAATAATACAGAACGCCACACAAACTTAAATTTCATGTGACCATTGGATGAACTATAGTCACGCAAAACACATATTTGATTGATCTAAACAAGCATACGGTCAAACTTCTTAACACTATTAGCCACTTTATGGTTCATTGTAGGTGATAAAATTTCCCCAAAGACAACGTTTTGTGTGACTAAACATTTCATAACGTCACACAAGGATAAACTTCATGTGGCTATTGGATATCAATAGTCATACAAAACACACTTTTGATTGAACTAAACAAGCATATGGCCACACATTTTAACACTATTAGCCACTTTATGATTAATCTTATGTGACTAAATTACCCAAAAATACACTCTATATGTGACTAAACATTTCAAAATGTCACATAATCATAAACTTCATGTGGCCATTAGATAATAATAGTCACACAAAATACACATTCATTTGACTTTCAACAACATATAACAAACTTTAAGCCACTTTTTATTTACTCGTATGTGACTAAGTCCAAGAAAAACCATGTTTTGTGTGACTAAACATTACAACACGTCACAAAATCATAAATATCATGTGGCTGTTGGATAACAATAGTCACATAAAACACACATTCACTTGATTTTAAGAAGCATATGGTGACTCTTATTAGCACTTTTAGCCACCTTTGGTTAAATTGTATGTGACTAACTCCAAAAGAAAGATATCTCGTATGTGACTAAATCCTCAGAAACGCCACATTTATTATGTATTTGTGTGGCCAAAAGACATGAAATAGTCACACAAAATACATATTTACTTGAATAACTCATCTAAAATGTCACACATATCATATATTTTTGTGACAACAATACAAACAATAGTGACTCTTAAAAAATATTCCAGTGACTATAAAGTATTTACAGTCACACATACTGATTAATCCAACAAAACTTATGCCAAATATGTCACACATAGCCGGCTTTTGGTCACTCGTTTTTGTACAAAAGGCCACCTATTCACAACGACACCATAGATACCCTATGGTGGCACGACTTTTAGTCACAAATGCCCCAAAAAATCGTGTGTGACGAAAGACATATAGTCACGCATTTGCAGTGTGACGTATATCATTTTTGTACTCGTGCAATTCATAAAAGCATCTGACTCATCAATCAGACAACTAAATTGAAGTATGTTTGATAGAGAGAATTTTAGAGATTAGAAATAAAGTAGAGAATTGATTTTAGAGAAACAAAATTGAATGAAAATTTTTTCAATAATGAATGTTTAATAAAGCTGGAGAATTACAATAAAATATAATCACAAACTTTTTGTTTTGAAATACATACAAATTAAAGAGCTGTTACAACATGATAATTTCACTAGTATTTTCTCCAAATTATTTTTAACGCAACATGTTGGACAATAATTCTTTTTTGTAGAAAATTATCTTTAAAAAGTATATTATTTAATAAAAGATTTAGTGTGAAGCAGTGATGAAGTAAAATAATAAAATTACAAATACAAGGAAAACAAACTCTTGCAAATGTCACGAACTTAACCATAAAAATTTGTGAAACCGTAAGCTCAAACCTCGTGAATTAGTCGACTAAAAAAATAGAACCACGGTTAACCGAAAAAAATAAAAAAACAGAAAAAATTCTCATTTCTCGAAAATCTCTACAAAAATAGTGAAAATGAAGGTAAAAAAAGTACACTTCCATTTCTTTTCATTTTCTAACCAAGTTCCCTTAGTTCTCTGCTTTTTTTATTTCTCTCTATCAAACAAGAGAATCGAACACAGTTGTATCTCTCTTATTTCTTTTCTCTCTACTAAACATACCCTTATGGTTTGATTTGATATTTTGAGAAATGAAAAATCACCAGTGAAAAATTTTTATAAGAATAAGAATGGGTTAAGGTTATTTATTGGATGGTCAAACGACAATGTGTCGGGTCAAAGGATGGTTCGTACACTCTGGAAATTCCAACTCAATAAATTCTAAATAAACGTTAACGTGTCAGTCATTTGATATAATAACCGGTTGTAAATAATAGTATCCATTTATTTAAAGTATGATGTATTTTTGAAAGTTACAATGGTTATATTAGTAATAAAAAATCGTTTACTATAATTGTAAATTTCGTAAAGTATGTTTTTATTTTATGAACTTAATCCATTTATTAAATATTAAATATATGTAATACATTATATTACAAACTAGTTACATAACAAATTTATTAGCGAACTCAATGTTATATATACTACAAGTCGAGCTCACACATCATAATAATGAGCCAAGCCTCATCCAAGATCGAGTCTGCATAAATTATCAGGGGTCGAGCTTGAGCTGAAACTCAAACTTGATACACTTAAGACTGGAGGGAACGAGAAGTGGATTGGGAGGTGAGCTCTCACGTGGCCGAAACTCACACATGGGTTGCCATTCCTCTTCACGAAACTCACGCGTAAGTTTGTGTTCCTAGAGCCCTCAGAAACTCCCTAAATGTCACTTACGGATCGTTATAAACTTTAAAAAGTGCGCCCAACCACTCATTCAACCATTTCATCATACTAAAAAAAAAATCACACACTTTTTTTCCTATAAAAACTCAACATATTGCAACTTTTAAACACACCCAAACCTCTCTTTTATAAATCTTCTCTAAATAACACCTACAAAAATATGTCTGACGAAAAACTCCTCAATCTGGCAAACGTCGCCAACGAGAAAATACCACCAACTCTCCATCGACGCCCACTGAAACGCGTAACCGCGGAACCTGCCACCGAACCAACAATACCAATCATACTTTGTTAACCAACCACACCCAAACCCACCTTACCAAAAGCCGATGCCGACACTGATGTCAGAATCATACAAGAACCAATCATATCCGAAACCGTTTAATTTTACCCAATACTCTAAACACCCAGGTTTCAAGATTTTTGTTCATAAGAATCCTCGTTCCCTTTTAATAACTACGTTGGTGGTTCGTCATCACAACCACATGTCGACTTACCCACCTCTCCCATACTTGCATTCCCGGCTGAAGACTTGTGCATGCCTTTTTTTCGGGCTCTTTTCAAGGAAGTCAAGAAGAGACGGTTCGAGAAGACTCTTCCGCTGCTGAAGTTTCGGCCCACCACCATAACCAACAAATTCGAGGACGAGTAGAGTACGATAAACCCAACGGGATCTGAACGTTGCTCGACAGGATAAATGGACATATGGGGAGTAAGTAGAGTTGTGTAACGGTTGAGATTATGTTTTCGAAAACAACGAGAATGGTAACGATAGGAATACCGCGGGTTTTTAGACTGAGGTTTTGAATTACTTGGAGAGTAAACAGGGGAGTACGGTAAAAGGACGTATGACAACGTTAACGGGAAATGGAAATTAATACGCCCTCAAGTGTGTCAATTAGTTGGAGTGTAAAATAACATGATGCGAATGTCGGTCGAGAATAGAGCCAACGACGAGGATTACATGAATAAAGCACTTAAGCATGATGAAGCTGAGTTCAAACGAGGTTTAAATATCGTCATTCTTGGGACGTTTTAAAAGGTAGTCATAAATTTCTAGTAGTGAGGTTGAAAGATTTTTTGAAAAATCTTAAGGAAACATCGACAGGTCCAAGATATCGGTGTCTGAAGACGCCAACATAAATCAAAATGTTGACGACGATGAGGCGCACGAAGTTAAATGACTAATCGACAATGATAGAGCGAAAGCTGCGAAGAGGAAAGCGAACCATGCATCGAGCTCTTCTAGTGCGAATGACGAAGAATTGGCAAGGATGAGAGTATCCAAGATGATGAATCTGGGCCGAGACGAACGAATAACATTTTTAGAGATAAAAAAGAAAGAACTAGAATGTCGTCAAACATAAATAAGAAAATCATGCTCAACAATTAAAAATGGAAGTCATCGCAAAAAACGAAAAGACACGAAGTTCTATCTTGCTGCATATGATCATTTAGTTGGGTATGTACAACAGTACAAGCATATAATAAGCAACTCAAGAAATTTGAATTTTTAGTTTAAGCTCTTAATTTAATACGTTTATTTTTTTTAGTTTTGTACGTTTAAATTTTTTATTTATTTTTGTATATTATAAATAAAATTTTAAATTTAAAAATAATTAATTGAATAAAATGATAATGAAAAAATAAAATACAAATAAATTAAGATGATGTTTTTCCTTAAAATGAAAAGGAAAATTTTTACTACTAATAAGTTAGAGAAATGAAAAAATTTAAAGTGACCAAAAAATAAAAGATGAACTTCAATTTCCCCAACCACTCTACCTAAACCTTATCAAACCTTTTCTTTCACCATCACGGAATATTACACACTTTCCTCAATTATACACCAACTAAACTCAACCACTCATTCCTATCCAACCCTTTCCACGTGTGACCTCCTCATTCGCTCCCATTTCCAAACAGATAACACTCCTAGATTCCCAGACAGAGAAACACAGACACAAAACCTAAAACCACACAAAAAAAGAAAAAAAAAACACAAAAAACCTTAAAAAATGTCTTCACCAAAAACACAAACATCACTACTCTGTGAATCATGCAAAGCAACGTCAGCCAGCTTATACTGCAAAGCTGACTCAGCATACTTATGCATCCCATGCGATAGTAGTATTCACCATGCGAACAAGCTTGCTTCACGGCATGCACGTGTCTGGTTATGCGACGTATGCGAACATGCACCGGCTCGTTTCACATGCAAAGCTGACGCGGCGTCTTTGTGTGTGGAGTGTGATCGAGATATACACGAGGTGAACCCGTTGGCAAGGAGGCATGAACGAGTCCCCGTGGTGGAGTTTTATGAGGCGCGTGAGGGACGTGAGGAGTGTGGGTTTGGGTTAGGGTTTGGGTTTGATGTGAATGTGGCGGCGGAGGAGGAGGCCGCGTCGTGGTTGAGGTGTGGGGATGAGGTGGCGGAGGTGAAGAAAGGTGGTGGTGGTGGTGGTGGTGGGTATGGTTTGGTACTGAGTGATGGTGTGGTTCCGGTGAGTGGTGGTGGTGGTGGTGGGTATGATGACGTGGCGGTGGTGGATGTGGTGGAGGGGTTGCCGGCGTATGACGTCATCAATGGTGGTGGTGATGATCATAAGCCGTTTATGTATAACTTTACTGCTCAGTCGATAAGTCAAAGTGTAAGTGTAAGTTTTATTTTATTGAATAGTTGATGGGTGAAAATATTATGTCATACTACTATGATTTATATAAGCTGAAAAGTTTTAAAATAAGCCACAAAAGTCAGTTTGAAAAGTTTCAAAATAAGCCACAAAAGTGAGTTTATAAAGGGTGTTTGTTTCGCTTTATATGTGGGCTTATAAGTTTATTTGATTTCGGCGTATATTTCCTAAGCTATGATTTTTCAATTTTCCGGCTTCTTTTGAAACTTGTGAGCTTGTATAAATTTACTTCGTTATGATAAACTTATGTAAGCTCATAAGTCACACAATAAGCAACCCATAAGTCCCATAATAAGCTAGAAAATTGGGGCTTTCGAGATACAATCAAATAAGCTCATAAGCCCACGTATAAGCCGAAACAAACACCCCCGAAATATAAGTTCAAAATCAAATAACCCCTAAGCCGGCTATATTAACTAGCTGACCCGAAAAGTGTAAATGGCTGTTCCTTGAAAATTATTGTTACATTTTGAAACTACAACACTTTGTTGAGAAAACTTTTCAAAATTTTGCGACTTAACAAGTTTCTCTTTTTTTGGTGATAACTTATTAGAAAAATGCCTCGTTTCTTTACCAATTGAACGCAACTGTTGGGAATTAATCTAATTAATCTCAACACATGAATAACAACCTGGTTTTCATGTTGTGTTAGGGCTGCAAATCCACACAGCAACACCAGGAAGAACAAAAATAACAGGCCCATGATACTTAGCCTGTATACATAATGGTTTGGGCCGCAGGCCAACAAACCCTAGATTAGGCGGTTAAGGAACGGTTATTGCATAAGAGGCACGACTGTTGGTTTATTCAGAACCATCACAACGCTTCATTAGGCACCGTTTCTTTCATTATAAATAGATTAGGATCTTGTATTTTACATTCAACCTTATTCCATATTTATATCAGATTATTTAAGGTTCGATCCCCTATATTCTTGTTCTTATTATTATGATGATGTTCATGATGTGTGCTTGATTAATTCGATCCTGGAAACTCCCAATCAGACCTTAGTAACATTGGCATCAGAGCCTAGGGATCAAGCAACACAACAATCATGATTCATTCATCAAATCAAGATGCTTGAAACCTGTGTTTTTTTAAAAGACGACATGGTTCATTCATCAATCATGATTCTTCAAATCTGCGTTTCTTTTTTAAAAAGACGCAATCAAGAAATCAAAAAGATACTGGCCGCAGAAAATCCTTGAACCAACAAGGATAGAAGGAAGAAGATATATGGCTTACAAGGGATGTTTATTACATCATTATATGGAACAAACCATAGGCACCCACATCAATAAGGATGGAGGAAGACGACAGAGTCTTAAGGCGATGAACTTGTGCGAGAATTGGATGTTCAAGAGGGGTAAACATATTCTGGAAGATGATAAAGGCTGCATAATAAAATGAAGATTCAAGTGATGATGACGGCATTAAACCTGCTGAAATTTGGTTCAAGAGAAACCGAAAAGTCACCAACACCAAGAATCAAAAGCAAGAAGAATCAAGGAGAAGAAGAACACGAAGATTAATTAGATTAAGGGGGAGTGTTGGGAATTAATCTAATTAATCTCAACACATGAATAACAACCTGGTTTTCATGTTGTGTTAGGGCTGCAAATCCACACAGCAACACCAGGAAGAACAAAAATAACAGGCCCATGATACTTAGCCTGTATACATAATGGTTTGGGCCGCAGGCCAACAAACCCTAGATTAGGCGGTTAAGGAACGGTTATTGCATAAGAGGCACGACTGTTGGTTTATTCAGAACCATCACAACGCTTCATTAGGCACCGTTTCTTTCATTATAAATAGATTAGGATCTTGTATTTTACATTCAACCTTATTCCATATTTATATCAGATTATTTAAGGTTCGATCCCCTATATTCTTGTTCTTATTATTATGATGATGTTCATGATGTGTGCTTGATCAATTCGATCCTGGAAACTCCCAATCAGACCTTAGTAACATGATTTAATTGGGAAGGTCTTGATCTATATATTTCCAGGATCGGATAACGACCAAACTAATCATGAACGATCATATAAAGACATGATTTAATTGGGAAGAACAAGAAAAGATTTGGGGTGAACCCATCCTGATAAACACAGGATTTATATATATATCATGATATTGAAAAATAAGGGTTAATTCGTTTACAGGAAATCCTAATCTATATATACAATATGAAACGGTGTGTTTGTGTGGTGAAACACCCGTTCAGTAAAAGTAAACGGCATGTTGTAAGCATAACCGTATATTAGCAGTTTCCTAATCTAGGGTTTGGGTATGGGCCTAAAAGCCCGTTTCTTTTCCTGTATATTCTTCCTGATGTCCAGGCTTTAAGCCTTTTGGTGTCGAGACATTAAATTGGTCCCAACAGCAACAAATTAACTCGAACTGAATAACATCATGTGATTGTTTGGTCCGTGACGCTGGCTATGAACATTTTCCTAGATAATGTTTTGGTAGGATTGGTGTTGGTGATTTTAGTGTCATCAACTATTTTAGTTAATCGGGATTTACTAGAGATCAATGAGATTTCATATTCGGTTCTGACGCGAGTTAGGGAAAGTGCGGAGTGCACACTCGTTGAGCTAATATGTTATCGCCCACGACGAAAATGCAGGGGTCAAGGGGGCTGCGCCCCCTTGCGGGGTCAAGGGGCAGCGCCCCTTGCGGGGTCAAGGGGCGCCATAACCCAACCAACATGTCTGTTGGAGAACAGTTATAACTGTTCGTTTTGTAACCTCCGAAAACCGTCGTTTCTGGTTGGTGAATAAACTACCAGATTGTTTCTCACAGAACATAACGAAAATTCATACAATTTCCTCTCTGTTCTTGCTTTGATCTCTTGTGCCTAGAATCAAAGTGTTCTACTTGAATTATCCCGATAAGGATTTCGTGTAACCCAGGCACCATAGGGTCGAAATACTTTATACGGAAAGTGAACTTACACGATTCAAGTTAGATATCCAGGATTATCACACCGTCGTACAGACACCCTAAATCTTACAATTGGTGTAGTGATACATGAAACTATGCTGCTAATCTGCTATATGTTAGTTTATAGATGTTTCTAACATTAGTAAATTGATGAAACTAAGTTGCTAACCATTAGTAAAAAGATAAAAGAACATTGCTACGTTGCAAATAGTGGTAAAAAGATGAAGATTGCGCAGCTAACGTTGGTATAAAGAATTGAAAATTTTGTTGCTAATGCTGAGAAATTGATAATATATGATGCTAACGTTGGTAAGGGGATGCAGTGTGTTGTTAACAGTGGTATATAGATGAAAATACGCCGCTGTTTACCGAGTCATTATGAAAAGATGTGAAAATATTATGCTAACCCTGTCGTTAGATCCGGAACTAATGATTACTAATCTTATAATCAGGTGTCATCTTCTTCACTTGAAGTAGGCGTTGTTCCAGACCACAACAACGCCACCATGGCAGATGTATCAAACAATCACCAACAGCACAACCAATCATCAACAGAGGTTTACCCAACGCCATTAATGGGCTTAGATCGTGAAGCCAGGGTTTTAAGATACAAAGAGAAAAGGAAGAACAGGAAGTTTGAGAAAACAATCAGATACGCTTCAAGGAAGGCTTATGCAGAAACAAGGCCACGAATCAAAGGAAGATTCGCCAAGCGAACAACAGATGAGTCGTCGGTAATCTCACAGGATTCCTCATATGGTGTTGTCCCTTCTTACTAATTATGTTTTCGATTTTCTTTTGATGTGTGTTTTTTAATTAATCTATTTGTATATATATTAGTGTAACTCTTAATCTTGACTGTTTAACTGCTATCTTGCTGTTGTTGTAATGTAAAATATCCGAGTTCTGCCCATGGCAATTATATAGCTTGCGGTGAAACTTTTTCATCTATATTAGCTTGTGTGTGCTGTAGTATTTGAAGTAATATCCGAGTTCTGACAAGAAAGTCTCCTCGTTTACTAAACGTCAAGTACCAAAAATTTGAGGACCAATCCAAAAGCGAACGGAAGATTGTTTCTGGTTCCTAACGGCACTTAGGATACCGGATGCGGCTGAGCTAAGTTGAGATCAGATATCACTCCAAGGATCAAACCAGCGGATCCATCCCCGCTTGCAACCTGATAAACACAGCATTGTTCATAAACAACGCATCAAAAAATGATATTTCTAAATTGAGATAACATTAAACAAACTTGCGATAGTTCTAAACTTCTTCTGCATCTCCGAGGCCAGCGAACCTGCATCCGCTTAAGCTTTTCAAAATTCAGGAATAGCTGATGTGACAACTTATCAAGAGCCTTTTCACTTAAATTAAATACCTAAACACACCAACCATTCCGGATCGAAATTAAGCCCATAGTCGTACGTATTTAGTTGAAACATAAACAGGCTTACATGTAAAAGCTGAAACATAAACAGACCAACAAGTAAAAGTCGTGATCATATTTGAGCTAATGTAGCCCATGTATGTGCAAAACTACCCGCTGTGACCCATTACCCAATCAGCCCCAACAAAACTTCATACACACTTCTAGTAACATGGCAAAATCTTCTGGCATCATAGCAAACAGTTATCGGGATTTAAAGAAAGAGTTGATTTAAGGATGGTAAATGCATCCATGATGGTCCAACTCCACAAGTATATCTACTTGAGCCTTTGATTGCTACTGGGAATACTAAAGAAAACGGATGATTAAAATGGTTAAACTCACAACTAAGTAAAAGTGTAGTGTTTCGGGAGTATGAGTGTGTTTAAGACAGAACACTTGAAGGAAATAGGTTTTGGGTTAGATAAAATTGGACAGAGATTCTTGCGGGTGGTGCGAGAACCGCCATCAGATGAAGTAAACGAGTTGCCGCATTCAGGTAGTAAAGGCTTCTTTAAATGAAAAAAATGGCCCGAACTACTAATAAGGGTCTTGACACTGTTCTTGCTGAAGGATTTCTGGCCCAAACTACTGATAAGGGTCTGGTAATGAAAAAATGGGCACCCCAGCCAGCGATACAGCCTTTGTATGCAGACCAGAATATGAATATGGTGTAAAACATCGACTGTTGACTATGTGACAACAGAGGCAGTGGAGGAAACCATGACAAAATTATAGAAAGGTGACGAAGGCACATTGTTGAGAAAACGGGTTAAAGAGATGAGTTTAAGGGCAAAGGCTGCGGTTGAGTCCTCCCGTGTAAATTGAAGGAAAATAAAACTAATAACTATTTCCATCGAGGCATTTTGTCAACAACTAATAACTTTCATTGAGGCATTTTGTCAAAAACTTTGTGTTATAAGCTAGTAATATAAACTCAAGCTCGATAACGGTACTAATATCACATTTAGTCTCTGGTCAGAAACAAATTATTAAAATTGAGCTAATATACATTTGGTCCCAATTATCATAGCATATGACGCTATTAACCAACAAAAACTCAAATGGGTAACACTAATATACCCATTTTAAGAAACTAAACGAATGTCAATGAGTACAGGGAATATTCTTTTACACAGGTCGAAACTCGAGGCCACATACAATTAGGCCAGACATAATTCCTTCATGACTTGTAAACTTCATATCAATAGAAAGAGAGCCATTCTTTAATTCATGAGTTGAGTTAAATTTCCAGATTTCAGTCTCCATCCAGCCATCTTGCCTATGTTTCGGAACGCGAGTGTTACCATTTACGTTTGATGCGCTTGGGGTTATAAAATAAACAAATTCAACCTCATTGTTTTCTTTGTGGAGTACGTCTCGTACTCTTACTGGACAATGCAGCCCCTGGCATTTATCTGAAATCTTAAACACAAGGTAACACACGTATTCTGTATCTTGTGACAACATTTGACTTTTGATCATGCAATTAAGATGAAATACTTGTTGCGGTAAAAGCTCAATCACCTCTTGAAATCTGCATAAAAGAGATTAGTGGTTAAACTTAAAGGTAAGGTTGTTAATTCGTGTGGGATTCGGCTTATTCCCCAACCCGAAAATGACATGCTTAAGTATTTGGGTCAGACTTGTCGACCCCAACTTGTTTAAACATACTTGAACACGACCTATTTAACCCGCATATCTAACTCGGTTGGCAGTTTAGTGAGTTACACCGGTTAAATAGGTTAAATGGGTTGGAAGGTTGACCTATATGATCTATGTAATCCATATAACACCTTTAAACAACGATAAAATTAGTGTTTTATTTTACTAAAAAACTTCAACAGCTTGCCGGGTCAACCTATTTAACCCAACCCAACCGGAACACGGGCCGGAACCTATTTACATCCGACCATAACCCATTTCTTTATGTATCAGTCTCGGGTCGTGAGTGTCACGAATTGCCGCCTCTAGTTAAAAGAAACTGTAACAAAAATAGCTATAATATAAGAAGTGAACCTGGACTCGGCTAATGGTTTTGAAGTGAAAAGATCAACATCAGAGAATTCGTATAAAACTGCCTTTGCCGAAAGCACAAGAAGTTTCTTTTTGTTGACCTCACCCAACCAGAACAGCTCGTCGTAGTTTCTGCATATCTCGAATATTTCTTCAAAGTTAGTTGGCAATTGTTGCACCTCATCCATATTGAAGTTTGATTTCAAGACTTGTTGGACTTCTTTGAATTTTCCGATTTCTTCATGTCTCACCTGTATACAAACCATGTTAAAACATGCGATATGATGTAAACGAAAGAGTTTAGAATGGAACCAAGGGATATAATTGCAAACTTACTTTGTCAATTGCTCGAAATTCAATGCCTTCGACATAAACTGCAGCATCTCCACAATAGTACGATGAAAAGCTCTTAAGTAGAAACTCAATAACGACATCTTCATTCTGATGTAAGAATTGGCACAGCTCAATCATCATCCACTCCTTGTCTCTCCATGTTGCGAAGTATGCATGTCGATTTTCGAGACCGTTTCTATACTTAAGGTTAATACATATCGGTTTACTTGAGAATTGTCTTGAATCACTAAGTTTAAACACTAGATACACCCCATAAACAACATTTGGAGATAAAAGTTGAGCGTTTGTCTTTACTTCGATGTTCAATTTGGAAATATCAAAAATCTGCACTACTTTCTCAAACCTGCATATATTACAGATATTCAAGCTACAGAAACTAGACTAACAAGATGCCAGCAAAATCACAGTCAATAGAATAAAGGGCCCAAAATAGGTGTATAGCTCTATCACCTGTTGAAATGAAAAACCCAACTACGAAGCATCAAGCATGTGATATTAAAAATAATACCCATATACCAAATGTATGACTATTATAATCAGTCAAAAACATTAAAACCTTGATAGATCGATATCTACCTTCTTCAAGTAGGAGTCTAAGCGGTAAAAAATTTGATATTGTTCCACTCGGGTTTATTTACCCTTTAACTTAAATTGACAAGAAAAAATAAAGCATCGATATTATAACTCTCTCACTCATCAGAAGGACTAAGAAATCCAGTTCATCATGAGAATAAGATAAAAAAAAATATTCTCAAAGTTTAAGAATTTGTCAAATCCTTAACTTCCAGACCTTTTGACGACCGAAATGTACATTTGTTGGTAAAAGAACCAGAACGCAATTTCAAAATGCATAGGTACTCACCGCAATGCATATATATGCTTATCACTTATGTACTAAAAATTTAGAGAGGTGAGAAGAATAACCTTGATTCTTTAAGACATTTCCACTCATGTGGACAAGTGTTTATGTAAGAAAACACCGCTGCTGATACCATTTTATTTCTTGCTCCATTACCAGTGAATGACAGCAACTGTTACATAAAATGAAATATAAATCACACTCAATTTTTATTAGAGTAAAATGTACACAGGGTATGTCCAGATTGCAGTAACTGGTCTTCTGAAAGTGCATGTTCAATTAGGTACTTTGACGGTAACGATGGTTATCCTTTGACCGTTATGTTTTGTTGCTACAAGTTTTTTTTGTCTTTTTAAACTAAAAAACACAAAAAGTGGTTTTGGTTTAAAGATCCACCCAAACCCAACAATGATTTAAAGATCCACCGAAACTCATAATCCCCATTTACCATTGTTACAAAAACACATATCCAGATCAAGATCTAAACAATGCCATTACAAAAAAAACACATCATAAAAATCGAATAATAAAGAATTGCTGATATCACATTGATCTAACCATTGTTACAACTTCGATTTATTAACGTGTTACTGTATTAAAGAATTGCCGATATCACATCAATCTAACCAACTCTCTAAATTTTAATAACCGATCCAAAACAAACGGGTTGCAATAATAACTCGACAAAAACAAAATCACCAATCACCGTGATGTTGAAGTGTAAATCAAGTTTATGTCATTTATTTCCTTTGAGTTGTTAACAATATTTTATTAAACCCCCTTACCATTTGGGTTCTGATTTTAGTTTAATTTCATATTAGGGTTTATGTTGCTAGAAGATTGAATTGGGAAAAAAAGAAACAAATTGAATAAATCGATTTTTGGACATACCGATATGTGTATTTTACTCTTTTTATTATGTGTAGGTGCACGTGTGCTTCCAAATTATAAATAAACTAAATGATACATAGAACAAAGGCTACACAATTTTTTTTTGAAAATTAACTTTTTCTTAACGGGGCTTGAGAATGAACTTTTGAATTACCACTTTGTCCTGTTGAAGGAGGATTCCTTTTGAGAATGTGTTGTAAAGTTCCTCTTTCTTTTTGGTAGAATAGACTTCAGGGCACTTTGACATCTGGATTATTTCTTTGTAGTCTTTAGCTAATTTGGACTCCCATATCTCATAATCCTCCTGTATATAAAATAATCCATTAAAAATAAACTCGTGTTTCATACAATTTTTTTTTGGAACGACAATTATTATAGAGGAGCTAGCAACAAGCTAGAAAAAAAGAAACTACATGACAATAGCATTTAACGGGTCATTCAGCCACGTAACCCGACTGACAGAAAACCTCCTACATCTATTATTTACCCAAAAGAAAGTATGAGAAAAGACTTCTTCGAGGAAAAAAGACTCAAATTCCTGAACATCCAAATATGCCACCGCATGGAGACAAAAGATGCCTCCAAAATTCGCTTTTAAAGGCTATTGAAATTTAGACCGTTGAACCACATTCCCCAGGAAGCAGGATCAACAAAGCTAGGAATTTAGATGTTCCACCAACGACCAGACAATCAAACCAAACCCAAGGACAACAAAATGTTGTAACCTTGTTTCCCTTTTTTAAAATTTTTGACAGTTGATTTCTTATGTATGTGAATAATAGAAGTAAAAGAATTTCATATGCAAAACATATTTTTGTCTTTCTATTTCATGATAGTGCGTAATTGGCATAATGAAGTTAAGATATGTGTATGAAACAAATGGTTGCTGAATTTAAAATAATTAAAAAACTTACTTGGAATTCCAATGCTTTCTTAAGTTGTATTTTCACTTCACGTACCGTTGGACGGCTTTCTCTCCACTGAGCTAAGCATTGATAGGCAACCCTTGAAAATATAGCAAAAGACTGTGGGGCAATTTGTTCTTTTATACCCTCAAACACTAACTCATCAAGTTTTCCCACTTGATAGAGACTTTTAGCCAAAAAGGGCAAGTAAAGATACTCATCATCTACTTGTACAGACGATAGTTTCCCACACAATATGTCAAATAAAATTGCACCAAGTGAGAAGATATCAGATTCTTCTGTTAAGAAGCCTGTTTCCGAATGTAATGGGTCACAATAACCGATTGTGCCTTTAACATTGTCATTGACATACTCTGCAATCTGATATTTTGGACATACCACAGAGAGCCGAAAATCACAAATTTTTGCTTTCCAATCATCAAATAATAGAATATTTCTACTGTTGATGTCCCTATGTATCACTTTTTCTTGACTTGAGATGCCCCCATGAAGGAACTCCAACCCAACTGCAATATCAATGCATATTTTAAGCCGCATCACCCACGTAAGAATATCATCGCTCAAGTACTTATCAAGACTTCCTCTGGATGCATACTGATATACAATTATTTTTTCTTCCTCTTCATCACAGTAGCCTACAAGACCAATGATATTTTCATGTTTATAATCCATAAGGATTTCCAATTCGGTCGCAAATTGAGCTTCTCTTTCTGCAATCTTCTTATCCAACCTTTTTGCAGCAATAATTTGTACATGAGCATGAGTAACTTCTCCTCTATAGATATTCCCAAAATCTCCACGTCCAATGATATTGACTTGACTGAAGTCTTGCGTGGCTAGCTTCACATCTCCAATTGACAGTTTAAGGTTATCCTTATGGTTCTCCTGTGAATCTTGGGTCAGTTACTTGATTTGACAAGTAAAAATAAACTAAAACTACATAACGTCTAAAATTTTTATTGTGTATTACCTGGCAATTTATCGCTTTTATGAGTTCTTTGATGACGATTTCTATAGTTGGACGTGGGGATTGAGTTTCTGCCACACATCGAATTGTGATTCCTAGAAATATGTCCAAAGACTCTTTATTGGGTCCTTTGCTTAACGAAAAGACATTTTCATCGGTCTCCTCCATTATCTTGTGATCAACTATTTGCTTTATTGTTCCCTTTTCGAAATGATCTCTTGCAATTGGTGCAATTCCCTTCTCATTCACCTTTGTGTATACATAATCATAGGCTAACGTCCCAGTCAAGATCTCAAGCAACACTACTCCAAACGAATAAATGTCTGATTTCTTACTTAGTTTACCACCGTTCTCATATTCTGGATCCAAATACATATATGTACCTGCAACCATACTGGCAATGAAAGTTTTGGCATCTTGATCTGCTGGGTAGAATTTAGAGAGCCCAAAATCCGCAATCTTGGCCTTCCAATTATCTCCGAGTAGAACATTATCGCTCTTAATGTCACGATGAATCATCTTTTGTTTGCCATGATCCATGTTGTTGTGAATGTAATTCAAACCATGTGCAATATCAAGACATATATTTAGACGTTGCAACCAAGAAAGATTCATTTTATCAGTGCTTCCCAAATAGTTTTCAAGACTTCCTTTCGAAGCATGCTCATAAACCAGGATCATTACACCGGTACCTTCATAACAAAAACCAAGAAGAGATATTATATTCTCATGTTTACAACTAGTTAGAGTTTCAATTTCTGCGATGAACCCTTTTTCTCCTTCTTTATTGTAAATGCGTTTTATGGCTACCGTGCTTCGTTTTCTAGGTACATCGCATTTATCCACCCCTTCTGTCAACAAGGAATTACTGCTATCAAAATGTTCAAGATCTGCTTTGTACACTTTACCGAATCCGCCAGACCCGATCCAGTATGCATCGTCAAAATTCTTTGTAGCCTCATATATATCATTCAATCCAATAATTAGGTGTTCCAAATTCTTCCCCTGCAAGATTATTGAGTTGTGCCACACCACGTTAATTCTAGTAAGGCTTGGAGTTATATTTGGATAGGAGAAGTTTTTCTTTAAATGACTGATTTTTAAGCGGTAAATCAGACTAATTTAATTTCCTGTTGGTTTCGGGGCCGTGCTTCGTGTTGTGTTTAGAATTGACACCCACCATATTCATGAGCTAGTATTATTTATTTGAATATGCAAATTTAAATAGTCGATGTAAATATGAACATTCAACCGTAAGTCGTAAGAACATCTCCATCCAATGGAGTTGGTTTGCAAAAGACTGTTTCTATAAAATGCATGTAGGTTTTTGCTTCACAATTAACGCATAAGTGATTGAGTGATAGTAGTTTTGTGCTTTTTCATCAAAGATTTTGTGTTTACATAACATTTTTTGAAAAGTCATTAAAAAGTCTTGGTTAAAGATATGTATAAGGCTTTTTCAAATAGTGAAAAGATTTTAGTAAAAGAGTATTAATAAAGAAAGATGTAAAGTTAATGATACAAATGTCGGTTGAAAACTTTAAAAGGTCTTGTCAAATGTAACTCAAAGTTGAAAACAAAAACATTGGACAAAATGTTATTTGGTTAAAGTATATTATAACTCAAAATATATATGTAGACTTATTGGAAACATCTTCAATTATCAACATCTTCAATTATCAGAAACTTATTGGCAAGCTTATTTATTTAACTCACACTAGGTCACACATTTCTTATGTTGTCCAATATCTAAGTCAGCATATGCATGCCCCTTTGCAA
Organism: Glebionis coronaria; assembly: GCA_025667525.1. Classification (NCBI taxonomy): domain Eukaryota; kingdom Viridiplantae; phylum Streptophyta; class Magnoliopsida; order Asterales; family Asteraceae; genus Glebionis; species Glebionis coronaria. The sequence goes on along the minus strand of CM046878.1, from coordinate 6,800,277 downwards.
TCTCACCTTAAAGTATCCAAATTTACAGGGATACGAATCTTAGGTTGTCATGCTTTATTGATTTAAATCAGGCTAAGTGCTTGAAAACTAGAAAGTCTGTGTCTGACTATTGTGTGTTTCTAGGTAACACACTTGTCTCTTGGAAAAACAAAAAACAGCCAACTATATGTAGATCCTCTGTTGAAGTAGAGTATACGTGCATGGCTAGTGTTACTTGTGAAGTCATTTAGATTTCTAATTATCAAAGACATTGATTTATCTTAAATGGCTAGTGTTACTTGTGAAGTCATTTAGATTTCTAATTATCTACGTGCATGGCTAGAGTATACGTGCATGGCTAGTGTTACTTGTGAAGTCATTTAGATTTCCTTTACAAAATATACATTGATTTATTTAATTATCAAAGACAATTAGTTATAGGTATTCAATAAAGTCATAATAAAATTATTTTTTAAAAACAATCTGTGTAACTTGTACAGTAATACCTAAAAAAATGTTTTAAATAGTTATGTTTGACTACTTGTTTTAATTGATTGTTGCTTGTTACGATTATACTTTAATCAAACGTTAGTGTACTTTTAAGTAAAAAGTGTTTTAAAAGTAGTATGCAATTCCCCCTAATTATATTTGTTATTATCAGTAAGAGGGTGTGTTCTGTGCATCAAAAAGTTGTAAAACTTGTTTTCTAACTTATATATTTGTTTTTTAAAAGTTTTATTTTTTAATTTGCAAACCGGATATTCTTCTACATCTATTTCAAGTGTTTTGAAAAGGAAATAATAGGTTTTTTATGTCTAAAAAATTGAAAGGCAAATTAGAGATTATATTGTCTTATATATAGAGAAAAGCGTAATGAAAAAAAACTTATTCCCGATTAAGAAAAAAGAGGCTAAAACTCTTTTTGAAAAGAAAAAAAACGAGCCTTTAGTGTGTTAAATAGTTGTAACTATCAATGTTTTGAAACCGGTTCTTAAGTCGACCCGGTCGAGTTATCCGGTCTGGGTCAACCAGCGTTAACTCGATTTTTTAAAAAAATATTTGTTTTTATATTTTTAATAATTAATAAAAAATATATATTTAAAAACCATAAAAGCTTTCGTATATTGAACATATAAACAATTTACCAACCAATATAATATGTAAAAATAAAATTTTATCGTAAATACGTAAAATTTACATATTAAAAAAAATAAAAAACCGAAACCCGACTGGGTCTCGAGAACCGGTTTGACCCGGGTCAACCCAAACCCGGCGGGTCTAGCCAGGTTTCGAAAATGTGAAAACCGGTTTAATATGGCCATGTTTTTCGACTAGAACCCAGGGTGTGAAAACACCGGTAATATTGCTTTCTAACTTGTATGTTTATGTATATGAGGTAGTGTTTGATAAAGATTTGTTTACTTTTTTCATTAAATCGTGTTTAATTTATATACGACTTATTGCACACGGGTTCAGTTTTATTACTTAACATTTTAAGTCATATTTAACAATTAAGTCATTAACAAACAATTTTCATATGACTTAATAAATTCAGTTTTTTTTCATATTAAGTCAATTAAGTTCATTTCAAACAGCACCAAAGAGTCTTAATTGAAAAATTAGTAACTTAGTTAAGTCATGAAAGAGATGTTTGTTTTGTGCTTAAAGTTAACAAATGAATTTGAAAAAGCCAAGAAGAAGAGGGTCTCCATATTAAGTCTATGACTTAATTTATAGTTTTGCATATTTACCCTCTAACTTCTTCACATATAATTCCAAGTAACTTCTTTTTAAGGTATATAAGTAATTTATTTTAATTCAGACACTTCACCACACAAAACAAATATGCATATATCCATCTACGAACATACATCATATATATAAACAAACAATTTAATTTTACAGGACTTAATAATAAAACTAAACAAACAATTTAATTCTTGAAAATGCCTTTATAGATAATAAATAGTCCAGATTATTATTATTTTAACTATTACTCACGTTTCAAATAACTGCTATTGAACATAAAACACGCACTTTAATAAAAGTGAAGCCACTACGCTTTTCATCAGACAAATATCATTTATATCGACTGATATAGTTGTCGATAAGTTAGAATAAAAGGTGAAAAGTTATTTCTAATATCCTTAACATACAAGTTGTACATGATTTAGCGACGAAGAAAGAACTTTTGATCGGGTACGTATGCATTCTTTATAGGTTCTATTAATGTCTGAAACGGAATTGAGTAGTCAAAACCCATCTTTTAGTTTAATAGAAAGAAGTGTAAGACTATGTCAATGTCATAATGTCCCTTAATTCAAGTTATATGTTACATATGTTTAAATCATATGTTACTATTGTTTTAATGGTATGATGAATAACACGTGATGATACATTAAATCCAACCGTTATATGTTTAGCATTGATAGAGATACTAATATTAGGACTTATATATACACTAGTCCCCTCCTTACCCAAAACACACACAAGTAGTATAATATAGCTATCCATCAAAGCTCTCTACACTCAAGTGGGTTAAGGGAGAAAATCTAGTCGTATTTAAGTGTTGCCTAAGATCTTGTGACATAATAGTTGAATGTGTTCGTTATGTATGTCTTGATGTTAATGTTTACATTTATAAATTGCTTACAAGAAGATTGTGCCATCGTGGTTAACATTTGTTGAGTTGATCAACTTTTGTGTGTGTATATATTGAAAAGTTTAAGTAATTAAATTATTATACGTACCTCAAAGTGATTGAATGATGCAAGGTCAACTGGATTCTCATGTTTCCACTGAAGATCCAAAGCTTTCTCAAGTCTTTTGACAACCTGGTCGATATATGGACGATCCGCTCTATCTTCTTTTATGCACCAATATGCTGTTTCTGAGACAACTTTGAATGATTCTGCGTCCATTTGTCTTCGTAGATGCGGCATGATCATTTCATCCAAATGAGATTTGGCAAGTTGATTTAACAACCCTTCTCCAAGCTCTTCGTTTGGAAGAACCGCACTCCTTCCGCATAATACTTCCAATAATACAACACCAAACGAATAAACATCTGATTTGTGGGTTACACCGCTAGTGTTTTTATATTTTGGGTCGAGGTATGCATCCTCAATAATATCACGAGTAAGAACAAGACGGTGCCTCCGAACAATTGTAGTTTTCAGCGAAAGCTCAAAACCCGATAACTTGGGTTCCCAGTTATGATTTAGTAGAATTTTTGAGCTCTTGATGTTGCAATGTATGACACTAAAATCACGTCCAGCATCGTAATGGATGTAAGTCAATGCTTTTACAACATCAGTACATATTTTCAGCCTTTCCATCCACGTAAGGGCCTGGTCACTTAGATAATTTTCGAGACTTTCGTTGGCCTCCTTCTTGTATATGATAGCCTTACACTTCACATTCGCCCACTCTACATCAAAAAACCCAATAAGAGAGACTAGATTCTTATGTTTGAGACTCGAAATCATCGAAAGCTTCATCCAAAACATTTTGCTCTCATCTTTATTAGAGTCACATTGGTAAAGGTGTAGAAAGACATCGATGAACTCTTCGGGACGCAAGAGACGACTTTTTAAAATCTCTTTACCAATTTTTACATCTTCTTGATCAACATTACCAATTATGTATGCTCTTTCTTGATCGCTGAGTTGTAAGTGAGACAGATCTTTGAGTGAAGAAGACTTTGTGTTTTTGCTGACTTGGGATTCAACACCTGTTGATATGGAGGTGACTCGTCCCTATATGTGTAGATTAACAAGATATAACACCTCAGTTAAAAACATTTAATTGTAGTGGTTAATTATCACTCAAAAGAATAATAGAACTCCTATAGTAACTGTATAGAAGATAGATATATATAAGACTAGGAAGGTATTCGTTGCAGCTGCGAGTAATCGGAATTAAACTAAAGACGCAAATAAAATAAAGATAACGAATTAAAAAATCAGAGAAAATAAAAATAAATGATTTTTCGGACGACTTTTAATGGCTAGTCGAACCGGTGGCGACTCCGGTTCCGGGAGTAAGTTGTTCCGGTCTAAAATCATTTGAACCATCAACTTGTCATATAGTTATTTGTTTTATTAGTTTGTACAATATGTAATTACGTATATTTTTATTTTAATATGTTTTAAAAATAACATTAAGTAATATAGTTAATCTATTTCATTGCTTTGTACATTCTCATTTTATGATTTATCACGTGTGTTATTTAAATATAAATTTATAAGATATTTACGGGATAATAGTTAGTAACATAAGTTTTATAAGTTGCATTATCTAAACTTAACTTTTGTACATTTAAACAATGTATCATTTTTTTATAAGTTGTAATACATCTGTTCAATTATCGCCGTTCAAAAAAAAAGTACATCTGTTCAATTATTATTATTGTTCATCTAGCCTTTTTAGGACATCTTAAAATAATTACCCATTAGAACAATTAAAAGTTAAATATGTTTTATTTTCCTATATTATCCTTTAGTTCAAATTGATATTTACAAATTTAAAAAAAATAAAAATGAATTCAAATGAGTAAATGTGTCATTTTTTTGCTTTTTTAAAAAATAAAACAATAACTAATGCATTTTCATGTAACTCTTGTATATGAACAATAGTTCTGGACATAAATAGTATTTTTTTAAATTAAACGAAAATAAAGAGACCAACCTCATTTATATATAGATTTATGTTTATTTAAATACCAAACTTTATTTTGATACCAGGAACTAATGTGCATCATTTATATCCATATTAATCCAATGAATTAGATTTAACTTAAAACCTATTTTTCTCTTATTTTTATACATTAATATCTATTAAACCGTTAATTATTATGCGAAAAAAATAAGCATCATGACAGACATTTAATTATCTCACTCAAGATATACTATATGATAGTAATTTCGTAAGAAAAAAAATTCATTTTTCACGTTTTTTTCATTGTCAAAAACTATCATATATGATACTAATATCATATATGAGGTAACACTAATATCATACGTATATGATATAACTTATCATGTATGATATAAACCGATATCATATATGATTAAATAATAATTTGTAATTTACTACTAGTATCATATATGATGAAACAATATTATCATATAATATGATATTTCACGCAAGTTTCAAAAACGAAAAAAAATGAATTATTTTTCCTTCAAAAGTATATCATAGTGCATATTTGTAAAAAAACTAATAAAATGATCGCCGCAATGGTATTGTTTTTTTGTTTAACACTTAATGGTTTCAAAAATATTTAAATTATAAAAATAACTGAAATAATAAAATATTTTTAATCTTATCTATTATTAGATGGGGGTGATGATGAACAGCGAGGATGATTGCTTACTACTCGAGGTATATACATTATCCAAAATAACTCCCTCTTATATATAACATAAATAATCATGTTTAACTTGAGTGAAGATTGATAGGTAGTAGACTAGATCAATTTTTTCTTTTTTTAAAACAGTCTAAATTTTAAAAGATAATCTTCTAAAATCTGAAGGTCCTAAAAAATAATAGTCTAATTTACACCTTTTACTTAACATTTTCAAAATAGACGTACAATTTTATTAGTTTATTAGTAATATTTAATAATGTGTAAAATTTGGTCACAATTTTAAGGTGAAAAAAATTATGCAACAATATATTCTTCACACCTATAATTGAATTAAGAAAAAAGGTTTACATATCTAGAAATTTAAGAATATTTACACTTATAGGTGTTGAACTCATTTATATAGTAACATATTTAGGAGTGTTGAAGACACAAAAAAATAGTTTAATTTCCATCTTTTCCCTGAATATTTCTAAAATATGTGTACAATTTTATTAGTTTACTAATATTAAATAATGTGTAAATTTATAAATAATACATTCACTTACAGTTGACTTGAAAAATGTTTACACTTTTAGGTCTCGAAAAATTATACACATGTATAGGTGTTGAAGTCACTTACATAACATGTCATATCACATTTAGGAGTGTGGAGAAATCACATTTCTCCTTAGATTTTGTAAAATCGTGAAAAATATATTGTTTTGTTATTTTTACATACTTATATGGGTCAATAGCGGTAACTATGTGGAGTGTAAGATGAGTCGCTCGAAACTCAATTTATCATCATGTATTAATATTTAGCCCACTCAAAACATTACACGAACACATTTGTTGCAAAAAATTTAACTAGTTATACATTATGTTTTTTAGTACTGTACTTGCTAATGTATATGAATATTTTGGCTCCTCCTCCAAAAACTATTTCTACGCCTCTATTAAACCTAATCAACTTTTATACATTTGTAAATGTTACTAATAAACTAATAGAGTCTTACACTCTTTTTAAGAAGTGTAGAATAAAAAATGCGTAAATGATAATGTCTGAGGAGACTAAAAAGTACGTAACTAAGGGGTTGTTTAAAAAAAATGATTTAGTTCTAAATTATTCGTTAGCTAAATGATTCAATGACTTGGAGTAAATTGGGTTTTAAGTGTTTGACGATTGTTCTGAATGAAGTATTTGAATTGTTTAAATTATCATTTTAGTCTTTGTTGCTTTATATGTTTTTACTAACTATTCAAAAGTTATCAGAGTATATAAGGTCGATTTTAATTTTTATATAATAGGTTGTTTCTGAATTAAATGTTATAAAAATTTGAGCAAGACCCTTACGCTATGTTTTTAAGTTATTATTGGTTAAAAAAGAAAATACATAAGCTAGAGAATGGAAGAGAAACAAAAAAAATCATGCGAAAAGTAGGAAGAATATTGTAGTGCAATTCCCGAGTATAAAATTGAAAGAAGAGAAAAGAAGAGAGCAAGAAAGAGAGAAAAGAAGAGGAGAATAATTTTTTTTGATTTTTAATATTGTGTTCCTGGAAAGAAAAGAAGAGATACAAGTCAAAAAGGGTATAAAATCACTTTTTTCCAAATCATCCCAATTTAGGAAGAAGATAAAGAGAGAAGTTTTGGCATAACTTCGTCCTCTCTTCTTTCCAGAGAAAACTCAGAAACACAATATTTTCTAATTTCCTATTCACTTCTCTTCTTTTCTTTCCAAATATAACAGAGTGTGAATCTTCTTTCAGCTATTGTTTTTTTCTTTTCTTTTTTTAAATCTCAAAAACGCAAATAAGATTTAATCTCTTTCCAAATAATTTTTTTTCTCTAAAAAATAAATCTTAAGATCATAACGTTAGATGTTAATGAGTGGAAAACTAGAAAACAACTACGTTAGATAAAATAAAATGATAAAATTAATTTGTGAAAACATGCGTCAAAAGTTCGAAATTGAATCGGTATAAAGCTAGAACAGGACGAGCCTAAACGAGCTCGAGCCTGAGCTCAAGCTTAAATTGAAGCTCGTTTGTTTAACTAGCTCGAGCTTTACGTACAATGCTCGTTCGGGCTCGCTAGCCTAAACGAGCGTGATATTTTATATACGACCTTATTAACGAGCTCAGTAACAAACTTATTAGCGAGTCTAAATTAGATATATTATGAGCCGAGCTCAAGCCAAATTTTGATTTTCATAACTAATCGTATAAACGAGTCGACCTAAAGCAGAACCCGAGCATATCTAATATACCACGAGCCAAGCTCGAGCTTAGATAATAAAGCTCGAAATTAGCCGAACTCAAACTCGAGATTTGTAAAATCTAAACGAGTGGAACTCGAGCTCTGACAGACTTGAGCTCGGCTGTACTTGTTTCTCCCCTTAAATAAAAGAGATTTGAAGAAAGGGCGTGAAGGTCCAATTGCAATGCTGAATAAATTTGAATATCTTATGTCTTTGAATCGGTCAGCGCCTATTTTATCACTTAAGATTGAGTAACGTGGACCCACTTCTAAAACTACTACGAGGAGTTTATCATCATTTATGTGATCTTCCGCATATCATAATGACATATGTATCTTTCTTAACCGTAAATATTCTCTTGTTTTAATAATAGATGAGCAGATAAGATTTAACTAGAAAATATATCGTTACCTGTTTCAGCTTCTCATGATCGGATGATATGCCTTCAACTTCCGCCACAACCACCGGGTGTTCCTTTAACATCATAAATACAATAATAAGTATATTTAAATCTTAATAAGCCAATGAAATTTTCTAAAATGTATCATTTTAGTACAAAATATTACTTGTTTCATACGTCAAGTTTCAATTTTATACCCTTAAAATGACTAGTTTTGTAAAATGAGTAATTAAAAATCACACAAGGACCCTTTTCACAAAAAAAGAGAGCATATTATGAAAAACAAACATATCTTAAAAGACCATTTTTGCTTAATAATTACAGTAATTTTTTTTACAGGTTTACCCACCACCCACGTATATTCGTACAAAATTGAAAGTTAATATATGACGTATTCTTAGTACACCTACACGTATCGCAAGAGTGTGTATCTATTTTGTGACATAAAAATTAATAAACAGTAATATTATGATATAGAAAGATAAATAGGAAAATCGTCTTACAAATTTTTCACGTTCCAACTGAAGTTCTAATGCTTGCTCAAGTTTTGTAACAATATCATATATGTTTGGGCGTTGTGATCCTTCTTCACTCAAGCAATTGTACGCCGCCTTAGCGAAAACATTGAATGATTGCGAATCCATTTGTTTCCACAGATCCGGATCAATTATACCATCGAGTGTTTTCTCTCTATAATGAAAAATGGCCACGATAGCCAAATACTTATTATCTTGAACGTTCCTTACTGATTTCCTACCACACAGTAGCTCAAATAATACAATCCCGAAAGAATAGATATCTGACTTGTGGCTCACCATGTTGGTCTCTAAACATGTTGGGTCAGTATACCCCTTTGTAGACCAAACTGAATCGGTATGGAACGAATGGAGTCTTTCGGATGCTTTTATCTTCATGGCATGCTGAAATTCACATAACATGGGTTCCCAATCATCATTTAATAAAACTGCAAAACTGTCAATGTTTCGATGTATTACACTAAAGTCGCGACGCTCATCATAATGAATGTAACTCAAAGCATGCGCAATACCGACACATATCTTCAATCTTTTCACCCATGTCAACGTTACCGGGTCACTTATACAGCCATTGAGCCTTTTCGTACGCATGACCTTATAAATGATGGTTTCTTTACCAACTTCATTACAAAACCCAATAATAGAAACAAGATTCTTATGCTTGAGACTAGATAGTATCGAAATCTCCTTCCAAAATTGTTGTTCTTTTTCATCATCCCATTCATTATAAGATATCCTTTGAGCTCCAATGTTAATCAACTCATTGGAGCACGAGAGTTGTCCCTTGTATATCTTTCCGAATCCTCCTTCTCCGATGACATTATTTTCATCAAAGTAGTTGGTGGCGGACAATAAATCTTCAAAGGGAAGTCTTAGGTGAGCAAGGTAGTCGGGAGAAGTGTGAATCTATCACAAAAACAAAGATTGTGTTACAAAAAGAGGTAGCCCGACGATATTCAATAAATACACAAATTAACAACAACTGTAAGTATATATTTGCGATCTCTGTCAACAGGGAGGACGCAAAACACTAAGTTATCACATGCACAAATTATTTTTTGCATAACACATAAATTTGACATCGGGTTCGTTTTGAATAAATCGATATTTTTAACGAAAATTTATACTATGTGACAAACTGCCATCGGGTTTCCGTGAACCCCAGAACTCCCTCGGTGCCAACGTCCCATGTTTGATCATTTTTTAATCCTATATTACATTTCTTATTCTTTTCGATTATGAAATATTTTATCTAGTAATACGATTAGTGGAGATTTTTATATTAAAAAAATAATATATTTTTAATAACAAACAATCTTTTAATTTATTTACTTTCATTATTTTCTTAAATCTAAAGATTTTTTTATTTGGTAAAGTTTTAAAAAATATAGGTGAAGAAATTTGATAGAGAAAAAATAACATAAAATTACAAGTGTCAAGTTTATGAACTTTTAAAAGAAAATAAAAAATTAATAAATACTCCTTACACTTTAGAAAACTAAGAAATAATCCTTACACTTTAGAAAATTCAACAAACATCCCTTACACTTTCAAAAATATCTAATACATAATGAATTTATATATATATATATATATATATATATATATATATATATATATATATATATATATATATATATATATATATATATATATATATATATATATATATATATATATATATATATATATATATATATATATATATAGAGAGAGAGAGAGAGAGATATTTTAGTTAAAGTAGTGTATTTTCTTATAGTTGTTAAAATAAAAAGTTTTTTGAACCATTAGATCTATTATCTTTATCAAGATGACATAAATGTTAATAAAAGAAAATAGTAGATAATGTTCATTATTTTTAATCACATTAAATGTATTTTGGGTAGTCATATTAAATTAAATGCGTATTACACGTTTGTCTTTTTTTGACATTTTCATTATGCCCAATTCATCATCGATGATTGTAATCAAAATGTCTATTTTTTTCCTTTTTTAATTCAAATTCATTAAAAATAAAATTATATACACTCTTCTTTCTAAATCTACTATTGTAGCATATATGGTTCGAATTTGTAACAGCTGGAAATATTATACTAGCATATATGGGTTATACTTAACGATTTGCTATTTTTATGGCTATTATCAATCAACGAAAATGACGTAACGTGTATTGAAAATTACGAGACCCAATATTGATATTGTTGTGTATCACCGCTTTACATGTACGAGTTACTTTTCATGTACGAAATTCTCTTTGTGTACGAGTTGCTCTTCGTGTACGAGTTGCACTTTATGTACGAGTTGTTATTCGTTCCCCGTGTACGAGTTGTTCTTCGTGTACCAGTTGTTCTTCGTGAACGAGTTGCTATTCGTATAGGAGTTAGCTCCTCGTGTACGAGTTGATCTTTGTGTACGAGTTTTTTTCTTTATTATGTACTAGTTCAACGTCGTGTGTTTTGTTTTATGAGCAATTGAAAAGGTGTTCATTTACCCCAAGCTATATTGTAATGATCCAAAATATGTAAAAAAACAAAAAATAAAAATACACGCACATAAAGAAATAGACAAAGTCCACTATTTTAGGATTTTATTTCTCTAGATGTATGAATGTATCAACATATCAATAAAATTTGATGACTACACAAATTTTTTTTGTAATACATGGAAAGTTTGGGCCTTGTAATATGTAAATGAACAATGCATTAATGTTTTGGTTACTAAAATGCATCTATGAACTACATAACGATTCATAATAATATAAATTTGCTATCATGAAATGTTGAAAGTGTATTAATATTTAAATGTGGCATTTAATAGTCTTCCGTTAGGAATAATTATATTATTATGGTACATAAAGGCAACCCTTGTAATTTATATTAATTAGAGAAATGCTATCAATTAACCATTAATTTCATCCAACAATAACTAATACATCTATTGGTTTATATTGCTTCTCATTTTAACAATTTTAAAGAGCTACACCACAATAACCTATATATATATATATATATATATATATATATATATATATATATATATATATATATATATATATATATATATATATATATATATATATGGGAGCATTTTATGTAGAACCACTATTTGCTTACAGAACTTATAGAACTATAGTAAATTCATCCCTACACCCTAAAACTTAAACCCAAAACACAAAATCACACTCCTTAAAGTCTAAATCCCAAATTCTAGCCCTTAAACCCTAAAACTTAGACCCTGAAATTTAAAATCCTAAAAAATAATAACTTATAGTTCTGCAAGTTCTGTACATAATAATGTTTTTGCATTTAACGCTCTAAATCATTCACCCTAAGCAGTAAACCTTCAACGATGAACTCCAAGGCCTTAAATATAAAGCCAAAACCCAACACCATACACATGTGTCATTTTTATATACGTTTGTATTTAAGGCATTGTTTCACCATCCTTCTTTATATATTTTGACTCGTGAATTCATAAACGTTATATTTAATAGACTTGGTTTTGCTATACAAAAAGGGCTAGCGGCGCAGCTTTTCGCCCGTTTGCCTTCTCCTAATATGTAAATAATAATTATTCTTTGAATTTATATATTTTTATAGAATTTTGTATTTAAGGCAAAATTTGTAATTCCTATTTTCTTTTTGAAGCATTTTATGTAACCCTTAAATCAATTACATGTGACATTTTTATAATTTTGTATTGAAGGCATTATTTGTAATTCCTATTTTCTTTTTAAAGAATTTTATGGAAACCTTTAATGAATTACATGTGTTATTTTTTTAGAATTTTATATTTAAAGCATTGTTTCACCATTCTTCCTTATATGTTTTTATAGAATTTTGTAAGGCATCATTTATAATTTCTTCTTTTTGAAGCATTTTATAGAAATCCTTTAATGAATTACATTTGTCATTTTTATAGAATTTTGTATTTAAGACATCATTTGTAATTTTTATTTTTTTGAAACATTTTATGAAACCCTTTAATAAATTACATGTGTCATTTTTATAGAATTTTGTATTTAAGGCACTGTTTCACCATCCTTCTTTATATATTTTTATAGAATTTTGTATTTCAAGCATAATTTGTAATTCATATTTTCTTTTTGAAGCATTTTATAAAATCCTTTTAATGAATTACATGTGTCATTTTTATAGAATTTTGTATTCAAGGCATTGTTTCACCATCCTTCCTATATAAGAGTTTTTTTTTTTATTTTTTTATTTGATTTGATTTGATACATATAACCGAGTGTAAAATTATTTGTTACGAGAATATCATAATTATAAAATATTAAATACAAACACTTTTCATTTATTTATATATTAAATTAAAAATTAAATTGACTTATAAGTAATATCAACTATACATGTTATGATGCAAAAATAACATGGCTATCTCGTAAGATTCAAAGGCAAGAATATTCGATAACCTAATAACTAAAAATTGCAAAATGCGACGTTTCATGTGGCGAATGGGGTAATCAAAGCGTTTAATGTTGTTATAAGAGAGAAAAATTTTCAATATTAACCATTCATAATGGTAAAAGTTTTATTAGACTTTTACTATTCTACCATGTCTTCTTATATTGTTTTTATCATAGCATCAAACATTTTTTGAAAAAACTTTTTACAAAGACTTAGTAAACACCAATTTTTTTGTAAAAACTTTAGCTAATACAGTATATGCATTTGTCATTGATGACACTAAATGCATCAAGTCATTAGAACTTGATGCATAAGAGATGCACAAGATATGCTTTTAGTTGAATTATCTTGATGATGAAAACTTAGTGAAAAAACTCTGGGTAAAAGATATAAAATATCAACGAACTTTTTAAGATTCATCATTTTGAACCATTATTTTTTTATTACTAATACCACAAATATATTTCTAAATATCTTTTATCTTAAACTATCTTTAGTTAAAATGTATCATTGTTAGTTCATTTAACCAACGATCATTCGCGACGTTAATCTTTCTCTATTAACATCCGTTTGATTTTTCTCCTACGAATTTGTTTCCGAATCTTTTTCTCATATTTTTGAAGAAAAAAAATTCAAAAAAATAAACTGAGAAAAATCAAAAGAAAAAATAAAAACAAAAGTTTTTAGTTTTCTTTAAAAAATTTTTAAAAGAAAACAATTTTTTCTTCCGAATTTTATTTATTTATTTTATTCAGTGTTTCTTTTTAAAAAATTTGGGTCACTTAAAATTGAAAATAAAAATTAGAAATTGTTTTTTTTTATCTTTTTAAATTAATTTTAGTTTTTGTGACTTTTTCGAGATTTCGAAGAAAAAAAGTCATAGATTTTTCTTCGAAATTAGGATGAAAAAATGTATAAATTTTTTAAAAAATGTGTAAAAAGTACATCATTTCTCGCGATTAGCAATAAAACTAGAAAATAAATCAGAAACTATTTTTTCGAAATTTCAAAAAAAAAATCATAAAAACTAAAATTAATTCAAAACTAAAATAAAAAATCTATTTTTTAAAATTTAAGTGACCCGAAAAAAAGCTCTAACAAATTTTGAATGGAAAAAAAGTTTCCGAAGAAAAAAAAATTGTTTTATTTCGATTTTTTTTACCTAGTAATGAAAACTAAAAATTATTTATTTTTATTTTTTCTTTCAATTTTTTTACTTTCTTTTTTTTTGAATTTTTTTCTTTCTAAAAGATGTAAGAAAAATTCCGATTTTAAAATTCTTAAGAGAAAAATCACACGACTTTTAATAAAAAAGGATTTACGTTGTGAACAATCGTTGGGTAAATGAACTAATTAACGATGATATATTTTAACTAACGATGGTTCAAGTTATAAAAATATATGAAAGTATCTTGGTGGTATTAGTAATAAAAAAATAAGTGTTTTCAAGTGGTAAATTTCATATTATTTGTTGGTATTTTATACTAGCTTTTACCCAAAACTTTGGTTATAAATTTTTTTTTATAATTTTTTTAATTCCGTATCAAACAATTATATTAAGTAATCTTTTTAAATGGTCAGAGAAAATTAGATATAAAAACGTTGCAGACTAAAGTTAAATAATTATAAATTAATGATTGATCAACTATTTGACATACTAACTTCATAAAATAACGTAGTAGCTAGCATCTCTATATTGGGGAAGCATTGCGCGATGGTCTATATATAACTTGGTCTATAACTTTATTGTATTAGTTTGTTATTTCTTATAGTAACTAGCATTTCACAACGTGTAAAGTAATTGCCACGTTAAACATATAATAAAAAACAGTGTCCTAAAAATTTAGTTACCGGGCACTAGATGATATCACCGTTGTTACACGTGGATACGTGCTAGTATTGAGAAATTTAGAGGTCTTACCGGCATGTTTTGACGAGCTAGCTTCAAAGTTTTCTCGAGTCTTGGGACAATTTCGTCTATGTTTGGACGCCGCGATCGTTCTTCCTCCAAACACTCATACGCTATCTCTGCGAACATGCTGAATGAATTCAAGTCCATTTGCTTCCATAGTTCTGGATCAATTATATTATTGAGGTTTTTCTCTCGATAATGGGTAATGGCTAGCGGAGGGAAATAACC
This sequence comes from Glebionis coronaria, assembly GCA_025667525.1. Classification (NCBI taxonomy): domain Eukaryota; kingdom Viridiplantae; phylum Streptophyta; class Magnoliopsida; order Asterales; family Asteraceae; genus Glebionis; species Glebionis coronaria. The sequence continues at coordinate 6,785,184 of CM046878.1, read as the reverse complement.
ATCACTTTTCCTACTACACAGTAGTTCAAACATTAGAATCCCGAAGGAGTAAATATCTGATTTATGGCTCACATACTTTGTCTTTCTATATGTTGGGTCTTCATACCCTATCTCATACTCAACTTCATTAGTATAGAAAGAAGTGTGCCTTCTAGATGCTTTAATCTTCATGAAACTTTCAAAGTTAGATAACTTGGGTTCCCATGCATCATTTAATTGAACCCTTTTACTGCTGATCTTCCGATGTATCACGCTAAAATCACGCTGCTCGTCATAATGAATGTAACTCAATGCATGCGCAAGGCCGACACATATCTCCAATCTTCGCACCCATGTCAATTTAATCGGGTCATCTAGATACTCATCGAGCATTCCCCTGGGCTCACGTCTGTAAATGATGATCTTCTTATCATTCTCATAACAAAACCCAATAAGAGAAACCACATTTTTATGCTTAAGACTAGAAATCGATGAAAGCTCCATCCAAAACTGTTGTTCGTTTTCTGCATATAACCTCCGTGCAGAAATATCAATCAATTCACCGCACCACAGGAGTTGTCCCTTGTATTCCCTACGATATCCATATGATTTGATTTCATTTTGGTCAGCAAAGTTGTTGGTGGCAGATTGTATGTCTCCAAAGGGGATATTAAGGTGAGCACGGGCATCTTTAAGTGAAGAAGTTACCTGTTTATCAAGTAAAAACATTAATTAATACACAATAAGGGGGATATTAAGGTGAGCAAGGGCATCTTTGATGTGCCTACAACATGTTCGATGAAATTCCTGAACCTTTAAACACATGTTGCAGTCTATACTTGCTTTCTATTTTATATTGATCTTGAATCTGAATCTAAAGTGGCGAACTAGGGCTGTAAAACAGGCTAGTCGGGTCTGGTCTCGGAAAAAATAAAAACTAATTAACCCGCAACAAGACACTATAGGTTTTGGGTGTATCGGGTTGCGGGTCATTGGGTTAGGTCTATCGGCTATCGGGTATATACGGGACCAACACGGCACTAGTATTTCGTTTGACTTAATATATAACGAAACAAACAAAGCATTGATTTAATTTTATGGGCAGTTGGCATGTTATTTTTGAATCAATCGGTAGTAAAATTATAAAAGATAGAAGACGAAGCTACTGATGCATCATGCACGACACTAGAACCAAATTTGAAGATGTAGTATACAAAATATGGCATATTTTGTATAGCTAGCTTGCTGTTTAAAAAATTGTGACTAAAAGACTGTTAAAAAGACCTTATCAGGTTCGGGTCGAATCAAACCGATAAGTTATTTTGGACCCGAATCAACCCAAACCATAAGGCCTTACCCGATTCGGGCCAGGTTGACCCATCTAACACCCCTAATTGGTATACTAATTATAAATTGATAAGGTGGTACACAGGAAACACTATTGGACGTTCTATGAAAATCAATTCTAGCTGTTGTAGATGTGAGTACTGCGTCTTGGTTAAAAGATATGACAAAGGCAGGAATTGAAATAGTTTGAATTTCTTGTAGCAGACAAGTAGCATACAGCATATAGTGTTGTTCAGTGTCAATTTACGATGTACATGGATTTAGGATTGCCTTGTAATACATACTTTCAAGTTTTCAACAAAAAAAGTATTAATCTCTTTCACGTTGTTTCAGCCTTGCAGGTACAATATTTCATGAACTTTCAACACCATAAAACCGTCTACCATTTTTCCTAATCATGCTCCAAAGGTATGTTTATCCCTTGTAACATGCATGCGCAACTAAGGGGATGTTTGGCATTCCGTTTGTAGGCTACTTTTCTGCTTATCACGTTAGGAAACGGAAATTATCTAAGAAATAATGTTTGGACAATTGAAAAAGAAAAGTGATTATTTCCGGTTTGAACCCCTTAAAACGTCGTTTTCCAAAAGCAGCTAGCCACTTACTTTTGCAAAACGCAAATGCAACTTTTGTCAAATTACCATAAGTACCCTCCAATATACCTTCTTGTTTTTGGAAAATTTTGTTTTCATCATTATAAAGTGATGTCTAATTTGGTCATTTACCTATTAAATTAAAAAAATAATATGATTTATCAAACATTAAAAAAAATAATTATAACATAATCAAATCCAAACACTATATTTCAAAACTGTGTTTTGTAATAGCTGATTATTTGATTAGTTATTTTCAAAACGAATAATCAATTTTCAATACGCAATCTCAAACACCCCCTAAGTATTCTACTCATCTCAGGGACGAATTGTATACCTATCCACAGTAAGTACGTATTCCATTTGATAGAGAAATAAAATCTGCTTATTTAAAATCTTTGATTCTGCTCAAGTCCTTTTAAAAGTGCTTAAATCAAATGTATATGAATGTGTATGATAAGCTTATGTGATGCACCAGGTATATACTTTTGAGTTTTATACCTGACATGAATGTCTTTGTTGAAATAATGTATTTGCTTCATGGATATTGCAGACTGTATGTTAGTGGTGTTTTGCTTTTATCCCAAAAGCTTATATTATAAGGCTAGCTGGTTTACTTTTATTAAAGAAGGCTGCACTCCAAGTATAAGCATCTAAGCCAGGCTTACACCCTTTCCTTGGGTATTACTTGGGTTGGTTATAAATATTCAGTGGGTATTGGGTTTTAATATCGATTCCGGTTTACTTGATGCAGAGGATATTTCAGTGTAGTTTCTTTGTGGAGTGGGCATATTTTCTGTTAATGTTATCTACTTAGCAAGATGTAAAGATCAAGTATATAGCATGGATTATATTGGTCGGAATTTACCAAGTTCTTCTAACTGTGAGATTCAAAATACTAGGGTTATTGTAATTTGGTTCACTACACTGAGGTTCACTTTATTTTGTGGATCATTTAGGGTATTATTATTGTTTGATCGTTTCATTAGGAACCAAACTTGTGCAATTTTGCAAGATTACAAAAAGTGCATGGCTGATCTATATGTAGATTTCTAATTCAAAGAGTATATGAAGTTAAAGACTGATATTAAAGGAAAAAGTTTTATGTTTTTTTGGTATTATTTGGTTCACAAAAGTTCAATATAAACCAATAATTTAGTAGGGTAAAAGCAATAAAATAGACACGTACTCTTCATTTTATACCATTATGAAAAACAAACTATTTTATGTACTAATCTGACCAACGAACTTGTTAGTTTTGGGACAATATCACCGGATCTATTTTCATGTCAATGTTTTATAACATGAAATGACTAATTTACCCTTATCCCCTTCATTTCCATTTATGACCGGGTGTATTTTTACGTCTTTGTCAGTAATTTTACGTTTGCGTCAGTAATTTTCGTTTCGTTAGTAATTTTACGTTTTCTTCAGTAACCTTACGTTTTGGTCAGTAATTTTATGTTTTTGTCAGTACTTTTCCGTTTTCATCAATAAATTTATGTTTTCGTCAGCAACGTTACGTTTTCGCTAGTAAACTTATGTTTTGGTCATTAAACTTACTTTTTCACCATTATTTTTAAGTTTTTGTCAATGATTTTACGTTTTCTTCAATAAATTTACGTTTTCGTCAGTAATTTACGTTTTCGTCAGTAAATTTACGTTTTCTTGAGTAAACTTACGTTTTGTCAGTAATTTTATGTTTTTGTCAGTACTTTTACGTTTTGTCAAAAAATTATGTTTTCGTCAATAAATTTACGTTTTCGTCATTAGCTTTACGTTTTCTTCAGTAAACTTACGTTTTCTTTAGTAAACTTACGTTTTCTTCAGTAAACTTACGTTTTCGTCAGTAATTTTATGTTTTTGTCAGTACTTTTACGTTTTCGTCAATAAATTTACGTTATCGTCAGTAACGCTACATTTTCGCCAGTAAACTTATGTTTTGGTCATTAAACTTACTTTTTCATCAGTATTTTTATATTTTTGTCATTGATTTTACGTTTTCGTCAATAAATTTACGTTTTCATCAGTAAATTTAATTTTTCATCAATAATTTTACGTTTTCATTGGTAGACTTCGTTTTCGTTAGTATTTTACATTCTCGTGAGTAAACTTACGTTTTCGTTAGTAAGCTTATGTTTTCATCAGTATTTTAATGTTTTCTTCAACGTAAAATATTGACAAAAACGTAAAAATACTGATAAAAACGTAAATTTACTGACGAAAACGTAAAAGTACGGAGGAAAATATTTATTTACTGATGAAAATGTAAATTACTGACGAAAGCGTAAAATTACTGATGAAAATGTAGCTTTACTGAAGAAAACGTAAGTTTACTGACGAAAGCGTAACTTTACTAACGAAAACGAAAGTTTACTAAAGAAAACGTAAGTTCACTGACGAAAACGTAAATTTACTGACGAACGTAAATTACTGACTAAAACGTAAAATTACTAACGAAAACGTAAGTTTAATGACGAAAACGTAACTTTACTAACGAAAACGTAAGTTTACTGACGAAAGCGTAACTTTAGTGACAAAAACGTAAGTTCACCGACGAAAAAACGTAAATATACTGATAAAAACGTAAATACTGACGAAAACATAAAATTACTGACGAAATTGTAACTTTACTTAAGAAAACATAACTTTACTAAAGAAAACGTAAGTTTACTGACGAAAACGTAACTTATCTTTATATAGTGGGGACTTCGATATACTTTCGAGGAACTTCTTTTTCTCGAATCACACGTAGATTCATAAAATCACAAGAAATCACATGTGAATTTGTGTGGTTTGTCTCACTTAGGTTTCACTTATGCTTTTTGATGTATAAGAGCACAAGAATTCTTGGTGCCATCGCACAAAAAGTGCTGCCACGTCATCTTTTTTCCCATGGCACCAGTTTTTCTCACGGCACTAGTTTTCACTGGTAACCCTGAGCCGTGGGAAAACTGGTGCCGTGGGATTGTGTTGCTTGACATTGTCAAGTCTCAAAATAAAAATAAACAATACTTTATGTTACTTTTAATATTTATAATCATATGATTTGTTGATTTTTTATATAGCATATATATTGTATTTTTAAAATATAAGGTTTAGAGAGTATAAAGTTTAACGGGTATTTTGTTTATTTTATAAAGTTACCAAAAAATATGTAAAATTATAAGTCTACACTTAGACCATCTAACTTATTTAAAATTCAGCTACTAAAGTTTTATTAATCCTCTCCTCATTTTTAAAATTTTTATTTTCATAAATTTGACACATATATTTTTGTGTGTTTTCATTGATTTTCTCCACCAATATTTTTTAAATTTTGACTAAATTGAACTAAATTATGACTTTTTTGAACCAGTCACATCGCTTTATTTGCTTATGTGTCAAAATCGAATTACTTGATTGGTCCGCTTATTTTTTCTACATCCTTCATTTTTTACTATAATTCTCAAATAATATAATTCTTTTATTACATATATAAATATATAAGATTCTCAAAAAGGAAAGGGAAAGCCTCGAACGAGTTTTGTGAAGTGAGATCCTCGTATTTTGAATATAAAGTGATACTACCTTCGTTTCAAAATTATTGTCTAATTTTCTTTTTTGAGTTGTCCTATATTAATTGTCTACTTTTAAAAATAGGTAAAAAAGTTAAACCAGATGCCTATATTACTCTTACTTGAAGTTATAATTACAAACATTAAAAAAGTTTTAAATTAATTGGTTAAGGGTATAACTGTCTTTATACAAAAAGTAAATGAGAGAAAGTTAAAAAAGTGATGTTTTTCTTAAATTGTGTATTTTTGGTCGGTGGAAAATAATTTTAAGACGAAAAAAATATTTAAGTAAGTCAAACCTATTATAGTCTATTTGTCCAAAAAAATTTATTCACATTTTTTTAAAAAAATATTTCAGTTTAAATTGTCAGCTACTAAAATTTTAAACGGCAAAATGTTAGTGGTTAGTGAGTCGAGTCGTGCAATGACATCCAAGCGGTAGAATGTCTTCTTCGAACCCTCGCCTAGTTATGTTAGACTCCTTATACGCTTCGCCTGAAAGGGCCCTTGGCAGGTCTTTAACCCAAGACCTCCAAAAAACCTTCCTCAAGAAAACCACTTAGTGGAACCATGTTGGCCAACTGAGCTAAGCCAATTGGTTATATAATTAGTCTTGTTTGAAATTATAATTCTGTTACAAAGTATAAAACAAACAGTAATTAATATATTTTTATTAAACAATTTTCTCGATAAATAGTAATTTTAAAACGTATAATTTAGTCAAAGACTGCTCACCTCATATTTTACTTGTTTGTTTTACACTTACAATAGTTTATAAATATTTTAACTTTTGCAATTTTGGTTTCATACGTTTTGAATTTGAAATTAGCACAGTAGTTAAACTAGTGATGTTAATCAATTTTGTTAAATACTTTATAAAAAGACTAGTATTTTTTCCCACTTGTTTTGGGAAAAAAGTATATATACTCCCTGCACCATTGTACAAAAAAGATATTATAAGAGATTTTAAGTAATTACTTTATTTAATACTCTCCCCGTCTCATAATTATAATTTAGTGTTCACTTTTTCGATCATAATTTTACAACTTTGATTTTAAATATCTTGATATATGTTATATGATACTTGATGCAAAATATATGAATGAGTTGAGTATTAAATGTATTTTCATTAGCATAATTTTCATAAAATATCATATAGCACAAACAAAGATATTTAAGGTTAAAGTTACAAAATTAAGACCACAAAAGTCAACACTGCACTATTATTATGAAACGAAGACAATACTAGTTTTAATGTCCGTGTATGTACCAGATTTAAAAATAAAGGATGAATTCAATAATAATTTTGTTAATGCGTTTTTATGTAGATAATATGTTTTTAATAGAACATTTAATGTTTATATGTATGATTATGTTGTTTTTTTACTTTGCTTCGTGTAAATTAAACTCACTTCAATTCTTGTTGTTCATTCATACTCATTAATTTTACAGTAATATTTTTATCTAAATAATTATTTCTTAATTTTTACTCAACAAACCATCTATATTAAAGATGCACAGAGACAATTTAAACAAAATTTTTAAAGTTAAATATTGTGACAACTAATAAACTCGTGATTTTGTAATGCTAATATTATTCTAAAAAATAATATTGAATTTTTAATAGTTAGTTAGTTACAATAGTGATCCACGCATGAGTTTTACATATTTTTTTTTATTATTTAATAAAAAATCGATTGATATTTTGTATAGATTTTTGTTGCATAAAGGGTTTGACTCTGTTTAAATGAAAATTTAATTATTCTGTTCTAAACATTATATATTTTTAGTAGTACATAAGGACTTTGAAAAAAGAACTGTGATTTTAATATGTTGAATCATGTATATTAATTTGAGCCACCCTTAATGTATATTTTTGGCTCCGTCCCTTGTTATTTATGTTTCTTTCTTCTAATTTTGTTACAGTAGATAATTAATTTAAAATAAGGAAACGAATTAACGAATATAACAAGTTTCATAAATACAGTTGTTTGATTGCAACAACCTTTCTTAACAACTGGACGTATACTTTTTTTTCTTTTTTTTTGGAAGGGGGATTTTAGAGTCCGTTGTAAATGTTGTTATACTAACATTTTCTTTTTGTATCAGATGTTGTTTCATTATTTTATATCCTTTTGTTTTATCATTAATGATAACGCATTAACACAATTATTTATAAATATATTGTATTTACTCCGTTATATACTCCGTTTATACACAACCAGTTTGATTCATGACCCATTTTACCCGCTATTAAACAATATCCCGTTTGACCCACGATCCGTTCGACCCATAACTTGTTTGGTTATGACGCAAACTGACCTAACCCAACCCGTTGTGTGTATCAACTGTTTAGAGTCGCGAAAGAAACTTAACGACCACTTTCAGTCACTACAAGCGGTCGCTAAACATGGGGCGTCTTGAGAAATCAAAATGGGTTTAGTAATGGAAGACATCATATCAAAGGGCTATCACTTATGCATAGTCAGGCATATGGCGTTTAGCTAAATTTTAAACAGAAGGAGTGAAGATGTATATACTTAAAATAATCAGAATATAAAATGAAAAGCTGTCTTACCGCATTTTGACTCTTTAACTGAAGTTGCAACGCTTTCTCAAGTCGTGTGACGATCTCTTCTACATTTGGACGTTGCGATCGTTCATCATTCAAACAGTCAAACGCTGTTTCTGCGAAAATGTTGAATGACTGTAAGTCCATTTGTTTCCATAGATCCCAATCAATTATTTCATCGAGTGTTTTCTCTTTATAATGGGTAATGACCAGCGGTGCCAAATACTCATTACAACCATCGTCAGGTATTGACATCCTGCCACAGAGTACTTCGTACAATACAATCCCAAATGAGTACATATCAGACTTGTGGCTAACACTTTTTGTCTGGATATATGTTGGGTCTGTATACCCACGCACACCGTATACTCTATCAGTATTGAAAGAATGGCATCTTTCAGATGCTTTAATCTTCATGGAATGTTGAAATTCACATAACTTGGGTTCCCAATCATCGTTTAATAGAATATGTGAACTGCAAATGTTCCGGTGTATCACAAAAAAATCACGCTGCTCGTCATAATGAATATAACTCAATGCATGCGCAAGACTAACACATATCTCCAATCTTCTCACCCATGTTAAGAACATTGAGTCACGTAGATAGTAGCTGAGACTTTTAGTTTCTCCCCTCCTCTCATGGTTATAAATGATCATCTTCTCATCATGCTCATCGCAAAAGCCAAAAAGAGAAACAATATTCTTATGCTTGAGAGTAGAAAGCATGGAAACCTCCCTCCAAAACTCTTGTTCTTTTTCCTCGTCCCTTTCTTTATTTAACCACCTCCGAGCTTTGATAGGAATCCACTTATCGGACCACAAGAGCCATCCAGGGTAACCTTGTTGAAATGCATTTTTTGTATCGAGAATTTTGCAACAGCCGCAAGAAACCCTTTCGGTGGCTGCAAACGTATCTTCAACGGACATTTCGTCTTTAGGGAAGTTGTGGGTGGCTTTTAGTATATCTTTAAGTGGGAGTTTGAGGTGAGCAAGGTCGTCGTGGTTGGGTGAAGACAATAGTGCTGAGCATCCGTCCAGGACTAGACCGGACCGGACCAAAGACAAAAATGGTCCAAAATAGTCCGGTCCGGTCCGGGTCGCTTCGGTCCGGTTCGGTCTTTGGTCCGATCTGATCCAATTAGGCAAAATCGACAAGGTTTTTTGTAAGACCGACGGGACCGGACCGGACCGAGGACCGAAATTGTCCAAAACTCCGGACTGAAGGCCGGACCGAAATTGTACGGTCCGGTTCGGTTTGGTCCGGTCCGGTCCGGTTTTCCGGTCTGGGTCGGTTTTGGATCTGCCATCCTCAACCCTAGAAGACATTATTATGTTTCTGTTTTATTATTAAAGGGCGTTTGCTTTGCTGTGAAGGGAAGAAAGAGGTTGTTTAATTAAATCAGAGAGTAGTACCAACTGATGCGTGTATGTATTATGTATATATAGCAAACCTTAGCTCCACCTACCCTCCTCTTTTCGTAAATATTAGTATAACTTTGCTGGTTCAATCTAAAATGAGATAGGGTAATATCTGTTTTATTTGTTGATCGAAGCGACAAGTGTATGACTTTGATAACTTCAAAATCATATGTAACATCCTTTATTTTGTTCATCAAAATATCACTTGTCGTACATACAATTCTTATAGTCAATGTAAATACGAGCTGTTTATCAGTTTTTCTTGTTGTTTGTGAGTGAGCCAATCAATCTAATAGGTTGTGGGTTTACATTTCGTTAAAAAACATTTGTAATATAGAGCGAGAAATGTGATATAGGTGTGTGAAAAACCCCTTATTTGGTTTGAAGTTATACTTTTTTTTGTTTCATTTTTTTCATATGTTTTTATTGATAAGTTTGGTTATAAAATAAAATTATTTTTATATATATTCAAGTTTTCTAAAGTAAACTCAAGCTTTGATAGATCTCTACTCAAAACTCAAACCTGAATGGTTAATGCTCAACAAACTATCAAGCCAAACAAAAGCTTATAATTTCTTCATCAAGTCAAACTCAAGCTTTATTAAACTCGAGCTCGGCTTTACAGATTGCGTCCTTAGAGTGGGGGAACGGTGGCTGTTGGCGCGGCTGCTAGGCCTTTGGCGCTATCCCGTCGTTAGCGTACCGCTCCACGGTTGGCGCCAAAGGGGCTCGCGCCAAACCTAGCAGTCGGCTGTCAGATTATTTCTTCTTCTTTTTTTGAAAATTCAAAAAAACTAGTCGTTGAAGTCCATTTAACGGCTCTTTAAAAAAATCAAATCTAGCCGTTGCATTTTAAAAACAGCCATTATGAATTTTTTTCCACCTTTTTCCTAAAAACACCCAAATCACTCTATAAATTAAAACTCTTTTCACCTAATTTTTAATACTCGTTTCTTACACTTTCTATCTAATTTTTCAATACTCTCTTTCAATTTTACTCACCAAAAAAGGATCCCAATTGGGCATACAACATGCTTAACGATCCTTCCAACCATTTTTCAAACCACAATCCGGGTTCGTCTTCAAATTCGGGATCTTCTTCTCAACCCCAATTAAACTTTATTCCATTTTTTCCGAATCAAAATGAAGCATATTTGAAATTTCAACAAGAAAAAATTTTGAAATTTCAACAACAACAATTTCAACAAGCCCAAATCTGTTCACAACCACAACCTACACCACAATCCGACCAACAATCATCACCTACTAGACGCAAACGAAGATGAAGAAAATGTCCCGACACCAACGTCAAAGAAAGTTCACTGTAAGGGCAAGGCTAAGACGAATGAAGATCCGGAAACCGGTCAGGGTTCTCAGAATTTGTGTACCAATGACGAGGAGTATCTTTTGGCCGAATGTTACATAGAAATTTCTGAGGATCCTAAGATTGGTGTGGGTAAAAAAAAAGATACTCTGGTACAAGGTCACCAAAGCATACAATGAGGTTGAAAGAACCAAAAAATTCCCGACTCGCACCAAGAACATGATGACGGGAAAGTGGACCACGTTGAATTGTGAAGTTAAAAAGTTTAATAGTCCTTATGAAGAGATGCAATTGATGAGGGGTTTATGGCTCGGGTTGATCTAGCTTATAAAAGAATGACAGGGTTAACTTTTAAGCACAAGTCGCCTTGGAATTTTTTTAAAGGCAAGCACAAGTGGAGGAACCCCGATTGGACTCAAGAAAGGCGACACCATCTTCGTGTTACCGAGGAAGGTCCCGAGTTCTTCGGTCCCGATGTCGTCCCGCGGCCGTCCGGGTCGTATCGTGTTGCTAAAAGTCAATGTTCCTCCAACTCAACGGCTAGTTCCGGTTTAAACCCGGAAGCGTATAAAAAAATGATGAAAGAACAATACGAACATGAGATAAAAGCTAAATTGGATACCATGGAGCGTGAGTCAACCGCAAAAATCAATTACTTCAACATGCATAAGGTTGCCCAAGAATCCACAATTCATCAAATCAACACAAGCATGATGAGTCCCTCAGACCGGGCAATCATCGAGAGTCAAAAGATGGGATTTGCGCATCATATGCCCCTCCCGAGAACTAGTTTATTTCTTTTCGTTATGTATTTTATTATTTTATTTTCCGTATTTTTTTATTGTTATGTTTTTTAATTGTAATTTTTTATGTAATGTTTTCTTAAATTTAATGAAGTTTTTATCTAAGTTATTTTGTGCTAAAAATATTATTTTCGTTGACACCATTTTTTTGTTGTCAACAGCTACCCCAGAAATATAGTGCCAAAAGAATTATAGTGGCAAAACTCCAAAATCCTATGTGACGCTTTTGACGCCATTTTCGGGGGACATCGGCTCCTAGCTCTCTTAGTCATGATTCTAGCCCAAAACGCCTTTTGGTGATTTCAAACGCCTTTTGGTGATTAGAGCCCAAAACGGTTGACACTCATAGGTTGCGTTTGAATGTGAGAAAAGGAAAAGTCAGAGGCAATACAAAAAGATGTGAAGAGATGTGTTCCTAATCTATGTTAATTACTTAATTAATATTATAATATTGACAGCTAACCCAAAGGAATATTATCTCACAATTATCACTTGTGTCATCAATTATATAGACATTGTTATGCTCCATAACTTTTTTAAAAAGTTCCAATTGTGTATACCTGTATGATATTCACAAGAGAACCAAGTTCTTCCCTTGACATGTTAAAAGTTTCAGAATTATATTCAACTAATCATAGACCTTTCTTTAACTGTTTATAAAATTCAGCGTTTATCATGACTTCATTAAGAAAAATACATCCAAACTCATCAATGCACATGTCATCATCAAATTTTCATTATTAAAATTCGTAGATGCTTGTCATGATAAAACATGAAATTTATGGTCCATTTGGTTTGAAGTCGGGTTTTTACTTTGAGTGTGAATTTATAAAGTATGTGGTTTAAGATTTGGTAGGGTTAAGATTTTGTGTAGATTTAGATTTAAATTTAATGTAGAAAAAAGAAAACAATATTTAGTAATTTAATATGAATCCCATCATCAGTATCCCATGCCTGGTAAAGGCAAACTAAGTATAATAAGCAAGATGAACTCTGTGTATGCGCATGTATTAATGTACATAAGAATGTAAATTAAGCCTTTTATTGTCAATAGTCGAAAAAGAGCTGTTATCAGTTTTTCTTGTGGTATGCGAGTGAGCCTATCAATCAACCAAGAGGTTGTGAGTTTATATTTCATGCAAAACATTTGTGATATAGCGCGAGAAATGTTATTTAGGTATGTGAAAAATCGCCCATTCTCAGAAAATGATATTGCTGCAATTTTGAAGGATAATTTAATCAAGATAGAAAGTCAATGAAGGAAACTTATCATCTTGTATATGTATAAAATCAATCTCCATTTTCTTAATACCTAATCGCAAAAACGAGCACCTTTGCCTTCACGCATTAATTATGCATAAGAATAGTGATCTTTTACACGGCAGCAAACTCTTTCTAAGTCCTTCCATCAATTCGTTTGTACTATTTACCGCACATTTTTCATTCCAAATCTTCTTAAACTATCACAGTTATCATCATTAGGATTGACAAGATTGTATAAGTTAAACACACAACATTTTATATCAATCTTATTACTACAACCTATGTTCTTTAAAAATCATATGCTGATACCTTGGAAAAATAAAAGAAAATCAAGATGACTAGTTTCCTTGAACAGCTGATGAATGTTTCTGATATAATCCTATGTGTTATATTCACACCAGATGTCGCAGAACACCCTACTGTACTATATATGTGTTATGTTTACATACTTTTCTTTTTTAAATTATGGTAGAAGTCACTAATCAACCATTTTTCTACCACAATAACACAATATAAAGCAGTTGTCTAATAAAAACATCTACGATTAACCACGCAAAGTGTTACTTTGAGCAACGGGTGCGAACTTCACGGGATAAAATATAATTTCCTAACAAGAAACTACTTCATTTAGATCTACGAATGTCAGACACATATTTTTAAACACTTGAACTTTTGTCTTATTTTATTGAAATTTATATGTAATCAAGTTGTTATTCAAATTACTTTTAGTATCTATACTTATTAAACCTACACGGCCTCTTAACTTGGTTAATGACACCAAATTCAACTTTGCTGGTTATAGGGTGTCCCAAAAAGCCAGATTCAATCATAAGTGACATGTCATTCATACACTTCTTATTGTCAACGTCGAAATACCAGCTATTTATCAGTTTTGTTGCTGTATGTGAGCGAGCCCATCAATCAACCAAGAAGTTGTGGGTTTGTATTTGGTTAAAAACATTTGTAATATAGGGCGAAAAATGTGATTTAGGTGTGTGAAAAACGCCTATTTCGTTTTTAGTTATAATTTTCGAGCTCGGCTTACACGATTGCACCCTTAGACGTGATTAGAACCCAAAACGCCTTTTGGTGAATCAGAGCGCCTATAAATGCAAGAAAAGGAAAAAGTCAGAGGCAATACAAAAACATGTGTGAAGAGATCTTCCTAATCTGATGTTAATTACTTAATTAATCAATCTATCTATTATATTATAAGATTCAGTCTCATCATTTAATGGGGCAGTCTTAATGATGGTTGATGAACTAACTTATATATCAACAAAATGTATCTCAAGAGTTTATATTTACACAACATTAATGGATTTATAAGAGTCATTATATTATAATTACTATCTGTTTGCATTCATAACGGGCATATGAAGAGTTCTCCGAGTAGTATAAATAATTTACATTGAGATGTGTTGCAGCAATTGACCACACCAAAACCAAAGGAAACGGACTTGAATATAATTAAACCAATAATCCTTCATTATTTTAATCTCTTTCAATAGCCAAAAAGATCTCATCCTCCATCTTACAGTCGACAAAAAAACTAATTTTTTTGTTCAAGATACTTTAAGACAATAAAATTTTAGTCAATAAAACCAATTCATCACACCTTTTTTTCAAGATCTTAATGTCGTCGTCTTCTACCGAGCATAAGAGAAATATATGTGGGTTAATCAGAAAGATAGTAAAGATAGCGGGTAAGAAGATATATGATATGATGGAAGAATAAAATAAGTGGTTTGTTGTGGAGTACTTTGATAGAGAAGGGTGTGTCACCAAGCATTCTCTATGTTAAGAAAACGTATAAAAAAGCCTAACAAATCAATTGGTATTGTTATAAGGTTTATAGAAAGTATGTATTAAAATAAACAAAATTTTTTAAATGATTACTACCTTCATTTTGTTAGGGGGAAGAATTGTATGTATAATATTTTTGATTTTAACGAAACAATAATTTGTTGTTACTCCAATTGTTTCTCATTTCAATTATCAATGTTAAATTTATTATATGCTACAAATAATAAATCATCTCATTCGGATGTAAAGCGTATAATGTATTATTTGATAATTTTTTATAACAAATATTTATTTTATTTTAATTAATAAATATATTTTTAATGAAAGAATATGATATTTATCTGATGAAAAATGTATTAATATAAATTTACACACATTATGTATTATAAAATCAGACAATTATTATGAGATGAATTGAAAAAGATGTAACATTTTTGTATGATTAAATATCATGTGTTTTAGTCATTGTTCTAAATAGCTCGCTATAGCTCGCCTTAAGGCGCGCTAAAGCTTGAGGCGTGATCTTCACGCTACGCAATAGGTCAAGGCGCGCTACAACATGAGGTGCGGTAATTTTTTGAGTTCAACTCTAGAAAATGAATATTGTCACATGTAAGGAGAGTTTTATAGCTTTAATTATTATGTACAACACTAATTATAAACTTAATATAAATATAATATTGAAATACATAAAATAAATAAATATTTTTATATGTTTTGCCGCTATAAGCCACGCTTTAGAAACGCTAAAGCTTCGCTTTAGCCGCTAAAGCATGTAGCTTAGACATGCCGCCACGCCACGTTTCACGCTATTTATAACCTTGGTTTTAGTGTCCTAAATAAATTTCTTTAACGTTATAAAATATGTTACAAATTTTAGATAGAACAAAATGATTACTTTGTCATCAAATCGCTTCCAAATAAATTTCTTCAACCAGAATTCAAATAGAATGATTATGATATTTAGCTGATGAAATTTGTAATTAATAAAAAGTTTACACACATTATGTATTATAAAATCAGACAATTATTATGAGATAAATTAAAAAAGATGTAACATTTTTTATCATTAAATATCATGTGTTTTACTGTCTTAAATACATTTATTTAACGTTATAAGTATGTTTAAATTTGAGAGAGAGAGAGAGAGAGAGAGAGAGAGAGAGAACCTGACACTTATAAAGAACTAAATGTACCGTTGATCATAAGATTGAAGTTTCTTAAAAGATTAAAGTATTTCAAATTGATTAGGTAAACTAACATCTGATTAAGAAAATCTTAAAGACCTCTTATTTATAATCAAGCATAACAAGGACATGTGGTTAGAAACTATCCATCGTGGCGATATTAAACATGCTAGAGTTACTGCTTTGAGGAAGAAACCCGATGAGAAGGTGTGGTGGAAAACATATCGGTCTACCATGATTATACATTAGTTATGATTGAAGAGATGTCGATTAAATAAGCAAGTTTAGAAAATCCAGCTCAAATCCCTGTAAATGTAACAAATATAACAATTATCCCTAAATAACATTGACAATATTAATAAAATTAAGCCATGTAAACCCCTATAAATGTATATTCTACACAAAATACCCCTAAACTGTACAGTAAACGCTCTTAACCTCCTATAATCAAATTAGGTATCGAGAAATATTTTTGGCCATTGAATACACCTAAACTACAAAATACATTTTATAAGTTAGGTAATATACAAACAACAAAAAAAAAATCAAAAACAATAATGTTTTTATAGCTTGGGTGTATTTAGTGGGTAAAAAATATTTCTCGAAACAAAAACCGGAGAAAACCAAAAATAATTTAAATAGCAAGTCGGCCATCGTTGTAGATAACATAAAGAACAATTCAACCTATAATAGATTAGTCACGCAAACATAATACCTCTAACAACGAGATCTACTGTTGTGCAACGCACGGGTCTTCAAACCTCGTGTAGTATAATATTGACAGCTAGCAATGGAATATTATCTCACATGTGTCATTAATTAGATGTTAATATGTTTTTCATCTCAATTGTAAATACCTAACGCTTCTTTCGTGATTCATGAAAGGATATAAAATAAGTATCCAAACACTTGATATGTTATAAACTTTGTGAAAAACAATAACTTGAGCACTGGTTTAAGTTGCTGTAGACATTATTATGCCCCATAATTTATTTAAAAGTAATTTCAATGGGGGTATTCTAAATGTACGAATTAATTCACTATTTGTACCTATATTAATTAAACAATAATTGACATTAATAAGTATATCTACTGATAATTTTCTTTCACGTATACCAATGCACCTTTTTCTGCATTGTCATAAATGTGTTACTCCAGCATTTACCTTTTGTATTTGTTTACTCCTCTCTTATTTACATATCCATCTCTTTCTTTTTCATATCTCGTATATCACCATAGTTTCTAACTTTTACCGACCACCCGACTTTACCTTACTTGGTTGCATCGACCACCACCATTGGATCTTCTGGTGTGTGATAGGCTTCGGACAAGATACAAATGTTCTTATGTGTTTAAGTTGTCCCTTCATCTAAATCTTTTTTTTAAAGCTTAATCTAAATGCAATACTCTTTTTTCTTTTAGAATTTAGAGTTATGTTGTTTCATGCATGAGTTTCGCGATTAAAATTTTAGGTTCGTAGGTGTATGTGGCGAAGAAGTGGTGACTAGCCTGAGCAACGGCCTATGGTGGCCGGTTAGATAAGTTTTAAGGTTTGAGAAGAAAACTTTAATTTGTATGGTGAGAGGAAATAAACAGTAATAGTTAGATGAAAAATAATTAAATGTTACATTTTTTTCCGTATAGCATAAACAACATTTTGTATTTTCAATAAAAAAAGATTTACAATTTTAATGATTTTGCCTTTAGATTTCCAATAAAAGAGGTTTGACTATGTATAAATAGTGAAAATATGGTTAATTTAGTATGACCCTTTCAATGTTGTATTTAACTAATCATTGACCTTTCTTTAACTGTTTATAAAATTCAGCGTTTATCACGACTTCATTAAAAAAATACATTCAAACTCGTCACAGGTCATTCATTAAATTTTGCATTATTAAATTCAAAGATGCTATTCATGATAAAACATGGCATATAAAAGTTTTTGTTTCAGTTAGGAGTGCAAACGAGTCGAGCTTTTGTCAAGCAATTTGAGCTCGAGTTTAAGCTCGACTCGATTGAGCCGAGCTTTTAACAAGCCTAAGCCCGAGCTCAAACCTATCAACATGGCTTGAAACATATTATGAGTCGAGCTCGAGCTTTTGATAGCTTGGCTCGAGCCTTTATTGAGCTTTTCGAGCTTTAGTATAAATATATCTTATATAAGTAAGCAAACGTTGATTTGAGTATTAACGTTATTATATAAAGAGTAACTATATAAAAAATTATATAATTTATTGATAGTAATTATCGTAGTTTCCTACAAACATAAAATTTGTTGTGGTGTGTAAACCTTACTGATATATTTGTTTCATATATATATTTTCGAGCTTTTCAAGCTAACCCCTAGCTTTGTTCGAATCCTAATCGAGCCAAGCTCAAGCCTTATAAGTAAAAGCTCGACGAATTATCGAACCGAGCTTGAGCCTACTATATATGTTTTGAGCCGAGCTCGAGCTCTGTTGAGCTCGGGCTCGACTCGGCTCGTTTGCACCCCTACTTTCAACTTTGTTTGATAAAACATGGCTATTGTTTCAATTCTAAGGGAACAATATTATCACATCAGCACTATCCTGTCTTCTTATAATCAAAAAGAGTAATCAAAGTTAATAAACATTGAGTTTTTGTTCACTTAGGGTCAATGAACTTACAAAACACAACATTTAGGTTACGTAAGATATAAAAATTATTACCCCCTTTATTCATTAGGCAAAACCCAAAAATAGAATAAAATACAATATAACTTTGTGAGAGAAATCATATATAAGCCGTTCAAATTAACATTGCCCATGCCTTCCTTTCACCATCTGACCGTTCATTCTTGACTCGCCCATACCTCATCCTATCCCTCAAAATTCCACAGCCACAAAATTCCACACACAGTTCATTATCCTTATCTCTAAAAGAAAAGAAAATCTCTCAAATTATTGATATCTCTCTCTAAAAGCATATCATTCTCATCCGACCTCTCTCATTTGAGATTGTTGAAGGGCCGATTTGTTAGGTCTAATTGGAGGCAGAAGCTGCGGAGTTGGGGGCGGTGGACGGTGGTGTAGCTACGATTCAGGTGGGTCGAGAATACCTTATACAACCTAATAAAGTACCTATATATATGTTAATTGTCTGTTATCTCAATGTTTAATCCTTTTTATTGTTATAAAGATTCAAGCTTTTTGGTTTTGATTGGGTATATTTTATGTTACTGTTTTTACAGGAGGTGGGTGACTATACCCAGAAAAGTTTATTAGAAGTTTATTAGAAGTCTCATCGGATCTCTCTAATTTTGAATATTTCTTTCCGATCTCATTTGATCTCTCTTTCTTAGATCTGAATACAAGAGAAACAAGGAAGAGATTCATGTAAGTTTTTTTATTATTTCTTTTCATTCGGTTAGAGTTTCAATTGAATATTAGATGAACACGAAATTTAGGGCTTTTTTTTGTTTCGTTTGATTTTGTTTGTTTTGATGTGGCTTCCTTTAACATGACTTTTGTCTCTTTTTGTTGATATTTTTTGCAGGATTATGAGGAGAATGAATTTTTTTTCTCAATAATATTGGTATGTCAATTAACTGTTTAATGGTATAGTGGTTAGGTATATAAAAAATGATTGGCATACCAATTTTTAGGCTCAGTTGAGATGAATTGAATGTCATCTGATGGTTTATGATGGGAGAGTGAAGGGGTGTTTTCACACAAACTCTAACGTGAAAATTCACTTAGTAAGTACCTTCTTTCATAAACATCTTTCAGTTATATTTGTTAGCTTAGGGGATTTTCAATTCAAGGGTTAACAATATTTCAAAAAGTTCATAGGTTGATAAATAAGATTTTGTGTTAGATTAAATATTTGGTGCTTATTTTTTTAAAGAATGGTTCCTTAGTAGTCAAAGAAGCTGATGACTGAGGTTATTGAAGATGGAGTTTCGGCTTATATCGAACGAGTTTGTGTTAAAATGGGTGTGACTTTATGGGTTTTACCTTATTTAAAGCTTTTTTATCCAATCTGCTTGGATTATTTTAGAGATGCTATGCTTGAAAATATTGAAAAATATGGATTTTTGTGATTAGTTAGGGCTATTTTGGGTTTTTGATTAGTTTAGGTTAATTTTGTGTCTATTTTAATTGTTCGTGTAAACCAGAAATGTATTAACAAATGTTGTTTCTTTTGTCAGTGGCAAAATAAGTTTCCCATCGGTCGGGAATTTAAGTGGACTGTCCTCCCTAACATGGTATATCATATTGTAAGAAGCAAGTACCCATTTTTTTTACTAATAGTGATTTTAGTTAGTTGATTGATTTAAAATTAGGGTTTGTGCCAAAAGGGGGTTTCGCAGGTTAGGTTGCTCATGATGCCGCAGGTAAGGGACAATATGGAAAATGCACTTCTCGAATCCATCAGGTATGTTTCAAAGGGTATTAGCTATTTGCATTTCTCTTTTATGTAGTTTGTTGGTTTTTTCTGTAAGTTGGTAGAATATTTTGTGTTTCTCATTAGGTTAACTGCCCTGTTTTATTATTTCGTCGTAATGTATCTCTTCTTTCGTGGCTGTAGATTGCTTGCTGAGAGTGGGGTGGTTGCCGAATAAACGCAGGTTAGTGCAGGTTAGGTTGCTTCAGTTTTTTTTGGGTTATTTTGATTGTAAATGTTTTTTAGAATTTTATTTACGAGTAAGTGTGTTTGCATCTATCATACAATATGTATTTTATAATTAAATAGAACCTAAAAGGACATATTTTAAAATAAATGTATGCACTCGCTTTGGATCTAAAGTCGAGAACCATACGAGAGGTTCTTATTAGAACTGTTTATATATTTGTAACAGATAATGTGCTTGAATTGCTTACCATTGTTCACATGTGGTTCGAGAATATTGCATAGCTGAAATTTCAACCATCTGATCTTATCTTTTCTGTTACTCTTGCATCATGCCTCGCCTTGAACTGAAAAGTATTATACAAGTTGTATATAGAAGCAATTTCTATGTTTAGGTATTTAAGTTGGGCTTCATGCATAAACTTGATGTTAGTTTGTGTCGGCTACATGTATTGGTTGTCTCTTTATCTGATTTCAAGTCCAAATGGTTTTCACTTACTTGCTTACTTTGGGGCAAATAAGTAATTTCATATATGTAGATTATTTGGTTTTGTCGTAAAGATTTTCGTACACAACTATATGTAGTGGTGGGAAATAGTTTAGGGTCAGTAACCACAGGTTGCCCAATATACGAAGTTAGAAATAGTTGTGCTTATAACTAAACCAAACCGGAGATTTGAAAATCTAAAAGGGAGGTTTTATCAACCTGAAGTGTAGTAACAACACCAAGATTAATTAGTATTCTTAGTTTTAGCTTTGTATCAGCTTATGAAATGTTTTTGTTTGCAGGGATCCCTTTTGGTTATAGGAAGAACGGACAGCGCTAACAAGCGGGCCCCTGTGAAGCTTAGCGGTTTGTTTATCCGGTGTACTGATCTTAGCCTCACCTTTGGCATGCCTCCCGAATAGTAAGTTTTTTACATCTTCTAATTTCATTAGTTATTATATTTTCTGTTTTTTTATTGCCCTTACATCGATTTCATCGCCCTAAATTAAGTCGCTTCTTTTTCGCAAGCATTGTTATTATTATTTATTCTAGGGAGTATTTGGCATAGATGAAATCACGTGTTTGCCATTTTTTATTGCCCTAAATTAAGTTGCTTCTTCTTTTTCGCGACCATTTTTTTCCCTAAATTAAGTTGCTTCATATTTTCGGCAACAAAAATCATACAAGAGATACAACTTTTATAACTTTTTCTTCAAGTTATGGTAGCGAGAATGGAGTTGAAGTTAGGAGATATGCACATTTTAACTTCCTCCAAAAGTTTTATGTGTGACTATGCTTTTAGTTAAGTAAACATATGCGTTAACGAAAAATAGGCAAATGTTTAATCCACTTTATGCACGTTATTGATAACATAGTCATGTGTGTTGCTGCAAGTTTGCCGACACCTCTGTTTGTTAGTTACAAACTAGATTGTGAGCGAGATGGAAACCTTAAAATCATTAATTCAAACTGTGATATATTTTGGTTCTATAATTTGCCATAGAGCTCACTACCATGAGCATATTGTATCTCCTTTATGGAGAGCTTGAAAGATCTGGTCATTTTCATAGCTTCCTGATGGCAAATCACCCAATTTAACTGTGGATCCGGGGATAATGGAATATTTTAGGATTACTTGAAAGATCTGGTCATTTTCATAGCTTCATGTATGACAAGTGATGTATGATCTGTTATGTACTAAAATTTATATTATGTCAAAGATAAAACTGATGCTCTTGCAAGCTGAGCAGGTAAATTTGCCTCAATTATATCTATAACTGGGCGGAGCAAAAAAAACCCGGGTCAAGTGGGCCACAATAAAAGCCAAACTGTCCGGTTTGTAGTTTGTTTGATCCTTTAACCTATAGGTTTCTCATTACGTATTTGTAGTTGATTTCAGTGATTTGTTGATAATGTCCTGCTCGAATATGATTTTGGGTTTGTAGCTAATGTTGAGATTGGAAACCCTCTAAATAGGCCATTTTACTAGGTTTGTCTCTCACCCATCTCTTGATTTGTCTGCAGTGTTCTTGACTTTGATCAGATATTTGTTTTACTTCACGAACTTGAAGGCGCAGTTGGTGCTGAATGGACATGCCTTAGCAGACAAGAGTATGAAGGTTGTTAAGCATAAAATAAAACAACTAGCTATCTTATTTTTATGATAAACTACAATGAGGCTGCCTAAATTTGAAGTCTAATTATTAAGTATTGATTCATCTTCTAGGTGTAGCACTGTTGAACAAGTTTGTGATCTTACAAAATTTTACACAGGTCATCCAACTATTGTCATGGATGTAGTTTTCATTCTATTTGTGTACAGTATAACAAAACTTTGTTTCATTTGTTTTGTTGCAAAAAAATCGTTGTCGCAGAAATCTAAAACCTACAGCAGGGAAGCGCAGGCATAAAAACTTTGTTTCTTTTGTTTTCGTTGCAAAAAATCGTTGTCGCAGAAAATCTAAAACCTACCGCGGCGAAGCGCGGGCATAAATCCTCGTACACTTAAGTCACCTAACTTATTTAACATATAGAATTTGTACCTTCAGGTCACTTGTTTTAAAACTGAAAATGTCAAAATTGGACCATGCGGTCCACCAGTAACCTATATCTAATCTAATCTATTTTATATAATAAATCAAAATAATTTACAAGTATTTTAAAGCACAAAAATTTAATTTGTTTTCTAAATTGGCATCAATGTACAAATTTTTTAACGCACACCTCATAAAACAGTTTCCTAAAATACAATTCTATACATTCAAAAACTTGATAAGAAAAATTCAAAAAATTTTAAAATTCAAAAATGCAAAACGGATTAGTGGATTTAGGAGAGGTTTTTATGGCCATTATTATTAATTGGCCCAAGACGCTCCTGCCATAAATTAACTCTAAACGTAAAACCTATATAAGTGCCCCCCCCCCCCCACCTCATCTGCAGCACAAAAATCACAATGTTCGGCGATCCATGTTTGTGCAATCTCGTAGATCCCTAAAACTCTATTCTTAATGTCCTTCTTTGTAATGCTGCCAAGAATTGAATGGATTTAGTTACATTCATGCAACAACATTGATCTAATCTTCATTCAATGTTTCTATTAATTCGATGCATTTAGATCCCTTTTCTGATTAATCTTCATTCAGTGTTGCTGTTAATTGCATGTTAATTGCAGGATATAGGTGGATTTGATGATCATTGCCTTTTTGGTTGTTGCCAGTTATGATTCTGTGACTTGCAGGATATAGGCTGATGCATAATCAACATTACTATTGGTTCATCAATCATGATACAATTAGAATGAATGGATCAATGATGTTGTGTCTCACCGGACCTGCATTGTAAGTTTATGCTTTTTATGTGCATACTCTAATCATAATTCTTTTATTATTATATATTCTAGATAATGACAAAAATTTGTTTACATTATCAAGTTTATGAATATGAACGTTGTCATCCCACCACTAACATTTTGATTTATAAACGCTTTTTATAAAATTGCGTTTTTGAATAGGGTTTTCTGAACGCAATTCACTGTAATGGAACCAAAATTTGCGTTTTTAAATGGTTATTGAATACCACTATTGTGTGCTCTGGATATTTCTTAATACACAGAAAAAATTACAACATTTACAAACATCTTATTCCTAAATATTATAGAACACACTATAATAAGAGAAATTACCAGAAATTACCAGTATTCAGACCACTTAATAATCCTGAATGCGAACTATTAAGACTTTATCAAATATTGTATATCCAGTGGATATTATAATACTTTTTGTAAATTCAATTCTACCTTTTGTTCTTAAGTGTTTGTGATGCTATTTAAACGATTGTAGTTTGAATACGAAAAATATAACAATACTCAAGTTATACATCAAATTTATAATGGTGTGGTTAGCTATATGTGAATTTATAATATAACAATATAACTTTTAGTATCATACACAGTATATGTAACAAATTTATAATAATGAGGTCAACACTGTAATGCAGTCATAAAAATATGATCATAAACATGGATAAGTTGTATACATCAATATGACGGTGTGGTTAGCAGGTTTTAAATAGTGGATATTCAAGACAATGACTTTCTAACAGTGCATGTGCAATATAAAGATTTTGTAGAAGACCATGGCTGAAATTTATGATACAAACAATCATGTACTTACATGCACTACTTATGTATCTTTTTTAATGATACAAAATTCACTACAACAATTTTGAGTTTAGTGTCGCCCTTTTTCTAGGACGACTTAGTCGTCCCTAAGTTACGAGGGGCCCCACCACTTTTCCAAGATAAAGCTAGTCAAAGAAAGCCTGTGGGGACAAAGGGGCCCACTTAATCTAGGGACGACTAAGTCGTCCCTAGAGTAAAAAAATTCCCTTTTTTAATCACATTTTATTACTTAAAATTATTAAAATTTTTCAAAATTATTTAAAATAAATATAATTATTTTCTGTAAAAAATATTAGATTAAAAGGGGAAATATATTGAAGAAATTTAGGGACGACTTTTTCGACCCTAAATTACATAGGGAAGTCGTCCCTAAAATTTCCCTCCAAATTTTTTAAAAATTTCCAAAAAAATTAAATAACCCGCTAATAAATTAAATTACCTGGTAATAAGTTATGTGGAAAATTTTAGGGACGATTTTTTCGACCCTAAATTTCATAGGGAAGTCGTCCCTAAATGAAAACTTTATATATATATATATATATATATATATATATATATATATATATAGAGTGGGGTTATTCTAAAACAAAACTTATAATAAAATAAATGAGGTGAAATCTCAACCCTTGGATCAAAATCACATAATTTGATAAAAAAAAATGGTGTCTTTTTTGTAAACTCTCAAACTTTAAGGGTAATTGTTGAAAATAATGAAAATTAAAACGCACCCCGATCAAAAAACACACACTTCACAGACTAAAAAACCGATCAAAACACACAGTACACTAAATCCTCTCGAATCCACCAAATCAACCAAATCAAACCTACTGAATCCTCTCGAATCAAACCTACTAAATCATCTCGCATCGAGATGGTTCGCACATTTATAGGACTATCGCCTCCGCCTTCTCCTACTGGTTAGCACATTATATCTTGTTTTTTTAATACATACATGTTCTTAGATTTGTAAACAAATATAGAAAATGTAAAAGTTGTATACGAAGTGTTTGATAAAATGTCTAAACTAGACTTTATAACGGTGATACACTTAATTCACAATGTGATGCAGTAAGATATACAGTAATGGAGTAGATCGTAACTGTAATGCGGTAGAAACATACATGTGACGCAGTAGGATATAAAGTAATGTAGTAGAATGTAACAGTAATGCAGTAAAAGCTATTTGTAGTGTTTTTATAGTTTTTACTGAATCACAACTTTATTTCTACTACATTATATTTATACTCCGGTGCATATGCTTGAGTAGGATAAAGTTGTATTTTGAGGTTTTGTCGAAATTAAGTATTTGTATGTAATATAGAAGTGATTTGGTAAAATTATAACTGTGATGGAGTAGGATTAACACTATGATTGTGTAGAATTAATATTATGATGGAGTAAAACTAATACTATGCATGTGATTTGGTAAAATTTTAATAATAATAAGCAAATTTTATTCTACTGCATTACAGTTAAATTTTAATGCAATGTAATGCAGTCGGTCACTTGCATTGTTCTTTCTACTACATTATTGTTTAATTTTAATGCACTGTAATGTAGTACGATACTTGCATTTTTCTTTCTACTATATTACAGTTTAATTTTAATGCATTTTAATGAAATAGGTTACATATATTCTTTATATGCATAATTTAATGCATTAAAACTTTATTTCTACTACATTAAGGTTTAAATTCTAATGCATTTAATGCAGTAGGTTACTCGTGTTATTCATATGTATGATTTACTACATTGCAACTTTATTTCTACTACATTACAGTTTAATTTTAATGCATTGTAATGAAGTAGGTTACGTACATTCTTCATATGCATGATTTAATGCATTAAAACTTTATTTCTACTACATTAAGGTTTAAGTTCTAATGCATTTAATGCAGTAGGTTACTCGTGTTGTTCATATGCATGATTTAGTACATTGCAGCTTTATTTCTACTACATTACAGTTTAATTTTAATGAATTGTAATGAAATAGGTTACGTACATTCTTCATATGCATGATTTAATGCATTAAAACTTTATTTCTACTACATTAAGGTTTAAGTTCTAATGCATTTAATGCAGTAGGTTACTCGTGTTGTTCATATGCATGATTTAACATTGCAGCTTTATTTCTACTACATTACAGTTTAATTTTAATGCATTGTAATGATGTAGTTTACGTACATTCTTCATACGCATGATTTACTGTATTAAAACTTTATTTCTACTACATTAAGGTTTAAATTCTAATGCATTTAATGCATTAGGTTACTCGTGTTGTTCATATGCATGATTTACTACATTGCAGCTTTATTTCTACTACATCACGATTTAATTTTAATGCATTGTAATGAAGTAGGTTACGTACATTCTTCATATGCATGATTTAATACATTAAAACTTTATTTATACTACATTAAGGTTTAAATTCTAATGCATTTAATGTAGTAGGTTACTCGTGTTGTTTATATGCATGATTTACTACATTGCAGCTTTATTTCTACTACATTACAGTTTTATTTTAATGCATTGTAATGAAGTAGGTTACGTACATTCTTCATATGCATGATTTAATGTATTAAAACTTTATTTCTACTACATTAAGGTTTAAGTTCTAATGCATTTAATGCAGTAGTTTACTCGTGTTGTTCATATGTATGATTTACTACATTGCATCTTTATTTCTACTACATTACAGTTTAATTAATTTTAATGCATTATAATGAAGTAGGTTACGTACATTCTTCATATGCATGACTTAATGCATTAAAACTTTATTTCTACTACATTAAGGTTTAAATTCTAATGCATTTAATGCAGTAGGTTACTCGTGTTGTTCATATGCATGATTTACTACGTTGCAGCTTTATTTCTACTACATTACAGTTTGATTTTAATGCATTCTAATGAAGTAGGTTACGTACATTCTTCATATGCATGATTTAATGCATTAAAACTTTATTTCTACTACATTAAGGTTTAAGTTCTAATGCATTGAATGCAGTAGGTTACTCGTGTTGTTCATATGCATGATTTACTACATTACAGCTTAATTTCTACTACATTACAGTTTAAGTTTAATGCATTGTAATGAAGTAGGTTACGTACATTCTTCATATGCATGATTTAATGCATTAAAACTTTATTTCTACTACATTAAGGTTTAAGTTCTAATGCATTTAATGCAGTAGGTTACTCGTGTTGTTCATATGCATGATTTACTACATTGCAACTTTATTTCTACTACATTACAGTTTAATTAATTTTAATGCATTGTAATGAAGTAGGTTACGTAAATTCTTCATACGCATGATTTACTGTATCGAAACTTTATTTCTACTACATTAAGGATTAAATTCTAATGCATTTAATGCAGTAGGTTACTCGTGTTGTTCATATGCATGATTTACTACATTGCAGCTTAATTTCTATTACATTACAGTTTAGTTTTAATGCATTGTAATGAAGTAGGTTACGTACATTCTTCATATGCATGATTTAATGCATTAAAACTTTATTTCTACTACATTAAGGTTTAAGTTCTAATGCATTTAATGCAGTAGGTTACTCGTGTTGTTCATATGCATGATTTACTACATTGCAGCTTAATTTCTACTATATTACAGTTTAATTAATTTTAATGCATTGTAATGAAGTAAGTTACGTGCATTCTTCATACGCATGATTTACTGTATTAAAACTTTATTTCTACTACATTAAGGTTTAAATTCTAATGCATTTAATGCAGTAGGTTACTCGTGTTGTTCATATGTATGATTTACTACATTGCAGCTTTATTTCTACTACATTACAGTTTAATTTTAATGCATTGTAATAAAGTAGGTTACGTACATTCTTCATATGCATGATTTAATGCATTAAAACTTTATTTCTACTACATGAAGGTTTAAGTTCTAATGCATTTAATGCAGTATGTTACTCATGTTGTACATATGCATGATTTACTACATTACAACTTTATTTATACTACATTACAGTTTAATTTTAATGCATTGTAATAAAGTAGGTTACGTACATTCTTCATACGCATGATTTATTGTATTAAAACTTTATTTCTACTACATTAAGGTTTAAATTCTAATGCATTTAATGCAGTAGGTTACTCGTGTTGTTCATATGCATGATTTACTATATTCCATCTTTATTTCTACTACATTACAGTTTAATTTTAATGCATTGTAATGAAGTAGGTTACGTACATTCTTCATATGCATGAGTTAATGCATTAAAACTTTATTTCTACTACATTAAGGTTTAAATTTTAATGCATTTAATGCAATAGGTTACTCGTGTTGTTCATAGGTATGATTTACTACATTGCAACTTTATTTCTACTACATTACAGTTTAATTTTAATGCATTGTAACGGAATAGGTTACTTACATTCTTCATATGCATGATTTACCGCATTAAAACTTTATTTCTACTACATTAATGTTTAAATTCTAATGCATTTAATGCAGTAGGTTACTCGTGTTGTTTATATGCATGATTTACTACATTGCAGCTTTATTTCTACTACATTACAACTTTATTTCAACTGCATGCTAGTTTTAAATTCTAATGCATCACATAATATATATTGATACTTTCATATATATTTCTTGAACCATTCTACAGGTAAAAAGGCACAGGAAAAAACCCAGGGGACAAAGGAAGATGTATTTAACAAGATGCAAACAGTATATAGCTTCCTATAATACCAAATGATATACTCTAATTGAAAGATGAAATGGTACAAGGATGCATTGGGCGCACAACAGGATTCTTGGAAGATACTTGTGCATCATTTAAAATAATGTTTAAATTTTATTAGATGTAATACTTTGAATGTCTAATACGATGTAGTGTATATTTTAATGATGACATTGTTCGTTTGTAATCATATTTTATATTCTACTACATTATTATCGTTTATTTTAGTGCATTACCATATTTTATTCTACTACATTATAGTTATATTTTAAGACATTACAATTATATTTTACCGCATTGTATTCTTATTATTTACATATAACTGAGATGCAGTATAATATAAATTGAATGAGTAAAAATAAATACTAATGTAGTAGGATATAATCCTATAATGCAGTAAAATAAAATTTGCTTATTTAATGCATTATAGCTATATGCTACTCATTGTTGTTATTTTATATTCTACTACATTATATTTACTTGTTACTGTTATTTTATTATAGAAAAGGAATGATACACTAACAAATTAACTGTTGTAGGATGTAAAATAACTAAAATGCATTAGAACATAACTATAATGAGACAAAATCCTGAAATGCAATATATTTAACGTTGTGATGCACTAAAACATATTCAAATAAAAAACTACAACGTACTCATGTTTACATTGAAGCTGTAACATAAAATCATAAATTTATTTGTAAAAAATGACAAAAAAATTGAAAAACAATTTATTTTCGATGTATAGATTCTCTTAAACTAGCCTTCTTCGACATATCTTGTGTCTTTGTTTTCTTCGATACAAACAATAATTTATACAACTCGTAGAACTGGAATTGTGGCCTCATTTATCTCCATATGCCGAACAACCCCTTCTCTTGGTTAGTCCTTCAACAGTTACTTCAGTTCTTCGCTTTATAATTTCGTACCCTAGATTATTGATTTTAACCTTCACCTGAAACTTATAAAAGATATAATTCAATAGAAGATAAACTATAATTTAGTAGAACATAAACTACAATTCAGTAGAACATAAACTATAATTCAGTAGAACATAAACTATTATTCAGTAGAAGATAAATTATAAATCGGTAGAACATAAACTATAATTCAGTAGAACATAAATATAAATCAGTAGAAGATAAACTAAAATTCAGTAGACGATAAACTATAGCGCGGTAGAACATAAACTATAATTCAGTAGAACATAAACTATAATTCAGTCGAAGATAAACTATAATTCGGTAAAACATAAACTACAATTCAGTAGAAATAAAGTTTCAATGCATTAAATCATGCATATGAAGAATGTACGTAACCTACTTCATTATAATGCATTAAAATTAAACTGTAATGTAGTAGAAATAAAGCTGCAATGTAGTAAATCATGCATATGAACAACACGAGTAACCTACTGCATTAAATGCATTAGAACTTAAACCTTAATGTAGTAGAAATAAAGTTTTAATGCATTAAATCATGCATATGAAGAATGTACGTAACCTACTTCATTACAATGTATTAAAATTAAACTATAATGTAGTAGAAATAAATCCGCAATGTAGTAAATCATGCATATGAACAACACAAGTAACCTACTGCATTAAATGCATTAGAATTTAAACCTTAATGTAGTAGAAATAAAGTTTTAATACAGTAAATCATGCATATAAAGAATGTACGTAACCTACTTCATTACAATGCATTAAAATTAAACTGTAATGTAGTAGAAATAAAGCTGCAATGTAATAAATCGTGCATATGAACAACAAGAGTAACCTATTGCATTAAATGCATTAGAACTTAAACCTTAATGTAGTAGAAATAAAGTTTTAATGCATTAAATCATGCATATGAAGAATGTACGTAACCTACTTCATTACAATGCATTAAAATTAAACTGTAATGTAGTAGAAATAAAGCTGCAATGTAGTAAATCATGCATATGAACAACACGAGTAAGCTACTGCATTAAATGCATTAGAATTCAAACCTTAATGTAGTAAAAATAAAGTTTTAATGCATTAAATCATGCATATGAAGAATATACGTAACCTATTTCATTACAATGCATTAAAATTAAACTGTAATGTAGTAGAAAGAAAAATGCAAGTATCGTACTACATTACCGTGCATTAAAATTAAACAGTAATGTAGTAGAAAGAACAATGCAAGTGACATACTACATTACATTGCATTAAAATTTTACTGTAATGCAGTAGAATAAAATTTTCTTATTATTATTAAAATTTTACCAAATCACATGCATAGTATTAGTTTTACTCCACCATAATATTAATTCTACTCAATTATAGTGTTAATCCTACTCCACCACAGTTATAATTTTACCAAATCACTTCTACATACATACAAATAGTTAATTTCGACAAAACCTCAAAATACAACTTTATCCTACTCAAGCATATGCACCGGAGTATAAATATAATGTAGTAGAAATAAAGTTGTGATTCAGTAAAAACTATAAAAACACTACAAATAGCTTTCACTGCATTACTGTTACATTCTACTACATTACTTTATATCCTACTGTGTCACATGTATGTTTCTACCGCATTGCAGTTACGATCTACTCCATTACTGTATATCTTATTGCATCACATTGTGAATTAAGTGTTTCACAGTTATAAAGTCTAGTTTAGACATTTTATCAAACACGTCGTATACAACTTTCACATTCTCTATATTTTGTTACAGATCTAAGAACATGTATGTATTAAAAAAACAAGATATAATGTGAATCAAACTTTTAATTATTCAAATTCCATCTGTAAAAATTCATATACATGCAATCGAATATCAATATAACAACATTAGTCATGGTAACAATAAAAACAATTAAAATCACTTACTTTCACCATTGATGATAAATTAAGGTTACGAAATCAAACAATGGCGATTTTATAGTGGGGAATGTGATGGACAAGGTGGGGATGGTGGTGGATAAAGTGGAGATGGTGGTGGTTAACGGTGGGAAGGCGATGGTTACCGATCGAGAGGTTAGAAATATAGTGGTTACCGATCGTGGATTGGTGACTGGAATGAGATAATGAATTGTTACAGAGAAAAAAATAGTATATATACTCTCATATTAAAAATTACAAAACCGCCCCTGAAGTTTTATTAATTACAAAGAGACACCATTTTTTTTTTGAAAAAAGGGGGGACACATGGCAGCTTGTGGTTCCACCTCATCTATTTTATTATAATTTTTATTTTATTTTACCCTAATATAGGGTGGAGTTATTCTACAAAAAATCTTATAATAAAAAGGATAGGGTGAATTGTGGGGGTGACATGTGTCATCCTTTCAAATTATTATTCCACACCATATTGTCATGTCATGTCATTTAACTTTAAAAAAAATTATTTTTTTGAAAATAATTTTCAAAATAAAAAAATTCGTAAAAAAAATTTTCAAAATTTTCTTACCGAAAGTTTTTTTCCAAAAAATTTTTTTTCGAAATTTTTTTCGGAAATTTTTTTTTCGAAAAAGTTTTTTCGAAATTTTTTTCCGAGATTTTTCTTTCAAAATCTTTTTTTCAGAAATCTTTTTTTTCAAAAATATTTACTGCATCACAGTTACATGTTTCACTGCATCACAACTAAATTTCGTAAAAAAAAAATTCAAAATTTTTTTGGAAAAGTTTTCATTCTTTTTTACTCCATTATAGTTACATGTTTTAGTACATCATGTTTAGAAATCAATGCATTACAATTTTAGTTTACTACATTATACTGCATTCACCAATGTTTTAATTATGATGTACAAAATTATAATTATGATGCGGTAAAATATTACATTAATGCATCAATAATACAAGTGATGACTAGTGATATACTAAAATGCGGTAGACTAGTATTATAATGCACCAAAAATACAAGAGATAATAATAATATAGTTTGTATTCTCTAACGGATAACTATAATGCATTTACTTATAATGTATCAATGTTATAATTCTGTTGCATTAAGGTTATAAATTACTCAATCATTCGTGAAGCACAAAACTTATAACTATGATTCACTGGTTAAGTTTGGTGCATTAAAATTTTAACTTACTGCATCATAGTTATCCATATAGAAAATCAGTGTTATATTATTAGTAATCACATGTATTTTTGGTGTGTGATAGTTATAATTTGTCACATCATAGTTTTGAATGTGCTGCATCATATATATGAAAATTAAACCATAATTATAAGTTTTGTGAAGGAATTATGATGCAATAACTTAAGACCGTGATGTATTAACTTATAAATATGATGCTCTAAAACGTATAATTGTGATGCACCGGAATTTTATTGATGTGTTGTAGTGAATCACACATAAAATTTCAGTGCATTAAGACTCTAAATATGGTGCATAAAGGTAATAAATTAGTTCCTTATTCTTGATGTATAGAATCATCTAACTGTGATGCACAAGATTTTTTTCCATACTAGTTTAAAAAATAATAATTTTCAAAAGAAAAAACATTCGAAAAAAAATTTTCGAAAAAAAAATTTCAAAAAAATATTTTGGAAAAAAAACCGAAAAAAAGTTTCGAAATAAAATATTTTTTGAAAAACAAAATACTTTTGGAAAAAAAAAAATTTTGAAAAAAAATTTTTTGAAAAAAAAAATTTTAAAAAAAAAAATTTTAAAAAAAGAAAAAATTTTTGAAAATTTTTTTTTTGAAAAAAAAATTTGTAAAAAATTTTCGAAATTTTTTTTTTATTTTTTTATTAAAGAGATAATGTTTGATAATGTTGTGAGAAGGTGACACATGTCACTCCCACATTCATCCCTTCTATTTTATTTATTTTACCCCAACTATATATATATATATATAGGGGTGAGATCTAGAGAAAACCTAATGTTCGTAGAAAACCTAGAAAACAAACTAAATGGTGAATATTAGAAACATCTCAGACTACAGGGGTAAAACATGTAAATAATAAAAAAGAAAGGGTAAGAGTGTCCACTGATCTTCAATCACACACAACCACTCGTTCTAATAAGTTAAATTACAGATATTGGAAATGAAAACTCTATTCATATCAAATCTTATCAAACCTCGGTAAGATCGAACACCAAACACCGATCAATTGTTTACACACAACACACACACACATCGGTAAAACACACTAATTCATTTTCATAAGAAACAAACACATCGATTTGACTACTCGTTCGCACGGATCGAAATCGATTACCGCACTCACAAGGTTAGTATTTTATTATAGATTATTTTTTTAGTAGTTATTAGTGTATTAATTAATCTTGATTTTGGTGTTTATATGTTACAGGATAGTGTTGATTGTGAGGATCAAATTGCACGTGGTCTGTACTCATTTTCAAATAATTTTTCGTTATCGGATTCTTTTAGTTTTTTTGGATGATTCAGGATGGGAGATGTGGTGTTCTTGGATATCTGGTACCGGATGGGCTCAAGGCTCAGGTAAATTTTTTTTAATCTATTAAATAGTCCTTATATTAAATGTATCAGTTATGCAACAGTCATAGTAATACTCGTAATTTTTGGTTGTGTTCAAGGAACCGTAGAAAAATCGGCGATCCAAGTGATAGTTACTCAAGATTTTTTATATGTAGTTTAAATATGCGGTTAAGTGCGTGCTAGATGCATATTTCGTCTTGTTTGTGTAGTTAATATTAAATCACACGAAATGCCCAAATTGTATGAATTGCTACGGTATGATTGTGTTCGACTTTTTTTAATATTACTATTATTGATGTCGTGTCGGTTATATTAGGGGTGGGAATAGGGTCGGGTTGGCGGGTTAATCGGGTCGGGTTGAATTTGGGTCAATGCTAAAAATAATATACCCCAACCCGAAACCGATTTGAACTCGGGTTACTCGGGTTCAGGTCTATTCGGTTCGGGTCTACTCGGGTCGGGTACGGGTCAACCCGGATTAGGGTAAATTATTAAAAAAAACTTTTTTTTTTAATTTTTTAATAGAATTTATATTAGATTAAAAATTTTAAAATAAAAAAAGTTAAAAAAATTTCTTATTCGGGTCAATCGGGTTGACCTGAACCCGAACCCGAATTAGAAATAAATTTATACCCGATGTCCAACTCGATTTCAAATTTTGGTTTGTCGGGTTGATCCGACAAACCTGAATTGAAATTTTAGCCCGAGTAACCCGACCCGACTATGCTCAGGTCGGGTCGGAAATATAGCTGTTGACTTGTAGCATTGAGTTAAACTTAGGACATAATTGCACAAAATAGTTGAAGCATATCTTTTATATTTCTTTAAAGCTTCTGTTTGTTATACTCGTATATACTACATACCACTTTTTTCTTGTAGTATGTCAGTCACGTTTGTTATGCTTGATTACATACCAAAGAGATAAAAAGCATCGAATCTTTCTTACATGGCTGCTTAAAATATGATTTGGTACGTTTTTTAAATGATTTTGTTGCTAAGGATTGTAGGTCAGATAATGATGGTATGTAGTATATACGAGTTGGAAAGTGACCCTTACATCTCTTTTACACAAAATAGTTAAATCATATCTCTTAAAGTACTTGTTTGTTTGTTTTGTTTAAGGCTTCTGTTTTAATATTGTATTAGAGCATCAACTTGTTTTTTTTATTGTTTATGCATCCTTTTGTATATTTTAGTGCATCCATTTGCCTAATAGTAGTAGTTAGTTTATGACACGTTGCTAATGATTTGATGTGCGATTATCAGTCAGTATGTATTACTAAAGGTATTGTGATCGATGATAACTGATCGCTTACATTTTCCTAATAGTTATTTTCATGTTAATCGGTTAAACCTTCGATAACTAGTTTTAGCTTATAATAGATTTGATTAATGTGTTATTTATAAATACACCATAACCCTTCCGAATTGTACTTATAGTTTCTACACTTATTCTTTAGAATCTCGAGGTTAATTTTTTGAAATTCGCCTTTTTGAACGTTAGTAAGTATGTTTCATATGTTCATTTTTTGTATATGAAAAGTGATTATAGCTGTGAATGAGGATAATAATTTTTTATAGTTATCTGTTTTAATAGCTAGGTTAGGAACTTTTAGTTTCTTCTTAAATGATCAAGTTTATGATAAATGGTTCGATTAGGTCCTCACTAAATTGTTTGTTCTAGTTTTTGTGACGTGTATATTATACTTGGTGTTCAAAAGATTTGGTGATTAAATACTTAGCTAGTTACAAATTTTGCTTAAAAATTTTACATCGCTGGAATGGATAATTTTTTAACTTGATTGATTTTCTTCGTCACCAAATTCATCGGGAGAAGTTGGTGATTAGGTTTCCATGGCCTTTACATTATAGCTTCACCTTTTCTATCACATGCTTAAATGACGATTATTAGGAAAAGGGCATATGTTTTAAGATTTTATTAGGGCATCCGTTTGTTTTTTTATGGCATCCATTTGTATTCCTTAGTGCATCCGTTTGTCTAATCAATATTGATGATGCTATTTTAATTTTTCTTTGTCAGATATGGCCCATGTCAAACTTCTACCTTTGGATTTTGTGTGTAGCGATGCCTTTGAATTAGTACTTTCAAACCAGACAAGCTTTGGGTCGTTTGGTTGTAAGAACTGTGCCGATGAAGTATGATACCCGTGAGTATCTAGTCACTGTTGTCAATGTAAGCCTCTTTACAGTCTACTCTACGACTTGTTTGATCTCATATGTCATATAATTAACTAATCTGGTTATTTGATTATTTCTAAGCAAACAAGCACTTAAAAGGTCAAGAGGTGTCAAGCTAATAATTTTAAAGCATATAATCAGTTCAAATAAGTAGTTCCAAACATCCCGTTATTACATCTTTTGTTAATGATCATGATAATTTTGCAACTTTATAGCTGTGAATGAGGACATTGATTTTTTATAGTTATCTGTTTTAATAGCTAGGTTAGGAAGTTTTAGTTTCTGCTTAAATGACCAAGTTTATGTTAAATGGTTCAATTAGATCCTAACTGAATTGTTTTTCTAGTTTTTGTGACGTGTATATTATACTCGGTGTTTAAAAGATTTGATGATCAAATACTTGGCTAGTTACAAATTATGCTTCGAGATTCTAGATCGCTGGAATGGATAATTTGTTAACTTGATTGATTTTCTTCGTCACCAACTTCATAGGGAGAAGTTGGTGATTAGGTTTCCATGGCCTTTACGTTATAGCTTCACCTTTTTTATCATATGCTTAAATGACGATTATTAGAAAAAGGGCATTTGTTTTAAGATTTTATTAGGGCATCTGTTTGTTTTTTATTGCATCCATTTGTATTTCTTAGTGCATCAGTTTGTCTAATCAATATTGATGATGCTATTTTAACTTTTCTTTGTCAAATATGGCCCATGTCAAACTTCTACCCTTAGATTTTGTGTGTAGCTCTACCTTTGAATTGGTACTTTCAAAGCCAGAAAAGCGTTGGGTAGTTTTGGTTGTAAGAACTGTGCCGATGAAGTATGATACTAGTGAGTATCTAGTCATTGTTGTCAATGTAAGCCTCTTTACAGTATACTCTACGACTTGTTTGATATCATTTGTCATATAATTAACTAATCTGGTTATTTGATTATTTCTGAGCAAACAAGCACTTAAAAAGTCAAGAGGTGTCAAGTTGATAATTTTCAAGCATATAATCAGTTCAAATAAGCAGTTCGAAACATCCCGTTATTACATCTTTTATTTAAGATCATGATAATTTTGCAACTTTATAACTACTAGACTTTGTTGTGTATATGGGTAAGCTCTTGTTGTCATGTGCAGTGAGGTACTCTTATTTGCTGAGTTCTTCACGAAGCTAGGGTATTTAATTAATCTCAGAATAAAAAA
The DNA here is from genome assembly GCA_025667525.1 of Glebionis coronaria. Classification (NCBI taxonomy): domain Eukaryota; kingdom Viridiplantae; phylum Streptophyta; class Magnoliopsida; order Asterales; family Asteraceae; genus Glebionis; species Glebionis coronaria. Next base: position 6,747,006 of record CM046878.1, on the reverse strand, counting down.
ATTGAAATGGCACCCAAGTATAGTTTATATGTGAAACATGGCGTTTTGAGAGTATATAACAAATGGCTAAGTACCTATATACTTCAAAAGCATTGGTGGTTGATGTTTCTTTCGTAAATGTCTAAGTACATGTCCTTGCACAGGATTCAAATCAAAATAATAAGTCATAAGAAGTTTATGTGGTGGCTGGTATGCTTTCGTATATGCACCGATAAGTGTGGCATCACCTACATCTCAAGTAAACTTTATTGATTTTGTATCTACACCAACTAATTGTAATACCCCTTATTGAGTCATGAATATTAATTAATTAAAAGAATTGACATGGTGTGTTTTGTGCAGAATTGAAGTATATATCTTTGCGTCTCTGCTGCTGCAAGTTATCCGGTTGTATTTTTTTGCAGCTCATGAACTACTAGTGGGTTTGGGTTTCGGGTAACGGTTTGAAACAAGGCATTTCAGTGCAGATCATGAACAAATTTTGGCACCTGGTAAAAGTTTTACAGGTTAACTTATTTTTCATCGTTGTCATTTTCATTATTAAAAACTTGTTTACCATTTGACCCATGAGTGGTCGATACTAAAACAACTTATATAGCTATGTTTTTTTGTCATCACATCATGTTTATATACCTCGTGTACTACTAACGAGCTTTTTAAATACTGCCTTTAGGAACTTGAACTCCACGTGGGCTCAAAAGATCGTACTACTAGTTCGGTGGCATGCTCGGGATTTGATGATTAACTTTTTAACAAATTTGCTTTCCAGAAAATGGTGATCGGGATTGCTTCCAAACTGATCCAAAAAGCATAAGAGAGCACGCCTACGAGTTGTTTTGTGTAACGTATTTTGTTTTTTATTTTGTGACGTAATTGATGTAATCGTTTTTACGTTTAATAGTCAAATTTTCAATCATTGTATATAAAACACCAAAAAGGTAGGACCCTTGAGAACTTGTTCGCAATCAAAAACTTCAAAAATGATGATACAGCCAAAAACAAAACCCTCGATCAACTAACTTATAAGAAAATAAGAAAATATACAAAATAACCCTTGAAAATTAAAGAAAGTAACAAGAAGGCCCTTGTACTTTAAAAATAAAAAAAAGGGAAGGGAAGGGGCTTGATCCAATGGTTGGAAGGAAGTTTTCTAGGTTTTCTATTAAGATGAGGTTTTCTATTGATCCCATCTCTCTCTCTCTCTCTCTCTCTCTCTCTCTCTATATATATATATATATATATATATATATATATATATATATATATATATATATATATATATATATATATATATATATATATATATATATATATATATATATATATATATATATATATATATATATATATATATATATATATATATATATATATATATATATATATATATACACTAGCCTTTAGACCCGTCCGGTGGACGGGCTAGCTTTAAGTATATAATTCTAATAAAAATTGAATTTATTTGTGTTGGTATTAGAAGTTTAGTATATGCAGTGTTAGTTATAAAATTATTATCTAAATAATGTAGCATAAAATGGACAAAAATAACGTAGTTTAAGATAACTTATTTATTTAAAAATATTATGTGTTAATTGAATTTGCATACGTCAACTTTATGAATAAGTTTGTTACATTAAAATTTTAAAGAATTTAATAATATTGTATAAAATATTTTATGTATTTACGAATTTTATGAGGTAATAAATTTTGTGTATGTTAATGTTATGAATAACTTTTTTATATTAAATTTATTGAAATTATTATTATTGTTATTATTTTTTTTCACGTGTCTAATCTATAGCAACATTATATAGCCCAGACCAAAACATGACAGTCCGGATATTTAAAAATATTTTTATTTTAGTTAGTCAAACTATTGGAATCATTTGTAATTCCTATTTTCTTTTTCAATCATTGTATGAAAACCTTTTAATGAATTATATGTGTCATTTTTACTGAATTTTGTATTTAAGGCATCATTTGTAATTCCAATGTTCTTTTTGAAGCATTTTATGGAAACCCTTTAATCAATTACATGGGTTATTTTTATAGAAGTTTGTATTTAAGGCATTATTTCACCTTCCATATTATAGAATTTTATTTTTAAGGCATCATTCGTAATTCCTATTTTCTTTTTGTATTTAAGGCATTGTTTCACCATCTTTTTTTAGAATTTTGTATTTAAGGCATCATTTGTAATTCCTGTTTTATTTTTGAAGCATTTTATGCAAACCCTATAATGAATTACATGTGTCATTTTTATAAAATTTTGTATTTAAGGCATTGTTTCACCATCATTTTTATAGAATTTTGTATTTAAGGCATCATTTGTAAATCCTATTTTCTTTTTGTATTTAGGGCATTGTTTCACTATCCTTTTTATAGAACTTTGTATTAAAGGCATCATTAGTAATTCCTATTTTCTTTTTGAAACATTTTATGGAAAACCTTTAATGAATTACAAGTGTCATTTTTATAGAATTTTGTATTTAAGGTATTCTTTCACCATCCTCTTTATAGAATTTTGTATTTAATGCATCATTTGTAATTCCTATTTTCTTTTTGTACTTAAGGCATTGTTTCACCATCATTTTTATAGAATTTTGTATTTAAGACATCATTTGTAATTCATATTTTCTTTTTGAAGCATTTTATGGAAACCCGATAATGAATTACATGTGTCATTTTTATAGAATTTTGTATTTATGACATTCTTTCACCATCTTTCCTATATAAGGCATTTGTATTTGTATTGTTTGTATTTGTATTTGCATTGTATTTGTATTTAAGGAATTGTTTCACCATCCTTTTTATAGAATTTTATTTATAAGGCATAATTTGTAATTCCTATTTTCTTTTTGTATTTAAGGCATTGTTCCACCATCATTTTTATAGAATTTTGTATTGAAGGCATCATTTGTAATTCCTATTTTCTTTTTGAAGAATTTTGTGGAAACCCTTTAAAGAATTACATGTGTTATTTTTATAATATTTTATATTTAAGGCATTGTTTCACCATCCTTTTTATAGAATTTTTTATTTAAGACATCATTTGTAATTCCTATTTTCTTTTTGTATTTAAGGCATTGTTTCACCATCCTTTTTATAGAATTTTGTATTAAAGGCATCATTTTTAATTCCTATTTTCTTTTTGAAGCATTTTATGGAAAACCTTTTAATGAATTACATGTGTCATTTTTATAGAATTTTGTATTTAAGGCATTGTTTCACCATCCTTTTTATAGAATTTTGTATTTAAGGCATCAGTTGTTATTCTTATTTTCTTTTTGTATTTAAGGCATTGTTTCACCATCCTTTTTATATAATTTTGTATTTAAGGTATCATTTGTAATTCCTATTTTCTTTTTAAAGCATTTTATGGAAACCTTTTAATAAATTAAATGTGTCATTTTTATAGGATTTTGTATTTAAGGCATTGTTTCACTATCCTTCCTATATAAGGGTTTTTGTTTTGATTTGATATATATATATATATATATATATATATATATATATATATATATATATATATATATATATATATATATATATATATATATATATATATATATATATATATATATATATATATATATATAATAAAACAATATTTATAATAAAACAAATGAGGTGGAACCACAGGCTGCCATGTGTCCCCCCTTTTTCTAAAAAAACAAATGGTGTATGTTTGTAATTTTAGAAACTTTAGGGGCAGTTTTAGAAACTTTATTGAAATCTAAAAATACTCTTTTTTTTCTCTCGTAAACAATAACCAGTCGTTATTCACCCTAATTCTAACAACCATAACTGCAACCACCGTCACCCCCATAACCATAACCGCCGACACCACCATAACTGTAATCACCGTCACCACCATCTTCTCCACCTTACTCTCCACTATTATCGACCTTATTATCCTCTAATTCCATCGATACTATAGATCGATTTTTGATATATCGCTTGATTGTTCATCATCAACGAATTATAAGTCTTCGTCATCCACTAACTAGATTTCATCATCAACAAATAGTTCATCCTTTACGAATAATCATAGTAAGATCTTGATCTTGTATTTTTTCCTATAACTAGTTCATCCTTTAGTTGATTTAATATGGTGATTCAGTGTGTGTTTGAGAAAAAAGGCAAATGAATGTGTATATAAAACATGCACACAAGGTGTTTGTTGTAATGTCTACATGTAATTTGGTAGAATTTGATTTATGATGTTGTAGGATGTATTGTGATTTGGTAAAAGTGATTTGGTAAAAGTGATTTGGTAGAAGTTGTAATGTGATGCTCTAGGGTCTTTTGGTGATGTTCATATGCATAAGTTGTTTTTTAGTGTTTGTTGTTTGTCAAAAAATGAATAAAGGTGAATGAGTATGCATGTGATTTGGTAGAATTTTATTTATGAAGTTGTAGGATGTATGTTGATGTTCACAGGCATGAGTTAGGCTATAATTATGTTTGACATGTTTATGAAATTGAGTAAAAGTGATAAAGTATGCTTGTGATTTGGTAGAAATTGCACTATTATATTGTAGGATCTTTGCTACTATTCATACGCATGTAATTTAATTTAATATGGTGATTCAGTGTGTGTTTGAGAAAAAAGTCAAATGATAGTGTATATAAAACATGCACACAAGGTGTTTGTTGTAATGTCTACATGGAATTTGGTAGAATCTGATTTATGATGTTGTAGGATGTATTGTGATTTGGTAAAATTGATTTGGTAGAAGTTGTACAGTGATGCTCTAGGGTCTTTTGGTGATGTTCATATGCATAAGTTATTTTTTTAGTATTTGTTATTTGTCAAAAAATGAATAAAAGTTAATGAGTATGCATGTGATTTGGTAAAATTTTATTTATGATGTTGTAGGATGTATGCTGATGTTTACAGGCATGAGTTAGGCCATAATTGTGTTTGACATATTTCTAAAATTGAGTAAAAGTGATAAAGTATGCCTGTCATTTGGTAGAAATTGCATTATTATGTTGTAGGATCTTTGCTACTGTTCATACGCATGTAATTTGATTTAATATGGTGATTTAGTGTGTGTTTGAGAAAAAAGGCAAATGAAAGTGTATATAAAACATACACACAAGGTGTTTGTTGTAATATCTCCATGTAATTTGGTAGAATTTGATTTATGATGTTGTAGGATGTATTGTGATTTGGTAAAAGTGATTTGGTAGAAGTTGTACTGTGATGCTCTAGGGTCTTTTGGTGATGTTCATATGCATAAGTTGTTTTTAGTGTTTGTTGTTTGTCAAAAAATGAATAAAAGTGAATGAATATGCATGTGATTTGGTAGAATTTGATTTATGATGTTGTAGGATATAAAGTAATGTAGTAGAACGTAACAGTAATGCAGTAAAAGTTATTTGTAAAAGTGATAAAGTATGTCTGTGATATGGTAGAAATTACACTATGATGTGGTAGGATATTTGCTATTGTTCATATGAATGAGTTACGATTTATTAGTGTTTTTTATTTTATCGAAACTAAGTAAAAGTGACTGAATATGTATGTGATTTGGTAGAAATTGCACTGTGATGTTGTAGGATATTTGTTGATGTTCGTATGCATGAGTTAGGTTTTATTGGTGTTTATTGTTTTATATAAATGAATAAAAGTGATTATATGCATGTGATTTGGTAGAAGTTGAACCATGATGCTCATTGATCTTTGTTGATGTTCATATGCATGAGTTATGATATATTAGTATTTGCATTTTGTTTAGAAATAAGTAAAAGTGATTGATTTTTCATGTGATTTGGTAAAATTAGATCTGTAATGGAGTAGGATTAACACTATGATTGAGTAGAATTCATATTATGATGGAGTAAACTAATACTATGCATGTGATTTGGTAAAATTATAACTGTGATTGAGTAGGATTAACACTGCGATTGAGTAGAATTCATATTATGATGGAGTAAACTAATACTATGCATGTGATTTGGTAAAATTAATACTGTTATGAGTAGGATTAACACTATGATTGAGTAGAACTCATATTATGATGGAGTAAACTAATAATATGCATGTGATTTGGTAAAATTATAAATGTGATTGAGTAGGATTAACACTATGATTGAATAGAATTCATATTATGATGGAGTAAACTAATACTATGCATGTGATTTGGTAAAATTATAACTGTGATTGAGTAGGATTAACACTATGATTGAGTAGAATTCATATTATGATGGAGTAAACTAATACTATGCATGTGATTTGGTAAAATTATAACTGTGATTGAGTAGGATTAACACTATGATTGAGTAGAATTCATATTATGATGGAGTAAAGTAATACCATGCATGTGATTTGGTAAAACTATAACTTGGATTGAGTAGGATTAACACTATGATTGAGTAGAATTCATATTATGATGGAGTAAAGTAATACTATGCATGTGATTTGGTAAAATTATAACTGTGATTAAGTAGGATTAACACTATGATTGAGTAGGATTCATATTATGATGGAGTAAAGTAATACTATGCATGTGATTTGGTAAAATTATACTTGTGATTGAGTAGGATTAACACTATGATTGAGTAGAATTCATATTATGATGGAGTAAAGTAATACTATGCATGTGATTTGGTAAAACTATAACTGTGATTGAGTAGGATTAACACTATGATTGAGTAGAATTCATATTATGATGGAGTAAAGTAATACTATGCATGTGATTTGGTAAAACTGTAACTGTGATTGAGTAGGATTAACACTATGATTGAGTAGAATTCATATTATGATGGAGTAAAGTAATACTACGCGTGTGATTTGGTAAAATTATAACTGTGGTTTAGTAGGATTAACACTATGATTTGATGGAGTAAAGTAATATTATGCATGTGATTTGGTAAATTATAATTGTGATTGAGTAGGATTAACACTATGATTGAGTAGAATTCATATTATGATGGTGTAAACTAATACTATGCATGTGATTTGGTAAAACTATAACTGTGATTGAGTAGGATTAACACTTAACGTTATTTTTACTGCATTACATCGTTATTACTACTAAACGTTCTAGATACTTTTCAAGGTTTAGACCAAGAGCTGAAGGACTATCGAAGAGAATGGCTTGTTCGTTTGTTCGTTTGTGGAGAGAAAGGATGTCACAATTCCAAGACTTCAAATTATTACCAACATCAAAGAAATCCAAGAAAAGAAAAAAGATTTGCCAAAGAGAGCTTGTTTAAAAGAATCTACAACACCGAAAATGAATAGTCTTTTCCACTTTTTTCTTTTATTTTTTACTGTTTTACACTCGGGTAATAGAATTTGAAGTGAGATGTACTAATTTTAAGTGTAATGAATTAAGATACATTTTAATGCATTAACTTTTTTAAACTGAGATGTACTTACTTTATAACTTTAATGCATTAACAAAATATATTGTGATGCTTAATGTATGACTGCAATGCAGTAGAATATTAATGTAGTGCAACAGAATATAACTATAATGCAGTAGAATGACAGACAAAATGTAGTTGAATATATAATATGAGTACGAACAAACACTGTCATCATCAAAATGTACAATATTGTGTAGACATTAAGTATTCCAAAGTATTAAATCAAATAAAATTTAAACAATATTTTCAAATGATCCACGAGTATCCTCCAATAACCCTTGTTACGCGTTCTATGCTTCTTTGTGCCACACTGTCTTTGAATTGGAGTGTATCATTGGTATTAGAGGATGCAATCTAGTATTTGTGGCTTGTTAAATGCACCTTGCATTGTTACCTGCTTTGTCACTTATTGTTTTTTTGCAGCTTGTTAAATGCATCTTCCTTTGTCCCTTGGGTTATTTTTCCTGTGCCTTTTTACCTGTAGAATAGTTCAAGAATTATATATGAAAGTATTAATATATATTATGTGATGCATTAGAATTTCAAACTATCATTCAGTTGAAATAAAGTTGTAATGTAGTAGAAATAAAGCTGTAATGTAGTAAATAATGCATATGAATAACACGAGTAATCTACTGTGTTTCGAATTTAAACCTTAATGTAGTAGAAATAAATTTTTAATGTAGTAAATTATGCATATGAAGAATGTAAGTAACCTACTCCATTACAATGCCTTAAAATTAAATTGTAATGCAATAGAAAGAACATTGCAAGTAACCTACTGCACTACAATGCATTAAAATTTAAACTATAATGCAGTAGAAACAAGACTGTAATGTAGTAAATCATGCATATGAACAACCCATGTAACATACTGCATTACGATGCATTAAAATTTAAACTTTAATGTAGTAGAAATAAAGTTATAATGCAGTAAATCATGCATATGAACAATGGAAGTAACCTACCGCATTACAATGTATTAAAATTAAACTGTAATGCAATAGAAAGAACAATGCAAGTAACCTACTGCATTACAATGCATTAAAATTTAAACTGTAATATGCAAGTAACCTACTGCATTACAGTGCATTAAAATTAAACTGTAATGTAGTAGAAAGAACAATGCAAGTGGCCTACTGCATTACAGTGCATTAAAATTTGAATTGTAATGCAGTAGAAATAACTATAATGCATCTTAGTACATGTTCCACTCTACCTCACACAATCCTACTACATCTGTGATCACTTTCTAGTACATCACACAAAATCATACTACATTACAGTTATAATTTTACCAAAACACATTTGTAAAGTCTAGTTGAGACATTTTAGCAAACACCTTGTATGCAACTTTCTTAAACATAAAAGCTTCAAATCGTAAGAGATCAAATAAAGCTAGATTCTTGAAATCAAAATTAGTAAATCGATTAAGTAACAAGATATAGGTTACAAATAAACTTACGATGTCGTGGGTATCGATCGTGATAAGCGATCGGGATTCGACGATAAAAATATTACTGGATCGTGATAATCGATCGTGATGCGATGATAAAAAGATTATTCGATTGTATTTAATGTTGAAAAGATGAATAGATCGTGATATTAAGATGTGTGTGAAGCTTTAGTGAGATAAAGTATTTTTAGAGAGAGAAAGTGATATCCAGAGTGTTAAATTAATGACGGGGATGAGTTTTATGTAAAACAAATTTAGATTTTAGAAAAGATACCCTAAAGTTTGATAGTTTATAAAAAGACACCATTTTTTTCTTTAATTTTTGATCAATTTTGATAGTATTGATCCAAGGGCTAAGATTTCACCTTATTTATTTTATTATAAGATATGTTTTAGAATAACCTCACTCCACCCTATATATATATATATATATATATATATATATATATATATATATATATATATATATATATATATATATATATATATATATATATATATATATATATATATATATATATATATATATAGAGAGAGAGAGAGAGAGAGAGAGAGAGGGAGAGAGAGAGAGCGAGAGGATCAATAGAAAACCTAGAAAACAATGCAAATCCTCTTTTTTTTGGGAACCAAAACAACAGGGGGCCGAATGTAATTAGTCAATTCTTATGGGTAAATGTCACACATTTTTTAAACTTCCGTCCCTTAACACTCGTTTTTTTATTTTTCCTTTTTTCTTCTTTATCTGTTAACATGTTTCTTCTCCACAACCACTATGACCACCATATACACCACCGTTCACCAGTACGACCATCTTTTACTGCTTATCCAACAACGTCGTTGTGATAATCTCCGGCTACTAAACGACAATAGATATCATCTCCGACGTCCTCAACGGAGATCGAGATCATCTCCGACAAATTAACGTTTTACGATTGAATTCAACACTCACAATCATTCCGCATGGTTAATCATCGTTTTGATTCGTGTAAATTGTTAGATTCATCATTTAGGTTTGAAAAGTAAGTTTTTTTTAAAATTATTTTTAGTGTTATCATTGATTAATATTGATTGTATTTAGACTAATTTGTTTTGTATTTTGCGTTTTTGTTGATCCAAAATACAAAAAAATCATGTTTAATAGGGTAGCACACAAGGTGTTTGATCAAATGTGTCAACTAAATATTATATGTCATCTGCTTGTATTTTCTATGTCTGCATGGATCGTAAACAGAAAAATACTATGAGTCAGATACTTACACTTTTTCCTTTTTTTCTTTTGTTTGAAATATCCAATGCCAGCTCCTGCAAAACCATCCAATCCCAAAATACCGAGGTTTGCAATGGCGGATTCTTTAGTTTCTCAAAAGAATGGTGTGATTCACAAAAAAAAAAACCGGGACTTTCGCAAAAGTTGGTTCAACTCCAATGGAAAAGTCAAGACGAGTTGCGGCCAAGTATATGACAACACCAATGTACAAAATGTGTCCGTTAAATCCAAATTCCTTTATCTGAAAACAACTACTTTGGATGTGTCTAAGAAACGATCAGTAGCAACATCTTTAGTTTTCCACTCCTCTAAGAAGGCCATTATCTTAAGATGTTTGTTGAATTGCATACGCCTCTAAGAAATATTTTTGAAGGGATGAAGATTCTCGATATAGCAAGTCAAAAGATAACTGTAAAGAGTGAAGATTCTTTGACAAGTCGGGGATTTAGCATCTTCCAAGAAACTATAAACTAACAAATGTATCTCTCTGATTGATAAAGTAGTTGAAAACGAGTACAAAAACACGATTGTTGATGTCAAATTGAATGACGGTTTTAAATCAGATGATACCAAGAAAGAATAGATTATGGTTTTGCAGGAACCTTTTGGTAATTCTAATAGACAAGCTCTGAATGCTGAGATGAACGACTGCAACATATTAAAGATAAGGTGAATATGTGACGTGCTCGAGATAACTCAAATGTAGTGGCAAGACACGTGACTGAATGGAGGAAGTTTTAATATTGTTGATAAAAAGCCATATACATTTTCACTTTTATATCTCAATTATATTTCTTTGTTATTGTTCTTTTAAGGTTAAGTTATAGTGTACATGCTAAATATTTACATTTATATACTTTTATATGTCAACTATCTTCTTTGCTTTTTTTCTTTAAGTTTGACCATCAGTATTGTTTAGTCTGATCTCGATACATACCCTAACTGAGTGACTTCTGATCAGAGGTGGTAATTTCCACCCATATACTTGCGAATGAGTCACGTTGGCTATGGTTAATCTCTAACTTGTCAAACAAAAAGAAAAACCAAATCGATCTTATATTAAATTGTTAAAGTACTACTCCAAGTGATGAGTAGCAGAAATAACTAATATATAGCATCTCTATAAAAGGATATATTGTATAGGAAGGTTTATGCAAAAACAATATAACAAGCTAATATGGTTGTTGGAAACCTAATGTGAACCATATGTAACCATACAATCATATGTTGTAAAAAGGACGTGATGCAGTTACAGCTTTGAAGATTGTTTGTGCTTCTGTTTGTTGAGACAATCTCAACAAGCATCTTCCAAAAACCTGGACAACTTTTCCCAATAAACGTCTAGATATCACAAAAAGTTTGTTAGTGTTATATAAGGTGGGAAACGAGTTTATAAACCGCATTAGTAGACTTATACAAATGAAATGCCAATACAAGTATAATCACTTGCATATGGGTTCTTACAAGTTCAACAAGGTAACAAGTAATAAAATCTAGTGAACGGCAAACAGAAATTGCATCTAATGGGACATAAGGAGTCATAATGGGTGCCCGCCTCATAACATTATGTATCAAAAATCATAAACCATCAACTTCAATAAACAAACAAAATCTTCTCCACCTTCTTAGAGATAAACAAACTATTACACACCAAAAAAAGAGACTTTATATAAACTTACCATGGGTAGAAAAAATGATATAAACTCGGACCATTTACTAGATATATGGAATCCGTTTGACGACCCGTATACACATCCTGGATGACTAATCAATGTTCTTCATCGTATACTAATTACCACCAAATAAACTTTTAATTGAACTTAAGTAAAAAATACAAGACACTCATAAGTTTTCTTGTATATTGCTAGTGGTCAAGGATGTACCAGCAATTCACAATTCTAAATTAGCATCATTTACCGATTGTGCATCAGACTAAACAATTGTAAGCGAGAACACGCCAACACTTCTTGACAACTCACGCTTAACATCAGGTAAAGAGAAACGCTACACAGCCTAAATTGCATATCCAACAATGTAATTTTAATATCAGAACATGCAATAAACATATGATATTTTGTAATATACCCTGATATACTAATAGAGTATTTTAAACAAGCAAATACCTTAAATTAAACAAACAGATACACTTAATCTAAGAACATGTAAGAAATCATATAAAACAACAATAAATTTACCAGTTATTGGTAAAATTCCAGCTTTCGGCTCCATCAAGAAGGATTCATGGTGTCATGTATTTAGATTATAAATTCATAACTACACTTCCCAGTTGAATGCTACCTAATGGTTAACATCCGGATATTCAGAAAGTACTAAACGAATAAAGTAAGCCAGCTTTATTTTCTATATTTGATGTGAATCTGTATAGTGTCTAATTTGAATATATTGATAAAAACCTTTGACAGATTAAGGGATAAAGCTTTCCGCAATACTATGTACAAAATGAGAGGGGATTGGAAAATAGTTAGTGTGGTGTATAGGTTGAGAATAGAGTATGTTAAACTGATTCCCTAAATATTATTGATATGATGCGCTCACATATTTTTCAACTGATAGCCTATCACAACGCCAACAGATACGCATTAAACAAACAAACACACAAGCGAACACGATGTGCCTAAACTTTAAGAAACATATGCCTTAATGCTAATTGATATTAAACATTTTTGAATTGATTCCCTAAAACAGTTTTGAACTGATTCCCTAAAACAGTTTTGAACTGATGCCCGATTTTTTTTGAACTGACGCCGGAAAACATTTTTGAACTGCTGCCTGAAAACATTTTTGAATTGATGCCCTGAAACATAATTAACAACAAATTTCATAATGCTTTATCAAGTATGACCTAATTTTGTTTCCATGATGCTTTATCAAACACAATTCCATAAAACAACCAATTCCCACAAATAACATTTCTGTCAGAAGTCATCCTAAGACGACTGCGGATACCCGATGTGTAGCCATATCAGACAGGAAATGAAGTGGGCACACAATAAACTAATAACAAACTGACTTATGTCTAAACGGGTTAGAATTCTAAACAGGTCGAACCACATGTTTTGGTTTGGTTGTGTATATCCAGTCTCGTCGCTCACCCGTTTATAGTTAGAATGAAAAAACCAATTGAATTATCAATTTACTTAGCCAACCCACTTACTGCTAACCCGTTTGACCAAATTTTGATAACCAGGTTATGCGGGTAATAAATAGTTTGCAAGATTTGAGCATGTCACAACGAAACATCAGGTTGGATGCCAACTCCATAAAGATACTGCTACACTAAACTCAAAGTCGGCAAACAAGTCAATACCTGTTGTGCTTCATTTAACACGAAGTCAAAGTTAACCTCACAATCTCAGACTTTAACATAGTCGAATCTTAAGGCATTATAACTCGGAATCGATAGAAATGCTCTAATTTTACACGTACTGATACTAAATATAAAACCTGGTGTCATACCTTAATCGTCACGATTTTATTAAATTCAAACTTGGCACGTCATTTATTAAATTCAAACTTGGCACGTCATTTATATACTAATTATCTGATCTAGTGAATCTAAATTTTATCAAAACACCCAAATTCAACCAAAATCCTAATTCTTCACAACTGTGATATATTCTAACTCGATAAACCAGTCGGTTACAATCACACCAATTTGATGTACTCTTTGATTAAACAAACTGATGCCCTTACGAATTAAACAAACCGACGCCCTTTCGAAATAAACAAATCGATGCCCTCACAAGCTGATACCCTACCTACGTATATGAAGACATTTTCTGGAGTTGGTGAATAGAACGAGTGACATTTAGCATTATATTTCCTAATACTACTATTATTTGAGTAAACTAGATACATAATACATTTAGAGACTTGCTCGCTATCCTATAGGCCTATAGCTACTATCATGGCATTATACAAACAGATTCCCTATTATGACACAAACAGATTCCCTATTATGATACAAACGGATGCCCAACATTATCTCAAACAGATGCCGCAGTATGCCCACCTCTATCAAAACCAAAGACTATACAGAAAAAGGAAGAAACACAAAGAAATCCTTTATCAATATACACAAATATGGGATGCCTTGTACCTTGGAGTAGTCAAGATCACAAATTTTGAGCCGGGAAGCATGGCTGCCATTTATTAACGTGTTCTTCAGTTTCAAGTATCGATTACATACTTGCTACATTTTACAAAAGCGTAAAATAAAGTTCATTAGTAACAATTATACATTGCATACAAACATATTAAGAAATATTTTTTATTAAAAAAAACAACATATCCATACCACATTACGGAAGTAGACGACTCCCGAAATAACTGGCTGAAAGAATAACTACGCGTGTAACATGATAACAATTAACATTTTCATACATACACCTTATTGTATTAAATACAAATCCACTAAAATACTCCATACATATGCTTTTAATATTTCAATACACTAATCAAACATACAAATGCTCAAAAAGATGCCCAAACCACGTGTAACCTAATGTCATATTTTTCGATACTAAACTATATATGTTGTAAATTATTGCATCGCATCTATAAAATCACATTCACATATTTCACCAAACACATGGCGTGTAACTTTAATAAACACATTTTTTATGTATTTTTTTTTGTCAAAATTGTCCAATATCTTTTAACAAAAATGAAGATATGATTATAAACTTTCTACAAAACTTTAAAAATCATTTAATCTTTGATTAAAATTTTTATAAATTTAAAAAACTAGTTTTATAAGAAGAATATAAAATACATCATGATGTGTGAACTGAGTGATTGGGATGACAGAGATTTGAGTGGTGGCATATGGACTGTGTGTAACGGTGACCGGCGTATCGATAGTGGTGGTGCCGACGGTGGAACACTGATGTGAAACTGGGTTTGTGGAAGGCGGCGTGTTATTGTGTGGCGTCTAGTGGTTCCCGGTGTTGAATAGCGGCGATGGGATTGTAATGAGAGTGAAGATGGGTTCTTTGTATCTGTATGAAAGACTGAGTGTTTCTGTGTGTGAGAATGAGTGGTGTGCACTCTTTCCCCCTCTTTTTCTTGATATTTATGTTTTCTACCCTAAAGTTTGAAATGTTTAAAAACCTACCATGTAACTTTGTTTTGATGTTTTCTAGGTTTTCTATGAACATTAAGGTCGTTTTCTCTAAATCTTATCCTTATATATCTTTATTACTACATTATAAAGAGTGTATCTTTTTAGTTGAAAGTTGAAATGTTGAAAGTTGAAAGGTGGGTCCTACTAAAATGTAGCCCTAATACACACAACATAGTTAATTCACACACACACAAACTTTAATCTCTCTCTAAACCCTAATACACACAAAAAAAACATACTTTATAGTGTGGAAATTATTTCAATCACTTTTGATAGTGACCATAGTATCGTATATCGTTAATTATCGTTGCTAGAAAATCTCGTTGCTATGTGCGGGTACTCGTCTAGTATATATAAAAGCGTTCATGTGAGAAGACTTTTTTTGTTAAATGATGAGATGAGATATACATCAATTTTATTATTTTACTTTTGTTAAAGTATAAAATAAAAGAAACACACACATCTCATTTCTAAACGTGTAAAATCAAAAAACTCTCTCAAACACCCCCATCTCTCACCACCAGCTACCACCACCATCTGCAACGATCACCAGCTACCACCTCCGATCATCTGCCACCACCTCCGATGAACTTCCACCACCTTCGATGACCTGCCACCACCTCCAATGACCTGCCACCAGCTTTGATCATCTGCCACCACCTCCGATCACCTGCTTCACGCCTCCCAACACCTACTACAACCACATTCCACCACCACTAACCAACGTTCCCCACCATTATCCACTATCCTCCTCTGTTCAGCACCTTCCGCCATTGACATCGAGTAAGTGCGAATAAAGTTTTTTATTTATTATTCTTATATGTAATGCTTTAGCTTTAGCCATGTTGATAATTTATTTAGATGATTAGGTTAATCGTGGTTTCTCGATGCACATGAAGTGTTTGAAATTAAGCGTATGATAAAAATTATTTAAGGTTACCAACAATATCTTCGCGGATGAAAATTATTAGCAAGGTTTGCAAAGTAATTAAATTCTAATGTTACCAGCGGGTTTTTATACTATAAGTACATAGCTGCTTACTGCTTATATCATCTTCATCGGATTAAATAGCATTCCATGTTAATGGCTAAAAAACGCTTTCAAATCCAACAAGACAAGTTTATGCTCAGCGTGTGTACAAATCCCCATTGCGAACCAGCAACTTATTCTAGTGTATCCAAAGTTTCTTCAAGTTGGGTTGCACATTATTGTAACTTGTCAAGTTGTAAATTGCAAACCATTGCCTGGGTTGAGTTCACCAATAAAATTTTCCGAGAAGCATGCTCTAACCGCCTGCTAGTTTTTGGGCCGGTTCTGGCAGCTAGGTTCTAGCTATTAGCAGTTAAATATTAGCCCTTTTAGACAATTACAACAACCTAGGAATAAAGAGTAAACGAGGACCTCATCAGGTCTTAGCTAAGCTGAATGTAAAAGACTAAAAGGTTAACGACTCTTTATGATTCAAAACTGAGCGTTGCGGAGTCATCAACATTAAGGGTCCCATTTAACGTTGGCAGTTATGCCTATGGAATTGAGGTACATAGACAGTTAGGGAGTCCAAAGAGGAAGGTGCTAAAGGCACATCCACTTTATAATGTGTATCCTATTAGCCTTGAATCAACAACAGAATTTAAAGGCAACACTACTTTTTTATGGTATATTCATATGTTTTATTTCCGTTGTTGGAGCATGATTTAGGTTTTGCTGTGTTAGCATCTATAAGCATCAAATCTGCACTATAGACAGATTTTATGTTCAACGATTTATCATCCAAACATATAGCTTTGAATGTTAACCTCATGGGACGTAGACACATCAGTAGCTGTTGGAGTCTTCATATATTAAGCAACAGATGTAGCTCCTGTCGTCTAGTGTTTCGGGCTTTTCGTGTTGTCCCACATAATATTCTCCTAACTTTTTTTAGCACTGTAATTGCAACCCTTATCTAATAGTTAAAGGAAGATGCAAAAAATAGAGCGGTATGTATGGCTTGACCGGTAACGATAACAATATCTATGAATGCAGTGACAAAGAAACTGCAGAGGACTAAGAAGGATGATGCCAAAACAGAAGATAATTTTAAATCCCTTCAGAGGAATCGATAGAGCATAGGAGAAGTGCAGCGTCCCCGGGACAATGAGCCATGTAAATAGTACCTCCAATATTCTCTTTACCTGTAACTGAATTGTTTCCGATTTTCGTTCATTTTGTTTAGAAAGTTTGTTCAGGTGATGTAGAAACGCAAGGAGGTAAGGAAACTGAAGGAGACCAAGAAGCTGGAATCCACAGCTCACTACAATGCTGATATCAGGAAAGATCAAGAAACATCCTCAACTTGCCAAATATGAGGAGAGTTTGTGTTTACACCCGGGTGTTGGTGGTCAGTAGCTATATTAAGCGATCCCATTCACACTCTCACGTCCATAGACATTCACATTGATCAAATCTGTCGGGTCAAGGGAGATGAAACTTGAAGACGGCTGTATATGTATGGTCTTAAACTTGAAGACGGCTGTATACATTGATCGCTTCGCGGCTCGTGCGTGTGTGTCTAACGGTTATGCATTTGTGAGGCTTTATTTTTCCTAAAAATGGAATTTATAGTTACCAATCTTTCCAATAGGTAAAATGGTCAAAGGATTTGTTTTGACGATGTATACCTTCATAAATAGATCATGTCCAGTCAACCGATTTCACAGATTCTGTTGAGAGCTTCCTGTTGGGTCCAAAATTGGTTTTAGAATCATGACATACCATCTCCATCTAGCATTGACGAAAAAACTTGTAATTAGTACAATTTTTCATATATGCAGAAGAAATATATACGTGTCAATGTAAGTTGGGTTAACTTTCTTTTTTTACTTTCATACCGCAACTTTTTTCAATAATTTTGAGGTTGTAAGCACTTGCCTACTTTAGTATAATTTGGGCAACTTTGAGCCGTTCAACTACTGTCTTATTATGCTTGAAGTTTAAATAGCCTTGCCAATTAATACTTTCATCCTCAGACAACAGGGTTGAAATTTTCTTCTTATTTGCTTTTGATGAGTCGAGGTATTGTATGGTATTAGTTTGAAAGCCAGGCAACATACCTCACAATGACGACTGGGCCACCTTCCTTCACACCACGTTTAAGTTGAGGTTTAGCCCCATGTCAAGATTATGGCACGTATCAAACTTACTATTGTGAGACAATACATGATCATATGGTTCGATTAACTGATTTGATTTCAAACTGAATTATTATCCTAACTACATGTTAGTCATTCGAACTTACTTCGAGTTGCTGATTTGAACAAATAGTTCCTTCGATATACCATGTATCAGAAGAGCTATCAAGAGACATCTCTAACTCATTAATGGGAGCAGTTTGCTGCTTTTTCACCATTTCCGCCACATGACTGAATTGTACAGGATCTCTCCAACCTACGTGAGACAAGTGAGGCCATAGCTAAGTAAGAGACGTAACATTTAGCCATTAATGTTAGTTAAGAGATAAAAAGTACTTACTTTCATCTTTTCTATCTTCAATCCCTTGTCGTACAAGCTCATAAGCAGCTGTGATCAATTCTCTGGTCCCATCTCTTATTATGGCTTAAGACGAACATTTTTAGCTCAAGACAAACTGGGTCGTATTCATAGTCTAGTTGTTGAGACGAACCATCAATAATGTGTACCTAAGCCTCCATTTCAATAATAACACTATTAATTCACAAAGTATAATTAACAGTAAATATGTTAATAATATTAGTATTAACTTGGGTGTCTTTGGAATATCATTATAAGTTCAAAAATCAGTTTACATTGTTTCGACAAACATATCAATAAAATCCATACCAATTGCAGAAAAAAAACCTTTATCTATGTGTATAATAGATCAAACCCACTACAAATATACAACGGGGCCATTTATTTCTCACAATCAGCCGATAGTTCTATCTATAACTTAAATTAAAACATGTGCAGTGATGCATAAAGAATTATACCAGAGCAGAATATCTTTTTGTATGCCGAAGGAACTCATGGCCTAAACCGAACCCTCTGTGCACTCCTTCGAGTAAACCCGGAAGATCCGCCACAACAATAGAAGCATCATAGTTAAATGAAACCACGCCCAGATAGGGGAGAAGCACTAATAACATTCAGAAAAGTGCTTTTTCGTGCATTCGGAGCACCCACTATTCCAATTCAATATCTGCAACCAACTTAAGCTCCAACCTCCAATTCCAATCACCTGACAAAAACACCAATCATAAACGATCATAGCGTACACAATAAAAGTTGCTATTCTTCCAATCTAAGGGAGTGTTTGGAATTGTACTTTGAAACATATTATCTCATCAACACTAATCCTGTCTTATTATAATCAAACAGTAATACGCGTCCAGGGTACTAAACATTGCGTTTTCGTTCACTTAGGGTCACTCTACTAGTTTTTGGCTCATGTTGGTCACTAAACTTATAAAGCATTTAGGTTATTTAAGTTATAACGGTTATAGATCGGTCATATACTAACCTAAGTGATCTAATTGCCATGTTTTTGTAAGTTTAACGAGCTAAGTGAAAAAATTATAGTATGGTAACTTAACTACTTAAGTGAAAAAAATCGCTAAGTACACATATTAACCACCCTAATAAAAGCTATACAAACAGTAGTATGGTAACCTTGGTGAACTTATAAACCAAAAACAAAACGAAACGACATCGTAAAAGCTAAGGAAACTCATATTTCAGCGCCTTTTTCACCATTCTCGGTAACCATGGGCACCTTTTTCGTCCCAGCCTAAATGAAGCATTCCCTCTCCCACACCTCGTCCACCAAGAAACAACAACAGCTTATGCCCACTATACAACAACTCCAACAACACATCACCAGCAATCCCGTCTTTCCCAACCGCCCTAACAACAGTCTCGGTTGGAACCTTAACTACCACAACCTCCCCTTTGGCCCCGTTCATCTTACCCCCTTGTCCATGACTCCCTTTTTCTCTAAAATGAATACTATTTCTAAACGGCAACAACGAATTCATTGCCCCGTCCACCTGTAAATAATCATCCCCTCCGCATCTTCCGTCTCCTTGTCCCTCATCGCCTCCTCCTCTCTGTCCATCTCCTCAGCAGTATCCAATTCACCCTCTTGTTCGTTATCCGAATTCACCTTGTATAACTAAAATTTACTGTAATCAATCTTCTCGTCCACATCACTTTCTAAATTATCAACATTACTAAATATGGGTTTGTTTTTGCCTGGTACAACTGAAATTGAGCTTTATCCAACTGTGACACGTCATCGTCATCATCATCATCATCATCAAAATTGGGGCTTTTTAGTTTTTGAAGAGAATTGGTTTAGGGGGAATTTGGAGGTCTGAGAGTTGAAGTTTTCAACCCTTTCATTAGATCAGCAACTAATCAGGTATCAAACTTACACCATTTTTCAATCAGTAATTTCATCAAACAGTTGGTGTGCAACTAAAATAACCCCATTTTAAGATTATGTGATGATCAGGTATCATCTTCTTCACTTGAAGTAGGCGTTGTCCCAGACCACAACGCCACAATGGCAGATGTATCAAACAACCACCACCAGCAGCACAATTAAAATGTTAAGTTTTCTCGCTGATATGATAAGAAACAAGATCCATCAGCTATAGTAGCAGAAGTAATACAGACGCAGAACTATTAGTTGAATGTAAAAGATGACTTAACTCCACCAAGTATTGACTTCAAATGGTTTATTTGAAGCATTTTACTGATAAACAAATTGGTATAAACTAATTTGTGTATCTAGTAAGTTAGGCCTTAAGGTAAAGCCCATGATTTCGGCGCAATAAACTAATTTTATGTATCTCATAAGTTCTTAATGAATGGAAAATTAATTGGTTTAAAAAAAATAGAAAAATAACATAGTGGATCCCGAAAGAGTGACTTGGCTTAAGCCACGAGAAATAGAGTTTTTGAGCGCGTGAGCGAAAAGAAACGAGAAAGAGGAAAGACATGATGTAACATCAAAACAGGGTCATGGCTTGAAACCTGATTATGATTAGAGAAACAATAACCATCAGTATACCACTTATGGAAGAGAGACATAATCGATTGTTCAAAAACTGCACAAGAAATGACAGCCAAGTTTTTAGACAATGTTTCGCTACTGTTTAGTTAAATATGTTTGGGCCGAAATTCAGGGCTTTACCTTATGGCCTTTACATAAAATCAGTTCACTCCAACCCCTACAAAAACTTCATACATGTACAGCACTACCCGTTGTGACCATGTACGGAACTACCCCTTGTGAACGGCCATTACTCAACCCACCCGTCAAAGACATCATACGCACTTCCAGCAACATCGCAAAATCTTCTGGCATTAGCAAACAGTTTTGCAGGATTTGACGAATGAGTTGTTGCAATGCTTCGGGATGGTAAATGCATCCCTGATGGTCCAACCCTACCGGTATATCTAGTTCACCCTTTGATTGCTGTGGGAATCAATGTGAATCCTACCAAAAACAAATGATCAAAATGGATGAATTCACAACTGCATAAAAGTGTAGTGTTTATGTCTTTCGGGAGTATGGGTGTTTCTAGGAAAGAACCGTCGAAGAAATGTTGGTGGCGGATCGTATGTCTTCAAGGGGGATTTTCAGGTGAGCAATGTCGCCTTTAAGCGAAGACATATTGTCTTTAAGCGAAGACATATTGACAATAGCTAAGGTTAGAGGAAATACCTTAAATTCTCATTAATTAATTTATCACATTTGTTTCACCATGTCAGATGACATATTGACTTATTACTTATTATATTCAGGAGAAATTGCGAGATTTGTTGTCAATTGATACTAATGGATGATGCCATCTTTTATAAGTTTAGTAACATAAGTGAGCAAAAACGCAAAGTACATGTACCAACCCTTATAATCAATAGCAAAAAGAAATAACATTGTAAAAGCTAAAAAAAAGACTCACATTTCGGGGCCTTCTTCACCATTCTAGGCAATCCTGGGCACCTTATTCGTCCCTGACTTAAAAAGGAAGCATTCCCTCTCCCACTTCGTCCACCAGGAAACAACAACGCCTTATCCCAGCCAGCAACTTCCCGTGTTTCCCAACGGCTCTAACAACTGTCGCGGTCAGAACCATAACGACCACATCCTCCCCCTTTGGCCCCATTCATCTTACTCCCTTGTCCATGACTCTCTAGAATGAATACTATTCCTAAACAGCAATGACGAATTTTTAGCCCCGTCAACTTGTATATAAACATTCCCTCCTCTCCCTCCGTCTCCACCGGACGGCCAACCTAACGACACAAATTTCTGGCGCAGCGTCGCCACCACATCGTTCCCTCCGTCACCAGATCGTACATAAATCATGGCCCGGTCTAGACATCTCATCACCGCGGGTAATTCTTTCTCCTTATCCCTCGTCGCCTCCTCCTCTCCGTCCATCTCCTCATGACTATCAAATTCCCCCGTCTTCTTCGTTATCCGAATTCACCTCGTATAACTCAAATTTACCGTAATCCTCCTCCTCATCCTCATCAACATCACTAAAAGGTGCCACGTCATCAATTTGTTCAAATTTGGGGCTTTTTAGTTTCTGAACAGAATTGGAGTCAAATTGCTCAAACTGACTGTAATCCAAAGGTGCCACGTCATCAAAATCAAACTGACCCACGTCATCAGTTTCATCAAAATCAAACTGAACAGAAATTGAGGGTTTGGTTTATGGGGAATTGGGAGATCTGAGAGTTTAAGTAATCAACTATTTTATCAAACTTGCACCATTTTTTAATCAGGCATTTAATCAAACAGTTGGTGTGCTCTAAAATAACCCATTTTAAGAAATACTCACCATAGCAGATGTATCAAACAACCACCAGTATATCTAGTTCAGCCTTTGATTGTTAGTGGAATTAAGTGGATCCTAACGACAAGGAATGATTAAAATGGTCGAACTCACAACCAGGTAAAAGTGTAGTGTTTTTGAGTTTCGGGAGTATCATGGGTGTGTTTACGAAAGAACAGTTGAAGGAAATAGCTTTTGGGTTAGCAAAAAGTGGACTGACATTCTTCTGGGTGGTACCCGTTTCTGGTGTTTTAGCCACCTTTCATTGGCTCCCTTAATTATGTGCGAGGGCGAGAACTGCCAGCAGATGATGTAAACGAGTTGCAGCGTTCAGGTAGCAAAGGCTCTAGTCTTGACGCTGTTCTTCCTGAAGGATTTCTGGCCCGAACTACTGATTACGGCCGGATACTGAAAAACTGGGCAGCACAGCTAGCAATACATAATCATGACTCGGTGCGTCGATGAAACTCGTCCCTTGCAGCAGAGGTTGCTGGGGCGCTTGCCAATGGTGGCATGACCTATGTATGCAAAGCAGAAGTTGAATAGGATGTATCTGGTTGAGAAAATAAAGGTTGCACTAAGGTTGAAAATGTCAACCGGTGACAAAAGTGATTGATAGCGAGGAAGGCAGAGTGTTGAGAGAACGGGCGAGTTTAAGGGCAAAGACTGTGGTTGAGTCCTCTCGTGTTGACTTCTTTAAATCAACACAGCCATCGACGGACATCAGCGTGTAATCTGACACACCTAGTTAACAGACATGTTAAGGAGTAAGGACCCAATGACTACATATATCTTACATCAATGCATTTATCAAAATCTTTGTGTTGATGCTAGAAATGAAGAAAGAAAAAAGTAGACCAGCAATTATATGATAAATGAATCACGAATTATAAGCTAGTAATATAGAATCGAGCTCGTTAACGGTACCAATATCACATTTAGTCTCAGTTCAGAAACAAATTACTAAAATTGAGCTAACAAAACAAATTCAAACCAATATAAACCCATTTCAAGAAACTTGAAGTTAAAAAAACGAATGTCAATGAGTACAGGGAATATTCTTTTACACCGGTCGAAACTCGAGGCCACATACGATGAGGCCAGACATAATTCCTTCATGACTTGTAAATTTCATATCAATAGAAAGAGAGCCATCCTTGAATTCGTGAGTTGAGTTAAATTTCCACATTTGAATCTCCATCCAGCCATCTTGCCTATGTTTTGGAACACGAGTGTTACCATTTATGTTCGATGTGCTTGGGGTCATAAAATAAACATATTCAACCTCGTTGTTTTCTTTGTGAAGTATGTCTCGTACTTTTACTGGACAATGCAGCCCCTGGCATTTTTCTGAAAGCTTGAACACAAGGTAACACACGTATTCCGTTTCATGTGACAACATTTGACTTCTGATCGTGCAGTTAAGATGAAATACTTGCTGTGGCAAAATCTCAATCGCCTCTTGGAATCTGCATGTATGATAGGTTAAGAAAGAATTTATATATAAATACGAGAAAATGCATCTAAAGTGAAACTTTTGACAACCATTTATTCAGAATTTTTAATTGATAACTACAAATAGAAAAACATCGGATTTGAAAATTTAGTTTCTCGTGTGACATTTATCTAGAAATTGGGATGTACAATTAAAAAAAGTTTAGTGGTTAAAGGTAAGGCTGTCAATATGTGTGTGATTGGGCTTATTCCCGAACCACGAACATGACATGTTTAAGTAATTGGGTTAGACCTGTCAACCTCAACTTGTTTAAACATAACTTGAACGTGACCTATTTAGCCCGCTTATCTAACTCGTTGGCAGTTTAGCGACCTACACTGGTGAAATGGGTTGGCAGGTTCACCCATTTAACATGTTTAACCCATATAACACCTTCAAACAACTACTATAAGATTTATGTTTTCTTCCAACAAAACTTAAAAGATTTGTCGGGCTAACCTATTTAACCCAACCCCAACACGGCCTGAAATCTGTTTATACCCGACCATAACCTGTTTATTTATGTACAGAGTCATGAATTGCCACCTTTGGATTAAAGGAAACTATAACAAAAATAGCTACAATATAAGAAGGAAACCTGGACTCAGCTATTGCTTTTGATATAAAAAGATCCACATTAGAGAATTTGTATAAAACTGCCTTTGCCGAAAGCACAAGAAGTTTCTTTTCGTTGACCCCGCCCAACCAGAACAACTCGTCGTAGTTTCTGCATATCTCGAATATTTCTTCAAAGTTAGTTGGCAAATGTTGCACTTGATCCATATTGAAGTTTGATTTCGAGACTTGTTGGACTTCCTTCAAAAATTTTATGTCTTCGTGTTTCACCTGTATAAATACCATGTTAAATATGCGATATAGAACATGGTTTTAGTTCGACTTTTTTGGCATGCATCCCACCTCTTTATATAATGTAAAGAAAAGAGTTTAGAATGGAATCATTAACCATGGGATATAATTGCAAACTTACTTCGTCAATGGCTCGAAATTCAATGCCTTCAACATAAACTGCACCATCTCCACAATAGTACGATGAAAAGCTCTCAAGTAGAAACTCAAAAACGACATCATCGTTCTGATTCAAGAATTGGCATAACTCAATCATAATCCAGTCCTTGTCTCTCCATGTTGAGAAATATGCATGTAGATTTTCGAGTCCGTTTCTATACTTAAGATTCACACACATCGGCTTGCTTGAAAGTTGTCTTGAATCACTATATTTGAAGACTAAATAGACTCCATAAACAACATTTGGAGATAAAAGTTGAGCGTTTGTCTTCACTTCGATGTTCAATTTGGAAATATCAAACATCTCCACTACTTTCTCAAACCTGCAAATATTACAAATATTTAAGCTATAAAACTAGAATAGCAAATCACAGTCAAAATGCATAGGTACGCTGTAAACTAATTATTATGCTGCTGTAAATAGCTTGTCATGCATAATCCGGTAAAGTAACTACATTTTCTAATTGAAAAAGAAATATATACATCTAACTGCAATGCATATGTACACTTATGAATTACTTACTAATAAATTTAGAGAGGTAAAGAGAAAAACCTTGATTCTTTAAGAGATTTCCACTCATGTGGACAGCTGTTTAGGTAAGAAAACACCGCCGCTGATACCATTTTATTTCTTGCTCCATTACCAGCGAATGACAACAACTGTTACATAAAATAAAATAAAAATTACACTCAATTATTATTATGCGTAAATGCATATGTGCTTTTGAATTATCCGTAATAAACTAACGGATACATAGAATAACCTACGATGCACAAAATAACATAACTGAAATTTGAGAATGGACTGATTACCACTTTGTCCTGTTGAAGGAGGATTCCTTTTGAGAATGTGTTGTAAAGTTCCTCTTTCATTTTGGTCAAATACATTTCAGGGCACTTTGACATCTGGATTATTTCTTTGTAGTCTTTAGCCAAATTGGGCTCCCATATCTCATAATCCTCCTGTGTAAAAATTAATCCATTTATCAATATATTCATGCTTTAAACAATTAGTTTTTACACATTTTTGCCACTTGTTCTTATGTATTTGAATAATTAAACTAAAAATATTTTAACTTGCAAAACATGTTAACTTGTTTTTCTATTTCATGATACCACTTAATTTACATAAGGAAGTTTAGATATGTGTATGAAACAGATGGTTGCCGAAATTGAAATAGTTAAAAAAAAACTTACTTGTACTTCCAATGCTTTCTTAAGTTGTATTATCACTTCACTTGCCGTTGGCCGTCTTTCTCTCCACTGAGCTAAGCATTGATAGGCAATCCTTGAAAATATAGCAAACGACTGTGGCACAATTTGTTCTTTTATACCCTTAAACACTAACTCATCAAGTTTTCCTACTTGATAGCGACTTTTAGCCAAAAAAGGTAGGTAAAGATAATCATCATCTATTTCTACAGACGATATTTTCCCACACAGTATGTCTAATAAAACCGCCCCGAGTGAGAATATGTCAGATGCTTCTGTTAAAAAGCCTGTTTCCGAGTGTAGTGGGTCAGAGTAGCCGTTTGTGCCTGTAACATTGTCAATGACATAATCTGAAATCTGATTTCTCGGACATACCAAGCAATGCCCAAAATCACAAATTTTTGCTTTCCAATCATCAAACAGTAGAATATTGCTACTATTGATGTCCCTATGTATCACGATTTCTGGATTTGAAGTACCTCCATGAAGGAACTCCAACCCAACTGCAATATCAATGCATATTTTAAGCCGCGTCACCCACGTAAGACTATCATCGCTCAAGTACTTATCAAGACTAATGACATTTTCATGTTTATACTCCATAAGGACTTCCAGTTCTGTCGCAAATTGAGCTTCTCTTTCTGGCATTCCCTTATCCAGCCTTTTTGCAACAATAACTTGTATATGAGCGTGGGTAGCTTTTCCTCTGTAAATATTCCAAAAATCTCCATGTCCAATGATATTGACTTGACTGAAGTCTTGCGTGGCTAGCTTCACATCTCCAATTGACAGTTTAAGGTTGTCCTTATGGTTCTCCTGTGAATCTTGGGCCAGTTAGTTGATTTGGCAAGTAAAAAATAAACTAAAACTACATGACATCTAAAATTTTCATTATTTCTTACCTGACAATTTATCGCTTTTATGAGTTCTTTGATGACGATATCTATAGCTGGACGTGGCTCTTGAGTTTCTGCCACACATCGCACATCGAATTGCAATTCCTAGAAATATGTCCAATGACTCTTTATTGGGTCCTTTGCTTAACGAAAAGACATTTTCATCGGTCTCCTCCATTATCTTGTGATCAACTATTTGCTTTATTGTTCCCTTTTTAAAATGATCTCTTGCTATTGGTGCAATTCCCTTATCATTCACCTTAATGTGTACAGAATCATAGGCTAATGTCCCAGTCAAGATCTCAAGCAACACTACTCCAAACGAGTAAATGTCTGATTTCTTACTTAGTTGACCAACGTTCATGTATTCTGGATCCAAATACACATATGTACCTGCAACCATACTGGCAATGTAAGTATTGGCATCTTGATTTGCTGGGAAGAATTTAGAGAGACCAAAATCCGCAATCTTGGCCTTCCAATTATCTCCCAGTAGAACATTAGTGCTAGTAAGGATTGAAGTTATATTAGGAGAAGAGAAGTTTTTTTTAATTGACTGATTTTTAAACAATCAGACTAATTTAATTTCATGTTGGTTTCGGGCCACCACAAATGTGAGGTTTTCTTTACCATATTCATGAGCTATTTATTTGAATATGCAAATATGAACATTCAACCGTAAGAGTATTAAATATGAACTTTAAAGGGTAATGGTTACCCAGAGTTGAAAACAAAAACATTGGGCAAAACGTTATTTGGTTAAAGTATATTATAACTCAAGATAAATTCACAATTTATAACAAATAGTCCCTCCGTCTCAATTTATTAGTCCTCTATTGACTTTTAAAGTTTTTTTCATTCAATTTTGACTTTAAATTAATATTGTTGTGTTATATAATACTTGATGCAAAATATATGTATGGATTAAATTTTATATGTATTTTCATTTGGTATAATTTTCATCAAGTATTACATAACATAAAAATAATAATTTAAAGTCAAAGTTTAGTAAAAAAGACTTAAAAAATCAATAATGGAATAATAAATTGGGATGGACGGAGTAATATTTCTTAGATTATCCAGGTTTTATCCCTAAAACCAATGTTTTAATAACCGGGTTGACCCGGCCAGTTGAACCGGTTGACCCATGAACCGACTCGGAGACCGGTCCGGATGTGTCCGGGTTTTTGCTTGTTTGAGAACCGGATTGATCCGCCGGTTTTTCGTTGATCCGGGTTGACCCGGTTTGATAAACCCGACCGGGTCACAAATTTTTATAAAAATATATTTTAAAAACTTTTTTCCAAAAATATTTTTAAGTTTTAAGGATAAATTAAAGTGATAGTAATTAATTTTAGTTAAAATAAAGTTAAAACTAACTTAAAACATTAACTGAAATTATTTTTGTTATAATCTATTACATATTATAATAATAAATTAATTGTTTCTTATACCTTTGCTATAATGTTGTAAATGTGAAACTAAAAATTATGAGTAAAGAATACATATTTTTCATCGGTTTAGTTGAACGAAAGATAAATTATTGGATGACACAATACTACACATTAAATTTATAAATTTATATACATATATATAGAACTGGATTGACCCAGCGGTTCAACCGGTTGAACCGGTTGACCCGTAAACTGGTCAATAGACCGAGTCAACTAAAAAAACGGGTTTTAAAACATTGCCTAAAACTACCGCCTAAAGATACATCTAACAAAAAGATCAAGACATGTGACAAGATAAAAAAATTTAGATATAACCAACTTGCTTAACTCAGTTGGCTACCAAGGTTCCATTAAGTGATTTCTTAGGGAAAATTTCCTAGAAGTCATGTGTTCAAAACGTGACAAGGGCCTTTCAGGCAAAACGGATAAGGAGTAAAATATAACTAGGCGAGGGTTCTAATCGAGCTTTTGAATCTTGTCATGAGCCGAGATGGAGCTTTTGAATGCTTGGCTCGAGCCCTTATCGAGCTTTTCGAGCCTTAGTATAATTATATTTATATAAAAGTAAAGTAATATTAATTTGAGTATTAGCCTTATTATAAAAAGTAACTATATAAAAAATTAAATAATTTATTGATAGTCGTTATCATAGTTTACTACAAACATAAAATTTGTGGTGGAGTGTAAAGGATAGTGATATATTTATTTCGTATATATAATTTCGAGCTTTTCAAGCTAAGCACGAGCTTTGCTCGAATCGTAATCGAGCCGAGCTCAAGCTTTAAAGGTAAAAGCTCGACGAGCCATCGAGCTGAGCTCGAGCCCACTATTTTTGTTTCGAGCCGAGCTCAAGCCCTGTTAAGCTCGAGCTCGACTCGGCTCGTTTGCACCCTACATATAATTAATGATATGCTAATTGATTCGATGGTCGAACTCGTGACCCAATAATTTCCTAGCGATAGATAGTTAATTATTTATTAATTGACCCGATGGTCGAATCGGCAACCCGGTGACTCGTCCGGGTTGAACCGGTAGGCGAGCCTGTTCCCATTGACTCGATCGGGTTGACTCGGTGGTCGAACCCGTGTCCCGGTGGTTGAACCCGTGACTCGATAGGATTGACCCGGTTGTCGAACCCGTGACCCGGTGACTCAACCGGGTTAACCCGATGGTCGAACCCGTGACTCAAAAAAATTAGCCCGATGGCCGAACCCGTTAGACGGTGACTCAATCGGGTTGGTCCGATGGTCGATCAATGACCCGATGACTCGACCGGGTTGACCCGTTAGTGGAACCGTAACCAAGTTACTCGACCGAATTAATCCGGTGGTGGAACCCGTGACCCGATAACTTATGCGATTGTTTATGGTTTAATTTTTCAACATTTTCTATTTTATCAAACTTATGTGCATTTAATTTTTCAATAATTCTATAATTAATATCCAACTTCAATGCATTTAATTTTTCAACAATTCCATAATTAAGTTATTTTTCAACGTTTTGGGATTTTTTTCTTTATAAGTAGTAGAGATAGAGATAGAGATAAGTAGTCCAGATTTTATTACTTAATTATTTTAAGATATCACTCACTTCGTAATTGCTATCGGACATAAAACACACACTATAATAAAGGGTAAAAGCTATAAAATACCAACTTACTTATTGATTTTTGCCGACTTTAAATACTTACTAATTAATCTCGTAACTTTACCATTATACTTTCAAATTTGTTTCGATTACACCAATATAAGCGTGAAATGACTACATTACTCTTCTAAATGAATAAAATACCCTTATCTTTTTCTTGGGTTATGTTTTTTATATAAAATTTGGGCCCCAACTCAAGCTATGTCTCAAAATGCAGAAGAACAAATTGATGATGGGAGGAATCTTCCTGGTCTTGCAGCTCCACCGCTAAGACCTGGTGTTCCGTCAGTTCGACCGCTACCTCCACCACCTGGGCTTGCATTGAATCTTCCTCGTGTGCATCAGTGCATGTATAGTATATCTAACTTTTCAAGTGATCTAATTAACTCTATGTTCAAGTCATCATTCCTAGCGTTGGTTCCAAAATAATAACCAAGTTTGACAATGTCATATTGGGTCTGGTCTTACCCTCATAAAATACGACGCAACACTTTTTGCTAGTTTTACTTGCATATGTATACCTACTATCTATTGATTAAAGGTAATTGTTTGATTATTAGTTAAGTATTATATCAACGAGAAATTAATATATATTTTGGATGCTAAACCACTAATCTCTATCTTCTACTCATCAACTATCCTTTAAATGATGACGATAAAGTTTTATGTAATAATTACTAGTAGTTGGGTACGTAGCATCCACCAATGGGTCCGTTCATGTCCGTTAATTCGCCTGTGCCACCACTGCCAGAGGAAGCTCCTCCTCCACTTCCTGTTTACTTATAGGTTTATTTACTCTAGTCTATTGCGACCTGTTTACTTATAGGTTTATTTTTTAAAGAGGTCAAATGGGTGAAGTTACAATAACTAGCTATAATCACACTTAAATAACATGAAGTTTCTGCTACTAATTAATGGCTTAGCTAATGTCGTTTATACAATAGGGTTTGTTCTTATGTTTGTTTTATGGGCTTTGGTGGCTGCAATCCTTTGTCAAGATCTAAGTCTAAAATGGAGAAGTGGTAGCAACATATGTAATTATAGAGAAGAAGACAAGGATAATATAATCATTTCACGCTTATATTGGTGTAGTCGAAACAAATTTGAAAGTATAATGATAAAGTCACGAGATTAATTAGTAAGTGTTTAAAGTCGGCACAAATGAATAAGTAGGTTGGTATTTTATATCTTTTACCCTATAATAGTGAAACCACTACGTTTTTTCATCAGTCAAATATCATTTATATCGACTAAGTTAAAAATAAGAAGTGAAAAATCATTTGTAAATCCTAAAATAGAATAAAAAAATTGATTCGGTATGCATTCTTTGCAGGTTCTTTTAAAGTCTGAAACGGAATCGAGTTTGCAAAAAACTTATGAAAATGTTGATAAGTTAATCGAAATTTAGATTAAGAGTTGAAGTAATTAAGTTATTATACGTACCTGAAAGTGATTGAATGATGTTGTAAGGTTAACTGGATTCTCATGTTTCCACTGAAGTTCCAAAGCATTCTCAAGTCCTTTGACAACCTGGTCGATATATGGACGAGCAGTTCTGTTTTCTTTTATGCACAAATTTGTTGTTTCTGAGAAAACTTTGAATGATTTTGCGTCCATCTGACTTCGTAGATGCGGCATGATCATTTGATCCAAACCAGATTTGGAAACTTGATTTAACAACCCCTCACCCAACTCTTCATCTGGAAGAACCGCACTCCTTCCGCACAATACTTCCAATAATACAACACCCAACGAATACACATCCGACTTGTGGGTCATACCACCCGTCTTTTTATATTTAGGGTCCAGGTATGCATTCTCATTAATATTACGAGTAAGGACAAGACGGTGCCTCCGAGCTACCCTATTTTTCAACGAAAGCTCAAAACCAGATAACTTAGGCTCCCATTTGTCGTTCAGTAGAATTTTTGAGCTGTTGATGTTGCAATGTATGACACTGAAATCACGTCCAACATCGTAATGGATGTAACTCAATACATTTGCAACATCTGTACATATCTTCATCCTTTGCATCCATGTAAGTGTCTCGTCACTTAGATTATCTCTTAGACTTCCGTTGGCCTCCCTCTTGTATATGATAATCTTCTGCTCCATATCATTCTCTTCATTCTCTTCACAAACCCCAATAAGAGACACTAGATTCTTATGTTTGAGACTCGAAAGCATCGAAAGCTCCACCCTCAACATTTTGTTCTTATTATTTTTGTAAGCCTTGAAAACGATATCGATGAACTGTTCGGAACGCAAGAGTCGACCCTTGAAAACCGATCCATCATCGCTGAGCCAATTTTCGTCATCACTAAAGTTGGTTGCTGATTTTAATTCTTCATCGCTGACTTTTAAGTACTGATGATGATACGAAGACTTTGGGTTTCTTCTGCTCACATGGGATTCAACGCCTGTGGATATGGATGTTTCCGAACCCTATATTTGTAGATTAACACTTCAATTAGGAATAAAGGTCTCTCAAGAATACTTTTATACATTTGTCCATTTTCAATGGGCTCATAATTTAAGCTTGTACAAATCTGAATTTTCAAAATGCTTTATTAAATAACAAAAGAACAAAATGAATGCTCTTCTAATTTTTTTTATTTTTTTTTTACCGTGATTTCTGACTTATTAGCCGATTAATCCACGGGGTTTGAGCCCACCGCCACACAGACTAAAACCAGATAAAGCCCTCCTTTTCAGGTAATGCTCTTCTAATCTTTAAGGAATTAAACAATGTTTTGAGACCGAGTGGACCCGGCAGGGTCAACCATGTAATCTGCTGACTCCAGTCGAAAAAGACGAGTCATATTAAATAGGGTTTTATATTTTTGAAACCCAGCTAAACTCGTCGAGTTTGGGGTGACCGAGTCAATCCGATTCTCGATATCCGGTGAGGTTTTGATTTTTTGGATTTTTTTAATATGTAAAATTTTCATTTACTTGCAACGGAATTTTTTTTTAACATTATTCATATTGATTGTTAAATAGTTTTATATGTTCCATGAATGAAAATTTTTAAAAATTTTATATATAAATTTTGTTAATTATTAAAGATATATAAATAAATTTTTTTAAAATTCAAGTTGACCCCAGAAACTTATTTTATAAATGCTACGTGGTAACGTGGAACCTTTATAAATGGCCACATGTCATCACCTAAAGGTCGGACATATCTTTAGAGGTTTTACTCATGCATATCATTTTCTTAAACTAATACCACGGTCATGTTTGGTAAAAATAGTTATAAATTATAAGTTGTAAGCTGTTAATTATAAAGTTGTTAACATTAGTTGTAAGTTGTATTATTTTTTTAATAAAAGTGAGTTTATTAAATTAGTTGTTAACTGTGAATTAACATGTAAAATAACTTAAAATAACATATTTAGATAAATTATAATATTTTGGAAGATATATTAGTAATTTACAATTTTACAAAATTAGTTCTTTAAAAAGCTATTTTTTTAATTTAAAACTTGTACTTGTTTAAAATGAAAAGGTGTTTAAAATAAAAATAAACTAATAGCTCCAAAAAATTGTTGTGACAAATAAAAGCGGAGCCATGTGTATACTATCGGGGGTACCGCCCCCAACAAGTTTTTCGCGGGCACATAAAAAATGTAGGAAAAATAGTCAAATTTAAGAAAAATATGAGTGCCTCCATAAAGATTTTCTGATTGCCTTCAACAAAGACAATGTTTTTTTAGTGTTGTGGCCATTTTTCCGATGGTCTGGTTTGTCAGAATCAAATCCGAGAAGAAGAGTCTGAGGCAAAAACAACAGTACAACTTAATAGTATTAATTATATTTTCCCGAAAAATAAATAAAATAGTGCCACGTGGTAACTTTTCTTCTTGTATACGCAATAAAAATTGTTTTATAAATGATCATATAGTACTACGTATATTTTTACATATGGGGAGTGTATTATGCACAATGTAATATATGAATTCAAAATTAAGTATATAACATGAATCAAATTTGAGATATTTTTATATTTATATTTTAGTAATAGTAGTCACAAATAACGAGTGCTTTAACACAATTCTTGTGATAAACTGATTATTTTTCTTCGCACGTATTTTGTGTTTGCCATATGAGGTACCTGTATATATTTATCCAAAAATTACGAAATCAACACCTATTACGAATGTCATTTGCATGAAATAAAGAAATTTTGTTGTCTTACTTAAACTCGACCCGATTTGTTCAAATCATATTAAAAATCATTTTATTGCATGTTGCCTCTCATACTCATAATTTCTGGTTCCATCACTTATGGCAGAAAAAACTAGTTATTTTAAAAGAGATTGTTTTTTAAACAAAAAAAGCTAACGGCTCTTAGAAGTAAGAAAATTTGTTGTTTTACTTAAACTCAACACGATTTGTTCAAATCATATTAAAAACCATTTTATTGCATGTTACCCCCATAATCATAATTTCTGGTTTCGCCATTGTAACAAACAGAACTAATTATTTTTAAAGAGATTTTTTTAGTAAAAAGTTAACAACTATTAAAAGATTTTGAAAAATCTCTTGACAAACATGCCCCACATATGTTTTAATTATTTTGAACCAGCATCTACTTATATGGTTCTTAGTTCTTACCTCACCTGTTAAAAAAAAAATTTTAAAAAAATCTTACCTCAAACCTATTATCTTATTTGGTAGTGATATGACTAATTTATTTGTAACAACTATATTTGGATACTCGTCTTTCGTCGACATGACAAACATTACAAAATATCACACTAAATTATTTTGGACTAAAACAATAAAATGGTTTAACTGAGTGGGTTTTATTAAAAATAAAAAAGATATTTTGGACTAAGATTAAAAGATAACTCAACTTTAAGGGAGGTTTAATAAAAAATAGAAAATGATTAAAGTATTTTAATTAGACTGAAATTAAAAAATAACTTAATTTTGATGGGGCTTTTAAATATTAAAAAAGCTTTTTTAGTTAAAAATAAAAAGTAAGCTAATTTCGAAAGGGTGAAATCAAAATTAAATGTTATATATTAAAAATAACATTTATAAGAAAAGATTTATTAAACGTCCACAAATGTATTATAACGACAACGAATATAGGCAGAGTGACATGTCTAAATTCTCACTGACACCGTCATGACGTTATAACGGCAGAAGACACTCGTTTTAAGTTT
This sequence comes from Glebionis coronaria, assembly GCA_025667525.1. NCBI lineage: Eukaryota > Viridiplantae > Streptophyta > Magnoliopsida > Asterales > Asteraceae > Glebionis > Glebionis coronaria. Next base: position 6,710,999 of record CM046878.1, on the reverse strand, counting down.
ACTTATGTAGCATGTTTCTTAATTCAGTAATTATTACCTCGGCGTCTTAAAAAAATCTCGATTAAGTAGCTTACTAAACTAATCGTAAATGTGATCTCCCATTTATCAAAATGTAAACGTATGTCTCCACTTATCTCAAGTTTTCCTATGTTTTCCTCTTAAAAATTTCAGTGAGTAGCAAATTTGAATAAGTTTCAATTAAAATGATTACCTTCTCATTAGTGGATGGCATGCCTTTATCTTTGATCGTAGTTGCGGAGTGTTCCTTTAACATAATAAATACAATAATAAGTATACTTAAATCTTAAGCAATAGAATAGACGTCTATTTTTTTAAAAGTATAATTTTAGTACATGTAAACGAAATGAATAGTTTTTTAAAATGAGTTTTACAGCATGGACTAAAATCACATAAGGATCTTTCTTTGCAAAAAACAAAGGATATATTTTGCAATACGAAAAATCAAAAGGGCATATTGACTTTTTTTCTTACTAATTAACTTTTTAACCAATTTACCACTTACCCACTCTGGGTAAAAAAATGCAAAGTTAATCAATAGCACAAATAATATTTTTGGTACATGTATCATAAAAAGGTGTTTTTAAGAAAGTATACGTTTATTGTATGATATAAACTCGATTAATGAACATTTAGTATTATGATATAGAAAGATAAAGAGGAAAACCGTCTTACAATATTTTTATGTTTCAACTGAAGTACCAACGCGGTCTCAAGACCCGTGACAATCTCATACATATTTGGGCGTTGAGATTCTTCTTCCTTAATGCAATTGTACGCTATTTTCGCAAAAACATCGAATGATTGAGGATTCATTTGTTTCCACAGATCTGGGTCAACTATACCATCAAGTGTTTTCTCTCTATAATGAAAAATTGCCACAGGAACCAAATACTTATTATCTTGAACGTCCCTTATTGATTTCCTACCACACAGTAGCTCAAACAATACTATCCCAAAGGAATAGATATCTGACTTGTGGCTCACCATGTTGGTCTTTAAATATGTTGGGTTTATATACCCCTTTGTAGACGAAACTGAATCAACATGGAATGAATGGAGCCTTTCGGATGCTTTAATCTTCATGGCATGCTGGAATCCACATAACTTGGGTTCCAAGTCACTATTCAGTCGAACTGTTTCGGTGCTAATGTTTTGGTGTATAACACTAAAATCGCGTGGCTCGTCATAATGAATGTAACTCAATGCATGCGCAATACTGACACATATCTCCAATCTTTTCACCCATGTCAACTGAATTGGGTCACTTAGGTAATTCTCGAGCCTTCCCCTTGAATTATTGTGCTTATAAATGATAGTCTCTGCACCAACTTCATTACAAAATCCAACAATAGAAACAACGTTCTTATGCTTGAGACTACATAATATCGAAATCTCATTCCAAAATTGTTGTTCTTTTTCATCGTCCCATTCATTATTAGATATCCTTCGAGCATGGATGTCAATCGACTCACCAAAGCACGACAAATGTCCCTTGTATATGTTTCTAAATATACCTTCTTCGATGACATTTTCTTTAGCAAAGTAGTTGGTGGCGGATTCTATATCTCCAAGTGGGAATTTAAAGTGAGCAAGGCGGTTGGGCGAAGAATGAGTCTATCAGAAAAGCAAAATATGTGTTCAGCTGATATTTGATAAATACACAAATTAACATCAAGTCGTGCATCTTCATATTGTATATATTGAAGATCTCCACCCAATGCCCCTTTTCTAAGTCATTTTATTTAATCCAAGTGATAATCCATCGCATTCGAGAGATAAAATATTTCAAAAAGTAACGGTTTTTTAATCTTTTATTTATTATTGTACATACTATTTTGTTAATTACCTAATTAATTAATAATGTTTTTATACATGAATCACGGAGTGTTTGTAGTTATTAAGATTCTACTAGCAGGGTACCCGCGCAATGCAGCGGCGCCAGGGCCGTTCCGGAGATTTTGAGTGCCCTGGGCGGTAACTAAAAAAGGCCCCTCAAAAATTATGTGAGAAAGAAAATGTTTCGTTATCGATGCTAAATAAAATTGCAAATATCCAAAATATACTAATCGATGCTAAAATTTTTTATAAATATCATAAAATAATATTAGAAAGACCATTTTAACTTAGACTTAAGTGTATAAATGAGTTGGGCTTTTAAAAAATGTACAAATAAGTTGGGTTTATAAATATTTGGTGCCCCTCTAAAATATGGGGCCCTGTGCCATGGCCCATGTTGCCCTTGCCCATCTACGACCCTGAGCGGCGGGTACCTATAATAATACTTTTTAGTGAGCGATATTTTTCGATAACATGTTTCTTTTGGATAAAAACTTTACGCATAACGAAAAAATCTAGTAAATAAATGTATCGCGAGCCATTTAATATTAGTTTTTTGAAAATGTTTTAATTAAATTAATAATGAACCTAATCTTAATGACGCCATTCAACTCAAGTTTTGTAACTGGCGCGCTATATTAGCTTGTACAATGTGCATATATATTTGTGTTACTTAAATATTACAGTAATTACTTAAATTTCTAACATAAATAGCTTGTATAATATGCATATGAATATGTACTACTTAAATAATTAATATGACAGAGATACTAATATCTTTTATATATATTATAGATAGATAACGGCATCCTCAATGCATCCACTCATTATAAGTCAATACACTACCACATCATCCTCCCACTTTTTTTATATATATTTCACAATGCATAGAGTCATATAAGATTCAATATACTCACAACTCATGATTTAAATATTTAGAGGGCACGGTATGGTCACGCCGTACTTCGGCGTTGCTCGATGTTAGCTGACGTGACCACACCGGAAGAAGCTGCGTGGAAGACAGTGTGGCTGGAGCCACTTGCATGGAAGACGGGAAAGACACAAAATGTTTTTCATTTTACCTCGTAAATCATTTTCATTTAACCCCCACATATTTAAAACTTGCTAAAACAGTTGTTTTTTTTAACAAAAATGTAGTCGTTGGCTACTTATTTAAAAAAAAAATTAAAACCCCTATAACGGCTAGTTTTTTGGTGTGGTGGTGTGATCACTCCATGTCCTCTTATACCATACAAATAATGATCATAAGTTTCATATAGTAGCACAATTAGAGGTGTCAAAAAAATCGACCCGACTCAAACCCGAACCCGAACCCGAATAAGCCTATTCGGGTCGGGTCGGGTTCAAAACATATTCGGGTTAATTTTGGTTGAACCGAGTTCTAATTAGGCTCGGTTTCGGATTTATATTTTTTAGCCTTGACTCGAATTGCCCCGACCCGACTTGACCCGAACCCGACCAAACCGACTTGACCTGACTAGAATAACACTTTTTACATTGTATACACTTGGGGGTGGTCATGGAGGTTCACCTACGACGACTCTGGGCTATCTAAACGGTTAGTCGCCCTGGGATCCGTCGGCTCGCAATGTCGAGTCGGAAACTCAAGTATACCCAAAAAGATAAGCCACTTGTTAGACTTTTTCTTATACTCGGGTTGACCCAAACCCGTATTAACTCGAATCCAAATGACACGAGTTTTAATTAAGCTCGAGTTCATGTATGATTTTTTTAGCTTCGACCCAAGTTGACCCGAACCTGACCAGATCAAGTTCAGGGGCGGAGCTGGGGGTTTCCCGGGGATGCACGAGAACCCGGTGAAATTTAATTTGTCGCGTGTAAAAATCTTGATTTTTTCAAAATGAACCCGGTCATAAATTAAGTGTTAATATAAATATTTATATTAAAAATTTTGTGCACCTGATGATTTATTCTCTGGCTCCGCCTCTAAGATCAACCACATGACACCCCTAGCCACAACCAATATTAAAACAATAATATTTTATCCATAACGTTTAATGACCTTATTAGAGCATCCACAATGGCTCAAGTTGTGGATGACTTTTTATGATTTTGAAAAGCTTTGTGAAAAGTATTTTAGCATTGCATGAAATATTTTTAGAAGACTTTTTAAGAAAGACTTGATACTTCTCAAGTCTTTGATAAAAACTTTGGGCATTTGATGTATTATGCATTTAATACAATTAATGTTAAAAGCTTTTGTAAAAGCTAGCATTGTAGATGCTCTTACTTTAACTACCCAACACGGTATATGTCAGATTTTGTGGGTTGAGGTGTTCAAGTTATCAATATTTTATTTATTTATTTGCGGTTATGGGCATTTGATACAAATTTTAGTACACTCTTGTTAATATTTCCAGTCATATTGAACTTATATCTAACGGGTGTTTGTTTCTATTTATGAGCTTATGATTTCGACTTATATCTCATTAGCCTTAATTTTCTAGATTACTTTGAGATTTACGTGTTTATATCGGTTTATCATATTATAATAAATTTCTATAAGTTTACAAGTCACAACGTAAGCGAGAAAGTTAAAGCTTATAAAATATAACATAAATCAAAATAACCCAAGAAATTATATTTTACTTTTACTTTGGTGTGTCAAATTTGATATTTAACATATTTAAGAATATATTATTTGAATTTATCTTTAGTGTCATGAAGAAATAAAAACAGTTTTGACTCGTTTATCCTTTGTTGCTAAAAAATGACAAATGGTAGGATTTTACATTCTCGATCCAATCTTATAATTTTGATCTTACAAAGACAAAAACGATCCCAATCGATTCGAATATACTTTATATTTAACACTCTTTTTCTTGACTTCTTAAATGTAATTTTTTAGTAATACTCCTTTTACGGTTTAAAACTATATACATCTCTATTATATATTTAAAGAAACCCTATTTTATTTATAGAAATGTTACAAAATCAACTTATTCTTTGTAATGCTTTATGTACAAATCAACATAGCTTCAACATAAAAAATAAAAATAATAACATTGCAATACACAATCAATTTCATTTGATATGACACATTACATTTAATTATATATTATTAATATTATAATTAAAACATCCACTATTATAATTTACAAATAAAAGAACATATTGGACAAGTGTTACTATCCTATTTTTTTTAAATTAATCAACACCAATTAATATATAACTGATACACCTTATTACTTAAATATATAATTTAATATTCATAATATACAATAATTTATATCATATGTCAACAAAATCAGATATACATATGTTCTTTATGTAAACTGATAATTTATATAGTCTTGAATGCATAACTAGACCTACGGGTTCAATCGGGGTCACCATCGGTTAACCTAGACAATTAGATAAATTTACTTAAACCTTCAATTGTCATTTTTTGAGTTGTTTTTATAAGGAATCTAAAAGTAACATATTATCGACCGAACCTTATGTTACACGATACCCGTAATATCCTGCTAGTCTAACTCCCTTATAAAATATTTTGATAGGTTATTAATAGAATACTTGAATTTTCTACATGCAACATTAATAAGACATGATACAAGCAAAATAAGCGTACCTAACCAAAATAGAAACTTGAAACATAAAATTGTAACAAGGGGAATTAAATAATATATTTAAAATACCCTATCATCCTATATTATAATAAATATAACATATAGTACTAGCAAAAGAAGCTTACATAGTAAAGCAGTAATTTCAAACATTTAATTATAACATATTTATATTAAATTCTACATTTAAATTACCTCATCGCCTATTTTACAATTAAATAACACATGATACAAATAAACTATACTCATATTAATACTAATTAATAAACACTTGAAAATAAATATAATTAATACAACTTAATATATAATTAAAACAACAATTACTTTAAATTATAAGTATATATTTAAGTTGTACAACAATTAAAAGCATATTTTACAAAAAACGTACATATGCTGTCTACCTAAAATGACAGTGTATATAGTTTTAAAAATCGGATCAGGCAAACGGGTTCAACCGGCAAACGAAGTCACCGTCAATTCAGCACACAGTTACATGTCGTTGTAAGAAAAACCATAAAAGTTTGCCAAAAATTATGTTACATGGTACCCGCCGCCGCAATGTGCGGATATCATGCTAGTAATCTAGAATTTACGAATGAGTTCAACATTATTTCCTAAACGACATTTCTTACATCACTCATCTTAGAAAATCGTTAATACAAAAAAAAAAGTTATCCATTAATAGGATCGTAAAATAAATTATAGAAGATGTATATTTCTGAATTAGTTTCTTAACAACATACAAATACAATTTATATATTGATACAAATATTTTGAAAATATGATACTCTATCCTTTTTAGTAATTAGGTGTCCAAATTTTTATACATTATAATATATATTGTGGTAAGTTTTAATTTATCACACCGCTTCCTAAATACTTGGGACTACAAAGACTCTATCAACTAGCAGGGTTCTCCTGTGGATGTTGAGGGCCTTGTGCCGTTTTGCTTATATGAGCCTCGAAAACAACCGAAAAATTCAGAGAATGTGTAAAATAAAGCATATATAAAGATAAGTGTCCAACAACATTAAAATAATTGTGTGTCAAGTATTTATATTTATCACATTAAAACCTTTTGACCATCGTAGTACAGCAACTCTGTTAATAATCTCTTTCTTAAATCAATTAAACACTAATATGCTTTTCAGTTATATAACGTGGATTAAATTTTAGAATGCATTCCTAAATTTTCTTGAACTGCTAATGAATTCAGCCCTACACCATAACACCGGAGGCCTTTAAAAATTTAGGGCCCTGTGCGGTTGTGCACTTTGCACACCCTTAAATCCGGCCATGTCAACTAGTACTACGTATTTGACGTACTACAATCCCTATATTACCAAGGCATTAACTTTGTTGTATTCGTTTGTTATATCTTATTGTTTCTCTATCGAGACATCGTGAGGGGTAATGCCACATACTGTATGACATACAATCAAAAAATATTGCTCATCGGAAATTTAGTTAGAGTATTACTGCAGCTGTTTTTGTCCTCAACAAGTTTCGGAAAACTCGCGCTTCACCGTTACGAGATTTGTTTATTTTTTCGGTTTAAGTAACGTTTTTTTTATATATCAATTGGTTATTGTTTATAGCTATTTCTTTATTGAACTAATTATTGTTTTTAGCCTATTCACATGAAAAATGTACATGAAACAAACATAGATATGGTTGTTGTTGTTGTTGGGCAAAAATGATTTTTTTGGATTAAAAAATTCACACAACTTAAGAGTTTAAGTTAGGGGTGTCCATTGTTTGGGTTCGACTTACGAAAACCGAATCGAATTGAACCCGTTCGAACCGAACCGAAAATAGTTTTGATTATAAGTCATAACCGAACCGAAGCGAACTACAAATTTGGTTTTTAGGTTGGATACGGGTTTAGCAATCCGACGAGAAAACCGAAGTTATACAAAATATATATATTTTTATATACATTTACATATAAAAAATAATTATTAAAATTTAATTTTAATATAAAAATACAAATTTTAAAGTTGAAATAGATCTTTCTTTCTAAATATTTAAATAATTATGTATTTTTTTTTAAAAATTCGGTTTATTCGGGTAAACCCGAGAACCAACCGAATTCAAATTCGGTTTTCAGTTCGGTTTTGTTGAAATCTAGTTCGGTTTGATTTTATTTTCGTGTTAACGCGAGAAAAAACTTAACCAAAAAACCTAATCCGAATAAACCGAACAATCAAGAACCGAGAACAAAAAAAACCCCTAGTTTAAGTCATAAATAACGTTTGAGTTAATATAAATGAAAGGGCAAACATATAACAGCAGAGCAATAAAAGAAAATTTAGAAGTCTTACCGGCCTGTTTTGACGAGCTAGTTCCAAAGCTTTCTCGAGTCTTGGGACAATGTCTTCTATGTTTGGTCGTCGCGATGGTTCTTCGTCTAAACACTCATATGCTATTTCCACAAACATGCCAAATGAATCGAAGTCCATTTGCTTTTGTAGTGACGGATTAATTATATCATCGAGTGTTTTCTTTCGATAACGGGTAATGGCTAACGGAAGGAAATTACTTTTATATATTGATCTTATACCACACAGTATTTCGAACATGATTACCGCAAAAGAGTAAATATCTGATTTCTGGCTCACATTCTTTGTCTTTATATATGTTGGGTCTCCATGCCCATGCTCATACTCAACGTTATTTGTATAAAAAGAATTGTGCCTTTGAGATGCTTTAATCTTCATGCAACTTCCAAAGCTAGATAACATGGGTTCCCATGCATCATTTAATTGAACGAAATTACAGCTGATATTCCGATGTATTATGCTAAAATCACGCTGCTCGTCATAATGAATGTAACTCAACGCATGCACTATTCCGACACATATCTCCAATCTTCGCACCCATGTCAATCTCATCGGGTCATCTAGATACTCATCGAGTATTCCCCTGGTGTGATGTCTGTAAATGATGACTTTCTCATCATTCTCATCACAAAACCCAACAAGAGAAACCAGATTTTTATGCTTGAGACTAGAAAGCATCCAAACCCCTGTCCAAAACAGTTCATCTCTAAAATACATCCGTGCAGAAATATCAATCAAGTCACCACACCGCAAGAGTTGTCCCTTGTATTCATTATGAAATCCATATACGTTGATCCTATTTTCGTAAGCAAAGTTGTTGGTGGCGGATCGTATGTCTTCCAGGGGGATTCTGAGGTGAGCAAGGGCGTCTTTAAACTGTTTATCAAGTAAAAACGTAAATTAATACACAATAAGAGAGTTTAATGAAGTGCCTACAACGTGTTCGATGAAACTCCTGAACCTTTTCAAAAACATGTTGCGATGCTTTGTATGAATACTTATCTTAAATTTGAGTCTAAATCTGTATAAATTTTATACTTTATAGCTATTATTCTATCATATTATGTTTTGTTTTTTCATGTTGTCCTGTCAACTAGTAATAATTTAAGGGTAAGCGGTGATATAGTGGACTTGAACTAGGGGTGTCAAATTGCCTAATCGTGTCTGGTCGACCGGGTCTTGGAACCAACACGACACTAGTATAGTATTTTCTTTGACCCAATATATTACAAATAGGCATTCAATTTTATGGGTAGCAAGCATGTTAGTTTTGCACAATGTTTTAAAAACCGGGTTGACCCGGCTGATTGAACTGGTTGAACCGTGAACCGGCTCGGAGACCGGGCCGGATGTGACCGGGTTTTTACTTGTTTGAGAACCGGATTGAACCGCCATTTTTTCGTTGACCCGGTTTAATAAACCCGGCCGGGTCGCGAATTTTAATATTAAAAAAATTTCAAAAACTTTTTATTCATAAATATTTTTAAGTTTAATGATAAATTAAATTGATAGTAATAAATACTAGTTAAAATAAAGTCAAAATTTACATAAAACATTAACTAATATTGTTTTATTATGATCTATTACAAACTATATCTATAAATTAATTATTTTTGCATACTTGTAGTATAATGTTATAAATATAAAATTAAAAAGCACGAGTAAAAAATACATATTTTTCATCCGTATAGTTGAACGGAAGATAAGTTATAAGATAATTCAATAATACATATTAAATATAAAAAAATTATACATATATATAAAATCGGGATGACCCGGCGGTTCAACTGGTTGAACCAGTTGACCCGTAAACCGGTCAATAGACCGAGTCAACTAAAAAGCCGGGTTTTAAAACATTGGTTTTGCATTATGTACAAACAAGATATATAAACGATAGAAGACTAATTAAGCTACTGATGGCACTAGAACTAAATTTAAATATGCAGAATATATTTTGTGTAGCAAGTTTGATTAAAATTTGATCAAAAGCCTATTAAAAAGTGTAGAACTCGCTCTTGACCCTATAACTCTATTAGGCCTTATCGGGTTCAGGTCAGGTCGACTCATTTGACACCCCTAATCGGATTACTCAAGATAGTTGATAAAGTGGTATGGTTTATACTCTGTGTAGAAGTGGTCTTAATTCTCAGAGCCATTAACAAGATTAATTCTATCGCTTGTAAATGTATACTGCAATAGAAGTTTGAGATGTAAGCAAGGGTTGACAAGTTGAAGATGGGACTAGTGCGTCTTGGTCAAAAGATATGACAAAGGAAGTTATGGAATTTAGACGTATGATGTCAATAAGCAAGGAATTGAAATAGTTTGTGTTTCTCTTAGTAGCATATACAAGGTAGAGTCTTGTTTAGTATCAGGTTTGGATAAACTAAGATTTAGGTTGGCTTGTATGTAGTATATATTTTCCAACTTTTCAACAACACACAAAAAAAAGAGAACGCAGTGTTAATCTCTTTTACGTTGTTGCAGGTGCCATATCCACACTAGGTGTTACATGCATTTTATCCTAATCATGTTCCTAAGGTATTACATGCATTTTATCCCTTTTACTTGTAACATGCATGCGCAAGTAAATAATTATTCTACCGATCTGACACAATGTTGCATTTATATTCATGTATTCGACTTTATAGAAAAAAAACTGCTTATTTAATTTCTTTGATCCTGCTTAAGTCCTTTTTAAACTGCTTGAATCCTGATACTTCTTGTTGCTGATTGCTCATGATTATAGATGATTAAAGTTGTGTTAGCTGAGTCAACTAGGTAAACAAATTGCTTGATTTGTTTATTGCTAATTGCTGAATGAATATATTAAAGTGATTGCAATTCTGATGAATGAATTGACAAAAGCATCAAATGAAGCTCTGGTGCCGTCAAACTAACCTATACTACAATTAACTAGCCATTAGAATGAAAGTGTAGTGTATAATATAGATGATACTAGAGTCTTCAATGGCACTATATATATATATATATGGTAAAACAGATTCGCATGTGAGAGCAACTGCAATGCTTGTTTTTCACATGACTTTTTACTGTTACACCAAGTCATATGAATGGCTTTTAGCATTGTGGTAATAACTTGATGAATAACTTTTTAAAGAATAGCTTGTTGTTCACCAAGCGGTTGACACAAATTGTAACAAGTGATTATCATTAATGAAGAGCTAAAAAAGCTTTTAGAAAGGCTTTTATGCATTGGACTTTGTTTTCCAAAATGACTTTTTAAAATATGAAATTTATGGAAACATTAAGGCTATTTAATAGAAAAAGTCATTATGACTTTGAGCATTGCATATGCTCTGAGGCAAGTATATAATAGCACTACAACAAAATCATTGTTTAGGGTCGGACTAAAATTAGGGTCGAAATTTTCGACCCTAAATTGAGGTGGGGCCCACACATTTTCAACCCAAAAGAGCCCAAAAAGGCTGGTCAAAAAGCAGGTGGGACCCAAAAAATTTAGGGTCGAAATTTCGACCCTAAATTAAAAGTTTTAAAAAAAATTAATTTATTTTTTATATAAATTATTTTTAATAATTAAAAACTATTTTAAAAGAATTAAATTTTAATTTTATTAATTTAGGGTCGAAATTTCGACCCTAAATATAAAATTTAAAATAATTTTAATTTATGTATTATATATTATATTTATAATAACTAAAAATAATTTTAAAAAAAAATTATTTTTAATATTTAAAACTTTAGGGTCGAATTTTCGACCCTAAATTTAAAATTTTAAAAATTTTTCACGCAAAAATTTAAAATTTCACACGAAAATTTTTCACGAAAAATTTTAAATATTCGCGGTTTATATTTAGGGTCGAAATTTCGACCCTAAATTATTAATTTTTTTTTTTAAGTGTTAATGGTTTTAAAATATTAATATATGTATATATTTAGATGGTTTTTGTGTTTGAAATGTACTTGTATGTTTGTATGAATAAAAAAGGCTCCTTTATTTATGAGTTTGAGCAAAATTTGATTGAAGTAAAATGCTTTTGACTGAACTTTTGACTGCAAAACCTAACACAACAGACTTAAACTAAATTGTGTGACTCAAACAAACTAAATTCTCACAATGCTCCTTTGGTTTGTTTGTTTTCGTTGTTGCTGTGTGTGTTTGTTGTAGCTTAGGATGTGCCATTGAACATGGCTTTGTAAAATATTGTAAGCCTCAGTGGGTGAAAAGACAAAAGGGTGTGTCAACAGTAAGAGCTGTTGATATTGGCCTAGGCATGTGTGTTTGGCCATATCAAGTAGTATCTTTTTATCCTACTTTTGGAAAAGAGCAACATGTGAGGATGTGGTTTTTGGAGGGTATACTTTTTCTGAGTACTTTTGGAGAGGCCAGTAGATAGCCATGTAAATGGTGAGTGGTTCTACTGTACGGTGGTGATGGGAACTGTTGGTGGGGGTAAAACGTTTAGTGGGTTGGGTGAAATAGGTGTAGAAAGGAGTCAATGTTTATCTATTTAAGAAGGTGAAAACTGGTTTGGTTTCTTCACATCACAGTTCTAGCAGTTCTTGAATTTAGAAACAAAGGGAAAAAACATGTCTCATCTCCGTAGGTGTGCTGCGCTACAGGCTGAAGCCCAGTCGGAGGACTGGACTAATATGTTTCTATATTATGTGGATAACGACATCCAAGATGAGACATCTTGGCAAGCGAAGGTTCAAAGCATGTATGATGATGTGAATGTGGTGATTATGGCTCGTGAGCATTTACGCCAGGAGCTGAAGACAGTCAGGGGTGTCCGGGCTGTTGAATTGATGGTCGCGTTTCTTAGCAAAACTATGGACAAGGAGTGCAAGTTCCGTGATAAGCTCAGTGCAGAGGTTCAGGCGTCCGCAAAGCGGATACGCGAGAAAGAAGCCTTCAAGGCAAAGCTGACCGGTAATTGAGAAGTGAAAGTGGAATTGTGCGAAAAGCTTGTTGCGTGAAGGTGTGATTGTATGCAATGTTAATAAAGGGGGTTGTCTATGTCGATGACCTGTGTGTGGTTTTTGTGTGTTTTTTTTTATTTTCTGTATCTGTGTGCCTAGATGTCACATTCAAGTTCTTAGGGTGTGCATCTATAATAACTAAGGGTGGTTTGTGTTGGCCCATGTCTTATTTATTTGGTACGTGAAGCGCGGGCTGTGCGCTTTGCGGGCAATGTATTGTCAGTTTGAACGCGTTAAATTTAAGATGTTGTTGCAACCGATAAATTAATCTGAAATAGCATGGCTTGTTTAAAATCCGGGTGACAGAAACATACCTGATTACTTATAGAAAGTGTAAGGATCGGTGTGACTCAAACAAACTAAACTCTCACAATGATTCAAGCTAGAATACTAATTACTCATAGAACCAAACACTACTTTATTCCAAATATTACATAAAACCTTTTGTAATATCACATGAGAGACTTACAGACAAACACTCCTAAACATAATTTTATTCGTCACGTACACTTAAACACGCGCTTAATTAAACATGGATATTACTACGATATTAGACTCGTAAACACGGAAAAAAACACATCACAAACTAGTTCAAACTAAGGTTCCCCATGTCATCGTAAAGGTCATGAAGTAGTGCAGCTGAATCCATTGTGTGCCTATCGGAGTGGCGGTACAACTCTATCGTACGCTCAAGGACCATTATCATTCCATTCAAGCGCACACAGTTTGCACACGCTGAAGAGCTTGGAGAAGAAACTGGAATCGTTGAAGGTCTGGGAGAAGAGCTTGGAGGAGAAAAGCTCGTTGAAGGTCTTGAAGAAGAGCTTGGAGGAGAAAAGCTCATTGAACCTCCAAGAGAATTGATTAGTAGTTGTACGCGTTCGTCTTTCCATAAAAAAAATTTGCATCCATACGAAACTGGAGGTTGAACCCGTGAACGTGGACAAGCATAGTACAGTCTACCAAAGTTTTCAGTTGTCCACGATTCTCGAAGAACTACATCTCCACGTCCACACTTGCACGGAAAAGCTTCATGCTTCAACATGTACATAATAACAATTTGTTTATGATGATAAGTGTGTGTGATCTGCTGGTGGTTGTGATGATAAGGAGTGTGTGTGGTTCTCTTTTTATGCTAAAAAAGTGAGGGAAATTGTTAACATTTTCCCTCCAATGTTTTCCCTCCAAAGTTTTCCCTCCAATGTTTTCCCTCCAAAGTTTTCCCTCCAATTGACTCCCTCCAATGTTTTCCCTCCCATGCTGGTGGTTGTGATGATAAGGACTCATATCATGTAATACGATCCCCTATTGGCTCATATCATGTAATACGATCCCCTATTGGCTCATATCATGTAATACGATCCCCTATTGGCTCATATCATGCAATACGATCCCCTATTGGCTCATATCATGCAATACGATCCCCTATTGGCTCATATCATGTAATACGATCCCCTATTGGCTCATATCATGTAATACGATACCCTATTGACTCATATCATGTAATACGATCCCCTATTGGCTCATATCATGTAATACGATACCCTATTGACTCATATCATGTAATACGATACCACGTTGGCTCATATCATGTAATACGATCCCCTATTGGCTCATATCATGTAATACGATCCCCTATTGGCTCATATCATGTAATACGATCCCCTATTGGCTCATATCATGTAATACGATCCCCTATTGGCTCATATCATGTAATACGATCCCCTATTGGCTCATATCATGTAATGCGATCCCCTATTGGCTCATATCATGTAATACGATCCCCTATTGGCTCATATCATGTAATACGATCCCCTATTGGCTCATATCATGTAATACGATCCCCTATTGGCTCATATCATGCAATACGATCCCCTATTGGCTCATATCATGTAATACGATCCCCTATTGGCTCATATCATGCAATACGATCCCCTATTGGCTCATATCATGCAATACGATACCCTATTGGCTCATATCATGCAATACGATACCCTATTGGCTCATATCATGTAATACGATCCCCTATTGGCTCATATCATGTAATACGATCCCCTATTGGCTCATATCATGTAATACGATACCCTATTGACTCATATCATGTAATACGATCCCCTATTGGCTCATATCATGTAATACGATACCCTATTGACTCATATCATGTAATACGATACCACGTTGGTTCATATCATGTAATACGATCCCCTATTGGCTCATATCATGTAATACGATCCCCTATTGGCTCATATCATGTAATACGATCCCCTATTGGCTCATATCATGCAATACGATCCCCTATTGGCTCATATCATGTAATACGATCCCCTATTGGCTCATATCATGCAATACGATCCCCTATTGGCTCATATCATGCAATACGATACCCTATTGGCTCATATCATGTAATACGATCCCCTATTGGCTCATATCATGTAATACGATACCCTATTGACTCATATCATGTAATACGATCCCCTATTGGCTCATATCATGTAATACGATACCCTATTGACTCATATCATGTAATACGATACCACGTTGGCTCATATCATGTAATACGATCCCCTATTGGCTCATATCATGTAATACGATCCCCTATTGGCTCATATCATGTAATACGATCCCCTATTGGCTCATATCATGTAATACGATCCCCTATTGGCTCATATCATGTAATACGATCCCCTATTGGCTCATATCATGTAATACGATCCCCTATTGGCTCATATCATGTAATACGATCCCCTATTGGCTCATATCATGTAATACGATCCCCTATTGGCTCATATCATGTAATACGATCCCCTATTGGCTCATATCATGCAATACGATCCCCTATTGGCTCATATCATGTAATACGATCCCCTATTGGCTCATATCATGCAATACGATCCCCTATTGGCTCATATCATGCAATACGATACCCTATTGGCTCATATCATGTAATACGATCCCCTATTGGCTCATATCATGTAATACGATACCCTATTGACTCATATCATGTAATACGATCCCCTATTGGCTCATATCATGTAATACGATACCCTATTGACTCATATCATGTAATACGATACCACGTTGGCTCATATCATGTAATACGATCCCCTATTAGCTCATATCATGTAATACGATCCCCTATTGGCTCATATCATGTAATACGATCCCCTATTTACATAAATAAAATATATTGGTGATACTTATTAATTTTTTATATAAACAAAATAACTTGTTAATATTTATATAAATAATTTAGTAATTATAAACTCTATTTACTAATGTTTTAAAACATTTTAAAATTAAAATTATTCTCGTTTCGAAATTTACTATTTTAAAACGTAATTATTGTAATTTATAAAATAAATTTACATAAATAAAATATATTGGTGATACTTATTAATTTTTTATATAAACAAAATAACTTGTTAATATTTATATAAATAATTTAGTAATTATAAACTCTATTTACTGTTTTAAAACATTTTAAAATTAAAATTATTCTGTTTCGAAATTTATTATTTTAAAACGTAATTATTGTAATTTACAAAATAAATTTACATAAATAAAATATATTAGTGATACTTATTAATTTTTTATATAAATAAAATAATTTGTTAATATTTTATATTATTTAGTAATTTAAAAACTCTATTTATTGATTTTTTTAAAACATTTTATATTTAAAACTATTATTGTTTCGAAATTTAGGGTCGAAATTTCGACCCTAAATTTGGCACTAAAACTTTTTACTTTCGAAAAATTTCACGAAAATTTTAAAATTCTATACCAAAATTAAAAAATTCGCGGTTTATATTTAGGGTCGAAAATTAGGGTCGAAAATTTCGACCCTAAAAATTAGGGTCGAAATTTTCGACCCTAAATTTCGACCCTAAATTCTATCTACAACTTACCCAAAACACTTCATTCTATCTTCATCTTCATTCATTAAAAAAAAAAACGCGAACTCCTTAACCACCGTGCCATCCGACCCACCATCTCATCCCACTCCGTCCCACCATCTCATCCGACCACCACCATTCTTCAATTTTCGACCACCACCACCATCTCATCCGACCACCACCATCTCATCCCACTCCGTCCGACCCACTCCGTCCGACCCACCACCATCTCATCCCACCACCACCGTCTCATCCGACCACCACCACTACCGTTTCATCCCACCACCACCACCACCACCACACTCGCACACGAGCACTAATTATGTTTTTTGTTTAATTTCGGATAAGGTAATTCAATTCTTGTTTAATTTTGTTCTATTAAAATTTTTTATCTATTAATTTTTTATTTATTAATTGTGTTTATTTATTAATTGTGACCAGCACCACCCGGCGGCAGCAACTGTAGCCACCACCACCACGGCATCGCCGGCGGCAGCCACTGTAGCCACCACCACCACAGAGCATACTAAAGGTGGTCTTATATTAAAACGTATTTTAGTTGTTTTTGGCTTATTTATTTTGGCTTAATTGATTTCGGGTTATATTTAGTCTTAGTTGATTTCGGATTATATTTAGGCTTAGTTGATTTCGGATTATTTAGGTTTAGTTGATTTAGGCTTAGTTGATTTCGGATTATATTTAGGTTTAGTTGATTTCGGCTTAATTCTTTTAGGCTTAATGGATTACGGCTTATATATGGCTTAATATTTATTAAGGAATTTGGACTTATATATATATAGGCACGAGTTTAATTTTTTTATATGTTTATCGTAGCCAAGACCCAAGTCACAGCCGAGAACCGAATTCCCGAGTCACAGTCGTATAAAAGGTAATGTTTTTTTTTTGAAATTGTTTTAGTGTTTGTTTCAAATTAGATAAAATCTCGGAAACCAACTAATTTAGATTTTTTTTATTTTATGTTTGTGTTTGGTTAGCACCGGGACAGTCGGGACAAGTTCCTCATCCGGACCTTTTTTTCTATCTTTCCATCTTTGTTTATTTCAGCCGTGACCGAGGTGTGTAATTAATATTATGCATATGTTTATTATATTATATATTGTTAGTCTTTTGTAGTAAATAATTTTAGGATTGTTTTAGGATTCTAGTCGATTAATTTTGGAAAAGCCCCGTCCGAAATTAATCAACCTTAGAAAACCCGTCCGGAATTAATTTATTAGAAATTAATTTCGGAAAGTCCCCATTTTTGGGACTGCTTTTTGAATGTTTTGTCTCATTTAGGATATGAATGCGTATAACTGGTTTATTATTTGAGATGATTTCGACAGCGTTTCTCCTTTACTCCTACGAATATGTCTTTAAAAACACATATTTGGGGAGTAGAGGGGAAATGCTGCCGAAATATTCTCGAATAGTAAATCAGTTATACGCATTTATATATGAGACGAAACATTCAAAGAGTGGGTTAGGATTGCCTTCCATAGTGCACTAGTAGGTGAAAAAACATTCCTGATTGTTTGTTTTTAATGTGTTTAATTAAATCATTTATTTGAATAATGTTTATTTGCAACGCAGTTATGATAATTGATAAGAGTTGGACAACTATATCCAATCGTAATTCCGATGAATTTTTATATGGTCTTTTCACCTTCCTCGAGCATTGTAAGACATTTGTGCACCCCATCACACAAATGATCCGTTGCCCATGTAAACGTTGTTGTAACTGTGAGAGATTGGTTGACCTCCACACTCTTGAGGTACACTTATCCCAACACGGGTGGGACGAACATTATACCACTTGGAAATATCACGGTGAACCGATTCTTCCGCTTCCTACACCAGTATCACATTCACCTGAACACCTTGACATGAATACGTTCTTAGAAGATATTTCTGTAACTAATGTCGAAACTACACCGACTCAAACTCCTCCGACTCAAACTCCTACGACTCAAACTCCACCTGATCAAACAACGGGTCCTAATAACGAGTTTGAAGAGTTACTTAGTAGGTCCACCCAAAAGTTGCACACGCTTACCAATTTGACTACATTGGAATTTACAACAGAGATTGCACACATCAAGGTTTTAAATAAAATTAGTGATGTCGGGTTTAACCAGATTCTAGCTTGTCTCCAGAAGTTTTGTACCCGTAGTCAAGGTTTCAATTTCCCATCGTCATACTATGAAATCAAGAAGACATACAGAAAGATCGGGTTAGGATACGAATCGATTCATGCTTGTATAAACGATTGCTTTTTATATTGGGGATCAGAGGATAACAAAAAGAGGGATGATTGTCCAGTCTGCGGAGAGAGTAGATATAAAGACCCCAAGAAAACAAAGGGGAAGTTGGTTGCGAACAAGGTGGTGCGTTACTTTCTGTTAAAACCTAGACTTCAACGCATGTTCAACACAAAACACATAGCAAAGTGGATGACTTGGCATGCTACTGGACAGTCTAAGGATGGCAAGTTGAATCACCCCTGTGACGGTAAAGCATGGAAACATTTTGACTTGATGGTACCTGATTTCTCTAGTGACCCTAGAAACGTTCGATTAGGGTTGGCTGCAGATGGTTTTAATCCTTATGGCATTATGAGTCAAAATTACAGCATGTGGCCGGTCATATTGACAGCATACAACACACCACCGTGGATGTGTATGAAAGAAACTTCTTTAATGTTGACGATGTTAATTCCCGGCCCTAAATCACCTGCAAAAGATATTGATGTTTTCCTGGCGCCTTTGATTAAAGAACTCAAAGATTTATGGAAAGGAGTCAGGACGAAAGACGCTGCTACGGGTACTTATTTCGATATGAAAGCGGCACTTTTATGGACCATCAATGATTTTCCAGCTCGGGGTAGTCTTTCTGGGTGGGTTGGGCAAGGCTACTACGCATGCCCCACTTGTAACAAGGACACTCCATCGATGGCTATCAAGAACAAAATCGTTTATGTTGGTCATAGAAGATGGTTAAGAACAAATCATTATCTAAGGAATAAAACTAGGCAATTCCATGGTAAAGCCGAACGGAAGCCTAAACCGAGAAAGTTTACCGAGATGGATATCCAGTTACAAATTAATAGCCTCTTGAGTCGTAAGCCGGGGAAGCATCCAAAAATTAAGAAAAGCAACCCACCTCCTGATAGAAATGTTGAATTGAATTGGTCTAAGCGTTCTATCTTTTGGGAGCTTGAGTATTGGCCCTTTCTTCTACTAAAACACAATTTGGATGTCATGCACATCGAAAAGAACGTGCTTGAGGCAATACTGAATATCTTGTTACAAAACGATAAATCCAAAGACACGGCAAAGGCAAGGCAAGACTTGGAAAAATTGGGAGTTCGACCCGAGTTGTGGTTAGTTCCAAAAGGAAACGGGAAGTTTGAGAAGCCTCATCCAAAGTACTCTTTCACCAAAGCTAACAGGGAACTTTTTTGTAAATTCATCAAAGGAGTTAGACTACCTGATGGGTTTGGATCCAACTTTAAGCAAAAAGTCACTGCTAATTATGACAACATAACGGGCATGAAATCTCATGACTGTCATATAATGATGCAACGGTTACTTCCTTACGGAGTACAACAATACTTGCCCAAAAACATTGCAGATCCTATAATCCAGCTTTGCTTGTTTTTTAAGCAGCTTTGTTCTAGAATTTTGATGGAGGAGGACATGGTAAAAGCTAAAAACCAATTGATCAGTGTGATGATTAATTTAGAGCAAATCTTTCCTCCTGCTTTTTTTGACATAATGCCTCATTTGGTTGTACATCTACCCGATGAGGCTATTCTAGGTGCCCTCATTCGCTGCAGGTGGATGTATCCATTTGAAAGATACATGAATAAGCTAAAGAATTATGTCCGAAATAAAGCAAAGCCCGAAGGTTCTATCGCGGAGGGTTATGTTGCAGAAGAAGCATTAACTTTTTGTTCGCGTTATCTTGCTGAGGATGTCGAGACGAGATTTAACCGTCTTGACAGGAATGACGACGGTTTGCCTGAACAAAAAGATAAATTCCAGGTGTTCCGGTCCGCATGCAAACTGATGGGTAGAGTCAAAGATATTCATATGAGTTTAGATGTTACGCGGGCAGTTGTATGGTATATACTTAACAACAGTCCTGAAATCGAATCAGACATCTTGGCTTACAAAGAGTATGTCTCTTCCTTATCTATATTTTAAAAAATCTTCTTTCGGGATGACTTATCCTAATATCATGAACTTTTGCAGAGAATCGCCTGATAACGTGGAAACGAGGTTTCCCACCTGGTTTAGTCACAAGGTAAATACATTAGATATATTACCTTGGAGTTATTGCTCATATATCTAAATATGTTTGTATCTCTTTCGTAGATTCGTGAAAAAAAAACGACAGGCGACTGTAATGAAGAGTTATTCTCTTTGGCATGTGGACATACTAGTGCATGTACATACCCCGCTTGCGTAGTTAACGGTGTGAGGTTTGTGATACATGAACGCGATAAACTTCACACCACTCAATGCAGCGGTGTTTCAACAGCCGGGCTTGATGGAGAGATGTATTATGGTCAACTCGAAGAAATTCTGGAGCTCACTTATATCGGGAACCGCAAGGTTGTGTTGTTTCGATGTAAATGGTTTGACACCATTAACCCCCCAAATTGTACGAAACGCAATAGACGTTCTTACATTGAGCAGGGCATACATCATATTTTGACTAATAAGGAATTTCACAAAAATAACCAATACATTCTTGCGACACAAGTATCACAAGTATTTTACCTTGAAGACCTTGCTAGAAAACCAAAGGGTTGGAAGGTGGTCGAACATGTTTATCATGGCGATGTTGAAGAGCCCGATCAAGATGTTATACATGGTAGCAGTTCATCAAATTTTACGCTGAATGTTGGTTTGACTTGTTTGGAGGATACAAATTTGAGTTTGAATGACGAATCGGCAGAAGTGTCCGCCACACAGGTTAATGAAGACGATGATGATCTAATCAATAATGAAGATGATGACGTTGCACATGCCCTTGATGATGATGATGTTCAAATGTCTGATGATGATGAAGTGAACCCTAATAATGTTGTTGAAGAAGTTTTATCTAGCGATGATTCAGATTGTGATAATTGATCTTAAGTTGTAATTTGAATGAAACAATGATTTAATCTTTAGATGTGTAATTTTTTTTAATGAAATTGTTCTTATATGTTTAAATGTGTAAATTTTTATGAATTTGTGTATTAGCATTAACCGGTCCACGAAATTGTGTGTTCATGTACTTGTTATATTACAGATGGCGTGTGTAGGTGGTAGATCACACGGTGGGGATGGTGATGGTACTCCACCTAGACGACCTACAAAGTCCGTACCCGGCAATTGCGAAAGTAAGAAATTGTGATTTATTTTTATTTTATGTCAACTCTTATTGTTAATTAAGTGTGTTTGAATTTTCACGAATCAATAACTTCAATAACTAATCTTTGCAGGTGAACCGATACCACATATGGTTACGGTTAATACGAGCCTAAGGAGGAAGCATAGGGCGCATGGAGGACCTTTGCCAGTTTCATTTGATGTTTATGATCTTAATAGCTTCCATCCGTTAGGCAATAATGCTGCGATGTTGACCTCTCTGATGGGGGAAACAGTCCGACCACTTCCACTTACTTGCGAGTGGGAACAGATACCATTGCACCTCAAAGCCCATATCTTTCCTACACTTGAGGTATTAATTGTTTGCGTTACATCTAGTCTTATTAACTGTTTTGGTTGAAAATTGTTTGTTTATTTAAATGCATATGTTTACATGTAGACCTATTTCAACCTGACGGGTTGGTTGGATAGTCATGATACTGTGACTTATGGCGGGGTAACATATGTGGTGGGAGAAAGGATAAAAACAGGAATTAACTGTAAGTTGAGGCTACTTTGGCGCAAAAATAGGAACAAGTTAAAGCGTGACTATTATTCTATCCATGATTCGGCCGAGGAAGCAGCGCTTGTACCGCCCCCATCGAGTTCTACATGGGCCAACAGATCAGCAAGGGAGTGGCTTGATTTGTGCCGGTATTGGTCCGACCCGAGACAGGTGAGGAGAAGTGAAGTTAATGCAGTTAACCGCTCGAAAAACAAAGTTTCTACACATCAAGGGAAAAAATCATTCGCTCAAGGAAGGAACGAATATGTAAGAATCGTTATAGTTTTTGTGATCATTTAAAAGTTTTATATTGTTTATTTATATTTTGTTATTAATTTTTTTTGGTAAAGATCTTGTTATTAATTTATTTGATATTGTACAGAAAGTCAAGCATGGGACCGACGAGGACCTTATACAAACTTGGAAGAGGGCACGCACAAACAAGAATGGCACTATGTCCGAGGAAAATGCAGACAGATATGTAAGTAATTTAATTTATACATGCTTTAATAACATATTTTTATTTGTTTTTAACTTCTTTTTTTCTCTTTCTTTTTCACAGTCGAGAATGATGTGCATAAAAGAAGCGATTTCTTGCGGTGCTGAGCAGTACAAAAGTGATCAAGAAATAATTGATCTAGTAAATCCGAGCCGCAACACTCAAAATATCGTCGGCAGGGGCAGGAAGTTGCCGGGTGGTGGTACCTCATATGGATGCGGGAGTAGTTCTTATAGTGATGGAGTGACTCGAGAACAACTCTCGGAGGTACTTAGGATTCATGAGCAAGAAAAAGAGCTGCTGAGGAAGCAAACCGAGGAGGCGCAGCAACGGGCTAATTTGGCCCATATGTATGCTAGTATGGCGCAACAAAATGCTGAGGTAAACAACGCCCGCCTAAGTCATTTGATTTCTCATTATACTTCACATGTGGGTCGAGGGTATACCGGACCTCCTAACCCTTTTATACCGCCACCCCAATTCGCTTCTATGCCTGGCATGTCTCAGTTCCCTGGTATGCCTCAGTTCCCTGGTATGTCTCAGGTCCCTGTTATGCCCCAGTTCCGTGGTATTCCTCCCCCTCCCGGATTTCCATATAATGCTCCACTCAACCCACTCCAACCTCCAATTACCCAAAATAACAGTTTCACTAACTGTAATCGACCCGTTGTCAACACCACTGGCCCCTCGAGTTCTAACTCTCGGGAGGTCCCAACTATACCGTCAGCCTAAATCCTCATCAAAATGATACTCGGACCGTCGACGAGTTGGCTCGAGATCTTGAGAATGCCAACAACATGTCCGATAATGAGCTAATTAACTCGGATGCTGATGAGGGGGATGATTCGGGTGATAATGATCAGGCCAACGGGGACTATTCAGATTAGGAGTTGTTGGTTTTAGACTTTTTATTTTGTGTAATAACTTAAGACTTGTTAAATTGTGAAACATGGATTTATTGTGATGTGTAATAATTTTAGACTTGTTACATTTGTGAAATAAGGATTTGGTGAAATGTATTCTAACGTTTTGGCTATTTAACGTATTGTAAATTAGTAGTATTGTACTGTTTAGTGATTTGTAATATTGTGGATTTGTTGAAATATAGATTTTTTTCCGGAAAAAATGCCGGAAAAAAATCTGGGAAAAAACTGCAAAATGCAGTTTTTTTTTTTGCCCAGAAACTATTTAGGGTCGAAATTTCGACCCTAATCATATAGGTAGGGTCGAAATTTCGACCCTAAATTATAGTTAGGGTCGAAATTTTCGACCCTAAGTTTTAGGGTCGAAATTTTCGACCCTAAATTTCGACCCTAACCCCTTCCTGCACGAAATATTCTGGAAAAAAAATAATATAAAATGTTTAGGGTCGAAAATTTCGACCCTAAATTTAAAGAAATTTTCGACCCTAAATTATTAAATAAAAAAAAAACGTTTTTATAAACTTTTTAATATATACACGTGGATATTAAATAAAAAAAAAAAAAAAAATTTCACAAAAAAAAAAAAAATACACGTGGATATAATTTAGGGTCGAATATTTCGACCCTAAATTAAAAAGGGATTCGACCCTAATTTTTGGTCAAAATGATTTTTGGAAAGTGGTGGGCCCCAAATTTTCGACCCTAAATTGCAAAGGGATTTTCGACCCTAGTTATTTAGGGTCCAAAACTTAGGGTCGACCACTTAGGGTCGAATTTTTCGACCCTAAATATTAGGGTCGAAAACCCTTTGTATTTAGGGTCGAAAATTTCGACCCTAAACCCAAAAATTGTTGTAGTGATATAGGTAACAGAATTATGTGTATGATAAGCTTATGTGATGCAACAAGTTTATACTTTTGAGTTTTGTACCTGACAGGAATGTCTTTGCTGAAATTATGTATTCACTACATGGATATTATGTAGAAGTATGTTGGTGGAGTTTTTACTTTTATCCCAAATGCTTCTATCATAAGGCTAGGTTGATCTATTTATTGTCTCTTTACCTTTATGAAAATTGGTGGTAGCACGTGTAATTTTGATTACGCTCACCATTTCTCATCGTTAGGTATCAAACCGGATGTTTCTGCTATGTCTAGAATTCATGTGAAAAATGTTAAGAAATTGCAAAGAAAAGATTGTTGATAAGTTTTCATCAGAAAGAGGTATTAATTGTATGCAAGATGTATCTGACTTTAGGTTCCTTAAAATGGTAGAATGAGTGTTAAAAAAATTAATGAGCTCAGGGCAAACAGATTAACTGATCGATGAGTCTGGCCTATTCAGTAGACTAATGATCTTTTAAGTCACTTTGTATTGATATACCTCTTGAACGCAGTCAATATCATATTTACACCAGTAATACGTTCAAGGTGTGCATTATGATTTATGTAGGATTCCATAAATAGTATAAATACAAAGTATCTCACATTATGAAATCATTACACTACAACAATTGTGAACCCTAGGGACGACTTATTCGTCCCTAGGGAAGCACTTATTCGACCCTAAACTCCTAGGGACGACTAAGTCGACCCTAGGAGGTTGTGCCTAAAAATTCGTCTCTAGGATCCTAGGGACGAACCCCTCTTTGTAACGTAGGGACGACTTAGTGGGTCCCGCAACCCACTACATTGAAAAAATTGACTAATCCTAGGGACGACCTTCTTTGTAACCTAGGGTCGACAAAGTCGTCCCTAGGTTATAAATAAATAAAATGTTTTTTCAAAATTTTCTTAAAAATTCTTTTTTTTATTATTTTTAATAAAATCTTTTTTATAAATATTAAAAAAAACATTTTTAGAAAATAAAAAAAAAATAAATCTATTAACCTAGGGACGACTTAGTCGTCCCTAGGTTTAAAAATGCCCAGGTATTCAATACCTAGGGACGACTAAGTCGTCCCCAGGTATTGACACCTGGGCATTTTTAATCCTAGGGACGACTAAGTCGTCCCTAGGTTAATAAATATGTTTTTTTTTTATTTTCTGGTAATATCCTAGGGACGACTAAGTCGTCCCTAGGTGTACCTGGGGTGAAAAAAAAAATCTGGGCTATTCTGCAGTTTCCAGATTTTTTCCGGAACTTTTTCCGGACAAAATCCACAATTCAAAATGGCAGAATTCGACAAATACAGAATAATAACAAATCAATAAACGTTACAATACCATATTACGATAAATTATCCAACGTCACGATACAATATTCATCAAATACACTTATTCAATCCTAAATCAAATGTTTCAAACGCTACAAGTCTCAAACTTTATTAAACATGCATAATAAGAAAAACACTACCACAACCTCTACTCCGCATCCTCGTTAGGTGAAAAGTCACCTTCCCTATCGTCACCCTCCTCGTCACTCCCCTCGTCATTCACCTCGTCATCGCCTGATAAGTCGTCACCACTGTTTTGTACATTCCTATCTCGACCCAACTCGTCAACGGACCGGTAATCGTGCTCATGGGGATTTGAGATTACACGAGAACCTCCGGGTATGGATTGTGAAGTAGAGCCGATCTCATAAGCCGAGTGTGTGGTGGGACGATAACAATAGTTAAATGTGTTATTGTTGGTGACGGGAGTAATAGGATAAGTGCCGGTATAGGGAGGTTGGAGTGGTTGGAGATTGTCGGGCAAAGATGGTCGGTATGCGTCGATAGAAGGAGGTTGCACTGGTTGTGCCCAAGGATAGGGGGGTTGGACTAAATGAGCCCAATCAGGAGCTAGGGTGGGCATAACAAAGGGTCGGGGCGGGGGTACAAAAGTAGGAGGTCTAATTGGGTGATCAGTATTTGAGTTGTAGTTCTGGAAAAACTCACCCAATTGACTCTGATATTGCGCCATTTGCTCGTACGACGTCTGACTATATTGTTGCGCCGCATCTGCCTTTAACGCTGCCAAGTAAGCCCGTTGCTGCGCCGCCTGATTCTCTCTCCTCAGCAGCTCCATCTCTCGCTCATTTCGTTCTATCAATTCTTGAAATTCACTACGAGAGGGAACATCTGGTCGACGTGGAGCACCCCGCCTGCGATAAGTTACAACAACAATGTTTCATTATATACAACAAGACATAAATATGAACAATTGATTTACATTTTGTTTTATTGAGGATATATAACCTGCGAGTTGTGTTATTGGCACCACCCGGTAACTTTCTGCCTTGTCCCGACACATTTTGCTTATTTTGACTTGGCATGATTTGAGCCACTATTTCTTTATCAGACATGTGCGGGACTATACCGGCTCTCACTTGGTCCCTGAGGGCTTTCATCTTTTCCTGGGAAAAAAAAAACGATTTAAAAGAAATGAAATTAGTTACTAAGGCATGTAAAGAGTTATATATTACTTACATATCTTTCCTCGTTTTCTTTACTTTGAAACGTGCCACCACTTGAGTGCCCCTTCCTCCATGTTTCAACCAGGTCCTCGTAAACCCCTTCCTTGACTTTCTGTAAAATCTCAAATAAATTAGTAACGAGCTATAATAAATAAACAATATAAACGCTTTTAAATAAATCACAAAAATTATAAAGAGTCTTACGTATTCATTCCTTCCTCGGGCGAATGGTTTTTTGCCTTGAGTGGTCGGTACCGTGTTTTTGGAACGATTAACAGTATTAACCTCACTTCTTGCCACCCTCTTTGGGTCTGACCACCACTGAACCAATTCACCCCAATCACCTTCGGTTCTACCGTCCCACACACTCTCAGGCGGTACATGTTCTTGTGCCAGTGCGGGCGTCTCATATTTCGAATAATAATGTTTCTTGATCCTGTTCTTGTATTTTCTATACAGCAACCTCAGCTGATATTCCAACGCAAGCCTAACCCGAGTACCGACCTCATACACACCTTTGCCACACACCACCTGAGTACGATCATTGTACCATGGCTCGAGGTCGAAATATGTCTGCATAAAAACATATGAATTTAAATAAACATAACACACATATCTAAATGTCGATAACAATAACAATATAAGTAAAATAAACAATTTTCACCTCAATTGTAGGATAAATATGAGCTTTATCAGACTCTGGAATTTCGTCCCATTCGCAGTTCAGGGGAAGTGACCGGATTAATTCCCCCAAAAGATGAGTCAACAATGATGCATAATCGCCCAGAAAATGGAAGGTTTGCAGATCTTTAAATTCAAAGCCAATTGTCAAAGGTTTTTCGTGATTATTTCTGTACGCCCTCCTTAATTTATCTAGGTTGGTCACAAAGCGTTGATTTGAACCTACAAAAGATATGTTATTTACTCGTAAAAATTCAAGTGACATAAATTATAAATATCAGTGTTATAAAAAAATATAATGATTTCTTACGCTGACACTCGGCCGGTACAGGACGTGTGGGCCGTCTGGGTGGACTACCACCAGCATCCCCACCGTGTGACCTAGGAGCTACACATGCCATCTGTAAAATAACAAGTTCATATCAGTATACACATTTTATCAATATACACATTTTAACATATAAAAACATTTTCATTAAAAAACAAAATTACACAATTTAATTAACCAATTAATACTAATACACAAATTCATATCAATATACACATTTTAACATATAAAAACGTTTTCATTAAAATACAAAATTACACATTTAAACAAATGAAAACAACTCATCATCATTTAAACGTATAACAATTGTTTCATTCAAACAACAACTTAAGCATATAACAATCGTTTACAAATAAAAAATTACACATTAAAGCATATAACAACTGTTTCATTCAAAATACAACTTAATATCAATTGTCATCATCTTCAGAATCATCGCTAGATAAAACTTCTTGAACATCATTATTATGGTTCACTTCATCATCATCCGACACTAAATCATCATCATCAACATCACCAATGACGTGTGCAACTACTTCATCATCTTCAATATTAATAATATCATCATCAACCGGTGGGGCGTCCACTTCCGTTGGTTGAGTATTTACACTCAAATCCGTAATACCCAAATTAGGCAAAGCAACAGACAGTGTAACATCTGATGAACTGCTACCATGTATAACATCTTCATCGGACTCTACCACATCTCGATGATAAACCTGTTCGACGACCTTCCAATGAAGCGGTCGTCTAGCAAGGTCTTCAAGGTAGAATACTTGTGTTGCTTGTGTCGGGAAAATGTATGGGTTATTTTGGTGAAATAGCCTATCGGTCAAAATATGATGTATGCCTTGCTCAGTGTAAGAACGTCTGTTGCGTTTGGTGCAATTGGTAGGGTTAATTGTGTCAAACCATTTACATCGAAACAACAAAACCTTGCGGTTGCCGATATAAGTGAGCTCCAGAATTTCTTCGAGTTGACCATAATACATCTCTCCATCAACCCCGGGTGTTGAAACTCCGCTGCATTGAGTGGTACGAAGTATATCGCGTTCACGTACCACAAACTTCACACCGTTCACTATGCAAGAGGGGTATGTACATGAACTAATAGGTCCACATGCCAAAGAGAATAACTCGTCACTACAGCCCACACTCACTTTTTTTTCACGAGTCTACAAAAATGAGATACAAAAAGGTTTATTAGATGAGGAATAACTCCAAGGTAATATATCTAATGTATTTACCATGTTATTAAACCACGCAGGAAAACTCGTTTCCACATTATCAGGCACCTCTCTGCAAAGGTTCATGATATTAGCAGAAGTTATCGAGAAAGAATAATTTTCAAAATTATAAAAAATAGGAAGAAACATACTCGCTGTAAGCTGAGATGTCGGCTTCGACTTCAGGACTGTTGTTAAGTATAAACCACGTAACTGCCTGCATGTCGTCATTAGTCATACGAGTTGGTTTGATTCCACCCGTCGGTGTGCATAAGGTCCGGAACACCTCAAATTTATCTGGTTGTCCAGGCAAATCGTCTTCATTTCTGCCAAGGCGGTTAAATCTCGTCTCGACATCCTTAAGGTAACGCGAACAAAAAGTTAATGCCTCTTCTGCAACATAACCCTCAGCAATAGAACCTTCAGGCTTTGCTTTATTTCGTACATAATTCTTTAGCTTTTTCATGTATCTTTCAAATCGATACATCCACCTGCCGCGAGTAACGGAACCTAGAATAGCCTCATCGGGTAGATGTATAACCAAATGAGTCATTATGTCGAAAAAAGCAGGAGGAAAGATTTGCTCTAAATTAACCATCATAATGATCAATTTGTTTTTAGCTTCTTTCATGTCCTGCACAGTCAAACTTCGAGCACAAAGTTGCTTAAAGAATAAGCAAATGTCGATTATAGGTTTTGCAACGTCTTTGGGCAGGTATTGTTGCACTCCATAAGGAAGTAACCGATGCATCATTATATGACAGTCATGAGATTTCAAGTTCGTTATATTGTCATCATCAGCGGTCACTTTTTTCTTGAAGTTGGATCCAAAGCCATCAGGTAGTCTGACTCCTTTAATGAATTTACAAAAAAGTTTTCTTTTTTCTGGAGTGAAAGAGAACTTTGGATGAGGCTTATCGAACTTCCCGTTATCTTTTTTAACTAACCACAACTCCTTTCGAACTCCCATTTTTTCTAAGTCTAGCCTTGCCTTTGGCGTGTCTTTGGATTTGTCGTTCTGTAACAGGGTATTCAGTAAAGCCTCAAGGAAATTCTTTTCGATGTGCATGACATCGTAACAGTGTTTTAGTAGAAGAAAGGGCCAATACTCAAGATCCCAAAAGATAGAACGCTTACTCCAGTTCAATTCAACATCTCGATTTTTGGGGCGGTTCTCTTTGAGAATTGGTTTATGTTTCCCCGGTTTACGTTTAAAGACTTTACTAATCTGCAATTGAATATCAAGTTCTGAAAACTTTCTTGGTTTAGGCTTATTTTCGGGAAAACCGTAGAATTCCTTGGATTTTTTCCGATCAGGATGATTTGTTCTTAACCATCTTCTGTAACCAACATAAACGATTTTGCTGTTGATACGCATCGATGGAGTGTCAACATTACAAGTAGGGCATGCGAGGTACCCTTGCCCAGTCCACCCAGACAAACTACCTCGAGCTGGAAAATCATTGATGGTCCATAAAACCGCCGCTTTCATTTTGAAATGAGTACCCGTAGCAGCGTCTTTCGTCCAGACTCCCTCCCATAAATCTTTGAGTTCTTTAATTAGAGGCTGCAAGTAAACATCAATGTCCTTTGCAGCTGATTTAGGGCCGGGAATTAACATCGTCAACATTAAAGAAGTTTCTTTCAAACACATCCACGGTGGTGTGTTGTATGTTGTCAATATAACCGGCCACATGCTGTAAGTTTGGCTCATCATGCCATAAGGATTAAAACCATCAGCAGCCAACCCTAATCGAACGTTTCTAGGGTCACAAGAGAACTCAGGTTTCATCATGTCAAAATATTTCCATGCTTTGCCGTCACAGGGGTGATTCATTTTACCGTCTTCCTTAGACTGTCCGGTCGCATGCCAAGTCATCCACTTTGCTATGTCTTTTGTGTTGAACATACGTTGTAGTCTAGGTGTTATCGGAAAGTAACGCACCACCTTGTTGGCAACTAATTGCGTCCCCTTTTTCTTCTTTGGGTTTTTCCATCTGCTCGCGTTACAGATTGGACAAGTTTGCCTCTCCTTGTTTTCCGGTGATCCCCAATATAAAAAACAATCATT
This sequence comes from Glebionis coronaria, assembly GCA_025667525.1. Classification (NCBI taxonomy): domain Eukaryota; kingdom Viridiplantae; phylum Streptophyta; class Magnoliopsida; order Asterales; family Asteraceae; genus Glebionis; species Glebionis coronaria. The sequence continues at coordinate 6,679,276 of CM046878.1, read as the reverse complement.
TATACAAGCATGGATCGATTCGTATCCTAACCCGATCTTTTTGTATGTCTTTTTTATTTCATAGTATGAAGACGGGAAATTGTATCCTTTACTAGGGGAACATGCCTTTTGGAGAAGAGCTAGAATTTTGTTAAACCCGGCATCAGTTATTTTGTGTAAAACCTTGATGTGCGAAATCTCTGATGTAAATTCCAATGTGGTCATATCACAACCCGGGTACAACTTTTGGGCAGACCTAGCGAGTAACTCTTCAAACTCGTTACTAGGACCCGATGTTTGGGTTGGTTGAGGACCGGTTTTTTGAGTTGGTGGAGTTTGAGAGGGTGGAGTTTCAGATGGTGGATTTGGAATATTATTTGCAGAAATATCTTCGAAGAACGCATCCATGTGAATTCGATCAGGTGAATGTGGTAATAGTGGAGGTAACGGAAGAATTGGTTCACCGTGATATATCCAAGTGGTGTAATGTTTGTCAAACCCGAATCTGGATATGTGTGCCTCAAGTTGGCCGAGGGTAACCAACTTTTCACGGTTACAACAATGACTACATGGGCAACGGAGCTTTTGTGAGATGGGGTGCAAAAATTTCTCACAATCCTGGATGAATCCAAAAAGACCATCTAAAAACTCATTGGAATTACGATTGTTTACAGTGGTCCAACTCTTATCAATTGTCATAACTGCGTTGCAAATAAACATACTCAGATAAATTATTTTTTTTATACGTAAAATGTCATACTAACAAAATGAATATGAACTCTTTTTTATCTTCCTAGTGCAACTATGGAAGGCAATCCTAACCCACCTTTTGAATGTTTCGTCCCATATATGAATGCGTATAACCGGTTTACTATTTGAGTAAATTTCGGCAGCATTTCCCCTCTACTCCCCAAATATGTGTTTAAAGACATATTCGTAGGAGTAAAGGAGAAACACTGTCGAAATCATCTCAAATAATAAACCAGTTATACGCATTCATATCCTAAATGAGACGAAACATCAAAAAGCAGTCCCAAACAGGGGACTTTCCGAAATTAATTCCTAATAAATTAATTTCGGACGGGTTTTCTATAGGTTGATTAACTTCGGACGGGAATTTTCCGAAATTAATCGATAAAATCCTAAAATATTCCTAAAATTATTTACTACAAAGACTAACAATCATATATCATATATATATAATATAATAAACATATGCATAATATTAATTACACACCTCGGTCACGACTGGAATAAGCAAAGATATAAAGATAGAAAAAGAGGTCCGGATGAGGAAGTTGTCCCGACTGTCCTGGTGCTAACCAAACACAAACATAAAATAAAGAAAACCTAAATTAGTTGGTTTCCAAAAAAATTTCTAATTTGAAACAAACAACACCACAACAATTTAAAAAAAAACATTACCTTTTTTCGGCTGTGACACGGGTCTCAGTTCTCGGCTCGGTTCCCCGCTAACTCGGCTGTGACTCGGGTCTCGGCTACGACAAACATATAAAAAAAAATTAAACTTATGCCTATATAAGCTGAAATCTATTAAGCCTAAATCAGTTAAGCCCTAAATCAAATAAGCTCACAAAGATACACCCACCTTGGTGGTGATGCTACTGCCGACAGTGGTGGTGGTGGCTACTGCTACTGTCAACAGTGGTGGTGGTGGCTACTGCTACTGTCAACAGTGGTGGTGGCTACTGCTGCCGCGGGGTGGTGGTGGTTTCTAGTCAATAAACTTAAACAAAATTAAACCTAATTAAAAATTAAACAAAATTAAACATAATTAAAAATTAAATAAAATTAAACATAATCATTTACCTTTAAATGTATGATAAATGTATAAGTGGAAATCATATAAGCTCATAATTAGTATAAGTGGAAATCATATAAGCTCATAATTAGTCCCTAATTAATAAGTAGAAACAAACACCCTACATAAGCTTATGTATAAGCCGAAATCAAATAAGCTCATAAGTCCTTAATATAAGCAGAAATAAACATCCACCTGTGGTGATGCTACTGCCGGCGGTGGTGGTGGTGGCTGTTGCTGCTGCCGGCGGTGGTTGCTACGTGGTGGTGGCTGCTGTCGGCGGTGGTTGCTACAAAAATTAAACTACAAAAATTATAACCATTAATCCCTACTAAAATTAAACTACAATTAATAGATTAAAAAAACAATTACCTTTATATTAAAACAAAATTATTGCGACTGGTGGTGGTGGTTGATGCTGCGCCGTGACTGCTGCCGTGACTGGTGGTGGTCCGGTGGTCGAGTTAAACCAAAAAAAAAAAACTTAACAATTATAAACCTTGACAATTATACCATAAAAAATAAACAATAATAACAATTAAATTACAAAAATTAATCAAATTAAAAAATATATAATTCGAAATCAAATACCTTGACAATATATAACGAATTGGTGGTGAATGTGCTCGTGTGCAAGTGATGAAGATGAAGATTGTGAAGATGAAAGTGGTGAATGGATGGAGTTGAAGTGGTGGAGATGAGACGGATGGGATTGATGGTGGGTGGGAATGAGACGGATGGGAGTGGTCGGATTGATGGTGGGTGGTGAATGGGATTGATGGTGGTGGTCGTCGTCGGATGGGAGTGGTGGTCTAAGTCGTCCCCGGTTTTTTTTTTTTTAACAAAAATGAAGAATGAGATAGAGAGGATAAGGTGAGTTACTGTAAATGCTTCCTAGGGACGACTTTTTCTTTGTAACCTAGGGACGACTTAGTCGTCCCTAGGATAAATATAAATTATTTTTTTTTTCGTTTATTATAGTAACCTAGGGACGACCTATTGTAACCTAGGGACGACTAAGTCGTCCCTAGGTGTAAACCGGGAAACAAAAAACCCATAGCGGGTTATTTAAATTTTCACCAAAAAGTTTCAATTTTCCCAAAAATTTGCTAAGTGTTGGAGGGTTTTTCTAGGGACGACTTTTTTGTAACCTAGGGACGACTAAGTCGTCCCTAGGTGTTTTTCATACATTTAAATTACATTTTACCTTCTATGTAATAAAATTAATAATATAAATTAATAATAAAAATCAAAATAAATTATTATAATTAATATTAAAATATACGTTATACTTAATTTGTAATAATTAATAACGGATGAGTCTATATGTTACGGTTATACGTTATAGGTTCAACCGACGAGTCCATATGTTACGGTTATACGTTATAGGTTCAACCGACGAGTCCATATGTTACGAATATACGTTATAGGTTCAACCGACGAGTCCATATGTTAGGGTTATACGTTATAGGTTCAACCGACGAGTCCATATGTTACGGTTATACGTTATAGGTTCAACCGACGAGTCCATATGTTACGGTTATACGTTATAGGTTCAACCGACGAGTCCATATGTTACGGTTATACGTTATAGGTTCAACCGACGAGTCCATATGTTACGGTTATACGTTATAGGTTCAACCGACGAGTCCATATGTTAGGGTTATACGTTATAGGTTCAACCGACGAGTCCATATGTTACGGTTATACGTTATAGGTTCAACCGACGAGTCCATATGTTACGGTTATACGTTATAGGTTCAACCGACGAGTCCATATGTTACGGTTATACGTTATAGGTTCAACCGACGAGTCCATATGTTACGGTTATACGTTATAGGTTCAACCGACGAGTCCATATGTTACGGTTATACGTTATAGGTTCAACCGACGAGTCCATATGTTACGGTTATACGTTATAGGTTCAACCGACGAGTCCATATGTTACGGTTATACGTTATAGGTTCAACCGACGAGTCCATATGTTACGGTTATACGTTATAGGTTCAACCGACGAGTCCATATGTTACGGTTATACGTTATAGGTTCAACCGACGAGTCCATATGTTACGGTTATACGTTATAGGTTCAACCGACGAGTCCATATGTTAGGGTTATACGTTATAGGTTCAACCGACGAGTCCATATGTTACGGTTATACGTTATAGGTTCAACCGACGAGTCCATATGTTACGGTTATACGTTATAGGTTCAACCGACGAGTCCATATGTTACGGTTATACGTTATAGGTTCAACCGACGAGTCCATATGTTAGGGTTATACGTTATAGGTTCAACCGACGAGTCCATATGTTACGGTTATACGTTATAGGTTCAACCGACGAGTCCATATGTTACGGTTATACGTTATAGGTTCAACCGACGAGTCCATATGTTACGGTTATACGTTATAGGTTCAACCGACGAGTCTATATGTTACGGTTATACGTTATAGGTTCAACCGACGAGTCCATATGTTACGGTTATACGTTATAGGTTCAACCGACGAGTCCATATGTTAGGGTTATACGTTATAGGTTCAACCGACGAGTCCATATGTTACGGTTATACGTTATAGGTTCAACCGACGAGTCTATATGTTACGGTTATACGTTATAGGTTCAACCGACGAGTCCATATGTTACGGTTATACGTTATAGGTTCAACCGACGAGTCCATATGTTACGGTTATACGTTATAGGTTCAACCGACGAGTCCATATGTTACGGTTATACGTTATAGGTTCAACCGACGAGTCCATATGTTACGGTTATACGTTATAGGTTCAACCGACGAGTCCATATGTTAGGGTTATACGTTATAGGTTCAACCGACGAGTCCATATGTTAGGGTTATACGTTATAGGTTCAACCGACGAGTCCATATGTTAGGGTTATACGTTATAGGTTCAACCGACGAGTCCATATGTTAGGGTTATACGTTATAGGTTCAACCGACGAGTCCATATGTTACGGTTATACGTTATAGGTTCAACCGACGAGTCTATATGTTACGGTTATACGTTATAGGTTCAACCGACGAGTCCATATGTTACGGTTATACGTTATAGGTTCAACCGACGAGTCCATATGTTAGGGTTATACGTTATAGGTTCAACCGACGAGTCCATATGTTACGGTTATACGTTATAGGTTCAACCGACGAGTCCATATGTTACGGTTATACGTTATAGGTTCAACCGACGAGTCCATATGTTAGGGTTATACGTTATAGGTTCAACCGACGAGTCCATATGTTAGGGTTATACGTTATAGGTTCAACCGACGAGTCCATATGTTAGGGTTATACGTTATAGGTTCAACCGACGAGTCCATATGTTAGGGTTATACGTTATAGGTTCAACCGACGAGTCCATATGTTACGGTTATACGTTATAGGTTCAACCGACGAGTCCATATGTTACGGTTATACGTTATAGGTTCAACCGACGAGTCCATATGTTAGGGTTATATGTTATAGGTTCAACCGACGAGTCCATATGTTACGAGTCCAAATATTGGCGGGAAATGTTGGCGGTAAATGCTGGCGGGAAAATGTTGGCGGGAAAGCTAGGGTCGACTAAGTCGTCCCTAAATGTGTCGACCCTAAACTCTTATCTTTATTTATGGTAGCTCTTATCCTCACAAACTCTTATCCTCTCATACCAAACTCACCACCACCACCACCCGATTTTGCATAATATGGATCCGCTTGAAGCTTATAAGTGTACATGTAGAAAGGGATATATTATGTTGAGACAGTCACATCAACCTCATAGCTTTGGTAAACTTTACTATGCGTGTCCTCTTTCGAAGGTAAACAATCAAATGTTTTAGTTATGTAATACGTGTGATTATTAAAATGACATGTCATGTTATTTGTTTACTTTGTAACAGCCAAAAACAAATGATTATGGATGTAAATATTTTAAATGGAAGGATGATTTTGATCTCGAACTCCGTATAAGATCTTTCCCTGGATCTTCAACACCTCAAGGTTCACATCCAAGTTCTTATACAGGTCCTTCTCAATCTGCACCAACTGAGTGCTCTAATTGCAAGATCAAAGATCTAAAGATAAAGATGCTAGAGACAAGACTAGAAATGGAAAGGCATCCTGAAGACCACGCATGTCAATCGGCTGCAATACTTCATGAGCTTTTAAATGATATGGAAAATCTTAGCTTTGAGTAGTAATCTATTTGTTATTTTAATGTGTTAATTTATATTTTATTATTATGTGTTAATCTGTACGTTTAGTTTTAACTAGTTTGTGATGTTTTTTTTCTTATTTATGAATCTATTATCGTTGTAATATATATTTTTAATTAAGCGCGTGTTTAAGTGTTAAATATATATCTAAAGTTTTTTTTAAATATGTATAAAGTTTTTTTTAAATAAATATAAAGTTTTTTTAAATATGTATAAAGTTTTTTTTAAATAAATATAAAGTTTTTTTTAAATATGTATAAAGTTTTTTTTAAATATGTATAAAGTTTTTTTTTAAATATGTATAAAGTTCTTTTTAAATATGTATACTTTTTTTTCTAAATATGTATAAAATTTTTTTAAATATGTATAAAGTTTTTTTAATATGTATAAAGTTATTTTTAAATATGTATAATTTTTTTTCTAAATATATAAATTTTTTTTAAATATATATAAAGTTTTTTTTTAAATAGGTATAAAGTTATTTTTAACTAAATATATATATTTTTTTAAATATGTATAAAGTAATTTTAAATAATTTAATTTTAAAATTATTTATATTTATACGTTTTTTAAACGTTTTTTTAAATAATATTTATATTAATTTTAAATAATTTTAAATAAATAAAAAAGATAAAAAAATAAGTTTATTTAACCTAGGGACGACTAAGTCGTCCCTAGGTTTTCTGGTCCCCACTTTCATTTTAAACTTTTTAAATAAAAAATATTTATATTAATTTTAAATATATAAAAAAGATTTAAAACGGAAAAAATAAGTTTATTTAACCTAGGGACGACTAAGTCGTCCCTAGGTTTTCTGGTCCCCACTTTCATTTTAAACTTTTTAAATAAATATTATTTATATTAATTTTAAATATATAAAAAAGATTTAAAAAGGGAAAAATAAGTTTATTTAACCTAGGGACGACTAAGTCGTCCCTAGGTTTTGTGGTCCCCACTTTTCCCCACAGCCCTTTTGACCAAGAATTTTTTGATAAAGTGGTGGGTCCCCCCTTAATCTAGGGACGACTAAGTCGACCCTAGAAAAAGGGCGACCCTAAACACTTGTTTTGTTGTAGTGTTACTGAATGCTATTATCTAGGACTAACTGATTATAATCAGTGACCATCTATGGCACACTCAAAATCTGATAACATCTTTATTCTATATGATTATTATCAGTGACCATCTATGGTACACTCAAAATCTGATAACATCTATGGCAAATATTTAGGTACAAAGCTCTGCTGCTCTAGCGAAGTTTGTGGATCGCCAAGTTAGTTTATTTAACAAGGTACCATTTTCTCTGTTTTACAGCGCTAACTAACATTGTACTTAGTTCATCTTTCTAGTATTGCTATTATTCCTTATTATCTCAGCTTGATAAAATTAGTTTTTAAAATTCACGTATACCTGACACATATGATTCATCTGAAAGTACAATTGTGATTCTAAAATGTTATATGATTAGTTTAGGTACTTTTGCTATAAAGGATATTTTTTTCTATAGATACAGATGTTTGTTGCCTCTAAGAAGGTGAAAGTTTTATATATGCTTATGTGATTCTGGAAGCTTTTCAGTTTATTTTTGTTTTCTCGCTTATAAAATTTTCTTTTGAAAACATGTACAACGTCAGAAATATTTAATGTTTTGTATTTTTGTTTTTGAATATCAGTAATTATAGTTTACTAACCATTTTCATAAAATAGCGTAGTTTTCTGGTTAAATTATTTTTTATCAGATTATGAAGTGAAAAAATGTCTTACCGCATTTTGATGTTCCAGTTGAAGTTGCAATGCTTTCTCAAGTCTCGTGACAATCTCATCTACATTTGGACGCTGCGATCGTTCATCATTCAAGCAGTCAAACGCCGTTTCGGCGAAAATGTTGAATGACTGCACGTCCATTTGTTCCCGTAGACCCCATCCAATTATTTCATGGAGTGTCTTCTGTGTATAATGGGTAATGGCCAGTGGAGCCAAGTACTTATTATCTTGGTCGTCGTCAACTAGTGCTTTCCTACCACAGAGAAGTTCTAACATTACTATCCCAAAGGAGTAAATGTCTGACTTGAGGTGTGCACTTTTAGTCTCTATATATGTTGGGTCTGTATACCCCAGCCTGTTCGAAACATTATTACTAGTATTGAAAGAAAGGTGCCTTTCAGATGCTTTAATCTTCATGGAATGTCTAAATTCAGATAACTTGGGTTCCCACTCATAATTTAATAGAACCGTCTTACTGTTGATGTTCCGGTGTATCACGCTAAAATCGCGTGGTTCATCATAATGAATGAAGCTCAATGCATGTGCAATACCGACACATATCTTCAGTCTTCGCACACATGTCAACGACATCAAGTCTATTCGATTTTTGCCGAGACTTCCCTTGGTCTCACGCTTGATAATGATGATTTTCTCATCATTTTCATCACAAAACCCAACAAGAGAAACTATATTTTTATGCTTGAGACTAGAGAGGATGGAAATCTCCATCCAAAACTGTTGTTCAGTTTCATCATCCCATTCTTTATTCCACCTCTGAGCATGGATATCAATCCGCTTACGGGACAACAAGAGGCGTCCCTTGTAAACATTTCCGATATCAGATTCTTCGATGAAGTTATATTTATTGAAGTTGTTGGTGGCTTTAAGGATATCTTGAAGTGGGATTTTAAGGTGAGCAAGGTGGTCGTGATTGAGTGAAGACATTATGATTATGTTTATGTTTTATGAAAGGGGGCGTTTGGGGTTACAAAGAGATGAGAAGGAAGAAAGAGGGAGCACGTATACCAACTGATGCGTGTATGTATCATATATATATAGGCAACCTTAGCTCCACCTACCCTCCTCTTTTCGTAAATATTATTAGTAGATCTACCGTCCGTTTACCAATTCTATGTCAATAACAACCATTGTTACTAATGTTATACACATTAGAAAAATAATAACTCGAATGAGTTATCTATACTATTATATAAAGCATTTGGGATCTTCTAAAAATATAAAGGCTAGAAATTCAGACTTTTTTATCTACTAAATAAAGCAAGTTGTTGATATCTTCATCAACATTATATTATATAACATTTTCTAACAACCTTTTGTAACAAATTTTTATAAACAACATTTTGTAACAACATTTTTTCTTTTAAATTGAAAACTTTTATTTATTTATTATTTTTATAATCTAATTTAACTATATTTTTTTAAAATTTTGTGCTTTTTAAATTTGATATCCATTTTGATATATATTTTTGTTAACTTTTAGTCTTTTTCAATTTTAGTGGGACCCTTTTTAATTCGATTTTTAGAACTTTATAATGAGTAAGAGACTAATATTTGTTAGTCTCAAAATTCGTTATTAGGTACTAGCCGCCGCATTGCGCGGGTACCGTTTTAGTTTTATTGAAATTTATATGTCATCAAATTGTTATTCAAATTACTTTGTATTTATTTTAGTATCTATATTTAATTTAGATTTAAGTTCATTTGGATATCAAACTTTATTTAGATACCAAGGTACTAATCTCTATCATCCATCTCCATCTTAATGATTAAGATTAAACCCAAAACCTATTTTCCCTCTTCCTTTTCAAACATTAATATCTTTTAAACCGTCAATTATCATGTGAAAAAATATACCATTATTTAATTATCTTTCTACAGATATGTTATATGATTCAATAATAATTCGTAACTTAACACTAACATTATATATATGATGAAACATTATTATCATATATTATATTTTATGCAAATTTAAAAGACGAAAAAAAAACATGAATTTTATTTTCTTCAGAAGTATATTATAATGCATATTTGTAGAAAGGTAATTAAATGCTCGTCGCGATAGCATATTTTTTTCGTTTAACACTTAACGGTTTATAATATATTTAAATTATAAAAATAATTAAAATAACTAAATGTTTTTAATATTATCCATTAGATGAATAAAGATTGATGGTGAGGATAAATCTCTTGATGTTTGTATTCAAAATACCTCTTCTCTTTAATTTATTAACCTACAAGGCCTTAACTTGATGATTCCAAATTCAACTTTGCTGGTTATAGGTCCATACAATTCTTATTCTCAGTGTCGAAATACGAGCTACTTATCAGTTTTTCTTTTTGTATGTGAGTGAGCCCATCGATCGTCCAAGAGGTTGTGGGTTTATATTTCGTTAAAAAAACATTTGTAATATAGAGCGAGAAAAGTGATTTGGGTGTGTGAAAAACCCCTTATTTGGTTTAAAGTTATAGTTTTTGTTTGTTTTAATTTGTTCATATGTTTTCTTAATGAGTTTGGATGTGAAATAAATTAATTTTGAGTAAATTACATAAATCGGCCCTAACGTTTGGTCAAATTGCATCTTTCGTCCTAAACGTTACAAAAGTGCAAGGATCATCCTTGTGAAATAACTTTAATGCAAGTATCGTTCTTATGAGGAAAATTATTGGGACGAAACCTGCAAAATAGATAAAAATTTTGAGACAAAACTTGCAAAATGGCTAAACATTAAGGATGAAAATTTGAGAAATAGTTTGATTTTAGGACGATATCGACACTTTCAAAATATTTAGGACGAAACATGCATAATGACCAACCCTAAAGGACGATTTATGTAATACTCTCATTAATTTTACACATATTCAAGTTTTTTAAATCAAACTCAAGTTTTGATAGAACCATGGGCGGATCTATGCCTTGGCCACCTGTGGCACGTGCCACACATAGATTGGTCATGTGAAGCAGAGTGTATTTGGCCAATGTAATTCGATTTCAAGCACAAACTGGGTTTTTACAAAAATAATGAGCTTACATTCAATTAGTCAAATTGTATAAAGTAAGTTTGAAAATGGATTGAGATGGCGTATGCTATGTTTTCTTAGCTCGATGAAACACATGACCAAAGATTAGTTACTTGCACATTTGGCCCTATAGTTTCTAAATTTTACACACTTATCTTATATATTTAGTTTTGGTTAAAAAGAAAAGTAAAAATGCACAAAAGTATCACTACTAACCTTTGTCTGAAAACATCCAAAGATTTACCTTAGTTTTTAGTTATTGTTTAAAAAGTTTTCATAGACTCATAAATCCGATATGAGGTGTATAATAATTTTTTTTACTTTTTAATATTTATATATTTTTACTACTTAATGTTTTTGAGTTGGAGAACCATGATATGAAAATACTAAAGTACCTTTTTGTTAATTTGTTATAGGGTGACTAGAGTAACTGTATTAGCTTGTATTTCCTTTTTTACACCGTGCTTTTTATTTCGTACGATGTATCAGTTAAAACTTGAGGTAAAGAAAGTTTGTGCCACACATGTTTAAATCATCTGGATACGCTACTGGATAGAGCTCTACTCAAAATTCAAGTCTGAATGGTTAAAGCTCAACAAACTATCAAGCTAAACGTAAGCCTATAATATCTTCAACAAGTCAAGCTCAAGCTCTATAAACTCGAGTTCGGCTTGATAGGATTGCGCCCTTAGTTATGATTAGAGCCCAAACGCCTTTTGGTGATTTCAAACGCCTTTTGGTGATCAGTGCCCAAAACGGCTTGACACTCATGGGTTGCGTTTGCATGTGAGAAAAGGAAAAAGTCAGAAGCAATACAAAAATATGTGAAGAGATCTTCCTAATCTATGTTAATTAATTACTTAATCAATTGTAAGACTTAACACTTCGACACTGGTTTAAGTTGCTGTAGACATTATTATGCCCCATAATTTATTTAAAAGGTTCAATTGTGTATACCTGTATGATAATATTCACAAGAGAACAAACTTCCTCCTTTGACATGTTAAAAGTTTCTAATAAATTATTGGACCTTATCTGCTAACCAATCCTAACATAAGGGAGTAATTATGGCTGTTTGTAAACTTTCAGTTACTTATTTGGACGTGTTGTGAAAGGGTTGTTGAATGAAAGGGACTAAAGTTAGAGACTCTCACTTTTGCTTATGGAATCTTAGCTGGTTACGAAGTTTAAGCCCATGGGCTCAACGGTCACTTGGCTAATATTACCCTAGCTTGAGCTAGGGTTTGTGATATCTCACATCGCCTCTTTTTTCATAAGTGTGTTTATCACACATAGTTACTCTCTCGTTCTGGGATTGATCTTTAAAACCATAGTTTATTCTTCTGTTCTTTTATTTGTAAAACTATTATCATGTAGATACTAGGACTATACGTGATTAGCACTGGTAGTATTAGTTTATTTTTCGGTCTTTCATCTCTGTTTTTTTAATCAAATCTTATTAATCTATTGAAAAGAGGGTTTGGGATCTCTAGTATCATGTTTTTCTACATGGTATCAGAGCCTGGTTACTAAAAACTTGATGAAAATTTTTTTAGGGTTTGATAAAATTTAGGGGTTTTTGTTTATATACTTTTTTTGGGAAGATCTGCTATTGAGATAGCTAGATATGTTAATATTACTTATTGATCTTCAGTTTTGATACTTTAGTTTTTTTGAGAAAAAATTAGGGTTTCGGAGATCTGTTGGGTTCTATCCTTTTTTATACTAATTATTGATACTGGCTCTTCGTACTTTGAGTGAAGTGGTTTTCCCTAATTTTCCTTGAGAAAAAATTAGGGGTTCATTTTCTTTGGAGGATTGGTTGATTGGTGGTGGTTATCGTGGTGATTAACTTGATTGGTGCTTTGATCTATTCGATTAGGTCATTTTCCCTAATTTTTCCCGAGAAGAAAAATTAGGGTTTGTGGCTAGGAGGTTCTGTTACATCCTAGACTAAGTGAATCTAGGTGTAACAGTTCAATTGAGCTTGTTTTACGTGTACTGTAACACCTCTTTACTGTCTCTTTGCTTGCTATCTAATTTCTTTTTATGGTTCTTGATGTTTTTTGTGTCTTTTATTCATTGGGTTGGTAGTCTTTTATTTCTTTCACCTATTTATCTAGATCCTCGCTCACTGCTTGCCCTTGACCTGCCATCCTTGAATGGTTTTGGAAGCTTAGGAACTTTGTTTGTAGTGTAGTGAGTTCTTTTTTTACCCTTATGACCCTTCACCATGTCGGACCATGAGGAGTTTGCACATGGTGATGATGATACTCTAAGTGTGACTGATCCAGTTACACTTATTAGTAAGCTTGACCTAAGTGACGCTTTGCATTTACACCCTAATGATACTGTTGTGTTGACTGTTGTCACTGCTAAATTAAAAGGGACTAAAAATTATCAAGTTTGGGCTAATGCTATGTTGCTTGCCTTGGAAGGCAAAAACAAAATTGGTTTTATTGATGGATCTTGTAGAAGGTCCATAACTGATGAGATTTTGGGAAAACAGTGGGATAGGGTGAATGTTGTTGTATTAGGGTGGATTTTAAATTCCATTTCTAAGGAATTGTTCCTTGGTCAAAAATTTTCAAAGAAGGATAAATATGTTTGGAATGAACTTAAAGAAACTAATCATAAAGTTGATAGTTCTGTGATTTTTAATCTTCATCATAAGATCAACACTCTTAAGAAGAATGGGTCTAATTTGTCTGATTACTATCATAAACTTAATGCCTATTAGAAACAGTATGATGCTATGACTGAATTGCCTAATTGTTTGTGTACTACTGCTGGTGATTTTAAGAAACATAATCACCTGTTGAAACTTATGTAATTTTTTTATGGGTCTTGATGATTCCTATATGAGTATTAGGAGTTCAATTCTCTCTAGGGAGACTTTGCCAGATGTCAAGGGTGCCTATGCTATTATCTCTTGTAAGGAGTCTTACAGAGTTGCATCTGGCACTCTTGCTGGATCCTCCCAGAGGACTCAGACATCTGCTTTTCTTTCTAATGGACCTGATAGAAACAATGTTCAAAGAACTCAGACCTAACTCAAGCACCACTGGATTTAGACCTAACACACCAAACAATAATGTCTTTAGACCTTATGGTAATTCTAATGCTAAAGTTGTTTGTGAAAACTGTGGTTATAATGGTCATACTATTGATAGATGCTTTAAGATCATTCGATACCCTAATGACTTTGGGAAGAAATAAGGGGGGTAGAACTTTAAAGGGAAAAATGTGTCTAACAATTCTGTTGGGACATCCTCTTCATCTGGATTTACAGATGAACAACTGACCACCTTACTCTCTCTTATAAAGGATAATAAGGGTACTACTAGTGATTCTGGAAAGGGGGTTCATGCCAATATGGCAGGTATTTACTTCAATGATAGCAAGATTTTTAATGAAAATTTTGAAAAAATTTTCTGTTCTAACACCAACATCAAATCAAAACTTGGGTATAATGAGGAGATTGTTGATTCTGGGGCAAATCAACATATGACCAATAATGATACTTAATTGGATAATGTGTTTGATGTTTCCACTTTAATATAAAAGTGGCTCATCCTAATGGGACTGAAGCCATCATTTCTAAAATTGGCAACCTTAAACTTTCAAATGGATTAGTTTTGTTTGATGTTCTTATTATCCCAAATTATTGTGTTACCTTGATATCTGTTCACAAACTTGCTAAGGATAATAAAATCTTAGTTGTCTTTAATGAAAATAAATATTTTTTTGTGAATCAGGATTTGAATCTCCAAAATGTTTTAGGGATTGGTAGGAAATGTGGTGGTCTTTACTATTTAGATATAGAAGGTACCAATTTTGTGAATCATTCAAATGTGCTTACTTGTTCTCTGTCTAAACATGATTGGTATTTAAGATTAGGTCACCCTGCTGACCTTGCTCTGAATGTTCTTAAAAAACACTTGAACATTGATAATTCTGATCAAACTGACTTTTGTAAAATATGTCAAAGGGCTAAACTAACTAAAGAACCATTTCCTTTTAAGTGAACATAAGACAAAAATGCTTGGTGACATTGTTCATTTAGATTTGTGGGGTCCTTATAGGGTGACCAGTCACACTAGTCATAGATAATTTATTACTGTTGTGGTTGACTACACAAGAGCTGTTTAGGTGTACTTAATCAAAAGTAAAGATGAAGTTGGTTCTTCCATTGAGATTTTCTACAATCTTTTACAAAATCAGTTCAAAAGTAATGTTAAAATTTTTAGAAGTGACACTGGAACTGAGTTTTTAAATCATAATTTCCAAAAATTTTGTCATGAAAAGGGGATTGTACACCAAACCTCATGTGCTTACACCCCACAACAAAATAGGGTGGTTGAAAGGAAACATAGGCATCTTTTAAATGTTGCCAGATGCTTTATGTTTCAGGGGGCAATACCTCTGAGATTTTGGACTAAATGCATTCTAACTACTACTTATCTTATCAACAGATTACCTTCTTCTGTGTTAAATGGTAGATCTCCTTATGAGATGATTTACAATTCATCCCCTAGTCTCTCTCATATTAGGACTTTTAGGTGTCTTTGTTTTGCAACTATTTTAAAAAGTCATGATAAATTCACCAGTAGGTCTGAAAAATGTGTTATGATGGGTTTTCTCAGTTCTCAAAACGGTTATAAACTCTAAAGTCTTGACAGGCATCAATTTTTTTCCAGAGATGTTAAGTTTTTTGAATCTATATTTCCTTTTAAGGATGTTATTTTGAACAAGAAAAATAATAACAAAGAATTTGATGTTTTTCAAAGTGATAAAGTTTTGACCTTTTTTTAACTTGGATAACCCTAAGATTCCTAATGATGATGAGAGAGTAACAAAGAAACATAATGGTGACTTTGAGTCACCAAGGGATATCAGTCCACCCATTAGTTTAGGTGACAATGGAAACACTGCCTCAAGCAGTGATACCATAGATACCAGCCTTAATAGGGTAGAGGATGCCACACTTGATGATAATGAAATATCTGAAGGAACCTTAGAATTGAATCCAAGCCATTCCTTCTATGGACAAAACATGGGAGAGGACTTGGGTGATACTTCTAATACTCTTTCTGAGGGGGACCAAAACTTGAGAAGGTCCTCTAGACCTTCTGTTTTCCCATAAAACTACAATGATTTTGTGGTTAACTCAAAAGTTAAATATGTGATTGAAAAATTTGGTTGTTATTCCAAACTTAAAGGGGATTTTTTATCTTTTGTCACTCAATTAAATAGAAATAGTGAGCCTAGGAATTTCTTTGAAGCATCTCAAAGCCCACATTGGGTTGATGCTATGAACTTGGAATTTGCTACTTTGCTTGAGAATGATACTTGGGACTTAGTTGAGTTACCTGCTGGTAGAACTGCTTTAAATTCTAAATGGGTTTGGAAACTTAAGTTTAAGTCCAGTGGTGAAATAGAAAGGTACAAAGCTAGACTTGTTGTTATGGGTTGTGGCCAAAAAGAGGGTATTCATTCTGAAGAGACTTTTTCCCCTGTTGTGAAAATGGTGACTGTTAGATGCTTAATTAATTTGGCTGTTAACCAGTCCTGGCCTATTTATCAACTTTTCATTAACAATGCCTTTCTATATGGTGAAATGGATGAAACTGTCTATATGAAACCTCCTCAAGGCTTCTATGATAGATCCAAGAACCTTGTTTGTAGGTTGAAAAAATCCATTTATGGTCTTAAACAGTCTCCTAGACAATGGAACTCTAAACTTACCTGTGTCCTTGTAGAAAAAGGGTTTGTTCAAAGCAGATTTGATTACTCTCTTTATACTAAATCTGGTGAAAATGTGTTTGTTTTTGTGCTTGTCTATGTAGATGATATTATTGTCACTGGTAACAATAAAAAAGAAATTGACAGCTTCAAAAGTTTTTTGAAAGGAAAATTCAAAATTAAAGATCTGGGAAAATTGAAATATTGTTTGGGGATTGAAGTAATTGATACCAACTTTGGTGTTTGTTTGAACCAGAGAAAATATGTCTTAGATCTGTTATCTGATTATGGCATGCTTGCCTGCAAACCATCTAAGACACCTTTAGTGTCTAAGCTGTCTATTTCTAATCAGCCTTCTGAGAATGATCGTTTTCTTGAAAACATTGTTGAATATCAAAAGCTTATGGGAAAGCTAATTTAGTTGACCAATACTAGGCCTGGCATCTGTTATGCTATGCACTGTTTAAGTCAATTCATGCATTCATCTTTGTTGTCTTATCAGAAAATTGCCTTTAGAATTTTGAGATATCTAAAGGGATCTCCAGGCCTTGGTATTAATGTTGCTAAAAACTCTGGTATGTCTCTTAAAGCATTTTCTGATGCTGACTGGGCTAAATGTGTTGTGACAAGGAGGTCTGTAACTCAGTATTGTGTTTTCTTGAATGGTAACTTGGTTTCTTGGAAGAGTAAAAAACAACATACTCTCTCTAAGTCTTCAACATAAGCAGAGTATAGAGCTCTTGCTTCTGTCACTAGTGAAGTCATATGGATCCTCAAAATCTTGAAAGATTTAAAATGTTACAATCTTTTGCATGTGTATGTGTTTTGTGATAGCACCTATGCTATTTAAATAGCAGTCAACCTTGTTTTTCATAAGAGAACCAAACATCTTGAGATTGATCTTCACTTTTTGAGAGAGAAAATTTTAAATAGGGTTGTTAAAACTATAAAAATAGATTCTGCAAATCAAATTGCAGA
The DNA here is from genome assembly GCA_025667525.1 of Glebionis coronaria. Classification (NCBI taxonomy): domain Eukaryota; kingdom Viridiplantae; phylum Streptophyta; class Magnoliopsida; order Asterales; family Asteraceae; genus Glebionis; species Glebionis coronaria. The sequence goes on along the minus strand of CM046878.1, from coordinate 6,661,735 downwards.
TATCTTTACAACAGGGTTGGATATAGACCAACATAAAAAACTTGTTAGAAAATTGGGGATGATCAACTTGTATGGGTTCGGATTAAGGGGGATGTTAAATTATTGGACCTTATCTGCTAACTCATCCTAACATAAGGGACTAATTATGGTTGTTTGTAAACTTTCAGTTACTTATTTGGACTTGCTGTGAAAGGGTTGCTGAATGAAAGGGACTAAACTTGGAGACTCTCACTTTTGCTTATGGAATCTTAGCTGGTTATGAAGTTTAAGCCCATGGTCTCAGCCTATGGTCTCACACATAGTTACTCTCTTGTTCTGGGATTGATCTTTGAAACCCTAGTTTATTCTATTTCTGTTCTTTAATTTGTAAAACTATTATCATGTAGATAATTAGACTATACGTGATTAGCACTGGTAGTCTTAGTTTATTTTTTAGTCTTTCATCTCTGTTTTTTATCAAATCTTATTAATCTATTGAAAAGAGGGTTTGGGATCACTAGTATCAATGTTTTTCTACAGTTTCAATGTTGTAGTTAACCGACCTTTCCTTAACTGTGTATAAAATTTAGCGTTTATCATGACTTCTTTAAAAAATACGTACATCCAAGCTCATAAGTGACATCGTCTATTTGACTATTTCAAGTCATTTTGTATGATAGTCGCTCAGTTTACGAAACCATACTTGCAGACTCGACGGAAAATATATCACAACACGGAACTCATCTCATTACACTCACTTTGACATGAAGCATTATTATGCTTGATCACAGTTAGATTATTATGATTACATGGCCTCACAAGTTATTGAATAAAATGTGAAAAAGGGCATCAGACTTGCAACCAATAATTTTTATGATGTTAGCGTTATACATAACGGGTATAATAGTATATACCCCAAATAAATTTCAACAGTACTAGTACTTTGTAATGAAAGACATCTAAAATGAGATATATGAATCCGATCATCCACTACTACACAATTTGAAATAGAGCCCCTTTAATAAAGCCCCTTCCTAATGAAAAACGGGCACTAAAGATATTTTATGTTCTAAAAGTAGGTATAAAGCCATGTTTTCTAATAAAAAACGGGGCACTATGATAAAAAGTATTAGAGCCATGTTTCCTTGGACCAAACGGGGATCTATTCTTCCTTATAGAGCCATGTATTTCATTTACAAAACAGGCTCTATTACTTCTTTGTTTTTTCTGTTTGTAAGGCGGGGCTTCAAAATAAAATAAAATGAAAATCTTAAATCTTTTGGCGGCTTATTTCCCACCACATATTTCATGACTTCCAAAATAAACCCAATCTTATCCCCTTCACTCACAAACCCTAACCCTTTAACCTTCACATCTGTTTACTGTCCCCACTTAACCACCGTCACACACCACCACCATCATCACCATCGCACACCATTACTGTCACAAAGCACCTTTATCACGCAATCAAGACAGAGAGACGAATCTAATTCGGAGGTACCAAACTGCTACAATTGATATTGTTGTTCAATACCCTTATTAATATATCTGCTTTATTTTGTTGTTAAGTTTAGTTCTAGAATAAATTGGGATTGTTTATATGTTTTCAGTATTGGTTTTACAATGAAACAAGTCTTTGTTTTCAATATAAATACAATATCCATAATCAATTATAAATGGGTGTTTTGGTTATACTATTTGCTATCACGGCATTTGGTCAAACTTCGCAAATTGGGTGTTTGAACCTGCAGTTTTGTTGTAAAAATCAGGGGTTTGAGTGTCTTATATAGGATGTTTGGTTGTGGTTTTGCTGTTGTAAATGAGATGTTTGGTTTCGGTGTTTGCTGTCTTAAAATGGGTACTTATGCTTGTGCTTTTGTCACAATTGTTGAAATGAGAGACAATGGCAAGGGTTATTGATTCCATTATTTCCTGAATTTTGGTCCAAAGTTTATATAGTTATTTACAGTAAAACAAAGCAAATCACAATTAATGTAGCATAAAAGTTAGCTCGAACTGACTTTGATAACTCTTTCTTGTTTTACAAGCTCAGGTATTGTGATTTTTGGTTTCTTTTGCATAATATTTTCACTAGTTTTAGACCCGTGTAATACACGGGTGGTTTAATATTCAATACTTACGAAATTTATGTATAAACACTACTTTTATATTGGTGTAAACAATACGGCGAGTGAAGCATATACATCAACTTACATGCTTATGTAATAAGCATGTAAGATGCGGTACTGTTAAAGTGAAATAAAAAAGTATAGATGCGGTTAGAAAGAGATGTAATGAATAATAAGTTACGGGACAAAGGTGATAATTAATACTTTTTAACGTGTTTTTGAAAGTACAATGAACAAAAATGTCATCAATATGCACTGTTAAATCAGGTTCATCAGCACAAATTTGTTATAATATGGTCTAAACGCAACACCTAACCAATAAGTATATGTTAACACTTCTAGTAGTTGTTAAATTAAATCTATAACAAAGAGAGAAAAGCATATACATCAACTTACATGCTTATGTAATAAACACTATAAAATTTGCTTATAGGGTCAGGTTGAGGGTTACATTTTTATTCCAAAACCCGATTTAGCCGACCCAATCCACCCGATGACCGGACAACCTGATCTGATAACACTCCTACTCGCAAGTATGAGTCCACTTACTTACTGACTCTTATCAGTCTTCACGTCCTCCTCTTAGTGAAAGAATTTTTTCATCCATGAACAAAAATTCAGTTGTTGCACATCCTTGGCATGATCTTGAGATTGATAGTTTTAGCATAGTTTATAATTTTTTTGTTTGTAAAAATATTGTATCCACATTAATAGTACTGACTTACTAATGATCCAATGCAGGACCTGGTGCACCAACGGTCTTCAGCTATGTAAGCATGAAAATTAATATATTTTAAAATCTGAACAACAGATGTCTATTAACTGTCGTCTTTCAAATCAGATTTGAATTTGTATTGTTGTTAAATCGTGTTTTATCTTTTTAGGTGATTGAAATTAGGGAATGGGAAAGGTTAAGTATGAGCTCGAAAAAATAGGACTTATCAAGGTAAATGAAGCTCGGAATTAGACGAAAGTTTAATTCGAAAATTATTGTCACGTTGTCCTTGTTTGGAAACTGTTGTTTATAGTGTCAATGGAGTAAATCTGGGGTGTTAACTCTTATATTTTGTTACCAACCTGCAGCATCGACACATGATCAAGATGTTTTCAGTTTTTATCCAGAAGAAATATATTGTAAAGGTTTCGAGGAAGTTTTGAGTAGATACAAAGAGATTGTTCATCATCTAAAGCTTGCAGGTCTGAGAAATAATCTACAAATATCTTGCCTTTAGCTCAAACTTTAGCTACTACTTTTGTTAACTCTGTTTATATCGCCTGTTGCTTCAGGACCGGCCTCGTTTCTGTTATTGAGCAGCCAATGACAATAGTTAACCAAAGTGGCGGCTAATATCACGTGTTATTACTTATAGCAAACGGACAGGTAGCTTTGAATTAGTTTGTTATTCTATGAATGCTTATTGGAATAGACTCACATATTGTGAACTGTTGTTAGAATTACAAAATACTTGGCATTTTATCTACCAACAAAGTCAATGTAGTTTTTTTTCTTGAATTGTGTTAAAACTCACTTAAATTATGAATTATTTTAATAGAGTCGATATGGTTGTGGTGCAATGATGCTTTAAACCGTGGCTGCTGTTTCTGAAATGATGGGAGGAATGCTTCTTCACAGTATGTCCTTAAGGCGGTTTAAGCACAATGGTTAACACTAGTTCATTGGTTATAGCAGACCGTGGTGCTTAATACTAATAGCTATGTATTATTCATATGTTCAATTGGGATTGGTAGTAAAAGTTTATGTCAAAGGTGAGTAGGCATTTAGAATTTCTTTATTGAGCGCACTTGCAATATGTAATATGGCTTTTCCAAAATGTATATTGAATGTCATATATTCTGTTCACACTTCAGAGGTCATCATTAGGCAAAGTTGTACCAACCTGAGAAGAAAAGTTGGAGAAGAGGATAGAGCCATTTTCGACTAGGTTGCTCATTGCTCCCTGGAAAGAAAATGTATGTATGTCAAATGGTCACATTACAGTAAGGTGATAAGTATCCACCAGGATGATGATTCTTAAGTTCTTGTTTTCTCTGTTTTTGTCATTTCACTTGTTCTAATCCATACTTGTTATATATGCAGTCTCGATATATAATGAATCGGCTAGAAGAACGTTCAAGAACAAGACGAGTCGCGGTTTGAAGGTTGGACTAAAAATAGAAGTAAATATGAAGATTTGATAGTTAGGAATTATAACTATAATAAAAAATGGGAATTTACGTAATTAAAAAATAAAATAAAAAAATAAAGCGCCCCTCACATTACTCTTTTAACGGTTTCAAAAAGAAAAACACAGTAAAAAAACCCATTAACCATCAGATCTCTCTCACTCACTACACACAAATGATCTCTCACATATTGGATCTCGATTCTTTTGGGGTTGCAAGGTTTTTCGGCGCCGATCGTTGCCCCCAACGTTTGATGGGTTGGCGACGGTCTATTTAGGGTTATTCTCAATAGCCAGAAAACACACACACAAACTAGTCGGTGAACATCAAAGGACATGACTTATCAAGATTAAAAAAAAAGACTTTTGAATCCATGATCACGGCGTCACCTAAAAACAATGATTGTAAGTTTATAAACCCTAATTTTTCTTATTTTAGTTTTATACATGATAATTTAGGGTTTTTTTTATATTGAATGTTTCTTTTTAGATTGGATTTGGATTTGTTTCATTCAATTGTATGAATTTCACAAAGAAAAAATAGAGGTAGGCTCTGTTTTTGTTTAATTACTATTTTTTGATATACTTTGGAAAGCATAATGATTTTAAGTTGTCTCATTTTAATTGATTTTATATAAAAGTTTTCATAGATTTATTGTAATTGTTTTTTGTTTTTTTTCCTACAGGAATGATGGTGACTTGACGAATTTTGCGAGGAACGGAATGAGACCAAGAAAGGGTATGGTTTTGATATTAATTATTAAAAAGTCTAAATTTCGACTATAAGTTTAGCACTGTTGTAACTTGGTAATTATAGAAGCTTCAATTTGATTTTCAGATTACTTGAAATTAGTTGGTATGGATCGACCTTTTTTATGCGATGATACAAATATGTTTAGGGGCTTTCTCTTTTCGCTTCTATACGTGGCTTATTAGCTTCTAAGTTTATGATTGTTGTAATTCGATCAATTTTAAGGATTGAACTTTTTTATGCAAACTTACATATATGTTTAACGGGCTGTTTTTAGCTCTATTTTAGGCTTGCTAGCTTTTATTGCCAAAACTAATCACTATCAACTGTTTTCATAAGCTTATAAGCTAATCCAAGAACTCAGCCTTTGCTTATTAGCTATCTTTTCTACCCAAAAAAAATATTTTCTATTTTCTGTATTTGTGGAGGATTTTCTTTGGACAATCATGAAACACCTTAGTTGTTACAAATAAGCTAATCCAGACATCCCTTTCACTTTTACGTTCTCCATTTCGTTTAAATAGTTCTGAACATTGGCAGGTGAAGTTTCCTGAAATTGTGCTTTACAAAAGAGTGTGCTTTACAAAAGAGCAAACACTCTGAACATAGCAGTTTTAGAGTTGAAAAGGTTCGACCCGATGGTACTTTGGTACGTCCTTCTTGCAACAGAGTATCGGAGGTACGATAAGCGAATTACCAAAAGACACAGATGAAGGTACGTTGTTTTTTTGATTCTGTATTCTCTCATTAGTTATGGATACCGCTATGTCACGCCTTATGTGGTGCTTCCATATGCTTATTTGTTTTTTACTTTGTTTAACCTAGGCTGGATGTCTATTCCCTGTATTACTTGACAATGGCGAAAGTTTTCACAAACCTTTCACTAATCTGAAAGAAGCCATGTTACTCGCAAGCATTTGGCAGCTCATGGAACGACATCCGAAACTGTGAAAACTAACAAGTGAGTTTTTTAAAGATTTTTTTTGATAGCTCGCTGTTTTAGGCGCAAAGGAGTGCTAATATATAGAAGTTAATAGACAAGATACCCAAAAACATGTGATTAAAGTGTAAGTACATACTTTTTATATACCACTTACCACAAAATTATGTGGAAGTAAGTGACTTATTCTCAACTGTACAAATTTATCAAAATGAAAATCAAATAAGATAAAATTTTAGGATATTACAACCAAATATATAATAATCAAAAACAAAATACAACATCAACCTCATCGGATTGTTTGGATTCGGAGATACATCAATCAGCTTAATTGCATAAAGACTCGAAAATGAAACTTCTTCCAATATTTTTCTTATCGAACTTTCCTACTGGCTATAAATCAAATGTAATAAATACTGAATAGGTGCAAATCTTACATCACATTGACGAATTAACTAATGATATGTAGGATATCCCGAAGGCGATTGCATACTAGAGTATGTTGCGGGAGGACGAGAGTCACATAAGATTGGTAAGTCCTTTTTAAAAAAACATTGAATGCTTTTTTTATTTGTATATTGTATTGTTAGCCTTTTAGTTAATGTTTGGTTAGAGATTAAAAGCAAAAATGTTTTTTAGCTGTACTATTTTGAGTGATTAGTTTATGAATCTGTAGTTTCTAACTTTCTATACAGAGCATGAGTTAAACTCAAGATCAAATAAGTAGCGAGTGTGCATTAGAAAAAATAGTATTATATAGAATCACTTTCAGAGATTCTAGATGACCATTAAGAGCAGGAGTACAGTTAAAGATCAATATGTTTAGTTTGTACCAATTAGGGGTGTTTGGGAATGCTATGTTGTATAATCTGTTTTTAGACATTGAGTACAGTTAAGCTTTGACATGATTATATAGGATCAATTTCAAAGATTCTAGATGACCATTAAGAGCAGGAGTAGAAGTATTAGCAACAAAAGTTGTTAGGGTTAACATTATCCTCTTCAGGTATCGAGTATAATACACATCAATATATAAGTCATACATTCCAAGGATAGATTGTACAGTATATGTTACTAACAAGGTTTTAATATCTATTTACCATTAGTGTTTCTTTGCCTGCTTCTAACAAAAGCAAGATTATGAACTAATGAATTCTTGAATGATTTTGAGATGGTATATTTGTATATTTAGTAACATTTTTAACTAAGTGTATATTTCAGAGTTTAATGGAGAATCAACTGTGTTATTGCATTGCTGGAAAGAAGACGAAAACAAGATGCAATCAGCTTTGCACGCAACAAAAGCATAATATGCATACAAAGCACACATTAATGAATGCATGCTGATAGTTCCACAACCCTCAGTACACACTATAATTTTCAAAGAGGATAATCATACTTATGTAGATCTATGTTTATCACTATCTAGCCTACATATGAATGGCTAATTTAGATTTATTTCATGGTTTCATATTAAATATGTATTCATGTTGTTTTTTAAGTTGACTCACTTTCAAACCAAAAAAACGCATTAAACAAGACCCGCCGCAGCGAAGTGCGGGTCTTCCATCCTTGTTCTTATAATAAATGAAATTAAGGAATATTGATACTGAGATTTTTTTACTATTGATATAATGGTTGAATTCTTCAAGAAATATTTTTTTTTTAAATTTTGTTTATCTCATAGAGCCCTGTTTTGTAAGATAAAACTGGGCTTTATTTTTAAGAATAGATCCCGTTTTTCAAACAAGGCACTATGTGGTCTTCAAATAGAGTCCCTCCCCTTTTAAGCCCTCATGAAAAAAGGGGCTCTATGGCTGTTTTCAACAGGGCTCTATGACCATTACTGTTGTGGTTGACTACACAAGAGCTGTTTGGGTGTACTTAATCAAAAGTAAAGATGAAGTTGGTTCTTCCATTGAGATTTTCTACAATCTTTTACAAAATCAGTTCAAAAGTAATGTTAAAATTTTTAGAAGTGACACTGGAACTGAGTTTTTAAATCATAATTTCCAAAAATTTTGTCATGAAAAGGGGATTGTACACCAAACCTCATGTGCTTACACCCCACAACAAAATAGGGTGGTTGAAAGGAAACATAGGCATCTTTTAAATGTTGCCAGATGCTTTATGTTTCAAGGGGCAATACCTCTGAGATTTTGGACTAAATGCATTCTAACTACTACTTATCTTATCAACAGATTACCTTCTTCTGTGTTAAATGGTAGATCTCCTTATGAGATGATTTACAATTCATCCCCTAGTCTCTCTCATATTAGGACTTTTGGGTGTCTTTGTTTTGCAACTATTTTAAAAAGTCATGATAAATTCACCAGTAGGTCTGAAAAATGTGTTATGATGGGTTTTCTCAGTTCTCAAAACGGTTATAAACTCTAAAGTCTTGACAGGCATCAATTTTTTTCCAGAGATGTTAAGTTTTTTGAATCTATATTTCCTTTTAAGGATGCTATTTTGAACAAGAAAAATAATAACAAAGAATTTGATGTTTTTCAAAGTGATAAAGTTTTGACCTTTTTTTAACTTGGATAACCCTAAGCTTCCCGATGATGATGAGAGAGTAACAAAGAAACATAATGGTGACTTTGAGTCACCAAGGGATATCAGTCCACCCATTAGTTTAGGTGACAATGGAAACACTGCCTCAAGCAGTGATACCATAGATACCAGCCTTAATAGGGTAGAGGATGCCACACTTGATGATAATGAAATATCTGAAGGAACCTTAGAATTGAATCCAAGCCCTTCCTTCTATGGACAAAACATGGGAGAGGACTTGGGTGATACTTCTAATACTCTTTCTGAGGGGGACCAAAACTTGAGAAGGTCCTCTAGACCTTCTGTTTTCCCATAAAACTACAATGATTTTGTGGTTAACTCAAAAGTTAAATATGTGATTGAAAAATTTGGTTGTTATTCCAAACTTAAAGGGGATTTTTTATCTTTTGTCACTCAATTAAATAGAAATAGTGAGCCTAGGAATTTCTTTGAAGCATCTCAAAGCCCACATTGGGTTGATGCTATGAACTTGGAATTTGCTACTTTGCTTGAGAATGATACTTGGGACTTAGTTGAGTTACCTGCTGGTAGAACTGCTTTAAATTCTAAATGGGTTTGGAAACTTAAGTTTAAGTCCAGTGGTGAAATAGAAAGGTACAAAGCTAGACTTGTTGTTATGGGTTGTGGCCAAAAAGAGGGTATTCATTCTGAAGAGACTTTTTCCCCTGTTGTGAAAATGGTGACTGTTAGATGCTTAATTAATTTGGCTGTTAACCAGTCCTGGCCTATTTATCAACTTTTCATTAACAATGCCTTTCTATATGGTGAATTGGATGAAACTGTCTATATGAAACCTCCTCAAGGCTTCTATGATAGATCCAAGAACCTTGTTTGTAGGTTGAAAAAAATCCATTTATGGTCTTAAACAGTCTCCTAGACAATGGAACTCTAAACTTACCTGTGTCCTTGTAGAAAAAGGGTTTGTTCAAAGCAGATTTGATTACTCTCTTTATACTAAATCTGGTGAAAATGTGTTTGTTGTTGTGCTTGTCTATGTAGATGATATTATTGTCACTGGTAACAATAAAAAAGAAATTGACAGCTTCAAAAGTTTTTTGAAAGGAAAATTCAAAATTAAAGATCTGGGAAAATTGAAATATTGTTTGGGGATTGAAGTAATTGATACCAACTTTGGTGTTTGTTTGAACCAGAGAAAATATGTCTTAGATCTGTTATCTGATTATGGCATGCTTGCCTGCAAACCATCTAAGACACCTTTAGTGTCTAAGCTGTCTATTTCTAATCAGCCTTCTGAGAATGATCGTTTTCTTGAAAACATTGTTGAATATCAAAAGCTTATGGGAAAGCTAATTTAGTTGACCAATACTAGGCCTGGCATCTGTTATGCTATGCACTGTTTAAGTCAATTCATGCATTCATCTTTGTTGTCTTATCAGAAAATTGCCTTTAGAATTTTGAGATATCTAAAGGGATCTCCAGGCCTTGGTATTAATGTTGCTAAAAACTCTGGTATGTCTCTTAAAGCCTTTTCTGATGCTGACTGGGCTAAATGTGTTGTGACAAGGAGGTCTGTAACTCAGTATTGTGTTTTCTTGAATGGTAACTTGGTTTCTTGGAAGAGTAAAAAACAGCATACTCTCTCTAAGTCTTCAACATAAGCAGAGTATAGAGCTCTTGCTTCTGTCACTAGTGAAGTCATATGGATCCTCAAAATCTTGAAAGATTTAAAATGTTACAATCTTTTGCATGTGTATGTGTTTTGTGATAGCACCTATGCTATTTAAATAGCAGTCAACCTTATTTTTCATAAGAGAACCAAACATCTTGAGATTGATCTTCACTTTTTGAGAGAGAAAATTTTAAATAGGGTTGTTAAAACTATAAAAATAGATTCTGCAAATCAAATTGCAGATATCTTTACAACAGGGTTGGATATAGACCAACATAAAAAACTTGTTAGAAAATTGGGGATGATCAACTTGTATGGGTTCGGATTAAGGGGGATGTTAAATTATTGGACCTTATCTGCTAACTCATCCTAACATAAGGGACTAATTATGGTTGTTTGTAAACTTTCAGTTACTTATTTGGACTTGCTGTGAAAGGGTTGCTGAATGAAAGGGACTAAACTTGGAGACTCTCACTTTTGCTTATGGAATCTTAGCTGGTTATGAAGTTTAAGCCCATGGTCTCAGCCTATGGTCTCACACATAGTTACTCTCTTGTTCTGGGATTGATCTTGGAAACCCTAGTTTATTCTATTTCTGTTCTTTAATTTGTAAAACTATTATCATGTAGATAATTGGACTATACGTGATTAGCACTGGTAGTCTTAGTTTATTTTTCAGTCTTTCATCTCTGTTTTTTATCAAATCTTATTAATCTATTGAAAAGAGGGTTTGGGATCACTAGTATCAATGTTTTTCTACAGTTTCAATGTTGTAGTTAACCGACCTTTCCTTAACTGTGTATAAAATTTAGCGTTTATCATGATTTCTTTAAAAAATACGTACATCCAAGCTCATAAGTGACATCGTCTATTTGACTATTTCAAGTCATTTTGTATGATAGTCGCTCAGTTTACGAAACCCTACTTGCAGACTCGACGGAAAATATATCACAACACGGAACTCATCTCATTACACTCACTTTGACATGAAGCATTATTATGCTTGATCACAGTTAGATTATTATGATTACATGGCCTCACAAGTTATTGAATAAAATGTGAAAAAGGGCATCAGACTTGCAACCAATAATTTTTATGATGTTAGCGTTATACATAACGGGTATAATAGTATATACCCCAAATAAATTTCAACAGTACTAGTACTTTGTAATGAAAGACATCTAAAATGAGATATATGAATCCGATCATCAGTATCACCATGGTAAAGACAAACTAATGTTCTATGTATATATGCATGTATATTAATAATGTACACACGAATGTTCTAAGCTAATAAAGTTCCTTTTATCATCAATAGTCGAAAGAAGATCGATATTTATCAGTTTTTTTGGTGGTATGCGAGTAAGTTTATACTTCGTGCAAAACCTTTGTAATATAAGGCCAGATATGATGTTATTTAGGTGTGTGAAAAATCGCCCATTCTCAGAAAATGTTATTGGATTAGCTGCAGTTTGGAATGATAAATTTAATCGATATACAAAGTCAATAAATGAAACTTATCATCTTATATATGTATAAGATCCACCGCAAGCGTAAAAATAATGATTATTTATATCAAGATGTGAGATATGTTGCTATCTTTTTTAATTGCACAATGAGTTAGCCTACAACATGATCGACCATGATGTATATATAATATTCATGTCCTAGTACGATGATTACATCTAAAAATAAAAATACTATGAGACACGTTCTACCATTCGCACTGATCTATGTCCGTCTAGAAAGCTAAAAAGTCGAGTTTTTTACCAAGTAATTGTATTCCACACAAATATTTACCATTGTATGGCAAGTTTAAAAGTATTGCCTATTATATGGTGTTTCTTGTTATTTTTCTTTTCCCTTTTCATTTGTTGTTAACGTAAATTGAATCCAACTCTTTATATTCTTCAAAACCAGAACTTGTACTATTTTAAACAACTTATACTAATGCCAAATGAGAAAATCCCATAATTCTTTGTAACATCATTTTAGACGAATGTCAAAGTTAAGTGATGTGAACAGTTCAATTTGAGTTGATTTTTGGCTAAAATCGAAATCGAACCAAAATATTCTGTGTGGTTTTGAGCGGTTTAGTTTTTACGGTTTTTAATCGGTTTCTGTTTGATTTTTGCGAGTCGAGTAAAGATGAAAGCAAGCGGCTAGTGCGAAATTTGATCACGTAAGATTTTCGTTTTTCTTGTTTATCGTTTGTCATTTTTTTACGAAACACGCCAAAGGTTATACAATAACTATAGGTTATGTTATTATAATATCAAAGGTTAGATCGAAGACAAGTTATTAAAGTTTCACACTTTAAGTCAATGTTTTAAAACTCGGGTCTTAGATTGACCCGGTCGAGTCGCCGGGTCTGGGTCAACCCGGGTTAACCCGGTTTTTTAAAGAAATTTTTTTTTTTTTTTAATAATTAACAAATTTATACTTATAAAATTACAAAAACTTACGTATATTAAAAATTTAGATTGTTTACCAACCAATATAATATGTAAAAATAAAATTTCGTCGCAAATATGTAAATTTAAAAAAAGAAAATTAAAAAAAACCCAAAAAAATTGAAACCCGGCCGGGTCTTGAGGACCAGGTTGACCCGGGTCACCCCAAACCCGCCGGGTCAAGCCGGGTTTCGAAAATATGAAACCCGGGTCAATATGACCCGTTTTTTCGGCCGGAACCGGTTCAACCGGTTGACCCGGCCGAGTCGACCCAGGTTTGAAAACATTGCTTTAAGTACATTCTTAAAGTCTCGTTATGTCATATTCAAATGCCCGAACCTCTCAGCATGCATACGTATAGAAATTGTGTTAAAATAGTATGACTTCTAAGAACAAATGATTACAAATAAAAAGTGAACTGAAAAACAACGAGAAACACCATTAAATAGGCAATATTTTTAGACTTGCCATATAATAGTAAATATTTTTTAAGAAAACAATTATTTGGTTAAAAACTCCTAAAAAGTCAGAGGCAATATAAAAACATGAACATATTTTCCTAATCTTTTGTAAATTACTTAACTAATATAAAAAAATCATATGCTGATACATAGGAAAAATAAATAAAATCAAGATGTGGGATTTGTTGCATTTTTTTTAATTGCACAATGAGCTGGAGATTATTACATTAACAACAACATGATCGACCTTGAGACACGTTCAACATTCAACACTAATCTATATTTTAAAAAGTCAGAGGCAATACAAAAACATACGGAGTAGTATTTATTAGTCATCTCGCAGGTGCCTAGTTAATTATTGGCCGGCCAGCTAATAGTTTTAATGATGTATTTAACTAATCATAGACCTTTTTTTTTTTAAGTTCAGCGTTTAACGATAATTCATTGAAAAATACATCCAAACTCATCAATGTGTGCACAGGTCATTCATCAAATTTTGCATTATTTAAACTAGACGCATACCCGCGCATAGCTGCGGATATTGTCTAGCGGCTACTAGTTAATAGTATGATAATTGAACCGGTTATCTGGTAACTCGACCAGGTTAACTCGATGGTCAAATCAGTAATCCTGTTACTTAAATAGTTAACGGTATGATAATTGTATCGGTGGGTGAACCGATAACCTGATGACTCGACCGGGTTAACCCGGTGGTCAATCAGTCACCCGTGACACGACCAAGTTTACTTAGTGGTCAAACTGGCGACCTGTGACTCGAACGGGTTGGCCTGATGGTGGAACCCGTGACTCGATGACTCGATTGAATTGACTCGGTGATCGATCTCGTGAAAATCAAACTCGTGACCCGATAATATTGTGCGAAAAAATCAACTTTAAAATCTCTATTTGAAAATGTCATAAATTTTCAATTTTTCAATAATCCACGTACACTTGCCGAACTTGTATTATATTCGTTTCCAAAATATTTATACAATAAAATAATCTTTCAAGTGTCTCACAAATTAAGAAAAACATTTGCCATATATAGATTACGTCAAGTCATTTTTGTATATCAAATGAATGCCCAATTGTGTGTAAGAGTTGTTGCCAATTAAGAAAAGACACTTGCGATTATTGGATGAAGATCGAATATTTGTTATAGTGTCTAATTTAACTTCTAAGATTTTATAAATTCGAAACAAAATGGTACCTTTTTTATATGTAGTAAAAATTGTAGAGTACCACAAAAGCTAATATACCAATAAGCTCTCTCATCTAAGATATTTATCGTGATGACGTTTTATAGAGACGTGTTTGTGCAATTTAGTTATTTGTTTCATCATCATACTCGTAAAAAAGTATTTTTGGTGTTCTCAAAACTGTGAAATATTTTATGCACAAGTCATTAGTAATTGAAATATATGTGCCCTGTTAACTGTGTAGAAAAAAGAAAGAGATAGATGTCAACTTACACAAGCTTAAATTCGTAAGACCTAAACAAAATAAACAACATACTAAACATTATTTAAAGAGATCAACATCACATCAAAGAAGTATTAAAGTTCTAAAAACCAACTGAAAGATATCGTATTCAAATCGTATTTCTCGTTAACTACCACCACTATCCCTATCGGCTATCGCCACACACCATTCACCAACAATAAAGGATACATGGCGACATCATGGATGAACTGGTAGCATCGAAGGGATGGCTGAAATGAGGGACTGGTAGCATCGAATCGACGACAACAAAAGTATGTTTTCGTGTGATTCCGGATAGAGAGAATTTTGAGTGTCTGGTTTTGAAATTTGTGTGTAGTTTAACATGCTTTTTATACAGAGATTGTCAACTTCCACCATAAGTTTTCAGTTTCATTTGAGGTGTGTTACAGCTAGTTGGGGGTGGATTACAACTAATGGTTTATTATATATAGTATGTATTCATTAATTTCCTAAAATTATGGTATATATTCCGATTCTTGCATAATTTTCATCTGATTTATTCACCCATTATAGCAAATTTTTAACCAATATGCATTTATGTTTTGTAATTATGCGTTTCAATTTCTTACTTTCCTAAAATAACCAATTGTTTAACAAATCTATATCTATACTCCTTATAAAGGAGCAATCCCATTGTTGAAAAAGTGAGGAAAATTAAGCATTTTTCTATTAAAGGAAACAATTGAATGTTGAAAAATATTTATGGAAAAGTTGCATATTAAAATCTGAAGGTATTATCTGTTCAAAAAAAATAAATCTGAAGGTATTATAAACCGAGTATTGAAGGGTGAAATACACGGCTTGAAAACAAGGAATGTATTGAAAATGTCAAAGCTTACAAAGAAATCATCTAAAAATTCGGCCCAGTTGTAACTGTAACTACCCCTCATTATTATTTGGAAAATCAGAGTATTTCTTTTGCATTGATTAAATAACAACAAATGCACCACCATAGAAGACAATCATCTACACGACCCTCATTACTGCCGGTACCTTAACACTAATGACCACTACCTTAGCCTTGACACCATGTGTTGGTGGCTTATTTCTGGTGGTTTTCAGTGTGTTTGTCATTTATTCATGTTTGTTAAGATATATGAAGATGTGATCATATCTTTGGTCATATGTTTTTTCATCATTTGAGATGCAATAATTGAGGTCGGTGTTAAGTTGTTGTGGCGTGGTTAAAGGATCAGGTTAGATATCGTATGGCTTTAATATTTCTACTTTTTTATCGTCTTCGTGTGTGTAGTTTCATGAATGTTATTTGCTTCTGGCTTAGTGCGATTTCAAATTGTCAAGCTGCTCAACGTTATTCATACTTTTTTTTATTGTTTATACTAAATTTTTATTTATTAAGTGCTTTTGACATGAAGACATTGGTTACCTATAATAATTTAGACAATTTTTCAGTGCAACAAGTTGAAAGTTGATTAGTGTATAGCTCTAACTAAATTTAAGGGTTAATTCTGGATTTTAGGCCTAATTGCAACTGATTATAACATTGTTATCTCAGAATTATGTATTCAAAACAGATTCTACTTTTTTATTTTACAAAATTTTGCGTGATGGAGCCGAGTCGTCTGATGGGAACGAATTAACATGTACAAAAACACTTTTACATTTCTAGCAACTACAAACAACCTTTGTCAGGAAATTAATGTTTTGATATACTTTTCTTTTCATGAATTTGTTCCAAATCCCCCGTATGTCTTGTGATCAACAAAGGAAAGCGTCCTGCCTTCTTCAGCTTGAATGACATCTTAGGAAGCCACTAATCAGGTATACGAACATTATTTCATGAAAATTTTATCATCAGGTAGACCAGATTCATGGAATTTATTAGATATCAGGTTTGAGCCCCTAATTAGCCAGTATAGGACATTTCAAGCATTATTCTATGAGCTTTTTGAGAAACATTAAATTAGGATAACAACCCTAAAATTAGGACTCAAGTTTAATCAGTCTGCTTATGTTCACAAATCAATATCGTTATATATACGATTTTAACAAAGCTCTTTCTCATTTGCAGTAAGATACGAAGTCGTTTCATTTTGCTCGACTATTTGCTTTCTTTGGCCCAAAATTGTGCAACCCATTTGGTTCATTGCTTCTTATATATTACATATGCCCCATCATCACTTGAAGTATCCGGAACTAACCTTTCGCTTTCCATCATCATCCACGTACACAGGTTTGATGGTTGGCCTCTTTTTTACTGTTCGCATATTACGATGTGCGGCTTTTGTTTCATATCAATGTTATTCCTTAACTCATAAATATGTTGTGCTTTACCTGCATGTTCATATTCTTTGCTTTCTCACATTATTGCACCCTGATCATTCTAGAACTACAATGATAATTCGTCTGAAAAACAAATCTACCTCACATATAAATTTTATGGTGTTGGTCTATAATTTTGATGGATTATGGTGCTAACGACGAACTCTATACGTGTTAATTGGTTGATAATATTTGATTGGTGTGGTGTGTCGACCGAATTTTAGATTAGCGGATGAACAAGTTCGATCTGATATACGAGGTTGATTGCTATTCTGAATTGTTATTTATAAATCCTATCAGTTTCTTAGTTCTTTTTGGTTTCTAAAAAGATATTTTATAATTTCTATAGTTTTATTGACGATAAAAATTTAAGAGTGATTGATTTTTGGGTTTGATACTTTGATATTTTTTGCTATTATATGGTTTTTTAAGTTTCATGTGTCTGGCCAGTTGGTGAAAAGAACAACAACATGAACATCCTCGATCACAAGGGTTTTCCCATTCGTTGGATGGTAACTTCAGATTGCAAACAGGGTAAAAATTGATATGATAAGATGGTTGCAAATCAGGTATGTGTCTTTTTTACACTCTCACAACAACTTATGAGAGTCCATCAGTAAGGACGATAGATATGAACTTTACTTATTTCATTTTCTTAATAATGCATACAAGTTGGTAGCTTTTATAATCAATCATAAACAATTGTATATGTTTATGCCAATCTATTGCTTTATTTAATGAGCAGGGCAAAGGCTTAAAATGCTTTTGAAGTTGATTATGAAGCTTTGTTTTTCTGAATGCCTTGGCTAACCCTCCCATTGTCTATTGGCAAACGACTTGACTACACTCCAAAGTTCATGAGGTTAGATTGGGATATCGAGAATGCAAAGCCGTTCTTGATTACATACCTTCTCTAAATAATCATTGAGAGGTAATTGTGGATCACACCTCGATCATGCATTGAATTATATCTTAATCGTAGATACAGAAACTTTGACTCATTTAGTAACAAATGTGTGTACTCGAGTAATGTTTTATCTTTGTTTGCTTATTAAAATCTAGCTAATAAAATATTTCCCAAAACCCTTTAGATATGCTAAGCTTCTTTTGTTGTGAATCCTGAAAGTGATGTTGCATGTTTTTACTATTAAAACCGATTGCATATAAGTTTGCACTATATGCATGCCTCTTATATAGTTATATAAATTAAAAAAGCTAGCAACAATTTTCACTAAGTAACTATGTGGCAAAATTTACAAAACCACAGTACATATTGGCCAAATAAATATTGTTGTATTCATGTTTATTACTTGGTTTCATTATACGAACTCATGTGAATTAATATTTGATTAAATAAAAATTTAAGCAAGTGAATTTTAATGTACATGGAAAGAGGAGACATGTTCTGATTATGATGCATTTGAAAAAAAAATATTGTTTAACATCTACTGATGCACTGTTTGATAATTTTGATGGATAAATAGGTTATTATAAAAAAGTTAAGTTATGACTTTGATGCATTTATGATAACAGGTAGTTGTAAACAATTCGGAAGATTCACATGGAAATCGACAGTGCAATCTCGACGAATTTGAACAAAAGCAAGTTGGTATACATTAGTATAAGTTTCAAATTGCCAGGAATCCCTCATCCTAAGTTCGACAACAACTCGTGCCTTTCATATAATTTATGCATCACATCTCCTACAGATTGAGCAACCCAAAAACATTAAGCATTGGTAATACTGCTTCTGTTTGGCCACCTGAAGAGATTTTTGGTGTAGTGGATAACATTTGGAGTCATAATTGATACTTTATAGTTGTATGTTACAATATTATATATATAATTTTACATTCATCTGATTATACTTGTCTTTGAACAAGATATGGTTAAGGGTGACATTCACGTATCATTGAAATGTAATATAAAATGATGCCTTCTCAATTTGTTGTTAATACTGGTTCTCTACTTCTTTTATAATGTTTCATTCTTTTCAATCTTGTTTAATGACGAGCTAGGTTTATTATACTCTAAATATCATGACAGAGATCATTGTAGCATAGAGAAATTATATGATTTGTTATTTTTTAATGTAAACCTAATTGGGCTTCAAAATAACGCCTTGCATCTTGATCTTGATAAAGAGGATGGGATTTTTTGTAAGATATTAAGTATCGTCTCATATTTGTCATATGCCATCGTATCATCACCACATATGTTTCATTTTTGCTTTTGTATATCATGCATGAACTATGAAGGGTGTAAATTTGGTGTCTAAGTATGATGGGTAGTATTAAGTTATGTCATGTTACGAGTGTTTGCTGTTTCATTTAGATCTTTTCAAGATTTATTTTGAACGTTACATGAAACATTTACCACAATATGACATATCGTAAAATATATGTCTCTAGACATTCTCGCCGCTATGCGCGGGTACTCGTCTAGTATGTATATATATCATCATAAGCAGAAGTTGATTGTAGTATTATTTTTTTCAATATTTCTATAAATAATGAGTTTTTTAACGTTTAAGAAAAGTTTCAAAATGTTTTATAGATAGTATAGATTTATTTTTAACATTTCTTAATATATTTATTCTTTTCCAGTGTTTTTAATTTACAAGCTTTTCAATATTATGTATTAATTATTTCAACATTTCCTTAATTATTGTGGTTTTCAACATTTCCTTAAATAAGGATTTTTCAACATTCAAAAAATTAAGGAATTCTCTTTATAAGTAGTAGAGAAGAGATTCAAACATGCTAGTCATGACTCATGATAAAACATGGTATTTAAAATGTTTTTGTTTCAACTAGTTGATGGAACCCTTCATGATTATGTTGTAATTTTTTCTTCCCAACATCTCTTCAGTAACATTAATTTCGAGTTATTTTGTATAATAGTCGTAGAGATTACTAAATCCTCCTTGCATACTCAACGAAAGTTCTATCAGCAACATGGAGCTCGTCTGGTTACACTCACTTTGACCTGAAACATTATAGGCTTCATCACAGTCAGGTTATTAGGATTATATGGCCTCAAAATTTATAGAATAAAATGTGAAAATTAAGGGCAATATGCAATTAATTGTAAGACATTAAACCAATTTTAAGATTGTTAGCGTTAGACATAACGAGTTCAATACTAATATTTACCACAAATAAATTGAAGATGTCAAAAATAATAAGTACCACTCCATGGTAAAGACAATCTAAGAATATGTGACCAAAAGCATGTGCACTCCTGGTTAAATTCACCCTTGATTTAATGTTCCATCACCTTCATTGCTCTGATAAACATTGAGATTTGCTACGTAAAATTTGGTAAATAGTTTACATGATTTAGAATGTGATCAAACGAGTTGTGTAACGGCTTAACACGGGTTATGGCTGAAGCAGGTTAAGTGCGGGTCTACCTTAGAGGGCTGGGAACCATGGCGCCGTGGGGTGCCAAACCCACGGCGCGGTTGCCGTGATGACTCCCCGGTGGCACAAAAGCCACGGCGTGATGCCCCGGCGCCGACGCACTCACGGGGCGTGGGTGTTGATTTTTAAAAAAAAAAAAAAAAAATTTATTTTTTTTAAACATAACGGCTAGTTTTGGAAAAAAAAATTCTTTTTTTTGTTTTAAATGCCATAACGGCTAGTTTTTTAAAAAAAAAAAAAAAAAAAAAATTTTTTAAATTAATTGCCTCAAACGGCTAGTTTTTTAAAAAAAAAAAAAAAAAAAAAAATTTTCAAATTAATCCCTATATATACTACATTTCCTATATCATTTTTTACACACACACACAAATCATTCTCTCCTTTATCATTCTCTCATTCACAAACACAAACACAATCAAAATGGCCGGCGAAAATTGGTTCGGATTCACCCACCTCCTTCAATCTAACATGGGTGGCGGTGACGGAACTACCTCCAACCCACAATTCCCCGGATTTCCTACCCACGGTCCGATGACTCCCGAAGATCAAGCTTTTATACAAAAGCAACAAGAAGAATATCAAGCCTATACCCAAAGACGCCAATCACTCCAATCTCCACCACCCGAAACCGAACCAACAAAAAAAACCCGAAAGAAAAACGTCACCAAAAAATCAAAAGAACCCGTTCCAAATGAAGGTCTTGGTCGGTGGACCAAGGACGAAGAAGCCGTGCTTGCCGAGTGTTACATCGCGACATCCGAAGATCCGAAAGTTGGGCGTCACCAAAAAAGAGACACTCTTTGGATTCGGATTACCCGGGTGTTTAACGAAAGAAATCATCAAGAACGTACCAAAGACATGCTCACGGGTAAGTGGAATCCGATGCATCATAATATTATGAAGTGGCACGCCATCTACAAGAAATGTCATCGGAACAAAAAAAGTGGCGAAAGCGAGGTTGATGTGATTGAACGGGCTCGGGTCATTTACGTGGACGAGAATAGAAATGCCTCGTTTAATCACGAAAAGGCATGGAATGTTTTGAGGAAGTCCCCGAAATGGGACGCACCCGAAGTTGCCCCGGTTGATTTGACCGAGATCGAGGAAGGCGGTTCGTTTTCGATGCCGATGAACACGGACGAACTATTCCAACGAGATCAACGACCCCGCCCCGCGGGTAAAGAACGGCCCGGGAAAAAAAGCCGTTCGGAAACATCGGCGAGTACCGGAGGAAGTAACTCGTCTCGATTTGAAGACGCGGTTACCTATGACCTTCGTCTCCGTCGTGAAGCCTCGCAAAAAGCGTATGCGGCTTCGACACGCAAAGACGACACGATTGCCGAAATGGAGGAGTTGAAATTTCTCAACTATGACACCTCCAATATTGATCCCGAAACGGTCGCGTTTATAAACTTTAAAAAAGAAGAAATCAAGGCTCGTCTACGCGCAAAAATGCCGAATACCAATCAATACCGCGACGTTGAAGATTCCGAAGACTCCTCCAACTAGTAGTTTTTTTTCGTAATTTTTTTCGTAATTTTTTTTTTTATTCGAAGTTGTATTTTTCTATTTTTTTAGGATTGTAATATTTATTTTTATTTATGAAATGAATTAATTTAGTTTGAAAATGTGAGGAAAAAAAAAAGTGGGACCCACAAAGGGGAGTCACTTGGAGTGATGACTCCCCTGTTTTTTCTGAGTGAGTGAGTGAGTGGGTTTCGCTGACGTGGCACCCCAAAAACCCCTCACTTGGGGTGATGACTCCTAGTCCTCTTAAATCATTTATGAAGTTTGATGCAATTCTTTTGTATTTTTATTTTTTAAATTTAAATTTAATATACTTCTATTAAAAAAGAGATTTTTTTTTTATATATTTTATTCGAATTCGGGTTAACCCGAAATTGAATAGACCCGATCTGACTAGACCCGATTTGAATAGACTCGAATCCGACTAACCCGAGTTGAAAACCAACTGAGTTTAGGTGAATTATTTTTAGCCTTGAACTAACTTTAACTTGACTCGAATAACTCGAACCCGACCTGATTCCCACCCTAAGTGAGCCCAATCAACCGGTTGTAGGTTTATATTTCGTTAAACATTTGTAATATAGAGCGAGAAATGTGATGTAGGTGTGTGAAAAAACCCCTATTTGCTTTTAAGTTATACTTTTTTTCACTTTATTCATATGCTTTTTTCAATAAATTTGACTATAAAATAAATTAATTTTATATATATTCAAGCTTTTAAAAATAAACTCAAGTTTTAATAGAACCTTATGCAAAACTATGGCTAGAGTTCAACAAACTACCAATCCAAACGTAAGCCTATAATTACTTTATCAAGTCATGATTAGAGCCGAAAACGGCTTTTGGTGAATCCGAACGCCTTTTCGTGATTAGAGCCCAAAACGGCTTGACACTCATGGGTTGCGTTTGAATATGAGAAAAGGAAAAAGTTAAAGGCAATACAATGTCTCAAATTAGTTGCTTATTTCTAAAACTTTTTAAAATAAATATAAATTTTAGATCGAGATTTTTAGATTATCCTTAACTAAAATCATAATTACAAACTTTATAAAAGTTTTAAATTAACTGGTTAAGAGTAAAATTGTCTTTCTGTAAAAAGTAAGAGAGAAAGCTGAAAAGGTAGTATTTTTCTTAAATTGTGTGTTTTTTGTCGGTGCAATAATTTTGAGACGGAGGGAGTACAATATAAATTACTTAATTGATATTAATATTGACAGCTAGCAATGGAATATTTTTTTTGAACGACAAATGTTACTGTAGTTGTTAGTGGGTTGGGTCGTGCGCAATGACATCCTAGCGGCACGTCTTCAACCCAAAACCTCCAAAGAACTTCCAAAAAAAACCACTTAGCAATGGAATATTATCTCAGAATTCTCACTTGTGTCATCAATTATATGCTAATCTGTTCCTTTTATATATCAATTGTAAAGACCTTAACAATAACTTCATCAGTTATATGCAAATCTCTTCCTCATCTGATGTAAGTTGCTGTCGACATACATTATTATGCTCCATAATTTATTTAATAGTTTCAATTGTGTATACCTATATGATAGTCACAAGAGAACCCATTCTTCCCTTGACATGCTAAAAGTTTGAATGTTGTATTTAACTAATCATAAACCTTTCCTTAACTGTTTATAAAATTCAGCGTTTATCATGATTTCATTAAAAAAATACATTCAAACTCATCAAAGGTCATTCATCAATTCTTTCATTATTAAAATTCAAGGTTGCTAGTCATGATAAAACATGTCATATAAAAGTTTTTGTTTCAACTATGTTGATAGAGTCCTTCATGATTAATCTTTTCTTCCCAAAGTCTCTCTAGATTCAGTAACACTAATTTCAAGTTATTTTGTAGAAAAGTCGTTGAGTTCACTAAACCCTACTTGCATACTCAACGAATGATCTATCACAACACGAAGCTTGTCTCTTTACAATCACTTTGACTAGTACTAATACTTAATGAAAGACGTCTAAAATGAGCAGTATGAATCCGATCATCAGTATCACTCCATGGTAAAGACAAACTAAGTATAATGAGCATTGAGCAATATGAACTCTATGTATGCATGTATTAATAATGTACACAAGTACACACAAATGTTCTAAGCTAATAAAGTTCCTTTTATCATCAATACTCGAAAGAAGAGCTGTTTATCAGTTTTTCTTGTGGTATGCGAGTGAGCCTATCAATCAACCAAGAGGTTGTGAGTTTAAATTTTATGCAAAACATTCGTGATATAGCGCGAGATATGTTATTTAGGTGTGTGAAAAATCGCCCATTCTCAGAAAATGGAAGGATAATTTAATCGAGATAGAAAGTCAATGAAAGAAACTTATCATCTTGTATATGTATAAAATCAACCTCCATCTTGTAAATTCCTAATCTCATAAACGAGCACCTTTTCTTTCATGCATTAAATGTAAAAATGGTGATTTATGGATCTTTTACACGGCACAGCTAACTCTTTCTGAGGCCTTCAATCCGTTTTTACTATTTACCGTACATTTTTCATTCCAAATTTTAAACTATCACTGTTATCATCGTTAGGATTGACAAGATTGTATAAGTTAAACACACAACATTATATAAATCTTCTTTAAAAATCATGATACCTAGGAAAGAAAAATCAAGATGAGGGATTTGTTGCATTTTTTAATTGCAAAATGAGCCGGGATTATGACATTAACTACAACATGATCCACCATGATGTATATATATGTAGCTTAATGACCCGTCTAACGTCGGGTTTAGCTTAATGAGTAGTTTTTATAAGAAATAATAAACAAATGTTAATTTAAAAAAACCGTTTAATACACTTTTAACTTTGTATCAATGGATACCTCAACTCATACCAGTGTTAGTAATTATAAGCCAAGGTACGTTAATGAAATCGATACCTCAACTCATACCGGTTCAATTCCACCCAATATCTAAACTCAAAAACTCATTCTAATTGCATTCCACGCTGTATATGAACTTACACGATAGTGATTCAAGACTCCAACCCAAACGCATCCTAAATTCTATGTTTCTCACCGTTCAGATCAAATACCAGATTATGGTCCTCGTCTCAAATTTCCTTAATTTTCTGAAACCATATATATGTCAAGATTAATGATTAAGAACAAAGGGATACAATAGATAAATATTTTCGTTTTGGTCAATCACATCATGCTTTTGAACTAAACTAAAGTTTTGAACTAAACTAAAATCTGAATTTATAATAGAATAACATTGTCTCACTAAAAACAACTACCCCGATGTCCTACACACCATAACAGCTTAGTTATAGCACAGGTGGCACTCCTACTTCATAATCAATCTTCTGCAATATACTCTTCAATATCACTCACATGTTGCGGTTGAGCGTTTGTACATGTGGCTGTAGCCAACTGTAACGGAAGCGAGCCGTAAAGGACTTGTGTTTTATGTCAAGCACATATTGATTTTCTTTAAAGATCTTCTATCAAGGTTTTTTTTTTTTTTTTTTTTGGTAACCGTGATTTCCGACTCATTGGCCGACTAATCCACGGGGTTTGATCTTCTATCAAGTTATCAAGTTCTGCATAAACAATTGAAGAATTACTGCACATTCTTAAATACAGTTAACAACAACACATATTTATAGCAAATCTGATGTTGGATGGCATATTAAGTTGGACACATTCATGTATATGATCCACTATAAAGGTAATATTGGATCCTACTTCTAACAGTCTGGTAGTGATAGTCTGTTATTGAGTTACGTCTAACTCGTATCATGTGAGTCCCTAACGATCTGTTAACTCAAATTATGATAGCTCCAGCCTCAAACTACTAAATATTTAGCACAATTCGTGTTGGAAATTTAGTGCAATTGTGGGATCGAGTCATACTTGTAAATGGGTTTGGAGGTACGGAGTGTACACCCATTAAGTCCCTGACCTCCCTGGACTCAATATAGTGGTTGAAAGTTCATCAGTAGGAAGCTGAGCTGCTCCTGGTCAGGAATTTGCTCCTGGTCAGGAAGTTGCTCCTGGTTAGGACGCTGCTCCTGGTGATGCACAAAGTCTTTGTAACCTCTTTGACTAATCAATGAGGGTTGAATATTGACTTGATGACCACGTTTATGGTCATGTAACCACTATGGTTTCATGTAGGTAATTATGAGTTTAATTGGCCGATTAATGCTCTTAATTACCATTGACTATGAGTTACATCCTTCTAGGACTATGATCACTATAAATAGTGATCATATTTGCATGATGAAATATACAGAAACAAGAAACACTTACACGCACAGAGTTCTTGATTTGTGCCTAAAACAAGAACTAACTCTTGGTTTTATCCCAAGGAGGTATTCGTGTTAACCCAGGCATAGGGTCGAATAATCTTCTTTGGAAAGTGATTACACGACTTCAAGAGATATCCGGTAACCATTCATTGGTACGTAGTTAGGCTATTGATTATCTTCACCCTGTTGGAACGAAGTAAACCCCAACAATCAAAGAAGATTATTTTGTGATAATCAATGGCGGCGACAATGAAGCATATGGTGGCTAACTTCTCCAAATTGGACAAGTTTGAAGGGGTTGATTTTATGAGATGGCAGAAGAAGATGCACTTTCTTCTTTCTACCATGAACGTGGTGTACGTGCTGACCACTCCCATTCCTGATGGTGGTGATGATGCTACTTTGGAGGAACTGAGGAAAAGGAGCAAATGGGAGAATGATGATTATGTATGTCGCGGCATAATTCTCAATGGTATGTCTGATTCTTTATTTGATATTTACCAAAATGTTGAATCTGCTAAAGAACTATGGGATTCCTTGGAAGCCAAATATATGGCTGAGGATGCATCAAGTAAGAAGTTCCTTGTGAGTGATTTCACAAATTACAAAATGACTGATTCAAGACCAGTCATGAAACAATACAATGAACTTCTTGGAATACTTGGCAGATTTACACAACATAAAATGAACATGGATGAGACCATTCAGGTCTCGTGTGTCATTGACAAACTACATCCTTCTTAGAAAGATTTCAAGCCCACCTTGAAACATAAGAAGGAGGATTTAACTCTTGTTGAGTTGGGCAGTCATTTGCGCATTGAGGAATCCCTCAGGGTGCATGAAAGTGATAAGCCAAAGAGCAACAATGTTGCTGGTTCATCTGTTGTCAATATGGTGGAGCATAACAACTCCACCAGGTACAATGACAACAAGGGCAAACGTAAGCATCAAGATAACACCAAAGATAATCCTAACAAGAAGTCACCAGTGGCTTGTTGGAAGTGTGGGAAACCTGGACACTTCAAAAGGGATTGCAAAGGTGTTAGCATTGGCAACCAAGCTAATGGATCAGGCACAAAAGGTCAGATATGTTTAATGAATCTCTCCAGATTTATTATGTTACATATGTATCTGAAGCTTACTTTGTGCAGGATGATGATGTTGCGTGGTGGGTTGACTCTGGAGCAACAGTACATGTGTGTAAAGATAGATGCTGGTTCAAGACTTATGAGTCAATGAATGATGGATCTATTCTTCACATGGGAAATGAGTCAACAGCCCTAGTGCGTGGACGTGGTTGTGTAGATCTTAAATTTAGTTCTGGAAAAATTGTTTCTTTGTTTAATATTTTGCATGTTCCTAATATTAGGAAGAACTTGGTCTCTAGTAGTGTTTTGAATAATTGTGGTTATAAACAAGTGATTGAATCTAATAAATTTGTTTTATCAAAACATGGTGTGTTTATTGGTTTTGGCTATTTGAATAATCAAATGTTCAGGCTTAATATTGATTCTAGTATAAATGTTGATTCTGTCCTGATGACTACCACTAAACTGAATGATTCATCACTATGGCATGCTAGATTAGGCCATGTCCACTATAAGAGGATGCAAGATATATCTAAGGATGGGTTAATTCTAGCTTTTGACATGGACACTGATAAGTGTCAGACTTGTATGCTGAATAAAATTACTAAGAAACCATTTCAGGATGTAAAACGTGTAACTACAGTTTTGGAGCTAATCCATAGTGACCTATGTGATTTGCATGCTACTCCCTCATTAGGGAATAAGAAATACTTGGTAACATTTATTGATGATGCTTCAAGGTTTTGTTATGTCTATTTGTTGCATACTAAGGATGAAGCATTAGATAAATTTAAAGTATTTAAAACTGAAGTTGAATTACAACAAGGAGTCCAAATCAAAAGATTTAGGACTGATAGGGGAGGTGAGTACATGAATACTCAGTATTTTCAGTTTGTTGGAATAATCCATGAAACAACTGCCCCCTATACTCCACAACAAAATGGTATATCAGAAAGAAAAAATAGAGTACTAAAAGAGATGGTTAACTCCATGTTGTCCTACTCAGGACTGAGTCAAGGGTTTTGGGGAGAAGCTATGTTAACAGCTTGCTATTTATTAAATAGGATTCCTAATAAAAGGAACAGGATTACCCCTTATGAACTCTGGACTATAAGGAAACCAAACTTGAACTACCTCAAAGTTTGGGGTTGTAGGGCTGTTGTAAGACTCCCTGATCCAAAGGTGAAAACCTTGGGTGAAAGAGGCATTGAATGCATCTTTGTTGGATATGCTGAGCATTCCAAGGCTTATAGGTTCTATGTTATTAAACCTAATGATTCAGTTTCAATAAACTTAATCATTGAATCAAGGGATGCTAACTTTGATGAGACTAGGTTCTCATCAGTCCCTAGACCAAGCCTTAGGACTCCTATAGGAGCTGAGGACACTGGTGTTTCAGTGGAACCTGAAAGGGTCACTGATGAGGTTGTGGTTCAGCAACCTGAGCCTGAGCTTAGAAGAAGCACAAGGCATAGGACTCCAAAGAATTTTGGGCCTGAATTTCAACTATACCTAGTTGAAGGAACAAGGGATGAGGTCTTTGACCAGTACTACTATTGCTTTAATGTTGAGGATGATCCTAAAACATTTGATGAAGCAATGAAGTCCCAGGATGTTGCTTTCTGGAAAGAAGCAATAAATGATGAGATGGACTCCATCATGGGCAACAACACTTGGGTGTTGGTTGATCTACCTCCAGGTTGTAATCCACTTGGTAACAAGTGGATTTTCAAAAGGAAAATGAAGGTAGATGGAACTGTTGAAAAGTTCAAGGCAAGGCTAGTCATTCAAGGCTTTAAACAAAAGTCAGGGATAGACTATTTTGATACTTATGCTCCAGTAGCACGTATCAGTACCATAAGAATGTTAATTGCTCTAGCAAGTATTCACAATCTGATTATTCATCAGATGGATGTGAAGACAGCATTCTTGAATGGTGACTTGGATGAGGAGGTTTATATGAACCAACCTCAGGGCTTCATCATGCCTGGTCATGAAGGTAAGGTGTGTAAACTGATTAAGTCCTTATATGGACTGAAGCAGGCACCTAAGCAATGGCACCAGAAATTTGATGAAGTGGGTTTGTCTAATGGTTATTCACTTAACCAAGCTGACAAATGTGTATATAGCAAATTTGATGAATCTGGTAAAGGAGTCATCATTTGTCTATATGTTGATGACATGTTAATCTTTGGTACTGACCAAGCTAAGGTTGATCAGACAAAGGATTTTTTGTCATCAAGGTTCTCTATGAAAGACATGGGGAAGGCTGATGTTATCCTTGGCATAAGGATTAAACATGAAAGTGATGGTATTGTAATTTCTCAGTCTCATTATATTGAGAAGGTCCTGAAGAAATTCAATCACTTTGATTGTACTCCAGTGAGTACACCAATGGATACAACTGAGAAACTGATGCCTAACAATGGTCAAGCTGTCTCCCAGCTTGAGTATTCTAGGGTGATTGGTTGCTTGATGTATGCCATGACTAGTACTAGGCCTGATATTGCTTTTGCAGTGGGTAAACTGAGTAGGTACACTAGTAATCCTAGTACTCAGCATTGGCAAGCAATTCAGAGGGTACTAAAGTATTTGAAAGGAATAATAGATTATTGTTTGTCTTATATTGGATATCCTTCAGTGTTGGAAGGTTACACTGATGCAAGTTGGATCAGCAATACTGAGGATAATTCATCCACAAGTGGCTGGGTATTCCTACTTGGTGGTGGTGCAATTTCTTGGGCATCCAAGAAGTAAACTTGCATTACTGGTTCTACCATGGAATCTGAATTTGTGGCTCTAGCAGCTGCTGGCAAAGAAGCTGAATGGTTGAGAAACTTGCTTCTTGAGATTCCTTTGTGGGTCAAACCTATGGCACCCATATCTATCCGTTGTGATAGTGCATCTACATTGGCTAAGGCTTATAGCCAAATGTACAATGGTAAGTCTAGACACTTAGGTGTTAGACATAGCATGATTCGTGAGCTAATCATGAATGGGGTGATATCAATAGAGTTTGTGAAGTCTCAACAAAATTTAGCTGATCACTTGACGAAGGGATTGGCTAGAGACTTGGTTATAAAGTCTGGTAAAAGGATGGGTTTAAAAGTCCACTCTAGTCACTGAATGCTAGGACACCCAACTCCCTCCTGAGGAAACTTGGGAGCTGAGTTCAATGTGGAAAGCTGAACATTCAGGGGACTGAAGCACATATATATCATCCCAAGGATGTGCTTGTACCTGCTGAAAGGAGGATGAAGTTATAAACTTCTTAATGGTTAATTTCTTTGAAAAAGTGCTTACGCAGGAGCATGAACTAAAGAGGAACCACCTATGTAAATGTTGAGGTTTCGCCGCCTCAAGGAGCATGGACTTTGGCTCTTACAACATTTATGAATTGGATATGGACACATGGCTTGTATGGTGTCAGGAGCGTTTTAAGTGTTTGAAAACTTGTGTGTATTTTATCTTCAGGTGTTCAAAGTAGTTGAAGGGTTCAATTCTTAGAACACCCTGATTCTTGAATATTTGAAGTGATGTACTAAAATGGAAATTCAATCCTCAGGACATTTTCATTTATGCACTGGTTTTGTTAAAGTTGATTTTCATGCAAAAGGAATTGTACTAAATTGGGGAGGATTGTTGGAAATTTAGTGCAATTGTGGGATCGAGTCATACTTGTAAATGGGTTTGGAGGTACGGAGTGTACACCCATTAAGTCCCTGACCTCCCTGGACTCAATATAGTGGTTAAAAGTTCATCAGTAGGAAGCTGCTCCTGGTCAGGAATTTGCTCTTTGTGAGGAAGTTGCTCCTGGTCAGGAAGGTGCTCCTGGTTAGGACGCTGCTCCTGGTGATGCACAAAGTCTTTGTAACCTCTTTGACTAATCAATGAGGGTTGAATATTGACTTGATGACCACGTTTATGGTCATGTAACCACTATGGTTTCATGTAGGTAATTACGAGCTTAATTGGCCGATTAATGCTCTTAATTACCATTGATTATGAGTTACATCCTTCTAGGACTAGGATCACTATAAATAGTGATCATATTTGCATGATGAAATATACAGAAACAAGAAACACTTACACGCACAGAGTTCTTGATTTGTGCCTAAAACAAGAACTAACTCTTGGTTTTATCCCAAGGAGGTATTTGTGTTAACCCAGGCATAGGGTCGAATAATCTTCTTTGGAAAGTGATTACACGACTTCAAGAGATATCCGGTAACCATTCATTGGTATGTAGTTAGGCTATTGATTATCTTCACCCTGTTGGAACGAAGTAAACCCCAACAATTCGCCCCTTTTAAATTATTTTACCGGGGTTAAGTCCCCATTTCCCTCAAGTTATCATTAAAATGAACACTGACATGACACCAAATCAGAAGTATATTCCATCAAAACATCATGTACAGCAGTAGAGTAGCAACAAATTGGGCTCCTGCCACAAGTCTCGTGATTTAGATGCTTCATAGATCACAAAACTAACAGTGCATAATGGTGACT
The DNA here is from genome assembly GCA_025667525.1 of Glebionis coronaria. Taxonomy (NCBI): domain Eukaryota; kingdom Viridiplantae; phylum Streptophyta; class Magnoliopsida; order Asterales; family Asteraceae; genus Glebionis; species Glebionis coronaria. The sequence goes on along the minus strand of CM046878.1, from coordinate 6,630,014 downwards.
CGGAGACACTACTTAATGATTCAACTACTAAAATTTATTCAGCAAAAGTATAGAATTAACATTAACCTGGATATTTTAAGAGTCCCTTGTTGTCATGGCCATAAAAGATAGATTCTTTGTGGACAATCTGCATATCAAATCAGCACATGAGAAAACACATCCATCGCAGCAACATGTCAAGAACATCTACAAATTTTCAAACCATATACACTAATATTATTCCGGTTGACAGCCTCACCATTCTAAACTTCGAGATTAATATTCATACTTTTTGTTCCAGACTTCAAGATAGGCAAACTAATGTTTATATGTCATTTTGATGGGTTTTTAATCTACTCCATTCGAATGTTTTGGGGCCTTTATAGTCATTATTTCTTTTGTAAACAATCGGCAATAACATATTCAATTTGTAACTCACACATGACATTATATTTCTTATTCAAAAATGGGAAATAGCATAAGCACGTCCAAATATGATGTATATTTTGTTCTTTTACATCCTATAGTAATTCAAGGTAAAAAATGATTGAAGATGTCTTTACCTGGGAGATGCAACTTAAAAGTGAAACATTGCTTTTCTCATGAAATATCTAACAAATTTTTTTTCCTAAAAGTCAATCATTTGATACGATCCTGGCAGAGACAACAACTATTATTTATTTTATTAGCTTATTTAATTTCCTTTTATTATTTCTTGATGAATAAGTTTATCTTCTATTATATATAGAGATATAGGTCTGTAATGTTATTATGTGGAATATGAATTAAAGTATTGATTTGGTTATCAATCAGGGGGTCGGTTTATCTCATTAATATAAGTCATCGGGGGGTCGGGTTCTCCCATTATTATAGCCTATCTATCCTTTTATCTCTATAATCGATCCGGTTCATATCATCATCTTAAATAAAAAAAATAGAAACACTACTTCCTTAAGCACATTTCCTAAACGCCCACGTACTCAACCTGACATATTGTGATTTTTTTTTTGTCTAACTGATTCTAATGTTTACGGTGCAAACAATACTATAGTGAAACAACACATATGTGAAAGCATAATACTATTGGATGTGGCAACATTTGTTTCACGACAAAGACTTTGGATGTGGCGAAAGCATAATACTATATGATTTTTTTTTTCTTCTACGCCTTAAATGAGGCTCTTGACACAACCATGCTAAAAATTCAGGTTACAGATGACGAACTTAATATATTGAAGGCATGTAATGTATTAAGACCAATGAAATAAAAGATTATATGCACTAATGAAAATAAAAGAAAAACATATAGTAATATATGAGGTACCAACAACCATTTAGAATCATTAGCCATGACTTCTACATTAGGGGAAAAGAATATTACTATCTACATAAATTTTTCTACTATACAAAATTACAAATCATCATTCATAAACTACTTTTCAAAAAGATTAATACTTTTGTAGCTATAAATAGATAAAGCTCGTTTTAAATATGTCCGGGCCCTTTAAAACAGTCTCCACTTTGAATGGTTATTGTCAGGGGCGGAACTATTTGGAATGTCCGCAAAATCAAATTTTAGTGTAAAAAAAAAAAATTTTTAGGACCATTTTATTAAAATGCCCCCCATTGTAGACTCGAATTGCCCCCACTCGGAAATAAAACAAGGTAAAAACCTTCAAATTGCCCTCCAAAACGAAAAAAATAATGTAAAAACCTTATATTTGTATTTTTATTTTGTTGTATACAACGACTTGTGTCTAAAAAAAAATTTTGCCCCCACTACACCAACTTCCTGGTTCCGCCACCGGTTATCGTACCTTTAAATTGAATCCAGTAACATACTAAATCAATAAGAACGTAAAAAAAAGAAGATTACCTCAAGCTCCTTTAAAGGCTAATTTCCAACATCAATTCCCTTTTGTCAACTTAAAAATCTGGTTTAAAGTAGAGTCGAGGAATCAAATATCAACCATAATATCATGAGTCTATAAATGTGTATCAAATATCAAATATCTTACCATCACGCAAATCTTTTAATGCTATATCCAATAATAGCCACTCTTCATCATTATTGTTCTGCAATTTATAGGAAGAATGGCAAATGTAAAACAAGTGAATTTGTAACAGGTTAAAACAGGATGACCCATATCACTTTTTATCCAATTTTTGAAGTGAATGAATAAACCAACATCTTATCATTTTTCGACCTAGTCACATGGAACCATTTCGCGCATTGGGTATGCTTTAAGGACTCCAATCTCAGTATATGTCAACATTGAATCCTATAGAATACCAATGCCAACTGGCAAATAGAAATACCATCTGTAATTCGCTAATGCTTGCATTCTAAAGATATTCATCTAACACTTGATGTGCAATTGAAACTTCACACTTAAAATTTGATTTAATTACTTTAAAATTTATTGCTTGAAGAGGACTTTCATTCGCCATCACCTACAACAGTGATCACAAAAAAAACACACGTATAAGTTAACGATGACAAAATTAAAGATATAAACTTAAAAAAATTGAGGAATATAGAAAGCATTGGCATATATAGTCGTAGCAAGAATGCGACAATCACGGATTTAAGGGTTTGGATAGCAAAAAATCACTACCATAATCAATTTCTTAATGATGCTGAACATGGATGCAAACAATCGATGGATGTAATAGTATCATTGGTAGATTAATAGAACGAAAGTGGAGATCTGTCTGTCTTGTTTCTGAATGGCTGTACCTCATAGATCAAAACTATTTTTTACTGGTGATATAAATTCGTGATGGAATAGGTGAATTTTTTAATTGTGTGAGGAAGAGGGAGTATTGAAGAAGCTATCATTGATTCTTTTGTTGGAAGTGATTGAATTGGTAGCGAAAGGGAATACGTAATGAGTTTCCAAAAATATGGTACGGTGGTTTGAAATTTAAAAAAAACACGTTATTCAGTTTTATCATAAACTAGCTTAAAGACCCGTCTAACGCCGGAAATACTTTAAAGAGTGATTTTCGTAATAAAAAATTAACGGATGTTTATATTTAATAAAAATGAAACGGGTTCGAGTAATACATGAATACAATAGTATAAAAAACATGAACTATTCGATAAGTTACTAAAGTTTCTAACAATAATAAATAAAACCTTTGATCGATTATGGTCTTCATACATAACGTATGTGAGTCCCATTAAGTGAAAAGAAATTGATCATACCGTTAACACATGAAAGTTGAACAATATAATTTATTAGAATGAATATGTGAACAATATAATCGATTGACCCGGCTGAGTCAAACCGGGTTTGAAAACATCGGCTAATTAGACAATGTGATATAAACACAAAAACACATCCACGTTAAATGGCATAAACGTTAAAATGATTTTGATGGATATTTTAAACTTGTGGCAGGTATGCATTCACTTTCATAAAAATCTCAATAGAGATGGATTACATGAGAAAATCAAGTCATAAAGCCTCAACTAAAATTTTAGGGAAAACAATTCCAACAACTTTTTTCTGCAAATCGTAACCACAAATTACAACAAAAATACACCACATCACCACCGACCAAATCCTTATATTCCCTTAAAAATTGGAGTAATGAACAAAGATCATATACAAAAAATTAACTCAAGTGGCCTCAATGCCAATGCTTTAAAACTATGCATTGCATCCATTAAAAGTTCAATTGCGTCTGCAAACAATTAAAAGTTCTTCAATTGGAATTGTCAACCCTTTTAATATCTACACAGTCTATACCTGATGCTCCATCCGATAACACCTGTGAGGATCTAAATATAAGAACATATATAAGCAGGAGTTGGGATGAAGATACCCGACATACACCCATTGTGAGTTGGACATGTCTTTTAGGTTTAAGGTTGCCTATGATGACAAACCTAACCTTATAAAATACCCGACCCGCGAGACCTGAAATGATTGTTGAAATTAGGATCTGATTATTGACTGCTAGTAGTGGGCAGGAGGTTATGTGAATATGAAATGTAGATCTTGAAGTGCATGATGGGTAGCGAAGTTATGCCAAAAAATTTCACCATGGAAAGATGAATGATCATATGAAAGATCACAGGAAATAAGTCCCCGTTGAATGGGACCATTGAGATAATGTAAAAAGTTGGTTTGAAAGACATATAAGCTGGATCTACCCTAGGAACTTCAAGGGATGCATAAATTATGTTCGTATATCGAACTTGGTAAAATGTTTATCAAGTGAAAATCTGATTGTTTCTTAATGAAGTTTGGATCGGCGAAAAGTTGCATTCATCAAAACCCGTGAACATCATGGATAGAGAAAGTAAGTCAACATTAAGCCTGATCGTATTCCCGTAGTTATGTTTGATGAAACTCGCGTATTGTAATGAATTACACTTGTGAGAAAAGACCAGATGTGGAGGAATACCCACGTGTCTCTAACTCTATGAGAAGCGAGTAGTAAGATAAATCGATCTTTGAGGACAAAGATACTCTTTAGGGGTAACTGTTGTGACAATCCGTCAATTTATGGTCGATATTTAATTTTCAAGTATTATTTAAAATCATTACTTTAATGTTATATTATGAACTCACTCATTTTTGGGAAGAAATTTGGGTTTACGTCTTGAAGTAGCATCGACTACGTCTAAACCGAAGAATTTTACGTTACGTGCTTACGTTTACATACACCGTTTTCGTGACAGTCCGACATTTTAGGAAATAAATTTATTCTCGAATATTATGATAGAATTTTAATTTGTGTTGGTTTATAAACTCACAAATTTACGAGAAGAAATTAGGACTTATGTGCCTAATTTAGCGTCTTTTACGATTAAACCGGAAACCCTAGGTTTACGTATTTACGTTTTTGAACTCCGTTTTTGATGAGACAATTTTTATTAGATTCGTTTTGTGCCGTTGATTCATAATTTATAAAAACGTTTTTCGTAAAACGTCCAGAGGGCACATAAATCGAGGAAACTAGAATCGAAGAGTACCCGTAAATTAATAAGGGGATGAAACAAGTTATACTTGTCCCACCCCCACTATGGGCGGCCAAGTATAAGCCACCAACACCTTATGTGTCAAGCTTAAACTAGCCTAAAGGACACTTGTCCTCCAAGCTTACCAAAACCAACTAAGGCTTAAAACTATCTACACAAAACCATTTATCTCATAATTCAACATGCAAACCACTCCGTTTTCTCTCTTCCTCCCTCCTTTGTGCCGTCCACCACAACCACTAAACACCCCATTTGATCAAAAAAAATTCTACCATGAATCTTGTGTTAAACTTGCACAAGATGAAAACTCATTGAAGACTTGTTGATTTGAGGTGATTCTAACATCTAAAAAGGAGTTTACATGGAGTTAAAGGGCTGATTTCATGGAGGTGTTCATCCATTTGAAGGACCCAAGAAGTTGTCTTAAAAGGTTGAAGATTTGGTGGCAAGATCAAGCCTTGTTCATCCAATATCTCATCATATAGATTGGTATAGAGATCAATTTCTTTCTATCACCCTATAGTTTGAATATGTACTCATGTATTTTCTTCAAAAATATATATGTATATGATGATGAATGATGATCAAAGTATTATGTGGGGATCTTGTGTTGATAGATTTGGTTAAAAAGACTAAAATCTACATGTAAAGATGTTAAAATCATGGTTAAATTTATAGGTTGTATAAAACAGTAAGTAACCATATGATAACTTGATAAAATGACTTGGATTACTGAATATACAGTAAGATATATGATTTTTACATATGTGGAGAGTTGGCCACTCAATGGAATCAATAAAATGAGCAAGATATGATCAAATACTATTAAGGTTCAAATCTGTATAGTCTGTTTTGGACGAATTATTAGAGATACTTAGAGAATGATTGAGCAGTAGCTAAACGGGAGTTATTTGTAGCACATATCATGTAGTTTGTGCTGCCCAAATTTGAGCTTCTATCTCTTTGTAGAACTCAAGATATGGCAAAAATGGTGAAAGTGATTTTGATAATCAGATTTAGAAATAAAAGTATATAATATAAAATGAGCACTCAAGTAATACTATTATAAAATACATATGTAAAACCCACTAACTTATGATAATACTTATAAAATAAGTTATATACTTTGATAAATAAGTATGGCATTTTTATAAAAATACAAACTCAAATGTTTCCCAAAGTTATAAAACTATATATAAGTTTTACGTCTTTTCGGCTAAAACCGAAAGATTAACGTTTTTGCTAAATAAAAATTAGACGGTCGGACCCGTCTAATGTAACATTTTTATAACTCATATACTGATATTCAAGTACATTTGACAAGTGAAAACCGATAAAACCCGAGCTTTATAACATATGGACATTAACGGGCCAAAGTAGCCTTATTGGACTATTGACCCAACTAGTTTGGCTAAACACTAATGGACTAACTCATGGGCTTAACCCACTTGGGCCAATATATGAGTATAGGCCTGGTATTAAGAGTATAAATGTACTAATATAATGTATTGGGCTTTTAATGGGCTTATTGGGACTTAATATGTAAATGGATTGAAACTAGTATAACTAGTCTAAAATTTGACTAACACATAACATTATAATGTGTATGAAGAAATAAAATCCCACTTGATCATCAGCATACTTATGTTATCATCATATATACATAACCATTATTTTATAAAGTCATTGGATAGGAGTCTAAGACCGAGTATTATTTGTCTAGGTTTCCGTGATTGAAGCATGTACCGTACATCCAAATCGTCGATAACCCGCCTTTCCCAATCAACGTGAGTTCATAGCCTCGCACTCTTTTAAATGTTTTATGAAATGTTTTTTAAACCCGCGAGGGAGATAACATGTTAGTTTTAATAAAAATAGGACACCAGTTGTCCCGACGATTGTATGCTTATTGATATGGACCCGAATGATTATATGACCCGATGAATGAAATGAGATGGATTATTATTAGTTAGGTTATGTCACTAAAAGTCCCATTAGCATGAATTGTGAACTACCGGGATTTGGTAGACGTTTATGCATATAATAGTACTATTTGGGGAAGATCACCCCAGTTCGCGCCTTGACGGTTGATCCTCGTCGTGCCACATTGATTAGTAAGCGAATTTATGTATGAGAAGATTTATTGTGACGACACGTTGTTTTAGATGGGCAAAAGGGATTACGGGTTAGCTACCCGTTATTTGTTATAGTAAGGTAGAAATGTCATGCGGCTTATAATAATCCAATAACGAAAATACTGATATACGCATTGAATTACAATAAATTGTCTGACTAGCAATACGGGGTCTTATTACTGATATTATGTTCGTGTTTTGTTTTTTCATAACTATTTTCATATAACGGTTTTATTGAATTCTATACAATGTTATAAAACGTATAGTATGAAGTTTTTACGACAATGGTTCGTATAATGATTTTGAAGGCGAAAGCCTATATTATGTTTTTCGACAAAGATTCGTACAAAATGTCTTTGGCCCATTTTATGGCTTACGACAAAGAATTGTACAAAATGATTTTCGGTAATAATTATATACCAGTGATATATTAATGATTTTTATTAAACTCTATGAATTCACTCGGCGTTTTCGCTGACCTTTTTAACATGTTTTATCTCAGGTACTTGAAGGTAATTCTCGGGAAGACGACAAGAATTTATGGCCCGCATTCAAATAAAATTTCCATTCAAATGTTTTATAAATTTGTATGACATATTATGACCTGAGGACCTATGTAATTTGATATTTATGAATGGAAAATGCTTTATTATTAAGCGGCGCGATTTTTAAGCGTTGTCTATGAATTGAGTAATGTGCTATGCCGTAACACCAATGACTCTTCCACTGCATTGAATCATGAATATTTGGGGGTGTTACAAAATACACTAACACATCTTTATCTGTATAAAACAAACGGCTGGACAACCTACTCACACACACACACACACGAAAACCCTTTTTTCTCTCATATCTCGTCTCACATACTCTCCCTACTCTCTAATATTCTCATGGTTCGTTGTTGTTTGTTGCTTCGATGCCACCATTCAAGGTGTAGATGGTGATGACTGCGTGACGATGGTGAGTAAAAGCAGTGTTGTTGGTGGTGTGTGACGAGCGACGATTATGGACCTCATGAGATTCTAAATATTTGTGAAAGATACACGTTGGATGAAGCAACCGCCCAATGTGGCATTTGTGTTTGTGTTTGTGTGTGACCTTTGATAAGCTAGAAATAATGAGACAATTTTTGCAAGCTCCTGTATTTTGTATTCATGTGATTGAAACTCAGGTGCAATATGACTCCATTAAGCAACATATTCATATATTTTGTAACTCATACATTTTGATATTGTGATGGATAAATAACAACCATACAAACACGTATTTGGGCACTTGGATAAATATGGAGATAGAAACTATCGCCTCACGAGCTCCAAATGTGCCTGGAAAGATTGGCGAGTTGTCACTAAAGAAGGCCGAGATAACGGCTAGTTGCTTCGATGGATTGTATGCTTATTGATATGGACCCGAATGATTATATGACCCGATCTCCCGATTGTATGCTTATTGATATGGACCCGAATGATTATATGACCCGATGAATGAAATGAGATGGATTATTATTAGTTAGGTTATGTCACTAAAAGTCCCATTAGCATGAATTGTGAACTACCGGGATTTGGTAGACGTTTATGCATATAATAGTACTATTTGGGGAAGATCACCCCAGTTCGCGCCTTGACGGTTGATCCTCGTTGTGCCACATTGATTGGTAAGCGAATTTATGTATGAGAAGATTGATATAAGCGTGATTATTGTGACGACACGTTGTTTTAGATGGGCAAAAGGAATTACGGGTTAGCTACCCGTTATTTGTTATAGTAAGGTAGAAATGTCACGTGGCTTATAATAATCCAATAACGAAAATACTGATATACGCATTGAATTACAATAAATTGCCTGACTAGCAATACGGGGTCTTATTACTGATATTATGTTCGTGTTTTGTTTTTTCATAACTATTTTCATATAACGGTTTTATTGAATTCTATACAATGTTATAAAACGTTTAGTATGAAGTTTTTACGCCAATGGTTCGTATAATGATTTTGAAGGCGAAAGCCTATATTATGTTTTTCGACAAAGATTCGTACAAAATGTCTTTGGCCCATTTTATGGCTTACGACAAAGAATTGTACAAAATGATTTTCGGTAATAATTATATACCGGTGATATATTAATGGTTTTTATTAAACTCTATGAATTCACTCGGCGTTTTCGCTGACCTTTTTAACATGTTTTATCTCAGGTACTTGAAGGTAATTCTCGGGAAGACGACAAGAATTTATGGCCCGCATTCAAATAAAATTTCCATTCAAATGTTTTGTAAATTTGTATGACATATTATGACCTGGGGACCTATGTAATTTGATATTTATGAATGGAAAATGCTTTATTATTAAGCGGCGCGATTTTTAAGCGTTGTCTATGAATTGAGTAATGTGCTATGCCGTAACACCAATGACTCTTCCGCTGCATTGAATCATGAATATTTGGGGGTGTTACAAAATACACTAACACATCTTTATCTGTATAAAACAGATGGCTGGACAACCTACTCACACACACACACACACACACACGAAAACCCTTTTTTCTCTCATATCTCATCTCACATACTCTCCCTACTCTCTAATATTCTCATGGTTCGTTGTTGTTTGTTGCTTCGATGCCACCATTCAAGGTGTAGATGGTGATGACTGCGTGACGATGGTGAGTAAAAGCAGTGTTGTTGGTGGTGTGTGACGAGCGACGATTATGGACCTCATGAGATTCTAAATATTTGTGAAAGATACACGTTGGATGAAGCAACCGCCCAATGTGGCATTTGTGTTTGTGTTTGTGTGTGACCTTTGATAAGCTAGAAATAATGAGACAATTTTTGTAAGCTCTTGTATTTTGTATTCATGTGATTGAAACTCAGGTGCAATATGACTCCATTAAGCAACATATTCATATATTTTGTAACTCATACATTTTGATATTGTGATGGATAAATAACAACCATACAAACACGTATTTGGGCACTTGGATAAATATGGAGATAGAAACTATCGCCTCACGAGCTCCAAATGTGCCTGGAAAGATTGGCGAGTTGTCACTAAAGAAGGCCGAGATAACGGCTAGTTGCTTCGATGGATTCAGATGAAGACAGGTTTTCAAGCATGGAGCACTTGGTACAAGTTGTTGAAGGCACTATCGAAAATGAAAAATTAATGATATGAAGATGGCTTCTAAGATGTATGAAGAAGTGGAAGAGAGTAGATGTATAACTCCGAAAAGCTTGTGAAGAATGCTTTGCAAGTTGGGAGAGTCGAGAATTGTTAATGACTGTAAGGTGATGATTTCTAAGTTTGATGTTACTGGTGATTGTGTCCTCAACTTCCAATATATTAAAATTCATGAATATGACTTGACTAGAGTGCACGTGTATGTAGTTCCATTCTTTGATGTAACATTCTTTATTCATTTACCAGTCATTATTTCTATGGTCTTACTTAGACATTAATATGTGGATCATTATTAACAACTTTCATTAAATTGTTCTTGTTACGATAAAAGTTTACTAATTGTGCTTTAGATTAGGTGTGTTTTCAAATTTTCAACATGAACACACAAAAGGTAAATGCTTTTGTACTAAATAAGTATACATAACCGTATATCATTACTATGAATACTAAATGCCTTTTGACATTACTTTGATCATCATCTATATGATATTTGGAAAAAGGAGAAAATCCTCAATGAAATTATGCTCTCAAAAAGTAAATACAACACATAACACAACAAATAATACATAGGGGCGAATCTTCACATTATGGCTCATTATTCTTCGCCGCGGAAGTACTTCTTCCGCTGGCTAATTGTTTTCGCCACGAAAGTACTCCTTTTGTTGGCTCGTTATCCTTCGTCGGGGAAGTACTCCTTCCGCTGGCTCATTATTCTTCGCCGCGGAAGTACTCCTTCCGCTGGCTCATTGTCGTCGCCACGAAAGTACTCTTTTCGTTGGCTTGTTATCCTTCGCCGCCGAAGTACTCCTTCCGTTGGCTCATTTTCTTCGTCGCAGAAGTACGTCTTCCGCTGTCTCCTTGTTTTAACCTTGGAAGTAATCCTTCCGCTAGATCATTGTCTTCGCCATGGAAATACTTCTTCCACAGGCTCATTTTCTTTGTCGCGGAAGTACTCCTTCTGATGGCTCATTATTCTTTGCCGCGAAAGTACTCCTTCCGCTGGCTCATTGTCTTCGCCACAAAAGTACTCCTTTCGTTGGCTCGTTATCCTTCGCCGTGGAAGTACTCCTTTCGTTGGCTCATTGTCTTCGCCGTGGAAGTACTCCTTCCACAGGCTCATTGTCTTCGCCACGAAAGTACTCCTTTCGTTGGCTCATTTTCCTTCACCGCGGAAGTACTCCTTCCGCTGGCTCATTATCTTTACCATGAAAGTACTCCTTTCATTGACTCATTGTCTTCGTCGCGGAAGTACGTCTTCCGCTGTCACATTGTTCTCACCGCGGAAGTACTCCTTCCGTTGGCTCATTATCTTCGCCGCAGAAGTATGTCTTCCGTTGTCTTGTTTTTTTCACCGCGGAAGTAATCCTTCTGTTGGCTCATTATCTTCGCCGCGAAAGTACTCCTTCCGTTGGCTCATTATCTTAGCCGCGGAAGTACTTCTTCTGTTGGCTCATTGTTTTCGCCACGGAAGCATGTCTTCCGATGTCTCATTATCTTCGCTGCGGAAGTACTCCTTCCACTGGTTCATTCTCTTTGCCGCGAAAGTACGTCTTTCGTTGGCACATATCTTTGTTGCTGAAGTACGCCTTCTGCGGCGAATTACTTTTCCCGGCCACGGACTGTTTCCGAACCTTACATCATTTTACCTTACTTAGATGGAGCTTGATCAACTACGTTTAAGTTCAGGGAAAGACGTAAAGCATTTTGGAAATCATTATCGAATGTCGTGGCCGCAAGATGGATGTAATATCCGCATCACCTTGCTAAAGAAGTACGCATTCTGTTGGCCTTACGACGAGTGCAATATTCGCACTATGTTGCATCAATAGTGGGAACAAGAAGTACACCTTCAATCTGTTCACGATGCAACATACGGGTTCCACCTCCGCCTTTACCAAACTTTCTTCTCATCCTCGCGTTAGAGATGAATAAGAATGGTAACTGTCAAATGCTAGTGTTACCACGACTATAGAAAGCATATTCTTTTTACGGGGTCTTTACCATCATGTAACGGGAAACCAATCATTCTAGCACAATCACATGTCTTACGTATATGGGTTCCCCATTTCTTTCGACGTGGATACGCTTACAGGTAGCATATATGATGTAAAGTCTAGTAACCTTGGTGACAATCTCGCATACTAGAATGGGGGGGGGACATGATAACGTATAGTGGCTACGCTCACTATTCGCAACCCCAACCCATCATCTTTTTGCTAAAGGTAGCCCATTACGAGTGTAGCCATATGTTACGGACGACCCACAAAGATGGGTCCTAGCAGCAAGCTGCACGCGTTTGAGCGTGATACATGAATGAGTCTATTATAACATGATCATGAAACATGTCATACTAGACTGGGGGATATGTCGACGCATAGTCGGTAAAGGGCCTGACCCGACAGGCCCGCGACCCATAACTTACTTATCCTACAAAAAACCCTAAGCACTCTATAAACAGGGGTAGGGGCCTCCCACTCCACACGTTATCTCTCATACTTACACCTTTATACAACACATCGACCCGATACTAACTTGACCGTCGGAGGTGGACCACGGGGCTCCGGCCTCGGGTCCACTCCTAACCGGTTTTCCTTTGTTTGCAGCATTACTCAGGACCCAGGATTCGTCGATACTGGCCCATCCAAACTATGCTTCAACAATGTAAGACACATTATTCGAGATTCACTTAATGATTATTTATATTGTATTTAGACTCACTTCACCAAATATGTTAGATCATAACATATTTTCCAAGGTTGTAAATTACATTTCTAAAATACTTATAAGAGACTTTATTTCACTCCTAGGAACAATTTCTTAGATGAAATATTGTTTATATATGTTTCATATCATATTCATTTTTAGAGAAATAAAACATTTACTCACGAACCATCTTATTTATAATTATAAATCAGATCCCACAAGTGATTGATTTAACAATTAAACTTAAGACTTTGTTCATTTAGATGCATGCTTTTAATCCACATGTGGATTCTTGCATTTTGTATATCTTCTAAAGATTATTTATGGAATCATAAAACCTTCTTATGATTACATATCGTCCTCGCAAGTTAATCATTCATCATAGAGTTTTAAAATCCAATTTTGTCTTAACTCTACCTCTTAAGGCAAGTATGACAACGTAAACATCTGTACATATGTATTGTTTGCAAATGTATATGTTTTAACCATAGTCAGTTTCATAAGTATGATTTAAAACATATATCACTTACCTTGCAATAAATATATATACATGATTGCCCCAATATATCTTCCAAAAATGAAAATTCATTTTAAACCTCATCAAATAATTGATAGGTGATACATATTTTCATTCATAGTGTTTATTTTTCATCAAATCTAAAATATGATAATAAATTACTTATTGTTAACAATTTCATAATGATCTTCAGTCATAAACCTCAATATTTATACGAGAAACATATCATGAGGAATGCTTGCTGATCTACGAATGTAAGTAACAGCATTATAAGGGTCCACATTTTCATGTTTAACCTTAATTGGCTTCATCAATTGTGTTTAACAGGCTTGTGTATTATGTTCTAGCAATAATTCAAGACTCCCACTTGCTAGGTGCAAGTGTTGGAATCCCAAGCGCTTCAAGCAACAAAACCTTTTTGTTCTCATGGGGAAATATATCATATATATTAAAGACATCAAGAGTAAGGGCGGCGGAAATATAAGGATCACATATGCACATGTAATTAACATAATGAATAACTAGAATCATACTTTTCTTTATAAAAAATAGAAAGCTAGATCACCAAATCAAGAACGCTCCCTTGTATGTATTACATGAATTTACTTGATTCCAAAACCCAAGATAAAAGTTATGATCTCTCTAACGATATCCACACAACAGCTCAATTAACCACCCTTGATTGATAGGTATTGCCAACAACATAACTTGAAGCATAAAATGAAGAAAAATCTTTTGTATTTATAGTGAAAAGGACAAGAGTAAACATAACCAAGATTTCCTAGCAAAAAAAAATTTCTTTGGTTTCAACTTGTTTCCCCCTTGTTCCTATCTATAACCCACGACCCAACCAAGGGTGTCTTGGTGTTGACTTTTTGAATTTTATTTTAAGTATACACATTTATACTTAATTTCCTTAAAGTCCTTAAGCCTTTTAGTTAATTCTTTGTTAAAACTTTTAACTATTAACTACCATTGTTAAGTATTCGTTAATGGAAAATTATATATATCTCGATACGATTTTGTATTTTAATAAAGAGTTGTCTCAATGTTTAAGTGTCTGACCCCTTAGGCTTACATACTTTTAGCCGTATTAAATATTAACTATGACTTACGCCCATCCCAACATCAATGAGCTAGAAGTAACAATCGACTTCTAAGATAGATTATAACCAACACCGATTAACTTTATCCAGATGAGTCTAATTGTGACATAATTAACGTGCTTAGGTTTAAAAAATAAGTACCGCCTTAATCTAGGAATGATATGTCTGAGATATTCAATACAATCATTGCACTTATAATTAAACTAACACTAGGTTAGCGTGAATACAATTAGCACGTTTCTCAACATTAGGCTTGACTACTCATCTTGCTTCTAGGTTCCCCTATAGCGTGCGTTACATTATCATCACTTTTACTAATACAAAATTCATGCCACCCTCTCAGGTTGAACCCCCATTTTATCTTAGTTAGATTTAGTTTAAGTGAGTCTTAGGATATTTAATTAGATTAAGTAGTCTTTAAAATCTACAAGTAGATTTAAAATCTACAAGTAGTCAATGATGAACCGAATACACTGCATGTTGTAAGGGTTCTATTAGGTTAATAAGGTTAAAATCGACAAAATATAAATTTAAAACTTGATTATAATTAATACCTACACGAGCGAACATCATTATTCTATATTCGGGTTATGACATGTTAATATCAACGTACTTTCTTGTTTGTTTTATGATTATATACGAACCAAAAAAAAAATACCACAATACTTATGCAACTTTCAAATATTATCTCATTATCATATGTTTCTCTTACATCTTTAGTCCTTTCGATTAATGACCGTTTATAATTAACTAAAAATATATAAAAAAACATACAAAAGAATATATAAAAACATATACAATTTTCTTACAAATGGTCGTTAGTGGAAGCATATAAAAGACATATATAAAAACTTATAAAAGACATATATAAACATATAAAATTGTTTTTGTTAACGCATAAAAGAGTTCATAAAAATGAGAAAAATGAGTAAAACGTTCATAGAAGATAAAAAATGAAATAAAAATAAATGTTATTAAATAGTTAGAAAATAAAAAGAAAAAATATATTTGAGTTATATGCAAACGATCATTAGACAAAAAAAACTGTACACTCTGTTCTCGAGTTTAATTTTGGAGTGAAAGAGAAAATTTTAGCATGATGATGATAATAATAAATTATGTTTCTAAGTTTTTTAAGAGAGAACATGAAAATAAATGATAGTAAATTATTTTAGAATTTCATTCCTAATCTTCTTCTCAATTTTTTTGGATGATTTCGAACGAGAGCAATGAGGAGTATGGTTGCCTAATTTAACTCAAATTATTTTTTTTCACTATTCTTTTCAACTCGGAAACATAAAAAAGTTGTATGTTGTTTACCTTTCTCCTTGGGAACACAAAATATGCAATCCTTTTCTATTCACTCCACTCCCCATCCTCTCACACACCATGTCTTTTTTCCTCATTAAACTCGGAAACAAAATGTAACAGTATAAGATAAGCGCATGATAATAAGACAATGACTATGTTTAGTAAGAGCTATTTTGAAGCTTTTCTAAAAGTGTTAGCTTTTTTGTTAAAAAAATAATTTAATAGATCTGTTTGGCACAACAATTATTTAGAGTTGTTAGTTTTTTATTTTAAACAAATAGCTATTAAATAAAAAGCTGATTCATATAGCTTTTTAAATTGTTAAAAGCTGTTAAAACTATGAACTACTGATAAACCTTCCAATTATATTATAATTTATTTAAATATGTCCTTTAAGTTATTTTACATTTTAATTTTATAGTTAACAACCAATATACCAAACAATTTTATTATAAAATACAGCTTATTACTCATGTTAACAACTTTTTAGTAACAACTTACAGTTACAGTTAACCGATTACAGCTTACGGTTAATAGGTTACATCTTACAAATATTTTTGCCAAACATAATCATTATTCTGTTATTATAAAAAAATTAGGGTTTTGCTAATGACAACCTTAGGGCTGTCGTTAAACGATATGTTTTTATTACAATTCAATGTAAAAAATGAAATTAACCAATCAGATTCAAATGTTTGTTGTGCATACTGATTTTTAGGAATTATATCCATGTTATTCGGCATTAACATCCAATCAGAGTGATTCATATATAACTTCGTAATAAAATTCATTCCTTTAATGACAACCATTAGGCTGTCATTAGCAAAACTCTAAAAATTATATTAACCTTTCATATTTTCAATTTAAGTATGTTTGGTAATGAGTCCGGTTATTTTGGAAACTTGTTTTTTGTTAGAATCTAAGGGACTAATCCTAGCCATCCGTTACCTAAGATTAAAAAAACACGGAGGGACTATTTTTGCCAAAATGTCCAAAATTTACAAAAAAAGCGGCGGAAGGACTAAATTGTAAATATGACAAAAATTGGTTATCACAAGTGATATTTCGTTACTGATAAAAATAATGAAATATCACTAGAGATAAATCAATGAAATCACTAGTGATATTTCATTAACATAATATCCCAATTTCATTGATTTTCGCTACATTACTCCGTCATATTTACAAATTTGGTACCTGCGCCCATTTTTTCAACTTTTGGACATTTTGGCAAAATTGGCCCCTCAGTGTTTTTTTTAAAATCTTAGGTTAATCACTACTCTTAGATAAAAAATAGATAGAAGAGTGGGGATTTATCCCTTGGTTTCCAACAAAAAAAACAAGGATGCAAAATAACTTTTGTTAACTCGACCGCAGGCGTCAAAGCTGGCACGAAATCCTCCGGTCCAGATAAGCCGGGCGTTGACTTTTACCAAACTTAGGCCGGCATTTTCGTTCTTCTAATTTGTCACTTTCATATAATCAATCCAATCATCATTAATTAAATCCATTCCATATTTATTTAAAAAAAATAAAAAAATAAATAGTGGATGAGATTAAAACAAAGACATAAAAATATTATAGGCCTCATTTCATTTCCCATTTGTTGTTTGTTGTGCCTTTATCTAAAAGGCAGAAAGGAATTAGGTAAAAACTGCCCTAATCTTTTGTTGTTTGTTTGTTTTTTCTTATATTCATCAATCAATTAAGCAATTGATTAGGGTTATTATTATTATTATTTACTAGGTACTTTTTTCATTTCATTTCATATGTTTTTGATTTTTTTTCTTAAATTGAATGATCATATTGAACATGTAAATGATTGTGTTTGGCCGGAGGGGGGCACATGGGGCAGGTGCCCCTAGCGAACATCTTGTAGCCCCTAAGAACCGATTTATAGTTTAGTTTTTTAGAAATTATCAAAGTGGGCCCCATCGAGCATAACTTTCTGGCTCCGTGTCCTTGTATGTGGCGTTGGGCTCGAACCGCGTGGAGTAGTCGGTTGTTTTTTTTTTTTATCATTGGTTAGGATTATGGTTATGATCATATGAACATGTAAATGATTAATTGATTAGTATGTTTTTCTTTTTCTATGTGTTTTAGTTATATGATGATTATGTTTTTAATTTTGTTTTTTTGTTAATTATGGATTATTAGGTTGGATGATGATGTTTTACATAAATGATTAATGATGTGTTCTCACGCGGCGTTTCGTTTTATATTTGTTTATGTTCTTTTTTCTCATAAGTTCTTTTGATGCTTTTCGTCTATGTCTTTTACGGGGTGCTTGTTTTGGCTTATATAACGTAATCTCATTTTGGCTTATAGAACATAAGCCTCAATTTTGTGGCTTATTTGGAGACTTATGGGGTTATATTAGTTTATTAAATCATGATAAACTTATATAAGCCCGTAAATCTCAAAATAAGGCATAAAATTGGGGCTTATGTTATATAAGCCGACATGGGATTACATTATATAAGCCAAAACAAACATTCCCTTAGACTCCGTATTCTTGTTGTTGCATACTTTTGCCCGTGTGCGTACACTTTCTGAAGGTGTTACCGGAAGCAGTCTCTCTGTTTTCGGGTTTATCCTGGGGTAGGGGTAAGATCTGTTTACCTTCTACCTCCCCCGTACCCTGCCTCACCGGGATTGTGATGTGTTTTTTATGGTTTACAGAAATGATCAATGATGCGTTCTTTCGGCGTTATCTTTATATGTTTATGTCCTTTGTATGCTTGTTTTTTGTATTATGTATTTTAGACTCCCTATCCCTGTTATTGCACACTTTGACCCGCACACATACACTTTTCAAAGGTGTCTCTGTTTTCGGGTTTATTCTGGGGCAGGGGTAGGATCTGTCTACCTTCTACCTCCCTCCCCTGTTCCCCGCCTCGAAGGATTGTGATGTGTTTTTATGATTTACTAGAAATGATCAATGATGTTTGGTTTGGTGGAATTAGTCTAACAAGTTGATGTTTATCGTTTCGTTAGTTTTTATAGGTGGTGTTGATTACTTTGGTTATGTTGCCTAAGAACCGATTTATAGGCAGGTGCCCCCTAGCAAAAGCCCTTAAGAACCGATTTATAGGAGTTTAAAAAAAAATCGTGGTCGGGGTGGAGACAAGTAGGGGCACCTAGCGAAAAATTTGTAGCGTAAAATTTCAAAAATATCTTTTTTTTAATTATATTATTATTATAAATTGTCCACCCTAAGAACCAATTTATAGTGTAGTTTTTAAAAATTATAAAAGTGGGCCCCATCGAGCAAAAATTTCTGGCTCCGTGTCCCTGTTTGTGGCGTTGGGTTCGAGCCCTGTGGAGTAGTCGCCAAAAGGTTGAAAAGTCGGATACCATGGTTACACAAAAAAAGAAAAAGACAGTGGAACCTTATTGAAATGATTATTGATTAACGTAATAACATGTTGTTTTATATGGATTAGGCTGGATGATGTGTTTGTGATGTTTTATGGAAATGATTAATGATTTCTGGTTTGGTGAATTAGTCTAAAAAGTTAATGTTTATCGTTTCGTTAGTTTTTATATGTGGTGTTTGGGATTGTTTATAGCTCCTGCTATGTTGCCTTTGTATAGTTGGTTTCGTCTTATGTCTTTTAGAATCGTTATCCTTGTTAGCACTCCTATCCGCACACGTACACTTCCATAGGTGTTCCCGGAAGCGGTCTCCCGACCTTTGGGTTTATCTTGGGGTAAGAGTAGGATTTGGTTACATTCTACCTCCCCTGTACCCTGTCCCGGCGAGATTGGTATGTTGTTGAGATGGGTTTTTGATGTTTTACAAAGGATCAATGATATTTGACTTGGTGAATTGGTCAATAGTTTTATTACCATTAGTCTTAACAAATTAATGCTTATCGTCTCCATATTTTTAACCTTGGTCCAAATTTTTGATACAATTGTAAGAGGATTATGTGGTGTTTGGGATTGTTCATTACTCCGGTTAATTATGTTGCCTTCTGAAACTAGAATAAGGAGTCATTTATGTGCCACCGTCAGGATCGGACTATTAAATAAGTAACTTTCTGAATTTCGTTTATTATGTGTATAAACATACTCAGAAATACAAAATAGTCTGTTAGGCCCTATTCTACTTTTAGAAGGTAACATAATTAACTGAAGTAACGAACAATCCCAAACACCACACAATCCTTCCATTCGTATGAAAAAATTAAACTGAGGTTGGAATTAATGAAAACGATAAACGTTAGTTTGTTAGACTAATTCATTATTGTCTATTGTTTAGTAATTATATGCTGAATTGGAGAAGCATCTTTCGATTGTCAAATGATCATGTCGTTTCCTAATGTTCTGACTTATGAAAACTTGCTTGTTTCCATTAGCATTTTAGGGGTGTAGCCTTTCATAATTAATCTGATTTTGAGGATTGCGGGTCTATACTCAATAAGTCAAATCAAGGTCTAATGAACTAATGTTCGGCGTTGTCATTGTTTTTCCTATTAGACTAGTGTATTGTGTACTACTGTACTTTTTAACTTGAAACATAGGATTTGATTGACCCCTGAGGTGTTTCTGATATTATGGTTTTGTGGCAGATAAAGGTACTAAAATACACGGTTAGGTTATATGGATGTGTATTCTAGTAAACGACCTGTTGGTGGTATTGCTGCCCCAAAAAAGAAACCAGTTGCCGCTTTAAAAGATACTGCTGGCTCCCAAAGTGGACCTACTCAAGTATGCAGTCGAGTTGGTTGCTGTGGTGGCAGACTAAACAATTCAAAAGGTACTAAAAATAAATGCATAGAAAAGCCCAAACCTTTGAAGCCTGCGTCCCGTTCATCATCTAGTAAAGAAGTAAGTGCCGCTAGTTCTTCTAAGGGTTCCACCTCAAATGTGAAAAAGCCTCTCGTCGAGTCAGATAAAAAGTTGCCAATTAAGATAGGAACAGTCCCCACCGAATCCAAAACTGTTTCAAACGAGCCTGAAGTTTCAGAACGTAAATCTGTAAGAAGTCAAACCCAATTAAAGCTGAAATCTAGAAGTTCGATCGCTGATCAAAACACTGAGATAAGCAATGTTAGGAAGAAGCGATTCACTCAAGGAGAAAGCAGCTCGTCTGGTAAAGGGAAGAAGATCGTTGGGGTATCACCGAATGAAGGGCGTGTTTCTGATCCTAAAACCTTAAGAAATATGACATTTGGCAAAGCAAGTAAAGTTCCATCAGCGAGGACTAAAAAGTCATTGACTCAGTTGCACGGGGATGATTTTTCAGTGGTTGAGTCTACTAATGTGATTCGCGAGATGCCACACATTCAAGAGTTAAGTGATAATGGTGGTGGAATTAGTAGTGATTCTTCTTCTGTTAATTTTAGAAATCGTTCTGTTGTCCGCTTTATGAATGAGAATGGATCGCCACACTATAACATTGATGGGATTGCAGATGTAACGTCTCTGAGTTTATCACCAAGCTTATGTGTTTTTATAGGTAATGTATATTAATGTTGTCTATTGTTATGTGTGCTTTGCAGGTACTATTGGCACTTGATAGGATCGAACAAGATGAGGAGTTAACATATGAGGTAATTAGTCAGTTTTTTTTTTAACGAAAAAGCTAGGTTTTTCAGGGTGTCTGGGTTCGGTTTTTGAAATATTTTATGCAGTTTTTGCAACTTGTTGTTGCAATAATAATTCACTATCATAATTATGATCAAATCGCACATCCAAAGACCACCCAAGTATGCATATCGTTTCTAACTGTACTTTCCCCATATGCAGCAATTACTGGCGCTTGAAACCAATTTATTTATTGGTGGTCTGAACTTGTATGATCAACATAGGGACATGCGACTGGATATTGATAATATGTCATATGAGGTTTCTTTTCTTGTCCCTGATTCTATTAAATATCCTTGTTAGTATACTAAACTTGTTTGTCATCTACTTTTACGTAAAGGAACTACTTGTGCTTGAAGAGAAAATGGGTACAGTGAGCACAGCATTATCTGAAGAGGAATTATCAAAATGCATCAAGACAAGCGTATTTGAATCTGTGCAATTAGAGAAGGAAAGAATAGGGTGCAATTCGGGTGCAGATGACAGCAAATGCAGCATATGTCAGGTGATCCTAGTTATTGTTAATATTGTCTGCTTACGTAGTTTAAATCACTTTGAGCGGTTAATGTAAATGTTTACGTCCTCATATGTGAATAACGTACTCATATGGTTTTGGTTAGAGTCGGTTACGGGTGAATAGGTCGATTTGGGATATAATTTTTTCTAACGGGTCAGATAGGCAGAATTATTACAAAATAGATTAGAAAGGGAATGAGTTAACGGGGCCGGAACCTGGAATTCGTTCAATGTATATTCAAAATGCATAAAACCTCAATCGTTTTGTATTACCGAGATATCAGGCGTACAAGTTTACCCATTTCTGACAAAAAGTCACTCTCACCTGTTACCAGACCTACCCATTTGCCACATTTAAGCGTGTCCATGTTTAACCATAAGAAGCAAAGCCATCCCCTTTAAGATCAGTATAATAGTATTCATGAGCTTATTTATATCACATATCTTTTACCAGAAAAGGTTGGATTTTAGTAATATCGGTAAAATTAACTCTACAGTTTTTCATATCCTTGCAGGAGGAGTTTGTGAGAGGAGATAAAATAGGAAGCCTGAAATGTGGACATGGGTACCATACTCCATGCATAAACCAGTGGCTGCAACTGAAGAACTGGTGCCCCATCTGCAAGGCGTCACCAAAACCTCCATCGTCATCCCCTCCTGCTTAGAAAGTTAGATGGTACATATCCATTTGCTTTTCTTTTCTTGTCATATGTACATACATAGATGGTGGTTTGTTTTTTTTGCATCCAACACTGGATGATATGGTCTATAATCTGATCAAGTCAGACATTTTACTGATTCCAGATTGTTTGTTGTCAAAACATTGTACCCAGGCTTCTTAGCCTTGTGGACCCGATTCAATGGCAATTACTCTTTCATAATTGGCTTATACGTTTTTGTTTGTTATTCCCTTTATAGCAGTTGGTTGTTTCCGGTTTTACGAATACATAAGGCAATGTATCGAAATAGTGTTCTGTTACAGTAATGTTGATAGCATAGATTTAGAGTAAAATGCAAAAATCATCCCTATAGTATGTTCAAATTGTATGGGCAATCCTTACTTTTTCGAAACTGCAACTGCGGTCCATGTGGGAAACCTTTGGTGTGCATTTACCTTAAGAGTTAAATGACTAAAACGCCCTTCACTCTAGTTAGACTTTGTCATTTCACTTCGGGGCATTTTAGTCCTTGCACTTTGGGCCCGTGACGCCCTATAGGGACGCCGCTTAGGTAAGGGCCGTACTTGCGAATTGGACACACTACATGAATGATTTTTGGGAGTTGATAAGTGATGCATCATTCCCACTCTAGGACATTGCGACTTATCTTTCCCATGCTGGTCGTATTCCATTACTTCCAATCTTGTTGGTGTTGCAGTTTTTACCGTAGAAAACCAGATTGTGTTCAGTTTGAATGTTAAACAGTACTACATTTTTCTTTGTTAATGAAACAAAATCGCGGGTAAAAATGTATTGAAGTAGTCAAAGAAGGTTATATAACCATTCTGAGCATGAATATCCTCTGTACTGGAAACCATTATACATACATCTAGACGTAAGGCAATGTTGGGTGACCCATCGTAATCAAAACTAGAGAGTATGCATATGCTTAATAAGTGTAACATAGTAACGCTGCCTGAAACGATCATAATATTGTCTGTTTTACTTGTAACTCACGACTTTGCTTTTGTGGACTTCATGTAATCATGTGAAGAATTCTCGGCGGCAGGTCACCTAAACTAATACTATTACTTTCATATGAGCACCGTTAACTGCAGAGCTCTCCTGAGAACTATGCCTTGCATGCAGTTGACCACAAACCGAATGTTATGTTATAAACCCACCATCTCTCCCATGCCACAACCAACGTGGGATTTGTGCCTAAGGTATTATTAGTGAATAGTGACTAACGTAAAGCAGAACACTCACATTAATAACGTTCGACTGAAGATCAATGAAGCCTTTTGAAAAAATATGTTGTGAATTGAATTTCAACTTCTAAGTCACAGAGTCTCGTCTAGAGTCGGTCAACATCCAAAAAATATACGCGCGGTACCGGTTCAACTGACCGATTGAACCCAGTTTGTTGCATGCAAAGCTATGAGTAAAGTAAACACGGTCGGATTTCCCAACGATTTAAACCTTTTCGAGAAAGTACTATTTATTAGTATCTCTTTACTTCAAACCTTAAAAAACTGGCAACTTCATCTTCCTTATCCTTCATCTCCCACCCATCAAAAAACCAAATTTGAAATCTGTATGAATATGATGAAAATATGTTTTTGACATGTGTATTTTATAGTTTTGAAAAAATATTGAAGTAATTATAGAATTCGAAAGGGTATTGACAACTTATAAGTCTTCTAAAGATATGTGAATGAAGCTTACTTATTAGACGACTATATGCTTATACTTTTGTTTTTATTTTCCAACTTGCAAAACAATGGAATATCAAGCTATACCGAAGACTTATTAATTCGAGCATAAAAGACCATTTCATAGTCATCAAACATTCTTCTTTCTCTTGCTCCACCATGGAGAAACATCCA
Organism: Glebionis coronaria; assembly: GCA_025667525.1. Lineage (NCBI taxonomy): Eukaryota > Viridiplantae > Streptophyta > Magnoliopsida > Asterales > Asteraceae > Glebionis > Glebionis coronaria. Next base: position 6,605,435 of record CM046878.1, on the reverse strand, counting down.
TGGCTTCTCCTTATTCATATCTTAGTTTTCTGCACTATGTCGGTGTCGGTTTCATGCAAAGGTAAGCTTGCTCTAAGCCTCGAATCCGAATTATATGGAATTACTCAGAAATTCATCTAATTTGTCACTTTTTTTGTTAACAATATCTAACATGTGTCTAATCCACTTATTTTTTGACCCATTTTATGAATTCGCAAATACTTTCGTCATAACAACTACATAAAGCTTCCCAGAAATGCATGTTTTTTTTGAAAATGTTCTGCGCGTTTCAGGCGTGTAAGTTTGCTGGTTTGGTATATGAAAACCACCGGTTTTTTGACAAGTTAAAAAAAAATCCGGGTGTTTTTTAAGCTCCTTTTTTCTTATCATAAACCTAAAGTTTTGAATTTCGATCTTTGGGAGTATTTTGCTTATGTTAAATGACAATTTTACCTTTTATATTTTGTAATCGCATTGACAACGAAGGGTAAAATGATCATTTTACATGAGCAAAGCACACACAAAAAGTCAAAATTAACTTTTTTTATTTTGCAGTTTTTGTGAGCATAGATTGTGGAGCATCAGGTTCTTTCACAGATGAAAACTCAATAGTATGGAAAGGAGACAGCGACTTGATCATCTCGAATAATGGTGTTACACACGCGGTGCAACCAAACTACACAGTTTCTCGTGTTATGGATACCTTGAGGGCTTTCACGACTACTCGTAAGAAGAATTGTTATTCTATAGATGCTACACAAGGGGAAAAAGTATTGGTTCGTGCAGGTTTTAACTACGGTAACTATGACGGAAAGTCAACTCCTCCAATGTTTGATCTTCATTTCAATGGAAACTTTTGGGTCACTGTAAATGCATCTGTATCAAAAATGTATGAAGCTATTTATGTTGTGAAAAGTAAATTTGTTAGTGTATGTGTGGCTCAAACAAAACCAAACCAGTTTCCATTTATATCGACCCTTGAAGTACGTAGCTTGGACTCACAAATGTACAACAACATTGACACGAATTATGCGTTGCTCATGAACGAGCGGCTTGCTTATGGCTTACTTAACGAAAGTATAAGGTATACTTATTTTTTTGCATAATTCATTACATTTTTCAAAGATATGATCTTTTTTACTTATACTTTATTGAATTCACAAATGCAAACGTTTTCTAAAGGTTTCCAATGGACCCTTATGATCGAATATGGGCACCCGAAGTCAATGGACTGGAAAACTTGAGAAATGATGCATCGTCATTGATCGATACTAGTGATGTGCTCGATAATCCTCCTCAAGCAGTCCTAAAAAACGCAATTTCAGTAGTTAACGTAAGTTACAGTATACTTCTTTGGGTAATTAACATGAATTACCCGATTCATTACCCTGTCTATATAAACTGGTATTTCTCTGAAGTCGAAAGGTACAATTCTACTCAATTACGGTCCTTTAGGATTTTTGTAGACGATCTACCCTACTCACTCCCTATTGTAGCCCGCTTCGGAAATGCTAGTGTATATTATGTTAGTAATCTCACAATCACTCCAAACACTACCTTTACCATAGCTCCTATTACTCTTTCCACTCTTCCCCCTATCGTCAATGCGGCTGAGATTTTTTCGATTAGTGATGTTCTATCTGATGGTACCAACAGCAACGATGGTACGATTTTTAATGTTTTTTGCTCTTTTCTTATTATATTTTTGGTAGATTTTGACTCTTAGAAATACATTGCAAAGTATAGAAGATCTATGCTAAAACACACGAGGAACATATTTTTATATGTATGATCTTTTTTTTTTGTTAATTTAACGTACAGTCGAAGGTTTATCTTCTCTTCAAAACGCATTTAAAGTGTTACAAGAATGGGCCGGAGACCCGTGTCTCCCTGCACCATATTCATGGGAATGGATAGTGTGCAACAACGATCCCACACCTCGTGTAACATCAATGTAACAATCTTATATATATGTCTCCTTATTTTCATAAACCAAGAACGGACAAGTTTACGAGTTCCGTTTTTTGCAGAAAGCTGGACAGTTTCAACTTTTCTGGACCACTTCCAAATTTTAGTAACATGGATGCTCTTGAAATAATGTAAGTTTAGTGATTAGCGACTAATTATATCCCTATATTTCTTTTAACATAGGTGATTAAATACGGTGTTGACGAATATTAAAAGTTGTATTATAATTATGCAGAGAATTGCAGAACAATAGCTTGACAGGATCAATTCCTAATTTTCTTGGTGCCTTGCCGAAACTCAAACAGTTAAATTTGGCAAATAACCAATTCAGTGGATCCATACCGAAATCATTATTACGAAACTCCAAGTTAAATTTTACGTAAGTGAATTCCTTTTCATTCTTTACTCGACTTTTTTACTTTTAGTATTCCGTTAACTTATACCGTCAATCATCCAATATAGATATACTGGAAACCCTTTGTTGTGTACCAAAGGAAAGTCCTGCCCTGGGAGTGACGAAAATACGACGAATAAATTGCCAATAATACTCGGAGTATGTATACCAGTGCTTTTGATTTTTGGGGCTATTGTGGGTGTTTTGGTCATAGGGCATTATCGTCGTAAAACTGGTGTTACTCGACCTTCAGGTTAGATTCTCATTACGAATGTCAGTTTTCTTTTTTCGGCATGATTGCTTAGTTAATGTGACAAATGTTTCAGGGGATACGGGTCATAATGCAAATGGTCCATATAGTCGTACGAGAGGAACTACATCGGGCGATAACTTTGACAACAACGCTGCCGTTGAGTTGGATGAGAACACGGACGAACGATTCTACAGATCACCTGCACCACTACTGGGTGCACGTTAAGATTGATGAAACATGTTAAGTGCAAACTTAATCTAAATTCAATGAAATTCTTATACTTTAATGAATGTAAAATTTAGTTTTATGGCATGTTATAGGAGACTAAATATGTACCTTCCGGTCCAACAAAACACATTAACGGGTTTTGCGTAAGATTGGACACGACAAATTCGGACGAAAAGATAGAAACTAGAACAGGGTGGATCGATGACCGGATCGAAATACGTTCGGCCAAATTTGATCGGTCCGGTTCGAACCGGTTTATCGATTCAGTATCGATCTATTATGAAGTGAAAAGCCGATGCCACACTCAGAGAATTACATTCAAAGTAATAGGTCACCAGACCGACAAAAAACGGACACACTAAAAACTATTTCGACCCAAATCACCCGACCGAGTACCATACCAAAATGAATGCGGTCCGGCTCGGTCGGTCCTCTTTTGTCCGGTCCAGTCCATCAAAACATATTAATCGATAATCGTAATTGAAAACATGAACTATGTTTGATTGCTCGCCGGTTTACTATTCGATCCAGTCCACGGTATACTATGGTCACCCTACAAAGTAGTACAATCATTTTATTCGATTCGGCACCAAGGACCGGACCAAAACGTGTTCGGTCCGATCCGATCCAATAAAACATACCACATTATCAGGTTTCGCGTAAGATTAAACAAGAGAAAATCGGACCAAGAGCCAAAACTAAAAAGGTGTACCTGATCAAAATATGTTTGACTCGGTTTGGTTGTCGGGTTCGATCCGATCTGTGGTTTATTATGAAGTGAAAAAACCGATGTGATGCTCACATAACTACATACACAGTAATAAAGGCATTAGACCGACAAAACTCGGACCAGACTAAAAAGCGATTTGACACAAATTACTCGACGGAGTACCGTACCAAAATATGTTCAGTTCAGCTCGTGGATCCTGTTTTGTCTGGTTCATCAACCCGGTTCAATCCACCGTTAAAGCACAAATCAGATTTAACTAGAAAAAAATATGTCCGGTCCGGTCCGATCCGATCCACAATATATTATCGATTTAACTAAAAAGGTGTATAGATGACCTGCTCAAAATATGTTCGACTCAGTTTTGTGGTTCAACTCGTTTATCCATCCCATTTGTGGTCTATTATAAAGTGAAAAAGCGAATGTGATGCTCACATAATTACATACAAAGAAGTAGATCACTAAATCGATAAAAACCAGACCGGGCTAAAAACCGATTAGACCCGAATCACTCGACCGAGTACCGTACCAAATTATGTTCGGTCCAACTCGTCGATCATCAAAGCATATTTTCAACTGGTTTTTCGTAAAATCAGATTTAACGGAAAATATATGTTCGGTCCGGTTTGGTTCGGTTCCGTTCGGTTCGGTTCGGTTCGGCCGCGAGATATTATCTACAAAGTAGAAACTTGTGTTAGTTGAAAACTCAAAGAAAGAAAAAATGGCAGCTTTATCTTCTTCTTCCTTATCCTTCATCTCCCACCCAATTATATCCCGCCAAAATAAACCCCGTAAAAAACCAACCACCGTCTCCACCACCCGTACGCCGTCGCTATCCACCGCCGCCGGCGGCCAGGCCACCACCTACACCAGCCTCCCCCCAATCGACCTCTCCGATTCATTCCCCCAAATTAAACTCTCAGACCTCCCAATCCCCCCAAACCCTAAAAACCCTAAGAGTATCAAAGATTCAAAATTAGAAGATAAAGATCACGTGGGTCGGTTTGAAATTGAAAACCCACAAAAACCCTTGAAGGAATTGGAGTCTTTTGGTGATGACGTGGCACCTTTTGATTACAGTCAGTTTCAGCTATACGGGTCGAATTCTGTTCAGAATGCAAAAAACCCCAAATTTGAAGAAGTTGATGACGTGGAGCTTTTTAGTGATGAGGATGAGGATGAGACGGTTGATTATGGTAAATTTGAGTTGTACGAGGTGAATTCGGATAACGAAGAAGAGGGGGAATTTGAGAGTGATGAGGAGGTGAGGGAGAAGGAGAAAGGAGTACCGGCTGTGATGAGATGTTTTGACCGCGCGAAGATATATGTGCGGTCGGGTGACGGAGGGAACGGTGTGGTGGCGATGCGGCGTGAGAAATTTGTGCCGTTAGGTGGGCCGTCGGGTGGGGACGGAGGGAGAGGGGGGAATGTTTATTTAGAAGTGGACGGGGCGATGAATTCGTTGTTGCCGTTTAGGAATAGTATTCATTTTAGAGCGGGGAGAGGGAGTCATGGGCAAGGGAGTAAAATGAATGGGGCGAAAGGGGAGGATGTGGTCGTTAAGGTTCCGCCTGGGACGGTTGTTAGGGCGGTTGGGAAGGATGGGGTTGTTGGTGACGTGTTGTTGGAGTTGTTGTATAGTGGGGATAAGGCGTTGTTGTTGCCCGGTGGACGAGGTGGGAGAGGGAATGCTTCGTTTAAGTCAGGGACGAATAAGGTGCCTAGGATTGCAGAGAATGGTGAGGAAGGTCCCGAAATGTGAGTCCTTTAACGTTTTTATTTCTTTTTGTTATTGATTATAAGGGTTGGTACACGCACTTTGCGTTTTTGCTCACTTAGGAACTTATAAAACATGGCGTCATCCATTAGTATCAGTTGGCTACAAATCTCACAATTTCTCCTGAATATAATAAGTTAAAAAGTCAATATGCCATCTGACTTGGTGAAACAAATGTGATAAATTAATCAACGAGAATTTAAGGTATTTTCTATTCCTCTAACCTGAGCTATTGTGCTTTTGCACTTTTTCTGAGACCAATTTGTGTGATTACCGGTAGACCGCAGGGACCAATTTTGACATCTTCCAATGAGAATTGCTGGTTAATGATTAGTTTAAAAAAAAGTCCATGTTAAAACAAACGTTACAAATTCTATAAGTTATGTAATTAAAATAATATGTTTATTAAGCTCCGTGACTTGAGCATATATTTTTTGTAGGGCAAATGGGAGTACCAAACTTGAGGGTATTTCCAATTATATCTTACTTTTTTTCTTGCATAAAAAGGTACCCAACTTGTTTTTTTTGGGCCAATTTGGGTATTTTTGTTAAATATTTAACAATCATCCATTAAGTTTTACATTTTAAATCCACCGCTGCTACCACAAATATGATCACACATCAGAACAAATGACGTTATGCAGATATAATCATAACAGTTTATCCGTTAATTGGAAGGTAAAACTATTTATCTGTGTGGAACTAGAAGGTTTTAAAACTAGAAATTGGTCACCAGTATGATCAGACATCAAAACCAATCATCTTACTAAGATATAATCATAACAGTTAATCCTTTAACCTCACCAATATAATCATAACAGTTTGTAGAATCAATCTGATTAGGAATAACCTTTCACCTTAAAACTACAGTGGCCTTGTTGGTACGAGAGCCTTACGTCAAAGGAAGGCTCTTGCCAGTTACCATCACTAGATATAATCAAAGGTATTGGTGACGTCAAAGGTGCTATAGTTTAGAATCAATCTTATTTGATTCAATTGATTTTAAGCTATTTAACTGTTATGATTATAGCTTATCAATCTATTGTTTTATAACCTTATAGTTGAAAGTATATTATATAAATTCCCAGCCGGCCTTACTTTTAAAACATATAAAAACTTGTGTTAAGGAATATATGACATGTGACTAGAAAATTCTTACCTGCGAAGGTAAGGAATGACATGAAGTAATGATGGTGGTGGGAAGGCTTGGTAGTGGCGACGATGATTAGGGGTGGTGGTAGCGGTGGACTTCAGCTGTAAAACTTAACGGATGATCGTTAATTGTTTAACGAAATACCCAAATTGGCCAAAAATATAAGTTGGGTACCTTTTATGCAAGAAAAGAAGTACGATTCCTTGATTGGAAATGACGTTTAAGTTTGGTACTTTTTTGCGCCATTAGCCCTTTTTTATAACTTAAGTAACCTAAATGTAGTGTTTAATAGAGTGACCCTAAGTGGACAAAAACGCAATGTTTAGTAACTTTGGCGTGTATTGCTCTCGATTATAATAAGACAGGATAGTGTTGATGAGATAATATGTTTCAAAATACAATTCCAAACACTCCCTTAGAATTGGAAGAATAGCTACTCTTATTGTGTATGCTTTTTGTAATGATCGTTTGTGATTGGTGTTTTCCGCTAGGTGGTTGGAATTGGAGCTTAAGTTAGTCGCAGATATTGGAATAGTGGGTGCTCCGAATGCAGGAAAAAGCACTTTTCTGAGTGTTATTAGTGCTGCTCAACCAAACATTGCAAATTACCCCTTCACGACACTACTTCCCAATCTAGGTGTGGTTTCATTTGACTATGATGCTTCTATTGTTGTGGCGGATCTTCCAGGTTTACTCGAAGGCGCACACAGAGGGTTTGGTTTAGGCCATGAGTTTCTTCGGCATACAGAAAGATGTTCTGCTCTGGTATAATTCTATATTCATTCACTGCACATCTCTTATTAAAAGTAGTAAATAGAATTTACGGAGTAGATAATTATACTCTCATGATTAACAGAAATAAATGGCTCCGTTGTATTTTTGTACTTTCGTAGGGGGTTAGATCTAGGTTACCCTTAGATAAAGTGTTTTATTTTATTTTATGGCAATTGGTATGGATTTAAACTGATTATTGCGACTTGATATCACAATTATTGTATAATTGAACTCAGAACAAAATTCCAAACGGCAACCACGTCTATAAATCGTTATGCATGCTCCTACACAGATAATACTAATGTTCTTATCAACTTATTTACTGTTTAATTATATTATTGCGAATTAATAGTGTTATTATCGAAATGGAGGCTTAGGTACACATTGTTGATGGTTCGTCTCAACAACCAGACTATGAATACGACGCAGTTCGTCTTGAGCTAGAAATGTTCAGTCCTGAAATTGCTGAAAAGCCGTTTATAGTTGCATACAATAAAATGGATCTTCCTGATGCATACGAAAAGTGGGAATCATTCCGGGATTACCTTCGTTCACGCGGGATTGAACCTTTTTGCATCAGTGCAATAAATAGAGACGGGACCAGAGAATTGATCACTGCTGCTTATGAGCTTGTAAAACAAGGAATTGAAGATAGAAAAGATGAAAGTAAGCACTCTTAATCGTTTAACTAACATTAGTGGCTGTATGTTCTGTTTGTTACTTAGCCACGGCCACACTTGTCTCATGTAGGCTGGAGAGATCCTGTTCAGTTCAGTCATGTGGCAGAAATGGTGAAAAAGCAGCGAACTGCTCCCATTAATGATTTCGAGATCTCTCATGATAGCTCTTCTGATACATGGCATATCGAAGGAGCCGGCTTGCAACGATTTGTTCAAATGACCAACTGGAAGTAAGTTCGAATGACTAACATGTAGTTAGGATAATAATTGAGTTTGAAATCATATCACATAATCGAACCATATGATCATGTATTGTCTCACAAAAGTAAGTTTGATGTGTGCCATAATCTTGACACTGGGCTGTGATCTCAACTTAATACTTGCCAAATTAACACCTGTTGTAATCATATTCGTTATGAACGTTCTTCTAATATATAATTGTGATAATGTAGAGTTTCAACTGAACACGTTAAAACATTCAATTTAGCTCCGTATTAGAGTAACATTTTTTGCAACTACATTTGTGTGGGAGTATGTTGTTGATGATAATTTTTCGTCTCTGTGTGTTATACGTACTTGAAAGGATATTGACGTCTACTTGTTCTACAACAGATATATGGATTCTGACAGAAGGTTTCAGCATGTGCTAGAGGCATGTGGCGTTAACAAGTCTTTAATTAAACGGGGTGTGAAGGAAGGTGATACAGTCATCATCGGCGAGGTACATTGCCTGGGTCTCAAACTAATATACCAAGTTATCTAGCTGCTAATATCAAGTTATTGGGTAAAACTATAAAGTGTAAAGCAAAAAAAAAAGGAACTAGTTGATCGATTTATGTCGCCCAAAACTATCTCAAGTAGTGACTTACTACCTCGATACTATTGAAAAAAAGGTGCAGTATGGAACTCAAAGAAGAATGGTGGGTCAACCCAACCTACTTTGACATGCCTCTGAGGCCCCAATAGTATACCTGTTTTGACCCTAACGCATCGCGTGATTTTGCCCATTTCGCAACCTATATACATATGTATGTTCACATATATAATATATTGCAAACTTGGACTAATTGCAAGTCTTTTCGTCAATGCTAGATGGAGATGGTATGGCATGATTCTGCAACCAATTCTGGACCCAACAGGAAGCTCTCAACAGAATCTGGAAAGTGGGCTGATTGGAAATGATCTATTTGGGATTAAACAAAATAGATTACATGTTAGTTGACAGTCGGTGCTGGTTATTTATGAAGGTATACATCATCAAAGTTTCAAACCACATATTTCTTGAGTTTATTTTCCCTATTTACATTTGTTTGCACAAGTCCGCGAAATCATACCCATGATGCTAAAACTTTTGGGTCATCATTGGCAAATAGCACACTATTCACTTGTTATTTTGCAATACAGAACATATATTAGCGAGGACTTTTGTATTATCTTAGAGGTCGACATTTTGGCCCATTTACTTATGAGTTCTGGCAAATAATGGGATCCACCTAATGGGTCGCGTGAAAGTCAAGCTAATTGGAACTGGGTCAAAATGGTCGACGGGTTGGAATATAATCACAGTCTTCTTACTGATTACCACGATCTAAGTCCTTTTACTTTAAGAAACTAATACTATTGTAATAAAATGTTCACGGCTTGACCCAACCCGAACCCTTCGGGCTACCACAGATACCCAAACGTTTTACCTCCTCTAGGTTATTGTGAAAGAGTAAATCATTTGATAAGCGTAACTGGGCATTCTTGGCTTTTAGGCTATATAATTATGCTCATTTGTGGGGATTTCGCTAGCTTAAAACATGTTCTATATCGAGGATGATCATATTCTGTTATCACTATGTTGAACCTAATATGTCTGCATTATTGCACAGGGCTGACAGATGGTTTGTTACAGAAAAAGGTTTTATCTACATATGATCAGAGCAGCAGTTCATATGTAAGTTATTGGAGCAAGGTTCTTCCTGTGTTTGTAGCGTCTTAGTCGATGTATTTTTAGTCTTTCAATAGGATGACACTTTTATGTTAAGTTACATACAAGTTTTGATCGTTTCTGGGAATATTTAATTTGTAGAAAATTCAATAAAAGGGTAAACTACTACATATACAAAGTTCATTTCAAATGTTATTTATTATGAATACATCTTCGGTAAATGCAGATGTGAAGATGTAGCTTATCTTTTTGAGCGTAAAAAAGAATGAATTAAATTTCTGGAAACTTCACAGGTATTCATTAAGGGTGCGTTTGGTAGGCAAATCTCGGAATCAGGGAATAGTTTGATTCCGAAAGAAACTGTTTGGTACATAAAAGTGGAAATAAAAAGCTGGAATAAGAACGATAGATTGATTCAAGGTAAATGAGGTGGGTATCTAATTCATTCCAAGAACAATTGACAAAATTGACTACTCTACACCACATACTCCTTTCTCCTTCATCATCATACACCTTTCTCCATGTCGCATCTCTCAGATTCTTAATCTCAGGATCTCTCATAAAAGTAACTTTGATCTAATTTCCATTGTTTGGTTGGTTTGTTTCATCCTCATCAAAAAAAGCAATCAAACTGCTCACTTATGAAACCCACATCGTCATCTTTGTTACTTTCCCGGATCTGTATGAAGTTTTTGTAGTAATAGACTCATCAAATATGTGAATATTTTTTTAGTTGTAGTGAAATATGTTTCTTTTGTAGCACTTTTTCTTTTTTTAAAAAATTTCTTCATTGGTGGGTGGGCAATGAGCAAATGTAGAAAGAAAGGTTGAACAAGATGAATGTTGATTAGGTAAGTTTTAAATCTATGTTTTTCTTTTTGGATAGGACCCACCCATTTTTTATTCCAGTATTCACTAAAAATATACCAAACAAGAATAATGATAGTCTTATACCGATATACATAGAGATGGCAACGGGGCCGGGTTTGCGGGGAATGGTTGCTACCATCCCCATCCCCAAAGTTAAATATCTATCCCTATCCCCGTCTCCATCCCCATCGGGGATTACAAGCTACATACCATCCCCATCCCCAGCGGGGAACGGGGATCCCCAATGGGGAATCGGGGATCTTTTTCCCCGTTACACAAGTAACATTTAAACTATGTTTCAAATGACGCAACCATTACGAATAACACAATATGGTAATATCAAACAACATTAACGAGATTGACATTTATGCGATCATGCTCAGTATTAAAAATAACAAAATTAACACACAAGAGTTCATCCTAGAAGGTTAGTGTCAAAGGAGATATTAACCATCGATTGATAGCGTTGGAAACATACAAGATATATAAATGTATATGTAAAATATAGATATTCGGGGGCGGGTTCGGGGACGGATTTAGGGAACCAAAGGTATTACCATCCCCGCCTCCATACCCGCTTTTTATTATCGGGGAATCCCCACCCCCATCCCCATACCCGGTTAACTCGGGGAATCCCCGGTCAAACAGGATTCGGGTATCGGATTCTCCATCGGATTCGGAGTTTTTTGCCATCTCTAGATATACATACCGACCCTTAATCATACACATAGGGGGCGTTTGGTTTGTCAAATTTCAATTCACGAGGTTTCAAAACCTGTCAAGTTTTAGATACACTGTGCTTAGAATACAAGGTTTAAGATTTTGGTAACTTGTTTGGTTCGCATAAGCTTATACACCTATGTGATTTAGATGTTGGTAAATAACATAAATACCCTTTTGTTGATTCATAAAAAAATCGAATAGGTTTTCCACTACAAATTTGCAACGACTAAAAATAAGTTTTCAATTGATTTTTGGAGAAAGATCTAGAACAACATATATAAATTAGTTCTTTATTTCTATTACGTGAACCTTTAATGTGACCCTTATAAACACCAAAAAATCGTTTCTGTGAAAACAGTGAAATTTGTTTTTTTTTATATATATCAAACTTTGCTTCGTTGTAACACTAAATTGTTAATTGACGATTCATGTTCGTGTTATTGATGTTGAAATCAAAAGTAAAATTTGAAAATCTCAGACAACTTATTAAGAACAAATAGATAAAAAGGAAAATGAATTAAATTATATAATTGCGAAATGACAAACAAAATGAGGAACCTTGTAAGCATAAAAGGATTTGAACGTTAATGGAGAAATAGTAAAGTGGCTGATGAAGATTGAGAAATGAACAAGTAGATCTGTGATGAAAATGAGAAACTAGAGGGCACTTTTGTCTTATATCACTCTTAACCTCGTGTGTCCCCCACAGAAATAAGAAAAATAAAAGTTGCCCATTTGACGTGTTTTCCTACTATTTAAATCCACCAAGTAGACCTACCAAACACGTTAAGAGAGGGTTTTTAATTTCAAATACAATGAAAACCCTCCAATTACTATGAACCAAACAGCTCCATAGTGATTGTGATTCCAGCTGGCAAACCAAACGTACCCTAAGTTCTGCAAGTTGAGTGGTTTATGTTTTTTGAAGTTTAGTAGTCTGAAAGGCACTTCGAATAAATGTCAACTTTTGGTCTGTTGGTCTATATAGAGGTCTATATAGAAGGGTACTCAAGCAATACGATGACAGGTATTCGATGACCATTTTTGTGTCATGTTTTTTGATTTAAAACTTTTTTTATTTAACATGTCTCAAATACTTCATAAAGTAACAACGATATATTTTTAAAAAGTAAACGTCGAAATTACTAATAGTGTCAATGGTCTAACACTTTTTGTTTTTCAAATTTTAGACTTAAATTAGTGTTTATAAGTTTTTTGAACTTTAAAACTTAAACAATTCAATTAAAACACATGAGTATACGATTGACAATAAAAAGTTTGTACAAATGTTACATCTGTGCGATAAAAGTTTGTAGTTTTTTTATTTGTTGAACTGGTTTTTGGGATCTAAAAACACGTATATCTATTTTTTGGCGATAAATTGAGATGATATTTAATAACCGTGAAATTCCTGCCTCGTTTGACATGAGAAAATATCTATATTTTCAGGGGTAGTGGCTAACACAGAAAATGTAATTCTAAAAGTTTATTTTTTCCTTTTTGCATTTTTACTTTCATCTAAAAAAAGAAAACATTACAAAGAAGCATTACATTAATAAAAGGGTAAAATGCAAAAAAACGTCCCTGAACTTTCTAAAATTCGCAAATATGCCCCTGAGTTCAAACTACAAGCATTTTTGTCATTTTACTTTCTCGCCTGCATTTTTGCCTCCTAGTCGACTTTTTTTTGTTGCTTTTTCTAACTTTCTTTCGTTAACTCCCACACGTGCATATTCGTCATTTCCCGTTCCACCCCATCTCCCCACCTTTCATCATATGCAAAAAACCGTCCTCGAATACATTTCTCACCTGAAACTTTCACTGTAGCTTCCCAAAACCCACCTTTGTTCAAACAAAAAAATGTCCCCAAACAAACATTATTATACCTTATGGCCACGTCATTATTACATTGTTTACATTGACATGTTTTCTTTGGGGGACATTATTTGAACGAAGGTAAACTTTCCATCTTCTTCATCACGACACTATATTAGCTTCAAACACATACACACACGCGTGCGCGCGCGCACACACACACAAAACTTTCCATCTTCTTCATAACAAATAGATCAACTTGTTGAACTAGTTGGTATGTCTGGCTCATTTCACCTTGGTGAGATGATGATATCCGCGTACCAATGAGAGATTGACGAGGACATATGGCAGGAAAGAGAGTTGATGAATAATTCTCAAGCCTGACCGAACGGGTCATGCGTAGGGGAAGTTGATGCTCGAGCTCCAAAATGTCAATCCTTCTAGATGTGCTAGGGCAAATCTCACAAAGCTCAAGGCACTCCAAACTGTCGATATGCGCAAGGAAAGGTTGTTGATGAAAATGATGACCCATATTCACAGCAAGGTTATTGACAAGATTGACTTTTCAGCGAGGCAAAGGGCGATGTGAACTGGTTGGATCATGAAAGGTTGTTGTTTTTAGTTGTCGATATGGGTAGGCATTGTTGGGTTGTTTAATGATAACCGAATGTAAATTACTATGTTTTAATTTCAATTAAGGTTTTATGTTTGTAGTTTGAATGTTTAATTAACGTGTTTTCTCTTCGATTGTTAATTCATTCGGTGTGATGTTTTAATTTGAACTCTAACCAGAAAAGAAAAAGGCCTAAGGTTAATATATTCACAAAGAAAAAGCCCAAGGGCACGAACGATAACAGAAATAAGCAGTAACAAAAAAAAATTTGTGAACAAGCAACGCATAAGTTACGTGTTCCTTGTTGGATTAATAGCATTAAGCAGATTATAAGCTTCAATATGTTTTTTTAACATTATGAGTTCCTACGTGTTATCTAGTTACAAAGTAGTCAGAATATTCATATTGCTACCCTAATCATATGCATTATCCCAAACACGTTTTGTAACAACCATCATCAGTTCCATGGTTTCACTCCTTGAAACAACCATCATCAGTTCCATGGTTTCCCACATATGTTGGTGCTCTAAGACCAACTACGCAATTCTTGATCTTAAAATCTTGATACTCGTATAACTTGCTAGGAGCTCTTACACCAAGCAGAACAAACCTTTTTATGTGACCTTTATTTCCGACCACATTATCAACAGAAGCAGAACCCTCACATTTAACCTGTTTTTAGACCTACTCCTATCATTCACAGATCCACCCTCTCTAATGACTATATCAGTAGCCCTTCGTATAGCACCAACATTCGTGTTACAACCCGAATCCTCTTCAACCATGATCCATTTAATTTTTTTCGAAACTCTCTTCTTCTTCAACAAGGAAGTATGAGGCTCAGTCTCACTGACACTCTCTTAACCCTTTACAGCCGTTTTCTTCAATCTCATCCCGTTACCCTTTATAGTCGCTCTCTTCAATCTTTTCTTTTTACCACATTGATGGTTGCTATTATTCCTCTTCCTTTTTTGAAAAGGTTGTTCAGTCGCAAAAGGAGTTGAACTATGGCAATACAACCTAGCATCATCTTCTACCCATCTCAAATAATGCCCATCTGAATCCTCTAAATCTAAATCAAGGCTCTTGAAATAATACTGAGCTAGTCTTTGTTTCTTGTGAACAACATACAAATCAATTGAACCATTCCTACAAGCCAGTTCCAACATCGTATGCACATCATTGTCGGTGTAAATCAACTTCAAACCCTCTTCTAGTGATTTGTTAGGCAAACAAAAGAACAAAGCCCATTTTTCACATCGCCAAGCCTTTTCAAGATATGATTCAGGCCAATAGTAAATATCATAGCCTCATAACTAAACCCACAAATTTGGCTACGATTTCTATTTGCATACCTTAACGGACCATGTATAAAAAACCCATTATTGTGCATTTTGAAAACGACTTCTTTCTTATACGCCATTAGAGCCAGTGATAATCAATTGAATCGAGTATTGGGTTGGTAGTATGAATTTAAGTTGAACCAGTCGAGTATTGATAGTATTTATGGTATTTAATTTTGAGATAATATTGAAAAGTTTCAATGTTGATGTTGCAAATTTAGTCATGGAAAGATTTTTAGTGGGAAGCTACAGTGAAAGTTTTGGGTGGGAAATGTATTTGAGGACGTTTTTTTCGATATGATGAAAGGTGGGGAGATGGGGTGGAACGAGAATCGACGAATATACCCTCACGTGCCAGACATGTATGGGAGTTAAAGGAGAAAAGTTAGAAAAGTAAAAATAAAGTCGACTCCGGGGCAAAAATGCAAGCGAAATGAAAGTTCAGGGGCAAAAATTCTTGTAGTTTGGACTCAGGGGCATATTTGCGGATTTTAGAAAGTTCAGAAACGTTTTTTGCATTTACCCTGAATAAAAAAAAACTTTACATTAATAAAAAAGAAACGTAACATTATTAAAACATCCATCACATTACAAAAAAAAACATTACGTTACTAAAAAACTTCACATGACGAAAAAATCTTAGAACGTAAACATAAAAAGAACTAAACTAGGTTGATACAATGCTCGGATTCGTGTCTTTTGACCCTGAATGATAATCGCGTCAATTATATGCATCTCGATTGTGTTGATTTGTAAGACTTGAGAGTTGAATAAATTAATGCTTGAGGCCGCATCTCATTTGATAACTTTCATTTTTTCCTTGTGGTCTAGCTCGTATTGTTCTTTCATCATATTTTGATACATTTGCGGGATTGTGATTGGGAACCTCTTTGGTTTGCTTCTTGTTATTGTAATTTGTTAAATAAAATTTATTGTTTGAGATTAACATATTGGTTCATGTTGGGATAATATGAAATATAAGTTGTATGGAGGAACCTAGATTGTTGTTACGACACAAAGAAAAACCCGAATTGTTGATTGGGTTTTGTTTGGAAGGATCGTTGAGTACTGGTAGTCCAACGTTGGTTGAGATTCATTTTTAGTGAGCTACAAATAAAATAATATGTCTTATACAATATAACAAATAAGCATATTAATTTTGGTAAAAAAGGAGATACCACAACCCACCACCACCACCGTCAACCACAACCTCACCCCCACAACTGTTATGATATATGAAACCCAAACCAAACCAACCTAAAAACTTTAGCCGTGGCCACACCACAACTTCCCATATCAGATATGTGTAGATATGTGTGATATTGAAAGTACGAATTTCAAAAGACACCCTATAAACCAAACTAATTTTTTGACTTTTAAGTCTAACCCCACTTATAAATACCCATGACAAACACATTCTTAGAGAACGTTTAGTTCGCCAATTTAAAATGCTAGAAGATTACAATTGCTACATATTTAATGTAAAACTCGTATTTAAAAATTAGAATATTAAATACGAACGCGAGGATTCAATGAGAGCGTACGAATAAGATTTAAAAAAAATGAAAATGTTATATAGTTTAAAAGGGGGCCTGATTTATAATGTTTAAATAGAAAGAAAATGGGCTTTGGCCCAGCCCGTTTTGGTAAGTAAAAGATTAGGAAACAAAAGGGTTTTGTTTTATACATTTCAGTTCCAAAGAAAAAGGGTACTAGGTTGGGAGCTAGGGTAAGCCGACGACAGCAAGAAAAAAATGGGTTTTGATCTAGGTTGGTTCCGGGTTGAGTGTTCATAATCTTCCAATCACACAAACAAGGTAAACAACCTCTAAATCCTTTATTCAATTCACGAAAATACATGTATTGGTCAAGAACAAATGTTTTAAATGTTATAAACATGTAATAAATCATGAGAGGGTCGGTTTTGGTGTTGGTTGAAGCCGGCCGAGACATGGTGTTTCAGTGGTTGTTTGTGGCAGCCGAATCAAATGGGAGCAAGGAGATCAGTTTTTTTTTTTAAAAAAAAGAAAGCTTGATGCCCAACCGAGACATAAGTCTCGGTGGGGTTTGTTTTTGGCAGGCCGAGAGTCAACAGCCCCATTCGGGGTGTGTTTGTATAGCTTATAAGGTCGGGTCTGTTTGGTTTAAACAAAACCGAGACCTAGGATATCGTTGGCCTAATCCTTTGCCCAGCCGTGACCCACACAGGGGCAGCACGGGCTGCTTTCGACCAAAAACAACCAAACAAACTAGTCGGGTCTTTGATTTCTAAAAGGTGCGTTTAGTACTGTTAAAACAGTAAGTATTTTTAGAAAATCAGTGGAAGCATTATATAAAATCAGTAGGAAAAGTCTGGACAGAAAAATAGCAATTTTAATAAGAAATTAGCGACAGATTAGCGACGCTAATTTTTGTCGCAGATTCGTTTATGACAGTTTCTGTGACAGCTTTTAGTCACACTGTTTTAGTGACTTATATTTATGTCACTAAATCAAATAGGCAGATTTCATATATATATATATGTTGCTTGTTTTTAGTGCGACCGAGAATGGGGTATTTCGGTATGATTAGGATATAGTTAAGATAATAAAAATGAAGATTTTTAAATTATACCTTTTATTGCTAAATTTTATAAATGTCTTAATTGTATATTTAATTGGATTAGATTGGAAACGTTCTAATTTAGGAAACTTTCTATTATTAGCAGGTTAATAAATATAGAAATATTATAACGTCAGAATACGTGTTATACCGTAATTACTAATAGAACAGGAATACGTTAATCAGAAATATTAGAACATTCAGACTTATCAGTTTATATATTAACAGTATTACAAGAATAAATAAATTAACTAAGTACAATTGAGATAAATAAAATGAACGAATATCAGTTAACTTATTCACGTCCTTTATTCATGTAGCTCGCGTGAAATCAGAGTAGACTTTCTGTCAGTTGATCTCGGTCGGTTACTGGACACGAGGTACGAATTTCCCGTCCTTTCAGTAAGGACTTCCTTTCTATGCATGATTAGGATTTCTCGTCTACAGCCAAATGTTTTCCCCAATACATGTTATAAATTATCAGAAATTATTTTAATAACTAAGATATTGCCTGAGCATTATATACAAGCATGACCAGTTTATGTACTAGTTACGGAGGTACCGTAACCATGGCACTAGAGGCACCGGTGTCGTGACTCACATGCAGGAGAGTGATATCCTGCATCGTCCCACTCAGCTCAGCTTGACCATTCTATCAGTATTATTAGTGGGGCGTATGGATGCATCCTAGGCTTATCAGTTTACAGTTATCAGGTGAATGTGGTGTGTGCTTTACCTCCTTCACATTGGAGCTGATCCCTCCACCCAGCACAGTAATTATAGGACACCCCTCTACAGCATGACGAGGTCACCCCTCTAGTTATTCACGCAACAGTTGTTACAGCACATGAACTATATAAGCTCTTGGCAATTAAAATACAGTAAATGCATGTTTTCATATTTAACAGATAACAGTTCAGTTTTATTATTTATAAATCAGACTTATCAGATTTTCTACAGTTTTCATCACACTTCGCATATCAGTCTTTCAGATTTAGTAATTATTAATTATTTAAAGTTCAGTATATTCTTATCATGCATTATATCCGTTCACTGAGCGTTATGCTTAGCCGTAGTTCTTTCATGTTCTAACGGCAGGTACACCAGGACACTCTTAAGATTCTGAGAGCATGTGTATCGGATGGAAGCAATCCAGACTTCTTAACTTTATGCACTTCATTTTATATTGCCCGTTGGACATTGTTCAGTCCTTTCTTTCAGTATTTTACTTTTCATGTTTTGAGCTTATGTTGGATTACCGATGTTTGATTCTGGTATTTCCGTTATGGTCAGTTAATGTTTTTAGACATTTACCTTATGCTTTGATGACACGCCATAAATGCACGTAACGGTCCACTTATCCAAGTGGGGTGTTACAATTATGGTATCAGAGCCTAGTTCGACCTGTAGGCTCTAAAACTTGACTTGTGACTAGTGGGTAGTCACCAGGAACTTCTCAGATTTTGGCGTTGTTATCTTTCATGTTTCTCATGCATTCATCAGTCAGTTTTCTTCATTTATCAGTCAGTTTTCTTAAAGTTTTTGACTAAGTAAAAGGTTGTTATAGGACTGGCCATATTTAGTCGCATGTGCTTTTTAGCGAATTCTCGTTTTGGTGAACTGACCATAGGCGTTCACCCTTTCCCGTTCAGATTTTTGTATAGATGAACTGACCATAGGCGTTCATCCTTACTCATGTCAGATTCATGCTTTTAGTCGAATATTACTTGGTGAACCAGCCCATATACGTTCACCAATGTTCAGATCAAATTTTCATGCTTTACATTTGAATGTTGTTTTGTGAACCGATCCATAGTTGTTCACCTTTGCCATAGAAGGACATTAAATAAAATTTTGACAAGTATGGATTGGACTACAACCACCCATATTTAGTCCTAGATCGTAAATTTCTATACATGACAGTTCTCAGAAAATTTGACAAGTATGGATCGAACCAGAATCGCCTATACTTAGTCACATGCTTTCTCTTGTAAATTCTATGGTTTGAACCATAGCCATCCACACCAGTTGATATTAAATCTCAATTGATTATACCTTTATGTTATTGATAACAATCAAGTTTCATACCCTCAAGTGGATGTCGTTTTCATGCTGATTAAGTTCATGTCTCCTTATGAGGATTTCATTTTTAGCAAGGTGATGATGTTTTCATGCTAAAGAGTTACAGTAAAATCCTGTTTTCATAATAAATCATGTTTGATATTCACCAGGCATTTCGTCATGCTGACCATTGTTGAAATTCCGTTTAAACATATTCTTGAACCTCTATACAACCAACATTAAGTCTATGCAGGAATTACCAGGCTATCACGTTACCCATTTCAGTTCAGTCTACTACCGTTTAAATCAATTTAATCCTTGATCATGTCAGACAAGTGACACCAGTATTGATCATTCCATACAGTTTCCACCAGTTCCATGTACAGTATTCCATATGTACGTTTTGTACAGTGTCTTAGTTATACTCCATGTACATTATTTCCTGTGCATTTCACGTACAGTGTCTCAGATATGCTCCATATGCAGTATTCATTTTGTACTTCATGTACATTAGTCCAGGTGTACTCCAGGTACTCTACCCTATGGAAATTGCTAATCGATCCTCAATCATCTCAGGCGTTTCCACTGTCGATATTCTACCAGATGTGATGCTGCTCGTGAGTTGAAGATTTTACCAAATACTGATGCTGCTAACACTTTGAAGACCTCACGAATGCTGATGTTGCTGATACTTTGGAGATTTCTTAAAATCCTGATGATGTTTATACTATGAAGACTCTTCAGAACAAGGACGAAAACTATAAATCTGAAAATTTCCGACAAGAATAAACTTCAACCATCAGATACTGTCCTATTCAAGGCTTTTACTTTCTCAGCTAGATGTCACACTTCACTCAGCTAACCTTCATTCAGAAGAGTAGGAACCGGTACCCAGCCGACCACTCAGCAAAATAGTTACAGGAATCACAGTCATAATAATGACCGTCGTGAAACTGACAGACAAAGCGGTAATGACAACCACCATGCTTATATTTATCAGTTAGTAGCCATCGGAACTCCGGAACGGACGTGACCAAAAATACAGAGGTCAGCAGTCTAACCGGTCCGCCAACCCTAGCAGTTACCCGAGATTCTTAACCTTATTCATACTCACCCATTAAAATACATGCCCAGACAACAGTCAAGACAAAGGTCGCAAGTATCATTCGAAAGACACATGTCAGGACACCAGTCATGGTACATGTCATACGAATATCTTCTCAAAGTACGAGTCAGAACTCATAACTCCATATGTTTTCTAAACCAGGCCCTCGGAAATTCAGGGTACCCTCCAAGGGGGTATACCCGTTGTGTCATGCCACGCATATTTCATACCATTAAAGATTCAGTCACCACCACTAGAATATTATATTCAGGTTAAACACGCAGTACTCATTATGTGAAGTTACGGACGAACACAATCAGTGAGATCTGCCACGTTCATTTCACGTATTCCTGCGACAGCTCTACCTTAAATCAGATATTTACCTATCTCCCTTCCAGAAGGGGACTCCACAGTATCACCATAGTTATAAAGGCTTTTCCTTCCCGTTGAAGACAATATCCGTCTTACAAACTTCCAAATATAGCAATGTTATTTTCTGTCATAAAATCAGTACAAGTTGTTATGCTTTACAGCAAGTGAGTTATCATTCCAAAGCTACTAAGACCTTTATAGCTATCAGATATAAATCCACTTCTGAAGTTCCTTAAATTCATGATCAGCAGATTATTCTAGAGTTTTCAGATAAAAATTTCAGAAGGTGTTCCCAGAAATTCCTTCCTAACTACAAGACAAGGTTTAACATAGAGCTTGTCTCAAGTACATAACCTATTTTCAGAACTCTTCATCGCAGGGCTTCATCTGAGTTTAAAAGAGTTGCAACATTTGCTGCAAGAATTACAGAATGAGGCTTTATTCGCCCTCGCGCACCACTAGGAAGTGCACCATTTATGTCTATCAGGAAGAAGGCCGGTATCATGAGATCATGTATCGACCACTAAATTTTTTGAAAAGATCACCATTCTTAATCAATGTTCATTTCATAAATAGCAGGTTTATTTGATCTGCTACGATGTCTTAAATATTTTCCAGAACAATTCGCGACCATGACTCCAGCGGTGGTGAAAGAAGAATATGATGTTTTTCAGAATTCTGTTGAACACGTTATAGTCTCTCTAAAATTTTGACCTATACATCTGAGCTCCCAAATGCTTCAGCTATAGTATGAAATTGATGACTAAATTTTTTCCATGAATTCTCAGACAAAATCGTCAATATATTCACTGATAACATTCTGATCTACTAAATTCTTGAGAAGAACATGAGAATCATCTTTTCACGATCTGTAGATTTTATGATAGGAGGAAATTATATACGCAGCTTTCCAGATGTGAGTTCCAGATGAACAAGGTGGCATTTCTGAGCCACCCTATTTTCAGTAGAAGAAATTTCAGACAGTCCTGCGAAGATGAAGGCCATCACCAGATGGTCAAGATCGACGCCTGTGACTAAAACTACAAAATTTTCTAGAACTCAGTTGAGTGATACCGCAGAAATTGTGGACAGTTCCCACGATTAGCCTTCCATGGTTAAGCTTACGCATAAAGGAGAGGACCTATACTAAAATTTTGTATCACATAAGATCCTACACTAGGAGAGATCTAATTTACCGAGACTCAAAATTCTTTCATGACTATTCATCCAGATTCCACCAGAATATACCATAATCCCAGACAGAATTTTGATAGAGGCAGTATAACAAAAGGATGCAGCTATGCTCATATCTTGATGCCTGACATGCCAGCAGGTTGAAGATAGAACATCGATAGGCTAGTGAGCTATTACAAGCATTAGAAAATTTTGAACAGAAATGAAACAGGATTCCATGGAAGTTGTTATCAGCCACCACATAACTCAGAAAAGTTTAATCCTATCTAAGTCATTGTCAACCATTTAACCCAACCTACACGTTTTCTTTTATCCGAAAGGATTACGCATTAGCAGATCTGCAGGAAATTCAACAATAAATCGTAAGATTTCACGGTATTCCATCAACCATCATATCAGATAGAAAATTTAACGTTCACGAATCACGCTCACGTACATGTTTACGAATCACGTTACGTTCACATTCACGTTCACGTTTACGTTACCTTCACGTTTACGTCTCACGTTCACATTACGATGTTGTTTCAGTCCATATTTTGTGCTATCTCTTGATTTAAGTCCACGGTCGCGTTCATGACTGTTCATGTTCCATCTCGCGATACACCTTTCACAACTTGTTACTGATTTTGGTTACAGAAAGCTTAAGAAACCAGACTCAAGATAGCAGAGCTTCTCCATACTCAGGCAGACGTTTCACGTCTCAGGCCGTATCGTTTGGCATTCCTTCCCCAGTCAGCATATGTTCATGATATGTCCTAGCATCACGTTCACGATATGTTTCATGTATCATCGTGCACAATATATTCCATGCCCATCATTCCTCATATAATCGTGAACCACGTTCACAATTGCTCACGTAGCACGTTCATAATTGTTCACTTAGTTCGTCCCTATATATTTTCAGCAGCTTGCTCAGATATATAAATGTATCCTTCAGGATATTTATACGTACCGTTTCATGTATCCTACATGCTATAGCTTATTCATTCTATCAGATTCAGAAAATCTATCTTAAGTATGGAACCAGAAGCTATTCAGCATCATCAGGACAGGGTCATCAGGACCAAGATTGTTATTATGCTTAGACCTTTTAAGGAATCGTTTCGAGCGGGAAGCCACTCGAAATGGAGGAGTCTATCCGGGCCTCTCAATCCTTTTCTTTTAATAAATCAATTTAACTCCTTTCAGTCATGTCACGTTCCATGTTCTATTCAGCCATATCACGTTACATGATCACTTCAGTCATGTCATGTTTATACCTATCAGCAGTGTTATGTCTTAATTATAAGACGAATTATTCTTCAGTATTATTTGTCTTTTCAGTTTACGTGTTCTTTCAGTTCTTATAGTTCTTATAGTTTCATCAGCTTATCACCTTTAATTCGAGGACGAATTTCTCCTTTTTAGGGGGGAAGAATTGTAAAACCCAGTACAGTCGTATCCTTAATTCGGGGAAGAATTATTCTTTTTAGAGGGGAAGAATTGTAAAACCCGTATTTAAAAATTAGAATATTAAATACGCGAGAATAAAAACGCGAGGATTCAATGAGAGCGCACGAATAAGATTTAAAAAAATGAAAATATTATATAGTTTAAAAGGGGGCATGATTTATAATGTTTAAATAGAAAGAAAATGGGCTTTGGCCCAACCCGTTTTGGTAAGTAAAAGATTAGGAAATAAAAGGGTTTTGTTTTACACATTTCAATTCCAAAAAAAAAGGTACTAGGTTGGGAGCTAGGGTAAGCCGACGACAACAAGAAAAAAAGGGTTTTGATCTAGGTTGGTTCCGGGTTGAGTGTTCATAATCTTCCAATCAGGCAAACAAGGTAAACAACCTCTAAATCCTTTCTTCAATTCACGAAAATACATTTATTGGTCAAGAACAAATGTTTTAAATGTTATAAACATGTAATAAATCATGAGAGGGTCGGTTCCGGTGTTGGTTGAAGCCGGCCGAGACATGGTGTTTCGGTGGTTGTTTGTGTCAGCCGAATCAAATGGGACCAAGGAGATCAGTTTTAAAATAAAAAAAATAAAAAAAAGAAAGCTTGATGCTCAACCGAGACATAAGTCTCGGTGGGTTTGTTTTTGGCAGACCGAGAGTCAACAACACCATTCGAGGTGTTTGTATAGCTTATAAGGTCGGGTCTGTTGGTTTAAATAAAACCGAGACCTAGGATATCGTTGGCCTAATCCATTGCCCAGCCGTGACCCACACAAGGGCGGCACGGGCTGCTTTCGACCAAAAACAGCCAAACAAACTAGTCGGGTCTTTGATTTCTAAAAGGTGCGTTTGGGACTGTTAAAACAATAAGTATTTTAGAAAATCAGTGGAAGCATTATATAAAATCTGTAGGCAAAGTTTGGACAGAAAAATAGCAATTTTAATAAGAAATTAGCGACAGATTAGCGACGCTAATTTCTGTCGCAGATTCGTTTATGACAGTTTCTGTGACAGCTTTTAGTCACACTGTTTTAGTGACTTATATTTCTGTTACTAAATTAAATAGGCAGATTTAATATATATATATATATATATATATATATATATATATATATATATATATATATATATATATATATATATATATATATATATATATATATATATATATATATATATATATATATATATATATATATATATATATATATATATATATATATATATATATATATATATATATATATATATATATATATATATATATATATATATATATATATATATATATATATATATATATATATATATATATATATATATATATATATATATATATATATATATATATATATATATATATATATATATATATATATATATATATATATATATATATATATATATATATATATATATATATATATATATATATATATATATATATATATATGTTGTTTGTTTTTAGTACGACCGAGAATGGAGTATCTCGGTAGGCTCGGAATATAGTTAAGATAATAAAAATGAAGATTTTTAAATTATACCTTTTATTGCTAAATTTTATAAATGTCTTAATTGTATATTTAATTGGATTAGATTAAAATAGTTTTATAAGATTTAAAAGGGTAAACTTTTATTAAAGAAATTATAAATGAATTTGGAAACGTTCTAATTTAGGAAACTTTCTATTATCAGCAGGTTAATAAATATAGAAATATTATACCGTAATTAATAATAGAACAAGATTAGATTAATATAGAAATATAACACGTCAGAATACGTGTTATACCGTAATTAATAATAGAACAGGAATACGTTAATCAGAAATATTAGAACATTCAGACTTATCAGTTTATATATTAACAGTATTACAAGAATAAATAAATTAACTAAGTACAATTGAGATAAATAAAATGAACGAATATCAGTTAACTTATTCGCGTCCTTTATTCATGTAGCTCGCGTGAAATAAGAGTAGACTTTCTGTCAGTTGATCTCGGTCGGTAAATGGACACGAGGTACGGATTTCCCGTCCTTTCAGTAAGGACTTCCTTTTTATGCATGATTAGGATTTCCCGTCTAAAGCCAAATGTTTTCCCCAGTACATGTTATACATTATCAAAAATTATTTTAATAACTAAGATATTGCCTGAGCATTATATACAAGCATGACCAGTTTATGTACTAGTTACGGAGGTACCGTAACCATGGCACTAGAGGCACCGGTGTCGTGGCTCACATGCAAGAGAGTGATATCCTGCATCGTCCCACTCAGCTCAGCTTGGCCATTTTATCAGTATTATTAGTGGGGCGTATGGATGCATCGTAGGCTTATCAGTTTACAGTTATCAGGTGAATGTGGTGTGTGCTTTACATCCTTCACATTGGAGCTGATCCCTCCACCCAGCATAGTAATTAGAGGACACCCCTCTACAACATGACCAGGTCACCCCTCCAGTTATTCATGGAACAGTTGTTACAACACATGACCTATATAAGCTCTTGGCAATTAAAATACAGTAAATCCATATTTTCATATTTAACAGATAACAAATCAGTTTTATTATTTATAAATTAGACTTATCAGATTTTCTATAGTTTTCATCATACTTCGCATATCAGTCTTTCAGCTTTAGTAATTATTAATTATTTCAAGTTCAGTATATTCTTATCATGCATTATATTAGTTCACTGAGCGTTATGCTCAGCCTTAGTTCTTTCATGTTCTAACGATAGGTACACCAGGACACTCTTAAGATTCTGAGAGCAATTGTATGGATGGAAGCAATCCATACTTCTTTACTTTATGCACTTCATTTTATATTGCCTGTTGGACATTGTTCAGTCATTTCTTTCAGTATTTTACTTTTTATGTTTTGAGCTTATGTTGGATTACCGATGTCTGATTCTGGTATTTCCGTTATGGTCAGTTAATGTTTTTGGACATTTACCTTATGTTTTGATGACACGCCTTAAATGCACGTAACGGTCCACTTATCCAAGTGGGGTGTTACATTTAAAATGCTAAAAAATTTAAATTTTTGCTTTTGTGTTTGATTCACAATTAACATGTTAAAAAATTTTAATTAGTAAAATGATAGATGACACAATTACCCTTGTACCATCATCATCTTTCTAAATTTCAAATATAAACATAAGCGAAGTATTTACAGTAAAACCAGTGGTGGATCAAGGGTAAGGCAAGTAAAGTTAGAGCTTTAGGCCCCGAAATTATTGAGGCCCTGAAATTTGTAAGACATTGTATATATATATAACGTTTGTTACATGTTATGATTATTCAAGGCCCTTATTAATCGGCAAGTGTTAAATAATCAAAGTTTTAGGCTTTTTAGTCTCGATGTTTCATTTTTAATCTTACGAATTGTAAACAGTTAAGCCTAAATATATTAAGTATATAAATTGAAACCTAATGGCTCTTTACTTCTTAATTTCGGATATCCGAAATTTCTTTATGTATATTTAAAATTTTGGATAACAGGTTTATATATCCGAATACCCAAAATTAAAACATGTAACATTTACGCGACACAAAAGAAGTTACCCAAAATTTTGGATAAAAGATTTATATATCCGAACACCGAAAATTAAGTATTTCTGTAAAATATTTATGTGACACAAAATTTTAAGACTAGTTTCATTATAAAACAAAAGGGGGATTTTTACCAAAGAAAATACATTACTCCAAAAACATCCATCAAATCCCGTGAACTTCAAGAAACCTCATATGTCCGCCGGTGTGTTTGGGTATAAACGATATAGATTTGTTTTTGAAACTAAAGTTTTTTAAAAAAGTATATGAGAAATGCTACATTGATAATCAATTAAAATAGTTAACCAAATTATAGTTATTAACTCTTTCCGTAATACTTATGTTTTATATAGAATAATGGCAACAAGTTCAAAAATAGTTACTTTAGCATATTTTAAGAGTAAAGTTAATAAAAGTTATCAGTGATCGAAAGTGTCACCAAAACATTATACATATTGGTTGATTTACTAATTGAAAATAAGATATTTAGTTCCATATAATAACTTGAAAAGGTAATTTTTAATTATGTAAACGATTTTCGACAAATCACTTTTATAAAAAAAGCCTTTAATTAAAGCATCGCTTTAGGCCTCCGATAAGGTTGTGTTGGGAATCTAAACTTGTTAGATTCCCTGATCATAGATTTAAACATAATTAGGCTGTTAGATAGTCCCTTGCCTGTGCCTAGGAGGCAGGCAAGTTTCGCAAGACTCACAGAGATCCAAGTCTCTGTGAGCAACCTCAGAGGAGTCCATGTCAGAGACATTGTCAAGGAAGTCAAAGATTACTTGAAGACATACTCATTGGCTGTGATGGATAACAGCCAAGATGTATCAGGGACTCTGAGGGGTTGAGGGTTAACAGGGGTGGCAATACCCTGTTAACACTCAGCACACTTTGGACATGCCATTTGTGTGTTCGAGACTATGAAGAAAAAGAAAACTGTTTTGACAACTGTTTCCTTAAAGCATAATGGAAGACTACCAAGAATAGAAGGACATCATGTGACTGATGTGGGAACTTGTAAAAGCTTGTGTAGTCACCATCAAGTACTATTTAGGTCAATCTCGTAACACTATAAATAGGATGTGTATCCATGCATTAATGTTTAACACTTTGAGATATTCATAACATTATTGCATATAACTTAGTGAATCAAACAGCTACGACTGTATTCATAAGTTAGGGTTTATAGTTGTTCAAAGTGTGCACAACACATTGTCATCAAACTGTGTTATCCATAACACTTGTAATTCTTTATTATACAATAATAAGATTACGTTTGAAAAGTAATACCTTGTGTTGATTAAGTTAAGATTAGGGTTTCTTGCATTGATTAGGGACTTTCAATTGGTATCAGAGCGGTGTTTGATATTAAAACCTTCAAGAAACATCGTTCTCAGTTTTATAATCAAGATCCACCATGCCAGAAACTTCTAACCCACCACAATCACCTTCCACAAACCCATCTTCACCAAGACTCAACCCTCCTGCCAATGACGATGATCTACCCCAACTTCTTGACTCAAGAGGTGGATCACATGTCACAAGTGTACCAGTCTTTGATGAAGAAGATTTTGCCAGTTGGAAGAGTCAATTTATCGTATATCTTGATGGGCTTGAACCTTTTCTTCTAGAAATTTTAGAAAATGGTCCTTATATTCCCATGGCGCTTACATCCACTAAAGAAAACCCTCTTCCCAAACCTCTCAAACAATGGACTCCAGCTGATAGGAAATTGGCAAACCAAGATAAACGTCTCAAAAGCATCATAATATCCTGTCTTCCCAAACATATCATGAAGTCTGTCATTCAGTGTCCCACAGCTAAAAAATGTAGACAGACCTCATCCTTGGCCATGAAGGACCCTCTGAAACAAGAGAGATAAAGATTCAGGCACTCAGACTTCAGTTCAATGCCTTCAAGTCACTTGAAGGTGAAAAGGTTTAGCAAACCTATACTAGGCTGAAGATCCTTCTCAATGACCTAGCAATGAATGATGTCACTATTGGTCAAGCTGAGATCAATGCCACTTTTGTCAACAGCCTTCCAAGAAAGTGGCTGAGCATGAATCAGACTCAGAGAGCTAACAACTCAATCAAAAATGATACCCTTGCTCAGCTCTATGGAAAGTACAATTATGAAGAAGGGCTGATTGATACTATTTACAAGTCAGAGACTGAAAGATTTGTAGTCCAAGGAGCATCTTCCAAAGCATTGATCTCTGCAACACATCCTCATGACAGCGATTCTGATGTTGAAGAAGATACCCGTAGCAGCCAAGAGTTCTTGACAGACCTTAATGCAGAGTTCCATGAAAGAGCCTTGCTAGCCAACCAAAGAAGATACTTCAAAAGATCAGGAAGAGTAGGATCAGCTAGTAAACCAACTGACAGGTCAAAAGAAACTTGCTTTGCCTGTGGAAAGCTTGGACATTTTCAAAAAGACTGTCCTTCTACCAAGACATCCTCACCCTCTTATCCATCATCTTCATCCAAACCTTACAAGTTCAAACAACATAATAACTCATCTCATCAATCCAATTCATCAGACATTGAGAAGAAGGATTACAAAAATAAGTACAAGGCACTTAAAGCTGAGTTAGAACAAATGAACTTGAAGATTGAAGCTATGTCCAAGAAGAAGGGTAGTGAGAAAAAGACAGAGAAAGGGTTGGTTGCTGAAACGTATGATTGGAATGATGAACCACTGACTTCAGATGAAGAAGATACCACCAGAGTCAGGGGTTTCATGGCGATAGCTGAGGATGAACCAGCTGTTGGAAAAGGTGATGCAAGATCAGGACAATGGGTTGACATCACAATGAAAAAGGTACACACGCTTTTATCCATGTCTGATAGTGATGAACGTAAGCATGTCCTTGATTACACCATTGTTGATTTACACTTTGTTGAGGAACAAAGAAAGAACCTTCTTGATAAGTTTCACTCTGTTAAATCTGAAATGCGAATGCTAAAGCTGAATGTGAAACTCTCAGGCGGGTTAATTTAGAGAAAATATCCCTGCAAAATGAAGTAGCTAGATTAACCTTGAAAAACATTGCTTTAAATGATCAAGTCTCTGAATTAAACAAGGTTATTGAAAAATGGCTGTGTGCTAGGTTTACTATAGATCAATTGCTTAGGGATGAAGTGCTTGCTGACTTAAAAAGGGATATATCTGCTAAGAAAAATAAGCTGAGAATTCTCACCAAACCCAAAGACATTGTGTTTAAATCTACAGAGACTATTCATATGTCAGATACCACTTTGACTAATGACCCTGTCTCTTAAGATGTGACTGAGTTACCACCTTTGACCAAACTCTCTGGAGTTGAACCTAGCAGTTCCTCTCGAACTACTAAGGGTGAACTTAGTTCAGATATTGAGAAACCTCCAGCTAAAGTTTTTCATGTGCCTGCTAAACAAACTGGTAAACAAGTAGCTTTTAAGCCTGTTGCTACTAAAGATGTGAATAAGGTTGACCCTACCACTGAAGATCGCCTGTTGTCTCTTATGAAAGAAGTAGAACTCTTGAAACAACAAATTAAGCCTTCCGCTGAATGCTCTACTTCACATGAACCTAAGTCTGTCCTAGGTGAACCCAAAGGGGAAAGGTTAATCAAGCCTTATTGTAATATATGTAAAAACTCTCAACATATGACTTTAGATCATGACAGACACATGGCAGCTAAAAGAGCTCAGACACCCTCAAGGGATAGACCACAGAGTTCCAAAAGACAACAGGGAAATTACAAACCTTATCCTCCCTGTAAATTCTGTGGGTTCACAGATCATCACTCAGACGAGTGTGGTGACTTCCCTGGGTGTGATATCTGTGGAAGTTATAACCATGAAACAGTGAACTGTCCCTCCCAACGCCAAAAGTTTTTCAGGAACACAAGAGTTGCTAATAAGCAATTCAGGGAACCCACTGGAAAGTGGGTTCACCATAGGAACTAACATGTTTCTATGTATCTGTGCAGAAATATCTCAAGGAATCGGTATGGTATCTAGACAGTGGCTGTTCTAGACACATGACAGGGATTCCACAATACCTGCACAGATACTCAAAGGAGCCAGGTCCTAAAGTGGTGTTTGGAGATAACTCTTTAGGTGACATAGAAGGATATGGCTCAGTGAACTGCAATGGGATTACATTTACCAGGGTTACATATGTGAATGGTCTTAAACACAATCTTATTAGCATCAGCCAATTGTTTGATGCTGACTATAAGGTTTTGTTTACTAAGACTCAGGGAACCATATTCAACAAAAACAATGATGTTGTGCTGATTGCACCTAGAAGGAGAGATGTTTATGTCATCAACATGGCTGTGTGCTCAGAAGACAACTCAAATTGTTTTCTTGCTAAAGCCTCTGAAAGTGTCAATTGGCTGTGGCACAAAAGACTGTCTCATCTCAACTTCAAGAACATCAACAAGATAGCCATACAAAACCTGGTTGCTGGTCTACCTTCAGTAATGTTTTCTAAAGACAAGACTTGTTCTGCCTGTGTCAAAGGAAAGCATCACAGGTCTTCATTCAAGACTAGGCAATCATTCTCTATTGACAAGTGCTTACATCTCCTTCACATGGATTTTTTTAGGCCTGTCAAACCTCAGACCATTAATCACAACAAATACACCTTGGTCATTGTTGATGAATTTTCAAGATACACATGGGTGTTCTTCCTCAGAAGGAAAAGTGATGCCGCTGAAACCATCATGTCCTTCATCAGACAGGTTGAAAATATGAATGATGTTAGAGTCAAAGCTCTAAGAAGTGATAATGGTACTGAATTCAAGAATCATCAACTTGAATCTTTTTGTGATGAAAAAGGGATTTCACAGAACTTCTCTTCAGCTGGCACCCCTGAACAAAATGGTGTGGCTGAAAGAAGAAACAGGACTTTGATTGAAGCAGCCAGAACTATGTTGAATGGTGCAGCCCTACCAAAGCAATTTTGGGGAGAAGCTGTTCACACTGCCTGCTACACACAAAACAGATCAATCATTGTCAAAAGACATGGTAAAACTTCCTATGAAGTTTTCAGAAAGAGGTCTCCAGATGTCAGCTATTTTCATGTGTTTGGATGCCCTGTGTTCATTTATAACTACAGAGATAAACTTGGAAAGTTTGATGAAAAAGCTGATGATGGTTTCTTCTTAGGATACTCTACAACAGCCAAAGCCTTCAGAGTATTCAACATCAGAAGACAAGAACTAGAAGAAACATTCCATGTTAGATTCAATGAAGATGATGAAGTCATACAGAGAACAGGAACAGAGGGTGATGAAATTGATTTTAATGAAAATGTATCTTTCCCAAGTGATGAGTTCACAGAACCCAGACCTACTAGTCATCATCACTCCAATACTCTCACCCCTTATGTCCCTGCCTTTGACCCTCTGTCTACTCACAACATAGAAGTTCCTACCTCTCAGGAACTTGATGAAGAAGAACCTCAAATCTCTGGTGGTCCTTCTCATGCTATTTATGACTCACCAATTCTTCAAATCCCTGAAGACTCTCCTGCTGATAATGAAATAGCACCCCTTGATATGACTGAAGAAGACTCTGACACTGAAGTAGTCTTTGAAGAAAGCCCTCCTAGTCAGCAGGATGAAACTCAAATTGTACCAGCTGTGCCCACAAGTGTTCATGTCCTTGAGTCCCCAGCTCCTCAAAATAAGTGGTCAAGAGATCAACACATTCTTCTTGTCAACATTATTGGGAACCTAATGCAGGGGTCACAACTAGACAGCGAATCCAAGACTCAGAGTCAGCCTCAGCAAATGAATGTCTCTTTGCTGAATTTCTCTCACAAATTGAACCTAAAAGAGTAGCTGAAGCTCTGGTAGAAGAAGGATGGGTAGCTTCTATGCAAGAAGAGATCAATCAGTTCAAAAGGAACAAAGTATGGACACTAGTGCCAGCTCCACTAGGAAAGAATATCACAGGCACTAGATGGATCTATAGAAATAAGATGGATGAAATTGGGAACATCATCAGGAACAAGGCCAGACTGGTAGCACAGGGGTTCTCTCAGATTGAAGGAATTGATTATGATGAAACATTTGCTCCAGTTGCTAGACTTGAAGCCATCAGAATCTTCCTTGCTTATGCTGCCTATATGAACATCACTGTGTATCAGATGGATGTAAAGAGTGCATTCCTCAATGGTGATTTGGCTGAGGAAGTGTATGTTGCACAACCTGAAGGATTTGAGAACAGCGAGTTTCCCAACCATGTGTATAGACTTCACAAGGCAATGTATGGGCTGAAACAAGCTCCAAGAGCATGGTATGAAACTCTTTCCAAATTCTTAACTGAAAATAAATTTGTCAGGGGTTCTATTGATAAAACACTCTTTACCTTCAAGGATAAGAGTGATTTCATCATTGTACAGATTTATGTGGATGATATCATCTTTGGGTCAACAAATGTCAATCTTAGTAAACGTTTTGCTAAATTAATGACCAAGAAATATGAGATGAGTATGATGGGTGAATTAACCTACTTTTTGGGCTTTCAAATTAAACAATGTCCTAAGGGAATTTCAATTTGTCAAGAAAAGTATGTTAAGGATTTACTTAAAAAATATGACTTAGCTGATTGTGTATCAGTGAAATGCCCCATGCTTCCACCCAACAACTTGGGCCCTGATGAGTCAGGGGTCTCTGTTAATGAGACTTTATATAGAGGCATGATTGGGTCACTCATGTATCTAACAACTAGTCGTCCAGATATCCAATTCTCCACATGTCTCTGTGCAAGGTACCAAGCTAACCCAAAAGAATCCCATCTAGTGGCTGTTAAGAGAATTTTCAGGTATCTTAAAGGAACACCATCCCTAGGCCTATGGTATCCAAAGGAATCAGGCTTTGATCTCAAGGCCTATTCAGATTCAAATTATGCTGGATGTTGTATTGATAGGAAAAGCACTTCAGGGAGCTGTCAAATCCTAGGAGGAAAATTGGTTGGATGGAGTGCTAAGAAGCAAAACTCTGTGGCTATGTCTTCAACTAAAGCAGAATATGTCGCTGCAGCCAGCTGTTGTACTCAGGTGCTCTGGATGAAAAGTCAATTGGCTGACTATGAAATTTTGTATGACAAAGTGCCAATCTTTTGTGACAACACCAGCGCCATTGCCATATCCAACAACCCTGTTCTTTACTCTCGTGCCAAACACATTGATATCACGTATCATTTTATCAGGGATCATATAATGAAGGGAGATATTGAGCTACATTTTGTTCCCACAGAGCTGCAACTAGCTGATATCTTTACAAAGCCTTTGGCTGAACCTTCGTTCAACAGGCTAGTTGCTGAGCTAGGGATGCTCAATATCTCAAAGCCTGTGGCTTGATATTAAATGTGTTCATTAAATGATTGATTCTATATTAAATGTTTTTCACATGAAACTAGGTAGTTACTTTCTAAGTAAATGCAAAAAACATTCTCAAATATTTAATCATTTATTTTTCGAATAACGAGGAGACAAATAAGTTTTGAAAGGTCAAGGGACCCACTTGAACAGTCATTTTCTCACTTTGCATTTAATGCGGTTGAATAACTGTTTACGTAATTTGAATATATATATTGTCTCTTCTCTCTTCTCACCCACCACCATTCTCATTTCTAAAATCATTTCTCTCTCTAAGTTCTTCTCTCTCTTAACCTATCCGCCATTTTCTTTCACCTTCAACCTCGAATCCATGGCATTTTCAGTTCCTAAAGCAGCAAATGTTAACTTCGAGATCAACGAAAGCATCCTCGCCTCCAACAACGCCATTGGATGGATTAAGGCACCCAATAACACCTATTCAGATCTGGTCAATTTCATGCAGAATTGTGACCTAAGTGAAGCCTTCACCAAATCCCCATCCACCTTTTACCAAGAATACCTTAGGGAATTCTGGTACTCTGCTGAGATGGTTGATGACACCATAACATTTAGCCTTTCATGCAATGAACACCCTTTCGACTTCTCCCTTAAAGATTTCTCAAGTGTGGCCGGATTGAAGCATGGAGATGAATGCCTGAAGGTAGTTGATAAAAAGGCTTTCAAAGAAGCCCTGGCCACACTCAAACCATGCCATGACGTAAACCCTGCCCTTACACCAGGTGAGGTCCTCTCCAAATCTCCCCTGAAGATTAAGTATTTCACTCCCATGTGGCGTGTCCTCTTCACCCACATTGTTAAATCCCTGGGAGGAATGCAGGGATCACAGGATCAGATGTCTTTCAACCATCAGGCTATTGCATATGGATTAATCTGGGGAGCTGATGTTGATGTTGGAAGCATTCTCTTCTCCAACCTTGTAGAACAACTGAAGGGAAGGAATCAAGTCAGGGAAAAGAATATCTGCTATGTGCGCTTCCTGTCTCTGATCTTCGAAAGTCTGCTGGGAGACAACTACCACAACAATGCTTTGACTGCTCTTAAGCCCTACCGCATCACAGGTGCCATCTATAAAGAAATAGGAGCTGAAGATGTCCCTGTCACCGCTCATATGATGAATGTGGCCAACCAACTACCAACAGCTGAGAAGCCCTTGCTCCCTTTTTCTGAGAAGGTGAATACTTCTAGTGTGTCTGGCAAGTCTAAGTCTTTGACCTATGGGCAGCATACTACCAAGTCCAAGGCTTCTTCTGGCCAACAACCTAAGAAGAAGAAAATCCCCTCTTCTTCCCACACCAAAGCTGTCTCTAAGGCCAAGGGAAAGAAGACTGACACCTCCTCTGGTCCAGATACTCATGTGGATTCAGATACATCTGCTGACAAACAACAGGAGTCTAGTGTCTCAAAGTCAGCTGAGATGACAGGAAACCAGCCTGATCCAGCTGATATCTTACAGGTAATCAGTGTACATTTTTAGAGGTTCACAAGCAGCCATTCTCATTTGTCTGTAGGAGAGAGTGGTGAAGTTAGGGTAATCCTCGACCCATAGAAGTTTGTCAATGCACTTAGAATCCTTTAAGACTTCTGTACACCCTGTCTTTGCACCAGGGAATGATTCATTTTTGTTTATAAAGCACCCCGATGACCCTGCACCCTCTAGACAGTATTCAGGCTAACAACAACCTAAATACACTTATGTCTCAACCTTGATCAGCTGTACTTCACACAGCCTCTTGGTTCCCTCCTTAAAAGAGTCCCAAAGGATTTATCCTTTTAGGGGGAGCTGAATCATCACCCTCAGCTTTCCTAGGGGCAGCATAACAGGCGACCTTTAACCACATATGTTTCACTCTTAAAAGAGTCCCAAAGGTTCTTGACCTTTTGGGGGGCTGAATAATCACACTCAGCTTTCCTAGGGGCAGCGAATGGCGATCCATAACCAACATATGTCTCACAATCAAAAGAGTCCCAAAGGTTTTAACCTTTTGGGGGGGCTGAATAATCACACTCAGCTTTCCTAGGGGTAGCGAATGGCAATCATTAGCAATATTTTTTTCACACTCAAAAGAATCCCAAGGATTTATCCTTTGGAGTGGCTGAGTAATCAACCTCAGCCTCTCTGGGACAGCGAAATGGCGACCATTCCCCTTATCTTTTTCCCTGTTACTAATTGAAACAATTTGCAGGCTGAAATTGTACAGCCAGTCATCGAATCTCAGGTACAACAAGAAAAGGAGGCTGATACAATGACTCCAGACAAACCCAATGATGAAGAGCCTCTGTTAAATGCTGATGAAGAAATGCTATCACTGGAGGACTATGTCTCTGATATTGAGTCCATGCCTGAAGATGAAATCCCTGAAGGGATGTTTGAGGAGGAGGATGAAGAAGATGAGGAAGACCAGTTATCTGTCTCTCCTCCCAAAGAAATAGCTGTGTCCACACCAGCTGGCGATAAGACTCCTCCTCCCAAGGATGCTGTTGTTACTCCAAACTCTGCTACCTCAACAACAGTTTTCCAACTTCCAGCCTATGATCCAACAGCAGAGTTTCTATTGTTTGATCATCCTGCCCAGACTAACTTTGATCTCTTACCAAGGGGGGATGATTATGCTCAGCAAAGCCTCAACATCAAGAATCTTCAGCTTGTTCATCATCAGTCAGACATTGAACGTTTATCAAGGAAGCTGGATGTAATAAAGTATGAAATGCACAACTTCACTGTTACATTCCCTGGAATCATACAAAAGGCTGTGGCTGAGGCGGTTACTGAGCCAATCAAGGATGGTGCCAGGAAAGGTGTTGCCCAAGGACTAAGTCACCTTTCTACTAGAGTGAACGATGTCATTGACACAGAGGTCCCTGCCATTTTTCATGAACATGAGCTAACCATGCACAGGCAATTTGATGCGGTTCGCAACAGGCAATACCGTCATGCTAATTTTATTGTCAGTCGTGTTCAGGCCAATACTAATGCAAATGGCAACCTCCTGCTGAAGATTTCCAGGGCTTCAAGGAAAAGGCAACGTTCTATGGCTGCCTCTGTTGAACAGATTGCAAGGCATTTTCAAGTACGTTCATCCAAACGTCTTCGAAGCCAGGATGAACGTGAGGGGGAGAAAGATACATCACTCAGCCTTGCATCTGCTAAACAAGGCTCATCATCAGCTAACCCCACCATTACACCTGTTCCTCTCCAAGTCATCACACCTGTTATAATACCTTCAATGTGTCAATGCTTGACTTTATCTTGTCAACGCTTGAGCTATCAGCGCTTGTTTTGTTCTTGTCAACGCTTGTTTTACTCTTGTCAGCGCTCAAGTGATCTGGCCTTAATTTATTCCCAACAATCCTCCCCTAAACTTGATATCCACTCTTATGATCAAGTTTCTGAATAAGCATTAAGGACTAGGAGGAATCTTACAAACCTTCTCATATTGATAATGAATAAATCTGATCAAATCTTTTGCCACGTCACTTGAATAATCTATTTCCAGCTGAGTGTCCTTCATCTTCTCCAAAATAGCCTTGGATATGAAATACTGACCATCCACAAGTAGATACTCAGCAAACTTTGTAGAACTCAAATGGTAAACACCAGCAGCTGAATATAACCTCCATTGAAGACCACTGAGCTCATCTTCAAGATCCTTCCAAATTGCAGGATCCTCATCTTTTGGTCCACACATTCTTTTAAATGTGGTCCAAAGTTTTATTCCATTAGCTGAAGTTGGTGCTTCAGCCTCATACTTGGTCTCCAGCAACCTCCAAAGGTCCACCAAGTCTTCTCTATCACAACTTGCAAACAAAGATATGAGAGTGGTAAAAGTGTGTACCTCCTTGCCAAATCTGCCAATCTTCCAAAACCCACATTCATCTTCTTCATAGCTCACAATTGGGTTCCTGGAATCTAATGGTAACACTTGCACCATATCTGAAGCTTCTAAAGGTGAGAGCTTGAGGCTCTTTCTGATGACAGTTTCACTTGGATATAGTGGATCCATATATTTGGGAAACTCAAATAAAATTCCCTTCTTCACTGGCCTGGGAACAAACATAGCTTTCTTGAGTTCCATTTCTTCTGCAAGTTCTTCCTTTCTTTCATCTGAAAGAAGTCTGAGAGTGTTTGCTTCCTGCACTCTCACCTAAATAGGATAAGCCCTGCTTTCCAACTCATCAAATGTCAAAGCCTTCAACTTCTGATAAGTCCATCCAACTCCATGACATTTGAGCAACATAAAGTATAGCTCCCTTCTATCCCTTTTCAACTCTGAGAGAATATTACTTGCCTTGTGTTTCAAAATTACCTGGCAATCCTTCTGAACTCTAAGAAGAATCTCCAAACCCCATATTTGATCTGAAATGGTCAAGTCTGGATTCTCCATGCATCTTTCTTCCCAAGCATTATACATTTGAACCACCTCTGGCATGTCAAAGTCAACCTGTAATTTCAATTCTCTCAACTTCTCCTTGGCCAACTCATCCCCATACTCAATCCTTTCTGGTTCTATAATCATCACACTTGAGTCTGAGCTAGCTCCATCACTTCCTTCTTCTGAAGTCACAACAAATGGTGACTCCTTTTTATCTTGTTCCATGATTTGTGTAGCTAATCTTCTATCAAACTCAACTTGAGCTGCATCCTTTGGAACAATCTCCTCTACCATTATACCCTTACCCTTATCTAGTGGATCAATTGTTGGTAAGGTAGATGGTGATACCTGAGTAGAAACCTCCTTGATGATAGATGATGACTAGGATACATCACCTTCATGTGCAGGTCTGTCAACGCCCAATTTTGTCCTATCAGCGCCCAAAGTATTTCTGTCAGCGTCCAAATTCTCCTTGTCAACGCCCAAATATCCTCCCTCAGCGCCTTTTGTAACCTCTCTCAACATAGCTGTAAATGATAAATTTAAGTTGGTAGGAGAGACTAAGGACGTATCAAAACCTGTTTGTTTCTTCAAAGTTGTAAGGGCCTCAGCAACATCCATTGATTGACCATCATGGCTGCGCTTATCACTCAGATTTATTGGATCTTCCTCCCCTTTGGAAGATTCCTCCATACCCCTCCTTGCACTAGCACTCTCCAAAACAACAATCCTCTCCCTCAATTGCTTGAGTTCAAGGCCTTGTGAGCTGACAACTTGTACTAAGTCTGCATTTTGCTTTTGCAAGCTTGTGTAGACTGCCGTCAATTCCATAAGAGTCATTGGTTCCAGTCTGCCCTCTTCTAAAATGGGGATTTGACCTCCCAAGTCAGATTCATTGGGCAAGGATGAGGACTTAATGATGGTGGGACTGCCTTGGCCAGCTTCTAAGCCAGAACCAATAGTCCCAGCCTCATCCAGGTCACCAGCCACACTTGTGGTGGTGGTTCTCTCTGCTACATGGCTAGGACCACCAGAGGAGAACACTCCAGTAGTCCTTTGGCGTTTCATCAACCTATATTCAGGGGGTGTGGAAGATGGTGTAGAAGATGGAGTGGATGTGGGTTGGTTAAGGGGTGTTTGGGTTTGTGAAGGTTGTGTGTCAGCGTTGGAAATAGGCACATCAACGCCAACATTTAAGGTATCAGCGTTGAAGGATTCTGAGTCAATTTGCATGTGTTCAGGTGAGGGTAAAGGTTCAGGGATTGGTTCAAGTTGTGGTTGAGGGTCAATTTGTGGTTGGGGGTCTGGTTGGGGTTGTGCTGCTGCAATAACAGCAAGCATAGGTTGGGTTAAAGGTAGGTCACGATGGGGTGGTGAGTTCATCTTCATAAAATAGCTTTCTTTTGCTCAGGGATCTTATAAAAATCATTGTGATCCCTTGAGCAGTAACCTTGGACATCAAAAACCATTTGTAGAAAACGGGGATAAGCTAAAGTCATTTTGTTCCCCTTGTTTTTACACATGCCCTCAAAAATCATTTTAGAATAATTAAAATTTTGCCCTGTTGCAATGCACACAATAGCACTTGCAATGTATCTATTGATCTCATTGTGTGCAGTGCATTTGGGACTCAAACATTGAAGGAGGACATGTATGAGGTACTTCCAGGCTGGGGGAAATTCCTGCTTATGATACTTGTTTAGAGTACCTTCATCAGGAAAAGGATATCCCAAAGCCCTAAGCCCTTGTTCTATTTCATTTATGGGAAGGATGGCTATACCATCAGCATCATCAAGATGCAAGGCTTGGCGTACCAAAGCCTCAGTAACCACCCAAGGTCTCCCATGAACAATATAAGTCAACGTAGTCACTCTATTAACTGTTGAGGAACTGACAGTGTTCCAAAACTATTTAATATGTGTGACTGGAATGAGTGGTGCATGAGAAAGAGCATACCTTAAAGGGGATGCGTTCAAATACGCCACCATTTGTGTGTATTGGGGAAACAGAGTATCATCAGCTTCAAGATATGCAATCATGTTGTGTTGAGATCTGAACCCCAATTCCAATTCTGATGGTTTAAACTTTGGTGCCATTGATGAAAGCTGTTAAATTTAAGTGAAGAAGATGAAGTTGATAAGAGAAAATTGAGTTAGACAAGAAATATAGATACCCTGTTTAAAATAGGAGCCAAATTTATAGGAGAAGAAAATGCATGTGATAGGCTCAAAAATAGGCAAGTATTTTCAAAAATCAATCATGAAAATATTGAAAAATTATAAGTTTATCTCATGCATTAAATGTAAAGTAACAACTCCCAAAATTACGGCCTAAAAATATGTCAAAAAGTAACAACTGGGTAGGTCCCATTGAGTGTCAACGGTCAAAAATAACCTATCAACGCCCAACGGCTATAATCTTGTCAACGTTTGCCTATAGCCATGTCAGTGTCTAATTTGGTCACAACAACGCTTGGAAAATTCTTGTCAGCGTCCAAAAATAAAAATGTTTTAAAAATGAAAAATGACCTTAACAAGTAATTTATCCTAGAGAAGATAACCAAAAGCTGATAATTATTATAGGGCGGCAAGCACTGTCCTGTTATGCACACTTGCATAAGAAAGATAGACATAACAGTCCTCTAGTGTCCCTTGCTAACCAAAACTCTTAACAACCAAGTTATCTAATAAAATTCCTTGTTACTCCCAGGTAATTCCCATAACAAAATTATTCCCAAGGCTCCCAACAGACCACAACCAATTCTAGGCCAAAAATGTCTTGGCAGCATGCATAGTATATCAACTTTGCATGCTACAGTGCATCATGATTTAGTAAAACTAACTCATACTCACCTGTGGACACAATCTAGAATTGTGATAAGAGTATCATATGGATACCCAAGCATCCTAAAGGTTCCTAAAACCTCCCCTTAAACTATGATACAAAAGTTTGCTAAAATAATGCATGAACATAAAAATTTATGTCAAGATAGGAATGAAACATTCCAACCATCATCCATAAATAAAAACTTGTCCAAATGCTCTTCCATTGATCCATAAGCAACTCTGTATCCAATGGTATACTGCTAACACCATCTGCACATTTAGATTGAAAACCACAAAACTAACATTGTTGCTGACAACGCCCCGATAACACATGACAACGTTGAGGGAAGCTTTGTCAGCGTTAGACAATTATATGGCTGACAACGTTACAAAAACACTTATCAGCGTTCAAGCAACCTTTGTCAGTGTTAGAAAAATATAGTGGAAAATCTAAATCATCAATAAGACCAATAATAATGCATCATCCTGTACATACTTTTACAAAAAGACTCCAAAACACATATTATGTGAGATTGACCATTCCAATACTTGTTACCAAGTATTGAAACCTCCCAGCATCAAAAGGTTTAGTTAATAAATCTGACACATTTTCCTCAGTGTCAACCCTATCTGGTTGTATTAAACCTTTCTCAAAGCAATCTATTATAAAATGGTGTCTAATTTCTATGTGTTTAGTTTTAGAATGATGTACAGGATTCTTAATGATGGATAAAGTACTATTATTGTCAACAAATATCTTAGTATGCATGAACTTGTACCCATAGTCCAACAGCTGGTTCGGAATCCACAAAACTTGGCCACAACAAGCAGCTGCAGCCACATACTCAGCTTCAATTGTAGAATTAGCCACCACTGTTTGTTTCTTGCATTGCCAAGATATCAACCTGCTCCCAAGAAACTGACATCCACCAGTTGTGGATTTCCTATCAAATTTATCACCTCCATAATCACTATCTGAATATGCAATCAGTTCCAATGGTGAATCCTTTGGGTACCACAAACCAAGACCAGGATAGCATCTTAGGTACCTAAAGATTCTCTTCACAGCATAAAGGTGACATTCTTTGGGAGTCACTTGATGGCGTGCACAAGCACACACAGCAAACATGATGTCAGGTCTGGAGGTAGTAAGATACATCAATGATCCAATCATAGATCTATAGTGCCTGACATCAACATCTTTCCCATCTCCAATCTTTCCCCAAGGGTGTTCTCTATCCATAGGAGTAGTAGCCCTCTTTTCATGTGGAGAAAAGCCAAACTTCTTCAAGATCTCAGCAACATATTTATCCTGGGAGATGAAGATACCATCTTCTTTCTGCTGAACTTGTAAACCAAGAAAGAAGTTCATCTCCCCCATAGCACTCATCTTGAATTTGTATGTCATAAGCTTGGAGAAATCCTCACTCATCTTTGGATCAGTAGACCCAAAAATGATATCATCAACATAGACCTGCACAAGCAACACATCCTTGCCTTTCTTCTTTGTAAACAGTGTCTGATCTATGGTGCCCCTCTTGAATCCATTGTCCACCAAATAGGTAGACAAAGTACCATACCATGCTCTAGGGGCTTGATGAAGGCCATACATAGCCTTTTTGACTCTATACACTTTATCTGGATGCTCTGGATCCTCAAAACCAGGAGGTTGCATTACATATACTTCCTCAACAATGGTGCCATAGAGAAAGGCACTCTTGACATCCATTTGATAGACTGTGAAGCCCATGCAGGAGGCATAGGCTAAAAAAATCCTAATAGCTTCAATCCTTGCAACTGGTGCAAAGACCTCCTCATAGTCTATCCCCTCCTCTTGTGTATATCCCTGAGCCACTAACCTTGCCTTGTTTCTGACCACAATGCCTCTTTCATCTCTTTTGTTCCTTAGAACCCATCTTGTCCCTATAGGTCTGACATATCTGGGACAATCAACCAGCTCCCAAACATCCTGAATTGCAAATTGGCGAAGCTCATCCTGGATTGCTTCCACCCAACTTGGTTCTTTGAGAGCATCAAATATTTTCTTGGGTTCCTGTTGTGACAGAAAACAGGCAAACAAACATGCTTGCACAAGAGGGGTATCAACCTTCTTGTGTATATTGGCAATAAACCCACCAAGACCTTGATGAGATCTTCTAGTCTGAACTAGAGTCATAACATCACCAATGATCTGGGAAGGGGGGTGATTCTTCATTGTGGAAGTGAGAACTCCTCCTTCAAAAAGTCTGGTGTCCTCAACCTCACGCTCCATTTTGCCAATATCTTCTTCATCAGACTCTCCTTCATCAACGTGAGGATGAACCTCTTCATATATATTGGAAGGTTCACCTTGTTCAAAAATGGAAGAGAAAAGATGGGCAGAATTGTTGTCAACGCCTGAATCTTGTTTGTCAGCGCTTGGGCTAACAACGCTTGAATTGTTGTTGTCAACGTCTGATCCATCAACGTCTGAATTGGTCTTGTCAGTGCTAGATTTGCCTTTGTCAGCGCCTGAAGGACCATGCATGTTTGTATCTGGTGGTGCTTGGAAACCACCATTATCTTGTCCAGCAGC
This sequence comes from Glebionis coronaria, assembly GCA_025667525.1. NCBI lineage: Eukaryota > Viridiplantae > Streptophyta > Magnoliopsida > Asterales > Asteraceae > Glebionis > Glebionis coronaria. The sequence continues at coordinate 6,560,697 of CM046878.1, read as the reverse complement.
AACAGCAGCAAAAGCATCTGTCAAAATGGGAATGGTAACATATTCTTGGATAGGAGATGTCTTTTCTGCTTGTGACCCAACCTTTTCATGAACCTGAGTACCTGAAACATCAACAACTTGTTCCTCCATAACATTTGAAGTAACCTTCACAATGTCTGGATTAGTGACAGGCATATAATTTAAAGTTCTAGATAAAGGTTCCAAGTCAAACAACCAATTAGGACCACTTTTAGGATCACTAGGTTTATTTTCTAAAAACCTAACATGTACTCTTTCAAGTATACGTTTTTCTTCTTTAAGATAAACCCTATATCCCTTTCTCTACACTGAATACCCCATGAAGTAACCCTCATCACCTTTTGCACTAAATTTCCCTAAGGCATCACTAGTGTCTAACACTACTACATGACAACCAAAAGGTCTGAGAAAACCAATATTAGGTTTTCTACCCCAAAGTAACTCATAAGGTGTTTTGTTCTGAATTTTGTTAACCAATGCTCTATTTTGCACATAGCAAGCTGTATTAACAGCCTCAGCCCAAAAGGCTATAGGAAAGTGAGCATCAGCCAACATTGTTCTGGCTGCTTCAATTAGGGTTCTATTTTTCCTCTCAGCAACCCCATTTTGTTGTGGGGTTCTAGCAATGCTAAATTGCCTAGTAATTCCTTTCCTGGCACAGAAATCATCTAGCTTCTTATTCCTAAATTCTCCACCATTATCACTCCTAAGTATTTTAACCTCATTGCCAGACCTCTTCTCAATCTAAGTGATAAAATCAATTAGAATATCAACTGTGTCACTCTTCATAGCTAGAAAGAATGTCCAAGTAAACCTAGAAAAGTCATCTATGATGACAAAACAATATGACTTACCATTCAAACTTTCTATATTGGTTGGACCAAAGAGGTCCATGTGTAGCATATGAAGAGGTCTAGAACTAGTGTGCACCTGTTTGGACTTGAATGAGACCTTGTGCTGCTTGCCTTTAAGACATGCAACACAAGAGTGGTCATTGTGGAAGGCCTTCTCAGGCAAACCATCAACTAAACCAAGCCTCACAAGTCTATTTATATTTTTAAAATTTATGTGCCCTAGTCTCCTGTGCCACAAATTAGTCTCATCTACTGAGGCTTTAGCATAAAAACAAGACATATTATTATTCATTTTAATCCCATTCAAATTCACATTATATATGTCCTTATGCCTAGGTGTTCTATACTCAATATATTTCTCATCAGGGATCTTAAAATCCTTGCTTAACACCAAACACTCAGTATCAGTAAAAAGAACTTTATTTTTGTTATCACAAACTTGTGATACACTAAAAAGGTTGTAATCAAGTTCTTTTACCAGAAAGACGTTCTCAAAACGCAAATTCTTGGTGAGAAGGGTTCCTTTGCCTGTGATAGTGCCATATCCGCCTCCAAAGTAAACCTTGTCACCATCCTTAATGGGAGTGAAGTTAGTAAGATAATCTTCCTTCCTTGTCATGTGCCTTGAGCATCCACTATCCCAATATCCATAATCATTGACCTGTCTTTGAATGCCCTGCACATAAAGAAAACAAATTAGTTTTCTTTGGGAACCCAAGTCTTAAAAGACTTGGATTCATCTGGTTGTTCAATAAGAACATACTTAGTTCTCACAACAACCCCATTCTCATCCTTCTTAGGATGAAATACCTAGTTAACCCCAATAGGTTTTGTAATGACCTTTGAAATGTAATTAAATCTATTGCAAGTCATTGAAATCCCATTATCATTAGGGTTTTGATCTTTCTTGGGTCTCCATGTTAAGCTTGAAGAAGCTTTAGACCCCTTACCCTGTGGTTGCAAATATTTAGGTCTGGTCACGTTTTTGTCAGCGTTAGAATTTGTCCTGTCAACGCTGAAATTTCCCTTGTCAGCGTTGAACCTAGGGTTTGCTACAGAAACCCATTGCCTATTTGACCAGGTGTTTGTCTTTTGAAATGGTCTTTGTCCATGAGTGTTAGACCCTCTAGTAAAGAATGGGGCAGGTCTAATCACTTGTGGACTTTGCTGCACACAAGGTTTGGGTCTGACAACGTTTGACTTCCTAACAACGTTGACTTTGTTCCTGTCAGCGCTGAGATTGTTCCTGTCAGCGCTGGCTTTGGGAGCGTTGACACACTTGTATGCCAAGTGTGAAAAGCTACCACAAGTGTAACAAGCTTTTCTAGATACAACTTTAGGTCTAGAAGAAAAGAAGCATGTTCCTTGATTGCTAACTTGGCTCTTGGGTGACCTAGTATTCCTATACATCTCTGCATATTTAATGCTAGGTTTTCTATCAGTGTTTGAGCCAAGATTAACAACTTTACCAGTGAGTGGGTTAGTAACCTTAATGGGTGTTGACTCATTGGGACTTTCACATAGTAAGCCACCCTTAACAAATAAAGTAGGGTTAGCTTTCTTCCATTCATTCATGTCAGTCAACTTTTGTTGATACTCTTCAACTGGAGTGACAACTCTTGGTGGAGGAATGAATTCCTCCTCTTGGAGCTCTGGCAAACCAGTCCAAGATAAGTCCCTTTGTTGTACACCATAGAAGTCACCAGCTGGTGGTGGAACCAAAGAGTAATCATTCATCCCAATCCCAGTCATGTCCTTAGGATCCCTTTGTTTACCCACACATTCTCCTAGGGTTTGGGTGGCTCTATCAAATCTTTGAATTTTAAGGCCAACATTATCTTTATTCTTAATGGCCTCATCTAACTTAGCCTGTAACTCACCATTAACCCTTTCCATGATGTTTCTAATATCCATACTAGCCTCCAACTCATGTTTTAAGATATTGATTTTATCTTTTAAGTCAAATTCCATTTTCTTGTATTCAGAAACAGTTTTATCAGTTTCAGTAAGAGCTAGTTGGTAATTAGACAATTTACATCTTTCAGTACTCATATCATCTAACAATCTTAACACCTCTTTGTTAAGTCTTTCAGTATTTAACCTACAACCTTTGCTACAAAAAGCGTCATCATATACCTCATTATCAGATGAAGAGGAGGAGTGTGCCATGAGAGCATATTCAACATGCTCTTCTTCTTCAATATCAGTAACCAAAGCTTTATCCTCTTCAACATTCTTAGCCAGATAGCTCCAATCCCATCCCATACCATCAATTCCTTGAACTACAACCATAGCTTTGGAATCCTGAGCTTTAACAACCTAACTTGAGGGTTTACCAGCATCAGATCTTCTAGGAGATCTGCATTCCCTCATGAAGTATCCCATACGATGGCAGTTGTAGCATTCAACTTTGGATTTGTCAAATCCAGTTGTGTCTTTAGCATTGAAGGTCATTTTCTTCTTAAACCTTCTGTTCCACCTGTTTGCTCTTATACTAGCAAGAACCATGTTTCACTTGATGTCCATCTCTTCCAAGTGCTCATCACTTATCTACTCAAGGTCCTCATATGTAATCACTGAACCATTGGGTAAAGAAGCAATGTAAGCACAAACAGTATCCAAATTCAAACCAGCAGGTGTAACTCTTGGGGAGTCACTCTTGAATGTGTCAGCGTATGAATAGGAGACGTTGACAGGACTTGTTCCAGCGCTGACATATGATGATCCAGTAACTGGATGCACGTAAGAGTCCTTCTGATTGAATTGACCTTCACTCTGAGAGAAGAAGGCCATGTTGCTGTTGGTAGATTTTCTTCCATGTTCTAAAAGAGTTTCATCTTCCAACAGCCTTAGTTTGTTGTAGATGTCATCAAACGAGGAGCTCTTGCAAGTATTGTTGGCAAGAATAGATCTTGCCTCAATCTTCCATGCCTCACCAAGACTTTTAAGAAAGGTAGCATTAATGTCAACATCACCAACTTGTGTCCCCATGAAGGACAACTTGCTTGTAATGTCAAGCAATCTGCTTCTCACACTACTCAGTTTCTCATTGGGTTGAGCTTTGAAGACAGCATAATCATGCAGAAGTTGCTTTTTCTTTTCTTCCTTAGTGTCTGCATTGCCACCATATGCAACTTCAAGAGCTGCCTAAAGATCCCTAGCAGAGTCATAGCCTCTATATTTATGCTGGTTTTCTTGTCCCAAAGAGACTTTCAGAATATTTAGGGCTTTCATGTCAACCCTTCTCTTTGCTATGTCATCAGCAGCCACAGCTCTACCATCTCCAGGTTTTTCTCTCTTATCCTCTTCAGAACATCCAACAACAGCTGTTCTTGCAGCAATAGCATTAAGAATCTTTTGAGCCTTATTGAATGTGTTTCCATATTCAATAATCTCCCAGAGTGTGTAGTCATAGATCCCCAGATATTGTTCAAAGTTGAACTTCCACAAGTCAAAGTTGGTTGCATCAAGCATGGGAATCTTGATGTTTGGTAAAGCTGAGGAAGAGGAGGTTATTGCTTCAGACATGATGTTGTTAGGGTTTTTGAGAAAATTAGGGTTTTGGTGTTCTTTAAGATCAAAAGTTCCTCAACAAGCTCTGATACCACTTGTTGATCCCAAACTTAGATCGATTTAGCTTTATGTATACGAGATTAGATCAAGTAATACACTTAGAGAAACCTTTGTATATGTTTATGAATCTAAGTGTTATGCGGAATTTAACACTTAAACAAGAACACACAATGATATAAACAAACTTTCACTTTGATTATCAATATCAAACTTGCTTACAATGAAAGTAGTTTACGAATGAAAACTTATATGAAACATTAACCTAAAGGTCTTCTTTTATAGACATAAGAAGCCTTATACAATAATCTACGTATCAGCTATTCTAGGTAAAGATAAATATAGAAAATACATTGTTGTTCCTATCTTTACTAGAACTATTCTAGAATACAATAAACGCGTAGAGTATATCTTCCCATCAGTGCTTGTCTTCAATGTGTCAACGCTTGACTTTATCTTGTCAACGCTTGAGCTATCAGCGCTTGTTTTGTTCTTGTCAACGCTTGTTTTACTCTTGTCAGCGCTCAAGTGATCTGGCCTTAATTTATTCCCAACAATTTGAAAAACATAAGTGTGGAGTCCTCTGTCTCGAAGAAAGGAAAGGAGATAGTTTTGGTTGACATAGACACCAAACTCAAGAAGATAGCTGCGATGCTAGAGACAGGAGGATCCACCACAGACCTTTCCCAATTCTCAACCTTTACACCTTCCAATGAGATTCCTTTAACCCCTGAAGAAATAGAGAAACGGGCTGAGGAATTCAAGAGATTAAATGAACTCAAGACAACCAAAGAATTGAATGAAGCTACTCTGAGGAAGATGACACCACCTGAAAGAGAAAAGCAAAAACAAAGGTTGAGGGAAATGGAAGCAAAACGCGCTGAGGCACTAAGGAAAGTCAAAGCTGACTATGACGCCTGCGTGAACAACAGATATGCCCTTGGCAAGATAACCAAGTTCAAATACACCATTCATAAATCCATAAACACCCCAAGGATGATCTTATGGAGGGATAACCAACCAGGAAATATGAATGTGTTTGACAACTTCAGGCTAAAGACACTTGGGTTATCAGAATGGTTCGAACTTGAAGCCTTAGCTGCCAAAAGAAATGGACAGGCAAATTTCCTTCTGCTGAAGACTATTAAGGCCAAGTTTACCTGGATCAAGGAAACAGCTGCCAAACTTAAGATTGATCCCCCACCACAGCTTTTTGAACAAGAACCCCCAAAGACTGGCAACAAAAGAAGAAGAATTTCACAAATTGTTAATGAAACTTTTGTTACTGAAGATGTTCAAGTGGATGGCATACACAGGGATTTGATCCTCCCCAATGGTATTGTTGGCCCAGTTGATGGTCAGACATACACAGAGCCTGAAAGAGGAATGGCATTCATGAACAGGGCTTGCCAGTATGCTTTTCAAAGGGAAGATGAGCTGTGCTTAGCTTCAACTATTCAGCTACTTTGTCACAAGAAGTCACTCAAGATCAACACAGAGTATTCCAAGAAGTTTGCCAAGACTTTGCAGGATGAACTAGATAACAGATTGGACTTGGCTGAAGCTGAAGAAAGGATTAAAAATGATGACTATTGAAGATGTTCACAGCCCTTTTTACCTTCATCTTTTATTTTACTTATGTAATGTACTTGAAATTTTTCTTTAAGTATTAATAAAATCATGAGGTATGTTTGTTTAGATCTGTTATGAGTAAGAAGAAGCTGTTAACTCAGTTACCTTAACTTAGTTAGATCTAGCATTATTTATGTTTAAATAGGGGGAGATTGTTGGGAATCTAAACTTGTTAGATTCCCTGATCATAGATTTAAACATAATTAGGCTGTTAGATAGTCCCTTGCCTGTGCCTAGGAGGCAGGCAAGTTTCGCAAGACTCACAGAGATCCAAGTCTCTGTGAGCAACCTCAGAGGAGTCCATGTCAGAGACATTGTCAAGGAAGTCAAAGATTACTTGAAGACATACTCATTGGCTGTGATGGATAACAGCCAAGATGTATCAGGGACTCTGAGGGGTTGAGGGTTAATAGGGGTGGCAATACCCTGTTAACACTCAGCACACTTTGGACATGCCATTTGTGTGTTCGAGACTATGAAGAAAAAGGAAACTGTTTTGACAATTGTTTCCTTAAAGCATAATGGAAGACTACCAAGAATAGAAGGACATCATGTGATTGATGTGGGAACTTGTAAAAGCTTGTGTAGTCACCATCAAGTACTATTTAGGTCAATCTCGTAACACTATAAATAGGATGTGTATCCATGCATTAATGTTTAACACTTTGAGATATTTATAACATTATTGCATATAACTTAGTGAATCAAACAGCTACGACTGTATTCATAAGTTAGGGTTTATAGTTGTTCAAAGTGTGCACAACACATTGTCATCAAACTGTGTTATCCATAACACTTGTAATTCTTTATTATACAATAATAAGATTACGTTTGAAAAGTAATACCTTGTGTTGATTAAGTTAAGATTAGGGTTTCTTGCATTGATTAGGGACTTTCAGGTTGAGCCGCCCCTGAGTAAAAGAATACTATAACAAACAAAGTATAAAATTTAGATTTAATTCACAATAATCAAAGACATAGACTATGTTTGGCACATGAGTTTATCAAAATTTATCGTAGAGGTCACTTTGTGATTTTTGATGCATGTGTGAAATGAAAGTACAGATCTTGAGATTTGTCGAAAATCTCATTCTTCATAATCTTTTTTATTTTTAAAAATATTAAGCGAATAGGGAGGTATTAGTTACATATTATCCCATTATACAATGAGTATATGGCGAAAAAAAAACATAAAGTGCTTTTGCGTGAAAACTGAAAGAAAAAAATTAATTGTTGTTAACCGTCTAAAGGCTGAGCATGTTACCTGTTACATATAAACCTCAAAATTCAAAAGTTAAATGATACAACGTTACTATAAAAAAATGATAAAACAAATTACATCGTTCGTCCTTGTGGCAAGCGTTGACCGTACGTTTCGTCATTCGACAAAAAAATGCATCGTTCGTCCTTAAGTGAGAAACGTCATGTATCGTTGGTCCCTCCCTCCAACAATCGTCACTAACCTTTGTTAATTAATCACATCTGAGGGTATCTTTGTCTTTTTAAGTATATATATGAGGGTAAAGTAGTCATTTTACACATCCCACTCTACATAACCTTATCTTCTTCCATCTTATCCATTCGATCAAATCTAATATATAAACAACTTTTCTATATTTTGTCATCATAATCTTTATTTTATACTATTTGAGATATGAAACTCAAATTGTCTGTTCATCTTTTATATTAGAGTGACAGTGGGTCTTGATGTGGCAACGGTGACGGGTCTCGTGGTGGTGGCAATAGTTGATTATATGGTTGATGTTGTTTGCTTCTGATTTTTTTGCAACTGGTTAAAAATTAAAAAGATTTTCTTCATTTTAAGGTTTTTGATTTTGGGTTTTCTTTTCTTTTGTCAAGTCAAGGCTTTTTAAGCTTTGTATGTTACAGTAAGATTTATGATTTTTGGATTTAAGATTATATGATCTGGTATTTGTGTGTTTCTGGATTTTGGAAGTAGTATTAAAGTGGAGGTTGTGTTGGTCAACATAAGCGGCAGAGAAGATGAAGTAGAGACGGAGTCAATAAAAAGGCCAAAATACCCTTGCTCGTGTAAACGTAACAACTATTAACTAGGGTCGTTAATCGGAGGGACCAACGGTAAATAAGGTTTCCCACTTAGGGACGCACGATGCATTTTTTTTGTCAAAAATTCGTTTATTTTGCTTAATTGGGACCGGACCGACCCGGACCCGACCAGACTATTTTGGTCCGGTCTCGGTTCGGGGTTTTGCACCAATTCGGTCCTCGCTCCGGTCCGGTCCAGTCTGGGTCCACCGCTCAGCCATAATTTAAGGTATTAAAAAGACCAAATATGCAATTTAACTAAAATACACAAACGATTTTTGCAACTTCAAAACTCAATGAACCAAACGTACAATTTGACCAAACCACATGAAAGATTTTTGGAATTCTCTCTAATAAAAATTAATTACTGTATTATTTTAATAAAATTATGCTAAAGGAATGAGAGCTCAGATTGTATATCAGCTTCCCACTAACTGGAATGGTTAATTTTGTGCCCGGTCGTGCGGTGACCGATGCTGCAAATTGTAAACGCGTCAAATACGAGGCTAAGTGTTCGGGTATTGGATATGGTTTTCTCCCCTTCTCAATTTCTTCGCTTAGGGAATTAGAGAAGGATGTTGGGGATTTACTGAAGCGGATTTCTCCGTAACTCAAAACATCGGAGCACGTGCCGCTGTTCATATTTTTAATAGGATTAGTTTTGCTATAGCTAAAGGAGTGGAAGCTCATATAGTATCTGGTGGGCTTCCCACTAATTTTTTTATAAAATCTTATTATTATTCTAATTAAGTGATTATAATTAATTTTTTTAATAAAATAATAATAATAAATTTTTGTAAATCCTATTATTTTAATAAAGTGATAATAATAATAATGAAATAATAATAATAATAATAATAATAATAATAATTTAAACAAATAAAAATAAGTAAAAAAGGTAAAAAAAAGAGGGTGGAATGCCTTTTAAGAGTGCTGGAAGCGGTTGACACCAGAATCTGGTGCCAAAGCTGCCACGTAAGATTTTGGGGCTTTGCCACCAGAATCTGGTTGGCATCACATTTCAGGGGTAACAGTTGGTATCAGTTTTTCTGGTGCCAACAAAAAATTTTTTTTTTTTTTTCACAAAGTAACTTAAATAAAAACTTAATTAAATTAAAAAACATTAAATAAAAAAATATTATAATAAAAAAACATTACAATAAAAAACATAACAATTTAATGATTACGGCTCAAATGCTCCACAAGATCAGCTCAAAGCTCGTTGTGCACTATTCGGTCTCAAATTTCTTTTGTTTTCCTCTCATGTATTTCACACCTTTCGACCCAACTTCTAACAGTATTCGGTTGAGGATCGACATAAAAATCTCTATGATTCAATGCGAAACCTTCGTCTTCGAATATCATGTTATATAACATGATACAACAATACATGATTCGTTTCAAGTGGTTAATTTCATAAGCACGAGCGGGTTGTCGTATAATTCCCCAACGACCATGTAAGACACCGAAAGAGCGTCCGCTATCTTTTCTAACACCTTCTTGAACTCTTCTAAACCGCAATGTTTTTGCATCCCTTGAAACAGAAAATGTTTCACAAAAGTAGACAACTCGGGATAAATACAGTCAACCAAATAATAACCTTTTTTATATGCTTTTCCGTTTACCTCAAACGGAGAATATGGAACCTTATCGGCTAACTCATCATCAAATAAATGTGAACCATATAAGACATTTAGATCATTGTTTGTCCCAGGAACACCAAAGTATGCATGCCAGAATGCCAACTCTTGATCTGCCACTGCTTCTAACATAAGAGTTGGATATTTATGATCCCACCTTTTAAAATGAGCCTGTAAAGCCTTTGGACAATTTCTCCAATCCTAGTGCATGCAATTAATACTCCCGAGCCACGAACCCGATCCACCGGCTCCTTGATTACATATAGTTACAAATGTCTTATACTCCGTTAAGCCTCGAGTGTAACGTTCATGGGCGTTACCGAAATATTGTTCGTATTCGTAGACGATGTTTTGGTAAGGATCCATGTGATGAAAAAATTAAGAGTAATAGATATATATGAGATATGAAATGTAAAAGGTTTGAGGTTTAATTTATATAATGGTTGGGGGTTTTTTTGAGAAAAAAAATAAAAATAAACCTAACGGCTACTTTATTTTTTAAATATTTGCAATTTAGCCCTTCCCAACGGCTAGTTTTTATTAAGTTTAAAAACTTTTTGCAAATAAGCCCCCCTCCAACGACCACCTTTTTAAAATTTTCAAAAAGAAAAGAAAAAAAAATACTTTGGCGTCGGCTGGTGATATTGGCGCGAGGATGGTTGGCGCGAGGGTGGGAGTAGTGCGTCAAAGAAAGGGTGGCGCCAAAAGTTACCAGCCTAGCCTCCAACCATCCGCTCCCCCACTCTAGGAGTCTTTATAGCTTTTTTTTTCATACTATGTGCATGTATTTATTTTCTTTACAAATTCCTATATATTTTAATACTTGGAATTTTTGTATCACAGGTAGGGTGTCAATATTTTTGACTCGACCCGAACTTGATCTAACCAGAACTCGATCCGAGCATATTCGGGTTGGGTTACTCGGGTTAAACTTTTAATTAGGGTTAGTCTGGTCAATCCGACTAACCTGAATTCAAAATCGGGTAGGACATCAGGTATAATATTTATGTTTAATTTGGGTTCGGGTTAACCCGATTGATCCGAATAAGAAATTTTTAATTTTTAAATTTAAATTTAATATAAATTCAATTAAAAAAATTAAAAAAAGGGTTTTTTTTATAATTTACCCGAACCTGACTAGACCCGAACCCGAGTTCAAATCGAGTTGGGTTCGAGTAAATTATTTTTAACCTCGACCCAATGAACCAAACCTGACCAACCCGACCTGATTCCCGCGCCTAATCACGAGAAGGTGATACAATTTGTGTGAGATAAAAAATTCAATAGTCTTAATAAGTGTGAAAACACTTATCCTTTTACCACTTAATTATAATAATAACCAAGACAAAACGTGTATTCTATGTCGTAAATGTCGGAGTTATGCGTGGTTTGTGTTTTTATTGTGATTTAGGATCAAAATGTGAAAAGGGAAGAAAACATGGGCTTTCACGGGCTTTTATCGAAGAAAAAGAAAAAAGACGAAGTCAAAAGATCAAGAGTGCAAAAAAAAGAACGGAAGTCCAAGGCCTATTCTGAAGATTTATCGAAGAAAAGTCTAAAGAAGGAAGTTTAATAAAGCCGAAGAAAACATGGGCTTTCATGGGCTTTCACGGGCTTTACAGTTATTGAATAAGTCAGGCTTTGCCTTAGTCTTCCTGGTTGTTCTGGTGTTCCTGTTTTTCCGGTTTGTTAGCTGCAAATGTGGGAGTAGTGAGTCCACACGTATTTCTTCAATGTTTCAGTATTTATAGATGTTCTCACATTCAATAATATCAATTAAGAATATTCCCAATATTTTCCTTTCTTTTTAATTACTGTTATTATCAAATTCTGTGATTTGTGCCTTAACCAATTCTTCAGCCATTACTCATTATAGAGTGAAAACATTATATGATATAATTGACCCGGATCTATGGAAACAAATGGATCCACAATCATTCAACATTTTCACAGAAACAGCGTTTGAATGCGTGAATGATGAACGATCAGAACATCCAAATGTAGATGAGATTGTCAAACGACTTGAGAAAGCGTTGGAACTTCAACTGGAACATCAAAATGCGGTAAGACGGTTTTTCCTCTTCCATCTTTCTATAATAATAAGTAATGCTATCTATCTGTTGGAATGTACCTTCACTCCATCAGGTTACGGGTTTAGCTAGACATAGTACTAATTATACATAAAGTATTTGATGCCCAAAGCGACCATATTTGCTATATGTTCTTTAAATAGTATTTGTTGAAAATTTGGTTCGTAAATTAGTTTAGCATATATAAAATAATTAAATTTGTCGCTTTATTAATTCACTAAAATGTTATTGCAAAATCACCTAATAAGAGGACTCGCTGCACTAACGACGACCTAAGCTTGTTACTCCGACCCGTATGCCTTATTATACAAAAGAAGTCCACTTCTCATTTTTAATTCACACCATTCAATCCACAATCAAGTGTTATTTCCTCTAATACCACATAAAGTGAGAAGGTAATTGAAATTCATCAAATTCAACTAAAACTAACGATTTATTATAGAAATAAACCCTAACAACTAAGGAAAACAATTAACAGACCTAAACTAGTATGGACCCCGAGTCTTTTTAACATAATTAGTATCAATTGCAAATTTTAGTGAAAAATAAAAAAATCAAATCAATCTTTTTCAGTTTTTTTGCAACTTCTAGGAATTCTTGACAGATAAGAAACATAACTAGAGACATATATGCTTGAAGATGAGATTTGTACATTGTAATCAAAATAACGTAAGCACTTCTTAAAGTAATAGAGTTATATATATAGGAAGCCATAATTAGTCACCATATAACATATTTAGTCACTGTGATTGAATCTTTTGGATAAAACTAAGAGTCTCAGCGTACATTGTTCACAATATCTATACGAAGCGAATCTACATAACTTTCAAAACGACATTCGTGTTCGGTACAGAATACTGAAGATGTAGATACCTGATTTGGCATATGAGATGACATAAGAGTATAACTTTACCAATAAGCTTTGTTTAAAGTTTTATATCTATAATAATATACCAACGATTTGCAACAGCAATTAACTTGTGATTCTAAGTTAGTAATAGTCTGTATTAAAACTATCTTACAAAACTTTAACTAACTTTAACACTTACCGCTTCAACTTGTCAATTAAACTTGCAATAGTTGATTAAAAAAATAAAGTTTTGTTAGTTTTTTTATATAAACTCATGAACCGTCTTGGTTTGTCTAACCGGGTCAACCAAGGTTAACCCGGTCAACGAAAAATCGGCGGTTTAATCCGGTTCTCAAAAAAGAAAGATACTTTCATTTGTGCAGGAAATCATGTCTTCACCCAATTACGATCACCTTCTTCACTTAAAAATCCCTTTTATAAAGTTACTACAAGCCACCAACAACTTTGATGAAAAACAGATCATCTACAAAAGTGAATGTGAAAAGAGATATTGGGGACATCTTTTGTGGTCCGGCGAGCCGATTGTAATCCGGGCCCGAAGGTGGCTAAATGAAAAATGGGATGATGAAAAAGAACAAGAGTTTTGGATGATGATTTCCATTCTTTCTACTCTCAAGCATAAAAATCTGGTTTCTCTAGTTGGGTTTTGTGATGAGAATCATGAGAAGGTCGTCCATTCGAAGGGGCAGCGATCAGTTGTTGCTTTAAAGCGTCTAGATCGTGCATTTGGACAAGGGGATCCTGAGTTTTGGAAAGAGATCATTATGCTATCTCTCTACAGGCATGACAACATTGTCTCTCTTTTAGGGTTTTGTGATGATTGTGGCGAGAAGATCCTTGTATACCATTATGCATCAAAGAGAAGCCTCGACTTTTATCTTAATGAAAAAGATCTATCCTGGGTACAACGCCTTGAGATCTGCATTGGGGCAGCACGAGGGCTTGCGTACCTTCATAATCCTGGTCAGACCCAACAAAGAGTCTTGCATCGCGATATTAAAAGTTCTAATATCTTATTGGATGAAAACTGGAATGCAAGGATTGCAGATTTTGGTCTATCATAGTTTGGTCCCACAAACCAACGATACACTTTTCTTGTCTCCAATGGTGTGGGGACAATTGGGTATTGTGACCCATTATATGCAGAGACAGGTTTGCTAACTAAAGAGTCAGATGTCTACTCCTTCGGGGTAGTGTTGTTCGAGATTTTGTGTGGGAGGTTGTGTATCATAAACAACCATGATAAGCGTTTAACCGCATTGGTTCGTGAATGCTACAAAAATAATGTCATAGCTGAAATCGTATATGGTAATATAAAGGATGAGATAAATCCTCATTCTTTGAAGGTGTTTACGACTATTGCTTATCAGTGTTTAAACAGAGATCAAGAACGACGCCCACTAATGACCGAGGTCGTGAAAGAACTTGAAAGTGCACTTAAATGTCAAGTAAGTTTTATATTTGACTTTTTTAACCATTCAATACTCCGTAATAGAATAATGTTTACTACTGTACTTCTTTTGTTATAGTCCCAATAACCATGTTTGGCTACCATTATTTGAATCATTTTCACTACTTTTAATTAGAAATCAGTGAATCAACTTAGCTACTTAAACTGGCTAGATTTCAAAGTCTCAATATAATTCAAGGTATACATGTTTTTAAGTATGAATATTCATAAACCTGTACTGTACTAGTTTTTATCATTTTCATAAATAATAGTTGATCAAGCTGTGTTTACTTTCACCTAGCTAATATGTAGTAACTAACTAAGTCTCTTGTGTCAGGTCTCAAATGAGCCACCGACATCCAGCTTTTCTCGTAAACTAAGAATAAGTTGACTGGAATAAGGAATTGGCGGAAGAGGATACCTTGCCGCGGTACATGGATATTATTTCTAGTGACAAGTTGTATTTGCATTTTTGTTGTGCCTTATTATCCTATGTTTCAACTTCTTTCCAGTAGAAATTACAAATTAATTTTCAAGTCTTCTGTATCATGGTCCAAAATGATATTTGTTCCTAATATTTGTGCCTACAATTCCTCATAATTACGAGATATGACACTTGGAGAACTGGATGATGGGATGATAAGTGATAAATAGTATTCCTTCCGTCCCATAATAAATGTTCAATTTAACTTTTTTTAGTTTTCTTTGTTCATGTTTGATCATAATTATCTCTATTTGTGTTATATAATACCGGATGAAAATGATATGTAATGAAAATTAATTTAAATTTAAATCTATACACATATTATCAAGTATTGTATAACATAATAAATATATTTATAGCCAAAGTTAAATAAGAAAGCTCGAAAAAAAGTTAAATGGACACTTATTATGACACGAAGATTCACGTGGCCTGAATATGGATAAGTTGGAAAATAAAACTTAAGAGCTTACATCATTGTTCATATATTTCTTTTCTTTTTTTGTAAAGATATAAATTTTCTTTTTAGGTTAGAGGCAGGGACGGAACCAGTGTGGTCTTAGGGGTCTCGGGACATCATGAATTTTTTGTTGCGTACTGTTAAATCTATTAAAAAACTTCAATTTTTGTTAAATTTGTGTTAAATACATCTCGTCTCAAAAAATTGTGTTTGCAGTATTGTTTAGTTTTTTGTTAGTGCAAACGATCATTTTTGTCCTGGTTCCGTGAGGACGATAGTAAGATAGCAACCCTTTGGAGTACAAATATTCAACCGCTTGATAATAGTGTAGCATCATTTCTGTATACCTTTTCATGACTATCAAACGAAGTAGATGTTAAAACTCGTTATAAATACCGATAATCAATTATACGAAAATAAATAAGTAACGATCACATTTGCTCATCTCGGCATAACATGTGATGCGCTATTTGATGTACCTGGTTCGAACGACGACATCAATGTTTTACATCAATGGCCTCTTTTAAACGTCCTCAAATACGGAAAGCACCACCGAGGTTCCAATTTGTGACTAACATCGTGAATTATACATGAGGATATATCTTACTGACAGGGATATATCCGAAGAAAGTTGTTCTTATAAATTAAGTCTGTTTCACAACATGCGCACCTGATACGAAACGAATAAGACCAAGATATGAAAATCTCTCCCGAGTATTTTCAGAAAGACGTACAGTGTGAAGATGACTCCCTCCGATCCGTTACAAGTAGTTAGAGATATAAACATCAGTTTGGAAACTTATCTAAATCTGAAAGTCGATTTAAGAAGCGGTTTACTTGAAATATTATTTTAATGTTTTTTTTTAATAATTAACCAAATTTTTTTTTTTTTTGCACTGAGTCAGTAAATCTAAAAGATTGTTTATCTTCCATTATAATTACATATTAGGAGAAGGCAAACGGGCAACAAGCTGCGTCGCTAACCCTTTTTGTATAGCAAAACCAAGTCTATTAAATACAACGTTTGTGGATTTAGGAGTCAAAACATTACTATTCATAACACGCTGTATTCTCGTAAGTAGCTCCACCGCCTCAGGTGCAAAGAAACCAAATGTATCAGACGCGAAAGGAATAAACACGTGTTGATTTTCAACACATGCTTTCTCGTGTTTAGTCACTTTGCACGAGGCGGCTTTTATAGTAGCCTGACCCGCTATAAAATCTCGACTGCCTAGCCCACGAGAGGAGAAACCCCTGTCAAATCAACGCACGCATGTTTACCTCCAACCCATCCAAAAACCAAAACATCAGCGGGTCTCAGTGTGGATCTTCCATCTGACGGGTCGGTCAAGAAATTCACAGGTGCCTTTTTTTTTGGCGGAGATCCCGGCACGCCTACATATGTCGTAAAGAACATCCCTAACAAAATCATGTCGATACTTGAAGCCCGGAAGTTCTTTACAATGAACCGCATGTTCCCCAAAAGAATCCAAACATGCCTTGCGACAAATAGGGCATATAGCATCAACCGGAAATAACGGAATCATAAGGCGATACTTAAGGATAGTGCGGTATTCCACTGGCGACATATGTTGACCGAGCCCGTCTATGGGGATAGCTTGTAGGAAATCTTAAGCATGTGGTGCGCGCAGACACTCGAAAACTACTTTCTGTCTAACCGTCATGTCAAAGTGGGCTTCCATATCTTTGACCATCTCACTAAAAAGGGCACTCGCCAATGTTTCTTACGCTTTAGATGGGGCGGTGTCCTTATTAGCGAAAACGCTAAAATCAAAGATTGGAATCGTATCACGAAGACAAGCCAAAGCAGAAACGTAATCATCGTCCATACCACATATACCACTGTCACGTAAGATATGGTCTTGTAGCACCCAAGATTGGGCCCTCGAGGCCACAAAAGCATAGGAGGAGACCACTTTTGCTGAGTACAAGCCCAACCCACCAAGACGAATGGGTAAAGAAGCAAGTCTCCACTGCAAGTCACCAAAAAAAGGTCCTCCACAAACCACTATATTTTCGATTTAACCACGCAACCCTTTGTCAAAAAACAAAGCCGCCTCCTCCATGTGTATAGGTTGACATGTCCTTAAACCAAAATAAAGTTTAGCAATACCCATACATGAATGAAGTAAAAGGAGCAAATCTAAATTTAAAAATAAAATATAACTTGTTAACGGTCATCACTGCGATCTCCATTACAAATCTATGTAACACGCTTCGTACGATATCATTATAAGTATCAAAACTTCAATCCGAACTCATAATATCCAATATTTTTTAGAGAGTCATGGACAAGGGAGTAAGATGAACGGGGCGAAAGGGGAGGATGTCGTGGTTAAGGTTCCTCCCGGGACGGTTGTTAGAACCGTTGGGAAAGACGAGGTTGTTGGCTATGTGTTGCTGGAGTTGTTGTATAGTGAGGATAAGGCGCTGTTGTTGCTCGGTGGACGACGAGGTGGGATAAGGAATGTTTCGTTTAAGTCGGGGATGAATAAGGTGCCCAGGATTGCCGAGAATGCCGAGGAAGGTCCGTGTAATATTTTATTATAGCTTTTACGATTGCATTTCGTTTAGTTATTGATTTTAAGGGTTATGCCATAATCTTGACATATACTTGGCATAATTAACACCTACTGTAATCATATTCACTAAAAATGTTATTTAATATATAATGGTAATAATGTAAAGTTTCAACTGATGATGTTAAAACATTCTTTGGTATTTCAATAGATTTTGGGCTTCTTGCTCCAACTAAATTCTTTTTAAAGTTATAACCAAGGTTGTCAAGATCCCGATCTTGATCTCAGGATCGTACGATTTTACGATACTGCAAAGCAAAAACGATCCGGATCTTACGTATGATCTTTGTATGCTTAAGATCTTATAGGATCCCGATCTTGATCATAGGATCTTAGGATCTACTACGATCCGATCCTACTTTTTCTCGAGCGACAAACTAAAAAACTACAAATTTATAGGTTTTATTTTGTATAATCTAAAAAACAACATATAAATCTTCTTATACATTTCATAATCATAATTTAGTACCACATCTTTATCAAATATTCGTATAATTTTGTGTTTATGATGTATATTAATTTGTAAATTTGTAAAATACTGCAAACACTACTAAGAAAATTACATTATAGTAGGATCTTACGATCCCGATCCTACTTTACGATCTCGATTTTGCAAAGAAGAAAACGATCCTAGGTAGAATCTCGATCTTGAAAACCTTGGTTATAACTATTGATGGTTAATTTGTTCCCTCTTTGTTTTTTAGGTGCCTAATATGATATTGACGTCTTCTTTTTCTACAATAGATATATGGAATCTGACAGAAGGTTTCAGCACGTGCTAGAGGCATGTGACGCGAACAAGTCTTTGATTAAACATGGTGTGAAGGAAGTTGATACAAAAATCATAGGCGAGGTACGCTGCGTGGCTCTCAAACTAATACAGTATAAAATGGATTTATTTTGGTCATATTTCTGTTGTTATTAGGTTGTTAGGCAAAAGTATAAAATCTAAAGCCAAAAAAGAAACCAGTTGATTGGTTTTAATTCGCCTAACTATGCTCAAGTAGTCAAGTGCTTACAACATCAAAAATTTTTAAAAAAATTTGGAGTATGAAACTAAAAAGGAATGCTGGGTCAAGCAAACTATTTTGACACGCCTTCAAGGCCCAAATAGTATCCCTGTATTGACCCAAACCCGTCACTTAACTTTGCCCATTTCGTTAATGCAAGATATATGCTCGCATGTATTGGACTAATTGCAAGTTATTTCGTGAATGCTAGATGGACATGGTTTCTGCAACCAAATCTGAACCCAACAGGAAGCTCTCTGTTGGGATATGCGATCGTTTAGCCATCAGAAATACGTGAGCCTATCGGGGGCACACACTCAATACGGAGAACACACTTTTATTTACGTTTTATTATTTATAATTAAACGTTTAATAAAAACTTCACTTACTATTTAATTAACGTTGATTAAAATTAATTAACGGGATTTAATTAATTTAATACGAGTGCTTTATTTAAATTTGGAAGGAAAACGACTTCTAGAAATCCCTAAGGCCAATCGGCCGATTTTTATGTGTAGGCGGTTCTAGAAGATTTTTGGTTATTGGTTTTGGTATGTTAATATTCAAGAATTATTGATTAAGGGTAATATTTCCCTTAATTAGTTTTCTTGGATTGGGCCTTAAGTTTTGAGGAGGTGGAGAATGTGTATAAATACACAAATACCTAGCTCATAATTTTTGTCCCTCTCCCTTGTTCTTTGTTCCGTCCGATCGCAACAAACACCACACCAAAACCACACGATTTTTCTCATTAACCCTAAAATCACATAAAGGTTAAACCTTTATATGATCAATCCTTTTTGCTGGTTTTCTTATAAAGTCTTAAGCTTTATAACTAAACCCTAGATCTCTAAATCTAGGTTTCTCCCTTGGTGGTTCGACATACATAAACCCTAATTAGGGTTTATGTGATTTATTGGGTAATCAATCTTGTAACGTTCTATAAACCGATCCTTACGTAATCCCATTTAGGGTTTTGGATCTAGGGTTTCTAGTTACAAGATTATACACTTGTTGTTTGAGAAGTGAAGTTACTACTAGCATCGTAGTGATGTTCGTTTGACGTGTCGTGTGAGCAAACGATGGAGACGTTAATTTAACCGTTAAAGTTCAAGATCAAGATCAAGACGTATTAATTGATTTATTTAATTAATTAAAGGTTTATTTTAAATTGTTTTTATTATGTGCTTAATCATGTATGTTATACTAGATCCATTCCGCTGCGTACTCGTAGTTAATTGTTAACTGGTATTCAAAAGTCCTACAGTGGCATCACGAGTCGGTTCGTATGGCATTCATGGGTTACACATAGAATAAAACACGCTTGCTTTGCTTTAAGATCTCTTTTATTTATGTTTTTATGACAATTACATGCATACTTGTCATAAAGTTTTAATCTTGATCTAGATAATGGTTAAAATTGGGTAGGTTAAATTGAACCGGTTAATAATTACGATTGTTTTATTATCCGTCAAAGACCTTTGCATCTCACTTTTGTGATACTTTGCACGTCATCAAGTACCTTGCTTGAAAATTTGATGAGGGTCTTTGGTCCTCAATTTGGGGAAGACTCATTCGAGACTTGGATCTTATATGATTTATCGCTTTCATATAGAGTCTGTCTTCTGCTTCTACCCCATTCTAGTCTGTTTTTATGTGCTTATTTGTTTTCCATTATGAACTGCAAAACATAATAATTCAAGATTCTAGGAATCGTAAAAACGGATCTCTACTTATATCGAACCTAGCTTTAAAAGTATGTCATATTAATACACTTTTTCCTTGCGAATCGACTATGTGTTATTTGTTAAAACTTGTTTTCTAAACAAAGATTTATATGGACATAAGATTTATGAAACTTGTTTTTATTATAATCTAAATTATTTTGCGAAATCATATTGTCACTCGAGTTGGGCTTACATACCGTAATGATGGCTTATAAACTATCTTCTCAACGACGTGATTTGCAAAATTAATTGGTTTATAATACTTTAAAACAACTTTTTTTGTGCTTTACTAATGGTGGACTTGCTATTGCACTACGTGCTCTAGTCAAGCTATCTAGGGTTTGAACGATCTTTAATCTTTTCCCGTGTCATGTACATGTTTCGACATTTATATGATAATTATCCCAAGCACTTGCGCCCTCGGGCGCATGAAGAGTAGGATATAGGGTTTGATCCTTCTTTAATCTTTTTCCGCGGTAAACACGCCTAAATCAAAGTTAACAAAATGTTTTTTTAACTTGTGCTAAAAGATGACTGCATGCATCTTTTCTTTTGACATTTGTTTTCTAAAACTTATGTGATACCTATTTTAATTTTTAAGTCTATGCCATCCAATTTAATAGCACTTGTAGTCTTTTTTCGTCATCTGGTCAGACCTAGGGCGAATCATGCACCCAAGGCGATTTTTGTCACTGGTCAGACCTTTGCTAATTATTGCATGCTTTAAATTGGTACGACTTAATTCGAGTTCCCGGTCAGATTCGGAACCCGAGGCATAAGATGAGATGAAACATACTCATGACTTTATTACGTGTAGAACAAGTTTGTTTGAGATGTTCAATGGTACTCGAAAGAGGTGAGAGAACGTCCCATCCAAACACTCTACAACAATAAACTTCATGAATCGTCTCATAATTCTAAGAGTTGCACTGTAATGCAATTAACGCTCGACGCTTACCTCTTGCCCTACTTACTATTAGACGGTCAGACCTCTAATATTGAGTGGGAGTGCAAGTAGGATCTTAGTCTTATTAGTAATTAATTGGGTAGTTAATTCTATTAAGAATATAATTATTGAAAATACTAAATTGAACTTTCTAATGTTCCGATTAATTGTGTTATTGCAACATAATTCGTAAACTAAAAGTTGTTTTATTATAGAAAACAAACATAGTCTCTTTTCCTTGTAAGAAAAGCGAGACTTACTCCTATCTCTTCTCATTAGTTGACAAGAATAAAATAGGATCATAATCGAATAATGATCGATTGCATTTAAACTCACTTTTAATATTTCATTATCCTAACCCGGTTCTGAAATCATTGAAAGACAACATATTTTGTGTATCTAAAGTCTATAGCTACCAAAATAAATGACATCTTGCACTTGTCACGATGTATGCGTTTAAACCGCAAAGAGTAAAGAATTTACTAGCACTTCGCCAGGTATCTTTCTTGGACTCTTGTTATTCCTTAAAGTGCTAAATACCCTTGTGGCTATGTAGATAATAAAGGAGGAATTGGATGCAAAATAGTCAAGTTAATTGAAAGCATGAACGGCTAGTCCCTTATCTACACAAGTAGAATTTCATATACTTTTCTCAATACCTAAGTACATGTATACTTGTAGGCATTTTTTAGAGATAAGGAAGTCAATAAATTGCTAATCACAACATCTCCGATGTTGACAAATCTAGTGGGAGCGTTGCAGTTTATTACTGAAATAATATCCATGTAATATTGTCAATTTTAGTGGGAGCTACAAGATTTATTTTCTTGTTTAGTCACCCGTATTATTTCTAACTTTCTTTGAAATAATTTATCACTTCCAAATATGAACGACCATTGGTTAAAGGAAAATTGAATTTTATTTTATAAGATAACACGCTGCCTTTCTGATGTCGCTTTCTGAAACGTTATCTATAGAATAATAATCCACAATTCTTTGTCTAAAGTTATGGTTCTAAATCTACTTATAATATCAATGACATTATCATATTGTTTACACAATCAACCACATGTTGTATTGCTTGTCTACATAATATGATGTTGTGCCTTACACAAGTGGGAGAAATCGTAAAGTGTGTGCAAGGAACAACATATGATTAGTTTCATTTTCCCAAAAGGTAAGGAAGCTAATAATTCTACTAGGACTTGAACATACAAGATGTTTGTTGTCCTACTACATTCAATGTCATGATATAGTGGAGCTACTTCGATAATTTACTACATGTTTAGTAAATACAATTATGGTTAAGATATAATAATCATAATTTTGAAGTATAAAAATTAACTTGAAATTACTATTGAACTCAAGAGTTTGCGTTCATGATTACTTTAGTTAGTATAATTATGGTTTCTTGAGAACACATAATTATAAAGTCATTGAATTACGCATCGACTTATAACATAAAGTATGTAGTAAATAGTTACGTCTTCTTGTTAACACATAAACATAAGATCTTTGAATTATTCAAAGACTTATAATGTATACTTGGTATGTTCTGTTTTCTTGTAAACGCATGAACATATAATTCTTGAACTGCTATGTCTTCTTGTAAACACATGGTTCTCGCATTGTTCAAGGAATATACATTATAGCATGCACTTGGATTTAAAATACTGATATCGTAATTTGGTACATGACCCAATTGACAAAGTATTTAATCCAAATAAAATTAAGTTATCTATTGAATTCTGATGTAGTCTCACAATTCTAATACTCATAGAATACCAAAATATTATGGTATGTCTAAAGAGTTGAAACAAACTATATTCGTGTAGTTTGATTTATGATAACTTTAATTATTCTACCTCCATGATCTATCAAGGTTAGAAAATTACGTGTGTCATTGATACACTCAATATAGTTCAAACCTAGAAGGTATTCAAGACAACTCACAAATTGAAAACCCCTAATTTATTAGGGACTTTCGGTTGTTCCACTCAAACCAATAAAATCCTAAAACCTTATAGGTTTTTTGATTTTCTACACTTCCTAGCTTGACGGTTGTAGTTTTGGTGTTCCTCCTAGCTTGACGTAACACAAACCTTTCCAAAGGTTATTAGTTAAAAGACTGATACACGAATTAGGGTTTATACTACAAATCCTAATTAGGGTTCTTTGGAGAAATCCCAATATGTTTTGATTAAATTCTTTAATTTGTTAATATCTTTTGAAGCATAGTATTAACAAACTTGAGATAAGAATCTAAAATGTGTTTTTTTATAGTCTCCCTATTAAGAACAATTTATTGTTGCTTAAATACTTAGTATTTAGAGAATGATCTCTACTTAAAAAAGTAAGTGGGAGTTATAACAAATCTTGAAGATATTCAAGAGCAAAATACATAACCTTCAAAATCCACTTGTTGATGTCATATTTTGGTTAAGCATGGAAATGTCAAACCAAAGTAAATATTACTCTCATTCATAAATCTGCAAGGATGCCTCATCACTTGATTGATATTTTATATCAATGCTGAGGAATATAAGTTAGGAGATCTTTGTAATCTACTAACTGCTAATGAATATTATCATATCTTGAATTTGATAAATGTCTTAGAAATATGAATGATAAGATGTAGTCCTTAAAGGGAATATCAATCTCCTAAAATTGATTGATGTTTCTTCCAATTATAAACCTATGAGGTTGGATGGAGTTTCTTTTGAAGAATGACTCACAAGGACAAAATGATATACATAATTAATGCATGGCTAATAGTAGGAAGCTTTTAATTATACTCAAGCAATTGACTATGATTAAATCATTCTTCTGTGCACGCAGTGATTGTCATATATGTTTCCGTGTATATGGAATATGGCAATTAAGCTTTATAGTTTTTCCTTTATGATTTACCTTCGTAAGGACGGTGTGAAATCAAAGGGTTTAATGAGTCTATAAAATCTTTATTGAGTATAGAAGATAGATAATCCAAGTATGGATTAAATCATGCATCTAGAAACTAAATCTAGGATTTAATTCAATATGATTTTGGTTAAATTTAGATAGTTTGGAGTACACCTGACATTAAGTGGGAGCACTATGTTTTTCCTTAAGATTCATATGTTGTATAACATAGTCAAGACATCATTCCATTTAAGCAAGATGTGATCCTTAAGATTGGAATGAAACTTCATTTGAGAATAAAAACTTTTATTTACGGAGAACACACTTTTATTTACGTTTTATTATTTATAATTAAACGTTTAATAAAAACTTCACTTACTATTTAATTAACGTTGATTAAAATTAATTAACGAGATTTAATTAATTTAATACGAGTGCTTTATTTAAATTTGGAAGGAAAACAACTTCTAGAAATCCCTAAGGCCAATCGGCCGATTTTTATGTGTAGGCGGTTCTAGAAGATTTTTGGTTATTGGTTTTGGTATGTTAATATTCAAGAATTATTGATTAAGGGTAATATTTCCCTTAATTAGTTTTCTTGGATTGGGCCTTAAGTTTTGAGGAGGTGGAGAATGTGTATAAATACACAAATACCTAGCTCATAATTTTTGTCCCTCTCCCTTGTTCTTTGTTCCGTCCGATCGCAACAAACACCACACCAAAACCACACGATTTTTCTCATTAACCCTAAAATCACATAAAGGTTAAACCTTTATATGATCAATCCTTTTTGCTGGTTTTCTTATAAAGTCTTAAGCTTTATAACTAAACCCTAGATCTCTAAATCTAGGTTTCTCCCTTGGTGGTTCGACATACATAAACCCTAATTAGGGTTTATGTGATTTATTGGGTAATCAATCTTGTAGCGTTATATAAACCGATCCTTACGTAATCCCATTTAGGGTTTTGGATCTAGGGTTTCTAGTTACAAGATTATACACTTGTTGTTTGAGAAGTGAAGTTACTACTAGCATCGTAGTGATGTTCGTTTGACGTGTCGTGTGAGCAAACGATGGAGACGTTAATTTAACCGTTAAAGTTCAAGATCAATATCAAGACGTATTAATTGATTTATTCAATTAATTAATGGTTGATTTTAAATTGTTTTAATTATGTGCTTAATCATGTATGTTATACTAGATCCATTCCGCTGCGTACTCGTAGTTAATTGTTAACTGGTATTCAAAAGTCCTACAGTGGCATCACGAGTCGGTTCGTATGGCATTCATGGGTTACACATAGAATAAAACACGCTTGCTTTGCTTTAAGATCTCTTTTATTTATGTTTTTATGACAATTACATGCATACTTGTCATAAAGTTTTAATCTTGATCTAGATAATGGTTAAAATTGGGTAGGTTAAATTGAACCGGTTAATAATTACGATTGTTTTATTATCCGTCAAAGACCTTTGCATCTCACTTTTGTGATACTTTGCACGTCATCAAGTACCTTGCTTGAAAATTTGATGAGGGTCTTTGGTCCTCAATTTGGGGAAGACTCATTCGAGACTTGGATCTTATATGATTTATCGCTTTCATATAGAGTCTGTCTTCTGCTTCTACCCCATTCTAGTCTGTTTTTATGTGCTTATTTGTTTTCCATTATGAACTGCAAAACATAATAATTCAAGATTCTAGGAATCGTAAAAACGGATCTCTACTTATATCGAACCTAGCTTTAAAAGTATGTCATATTAATACACTTTTTCCTTGCGAATCGACTATGTGTTATTTGTTAAAACTTGTTTTTTAAACAAAGATTTATATGGACATAAGATTTATGAAACTTGTTTTTATTATAATCTAAATTATTTTGCGAAATCATATTGTCACTCGAGTTGGGCTTACATACCGTAATGATGGCTTATAAACTATCTTCTCAACGACGTGATTTGCAAAATTAATTGGTTTATAATACTTAAAAACAACTTTTTTTGTGCTTTACTAATGGTGGACTTGCTATTGCACTACGTGCTCTAGTCAAGCTATCTAGGGTTTGAACGATCTTTAATCTTTTCCCGTGTCATGTACATGTTTCGACATTTATATGATAATTATCCCAAGCACTTGCGCCCTCGGGCGCATGAAGAGTAGGATATAGGGTTTGATCCTTCTTTAATCTTTTTCCGCGGTAAACACGCCTAAATCAAAGTTAACAAAATGTTTTTTTAACTTGTGCTAAAAGATGACTGCATGCATCTTTTCTTTTGACATTTGTTTTCTAAAACTTATGTGATACCTATTTTAATTTTTAAGTCTATGCCATCCAATTTAATAGCACTTGTAGTCTTTTTTCGTCATCTGGTCAGACCTAGGGCGAATCATGCACCCAAGGCGATTTTTGTCACTGGTCAGACCTTTGCTAATTATTGCATGCTTTAAATTGGTACGACTTAATTCGAGTTCCCGGTCAGATTCGGAACCCGAGGCATAAGATGAGATGAAACATACTCATGACTTTATTACGTGTAGAACAAGTTTGTTTGAGATGTTCAATGGTACTCGAAAGAGGTGAGAGAACGTCCCATCCAAACACTCTACAACAATAAACTTCATGAATCGTCTCATAATTCTAAGAGTTGCACTGTAATGCAATTAACGCTCGACGCTTACCTCTTGCCCTACTTACTATTAGACGGTCAGACCTCTAATATTGAGTGGGAGTGCAAGTAGGATCTTAGTCTTATTAGTAATTAATTGGGTAGTTAATTCTATTAAGAATTTAATTATTGAAAATACTAAATTGAACTTTCTACTGTTCCGATTAATTGTGTTATTGCAACATAATTCATAAATTAAAATTTGTTTTATTATAGAAAACAAACATAGTCTCTTTTCCTGGTAAGAAAAGCGAGACTTACTCCTATCTCTTCTCATTAGTTGACAAGAATAAAATAGGATCATAATCGAATAATGATCGATTGCATTTAAACTCACTTTTAATATTTCATTATCCTAACCCGGTTCTGAAATCATTGAAAGACAACATATTTTGTGTATCTAAAGTCTATAGCTACCAAAATAAATGACATCTTGCACTTGTCACGATGTATGAGTTTAAACCGCAAAGAGTAAAGAATTTACTAGCACTTCGCCAGGTATCTTTCTTGGACTCTTGTTATTCCTTAAAGTGCTAAATACCCTTGTGGCTATGTAGATAATAAAGGAGGAATTGCATGCAAAATAGTCAAGTTAATTGAAAGCATGAACGGCTAGTCCCTTATCTACACAAGTAGAATTTCATATACTTTTCTCAATACCTAAGTACATGTATACTTGTAGGCATTTTTTAGAGATAAGGAAGTCAATAAATTGCTAATCACAACATCTCTGATGTTGACAAATCTAGTGGGAGCGTTGCAGTTTATTACTGAAATAATATCCATGTAATATTGTCAATTTTAGTGGGAGCTACAAGATTTATTTTCTTGTTTAGTCACCCGTATTATTTCTAACTTTCTTTGAAATAATTTATCACTTCCAAATATGAACGACCATTGGTTAAAGGAAAATTGAATTTTATTTTATAAGATAACACGCTGCCTTTCTGATGTCGCTTTCTGAAACGTTATCTATAGAATAATAATCCACAATTCTTTGTCTAAAGTTATGGTTCTAAATCTACTTATAATATCAATGACATTATCATATTGTTTACACAATCAACCACATGTTGTATTGCTTGTCTACATAATATGATGTTGTGCCTTACACAAGTGGGAGAAATCTTAAAGTGTGTGCAAGGAACAACATATGATTAGTTTCATTTTCCCAAAAGGTAAGGAAACTAATAATTCTACTAGGACTTGAACATACAAGATGTTTGTTGTCCTACTACATTCAATGTCATGATATAGTGGAGCTACTTCGATAATTTACTACATGTTTAGTAAATACAATTATGGTTAAGATATAATAATCATAATTTTGAAGTATAAAAATTAACTTGAAATTACTATTGAACTCAAGAGTTTGCGTTCATGATTACTTTAGTTAGTATAATTATGGTTTCTTGAGAACACATAATTATAAAGTCATTGAATTACGCATCGACTTATAACATAAAGTATGTAGTAAATAGTACGTCTTCTTGTTAACACATAAACATAAGATCTTTGAATTATTCAAAGACTTATAATGTATACTTGGTATGTTCTGTTTTCTTGTAAACGCATGAACATATAATTCTTGAACTGCTATGTCTTCTTGTAAACACATGGTTCTCGCATTGTTCAAGGAATATACATTATAGCATGCACTTGGATTTAAAATACTGATATCGTAATTTGGTACATGACCCAATTGACAAAGTATTTAATCCAAATAAAATTAAGTTATCTATTGAATTCTGATGTAGTCTCACAATTCTAATACTCATAGAATACCAAAATATTATGGTATGTCTAAAGAGTTGAAACAAACTATATTCGTGTAGTTTGATTTATGATAACTTTAATTATTCTACCTCCATGATCTATCAAGGTTAGAAAATTACGTGTGTCATTGATACACTCAATATAGTTCAAACCTAGAAGGTATTCAAGACAACTCACAAATTGAAAACCCCTAATTTATTAGGGACTTTCGGTTGTTCCACTCAAACCAATAAAATCCTAAAACCTTATAGGTTTTTTGATTTTCTACACTTCCTAGCTTGACGGTTGTAGTTTTGGTGTTCCTCCTAGCTTGACGTAACACAAACCTTTCCGAAGGTTATTAGTTAAAAGACTGATACAAGAATTAGGGTTTATACTACAATACCTAATTAGGGTTCTTTGGAGAAATCCCAATATGTTTTGATTAAATTCTTTAATTTGTTAATATCTTTTGAAGCATAGTATTAACAAACTTGAGATAAGAATTTAAAATGTGTTTTTTTATAGTCTCCCTATTAAGAACAATTTATTGTTGCTTAAATACTTAGTATTTAGAGAATGATCTCTACTTAAAAAAGTAAGTGGGAGTTATAACAAATCTTGAAGATATTCAAGAGCAAAATACACAACCTTCAAAATCCACTTGTTGATGTCATATTTTGGTTAAGCATGGAAATGTCAAACCAAAGTAAATATTACTCTCATTCATAAATCAGCAAGGATGCCTCATCACTCGATTGATATTTTATATCAATGCTGAGGAATATAAGTTAGGAGATCTTTGTAATCTACTAACAGCTAATGAATATTATCATATCTTGAATCTGATAAATGTCTTAGAAATATGAATGATAAGATGTAGTCCTTAAAGGGAATATCAATCTCCTAAAATTGATTGATGTTTCTTCCAATTATAAACCTATGAGGTTGGATGGAGTTTCTTTTGAAGAATGACTCACAAGGACAAAATGATATACATAATTAATGCATGGCTAATAGTAGGAAGCTTTTAATTATACTCAAGCAATTGACTATGATTAAATCATTCTTCTGTGCACGCATTGATTAAATAAAGATAATTGATTGTCATATATGTTTCCGTGTATATGGAATATGGCAATTAAGCTTTATAGTTTTTCCTTTATGATTTACCTTCGTAAGGACGGTGTGAAATCAAAGGGTTTAATGAGTCTATAAAATCTTTATTGAGTATAGAAGATAGATAATCCAAGTATGGATTAAATCATGCATCTAGAAACTAAATCTAGGATTTAATTCAATATGATTTTGGTTAAATTTAGATAGTTTGGAGTACACCTGACATTAGGTGGGAGCACTATGTTTTTCCTTAAGATTCATATGTTGTATAACATAGTCAAGACATCATTCCATTTAAGCAAGATGTGATCCTTAAGATTGGACTGAAACTTCATTTGAGAATTTATGGAATAAAACAAATGACTTTGGAATAAATGTTTATTGAAATAAGCATATGCGGTAATTAAGTCCAACACAATGCAATACATCATTGAAGCAAGTCTTGAATGATATATTTCACTAGACATAATGTTGTACATGAATGGAAATCTTATGTTTTAACTAAGGATTCATTATGTATATATATTATATTGTGTATACGACTTGTTATCACTTTTGTACAAGAGTAAAGTGAGATGACAAAAATAACATCTAATTGAGAGTTTTTAGATTATTGTAATACAAATGTTTACGAATTATAAAGCATAGCGTTGTATGTGCACACTGATGCTAGAGGATAATCAATTCTAGTAAAGCGAGATTTTCTTATTGATGATAAATCTGCTAACTAGATATGCTCAAAATGAGCATTGTTGCATTAACCATTAAGGAATAAGAATACTTTACATTTTAAGAAACTGTAAAGATGACTGTCAGTATATCGTTGATGTTAAATACCTTATACAAGGATTGATGATATCCCCAACTATGAAACTTGCAATAGTATGAGCATGTAAGAAAAGATACTCATCTTGTTTTCCAAATCTTTCACAATTGAGAAATTTGAAACAAGTATTCGGAAACTTTACTTAGATGACTATTTAGCATTCTTGTAAAGAATAGTTGAGAATGTTGGAAACATTTGACTTCAACTTGCTAAATTAGTTTCATGCATATTTATTTTAGTATTTGGATAATTGGGATGGTAAGACAATTATTATTTCTGATGAATAAAGATAGTTGGTATTTGTTATTCATTCATATAATTATTGTTGTCCTATAATTGTATGTTTAATCCTTGAATATTTGATTATTCTAAATATGTCCATTGTCGGTTAGCAATATGGGAGTATTGTCTACATTAAGACAAATGTGAGTGTTGGTTATATTCTTTGAATATATGGATGGTTCCCGCCAAACTCATGTGTTATTCATAAGGGATGCATATTGGACACCCCGAACTTTCGAATCGTTACTTTTGGATCCTTGTCATGAGTAAGATTTTGAAAATGGTGATTACGTCATCATCCTTAGACTTGAGATGCAAATAAGTTTGTGCATGTGTGAATATCGCTTCTTGATTCAATGTCCAACGCTAGTTCGCCAGACCTAGTTATAAAGACTTTAATTGGAAGTGTTGTGAAGCAGCATCCACAGACACTTGTAGTCAATATAGAATTTGTTCCTCCATTTGATATAGTGCAGATTAGTACCAATGGGCCCTCTCGAAAATTAATCAGATAATTGTGTGGCCGCACCCAAAGAGTAAGTCAAGATGATACTTGTTTACATTTGGTATATCTGAATTAACTTCTATAACGAGAAACTAAAATTTAAACTTCATGGAATGAGTTAGGATCCATATCCATGGTTTAAACGGTACTAGTAACAAAGGGATGATTATTAGCAAGTCACATAATCGTATACCATAAATACTTTTGAGATATTCTTCTTGAAACTATACCTCAGTCATTTCCGATTATAATGAAGTGTTGCTAGATACTTCATTATGGACGCTGTATGTCTAAACTCTCACAAGTGGGAGCTGTTGGGATATGCGATCGTTTAGCCATCAGAAATACGTGAGCCTGTCGGGGGCACACACTCAATACGGAGAACACACTTTTATTTACGTTTTATTATTTATAATTAAACGTTTAATAAAAACTTCACTTATTATTTAATTAACGTTGGTTAAAATTAATTAACAGGATTTAATTAATTTAATACGAATGCGTTATCTAAATTTGGAAGGAAAACGACTTATAGAAACCCCTAAGGCCAATCAGCCGATTTTTATGTGTAGGGGGTTCTAGAAGATTTTTGCTTATTGGTTTTGGTATGTTAATATTCAAGAATTATTGATTAAGGGTAATATTTCCCTTAATTAGTTTTCTTGGATTGGGCCTTAAGTTTTGAGGAGGTGGAGAATATGTATAAATACACAAACACCTAGCTCATAATTTTTGTCCCTCTCCCTTGTTTTTTGTTCCGTCCGATCGCAACAAACACCACACCAAAACCATACGATTTTTCCCATTAACCCTAAAATCACATAAAGGTTAAACCTTTATAGGATCAATCCTTTTTGGTGGTTTTCTTATAAAGTCTTAAGCTTTATAACTAAACCCTAGATCTCTAAATCTAGGTTTTAATTCTCCCTTGGTGGTTCTACATACATAAACCCTAATTAGGGTTTATGTGATTTATTGGGTAATCAATCTTGTAACATTCTATAAACCGATCCTTACGTAATCCCATTTAGGGTTTTGGATCTAGGGTTTCTAGTTAAAAGATTATACACTTGTTGTTTGAGAAGTGAAGTTACTACTAACATAGTAGTGATGTTCGTTTGACGTGTCGTGTGAGCAAGCGATGGAGACGGTAATTTAACCGTTAAAGTTCAAGATCAAGATCAAGACGTATTAATTGATTTATCCAAATAATTAAAGGTTGGTTTTAAATTGTTTTTATTATGTGCTTAATCATGTATGTTATACTAGATCCATTCCGCTACGTACTCGTACTTAATGGTTAACTGGTATTCAAAATTCCTACACTCTCAACAGTATCTGTGAAGTGGGCTGATTGCAAATGATCTATCAAAGGTTATTTATGAAGGTATACGTCATCAAACCACATATTTCTTGAGTTAATTTATAAGTTCTTGCACAAGTCCTGGAAATTATACATATACCCATGATGCTGAAACTTTCTTGTCATTGGTGATACACAAAGAACATATATAATTGAGGACTATCAGATTATCTTAGAGATGGAAATTTCTCCCCATTTACTTATGAGTGTCGATTTGGTATTTTGGTTATGGTTTGTCCCTAATGGGTCAAATGAAAGTTTAGCTAAAATGGAAATGGGCAAAATGGCCAACGGGTTGAAAGATAATCAAAGTGTTCTACTGGACTAAAATACGTTCGATTCTGTCTAGTTTTTCAGTCTAATTCACGTTCTTTTATGCTCAGCCGTACGTTAGCCTATTAAATAAGCTTTGACAAAAAAACCTTTTTAGTCGGTGTTCTACCGTGAGTAACATGTTAACCAATAAAACATCACTTCATGATTTTCTGCTCTCGTGGCTTTTAAATTTTGTTATGTTCATATCAACCAATTCTAGTTATGTGCTAAAAAATAAATCCTACGTCGTTTCATAATTATCTTACGTAGTTCTTTTTTGGATCTCTTACAAAATCAAGGGACATAACCAAAATCAAATATAACTAGGTGCACAATTTTTTTTGAATCCTAACACTGAAAACACATTTCAATAGCCGAGTGCATATAAGATGCGTTAGAAAGAATCGATCTTTTAAAAAATTAGCATTACATTGAAAAATTTTAATAGCGGGAACGCTGAGGTTTCATCCCTGTCTGTATCTATCCATTTCAAGTATAGACTATTTTCAGCCTGATATGTGTTTTTAAACCCACTAGTATTAATAACAGATTAAACAGTTGCTGAGAAGTTGCATTCAAATTACTATGTGTTTGATGTTTTGTTAATTAGAGTATTTATTTCAGACTTTGAATTGTTCCATGCTGATACAACTTGTGTAATCATAATGGTCAAAAAGTCTATTATTTTATGGCCTTATTGGTTTATTAGCTTGTCTTTATCCTTAATTAATTAATAATAGTACAAAATTATTCAATCTATTGCTAGTTTAATACTGTATTTTATGCTAGTTGTCCAACTTGTTAACAAACATTGATTTTTATATAGTGTGAACTTGCATTCTCGGTCCACATCTTGGCAAAGTACAAATGTTATTATAGTCTTTCACCTTAAACTCTTAGATGCAATTTTTCAAATCATAATAAGTACCATTTATGTAATTTACTCGATTATATATATATATATATATATATATATATATATATATATATATATTGTGGGCAACCGGACGCAAAACTCATCAACTCACACACGTTGACTAAAACTCAATTCTTGCTTTTGTAACCCAAAAAACCTTTTCTTTTCATTTCAGTTTGATAAACAGATACATTATGGGAGGCACAGTGTCTACACCCAATCACGATGACCTTCTTCACTTAAAAATCCCCTTTGAAAACATACAATCCGCCACAAACAACTTTGATCAAAAGAATTTCACTGGCGGAGATAGCTTTGAAAAGAGATACAAGGGACAGCTCTTGTGGTCTGGTGAGTTGATTCATATCACTGCTCGAAGGCTTAATAAAGAAAGGAAGGATCGAGAACACAGGTTTTGGAAGGAGATTTCATTTCTTTCTAGTCTCAAGCATAAAAATCTAGTTTCTCTTGTTGGCTTTTGTGATGATAATGATGAGAAAGTCATCATTTACAAGCTTGAGACCAGGGGAAGTCTCAGCTCTTATATAAGTGGCCCGGTGTTGCTGACATGGGTGCAAAGATTGAAGATATGTGTTGGGATTGCGCATGCGTTGAGTTACATTCATTATGACGAGCAACGCCACTTTAGTGTAATACACCGGTACATAAGCAGTGACAATGTTCTATTGAATGATGAATGGGAACCCAAGTTGTATTATTTTGATATGGCCATGAAGATTGAAGCATATGAGAGGCACCTTTCATATCCGACTAATACACTTGAGTTTGCAAATGGGTATGGAGACCCAACATATATTGAGAATAACATCCTGAACCATACGTCGGATATGTATTCCTTTGGGGTACTAATGTTTGAACTACTGTGCGGTAGGAAAGCAGTAATCGCCGACAACAATCATAATAAGTATTTGGCTTCGCTAGCCATTGCTCGCTATACAGATAATACATTGCATGATATGATTCATCCAGATCTATGGAACCAAATGCATCCACACTCATTCAACATTCTCTCAGGAGCGGCGTATGACTGCTTAAATGAAGACCAATCACGACGCCCAAATATAGATGAGATTGTCCTAAGACTTGAGAAAGCTTTAGAACTTTAATTGAAACCCCAAACTTATGTAAGGGTTTTTTTCTCTACTAGAAATTGTTCAAAAATGACATTCTAAAAGTTTTAAGCTTTCTGATGTGACTTCATAAATAGGTGCAAATGTTAGAAGAGACGATAAGAAACTTGAAAGAGGATAACATGCAAATGAGATTGGAAATAGAGATGCAAGTGAAGGGACAACGAGAAGTGAAACGTCAAGCTCAAGAATATATGGAACAACGGGAATTGGAGATGAATGATCGAGAGATGGAGTGGCAAGAAAAAATGGATGAGATTATTCATATTAACTCGATGTTAAGGGAAATTAACGATCCACGCCCCCTTCAATATAGTTAGATATTGTCTCGTCATTATGAATATTTGGATTCTTCAAATTTCATCTTATATGTTTCGAATGCTTGTATTTGGATTTTGTAATTTGTCTAGTGTGAATGATGGCATTTTTTCATTCGAATGGTTTAGTGTTTTATAATGTTCATGTTCTTGTTATTTGAGCTTTATTAGCATTACATATAGCTGAAATCAGTGGTGACCACACACGCGATCAAGATAACAGTGTTAACATCAGTGGTGACTGGTGACCGCATAGGCGATCAAGATATCAGTGCTAAAATCAGTGATGATCGCACAGATGACCAACAAATCCTAACATAACCTTTTTTCTCCCTAATCACACAAACACTCGTAATGGTGGCTGCACAAGTAAAATATATTTGCAGTTGGCCACTTGTGCTCTTTCTAGAGCTTGGGGAGGAGGTTTGGTCTTGAGTTCGCGTCTTGCAAGAGAAAAAAAACCAAGATTTTTCTCTTTAGCGCGAAGTAGTGAGTCTAGGGTTTGTCTTCGCGGGTCTCTCCTAGTGGTCCGGGTCCAAGGCGTGCTCATTATAGACGGTATAACTCGGGGTCGGATTTTCATCGAGATTGAGGTGTCGTTCTAAATATAATTAAAAGGGAGAATTTTATATATGTCCCTCTTTTGATACAAAATTTCATATATATCCAATCTTACTTAAAAATTTCATATATATCTAATTTTAAACATAAAATTTCATATATGTCCAATTTTTTACTTGAAATTTCGTATATGTCCTAATACTCAATTTATATATAATTAAAAACATAAAACACAAATTAACTATTATTTAAATTGAAAATAACCATCATACACTTATTTATTTTCTCTTATTCTTACATATACACTACAATATTCGACCCCTTCCCTGGCCAAATTCATGACGTTTCCCTGGCGACATGTCGCCAGGGAAAGTGAATCCCTGGCGACATGTCGCCAGGGAAACGTCGCCAACGAAGGCTGGTGCAGGATTGTTTTCCTGGCGACTATTTCGGGTTTCCCTGGCGACTAAGTGGGCCCCACAACTCTTTTTTTCAAAAATTGGTGTCACGCTGGGTTTGGTGCGGGAAAGTTTCCCTGGCGACATATGTCGCCAGGGAAAAGTTGGCTGATTAACAAACTTAAGTAAAAATGATTATTAAACCTCACTTTTTCCTGGCGACATGTCGCCAGGGAAACTATTCGTAGCGTTGACAAGTCAATGCCTGGCGTTGACAAGTCAACGTTGTGCTTCAGTTTCCCTGGCGACATGTCGCCAGGGAAACTATTCGTAGCGTTGACAAGTCAACGTTGTGTTCGAGTTTCCCTGGCGACATGTCGCCAAGGAAACTTGGCTGACTTTTCTGAAAGTCAAGCGAGTGTATGGTTTCTCTGGCGACATGTCGCCAGGGAAACTTTGACATTTTTTTTAGCAGCCTGCACATCAGGCTATTTCCAGATTTTTTCCGGAAAAAATCTACCAAAACCTGGGAATACAAATACAAAACCTTCAGATACAGATACTAAAAATCTACCACGAATCTAGTACCAAAACACAATAACATGTAACCTCTCGATCAATACAAATACATATGTCACAACTTGAGTACAAAGTTCCTAGTTACACTTATTAAACTTGCAATTCGGGGTTTAAAATTATCAAACTTGCATGCTAAGGTAGGAAAAACAAGACAAGCATACTAACCATTATTGCCATTCTACCCGTCGACATTATCATTACCACTCCCGCCATTCCCACCGGCGCCACTACCGCTGCCTCCCGTGCCACTCCCGCCGGCGCCACTACCGCTTCCTCCCGTGCCACTCCCGCTAGCACCACCCTATAGAAATGCTGAGAACGCATCGGCAAACCTATAGTCACTTCTCATAAAGTCAAACACTTGAGTCGCTTGTTCCAATCGTGGGTCTATGGCAGAAGGAGGAGAAATATATTGAGCAGTCCTTCTCGGCACTATCTGGCCGACACCGGGCATGTGGCCTCGCTGCTTTCCAGCTCGGCAGATACGGTTGATCTCGTCGTCTGTATGTTTGCCTTCAGCCTTCATCGCAAGCATCCTTTCCTAATGAAGTGACAAAAACAAACGACAGTTAGTATATTATTTATTAGTCGGGTTGGTACATTATTTATCGGCAGGGAATAGTAAAAAACCAAGGCATATCCAAAAATTAATTAATTAATTAATTAATTTAAAAAAAAATACTTACATACATAACGCGGTCTGCATCGCAAGGAAAATTCCCATCCTGGTCGGTGTGTGCAATGAAGAAGTGATCAATGACAGTCGGGGGTGGCACATCAGCTTCAATTGCAGCTTGCGTCTGTACATACATAGACACGCATATATAGAATGAAGCAAATTCAAAACAAAAAATCACAACACACCAAAACATATAATCAAAGACATATATGTATGTAAATTAATTATAGAATTTCTCACACTTCGTCTCAAAGGCGTGCCAACGATCGGGATCCCTGCCGACTCGGCGTCTTCTGCTTAAACCGGTTCTTGGAGTTCGTCATGCATCTTTTCTCATAATCCGGATTACTCCAAAGTTCGATCTGTTTTTCCCAGTCCTTGAAAGTAATTTCCTCAGGACGCTCGATGCGGACTCTGCCGATGTCTACCGTGCCGGTATCGATGTCTCGGACCCAATGCTTTGTCTTGAGCGTATTTTTTCGAGAACTGTAACTCTTTGTAAGCATTTGATTGATGTCGCCACGGGTATACCCTTCCATTTATCATGATCACTCTTGTGTGGCGTCAAATTAAACTTATCCTACATTCATATACAACAAACACAGAGTTAGAGTTAGAGATATAATTTATATATTATTTTGTTTATTTATTTAATCGCTTATATATTTATTTAATTTTTTATAATAAAAACAACTTATCCTGATAAGCATAAGCTTTTTGAAAACAGCTTGTCCTAAGCTTATCAGGACAAGCTGTTTGAAAACAGCTTATCCTGATAAGCTTAGCAGGACAAGTTGTTTAAAAACAACTTATCCTGATAAGTATATCAGAACAAGCTGTTTGAAAAAAGCTTATCCTGATAAGCATATCAGAACACAGCTTGTTCTGATAAGCTTATCAAGATAAGTTGTATTCAAACAGCTTGTTTTGATAAGCTTATCAGGATAAGCTGTTTGAAAACAGCTTATCCGAAAAATCTTATTACATTATTCTCATCAAATATATATTTATTTAAATTTTTTTATATTTATTCGAATTTTTTATATATATTTAAAAAAAATTTATATGATATAAATAAATAAGATACAATTTGTATATTTATTTAAATTTGTTATTTATTTATATGATATAAATATATAAACAAATTTATTTAAATATATACACCATTAAATAAATAAACACAATAATGTTATGAACATAAAAATGATATCTGACCTCTAAGTTCGCCCAAACCAACGTCGTGATCTCATCAGGGACATCATTCCAACTTGGGTAGTACAGGGGCACGGGCCTCCTGATACAATCCCCGATGTAATTAGATAAATGATGAGCATGCGTGCCGCGAGGCCGGAAATATTTTTCTTCAAAATCTATCGGGACAGGGCCATGCTCACCAACTTCCTCCAACAAATCGATACATCGGGTAATGCCCCGAGTCTTTCTACCGGCCTCTCTGCCGCCCAAATTTTCTTTTCTTTTGCGTTTGCCTGCAAAAATCAAGTGAGTGACAAAGTCATAAAAATTCAAGGCAAGCAACATATATATGCACCAAATTTATGATTGTGTTACAATAATCCAAATATTTTTACCTTTATTTCTAAATAAGGCAAAACAACCGCTGCGGATGTTTGGCGTAGGAGGTTCATCCTCACCACCACCGTCACCACCGTGTGATCCTGCAACATCTGCTGACATCTGTACAAGTACAATTAGCATAGCATAGACAAATTCATGAACAAAATAATATAAGCATGCACAAATCCAAATACAACACATCCAAATAAATATACACATTTAAACAATCCACAACAATTAGATTCATTCATTCAAACAAATAAGTGTCTTTTGCAAGTTACAACTAAAGGTCAATCTTCTTCTTCACTGATAAGCTTATTAGAATAAGTTGTTTGAAAACAGATTATCCCGATAAGCTTATCAGAGTAAGCTGTTTGAAAACAGCTTATCCCGATAAGCTTACCAGAATAAGCAGCTTATTCTGATAAGCTTATCAGGATAAGCTGTTTTCAAACAGCTTATTCTAATAATCTTATCAGGATAAGCTATTATCAAATAGCTTATCCTGATAAGCTTATTAGGATAAGCTGTTATCAAACAGCTTATTCTGATAAGCCAGGTTAACCTGTTTGAAATCAGCTTATCCAAAAAAGATTATTAGAATTTATTCTCATCAAATAGGTAACATAAGGAGTGTTTAGATTTACGTTTAACAAAAATTAACAAGTTTAAACATCCCGGACGACATATCGCCAGGGAATCTAAAAAAAACAAAAAAAAAACAATGTGTATTATCAATTACAATAAAAAATTAAAAAAACATACCGTTAAAGAGTGGTTGGGTCTCGGCTGTGGTCGGGGTGCGGCTGTGGTCGGGGCGCGGCTGTGGTCAGGGCTCGGCTGCGGTCGGGTCTCGGCTGTGGTCGGGCTCGGCTACGGTCGGGACTCGGCTGCGGTGACCGGATATGTAAAAACAAAACCAAATATGCTATCAGTTATAATATAAGTTATATAAAAAAATCAATTACAATATAAATTATAAAAAAAATTATATAAAAAACCTTAAACTATCAATTACAATATAAATTATATAAAAAAACCTTAATATAGATTGCGGTGGTGGTGGTGCCGGTGAATGTAGATGGTGTGGTGGTGGTGTTGGCGACTGGAGATGGTGGTGAGTGGTGGTGAGTGCACGTGTGCAGGTGTGGAGGAGAGTGGTAGTGAGTGGTGGTGGTGAGTGGTAGTGGTGGTGATATAGCAGCGAAGGGTGTGGAGGAGACTGGTGGTGGTGGTGATACAGCAACAACAGCGAAGGATATGAGGGTTTGTTTTTGGATAAGTGTTGTGAGAAAAGATAAGGAGATCTGGTCAATAAAGGTCCAATGTTTCCCTGGCGACAATCCCTAGCGACATGTCGCCATGGATACTATCTACTTTTGTCGTTTAGCCAAAAACGCGCGTGATTGAAAGTTTTTGGAGGGGTGTGACAAAATTTCCCTGGCGACATGTCGCCAGGGATACCTTTGACTTTTCAACGCATATACACGTACCTAAATTGTTTTGTCGTATCTCCCAAACCTTCCCTGGCGACATGTCGCCAAGAAAACTATCCCTGGCGACATGTCGCCAGGGATAGTCAAATATGTCGCAAGGGATAATTTTTGTGAAAATAAAATTTCTTGTTACTTATGTATTATTATAATTAGTAATAAAATAATAATAATAATTATTATTATTTATAAAATAATAATAATTATTATTACTATTTATAAAATAATTATTATTATTTATAAAATAACTATATCATCCCGGTTAGTTTAATTTCTGAATTCATTCCGATTTATTCAGTTTAGTTTCTCGATTTATTCTAATTCGGTAACCATTTAACATCTAACGTTTAACAAATGCATACCGACTCATCCATTGAACATCTAACATGTAACCAAGACATGTCGAGTCATCCATTGAACATCTAACGTGTAACCAAGACATGCCGACTCATGCTTTGAACATCTAACGTGTAACCAAGACATGTCTACTCATCCATTGAACATCTAACATGAAACCAAGACATGTCTACTCATCCAATGAACATCTAACATGTAACCAAAACATACCGACTCATCCATTGAACAACTAATGTTTAACAAATGCATACAGACTCATCCATTGAACATCTAACGTGTAACCAAGACATGCCGACTCATTTATTGAACATCTAACGTGTAACCAACACATACCGACTCATCCATTGAACATCTAACGTGTAACCAACACATACCTACTCATCCATTGAACATCTAACGTTTAACAAATGCATACCGACTCATCCATTGAACATCCAACATATAACCATAACAAACCGGGTCATCCATTGAACATCAAACGTATAACCATAACAAACCGGGTCATCCATTGAACATCAAACATATAACCATAACAAACCGGGTCATCCATTGAACATCTAACGTGTAACCAAGACATGCCGACTCATCCATTGAACATCTAATGTTTAACAAATGCATACCGACTCATCCAATGAACATCTAACGTGTAACCAAAACATACCGACTCATCCATTGAACATCTAATGTTTAACAAATGCATACCGATTCATCCATTGAACATCTAACGTGTAACTAAGACATACCGACTCATTTATTGAACATCTAACGTGTAACCAACACATGTTGAGTCGTCCATTGAACATCGAACGTATAACCATAACAAACCGGGTCATCCATTGAACATCCAACGTATAACCATAACAAACCGGGTCATCCATTGAAAATCCAACGTATAACCATAACAAACTGGGTCATCCATTGAACATCAAACGTATAACCATAACAAACTGGGTCATCCATTGAACATCTAACGTGTAACCAAGACATGCCGACTCATACATTGAACATCTAACGTTTAACAAATGCATACCAACTCATCCATTGAACATCCAACGTATAACCATAACAAACCGGGTCATCCATTGAACATCCAAAAAAACAAGATTATGGATGTGGAAATTTTATATGGAAGGATGATCTAGATCTCCAACTCCATATAAGATCTTCCTCAAGGCGTTCAATACATCCAAGTTCTTCTACAGGATCTTCTGAATCTGCAACCACTGAGTGCTCAAATTGCAAGATCAAAGATCTAAAGATAAAGATGTTAGAGGCAAGACTAGAAATGGAAAGGCATCCTGAAGACCACGCATGTCAATCGGCTGCAATACTTCATGAGCTTTTAAATGAAATGGAAAATCTTAGCGTTGAGTAGTAATCGGCTGCACTACTTCATGAACTTTAAGTTGATTAGTAATGTCTGTTTTTAAGTTTTCCATTTGATTCCACAAGGGCTATGTATAATATTATGAATAAATAAATGTTTGTTTTATAAATGTCTCATTTTTATTATAAAAACGTCGCAAAAATAAAATAACATCGGATCGATAGTTAAAATAATAATTATTTGTAATAAATAAATATTTGTTTTATAAATGTCTCATTTTTATTATATAAACGTCGCAAAAATAAAAGAACATCGAATCGATAGTTAAAATAATAATTATATGGAATAATTAATAGTTTTTCATAACAAGCAAAAACTAATTAAATATATGACAGGGAGTTTCCCTGGCGACATGTCGCCAGGGAAACTTTTGGGATTTGGCGGGTAAAAGCCCGCCACATATTTTGTGCTTAACTTTGAAACTAACTACGTATGGCAAAGGTTTCCCTGGCGACATGTCGCCAGGGATAAGTTTGACAGGTTATTAGCAAAAATAATTTTTGTTAAATACGATGGACGAAGTTTCCCTGGCGACATGTCGCCAGGGATAAGTTGGGACAAAGTTTCCCTGGCGACATGTCGCTAGGGAAACTTTGGAGGGAATATTTCGCGCTCTTTCACTTGGTATCTGATTTTGGACGGATTATCCCTGGCGACATGTCGCCAGGGAAACCCTAGTCAAACTTTGACCAAAAAGTAAATCTGCTTTAACGCCACGTCAGCAATGTCGCCAGGGAAAAGGTGTTATCCCTGGCGACATTGTGTCGCCAGGGAAACCCCCGTCATCTGTTCTTTGTTTTCTTGTAGTGATATATTACGTAAATTTTTATATAAAGAATGTCTCAAATTATTATACGCACACACATTGATACAAAGCATATTTTTATCAAAGTACTTAAAAAGAGAAAAGAAAAGATCTAATCACAATTACCAAACAAACATAAAAGTTATATCATTCGATTATTAGCAAAATAAAGCTTACTATCATATGGTTAAAATGATAAAATAATCATAATAATACTAACATCATTGGTTAATATAAAAAAATAGAAGAAAGTGATCAAGATACTGATGGAACCAATAAACTGTATTTGTAAAATGAAAGATGGAAGTAGTGTCACAACTTGATAAGAATACTGATTGTTGGGTTATTATCTATTGCAAAGTTAGTTAAATTTTTTTTTTATGAAATTTTAATGATTTTTGTTGTTTTGGTAATTAGTTGTACATATTATTAGGTAGAAAAATGATAATTAATATATATTTTAAGGTTTTAGTTATATAAAATTTAGGTATTTTGGACATATATGAAAATTCAAGTTTTAATTTGTATATATATAAAAATTTTAAGTAGGGTTGGATATATATGAAATTTTGCATTAAAATGAGGGATATATATATGAAATTTTTAAGTAAGGTTGGATATATATGAAATTTTGATTTAAAAGATGGATATATATGAAATTTTCCCTAATTAAAAATTTACATACATATTAAAAAATATTACCTAATAGTTAAAACAAACATTAAATAATAATTAATATTCATTTGTTTGATGCCAAAAGTTAGACTAAACTATTGACTTCCAAGAAGTAATTCTTCCAAATTCATTTGTTCGGTTAAGTTATCTAAAAAGTATAATTTTAGATTGAAAAGTGTGGTATTAAAAGATTAAGAGCCCGTTTGGTTTGTAAATGGGTTTTACTTTGAGGAAGTTTATAAAACAGGGGTTTAAGATTAAGTAATATTTAGATTTAATATAAGTTTTTTAAAAGAAAATATGTATTCACGTATAAAAATATTATGTTATAAAATAATATTAAAAATTCAAAATTGAATATGATATTATAAAATTAATATATTATAGTGTAAAGAAAGGAAAGAAAGAATC
Source organism: Glebionis coronaria (assembly GCA_025667525.1). NCBI lineage: Eukaryota > Viridiplantae > Streptophyta > Magnoliopsida > Asterales > Asteraceae > Glebionis > Glebionis coronaria. Next base: position 6,516,249 of record CM046878.1, on the reverse strand, counting down.
TAATGGTAGGGCCCATAAAAGAAAAAGAATTTATCAGAAAGTAAAAGTTAAAGGCTGAATTTCAAAAAGTTGTAAAGAAAAGGTTGGTTACCCATTTTTAATCCAGAGTTATCACCAAACACATTTTTTCATTATAATCTATGCCTAACAGTATCTACGTTCCGAAACCAAACAGATCCTAAAGGTGTATAATATATACAGTGGGGAATTAAAGTTAAATTAAATAATGGTTGGTATACATATGTTTCCTTTCAAATGTTCGGTCTACATGCCGACCAAATGTGTCAAACTTTTTTTGAGACAGGTGGGACGCGTTCATATAATACCAAGTACGGGAATTCAATCTGCAGAAAATATGACGACTGATCGCAACTTGACAGAACTACTACTTTTAGTATAAACGGTCAATTTGAGGTATTGGGATTCATAAATTTTACTTCCTCCGTCCTAAAATAGGTGTCCACGTTTAACTTTTACAGTTCTTTTTTTCAAAACTTTGATCGTAAATATGAATTTTTTTGTTATATAATATATTGATAAAAATTATACAAACAAAATTTCATTCAAAACTCTATCCATTTATATAATATGCATCATGTGCTATTTAACACACACAAAAATAATTATGATCAAAAGTACAAAAGAAAGATTTCGATAGTTAAAAGTGGACACTTATTTTGAGACGGAAGTAATAGCTATTAGGATTATATCCGGTTGTTTACCTTTATGATGATATTCCGACATCTAATGAAGACAAAAATGTGACTCTTTACCATCTAAAGTTTCAATTTATGAAGGAACTTTTACCTACGGCTTTCAAACATAAATTATTCTGATCTACTTTTGACGACACCTACATACTCTTCGTCTGATGACGTATAGTGGTCAGTCGGCCTATTCGACCCGCCACACGTACACTATTCATACTCGATTCATTACAAAGGGATCTATACACCGCGTCTAGTCCATTGGGCTCGGTCCAAGGTAAGTCGTACGCGGTTTCAAGTAGACCGCGGGAAACCGCACACGATTATCAATAAATAGAATCCTAGTCTGATAAGGGTTAGATACGCCCAAGAATAGGAAGAGATATACATTCCTTATTTACGAATACGGATCCCAAATATATCATCTGGGCTTGAGCAGCACGATTCGAAAACCCTAATTAGGTTTCACCAGCAGTATAAAGAACCCTAGGGTTCTACTCAAGGTATCGTGTTTTAAACTATAATCTTTACTCGATTATACACCCTAAATTGATTACTTACCCTCACGCCGAAAGTGAATTGTGGGAGAAAATCTCACGATAAGTTTAACGGTGTTTTTCCCTTGTGCATGGTATTTTTCCTATAAATGCCATGCTTTGTCCAAGCTTAGAACTCACCCATCTGCTAAATATCTCTCTAATCTCTCTACATATATCTAACTCTCAAACCCCACTCTTGTTTTCAAAATTGTTAAGAATGGCAAGTTGTCAAGGAAGCACAAGACTGTTACTTGTGACAAATGCAAAACTAAAGGATACAATTCAAGATGTTGCACTAGGCCTAGAGTTCCAAGTTCAAACAAGAGAAAAGAGTCAAGCAAAGGAATGGATATTGATGGTGATGCTCCTTAGGTTCTCAGTCAAAGAAAAGAGCTACACCAGTTGCAAGGTCTGCAGCACATAGTAAGAAAGGGAAAGAGCATGCCACACAAGATACAACACCAAAGAAGAAAGAACCCAAGAAGAAAGTAATTGTGTTAGGCTGAAACTATGTCTTGAAGCAATGTTTCTGTTAGGATTTATGTTTGTTAAAACTATGTCTTGATACAATGTTTATGTACTCTTTTGTTTATGACATTGATATGACCAAGGTTGCAGAAATCGCTAGGCGCTAGTTAGGCGGTCGACGACCTTCGAGGCGGAATTCGTCTAGGCGGATTGAAATTTTATGCATATAAATATTATAAATAATATGTATGACATGAAAAATACTTCTAATTTCAAATAATTTGAAGTTCACATCGTTTGAAGTTGCAAACTAGACAAATAAACATAACAATTTAAGTGCTTAAAACTTTAAATGAACATATAATTCAACTGGTTCCAATTTCATATGAAAAACCCATTTCTTCATGTTTATACTCATTCGTTTATCTATTATTTTAAGATGTTACGTTAAAATAAATATAGACACTATATATTAGAAAGAAAACCCTTAATTTTTTAAAATGTTGACTTTTTTACCGCCTAGGCCGCCTAGCTCCTTGACCTAGGCGGAGTATGACTGCCTAGCCCGTTTTTTACAACATTATATATGCGTGAAAACTAAGCTAATGCATGTTATGTTTATGTTCACTTTTGTTATCCTTTCTTAGTTTTATTAATGGGTTAAATATAATCATGGGTGAATATTGAATGCAATTGAAATACAAACACATAACAATAGTCATTCCATTCCTTAAATTAGACAAAACATACAACTTGATCACAACATACATAGAGATTATACCCAAAACAAGGTTTCGGATAACTTGAGGTGCGATGCGCGCGGCATGGTCATGCCTTGAGTTTTTGCGTAAGGCGTAGCGGCACGCCCTTTTTAAGGCATGGCTTAAAGCGGTAATATATATTTATAAATTGTTAGTTTTATATCATACTTATAGTTATAAGAATTATAAACATTAGAAAATCTAATCCCAAATTGAAAATATTAATAAATGCAAGTCAAAATCGTTAATATTTGAAAAAAAAAACTCGCGCATTTGCCCATTTGCTCGCCTTTGACCGCATTTTCACGCCATATCCCACGCCACGCCTAGAGCCCACACCAAAGTTTATTTCTTAACGTGGAGGCCGCGCCTCACGCCTTGGTGCCACCTTAGCGCCGCAAAAGCGCGCCTTTTAGAACCTTGCCCAAAAGACAATTTTACCTAACATCTAATTACGTTACTAGTTCAACATAAAATACAAAAAATAATAGGACAACACAAGATACTTCTTCAATCTTGCTCTTGCTTGTTCAACATCTTATAGGACAACTTCATGTTATTCAAAGTCCTTAAAAGACTTGGGATTATCATCACTGAACGATGACACATTGGGGGATTTACCCAATCAAAAATATGCCACATTCTTGTACAACAAAAGTAACTACACAAGTAGCTAATTATCTAATTCGTATATCAATTTAACATAACCCTATAATTTATACCCTTCTTGGACAACTGTAAAACCTTCGACCAGGGTTTTGATACAAAGAATTGCTCCAAAAAGACATACAACAAGAACCATTCTCTTTTTTTGATTTAGGGTTTATGGTGGTTGGATCGTGGTGGTTTATGGGTGTGGTGGCTGGTTTATTAAAGAGAATGAGTGACAGAGCAATGGGTTATACAGGGTGAAATAAGCAAGTGAAAGGACGCATTTGCCCATATGGCAGTATTACTTAACGATCAAATGTGGGGCCAGTTAAAGCGAGGGACAAAACAGCGGCAAAAGTTTCAAAGTTTAGGTCGAACAGGGCAACTTTTTTGGTCAAGGAACAAACGATTACGATCAACACAAACCATAAAGACGAACCGTGTAGTTTCGTAAAACCCACTTTAAAATCCTTAAGATCATTAAATGCATGAATTTACGATTAAATTAAACTTTTTAGTTAATTAATATACAATATGAATCACGAATATTTAATACGAACGTTACATATAATAATTAATTATTATAAGTATTATGTATGATAACATGAATATTAATGCACGATACGTATTCACGTAAAATACTAAAATAATGCAAGACATAAATCACGAACATTAAAAACGAACATACACGATGATTATTTAAGACACGAAAAATAAAATAAATGTGTATTTGTTGTGTATATGTGGCGTCCAAACCAAGAAGAGGAGGAAAGGGCCTTGGCCCAATCCATTAACTATCCTAGTCTAAACCAAAAAGGACTCCACGGATTTCATAAAATGCATATCACAGTAAATTAATAAAAACCCTAAAAACACATTCTTCTTCCCCTCTTTGGCCGCGGAATCAAGAACACCCACAAGGACGATTTGTAGGTTTTTGATCATTAATCTTTATAGTATCGTGTTAGTGTTTCATTCCTTTTTAATCACACGCAATTGGTATTCATCGAATCCTTTTCTTTTAATTATTTATGTTATGAACCTAGATCTTTAAAAACAAATGGATAAAACATGAAATCATAAAAGATTTGACAAGACTAAGGGGATTCGAGTATGGTTTATTGGTTTGCACGCAAACCGAGACCCATGGGGGTATCAGTGGTGTTGGTTTTCCACCAGCTGCAACCCTTATGGTGGAGGTGGTGTTTTGGTTTAAGCATCCGCAACCCCAACTGCTCATGCAGTGAGGTGCGCAGGCAAGCAGTGGGAAACTGATATGAGTAGTTTTACACTCGTTTAGGAAAACGAGGTAATTAGGGTAAGTACAACGGTTTAGGAAAACCGTGCACAAATGACCCAAAAGTGAGTTCGTTCTCAAGGAGGCTAGTGTGTTGTGTTAAAACTTGATTAAATGTTTGTGATTATGATTATGAAGAAAGAAAAGAGAAAAGGATGACGGTTATGATTAAAATTAAACTAAGACGAAAGTCGTAAACGTAAAACCGTAAAACGTGACGAAATTTAAAAATTACCCTAAAAATTCATAGAAAATTGCAATAAATCCTAAAAAATGTAATTGGAGTTTACAAAAAAATTAAAAATTACTCAAACCTGTTGTTTAATTAAATAATAATTATTTAATGCGAATTAAAGCCCAAAAAATCAAATTAATTAACAAAAATCCCAAAATGAGATTTTTCAATTTGTAAACCTCTAAAATGACTTAATTAAACTAAAAACTATTTTTGAAAATTTTAAAATTAATTAAATTTTAAACTAATTCTAAAAATGATTAAAAATGAAAGTCCCTAATCAATGCTAGAACCCTAATCTTAACTAATCAACACAAGGTATTACTTTTCAAACGTAATCTTATTATTGTATAATAAAGAATTACAAGTGTTATGGATAACACCGTTTGATGACAATGTGTTGTGCACACTTTGAACAACTATAAATCCTAACTTATGAATACAGTCGCAACTGTTTGATTCTATAAGTTCTATGCAATAATGTTATGAATATCTCAAAGTGTTAAACATTAATGCATGGATACACATCCTATTTATAGTGTTACGAGATTGACCTAAATAGTACTTGATGGTGACTACACAAGCTTTCACAAGTTCCCACATCAGTCACATGATGTTCTTCTATTCTTGGTAGTCTTCCATTATGCTTTAAGGAAACAGTTGTCAAAACAGTTTCCTTTTTCTTCATAGCCTCGAACACACAAATGGCATGTCCAAAGTGTGCTGAGTGTTAACAGGGTATTGCCACCCTGTTAACTCTCAACCCCTCAGAGTCCCTGATACATCTTGGCTATTATCCATCACACCCAATGAGTATGTCTTCAAGTAATCTTTGACTTCCTTGACAATGTCTCTGACATGGACTCCTCTGAGGTTGCTCACAGAGACTTGAATCTCTGTAAGTCTTGCGATACTTGCCTGCCTCCTAGGCACAGTCAAGGGACTATCTAACAGCCTAATTATGTTTAAATCTATGATCAGGGAATCTAACAAGTTTAGATTCCCAACAATCTCCCCCTATTTAAACATAAATATTGCTAGATCTAACTAAGTTAAGGTAAGTGAGTTAACAGCTTCTTCTTACTCATAATAGATCTAAACAAACATACCTCATGATTTTATTAATACTTAAAGAAAATTACAAGTACATTACATAAGTAAAATAAAAAGGTGAAGGTAAAATTGGGCTGTAAACATCTTCAATAGTCATCATTTTTAATCCTTTCTTCAGCTTCAGCCAAGTCCAATCTGTTATCAAGTTCTTCCTGCAAAGTCTTTGCAAACTTCTTGGAATACTCTGTGTTGATCTTGAGTGACTTCTTGTGACAAAGTAGCTGAATAGTTGAAGCTAAGCACATCTCATCTTCTCTTTGAAATGCATACTGGCAAGCCCTGTTCATGAATGCCATTCCTCTTTCAGGCTCTATGTATGTCTGACCATCAACAGGGCCAACTATACCATTGGGTAGGATCAAATCCCTGTGCATGCCATCCACTTGAACATCATCTGTAACAAAAGTTTCTTTAACAAGTTGAGAAACTCTTCTTCTTTTGTTGCCAGTCTTTGGGGGTTCTTGTTCAAAAAGCTGTGGTGGGGGATCAATCTTGAGTTTGGCAGCTGTTTCTTTGATCCAAGTAAACTTGGCCTTAATAGTCTTAAGCAGAAGAAAATTAGCCTGTCCAGTTCTTTTGGCAGCTAAGGCTTCAAGTTCGAACCATTCTGATAACCCAAGTGTCTTTAGCCTGAAGTTGTAAAACACATTCATATTTCCCTGTTGGTTATCCCTCCATAAGATCATCTGTGGGGTGTTTGTGGATTTATGAAGGGTGTATTTGAACTTGGTTATCTTGCCAGGTGCATATCTGTTGTTAACGCAGGCATCATAGTCAGCTTTGACTTTCCTTAGTGCCTCAGCGCGTTTTGCTTCCATTTCCCTCAACCTTTGTTTTTTTCTTTTCTCTTTCAGGTGGAGTCATCTTCCTTAGAGTAGCTTCATTCAATTCTTTGGCTGTCTTGAGTTCATTTAATCTTTTGAATTCCTCAGCCTGTTTCTATATTTCTTCAGGGGTTAAAGGAATCTCATTGGAAGGTGTAAAGGTTGAAAATTGGGAAAGGTATGTGGTGGATCCTCCTGTCTCTAGCATCGCAGCTATCTTCTTGAGTTTGGTGTCCGTGTCAACCAAAACTATCTCCTTTCCTTTCTTCGAGACAGAGGACTCCACACTTATATTTTTCAAAGCATCAGCTCTTCTGATAAATGTTGTCTGAGCCTGAGTTTGTATTGCTTTGGGAAGGGAGCTAACAGTGAACTTTAGCTTCTTGGCAGCTGGTTCATCATCATCCCCAGGCTCGCTGGTGTTAACCAAAGCCAGGGACTTTGATGAGTCAGCTCCATCTTGATTCTGTTACTCCCCCTGAGTGTTATCCTCATCATCAGGTATGTTGATAGGTGTGATGACTTGGAGAGGAACAGGTGTAATGGTGTTGTCAGCTGATGATGAGCCTTGTTTAGCAGATGAAAGGTTGAGTGTTGTTTCTTTCTCCCCCTCACGTTCATCCTGGCTACCCAGACGTTTGGATGAACGTGTCTGAAAATGCCTTGCAATCTGTTCAACAGAGGCAGCCATAGCACGTTGCCTTTTCCTTGAAGCCCTGGCAATCTTCAGCAGAAGGTTGCCATTTGCATTAGTGTTGGCCTGAACTCGACTGACAATGAAGTTTGCATGACGGTATTGCCTGTTGCAAACAGCTTCAAATTGTCTGTACATAGTTAGCTCATGCTCATGAAGTAAGGCAGGGACCTCTGAGTCAATGACATCCTTCATTCTTGTGGAAAGATGACTAAGTCCCTGTGCTACACCTTTCCTTACACCATCCTTGATTGGTTCAGTAACCGCCTCTGCCACAGCCTTTTGTATGATTCCAAGGAATGTAACAGTGAAGTTGTGCATTTCAGACTTGATCACATCCAGCTTCCTTGATAACCGTTCAATGTTAGATTGGTGATGAACAGGCTGAAGATTTTTGATGTTGAGGCTTTGTTGAGCATAATCATCCCCCCCTTGGTAAAAGATAAAAGTTAGTTTGGGCAGGATGATCAAACATGAGAAATTCTGCTGTTGGATCATAGGCTGGGCGTTGGAAGACTGTTGTTGTTGAGGTAGCAGAGTTTGGAGTAACAACAGCGTCCTTGGGAGGAGGAGTATTATTGCCAGCTGGTGTGTACACAGCTATTTCTTTGGGAGGAGAGACAGACTGCTGATCCTCCTCATCTTCTTCATCCTCCTCCTCAAACATCCCTTCAGGGATTTCATCTTCAGGCATTGACTCAAGGTCAGAGACATCATCCTCTAATGACAGCATTTCTTCATCAGTATTCAGCAAAGGCTCATCGTCATTAGGTTGGTCTTGAGTAATTGTATCAGCCTCTTTCTCCTGGTGTACCTGGGATTCAGTGACTGGCTGTACAATTTCAGCCTGCAAATTGTGATAATTAGTAACAGGGAAAAAGATAAGAGGAATGGTCGCCATTTCGCTGTCCCAGAGAGGCTGAGGGTGATTACTCAGCCACTCCAAAGGATAAATCCTTGGGATTCTTTTAAGGGTGAAAAATATATGGTTAATGATCGCCATTCGCTGCCCCTAGGAAAGCTGAGTGTGATTATTCAGCCCCCCCAAAAGGTTAAAACCTTTGGGACTCTTTTGATTGTGAAAAATATGTTGTTTATAGATCGCCATTCGCTGCCCCTAGGAAAGCTAAGGGTGATCATTCAGCCCCCCCAAAAGGTTAAGAAACCTTTGGGACTCTTTTAAGAGTGAAACATATGTGGTTTAAGGTCGCCTGTTACGCTGCCCCTAGGAAAGCTGAGGGTGATGATTCAGCTCCCCCTGAAAAGGATAAATCCTTTGGGATTCTTTTAAGGAGGGAACCAAGAGGCTGTGTGAAGTACAGCTGATCAAGGTTGAGACATAAGTGTATTCAGGTTGTTGTTAGCCTGAATACTGTCTAGAGGGTGCAAGGTCATCGGGGTGCTTTATAAACACAAATGAATCATTCCCTGGTGCAAAGACAGAGTGTACAGAAGTCTTAAAGAGTTCTAAGTGCATAAACAGACTTCTATGGGTCGAGGATTATCCTAACTACACCACTCTCTCCTACAGACAATTGAGAGTGGCTGCTTGTGAACCTCTAAAAATGTACACTGATTACCTGTGAGATATCAACTGGATTAGGATGGTTTCCTGTTTTCTCAGCTGACTTTGAGACACTAGACCCCTGTTGTTGGTCAGCAGAAGTATCTAATTCCACAAGAGTATCTGGAACAGAGGAGGTGTCAGTCTTCTTTCCCTTGGCCTTAGTAACAGTTTTGGTGTGGGAAGAAGAGGGGATTTTTTTCTTCTTAGGGTGTTGGCCAGGAGAAGCCTTGGACTTCGTAGCGTGCTGCCCAGAGGTCAAAGACTTAGACTTGCCAGGCACACTAGAAGTATTCACCTTCTCAGAGGAAGGGAGCAAGGACTTCTCAGATGTTGGTTGTTTGTTGGCCACGTTCATCATATGAGAGGTGACAGGTACATCTTCAGCTCCTATTTCTTTGTAGATGGCACCTGTGATGCGGTAGGGCTTCAGAGTAGTCAACTCAGAGTTGTGGTAGTCGTCTCCCAACAGACTTTCAAAGATCAGCGACAAGAAGCGAACATAGCATATATTCTTTTCCCTGACTTGATTTCTTCCCTTCAGCTGTTCTACAAGGTTGGAGAAGAGAATGCTTCCAACATCAACATCAGCTCCCCAGATCAGCCCATATGCTATAGCTTGATGGTTAAAGGACATCTGATCTTGGGATCCATGCATTCCTCCCAGGGATTTAACAATGTGGGTGAAGAGGACACGCCACATGGGTGTAAAATACTTAATCTTCAAAGGAGATTTTGAGAGGACCTCAACGGGTGTAAGGGCAGGGTTTACATCATGGCAGGGTTTGAGTGTGGTCAGGGCATCTTTAACAGCCTTTTTATCAACAACCTTAAGGCATTCATCTCTATGTTTCAATCCAACCACACTCGAGAAATCTTTAAGGGAGAAAGCGAATGGGTGTTCATTGCATGAAAGGATACAAGTTATTGTGTCATCTACCACTTCAGCAGAGTACCAGAATTCTCTAAGGTATTCTTGGTAAAAGGTGGTTAGGGATTTGGTGAAGGCTTCACTTAGGTCACAATTTTGCATGAAGTGAACCAGATCTAAGTATGTGTCATTAGGAGCCTTTATCCATCCAATGGCGTTGTTGGAGGCGAGGATGCTTTCGTTGATCTCGAAGTTAACGTTTGTTGCTTTGGGAACGGAAAACGCCATTGATTCAAGGTCGAAGGTGAAAGAAAATGGAGGATGGGTTAAGAGAGAGAAACACTTAGAGAGAGAAATAGATTGAGAAATGAGAATGGTGGTGGGTGAGAAGAGAAAAGAGACAATATATATATTCAAACTAAGTAAACAGTTATTCAACCGTATTAAATGCAAAGTGAGAAAATGACTGCTCAAGTGGGTCCCTTGACCTTTCAAAACTTATTTGTCTCCTCGTTATTCGAAAAATAAATGATTAAATATTTGAGAATGTTTTTTGCATTTACTTGGAAAGTAACTACCTAGTTTCATGTGAAAAACATTTAATATAGAATCAATCATTTAATGAACATATTTAATATCAAGCCACAGGCTTTGAGATATTGAGCATCCCTAGCTCAGCAACTAGTCTGTTGAACGAAGGTTCAGCCAAAGGCTTTGTGAAGATATTAGCTAGTTGCAGCTCTGTGGGAACAAAATGCAGCTCAATATCTCCCTTCATTATATGATCCCTGATAAAATGATACCTGATATCAATGTGTTTGGTACGAGAGTGAAGAACAGTGTTGTTGGATATGGCAATGGCGCTGGTGTTGTCACAAAAGATTGGCACTTTGTCATATAAAATTTCATAGTCAGCTAATTGACTTTTCATCCAGAGCACCTGAGCACAACAGCTGGCTGCAGCGACATATTCTGCTTCAACTGAAGACATAGCCACAGAGTTTTGCTTCTTAGCACTCCATCCAACCAATTTTCCTCCTAGGATTTGACAGCTGCCTGAAGTGCTTTTCCTGTCAATACATCATCCAGCATAATCTGAATCTGAATAGGCCTTGAGATCAAAGCCTGATTCCTTTGGATACCAGAGACCTAGGGATGGTGTTCCTTTGAGATACCTGGAAATTTTCTTAACAGCCACTAGATGGGATTCTTTTGGGTTAGCTTGGTACCTTGCACAGAGACATGTGGAGAATTGGATATCAGGACGACTAGCTGTTAGATACATGAGTGACCCAATCATGCCTCTATATAAAGTCTCATTAACAGAGACCCCTAACTCATCAGGACCCAAGTTGTTGGGTAGAAGCATGGGGCATTTCACTGATGCACAATCAGCTAAGTCATACTTTTTAAGTAAATCCTTAACATACTTTTCTTGACAAATTGAAATTCCCTTAGGACATTGTTTAATTTGAAAACCCAAAAAGTAAGTTAATTCACCCATCATACTCATATCATATTTCTTGGTCACTAATTTAGCAAAACGATTACTAAGATTGACATTTGTTGACCCAAAGATGATATCATCCACATAAATCTGCACAATGATGAAATCACTCTTATCCTTGAAGGTAAAGAGTGTTTTATCAATAGAACCCCTGAAAAATTTATTTTCAGTTAAGAAATTAGAAAGAGTTTCATACCATGCTCTTGGGGCTTGTTTCAGCCCATACATGGCTTTGTGTAGTTTGTACACATGGTTGGGAAACTCGCTGTTCTCAAATCCTTCAGGTTGTGCAACATATACTTCCTCAGCCAAATCACCATTGAAGAATGCACTCTTTACATCCATCTGATACACAGTGAAGTTCATATAGGCAGCATAAGCAAGAAAGATTCTGATGGCTTCAAGTCTTGCAACTGGAGCAAATGTTTCATCATAATCAATTCCTTCAGTTTGAGAAAACCCCTGTGCCACCAGCCTGGCCTTATTTCTGATGATGTTCCCAATTTCATCCATCTTATTTCTATAGATCCATCTAGTGCCTGTGATATTCTTTCCAGGTGGAGCTGGCACTAGTGTCCATACTTTGTTCCTTTTGAACTGATTGATTTCTTCTTGCATAGCAGCTACCCCATCCTTCTTCTACCAGAGCCTCAGCTACTCTTTTAGGTTCAATTTGTGAGAGAAATTCAGCAAAAAGACATTCATTGGCTGAGGCAGACTCTGAGTCATGGATTCTCTGTCTAGTTGTGACCCCTGCATTAGGTTCCCCAATAATGTTGACAAGAAGAATGTGTTGATCTCTTGACCACTTATTTTGAGGAGCTGGGGACTCAAGGACAGGAACACTTGTGGGCACAGATGTTACAATTTGAGTTTCATCCTACTGACTAGGAGGGCTTTCTTCAAAGACTACTTCAGTGTCAGAGTCTTCTTCAGCCATATCAAGAGGTACAACTTCATTATCAGCAGGAGATTCTTCAGGGATTTGAAGAATTGGTGAGTCATCAATAGCATTAGAAGAAGAAGGACTACCAGAGGTTTGTGGTTCTTCTTCATCAAGTTCCTGAGAGGTAGGAACTTCTATGTTGTGAGTAGACAGAGGGTCAAAGGCAGGAACATAAGGAGTGAGAGTGTTGGAGTGATGATGGAGATGACTGGTAGGTCTTGGTTCTGAGAACTCATCACTTGGTAAAGATACATTTTCATTAAAATCAATTTCGTCGCCCTCTGTTCCTGTTCTATGTAAGACTTCATCATCTTCATTGAATCTGACATGAAAGGTTTCTTCTACTTCTTGTCTTCTGATGTTGAATACTCTGAAGGCTTTGGATGTTGGAGAGTATCCCAAGAAGAAACCATCATCAGCCTTTTCATCAAACTTTCCAAGTTTATCCCTGTAGTTGTAAATGAACACATGGCATCCAAACACATGAAAATAGCTGACATCTGGAGATCTTTCTGAAAACTTCATAGGAAGTTTTACCATGTCTTTTGACAATGATTGATCTGTTTTGTGTGTAACAGGCAGTGTGAACAGCTTCTCCCCAAAATTTCTTTGGTAAGGCAGCTCCATTCAACATAGTTCTGGTTGCTTGAATCAAGGTTCTGTTTCTTCTTTCAGCCACACCATTTTGTTCAGGAGTGACAACTGAAGAGAAGTTCTATGAAATCCCTTTTTCATCACAAAAAGATTCAAGTTGATGATTCTTGAATTCAGTACCATTATCACTTCTTAGAGCTTTGACTCTAACATCATTCATATTTTCAACCTGTCTGATGAAGGACATGATGGAATCAGCTGCATCACTTTTCCTTCTGAGGAAGAACACCCAAGTATATCTTGAAAATTCATCAACTATAACCAAGGTGTATTTGTTGTGATTAATGGTCTGAGGTTTGACAGGCCCAAACAAATCCATGTGAAGGAGATGTAAGCACTTGTCAATAGAGAATGATTGCCTAGTCTTGAATGAAGACCTATGATGCTTTCCTTTGACACAGGCAGAACAAGTCTTGTCTTTAGAAAACATCACTGATGGTAGACCAGCAACCAAGTTTTGAGTGGCTATCTTGTTGATGTTCTTGAAGTTGAGATGAGACAGTCTTTTGTGCCACAGCCAATTGACACTTTCAGAGGCTTTAGCAAGAAAACAATTTGAGCTGTCTTCAGAGCAAACAGCCATGTTGATGACATAAACATCTCTCCTTCTGGGTGCAATAAGCACAACATCATTGTTTTTGTTGAATATGGTTCCCTGAGTCTTAGTAAACAAAACCTTATAATCAGCATCACATAATTGGCTGATGCTAATAAGATTGTTTTTAAAACCATTCACATATGCAACCCTGGTAAATGTAATCCCATTGCAATGCACTGAGCTATATCCTTCTGTGTCACCTGAAGAGTTATCTCCACACACCACTTTAGGACCTGGCTCCTTTGAGTATCTGTGCAGGTATTGTTGAATCCATGTCATGTGTCTAGAACAACCACTGTCTAGATACCATACCGATTCCTTGAGATATTTCTGCACAGATACATAGAAACAGGTTAGTTCCTATGGTGAACCCACTTTCCAGTGGGTTCCCTGAATTGCTTATTAGCAACTCATGTGTTCCTGAAGAACTTTTGGCGTTAGGAGGGACAATTCACTGTTTCATGGGTATAACTTCCACAGATATCACACCCAGGGAAGTCACCACACTCGTCTGAGTGATGGTCTGTGAATCCACAGAATTTACAGGGAGGATAAGGTCTGTAGTTTCCTTGTTGTCTTTTGGAACCCTGTGGTCTATCCCTAAAGGGTGTCTGAGCTCTTTTAGCTGCCATATGTCTGTCATGATCTAAAGTCATGTGGTGAGAGTTTTTACATACATTGCAATAAGGTTTGATTAACCTTTCCCTATTGGGTTCACCTAGGACTGACTTAGGTTCATGAGAAGTAGAGCATTCAGCGGAAGGCTTAATGTGTTGTTTCAAGAGTTCTACTTCTTTCATTAGAGACAACAGGCGATCTTCAGTGGTAGGGTCAACCTTATTCACAGCTTTAGTATCAACAGGCTTAAAAGCTACCTGTTTACCAGTTTGTTTAGCAGGCACATGAAAAACTTTAGCTGGAGGTTTCTCAATATCTGTTCTAAGTTCACCCTTAGCAGCTCGAGAGGAACTGCTAGGTTCAACTCCAGAGAGTTTGGTCAGAGGTGGTAACTCAGCCACATCTTGAGAGACAGGGTCATTAGTCAAAGTGGTATCTGACATATGAATTGTCTCTGTAGATTTGAAGACAATGTCTTTGGGTTTGGTGAGAATTCTCAGCTTATTTTTCTTAGCAGATGTATCCCTTTTAATGTCAGCAGGCACTTCATCATTAAGTAATTGATCTATAGTGAATCTAGCACACAGCCATTTTCCAATAACCTTGTTTAATTCAGAGACTTGATCATTTAAAGCAATGTTTTTCAAGGTTAACCTAGCTACTTCATTTTGCAGGGATATTTTCTCTAAGTTAACCCGCCTGAGAGTTTCACATTCAGATTTAGCATTTAGCAATTCAGTTTTAACAGAGTGAAACTTATCAAGTAGGTTCTTTCTTTGTTCCTCAACAAAGTGTAAATCAACAATGGTGTAATCAAGGACATGCTTACGTTCATCACTATCAGACATAGATAAAAGTCTGTGTACCTTTTTCATTGTGATGTCGACCCATTGTCCTGATCTTGCATCACCTTTTCCAACAGCTGGTTCATCCTCAGCTATAGCCATGAAAGCCCTGACTCTAGTGGTATCTTCCTCATCTGAAGTCAGTGGCTCATCATTCCAATCATAAGCTTCAGCAACCAATCCTTTCTCTGTCTTTTATCACCACCCTTCTTCTTGGACAGAGCTTCAAGCTTCAAGTTCATTTGTTCTAACTCAGCTTTAAGTGCCTTGTACTTGTTTTTGTAATCCTTCTTCTCAGTGTCTGATGAATTGGATTGGTAAGATGAGTTGTTATGTTGTTTGAACTTGTAAGGTTTGGATGAAGATGATGGATAGGAGGGTGAGGATGTCTTGGTGGAAGGACAGTCTTTTTGGAAATGTCCAAGCTTTCCACAGGCAAAGCAAGTTTCTTTAGACCTGTCAGTTGGTTTACTAGCTGATCCTATTCTCCCTGATCTTTTGAAGAATCTTCTTTGGTTGGCTAGAAAGGCTCTTTCATGAAACTCTGCATTAAGGTCTGTCAAGAACTCTTGGCTGCTGCGGGTGTCTTCTTCAACATCAGAGTCGCTGTCATGAGGATGTGTTGCAGAGATCAGGGCTTTGGAAGATGCTCCTTGGACTACAAATCTTTCAGCCTCTGACTTGTAAATAGTATCGATCAGCCCTTCTTCATAATTATACTTTCAATAAAGCTGAGCAAGGGTGTCATTCTTGATTGAGTTGTTAGCTCTCTGAGTCTGATTCATACTCAGCCACTTTCTTGGAAGGCTGTTGACAAATGTGGCATTGATCTCAGCTTGACCAAAAGTGACATCATTCATTGCTAGGTCATTGAGAAGAATCTTCAGCCTTGTATAGGTTTGCTGAACCTTTTCACCTTCAAGTGACTTGAAGGCATTGAACTGAAGTCTGAGTGCCTGAATCTTTGTCTCTATTGTTTTAGAGGGTCCTTCATGGCCAAGGATGAGGTCTGTCCACATTTGTTTGGCTGTGGGACACTGAATGACAGACTTCATGATGTGTTTGGGAAGACAGAATATGATGATGCTTTTGAGACGTTTATCTTGGTTTGCCAATTTTCTATCAGTTGGAGTCCATTGTTTGAGAGGTTTGGGAAGAGGGTTTTCTTTAGTGGATGTAAGAGCCATGGGAATATAAGGACCATTTTCTAAAATTTCTAGAAGAAAAGGTTCAAGTCCATCGAGATACACAAGAAATTGACTCTTCCAACTGGCAAAATCTTCTTCATCAAAGACTGGTACACTTGTGACATGTGATCCACCTCTTGAGTCAAGAAGTTGGGGTAGATCATCGTCATTGGCAGGAGGGTTGAGTCTTGGTGAAGATGGTGTTGTAGAAGGTGATTGTGGTGGGTTAGAAGTTTCTGGCATGGTGGATCTTGATTATAAAACTGAGAAAGATGTTTCTTGAAGGTTTTAATATCAAACACCGCTCTGATACCAATTGAAAGTCCCTAATCAATGCTAGAAACCCTAATCTTAACTAATCAACACAAGGTATTACTTTTCAAACGTAATCTTATTATTGTATAATAAAGAATTACAAGTGTTATGGATAACACCGTTTGATGACAATGTGTTGTGCACACTTTGAACAACTATAAATCCTAACTTATGAATACAGTCGCTGCTGTTTGATTCTATAAGTTCTATGCAATAATGTTATGAATATCTCAAAGTGTTAAACATTAATGCATGGATACACATCCTATTTATAGTGTTACGAGATTGACCTAAATAGTACTTGATGGTGACTACACAAGCTTTCACAAGTTCCCACATCAGTCACATGATGTTCTTCTATTCTTGGTAGTCTTCCATTATGCTTTAAGGAAACAGTTGTCAAAACAATTTCCTTTTTCTTCATAGTCTCGAACACACAAATGGCATGTCCAAAGTGTGCTGAGTGTTAACAGGGTATTGCCACCCCTGTTAACTCTCAACCCCTCAGAGTCCCTGATACATCTTGGCTGTTATCCATCACAGCCAATGAGTATGTCTTCAAATCTTTGACTTCTTGACAATGTCTCTGACATGGACTCCTCTGAGGTTGCTCACAGAGACTTGAATCTCTGTAAGTCTTGTGATACTTGCCTGCCTCCTAGGCACAGGCAAGGGACTATCTAACAGCCTAATTATGTTTAAATCTATGATCAGGGAATCTAACAAGTTTAGATTCCCAACAAAAAACTATTAAAATATTAAACTAATTCTAAAAATTAATTAAATGACAAGAAAATTAATCTAAAAGTTTTAAAAATCCTAACTTAATATATTTAACCTAAGAAAAATGAAAAAGTTGCAAAAATCTTAAAAACAATTTTTAATAATAAAATATTAATAAAGATTCAAAATTTATAAAAATTCTAAAAACTTGAAAACTAGTTTATTTTAACCTAATTAAACAGAGAATGAACTTGAAATTACAAAATACCCCTAATGGGCTAAAACTCAAAACAGTCCAAGCTTAATGGGCTTTTTGGCCCAATAAGCAAAAAGTTAACCAAATAAGCTGAAAAGTTCTAGTCTATCTTAAAATTTGATTTTAAACACAAACCTCTAAAGGCCCAAAATCTGAAAGTGAGCTTATGACAACTTAATAAGCAAACAGCTTATTGTTAATGGGCTTTTTGTCCCATTAAGCCATAAGCTAATGCCATAAGCTGAAATTTGACACACATCCTTCTCTTGACCTTACAAAGCTGTTTGTAAAAAGAATTTTTGAATATGCCCAAGAAATAAGCCTGAAATAAGCAAAAGCTCTCTACACAAAACGACAAAATAGTTGTTTTCGAGTTCTAGACCAATTCAAGGGCTGATTCTTTTTGCAAAATGTTTCAAATCACTTAACTAAGCTTAATAATCAAAAAGATTTCAAATAAGCACACTGAATAAGCTGGAATAAGCAATAAGCTGTTTTGAAAAAGAAAAGTCAATTCGTTTTCTAGTCAAACTTAAAAGTCAAAGGCTAAAATGCTCCAGAATAGTCAAATGGGTCAAATAAGGAAGATTGATTACAAAAAAAAGTTGTTGCATGTCTAAATAAGCTATTATATCTTATTGATAAGCTGAAATTAAATTAACACTAGCAGTGGCTAGTAGCAGTGGGAAAGGATTCCCACTGTTTGACTTTCTTGACTATTGTTTTTAGTGAGATTTACTTAGATTCAGTGAACAACAAGGGCACCCTTATAACCAGTGGCTTATAAGGAGTCAATAACAAGAAAGAAATCATAATTTCACCAAGCCAATTAGTGCAGTTAATTCAAACAGTCACCAGACATTGCACATATATGAAAAATAAGTAGTTATGATGTAATAAGCAGATTAAGCGAAATTAAGCCAACCAACGTTCACCATATGCATACACAAGATTAAATAAATTCAAGTGAACACAAACAAACTTGTTTCATACACTGGTTCAATGATTAGACCTAGATTAAAGCCTATGGATATTATTGATGAACAATGAAGAACACAAAATCCTTTTTGCTGATATACTTGACCACAAATCCAATTTTAAACCCTCAAATCTACTTATCAACTTACACAAACTTTGTTTTTACACTTGTTAATCCTAAATAAGCATACACACTAAGTGTTCCCAAAATTTTAGATCAAAACAGGCAAAATCAAAGTAGTTATAGCATAATCTTCAGATTTGATGTTTAAAGCACAAGATATGCAGATAAAAGCATACAAACACCTTAACAACAGATAAACACCACAAACAAACTCTAACACCTACTCAAACTAACACAAATTCAAACAAGCAGTAATCCCAAACACCCCTTTCACTTTTTAAATCAAAATTTAAACAAGAAAATGTGATTTTCAGGTTAAACCAAACTCAAATAAGCATCATAACAACATTCTCATGCACTTAGAACAAGATCCAAGCCACAAGAACAACACATACAACAGAATCACAAAATCACTTAGAACAAGTATTTTGACAGATTTTTGGTAAAAAGGGTTCAAACCTCATGAATGTACATCCACACTCACAAATTTATAGCTTATGTGCCTAGCTAAACAATGCACAAACTTCCAACAAGCTGCTAAGATCAACAGGGTTAGAAATAAACAGATTAATAAAGAAAAATGGAAAATGACCAAGATCCTTTCAAGCTTGAACCCCACCCCTGATCCTTCCCAAACCACAAGCTCACTACACCTTGATAAGTATCTTATCAGGGTGTTATGATCACTTATAGTCCAAAAAGTCAAGTGTTTGAACAAGACTTAGAAAAAATCAGGATTTTGAAAACTTTTGCAATAACTTGCACAATACTTAAAACCAATCCTTGAGATTTCACAAACACAAACTTATAA
This sequence comes from Glebionis coronaria, assembly GCA_025667525.1. Taxonomy (NCBI): domain Eukaryota; kingdom Viridiplantae; phylum Streptophyta; class Magnoliopsida; order Asterales; family Asteraceae; genus Glebionis; species Glebionis coronaria. Next base: position 6,496,963 of record CM046878.1, on the reverse strand, counting down.
CATCAACAAACAATAAATAAGAATGGCACTTGGAATTCGTCAACAAAATCATACAATTTTTCATTCACTAGAAACAAGGGTTTACAGATTTGTGACCAAAGAAAAACCAAGAGCAAGCTACAATGTTGTGACCTAAGGCCTTTATATAGGCTCACAATGGTTCTAGAAAGCTGAATGAAAACTATAAACCCTAGTTGGTGAAGTCCCCATAATGCCCTTGAAATTTGAACTTTTTTGACTGAATTTAACTTTGGAGCTTGATACATGTGACAATTCTTGTTGTTATATGATCTTGGACGTCCAAATAGTGCGTAGGAATGAAGCATGATCTTGGCACGTTAATTCTAGGGAAATTCTTGTCTTCATGTGAGTTCGTAGGTCAGGGGAGTATAAATGTGACCATAGGAGTGATGAGGTGGCAGGTTTATGGTTTGGGTTTTGTTAATTAGGTCCTTAATCATTAATCTGGAAGAGATTAACACCTAATTCATGGTGGTTAACGAATACCCAATTCGTGTTCATCAAGTGAATAGTGAGGTTTGATCTTAGTTAGTGTTTGAAAAGGTGTTAATCGCCTAATTTAAATACGAATTAAGTATTAATATTTAAACCGGGTGAGTGGGATGGTGAGTTGGCAAGAGGGTGTGTTGTGATTGGTGGAAAAGATTGAGTGGGGCACGTGGCAGCTTGGTAGTGGTCTATGTATCTTTGGTTGTCTCATAGGTTTAGCCCCTATTCTTCCTTCTTGTTGTCTTTTCATGTTTAATCAGCCAAAACTGAAAATCCTTTAAATAGAAGTTTTGGTTTTTAGATTTTGGCCACAAAACTTTTCAAAAGGGTTTTCAAAGGACTTGTTTTGTAATATCTTGATATTTGAAGGGCTGATTTTGGAATTTCTTCATTCTTCAAGGTCTTCACTTGTTTCTTTGTATTCTTGGAGGACTAAAAGTGACAAGTCTTCAAATTTGAGGGACCATTCTTGCCAAGTCTTCAAAGTTGAGGGTCCTTTTTGTAATTTTGACAATTTTTAAGGACTAAACCTGTAATTATGACTATACAAGGGTTTAAAGTGTCAATTATTCAATAATGAAGGACCCTTCTTGTACAATCTTCAATTCTTCAAGGACTATTCTTGGAAAATCAACTCTAGGGCCTGGTTCTTTGTGCCGCTTCGTTTCCCGTGTTCGTTTTTGCTTGTTTCTTATGATCTTTCGTCATTTTCTCAATATCCGTACCTAAAATACACATTTAACAAACACAAGCATATATTTGGCACATTTTATGATATTTTAAGGATTTTAAGTCCGTTTTGGACGATGAGACTATGTATAAAAGCAATCTCATCACTCCCCCATACTAAACCATTGTCGTGCCCTCACGCAATGCTAGAATAAAGTATCATAGCATCTCCAAAATTCATTTTTATCGACATTTATTGAAACGTAAACTTACTAAACTACTACTACTTGTGTTTTAGACATAATGTAGAATTTTCATCGCAAAATGGGACGTTTAGGTTCATAGAACAAGAACACGTGAATGCTTCGTTAGAAATAATTTCGTCGTCCTCGATTTTCACCCAATTCCATGCCAAGTGTGTAACGAGATCATTGTCATTATAAGTTAGTAATGCTAACACTACTCATATGCCCTAATCACGCACTTTATTAAAATGGCGTCGCTGCCGGCTCATTTCGTAAAGATTAACGGTTTTTTGTGACAAAAATTGGATTTTGGGATCCGTTCTCTTGGGAACGTTATTTTCATAGTAAAAAACTTTCAAAAAATCCTAAAAAATCTAAAATTTTCAAAAATCCAAAAATTAAAAATAAAATTTAAAAAGATAAAAAAATCAAAAATATTGTATTGCATTTTTAGTGTATGCGTACTCGATCTTCGTCTAATCTTGAGCCCGAGACACGTAGAGACCTAGATATGGCCGGTGTGCATAATAATAAAAATCCACGTCATCCCGTTGGGAATAATAACAACCATCACCCACAACCCGACCTTCGTACGATGGAGGAGTTATGCCAACCGGCAATGAATGGACGTGGAGGGCCGATTGCGCCGATGCAAATCACGACTCCCGAATTTTCGTTGAAGCATCACATGATCCAACAAGTTCAAAATGCTTGCCCATTTCGCGGATTACCTGATGATGTAGCCAAGAAACACCTCGATACATTCATAATCGTCACTTAAAGCATGAAATTGCCCGGTGTTTCCATGGATTTTCTTCGCCTTCATCTTTTTCCACACACTTTATCCCACCATGCCGAAAATGGTTTGATCGTCTTCCTAAAAACTCAATTCATACATGGGACGAGATGACTCAAAAGTTTTTGTCAAGATATTTTCCACCATCCATGGTAACTAGTCTTAGGAATCAAATCAGTTGTTTCACTCAAGAACCCGATGAGTCTCTTTTTGATGCTTGGGAACGTTATAATGTCTTGATCGATCGTTCTCCTAACCATAATATGCTCCCTGTCACTCTAATTGATACTTTCTACAATGGTTTAACTTTTCGTGATCGTGATACGATTAATGCAGCCGCCGGTGGTACATTTATGAAAAGAAGATCTGAGGAGTGTAGAAAGCTTACAGAAAACATGACCACTCATCACAAAAATTGGGATTCATCCGCATCTTCAAGAAATAATCTGAGGGCCAATGTTTCTTCTACTTCATCAAACCCCGAGATAACCGAACTCACCCAACTCACCCGTCAAATAGCCGAGATGAACAAAAATTTCTTAACCATGGCTACGAACCAAGTTCAACAAGTTAAATTTGTAGCACTTTCTTGTGAGACTTGCGGCGGTCCTCATTCATACATCGATTGTCCTTCTACTCATGACAATCCAGAAAACGTGTATGCGGCTAACGGTAACTTTTCCACGGGAGGCTATCAAGCACGTCCTCAATGTGACCGAAATTTGCTAAGTTATCGTTCAAACAATTTTCTTTCACCACCCGGTTTTCCTCATCAAAACCAAAACAACCTCAATCGTAACAATCAAAACTAACCACGAGCTCCTAATTAATATCAAACCCAAAGAAATCCATATCCACCTCAAGGAAATAATCAAGTTTACCAACCACCCACCTACCAACCACCCGCTTACCAAGCCCCTCCCAACCAACCCACGACATTTAATCACGAGGTCAAAACTTACATGAGGACGCGCTGGTAAAGAATCTTCAGAGCCAAATTATTAACTTGAAAGGTGACATGGCTAAACAAGGGAATGATCTTCGAGCCGAGCTTAGTAATGACATGCGAAACTATTTATGCAATCAAACGAATGACTTAAGGGATATGATGGTTAGTTTCTTCCAAAGTAATCAACCCTCTGCTTCGGGTTCTCTTTCGAGAAACACCATTGCAAATCCAAGAGGGGAGATGAAATCAATCACTACCCGAAGTGGAAAAGGCTAGAAGGAACCCGAGATTCCTAAACCTACTCTGGTGATTGTGAAAAAGGATAACGATCAACCTTCACCAATTCCTTCACCTTCCAACCCCACCTCTCCTCCACCCAAGGATGTGAGTGAGCAATCCATTCCAAAGCCTTCATCTCAACCCGATATACCTTACCCTTCAAGGTAGAGGAAAGAGAAGTTGAAGAACAAGGATGATATTCAAGTTTCAAACTTTCTTAAAATGTTTAAACAATTGAATTTAAACATCTCCTTTGCCGAGGCGCTTGCTCACATGCCTAAATATGCTAAAATGTTCAAAGATCTTCTAAGTGATAAGGAAAAACTTCTTGATATTGCTCAAACCCGACTTAATGAGAATTGCTTCGTGGTTCTTTTAAAGAAATTACCAACCAAACTTGGTGATCCGGGTCGCTTTCTCATTCCTTGCAACTTTCCCGGGGTAGAGAATTGTATGGCCCTAGCCGATCTAGGTGCTAGTTTCAACTTAATGCCATTAAGCGTTTGGAAACAATTATCTCTACCCGAGCAAGTCCCCACACGAATGACATTGGAGTTAGCTAACCGTACGGTTGCTTATCCGGTGGGGATAGCCGAAGATGTCTTCGTCGGTGTCGAAAATTCACCTTTCTGGCGGATTTTGTTGTCGTTGGCTACGAGATGGATCCCCGTGTTCCATTAATCGTTGGACGTCCATTCTTGAGGATCGGTCGCACTCTTATTGATGTATCCGCGGGCAAATTAATCATGAGAGTTGGTGACGACAAAATCGTCTTCAACATGGGTAAATTTTCTAAGCAACCTTATGAACACGAGAGCGTTAATTTCATTGACGTACTTGATGAGGATTATGAAGAACATTTCAAAGACGCTTGTAAAAGTGGTCTTTCTTCTCTACCCATTGTTGAGACCGTTGCCTCTATTGCTCCCTCATTTACTCCATTTGGAGAAAGTGATTTCCTTTTGAAAGAATTTGAAACAAGTTTAGGGGATGTAGACTTAAAATGTGACGATTCTCCCTCCGATTGGGAAGAAGACATTCGTACCATTGAGAAACTTCTCAATGAGGACCATATTTCTCCACCTTCTCCTAAGGAAGTTACAAACGATGATCCGAATTTGACTAAGCCTTCCATCGACAATCCTCCAGATTTAGAGCTTATGGATTTACCGTCTCATCTTGAATACGTTTTCCTAGTAGACAATAAGAAGTTACCCGTCATCATTTCAAAGGACTTAAAATAGGATGAAAAATCTCGACTTATCTATGTGCTCAAAAATCATAAGAAAGCAATTGCTTGGAAAATTTCCGACATCCGCGGAATTGATCCTAACTTTTGCACTCATAAAATTCTCATGGAAGATGACTTTAAACCCGCAATCCAAAGCCAAAGAAGGGTTAATCCAAATATTCATGACGTCATCAAGAAAGAAGTTATCAAACTTCTAGATGCCGGAATGATTTACCCTATTTCGGATTCGCCATGGGTTAGTCCCGTCTATTGTGTGCCTAAGAAAGGCGGAATAACCGTTGTTCCCAATGAAAACAATGAGTTGATTCCTACTCGACTTGTCACGGGTTGGCGAGTTTGCATAGACTATCGCAAGCTCAATGATGCCACTCGTAAGTATCATTTTCCTCTTCCTTTCATGGATCAAATGCTCGAGCGTTTAGCGGGTAATGACTACTATTGCTTCTTAGACGGTTTCTCCGGGTATTTTCAAATTCCTATCGATCAAAAAGACCAAGAGTAAACCACATTCACTTGTCCTTGTGGAACATTTTCTTACAAAAGAATGCCTTTCGGCTTATGCAATGCTCCTGGGACTTTCCAAAGGTGTATGATGGCTATATTCCATGATATGGTTGAAGAAACTATAGAAGTCTTTATGGACGATTTCTCGGTCTATGGTGATTCTTTCTCATCTTGCCTTGCCAATTTAGAACATATGCTTAAACGGTGTGAAGACACTCGTCTCGTTCTTAATTGGGAAAAATGCCATTTCATGGTAAAAGAAGGCATTGTCCTTGGTCATAAAATTTCCAAAGCCGGTATCGAAGTCGACCGTGCTAAAGTTGACGTCATTGCTAAGTTAACTCCACCTACCACCATCAAAGGAGTTAGAAGCTTTTTAGGTCATGCGGGATTTTATCATCGTTTCATCCAAGATTTATCTAAGATAGCTCGACCAATGACTCACCTTTTAGAAAAGGATGCTCCTTTCATCTTTTCTCAATAATTTCTCGACTCTTTCGAACTTCTTAAAGGTAAATTAACTAAGGCACCGGTCTTATTCTCTCCAAATTGGGAGTTACCTTTCGAGCTCATGTGCGATGCTAGTGATTTCACGGTAGGAGCGGTATAGGTCAACGAGTGAACAAACACTTCCAACCAATCCATTATGCTAGCAAGACAATGACGGGGGCTCAATTGCATTATACCACTAACGAAAAAGAGCTTTTAGCCGTAGTGTATGCTTTTGAGAAATTCCGCCCCTATCTTGTACTTTCCACCACCATCGTTTACACCGACCATTCCGCCTTGAAATACTTGTTAACCAAGCAAGATGCTAAACCGAGACTCCTTCGTTGGGTTTTGCTTCTACAAGAATTTAAAATCGAAATTCGAGATAAAAAGGGAGCAAAAAACCTAGGCGTGGATCATCTTAGTAGACTCGAGGATCCTTATCAAGGGGAAATTCCAAATCAAGAGATTAATGAATTCTTTTCCCCTTGAGGCCTTAATGTCTATTAATTCCAATCTTGACGATACCCCATGGTTTGCGGACATTGCAAACTATTTAGCGGGTGGTGTTCTTATGGAAGGGTTAACGTCCCAACAAAAGAAAAAGTTCTTCAAGGACATTAAGCACTATTATCCAGACGACCCTTACCTTTTTAAGAAATTTGCGGATCTTGTCATTCGTAGGTGTGTTGATGGGCCGGCAGCTTTACTAATCCTTGAAGCTGGCCACAAAGGACCCACCGGTGGTCACTTTGGTCCTATCTATACCGCGAAGAAAGTTTTCAAATCAGGATTTTATTGGCCCACCATTTATCATGACGCTCATGAAATGGTTAAGCATTGTGATGCTTGCCAAAGACAAGGCAAGATCACACATAAAGATGAGATGCCTCAAAATTTCATCCAACAATGTGAAATCTTTGACGTATGGGATCGACTTTATGGGGCCATTTCCATCATCCAAAGGGAACAAATACATCCTCGTAGCCGTTGACTACATATCTAAATGGGTTGAAGCAAAGGCTTTACCTACGAACGATGCGAGGGTGGTCGTGAACTTTTTGAAACAATTATTTGCTCGATTCGGTGTTCCTCGTGCTATCATTAGTGATCGCGGGACTCATTTTTGCAATGATCAATTTGCACAAGTCATGGCTAAGTATGGTGTCAATCACCGACTTTGGGAGAGGATCGTGCCTCATGGGCCGATAAGTTAGATGATTCTTTGTGGGCTTTCCGTACCGCATATGAGACACCTATTGGTTGTACTCCATATCGTCTTGTGTACGGAAAGGCATGCCACCTCCCCATTGAGTTGGAGTATAAGGCTTATTGGGCCTTGAAATGGGCTAATTTTGATATCAACAAAGCCGGTGATCTTAGGAAAATCCAACTCAATGAACTTAATGAACTTAGGAATAAGGCTTATGAGAATTCATTGATCTACAAGGAGAAAACCAAGCTCATTCATGATTCTAGGATTAAGAACCGAGAGTTTCACATACGTGATCAAGTTTACTCTTTAACTCTCGGTTGAAATTTTTTTCTGGAAAGCTTAAAAGTCGTTGGTCCGGTCCATTCACCGTCGCTAAAGTCTTCCCTTATGGCACCATTGAGCTTTCTCAACCAAATGGGGCAAACTTTAAGGTGAATGGCCAACGTGTTAAGTTGTACTTTGGTGAGGACATCTCTCATGAGATGATTCCATCCCTCGTCACGTTTCCCTTGAATTAATTCTAGGTCGAGTCAGGCTCGTGACTCGGTTAAGAAAAACAAGCGCTTCTCGGGAGGCAACCCGATGATCTATCCTTTACCCGTTTTCATAATAAGTGTAGGGGGAGGTATGTAGGTGTTTGTTGTCTTGTTTCTTATGATGTGCAAGGATTAAAGCTTTCAAAGAGCCACTTTTGATGGCATTTAACGACCCGTGATCCCGTGTTCCCGTCTTCCCGGTTCTATCCTAAACTCTTGTGATTCAATATTTCATATCCTATATGTTGACATTTAAATCACTATAGTTGTCTCTTCCTTAGCAAGATTTAAACAAAGTGCACAATGTAAGGGAGTTTACTCCCACATGCTTAAACATTGAGGAAAATGTTTATATCAAGTGTAGGGGGGACTAATATCGAAGTTATGTGGGCTTTTCCATGAATTTGTCCTCATTTTAACCGGAAAATTAATTTTTTTTACGTTTTTCAAAATTTTTGATCTATTTTGGCCTAATAGTATTTTTAATTTACTTTCTTTTATGTTCTTTCCTTTTGTCATCGCATCGTATGTATATATTTCATTTCAAGAATAAAGTCAAAAGAAAAATAAATTAATAAAATGGTTTTAATGAGTTTAGATATCTTTGACATATTAGGCCCGTCATGAATCTTTTGACTCAACCCGAGTTTACTTATCCAAGTTTACTCTATCTAGTATCCTTAACGTGTTTAAATCAAGTTTTGCTAGGCTTTTATTTAGGGAACTTTAAAACGCAAAAGTCTTAACTTTTACGGGTTAAGAACAAGAACTTTTCGCAAGTTCCTATAATTGATCCTAGAAAGTCGTTTATCAAGGGAACTCTAAAATGCGAATTCTAAACTTGAAAAAGTTTAAAAAGTTGCAAGATCCTATAGATGACTTGAAAACCCAAAACTTTGATTTAATAGGCTAAGCATCCACGAGTCTCATTCCTTGAGATTTTAAATTGTGGAGAACGAGAGATGATAGAGTTAATTATAAGTTTGGTATTCTTTCATGATATTATGTGAGTTAATTATGAGCTTCTTCTCCCATCGCTTGTTAATAAATATAATTACAATAATTAAGGTCGTACGATTTGAAAAGTTACTTAGCTTCTAGCACAAGATCGTTTAAAAGTTTCTTGGAATTAATTAGAGTTCATAGCCAAGGCATAACTTATTGAAGCGGGATGCGAAGATTGACGAGTCTGAAAAGGCCCTAACAAGGCATGAGGGCTACATTTTGTTGCTAAAGATCCAAAGTGTAATACCCGTGAATGTGCCATATGATGCTAAGTTATTGTCTCAAGAGCTGTTCAGTATGAGCACCACTCTTAAGTTGTGCCTCACTTGTGGATGTGATATCCCGAGCCCAACGTCATTTATTTAATCCTATTTTACGAATATTTTTGAAATTTTTAAGAAATTTCGTTTGTTATATATTTGAAGGTTTAAGTTGAAACTAACGTTTACGGTCGTAATTTTAACATTTGACGATTTAAGAAGAACCAATGACGACTACGATATCGACGGATGCCCAAAACTTATTTTTTGTTATCGATTGATCGATATTTGAGTTTTTCGAGATTTTATTTTTATTACGTGTTAAGCCGAGTCGAAACCATATGTATATTCATTTTGTGTGCGTTTGAACCATTTAAAAGTATTTTCAATTGTTCGGGGCGACCCCCGACTCCAGCAAATTTTCAAAATCAACTAGTAAGTCGTTTTCCGCTATTAAGTAGTGTCGTTTAAAAATTAGGCCAAAAGAAAACCAAAATGACCAAACAAGCCCCTCCCATTTTTTTTAAATACACAAACACAAAAACACACACACAAACACACACTCAAAAATCAAACCCCCTCCCCCTCTCTCTCTTTGAAACCGACGGCCAAACATCACCCCACCACCATCAACATCATTTTCTTGGGTTTTTAGACAAATTAAACAAAGACCCATCCTTCTTTTACCTTTGTAAGTGTTCCTAAACAATCAATTTCAACATGCATTAACACAAATTTTTCAAGAATCAATGATTTTTCAAAAACATGTTTTGATGTAATTAAATCATGAATTTGTTTAATTAGTGAGTGGGTAATGTTAATTAACCCATAAAACAAGATGGAGATTTATGATTTTGGTGTTCTACAGCCCCAAAACCCACGAATTTATGGGGGTTTTTGGGTGTTCATGGTGTTTGATGAAATGTGTCATGGGTTGTGTTTATAATGTTGTTTTTGGTGTTTTGAATAGGATAAACTAATTGCATGTATGATTTAGGACATGGGTTTTGATGAAGGTTTAATGTTCTTGATGATATAGGCTGTTTTGGGAGATTAGGAATGATTATAAGTGGTTAATCTAGGTTTAGATGATGTTTGGATGGATTGGAATCAAGTGTTGAATTGATTTTGGAAGGGTGATTTTAGACCAGACTGTTTAGGGCTTATTTTCGTGGGTTTATTTTTGTAAACAGGTCATAATGATAGGATAGAGATGTAGAGCTTTGTCTTAGTTTCGTTTCGGTATAAGGTAGAGCTTACGACTCCAAACGAGTCAAAAGTTATGCTATTTTGAAAGTTCGTGTACCGGGAGATGAGAATCAACATAATCCGAAATTATGTTTAGTTTTGGGTCAAATCCCGGGGACCATAGATAGAGTTTGGTAAATGATTGAAAGTTAATTTTTGGTTTCAAACCTGCATTTTTGAGTCTATTTTTAGACTTAGGTGTTGGATTGGTCAACGGTGTATTTTAAATGGGTCAAACAGGTCCAACATGGTCAAAGTGAAAAATCAGTCCTAAATGTGTACGTCTAGTAATTTGATGTGTAACGAGTCATAGAAGTGAAAAATTTTCATGGGATTAAATATGGGTTTTATACAGGTCATGAGGTATTTTTTTGAATTTTTCTTGAAATTTATATAGGTGCTTAAGTGATAGCAAACAGCCCGTACTTTGGGTAAGTACCGGCAAATCTATAAAATGGGAGTCAACTTTAATTACGTAGGTAAATGGTATAAGTCTAGTAACAACTACTTGTTTGAGTTTGGCGTGAGTTTTCATAAGCATTGAGTGTGTTTTCATATGCTTGTGTTTAGTACAATAATGTACGTGGAGTATTGATTTGGTTTTCGTACCTTGATTTTTAGGTCAAGTGTTAGATTTTCCCGGGCATCCACGTCGTCGGTGACATTTCTCGTTACGTTTTCGCTAGAACCACTACTACGCCAGGTGAGTCTATAGCCTCGCTCTTTACTTATTTCAAACGTTTTTACCCGCGAGGGGGATGCATGCTATTTAAACGAAAAGAACATAAGTCATGAATGATTGTTGGACCCAAATGTTGCCTTGAATTGTGTTGAGTACCTAGTTGTAAAAGTCCCTAAATTCGTGAACTATTAACTATTGTCTTGCCCTTGTGTGGGTTGGAGATAGCCGCTTATACAATTGATAGTACTATGGGGTTGACGACCCTATCCGAGACGAGAGCTAGTACGTTGAGTACCCTCTACGGACGGATAACTTGTTATAAGAAATAAGGTATAATTACAACTAATGTCTTTAGAAGGGACACTGGTTTCACTTAAATCATGCCGGTCTATGTACGCGGGTGATTGAGTTAACGGATTAGTTTCACGAGATTAAACACAATTATTAGCTATTGCTAAAGATAATATCCTTGAATAGTAGATTATGAGTACGACAATGCTATTGAATGGTCATGATTGGTTTTAATACTTATGTTCAACTTATGATTTGATAAACCTATAGATTCGCTCAACCTTTGTGTTGACGGTTTTAAGCATGTGTTTCAGGTAACCAAGATTGATAGCAGGGGAGCATGCAAGGATGGAAGTTGCTGTGGCTTGGCGGTCTACTTTGTTTTTCCTCCCTTTTAGCACTTAAATATTTTATATTATGTCATGTGAACGAAAATGTACTTTTGGGTTGAGATTCAATGGGGACCAAAACGCGACTCTGTTTTGTATTATCTTTGTGGTTTGGAAAACAGTAGACTTTGTTGTTTTAAACAATCTTTAATTTATGTTTAAATTTCTACGTCTCTTTGAGTCGTTCGAAATAGCTTATGTGTGATGATAACTGCCTAACACCCAAATGTTGTAGTTCCGCTGCACATAGCATTTTATGGGGGTGTTATAGATTGGTAATCAGAGCCATGAGTTATAGAGAACTAGGTCATTTTGAAAAACCCTAAACTATAACTTTTGGTGTCGTAAGAAATTGTCCAAGCACACAACTATCCTGCATGGCTCTGGTAAGATTTCTTTAGCATTGCTTTGTATTTTAGATGTATCCCTCAAACTGACATGAATTCCCTAGTATTAAGTAAGTAAATACTATGATATATATTGAGATATATTTTTGTGTACGTCGAGTACTTAATATCGTAATTTGCAAAAATTTATACGACTATCATATATGTTGCATGTAATTGGCATACGGGCTACATTGCATTACATGGCAACACTGCGTTGTGATCCTATGTGTATGTGGGAATGATTGTATGTATAGGTATATATATAATATGGTATTTGGAGGCATTGCACGCGAAGCAATGGTCCTCGTGCGATTATCGTACATTTTATAATGCGGTTTTGTTGAGAATTCGGCCTTACCGCTAATTATCAATCTTGATAATTAATTTATTGTTCGAATAACCCTGTGTGAACCTCGTTTGATATTCTAGATACGTAAATAATTCTTCGTAACATATTGTATATTGACTAGAGTGATCTCGATTGTCATTATCGCACCATGATGTGTCATTTTGGGACATCTTCTTTTTGGAACGTAAATTACTATCGTATTACTGTATTTCCTTTATCCCTTATGGGTTTGATATATTAGTTCGTGTAACTATAACATAACCGAAGTATAATCAATGATGCGTACGTTTTAGCGGCGATTACGTGTGTATATTATGAAGCGTGGTTGAGGCGCGTCGCCATTTAATCGTTTTTATCATCCTGCTTGAACTTAAATATGCGTTTTAAAAAAAAAAGACCAGCGTTGTGATCAAGCGTGATAGCTTGAAATTTGGTTGGTTTGTGTTAATTTTGTGGTGTACGATTTTGAGACTCATCCGAGGCCGATAACAACACTTAGTTGGCATATGTATTCTCGTTTCGTGTATTTCATTTTGTTTTATTGTTTCATTATTTTGAAATTCAATACTATACATAACAAGGTCCGGCATTTGTGCCAGTTAAATAAGCATTAAACTTCGTTGATCAAATGATTTAAACATAAAGTGTTTTACTTATTTAATACTTGGCGGATGAAACTTTTGGATAAAAATGACTTATGATGTGTCTTGTAACAAGAAGAATTTGTATAGAGAATAAATGGATAAAGTGAAATTATTTTCTTTTAACCTTGGTTGGTAAATCATAATAACTCATTTATATTACTCGTAAAATCCTTGTTTTCAAATATTAATGCCTTAATACTAAAAGCTTGTGATGGAACTGTCAAAATTTACCTAATGTAATTTGCAAATAGGAGTTATTAATAAAGATTAACGATATGACTATTGAGTATATGCAACTTTGGATTGAATACGGATTAACTTTAGGTCATTATGGTAAACTATGGACGTATTTTGTAATATGAAACATGAGTAGAAGGATTGGCTACGTATTTTGGAGCTAGAGATTTCGTAAAACTGGTTTTATCTTGAACATAAGGTCATGTTATATGCATTGGTATAAACTAGAAGTCGTCACTTGTTGTAATGATTAAACTGGGATAAAATCGAGAGATACACTTTAAGTAAGAAATTATAATGCTTGAAACAAATTTTTAAATATTGATGGAACGTTATTTTATTCCACTGCGAGATGTGTTAATTTTAAAATCGTTTGATAACGGGCTAAGGATTAAAAGTTGAATTTTATATATTTTGGAAATAATTGAAATAAGCACTTTGATTATTTATTTTATTATTGTTATTGAGATTCGAGTGTCGACTAAAATCAGTAAGTATCCGAGATAATACTACGTGAAACCTCTTAAGCATTTGAGTCGAATTGCGTGAATATGATTTAACAAATCAGTTTTAAGAAAGACATGTGTATAATAAGAAGTCAAGGTTAATTTTAAGAGTCAATTGGACTAGTTTGAGTCGTGTTGGATACGTGTATATATGTGATAAGGTAAGCCGTGATAATAATAACGTAAAACTTTGAAAATTCTTACTATGTACGTTTTTGGTACTTAAGATATGAACATTAACGAGATTTTGACACAAGTATGGAGATTTTCAAACCTAATGAATTGTCGATTATGATAACCGAGTCACCGCATCTACTAATGTTAATAATTTCCGAGAGATTGAAATTTTTCCAGAAATGAAAACTTTGTAAAGTTGAAAAATGGAAGGTATAAATTCTTTAATGGTGTAACACAAATTAAAAATGTGTAAATGCTCGCTTTTACAAGGTACAAGGTAACATTAATTGGAAAACGAAAATGGATTACCCAACACACGCCTACTTGTATATTATTTGATAAGGATGTATATCTAATGTTTTGAGTCACGATGGTTCGATCGTACGGCATCCCTTCTTTGTTTTTGCGAGCCTATATCTAAGCTTGAGTAGTCCTTTGATTTTTCGTTTTAATATTGTCTATGGTATGAGACCGTCCTTTATTTTGAATTACTACTTCACTATTACTTGATAATAAGGGTGTGTCCCCCCGGTGTATTTTTGTCCTGTTCATGGACACTGTAACTTTTCTTCTTTCGGTTAACGGAACCTAAAATTATGTATTTACTTGAATGATGCTATAAATCTTCATTAAAGTGGTTATTTATTTATAATTTAACAAAAGCGAGGAGGCGAAGCCGCTTTACCAAATTGTAGAGGTGAAAGAACTCGATTTTCCTGGAGAAATTGTTTCTATTCGACAGGGTGATTCTTCTCCTCTCCCCGTATACCCTTGGTGGAATGAGTGTGCAACTCGAGACGATGGGAATTATGATCGTTGCCCTGTTTTGACGCTTGTATTGATATTCAAATTTTTACTCCATGTATTCGTAGATCGCTGTTGTTATCCCAAGACTTTTGTCATATGTTTGAAGTATTTTTATTTCTAATATATTTAATTTTAGTTGGCAATTATATTGCTCGTTTACCTAGTTCGATCTCATTGATTTTTTATTTTATTACTTTTTGTGCTTGCAATGATCTTTAATCCTGAACCACCTTACCATTGATTGGTGAGTAGTCTATTTTGAAAATATGTATGAGTGTGTGAAATGTTTCGTTTAACCAAATGTAAATGCTGTCGATTTATTTACTTAATTATTTATTCATTTTTCTCAGAAATAGGCAAAGTAATGTATGTTTCCAAAGTAGATGAAAAATGTTTGATGTGTTCCTTAAAACGAAGGTAGCAATATTTTTCCCATTTCAAATTTCATTTCAAACGATTTAATTACTTTGAAGACTAGGTCGAAAACTTTCATAGTCGTGTTTGGTGTGTATAGTAATGTTTGTGTCGTCACTCGATCCTCAATTATGCACAGCTTATCTAACTATGTATAATTAGGGAAGAGTCCTATTTTGTTGGTTGTCGTTGCTTGGTCCTTAAGTATGCATGATCTAGCTAATTATGCATAGTTTAGGAAGCGCAATGTAGTTTCAAATCAATTGGTCATCTTTAAAACCGGTAGTATTTTTGATAAACGTTTGGATGAGAACGTTTTAAAAATGGTGGATCCTTATACAAGTAATCGTATTCTCTTTGATTCCTAAAGAAAATTTTGAATTTTCTTGTGTTCCTTGAAATCTCTTCTTTCGTTTGGCGTTGACTTGGCAAGTCACCTTGACCGAGTAATTTTGGAAAATGTTTTTATGTGTTGTGTGTAACGTGTGAATTATATCGGAATCGCTAGGGTGTTGATGAAATACCAAAGGAGCTCATACCGACACTGAGAAGAGATTTAAACAAAAATAGAAGACTGCCGAAGTAGAGGAAATCCGAGTTCGAATAACTCTGAGGGAAATAACAAAGACTTATCCTACATCAACTGTATCGTATTTTATTTATTTTCTTTTCTCATTCTTTTGATATGTTTAACGACACGCGATAAACTGTTGAAGTTTACCAACTGTGCATCGGTAGTTGGAAGACAATTCCATTGCCGTCTTCGTTTATTTAAGTGAGGAATCCTCTTTGCTTAACTCAACCATCCTTGATTATCAATGGTTAAATGACGGATAAACATAGTTGATGTTTTTATGGTGAACCCTTGTCTTTTATGTGTTTATGTTGTATGTGATCTAGTCGAGTGATCAAAAGTTGTGAGAACTTGAGACGACATTATCCAATGACGTCCGATCATGGAGAACACGTGCCATGTAATAATATTTTTTTAACTGTGAACGATGATGCTTATTGAGATTTTGACCACATTTGGGACGGAAGTAAGATGGTGTTCTTGTATTATATATATATATATATATATATATATATATATATATATATATATATATATATATATATATATATATATATATATATATATATATATATATATATATATATATATATATATATATATATATATATATATATATATATATATATATATATATATATATATATATATATATATATATATATATATATATATATATATATATATATATATATATATATATATATATATATATATATATATATATATATATATATATATATATATATATATATATATATATATATATATATATATATATATATATATATATATATATATATATATATATATATATATATATATATATATATATATATATATATATATATATATATATATATATATATATATATATATATATATATATATATATATATATATATATATATATATATATATATATATATATATATATATATATATATATATATATATATATATATATATATATATATATATATATATATATATATATATATATATATATATATATATATATATTGTTTTTTTGGGTATGGATCCGTGTGTGTGAGCACCCTGCTATGGCATATGTTTGTATTTTATTTCTTTTTGGATATGCATCCATAGCTAGCAAGCCTGTGAACCTTCTTAAACTTGCAATTTTCTTTTTGACTGGACTCATCCGAGAATCATCTCAAATATCCTTATTTTATCCTGGCTTGGCTGATTAGCAAGCATGAGTTAACTCGATTGAACTGATTGACTTGGGATGGTTTGGCTATGTTGCAAACATGTCGTAATGTGGTTGTATGTGTTTTATTATGGCTTTTGTGTTTGATTGGATTGTGATGTTTTCGAGAGAGTTATGTATACGTCGAATGATTACCGTATCGATGAATTTGTTTTTGACGAAATAGGTTTGTATGTACATAATATTGCGATTAAGGTGATTTTGTATGATTAGTATTAATTACTTCGTCTTGTATATTTTGAATGTTTTCGATGGGGTTATGTGTGACCCGTGCGATTTTATTTTGTGAATAATTGTTTTTATGAGACGATGAAACTAAGTGAAAGGACGATTCGAACGTTGGAAGACATGCTCCGAGCGTGTGTGGTTAATTTTAGTAGTAGTTGAGATTGACACTTGCCGTTGGTAGTACCATGATTAGCATTGAAGGTGCAACATTTGGAGAATTATGTTGATGTAAATATAGATCGCCAGTTGAATAGAATAAAGTGGGAAAAAGTCAGTTGAATGGACTTGAGATGATTCGAGAGACTACGAAAGAGATGGTGCAGATTAAGAATCACTTGTTGACCACGAGAAGCTGTGAGGAGGGATGTGTTGATAACCATAGGAAGAAATTGGGAAATTAAAGTGGAGACCATGTATCGAGATGTTAAGAGATTGAAGCAAGGTATAATACTCATCGTGAAGGTGTAATTGAGCCCGAGACGTGAACCGAAGTCCACATTGGAACGTGAATACCTCTAAAGTAAGAAGTACCCTCATCTTTCTAGTAGTACGAAATGCGAGTATAAGAACCGGAGAGCGTCGGGACGTCGCTCCCTTAAGGAGGGGAGGATGTAATACCCGTGAATGTTCCATATGATGCTAAGTTATTGTCTCAAGAGCTGTTCAGTATGAGCACCACTCTTTAGTTGTGCCTCACTTGTGGATGTGATATCCCGAGCCCAACGTCATTTATTTAATCCTATTTTACGAATATTTTTGAAATTTTTAAGAAATTTCGTTTGTTATATATTTGACGGTTTAAGTTGAAACCAACGTTTACGGTCGTAATTTTAACATTTGACGATTTAAGAAGAACCGATGACGACTACGATACCGACGGATGCCCAAAATTTATCTTTTGTTATCGATTGATCGATATTTGAGTTTTTCGAGATTTTATTTTTATTACGTGTTAAGCCGAGTCGAAACCATATGTATATTCGTTTTGTGTGCGTTTGAACCATTTAAAAGTATTTTCAAGTGTTCGGGGCGACCCCCGACTCCCGCAAATTTTCAAAATCAACTAGTAAGTCGTTTTTCGCTATTAAGTAGTGTCGTTTAAAAATGAGGCCAAAAGAAAACCAAAATGACCAAACAAGCCCCTCCCATTTTTTAAATACACAAACACAAAAACACACACACAAACACACACTCAAAAGTCAAACCCCCTCCCCCTCTCTCTCTTTGAAACCGACGGCCAAACATCACCCCACCACCATCAACATAATTTTCTTGGGTTTTTAGACAAATTAAACAAAGACCCATCCTTCTTTTACCTTTGTAAGTATTCCTAAACAATCAATTTCAACATGCATTAACACAAATTTTTCAAGAATCAATGATTTTTCAAAAACATGTTTTGATGTAATTAAATCATGAATTTGTTTAATTAGTGAGTGGGTAATGTTAATTAACCCATAAAACAAGATGGGGATTTATGATTTTGGTGTTCTACAGCCCCAAAACCCACGAATTTATGGGGGTTTTTGGGTGTTCATGGTGTTTGATGAAATGTGTCATGGGTTGTGTTTATAATGTTGTTTTTGGTGTTTTTGAATAGGATAAACTAATTGCATGTATGATTTAGGACTTGGGTTTTGATGAAGGTTTAATGTTCTTGATGATATAGGCTGTTTGGGGAGATTAGGAATGATTAAAAGTGGTTAATCTAGGTTTAGATGATGTTTGGATGGATTGGAATCAAGTGTTGAATTGATTTTGGAAGGGTGATTTTAGACCAGACTGTTTAGGGCTTATTTTCGTGGGTTTAATTTTGTAAACAGGTCATAATGATTGGATAGAGATGTAGAGCTCTGTCTTAGCTTCGTTTCGGTATAAGGTAGAGCTTACGACTCCAAACGAGTCAAAAGTTATGCTATTTTGAAAGTTCGTGTACCGGGAGATGAGAATCAACATAATCCGAAATTATGTTTAGTTTTGGGTCAAATCCCGGGGACCATAGATAGAGTTTGGTAAATGATTGTGTGACAATCCGTCAATTTATGGTTGATATTTTATTCTCGAATATTATTTAAAAACATTATTTTAATATTACAATATGAACTCACTTATTTTTGGGAAGTAATTTGGATTTACGTCTTGAAGTAGCGTCGACTACGTCTAAACCGTAGGATTCTACGTTACGTGCTTACGTTTACATACACCGTCTTTGGTGACAGTCCGACATTTCAGAAAATAAATTTATTTGTGAATATTATTTTGGAGTTTTAAATTTGTGTTGGTTCATAAACTCACAAATTTACGAGAAGATATTAGGACTTACGATTTTATTTTAACGTCCTTTACGACTAAACCGGAAACCCTAGGATTACGTATTTACGTTTTTGAACTCCGTTTTTGATGAAACAATTTTTATTAGATTCGTTTTGTGTCATTGATTCATAAATTATAAAAACGTTTTTCGTAAAACGACCCGAGGGCACGCAAATCGAGGAAACTAGAATCGAGGAGTACCCGTAAATAAATGGGGATGAGACAAGTGGGACACTTGCCCCACCCCCATCAAAACCGGCCACATTAAGTTACTTACACCATGATGTGTCACAACCTCATAAACAAGTAAACACTTGTCCATCAAGCTTACATAATAAGCTACTTCAAACCTCAAAACAACTAACTAAAAACCACTTCTCACTTTGCAACATGCAAAAACCACCTCAAACTCTCTCACCCTCCTCAAATGTGCCGTCCACTTCCCCTCATCAAACACCACATTTGATCAAAATTTACCATGGAATCTTATGTTATATACACATATGTTGAAGCCCTCTTGAAGCTCTCTTGAATGGTGGTGATTATAACATCCATGGAGGAGTTTTCATGGAGTAGTAGGGCTGATTTTCCACAAGGTATTCATGAAGATTGGTGATCTTGAAGATGGTCATGGTTATCCACAAGTTTCTCCATCCAAATCCATGTCCAAATCACAACCTACATCAACATGGTGGTATAAAGATTGTCCTCCTCATCTTCTTGCTATTTTGATTATGTAAACATGTATTTTATTTCCTATTGTATATGTATATGATGATTATATGATGATAAAAATGTTATGTAGGGATTTGGTGTTGATAAATATGATTAAAAAGGTGAAAAACTATAAGAAACAAGGTTAAAATCTTGCTTAATTTACATGGCTGTATAAAACAGTAAAGAAACATGTTATGAACTGATAAAATGATGAAGTAGAATTGATATACAGTAAGCTATGAGTCTTGTACACATGTGAGAGTTGGCCATGCAAGGAATCATTGTAATGAGTGAGATATGATCAAAACAAGTTTAAGATACAAATCTGAGTTCACTGTTTTGGACGATTTTTAGAAAATACTTAGAAGGTGATTCAACAGTAGATATAGAAGAGTTAAATGGAGCACATATCATGTAGTTTATGTGATAAAAATTTAAGCTTCTATCTCCATATAGAACTCTAGATATGGCAGTTTTGGTGAAAGTGAAGATAAAAATCAGATTTTGGAAATTAAAGTATAATACTATTATATAAGCACTCAAAATTTAATAGTAAAAAATATAAATTAAAAACCCACTAACTTATATAATACATTTATAAAAATGGTAACTTGTTAAGTTTTATAAGTTATAAAAATATAAACATGATTTTTACGACTATTACCGTAAAATTAACGTTTTTGTTAAATAAAACTTAGATGGTTGGACCCGTATAATGTAAACTTTATAAAACTCATATACTGATATATAAACATATATAACAAGTAAAAACCGATAAAACCCGAACTATAGGACATACGGACATTAACGAGCTAAGTAAACATATTGGACTAATAATTGGACTAAATAAGTTAAACTCTTATAAAAAGAACTTATAGGGCTTAACCCATTTAGGCCCAACTTGTAAAGTGTAGATACTGATAATATAAGTATAACATGGATTGATATAAGTTAAAGAACTTATAATAAGTTTATTGGATTTAAAACGCGGAAATAGGTAAAACTAGTAAACTAGTAAAAAGATACCAATACGTAAACACTAAAACGAGTTAATGAGAATATATAAACCCACTTGATCATCATATATAAATAATCATCATATGTATACATAATTGTTATTTTTATAAAGTCATTGGACATGAGTCTAAGACGAGTATTATTTGTCTAGGTTTCCGTGATTGAAGCACGTACCGTACATCCGAATTGCCGATAACCCGCCTTCCCACATCAACGTGAGTTCATAGCCTCGCACTCTTTTAAATGTTTTATAAATGTTTTATAAACCCGCGAGGGAGATAACATGTTAGTTTTTATAAAATAGGACACCATTTGTCCCGATTGTTTGTTTATTGATTTTGGACCCGAATGATTGAATGACCCGATTGTATGACCCGATAAATGATTAAAGGACCCGATAGATGAAATTAATAGGATTATTAAAGTTAGGTTATGTCACTAAAAGTCCCATTAGCATGAATTGTGAACTACCGGGATTTGGTAGACGCTTGTGCATATAATAGTACTATTTGGGGACGATCACCCCAGTTCGCGCCTTGACGGTTGATCCCCGTCGTGCCACATTGATTGCTAAGCGAATTTATGTATGAGAAGATTTCCATAGAGTGACCTTTGTGACGACACGCTACTTTAGATGGGCAAATTGAGTATCGGGTTAGCTACCCGTTGTTGGTTTAGTAAGGTAACAATGTCATGCGGCTTATAATAATCCGACTAACGAAATACTACTAGACGCTCAGAATTACGACGTATTGCCTGACTAGCAATACGGGGTCATACTATTGATATTATGTTCGTGTTTTGGTTTTCATAACCATATTCATATAACTGTTTTTATTTTCATACAACGCCAGACGTATAGTATGATGCTTTTACGACATTGGCTCGTATAATGATTTTTAAGGCAAACGCCTATATTATGATTTTGATGAAGATTTGTATAAAATGACTTTGGCTATTTTATGGCCTATTAAAACGATTTGTACAAAATGATTTTCAGTAATAATTTTATACTGATATTATATTGATGGATTTTATTAAACTCTATGAATTCACTCGGCGTTATCGCTGACCTTTTCTTTTAACATGTTTTATCTCAGGTACTTGAAGGTAATTCTCGGGAAGACAACAAGAATTCATGGCCCGCACCTAAATACTTATTTCCATTCAAATGCTTTGTAAAACCTGTATTAAATATAATGACTTGGGACCTATGTAACTTTGATATTTATGAATGGAAATGCTTTATTAATAAACGACGCGATTTTTATGCGTTGTCTATGATGTGAGTAATGTGCTAACCCGTAACACCAACTAGTCTTCCGCTGTATTGAGTTGTATAAATTTGGGGGTGTTACAGTTTGGTACCAGAGCTCTCGTTATAGAGAACGAAAGATTTTAAAAACCAAGGTTTTGAATAAAACATTCCAAAATCTTTTAATTATAAACATTTTTTCTAAAATGTCTAAAAATCTTTTAACTATAACGGCGCCGAAGAATTCTCGAGTTACCGACAAGGCCAGACTGAGAAGTGTTATTTTAATATATATATATATATAACTTGGATTATATATATATATGATGTAATTTTATTACATGATTGTTTGATGATTATTTTGATATTTATACGAGGTATTTATACGACGTAGATTGTCACAAGTAACCCTAACTCCCCTAGTAAATTAATCAAAGCTATTCTCGTAGGAATTCTAGCTATTCTTGATCTAAACCAAGTTGCGGATATTTATGATCCCAACAAATGGTTGATATTCGTAGAAATGTATATATTAGTTGATTGTGAAATTGAAAGAAGAATTGGCGAGATTAAACCTGATATCGATGTCATGACGATCTTTCCTTATAGAGTGGAGTTTGACAAAACGTTACCACCTAGAAAGATGTCATCTGACTCGTTATCATCCAATTCTTAAATTGAAATCGAAAGGGTGAATGTTGCACTTGAGGCTGTTATTGGAACCATTACCCAAAAGCCTCATGCGACTAATACCTTTCCGAGAAGTCTAATTGAATGTGTGAGTCATCTCATGCTAGTGACTCATTTGATAATTGTTGATGTAAGAGCTATAGGATTGGAAATTAAGTGTTGTTCATATTGAACTTTTATTGCCCTATTAAGGCCTAAGAATAAGATTGAAAGTATTGGAGAATGAAGTAGGATATCAAATTGAGTATAAAAGTGGTTGAAATTTGAATAAAGTAAAAACTTAACCTGTATGGAATATGAGATTGATAAGAGGAAATTATTAAGTTCTTTGATTGAATTATGAGGTTTTAAATGATTGTAGGTTCGTGTTAAGGGTTGTTCCTAGGCCATTGTCCAATAACGAGGATGCCTAGTGTCCAGGAAATAAATTGAAGAAATCTTCTTCTAAATTGGGACCGATGGATCTTCCGGGACATGTGGAACACCTAATGACTCTTGTAGATTAGTATTCATTGTGGTATCTTTTAAAAATAATCCCTAACTTAACTGAGACAACAGTTGGTAGGATGAGTTCTGAGAATTGTATGACATAGTGGCACGTAATGTGTTACGGTACAATTTTGACTTGTTTGTGATTAATGAAAAAGACTACCTTTGATTGCTAAATTCTACATGTATCGATGTTATCTATCCTTTATTTGCTTCATCCTAATGATCGAATTAGTGATGCAACCATTGAACAAGTACTCATCTCGATTTGAGTTACGTTGTGGATTATTCTCTTTGTATTCCTGAGTGCCATTAAGGTCATGAACCTCATGATTATTTGGCTAAGCTCATTTCCTATCATATCGTAGTTAGTTCTTGGTGAACCACTCTTCATCACTCCTTTGCAGATCACTCGTTGTTTTTATAAGACAAAACAGTATCCATTGAGAAAAACTGAATTTTCATCACTATGAGGATTATTCAAAGTGAGATTTATAAGTGATTGATATCAAAATGAAGTTGTTTATGAGACGCTTTGGAAAACTTAATTGTTTTCATAACAAGGAAAATCTTTGTAAATTTATTTTTGATTCTTATTTAAGAATTAAGCATGAAAATGTTTTCATTATAAACATGTTGATAAAATTTTGACGAACTGAGTATTGCATCGTTAATCTTGAAATTGTATATAGTTGCGCGCCTACATACAATTTGGAATGGACCATGCAAGGCTGATTAGTAGTCACCCTAAAACTAATGAATAAACACTACATTTTCTTTGAAGATTGTGAAAGATTAAATTTTATGAGATCTGCAAGAAATGAAAAAAAAATAAAAAAATAGGGACATAGTGTTAAGGACACCTACATATGTGCCTGTAGCACCTATTCTTCTGAGTCGAATTTACTCATCTATGGAAATTGTCTTATTTGACAATTGACAATTCTTTCTTGTCCAATTCTTCCGTAGTGAGATTCCTAGGAAAAGTATCTGATTACCGAGTGTTGATACCCGACTGGATGTATCTACGTTCTTATCATTTCTTTTGATTTGATTTCATTTGAATGACCTGGGTAACGATCCGAGGAGCTTTCGAATGCGTACTCAAATTATGAAAACATGGGATATATTCATATTCATTAAATGTTTTCGTCTGTATCTGATTTGAAATTCTCTCGCATAGATTATGCATTGATCTTACTCTTTTAAGGTAGTTATGTCTCCTGATATCCTTGAAGTTGTGAACGATTAAGAGTTATTATTAGTCTTTTGAGAAGATCACATCTTATCGAAGGCAATAAAACTGAAAAGTTGATAGTGCCAGTAGAATGGATTGATTGATTATGACATGACGACATTGTCTTAATTGATGGGAACTCGAATAGAATTCCCCTAAATGATAAAGATGTTGATTATCAAAAGCAATCTAAATAATTCTCGACGGATGCTCGTATCCTGCATTTAGACCTGAGATTATACCGTGAATGGTTGTGAACTAGTTATAGATATTGTAATCTAGAAGAACCTAATATGAATTTATTAAAAGATGTTTATGATATCCGAAACTTTAGGAGATATTTATTGATGAATTACCTAGACTTTCGCCATTAAGGTAAGTTGAAATTGGTATTGATTATATTCTCGGTGCTGCACCTGTGGCTTGTGCATTATACGTCAGTACCATCTGAATTTAAGGAATTACCGCACAACTAAGAGAGTTGTCGGAGAAAGATTTTATACTACCAAGCCTGACATCATGAAGAGCTATGGTGTTATCATTCCTTATATTTATAAATTACTGTGAACTGAGTAAATTGACAATCGAAAACGATATCCATAACTCGAAATGGAAGATTTGTTCGATCATTTACAAGGTTCTAGCGTATGTTTTAAAGATTTGATCCATGGCATGGTCATCATCAACTTTGCATCTGCTAAAAAAATTATCTATTCCAAACACTACATCCAGAACTTATGATGAACATTATGAGTTTCACGTGATGACGTTTGGATTGACTAATACACATGTAGCATTCATAAATTTGGTGAATCATGTGTGAAGACTGTAATTTGATAAATTCATGCTCGTGATCATTAAGGACCAATTGTTTGTATATAAGAATAATAATGAGTTAATAATTAGTTATAAAATGCCCTGAATTAGCTGAACAATGAAAACCTATACCTTAAATATTTAACATGTAATTAAGGACTTAATCCTTTATATTAATTGACCGTGTGAGTAATAGAAAATGGAATATATTAACTCTTTAAAA
Organism: Glebionis coronaria; assembly: GCA_025667525.1. Lineage (NCBI taxonomy): Eukaryota > Viridiplantae > Streptophyta > Magnoliopsida > Asterales > Asteraceae > Glebionis > Glebionis coronaria. Next base: position 6,471,327 of record CM046878.1, on the reverse strand, counting down.
ATTAAGAGCCCTTTTAAGACTTTGGGTTTTACCAAAAAGGAAATGGAAATATGTTTTGACAGATATTTTATCAAAGGATTTTTAGGGATTATTCCCTTATACACAAAACATTTAACTAAACTCCTGTTTAGGGGTAAATGTTTTTGCATACCTTAAGACAACCTAAGAGGGAATGAGAAAATCATTTAAACCATGATTTAAAATTTGAAACGACAATTTTTGCTTTTCAAATAAGAAAATTTTGACCAAAGTGTAACCAAAGATTTTTCAAACATTTACGGATCTTACTAATTATTTTCAGTAAACCAACAAAAATTTTGTTAATTAAATTCAAATTTTATTTTGAAACACCTTTATATAATTGGACAAACTGAGAAAATTTAAAAACTTTCTGTATTTACGTTTCATAAAAATTAAATATTTATTTAATTAGTTGTAATAATTATCGACACTTTAAAACGTCATATTAGGCAAAACTGATAAAAATGATAGCTGAAACTAAACTGAAACATAAAAGATATGAAGAAAGAATTTTGAATAAATACAGTTATGATATTTATTCCATCTAAGAAAGGTGAACGTAATTACTGACATATTATATCGAAAGTATAAAGATTCAATTAAGATATATTTCTTAATAATGATTGTGCAAACTAAATTGCCGAACAATATAAAAATAAACGATGTTTGTAAAAAGGATGATATAGATAATAAATGAAGTTCGCGTCTAATGTGAACCATTAAAATTGAGAAGCCGATGGCGTTAAATTTATAGAAGGCCACTTGTGGTTGCCTAAATATGGAGATTGTGAGATGTAGTTATATTGGAAACTTGTAAGTATAAGTATTCTATTTATGTCATTTCTGACTAGAAGTATTTTTGTCTGAAGAAGTTGTACTGATGGCAATTATGAAGGCAGACATCGCCTCATACATTAGTAAACGTCTAGCTATTGCAAAGGTCGTCATCTGAATTTGGTTCGATTTGGGTCATCGTCGACAGACTGACCAAATCTGCTAATATCATTCCCGTTAATGATAAATGCAAAAGAGTTATGTAAACATAGTGTGCTTGTATCGAACATCATTATCAAGATCCTCGCTTCGCAACGAATTTCTAGAGATCTGCTTAGAAATTATTGAGAACGAACCTTGATGAGAGTACTATGTACCACCCCAATCGAAGGGACGAGGTAAAGTAACGATACAAAGTAATATAAGTGATGTTTTATGTTTGAATGATTGACCTTTGGTAATGAACTGTATAATCGTTTTCCTTTAGAGAGATTATCATTGATAATATTCGTGTTAGGATCGAGATCGAATCTTGTTAAGATTTATAGATTAGAGCATCTGTAAGCAGGAGTTGAGATAAAGACACCCGACATACACCCACTGTGAGTTGGACATGTCTTTTAGGTTTAAGGTTTCCTATGATAGCGAACCTAACCTTACAAAATACCCGAACCGCGAGACCTGAAATGATTGTTGAAATTAGGATCTGATTATTGACTGCCAATAGTGGGCAAGAGGTTATGTGAATATGAAATGTAGATCTTGAAGTGCAAAATGGGTAGCGAAGTTATGCCATAATTTTTAACCTTGGAAAAATGAATTCATGATCTGACAAATCATGGGATATAAGTCCCCGTTGTATGGGACCATTGAGATGATGTAAAAGTTGGGATTGAAAGGCATATAAGCTGAATCTACCCTAGGACTTCAAGAACTGCGTGAATTATGTTTCGTAAATCGAACTTGATGGAATATATATCAAGTGAAAATCTGATTGTTCTTAGTAAAGCTTAGATCGGCGAAAAGTTGCATTCATCAGAAACCCGTGAACATCATGGATAGAGAAAGTAAGTCAACATTAAGCCTGATCTTATTCCTGTAGTTATGTTTGATGGAACTCGCGTATTGTAATGGATTACACTTGTGAGAAAAGACCGAATGTGGAGGAAATACCCACATGGCTTTAACTCTATAAGAAGCGAGTAGTAAGGTAAGATGATCTTTGAGGACAAAGATCCCGTTTAGGGGTAAATGCTGTGACAATCCGTCAATTTATGGTTGATATTTTATTCTCGAATATTATTTAAAAACATTATTTTATTGTTACAATATGAACTCACTTATTTTTGGGAAGTAATTTGGATTTACGTCTTGAAGTAGCGTCGACTACGTCTAAACTGGAGGATTCTACGTTACGTGCTTACGTTTACATACAGCGTCTTTTGTGACAGTCTAACATTTCAGAAAATAAATTTATCTGTGAATATTATTTTGGAGTTTTAAATTTGTGTTGGTTCATAAACTCACAAATTTACGAGAAGAGATTAGGACTTACGATTTTATTTTAACGTCCTTTACGACTAAACCGGAAACCCTAGGATTACGTATTTACGTTTTCGAACTCCGTTTTTGATGAAACAATTTTTATTAGATTCGTTTTGTGTCGTTGATTCATAAATTATAAAAACATTTTTCGTAAAACGACCCGAGGGCACGTAAATCGAGGAAACTAGAATCGAGGAGTACCCGTAAATAAATGGGGATGAGACAAGTGGGACACTTGCCCCACCCCCATCAAAACCGGCCACATTAATATACTTACACCATGAGGTGTCACAACCTCATAAACAAGTAAACACTTGTCCATCAAGCTTACATAATAAGCTACTTCAAACCTCAAAACAACTAACTAAAAACCACTTCTCACTTTGCAACATGCAAAAACCACCTCAAACTCTCTCACCCTCCTCAAATGTGCCGTCCACTTCCCCTCATCAAACACCACATTTGATCAAAATTTACCATGGAATCTTATGTTATATACACATATGTTGAAGCCCTCTTGAAGCTCTCTTGAATGGTGGTGATTATAACATCCATGGAGGAGTTTTCATGGAGTAGTAGGGCTGATTTTCCACAAGGTATTCATGAAGATTGGTGATCTTGAAGATGGTCATGGTTATCCACAAGTTTCTCCATCCAAATCCATGTCCAAATCACAACCTACATCAACATGGTGGTATAAAGATTGTCCTCCTCATCTTCTTGCTATTTTGATTATGTAAACATGTATTTTATTTCCTATTGTATATGTATATGATTATTATATGATGATAAAAATGTTATGTGGGGATTTGATGTTGATAAATATGATTAAAAAGGTGAAAAACTATAAGAAACAAGGTTAAAATCTTGCTTAATTTACATGGCTGTATAAAACAGTAAAGAAACATGTTATGAACTGATAAAATGATGAAGTAGAATTGATATACAGTAAGCTATGAGTCTTGTACACATGTGAGAGTTGGCCATGCAATGGAATCATTGTAATGAGTGAGATATGATCAAAACAAGTTTAAGATACAAATCTGAGTTCACTGTTTTGGACGATTTTTAGAAAATACTTAGAAGATGATTCAACAGTAGCTATAGAAGAGTTAAATGGATCACATATCATGTATTTATGTGATAACAATTTGAGCTTCTATCTCCATATAGAACTCTAGATATGGCAGTTTTGGTGAAAGTGAAGATAAAAATCAGATTTTGGAAATTAAAGTATAATACTATTATATAAGCACTCAAAATTTAATAGTATAAAATATAAATTAAAAACCCACTAACTTATATAATACATTTATATAAATATGTACAATGGTAAATAAGTGGACATTTTATAAAAATGGTAACTTGTTAAGTTTTATAAGTTATAAAACTATAAACATGATTTTTACGACTTTTTCGGCTATTACCGTAAAATTAACGTTTTTGTTAAATAAAACTTAGATGGTTGGACCCGTCTAATGTAAACTTTATAAAACTCATATACTGATATATAAACATATATAACAAGTAAAAACCGATAAAACCCGAACTATAGGACATACGGACATTAACGAGCTAAGTAAACATATTGGACTAATAATTTGACTAAATAAGTTAAACTCTTATAAAAAGAACTTATAGGGCTTAACCCATTTAGGCCCAACTTGTAAAGTGTAGATACTGATAATATAAGTATAACATGGATTGATACAAGTTAAAGAACTTATAATAAGTTTATTGGATTTAAAACGCGTAAATAGGTAAAACTAGTAAACTAGTAAAAAGATACCAATACGTAAACACTAAAACGAGTTAATGAGAATATGTAAACCCACTTGATCATCATATATAAATAATCATCATATGTATACATAATTGTTATTTTTATAAAGTCATTGGACATGAGTCTAAGACGAGTATTATTTGTCTAGGTTTCCGTGATTGAAGCACGTACCGTACATCCGAATTGCCGATAACCCGCCTTCCCACATCAACGTGAGTTCGTAGCCTCGCACTCTTTTAAATGTTTTATAAATGTTTTATAAACCCGCGAGGGAGATAACATGTTAGTTTTTATAAAATAGGACACCATTTGTCCCGATTGTTTGTTTATTGATTTTGGACCCGAATGATTGAATGACCCGATTGTATGACCCGATAAATGATTAAAGGACCCGATAGATGAAATTAAATGAATTATTAAAGTTAGGTTATGTCACTAAAAGTCCCATTAGCATGAATTGTGAACTACCGGGATTTGGTAGACGCTTGTGCATATAATAGTACTATTTGGGGACGATCACTCCAGTTCGCGCCTTGACGGTTGATCCCCGTCATGCCACATTGATTGGTAAGCGAATTTATGTATGAGAAGATTTCCATAGCGTGACCTTTGTGACGACATGCTACTTTCGATGGGCAAATTGAGTATCGGGTTAGCTACCCGTTGTTGGTTTAGTAAGGTAACAATGTCATGCGGCTTATAATAATCCGACTAACGAAATACTACTAGACGCCAGAATTACGACGTATTGCCTAACTAGCAATACGGGGTCATACTATTGATATTATGTTCGTGTTTTGGTTTTCATAACCATATTCATATAACGGTTTTTATTTTCATACAACGCCATAAGACGTATAGTATGATGTTTTTACGACATTGGCTCGTATAATGATTTTTAAGGCAAACGCCTATATTATGATTTTGATGAAGATTTGTATAAAATGACTTTGGCTATTTTATGGCCTATTAAAACGATTTGTACAAAATGATTTTCAGTAATAAATTTATACTGATATTATATTGATGGATTTTATTAAACTCTATGAATTCACTCGGCGTTATCGCTGACATTTTCTTTTAACATGTTTTATCTCAGGTACTTGAAGGTAATTCTCGGGAAGACAACAAGAATTCATGGCCCGCACCTAAATACTTATTTCCATTCAAATGCTTTGTAAAACCTGTATTAAATATAATGAATTGGGACCTATGTAACTTTGATATTTATGAATGGAAATGCTTTATTAATAAACGACGCGATTTTTATGCGTTGTCTATGATGTAAGTAATGTGCTAACCCGTAACACCAACTAGTCTTCCGCTGTATTGAGTTGTATAAATTTGGGGGTGTTACAGATTAAAAGTTAATTTTTGGTTTCAAACCTGCATTTGTGAGTCTATTTTTAGACTTAGGTGTTGGATTGGTCAATGGTGTATTTTAAATGGGTCAAACAGGTCCAACATGGTCAAAGTGAAAAATCAGTCCTAAATGTGTACGTCTAGTAATGTGATGTGTAACGAGTCATAGAAGTGAAAACTTTTCATGGGATTAAATATGGGTTTTATATAGGTCATGAGGTATTTTTGTGAATTTTCTTGAAATTTATATAGATGCTTAAGTGATAGCAAACAGCCCGTACTTTTGGTAAGTACCGGCAAATCTATAAAATGGGAGTCAACTTTAATTACGTAGGTAAATGGTATAAGTCTAGTAACAACTACTTGTTTGATTTTGGCGTGAGTTTTCATAAGCATTGAGTGTGTTTTCATATGCGTGTGTTTAGTACAATAATGTACGCGGAGTATTGATTTGGTTTTCGTACCTTGATTTTTAGGTCAAGTGTTAGATTTTCCCGGACATCCACGTCGTCGGTGACATTTCTCGTTACGTTTTCGCTAGAACCACTACTACTACGCCAGGTGAGTCTATAGCCTCGCTCTTTACTTATTTCAAACGTTTTTACCCGCGAGGGGGATGCATGCTATTTAAACGAAAAGAACATAAGTCATGAATGATTGTTGGACCCGAATGTTGCCTTGAATTATGTTGAGTACCTAGTTGTAAAAGTCCCTATATTCTTGAACTATTAACTATTGTCTTTCCCTTGTGTGGGTTGGAGATAGCCGCTTATATAATTGATAGTACTATGGGGTTGACGACCCTATCCGAGACGAGAGCTAGAACGTTGAGTACCCTCTGCGGACGGATAACTTGTGATAAGAAATAAGGTATAATTACAACTAATGCCTTTAGAAGGGGCACTGGTTTCACTTAAATCATGCCGGTCTATGTACGCGGGTGATTGAGTTAACGGATTAGTGTCACGAGCTTAAACACAATTATTAGCTATTGCTAAAGATAATATCCTTGAATAATAGATTGTGAGTACGACAATGCTATTGAATGGTCATGATTGGTTTTAATACTTATGTTCAACTTATGATTTGATAAACCTATAGATTCGCTCAACCTTTGTGTTGACGGTTTTAAGCATGTATTTCAGGTAACCAAGATTGATAGCAGCGGAGCATGCAAGGATGGAAGTTGTTGTGGCTTGGCGGTCTACTTTGTTTTTCCTCCCTTTTAGCACTTAAATATTTTATTTTATGTCATGTGAACGAAAATGTACTTTTGGGTTGAGATTCAATGGGGACCAAAACGCGACTCTGTTTTGTATTATCTTTGGGGTTTGGAAAACAGTAGACTTTGTTGTTTTAAACAATCTTTAATTTATGTTTAAATTTCTACGTCTCTTTGAGTCGTTCGAAATAGCTTATGTGTGATGATAACTGCCTAACACCCAAATGTTGTAGTTCCGCTGTGCATAGCATTTTATGGGGGTGTTATACGAAGTGATGTGAAGAATCATTTATCAAAAATCAATATGAAGGATCAAGATACACAACGAAAAGCAAATACTCCCCTAAGGATCATGGAGAAGTCTATCTGAAAAGACCCTAGCAAGGTATAAGGATAAATAGATCCAAGTCCTAAAAGGAGGCAGATCGTTGTATATCAAAATCCCAAATAAAGATTGGAGAAAAATGAAGAAGTCGTGGTCTAAGTTTGAAGAATCTCTCAAAAACTTCAAGTGAAGAAATTCCTATTATGAAGAGAAGACCATTCTTTCAAGAACGTCTCTCAAGATTCGAAGTATGAAGTCAATGCCAAACATCGATCCGAGAAAGGTCTCAAATCGTGAAGTGAGTTATGCGAAGATATGAACTTTATGAGGTTTCGAGAAGCAGTTTTAAAAGATTTTGTCCTTTAGCTAACTATTGATTAAATCGTCCTACTTTATTTTCAGCCTAAATAAACTATCAAAATAAGTCAACAATGCATCCTCGTGATCATTCAAGACAACAATAAAATATAAGAGATACACCTAGGAATAAGGGAGTCTAAGCGAATAATTGAGCCACATGAGTGAGTGTTAGCTTACTAACTTATAATAACAATTATCTCGTTTTTAAGCTTAGTATGGGGAACGTGAAACTTGAGGGTGATAAACATTCATGACAACCAAAGCCCTAATGTAAGTCTTCAATCTCTTTACTTGTTCTTTCTTTAAGCATTTTGTAATTTTCTATCTTTTTAGTTTCCTTAGAGTAGTAGTAAATAAAGGCCAAGGTGGGTTAAGTGTAGGGGATTTAATAAGTGTGAATTTCTATCTTTTTAGTATAATGGAAAATGTAAACTATGCTTTGAAATTATGCATTGCATGAGGGCATTGCAATGGTCAAGTGTAGGGGATTTAATAAGTGTGAAAACACTTATCCTTTTACCACTCAATTATAATAAAAACAAGACCAAAATGTGTATTTTATGTCGTAAAAGTCGGAATTATGCGTGGTTTGTGTTTTTATTGTGTTTTAGGATAAACATATGAAAAAGGAAGAAAACACGGGCGTTCACGGGCTTTTGTCGAAGAAAAAGACAAAAGACGAAGTCAAAAGATCAAAAGTGCAAGAAGAACGGAAGTCAAAGTCCCATTCTGAAGATTTATCGAGGAAAAAGTCTAAAGACGGAAGTTTGACGAAGTCGAAGAACCAAGTCTACTAAAAGAATAAAATTAGAAGACGAGTTCATTTTATCATTCGACTAATCCCGAGACAAAGTCGAGAAAGATGAGTCATTTAAAAAGACGAGAAGACAAAAGGAAGAAAGAAGGAAGCATCCTACCAACTCCACTCACAATAAATAGAAGACCTCATTCTCATTTTTGAGGTGTTAGCTAATTAAGTTTAGTTCTCCACTTTATTAATTCAAAGCTTTTCATTTTGTCTTTAAATATTGTTCTTCTTTCTTCAAGTTTATCATGTAAGATCCTTAATCTTCCTTTTTAATTTGCGTTGCATCTTAATTTTAATTCAAAACTTTTCATAATCTATCTTATTCTACCTTTCTTGTTTTAATCTTGAGTTTGATTCAGCTCAAGTATATAGTTCGTTTCATCTTGATGTTTATTTGATTAAAGTGTTAATCTTGTTGTTCTTATCATTTTCATGCGATTGATGGTCTCACCTTTTTGTGCTTTTTGCTTATTTCGTGTTTAGCTTATTTTCATTTAAGTGTTTTTAAAAGTTTAACCTTTTTAAAGTTGATTTTATAAATCTTGCTTATTTAGTGTTTTGGAAGTTTTTTCATTCGTGGCTTATTTAGTTCTTTCTAAAATTTGATTTGGTTAAGTTTTGGTAAGTGCTTATTAGAAAAGTGCTTATTTGATTTTTGCTTATTTCCCCTTTACATTCCATCATAAAGTTCTAATGGTTTTTAAGTTTCCGATCGAGCATTGTGATCGCATAAGCCTTAGGGTTTCTACTTGCGATCAAATACTACAATCACTTGTTGCGATCTCGAGCTACGATCTAGACTGCGATAACTCATTGCGATCGTTGGTTACGATCGTCAGTTGTTGCGATCGTGAGCTGCGATCGGTTGTTGTGATCACAGACTGCGATCCAACTAAGATCTCAGCTCACGATCGCAACAACTGACGATCGCAACCAACGATCACAATGAGTGATCGCAGTCTAGATCACAGCTCGAGATCGCAACAAGTGATCGCAGTATTTGATCGCAAGTAGAAACCCTAAGGCTTATGCGATCACAATACTCGATCGGAAACTTAAAAACCCTTAGAACGTTACGATGGAATGTAAAAGGGAAATAAGCAAAAACCAAATAAGCACTTTTCTAATAAGCACATACCAAAACTTAACCAAATCAAATTTTAAAAAGAACTAAATAAGCCACGAATGAAAAAACTTTCAAAACACTAAATAAGCAAGATTTATAAAATCAACTTTAAAAAGGTTAAACTTTTAAAAACACTTAAATGAAAATAAGCTAAACACGAAATAAGCAAAAAGCACAAAAAGGTGAGACCATCAATCACATGAAAATGATAAGAACAACAAGATTAACACTTTAATCAAATAAACATCAAGATGAAACGAACTATATACTTGAGCCGAATCAAACTCAAGATTAAAACAAGAAAGGTAGAATAAGATAGATTATGAAAAGCTTTGAATTAAAATTAAGATTCAACGCAAATTAAAAAGGAAGATTAAGGATCTTACATGATAAACTTGAAGAAAGAAGAACAATATTTAAAAACAAAATGAAAAGCTTTGAATTAATAAAGTGGAGAACTAAACTTAATTAGCTAACACCTCAAAAATGAGAATGTATGAGGTCTTCTATTTATAGTGAGTGGAGTTGGTAGGATGCTTCATTCTTTCTTCCTTTTGTCTTCTCGTCTTTTTAAATGACTCGTCTTTCTCGACTTTGTCTCGGGATTAGTCGAATGATAAAATGAACTCGTCTTCTAATTTTCTTCTTTTAGTAGACTTGGTTCTTCGACTTCGTCAAACTTCCATCTTTAGACTTTTTCTTCGATAAATCTTCAGAATAGGCCTTTGACTTCCGTTCTTCTTGCACTTTTGATCTTTTGACTTCGGCTTTTGTTTTTTTCTTCGATAAAAGCCCGTGAAAGCCCGTGTTTTCTTCCTTTTTCATATTTTTGTCCTAAAACACAATAAAAACACAAACCACGCATAGTTCCGAATTTTACGACATAAAATACATGTTTTGGTCTTGTTTTTATTATAATTAAGTGGTAAAAGGATAAGTGTTTTCACACTTATTACTACTCACGTACTTAGACTCCCATTTTCCTAACTGGTATCTCTTATATTTTTTTTTGTCTTGAATGATCACGAGGATACATTGTTTGACTTATGCGATGATAGAGATTTAGGTCTAAAAATAGAGTCATAACGGTGTAACCAAGACCATCGAGTTAATAACCCCCCCTAATACACAACGATGTCAAAAAATTAAGTCAACAAGAAGGATCGATAAACATGGTTTTATAACGCTTTTGAACATGAGACTTATTACCAAGACTTTTATACGCCCCCTAACGGATGGGCCTTATTATCATAGGTTTACCACCATCTTTTACTCAACTTCGCCATGAAGCTTTTATTATGACTTCGGTCTTGCCTTGCCTTTTATTTAACCTCGCCATGAGGTGTTTATTATGGCCAAAGACGTATATCCTCACGCTAAAAGCGAATTTTGGATCTTTAAAGCTTTAAAGATTAAGGCTTGATTCTCTTTCAAATTCTCATAGATTTTCGGCCTTGTGAGCTTCAAATTGTTTGCTTGATTTAGTGAGCACTTGAAATCTTATTATTAGGTGAAGCTTTCGATTATCCGGGTTGCCAATACTTCAAAACCGTGACGTTGGTGATACCTTAATGTCTTCCCAATTTAATTACATGGAAGGTACTAGAAAAGACTAGAAACCAACAATCAAGACTAAACCGCTAAGCCAATACTTATTAGAAAAATATATATACAAGCGAAGGGAGAATAAGCAAACAACAAGAACACATGAGTTTTAGAAAGAATACGAGTACTCAATGTTTAGCATAGTAACTTATAATTAACTCTATCATTTCTTGTCCTCATTTAAGAGACTTAGCCTAATATAAAGTTAAGGAATCGAAGCTAAGTGCTCAACACGCACGGTCGAGTCAAAAATACTCTTATTCTCGCCATCAGAAAATCTACATTTGTGTCTTCAAACACTTATAAAACATGAGAAAATTTTTAAATTTGGCCATTTTTAGCCTTATTTGCAACAAAAAGATAAACTTTAGAAAGCGTGAAGGTTTGGCAAGGCAAGTACCTATTCACCCCCCCCCCCCCCATACTAAAGTTAAACATTGTCCTCAATGTTTCGAGTCTGAGGGTAGAATACCCCCATACTAGAGACGTAGTCGAATGCTTAATCTAGCATGCAAAAAGGGTGTAACCATTAAATTAATAGCCGTTTATGAAGTGTGCTAAAAACCTAAGGTTAGAAAAATCAAGGATATATCATGTGGATATCGAGAAATTCTTCAAAGCAAATGATCGAGTGCTCCCATAAAACGAACACGAGAGGCTCCAATCGTGAAGATCATGATCATCTAAAAACCACAATTCACAAACAACCACGGAACAAAGGTTGGAAGGGCACAAATCCCCTCACGTTAACTACATTAGAAAGTGATAATATGTATATGGATAAGCATGGGACTCCCCCACGAGGAAACTCGTTTTTTATTACCGAGTCATGAGCTCGACTCAATCCCCTCAATACTAATTATCATTGGGGAAGGTGACTTGGTCGAGGTAGTTCAAAGAGGGGACTTCCCCACCAAAGTAGTGCTTCAACCTTTGTCCATTCACCTTGAAATTAGGACCATCATTTTGAGCTAGCTCGATGGTCCCATAAGGAAAAAATTTGGGTAATGGTGAATGGTCCGGACCAACGGGATTTCAACTTGCCGGAAAAGATTTTCAAACGTGAGTTAAAAAGCAACACTTGATCTCCAATGTTAAAAACCCGGTTTTTAATTTTAGAATCATGAAACTTTTTGGTTTTCTCTTTATAAATCAATGAATCTTCATAAGCAATATCCCTTAATTCATCCAATTCATTCAATTGCATTTTCTGGTGTTTTCCCGCGGTCTCAATGTCATTATTACATTGCTTTAGAGCCCAATAAGCTTTGTGTTCGAGTTCAATTGGCAAGTGATAATTCTTCCCATACACAAGCTTGTAAGGAATTTACCCAATGGGCGTCTTATGAGCGGTACGAAGGCCCATAAAGCATCGTCTAACTTATCCGACCACGATTGTCGGTTCTCTCCTATCGATCTCTCCAAGATCCTCTTCAACGATCGGTTTGAAACCTCGACTTGCCCACTCATTTGTGGGTGATAAGCCGTAGAAAGCCGATGTGTAACCCCATATTTCTTTAGAACCCTTTCGAATTGGTCATTACAAAAATGGGTTCCACGATCGCTTATGATTTCACGAGGGGTTCTAACCCGAGAAAACAATTGCTTCAAAAACTTGACTACCATACGAGCATCGTTCGTGGGCAAAGCCTTAGCTTCCACCCACTAGGATAGGTAGTCAACGGTGATAAGGATGTACTTATTACCACGAGATGATGGGAACGGCCCCATAAAATCAATTCCCCAAACGTCAAAGATCTCACACACTTGGATGATATTTTGTGGCATTTCATCGTTTTGTGAGGCTTTGCCTTGACGTCGGCATGAGTCACACGACTTGACAAGTGCATGTGCATCTCGGTAAATAGTAGGCCAAAAGAAACCGGCATCAAAGACCTTCTTCGCCGTGAGATTAGCACCATGGTGACCACCTGTTGGTCCCTCGTGACAAGCTCTAAGGATATTAGAAGCTTCGGTTCCAAAAACACAACGTCGAATAATTTGATCCGCACAAGTCCGAAAGAGGTAAGGGTCGTTCCAAAAGTATAACTTGACGTCACGAAATAATTTTCGTTTTTGTTGAGTCGTCATACCCTTAATGATAAAGTTGCCCGCATGGTAATTTGCGATGTCCGCAAACCATGGGGTGGATGAGTCAATCTTAGAATTCACTACACCAAGTGTCTCGAGGGGAAATTTTTCAGTGATTTCCTTATTCTCGTACGCACTTTGGTGAGGATCTTCCAAGCGAGAAAGATGATCGGTCGCTAGATTCTCGACTCCTTTTTTGTCAAGGATGGTGACATCAAATTCTTGTAGGAGGAGAATCCAACGAAGCAATCTCGGCTTTGCATCTTGCTTAGCCAAGAGGAACTTGATTGACGAATGATCTGTATACACTATGCATTTAGTCAAGACGAGGTAAGGTCGGAATTTCTCAAATGCATACACCACAACAAGGAATTCCTTTTCCGTCGTGGTATACTTAAGTTGAGCCTCGGTCATCGTCTTGCTAGCATAGTGGATAGGCAATAAGTGCTTTTCATGACGTTGCCCCAAAACAGCCCCAATAGCGTAATCACATGCATCACACATTAGTTCAAAGGGGAGATTCCAATTGGGAGCAACAAGAATGGGAGCTTCAGTAAGTTTCCTCTTAAGGATTTCAATGGCTCGTACACAATATTAGTTAAAGACAAAAGGGGCATCTTTTTCGAGAAGGCGTGTAATGGGTCGAGAAATCTTTGAAAAATACTTGATTAATCGACGATAAAAGCCCGCGTGGCCTAGGAAACTCCTAACTCCCTTAACAGTTTTGGGATGAGGTAATTTGGCGATGACGTCTACCTTAGCTTTGTCTACCTTAATCCCCGCTTTTTAAAACTAAGACGATTCCTTCCTTAACCATAAAATGACATTTTTCCCAATTGAGCACAAGGTTGGTTTCCTTACAACGTTTTAACATATGCTTCAAATTTCCTAAACACGAAGTGAACGAACTACCAAACACGGAAAAGTCATCCATAAAGACTTCCATCGTCTTCTCGATCATGTCATGAAAAATAGCCATCATGCACGTTTGAAAGGTTCCCGGTGCATTGCAAAGTCCGAATGGCATTCTACAATAGGCAAACGTTCCATATGGACACGTAAACGTAGTTTTTTCTTGATCACGAGGATCGATGGGGATTTGGAAGTAACCGGAAAACCATCTAAAGAGCAATAGAAATCATTTCACGCAAGACGCTCCAACATTTGATCCATGAAGGGCAAAGGAAAATGGTCTTTACGAGTGGCGTCATTCAACTTACGATAGTCGATACACACCCTCCAACCTGTCACGAGTCGAGTTGGAATTAACTCGTTGTCATCGCTTGGCACAACGGTCATTCCTCCCTTTTTAGGGACACAATGAATGGGACTCACCCAAGGGCTATCGAAAATAGGGTAAATCATTCCCGCGTCAAGGAGTTTAAGGACCTCCTTTTTGATGACGTCGTGAATTGTAGGGTTCACCCTTCTTTGACATTGGATTGCGGGCTTGTAGTCTTCCTCCATTAAGATTTTGTGGGTATAAAATTTAGGGTCGATCCCCTTAATGTTGGATAATTTCCACGCAATTTCCCCTTTGTGGTCCTTTAGAACATTGATAAGTGCGGGTTTTTCATCATCCGAAAGATCCTTCGCAATAATAACCGGCAACTTATCGTCTCCTTTCAAGAATACGTATTAGAGAAGAGGAGGAAGATCTTTCAACTCGAGGATTGGTGGTTGCTCGATTGAATATTTGGGTTCAAAACTCATTACCTCCTCCCTAGGAGGAAATGGGAAATCGTTGAGAAACTCCTTGATAATCGAGAAGTCCTCATCGTTGTCGAGGTCTTCGTTACAAGTATGAGGAACATCAAATTCTTCCAACGTAAAACCACCTCCTTCAAATGGAATGAAGGATGGTGTCGAATTATCAAGAATAGGATCGAGCATAGTGGGATTGCCACTATTTTCATCATCACCAAAACCTAAAAATTCTTGTGAAAATTCCTCGCAAACGACATCGATCATATCAACATGGTTTATAGTCGCGACGGAATAAACATGAGAAAGTTGAGAGTTTTGAGTTGTGTTTATAACAAGTTCCTCGTCTTTGAAACGTAAGGTGATTTTCCTAGCATGCACATCAATCAACGCCATTGACGTATCCAAAAACGAACGACCTAAAATAAGAGGAACTTGAGGATCCGTGGGAATATCGACTACGATAAAGTCTACCAAATAAAAGAACCTTCCCACTTTCACAAAAACGTCTTCGGCCAATCCACATGCGGGAATCGTAGAATGATTGGCCATTTCGATAGACATTAGTGAAGGAGTAAGATTAGGAAGATTGAGCGACTTGAAGATTGCAAGAGGCATCAAGTTAATACTAGCACCAAGATCGGCCAAGGCATAACATTCTTCCATATCTTGAATAGCACATGGAATCAAAAATTTACCGGGATCACCGACTTTTTGATGTATGCGGTTAAGATAAACCGATGAACAACTAGACAATTGTTGCAATTTCTCCTTGTTGTTTAACATACTCTTAAAGTTAGCGGCAAACGGAGGCATCATGACCAAAGCGTCAGCGAAACTTATGTTAAAATGCAAATCACAAAACATTTTCATAAAAAGCTCAAATTGGTAATTCTCACGCGCTTGCAATTTCTCCTTACGAAGTCTCGATGGGTAAGGGAAGGGTGGTGAGGGTTGGGGCATAGGCATAGTGTAACACCCCCAAATTTATACAATTCAATACAGCGGAAGACTCGTTGGTGTTACGGGATAGCACATCACTCACATCATAGACAACGCTTAAAAATCACGTCGTTTAATAATAAAGCATTTCCATTCATAAATATCAAATTTACATAGGTCCCAAGTCATTGTATTTCATACAAGTTTTACAAAGCATTTGAATGGAAATTATTATTTAAGAGCGGGCCATGAATTCTTGTTGTCTTCCCAAGAATTACATTCAAGTACCTGAGATAAAACATGTTAAAAGAAAACGTCAGCGATAATGCCGAGTGAATTCATAGAGTTTAATAAAATCCATCAATATAACATCGGTATAAAATTATTACCGAAAATCATTTCGTACAAATCTTTGTAATAGGCCATAAAATCGCCAAAGTCATTTTATACAAATCCTTATCAAAATCATAATATAGGCTTTCGCCTTCAAAATCATTATACGAACCATTGTCGTTAAAAACATCATACAATACGTTTTATAACGTTGTATAAATAAAATAAAAACCGTTATATGAATATGGTTATGTAAAACCAAAACACGAATACAATATCAATATTAAGACCCCGTATTGCTAGTCAGGCAATACATCGTAATTTAGTGCGTATAGCAGTATTTCGTTATTTTTGGATTATTATAAGCCGCATGACATTGTTACCTTACTATACCAAACAACGGGTAGCTAGCCCGAAACTCAATTTGCCCATCTAAATTAGCGTGTCGTCACAATAATCACGCTTGTGTAAATCTTCTCATACATAAATTCGCTTACCAATCAATGTGGCACGACGGGGATCAACCGTCAAGGCGCGAACTGGGGTGATCGTCCCCAAATAGTACTATTATATGCATAAGCGTCTACCAAATCCCGGTAGTTCACAATTCATGCTAATGGGACTTTTAGTGACATAACCTAACTTTAATAATCTATTTCATTTCATCTATCGGGTCATATAATCATTCATCGGGTCATACAATCATTCGGGTCTAAATCAATAAACAGACAATCGGGACAACTAATGTCCTATTTATAAAAACTAACATGTTATCTCCCTCGCGGGTTTATAAAACATTTCATAAAAACATTTAAAAGAGTGTGAGGCTATGAACTCATGTTGATGTGGGAAAGCGGGTTATCGGTAATTCGGATGTACGGTACGTGCTTCAATCACGGAAACCTAGACAAATAATACTCGTCTTAGACTCTTGTCCAATGACTATATAAAAATAACAAATATACATATGATGATTTTGTACATATGATGATGATCAAGTGGGTTTATATATTCTTATTTACTTATTTTAGTGTTTATGTATTGGTAACTTTTTACTATTTTACTAGTTTTACCTATTTACATGTTTTAGGTCCAATAAGCCTATTATAAGTTCATTAACTTGTATTAATCCATTTTATACTTATATTATCAGTATTATACTTTACATGTTGAGCCCAAATGGGTTAAGCCCAATAAGTAATTTTTATAAGTGTTTAACTTATTTAGTTAAATTATTAGTCCAAATATGCTAACTTAGCTCGTTAATGTCCGTATGACATATAGTTCGGGTTTTATCGGTTTTTACTTGTATTAGGTACTTATACATCAGTATATGACTTTTAAAAAACTTTACATTAGACGGGTTTGATCGTCTAAGTTTTAATTGGCGAAAAATGTTAATTTTACGGTAATAGCCGAAAAAGTCGTAAAAATCATGTTTATAGTTTTTATAACTTATAAATCTTATTCAACCACCATTTTTATAAAGTGCCCATTTATTTAACCTTATACATATTTATATAAATGAAATTTATTAGTTAGTGGGTTTTAATTCACATTTTA
The DNA here is from genome assembly GCA_025667525.1 of Glebionis coronaria. NCBI lineage: Eukaryota > Viridiplantae > Streptophyta > Magnoliopsida > Asterales > Asteraceae > Glebionis > Glebionis coronaria. Next base: position 6,453,763 of record CM046878.1, on the reverse strand, counting down.
TACTATATTAGTTTGAGTGCTTATATAATACTATTAAATATTAATTCTTCAAAATCTGATTTTTAGTTTCATCTTCACCATTTTTATCATATCTTGAGTTCTATAAGGAGATAGAAGCTCATTTTTGGATGGCATAAACTTCATAAACTTCATACTACTGCTCATTCCATGTCTAACTATCCTTAACAGTCCCTACAAAACAGACTATTCAGATTGGTACACTCATCTTGTTTTGATCATATCTCACTCATTTTGATGATTCCATTGAATGGCCAACTCTCACATGTGTATGACATCTAACACTTACTGTAAATGGATTCCACCATGCAATTTTATCAGTTTAAGACTTGGTTAGCTACTGTTTTTATACAGCCAACAATTTAAGCAAGATTTTAGCCTTGTTTCTTATGGTTTTTCATCTTTTTAATCATATTTATCAACACTTGATCCCCACACAACATTTTTATCATCATATATTCATCATATACATATACAATAAGAAAAAAAATACATGATTACATAATCAAAATAACAAGTGGATGGGAAGAACAATCTTTATACCACCAAGATTTTGTAGGTATTCATCAAGGCTTGGATTTTTGATGGAGAAACTTGTGATAGATCAACACCAACTTTGAAGACCACCAATGTTTGTAAACTTCTTGTAGAAATCAGCCCTTGGACATCACCAAATCACCTCTTTGGATATTAGAATCACCTCCAATCTTCAAGTCTTCAATAGGACATCATCATATGTAGATTGTAGCCCTTGTTTATGGTAAATTTTTTATGGTTATGGTGGTGGTGTTATGGTGGAGGACGGCCAAAAGGGGAGAGGAGGAGAGAGTTGTGTGTTTTTGGAGAGTGGTTTGCATGAGTGATTGTGAGAAATGGTTTGAAGTTAGTGGTTTTGGTGTTTGTATAGCTTACTTTGTAAGCTACAAGTTAACAAGTGTTAACTTGTTAAGGAAATTTTGACACATAAGGGTGTGTGTCATGGTTTTGCCGTCCCATATTGGGGGTGGGGCAAAAGTGGTTTTGTCTCATCCCCAATTTATTTACGGGTACTCCTCGATTATAGTTTCCTCGATTTGCGTGCCCTCGGGTCGTTTTACGAAAACGTTTTTATAAATTATGAATCAACGGCACAAAATGAATCAATAAAAATTGTCTCATAAAAACCGGAGTTCAAAAACGTAAATACGTAATCCTAGGGTTTCCGGTTTAATCGTAAAGGACGTTAAATTATAATCGTAAGTCCTAATCTCTTCTCGTAAATTTGTGAGTTTATGAACCAACACAAATTTAAAATCTCAAAATAATATTCACGGATAAATTTATTTCCTGAAGTGTCGGACTGTCACCAAAAACGGTGTATGTAAACGTAAGCACGTAACGTAGAATCCTCCAGTTTAGACGTAGTCGATGCTACTTCGAGACGTAAACCCAAATTTCTTCCCAAAAATAAGTGATTTCATAATATAACATTAAAATAATGTTTTTAAATAACACTTGAGAATAAAATATCAACCATAAATTTGACGGATTGTCACAGCATTTACCCCTAAACAGGATCTTTGTCCTCAAAGATCATTTTACCTTACTACTCGCTTCTTATAGAGTTAAAGCCATGTGGGTATTTCCTCCACATTCGATCTTTTCTCACAAGTGTAATCCATTACAATACGCGAGTTTCATCAAACATAACTACGGGAATAAGATAAGGCTTAATGTTGACTTACTTAATCTATCCATGATGTACACGGGTTTTTGATGAATGCAACTTTTCGCCGATCTAAACTTTATCAAGAAGAATTCAGATTTTCACTTGATAGATATTTTATCAAGTAGGATATACGAAACATAATTCACGCAGTCCTTGAAGTCCTAGGGTAGATCCAGCTTATATGCCTTTCAAACCAATCTTTTTACATCTCAATGGTCCCATATAACGAGGACTTAATTCCCATGATCTTTCAGATCATCTATTTATTTTTCCAAGGTGAAAATTTTTGGCATAACTTCGCTACCCATCCTGCACTTCAAGATCTACACTTCATATTCACATAACCTCCTGCCCACTACCGGCAGTCAATAATCAGGTCCTAATTTCAACAATCAATTCAGGTCTCGCGGGTCGGGTATTTTGTAAGGTTAGGTTGGTCATCATAGGCAACCTTAAACCTAAAAGACATGTCCAACTTACAATGGGTGTATGTCAGGTGTCTTCATCCCAACTCCTTCTTACAGATGCTCTTATATTTAGATCCTAACAAGATTCGATCTCGATCCTAATATGATACTTATCAGTGATAATCTCTCCAAAGGAAAATGATTATACGGTTCATTACCAAAGGTCAATCATTCAAGCATAAAACAACACTTATAGTGTTTTGTATCATTACTTTGCCTCGTCCCTTCGATTGGGGTGGTAAACAGTACTCTCATCAAGGTTCGTTCCCAATGACTTCTGAGCAAATCTCTAGAAATTCGATGCGAAGCGAGGATCTTGATAGAGATGATCGATACAGGCACACCATGCTTACATAACTCCTTTAAATACAAAAGAGTCAATTTCTTCATCGAGAATCTATCATTAACTGGAATGATATTAGCAGATTTGGTCAGTCTGTCGATGATGACCCAAATCGAATCAAATTCAGATGATGACCTTTGCAATAGTTAGACGTTTACTAATGTATGAGGCGATTTCTGCCTTCATAATTTGCCATTAGTACAACTTCTTCAGATAAAGATACATTTAGTCAGAAATGACATGAATGGAATACTTATACTTACGAGATTTCAATATAACTAAATCTCAAAATCCTCTATATTTAGGCAACCACAACTGGCCTTTAAAACATTTAACGCCATCGGCTTCTTAATTCTAATGGTTCACATTAGTCGCGAACCCCTTTTATTATCTATATTATCCTTTTTACAAGCATCGACTATTTTTAAATTGCTCGGCAATTTATTTTGTACCATCATTACTAAGGAACACATCCTAATTGGTTCTTTATCCTTTTTACATTATGTGTCAGTATCTACATTCATCTTCCCTGATGAAATAATTATCATGTCTACAATTTACTCAGAAATTCTTTCTTCATATTTTCTAAGTCTTAGTTCTATCTCAACTATTATTTTTATCAGTTTTGCTTGATCCGACGTTTTAAAGCGTTGATAATTATTACACGTAAATTAACAATAAATATTAAGTTTTTATGAAAAGTAAACGTTAAAAGTTTAAATTTCTTAGTTCGACCAATTATAATAAAATGTTCAAAACAAATTTGAATTTAATTAACACGATTTTTGCTGATTTATCGAAAATAATTAATAAGATTTGTAAATGTTTGAAAAAAAATCTTTGGTTATACTTTGGTCAAAATTTTCTTAGTTGAAAAGTAAAAAGTGTCGTTTCAAATTTCAAGTCATGGTTTAAATGGTTTCCTCAATCCCTCTTAGGTTGTCTTGAGGTATACACAATCATTTACCCCTAAACAGGAGTTTAGTTAAATGATTTGTGTATAAGGGAATAATCCCTTAAAAATCCTTTGTTAAAACATCTGTCAAAACATATTTCCATTTTCTTTTTGGTAAAACCCAAAGCCTTAATGGTTCTAATTTTTGAAGAGTCAATATATTCCTTTTTTTTATTAATCACACGGTCAAATAATGTAAAGGATTAAGTCTTTCATCACATGTTAAATATTCAAGGTACAAGTTTTCACTACTCGGCCGAGTCAGGGCATTCTACAAATAATTATTAACTCATTCTTATTCTTATAAACAAACAGATGGTCCTTGATGATCGCAAGCATGAATTTATCATTTACAGCCTACACACGTGATTCACCCAATTTATGGATGCTACATGTGCATTAGTCAATCCAAACGACATAACATGAAACTCATAATATTCATTACAAGTTCTGGATGTAGTGATTGGAATATATAATCTTTTTCGCGGACGCAAAATTGATGATAAGCATGCCGTGGATCAAATTCCTGAATATACGCTAGAACCTTGTAAATGATCGAACAATCTATCATCTTGGGTAGTGGATATAGATTTTAATCGTCAATTTACTTAGTTCACGGTAATTCATAAATATAAGGAATGATAACACCATAGCTCTTCATGATGACGAGCCGGGTAGAATAAAAGCTTTTCCCGACAACTCTCTCAGTTGTACGGTAATTCCTTTAATTCAGATGGTGCTGACGTACAGTGCACATGCTACAGGTGCAGCACTGGGAATATAATCAATACCAATTTCAACTTGCCTTAATGGCGAAAGTCTAGGTAATTAATCAGCAAATACCTCCTAAAGTTTCAGATAACAGGACATCTTTTAATAAATTCATATTAGGTTCTTTCTAGATTATAATATCTATGACTAATTCACAACCATTCACGGTATAATTTAAAGTCTAAATGCAGGATATGGTCACCCATCAAGAATTATTTAGATCACTTTTGATAATCAACATCTTATCTTTTAGGGGAATTCTACTCGAGTTCCCATCAATTAAGACAATGTCGTCATGTCATAATCAATCAGTCCATTCTACTGGCACTATTAACTTTCCAGTTTCATTGTCGTCGATAAGATGTGAATTTCTCAAAAGACTAATAATAACTCATAATCCTTCACAAGTTCAAGGATATCTGGAGACATAACTAACTTTAAAAGAGTAAGGTCAACGCATAATCTACGCGAGAGAATTTCAAATCAGATACAGACGAAAACATTAACGAATATGAATATATCCCATGTTTTCATGAATTGAGTACGCATTCGAAAGCTCCTCGGATCGTTACCCAGGTCATTCAAATGAAATCTAATCAAAAGAAATGATAGGAACGTCGATACATCCAGTCGGGTATCAACACTCGGTAATCAGATACTTTTCCTAAGAATCTCACTACGGGAGAATTGGACAAGAAAGAATCGTCAATTGTCAAATAAGACAATTTCCACAGATGATTAAATTCGACTCAGAAGAATAGATGCTACAGGCACATATGTAGGTGTGCCTAACACTATGTCCCTATTTTTCACTTCTTGCAGATCTCATAAAATTTAATCTTTCGCAATCTTAAAAGAAAATGTCGTGTATATTAATCAGTTTTATGGTGACTACTAATCAACCTTGCATGGTCCATTCCAAATTGTATGTAGGCGCACAACTATATACAATTTCAAGATTAACGATGCAATACTCAGTTCGTCAAAATTTTATCATCATGTCTATAATAAAAACATTTTCATGCTTAATTCTTAAATAAGAATCAAAAATAAATTTACAAAGATTTTCTTTGTTATGAAAACAATTATGTTTTCCAAGTTGTTTTATAAACAACTTCATTTCGATAACAGTCACTTCTAAATCTTACTTTGAACACCCACCAGCCGCAACCCTTGTGTTGGCGGTGGTGTTTTGGTTTAAGCAACTGCAACCCCAACTGCTCATGCAGTGGGGTACGCAGGCAAGCAGTGGGAAACCGAGATCTATATTGGTCTCGGTAGTAAGAAGTGGGCAGCCAGGGGGAACCGCAGCAGCCGTAGTGGCAACCTAGCTAGGCCAGGGCTGTGCACGCAGCAGCAGTGGCACCGACTGAACTGTCGGTGGCTGTTGGGTGTTCGGCCGCAAGCCACAGCCGAATGGCTGTGGTGACGCGTGGCGTTCGAGGCGACACCGAGACCTCCATGGTCTCGGTGGAGTTTCGAATGGGGCTCGGGTACAACCGAACACACAAGGGGTGTGTTTGGTTAGGCTTTTTATAAGTAAACTTTATGTTATAATTAATTATTTTAATTAAAAACATGTTAATTAAATTAATTAATAATGCATGACCTAGGATATAATTTAATTCAAATAAAAACCACAGTTTAATTATGTCCACTTTATTTAAATAAATTTTAGAATAAAATAATAAATTATTTAATTATTCATGTACATTTAAATTAATTAAAACTTAGCTTAATTAATTTACATCATTTTAAGGTAAAGTTTAATTACATTAGTCATGCAATATTATTAATTAATAATGACTTATGATAGCATGTAATATCATTATTAATTAATAATTATAAGATTAGACTAAGTATTTAATTATTATTAAACTTTACAATATAATTAAACATGACATATTATAAGCTTATTAAAACTATATGTTATATCATTTAATTATTTAATAAGCCTATTATTAATTATGGAAACATGTTAAATATGGAAATACACTAATTATGGTAACATGCTATTTATGAGAACATACAAATTATGGAAACTTTCTATTTTTGGGAACTTACTTGCTATTTTTGAAAAGTTACTATATATGGAAACCTGCTATTTTTGGAAAGTTACTATATATAGAAACCTGTTAGTTTTAGAAAGTTACTCATTATGTTATAACAAGTAAAATAACACTTAAAATTACACTAATCTAAAACACATGAAACACTAAGAATCACATGATTAAAAAAGAACAAGTATAATAAGTAAGAAGACGTCAAGTAAACTAAATAAAGAGACACTTATTCATGTCCCTTTATTATATAGCTATCGTGAAGTCGGACTGATCTTCCGCGTTCGTTTTTGTCTCCATTTACTTGACATAAGGTACGGATATTCCGTCCTTCAATAAGGGCACTTCTTTCCTATATTAGGATAGCCATCTGTTTTCCCCAGTAGTTACGTGTCTTAAACACTTTCAGTATATAATATGTTTATTTTCGATTGCTTGAGCTATATACATGCATGACAGTTTCACCTAGTTATGGGTGTTCTATAACTATAGCATTAGAGGCACCGGTGTTATGACTCTTCTGCGGTGAGAGTAATTGCTCGCAGCATCCCTTACAATTACTGACCTATCTTATTATTATCATGTGGGGCAAATGGGTGCATCCTAGGACAAGTTAGTAAGATTTTATGGTAACTGCGGTGTGTGCCTTGCATCCATTACAAGAGCTGATCCCTCCACTCATACTATAATAATTAGAGGCAACCCCTCTAATCGTATGATGAGGTCGCCCCTCTAAGTATTCATGCACGTTGATATAACATGACCTATATGGGCTCCAAGCATATTTAAAATACATTTTTCAGAATAAACTAAGCATAAGTCTTTTCAGAAATATAAAACCAGTCTTATAAGCTTAACTAGGTTTTCCAAGACATACACTTATTCCGAGGTTATTCATTTCATTTCATTACTTGCTTATGGTTATGCTTTACATTTATTGTCATATATCCACACACTGAGCGTATTGCTTAGCCGTATTTTTCTTTCCATGTCACAATACGGCAGGTACTAAAGGGCAAAGCTAGGATTCAAGAGTACGTGAATGGGATGGAGGCGCCTAGTCTTCTTTCTCTTTTAATGCATTTACATACTTTTTCTTTGTTGGACATTATTTAGATGGGGTGTTACAAGTTTACTTTTTAAAAAATACATACACTTCTTAAACACAAACTGTTGCAAACATATATTATTTTTGAAGCAGAGATTGCAAATGGGACAAAAAATTCAAACGAAGGTCAAATTTTTTCTAAAGTTAAGGAGCCGTTTGGTTAAGGGTAGTGAGCCCGTTATTGTGGGTTTACTTTTACATTTGTTGTTTGGTTAAGATTTTGATTTATTTGGGCCCACCTAAAACACCAAGTATATATGAGTTTTGAATAAAAGAGTCTAGTAGGTTGGGTTTTATAAGAATTTGACATATTCTTTAACCAAAATATTTGTATATTTTATTTTTTTTACTTTTTAAATATTAAATAGTTATTAATATATGAAAATATATTTTCTCTCTCTTTTATCTAATATAAATAAAAAAATATTCTAAACTTTTAACAAACCAAGCATTACTTTTCATTAAATTCTATTTAATACTAAACCACCTACTTTATAAACATACACCCAAAGTAAAACCCTAACCGGACTACAAACCAAATTGACCCTAAAAAATTTGAAAAATTATCAAAACCCAATTGATGAGGTGGGATTGGAGATCTAGGAACCACCATGCCTTGATGTGACTTTTGTTTTTGCATGCCAAACATCAGAATTGATACTACTAGTTTGAGTCCAAACCGAGACAAACCATTAACCAAACGAGCCCTTAGTCAATGGTTTTACCCTCAAATTAGTCATTGTCCGTTGGAAGACAAAAGGTTGGTTGTTTTAAACCAAACCAAACCAAAATTATGATTGTGACGAAACCTGAAGAAAGTGACAAGTACACCCCCCGAATCATGTGGGTTTAGTTCTTTCTTACTAATATTAATTGAGGTGCACACAAGGTCTTTGATGAAATGTGTGACTGAAAATATGGTGTCACTTCTGTTATGTCTCTTTTGTTGTTGTTGTTGTTTTTCAACCTCGGTCGTCCATCGAATGTTTCTTCTAACATTGGACGGTTTCATAGTAGTTTTACTTGGATTGAATATGTCAACCAACTTTCTTAGAAAACTTCTTTTTCCAGGTTCAGACTGATTATTGAATTGTTCTTTAAAATGGTTAACTTCAGTCTCGCAACAAATAGTGTCACTTTGAAAATATGTTGTCGGTGAAATTTTTGACGTTCTCCAGAATATATCTATTGCATTCAAAGGAATAAACTCACCTGCATATATAAAGATATTTCGTCTTTAATATTATAATATAAAGACTTGTATTTATCAAACCTGTTTTCATGTACGTATCTTAAAGCACCTGATATGGTGGAAAAACAAGTATTATAAAGAAACATAAATATTTAAAAGAAGAGAATTATATATTGTATAGAAAAATAAGTAATGAGAAGACTTACGCGGGTATTGTGACAACGATGTTCGAAGATTCTCATAGTTTTCATCGTAGGAAATCCACGTTGGAGAATTTATTAGCAACTTCTACGACCATTGAAAACGGATCCAATCACGTTTCGACCTTTTTTTTGTGATTCCTCATTATATTTTGACTTATGTGCCATCTACAAAGTAAATGGTTGGCTCGCAAAAAAACTATTGCGCACGCTTTCATGAGAGCCAACTCTCTATCCATTACTATAACACGTGGGTGCATGCTCTCCAATAGCGTCAACTTTGGTTGTTTCAACGCCCATTTATAGTTCTCCATCTTTTCTTCACTTATAAACACGAAAGCAATGCAAAATGTCTTGCCGGTTGAAGTTACACCAACGATTTGGACAAACTGCATATTATATATGTTTGTCTTGTACGTGGTGTCTATAATCAAAACGTGGGGGAATGCACGCCATATATCATAAGATGTGGGAGAACAAAAAATAAAGGTTGCAACACGTTTGTAACTCGGTATGGGGTATAAGGTTGACAAACATAACGATGTTTATGCAAAAGAGACATAAATATTGCATTGGTGTTTTTCCGTCTCTCTCGTACTTGCGGATTTTCTTTTGTGCCTCATATATTGTCGGGAGTGTTGACAAGTTAGTCGCATATTGATCCTTTATTAGTGATAGAATCTCACGTAGAGGCACATTCTTCGACGTCAAATCTTCTACCAAACGAAATTCATCATCAGATAACTGTCTTGTGTATGCATGGCCCTCTAGATTCACTGTTAGACGATGGTTATGTTGATCGCATACCACTCTTATCGTCCAATAATGATTTTCCAATGAATATTTTGCTACCAACTCAAATGGACAATCTGTCTTTTTGGTACTAGTATTTGTGCTTGATTATGATCCGCTAGGTTTACCACTACGGTCACACATAAAATTGATTTATTCATAAGACCACTTTTGCATTGCTTTGATCTTCTTGTGACAATGAAAAAAACAAGCGAGTATGCCGTATTTTTTACCTAATTCTTAACATCTTCGCGAGACATAATGGTGTTTTGATACTTGTTAGATTGGAATATTTTCAAGAAAAATGGTGTCTCTAATTTTCTAAACTACTACAAGTTACTACTAAATTGTTAAGTAAAAGGTAATTCATCCTATCTAAACTATGAGTGGGAAGGTAATTTGTCAATATTATTTTAAGTATCGGCCACTAATTTGCTATGAGTGGGAAGGAAATTTGGCAATATTATTCTAAGTTTTGGCAATATAATTCATTCTACTTAAACTATGAGTGGGAAGACAATGTGGCAATAGACTTGTTCATATGAGTTCACTGTTTCTATTTTGAACGCAAAGTATACATGGTTGTAAAATAGTACATTCTAATTTGAATCACTAGTAATGTCAAAGGAAAAGAATAACATATTCTAACCTGATGTGCAAATCTTTTTCGGATGAATTAAAAAGATAACCAAAAGCTATAAAATCCAATAGATAATAATAATACGTGCTTTCTTTATTTCCTTTCTTCACAACTCAAGTAAAAAAAATCGGTTTATACTGGCAAATTTGTTTTAAAGTGTGTTTAACATTAATGATTAACCAATATTTATACATTGTCAAAACTGGTTATAAATTTAGTTAAACAGTTTTAAAAAAAATTAGTCAAACATTACATTTTACAAAAATTAATTTGACTAAAAAGTTAATAAGCTTGTTGAAAATACATTGGTATTTTCACATTATAGGTCGGCAAAAATTTATGTGATAAATTTTGATTATATATTTTTGTGCATTTATGGTCAATGAGGTATGAACCATAGAATTCGATCTTTTAAGCAGAGATATCAAACGAACGGTCAAAATTTTTCTAAAACTAACAAATATACAAAAATGTTAGTGCTGCCTTTTTAAAAAAAATGCAAAAATTATCAAAACCCAATTGATGAGGTGGGATTGGAGATCTAGGAACCACCATACCTTGATGTGACTTTTGTTTTTGCATACCAAACATCCGAATTGATAGTTTGAGTCCAAACTGAGACAAACCCATTAACCAAACGAGCCCTTAGTCAATGGTTTTACCCTCAAATTAGTCATTGTTTGTTGGAAGACAAAAGGTTGGTTTGTTAATTGAGTTTTGATACTTCTGCTTTTGTTTTGTGATGGAATATGTTTAAGGTTCGGCTGCTGCTGTGGAGTGTGTTGGGAGGTGGTTATTCATGTTAGATGATATTAGCACTAGGCCTGTTCAGCTTATAGTTATCGGGCTCAGCCCACGTTGTTATTAGGTTACATGTATTTATATTTGACATTGTACTCATTATTGATTAACGGGGAATGATATAATTCTACATGGTATCAGAATACCAAGAATTATCCCTAAAACCCTAATCATCAAAATATCGTCGTCAAAAACAAAATCCACTTTGTCGTCATACCTTTTGCTTTCTACACGATCATCCTCAATTCACATCATTAATTCATAAACAAATCTCATTCACGTCACTTTCATGCACCACATACACATTTGCTTCATGCAATAATCATTATTATATATTTGCAAGCCATACAATCTCTACCCTCTGACCTTTACCATGGTGAATACCACACCACCTGCTGCTACTCTTTCACGTTATGAAAGAGTCAACACCCTTGGCTCCATCAAGAACCTTATTCATGTCAAACTCGACGAAGACAAACTCAATTTTTCCTATTGGAGTGAATTGTTCCTCAACATACTTGAAGGCTTAAACGTGATAGACTTTGTGAAGCCTAAAACCGTGGCCGGAAGGCTCCAGCGCCCCACCACAAGACGATGACTGGCTCGCCACAGATAAGATCATAAAATCATGGATCTATCTCACCATATCCGAACCTCTCTTTGAACGTGTTGTGAAGGCGAAACCGAAAACATCAAAAGATACATGGGATGTTTTGGAAAAGATTTTCCATGATAACAAGCGATCTAAGACCGTCGAACTCATGGGTGAACTTCGTGACTTGGATATGGGAGATCTCACTGTAGACTCTTACTTCCGTAAAATCGACTCGATTGCCACTAGGTTGGGGAACCTTGGTTCGAACATTACCGAGGAAGAAATTGTGATGTATGCCATGAACGGTCTTAGTGATAAATATGATCAGGTTGCACACGTCATACTCAATCGCGAGCCTTTTCCCGACTTGGAATCTGTTCGTTCAATGGTTACCATGGAGGAAACACGAATGAATCGCAAGACACGGGGGCAATCCTCCACGCTAATCACCAAATCGTCCCCAACTGTTTTACTTGCACCCTCTTCTTCTCGCCCCACAGGTTTGAACTCCAGGCCTAATAACTCTCAAGTTATTTGTCTCAACTTTTCTCGAGGCCACTGTAATTATGGGAATAGATGTCGTTTTTTGCATGACACAAATTCACGCAACTTAGTGTCTGGTACCAACAGTAATGCAAATTGGTCTTCAAGTGGTTCCAATACCACACGCCAGTCAAATAATGTGTCCATACCATCCTCTATTCAAAGCATGGGACCAACCCAATTACTTCAGGCATATAACCAACTGTTTCAGGCCCATACACAATTGTTAGCCCAGTCATCACACGTCCGTAATGGCACCTTATCCCAACATTGATCCAACTCAGCTCAACCTCCCAATAGAGGTACCAAAGGCCTTGCGGGTTCGGGTACTTCAGTTGGACAACATGTGCAAGCTCACGTGGCCCAGTTTGGTAATTCAGGATATAATAGTGAACATACAGGGGATTGGAATTCAAATCAAGCAACAGCTCTCCCTCAAGCATTCAACACACTAACCTTACAAGACTTTGGGGACGCTGGATGGAACATGGATACGGGTGCGTCTCTTCATCTTAATTCAAATGCTAATAATTTAAGTTCTGTTTTTAATGATCGCATTTTTTCATCGGTCTTTGTTGGTGACGGGGCCTCAATCCCCGTTACTAACATAGGTCATAGCACATTGCCTAATCCATACCGTCCCCTTCACCTTAACCATGTTCTTGTCACACCCAATATTGTCAAAAATCTAATTTCAGTTCGTAAATTTACACGTGATAATAAATGTTCTATTGAATTTGATGAGTTTGGTTTTTCTGTGAAGGACTATTTGACTCGCCAAGTTCTTCTCAGATGTGATAGTACCGGTGATCTGTATCCTGTTACCAAGCCTACCAGTTACCCACAAGCATTTATTACCAGTCATCATACGTGGCACCAATGTCTAGGTCATCCTAGAAATGAAGTGTTACGTTCTCTTATATCTAGTAATACTAGTTTGTGTAATAAAACGAAGTCCCCCGAGCTTTGTCATGCGTGCCAGCTTGGCAAGCACGTAAGGCTTCCATTTGTCAGTTCAGATACTATTGTTAGTTCTCCTTTTGACATTGTTCATTCGGACTTGTGGACTTATCCACTTCCGAGCCTCAGTGTTATAAAATATTATGTTCTGTTTTTAGATCATTTCTCTCATTATTTATGGGTTTATCCCTTCCGTAACAAGTCAGATACTTATGATAAATTTGCTCAATTTTGCGCCTTTGTTAAAAGATAATTTAAAACTAAAATCAAAGCGTTTTAGTGTGACCATGGTGGTGAGTTTGATAACCACAACCTTCATCGCCTTTTTGAAAAAAATGGCATTCACATGCGCTTCTCTTGCCCTCGGACATCTCAACAAAATGGCAAATCCGAGCGAATGATCCGCACTATAAATAACCTAATCCGAACCCTTCTATTTCAAGCTCACCTACCCCCTCACTTTTGGGTCGAGGCTCTTTATATGGCTACCTACTTGCTTAATATACTACCATCCACCGCGATAAACAATGAAACCCCTCATACTCGCCTCTACCATACCCAACCTAACTACACGTTTCTATGTGTGTTTGGTTGCCTTTGCTACCCTCACTTAGACACATCTTACAAACTTGGCCCCCGTTCCACGCCTAGTATCTTTCTCGGATACCCATCCAATCATAGAGGGTATCGGTGTTTAGATCTTGCCACCCATAAATAATCATATCCCGCAATGTCACCTTTGACGAAACCATTTTCCCTTATGGCTCAGTAACCCCGAAAAATCCACCCTCTTATATGTTCCTCGAGGACGAGTCTGATACATCCATTATTACATCTACCATTAAACCTACACCGTCCCTTACACCTAACCCACCACATGAGCCTCCCAACTCAGCTCATACGCCCATGACCCATATAGAACCAGCTTCCTCAACGCAACATTTATAGCAAACACCTCCACAAAACCAACACGCCTCGACACAATCAACAACACAACAACCAAGGCAATCCACGACCGTTCCCACAGATCCACCCTCGACCCAAACCCAAAATGCCACCACACCTCGCCGTAACCCTAATTTAACCCATCCCATGGTCACACGCTTTCAACTCGGTACAAATAAACCCACCAAGCGTCTCACTCTCAATGTGTCCAGCATTTCACCCATTCCTAAATCTTACAACATCGACTTTTCTGACCCAAATTGGCAACGTGCTATGTTAGATGAATATAATGCGCTTATTAAAAATGAAACTTGGATTCTTGTGCCACGACCACCTGGCACGAACATTGTTCGTTCCATGCGGTTGTTTAAGCACAAGTACTCTACAGATGGATCCCTTAGAAGATATAAGGCTCGCCTTGTTGCTAATGGACGAAGTCAACAGGTTGGTGTCGATTGTGATGAGACATTTAGTCCGGTTGTTAAACCGGCTACCATTCGTACCGTGCTTAGCTTAGCAACATCGAGAAATTGGCCCGTTCATCAACTCGAAAGAATGCCTTTTACATGGTAACTTATCAGAGACGGTCTATATGCATCAGGCTCCCGGTTTTCGGGATCCGCAACATCCAGATTATGTTTGTCTCCTACAGCGGTCTCTTTATGGCCTCAAGCAGGCCCCAAGGGCCTGGTTTCAAAGATTTACCAGTTATGCTACACGGGTTGGGTTCTACCACAGTCGATGTGATTCTTCCTTGTTTATTCTTTGTCAGGATTCACATACCGCTTATTTGTTGTTATATGTTGATGACATTTTGCTTACTGCCTCTTCTACTACATTCTTGCAGCAGATAATTTCATCATTACATAGGGAGTTTTCTATGTCTGATCTTGGCCCTCTTAATTATTTTTTGGGCATCTCTGTTACTCGTGACTCTTCAGGGATGTTTCTATCTCAAGAGAAGTATGCGTTAGAGATTTTAGAACGAGCTGGCATGCTTCACTGTCAGCCTTCTCGTACACCGGTCGATACAGAATCCAAACTAGGTGCAACTGGTATTCCCGTTTCTGATCCAACACTTTTTCGCAGTCTTGCAGGGGCTCTACAGTATCTTACTTTCACTCGACCAGATTTATCATATGCCGTTCAGCAAGTTTGTTTATATATGCATGATCCTCGGGAACCTCACCTTGCGGCTCTCAAGCGGTTTCTTCGATATGTTAGGGGCATTACTACATATGGGATCCAACTTTATGCTTCATCAACGGTCTCTTTGGTTGGTTACACAGATGCAGATTCGGCAGGTTATCCCACCACTCGTCGCTCTACATCCGGGTATTGTGTATTTCTTGACAACAACCTCATTTCATGGTCCTTTAAGCGGTAAATTACACTTTCCCGCTCTTGTGCAGAGGCCGAATATCGTGGTGTTGCTAATGTGGTTGTCGAGACAGCTTGGGTCCGGAATCTACTCCGAGAGCTTCACTCGCCCTTGTCCACGGCCACTTTGGTATATTGTGATAATGTTAGTGCGGTGTATCTCTCCTCAAACCCTGTCCAACATCAGCGAACAAAGCATATTGAAATTGATATTCATTTTGTTAGAGATCAGGTTACCGCAGGTCGAGTTCGTGTTTTGCATTTACCATCGCGTTATCAGTTTGCGGATATTTTCACTAAAGGGTTGCCTTATGCTTTATTTGATGATTTTCGATCCAGTCTCAACGTTCGTTCATCTCCTGCTCCGATTGTGGGGGGCTTTTAGATGATATTAGCACTAGGCCTGTTCAGCTTATAGTTACCGGGCTCAGCCCACGTTGTTATTAGGTTACATGTATTTATATTTGACATTGTACTCATTATTGATTAACGAGGAATGATATAATTCTACAATTAAACATGAGTTTTGATACTTCTGCTTTTGTTTTATGATGGAATATGTTATATTTGTGCAATTTCTTGCTTATTCAACATGAGTTTTTTCGGGTTTGAAATTTACGGTTTTCAGTTTTGTAGATTGCAGTGTGCGGTTGATGATGTGGAGTAGGTGGTGATGCGGTTTTATGGGTTGCAATTCCGTCCCGAGGTATAAGATTTTGGATTTTTTTAAAATGGAGTCGATCCTATTTGTGACTTTGTGGCTGTTTTGAAGCAAGTAAATATACATGATCCCAAATACACGTTAAGTAAATGAACCGAATGTGTTGCTAGGATTTATTGTAAATGTCACAACTTTGCAATCAGGAAACATATTTGCATAAGCATTTCCTTATTATGAATGTTACAACCTTGCATAACCAATCCAAAACGCACTTATACTTGGAGTGGCAGTGTTCTCCTACCGATGTAAGATATGGAATACAGTTTGCTAATGATATTAGATATTAAAACTAGAGAACACTGGAAGCTATCAAACCAATTCTTTTTACCTCATTGCGTCTTCTACTTCATGTCACATCACATTCAAACGCACTGCTTATTCATTTGCTTATTAGTCATGATCATATTCTAAAATGCAAATAGATGAAAATTTTAAAAGAAAATAACAGTTCATAAGCTCAGCAGATTACAAAAAGACCAATGACATTTGGACTAAATACTTCATTATAAGGCATATAAGCTTAGATTATATTATGCATTGTAATAGCATTCCAAACAAATATACACGAAAAGAAATTAAATTGAAGATATGTTTCTATAGATATAGCATACGAGTATGATATAAACCGGATCGATTAGGATAATAAAGAACAATAAAGATAGGGTAATCGACATTCGAGAGGTCGAATAAGCTCTCTCAATTAACTAGAAAACAATAAACCATAATAAAACATAATCATATTTCTCTGCATATTCCTATTACAAACCTAATCTCTATTTATAATAGAAGATAAACTTATTCATCAAGAAATAATAAAAGGAAAGTAAATAAGCTAATAAAATAAATAATAGTAGTTGTCTCTGCCAGAATCGTATCATTACTCCGCCCCATAAAAACACCTTGTCCTCAAGGTGTTGTTCCAAAATTTTGCCTCGCGTGATTCCGGGATCCCAAGTCTTGACTTGTAATCCTCCCTCTTGCGGGGCATCATCAAACATCAAAAAGTGTTGGCATAGTTGTTCATAAGTTGTTAATCTAGTATCACTATTCAGCCTGCCTTCGATAGCTTCAGTTTGCCCAACCTTGATGACAACACGAGACTTTGATTTCGTCCACTCGAAAGGCCCTTTCCTTTTCTTTCTCTTTCTATTGGCAGCATAATGTCGGAGACCCAAATGAGACCCCTTACTCTTATTCAGTGCACAATCAAACCCCTCGTTACCGACTCCTTTTCCCGTAGTCTTTTTGTTTTGATCAGATGGCAAATTATCGTAACATGAAGAATTGTGAATCGGTCTTGTCGGCACCGTGGTCATTATTGCAAGTACCTTGGGTGTCACTGGTTGAGGTGTTTTAATTGTTATTTTGGCCTCTTCCTCGCTGAGAGATTCAATATCTTTCTTTTCCGTTACAGTCTTGCACTCAACAAGAACATGTAGCAACAAGCGACCCGTAGCGCCATTCACTAGTGCACATTGAGTTGTTGTGGGTACCTTAGTGGTAGGTGAAGTGGTGAGGGAAAAGGTTAGCGGCTTCGATGTAGTGGTGGTATACGGGTGTTGTAGCGGCATGGTGGTGTACGAATGCAGCGACATGGTGGTGCACGACTGCGGCGGCATGGTGGTGCGCTGCATGGTGGTGTATGCTTAGGTGTCCCCTCCTCAAACAAGCTAGCTTTTTGAGTGAGTTCTACACGTGGGACTTATGAACCGATTATGAGCCTAGTATGGGATAGGTTCGTATCAGAGTATAAGAATTGTGATTTGATTTTGGAGTGGTCTCGGTCTAAAGTCTAGCTTTTACTTCATTGTAATATGCACTTATTGGTGTGTTTTATTTTCCATACATTATGTTTCTTTCCGTTCACATGGAAAATATTTCCATCGGAGCACGTGGACAAAAAAACAAGTGCATTGTCGCAACTATCGTATTCCTGAACCATTTTGATACTAGGTTAGATATGGATCAAGTAATCTACAGTTATTATTTAGGTAACTAAGTAAATATCTCATATGTGAACTGAATAATAATTAACTGTGATTGTGAATGGAAGAAGTGCAACGAATTTATCAACAGGAATCACTATGGTTGCCAAAGAAGTTCACAAGTCGTCAAGATCTGAGAATGTGAAGGTCACAAAATGGGTGTCACCCGAGATGATGGAAGACTTGCTCTTGGAAGATTAGGAGCTCTTTGCGAGCAGGTAATTTTCAACAAATATGCTTTTCTTGCAATTTGAGTAATAATGCGATGTCTCTTGTTTTTTCTGTACCTGCACGTTTTTTAATGATAATAATGATAGAAGTTATGAAATTCAGACGTTGTGATGACCTTTTAAAGTTAAATGGTTCTACAGGTGTTTAACTGATCAAACTTTGTGCTCTATTTTTTGTAGGGATTGGTGAAAAATATGAAATCAGTGTGAAAAATTCGAGAAATGAGTGGGCTTTGAACATGAGGCTGCACTTTTGGATATCAGCGGTGAAAAGAGGAAGGTAGACGGTCGTTCCTTACTTCAGCAGGATATTGGCGGTGCGAACATAGTCATCACGGGCATTCCTAATAAAGGTGACTTGGCCTTTTGGATTTGTTGTTACTTTACAATTGATCTGCTGATTGAAAAATGTATTCTAGCTGTCCATAATGAGGAATTTTTGAAGGATGTCGAGAATGCAACCACCCCCTGTGGCACTCGGTAAAGTTAGGACGCTCACCTTTGAACATCCCCAAAAATATGATTTTCGAACAACTCATAAACTCAATCTGATTAGCTTATAAGCCCAAAAAATTGAGTTTATCAGCCTTTCAAAAGCTCAACAAGCATGTTAAATAAGCTTAGAGCACAGTGAGTCATGGCTCTAAGTGATACATTTTTTGGGTGCCACGTCATCGAAACTCACTCACCCCACTCACACGAAAAAAGTGGGGAGTCATGGCTTGGAGTGATGGGTGAATGTGGGTCCCACAATACATACACATACACACACAATACCCCTTTCTTCTTCCCCAATACACACACACAATACAAAAAAAAAAAAAAAAAAAAAAAAGAAGAAGCTGAAACTCAAACTCACGCAAGTGGAATACCCACGCCCATGGCTCACGCCGTGGGTTTTTGTTGTTCGGGGAATCATAACGCCAATCGCGCCATGGGTTTGGCACCCCACGGCGCCAACACTCAGTGTGCTCTTAAACAAAAACCTCTTTAGTCAATATTCTATTGTAGTTAACTACATATTAACAAGAAAACATCACTTCATAATTTTGTGCTCTTGTGATTTGGACAACCTTTAGGTATTTGCTTAAAAAGTTTCCTAGTTACATAGTTAATTTTTGAACCTTGTACAACATTTTTACAAATTTTTATCTCTAATCCTTTTTATGTATAGACTTTTTGCAACTTGAGTTTGTATCTGAAAACCACTAGCATTCCTTAAACTCTTAAAAATCAGTTCTCGTGTTATTAATAGTAGTATTTGCTAGGAAACTACATATCATATTGATATTGTTTCAGTCAATGTTTTAAAACCCGGGTCTTAGATCGACCCGGTCGAGTCGCCGGGTCCGGGTCAACCCGGTTTTTTAAAAAAAATATATTTTTTTTAATTTTTAGTAATTAACAAAATTATACTTATAAAAATCATAAAAACTTACATATATTGAAAATATAAATTGTTTACCAACCAATATAATATGTAAAAATAAAATTTCGTCGCAAATACGTAAAATTAAATTTTTTTTCAAAAAAATCGCGAAAAATTCGAAACCCGGCCGGGTCTTGAGAACCGGGTTGACCCGGGTCACCCCAAACCCGCCGGGTCAAGCCGGGCTTCGAAAATATGAAACCCGGGTCAATATGACCCGTTTTTTCAGCCGGAATCGATTCAACCGGTTGACCTGGCCGGGTCGACCCGGGTTTGAAAACATTGGTTTCAGTTCAAATTCAACGTTTAGCTATTTATTTTCGAACTTTTGAATTATTCAACGCAAAGGAAGTTTCCCAAACGATAGATAGATATACAACTTGTGTACAGTAATATTAATGGTCAAAAAGTCAAAAAGTCTAATGTTACTTTATGGTACTCACATGGGTTTGTTGCTAGTTGTACAAGATATTTTATTGCAACTTGTCTGTCCAACTTGTGTAATATCTACTCACTCACTCATTTGACTACCACCACTCATCATTCGCCTTCTTTTGTACAGTAAACCCAAACAACCTTTTCTTTTGTTTTGTTTTCAGTTTGATAATTAAACAGATTCATCATAATAATAATGATGTCTTCACCCAATCCGGATGATCTTCTTCACTTAAAAATCCCCCTTGAAGATATACTTGAAGCCACCAACAACTTCAATGAAGAAAACCTCATCGAAGAAGCTGATATCGGAAATACCTACATGGGAGTGCTCTTGTGGTCTGGTGAGCTCATTCCAATCGATGCTCGAAGGTTAAATAAAGAAAGGGACAATAAAACCGAACAACAGTTTTGGATGGAGATTTCGATGCTCTCTACTCTCAGACATAAAAATCTGGTTTCTCTTGTTGGGTTTTGTGATGAAGATGATGAGAAAATCATCATTATCAAGTTTGAGACCGTGGCAAGTCTTAGACACTGCCTACATCGCTCGACGTCATGGACATGGGTGCGAAGACTGGAGATATGTGTCGGTCTTGCGCATGCATTGAGTTACATTCATTATGATGAGCAGCGTGATTTTAGCGTTATACACCAGAACATCGACAGTGAGACGGTTCTTTTAAATGATAACCGGGAACCCAAGTTATCTGAATTTAGACATTCCATGAAGGTTAAAGCATCTGAAAGGCACCTTTCTTTCCATACTAGTAATGTTTCGAACAGGCCGGGGTATACAGATCAAACATACTTGGATACTAAAAGTGCACACCACAAGTCAGACATGTACTCCTTTGGGATAGTAATGCTTGAACTACTCTGTAGTAGGAAAGCATTAATCGATGACGACGACCAAGACAATAAGTACTTGGCTCCACTGGCCATTACCCATTATACACAGAAAACACTCCATAAAATAATTGATTGGGATCTATGGAAACAAATGGGTTTGCAATCATTCAACATTTTTGCAGAAATAGCGTTTCACTGCTTAAATGATGAACGATCGCAGCGTCCAAATGTAGATGAGATTGTCACACGACTTGAGAAAGCGTTGGAACTCCAATTGGAATATCAAAATGCGGTAAGACAGTTTTTTCACTTCATAATCTGATTATTTTGAGTATATATACATTTGCACTCCATCTGTTTACACTTTAGCTAGACCCAGTATATCTGACTATGCATTGAGCTACATTCATTATAAAAATGAACCAACCTAGCCTTATAATTGAAGCTTTGGGGATAGAAGTAAAAATGAACCAACCTAGCCTTAAAGTATAACAATGAACCAACATACGGTCTGTAGAAATATCCATGAAACGAATATATAATTTCCACAAAGACACTCATGTCAGGTACAAAACTCAAAAGTATATACCTGCTGCATCACATAAGCTTATCATACACATGATTCTGCGCCTCGATCCCTGATATATACCTCTAGACCTGAATATTAGAAATGAAGAAATATTATCCAAGTAATAGGAAATTCACAAAACTAGAAAAGAAATTTCGAATAATGTGAAAAGGGAGTTGTTACTAGAGAGAATTACATATCAAAACATGCATTAAGATGATTCCAATGAAGTATTTATAAGGAAAAAGTCTTAATGTGGTTATTCCCGGAAGTTTGACTTTCATCTTTGACTTCTTCCTTAACTTGTGTTGACTTGTAATTGACATATATCAATGCCATCTTCTCCAAACATTGCTTGTCCTCAAGCACTCATCAAGCGTAGAATCAAAGTGAGGAAACCTTTCTGCAATCTCATCATAGGGTTTGATGTAGCATCTTCAACTATTCCATTTGCCAAATGTACAAGCACATACAACACAACTACATTACCATCCAAAATAGCAAATGGTTCGATCAACAAGTGTCCATCTTTGTCAACTTGTGGCAACTGCATTACTATCCAACATAACATGTATTTGAAAAGGTTCAGGATTTTAATCAAACTTGTTGTAGGCACTTGATCAGACTCTCTTATTGTGTTATCTTGTGTATTAATTCTCGTTTCTACTTTGATAAACAGATAATTTCATCACGTAAAGACGATCTTGTTCACCTCAAAATCCCCCTTGAAAACATACTATCTGCCACCCACACCTTTAAAAGAGAACATATCATCAGTACAGGTAGAATTGGTCCGAGGTTATATGAAGAAAGAGATGAACAACAGTTTTGGATGGGGATTTCAATGCTTTCCAGTCTCAAGCATAAAAATGTGGTTTCTCTTGTTGGGTTTTGTGATGAAAATGGTGAGAAGATCATAGTAAGCAAGCGTGAAACCAGGGGGAGACTCATCAACTATCTAAATGATCCAATGTTGTTGACATGGGTGCGAAGATTGGAGATATGTGTCGGTATTGCGCATGCGTTGAGTTACATTTATTATGACGAGCACCGTGACTTCAGCATAATACACCGGAAAATCAATAGTCGTGAAGTTCTATTAAATGATGACTGGGAACCCAGGTTATCTGATTTTGAATATTCCATGAAGATTAATGCTTCTCAAAGGCACCATACATTTCATACTCATACACCTAAGTGTGTGAATGGGTACGCAGACCCAGCATACCTTGAGACTAAAAGTGTAAACCACAAATCGGATATTTACTCTTTTGGAATAGTATTGTTTGAACTACTGTGTGGCAGGAGATCAGTAATAGACAACGACACTAACAAGTGTTTGGCTCCTTTTGCCATGACCCATTATAGAGAGAAAACACTTCATGAAATGATTGATTGGGATCTATGGAAACAAATGGACTCACAGTCATTCAACATGTTCGCGGAACAGCGTTTGACTGCTTGAATTATGAACGGTCGCAGCGTCCAAATGTGGATGAGATTGTCACAAGACTTGAGAAGTCTTTGGAACTTCAATTGGAACGTCAAAATGCGGTAAGACGGGTTTTTCACTTCATAATCTGATTATTTTGAGTATGCATCTTCACTCATCTGTTTACACTTTAACTAGACCCCATATATCTGAGTATGCATAACTATTAGCCCTTTAATATCATGTCTTCCATTGCTAAACTCACCTTATGTGACTTCCCTGTGACCATGTAACAAAAATCAAATTTATAGGTTTCTCAAGGGACCAAAGAGTGACCATGCTTAATTGCTAATTAGTTCTTTTAACCCTCTTGCACTTAGATACATGTATGTAGTACGAGTATAAGGTAAATAAGTTAACCTATATAAAAAAATGTTGTGGTATTATGCTCAACTTAAACTTACTTTAAAACTTATAGATCTATTTGCAGATTGTGAATTGTCAAGTACTCAAGGCAGTATTTATCGTGTGTATTAAATTACAAATATTTGAACAGCTATTAAGTGGAACAAATTAGAATAAGTACACGCCTTAGTAAAATCCAACTTTCATATTCTATTTATGTGAGACTCGCTTAATCACATCTACCCTTTAATTACTAACCTTTTTAATTAAGGAGTGACGTGTGTTGATGTTTTAAATGAACATCTTATCTAAGACTCATGAAATTTTGCATTTCATATTTATCAAATCATTTGTCGTGTTAGTTTTGGCCAACCCGACCGTAAAAGTCCTAGCTCCATCACTACCTCCAACAACGTACAATAGATTATTATTTTTCTTCTTTTTCGGTTCAAAAGTAGAAAATATACATTACAAGCCAATTTTTCCAAGTACTATCAAACGTGATACTGTACTAAACAAGATAATATCCTGTATGCGACTGATAGAAACACACACTATCTCAATACCTTCCTACTTATTCCATAATTGCCTCATCTTTGTCAAAAGAGATTATATCTTTTGACGAAGACTCAGTAGGCCCATGTTAGCCAAATGATGAACCAGATCTTTAACTCCTGTTCTGCAATATTTAGATTCAAAAAGTATATGTAATATATATTTTTGAAAAGGTTTAGGAATTTCATCAAAGACGTTGTAGGCACTTTATTAAACTTTCTTGTGTTATCTTGTGTATTAATTCACGTTTTTACTTGTTAAACAGATAATCTCTTCACCAAACGAAGATCTTGATCACCTCAAAATCCCCCTTGAAAACATACTATCGGCCACCAACAACTTTGATAGCAAAAAAAACAACTTCAAGGAATACGAGGGACAACTCTCGTGGTGTGGTGGTTTAGTTTATGTCTTTGGTCGGTGGTTACATAAAGAAAGAGATGAACAACAGTTTTGGATGGAGGTTTCCATGCTCTCCTGTCTCAAGCATAAAAATCTGGTTTCTCTTGTTGGGTTTTTTGATGAAAATGGTGAGAAGATCATAGTTAACAAGTGTGAAACGAGGGGAAGACTCATCAACTATCTAAGTGACCCAGTGTTGTTGACATGGGTGCGAAGATTGGAGATATGTGTCGGTATTGCGCATGCGTTGAGTTACATTCATTACGACGAGCAGCATAATACACCGGAAAATCAGTAGTCACGAAATTCTATTAAATGATGATTGGGAACCCAAGTTATGTGATTTTGAATATTCCATGAAGATTAAAGCTTCTCAAAGGAACCATTCATTTCATACTAATACACCTAAGTATGTGAATGGTTACGGAGACCCAACATACATCAAGACTAAAAGTGTAAACCACAAGTCAGATATATACTCTTTTGGGATAGTATTGTTTGAGCTACTGTGTGGTAGGAAATCAGTAAATGAGCACCCGGATAATAAGTATTTGAGTACACTTGCCATTTTTCATTATAGAGAGAAAACACTCGAGGGTTTAATTGCCCCGGATCTATGGAAACAAATGGATCCACAATCATTCAATGTGTTTGCCGAAACAGCGTACAAGTGCTTGAATGAAGAACGATCACAACGCCCCAATATATGTGAGATTGCCACAAGACTTGAGAAAGCGTTGGAACTTCAATTGGAACGTGGAAATGAAAATGTTGTAAGACAGTTTTTCTTTCTTTATCATTATACTACTCTGTGTTTATTAATAAGGTTAAGTGATACAAAAGACGCGTACATTCTCAATTGTATCATTATATACGTACACCAAAAATATTACTCGTGTCATACTTCATCTTTTTTTGTACCAATATGATACGCGGGTAACCAGCTAAACCGTTAAAAGGTGATTTTTAAGCAAAAATAGTCCTTGCGAATTTTTTTCTTTCACATAAAATGTCCCTTTTAACTTTTTATATTGCAAAATATGTCCATTTCTTTTTCGCATAAAAAAGTCCTTGTGTGATTTAGTCCTTGCTGCAAAACACTTTTTACAAAATTAGTCCTTGTTTCTAATATTGGTAGATAATTTGACGCATCAAAGGAGTAATATTTTGAGTACACGTACGATACTGATATGTTTGCGAAAGTATACGTCTTTTGTATGGATTAAAATATAACAATACTTATTATTGTTTATATGATGTTGAAGGAACACTCACTAGCTACGACCGAAGTTAAAGGCATGTCATCCAATCATGATAAGGTAATTATTTTAGTCACTTAAATTTATAGTCAGATGATATCTGTCAAAACAAAAGAAATTAAAGGATAAAGAAAGATGTATGTTCAGGTTTTGACAATGGGAAGATCACATAAACGATAAAGTTTAGTAAGCCATTGAACTGATTATCTCTTGTTTACACTTACTGTTCCAGCATTAATTAATAATTATCAGCCCATTGGAATTGACTTATATACTCGTAAAAAAGATAGACAAGATCCTGTATTATATATACTTAGCCTCTCACCATTCAGTTCTTCTCTTTAATATATGTTTTAATGGATCAATCAATCTTACTGAATTGTTGCATCCTGTTAATCTACACATATAGGGATCAGTGACCGTCGTATCTATTGGCAATTTCCATGTCAGAAAAAAGACAAGGTCTTTCATCAAAGATTTATCTCACTTAAAACTCAGCTATGAAGAATTAGTATCAGCAACCAACAATTTTGATAAAGAAAACATGCTCAACATAGATGAAACGCTTTTCAAAGGTCGTCTCTTGCGTTCCGAAGAGTTCATCGATATTTTTGGAAAGATTTACAGATCTAATTCTGGAAAATATGATAAGAAAATGTTCAGGATTGAGCTTTCGATGTTTTCGAATCTCAAACATAAGAATCTAGTTTCTCTTATTGGGTTTTAGGATGCTGCGGAGGCGAAGTCGAAGGCTATCATATACAAGAGGGAGGCCAACGGAAATCTTGAAAAATATCTATGTGACGAGACCCTTACATGGATGCAAAGATTGAAGATATGTACTGATGTTGCAAAAGCATTGAGTTACATCTATTACGATGTAGGACGTGATTTTAGTGTCATACATTGCAACATCAGGAGCTCGAAAATTCTACTAGATGAAAAATGGGAACCTAAGTTATCAGGGTTTGAGCTTTCATTGATGAATACAGTAGCTCGAAGGCACCTTGTTCTTCTTACTCCTAATGTTATTGAGAATGCATACATGGACCCAAAATATAAAAAAACTGGAGGTGTGACCCACAAGTCTGATGTGTATTCATTTGGTGTTGTATTATTCGAAGTCTTGTGCGGAATGAGTGCAACAAATGAAGACGAATACGAAGACAAAGACGAAGGCGAAGAAGAGGTTGAGTTGGGAGAGGGGTTATTAAGTAAACTGGCCAAATCTCATTTGGATGAAATGATCATGCCGCATTTACGAAAACAGATGGACCGAGAATCGTTCAAAATCTTCTCAGAAACAGCATATTGGTGCATAAAAGAGGATAGAGCAGATCGCCCATATATGGATCAGGTTGTCAAAACACTTGAAAAAGCTTTGGAACTTCAGTGGAAACATGAGAATCCAGTTAACCTTACATCATCCAATGAATTTGAGGTATGTATAGTAATTAATATACTTAACTTTTTTAATTTAAAGCCGATTATCCGATCCTAATCAAGCTTTTAATTTAAGGTCCTTTAACTATACAACTATAATTCACTATCTATCCTTAAAATACATAAGTGAATTGTACGTTTCTTGTGATTTTGATTTTACAATATCATAAAATTTTAGTATTGTATATTATATTTCGTAAAATATAGAAGCATAAAACTAAAAACTATTATATAAAACTAAGTTTTTTTGTGAAAACTGTGGTGAACGAGTATTACGTGGTCGTGCTTCACTGTGGAACATGATTGCATAATAATCCTATCAGAATTTTTTTTATCCTATTATAGGAAGAATTAGAATTGTTTTTTGCATAATATAGAAAAAAATATTGCATAATATAGAAAAAAAATCTTGTTATAAGTGTAGAAAACTAATCTATGTAAATTATTGAAGTAAAATGCCTGGTCGGAAGGTGGTCCCCATTTTGAGGTTCCAACAACGGTAAAAGGTGTTGAGTATCGGTTATGTTAAAGTGTTACTTAAGGTGAAAATTGTAAGAAATTAGTATTAAACTTAAATATAGTTTAGGGATTAAGTGTACTTTGTAATATTAGTTTAGGCATGCTCATATGAAAATGGGAAAAGTAAATAAGTTTGACTTAGGGAAAGACAAAGTTAAAGATAAAACATTTTTAAAAAATTTATGTGATTAAACGAACTCAAACTGTACGGATAAGACCATTATTTACCGTTTATTTAAAAAACTTCTCTTCTCATACCATCACTCCAATCTTTACTAGAGTTAATGTGGTGTTGCACAAATCCATCATAATCTTGCAGGGGAAAATTTGGAACACTTGAAGATTGGACTAAATGATATAAAAGAGGCTACGAAGAATTTCGATGACGCAAACATCATCGGGTCTGGTGGATTCGGTAAAGTATATAAAGCCGATCTTGAACATTTTGATAGCAGTTACTCCTCATCGACCGAAGGGGTGGATAAATGTGATTTACCGAGAAAACGGAGCATGGTCGCCATTAAACGCATTAACAATCAAAAAGGCGAAGAAGGGTTCATTGCAGAAATTAAAACACTAACTAGTTGTAAGCATGAGAATATAATCTCTCTTCTTGGTTTCTGTTATGAAGGTACTGGTGCAATGATCCTTGTTTATGAGCATGCTTCGAAAGGAAGTCTTGAAAGCTACTTGGGAAGAAGTGACAAAATGGCTAATCTTACTTGGGTGCGACGTCTAAATATATGTATTGATACTGCAAATGGGTTAAGTTACATTCACAACAACAGAGATCACGGCAAACAAAAGATGATACACCGAGACATCAAGAGCGATAATATTCTACTGGGAGATAATTGGAAGGCAAAGATTGCGGATTTTGGGCTATCTAAATTCCACCCAGTAGATCAAGCAGCCAGCACTATCTATACTGATATGATTGCAGGTACATATATGTATTTGGATCCCGAATATCAGAAGTATGGTAGATTAAATAAGAAATCAGACATTTACTCGTTTGGAGTAGTGTTGCTTGAGATCTTGACTGGGAGGTTGGCGTATGATTCTGTATACACAATGGTGAATGAGAGGGGAATTGCACCAATTGCAAGAGAACATTTTCAAAAGGGAACGATAATGAAAATTGTTGATGACAAGATAAAGGAGGAGACCAATGAACATGTCTTTTCTTTAAGCAAAGGACCCAATAAAGAGTCTTTGGACATATTTTCACAAATCGCATCTCGATGTGTGGCAGAAACTCAAGTGCAACGTCCAACAATAGAAATTGTCATCAAAGAACTAAAAAAAGCGCTAAATTGTCAGGTAAGTCACCATGAAACTATTAGATGTCATGAATTTCACTTTATTTTTTACTTGGTAAATCAACTTACTTCAGTCTACACAATATCATTGGACATGGAGATTTCGGGAATATTTACAGAGGAGAAGTTACTCACGCTCATGTACGTAAAATTATTGCGGCAAAGAGGTTGGATAAGAATACTCCTCATAGAGAAGCTCAATTTGCGACAGAACTCGAAATTCTTATGGAGTTTAAACATGAAAATGTCATTGGTCTTATAGGCTACTGTGATGAAGAGGAAGAAAAAATAATTGTTTATCAGTATGCATCCAGAGGAAGTCTTGATAAGTACTTGAGCGATGATAGTCTTACGTGGGTGATGCGACTTCGAATATGCATCGATATTGCAATCGGGTTGGAGTTCCTTCATGGAATTGATTCAAGTCCACAAATGGTGATACATAGGGACATCAACAGCAGAAATATTCTTTTCCTTGATGATTGGAAACCAAAAATTACTGCTTTTGGTCTATCCTTGGTATGTCCAAAAAATCAGAATATACATTATGTCATCGACAATGTTAAAGGCACAATCGGCTATACTGACCCACTACACTCGAAATCAGGATTTTTAACCGAAGAATCTGATATCTTCTCACTTGGTGCCGTTTTGTTTGACATAATGTGTGGGAAAATATCGTCTGTAAAACTAGATGATGAGTATCTATACTTACCCTTTTTAGCTAAAAGTCGCTATCAAGTAGGAAAACTTGACGACTTAGTGTTTAAGGGTATAAAAGAACAAATTGATCCACAGTCATTTGCTATATTTTCAAGGATCGCGTATCAATGCTTAGATCACCGGAGAGGAAGACGACCAACAGCAGGTGAAGTGATAATACAACTTAAGAAAGCATTGGAGTTCCATGTAAGTTTTTTACTCCGTAATTATTTCAAATTCTGTAACCATTTGTTTCATACCCATGTCTAAACTTCATTATGAAATAGAAAAACAAGAATATATGTGATAGATGAAATTCTTTTAGTTTCAATAATCAAATACTTAAGAAGTCAACTGTCAAAAATATGAATTTATTGATTAATGGATTAATTAATATACAGGAGGATTATGAGATCTGGGAGCCCAAATTGCCTAAAGACTATAAAGATATAATCCAGATGTCAAAGTGCCCTGAAGTGCATTCTGTCAAAAAGAAAGAAGATCTTTACAAAATGTTTTCTGAAGGATTACTGCTACAACAGGACAAAGTGGTAATCAGTTATTCTGGGTTTCCTTTTGAGCGACAGTGCAAAATCACACATGTATTTACATATCATAGAATATCTGTCTGAAACTCCCTTTTTTCTGTTATGTAACAGTTGTCATTTGATGGTGATGGAGACAGAAATGAATTAGTATCAGCAACAATGTTTACATACGTAAACAGTTGTGCACATAAGTGGAGATCTCTTACAGAATCAAGGTTCCTTTGTCTTTCTCTCTACCTCAAATAGTACCTACGTGCACATATGTGTTGTTAGATGATCTCATTGTGAATGTTAAATTCAGTTATTGTTGCCTTTCAGAAAACAAAATGTTAATTGAGTCACTTTAACGTTTTATAAAGGACATGTTTTTTAGAGAGAGCATAATGAATACGTTTGCATAACTATGTAATGTATGATCTTGCATTATGGTTCTTTTAGCTTATGTGTGGTATTTACCTGTTGGTTGGAGCCTCTAGCCTGATAATGTTTCTCTATTTTCTCAAAACGTGGTTGAGGTATGCCTCTGTTTTCGCTCCTCTACCTTTCCTAGCATCTTGCTCGTTAAAAGGGTGGATTCGAACCTATGGCACCGCCATAGTGCGCCGGCGGTAGCGCCATAAGCGTGCTATAGGCAGTAACGCCATCCTGATGGTGAGTTTGTGTGTGGTGTGTTATAAGAGTTTGCTTGGGGATGACGTTTATTTTTGTTTTTGTTTTTTTCGTGTAATTTGGTTGTTTGTTATAGGAATGTTGTTGGGGATGGCGCTTTTTGGTTTTGTGCTATAGGAATGTTAAGCTAGTGTGGTGGTGCTTATAAGTGGCGCCTATGGTTCATTGCACCTGCACTCTAAATAATTAGTACATCCAACAATAGAAGTCTACATTTGGGATATAATGTCTATGAATCACCAAGACTTGAAACTTTATAATGTATGCAGGTTTGAGACAGTAGTGGAGATGTTGGATATTTCCAACTTGAATATCGGAATTAAGGCAGACACTCAGTTATTATCTCCAAATGTTGTATATGGGGTCTACTTAATCTTCAAATTCTGTAATTCAAGAAGCTTCACCGCTGGACCGATGTATGTTAACCTAAAGTACAGATTGGGCTGCGAAAGTCTACATGCATATTTTGCAACACAGAGAGACAAAGATTGGATGATGATTGAGTTGTACCAACTCTTGAATCAGAATGAAGATGTCGATTTTGAGTTTATACTAGAGAGCTTTTCAACGTACTATTGTGGAGATGGTGCGATTTTTGTTGAAGGCATTGAATTTCGAGCCATTGACGTAGTGAGTTTATAAACATTCCTTGGCTGCATGTTATACTATACTTTTTTATATTGTTTAAATGGGTTGGAAGAATGGTGGGAAAAAAATTCCATGTCGCATATTTAACAGATATGTACACAGGCGAAACATGAAGAAACTAGAAAGCTGAAGGAGATCCCACAAGTGTTGGATTCAAACTTTAATGTGGACCACGTGGAGCAATTGCCGACTAATTTTGAAGAATTATTAAAGATACACGGCAACTATGACGAGTTGTTCTGGTTGGGCGAAGTAAACGGAAAGAAAGTTCTTGTGCTTTCGGCGAAGGCAACTTTATACAAATGTTTTAATGTGGATCTTTTTACTTCAAAACCATCAGCCCATTCCAGGTTTGCTTTTTTAAACCAATTTTGTCTACAGTTTCCTTTAACCGCTAGACTTTTTCTAATCATATTCATGCACAATGTGCTCATCTATGTTTATCTAATATTTGGAAATGTCTCATGAAAAACTAGGTTTTATATATAATTTCTAGGTCCTAATGAAGTTGTAAACAAATATATATTGTACATGGCAAGAGGTGATTGAGCTTTTGCCACAACCGGTATTTTATCTCAAATGCACTATTAAAAGTCAAATGCTGTCACCAGGTACAGAATATGTGTGTTATCTTTTGTTCAAGCTTTCAGAAGA
Organism: Glebionis coronaria; assembly: GCA_025667525.1. NCBI lineage: Eukaryota > Viridiplantae > Streptophyta > Magnoliopsida > Asterales > Asteraceae > Glebionis > Glebionis coronaria. Next base: position 6,421,507 of record CM046878.1, on the reverse strand, counting down.
ATATCAGGGTCTGCATAATCCGGTGAAAGTACGAGATATACTCCATCAAGAAAACAAAGAAGCCGAGTTTTTTGTTTACTTTATAACCCCAAGCCAATTAAATATACATGATTTTACTCGGGTTCCAAAACAAAGGGAAGATGGATGGATGGAGATTCAAGTTTGGAGATTTAACTCGACTCATGAATTTAAGGATGGCTCTCTTTCTATTGATATGAAATTTACACGTCCTGAAGGAACTATGTCGGGCCTCATTGTATGTGGCCTCGAGTTTCGGCCACAGTAAAAGAATTATTTCCATATTTAGTACTATTTGTTTTTACTCGGCGTATTAGGAAAACGCTCTTGTAACTGCAAGTCGTAATTAAACTCAGTTGCACGCCAACTTTTTGATATATGTTTGTTTTAATAGTGCTGTAATTTAGTCATGTTAGTGAGACCCTTGAGACTTGTTTCTGGTTAGAATTGTTCCGTGGACTTAGAATTGCCTTTAAGATAATAGCCTTTTTTCTGGTGGAGATTCAGTCTATATTGAGCGAAAGCGGATAAACTAGCTTCTAGCACCCATGAAACCTCTCAAACTAAGGGATTAAAGGATGCGGGGTGTTGTTTTGAAACATCAGCAAATGCATGTTACCTGGTGGTTTATTGACTTTAGGAACAAGAAATCCTAATACAACCATAACTAGGAAACTATCACATAAAGTGTATGATTGGAAACTCAGTAACTTCGTTATGCTAGTGAGATCCATCTACTATTAGTGAGTCCTCAGTCGTCATTTTCAGACTTAGTGCTACCTATATTTCCTCAACTAAATACGCCCTATTCATCTTCTGCTGTGCATACAAAGGCCATGCCACCATTGGCACCCCAGAAACCACAGCTTTAAGTGACGAGTTCCATCCACAATGACTCACAAATCCACCCACCAAGTAATGATCAAGTATCGTTGGCTGTGGTACCCAGTCTTTTCACTATCAGACCTTTATCAGTAGTTCGGGCCAGAAATCCTTCAGCAAGAACAGCGTCAAGACTAAAGCCTTTACTACCTGAATGCGGAAACTAGTTTACATTATATAATGGTGGTTCTCACACCACCCACAAGAATCTCTGTCCACTTTTTTCTAACCCAAAAGCTATTTCCTTCAAGTGTCCTTTCTTAAACACACCCATACTCCCGAAACACAAAAACACTACACTTTTACTCGGTTGTGAGTTCAACCATCTTATTTATTCATTTTAGTTAGGATCCACTTAATTCCCACTAGCAATCAAAGGCTGAATTAGTTATACTGATGGAGCCGGACCATCAGGGATGCATTTACCACCCCCGAAGCGTTGCAACAACTCTTTCTTTAAATCTTGCAACTTTTTTAGAATTTAGAAAGTTTTGAGAATGGGTTGAATGGGTGAACTAAAAGTTCACCTCTCTAATTTAAATGTGCCAGTCCGTTGTTGTTTCCTATTAGTTCAGTTGACATAATGAAGTCTGTGTTATTGGTATCCCTGAACTTTTATCAACTACTAGGTTAAAGATTTGATAAAGAAGTACGATTTCTCTATCTGTAACACCCTTGCACGAAAGCATATAATTTGGCGAAATTATTTCACCTCAAAATCTTATGCGACTAAAATCATATTTGATGAAATTAGCAATAAAGTAACGGAATACATGTTTATATTATTTAGTTAATTAAGTTAAAATAATGCTTTTAAATTTGAGATAATCTAGCTACACGACAACTTGAACTAAAAAATTACAATCTAACTGATTATAATCCATCTTTCCCTTGTTCAAGGAAACTCATCATGTGCAGACCATGAAAACTATGCATACTAGATGCCATGATCACTATCTGCAAATGGAAATTGTTTAATTGCAGCAGTTATCATGTCTCTTTAGTTCAATATAGACATGCTATTATGGAAGTCAACTCTTCGTATGTTAGGTGACATACAGTAATAAACTATGTTAGTGATAGACTAAAATATTTTGGATACACCTTTCACTGACTAAACCTTTATTATATTAAAATGTCGTCTGATATAATCCAGCTGTAACTTGAACCAGTTACTGTAAATTTGAGAATCGGTGTGGTTGAGAAAACTGAGTAAGGATGGCCATTTTAACTGAAGTCACAAGCATTTGCATACGCTGAACTTTAAAAAGGAGGTACTAATATAGCTAATGAACCTGGGATCAGATTATCAGAATACCAAAGTCAACTCACAGTGTGAATGTGTGCGCCTCAGATTAGATGCGCCTTGATTATACAATATTTATGAACAATTCTTATATACGGATTACTAAACAAATCATGATTTGTTGTTATCATGTCCCTTTCTTCAACCTTAGACATTATCGGTGGCCAATAATGTAACCCATTATATGCATTATGAAAGTCAGTTCTTTGTGTGTTGGAAAATACATAAAAAAAGATAGTTTTATATCTGGTGGCTAACACATTGAATAGCAGCGCTAATACACTGGAAACATATAATCTTTTTCTAATATCTGGCAATCAACATATATACATTAGGAATTACATATCAGTCATGTTTAACAAATATTATACAGTGGCTAAGAAACAACATCAGTCAATTTACGGTTTAAAGTTTAAACATGCAAAAAACATATATTAAACATGCAACACAGCAAGGGCAAAATATAAAATGGATCTGTTTTTCAAAATTAATCCAATAAAGTTATATGTGGTTTAATATCCAAGGAATTGAAGTTGGTAAAATAGGTGGGTCGGGTAACGGGTCAAACAGGTAATCATCTGGTACATATATTTATAGATAATTAACAGGTAAAATATGATTATAAAAATAAGTTATCACACCAATAACCGATTTACTGAAAGAAACAAAAAACTGCTGAGAGGTAATATGCAATAACATTAGGTTTGGGCAGCTCTCGAACCGTTAGACTCATCTAATAGTCGACCGGTTACCTTTTAGCAGTATTTTTGACATTGACGTGTTAGACATGAAATGTATCTCAAATCAACTCACCTAAAGTAAATTGGAATCAATCCTTTAACTATGTTAACATGGAAATGCGTTTGTCATATATTTTATTCCAGATTAACCTATTCAAAGGAAATTGGAATCAATCATATTAATTAAAAAGCTTCAAATGAAAAAGTCAACCCTTTAACATAACTTGATAGAGTGTCCATTTTTCATTAGTGCAACATGTTTAATAAATGCCTTATCGAAAATTTGATTTTTTTTCTACCTTTTTTTGAACAAATCTAATTTTTTTCTGCTCGCATTTGAACTTATTATATATGGAGTTAGCTGATTTGTCCAGAAAGTTATAAAAAGACTATAATAGTTATAATAATATATATTTTCAGTTTATATGGAGTAAACAAACTGCAGGGTGGTTAGAATGTCCTGTTATAGTTAACACGTTGAATAGGTAAACGTACGTTATGTTTGGAAGAATAACATGCATGTTCTCACTTAGCCTATGAAGCATTGCGGCATCTGAAATCCCAATGAAAATTCTTCTATGCAAGTACACAGCCAGACAAAGGCATGTTATACTTGCTAACATAAACATTACAATTGTCACTATTCGACAACATTCATGATCGTCATCGGTTAACATACAGTTCTTGATAGCAGAATGTACGTAGTAATTGTTGTCAACAAAACTTTATCACTGCAGATTAATCCTGAGAAAAACCCATGTACTAAATCAACGTAGGTTTTATTTATTTATTAAACCCTCTTAAACTAGAATCCATAGACCATAATCACTGCTTGCATATGGAAAATGTATAATTTTGGCAGTCATCGTGTCTCTTTAGTTCGTTATAGACATGTAATTCCTTGTAATGGCCAAGTCAACTCTTTGCACGTTAGGTGATACACACTGATTATGTGATTAATGATTACTTTTTGATAATCATAAAGTAACTATTTTGCAATTACATTTTCTTCTTTTCGTGTTCTGTTTTGAGCGTTAAAAAAAACACTTACCACAATATCACATTTCATTAATCTGCACCTAAGCATTTGCCATTAAATAGTGTTTATGACCAGCTCTTATATACTAAACAAATCTTCATTTGTTGGTAACATGTCTCTTTCTTCAACCTTTGACATTATCACCCAAACTATGTTAACATGGCAATGTGCTTGTCTTGTATTTTTTATTAACCATATAATCCGTTTGTCTAAGTATTTTTTTTTATTAACGTAAATCACATGGCATGTTGGGTCTCAAATCAACCCATTTAAAGTCAATCAAAATCAAATTTTATTTATTAACCATCGTCACATGGCATCTTAAAATATTAAATTGTAATCCTATTAGCTCTAAATGAAGTATTTTTTTAGGAAATGATATTTTATCCAGCTAAGTTCGAACCCGACGCTTAAAGTCAACAATTTGTGGGGTTCAGCGTAGATGCCTTTATTCGGCAACTGCCTTCATTCATATGGTAAAAAAAAACTGGTTGATTAGTCCTTATGTTTCACTAGTGGATGTGAAATTAGTACTCAGCGTTATGTGGAAAGAGTGAAACTATGGACGAGATGCCCAAGTAACCATTGGTGTGTGTCATACCGCGTTACATGGTTACTCTAAGCGGTTATGAAACTAGTATTCAAAGCAACGACATAAGCAGAATATGCAAATAAATGGAGGCTTACATACTAATTATAATCAAGGGCAGTAGAAACCTCATAAATTGTTATATAATTTAGAGTCTTAGATAGTAGTTTGGACAAGATGTTGAAAGGCAATCATATGGCCTAAACGAATCTATTTAGACACTAAATGTAGGCAAACCTAATACACAATTCCTTTTGTTTGCATAATGGCTTGCTACAATAGCTTTTTCTTGCTCTAATTGTAACAGTTTGAATAATTTGTATCACTGTCCTCTTCATGCCGGACCACGAAATGTTGTACCATAAAAAAATAGTGCTTTGCGTAGTTCATCAAGCAATCTCATGTGCAAAGCTGAAGCCAGATGCCAAAATCAACCCGTCTCGTCTGTGTCATCGAAGATTATTATATATATAAGCTTTACTTTAGAGCATTGCAAGAAACAGTGGTCCCGGGTTTCGTCTTCCAACCCGCATAAACTAACTTATATCTAACGTTTACAACAATATTGAACTATACAATTTGGATCTTTCACACATGAGCAACAGCGTGTACGCATCACTAAGCAATAATATACGTCGGATTTGTATAAAGTCTCTTCTTAGGAAATCATATCAAATATCGATGAAGTTCAGACCCTATGCCAGCTTAGATACTTTCACAGCACAAAACTTAACGATATATAATACAATAAGTCCCAAAAGTTGCAAGTTACTGAAAAAGAACAAAATAGATAGTTTTCCTGTTATACTTGTCGCATCGATCAATAAATTAAGCATTTATTAATTAGCATGTTCTAGTTTAGCTTGGAGTTGTCTTTTGGGACCATTCAACAAGCAAATTTGAATTTGGAACTATAAATTGTTGTAGCTATGAAAAAAAGATAAAAGTAATTTGAATGACAACTTGATTACATATAAAAAGTTAACAGTAGGCTGCCTATTTATACATAATACATACACGCATCGGTTGGTATTACTCTATGTTTTAATTATACAACCTCTTTCAATTCTTCCTTCACATTCTATTGCAACCCAAACGCCATTTCATAAAACAAAAACATAATGTCTACGCCCAATCACGACGAGCTTGCTCACCTCAAAATCCCTCTTAACCGTATCCTATCAGCCACCAAAAACTTCCATGAAAAGTACCTCATCCAAACAACTGATATAGGAAAATCTTACAACGGATGGCTCTTGTGGTCCGGTGAGGTGATTGCAATCCAAGCTCGAAAGCTAAATAAACAAAGGGACGATCAAGTTGAACAGCAGTTTTGGATGGAGATCTTCATGCTTTCGACTCTCAAGCATAATAATCTTGTTGCTCTTCTTGGGTTTTGTGATGAAAATGATGAGAAAATCATCATTTACAAGCGCGAGACCAGGGGAAGTCTCAGCAACTATGTAAATAAACCAATGTTGTTGACATGGGTACGAAGATTGGAGATATGTGTCGGTCTTGCGCATGCCTTGAGTTATATTCATTATGACGAGCAACGTGATTTTAGTGTGATACACCAGAACATACGCCGTTCACGTATTCTATTAAACGATGACTGGGAACCCAAGTTAGGTGAATTTACATGTTCCATGAAGATCAAAGCATCTGAAAGGTGCCATTCTTTCAATGCTGATAAAGTATGGAGTAATGATGGGTATACAGACCCAATATATATCAAGACAAAAACTGCGAACCACAAGTCAGACATTTACTCGTTTGGGATATTGTTGTTTGAACTAATGCGTGGTAGGGCCTCAATAATAGCCAACGACACTAACAAGTATTTGGCTCCTTTGGCCATGACCCATTATAGAGCGAAAACACTTCATGAAATAATTGATTTCGATCTATGGCAACAAATGGACGTGCAGTCATTCAACATTTTCGCGGAAACAGCGTTTGACTGCTTGAAGGATGAACGGTCACAACGTCCAAATGTAGGTGAGATTGTCACAAGACTTGAGAAAGCACTGCAACTTCAATTGGAATGTCAAAATACGGTAAGACATTGTTTTACTTCATAATCTGATTATTTTCAGTATATACATCCTCACCATCTGTTTACACTTTAGCTAGACCCCATATATCTATGCATAGCTGATAGGCCTTTGATTTCATGTCTTCAATTGCTAAACTCACCTTATGTGACTTCCCGGTTACGATGTATAACAAAAATCAAATTTAGGTTTCTCAAGGTGACCAAAGAGACCATGCTTGCTTAGTTCTTTTATCCCTCTTCACTTAGATGCATTTTTAGTGTAAGGTAAATACAAGGCCGGGTATAGGGGAGTGCCACATGTGCAATGGCACAGGGCCACACAAAAATAAGGGCCTCCAAAAATTGAAAATTTTGTTTTATATGTACATGTACTAGTTCTTTTTGTTGCAGATCTGTATCTCTATTACTCTATATGTACTAGACCACTAATAGTAGTTTGTGTCGTTATCTGTAAATTACTTATTTGTATTTGAGTCCAGGCCCAATATAATACATATTCTAAAAGTACAAAAACTACACAAAATCCCCAATACTTTATTACTAGTTCGATAAACAAATCTGTTTGGTGAAGAGTGAGAAATTGGCTTTTTGCGGCAATTGTTTTTGGCTCTTTGCTATCTATTATTAATCCAGGTAAACACCAAAATTTATTAAGTATACTGATTAATTAAATTTATTTATATATATTTTTGCTTTTCAGAATAGACACTTGATTGTTTGAAGCCTTGATTGTGTTATTTATTTGTTAGTTATAGGTAGAATTGTATATTGTAGTACTAATTAGACAATTATAATTTCTTCGATGTGTTTTAAAAATCATGCCACCAAAGACAACACACGCATCTGGTCATTTAAATCGTTTAAAGAAAAAAATAACTGAAGAATTAAATAAAAAAGAATCCGGGACTATGCATAGATTTGTGAAAATAAAGTCAAATGTTACAAGCGAAAATATAAATGTTAATATCGACATTAATGACAGTGAGACTAGTTATGATGGGAGTGCCGACGATGTTAATGTTGAAAATATGGAGACTGATAATTTGAATTATAATGATGATGTTGATGACGCTTGTAGATCGGTTTAACGTTTTTTATCCCTCTCTTACAATGTTTTGAAATATTTTTAGCTATCATGAATAGATTTTCTTTTTATACATTTACTTTTGATATTAAGTGGGGCCTCCGTATAATCATCGCACGCCTCCGAAATCAATGAGACTGCCCTGGGTAAATAAGTTTACCATTTATAAAAGTGTTATGGTATTATGCTCAACTTAAACGGACATTAAAATTTTTTCAACATTATATTCTTTAGAAAGTATATATTGGATTCTCTTTTTAAGTTTGTTAAATCAAGATGATCTGTTTGTAAATAGTAAATTGTCAACTTAGTATAATCTTGTGGTTACTGAATTAGTTGATATTTGGGGGAACTTTTGAAACTTACATATGAGACATTTTCTAGTTAAGAGTGTTTCACCCCGTTATATTTTCATAAATCTATAATTATAAAAATACAAATACAGTACATTACAAATAAAATAAAATAATTAAAGTAACCAAAAATTACGCTGTTTTATTAAGATGTTCTAGAAAAAAAAATACAAAACAATATATATTGCCGAGTTAGTACAAGTTTCCAATTTTTTTTATATATAGGCATATTTAAAACAAACAAAAGAAATCGATGTTGATAAAAAAATAAAGACACATGTATATGTTGAATCTGTTTTGTGTTGAAATGAATTGATAATAAGGTTTTCCACATTCCTAACCTATTTATACAAGATTAATCAGTGCCAAGGAAACATCGTGACTGTTGGAGGCATACCGGTTCTATACAAACTAATCGTTGTAACCCTATACTACTAACAGTTATACCGTTATCTAAAATCCAGTCCATTTACGAACCTATCGGGTTTACTTTACAGATATTTACATACTAATGCATATTTATACTAAAATACCATTAACTATTGATATATATATATCATTAGTTCCAACATTCCCCCTAAGGATATAATCATGTAATCGAGTCTTCTTGACTTGTCTTCACAACAATGTGGGTTCATTATCAGTTTCATAAATGAGTAAATACTCTTCTTGCTTGTCTTTCTTCCTCCATTTGGTGCATTCACGTGCAAAATGACCTAAGTCATCACATTCATAGCATCTCATTTTCTTTTTGTTTTGTTCTCTTGTACTTTGTTGAAAACTTGTTCCACATCCTTTTTCATCTTTACTGAAGTTTCTTCCTCGACCATTACCATGATTTTGATAACTTGATCTTGCCATGAGGAGCTTGTCTTGATTATTTGCCTCTCGTGTGTCATGACTTTTTATTCGTTCTTCGTAGGCTGTCAATCTTCCAATGGCTTCTTCAAATGACATTTCGTCCAGATCTTGATATTGTTCTATAGTTGCCACGATCGGTAAAAACTTCTGTGGAGCAGAGTTGAGTATTTACTTACTAGCGACTTATCTTCCAAAGTTTCACCAAGTCCTTTGAACTTAGCCTTTATACTACTTAACTTTCCTCCAAAATCACTTACTTTTTTGTTTGGTTTTATCCTTAGAGTCTCTAGTTCATTCCTTAGGGTTTGTATTCGTACCTTTTGAACAAGACAGCTCCTAAATTCTTGACTTTGGTCGAGTCCCATACTTCCTTTGCAGTCGAGTATTGTGCAACTTGCATCAACACATCTTGTGGCAATGTTTGGAAGATAATTGCTTTTGATGTGTTTTCTTTCTTTTTATTTGTCGTTGCTCCTTCTTTTGCAACTATCTTTCCCAAATGTCATACGCCTTCATTATAGTTTCCATCATCAATGCCCATGTTGTGTAGTTTGAGTCGGTCAATTTTTGGACATTGTAGTGAAACATTTCCTAGTTCTCGAACCGATGTGTTATCGTTCTTGTCAGTTTCTATCATGCTTGCTTGCTTACGTTGTTTCTTGCTTACTTTCTTACTTTCATACTTCCTTACTTGTTTTGAAACGCCGAGGTTTCTCTTACGGGGTGAAATACTAAGATTTCTCTTACGGGGTGAAACACTACCGTTTCTCTTACAGGGTGAAACACTAAGGTTTCTCTTATGGGGTGAAACACTACGGTTTCTCTTACGGTGTGAAACACTACGGTTTCTCTTACGGTGTGAAACACTACGGTTTCTCTTAAGGGGTGAAACACTACGGTCTAACTTGCTATGAACAACGAAAGGCAACTTGCTATTTGAAAACTTTGAGATACAAAGGCTTGACAAAGTCACAAATATATGGATAAACTAAATTTAATTTGTGAATGAAAAGGAACCTGTTTGGTTGCTCTTTTTATATCTCAACGTAGCCCTTCTAAAACCACTGCCCTTTTTATGTTCTTTGGTGGATGTCAACACAAAGAAATAAAGAATACGACAACCCTTTTTTCTTTCTTCCTTGGTGGATGGCGACTCAAAGAAAAAAAGACACAACAGCCCGTTCTTGTTTTCTGGTGGTTGTCCACATCGAAAAAACAAACATCCCATGTTGATCTCCTTCCTTCAATCGATCCAAAACAACTAAATTCTTTATTGTGGGTGTCAAAACAACAACAAAAAAACAGCCCTTGTTTCTGATGATTTTGTTCTTTTCTTCCCTAGATCATCTTGCTCTTGATACCGATTGTTGGAATGAAAAACAAACTTGCTGATAAAAAATAAAGACACATGTATATGTTGAATCTGTTTTGTATTGATATGAATTGATAATAAGTTTTTACAGATTCCTAACCGATTTATACAAGATTAATCGGTGCCAAGGAAACATCGTGACTATTGGAGGCATACCGGTTCTATACAAACTAATCGTTGTAACCCTATACTACTAACGGTTATACCGTTATCTAAAATACAGCCCATTTACAAACCTATTGGGTTTACTTTACGGATATTTACATACTAATACATATCTATACTAAAATACCCTTAACTATTAATATATCATTAGTTCCAATAATCGAAAAGCTTTTAGAGTCATTTTCTTTAGATTCTTCATCGGAACTTAGGATATATCCATAAGCATATTTAGTGGTTACAGCTTCTCACCGCCTTCAATTGCAACAAAGTATATTAATGATCACACCCCTATGTGACAGTTACTAACGAAATTTCTTTCAAATATGAATAATTAAGAGAAAGCAATACGTAGGAGTTACAACTTTACTAAATATACTTAACAGAAAAAAGCCAACACCCATCTAAAATAAGAACCGAAGGAGTTACAAATTTTAAAACTAGGGACGAGCGGTGTACTTCAAATCAAATAGGGACTAAAAGTGTTATTTGATATAAACCATTGAGTCGAAACATGTAATTTTTTCGAAGGTAAAAATATATATATTAGAAGGCAATCCTAAATCCATGCACATCATAACCTTAGTACTAAACAAGACTATATCGCGTATGCTACTACAAGAAACACAAACAATTTTGTAAAATTTTTATCATAGATCAAGATTAAACACTAATAAGTCATACAAACCTCCCATATTGTTTTTATTAAAACTACATCTATCAACTACTTCAAATTAAGGCTGAGCACGGCAGACCCAAAATTGACCCGGACCGGAAAACCGGGCCAGACCGAACAATTTCGGTCCGGTCCTCGGTCCAGGGTTTTGGACGAATTCGGTCCTCGGTCCGGTCGGTCCGGTCCGGTCTTACCAAAATCTAGTCAACTATACCTAATAGGACCGGATCGGACCGAGGACCGAACCGGACCGGACCAATCCGGACCAGACCGGACTATTTCGGTCCGGTCTCGGTCCGGGGTTTTGGACCATTTTGGTCCTCGGTCCGGTCTGATCTTAGCCGGTCCGGTCCGGTCTTGGACCGATGCTCAGCCCTGCTTCAAATATAGTTATAGGTTTTGATCAACAAGATAACAAGAAGAAAATAATCAACAGCTTCAAGCCTCACAGATTGAGAGATTGAAGAACGGAGAGAAATATTGAAATGATACAAGTAAAAAGATATTAAATAAATGAGTATAAAACACACTTTATACCCAGCTACCAGCTCCATGACTTCCTTAACTTGGGAGCATTAGAGGGCACGGAGTGGCAACGGTGTAGCTCCGCCGTTGCCCGGCGTGGCTTCGCGTGACCATACCGTGATTTGCAGCGTGGAAGACGTCGTGGTTGTAGCCACGGGTGTGGAAGACATTTTCTAACCAAATTTTTTTCATTTTTCCCCCTTCACAATTTATTTAAACAAGTCCTTTGATTTTTATTATTTTCGAAACCCCCCTCCCACTTAACGGCTACTTTATTAATAAAAATATTTATGAATTTTTTTTGAAAAAATCTTGAAGCCAACGGCTACTTTTTTAATATTTTTTTTTTGAAAACACAATAGTCCAACGGCTACTTTTTTTAAAAAATTTTTTTTTTATAAATACCATATTTTCACACAAGCTTTATTATAACTTTACACAAACACAAATTTTACATACCAAAAAAAAATTAAAACCCACACTCCAAATGGATCAAGAAAACCGTGAACAGGCGGCTAAAAACAAAAATGTGTCGGACGTTAAAGTTGATTTGAGTCAACTAGGGGCGGAGTTTCGACGCAAAAGGCAAGCCGCCCTTGAATCCTTCGAAGTGGCAAAAAACAAAGACAACGAGAGCCTTATGAAGGAGGAACTAAAATTTCTCTCAACAATGACTCGGGATTGTGACGAAACCGGCGCTCGTTTAATCAATGAGAAAAAGGATGAAATCAAAAAGAAATATGGAATTGAATAAATTATTTTTTATTTTATGCACTTTTTTATTTCTTTATTTTCTTTTTTAATTTCTGTATTGTTGTTTTTTTTATTTTAGGATGTAATGTTTTTATTTGAATGAATAAAGTAAATTATGATTTGAATAAATTAATTGTTGAGGGTAGTTTATAAAAATAAGTGAAAAAATTGGTGTGGTGGTTTGGAAATAGTGTGATGGTAAGATGGGTTTTTTTTTTGTGAATGTGGGCGGGGTGTTTTTTGGTGTGGAGGTGTGATCACTCCTTGCCCTCTTAATCTTCGCAGTTATAAACAAACCATATATACAATCCAAACAATAACAAATGAGATAACTGTTAATACTTGGATGTTTGGAACTTTGGATGCTTTGCATATAAGTCCTTCAACCTAGAATTGGTTTATGATTCTCAATATATTTCAATTTATCCTTTTGTCATATCTTTTGACTAAGACACAGTAGTGTCATCTACAACAGGTAGAATTAATATTCTTAGCTATAGAATGTCTATTAGAAGGACCCGTAGTGTTTCCTGTGTACCACTTTACCAACTAGGAGTGTCAAATGGGTCAACCCAACCCAAACTCGATAAGAGGTCGGGTTGATTTGGGTCAAACTTAGCTTATCGGGTTGATTCAACCCGAACTTAATAAGGTCTTTTCAATTGTCTTTTAGTCAAAAAAATTCTAAATAGTAAGTTTGCTACACAAAATATTGTATATCACATCTTCAAATTTGGTTCTAGTGCCCTGTGCATCAGTAGCTTAGTCTTCTATTTTTTATAACTTTGCTGATGCAAAAATAACATGCCTACCGCCCATAAAAATCAATGCCTATTTGTAATATGCTTTAGCCTGTTTCATTATATATTGGGTCAATAGAAATACTAGTGTCGTGTTGGTCCTATATATCCTCGATGACTGATAGATCCAACCCGATAGCCTACAACCCGATAGAAACAATACCTTATAGTGTCTTATTGCGGGTTATTTTTAAGTTTTCTAAGACCCGATCGGCCCAACCCAATTACCAGTTTGACACCCCTAGTTCGAGTCCACTATATCACCTTCTACCCTTAAATTATTAGTTAAAAGGACATCATGATGAAACAAAATATAATATGATAATAGCTATAAAGTAGAAAATAACATACAGATTTACACTCAAATTCAAGATCAATATAACATATTAAGGCAAATATATCCCACAACATGTGTTTAACAAGGTTCAGGAAATTTCATCCAACACACTTTACGCAGTTCATCAAACTCTCTTATTGTGTATTTATTCACGGTTTTACTTAATAAACAGGTAATACCTTCGCTTAAAGACGATCTCGCTCACCTCAAAATTCCCCTTGAAAACATACTATCCGCCACCAACAACTTTGCTGGCGAAAATTGCATCAGAACAAGTAAATTTTGTAAAGTATACAAAGGAAAACTCTTGTGGTCCAGTGAGCTGATTGAAATCGATGCTCGAAGGTTAAATAAAGAAAGGGATGATGAGATTGAACAACAGTTTTGGATCGAAATTTCCATGCTTTCTACTCTCAAGCATAAAAATCTGGTTTCTGTTGTTGGGTTTTGTAATGAGAGTGATGAGAAAATAATGATTTACAAGCGTGAGACAAGGGGAAGTCTCAGCAACTATCTAAGTGAACCAATGATGTTAAGATGGGTGCGACGATTGGAGATATGTGTCGGTCTTGCGCATGCATTGAGTTACATTCATTACAACGAGCAGCATGATTTTAGTGTGATACACCGGAACATCAGCATTTCACGTGTTCTATTAAATGATGACTGGGAACCCAGGTTAGGGGAATTTACACATTCCATGAAGATCAAAGTATCTGAAAGGCACCATTCTTTCAGTACTGATAAAGCTATGAACAAGAACGAGTATACAGACCCAACATATATAGAGACAAAAAAGGCAAACCACAAATCAGACATGTACTCCTTTGGGCTAGTATTGTTTGAACTACTATGTGGTTGGAACTGGATAGAGCATTCGGGTCCCACAGTCCTTACCTATTTTAGAGAGAAGCAGTTCCATCAAGTAATTTTGGGGGATCTACGGAAACAAATGGACTTGCATTCATTCAGCATGTTCACAGAAATAGTGAACGAGTGTTTGGACGAAGAACGATCGCGGCGCCCAAATATAGAGGACATTGTCCCAAGACTCGAGAAAGCTTTGGAAATAGCACGTGAAAACATACCGGTAAGATCTTAAAATTTTCTCTTTAATTTTATGGCTTTGTTATACTATGTTTTCCCTTTTCATATATTTTATTTCCATCCAACTTTTAACTGAACATTATGGATGACAAAAACAAACCTATTTTAATATATTTAATCACTTTTGATAAAACAAAGATATTTGTATATAAGTGAGTGGTGTAATTAGTATTTTGACAATACATGTTTTATTCGACAAGCAACGTTTAATGATAACACATTGCGACAATGTTTTAAGGTATCGTGCAATGCTAATGATAACAGATTGCGATAATGTCAAGTTAGAAATACTATAAGAAATAATAAGGGTGAAAGCTAAATTTATGCAACATACTATTTCAAATTAACCGATGTAGGCAACCTACATTTTTTATTCCCATTATACGCAACATAGTTTTGGATACTTACCAATATACGCAATATTGACGAAAATATGACTTGTTTGACCGGTTTACCACCTAGAAAAGTTATAGTTTGGTCCTTGTGGTCAGCATGGACTTTCACCGTTAATCGCTTGACATTTTTTAATTAAAAAATTTATAACATTGATACCTTAACTTTTGTACACATATTTTTATATATGTTTTTATATACACATACTTGTAGACGCAATTATATAAATGTTTTATTACGCATTTTTATACACGAAGTTTTATACAGATTTATATACACACATATTTATACAAGTTGGTATACACACATTCTGATACACATTTTTATACGCATGTTTTTATACACGTTTTTTGTCGTATACGTGTTTGAATTTAATTATTAACAAGAAATTTTCGAATAAATTATTTTTAATATTAAATTATTATCACAGATACGTAATAAAATCGGTCTGCGCTTATTAAATCAGCCATTTTTATCATACTACTATTTTTATAAGTTTTACACTTTGTTTAGTAGTATTTTACGTATAGAATATCTATATTTAGTCAATGATTGGTTTCGAGACTTAAAAGTAAGTTTTTAGCAATAAACGAGACCGTCGAAATTCGAAATTATTTAAGTATTTACCGAAAAACTAGTATTGCTATTACAGTTTTAAATCGGGTTTTCGACCATCTAAATGTCTCTTTCATGAAAAACATAAAGCACGAAAGTTGTAGAGAACGTAGACATTGACTTAACGCGAGATTTTCGGAGTTTACGGGATACATTTTGACACTGAAATCGTATCAAAGTTCAAATCCTCGTGTATAAAAACGTGTATATAATAGCGCGTATAAAAATGTGTATATTAAATTCAAGGTATCATTACTAAGTTTTCTATTGAAATAATGTCAAGGGACTAACAATGGAAGTCCACGTAGGCCAAAGGACCAAATTGTAACTTTTGTAAGTGATAACCGGTCAAACAAGACACATTTTGATCAACATTGCGTAGTTTAGTAAGTATTTGAAAGTATGTTACGTATATAGGGAATAAAAAATATAAGTTGCGTACATCGGTTAATTTGAAATAATATGTTGCATAAATTCAGCCTTTACCCAAATAATAAAATACAATAAAGTTTTAGGGTATCGCGTAATGCTTTCGCAATATGAAGATCGGTGTATGTGATATTATGAAGTTAGTATGTCAAATAACATTGTCTTGTAGTCGCAAATAGTTAGCGAAGGGGGTGATAGAAATTATATATGTGATATGGTATAAATATTTAAACATAATGGCTAAAGATGGTATTTCATTTTCAAATACATTTATATATGTTGGCTAATTCAAAGACGAAACAAATACAAAATTAACAAACAAAGCAAAAGCTTTATTTAAATAGTAAACCAAATTACACAGACTAAATCAAAGATACCAAACCTAATTCTAATTCAAAAGGTAGAGGGAAACAAAAACTACATCCCTATTTATATGGTAAAGTAACTTGGTTGTCAAGTCATACAAATCTACTAAGCATATCCTAAAGTTTAAGTAACCTTCTAACAACTTCTTCCGTGACTTCAATACCACTCGAAACATCAAACCAAATGAATTTTCGTCTTCATATTCAAATTTCCATTTTTCAAATTCCAAACGCTAGAGATACTAGCCAAATTTAAAAAAACGGTCGAATCTAAAAACGATCCATAACAAATCCAAAACGATCGACTTTGAAAACGATCCAAAGCTAAATCCAAAGATCAACTCTAAAAACAATCCAAAAACTAAATCCTATGATTGAATATGAAAACGATCCAAGCCAATCAAACAAACGATCAAATCTGAAACTGTCCAAAATAATTCAAAATATAAACACCGTCGTAACCGATAATTTCATATACAAACTCACCAAATTATCAAATCGCTAAAACAATTTTCATCAAAGACAACACAAATTCGAATAACCAACTTCAAAATCCAGGCGAACACAAATCCAAATTTTTTAACTAACAAATTTCAAATGATCCCATTTTTTTATCAAATCTTCAATGGGTAGAACATTTCCCTTCTTCTTGCACACCAGACGTGGAATTACCTGAGTTTACTTCCTCAATACCCGAATCATGAACATTTAACGCATCAAATGATGTACCAATGGAAAATGTACCATTACCTAGTGTCAAAAGATACGCCTTACTTGTCTTCTTTAGAGAGTTACTTGTCCCTCCGACTGATTGTTAAACGCATGTTAAAACATTATTCTTACCAATAAAAGGAGGACCCAACAGGCTTGCCCCTCCAGTCAATTTGGGGCGATATTGATTTTTGTTTTACTAAGACCGATTTAAATGTTTTGTTGCATCCATTATTACCAATTGATTTCTTATTTTCATTTCATTGAAACCTTTATCATTAACCTTGGATGATCCATCTTTACCTTTATCCATCACATATCATTTTGGAAAATCATCAAGAGAGACAAAATATCAAGTACTTACTACAACGCGGAGGTTCCCACTTGTGGGGTTCAAAAAAGACGATAATTGTTGTGGGTTCGTGCCGAGAAGATTTATGAAATACCTTTCATGTGGAACTTGAGACATTTTCACAATGTACAAACTAAACAAGCTATAATATAATCTGAAATATAAATTAATTAAACACACTAATTAATAGTATTATTTTTAAAACACACTTAAAATGAAAAGCACATGTTATTATACATATCATAGAAACTAATAAAACACACGAAGCTTCATAAAACTTATATACTAACAAGTTGATGATGCATGTAGTTGTGAAAATCGAATCAGACCTACGAGTCCATTTGGTAATCAGAGTCGCCACCGGTTCGCCTAGCCAATAAAACTCGTTTGGAAAAAAATTAAGAAATACCAATTGAAATTGACAAAAAAGAATGAGTCGGGTCTCACCAAAATCTATTTCTCTTATTTATTATTACAAGATATTTGCCACGACGATGCGTGGTAGAAAATCTTACAAAATCTTACGTGCTAGTGGTCAATGATTCATTCTGTCATCCCTTTCTTACAAAATCTTACCAAGTAGATTATAACATAGATCATTGTATAAAAACAAAGGCATTACTTTGCGGCGGCTATGCATATAGAGCTTTTTATGAGACATCTATTGTGAATCAAAATAGCTAAAATTTGAATGGATGGACTCATGGATATTGGGTATGAGTATCTCAAATTCGTTATCCACCCACGTCAAGTTTATCCCACCACCTTTACATGCCACCGACTTATGGGTATAACTTTCTACCATACCTGTGTCCGTAAGTATTGTTATCCATGCGTAAACCATGTGCTAGTGTAATGAAACAACATTATAAAACCTTATATAAAAACTAAGTATGAATATGTGTAATAAACACCAATCAATTTGCCAAATATTAAGTTCATGAAAATATGAAATACTTCAACAACAATTAAACACCACCACAAAAAATATGAATTCAGTCCTCGGTTCGGTCCGGTCTGGTTCGGTATTACCAAAATCTTGTCGATTATGCCTATAGGATCGGACCGGACCGAGGACCGAACTGGACCGGACCATTTCGGTCCGGTCTCGGTCTGGTTCGTTCTTGGCCGGTCTAGTCCGGTCCCGGACCGATGCTCAGCCCTACTTCTCACCAAAAAATATTCTTTTTATTTGATCTCTTCCTCATTTACATATTCTAAAATAGAGTATTTATTGCTAAAAGTAAATACAGATCCTTGATTGAATTTCTCACATTATTATTTGAGAAATAAAAAAAGGTTATTGAATAATTAGCTCAGAAAGAAAACCCGATAATAAACAATTGTTAATAGAATAATGATTAAAAAAGGGGAGGACTTCTATAATGTTTCTATTAAAAGAGAGAGATCGCCAAGATGCATCACTTGCTGTTAGTTTGTGTATTTACCATATATCGTCTGATCATATCCTTTTGTAACCCAAACTTGCTTTTGTGATAGATTCGCTCTTTGCCCAACAACCTTGCGCACCTAAGAATCCCTTTTGAAGATATACAATCTGCCACTAACAACTTCCATGAAAAAAATGTCGTCCTCAAAGAAGGTAGATTTGGAAAGATATACAAGGGAAAACTCTCGTGCTCCAACGAATTGATTAACATCGAGGCTGAAAGGATATCCAATGAAGAATGGGAAGATAAAAAAGTACAACAGCTTTGGAAAGAGATTTCCATGCTATCTAGTCTCAAGCATAAGAATCTTGTTTCTATTATTGGGTTGTGTAATGAAGTTGGTGCAGAGACCATCATTTATAGGCACAGTAATTCCAGGGGAAGGCTCGACAATTATCTAAGTAACCCGATGTTGTTGACTTGGGTGAAAAGATTGGAGATATGTGTTGGTGTTGTGCATGCTTTGAGTTACATTCATTATGACGAGCCACGCGATTTTAGTGTAATACACCGAAACATCAGCAGTGAAACAATTCAACTGAATAATAAGTGGGAACCCAAGTTATGTGGATTTGAGCATTCCTTGAAGATTAAAGCATCTGAAAGGCACGATACTTTCCGTACTGATTCAGTTTGGTCTACAAAGGGGTATACAGACCCATCATGTTTAAAGAATAACAATGTGAACCGCTTTTTAAAAAAAGAGACCAACATTGTGAGCCACAACTCAGACATCTATTCCATTGGGATAGTATTGTTTGAACTACTTTGTGGCAGGAAATCAGTAAGTGATGATCAAGATAATAAATATCTGGCTCCCGTGGCCATTTATTATTACAGAGAGAAAGCACTCAATGTTCTAATTGACCCAGATCTATGGAAACAAATGGATCAGAAATCATTTAATGTTTTCGCCAAAACAGCGTACAACTGCTTGAATGAAGAACAATCACAACGCCCAAATATATACGAGATTGTCACAAGTCTTGAGGAAGCGTTGGAACTTCAGTTGGGAGGTGAAAATCTGGTAAGAGGGTTTTTCATAATACTGCTCTCTATTTATTAATAGCATTTAAGTCATACAATAGACGTGTACATTCTCAAATATAACGTTATGATACGTGTATCCAAAATATTAGTCGTGCCATACGTCAACTTCAATTTTGATACCAATATACGGAAAACCTGTAATTCTGTAAACCGACTAAGCTGGGTAAAAAGTATTTTTTTTAAGCAAAAAAGGTAAAAAGTATCCCTTCTGAATTTTTTCTATGGCAAAATAGGCCGTTTGCTTTTATTTGCAAAACAAAGATCCTTGCGAGATTTTAGTCCCTGCTGCAAAAAAAGATACGTCAACTTTCATTTTGATACCAATATGATATAGGTAAAAAAAAAGTTGATGCATCAAACACGAGTAATATTTTGAGTACACCGAGCATAGTGATACATTTGAGAAAATACACATCTATTCAGTTACTTAAGTACTATACTTATTAATGTATTTATGATCTTAAAGGAATACTTAGCTCCAACAGAAGTTGAAGGCCTATCATCCAATCATGAGAAGGTAACTATTTTATTTTAACGGTTGTTGTGAGTTACAACTTGTGTAAGTTACTGATCTCTAAGAGGGGAAAACCGGTAACGATACATTTTCTAGTTAAATCTTATCAGCTCATTATACTCAAACAATATTTGTCAAAACAAGAGAAAATTAAAGGATAAAGAAAGATATATTTTGAGATACTGTCAAGGGACGATCACATAAACGATAAACTTTAGTAAGCCAATGAACTGATAAACGTGCCACGTAAGTCATTCATTAAACCTTACATAGTTTAATTGATTTCTACGTCACTATTTTCTTTAATCTTTATAAATTACGAGTTCCATGTCTGTAGTTTAGAAGCCGCCCATGCATAATTTTCTAGTATTTATAGAGATTTATTTCACGAGCTTTATTATTCCTCAGAGTGATACACAACAACACAAGATCCCGTATTATATGTACTTAGCTTCGCACCATTTCTGTTTGTCACTTTAATGAATGTTTTAGTTGATCAATCAACCTAACTGAAGTGTTCTATCTTGTGAATCTACACATACAGGGATCAGTGACCTCCGTATCTATTGGCAATGAGTCCCAAGTTAGCAAAAAGACAAAGTCTTCCTTCAAAGATCTATCTCACCTGAAACTCCGCGATCAAGAACTACAATCTATAATTGAAAATACTGATGAAAAAGATGCAAACAAAGATGAAAAGGTTTTAAAAAGTCGTCTCTTGCGTTCTGAGCAGTTCATTGATGTCTTTGTAAACATGTACCATTGTGATTCTAAATTAGATGAGGGAAATATGTTTAGGGTGGAACTTTCGATTCTTTCGAGTCTCAAACATAAGAATCTAGTGTCTCTTATAGGGTTTGTTGATAAGGCGGTGGGGGAGGGGGAGGAGGCGATGCAGTTAAGGTGTATCGTATACAAGAGGGAAGCCAAAGGAAGTCTCGAAAAAAATCTAAGTGACCAGACCTTTACCTGGTTGCAAAGGCTCAAGATATGTACTGATATAGCGAATGCATTGAGTTACATCCATTACGATGTTGGACGTGATTTTAGTGTCATACATTGCAACATCAAGAGCTCGATAGTTCTACTAGATGACAAATGGGAACCCAAGTTATCTGGTTTTAAGCATTCGCTGAAAAATACAGTAGCTCGGAGGCACCATCTTCTTCTTACCCGTAATATTATCGAGAATGCATACCTGGACCCTAAATATAAAAAGACTGGCGGTATGACCCATAAATCGGATGTCTATTCGGTGTTGTGTTAGTGGAAGTATTGTGTGGAAGGAGTGCTCTTCTTCCGGATGAAGAGTTGGGAGAGGGGTTATTAAGTAAACTGGACAAATCTCATTTGGATGAAATGATCATGCCGCATTTACGAAAACAGATGGACCCAGAATCATTCAAAATCTTCTCAGAAACAGCATACTGGTGCATAAAAGAGGATAGAGCGGATCGTCCATATATCGATCAAGTAGTCAAAAGACTTGAGAAAGCTTTTGAAGTTCAGTGGAAACATGAGAATCCAGTTAACCTTACACCATCCAATCAGTTTGAGGTACCTATAGTAATTAATATACTTAAACTTTTAATCTAAGGTCAATTGTCCTAAGCGTATTAACAACAGTTATCAACCTGTTTAACCGTACAACCACTAATCCACTATCTATCCTCAATACAAATTAAGCAATTGTACGTTTCTTGTCAAGTATCAGAAAACTGTTACTATACTATTACTTGCTAAGTGATTTTGATTTTACAATAATCTTTCTAAAATTTTAAGATTTTGTAAAATATTTAGTAAAATATAATATCATGAAACTAAGATTTTTATGATATATGTATTGAACGAGTCCTTTTTTAGAAAGAAAACATATTGTAAAACCGCAAAAAGTAAACAAAGATACAAAAACAAAGCATCTATACAACAATTAACAAGATAATTAGAAAGGGATGCCACCCGAAAAGCAAAACAAAACCAACAAAACCTCAAAACTACACACTATCACATAAACAAATGAAACAAGAAAAAAAACAAGCAACCTATCATTGACTTTAATACCTATGCGAGTAGAAATATACCCAAATGTACTATTGCCACCAAAGATCACAAGTTGCAAGAGAGAAACAAATTCAACACTTCAAAACTTTTGAAGCCGACTGGACCACTTGTATACTAGAATTTCATATGCAGTCGAACAGAACCCACATGTAGCCATTATCCCAAACAGTAGATAAAACCCAGGAACATCAAAAGAATGCAGTACTAAGAAACTGTAGGCCAAATCTCTAAGAGCGGTACAAAAAAGAACTGGTAGACCGGATCCAAACACACCTCAGCCACTGATATTCGAAACAAACAAAAACCATGCTTACTTTATCTGAATCTTGAGTGGTTCCCAATACCATTGTTGCTGATCTACCTTCTTATGCTAGTCTCCTACAATAACAACGTATGAAATTTTTGACTTTTTTTTCAAGTAATTACATCGCCTGATTTCGTCTATATGTTAAAATCAAGCGACCTGATTGTTCCAATTATTTTTTCTTATAACCTCCACTTTTCATGAAAATTCCAAAATGATATAATTCTTTTATTAGATAAAACATTTAATGTGATTGAATTGATTTTTTAATGTGATAATATGGGAAATTTTGTAAAATAAATCAAACTTCTTTTGGCGAGAAAATAGAAAAAAAGTTGAAAATTGAACAGGAATTTTAGGTATAATACATTACTTGTTTTTAAATTTTAAGAAAATTAAAAAACCACTTTATATAAAATATTGATTCTCTTACGTTCAAATGTTCATTTGATTTCAATTTTATCTGAAAAAACCTTATTTACTGGCAAGGGGGTTGTCGGATAAAAATTGCATGTTGTTGGTAAGTATATATAATACTAGGTCATGAACATGGGTGTTATAAAGAATCTCGCTTGAAAGAACCGACGCTTTATCCGAAAATGGGAAAAGTTGCAAGCAAAGATGTCAATTCTAGACACAACAAAGTTAAAGATAAAAAAAAAAATTCAAAAGTGATTAAAGCAAATCAAAGTTTACGGATAACCATTTTTTACCGTTTAATGAATATCAGTCATATAAAAAAAACTTCCCTTCTCTTGCAGGGAAAGGATTTTGAACACTTGCAGATTGGACTAAATGATATAAACAAGGCCACGAACAATTTTGATGAGGCATATTGCATCGGGTCTGGTGGATTCGGTAAAGTATACAAAGCATATCTAGAACATGTTGATAGCAGTGATTCGTCGCCGATAGAAAGGGTGGATAAATGCGATTTACCCAGAAAACGAAGCACGGTAGCCATAAAACGCATTAACAATCAAGGTGGAAAACAAGGGTTCATTGCAGAAATTGAAACTCTAACTACTTGTAAGCATGAGAATATAATCTCTCTTCTTGGGTATTGTTATGAAGGTCACGGTGCAATGATCCTGGTTTACGAGCATGCTTCAAAAGGAAGTCTTGAAAACTATTTGGGAAGTAGTGATAACATGACTAATCTTACTTGGGTGCGACGTTTAAATATATGTCTTGATATTGCACATGGCTTGAATTACATTCACACCAACACAGATCATGGCAAACAAAAGATGATACACCGCGACATCAAGAGCGATAATATTCTATTGGGAGACAACTGGAAGGCAAAGATTGCGGATTTTGGGCTCTCCAAATTCCAACCAGCAGGTCAAGCGCCAAGCACTATCTATACCAATATGATTGCAGGTACATCTATGTATTTGGATCCTGAATATCGCAAGACTGGTAAACTAAGTAAGAAATCAGACATTTACTCGTTTGGAGTGGTGTTGCTTGAGATCTTGACTGGGAGGTTGGCCTATGATTCTGTATACACTAAGGTGAATGAGAAGGGAATTGCACCCATCGCAAGAGGTCATTTTGAAAAGGGAACAATAATGGAAATTCTTGATCACAAGATAAAGGAGGAGACCGATGAACATGTCTTTTCCTTACGTAAAGGACCCAATAAATTGTCTTTGGACATATTTTTGGAAATTGCATCTCGATGTGTAGCAGAAACTCAAGCGAAACGACCATCAATAGACATTGTCATCAAAGAACTAAAGAAAGCGCTAAATTGTCAGGTAAGTTGCAATTAGTATTTTAGATTTCATGTAGTTTCAGTTTATTTTATACTTATAAAATCAACTTACTGACCAAGATTCACAGGAGAACGATAAGGACAACCTTAAACTGTCCCTTGAAGAAGTAAAGTTAGCCACACAAAACTTCAGTCAAGTCAATATCATTGGACGTGGAGATTTTGGGGATATTTACAGAGGAAAAGTTACTCACGCTCAAGTACTTAAGATTATTGCTGCAAAGAGGTTGGATAAGAAGACCGTGGAAAGAGAAGCTCAATTTGCGACAGAACTAGAAATCCTTATGGAGTATAAACATGAAAATATCATTGGTCTTGCAGGCTACTGTGATGAAGATGATGAAAAAATAATTGTTTATAAGTTTGCATCAAGAGGAAGTCTGGATAAGTACTTGACCGATAATAGTCTTACATGGGTGATGCGGCTTAAAATATGCATCGATATTGCAACCGGGTTGGAGTTCCTTCATGGAACTGTTTCAAGTTCAGAAATGGTAATACATAGGGACATCAACAGCAGAAATATTTTACTGCTTGATGATTGGACACCAAAAATTACAAATTTTGGGCTTTCCTTGGTATGTCTAAAAAATCAGAATGTAGACTATGTCATCGACAATGTTACAGGCACAATCGGATATTGTGACCCGCTACAATCCAAATTCGGCTTATTAACTGAAGCATCTGATATTTTCTCATTGGGCGCTGTCTTATTTGACATATTGTGTGGGAAAATATCATCTAAAGAAATAGATGATGATTATCTTTACTTGCCATTTTTGGCTAAAAGTCGTTATCAAGTAGGAAAACTTGATGAGTTAGTGTTTTGGGGTATAAAAAAGCAAATTGTGCCACAGTCATTTGCTATATTTTCAAAAATTGCCTATCAATGCTTAGAACACACAAGAGAAAGACGACCAACAGCAAGTGAAGTGATAATACAACTTAAAAAAGCATTGGAATTCCATGTAAGTTTTATGATTATTTCAAATTCGGCAACCATTTGTTTCGTACACATATTTGAACTTCCTTATGTAAATTAAGTTGTATCATGAAATAGAAAAACTAGAAAATATGTTTGCAAATTAAATTCTTTTAGTTTAATTCTGTTATTGATATACATAGGAAATCAACTGTTAAAAATATATGGAAAACAAGTTTACACCCTGTTTAAAGTAATTGTATAAAGCATGAATTTATTGATTAATGGATATAGGAGGATTATGAGATGTGGGAGCCCAAATTGGCTAAAGACTACAAAGAAATAATCCAGATGACAAGGTGCCCTGGTGATTATTCTACCATCAAGAAAGAGGAACTTTACAACACATTCTCAAAAGGAATCCTAGTTCAAGAGGACAAACTGGTAAGTATTCATTCTCAAATTTCAGTTATGTTATTTTGTGCATCATATGTATATTCTATGTACCCGTTAGTTTATTATGGATAATTCAAAGCACACATTCATTTGCACATAATAAAATTCAGCGTGATTTGTATTTCGTTTATGTAACAGTTGTTGTCATTCGATGGTAATGGAGCAAGAAATAAAGTTGTATCAGCGGTGATGTTTTCTTACCTAAACAGCTGTCCACATGAGTGGAAGTCTCTTGAAGAATCGAGGTTATTATTATTACCTTTCTAAATTTATTATTATATATGTCATGAGCGTACATATGCATTGCGGTTAGATGTAAATATTTCTTTTTCCTTGTAAAAATGTAGTTACTTTACCGCTTTATGCATGACAATCTATTTACGATAGTATAATAATCCATTTACAGCCTACTGCCTACATATGCATTTTGAACTCGCATTGCGGTTCTTTTTTCTCTCGTCAAAAGGTCTGGAACTTAAAGATTTGACAAATTCTTATATTTTGCTAAAAAAATTATCTCATCTTCATGAAATGGATTTCTTAGTCCTTCTGATGAGATGCCCCATATTGAAAAAATCAGTGCTTTATGTACCTTTATTGTCAATTTAGGTCCTCTGTTCTAATGACTGGGATTTTGCTAGCATCTTGCTAGTTTATTTTTTGTAGCTTGAATATTTGTAATATATGCAGGTTTGAGACAATAGTGGAAATGTTTGATATTTCCGAATTGAACATCAAAATAAAGACAAACGCTCAACTTTTATCTCCAAATGTTGCTTATGGGGTCTATTTACTCTTCAAACTTAGTGATTCAAGACAATTCTCAAGTAAACCGATGTATGTTAATCTAAAGTATAGAAACGGACTCGAAAATCTACATGCATATTTTGCAACATGGAGAGACAAGGACTGGATGATGATTGAGTTGTACCAGTTCTTGAATCAGAATGTAGATGTCGTTTTTGAGTTTCTACTTGAGAGCTTTTCATCGTACTATTGTGGAGATGGAGCAATTTATGTTGAAGGCATTGAATTTCGAGCCATTGACGAAGTAAGTTTGCAATTGTATCCCGTGGTTCCATTCTAAACTTTTTTGTTTACATTATATAAGGAGGTCAAATGCATGCCAAAAAAATGAACTAAAACCATGTTATATATCCCATATTTTACATGGTTTTTTTACAGGTTAAACATGAAGACATCAAAAATTTGAAGGAAGTCCAACAAGTCTCGAAATCAAACTTCAATGTGGATCAAGTGCAACATTTGCCAACTAACTTTGAAGAAATATTCGAGATATGCCGAAACTACGACGACTTGTTCTGGTTGGGCGAGGTCAATGAAAAGAAACTTCTTGTCATGCTTTCGGCAAAGGCAGTTTTAAACAGATTCTCTAATGTGGATCTTTTTATTTCAAAAGCATTAGCCGAGTCCAGGTTTTCTTCTTATATAATATCTATTTTTGTTACAGTTTTCTATAGGCGACAGTCCGTGACATTATATGAAACACGACCCGAGAGCGATACATAAATAAGCGGGTTAAGGTCAATAGGTCCCGGCCAATGTTCGGGTTGGGTTGGGTTAAATAGGTTGACCGACAATGCGTTGAAGTTTTATATTAAATAAAACAATAATTTTATCATTGTTAAAGGTATTATAGGGGTTGAATGGGTCAAATAGGTTAACCTTCCAATGCATTTAACCTATTTAGCCGGTGTAACTCGCTAAACTGCCAACCGAGTTAGATAAGCGGGTTAAAAGGTTTTGTCCAAGTTATGTTTAAGCAAATTGGGGTTGACAAGTCTGACCGAATTAATTAAGCATGTCACGCTCGGGTTGGGGAATAAGCCGAACCCCACAAGAATTGCAAGCATTACCTTTAACCACTAAACTTTTTAGATTGTACATGTCACAAGGAAAACTAGATTTTCTAATCCAGTGTTTTTTTTTTTATTTCAAGAGGCAGTTTCTCGTCTTTATATATAAAATTATAAATTCCATCTTAATCTATCCTACATGCAGATTTCAAGAAGCGATTGAGCTTTTACCACAACAAGTATTTCATCTTAACTGCACGATCAAAAGTCAAATGTTGTCGCAAGATACGGAATACGTGTGTTACCTTGTGTTCAAGCTTTCAGAAAAATGCCACGGGCTGCATTGTCCAGTAAGAGTACGAGACGTACTCCACAAAGAAAACAATAAGGTTGAATTTGTTTATTTTATAACCCCAAGCGCATCGAACATAAATGGTATCACTCGGGTCCCAAAACATAGGCAAGATGGATGGATGGAGATTCAAATGTGGAAATTTAACTCAACTCGTGAATTCAAGGATGAATCTCTTTCTATTGATATGAAATTTACAAGTCATGAAGGTTCAAATATGTCTGGCCTAATTGTATGTGGCCTCGAGTTTCGACCGGTGTAAAAGAACATTCGTTTATTTTTACTTCAAGTTTCTTAAAATGGGTTGATAATGGTTTGAATTTGTTTTGTTAGTGTGACCCATTTGAGTTTTTGTTGGTTATTAGCGCTAGATGTTATGATACTAAATGTGATATTAGTACCGTTATCGACCTTAAGTTTATATTACTCGGCTGAATTTGTTTGTTCTATCAATTTCGCCACCAAATACACCCCATTTATCTGCTGCTCTGCATACCAAGGTCATGCCACTATTGGCAAGTGACGAGTTCCATCCTCAATGACTCACAAATCCACCTAGTCATTATTAAGTATCGTTGGCTGTGGTGCCTAGTTTTTCATTACAAGGCCCTTATCAGGATATTCTTATGATTAGTTATGGACAAAAGGACGTGGGAACATGCAAGTATTTCTTAAAATGGGGTTATTTTAGTTACACACCATCTGTTTGATGAAATGCCTGATTGAAAAATGGTGCAATTTGATACCTGATCAGTTACTGATTTAATAAAATGGTTGATAATTTTGAAAGTGATATGGATGAGACAACTGATTACTGTAAAGTTGAGTTATACGAGATTAATTTGGACAACGAAGAGGGTGAATTTGATACTGATGAGGAGATATTGGGAGAAGGAGAAAGGATTACCCGCGGTGATGAGATGTTTTGACCGGGCCATGATTTATGTAGAGTCTGGTGACGGAGGGAACGATGTGGTGGCGACGCGGCGCCAGAAATTTGTCCGGTTAGGTGGGCCGTCGGTTGGAGACGGAGGGAGAGGAGGAAATGTTTATTTGGAAGTGGACGGGGCGATGAATTCATTGTTTCCGTTTAGGAATAGTATTCATTTTAGGGCGGGGAGAGGGGGTCATGGGCAAGGGAGTAAGATGAATGGGGCCAAAGGGGAGGATGTGGTGATTAAGGTTCCTCCTGGTACGGTTATTAGGGTGGTTGGGAAAGACGGGGTGGTTGGTGATGTGTTTTTGGAGTTGTTGTATAGTGGGGATAAGGCGTTGTTGTTGCCTGGTGGACGAGGTGGGAGAGGGAATGCTTCGTTTATGTCCGGGACGAATAAGGTGCCCAGGATTGCTGAGAATGATGAAAAAGGTCCCGAAATGTGAGTTTTGTATAACTTTTAAGATGTCATTTCATTTTGTTATTGATTATAAGGGTTAGCATGAAACGCACCATTTAGATCAATTCTCTAAAATTTCAGTGTCAAAAAAGACCTTGTTAATAGACTGCGGATAGGACCGGACTGAACGTATTTCGATCCGGTCCTCGGTCCATCCTTTTTATCAGTTTCGGTTCGGTCTGATTTTACGCAAAACCTGTCAATATGCTTTCTTGGCCCGGACCGGACTGATGAGCCGGACAGAATACATTTTAGTCTGGTTCTCATTCCAGTGTTTTGGGACAAATTGGTGTCCCGTTTTATAAGTTGAGAGTACCCTAAGCAAGCTAAAAACTAGAAGAGTGACCCTATGTGAATGAAGACACATTGTTTAGTAACTTTGCCGCGGATCACTCTTTGATTATATAATACGACAGGATCGTGTTGATGAGATAATATGTATCAAAATGCAATTCTAAACACTCCTTTCGAATTGGAAGAATAGCTACAGTTATTATTGTGTATGCTTTTTGACTTTTTGTAATGGTCGTTGTGATTGGTGTTTTTGGCCAGGTGGCTAGAATTGGGGCTTAAGCTGGTTGCAGATATAGGAATAGTGGGTGTTCCAAATGCAGGAAAAAGCACTTTTCTGAGGATTATTAGTGCGCTCAACCGAACATTGCAAATTACCCCTTCACGACATTACTTCCCAATTTGGGTGTGGTTTCATTTTAACTATGATGCTTCTATTGTGGTGGAGGATCTTCCAGGTTTACTCGAAGAAGCGCATACTCACAGAGGGTTTGGTCTAGGCCATGAATTTTTCGGCATA
Source organism: Glebionis coronaria (assembly GCA_025667525.1). Classification (NCBI taxonomy): domain Eukaryota; kingdom Viridiplantae; phylum Streptophyta; class Magnoliopsida; order Asterales; family Asteraceae; genus Glebionis; species Glebionis coronaria. Next base: position 6,391,064 of record CM046878.1, on the reverse strand, counting down.
CAGAAAGATGTTCTGCTCTGGTATAATTCTTTTTAGAACAGATATATGGATCCTGACAGAAGGTTTCAGCATGTGCTACAGGCATTTGGCGTTAACAAGTATTTAACTAAAAGTGTTGTGGAGGAAGGTGATACGAGTCATCATCGCCTGGCTCTCAATCCAATATACCAAGTTATCTAACTGCTAATAGTTGATCGGTTTAAGTCACTCAAACTATGCTCAACTAGTGAAGTGCTGCTCTTAAAAAAAAGTAGTGAAGTGCTTACAACCTCAAAATTATTGAAAAAAGGTGAGTGTGAAACTCAAAGAAGAATGGTGGGTCAACCGAACCTATTTTCACATGCCTCTACAGCCCCAATAGTATACCTGTTTTGACCCATACCCGTCAGGTAATATTGTCCATTTCACAACGTATATACAAACTATGATTAATTGCAAGTCTTTTCGTAATGCTAGATGGAGATGCCAGATGGTATGGCATGATTTTGCAGCCATTCCTGTCCCTAACAAGAAGCTCTCAACAGAATCTGTGATGCAGGGTGATTGGAAATGATTGATTTGGGATTAAAAAAAATAAATCCTAGTCAATGATAGGTGCCTGGTTATTTATGAAGGTATACATTTTCAAACCAAATATATCCTGTGTAGTTCCAGAAATCATACCCATGATGGTGAATCACATAGCAGTTACAGAAAAATATATGAAACTAGGTGTAAATTTTGGCCCATTTATGATTCTGTTGACTTGGGTATATGTCCTTCATGGGTCGCATGAAAAAAGTTGAGCCAAAATGGAAGAAAGCCGAAAAAGGTCAATCGATTGAAAGATAGCCCAAGTGTTCTTAGAGCATGCTACAACCCAAGTCGTTTTACGCTAAAAAGTTAAATACTACTGTATACATTTTTAATAGAAGGCCATTTCACAACCTATTATACCCGCTCGTTTGCCACCTCTAGGTTATTGTGAAAGACCTAAACCACTTGACCGAGGCCAATTGGGCATTCTTGGCTTTTATGATATAGGTGTGCTCATTGTTGTGGCTTTCACTAGCGTATGTAACGTATTTTGTATCAAGCATGAGCATACCATTATCACTTGACTGAACCTAATATGTCCACTTTATGTGCAGTGCCTTAGTGATAATGGTGGGTTGCAGAAACAGACTATATAGAGCAGCAGTTCACATAGAAGTTATACAGAGTACTAAATAATGTAGGGTTAACTCTTGAAATGTCCCATGGTATTACCATGTTTCCCATTTTGCACCCACCAAATAAGATTTTCCCCAAATGTCTTATGCAACTTATGTAACTTATGCAACTTATGCGACTTATGCGACTTAGATTAAAATACAAAAAGTGTACTTTTATCCTTATAACACATGTCAGAATGTGTCGTAAAAAGTACATGTGTGTAAGAACTTGTCCCTTTTGCAACTTACTTTGTTTTTATGGACTTGTATTAAAAAAAATATTATTTTTTTAAAAAAGTAAATTTTAACAAAATCTTTTAAATTACTTATTTTATATTTTATTTTTATGCAACTTGTACCTTTATGTTGACAATGAAGTGACATTTGAGTAAACTACTTTTTGATTAAATCTATAAAGTATTTTTATGTGACTTCTATTAATTAAAAATAATAAAAGTACCATCTAAATATGTGTAAAAGTAGATATGTGTAAGTAATTTAATGCAACTTTTATTTAATTTGTAATTCAACCTTTAATAAAAAAAAATTGCAACTTTACTCCTACAAATTCATAATTAAAAAAAATAAAATAAATAAATAATATAAATTAAAAATTAAAAAAATTAAATTATATTTTAAAAAAATTGTAAATATAATTTAATATAATTTAAAAACAAAATTTTAAAAAATTAAAAATTTTTAAAAAATAAATTTTTAAATTTTTTTTTTTTAAAAATAATTTTTTTAAAAATTAAACGTCTAAAAATTGAATTTTTAAAAATTAAATTTTTTTTAAAACTAAATTTTTAAAAAAAATTAAATTTTTTTAAAATTAAATTTTTAAAATTTTTTTTTTTAAACTTTTATTTTTAAAAAAAAATTCTAAATTTTTTTTTTAAATTAAATTTTTAAAAACTCAATATTTTTAAAAATTTAATTTATAAAAATAAATAAGTACATTTTTAAAAATAAAAAAATTTGAATTAAATTTTTTAAAAATAAAATTTTTAAAATAAAATTTCTATAAATATTAAATTTTTTAAAATTAAATTTTTATAAAAATTAAACTGTTAAAAAAATTAGATTTTTTTTAAATTTAATTTTTAAAAATAAATAATTAAATTTTTAATATAATTTAAAATTTAAATTTTTAAAAAAAAAAATTTAAAATTAAATTTTTAGGAATTAAATTTTTTAAAAATAAATAAGTAAATTTTTAAAAATTAAAGTTTACTTTTTGAAAAAAAAAATATTAATTTTTTAAAAAATTTAATTTTTAGAAAAATTTAATTTTTAAAAATTTAATTTTTTTTAAAATTTCATTTTTAAAGAAACTTAATTTTAAAAATTTTAATTTAAGAAAAAATAGTTTTTAAAAATTTAATTTTTTAAAATATTTAGTTTTTAAAAATTTAATTTTTTTAAAAATTTAATTTTTAAAAATTTAATTTTCTAAAAAATTTAATTATCTAAAAAATTTAATTTAAAAAACTTTAATTTTTAAATTATATTAAATTATATTTTTAAATATTTTTAAATATATAATATAAATTTGTTTTTTTTTTTAAATTATATTATCCATTTTTTTGTTTTTTTAGATTAAGAATTTGTAAAGTTACAAAAAAAATTAATTAAATGTTGAATAACAAATTAAATAAAAGCTGCATAGAAAATTAAATAAAAGTTGTATAAGAAAAGACTTACACATACATACTTTTACACATATTTACATGATACTTTATATTATTTTTTTAGATTATGAATTTACATGGTACTTTTACACATACATAAAAAGAATTTATAAATTTTTTCAAAAAGTAGCTTACTCAAATGTCACTTCATTGTCTACGTAAAGGTACAAGTTGCATAAAAATAAAATATAAAATAAATAATTTAAAAGATTTTGTTAAAATTTACTTTTTTTAATGCAAGTAGCATAAAAAACAAAATAAGTTGCATAAGAGACAAGTTCTTACACACATGTACTTTTTATGATACATAGTGACATGTGTCATAAGGATAAAAATACATTTTTTGTATTTTAATCCAAGTCGTATAAGTTGCATAAGACATTTGGGGAAAATCTTATTTGATGGGTGCAAAATGGGAAACATGGTAACACCATGAGGCATTTCAAGAATTAGCCCAATAATGTATGTATAAAATTTTTATAGTTTCTGGAAAAAAAAAATCATCCGAAATAAAAATACAAGCAAATTAGAGAAGTCTTTTGTAAGTTGATATTTATTCGAGAGAAATTGAATAAAGGTCAGTGTAATTTTTTTTGTATGCCATCATGAGCACACTTTAGATGAAAGTTGAGGTTCGTTACGTTTATGATGAAGATTGGCAAATCATATTAAAAAATTGAACTTTTTCTAATCGAACGTGGTGTTTATGTAAGCTAATTCGATGGGGCTTATGAGCTTAATGAAAATCTTACAAGCTCACAAGTTAACGATTTTGGGAGTCCCGGCCAAGAGTAATCTCTTTCACACTTCAACGCATGAAGTCTTCTTATACCATATTATTCTCTTGGTTTCCTATCATCAAAACAACTAAAAGAATCGGTATGCTCATCCAAATAATGACACATAAAATACGATGTGTTGTGTTGTATATTTTTGTTTCTTGTGTTCATACGTTTTATATCTGTTCGTTTATATTCGTCAGCTAGCTTTTAAATAAACGAACACAAACGGCCCCATCTCTTAATAAACGAACGCGAATAAACGAGTTGCTTTTGAATTTGAGTGTCCCTTCATTTTTCAAGTCAAAAGTTAACATAATTAAAGTTTGGTTCAATATGTTTAGTGTCTACCACGCCCATAAAAAACGAGATATAAAAATAGTTGTCATTGTTCACAAACATGTTTTATTCATTGGAGTATGTGAATTAATAAAAATGGATTATGGGAAACGCAACAATTTTGTATTTACGCATTTTCCGTCAAATTTGTCGGCCAAAAGTTTGATATTTAATTTTAATAAGCACAAAAGAATCCTTCGTCATTGGTCAAGTGTCATTTAGAGATGCACGCCAGATTATACTTATAATAAAAAGATAATGTTTAACATCACATGCAAAATGAATCGGGACATGGCAAAAAAATCAACATGTGACGTGCAATGTTAATGTATTATTTTTACAAAACTATATTTAAATATTAAAGGATAATTAGTTCTACGTATATTTAATTTGCCAATTTTTATTATGTTGCGTATAAATTGCTGAATCACTCTATTTATATATGATATATATGGGCGGAGCTACGGAGGGGCACGTGCCCCCCTTAAACATTCCGGCGTAATGTATTTTTTTGAGTAAAATGTATACAATATCAACGTACTTATTGATATATACACTTACAATTTAATCGTTAGACTTTAAAAATTAATTTTCAAATTTGTTCTATTTTTATCAATATGGTCGTAGAATAACTGTATTACCCTTTTAGATGATTAAAATAACACTTTTTTTCCTTTCTTTTTAGTGATGGAATTCCCAGCTGGAAATTTATGCACAGGTCTACTGTTTTCTTCAAGTTGACTTGTAGCATTTCTAAACACACCCTCCTTGTCTCATGCCACCTCACAATCTGCCTTTAAACGTGATCCTTACTGTAACCAAGGCGTATCAAATTAACACATTCGCGACATGAAGAATGTCAGGAAAATTTAGTAAAAAAATAATAATACAAATTTATGTACCTTTTGTAATGATCTTCTGCATAACATCTTCAAGGCCTTACAAAACTCGCTATGGTCCTCAAACCTGACCACAATTTTACAATGAAGACCACGCACTATGTCTTCATCATGTTCATCTGCATCTTTGCACGCACCATCATATTCGGCAACATCAAGATTCCTACGAAGACATTTTATTTAAAAGAGTAAAGCTAAACACCACTGAAAGATGCTATAAAATTAGTGAGCATAATCTAAATATCTGCCGCAAACAAGTATCAGCAATTGCTAAAGTTTGACAAAAACCAAAAAGAGTATCTTGACCTTACATACATTGTCACTAGATTATGTTTTTCTAATTACACAAGCCCACCAATTTTGCAAATGCAGTTGCTAATTACATATATTTTTCATAGTCAACATTAACTACATCTATTGAAACATGTGTAATCCACTAATTCTTTTTCTTAATTTCATTCATTAATCAATCTATTTGTCATAATCATAAAAGTAGTAAGATATGTAGGCATATCAAGTGGGAGGATAAATTATTTTCCTTGCATTATAACAACCAAATCTCATTACTTCCACTTATTGCGTCAACAGAATCATACAAACATCAATGAAAAGTATGAAATAGATAAAATAAAATATAAATAAGAGTAGTCAACTACAGAGTATAGAGACATGACAATGGGTCCACCGGCCATCATAGAAAGAAAATCTTACTTTAATTTATTTAGAATTTTGGGATTTTTAAAATCTGAGATACACTAAATGTGGTAATACATGTAATTATGTAAAATAAGATATTACAACCCAAATCCGAGGTCATTTATTTAATATTATGTAATATTATTTTACGAAAATTTTTAAATTTTTGATGAGTTGAATGATATGATGGTTGATATTTTTATTTAAAACCGACGTTGGTGGTCTTATTTTTACCTTCCTACTAATTGCGAGGATTATTAGTAATCACGATATCCACCGGATGCCCGAGATTTTATGTTTTATTATTTGTTGTCTCAATGTTTATGTTTTTGACGTTTTTATTTTAAGTTCGTATTAAGTCGAACCGGGATCATATTATTATCATATTGTGAGTGCGTTTTAACTTTTGAAAAGTATTTTTACGAAACCCGAGCCTCGCAAATATTTTCAAAATTGAAAATTTACATTTTCTACCCTTACAACTATTTAATTGCATTTTGGACCAAAACTATCACAAATTGGCAAAACTAGTCCCTCCACCCCACTATAAATAGATTTTCCACTTAGTAAAACACATACAAAATATGTGTAAACAAAATCAAACACTCTCTCTCTCTCTCCTCTTGCTATTACCATCCACCACCACCACCCTAAACACTTTTGATTTTCAAAAATTTAGCTTGAATCAAGAGAAACTAAAACAAGTCCCATCTTGCAAATTTCATGGTGATTCTAATGGTATAAATTCTATACAAATGCAAGAACTTTTATTTTTTTGATATGATCCATGCTTGTTTGATCTATTTTTATTGTGTGGGTGTGTTGTTAGTAGTGTTATAATTGATTTTTGAGTGTTGCATGTTTATTATTTTGTGTGGGTAAATTTTTGGATAATCATTCAAGGATGTTATGGGTTAGTTAAGTTGTTTGTGATGATATTAGGGTGATATTAGGAGCATGAGATTAATTAAAATGGGTTAAAAATTGATTTAACATGATTTTTAAAGAGGTGTTTTAGATCAGTAGGTTCAAGGCCAATTTTGGAAAAGTTACTGTTTGAAAATGAACAAACTAATAAGATGTTGTTGTAGAGAATTATTTTAGCTTCGATTTGATATAAGATAGAGCTTCTAGCTCCAAACGAGCGCGAAGTTATGATGTTTTGATTATTCGTGTACCAGGAGACGAGTATCGACACAATCCGAAGTTGTTGTCGATATTTGGATCGAATCTCGGGGAATATAGAATGAGTTGTAAAGATGGTCAAGTTCTGATGTTTGGCTCTAAACTAAGGGTTGTGAGTCTATTTTCAAACCCAAGTGTCGGATTCGTAAACGGGATTGTTTAGAATGGTCAAAATGATTGTATGAGTTGGTGACGTAAAACTGTCCGGTTTTTGTAGTTCAAAGATGTGTCGGGCAGGGTACTTTAAAAGTAAAAAATTTTGATGAGATTTTAACAGGTCTTTCTATATATAGTAAGTGAGATCTCTGGTTTGTATCATAAGTATTTGACATGTTTAAGTGGGGTAAATGAGCCCGTACATTTGGTATGTATCGACAGATTTTTATCGAGTGTATGGACTAATAAAGTAAACATATAGAATGAAGTAATAGGTCACTTGTATTGTTTTCATTTTGGGTTGGTTGTGATTTTATTATTTTGAGTTTGATGTTACTAAGTATGGATTTTATTCGAGTTGTTATTAATGAACGCACCTTATTTGATAGGTTGCGGTTTTTGTGTTTATCGGCATCAATTATCGTCGAAGGTCGTCTTGCTACTGCTATTACTCCAGGTGAGTCTATAGCCTCGTTTTTGTAATTGTTTTGAATGATATTAAAACCCGCGAGGGGGATACATGCTATTTGAAAGTAAAATGAACACAAGTCATGATTGATTTTTTGGACCCGAATGTTGCCTTATGTTGCCTGTTGTTGCCTTGAATTGTATAAGTACCTAAATTGCAAAAGTCCCAAAATTCATGAGCCGTTAATTATCTTCTGACTTGATGTTCTAAGTTGGGAATAGCCGCTTATTCTAATAATAGTACTATTGGGCTGACGACCCTATCCTAGACCAGGGCTTTACGCTGAGTAACCTCTGGGAAGGATAATTTTAGTAGAATGAGAATGTGGTATACTTGCAATTGATACCCTAGTAGGGGCACTGGAATTCATCTAGTCATGCCGGCTTTAGGCGTGGGTGACTAAGTTAAGGGGTCGGTGTCATGAGCTTAATACAATTCTATAGCTATTGTTATATGCGAGATTGCCTGATTAATAGATTGTATACGTAGCAATTCTATTAAATGATATTGATTGATTTTTGTCTTGTGTTCAAATGATGATTTGGAAAACCTATAGACTCGCTCAACCGTTGTGTTGATGATTTTAAGCATGTATTTCAGGTGATTGAAGTTGATGAATTGCGGAGCTTGCTGGAGAAGGATTTCGGGTTGCTTTTGTGGTGATTGGTCTAAAACAGATTTCTTTCCCTTTTGTCATAAAAACAATAATGTACGGTCATGTACTTTGGTAAATTGTTTGTTGATTGGATAAAATCTTTTGGGGGACCTAAATGTTACTCTGATATTTTTAAAATTGTTTTACTTGGGATCGAAAGTTTTAGACAATGGTTAAATTATATCCTTTTATGTTTCAAATGTATCATTTTGAGATTGTTCAAAGTGTCTTGTATAGCGATGTTTGTATTTAGCACCCCAAATGTGTATTTCCGCTGCGCAATATAATTTGGAGGTGTTATAGATTGGTAATCAGAGCTTTTTAGTTATAGCGAATTAGGTCAATTTTTGAAAAATGTCCTAAACTATAACTTTGGTGTCGAAAATGTTTTACAAAAGCACGCAACTTCTCCGCAAGGCTCCAGTAAGATTATTTGTTTTGTATTGTTTTATAATTATATGTATCCCTTAAAATTGAAATGATTTTTAGAGTATTTATCAAGTAAATACTATGATGATGTATTGATGTTGTTGAAAGTACATTGAGTACTTGTTATTGTAATTTTCTTTATGTAATGCATATGTATATATAATTTTAAATAATGACCTTATATACTGCCGAGGGTCTGGGACAGTAGACCAGATGTTGAACGATTTTACAACTGATTTCTTGCGACTTGTGTAGGGTATGTGGATGTTTGATTAACTGATGTATGATAGATATGTGGTTGAAACTGGTGTGATTAGAAGGTTGATGTGAAAGAAAGGTTGTTTTAAAAGATTATATTTAGTATGTGGAGAATTGAGTTTGTTAGGACTTGGAAGATGGATGAGATTGCTAGTCTTAGTTCGATTGTGATGAATTTGTGTACTTGAATTGAAAGGTATAAAGAGAAGTAGGTAAGCTTTGAAGGGATGAGTGAGTGGGAGCCTCATGAGAGATCAATTCTGAGTAGAGCTTGGAAGTTTAGGAATGCTGAAAGTCGTATTGAGATTTGCCTTGTGATTAATCTGCTATGTATGAGTGAGTAATTGAATTTTGAGAGTGAGCTACCATCATGTTAGGGATTCGACTTTGAAGTGCGAAAGGGAAATAGACGAGTGTGATGAAGCTGACAACAATGTTAAGGAGGATGAGGATTTGCTGTCTAAGGACCTAATCGCGTAATGAGTTTCTTTATATCTTATTTTCTTTTTGTGATTGAACTTATTTAAACCTCGTGTCGTAGCATTATGATGGAACTTATTATCTTTAAGTTTGTTCGATTGATGATTGTAGTGACAGACATTGCCACTGCCTTGTTGAATCCTCAACGCAATATAAATTACCCTCATGATCTATGATGTGTCTTTATTAACTCTTTTGAGTTTTGGTTGATGACCATTGTAGTTTGTGTTGTTTGTGCATGTAGTATTCATGAGATGTCCTGATAAAGAATTCCTTCTTTTATCTTGGTATGTATACTTATCATGTTTCTTTCTTCTGTGATGATGGAAGAAGGAGTAGGGGAATCATATTTCTGTCATTAGTGGATAACCACGTGACTAAGTGTCTTGAAATATGTCGCCAAAACTAACGACTGCTACTGTGAACACTATGATCGAACAAGTTATTGCTAGAGCACTTGAAGCTGATAGTGCTGTAAGGAATCGAGATGCTGGAGTTAGTGGTGCTGTAGAGGATGCTGCTGAGAAAAATGATGATGTTGCTGAGAATAATGATGATGATGCTGATCAAGATGATAGTGTTACTGCTGTTCTGCAAGTTTCAAGAGAATGTACTTATGTTAGTTTTGGGAAGTGCGGTCCTACGCAATTTTGTGGTATTAGTGGTGCATTATAATTGCATAGGTGGATTGATAAGAAAGAGAGTACTTTTGAGATTATTGGGTGTTCAGAAATTAATAAGGCGAAATTTGCTGCTGCTACATTTCAGAATGGTACACTAAGATGGTGAAATAACCAAGTGACTACTTTAGGATTAATTGTGGCTAATGGTAAGACATGGACCGTGATGAAAGGACTATTGACTACTAAGTTTTGTCCTAAGTAGGAACTAGGACAGTTGGAATCCGAATTGAGATAATTAGTGCTAAGGGACGATGTTATTACTACTTACTGGGAAATTTTCTGAGCTATATTTGCTATGTCCTGATACTTTTGTGAATGACTGTAAGGCAAGGAAGCAGTACATTAGAGGATTGTCTAGTGATATCAAGGGTGAGACTATTTCTTCGAAACCTGAATCTTCCAATGAAGGTGTTCAGATGGCGCATGATTTAATAGGACCTGAAAGTGCAAGTTAGGAAAGATAGCATTGTTGAAAACAATAAGAGAAAGTGGGAATCTACTCAGTCCAACCAGAATCGAGGTTAGAATCGTAGGGATTACAATAATAACAATAACCAAAGACAGAACCGAAACCAGTATTTAAACCATGGAAGGAATGAGGGAATTCGTGCTGCCACGTTAGCTGGAAGTAACAAGATAAATCTCAAGTGTGTTTGTTGTACTCTATACCATGTAGGTAATTTTCCACAATTGCGAATAGAGTTAAGACAACCTAGTCATAAAGTTGCAAAGTGTAGGATAAGAGGATTAGTTACTGGAATTTGTACCCTGGAATTGTGATATGTTTTTAGCCGTGGCGAGAAAGGACACAAGCAAGGGAATTGTCCAAGGAAAGGAAATTGACAAGGTAGGAATGCTGCCGCTCCAGCTTACGTTTGAGTGATGCTGACAAACCTTAGGGTCTCAATGTTGTAAATGGTATATTCTTACTTGAAATTCTTTATGTCAGTATGTTGGTTGGTTTCAGATCGGGTAGAACTGTAGAACTGTAAAGATTTAGTTGTTTTATAAATGGAGAATTAGTAAGATTGACAATTAACTATGATGTGGAGTTAACCGATGGAAAGGTTGCTAGTATTAGTTCTATACTAAGAGTGTGTTCCTCGAATTTAGGAAAGTAGGTGTTTAGTATCGACTTGATGCTCAAAGAGTTGGGATCTTTAGATGTAGATTTTTGGGTATGAATGGGTTAGTTTTGCGCAGTGCTAATGCTTGAGACTGGACTAATCTTCACTATAACTTGATAACTGTTGGTTTAGATTTTGCTGAGAAGCTGAGTATTGACTGTGAAAAGTGATGAGTGAACTTTCCATTTGGTAAGTATCTTGTTTGGAAACAAGGAAGTATGCAGAAGAGGGATATGATGTATTCCTAGCTCAGGTAATTAGTGATCGAGTACTTGAGGAGAAGTTGGGAGATCTGTTAACAATTCGAGAGTATTCTGAAGTTTTCCTGAAGTTTTGCAGAGTTGTTGCCGTCTTGTGAAGAGGGATTCGTTTCGATTGAGTGTTGTATGCGATTGGTGTAGTGCTCCTGCGTTTCGTTGTGTAGTGCTTCTTCGTTTTGTTGAGTAGTATTTGTATGCCTTATCATTTGGCACCGTCAGAGTGGAATGAGTTATTCGGTCAACTGTGAGAAGTGATGGATAAGGGATGTATTAGATTAAATTTCGTTACAATGATGATAGTGTGTATCATTTTTCAAGAAGGATGGATTGCTTCGAATGTGTATCGACTATCGTGAGCTTAACAAATTGACATTCAAGAATCGGTATCCATTACCGAAGATTGATGATTTGTTTGATCCTTGCAACTTGTCTGGATCTAGTGTGTACTCAAAGATCTCTTTGAGACCTGGTTATCATTAACTGAGAGTTATGGAGAAGGATGTTCCTATAGTTGTTTTTCGTACTTGATGTGGGCACTTTAAGTAGCAAGTGATGTTTTTGGAATTGACGAACGCGTCTGCCGTATTCATGGACTGGGTGAATCTTGTGTGTAAGATGTGCTCAGATGAGTTAGTCATTGTATCTACTGACGATATTCTATATTATTCCAAGAGGAAAGGAGGAACATAAGTAAGATATGAGGATAATTTTTGGGATGGTTGGAAAAAGAGAAACTGTATGTAAAGTTTCCTGTGTGAATGTTGGTTAAAATATTTGCGTTTTCTAAGGCAGTTGATTGACACCAAAGGTATTCGTGAAGATCTTACCAAGATTGAAACGATTAAGGATTGGTCGGTACCAACGACGTCGACGAAAACCTCTTAATTCCTTGGTCTAAGCTGGGAATAATCGGAGGTTTATCGAAAGGTTTTCACTGATTGTTAAACCAATGATTAAAGCTGACTAAGAAGAATTGGATGTGTGAGTCCCACTTATATATCTAAATTGTAAGTTTCGAGATCTGATCCTTATTAGATGGGGAAGATGTATTCTGAACACTAAAGGGTAGGTTGTGTTCTGCACCGATGTTGTCATTGTTGAGAGGATCTGAAGTATTCATAGTTTGTAGTTTGTTGTGATGTGTTTCGCAAGGGTTAGTTGTGGTGTTTGTTTGAGATTGTGGAAAATATTACTTGTATGGAATCAAGAGTGTAATAATAAAGGATCATAAAAGTTGCTCCATAATTAATTTCTTGGGATGATAAAGGAAATGAGTAGAAGATTACCAGTTGTATATTCGAGTATTTGAGTATGTTGATGGTTATGACTGTGAGTGATTATGACTACGAGATTTGCTGCCATCCGGGAAAGGCGAATGTGGTAGCTGATGCACTTATCAGGAAGAAAAAGGAAAAATCTTCTAAGGTTTGAGTTTTGGTAATGACAAGAAGTGTGGGCTTGATAGCAAGGATATTGAAATTTTAAGTTAGTGGTCTGATTTGATAAGGATGTCAAGGTAAGTGATTTCAACATTTTGTCAAACTTATGGAAAGGATTTTGTTGTAAAGCCAAGTTAGACGTGGAATATTGAGCACTCCTAACATACCTGAGTTGAGCAAGTGAGACTTAGTGATGAAGGAATCTCACAAGTCAAGTAATCGATACGTTTTGGTTAGGGTAAAGGTGAAAGTGAGTTGAGTACTGTGTTATACAGAGACTGATGGCAGAGTGAAAGGACGATTCGAACATTAAACGGTATACTTGTGCGTGTATGATTGACTTAGGAACTGTTGGAATTTTTATATGACGATGATTATCATGCTAGTAATGAGGCTGTACCATTGATGGTACACAAAGAACTTCAATTTGTGAAGGTTAAAGATCGTGAGTTATTGACGTAAGATTAGGTTTTCGGTGTATTGCAGAAATGTAGGTGGAATTGAATGACTGAACTAGAAGTGATATTGGCAATATTGACAATATTGTATGGGTTAAGGATCATTCATTAGTAACAAGGAGTCATTAGAAGAGTTATGTTGATATTCGAAGAAATCGATGGAGTTTGAAATTGGGAAACGTGGTTATGCATAAGGTGTTGTTATGAAGGGTGAAGTTTTGGGAACAACAAGGAAAGAATTCAACTTGAAGATAAGTTGTTTTTCATAGAAAGAACTGTGAAGAGTTCGTATGAGGTCGAAACATAATGAGAATTATATTGTGAAGATACAAAAATTCTAGGAATGGATTTGAATCCATGAAGGAAGCATGAGGATTTCTTTAAGGAAAAGAGTTCTCATTTGTTCAGGAGGTATGGAATGTGATTATAAGAGGGGCCGAGCGCCGGGACGTCGCTCTCTTTTAGGAGGGTAGGATGTGACAACCCAAACCCGAGGTCATTTATTTATTATTATATAATATTATTTTACGAATAATTTTAAAATTTTGATGAGTTGAATGATATGACGGTTGATGGTTTTTATTTAAAACCGACGTTGGAGGTCTTATTTTTACCTTCCTACTAATTGCGAGGATTATTAGTAATCTCGATATCGACGGATGCCCGAGATTTTATGTTTTATTATTTGTTGTCTCGATGTTTATATTTTTGACGTTTTAATTTTAAGTTCGTATTAAGTCGAACCGGGATCATATTATTATCATATTTTGAGTGCGTTTTAACTTTTGAAAAGTATTTTTACAAAACCCGAGCCTCGTAAATATTTTCAAAATTGACAATTTACATTTTCTACCCTTACAACTATTTAATTGCATTTTGGACCAAAACTATCACAAATTGGCAAAACTAGTCCCTCCACCCCACTATAAATAGATTTTCCATTTATAAAAACACATACAAAATATGTGTAAACAAAATCAAACACTCTCTCTCTCTCTCTCTCCCCTTGCTATTACCGTCCACCACCACCACCCTAAACACTTTTGATTTTCAAAAATTTAGCTTGAATCAAGAGAAACTAAAACAAGTCCCATCTTACAAATTTCATGGTGATTCTAATGGTATAAATTTTATACACATGCAAGAACTTTTGTTTTTTTGATATGATCCATGCTTGTTTGATCTATTTTTATTGTGTGGGTGTGTTGTTAGTAGTGTTATAATTGATTTTTGAGTGTTGCATGTTTCTAATTTTGAGTGGGTAAATTTTTGGATGATCATTCAAGGATGTTATGGGTTAGTTAAGTTGTTTGTGATGATATTAGGGTGATATTAGGAGCATGAGATTAATTAAAATGGGTTGAAAATTGATTTAACATGATTTTTAAAGAGGTATTTTAGATCAGTAGGTTCAAGGACAATTTTGGAAAACATACTGTTTGAAAATGAACAAACTAATAAGATGATGTTGTAGATAATTCTTTTAGCTTCGATTTGATATAAGATAGAGCTTCTAGCTCCAAACGAGCGCGAAGTTATGATGTTTTGATTATTCGTGTACCGGGAGACGAGTATCGACACAATCCGAAGTTGTTGTCGATATTTGGATCGAATCTCGAGGACTATAGAATGAGTTGTAAAAATGGTCAAGTTCTGATGTTTGGCTCTAAACTAAGGGTTGTGAGTCTATTTTCAAACCCAGGTGTCAGATTTGTAAACGGGATTGTTTAGAATGGTCAAAATGATTGTATGAGTCGGTGACGTAAAACTGTCTGGTTTTTGTAGTTCAAAGATGTGTCGGGCAGGGTACTTTAAAAGTAAAATCTTTTGATGAGATTTTAACAGGTCTTTCTATATATAGTAAGTGAGATCTCTGACTAGTATCATAAGTATTTGACGTATTTAAGTGGGGTAAATGAGCCCGTACATTTGGTATGTACCGGCAGATTTTTATCGAGTGCATGGACTAATAAAGTAAACATATAGAATGAAGTAATAGGTCACTTGTATTGTTTTCATTTTGGGTTGGTTGTGATTTTATTATTTTGAGTTTGATGTTACTAAGTATGGATTTTATTCGAGTTATTATTAATGAACGCACCTTATTTGATAGGTTGCGGTTTTTATGTTTATCGGGCATCAACTATCGTCGAAGGTCGTCTTGCTACTGCTATTACTCCAGGTGAGTCTATAGCCTCGCTTTTGTAATTGTTTTGAATGATTTTAAAACCCGCGAGGGGGATACATGCTATTTGAAAGTAAAATGAACACAAGTCATGATTGATTGTTTGGACCCGAATGTTGCCTTATGTTGCCTGTATTTTGCCTTGAATTGTATAAGTACCTACATTGCAAAAGTCCCTAAATCCATGAGCCGTTAACTATCTTCTGACTTGATGTTGTGAGTTGGGAATAGCCGCTTATTCTAATAATAGTACTATTGGGCTAACGACCCTATCTGAGACCAGGGCTTTACGCTGAGTAACCTCTGGGAAGGATAATTTTACGAGAATGAGAATGTGGTATACTTGCAATTGATACCCTAGTAGGGGCACTAGAATTCATCTAGTCATGCCGGCTTTAGGTGTGGGTGACTAAGTTAAGGGGTCGGTGTCATGAGCTTAATACAATTCTATAGGTATTGCTATATGCCAGATTGCTTGATTAATTGATTGTATACGTAGCAATTCTATTAAATGATCTTGATTGATTTTTCTCTTGTGTTCAAATGATGATTTGGAAAACCTATAGACTCTCTCAACCGTTGTGTTGATGATTTTAAGCATGTATTTCAGGTGATTGAATTTGATGAATTGCGGAGCTTGCTGGAGAAGGATTGCGGGTTGCTTTTGTGGTGATTGGTCTAAAGCAGATTTCTTTCCTTTTTGTCATAAAAATAATAATGTACGGTCACGTACTTTGGTAAATTGTTTGTTGATTGGATAAAATCTTTCGGGGGACCTAAATGTTACTGTTGTTCCCTAATTTATTCACTTCACCATGGTTGATTAATAAAAAGTAGATGAAAAAGATATGAATTTTAGAGAGAGAAAGTAGTGTGAAAGAGGTGATTAACTTGAGAAATTAGACTAAGAAATAATGAACATCCACCCTCCTAACATGCTAGGAGGGTACTTATATAGTCCACCCACATGTGGGCTCTCTAATGGACTATATTGTTTTGGTCCATGCTTGAATAAATGCTTAGTACCTTGAAAGAGGCCTTTTAAGCTAACCATCAAGCCCGTAATGTCACGACTATTTTAACTACCTATTACAACGTTCTAATAAATATTACAATATAAACCTATGACCGAACATTCTTGTTTGACTCAATATTTTGAGGCTAACAATCTCCCCCAATGTGAGGTCATTCCTCTTTGATATTTGGAATCCAATGGAGATTTATGAATTTCGTCATAAATGAGTCTTGAATGTGTAATAGTAGTGTTGTTCCTTCATGCAGTGATCTTTGAGCCTTTGTCATTGTCTTTAGACTTTGTCTTTTATCTTGAGAACTTCAAATCATCCTTGACTTGTCTTTGCCATCTTGCGATCTTGTGTCTTTATCCTTATACTCATACTTTGCACAATCTTGAAAGCTTGGTAACAATCTCATTTGAAAAGAGGTCATTAATCATCAGAGTTGCGGAAGTCATTA
The DNA here is from genome assembly GCA_025667525.1 of Glebionis coronaria. Lineage (NCBI taxonomy): Eukaryota > Viridiplantae > Streptophyta > Magnoliopsida > Asterales > Asteraceae > Glebionis > Glebionis coronaria. The sequence continues at coordinate 6,374,207 of CM046878.1, read as the reverse complement.
GCCTTCTTGATTGTTGAATGTCTTTGGGCATGAGTATGTGGTTTTGAATCTCTGACTTTGCTTAGTACAGCGTAACGTCACCTTCTTGAGACAAAACATAGACACGGACTGAATGGCTTTGACATTCGTCCTAAATCGGTAGCGTTTTACCTCCGGTCGGTGAAGACGGTTACACGATATTAAATATCGTACCTGTGATTAGGTAGATTCAATTAAGAACCTCCTTGACAGGGTTTCGCGACTATATTAGCCGTTCTCTTTAGTCGACCGTCTCAAAGCAAGACTGCGAACGTAAAGAGTGAATCAATTGGATAAATATCCACTTGAGTAAAGTCGCCAATTCAAATTCCTGGAACAAGTTTGATTTATTAAGAATCTTACTATTTTTGCTTTCCAGTTGACACAATCTTGATTCATAAGAATCTCGCAAGTTACCTACCGTAGCGCTGTTTGATGTTGACGCTAGAAGGATTTCCATTCATCACTGTGAATATTAATAAATATCACTCTGAATGTTCTAGCAAGACCATAAAGATATTGCGTAGAAACCTGAAACGAGTTTGAATCGATAAAGAAACAACCTACTGTTGCTTTTCAGTTTTACATATGTTCAGTTCATAAAGAATCTTACACATGACCTACCGCAGTGCTGTTTGATGTTAACACTGGAAGGATTTCCACTCATCATTATGAATACTAGGTAGTATCACTCTGAGTGTTCTAGCAATATCACAAGCAATGTTGTAAAACAAGGGCTAGGCGGCCGCCTAGGCACCGCTTAGGTGCTAGGCGGTCATATTCCGCCTAGACGGCGCCTAGGAGCTAGGCGGTCGAAAAAGTCAACAAAGTCAACAAAAAGTCAATATTGTTTTATAAAAAATTGAGGGTTTTCTTTCTAATGTATAGTTCTCATATTTATTTTAACGTAACATCTTAAATAAGAGATAAACGAATGATTATAAACATAAAGTAATAAGTTTTTCGTATGAAATTGGAACCAATTGAATTATATATTCACGTTTGAAGTTTTAAGCACTTAAATTGTTATGTTTTATTTGTCTATTTTGCAAGAACTTCGAATTATTTGAAATTAAAATTATTTTTTTATGTCATACATAGTATTTATAATATTTATTTGCATAAAAGTCCAATCCGCCTAGGCGGCGCCTAGGGGCCGCCTAGACAATTTCCGCCTCGAAGGTCGTCGACCGCCTCACTAGCGCCTAGCGATTTCTACAACCTTGATCACAAGGATATAGCGTAGGACCCTCTTGATCTTCATCCGTGTGTCCTAACGAGATTTGATTGATCTCTTGGCTCTAGACTCGATTTGTGCACTTTTAGTAGTCGGAGGCTAGAGCAGATGCCACATATTCAATATCAACTATCTCGGAGTGAGAAAGTTAATAGAAGTCGTGTTGATCTCCATGACAATAAAACAAACTTCTTTTAAGAGAAGCCTGAGTTAGTTGGGGAGGGGTTGTGCATTACATCACTGGGTCTGTAAAACCCGCATGCTTTTACCATGCATAGTACCTTAAGTTCGTACGTACTAGTTAAAAACTTTCCTAATATAGCATGATTACGATTACGTATTAGGAGGTTATGTATTACGTACGTGTTAGAACACGATAAGTATTTTATATGAACGATCACGTAATAATTATTTAGCAATAATTAATCACGAACATACGATCACGAGATCACGAGCGTAATTAAAACACGAGTTATTATTAATTACGTATATATATTTAATACGAGCGTAATTAAATATATAAGTGTAGGATATTTACGTAACGAGAACATTTAAAACACGAACATAATTAAACGTAAACGTGTACGAAATTACAAGACACGAAACGAGGTATGGGACCCCCACAAGGGAGCCCCTACCCGCGGCCAAAATAGGGACAATAGGCCAAGCCCATTGTCAATTTTACTAAAAGGAAGGGTTAAGTAATTTTCACTACTCAAATTACTTTTACAGAAGAATTTCAAGAAAACCTAGAAACCCTTCCTCCTTCTCCTTTGTGTGCCGCCACCTACAAACCACCATAAGGGGGTGAGTTTGATCTTGGATCTTGTTATTTTAGTGTTTGTTCGTGTTTGTTCTTCACCCTTTTGATCCACGAATACGGTAAAACCTTTTTACTTGTTTTTCTTTTTAATTAATCTTTTATTAATTAAGAACACGTGATGTTTTTCATAAAAACACATTAATTAAACCTAGATCTAACATGTTTTGGTCATTAATTAATCAAATGGATGGATCTAAGGGGTGTTTGTTTTGGGCCGCAGGAACAACCGACCCCAAGGGGGTTCGGTTTGTTTTAGCCGACCACCACCAAGACCTTTTTGGTCTTGGTTGGTGCGTGTGGGTCCCACGGCAGCAAGGGGGTACCCCGATTTGATTCGGGGTATGGTGTTTGTTCATATCCGGTGCATGTTTTTAAGCTTAGATCCGGATCATGATTATGTTAGTTTTTTTATATGTTATGAACTTATGTTATCAATTAAATTAATAAGATGTAATTAATTTAATAACATGACTTAGGTTAACTAATTATTAATAATCGTGAAATTATTTTAACCTAAGTATTTTTATTATTAAGACTTATAATTAATTAATTATTTTAAAACCATGGATATAATTAATTAATTAAACATGACTTAGGTTATATTATTAGTATTTAATAATACATATTTTAACCTAAGTATTTAATATATTTAATTAAAAACATGTCATACTTTAATTAAATATTATAACCTATAGTTTAATTAAATTACATGAAATAATTATTAAACTATATAATATATCATATGACTTAGGAAATAATCATGAAAATACTTAGGCTTATTTACTTAGCTTATTTAACCAGCTTATTTCTAATTATGGAAACTTTCTATTTTTAGAAACTTAATTAAATAAGGCAACTATTTTGTCTATGGAAACCAGCTATTTTTAGAAACTTATTTATTTAAGGCAGCTAATCTATTTATGGAAACTTATTTAATTAAGGCAGCTAATCTATTTATGGAAACTTTCTATTTTTAGAAACTTATCTATTTTAAGCAGTAAATCTATTTTTGGAAACTTTCTATTTTTGGAAACTTGCTATTTTTGGAAACTTTCTATTTTTGGAAACTTTCTATTTTTGGAAACTTTCTATTTTTGGAAACTTTCTATTTTTGGTAACTTTCTATTTTTGGAAACTTTCTATTTTTGGAAACTTTCTATTTAAGGAAACCTTCTATTTTTAGAAAGTTACTTATTATTACACAGTAAGTATAATAACACATGAAATATCAGTAATACTTAATCAGAATGAACAGAATATAGGATTTAACACAGTTTAAGGCTTTAAACAGTGTAAAATAGTAAGAACACATAAAATAAGCTAAGACATGACATAAAACCAGCTATGTATATAGTAAGCAGATACTTATTTCATGTACGTATTTATGTAGCACTAGTGTTTCGGAAGTAGGATTCTCGCAGTTCATAGTTCTCGTTCACTGGACATAAGGTCCGGATTCCCGTCCTTTCAGTATGGACATTTTTTCCTTATTAGGATTTCCCCGTATGCAGCCAACTGTTTTCCCGTAGTATAAGTATGAGTTTGATTGCTTATGTTTAAATATGATTACCTATAGCCATATACATGCATGACCAGTTTCACCTAGTTATGGAGGTACCATAACCATAACATTAGAGGCACTGATGTTATGACTTCACCACGACGGAGTGATTGCTCGTGGCGTCCCTTCAGCTTTTGGCCATTTATTTATATTATCATGTGGGGCGTATGGGTGCATCCTAGTTACACATTTTTATTCAGGATTACGTGGTGAATGTGGCGTGTGCCTTGCATCCTTCACAAGGAGCTGATCCCTCCTACCCATAAAACCAGTATATTAAATTAGAGGCAGCCCCTCTAATTTGCATGATGAGGTCACCCCTCCAATTATTCATGCACGGTGGATATTCATGACCTAGATTGGCTAAATGGTAAATTATGACAAACAGTTTTTATAAGTTAAACATAAGACTTTCAAACTATAAAACCAGTTTTACTAAGACTTAACCAGGTTACTCGGGACTTAGTTTCTTCCGCTGTTATTATGTTATATGCTTATCCTGTTCATGCATTATTGTACATCCGTGCACTGAGCGTATTGCTCAGCCATTTTCCTTTTCTATGTTCCCAAAACGGCAGGTACTCAGGGACGCTCGTAGACACTAAGAGTACGTGCATATGGACTGGAAGCTGTCTAGCCTTCTTTACATTATGCATTTCTTTTCTTTATGATACTTATGCTTTGGACATTGTTTCGTCCTTATTCCTTACTATACTATGTTTGTGTGTGATGAGCTTTACTTTTGGACTATCGATGTTTGATTCCGGTATTTTCCTTTATATGGTCAAGTAATGTTTAGACATTTTACCTTGTATGCTTTGATGACACGCCATAATTGCTGTGATATTTCCATTTCCAAAATGGGGTGTTACAATTATGGTATCAGAGACAAGGTTTCGACCTGTAGGCTCTCAAATATGACCTGTGATTAGTGGGTAGTCACTACGGTCTTCCTAGAACTGACAGTTGTTTTCATGCATTCATCATTTTAAGCATACATATATATGTCATTGTTATAGGGTTTTTGACTAAGTAATGGTTGGTACAAGACTGACCCTATTTAGTCGCATGTGTTTTATCGAAACTTTTAGATTTGGGACCGACCCATAGGCGTCCCCTCGATATGTCTTTTGTTTTGAGTGAACTGACCAGAGGCGTTCACTCTCGAGCATCCAAAGTTTTCATAAAACTGCATCATGCATTCATACAAAAATTTTCTTGCATAAAATTTTTCTCGTGAAATTTTTAGTAGAAAATTTTTTCATGTATATATTTTATATTTATGTTTTGAACTGTTTAATCATATGTTTTATTGTTATACTGTCAGATGGTTCTCACACGCGAACAGGAGCAGCTCAATGCTGCAATTCAGGCTGCCATGCAAGCCTTGCTTCCTCAACTGAGGAATGACATCCGTGCTGAAGTTCAAGCTGCCAACAATCAGCAGCAGCACAATCAGCCACCTCCTCCTCCTCCTCCAGTGACATTAGCAGTATGGCTGGAGAGATTCAACAAGCTCCGCCCTCGAGCTTTTGAGAAGACTGATAGCCCAACGATGCTGAAAGCTGGTTGGCTCACATAGAGAAGATCTTCAACGCTATGGGCTGTGACCCCGCATACAAGGCACGGTTGGCATGCTATCGGTTCGAAGGCGATGTACTTAACTGGTGGTTAGCTTTGATGCAATCTGAAGGTGGTGATGAATGGGTTGCTGGTTTGACTTGGGTACAGTTCAAGGACAGGGTGATGGAGCAGTTCTTTCCGAAGGCTGAGCAGGACAAACTCAAGAGAGAGTACCATGGGATCCGTCAGAGAGCTGGGGAGAATAGCAACGAGTTTATGCAGCGCTTTCTTCGCTTGGCTGGTTTCCTTGGTGCGGCAGCAGGTACTCCTGAAGAGCAGGCACATCACTTCAGATGGGCTCTTCGCACATCGGTCGCAAACAATCTGGTGTGTGCTACGTTCAATACTGTAGCACAAGTGGCCGATGCAGCACGAAAACTGGAGATGCTGCAGGAGAGGGATGAGTTCGGGGAAGCTGAAAGACCCGACAAGAGGTAAAAACTTCATATTCAAGCGGTGCCCAATCCGTATACCTTTCATATGTCAATTATTCATCTCTTTAAATGTATCTTCCAGGCAGAAAACTGGGGACCGGTCTCAGCCGGCTACTCAGCAGCAGCCTCATCAGCCCAAGGGAAATGGTCAGACTAATGACCGATCTGCTACGGATAGGCGTGGCGGTAATGACAATTACCGTAACAACGCCGGGCAATCCAGCAACAGCAAGTCTCAATACTTACGAAATTTCTTATGTTTTATGTTATAACTCATATTCTGACACTCTAGCAAAAATTCTACCAGGAACCATGGAAACGGTAGGGACCAGAACCAGAGAGGTTCGCAACCTAGCCGTCCAGCTATCACTGGTATTCAATCTTACGATTATCCGCTTTGTCCTTTTTACCCAACTATTATGTCTCATGTAAAATGTTTTATCAAGTCCTCAGCCAGCCAGAGCACCTGCTGGAGGATACACTCATCCTCTTTGCTCTACTTGCCACCGTAGGCACCCAAGACCATGTCGCCGTAATACTGATGCCTGCTTCAAGTGTGGTCTTCCTGGCCATATTATGAAGGATTGCCGTAAGGGCGAGATGGAGGGTACATCGGGACATGCTGATACCAAGCCGCCTCCTACTGCCGGGCGTGTCTACACGACATCTTGAGACCAGGCCAACAAGTCTACAGGTACCATCACTGGAATCTTGTATATGTATGGTCGCGCTGCATGTGTTCTTTTCGATACGGGTACTACTCACTCGGTTATTTCTACTGCTTATGCTAAGAACATTAGGATGCCTCCCTTGCCACTAGAAAATAGGCTTACTATTTCCACGCCTTTGAGGGACTCTGTATTAATCACCCATGTATACAAGAGTCTTCCCCTAGAATTTGATGATAAGGTTCGACCTGTCGACACACTTCCGCTGGACATGAATGACTTCGACATGATTTTGGGCATGGATTGGCTATCCAAGTATCATGCTACCATAGAATGCCATTCATATCGGGTTATCTTCGGTGATGTCAATGCACCAGAGTACATTCATAATGGGTTCATACCCGGACGGTTTGTACAAGTCATATCCACCCTGCAAGCGCGTGCACTACTGTCACATGGCTGTGAGGGTTATCTAGCTACGGTTCAAGACATGGATGCTGAATCTCCATCGATTCAGGATCAACCCATAGTGTCGGAATTCCAAGACGTGTTTCCAGCAGAACTTCCGGGCATACCACCTGCACGAGAAGTGGAATTCAGTATCGAGCTGGTTCCAGGAGCTGAACCAATCTCCAAGGCTCCTTATCGCATGGCTCCCATAGAGCTGAAGGAGCTGAAGGATCAACTGCAAGAACTTCTCAAACGAGGTTTCATTCGACCGAGCGCATCTCCATGGGGCGCACCGGTTTTATTTGTTAAGAAGAAGGACGGCAGTATGCGTCTTTGCATAGACTATCGCGAGCTCAACAAGATTACTATTCGGAATAGATATCCACTGCCACGCATTGACGATCTGTTTGACCAACTCCAAGGGGCTAAACACTTCTCCAAGATCGATCTTAGGTCAGGCTATCATCAGTTACGAGTCAAGGAGCAGGATATTGCTAAGACTGCCTTTCGTACTCGTTATGGCCACTACGAGTTTGTAGTTATGCCATTTGTCCTAACAAATGCTCCAGCAGTGTTCATGGATTTGATGAACAGAATCTTCCATGAATTTCTGGACAAATTCGTCATTGTTTTCATCAATGACATCCTGATTTTCTCTAAGTCCAAGGAGGAACACGAAGACCATCTTCGTACAATACTACAGATTCTTCGCCAGAAGCAGCTGTATGCTAAATTCTCCAAGTGTGAGTTCTGGTTAGACAAGGTGGCATTCTTAGGTCACATTGTATCAGCAGAAGGAATCACTATGGATCCAGCGAAGGTTGAGGCCATCACTAAGTGGCCGAGGCCGACATCAGCGACGGAAGTCCGCAGTTTCTTAGGCTTAGCTGGCTATTACCGTAGGTTCGTGGAGAACTTTTCCCGCTTAGCACTACCATTGACCAAACTGATGCGAAAAGGGGAGAAATTCGTCTGGACTGAAGATCGAGAGAAGAGCTTTGAAGACCTGAAGCAGAAGCTAGTATCTGCACCTATTCTTACTCTACCATCGGGTACGGGTGGATTTCAAATCTACAGCGATGCATCGGGGAAGGGACTTGGCTGTGTTCTCATGCAACATGGGAAAGTGATCGCGTACGCTTCACGGCAGCTTAAGCCTTATGAAGAGAATTATCCCACGCAGGATCTGGAACTTGCTGCAGTCGTGTTTGCATTGAAGATATGGAGACACTACTTATATGGAGAATCATGTGACATTTTCACGGACCACAAGAGCTTGAAGTATATCTTCACTCAATGTGAATTGAACATGAGGCAGAGGAGATGGTTAGAGCTGTTGAAGGATTATGACATTAATCTTCAGTATCATCCCGGAAAGGCAAATGTAGTAGCAGATGCCATTAGCAGGAAGTCCGGAATGATCAACAGCATTAGAATCGAAGAGGAAATCATAAGAGACTTGGAGCGACTAGACATCGAGATCATGGTACGTGGACAGCACGGTTACTGGGCTAATCTTAGAGTAGAACCCGAGTTACTATCTAAGATCAAGGAAGCTCAGAAGGATGACGGAGAATTATGGGCGATAGTTCAGAATTTGGAGAAGCAGACAGAATTCAGAGTAGATGCAGACGGTATCGTATGGTAGGGCACTAGACTTTGTGTTCCTGATGACCAAGAACTCCGGGAAGCTTTGCTAGCAGAAGCTCATAGCTCCCCATTCTCGATACATCCTGGTTCAACTAAAATGTACCATGACATCAAGCAGTACTTTTGGTGGAGTGGTATGAAGCAGGATGTGGCCACTTACGTCTCCAAATGTCTTACCTGCCAGCAGGTTAAGATCGAGCATCAGCGATCTGGCGGTCTCCTTCAACCGTTAGACATTCCAAAGTGGAAGTGGGATAAAATCACCATGGATTTTTTTACTGGTCTTCCGCCTACCAAAAGGAAGCACGATGCAATCTGGGTTATCGTTGATCGACTTACCAAATCAGCTCATTTCTTACCGATCCGCAAGGAAGATCCGGTAAGTAAACTCGCAGATACGTACAGACGAGAGATCATGAGACTACACGGTGCACCATCCAGCATCGTCTCAGACAGAGATCCTCGATTCACTTCGCGATTTTGGAAAAGTCTGCAGAAAGCTTGGGGTACACAACTTAAGCTTAGCACGGCCTTTCATCCTCAAACGGACGGACAGTCAGAGCGAACCATTCAGACATTAGAAGATATGTTGAGGTCTTGTGCGTTGGAATGGACGGGTGATTGGGACGAATACATCTGGTTGGTGGAGCTTGCGTACAACAACAGCTGGCACGCGAGCATCAAGTGTGCTCAATTTGAGATGTTGTATGGCAGAAAGTGTCGCGCCCCAATCTGCTGGGATCAGGTTGGCGAGCGAACACTCGAAGGACCAGAAATCATAGAGATGACAAACGAGAAGATCGCAGTATCTAGACAGAAGATTCAGGAGGCACGGTCACGTCAAAAGAGTTACGTCGACAAGCATCGTAGGGATTTACACTTTAACGTAGGAGATCACGTCTTCCTTAAGGTTTCGCCGGCACGTGGTGTTAGACGCTTTGGGATTAAAGGGAAGCTCAGTCCTCGTTTCATCGGACCGTTTGATATCATTGAACGAGTCGGTGAAGTATCGTACCGATTGGCGTTACCTCCGCAGCTTTCGCATGTGCACAATGTGTTTCATGTGTCCTTACTCAGAGGGTACCAATATCATCCCCTTCACATGGTTCAGTATCCACTGGAACAGATTCGTGAAGATCTCACTTTTATAGAAGAACCCGAACGAGTTCTTGACAGGCAAGAACGAGTCATGAGAAAGAAGACGATTCCATTCGTCAAAATTCTATGGAGGGATCATACCGAGCGGGAAGCCACTTGGGAAACAGAGGAGTCTATCCGGACTTCTTACCCTCATTTCATATTTTGAATTCAGGTATGTTCTTCTTTTCTAGTTTACTTTATCTATAATTCGGGGACGAATTATTCTTTTTAGGAGGGAAGAGTTGTAAAACCCGCATGCTTTTACCATGCATAGTACCTTAAGTTCGTACGTACTAGTTAAAAACTTTCCTAATATAGCATGATTACGATTACGTATTAGGAGGTTATGTATTACGTACGTGTTAGAACACGATAACTATTTTATATGAACGATCACGTAATAATTATTTAGCAATAATTAATCACGAACATACGATCACGAGATCACGAGCGTAATTAAAACACGAGTTATTATTAATTACGTATATATATTTAATACGAGCGTAATTAAATATATAAGTGTAGGATATTTACGTAACGAGAACATTTAAAACACGAACATAATTAAACGTAAACATGTACGAAATTACAAGACACGAAACGAGGTACGGGACCCCCACAAGGGAGCCCCTACCCGCGGCTAAAATAGGGACAATGGGCCAAGCCCATTGTCAATTTTACTAAAAGGAAGGGTTAAGTAATTTTCACTACTCAAATTACTTTTATAGAAGAATTTCAAGAAAACCTAGAAACCCTTCCTCCTTCTCCTTTGTGTGCCGCCACCTACAAACCACCATAAGGGGGTGAGTTTGATCTTGGATCTTGTTATTTTAGTGTTTGTTCGTGTTTGTTCTTTACCCTTTTGATCCACGAATACGGTAAAACCTTTTTACTTGTTTTTCTTTTTAATTAATCTTTTATTAATTAAGAACACGTGATGTTTTTCATAAAAACACATTAATTAAACCTAGATCTAACATGTTTTAGTCATTAATTAATCAAAGGGATGGATCTAAGGGGTGTTTGTTTTGGGCCGCAGGAACAACCGACCCCAAGGGGGTTCGGTTTGTTTTAGCCGACCACCACCAAGACCTTTTTGGTCTTGGTTGGTGCGTGTGGGTCCCACGACAGCAAGGGGGTACCCCGATTTGATTCGGGGTACGGTGTTTGTTCATATCCGGTGCATGTTTTTAAGCTTAGATCCGGATCATGATTATGTTAGTTTTTTTTTATGTTATGAATTAAATTAATAAGATGTAATTAATTTAATAACATGACTTAAGTTAACTAATTATTAATAATCATGAAATTATTTTAACCTAAGTATTTTTATTATTAAGACTTATAATTAATTAATTATTTTAAAACCATTGATATAATTAATTAATTAAACATGACTTAGGTTATATTATTAGTATTTAATAATACATATTTTAACCTAAGTATTTAATATATTTAATTAAAAACATGTCATACTTTAATTAAATATTATAACCTATAGTTTAATTAAATTACATGAAATAATTATTAAACTATATAATATATCATATGACTTAGGAAATAATCACGAAAATACTTAGGTTTATTTACTTAGCTTATTTAACCAGCTTATTTCTAATTATGGAAACTTTCTATTTTTAGAAACTTAATTAAATAAGGCAACTATTTTATTTATGGAAACCAGCTATTTTTAGAAACTTATTTATTTAAGGCAGCTAATCTATTTATGGAAACTTATTTAATTAAGGCAGCTAATCTATTTATGGAAACTTTCTATTTTTAGAAACTTATCTATTTTAAGCAGTAAATCTATTTTTGGAAACTTTCTATTTTTGGAAACTTTCTATTTTTGGTAACTTTCTATTTTTGGAAACTTTCTATTTTTGGAAACTTTCTATTTAAGGAAACCTGCTATTTTTGGAAAGTTACTTATTATCACATAGTAAGTATAATAACACATGAAATATCAGTAATACTTAATCAGAATGAACAGAATATAGGATTTAACATAGTTTAAGGCTTTAAACAGTGTAAAATAGTAAGAACACATAAAATAAGCTAAGACATGACATAAAACCAGCTATGTATATAGTAAGCAGATACTTATTTCATGTACGTATTTATGTAGCACTAGTGTTTCAGAAGTAGGATTCTCGCAGTTCATCGTTCTCGTTCACTAGACATAAGGTACGGATTCCCGTCCTTTAAGTATGGACATTCTTTCCTTATTAGGATTTCCCCGTATGCAGCCAACTGTTTTCCCATAGTATAAGTACGAGTTTGATTGCTTATGTTTAAATATGATTACCTATAGCCATATACATGCATGACCAGTTTCACCTAGTTATGGAGGTACCATAACCATAACATTAGAGGCACTGATGTTATGACTTCACCACGGCGGAGTGATTGCTCATGGCGTCCCTTCAGCTTTTGGCCATTTATTTATATTATCATGTGGGGCGTATGGGTGCATCCTAGTTACACGTTTTTATTCAGGATTACATGGTGAATGTGGTGTGTGCCTTGCATCCTTCACAAGGAGCTGATCCCTCCTACCCATAAAACCAATATATTAAATTAGAGGCAGCCCCTCTAATTTGCATGATGAGGTCACCCCTCGAATTATTCATGCACGGTGGATATTCATGACCTATATTGGCTAAATGGTAAATTATGACAAACAGTTTTTATAAGATAAACATAAGACTTTCAAACTATAAAACCAGTTTTACTAAGACTTAACCAGGTTACTCGGGACTTAGTTTCTTCCGCTGTTATTATGTTATATGCTTATCCTATTCATGCTTTATTGTACATCCGTGCACTGAGCGTATTGCTCAGCCGTTTTCCTTTTCTATGTTCCCAAAACGGCAGGTACTCAGGGACGCTCGTAGACACTAAGAGTACGTGCATATGGACTGGAAGCTGTCTAGCCTTCTTTACATTATGCATTTCTTTTTTATGATACTTATGCTTTGGACATTGTTTCGTCCTTATTCCTTACTATACTATGTTTGTGTGTGATGAGCTTTACTTTTGGACTTCCGATGTTTGATTCCGGTATTTTCCTTTATATGGTCAAGTAATGTTTAGACATTTTACCTTGTATGCTTTGATGACACGCCATAATTGCTGTGATATTTCCATTTCCAAAATGGGGTGTTACAGGGTCCATGATGCGTTGTCTTCATGATGTGTTTACCCGGTTTCTGCCTAAGTTGTATGGAGGGCTTCTTTCTTTACACCCTTTATCCTTACATTTCTTTTTCATTCTTCAACCCCTTCAATGCTTACCAAGACATCATTAATAGCACCTTGTTGTGATTGTTCTAGTGCTATCATCAGTACTTAGTCGACATTTAGCTTCATTCACATTCTACTCCATCTTTCTTAAGGACTTCTAATAATCTATTGGATTGTCCCTGGGAAGATCCCTCCGGTTCTGGTTGGATCATAGGACTTAAACCTAACCACCCTTTTGACACCAATAACGTCGTGAATTAAAGATGTTGTGGGTTGTTGATCGTAACCATGAGTGCTTGAGTCTTTAGATCACATTTTAATCACATTTTCTCCCCCTATCTCCAATATATAAAATCGTTTGATATTAGAGATACCAATGTTGATTAAAATATATTGTGAAAAATAGTCTTGAAAACTTTCAGGAGAAAGATGTGTCAAACTTAGCATGAGTTTTGGAACGCCCCCCCCCCCTCAAAAATTGATCCAATTGAATTGTCATTGTGAGGATGTGATCCACATTTCACTTTTTGAGGATATGAGTTGTTGAACACACAATTTTTGAAAGATTTTGAATAGCATTAAGAAATTCTTGAAAAAATTGTGTTCAATGCTTTTTGAAAAATCAATTCTTTTTGGCGAATTTTTTTTTCTAAAGCATAAACTTGAGTTCATAGACTTTGAATGTCTTGACGAATCCACTCAAGTATAAGAAGTTTTAACTTCTTTTGCTGAGGGTAAGGGCACGAAATCGTACACTCCCCCGTTAATTTAGATCCGGGTTGCAATCTGAAAGTGATTACAAGCCATTGTGTTGAGCTCAAAACGTTGAATGTTTTGTGACAAGCTCAACCCGTGATAGAGTGCTCTACCCGTTGTTGGAAATATTGTCCAAAAGAGACAATTTCCTTTATAAAAGGTAGAAATGACATGTTTTGAAAAATATTTACAACTTCCATTCGAGCTTTATGTACACACCTGTGTCGTTATTGAGTGACATTTCTAGGCACCTCCATATTACCGATACTGAAAGACATGTCGAGAAGAATATTTTTGGTATTTTGAAAGATTTTTTAATTTTGTATTTTACTTTTTAATTAATATTTACATGTAGATGTTTGATAGATGAATCAAGCAGGCTTCTTTGCCAGAATCTCCAGTTCTGCTGGAGTCAAACATCTCATACCAATTTGCCTAACTAGATACGCAAACCTCTCTTTCGAAAGAGCTTTTGTAAACAAGTCAGCTAATTGGTAATCAGTTCCAACAAAGTATAATTCAACGATACCCTTTTCAACTTGTTCCTTAATGAAGTGATATCTGACACCAATGTGCTTCATGCGGGAATGCTGTAACGGATTGCAGGAGATGGCTATGGCAGACTTTGAGTCACAGTACATAGATACTTTATCAAAGTGAAAGCCATAATCCGTGAGTTGTGTTCTCATCCAAAGAACTTGAGCACAACACGCAGATAGAGACACATACTCCGCTTCGGCTGATGACAATGATGTGCAATCCTGCTTCTTGGAAGACCATCCCACAAGCTTATCTTGACCTAGAAATTGTGCACCACCAGAAGTACTTTTACGTGTATCAAGACACCCTGCATGATCAGAATCTGAATAGGCCGTTAGAAAGAAACCAGTTTCCCTCGGATAACAGAGTCCCATGTGAATGGTATTCTTAAGGTACCGAAAGATCCGTTTAACCTCCTTGAGGTGCTTGTAAGTGGTTCGTGCTTGATAGCGTGCACAATAACACGTAGCATGTGATATATCTGGTCGGCTGGCTGTTAAGTACATGAGGGAGCCGATCATGGAACGATATCTCGTTTGATCTATGGCATCTCCCTCCAAATCAGCATCTAGGGAGGTGGTTGATAAAGGTGTCCCAACGGGGTCACATGATGTCATACCATTCTTTTTGATTATCTCTTGACAATACCTAGCTTGGTTAATAAAGATACCACTTGGGGATTGGTGAACTTGAATTCCTAGAAGGAATTTTAGTTCCCCCATCATAGACATTTCAAATTTACCATGCATTACTTTTTCTAACCATTTTGAATGTTTTGGGTTTGTAGACCCGAAAATAATGTCATCAACATAAATCTGCACAAGCAAAATGTCATCCCCATATTTATAGGTGAACAAAGTTAGATCAATGGAACCTTTTGAGAAACCTTTGGAGACCAGAAATTTCGAGAGCTCGTCGTACCACGCCCTTGGAGCATGCTTGAGTCCATAAAGTGCTTTGTGGAGACGATACACCTTGTCAGGATAGTGAGGATTGATGAATCCTTCCGGTTGCGTGACATAGACTTCTTCCTTCAAAGGACCGTTAAGAAACGCCGTCTTTACGTCCATTTGATAGACAAATAATCCCTTATGTGCAGCATAAGCAAGGAAAATCCTGACCGCTTCCATACGAGCTACTAGTGCAAATGATTCTTCAAAATCAATACCCTCTTTCTGTCCATACCCTTTAGCCACTAGCCTAGATTTATTCTTGATGATGGTGTTCTCTTCATCCATCTTGTTTTTCCAGAACCATCGAAGATTTAATGGTATTACATCGTATGGTCTATCAACAAGTTCCCAGACTTTAAGTCTTTCAAATTGTTGAAGTTCATCCGTCATCGATTCAATCCAAGCATGATCAGCCATGGATTCTTCGATGTTTTTCGGTTCTGCTGAACTCACGGCGAGTGCGAACATACAAACATCGCCATCGGTGTTAAGCTGTCGTCTTGTACGAATGGGTTGTGAAGGGTTTCCAATTACTTGAACCAAATGATCATCTCGGGTCCAATGATGTGTTAAAGGATGACGTTGGTAGAACGTGCATATTTGACGGATCAACATGGCGAGTAGAAGACTCTCCAGTTTCATGTACCGTTGTACCGAATGGGTTGATAAATTCGTCTTCGTCAGATAATGCATTGTCTGCTTGATTTGTGTTCTCTGGAGCAATGACAGTAGTTGTGGATGTTGTAGGAGCGATTGTAGATGTGATATTCTGAGGAGGTAAATCTGCAGCAACCCGTGTTGAAGTAGATGAAGTTGTATCCTTTTGTTGACGATGATCGGTATCATCATTCTTATCATGAGTGACAGCGGAAGACTTCGATACGACTTGTTTCTCCCCCGTGAAATATTCATCATACATTGGTCAATATAACATTTCCAACTCTTCAATTGTCGTGTTGACTATCATATCTGCTCTTGGAACATTTTGTGGAACCAGCTTTGAACTTGACGGTTCATTGTTGTGGTCTTGAGTTCCGAGTTCCGTGCGGTTGTGAACGGAAGTCGTTTGTCGTTGTGGATCGGGACTTAAACTATTTTGTTCAAGTGCCATCTCTTGTAATTCATCAAGTCGGATGTGAATAGATTCGAATATCAATTTTGTTCTCTTGTTGTATACTCTATACCCCTTAGACTGAGTTGCATATCCCACAAGAATACATGCATCACCTTTCTCTTTCATCTTATCCAAATTTTCACCATCTCGTATTATGTAACAAGTACATCCAAAAACGTGAAGGTGTTTGAGTGAAGGTTTTCGATCATGAATTATGTGATATGGTGTCTTTTCGTGTCTTGGGATAATTAAGGAGCGGTTTTGTGTGTAGCATGCGGTTGACACGGCTTCGGCCCAAAAGTATAGTGGAAGTTTTGAAGCGGATAGTAAAGTTCGAGCAGCCTCAACTAAAGTACGGTTTCGTCTTTCAACAACGCCGTTTTGTTCGGGTGTTCGAGCAATAGATGTTTCATGTTCAATTCCTTCGGCTTCAAAATAGTTTCTCAGATTTGAATTCAAAAATTTTGTACCTCTGTCAGTACGAACCACTTTAACTTGAGCTTGAAGACTACGTTGTATCAGTTTAAGGAAGTTGATGAGAACTTTGGGTGTTTCATCCTTGGACCTCAAGAAGTGAGTCCATGTATACCTTGAGTAATCATAGACAATTACTAGAATATATTTCTTCCAATTGATACTATGAGCACGCATGGGACCACACAGATCCATATGAAGAAGATCTAACCGTCCTTTAGAGCTTGGTGTAGTCTTTGTTGTGAAGCTACTTCATTTAGCTTTACAAAGCTCACAAGAAGAACAAAGATGATCTTTGATGAATTTCAAGCTTGGAAGGCCTCTCACAATATCTTTCTTGGAAAGCAAGTTGATGGTATCAAAGTTGAGATGAGAAAGACGTTGATGCCATAACCATGCCTGAGTCGTTGAAGCTTTAGCCATGAAGCAAATTGGAGTTGATGAAGTTGTGTCTTGTAGTGAAATTGTGTAGAGATCAGTACCCCGTGAACCGGTAAGTAAGTCATTCCCATCATAATCACGAACAAAACATGTCTTCTTTCTGAAAGCAACCTCCAAATCCGCATCACAGAATTGACCAACCGAGAAAAGATTGTGATTGAGCCCTTCGACTTAGTATACCCTCTTGATTGTGATATTCCCCTGAACCAAATCTCCATATCCTAGGATCGGTGCAAATTGATCATTTCTAAATCGGACCGTACCCAGGAACTTCTCCACGAAGTTAATTAGAAGCTTGAGATTCCCCGTCATGTGCTTCGTGCATCCGGAGTCCAGTATGAAGAGAATTGTTTGTATCACCTGCAGAAGAGTTAGAACATGATGGAGCATTTGCTAAATTGGATACCACAGTAGTTGTGATAGTAGAATCATTAGTGTCCTTAGCAACATTTAAAGGCATACTAACACTCGTGGTCACATTTTCTATCCTAACTTTAGGAATCCATTTATATCCTAGAGGACATTGATTAGCAAACCACCATTTCCAAGACTTGCTAGCAGACTCATATAATTCCTTAATTATTCTTTTAGGGTTCTTAGTGGTGGAGTCTGATGCATTAATTTTCTTAGTGGGGGTTGCACCAGAATGGTTCACTTTGTGTTTGGGTTTACTAGCACTAATATGTTGGGAATAAAATGTAGCCAGTACACTTGGACGCTGATAAGAGCAATCGAAGCGTTGTTAAGAAAAAATCAAGCATCGACAGAACAAGCGTTGACAGGAAGAAGTCAAGCGTTGATAAGAAGAAGTCAAGCACTGATAGAAGACTTAGTCTACACGTATTATGTTTCTAGTTTGTTTCTAGTAAAGATATGATCAACAATGTATTTTCTATGTTTATCTTTACCTAAAATAGCTGATACGTAGATTCTTGTACAAGGCTCCCTATGTCTATAAAAGGAGGCCTTTAGGTTTATGTTTGATATACGTTTTAACACTTTCATTGTACGCAAGTTTGTTTTATCAATCAAGTGAAAGTTTGGTTTACATTGTTTGTGTGTTCTTGTTTGAGTATTAATTCCGCATAATACTTAAATGGTTTTATACACAACAAAGTTTCTCTACGTGTTTAACTTGATTTAATCTCGTTTACACAAGCTAAATCGATCTAAGTTTGGGATCAACAAGTGGTATCAGAGCTTGTTGAGAAACTTTGATCTAAAGAACACAAAAACCCTAAATCGCCAAAAACCCTAATTTTCAAGAAACCCTAAAAACAACATGTCTATTCCAGAGTTAAACTCCTCCTCCTCCTCAACCCCCAACATCAAGATTCCCATGCTAGACCCAGACAATTTTGAGCTGTGGAAGTTTAACTTTGAACAGTATCTTCAAATCCATGACTACACCCTATGGGAAATTATTGAATATGGAAACACATTCAATAAAGCTCAAAAGATTGCAGTTGCCATCTTACAAGAACAAATGTTAAAGGCTCTACTGAAGAGGATCGAAAAGAAAAACCTGAAGATGGTAGAGCTGTCTCATCTGAGGACATAGCAAAGAGAAGGAATGACATGAAAACCCTAAGCATTCTAAAACTCTCTTTGGGACAAGCAAATCAGCACAAATATAGAAGCTATGAGTCTGCAAAAGATCTTTGGGCAGCCCTTGAAGTTGCTTATGGTGGTAATGTTGATAGTGTACAAGAGAAAAAGAAGCAACTCTTGTATGAGTATGCTGTTTTTAAAGCTCAACCTAATGAAAATCTAAGTGGAGTGAGAAGCAGACTTCTTGACATCACAAGCAAGTTGTCCTTTATGGGAAGAGTGCTTGGCGATGTTGATATCATCACCACTTTTCTTAAAAGTCTTGGTGATGCATGGAAGATTAAAGCAAGGTCGATAATTGCTAATAATACTCACAAAAGTTCTACTTTTGATGATGTTTACAATAACTGAGGCTGGTAGAGAATGAAACTCTTTTGGATCAATGAAGCAAGTCTTCCAATGGAAATATGGCCTTCTTCTCACATAGTGAAGGTCAATTTGATCAAAAGGAGTCATACATGCACCCCGTTATTGGATCAACTTGTGTCAACGCTGGATCAAGCCTTGTCAACGCCTCACATTCAGACGCTGACACATACAATGTTGACTCTCCAAGAGTCAAGCCTACTGGTATTGATCTAGATACTGTTTGTGCATACATTGATTCATTGCCCAATGGTTCAGTGATTACATATGAGGACCTTGAGCAAATTAGTGATGAGCATTTGGAGGAGATGGACATAAAGTGGAATATAGCTCTTGCAAGTATAAGAGCAAACAGATGGAATCACATATTCAAAAAGAAGATGACTTTTAATGCTAAGGACACTGCTGGATTTGATAAATCCAAAGTTGAGTGTTATAATTGTCATCGAATGGGACACTTTATGAGAGAATGCAGATCTCCAAGAAGATCTGATGCTGGAAAACCCTCAAGCCAAATCATCAAGGCTCGGGACTCCAAAGCTATGGTTGCCATGCAAGACATTGATGGTGTTGGCTGGGATTGGAGCTATTTGACCAAGGATGAGGAAGAGAACAAAGCTTTGGTTGTAGAAAAGGAAGAAGAAGAGCATGTTCACTATGCTCTCATGGCACACTCCTCATCTTCATCAGACAATGAGGTATATGATGATGCATTTTGTAGTAAGGGTTGTCGTCGAAACACTGAAAAACTTAACAAAGAAGTTTTAAAATTGACAACAGATGTGGTTAATGAAAGATGCAAGTTGTCTAACTATCAACTTGCTCTTACTCAAACTGAAAAGACTGTAGCTGAGTATAAGAAAATGGAGTTTGACCTAAAAGATCAAATCAATATTTTAACTCATGATTTAAATGCTAGTGTTGAGATTAGAAACATCATGGAGAGAGCCAACAGTGCTTTACAGGCTAAGCTAGATGAGGCTATCAAAAATAAAGATAATGTAGATCTTAAAATTCAGAGATTTGATAAAGCCTCACAAACCCTAGAAAAATGTGTTAGTGAACAAAGGGATTCTAGGGATATGACTGAGATTGGGATGAAAGAGTATCCTAGTGTTCCACCACCTGCTGGGAACTTCTATGGTGTTCCTAGAAAGGACTTGTCTTGGTTTGGTATACCAGAACTCCAAGAAGAGGAATTTATTCCTCCACCAAGAGTTCTTACCCCAGTAGAGGAATACAAGCAGAAGTTGACTGATTTGGACCAATGGAAGAAAGCCACCCCTACCTTGTTTATTAAGGGTGGCATGCTTAGTGACAGCCCAAATGAGTCTACACCCATAAAGGTGACAAACCCAACCAATGGCAAGACTGATGACCTTGGCTTAAACGTTGATAGAAAACCAAGTATTAAATGTGCAGAAATGTATAGAAAACCTAGGTCACCAAAAAGCCAAATTAGTGTCAATAGGACAGGTTTCTTTTCTTCTAGGCCTAGAACTATGTCTAGAAAAGCCTGTTATACTTGTGGAAGTTTTTCACATTTAGCCTATAAGTGTGTCAATGCTTCAAAGGTCAACACTGATGAAAAGTCAAACACTGTCAAACCCAAACCTTTTGTCCAGCAATGTCCACAATTTGTTAGACCAGCTCCATTCTTTACTAAAGGGTCTAATACTTATGGACAAAGACCTTTTCAAAAGACCAATACATGGTCTAATAGACAATGGGTTCCTGTAGCAAACCCTAGGTTCAACGCTGATAAGGGTAATTTCAGCGTTGACAAGACCAAATTAAACGCTGACAGGAACGTTGCCACACCAAAAATGGTAAATATTTGCAACCAAAGGGACAGGGGTCTAAAGCTTCTTCTAGCTTGACATGGAGACCTAAGCAAGATCAAAACCCTAATTCAGATGGGATTTCTATGACCTGTAACAGACTTCATTATATTTCAAAGGTCATAAACCAATTGGGGTTAACTGGGTGTTTCATCCAAAAAGGGATGAACAAGGGGTTGTCATAAGGACTAAGTCTGTTCTTGTTGAACAACCAAATGAATCCAAGTCTGCTCAGGCTTGTGTTCCCAAAGAAAACTAATTTGTTTTCTTTATTGCAGGGCATTCAAAAGCAGGTTAATGATTATGGCTATTGGGATAGTGGATGCTCGAGGCACATGACTGGGAAGGAAGATTATCTTACAAACTTCACTCCCATTAAGGATGGTGACAAAGTTTACTTTGGAGGCGGATATAGAACTATCACTGGCAAAGGAACTCTTCTCACCAACAATTTGAGTTTTGAAAACGTGTTTCTGGTAAACTTGACTATAATCTGTTTAGTGTATCACAGGTTTGTGATAACAAAAATAAGGTTCTTTTCACTGATACTGAATGCTTGGTGTTGAGCAAAGATTTTAAAATACCAGATGAGAAATTTATTGATTATAGAACACCTAGGCATAAGGACATTTATAATGTGAATCTTAATGGAATTAGGATGAATAATAGTTTGTCATGTCTATATGCTAAGGCTTCAGTTGATGAGAGTAATCTTTGGCACAAGAGATTAGGGCACATTAATTTTAAAAATATAAATAGACTTGTGAGACATGGTTTAGTTGATGGTTTGCCTGAAAAGGCTTTCCACAATGACCACTCTTGTGCTGCATGCCTTAAAGGCAAACAACACAAGGTCTCATTTAAGTCTAAACCAGTGCACTCTAGCATATGGACTTGTTTGGTCCAACTAATATAGAAAGCTTAAATTTTAAATCTTACTGTTTTGTCATTGTGACAATCTGTCAATTTACGATTGATATTTTATTTTCAAATATTATTTGAAAATATTATTTTAATGTTACAATATGAACTCACTTATTTTTGGGAAGAAATTTGGATTTACGTCTTGGAGTAGCATCGACTACGTTTAAACCGGAGGATTCAACGTTACGTGCTTACGTTTACATACACCGTCTTTGGTGACAGTCCGACATTTCAGAAAATAAATTTATCCGTAAATATTATTTTGGAGTTTTAAATTTGTGTTGGTTCATAAACTCACAAATTTACCAGAAGAGATTAGGACTTACGATTTTATTTTAACGTCCTTTACGACTAAACCGGAAACCTTAGGATTACGTATTTACGTTTTCGAACTCCGTTTTTGATGAAACAATTTTTATTGGATTCGTTTTGTGACGTAGATTCATAATTTATAAAAACGTTTTTCGTAAAACGACCCGAGGGCACGCAAATCAAGGAAACTAGAATCGAGGAGTACCCGTAAATAAATGGGATGAGACAAGTGGGACACTTGTCCCACCGCACTCCAAAACCGGCCTAAATAAACCAACACACCATAAGGTGTCATTTATTTAGCCAAGCTAACACACTTGTCACTTAAAGCTTACCTTGTAAGCTAACCACTCCACAAAACCATCAAACCATTACCATTTTCTCACACACAACATGCAAACCACCAAAAACTCACAACTCTCTCTCTCTCACATGTTTATGCCGTCCCATATTTCTTCCAAAAACACCATCATTGATCAAAGTTTAACCATAAACATATGTTATAATTAACATATGTTAATCTCCATCCAAAAAGATGAAGATTGGTGTAAGTTATAACATCAAAGGAGGAGTTTCCATGGAGTATTAGGGCTGATTTTCCACAAGGTTTCTATGAAGAATGGTGGTCATGAAGGTGGTCTTGGTGCATCATAAGTTTCTACATCCAAAACCATGCCAAACTCATAACCTACATCAAGTTGGTGGTATAAAGATTGTCCTCCTCAACTTCTTGTTATTTTGATTATGTAAACATGTATTTTATTTCCTATTGTATATATTTATGATGATTATATGATGATAAAAATGTTATGTGGGGGTTTGTTGTTGATAATCATGGATAAAAAGGTGAAAAACCATAAGAAACAAGGTTAAAATCTTGGTTAAATTTGATGGCTGTATAAAATAGTAAAGAAGTAAGTCATAAACTGATAAAATGATGAAGTGGAATAGATTTACAGTAAGCTCTTGGTCTTGTACACATGTGAGAGTTGGCCATGCAATGGAATCAAAATAATGAGTGAGATATGATCAAAACAAGTTTAGGGTATAAATCTGAAGTTACTGTTTTGGACGATTTTTAGAAAATATTTAGAAGATGATTCAACAGTAGCTATAGAAGAGTTAAATGTAGAACATATCATGTAGTTTATGTGATAAAAATTTGAGCTTCTATCTCCATGTAGAACTCAAGATATGGCAGTTTTGGTGAAAGTAAAGATGAAAATCAGATTTTTGGAAATTAAAGTATATTACTATTATATAAGCACTCAAAATTTAATAGTATAAAATATAAAACAAAAACCCACTAACTTATGGATTTTATTTATATAAGTATGTAAAAGGTTAAATAAGTGGACATTTTATAAAAATGGTAACTTGTTATGTTTTATAAGATATAAAACTATAAACATGATTTTTATGACTTTTTCGGCTATTGCCGTAAAATTAACGTTTTTGTTAAATAAAACTTAGATGGTTGGACCCGTCTAATGAAAACTTTATAAAACTTATATACTGATATATAGACATGTATAACAAGTAAAAACCGATAAAACCCGAACTTTAGGGCATACGGACATTAACGAGCTAAGTAAACATATTGGACTAATACTTGGACTAATAAATGGACTAAATAAGATAAACACCCATAAAAAGAACTTATTGGGCTTAACCCATTTGGGCCCAACTTGAAAGTGTATGTACTGATAATATAAGTACAAAAAGGATTAATACAAGTTAAGAACTTATAATAGGCTTATTGGACCTAAAACACGTAAATAGGTAAAACGAGAAAACTAGTATAAAAGTTATCAACACATAACTCTAAAATGAGTAAACGAGAATATGTAAACCCACTTGATCATAATATATATATAATCATCATATGTATACATAATTGATATTCTATAAAGTCATTGGACAAACGTCTAAGACCGATTATTATTTGTCTAGGTTTCCGTGATTAAAGCACGTACCGTACGTCCGAATCGCCGATAACCCGCCTTCCCATATCAACGTGAGTTCATAGCCTCGCACTCTTTTAAATGTTTTTATAAATGTTTTATAAACCCGCGAGGGAGATAACATGTTAGCTTTTATAAAATAGGACACCATTTGTCCCAATTGTTTGTTTATTGATTTTGGACCTGAATGATTGAATGACCCGATTGTATGACCCGATAAATGATTAATGGACCCGATAGATGAAATAAAATGGATTATTAAAGTTAGGTTATGTCACTAAAAGTCCCATTAGCATGAATTGTGAACTACCGGGAGTTGGTAGACGCTTATGCATTTAATAGTACTATTTGGGGACGATCACCCCAGTTCGCGCCTTGACGGTTGATCCCCATCGTGCCACATTGATTGGTAAGCGAATTTATGTATGAGAAGATTTCCATAGCGTGACTTTTGTGACGACACGCTACTTTAGATGGGCAAAATTGGTATCGGGTTAGCTACCCATTGTTGGTTTAGTAAGGTAACAATGTCATGCGGCTTATAATAATCCAAATCACCGAAATACTATTAGACGCTTCGAATTACGATGTATTGCCTGACTAGCAATACCGGGTCATACTATTGATATTATGATTGTATTTTGGTTTTCATAACCATATTCATATAAAGGTTTTTATATTCATACAACGTCGTAAGACGTATTGTATGACGTTTTTACGACATTGGCTCGTATAATGATTTTTAAGGCTTTTTATAGCCATATTCATATAACGGTTTTATTTAATCTATACAACGTTGCAAAACGTATTATATGGTGTTTTTAACGACAATGATTCGTATAATGATTTTTAAGGCAAATGCCTATATTATGATTTTGATGAAGATTTGTATAAAATGACTTTGGCTATTTTATAGCCTATTAAAATGATTTGTACAAAATGATTTTCAGTAATAATTTTATACTGATATTATATTGATGGAATTTATTAAACTCTATGAATTCACTCGGCGTTATCGCTGACCTTTTCTTTTAACATGTTTTATCTCAGGTACTTGAAGGTAATTCTCGGGAAGACGACAAGAATTCATGGCCCGCACTTAAACAATATTTTCCATTCAAACACTTTGTAAAACTTTGTATGAATTAATATGACTTGGGACCGATGTAACTTTGTTGTTTATGAATGGAAATGATTTAATATTAAACGACGCGATTTTTATGCGTTGTCTATGATGTGAGTAATGTGTTATCCCGTAACACCAACTAGTCTTCCGCTGTACTAAGTTGTATAAATTTGGGGGTGTTACAGTTTGGTACCAGAGCTCTCGTTATAGAGAACGAAAGATTTTTAAAATTAAGGTTTTGAATAAAACTTTTCAAAATCTTTTAACTATAAACATTTTTCTAAAAATGTCTAAAAATCTTTTGACTATAACGGTGCCGAAGAATTCCCGAGTTACCGACAAGGCCAAGACTGAGAAGTGTTATTTTAATATATATATATACTTGGATTATATATATATATGATGTAAATTGATTACATAATTGTTTGATGATTATTTTGATATTTATACGAGGTATTTATACGACGTAGATTGTCACAAGTAACCCTAACTCCCCTAGTAAATTAATCGAAGCTATTCTCGTAGGAATTCTAGCTATCCTAGATCTAAACCAAGTTGTGGATATTTATGATCCCGACAAATGGTTGATATTCGTAGAAATGTAGATATTAGTTGATTGTGACATTGGAGAAGAATTGGCGAGATTAAATTTGATATCGACGTCATGACGATCTTTCCTTATAGAGTGGAGTTTGACAAAACGTTATCACCTAGAAAGATGTCATCTGATTCGTTGTCATCCAATTCTTAAATTTGAAATCGAAAGGGTGAATGTTGCACTTGAGGCTGTTATTGGAACCATTACCCAAAAGCCTCATGCCACTAATACCTTTCCGAGAAGTCTAGTTGAATGATCAAGCCATTTCATATTAATGACTCATTTGATAATTGTTGTTGTAAGAGCCAATAGGATTGGAAATTAAGTGTTGATTTATATTGGGATTGTATTGCCTTTACAAGGCCGAAGAATAAGGTTGTAAGTATTTGAGAATGATGTAGGATATCAAATTAAGTATAAATTGGTTGAAACTTGAATAACGTAAAATTTAACTCGTATGGAATAAGAGATTGTTAAGAGGAAGTCGTTAAGTTTTGTGATTGAATTATAAGGATTTAATTGATTGATAGTTTGTGTTAAGGGTTGTTCCTATGCCATTGTCCACTGACGAGGATGCCCAGTGTCCAAGAAATAAATTGAAGAAATCTTCTTCTGAATTGAGACCGATGGATCTTCTGGGACATGTGGAACACCTAATGACTCTTGTAGATTAGTATTCATTGTGGTATCTTTTAAAAATCCCTAACTTAACTGAGATATCAGTTGGTAGGATGATTTTTGGAAACTGTATGACATAGTGACACGTAATGTGTTACGGTACAATTTGACTTGTTTGCGATTAATGAAAAGACTACCTTTGATTGCTAAATTCTACATGTATCGATGTTATCTATCTTTTATTGCTTCATCCTAACGTTCGCATTAGTGATGCAACCATTGAACAAGTACTCATCTCGAATTGAGTTACGTTGTGGATTATTCTCTTTGTATTCCTGAGTGCCATCGAAGTCATGAACCTCATGATTATTTGGCTAAGCTCATTTCCAATCATATCGTAGTTAACTCTTGGTGAACAAGCTTTCATCACTCTTTTGCAGATCACACATTGTTTTTATAAGTCAAAACGGTATCCTTTGAGAAAATTTAATTTTCATCACAATAAGGATTATTTAAAGTGAGATCTATAAGTGACTGATATTAAAATGAAGTTGTTTATGAAACGCTTTGGAAACTTAATTATTTCCATAACAAAGAAAATCTTTGTAAATTTATTCTTGATTCTTATTTAAGAATTAAGCAGGAAAATGTTTTTATTATAAACATGGATGATAAAATTTTGACGAACTGAGTATTGCATCGTTAATCTTGAAATTGTATATAGTTGCGCGCCTACATACAATTTGGAATGGACTATGCAAGGCTGATTAGTAGTCACCATAAAACTGATTAATAAACACTACATTTCCTTTGAAGATTGTGAAAGATTAAAGTTTATGAGATCCGCAAGAAGTGAAAAATGAGGACATAATGTTAGGGACACCTACATATGTGCCTATAGCATCTATTCTTCTGAGTTGAATTTACTCATCTGTGGAAATTGTCTTATTTGACAATTGACAATTCTTTCTTGTCCAATTCTCCCGTAGTGAGATTCTTAGGGAAAGTATTTGATTACCGAATGTTGATACCCGACTGGATGTATCGACGTTCCTATCATTTCTTTTGACTTGATTTCATTTGAATGACCTGGGTAACGATCCGAGGAGCTTTCGAATGCGTACTCAAATTATGAAAACATGGGATATATTCATATTCATTAAATGTTTTCGTCTGTATCTGATTTGAAATTCTCTCGTATAGATTATGCGTTGACCTTACTCTTTTAATAGTAGTTGTGTATCCTACTATCCCTAAATTTGTGAAGGATTATGAATTATTATTAGTCTTTTGAGAAGTTCACATCTTATCGACGGCAACAAAACTGGAAAGTTGGAAATGGCAGTAGAATGGATTGATTGATTATGACATGCCGACATTGTCTTAATTGACGGGAACTCGAATTGAATTCCCTAAAAGATAAGATGTTGATTATCAAAAGTGATCTAAATAATTCTTGATGGATGACCATATCCTGTATTTAGATTTGAAATTATACCGTGAATGGTTGTGAACTAGTTATAGATATTATAATCTAGAAATAACTTAAAGTGAATTTATTAAAAGATGTTTATCTTATCTGAAACTTTAGGAGGTATTTGTTAGTGAATTACCTAGACTTTCGCCATTAAGGCAAGTAGAAATTGGTATTGATTATATTTCCAGTGCTGCACTTGTGGCTTGTGCATTGTACGTCAGCACCATCTAAATTAAAGGAATTACCGTACAACTGAGAAAGTTGTCGGAGAAAGATTTTATTATACCAAGCTTGTCATCCTGAAGAGCTATGGTGTTATCTTTCCTTATATTTATAGATTACTGAGACTGAGTAAATTGACAATCGAAAACGATATCCATAACTCGAAATGGAAGATTTGTTCGATCATTTACAAGGTTTTTGATCCTCGGCATGGTTATCATCAACATCGCATCTGCGAAAAGGATTATCTATTCCAATCACTACATCCGGTACTTGTAATGAACATTATGAGTTCCACGTGATGTCGTTTGGACTGACAATGCACATGTAGTATTCATAAATTTGGTGAATCACGTGTGTAGAATGTAATTTGATAAATTCATGCTTGAGATCATTAAGGACCAATTGTTTGTATATAAGAATAATAATGAGTTAATAATTAGTTATAACTCGCCCTGAATTGGCTAAACAATGAAAACTTGTACCTTGAATAATTAACATGAGATTAAAGACTTAACTTTAACATTATTTTACCATGTGATTAATAGATAATGGAATATAAATTGACTCTTCAAATTAAGAGCCCTTTAAGACTTTGGATTTTACCAAAAAGAAATGGAAATATATTTTGACAAATGTTTTAACAAAGGATTTTTAAGGGATTATTCCCTTATACACAAACCATTTAACTAAACTTCTGTTTAGGGGTAAATGTTTGTGTATACCTTAAGACAACTTAAGAAGGGTTGAGTAAAGCCATTTAAAACACGACTTGAAATTTGAAACGATAATTTACGCTTTTCAAACTAAGAAAATTTTGACCACAGTATAACCAAATAATTTTCAAACATATACGAATCTTATTAATTATTTTCGATAAATCAACAAAAATCTTGTTAATTAAACTCAAATTTATTTTTGAACATTTTATATAATTGGTCGAACTAAGAAATTTAAAACTTTTACGTTTTCGCTTCATAAAAATTAACTAATAGTTATTTAATTAATTATAATAATTATCGACGCTTTAGATGACGGATTGAGTAAAACGGATAAAAATGATAGTAAAGACGAAACTAAAACATAGAAGATATGAAGAAAGAATTTTGAATAAATACGGTTATGATATTTATTTCATGAGGAAAGTGAACGTATTTTCTTACGCATAATATAGAAAGAATATATGAGTAAATTGTGAACATGATAATTATAACATCATGAGAGGTGAATATAGATACCAACGCATTATGTAGAAAAGATAAAGAACCAGTTAGGACATGTTCCTTAATAATGAACGTGCAAAATAAATTGCCGAACGATAAAAAAAATAAAATAAAAAATAAAATAAACAATACTTGTAAAAAGGATAATATAGATAATAAAAAGGGGTTCGCGGCTAATGTGAACCATTAGATTGAGAAGCCAATAACGTTAAATGTTTTAAAGACCGCTTGTGATTGTTTAAATATGGAGATTGTGAGATATAGTATGATGGAATTTGTAAGTATAAGTATTCTATTTATGTCATTTTATGACTAAGAGTATCTTTGTCTGAAGAAGTTGTACTGATGACAATTATGAAGGCAGACATCGCCTCATACATTAGTAAACGTTTAGCTATTGCAAAGGTCATCATCTGAATTTAATTCGATTTGGGTCATCGTCGACAGACTGACCAAATCTGCTAATATCATTCTCGTTAATGATAAATGCAAAAGAGTTATGTAAACATAGCATGCCTGTATCGATCATCTATATCAAGATCCTCGCTTCGCATCGAATTTCTAGAGATTTGCTCAGAAATCATTGAGAACGAACCTTGATGAGAGTACTATGTACCACCCCAAATCGAAGGGACGAGGTAAAGTAACGATACAGAGTAATATAAGTGTTGTTTTATGTATGAATGAATGACCTTTGGTAATAGACCGTATAATCGTTTTCCTTTGGAGAGATTATCATTGATAATCATCGTATTAGGATTGAGATCGAATCTTGTTAGAATCTAAATATTAGAGCATATGTAAGCAAGAGTTGAGATGAAGACATCCGACATACATCCATTGTGAGTTGGACATGTCTCTTAGGTTTAAGGTTTCCTATGATGGCGAACCTATCCTTGCAAAGTACCCGACCCGCAAGATCTGAAATGATTATTGAAATTAGGATCTTATTATTGACAGCCGGTAGTGGGAAAGAGGTTACGTGAATGTAAAATGTAGATCTTGAAGTGCCAAATGGGTAGCGAAGTTATGCCACAATTTTTAACCTTGGAAAAATGAATTCATGATCTGACAAATCATGGGATATAAGTCCCCGTTGTATGGGACCATTGAAATGATGTAAAAGTTGGGATTGAAAGGCATATAAGTTGGATCTACCCTAGGACTTCAAAGACTGCGTGAATTTTGTTTCGTATATCGAACTTGATGGAATATCTATCAAGCGAGAATCTGATTATTCTTAGTAGAGCTTAGATCGGCGAAAAGTTGCATTCATCAAAAACCCGTGAACATCATGGATAGAGAAAGTAAGTCAACATTTAGCCTGATCTTATTCCCGTAGTTATGTTTGATGAAACTCGCGTATTGTAATTGCACTTGTGAAGAAAAGACCGAATGTGGAGGAAAATACCCACATGGCTTTAACTCTATAAGAAGCGAGTAGTAAGGTAAGATGATCTTTGAGGACAAAGATCCTGTTTAGGGGTAAATGCTGTGACAATCCGTCAATTTACGATTGATATTTTATTTTCAAATATTATTTGAAAATATTATTTTAATGTTACAATATGAACTCACTTATTTTTGGGAAGAAATTTGGATTTACGTCTTGGAGTAGCATCGACTACGTTTAAACCGGAGGATTCAACGTTACGTGCTTACGTTTACATACACCGTCTTTGGTGACAGTCCGACATTTCAGAAAATAAATTTATCCGTAAATATTATTTTGGAGTTTTAAATTTGTGTTGGTTCATAAACTCACAAATTTACCAGAAGAGATTAGGACTTACGATTTTATTTTAACGTCCTTTACGACTAAACCGGAAACCTTAGGATTACGTATTTACGTTTTCGAACTCCGTTTTTGATGAAACAATTTTTATTGGATTCGTTTTGTGACGTAGATTCATAATTTATAAAAACGTTTTTCGTAAAACGACCCGAGGGCACGCAAATCAAGGAAACTAGAATCGAGGAGTACCCGTAAATAAATGGGATGAGACAAGTGGGACACTTGTCCCACCCCACTCCAAAACCGGCCTAAATAAACCAACACACCATAAGGTGTCATTTATTTAGCCAAGCTAACACACTT
Source organism: Glebionis coronaria (assembly GCA_025667525.1). NCBI lineage: Eukaryota > Viridiplantae > Streptophyta > Magnoliopsida > Asterales > Asteraceae > Glebionis > Glebionis coronaria. Next base: position 6,342,699 of record CM046878.1, on the reverse strand, counting down.
GTCACTTAAAGCTTACCTTGTAAGCTAACCACTCCACAAAACCATCAAACCATTACCATTTTCTCACACACAACATGCAAACCACCAAAAACTCACAACTCTCTCTCTCTCTCACATGTTTATGCCGTCCCATATTTCTTCCAAAAACACCATCATTGATCAAAGTTTAACCATAAACATATGTTATAATTAACATATGTTAATCTCCATCCAAAAAGATGAAGATTGGTGTAAGTTATAACATCAAAGGAGGAGTTTCCATGGAGTATTAGGGCTGATTTTCCACAAGGTTTCTATGAAGAATGGTGGTCATGAAGGTGGTCTTGGTGCATCATAAGTTTCTACATCCAAAACCATGCCAAACTCATAACCTACATCAAGTTGGTGGTATAAAGATTGTCCTCCTCAACTTCTTGTTATTTTGATTATGTAAACATGTATTTTATTTCCTATTGTATATATTTATGATGATTATATGATGATAAAAATGTTATGTGGGGGTTTGTTGTTGATAATCATGGATAAAAAGGTGAAAAACCATAAGAAACAAGGTTAAAATCTTGGTTAAATTTGATGGCTGTATAAAATAGTAAAGAAGTAAGTCATAAACTGATAAAATGATGAAGTGGAATATATTTACAGTAAGCTCTTGGTCTTGTACACATGTGAGAGTTGGCCATGCAATGGAATCAAAATAATGAGTGAGATATGATCAAAACAAGTTTAGGGTATAAATCTGAAGTTACTGTTTTGGACGATTTTTAGAAAATATTTAGAAGATGATTCAACAGTAGCTATAGAAGAGTTAAATGTAGAACATATCATGTAGTTTATGTGATAAAAATTTGAGCTTCTATCTCCATGTAGAACTCAAGATATGGCAGTTTTGGTGAAAGTAAAGATGAAAATCAGATTTTTGGAAATTAAAGTATATTACTATTATATAAGCACTCAAAATTTAATAGTATAAAATATAAAACAAAAACCCACTAACTTATGGATTTTATTTATATAAGTATGTAAAAGGTTAAATAAGTGGACATTTTATAAAAATGGTAACTTGTTATGTTTTATAAGATATAAAACTATAAACATGATTTTTATGACTTTTTCGGCTATTGCCGTAAAATTAACGTTTTTGTTAAATAAAACTTAGATGGTTGGAACCGTCTAATGAAAACTTTATAAAACTTATATACTGATATATAGACATGTATAACAAGTAAAAACCGATAAAACCCGAACTTTAGGGCATACGGACATTAACGAGCTAAGTAAACATATTGGACTAATACTTGGACTAATAAATGGACTAAATAAGATAAACACCCATAAAAAGAACTTATTGGGCTTAACCCATTTGGGCCCAACTTGAAAGTGTATGTACTGATAATATAAGTACAAAAAGGATTAATACAAGTTAAGAACTTATAATAGGCTTATTGGACCTAAAACACGTAAATAGGTAAAACGAGAAAACTAGTATAAAAGTTATCAACACATAACTCTAAAATGAGTAAACGAGAATATGTAAACCCACTTGATCATCATATATATATAATCATCATATGTATACATAATTGATATTTTATAAAGTCATTGGACAAACGTCTAAGACCGATTATTATTTGTCTAGGTTTCCGTGATTAAAGCACGTACCGTACATCCGAATCGCCGATAACCCGCCTTCCCATATCAACGTGAGTTCATAGCCTCGCACTCTTTTAAATGTTTTTATAAATGTTTTATAAACCCGCGAGGGAGATAACATGTTAGCTTTTATAAAATAGGACACCATTTGTCCCAATTGTTTGTTTATTGATTTTGGACCTGAATGATTGAATGACCCGATTGTATGACCCGATAAATGATTAATGGACCCGATAGATGAAATAAAATGGATTATTAAAGTTAGGTTATGTCACTAAAAGTCCCATTAGCATGAATTGTGAACTACCGGGAGTTGGTAGACGCTTATGCATTTAATAGTACTATTTGGGGACGATCACCCCAGTTCGCGCCTTGACGGTTGATCCCCGTCGTGCCACATTGATTGGTAAGCGAATTTATGTATGAGAAGATTTCCATAGCGTGACTTTTGTGACGACACGCTACTTTAGATGGGCAAAATTGGTATCGGGTTAGCTACCCATTGTTGGTTTAGTAAGGTAACAATGTCATGCGGCTTATAATAATCCAAATCACCGAAATACTATTAGACGCTTCGAATTACGATGTATTGCCTGACTAGCAATACCGGGTCATACTATTGATATTATGATTGTATTTTGGTTTTCATAACCATATTCATATAAAGGTTTTTATATTCATACAACGTCGTAAGACGTATTGTATGACGTTTTTACGACATTGGCTCGTATAATGATTTTTAAGGCTTTTTATAGCCATATTCATATAACGGTTTTATTTAATCTATACAACGTTGCAAAACGTATTGTATGGTGTTTTTAACGACAATGATTCGTATAATGATTTTTAAGGCAAATGCCTATATTATGATTTTGATGAAGATTTGTATAAAATGACTTTGGCTATTTTATAGCCTATTAAAATGATTTGTACAAAATGATTTTCAGTAATAATTTTATACTGATATTATATTGATGGAATTTATTAAACTCTATGAATTCACTCGGCGTTATCGCTGACCTTTTCTTTTAACATGTTTTATCTCAGGTACTTGAAGGTAATTCTCGGGAAGACGACAAGAATTCATGGCCCGCACTTAAACAATATTTTCCATTCAAACACTTTGTAAAACTTTGTATGAATTAATATGACTTGGGACCGATGTAACTTTGTTGTTTATGAATGGAAATGATTTAATATTAAACGACGCGATTTTTATGCGTTGTCTATGATGTGAGTAATGTGTTATCCCGTAACACCAACTAGTCTTCCGCTGTACTAAGTTGTATAAATTTGGGGGTGTTACAGTCATCACTGATGATTTTTCTAGATTTACTTGGACTTTCTTTTTAGTTTTGAAAAGTGACATTGCTGATACTTTGATTAACTTCATTACCCAAATAGAAAAGAAGTTTGGTAAGGAGGTTAAGATACTCAGAAGTGATAATGGTGGTGAGTTTAGAAATAAGTTACTAGATGAATTTTGTGCCAAGAAAGGGATTACTAGACAGTTTAGTGTAGCTAGAACCCCACAACAAAATGGGGTAGCTGAGAGAAAGAATAGAACCCTCATAGAAGCAGCTAGGACTATGTTGGCTGATGCTCACTTTCCCATTGATTTTTGGGCTGAGACTATGAATACAGCTTGTTATGTTCAGAATAGGACATTAGTCTACAAGATTCACAACAAAACACCTTATGAGTTACCTTGGGGAAGGAAACCTAATATTGGTTTTCTTAAACCTTTTGGATGTCATGTAGTTGTGCTAGATACTAGTGATGCCTTAGGTAAGTTTAGTGCTAAAGGTGATGAAGGCTACTTCATGGGTTATTCTGTGCAGAGTAGAGGATATAGAGTTTACCTTAAGAAAGAAAATCGTATACTTGAAAAAGTATATGTTAGGTTTTTAGAAAGTAAACCTAGTGATCCTGAAAGTGGTCCAAATTGGTTATTTGACTTGGAACCTCTATCTAGGACACTGAATTATATGCCTGTTTCTAATCCAAACATTGTGAAGGTAACGTCAAATGTTGTGGAAGAACCAATTGTTGATGATTCAGGTAAACAGATTGATGAAGAGGTTGGATCACAAGAAGACAAATCATTACCCATACTTGAGTATGTTACCATTCCCATATGGACAGATGCATTTGCTGCTGCTGGAAAGAAAAAGGTGGTCCCCAAGTATCACCAGTTGAAAACATGCATGATCTTTCAGGCGCTGACAAAGGAAATTCTGGCGCTGACAAGACAAATTCAGGCGTTGATGGCTCAAACGTTGACAGCTTTGGCTCAAACGTTGACAGCTTTGGTCCAGGCGTTGACAGATCTTTTGACCATCTCTTCTCTTCCAATAAATTTAAACAAGGTGAACCTTCAAACATAAATAGAGAGGTTCATTCAGATGATGATGGAAGAGAGTCTGAAGAGGATATTGGTAACATGGAAGATGAGATTGAGGATAACACACTTATTGAGGGAGGAGTGCTTACTTCTACAACCAGAAATCATCCTCCTTCACTAATCATTGGTGATGTGATGACTCCTGTGCAAACTAGAAGGTCTCATCAGAATCTTGGAGGGTTTATTGCCAATATTCAAAAAAAGGTTGATACCCCTCTTGTTCAAGCATGTTTGTTTGCCTGTTTTCTGTCACAACAGGAACCCATGAAGATTTTTGATGCTCTCAAAGAACCAAGTTGGGTGGAAGCTATGCAAGATGAGCTTCACCAATTTTCTATCCAGGATGTTTGGGAGTTGGTTGATTGTCCTAGACATGTTAGACCTATTGGGACAAGATGGGTTCTTAGAAACAAAAACGATGAAAGAGGAATTGTGGTCAGAAACAAGGCACGTTTAGTGGCTCAAGGATATACACAAGAAGAAGGGATAGATTATGAGGAGGTCTTTGCACCAGTTGCAAGGATTGAGTCTATAAGGATTTTTCTAGCCTATGCTTCCTACATGGGCTTTATAGTCTATCAAATGGATGTGAAGAGTGCTTTTCTTTATGGCACCATCGCAGAGGAGGTTTATGTTATGTAGCCTCCTGGTTTTGAAGATTCAGAACATCCAGACAAGGTGTATAGAGTAAAGAAAGCTATGTATGGACTTCATCAAGCCCCAAGAGCATGGTATGGCACATTGTCCACCTATCTGGTGGGAAATGGATTCAAAAGGGGCACCATAGACCAGACCTTGTTTACAAAGAAGACTGGTAAGGATTTCTTACTTGTACAGGTCTATGTGGATGATATCATCTTTGGCTCTTCTAGTCCAAAGATGAGTGAAGACTTTTCCAAGATTATGACAGACAAGTTCAAGATGAGTGCAATGGGGGAGATGAACTTCTTTCTAGGGTTACAAGTACAGCAGAAAGAAGATGGTATCTTCATCTCTCAAGATAAATATGTAGCAGAAATCTTGAAGAAGTTTGGCTTTTCTCCACATGAGAAACGGGCTAGTACACCTATGGATAGGGAACACCCTTGGGGAAAAGTTGGAGATGGAAAAGAGGTGGATGTCAGGCATTATAGGTCAATGATTGGTTCATTGATGTATCTCACAGCTTCAAGACCTGACATTATGTTTGATGTGTGTGCATGTGCACGCCATCAAGTGACTCCCAAAGAATGTCATCTTCATGCTGTCAAGAGGATCTTTAGATACCTTAGATGTTATCCAGACCTTGGATTATGGTATCCAAAAGATTCACCATTAGAGCTTATTGCATATTCAGACAGTGATTATGGTGGTGACAAATTTGATAGAAAATCCACAACTGGTGGATGCCAGTTTCTTGGGAGTAAATTGATATCTTGGCAATGCAAGAAACAAACAGTGGTGGCCAATTCTACAACTGAAGCAGAGTATGTTGCAGCAGCTGCTTGTTGTGGACAAGTCTTATGGATTCAGAACCAGCTGTTGGATTATGGGTATAATTTCATGCATACCAAGATTTTTGTAGATAATAACAGTACTTTATGCATTATTAAAAATCTTGTACATCATTCTAAAACAAAACACATAGAAATTAGACATCATTTTATAAGAGATTGTTTTGAAAAAGGTTTAATACAACCAGATAGGGTTGACACAGAAGAAAACGTGTCTGATTTATTAACTAAACCTTTTGATACTGGAAGATTTCAATACTTGGTAACAAGTATTGGAATGATCAATCTCACTTGATATGTGTTTTGGGATCATATTGTAAAAGTATGTACAAGATATGCATTGTTATTGGTCTTTATGTGATATTAGATTTTCCACTTTATTTGTCTAACGCTGACAAAGGTTATCTTAACGCTGATAAGTGTTATCGTGACGTTGTCAGCAACATGTTAGTTTTGTGGTTTTTGATCTAATTGTGCAGGCGTTGTTAGCATTGTACCATTGGATACATAGTTGCTTATGGATCCTTGGAGCATTATTGGAGCATGTTTCAATTTATGGATGATGGTTGGAATATTTATATTCCTATCTTGACATAAGTTTTTATTTACATGCATATTATTTGGCAACTTATGTATCATAGTTTAAGGGGAGGTTTAGGAACCTTTTAGGACGTTTTGTGTATTCTTATAATACTCTTATCACAATTCTAGATTGTGTCCACTGGTGAGTATGAATTAGTTTACTAACTCATGAGGCACCGTAGCATGCAAAGTTGATGTACTATGCATGCTGCCAAGACTTTTTGGCCTAGAATTGGGAGTGGTCTGTTGGGAGACTTAGGTATGATTTATATTGGGCTTACCTGGGAAGTTACAAAGGGTTTTATGAGATAACTTAACTGTTAAGAATTTTTGTTAGCAAGGGACACTAGAGGACTGTTATGTCTATCTTGCATAAGCAAGTGTGCATGATTGGACAGTGCTTGCCACCCTATAGTAGTTTTCAGTTTATAGGTTATCATCACTAGGATAAATTACTTTGTTAAGGTCCTTTTTCAATTTTAATATTTTTATTCTTGGACGTTGACAGATATATTTCCAAATGTTGTTGTGACCAATTTAGACGCTGACATGGCTTTTTCCAACGTTGACAAGAATATAGCCGTTGGGCGTTGATGGGTTACTTTTGACCGTTGACACTCATTAGGTCCTACCCAGTTGTTATTTTTGACGAAAATTGGGGTCGTAATTTTGGGAGTTGATAGCTTTTAATTAATGCACAAGATAACTTATTTTCTTTTCAATATTTTCATCATTATATTTTGAAAATACTTGCCTCATTTTTGACCAATCACATGTGCCTATCACTCCTATATATTTGGCTCCTTCTTTTTAAACAGGGTAATCTCATATTCTTGTCTAACAACTTTTCTCCTATAATTCATCTTTTATAACCTTTAACAAACAGCTTTCTACATCAATGACGCCTAAGTTTAAACCAAGTGACTTGGTATTGGGATTCAGAAGTCAGCATAATATGGTTGCTTATTTGGAGGCTGATGATGCTCTGTTTCCTCAATACACTCAGATGGTGGCGTATTTAAATGCATCTCCACTTAGGTATGCACTTTCTCATGCTCCTCTCATCCATGTCACTCATATTAAACAGTTTTGGAACACTGTCAGTTCCTCAATGCTTAATAATGTGACTACAATACCTGCTATTGTCCATGGGCGTCCATGGGTGGTTACTAAAGCCTTGGTTCGCCAGGCTTTACATCTTGATGATGCAAATGGTATAACCACTCTTCCCATTGGTGAGATAGAACATGGACCCCAAGCTTTGGGTTATCCTTTCCCTGAAGATGGAACTTTAAAAAATATAATAAACATGAATTTCCCCCAGCTTGGAAGTACTTAATACATGTCATCCTTCAATGTTTAAGTCCCAAATGTACCACACATAATGAAATTAACAGATCTATTGCTAGTGCAATTATGTGTATTACAAATGGGCAAAAGTATAATTTTTCTAAACTGATTTTTGATGGCATGTGTAAAAACAAGGGTAATAAGATGACTTTGGCTTACCCAAGATTTTTACAAATGATTTTTGATGAGAAAAGGTATTGCACCAGGGATCATGATGATTTTTATGCGATCCCTGTGCAAAAGAAAGCTATTTTTAGTAAGATGAATTCACCCCCTCACAGAGATTTACCCCTTACCCAAGCCATGCTTGCTGTTATTGCAGCAGCACAACCTCAACCTGACCCACAACCACAACTTGAACCATTGCCTGAACCATCACCTTCACCTCAACACATGGAACTTGACCAAGATCCCTTCGACGCTGACACGTTAAATGTTGGCGTTGATATTTCCAATCCGGATGTTGACACCTTTCTACACCAGACCCAAACACCCCTTAACCTTCAAACTACCACCCAATCCACATCATCTTCTAGACCCCCTGAATTTAGGTTGGTAAAAAACCCAAGGACTACTGGAGTGTTCTCCTCTGGTGGTCCTAGCCATGTTGTAGAGAGAACCACCACCACAAGTGTGGTTGGTGATATGGATGAGGCTAGGACTATTGGTGCTAGCTTAGATGCAGGCCAAGCCAGTCCTAAGATCATTAAGACCTCATCCATGCCCTATGACTCTATTTTGGGAGGTCAAATCCCCACTCTAGAGGAGGGCAGATTGGAACCATATACCATGTTGGAATTGACGGCTGTCTGCATTAGCTTGCAAAAGCAAAATGCAGACCTGGTACAAACAGTCAGTACACAAGGCCTTGAACTCAAGCACTTGAGGGAGAGGATTTTTCTTTTGGAAGATGCTAACAATAGGCGTGGTATGGAGGATTCTTCCAAAGGGGAGGATGAGTAGGTACATGTGAGTGACAAGGGCTAACATGATGGAGAATCTTTGGGTGTGGCTGAAGCTCTTACTGAATTGAAGAAGCAACCAGGTTTTGATGTATCTTTGGTTACTCCTACAAATTTGAACTTATCCTTTACAACAATGATGGAGTAGTTCACAAGAAGCGCTGACAAGAATAAGGTGAGCGTTAACAAGCAGATTTTGGATGCTGATACACCAAGCGCTGACAAGAGTAAGTTGGGCGTTGACACACAGGATTTGAACGTTGACAGACCTGCAGATATGGTTGATGTATTCCAGTCATCAGCTATCATCAAGGAAGTGTCTTCACAGGTACCATCATCATCTTTACCCATCATTGATCCATTAGATAAGGGTAAAGGAATCATGGTAGAAACAGAGGTTCCAAAGGATGTAGCACAAGTACAATATGATTCAATGTTAGCTGCACAACTTATGGAATAAGAAAAGAAGAAGGTTGGTGAGTTACCATTTGTAGTTACTTCTGAGGAGCAAGAAGGAAGTAATGATGAAAGCTCAGATTCAAGTGTTATGATCATTGAAGAACCAGAAAGATTTGAATATGGTGATGAGTTGGCAAGGGAGATACTTAGAGAGTTGAAGTTGAAAGTAGGTTATGATATGCCAGAAGTTGCCCAGATGTATCATGCTTGGGAGAACAAGGTTATGGAGAATCCAGACATGACAATTTCAGATCAAATTTGGGGTTTGGAGATTCTTCTAAGAGTTCAAAGAGATTTCAAGGTAATTCTGAAGTATAAGGCTAGCAAAGTGTTCTCACAGTTGAAGAGAGATAGAAGGGAGCTTTATTATATGTTGCTCAGATGTCATCAAGGAGGATGGACCTTTCAGAAGTTGCAAGGATTGTCATTTGAAGAATTGGAGTGTAAGTCTTATCCTATTTGGGCGAGAGTACAAGAAATGAACACTATCAAACTTCTTTCAGATGAAAGGAAAAAAGAACTTGCAGAAGAGATGGAGATTCAAAAGGCTATGATTGTTCCAAGGCCGTTGAAGAAGGGATTTCCACTTGAATTTCCTAAAGATTTGAATAAAGTGAACCCAGTGAAGCTGTTATTAGAAAGAGCATTAAGCTCTCACCCATGGAAGCTTCAGATATGGTAAAAGTATTACCTCATGATGCCAGAAACCCTATCATTAGCTATGAAGAAGATACAAGTGGGTTTTGGATGATTGGCAGATATGGGAAAGAGGTACACACTTTTCCTACTCTTATGTCTTTGTTTTCAAGTATGGATAGGGAAGACTTGGCAGACCTTTGGAGGTTACTGCTGGCCAAGTATGAGACTGAAGCACCTACTTCAGTCAATGGAATAAAACTTTGGTCAACATTCAAGAGAATGTGTGCACCAGAAGAAGAAGATCCTGTTTGGAAGGATCTTGAGGATGATATCAGTGGACTTCAATGGCGTTTGTATTCAGCTGCTAGTGTGTATCATTTGAGTTCTACAAAATTTTCTGAGTATCTTCTTGTGGATGCTGAGTATCCCATGTCCAAAGAAGTTTTTGAAAAGATGAAGACAACACAGCTGGAGATTGACTACTCAAGTGACGTGGCCAAAGATTTGATTAGACATGTTTATTACCAATTTGATAAGATTTGTAAGAATCCTCCTAGTTCTTAGTTTTTATTCAGAAACTTGATTACTAGAGTAGATATCAAGTTTAGGGGAGGATTATCGGGAATAAAATGTAGCCAGTACACTTGGACGCTGACAAGAGAAATCGAAGCGTTGTTAAGAAGAAATCAAGCGTTGACAGAACAAGCGTTGATAGGAAGAAGTCAAGCGTTGATAAGAAGAAGTCAAGCACTGATAGAAGACTTAGTCTACACGTATTATGTTTCTAGTTTGTTTCTAGTAAAGATATGATCAACAATGTATTTCTATGTTTATCATTACCTAAAATAGCTGATACGTAGACTCTTGTACAAGGCTCCTTATGTCTATAAAAGGAGGCCTTTAGGTTTATGTTTGATATACGTTTTAACACTTTCATCGTACGCAAGTTTGTATTATCAATCAAGTGAAAGTTTGGTTTACATTGTTTGTGTGTTCTTGTTTGAGTATTAATTCCGCATAATACATAAATTGTTTTATACACAACAAAGTTTCTCTACGTGTTTAACTTGATTTAATCTCGTTTACACAAGCTAAATCAATCTAAGTTTGGGATCAATATAATAGGCATCGCAACTTGCTTCTTAGTTCTAGTTTCTACGCCTTTGACATTATTCATAGCACACATAAAATGATTAGCATTAGCACACTTTCCACATTTGACACAAACAAATTTTACATTCATAGCCTTCAAGACATTCAAATCGTCATTACATGCGATTACAGACTTTTTATTCTTAAAAACATTCAAATTCCTAGGGTGTTCTTCTACTTCCTTCATCTTCTCTTGACTCTTGTGTTTCCATACCTTATCATTCACTTGAGTGCTCTTAAGCTGAGGCCGGCTAACACTAGCAGTGGAAACTACTCCTATAGTAGAAGACACGCGAGTGTTAGTGTTTCTAGAAGTCTGAGGCGATTGACTGACTTTGTTTGTGGATTTATTGGTCATTCTATACATCCCTGGTTTTATCACATTATTGTGCTTAACGCTTGGTGCTATAGCATTCCTGATGGGTTGAGTATTTGGTAACCTTTCCTTTCCATCCATCTTGGGGGCAAACACAGGTTTTGCAAACGAAGAATTTAAGAAAGCAGATGGTTTTCCCAAGATAGAGGATCTATTCACTCTAGAGGCATTGGGTTGTCTAACAACAGGTTGCCTAACGCTAGGTTCCATGACTTTCCCATCCATCTTAGCAATGAGTTTCTTTAACTCTGCTATTGCTATGTCTTTTTCTTGTAACTGAGCTTTCAAATCTGAAATATCAAGACTTTTTTTGTTTAATAATCGACATGAATTAGATAATTTTACTTCTAAAGGTGTATCATTTGAAAAGCTGCCAACTTTCTTTTGCAAAGCAAGTTCAAGTGAGTGACAATGTTTTTGAAGGTAATCATATCTATGCTGAAGTAACGAAAATTCTTTTTGGTCAGCTTAATTCGAAAGCTCAGTTTCAAGACGTTCACATTCTTTAACTTGATCAAGATATTTGCATGCAACATCAGAATATTCATCAATATCAGCACAAGATGTAACATAAGCACACATAATATCTTTTGAGAGACATTCATGTAAGAGTAGATCATAAGCTGTAGAAAACTCGTCTCTTTCAGGTTGATGGTCGTTAACTTCTTGTTCAAGAGATTCCACATATTTCAAATCATCAAACATTTCTTGCTTAATTAGTGTTTCAAATTCCAAAATATCTTTTTGCATTCTTTCCGCAAGCGGAATCAAAATACTTTTCACAAGCACAGTTATATCGTGAGGAATTTCTTTGTCTCCTTTCGAAAGTTCACGTTTGTTCCAGTCATCATCAACAACCTTTTTGAAATTTTCAATATTACTCTTGAGAACACTAAGTGCTTGTTTACTCTTGCTTACAGAAGCTTTATATGGCAAATAGTCAATAAATTTTTAAACATTAGTTTTCTTAGTGGCAAAAGCTTGTCTCCATTTAATTCTTATTTGTTCACATTCGAAAAATATTTGCTCACGGGTTTTCTGTGTTTGCGGTGTGAAAAGACCATAGGACTGTTTTCATAAGCATAATTATATGGTTTAACAAATTCTTTATTAACTTTTGGTCTAATCTCTTCTTCCAAATCGTGTGTCTCTTCACTATCGGGCCTAACAACAAGACAATCAAGATCGGTCCATTGGGACTCATCAAGATATAAACGTTGATTCTCAGATTGAGCATGCTCAAGATACTTAGTTTTAGCAAAACTAGGTCTATCCTTGAAAAAGGAACGAGTTTGCCAACATTCTCATGGTTTGAATTGATTGATTAGTTGTGTAAACAATTTTCTTGTAAAAATCAAGTTGAGTTTCAATTTCTACCATTTTTCCGATGTCCTTCGCTTGTTTAGTTTTGAAATCCTTTTCCATCTTTTCAATAACAGCTTTCGTTTCATTCATAAGTTTAGTTTTATCCTCTTGAAGAAAGCGATTTACTTGAGTTAGCTCATTGACTTTAGTGGTAGCAAGATACGTTTTGTGACGTTCATTACTCAAAGAGGTGTTATAATTACGTTTCTCTTGTTCAAGAAGCTTAAGAGTTTTGTTATATTTCTCTTGAAAATCGTCCTTTTTAACATTAACTAAACACCCTTTGTACCCCTCAACCTCATTGGTCTTTTGAAGAAGCTGAGATCAATAGCTATCAATAGTCTCACTAGATTTAATTAGAGCAGCTTTACATTCTTCAAAATTTTGAGTGAGCGTAGCGTTTGCCTTCTTTAATTGCTTTTAACTCTTTCTAGTTTCTTTGACATCATTTTGTAAAGAAGCAATTAAGTTAGCAAGCGCAATACGCTCCTCGTCATCATCATACTCATTTGCATGTTGATCATCCTCAGACTCATTATTGCACATGTCTGATGAATCAGGTGTGGTATTGCTATCAACCGTTTCCATCATACATGTGTCATTAATGGCTTTGGGTAGCTCACAATGCTCATGAGTATTGCCAAACACATTATATTCCTCTTCAGTGTGTACCTTATCGATTGGATCAGTGTCGAAAATAGGACCATTGTCATCTTCAGTGACGTTGAGAACTTCTTCAACATTTTCCATGTAGGAGCAATGTGCTTTAAGTTCTTGATCGGAGGCTTCATCATCAGTATCATCAAGCATTTCTCCTTCCTCAGCCGACAGTTTAGCCCCAGCTTCCATCTTCTTGTAAAGCAGCATCTTTTCCTTATGATAACCAGAGTCTCTAACCCGTTTCGGCTTCCTACATTCCTTTGCCATATCCCCATAGCCTTGACAATTAAAGCACTGAATCCCACTTTACTAAACCACTGGAGTACCAACAGTTTCCCTATTCCCAGCAGCAGTAGCAATCCTCTGAGCATCATACTTAGCAGTTTGGCGATCATACCGTGCAGAACCCTCAACATGTGTCGGATTTCGTCGATCATACCTTGGAGGAGTTTCATCACGTTGACGTGTGTCATACCTTCGAGGACTCTCAACATATTGGTTCCTTGTATTTGATGATGTTTGAATATTGTTGTTGGTGGGTTTGAAGATTTTCTTGTAGGTATTCATAATGAAAGCAATTTGTTGCTTCATCTCCCTATCCTTCTGAGCTAGTTCTTCATCACTGTCCTCTTCAGATGATGGCTCAGGTGATGACGATAGTGCTCTTGGTTCTTTATCTAGTGATCGTGTGGGAGCAGAATACTTAGATGAAGTTGAGTATCTTGGTGAGGAAGATGTAGTGGAGTACCTTGGTGAGAATGATGTTGTGGAGTATGACTTTGGAGCACGAGAGCGATGATCTTGAGTGTGTTGAGTGGTAAACACCAAAGCAAGTGGATTAGCAGTCTTTGCTATCCTTTCAGCACGAAGTTCATTTGCCTCATTCTAAAATTGTTTGAAAATGTCAAAAAGCGTGTGATAGTTGACCTCGTCTAACTTACTTTGTTGTTTCACCAAAGTTACAAATCGTGTCCACTCAGGTTGAAGTTGCTGTAGAAATTGCACATTGACTTGCATGGTGGAGACTTGCAAATTGTTTCTTGTCATGTCATTCATCATCTTGTAGAACCTTGAGTAATATGAATCAATTGATTCCCCATCCAATGAAGTAAACTTACTAAAGTTCCAAAACAAGTTAGTTTTGACATCTTGCTTGTTAAGTGATTCACCTTGTTGCAAGCGTTCAATGGCAAACCACATCTCTTTAGCAGTAGAGCAAGCATCAACCGTTGACTAAATATCATCCCCTATCCCACTTAGAATCAAATAGATTGCTTCTTTCTCTACATCAATCCAAGCACGGTTCTCTTTTGAAGTGTTCTCATATGTTTCCTTAATTGTTTGCTCATCGGAACCGGGTTTCGAGTCGGTTGCTGGAATTGCAGGAACGGTGATTGTAGTGGGAGTATAAGGTCCTTCTTTGATGCAACGTCCAAGAACATCACCATTGGGTTTGGTGTCAAGATATCGAAGGAATCGTGATTTCCATTGTGCATATCGACTGGTAACAAGCATTGGTGGTCTTTCTTTGTTACCCGCCACCATGATGTTGTTGTTTGTCACACGATACTCTTGAGTAGAATCCATGACGAGAACTTTGAAATCGATAAAGTGAAAACGGATCTTAAGTAGATGTGTTGTGATTGTTGTTGTGAGAAAAGATGTTAAAATCCCCTATAAATGTTCTCAATAAACCAAAAAATTCCAAGACAAACAAAAAAACACAGGAATTCGAAATTTTTTAGTGTAAAAAATAATGTTAACTTCGGAATACCTGGATATAAAGTGTGAACTTCGGAATGGTAACAAAGTCTCTTCGCAATATACATCCCAAGTCACTTCGGAAATCCAATAAAACCAACTTCGAAATTCCCTAAAAAACAAGCGAACTTCGGAATGATTCTTCTTAAGTACTTCGGAATAGTTCTTCTTGGGAACTTCGGAAGAAGTTACCTAAGGTACTTCGGAATAAAGCTTCTTGGGTACTGCGGAATTAATCTTCTTGGGTACTTCGGAATGACGTTCCTTAGGTACTTCGGAATATTTATCCTTTGTACTTCGAAATGATAAAGTTTTGTACTTCGGAATATTTTATGTTGGGTACTTTGAAATATCTGAATTGTGAGAACTTCGGAATATTGTTTAAACTTACTCACTTCAGAATGATTGAACTTGAGTACTTCGGAATAGTGTAGTCGTCGAGCACACTTCGGAATCCCAAAACTTGTGAACTTCGGAATACTAAAAAACCTTCACTTCGGAATACTAAAACCCTCGTCACTACTTCGGAATTTCAACAATTATTTCGAAGTAGATCAATATGTTGAAAACATTCCGTGTTCTTCGCTTCAAATAAACTAAATTCGTGATTTTAACCCAAAAATCGATCCAAACACCAAAAAACTTCGCGTTTTTACCCACAAAAGTTATACCAAATCCCTACCACATGTATATAGAAGATATATATGAAGATTTATAACCCAAAAACACTAAAAAAAAATTGTATTCGAGATGATTATTGAAGAAATCATACGAATCAAATATAAAACCAAACAAACAATCACAACTCTACCCCGTGGCGATTGATACCAATTGTTGTTCCCTAGTTTATTCACTTCACCATGGTTGATTAATAGAAAATAGATGAAAAAGATATGAATTTTAGAGAGAGAAAGTAGTGAGAGAAAGTAGAGAGAAAGAGGTGATTAACTTGAGAAATTAGAATAAGAAATAATGAACATCCACCCTCCTAACATGCTAGGAAGGTACTTATATAGTCCAGCCACATGCGGGCTCTCTAATGGACTATATTGTTTTGGGTCGGGCTTGAATAAATGCTTAGTACCTTGAAAGAGGCCTTTTAAGCTAACCATCAAGCCCGTATTGTCACGACTAATTTAACTACCTATTACAACGTTCTAATAAATATTACAATATAAACCTATGACCGAACATTCTTGTTTGACTCAATATTTTGAGGCTAACAGTTACTCTGATATTTTTAAAATTGTTTTACTTCGGATTGAAAGTTTTAGACAATTGTTAAATTATATCCTTTTATGTTTCAAATTTATCATTTTGAGATTGTTCAAAGTGTCTTGTATAACGATGTTTGTATTTAGCACCCAAATGTGTATTTCCGCTGCGCAATGTAATTTGGGGGTGTTATATAAGATGAGGGTAATACAGTCATTTTACGGTAATATTGGTAAACATAGAATAAATTTGAAAGTTCATTGGTAAAGCCTATCGATTAAATTGTAAGTGTTTAAAATCAGTACATTTGAATAAATACGTTGGTATTGTATAGCTTTTACCTTATTTTTTTCAAAATTTTCATGTTTTTCGTCATTGTGCCCCCTACAAATAATTTGTTTGTGGATGGTTCAGGTGAGTTGGACTTGGAGGATGAAGAAAACATAGAAAAGAGGAAGAAAAAGACTTAATAGGAGAGAGAAAGTTAAAAAATTAAAAAATTTAAATTAAATTATACTATAGGTTTTTCAAGATGTTAGGGATATATTTTTAGCTACTTACATATCTTATGTTTTGAACGAGTACTACTACAATGTATGATAAAATTGTACAGCTTTACCAACTTTTTAATGTTTTTTGTGTTTAGAATTGTGTCAAAATGAGTTGGTGTTTTATATCATGTTTGCCATTCAAAATTTTAGATTAATTTGGTATTTCTTTCGTCTCAAAATTATTATTTTCGATAAAAATCACATAGTTTAAAAAATGTATTTATTACGACTTTTTTTCTACTTTAGCTAATTTATTAAACACTTTTTAAATCTTGTAACAATAATTCAAACAAAAGTAATATAATAAACTTAATCAAAATTTCATATCTATTTTTAGTACTGAACAATTATTTTGAGGCGTTCAAAAAAGGAAAAGTGGACAATAAAATGGTTTGAAAAAGTATATCGTCTAACTGTTATTGGTTTGGAAAAACCTCTTTAAGCTTCGGTCTTGTCTTCGGTTTTTTAGGCCGGTGTAGTAAAAAAAAATTGTGCCCCCTCTCAAGATATATTTTGGCTCTGCTCCTGATAATATATAGAATGATTAAGTAAAAATGATGACGTGACACGCTGAATCACGATAAAACACATAATGTTTTATCAAAACACTCGTTCACGATATACTTACACAAATACATCATGTTTTCTACTTCGTATCCTAACCGACCACTTCCACCTCAACCGTTATCACTGCTTTGCTAATATTACGTCGTGTGACTCTGGTCACAAAGCCAATATTTTCGGCTTTACCACTATGACGAGCGTCCTTTTGTTCATTCGCCACTATTTTAGCCTTCAATTCGACGAAATTCAAACCTTCCGACTCATTGACACCGACAATGACGGAAAATCACAACATATGAGTTCGAAACAATAGTGGGTCGTGGGGTAGAAGAAAGAGGGTGTTTGAATATAGCTATATGTCATTATTTTTTACTTAATCATCTCTACATTATACACAATAGGATTATTAAGCACTTTAAATACATTTGATAAGAAAACTAAAAGAATGATAAGCATAATAATAAAAAGTGACAACTTACATAGATTTACAACTGATTAGCAACTTGTATATGTCTTCCATATCATGTAGTGTATTGGTCGATATTTTTTAGTCTCTTCCACCTTGTCTTCAGAATCATTGTGCACATCTATGTAACTAGCGTGTCCAGAACCAGAAGTGGTTTCACAAGTTTTGGATTTTTGCTAGACGACTTCTTTGTAAACTTTGGCATCTCAATCGTTATCCAACTCGGGTGATCTTTGAGCACTTTCCATGCCTCCATGTATTGAAACTCTTTTTTTGTAAATCACCTTATACTCAGCACAAGCTTTTTGGTAATCACTGAGATCATTGGCACCACTATCATGAGTACGCTCAATGTTATCCATTATACCACAAAAGCACCAACGCTCGGACGCATCCTGTTTTTTCATTTGCTCACAACCGCGTCGTACCCTCTAGTAGAACCCGTCTCGGATTCATAATACTTCACAACTTTTATCCAGAAGCCCTTTGTTTTTTGACTGTTTCCCAACAATGCTATTCTCGGAAACATGACACCAACCTCTACACAAGGCATACTCTTCCTCACTTGTCCATTCTTTTGGTGGATCACTTAAATCTACCTGATTGGCTTTCGTAGCACGTCTAGAGGGTTTCTTAGGTTTGATTGGTGACATATCTTCCTCGTCGTCTTCAAGGTTATATGCACCGTGAAATGACCCGTGTCCTGAACCTTGGCCCATAAACACATCTTGGCTAGGCCCTCACTCGCATAGTTGTCTTGGTTATATATTATATCATCAAATTGGGCATCAACCTCAAAACGATTAATCGGAGTATACTGTTGGTTTGGATAGGAAGAAGTGGAAGAATCCATAGTAGGACGATACACACCCGTCGGTGGTTCATAGATAGGTTGTTGGCTATCACGTTGTGGGGGGATAGAAAGGACGGTTTTGATAGTTTTGGTGAGTTGGTTGTGGTGATTGATATTCAAAACAGGCGGGTCTAAACTGGAATTGAGGAGACACGCCGGATAATCGGAAATCCGAATCCGGTGTCACATGTGGAACGGGTTGTTGACGAACTCGGGATTTTAGGTTTTGGTTTTGGGTGTTCTTTTTGCTAGACATTTTAGATATGTTTATGTAGAAATTTGTTTGTGAAATGTATAAAAAATATGGAAGAGGGCTATATTTATATAAGTTTTAAATTAAATTAATTTTTTTTCAAACAGGAACATTCCAACGGCTCTATTTTATTTCCAAAGTTTTCCAAATCAATCGTGGCTATGACCGAATTAGTGGGGATCGAGACCCGCGACCGAATCGTCGCAACGGGACGATTCGGTCGCGACCGACTCACGTCAGACGCGTTGCGAGTAGCCTTAAGGATCAAAATGTCAATAGTCTATTACTACGCAGTAGGAGTATTATTTTATGGGGTTGTTAGCTTGTCTTTGCCTTTACAGATATAAAAAAGAATAAAATCATGATTATCTCTCTTTAATTGAGCTTTTAGATGCTTTACCAAAAACATAAAAACAGATTAGCTATAAACGACACATGTAGTGAACTACTGACTCATCAATTATCAATGTAGCGCTCAGATGCCAAACATTATATCAATGTACATATATTATACCACTCATTCGCCTTCTTTTGTAACCGAAACAACCTTTTCTTTTTCAATTTGATAGATTCATCATCATGTCTTCACCCAATCACGATCACCTTGCTCACCTCAAAATCCCTCTTCAAGATATACTACGAGCCACCGACAACTTTGATGAAGAAAATGTCATCTGCAAAAGTGACTTTGAAAAGAGATACAGGAGAGAGCTTTCGTGGGCGGGTGAGTGGATTCTAATCCATGCTCGCAGCTGGTTAAATGAAAAACGGGATGATGAAACTGAACAAGAGTTTTGGTTGAAGATTTCCATGCTTTCTAGTCTCAAGCATAGAAATCTGGTTTCATTAGTTGGGTTTTGTGATGAGAATGATGAGAAGATCATCATTTACAGACATCACACCAGGGCAAGCCTTGCTAAGTATCTAAGTGACCCGATGCAGTTGACATGGGTGCGAAGATTGAAGATATGTGTCGGTGTGGCGAACGCATTGAGCTACATTCATCATGAAGAGACACGCGATTTCAGCATTATACATCGAAACATTGACAGTGAAACAGTTATATTGAATGATAACTGGGATGCCAAGTTATCTGGTTTTGAATTTTCCATGAAGGTTGCAGCATCTGAAAGGCACCTTTCTTTCCATGTCGATAAAGTTCACAACAACCCGGGGTACACAGACCCAACATATATAGAGACTAAAAGTGCACACCACAAGTCAGACATTTACTCTTTTGGGATACTAATGTTGGAACTACTGTGTGGTAGGAAAGCACTAATAGACGACGACCACCAAGTTAATAAGTACTTGGCTCCACTGGCAATTACCCATTATACAGAGAAAACACTCAGTGAAATAATTGAATGGGATCTATGGGAACAAATGGACTTGCACTCATTCAACATTTTCGCAGAAACAGCGTTTGACTGCTTGAATGATGAACGATCTCAGCGTCCAAATGTAGATGAGATTGTCCCAAGACTTGAGAAAGCATTGCAACTTCAACTGGAACATCAAACGGTAACACCTTTTTCACTTCATAATCTGATTAAAGATAATTTAACCAGAAAAATACGCTATTATATGAAAATGGTGTTCTAGTAAACTATAATTACTGATTTCCAAAAACAAAAATACAAAACACTAAATATTTTTGATGTTGTACATGTTTTCAAAAGATAATTTTAGCGAGAAAACAAAAATAAACCAAAAAGCTTCGAGAGTCATCTTCTACAGAATCTTCATCTGAACCTCGGATGTACACATAAGCATTTAGCATATATAAAACTTTCACCTTCTTACAGCTTACAATGGCAACAAACATGTGTATCTAAAGAAAAAAATATCATTTATAGCAGAAGTACCTAAACTAGTTTCTCTCAAAGAAGAATATTAATGAGATAACAATACGCGAATGAAACCAACTGGCTTAACTAAGTTGGCCACCAAAGTTCCTCTAAGTGGTTTCTTTGGGGAGGTTTCCTGGAGGTCTTGGGTTCAAGACCTGCCAAGGGCCCTTTCAGGCGAAGTAAGGAGTCTAACATAACTAAGCGAGGGTTCGAAGAAGACATTCTACCGCTTGGATGTCATTGCACGACTCGACCCACTAACCACTAACATTTGCCGTTCAAAAAAAAAAAAACAAAACAATACGCGAATGAAAGTACCTTAGTAGTATGTCCCTTCAAACTCGAATTCATTTTCTGATCGAGTACAATACTTAATCACCTAAAAGTCCAAATGAAATGCATCTTGCATACAATTACTACCTCTTTCTGGTGAAAATTTATCAGCAAGCTTTTCTTTGCAATTTCATAGCATTCATCACATGAATTATAGACATAGCAGAAAGATCCGGTTTGATACCTGACGATGAGAAATTGTGATCGTAATCAAAATTACACGTGTGTTACCACCAATTTGCATAAAGGTAAAAAGACAACAGCACTAGTGTAAGTTTGAAATACATCGACCTAGCCTTATGATAGAAGCATTTGGGATAAAAGTAAAAACTCCACCAACATACTGTCTACAGAATATCCATGAAGCGAATACATAATTTCAGCAAAGACATTCATGTCAGGTACAAAACTCAAAAGTATATACGTGCTGCATTGTACATAAGCTTATCATACCCATGATTCTGCACCTATACCACATGGGATTTTTCTTATCTTTGAGATTCTATTTTACAATATATATAGTGTCATTGAACACTCTAGTATCATCTATATTATACACTACACTTTCATTCTAATCACTAGTTAATTGTAGTAGTTAGTTTGACGGCACGGCACCAGAGCTTCATTTGATGATTTAGTCGATTCATTCATCAGAATTGCAATCACAAATATATAATCATTTGGCAATTAGCAATAAACAAATCAAGCCATTTGTTTACGTAGTTGACTCAACTACTAACACAACTTTAATCATCTATAATTATGAAACAAGAAGTATCAGCACAGTGATATACATCTGGATTCAAAGAGTTTAAATAAGCAGTTTTTTTCTATATCAAATCGAATATCTAGCATGGATATGAATGCAACATTGTGTCAGATCAACATAATGCTTATTTACTTGCGCATTTTATCCGCCCTTAAAAAAAACTTGCGCATTTTAACAACGTAAAAGAGATTAATACTACGTTCTTTTTTTGTGTTGTTGAAAATATATATTACAAGCCAATCCTAAGTACATCCTAACCTGATACTAAATAATAAGACTCTACCTTGTATATGCTACTAATAGAAACACAAACTATTTCAATTCCCTGCTTATTGACTTCATACGTCTAAATTCCATAACTGCCTTTGTCATATTTTTTGACCAAGACGCACTAGTCCCATCTTCAACTTGTCAACCCTTGCATAGAATTAAAACCACTTTTACACAGAGCACACACCATAGTGTTTCCTGGGTACCACTTTATCAACTATCTTGAGTAATCCACTTAAAGGTGTCAAATGGGTCGACCCGACCCGAAGCCGATAAGGCCTTATAGAGTTATAGGGTCAGGTTGATGAGGGTCCAACATAGCTTATCGGGTTGATTCGATCCGAACCTGATAAGGTCTTTTTAATAGGCTTTTGGTCAAATTTTAATCAAACTTGCTATTCTACATCTTCAAATTTAGTTCTAGTGCCCTGCATGATGCATCAGTAGCTTAGTCTTCTACATTTTATATATTGGGTCAAAGAAAATACTAGTGTTGTGTTGGTCCAATATTTACGCGATAACCGGACACCCATCCCGATAACCCGCAACCCGATACCTTATGGTGTCTTGTTGCAGGTTAGTTTTTTATTTTTCCAAGAGCCGATCTACCTGACACGATTAGCCAGTTTGACACCCCTAGTTCGAGTCCACCATATCACCGTCTACCCTTAAATTATTGACAACATTAAGAAACAAAATATAATATGATACAGTAATAGCAAGTATAAAAAATATGCAGATTTAGACTCAAATTTAAGATAAGTATTCATACAAAGCAAGTATATTCCGCAACATGTGTTTAAAAAGGTTCAGGAATTTCATCAAACACTTTGTAGGCACTTCATTGAATTAATTCATGTTTTTACTTGATAAACAGGTTACATCTTCGCTTAGGGACGACCTTGATCACCTCAAAATCCCCCTTGAAGACATAGAATCCGCCACCAACTTTTCTAAGAAAAATGAAATCTTCTCATATAGACATTGTTATGAATACAAGGGACAACTCTTGTGGTGCGGTGACTTGATTGATATTTCTGCACGGGCTTTTAATACAACATATTGGCTTGCTAATATAGAACAAAAGTTTTGGATGGAGGTTTCAATGCTCTATAGTCTCAAGCATAAAAATGTGGTTTCTCTTATTGGGTTTTGTGACGAGAATGATAAGAAGATCACCGTTTACAGACATCATCGGGCCCTCAATAACTATCTAAATGACCCGATGTCATTGACATGGGTGCGAAGATTGGAGATATGTATCAGTCTTGCACATGCGTTGAGTTACATTTATTATGACGAGCAACGGGATTTTAGCGTGATACATCGGAAGATGAGAAGTAGCAATGTTCAATTAGATGATGCATGGAAACCCAAGTTATGTGATTTTGAATATTCCATGAAGATTGAATCATCTCAAAGGCACAATTCTTTCCATACAAATACTCTTGAGTATGTGAAAGGGTATGGAGACCCGACATATATAAAGACTAAGAAAGTGAGCCACAAATCAGATATTTACTCTTTTGGGGTAGTATTGCTTGAACTACTGTTTGGTAGAGAATCAGTAAATGAGCATGATCCGGATAATAAGTATTTGGCTAATGTGGCCTCTTTTTATTATAGAGAGAAAACACTCTATGATATAATTGACCCGGATCTATGGAAACAAATGGATCCACATTCCTGTTATGTTTTCGCTGAAATAGCGTACAATTGCTTGAATGAAGAGCGTTCACAACGCCCAAATATACATGAGACTGTCAAAAAACTCGAGATAGCATTGGAACTTCAGTTGGAACATGAAAATCTTGTAAGACTGTTTTTATTTTCCTCCTTTTCTTTTATGTACTCTCTCAAATGAATGCTACGATACGATAAAAAGGAGATCACATTATACGATAAACTTTAGAAAGCTACTAAAAAGAGAAACATGCCACATAAGTAATTTAAAGTGGATATATGTTTTGTTCGGTTTATTAATTATAACATGACGATGGGGTAATTAAGAGTTAAAAGTTAGACATGTCAATACTCATTAAAATACATGTCCAGACCTTTAGGTGATGAGAAGTGGCAATTTATAATGGTATGCATAAGATAAGCTTAGTTATTTTCTAGTCTCTAGTTTATTAATTAAGTTTAGAATACCATTCGTTTGTTCTTTTGTTATTTAATTGTATGATTATGTTAAATATTGATCGAAGTCTACATACTACTTATTCTTATCACTAGTCATATTTTATTATTAAGTTTAGAATATCATTCGTTTATTACTGGTGATATTTCATTTTATCACTACTGATATTTTATTATTTTTTCATTAGTGAAATATCACTATTAATAAAAATCAGTTCGGAAAATTTACAATTTTAGTCTTTTCGTCGATTTTTTGCATTTTTTTGACATTTTGGCAAAAATGATCTCTTTATATTTTTTTACTGGATTTAATCTTAAATAATCAATTATTGGGATTGGTCTCAACTATACACTTTAGTAAGCCATTGAGAGAAGCATGCCACAAAAGTCTTAATTTTAAAGAGCGTATTTTGTTCCATTACTGATAACGTGTGCTGACCGGGTAAGAATGAAAAATTAAGTAGATAATCTAGTTCCAAACGTAATTCTAAACACCCCTTAGACTTGTTACTTATATACGAGGTAACTTTAGTCAAATTATAATCACTTTGTATACTACTAATATAGTCTTGAATTTTGGCTTTAAATAAGTATTAAATAAGATATAGGTGCTCAAAATAATTAAATTGCAAGTCGTGTTAGCTTTAGTGAAATGATATTGGTGAAAACCCTTAGCTGAAGACATGTGACAATTTGTAAAGATATGCTTAACTTGTAGTCGTTGAGACATCGCCTTGCATTTTTTCCACATAAAACCAATCCATCAAGATGAAAATGTCAGATATCGTGTGTTTGACGAGAGTTTTTTTTGAAGTTTGGATCTGTTAATTTTTTATTTTAAAAAATATGGTTATTAAAATAAGTAATTTTAATTGGGCACATCAGTTTTAAGCTTTTATTTTAAACAAAAAAAAATTTAAAATCATTAAAAATAAGTTACATGTATAATTTTGTCATTTTACATCTTAATATTACATGACTTATTAAAAAATACAGCTTATAACTCAGGTTAATAACTTTGTTGTTTACAACTTATGGTTAACACATCTTGCAACTAGTTTTACCAAACATACACATAATATTTATATGAAATGAACCACGTAACACGTTTATTAATAAAATCAAATAAATATTAATAATTAAGTTTGAAATTAAATAACAAAAAATAAATACATTATAGTACTGCTTGTGCATATCGAGGTGTTATAACATTATTGTTCATAACCTGTTAGATTTTGTTTATTACCTCTACTGCTTCACGTTTAAGAAAAATAAAAGTTTCAAAGGCAAAATTTAAAAGAGATCATGTGTAATTTAATAATCAGATGCGATTTCACAAAGTCACATGTGATTTTTAAAGTAACAATGAGAACATTTTTCATTTAGTATATGGTCATTTTTCATATACTTTCGACGATCTTTTAGTGTTTATATTTTTGGCCAAAAAAATTACATGTCATATGTAAAATCACTTATAATTTGTAAAATACTTGTAATTTGTAAAGTAGGTTGTCTTGTAAAGTCAAACGTGATCTGTATAATTATCTGTGATTTGTTTTAAAATTTATGTGTGATTTCACTCATTTCACAAATTCACATGTGATATTTAAAGTAACAAATTAGTTTCATAAATTTATAGATCACATGTAATTTTACAAATTTAAGTGTGGTCTTTAAAATAATAAGATTTTTCGAATCACATGTAATATTCAACGCGTAAATTTATAAAAAGTTCGTCAAAATTATATAAAAGTAGATATCTATAGAAAGATAATTTAGTTATCATCCGGATGGTATAATTTGCATTGCGTGAGAGATATTTTAATTATAAAAAATAAAAGAAAATGAATATAAAAAAATTAATTGAATTAAAACATGAGATGAAAATAGGATGTATCATTGATTGAGATCAGAAAGTTTGTTTTTTGTAACATTTCTCTTATACAACTACCGGTGTAAACAGTATTTTATTTTATAATTTCTCTTGGCACATAAAAATGTGATCAAATTTCACTGTATCAAATAAATTAAACTACAGTAATCACATTGTACACACATTATTCCTTATGTTTAGAAGATCGTTCACTTGATATTTCATTATTTAACTGTAAGTACCTTGCATTTTGAAAAAGGAGAAAATTTGATCTAAAGTTTAGTCTACTGGAGTACCTTGTTATTTCATTATTTAACAGATACTTCAACAATGTTCACGAAATGTAATCATGATTATCTTTTATATCTTATCTTAGTGTACCAGCTTTACTTATCAGCCAATTGAAAATGACTCATGTAATTGGCTTCTCACTGTTTCAATTCGTCTCATTAACATTTTTTTTATTGATCGATCTACTTAACTGAAGTGTTATATCTTGTTAATGTATACATATAGGGATCAGAAACCTCCATATCAACACGCGGTGAATCCCAAGTCAGCAAAAACACAAAGTCTTTCCTCAAAGATTTATCTCACTTAAAGCTGAGCGATCAAGAAAGCGATTCACTACTCGACAATATTCATAAAGAAAATGTAAATGAAGGTGCAAGGATTTTAAAAAGTCGTCTCTTGCGTTCCGGACAGTTCATCGATGTCTTTCTACACGTTTACCAATGTGATTTTATAAAAGATGAGAGCAAAAAGTTCTGGATGGAGCTTTCTATGCTTTCGAGTCTCAAACATAAGAATCTAGTGTCTCTTATTGGGTTTTATGATGGAAAGGAGGTGGATATGAAGGTTATCATATACAAGAGGGAGGCCAACGGAAGTCTAAAAGATAATCTAATTGACGAGACCCTTACATGGACGCAAAGGTTGAAGATATGTACGGATGTTGCAAAAGCATTGAGTTACATCCATTACGATGCCGGACGTGATTTTAGTGTCATACATTGCAACATCAAGAGCTCGACAATTCAATTGGATGACAAATGGGAACCCAAGTTATCAGGTTTTGGGCTTTCGTTGAAAACTACAGTATCTCGGAGGCACCGTCTTCTTCTTACTCGTGATATTCTT
The DNA here is from genome assembly GCA_025667525.1 of Glebionis coronaria. NCBI lineage: Eukaryota > Viridiplantae > Streptophyta > Magnoliopsida > Asterales > Asteraceae > Glebionis > Glebionis coronaria. The sequence continues at coordinate 6,315,567 of CM046878.1, read as the reverse complement.
GAGAATGCATACCTGGACCCAAAATATAAAAAGACTGACGGTCTGACCCACAAGTCAGATGTGTATTCGTTTGGTGTTGTGTTATTCGAAGTGTTATGCGGAAGGAGTGCAAGGAGAGCAGTAGACAAAGACGAAGACAGTGGAGATGACGATGACGAATGCGATGTCGAAGATGGAGACAATGAAAAGGACGATGATGATGAGTCGGGATTATTAGGTAAACTGGCCAAGTCTCATTTGGATGATATGATCATGCCACATGTACAAAAACAGATGGACCCAGAGTCGTTCAAAATCGTCTCAGACACTGCATATTGGTGCATAAAAGAGGATAGAGCAGATCGTCCATATATCGATCAAGTTGTGAAAAGGCTCGAGCAAGCTTTGGAACTTCAGAGGAAACATGAGAATCCGGTTAAGCTTACATCATCCAATCAATTTGAGGTACCGTAATTAATTCACTTAAACTTTAAATTTAAGGCCGATTATCCTATTTCAATACTATTGTAAAAGTGTTACCAGCAGTTTTCATCTTGTTCAACCATACAACCATTAATCCTCTAAGCCAATTGTACGTTTCTTGTCAAGTATCAAAAGCAGAACACCCAACTAAACCAAAAACCAAACACCAGTTAGAGATTGGCTGGGGCTGCAAAAACAGAACGTCCAACTGAACCATACACCACAAGACAAGAGCTCCAGTTTTCAGGTGTCAAAATCCAACAGCTTGCAGGCTTCGATGAGTAGTGAGCTGAGATCAAAGATTCTGAATAACCACCTTGTTCCTCCAACTCCATACAGCCCCTTTCAAGACTTCCATCTGTCAATATTTGGCACCGAAATTTGCTGATGTGGTTGAAAGCCGGATATGAGACATCCCAATTAAAGATTAAAGTTAATAACAAATATATGACATAATTCTCTCACTACTTTCCAGAACACAATCCTCACTATTGTAACCACCGTATTTTCAAAATCACCACCATCAACCTCACTGGAAATCACCTCAGCTCTGATTGTCACCGGAAACGCCTCCAACCTCACTAATGTTACCCCTTACCAAAGCCAACGGTAACGGCAAGCATCATAGTGTGTCCTTCCACTGGCGTCTTTGGGACATAGTGATATACTATATGTTCTGGATTATTTATGATGACCAAATTTTTGAAGACTTCCTATGACATATGATTTTGATTTTTGAAGATGAATATTTAGTTTTGTATCAAAACAGAATTTGCAATATTTGACAAACTAGCTATGTTAGAAAACAAAATTTGCATCTAAAAGTAACGAAAATAACTTAAAATTAAACAAAACTAGAGTGGCCAATATAGATATTTTCAATAGTATAATGACGTATGAGTTTGAAACCCTTAAACCAACTCAAAGTTTACTGATAAAACCATTATGTACTGTTTTATAAATACCAGTCAATTAAAAATACCTTCTCTTCTTTTGATATGACTCCAATCCTTACTTGCATTAATGTGGTGTTGCACAACTCTGTAATCTTGCAGGGGAAAAATTTGGAACACTTGAAGATTGGACTAAATGATATAAACGAGGCTACGAATAATTTTGATGACGCATACTGCATTGGGACGGGCGGATTTGGTAAAGTATACAAAGCAGTTCTTGAGCATTTTGATAGGAGTGATTGCTCGTCGATAGAAGTGGTGGATAAATGTGATTTACCCAGAAAACGAAGCACGGTAGCCATAAAACGCATCTATAATCATAATGGAGAACAAGGGTTCATTGCAGAAGTTGAAACTCTAACTAGTTGTAAGCATGAGAATATAATCTCTCTTATTGGTTTTTGTTATGAAGGTACCAGAGCAATGATCCTGGTTTATGAGCATGCTTCGAAAGGAAGTCTTGAAAGCTATTTGGGAAGCAATGATAAAATGAATCTTTCTTGGGTGCAACGTCTAAATATATGTCTTGATACAGCACATGGTTTGAATTACATTCACAACAACACAGATCAAAGAAAACAAAAGATGATACACCGGGACATCAAAAGCGATAATATTCTACTGGGAGATAATTGGGAGGCAAAGATTGCAGATTTTGGGCTCTCCAAATTCCACCCAGCAAATCAAGAGACCAGCACTATCTATACTGATACTGTTGCAGGTACGTATGTGTATTTGGATCCAGAATACGAGAAGTATGGTAGATTAAATAAGAAATCAGACATTTACTCGTTTGGAGTTGTGCTGCTTGAGATCTTGGCGGGGAGGTTGGCCTATGATTCTCTATACACCAATGTGAATGAGAATGGTATTACACCCATTGCAAGAGATCATTTTAAAAATGGGACAATAGGGAAGATTGTTGATCAAAAGATAAAGGACGAGACAGATGAAAATTTCTTTTCTTTAAGAAAAGGACCCAACAAAGAGTCTTTGGACATATTTGTAGCAATCGCAATTCGATGTGTGGCACAAACTCAAGCGCCACGTCCAACAATAGATATTGTGATTAAACAACTAAAAAAAGCGATTAATTTTCAGGTAAGACACGATGAAAATATTATATTTCATAGTTTTACTTTATTTTTTACCTTTCAAATCAAATAACTAACACAAGATTCACAGGAGAACCATAAGGACAGCCTTAAACTGTCACTTGAAGATGTGAAGTTAGCCACGCAAGACTTTAGTCAAGTGAATATCATTGGAAGTGGATATTTTGGGAAAATTTACAAAGGAGAAGTTACTCATGCTCATGTACAAAATATTGCTGCAAAAAGGTTGGATAAGAGGAACGCCGAAAGAGAAGCTCAGTTTGCGACAGAACTGGAAATCCTTATGGAGTACAAACATGAAAATGTCAATGGTCTTGTAGGCTACTGTAATGAAGAGGAAGAAAAAATAATTGTTTGTCAGTACGCATCGAGAGGAAGTCTTGATAAGTACTTGAGCGATGATAGTCTTACGTGGGTTATGCGGCTTAGAATATGCATTGATATTGCAACCGGGTTGGAGTTCCTTCATGGAGGTGTTTCAAGTCAAGAAATAGTGATACATAGGGATATCAACAGCAGCAATATTCTACTGTTTAATGATTGGGTAGCAAAAATTAGTGATTTCGGGCTTTCCTTGGTATCAGAGACGGAGCCAGTGGGGGGGCTAGAGGGTGCTCGGCCCCCCCTAACAGTGGCAGGCCTACCGGTAGTTAAGTGGTTCTCAGAAAAAAACATAGTACTTGAGGGGGCTGGAAGTGTTGTTATATCAAAAATTTCTTGGGGTGTCGGGAGTATAATACAAATTTCTCCAAGTGTACTTTTTCAGTCGTCAAAAGGTCTGGAAGTTAATGATTTGGAAATTTTATAAATTTTGATAATACTTTCGTGAACTGGATTTCTTAGTCCTTCTGATGAGCGAGAGAGTTATACATGCCACATACTGGTAAATTCGGTGCTTTATATTACCTTTTTGTCATTTCATCAGTATAATACTATTAAAGGGTAAATAAACCTGAGTGGAACAACATCAAAATTTATGTTGTCTAACAACGTTTCAATGTTTTCTCGACTGATTATAGGGCTTAAGTCATAAAATAGTCATATACTTTTTGAAATATATCGATATGAAACAAAATTATTCTATTTTTTTGGAAAAAAATTATAATATAAAAAGAGTAAAGTGCAAAAATCATCCCTGTGGTTTGTCAAAAGTTTGAATTACATCCCTCGTTAATACTTCGCGCAACATACATCATTGTGGTTGTAAAATAGTACACCATACATCCCTGAGGACGGATGGTGCAAATATTTTTCCGTTAAGGGTTAAAAGTGTTTGTTATCTTAGGGGTATTTTAGTCCTTTTACAACCTAAGGATGATTTTTCCACCTAACTTTTCAAAAAAAAAAATTTCCAAAAAAAATTTCAAAAAAATTTCAATTTTTTTTTAAAAAAGTTTCGAAAAATGTTTTCTTTTTTCGAAAAATGTTTTTTTTAATGTTTTTTTTTAAGTTTCGAAAATATATTTGAAAAAAGTTTTTTTCAAAAAAAATTCAATTTTTTTTTAAAAAGTTTTGAAAAATGTTTTTTTTAATGTTTCGAAAAATGTTTTATTTTTTAAATGTTTTCTTTTTTAAAATAAGTTTCAAAAAAAATTTTAAATTTCTTTTTTTCGAAAAAATTCAAATTTTTTTTTTAAAATTTTCGAAAAAAGTTTTTTTTCAAAAGTTTTTTTTAAATGTTTTTTCGAAAAAAAAAACTTTTAAAAAAAAAAGCTTTTCTAAAAAACTTTTTTTTCGAAAAAATTCAAATTTTTTTTTAATCTTCGAAAAAAAAAATTTCAAAAGTTTTTTTTATAAAAGTTATTTTTTAAAATGTTTTTCGAAAAAAAAACTTTTTTTAAAAAAAACTTTTGAAAAAAAAACATTTTTCGAAACATTTTTCAAAACTTTTTAAAAAAAAATTGAATTTTTTTTGAAAAAAACTTTTTTCAAATATATTTTCGAAACTTAAAAAAAACATTAAAAAAACATTTTACGAAAAAAGAAAACATTTTTCGAAACTTTTTTAAAAAGAATTTGAAATTTTTTTGAAATTTTTTTTGGAAATTTTTTTTTTTTTGAAAAGTTTGGTGCAAAAATCATCCCTAGGTTGTAAAAGGACTAAAAGACCCCTAAGATAACAAACACTTTTAACCCTTAACGGAAAAATATTTGCACCATCCGTCCTCAGGGATGTATGGTGTACTATTTTACAACCACAATGATGTATGTTGCGCGAAGTATTAACGAGGGATGTAATTCAAACTTTTGACAAACCACAGGGATGATTTTTGCACTTTACTCTTAAAAAAAAGTGTAATTTTAAATTATTTTTTCAGATTTTTTTTCAACAAAAATCTTATTTTTTTCCAACATATGATTTTTCCGAATTATAATAGTCGTTCAAAAAGTTATGAAAAAAGAATTAAAAAAAATATTTTGTTGGAAAAGAATTCTATTTTTGTTTTGGAAAAAAACTTTTCAAAAAACAATCTATAAAAAAACAATTTGAAAAGTTAAAAAACAAAAAGCAAACACCCGTTAGTATAAAGAACTAACTGTGCAAATGTTTGATGCAAACGCTCGTTAACCATTTGCCATGTAAGCAAAATAGCAGGTTAAACAGGTAGGAAAATAGGTACATGTACCATATTAGCCGGTTTGCTAAAGTAGACGTACCATATAGATAATAAAAAAAAGTATACGTACCATATCGATACACTTTTAAAAGTACGTAGTTATTTTATGCCTTAAACCCCTGATTATAATAGTCACATATTTGGTATATGGGTATTATGCTTGATATGACCTGCTGTTTGGTGTTTCATAGCTGGATTTTTCTTTTCAACATGTGGTAGAGATATATATCCCTATTTGAGTCATGTTCTAATGACTGTGATCTTGTTAGTCAATTTTTTATAACTTGAATATCTCTAATGTGTGCAGGTTTGAGAAAGTAGTGGAGATGTTTGATATTTCCAAATTGAACATTGAAATAAAGACAAACGCTCAACTTTTATCTCCAAATGTTGCGTATGGGGTTTATTTAGTCTTCAAACCAAGTGATTCAAGACAATTCTCAAGTAACCGATGTATGTTAACCTAAAGTATAGAAACGGACTCGAAAATATGTATGCATATTTTGCAACATGGAGAGACAAGGAATGGATGATGATTGAGTTGTACCAATTCTTGAATCAGAACGAAGATGTCGTTTTTGAGTTTCTACTTGAGAGCTTTTCATCGTACTATTGTGGAGATGGTGGAGTTTATGTTGAAGGGATTGAATTTCGAGCCATTGACGAAGTAAGTTTGCAACTATATCCCGTGGTTCCATTCTAAAATCTTTTTTTTTACATAATATAAAGAGGTTGGATGCATGCCAAAATAATTTAACTAAAACCATGTTCTATATCACATATTTAACATGGTTTTTATTCAGGTGAAACATGAAGAGATAAAAAATTTGAAGGAAGTCCAACAAGTCTCAAAATCAAACTTCAATGTGGACCAAGTGCAACATTTGCCAACTAACTTTGAAGAAATATTCGAGATATGCGGAAACTACGACGAGTTGTTCTGGTTGTGCGAGGTCAACGAAAAGAAACTTCTTGTGCTTCCGGCAAAGGCAGTTTTATACAAATTCTCTAATGTGGATCTTTTTATATCAAAAGCATTAGCCAAGTCCAGGTTTGCTTCTTATATTCTAGTTATTTTTATTATAGTTTCCTTAAATCCAGAGGTGGCAATTCCTGACTCAAAATGAAACACAACCTGAGACCGATACATAAATTAACAGATTAGGTCGGGTATAAACAGATTTAGGGCCGTGTTGGGGCTGGGTTAAATAGGACAGCCCAACAACTCGTTTAACTTTTATTGGAAGATGTCGGTTTATAGAGTTCATAACAATTATTTAAAACCCTAATATGGATCAAAGAGCGCATAGCGGAAGCGATTAACAAGATCATTAATTTAACACAATTACATTAATCAAGATTAGGGTTACATACCTTTATCCTAGCAAGATCCACAAGACAACGGAACGAACGACAACTAGGGTTTATCACGAACACCACCAAGAATATAATCTAAAGTAAGATTATATCACGTTCTTGTACACATGTAATACGGCGAGTTAACCGTGAGTCTAGCACGAACAAACCGAGCTTCAACGCTTATAGATTATCTACCCAATAACCCTAGAGAGGGATTAGGACTAGATATATTTTAAATAGAAAAATCGAAAACCAAAACCCTAATAAAGGGGTGTTTGGCCGGCGATCAAGAGAAGAGAGGGAGAGGGATGGGTGAAAAATTATGAAGGCTTTTAGGTGTTTATATAGCCTTGACAAAACTTGATCTCCAAGTAAAACACCAATTAGGAAAGAAAATCTTTCCTCCTTCCTTTTTTCTTCCTTAGGCCGACGCCCCATTAAGCCCAATTAGGGCTTCCGGAACTTTTCCGTTTTCCTTCTTTTAGCTTCTATTTTATTCCATAACGGTCGTTATAACTTAACTTTTATTTATCAACAATCGTTAGTTAAGCTTTGGTTTGATTTAATAAATATATATATAATATATTTAATAAATAATTTAACTCTTTACGTTATGTGTGCAATCCCGTGATCCCGAGTTCGATCTTATCTCACGACTATTAATTTTAAGTCCATAAACTTTCAGCTCCCACTTGGACAAAATTCTAATATCGTGATCACATTGACTAGCGTCTAGTTACACTAGCAATGTCACTAGTACAAACCGGGTAAGGTCTCCTGGACAAGAACCTTTTAATGATTACATCATTATTATTATCCTTTCATTTCAAATACACTTGTTAATAAGGATATGGATCTCAGTCATTCCTTCATCAACTATTATGTTTCTCGTTTACGGATATAGCAAGATTACCAAAACAAATTTGGGTGTGGCCACACAAACATCTTACTACTCCCCCGAGGGGCCCAGTTGTATTTATACTTCAAACATAATTCGAAGGAAACGAATCCCATTTTGACTACAAGCAAAACACATGAACTTCGTAACACTTCTGAAAATAACCCTTATAACTACCAGTTACGTTTAGCGTTAGGTTATCTCACAGAAATGCACTACATTCAATGCAGTTTTCTGGCATCTCAGGTCTAAGGATAACTATTTATGATTTACTTAATGACAAAGATCCATAAAGTAAAATCGCATAGTTGGGATAAGTCCAATATTTGAACCATCAAATATCATCCAAAATTGACCAATATACTTCTAAGTATACTCTGTCACCATTTTGAATTGTCTTAGTTTAATAATATTCCCATATTATTAATCGACAACGGACATTTAGAAACATCAAAATGCTCATGGATTAAAACATGTAAAATAGGATACAAAATTAAATAACAGAAAAATAAACGAAACCCAATCTTTATTTCATCAATTTAATAATGTCTTACATCCTTTACCCAAATACTAATCAACAGATTTATTGCATGAATTCGCTAGCTAGTTGCAGCCCAATTGTCTAGGCATGCTTAACTACCTTTGGCCTAGATAAAGCCTTAGTAAAAGGATCAGCTACGTTATCATTTGTGTGAACTTTTATCAATTTTATTTCTCGAGCTTCCACTTGTTCTCGAACGTAGTGATATCTACGTTTAAAGTGTCTGGCGCCCTTCATGACTCCAGGGTCATTGGCGAATATTATTGCAGCAGAATTGTCGCAATATATATCAATAGGTTCTTTAATTGAAGGCATCACTCCAAGATCTCCAATAAACTTCCTAATACAAACAGCTTCCATTGCGGCTTCTGAAGCGGCCATGTACTCAGATTGAGTCGCATGCATAGCAATGGTTTTCTACTTACTGCTCTTCCAGTCAACTGCTCCTCCATTGATGACAAACACGTAACCCGTCTGAGACTTCGTATCGTCTTTATCACATTGCCAGGATGCATCACAGAACCCTGTTACATTCAGTTCTGTGTCTGGTTTACCCCCGAATACGAAAAACATATCTTTCGTACTCCTCAAATACTTTAGAATATGCTTAACAGCAGTCCAGTGGAACTTTCCTGGATTCTGTTGGTATCTACTGACCAAGTTCTGAGCAAACGCCACATTAGGCCTTGTACATCTTACAGCATACATAATAGATCCTACTGCCGAAGCATAAGGCACCTTCTTCATGTAAGCCACCTCTTCAGGTGATGATGCATCTTTCTCATGACTTAACTCATGCTTAACCTCCATCGGTAAGAAACCTTTCTTAGAGTTATGCATGTTGTATTTCTTCAATATCTTATCAATATAAGCATCTTGACTAAGACCAATTAACCGTCTACTCCTATCTCGATAGATTTTAATTCCCAGAATATATGCAGCATCTCTCAAATCTTCTATAGAAAAACATTTACCAAGATAGTCCTTAACTTCCTTAAGTCTTGGAATGTTACTTCCCATGATTAATATGTCATCGACATAAAGAATTAAGAACACTACATTACTCCCACTGGCTTTGCGGTATACACATGGCTCATCACGATTTTGAATAAATCCAAACTTTTTGATTTCTTCATCAAATCGCTTATTCCATTGACGTGATGCTTGCTTCAAACCATAAATAGATCTTTGAAGTTTGCACACGCGCTTTGGATATTTAGGATCAACATACCCTTCCGGTTGTTGCATATAGATGTCTTCATCTAAGCGACCGTTCAAGAAGGCAGTTTTAACATCCATTTGCCATATCTCATAGTCATAGTATGCTGCTATAGCTATGAGAATCCTAATAGCTCGTAAGTCTGCTACAGGAGAAAAAGTCTCCTCGTAGTCTACGCCAAAAGTTTGAGTAAAACCTTTAGCCACTAAACGTGCTTTATAGGATTGTACATCACCATCCATGTCAGTTTTCTTCTTATAGATCCACCTATTTTTCACTACTTTAGCATTTTTAGGTGCGTCTACAAGAATCCAAACATCATTGATTTCCATGGATTTCATTTCCTCATTCATCGCAACTATCCATTTTGACTTTTCTGGATCAGACATTGCGGACCGATAGTTAGTAGGTTCACCAAGATCCCCTACTTCCTCCTCATCATCCTCTATGTAAAGACATAGTTTGTCCGGCGCACGTATAGTCCTTTGAGACCTACGTGGAGGAATTAATTCCGGTGGAACACTCAGACTTTCTGGTTCTACAGGAATTTCATCGCTAGTATTTTCAGAAGGCAATGTATCTTCTTGAATTTCTTCAAGATCAAAATTTCTCCCACTGAATTCTTGATTTACAAGATCATTTTCAAGGAAGTCTCCATACCGAGCCACAACTATTTTGTTCTCAGCCGGATAATAAAAGTAGTAACCCATAGTTTCCTTAGGGTAACCTACAAAGATACATTTTACTGAGGTTTGTTGGAGTTTATCTCCAGAGTAACGTTTTACATATGCCTCATAACCCCAGACTTTCAAATAAGACAAATATGGCTTCTTGCCATGCCATAGCTCATATGGTGTCTTATCAACCTTCTTTGTGGGAACCATATTTAGAATACGAACAGTAGATTCAAGAGCATAATCCCAAAAGGATAATGGTAAAGTTGTAAGATTAAACATAGATCGTACCATATCTAATAATGTACGATTTCTCCTTTTGGATACACCATTTTGTTGTGGAGTATATGGAGAAGTAAGTTTCTGAACAATTCCATTCTCACTTAAATAATCTTTAAAATCTTGACTTAAATATTCACCACCACGGTCAAAACGAAGAGCTTTAATCTTCTTTCCCAGTTGTAACTCTACTTCTGCTTTAAACGTTTTGAATGTTTCAAATACCTCATGTTTATGCTTAAGTAAATAAACATAACCATAACGGCTATAATCATCCGTAAACGTTAAGAAGTAGCTAGCACCTTTCCTTGACACATGTCTAAGTGGTCCACACACATCAGTATGTATCAAACCAAGTAGTTCAGTAACCCTTTCAATATTGCTATTAAAAGGTTTCTTGGTCATCTTTCCAGAGATACAAGATTCACATTTATCAAATGATTCATCATTGATACTTTCCAAAAGCCCATCACGTTGTAGCTTTTGTATGCGAGTCTTCCCAATATGGGCAAGCCTACAATGCCAAAGATAAGAAGAGTTCTTGTCTAACTTACTCTTCTTATTCATGCTAAAAACATAATTATTTTTCCTCTTGGAATTTTTATCATGCATGTTAATTTCAAAAACACCATTCACAGAAATTGCATCAAAATAGAATAGACCATCTTTGAAAACAGAAATTCTATTATTATCAATCGTGTGAGTAAATCCAAGATCCAACATACAAGAAAAGGAAATAACACCCCTAACAATTGTAGGTGCATAATGACAATTATTTAAAGACAGTACTAAACTCGAAGGTAAAACTAATTTAAATATTCCTATAGCTTCAACCGCTGCTTGTGCGCCATTGCCCACTTGCAGAAATTGTTCCCCATAGGATAGTCTCCTCTTCAACTCAAATCCCTGCAGGGTATTACAAATGTTAATACCACATCCCGTAGCATATACCCAGGAGTTTGATTTGTATGAAAGATTAAATAACTCTATCATAAATAAGTTACCTGAAGATGGTGCTGCAGCAACTTGCTCAGCCTTCTTCTTATGTTCTGCCATTTCATAGAGATAGAGAGAGCAATTCCTCTTCCAGTGTCCAGTCATCTTGCAGTAGTGGCAAGTCTCATATTTCTGAGATTTCTTAGCAAAGTTCTACTTTGGCTTAGATGTAGTCGCAACTTGCTTGCTCTTATCAGCCTTGCCTTTGCCTTTCTACTTCTTATTCCCTTGCGGTTTAGGTTTAGACACTCTACCCTTTTGTACATACAGTACTTGAGGCGTAGCAATGGATGCCTTATCTTTCAAACCCTTTTCAAAGTCAATGAGCATTGCATGCAAATCATTCACTGTCTTCCCCGTGCAATGCATATTATAGTTACGAACAAAATCACCGAAGTCCTTATTAAGGGACCTATTGATCAAGTTAATAGCCATATTATGATCGAAGGGTTGTCCTAGTGCGATGAGTTGTTCCATATAACCCCTCATCTCCATGTAATGTGCACTTACGGACTTTCCAGGAGCTTGCTTGCAGCTATGTAGAGCATCAACCAGATCATAGATCTCTACAGCTTGTGGCGTTTCATACACTGCCTTGAGTTCATCAAGCATTTGCTTAGGAGGAAATAGCTCATACTTCCGTTGAAGTGATGGAGCCATTCTCCCTAACATTACAGCAGCCACCTCATGGTGCTTCTTAACGTTAGCAGCGTGTTGAAGCCTTTCCGCATCAGATGCTTCTTCAGCAAGATCCTCCGGAAAAGGAGTTTCCAAGATATTGATAGTACCCGCTGCTCTCAGAACAATTCTTAGTGAGCGGTACCAATCATTGAAATTCGGGCCAGTAAGTTGAGGTCGTTCAAAGAAAGCTTTGAACGCCGAGCTTATTGTCAGATTGCTTTCGGGTTGAGCCATTTCTACAGAAATAAGTTCAAACATTAGTATTTTTGATAATACAATTCAAGAAAATAAAATTACCCCGGTAATTAAAACCATAGTATTTTCCTTGAAAACTAGAACCCATATTGACATAGATTCATCACATCAGTTGATCTGCTAGTGACAAATGTATTCAACATAGTAACTTGTCGAACAATAATTGCCAAATCAAATTGCAATTTCTAGATATGTTAGGGATTTACACTGCCAAAATCATTTGCATTGTAAACATGTTTTATCCCTTCCTTATGCCTTAAGTTTCCAGTTCTCACTGAGTAACTTAATTAAGCCGACTAATCTAAAGAACGTAAAACCTTCATGTGCAATCTTATTCAGTCATGAAGTTTTCTCTCCATTACAACATCGTCCGATATCTTATATGACGACAATTGTAACTTCAAGTGTTCGTCAATTAGAGGGCATATGACTTAAATTTTAGGGTATAGATTTTGGTGTCAAAATCATGTATAGAGAAGCATGCATACATCTCCATAACATAAGTTTAATAAAACATTTAGTAAACTTTTTGGTGAGACTAAAAGTTCATCATATACTTGCAAGTTGAGGTATTGGTTAAACCACTTAAAGATTTTACACACAACTAAATTCACATCGTACTTTTTCTAGAACTTAGTTATAGCACAAAGCAATAACCTTATTCATTGTGTTTCGGATGTGAATTAATGTAGTTAAATCAACCTTAAAGAATTGTACCAATAACAACCGCAGGTAATTCCAATTTTGACGCACAGGCGAGCCGGGAATTTGGTCAGCGCTGAAGCATAACACCTCCTTCCTTAACCGGGTACATGACCAGCGGTGCGTTATACCCACTTTATAGTTTGCCAAAATTGAGTATCCGTTAAGTTGCTTATTGCAATTCTAATCAACGCAAATCATATGTATTTTACATCTCAAAACAATTCATTAATTTTGATAAGATTTAGTCCATATTATTTTCTTGGAAAAAATTACCCTTGTTTACAACATACAATAAAAAAACGTATGAAAACAAGTAGTACAAAAAAAACTAAATCAAATAGCCACATGCATAACAATTTATTCAAAGAACATCAAATCTAGGGTTTTTATAAACATAAAAAGTCTTCCCGAATTTTAAAACTTTGAATCAAATAAAGCAAATAGCAATCAAAATTATATGATCCGTAAGAAACATGCATGTTTATTACGGATCTCCCACATTCTCTTAACAATTAAAAAACTACGGATCGTAACCACACATGACATAACAATTAATTCATGCAAAAACATCTAAAGTCAATTACCATGTAATTTTAGGGTTTACAAAATTTTATTTTTTTTTTATAAAGATTCGACTAAAGTCGATTTTAATAATAATAAAAAACAAAACCCTAATTTTCATAAAACCTAAAAACAACATGTAATTTTTAACACAAATCAATATTAGTTAAAAAACTTTAGATCTTGATAATTATAATCATGTTAAAACGGCTCTCTGATACCACTGTCGGTTTATAGAGTTCATAACAATTATTTAAAACCCTAATATGGATCAAAGAGCGCATAGCGGAAGCGATTAACAAGATCATTAATTTAACACAATTACATTAATCAAGATTAGGGTTACATACCTTTATCCTAGCAAGATCCACAAGACAACGGAACGAACGGCAACTAGGGTTTATCACGAACACCACCAAGAATATAATCTAAAGTAAGATTATATCACGTTCTTGTACACACGTAATACGGCGAGTTAACCGTGAGTCTAGTACGAACAAACCGAGCTTCAACGCTTATGGATTATCTACCCAATAACCCTAGAGAGGGATTAGGACTAGATATATTTTAAATAGAAAAATCGAAAACCAAAACCCTAATAAAGGGGTGTTTGGCCGGCGATCAAGAGAAGAGAGGGAGAGGGATGGGTGAAAAATTATGAAGGCTTTTAGGTGTTTATATAGCCTTGACAAAACTTGATCTCCAAGTAAAACACCAATTAGGAAAGAAAATCTTTCCTCCTTCCTTTTTTCTTCCTTAGGCCGACGCCCCATTAAGCCCAATTAGGGCTTCCGGAACTTTTCCGTTTTCCTTCTTTTAGCTTCTATTTAATTCCATAACGGTCGTTATAACTTAACTTTTATTTATCAACAATCGTTAGTTAAGCTTTGGTTTGATTTAATAAATATATATAAAATATATTTAATAAATAAATTAACTCTTTACGTTATGTGTGCAATCCCGTGATCCCGAGTTCGATCCTATCTCACGACTATTAATTTTAAGTCCATAAACTTTCAGAAGAAAACACAAATCTTATAGTAGTTGTTTAAAGTTGTTATATGGGTTTAATAGGTTAAATGGTTCAGCCTGACGACCCGTTTCACCAGTGTAACTCGCTGAACTGCTAACAAGTTAGATAAGCGAGTTATATAGGTCACGTTCAAGTTATGTTTAAACAAGTTGGGGTTGATAGGTCAGACCCTATTACTTAAAACGGGTTGGGAAATAATCTGTGAATTCCACAGGAATTGCAGCCTTATCTCTAATCACCAAACTTATTATAATTGTACATCCCAAATGTCATACACAAAAGTAGATTTTCTATTCTAGTGTTTTTTGATATGTAGTTAACAATTGAAAATTCTAGAATAAATGGTTGATAAAACTTTCACTTTGATAGTTTCTCATCTTGATATATAAATTCGTCCTTAATCTATCTTGCATGCAGATTTCAAGAGGCGATCGAGCTTTTACCACAACAAGTATTTCATCTTAGCTGCACGATCAAAAGTCAAATGTTGTCGCATGATACGGAATACGTGTGTTACCTTGTGTTTAAGATTTCAGATCAATGCCAGGGGCTGCATTGTCCAGTAAGAGTACGAGACCTACTCCACAAAGAAAACAATGAGGTTGAATTTGTTTATTTTATAACCCCAAGCGCATCAAACGTAAATGCTAGCACTCGCGTTCCAGAACATAGGCAAGATGGATGGATGGAGATTCAAATGTGGAAGTTTAACTCAACTCATGAATACAAGGATGGCTCTCATTCTATTGATATGAAATTTACAAGTCATGAAGGTTTAAATATGTGTGGCCTAATTGTATGTGGCCTCGAGTTTCGACCGGTGTAAATGAATATTCCCTGTACTTATTGACATTCGTTTTTTACTTCAAGTTTAATAAAATGGGGTTAATGTGACCCATTTGAGTTTTTGTTGGTTAATAGCATTAGATGTTATAATTCGTGATTCATTTATCATATAATTGCTAGTTTTGCTTTTTTTTCTTCATTTCAAGCATCAACACAAAGTTTTTGATAAATGTATCGATCAAAGATGTAGTAAGTGGGTCCTAAACATGTCTGTTAACCGGCCCGGGTGCATTAGATTACACGCTGATGTCGGTCCATGGCTGTGTTGATTTAAAGAAGTCAAGACGAGAGGACTCAACCACAACCTTTCCCCTTAAACTCATCTATGTAAACCGCTCTCTCAACACTCTGCCTTCCTTGCCTTCTATCAGTTTCGTCACCGGTTGACATCTTCAACCTTATATAGTGCTATCTTTATTTCCTCAACCAAATACACCCTATTTATCTGCTTCTCTGCATACAAAGGCCATGCCGCTGTTGGAAAGCACCCAGCAACAACTACTGCAAGTGGCGAGTTCCATCCCCAATGACTCACAAATCCACGTACCAAGTCATGATTAAGTAAGTATTGCTGGATGTGCTGCCCAGTTTTTCACTACCAGACTGTTACCAGTAGTTCGCGCCAGAAATCCTTCAGGAAGAACATCGTCAAGACTAAAGTATTTACTACCTCAACTCTACAACTTGTTTACATCATCTGCTGGCAGTTCTCGTACCACCCAAAAGAATGTTGGTCCACTTTTTGCTAACCCCAAAGCTATTTCCTTCAACTGTTCTTTCTTAAACCATGATACACCCGAAACTCAAAAACACTACACATCAAAAACACTACACTTTTTCTTGGTTGTGAGTTCAACCATTTTAATCATTCCTTGTCGCTAGGATCCACTTGATTCCCACTAGCAATCAAAGACTAAACTAGTTATACTGGTGGAGTTAGACCATCAGGGTTGAATTTACCACCCTCAACTGTTGCAACAACTCTTTCTTCAAATCCCACAAAACCGTGTGCTATGATCCCAGAAGATCTTGCCATGTTACTAGAAGCGTGTATGATGTTTTTGTAGGGGTTGGTTGGGTAATGGGTCACAACGAGTAGTTCTGTACATTTTGGGTTGGAGTAAGCTTTATCGAAATATTTGGGCTACATTATCTCAAATTGATCACGACTTTTACATGTTGGTCTGTTTATGTATCAGCTTTTACATGTTATTCTGTTTTTGTTTAAATTTAATATGCATGACTATCGGCTTAGTTCTGATTTGAGCTGATTTTGAATGGTTGGTGTGTTTCTGTATATTTGACTCGGGCTACATTATCTAAAGGCTCCTGATAAGGTGCTGCATTAGCTAAGTTTGAATTTTAAAGAGCTTAAGCGTGACGCGGATTCATTGGCCTTGGAAATTCAGAAGTTGAGAATTATCATAAGTTTTTTCTTTGTTATCTCTTTTTAGAAATGTCGTTTTTCTTGGTGCATTTGTTTATGAACGATGATGTGTTTATCAGGTTGCAAGCGGGGATAGAACTGCTGGTTGGATCCTTGGATCGATATTATATCTCAACTTATTGCAGCCGCCTCCTGTAGCAACAGTGCCGTTAGGAGCCAGAAACAATCCTCCATGGGCTTTTGGTTCGGTAAGATGGGGTCCTTCAAATTTTGGTACTTGACGTTATAGGAAAAATATTACTCTGTAATTCTTTTTCAATAAAGAAAAGAGGAGACAAATTTTCTTGCAGTAAAATGCTTCAAAATTACCATTTGAAGTTAATACTTGGTGGACCTAAGTCATCTTTTACATTCAACTAATAGTTCTGTATTTGTATTACTTCTGCTACTATATCTGATGGATCTTGTGGCTTATCATATCAGCGAGAAAAATTACCGTTTTAGAAAACATATCTTTATATCAGACACAGAAAGTTGACCCAAATATGTTTAAATGGGTTGAGTTAGTTAATTATTTAGAAATTTTGGGTCATTTTGGTTATCAACGAAAATGAAGTTGGGTCCAGTGAAAAACAGGTCTGGTGGGTTTTGAAAATGGGTTGAATGGTTGAACTAAAAAACAGGTATGTTGTGTGTAGATTTTGTTCCCATCAGTACACAGTGGACATAATGAAGTCTGTAATTGGTATCCCTAAACTTTTATCATTTCTCTCTAACGTTTCATTCATTTGATAAATCTATGGTAACGATTTGATAAGGAAATCCGATCTCTCTATGATACCCCCAAACAATTTAAAGGCCATAAGTAACCTCAATTGGATAATTTTTATAAGCGTTGGACACCTCAAAACATCAGGCGAATAAAAGCATATTTGATGCAAGTTAGCAACTAAGAGCACCCACAATGGGTCAAGTGATGAAAAGCTTTTTATCATTTGAAAAAGCTATTTGAGCAAGTTTATTGCATTGTATGAAATTTCACAAGTCATGAAGTAAAGGGTGAGTCCCTTCCTATTAACACGAAATTTACAAGTTATGAAGGACCTATGTCTAGCCTGTATGTGGCCTCGAGTTTCGGCCATTGTAGAAGAATTCTTTTTGTACTTCTTAACATTTATTTTATAAAAATCTATATGTTCTGCTTTTTCTTACTATACCTCAATAAATGTTTTAATTGTTTTTTGGGATTAAGTTACAGAATTGCAATGTACTTTTCGAAATGTAACGATTTAGTACGTGTACTCTTAAAAAGTTGTACAATAGCAACGAACTTTCATAAGTGTTCCCTTATGCACATTTTGATGACGTGTCATCCCGAAAAGGCTAACACGTGTCACCATTAATAACGTGATACGTCACCCAAATGTGCATATCAGAACACCTTATGAAAGTTCGTTACTATTGTAAAACTTTTTTAGAGTACGTGTATCAAAACGGTACATTTCGAAAAGTACATTGCTATTGTACGACTTAATCCCTTGTTTTTTTCCACCAAAAAAATAAGTATAAAACATATAGTTAAGTTTATATTTAGCACCAAAACAAAGAAAGATCTTTCATAATGAAACTTTGGATTAACCTAAACTATAGTGTTTTCTCTACTGACATAATCCACCTGGAAACTAATATTACTGTCGTCTATGCTTTGATCCAAACCGAAAAATGACAAGGACCTCAAAGCAACTTCGTATGACTTATTAAACGAAAAAAAAGCTTGTAAGGTCATGGAAAATATACTTGTGATGAACCCTAAATATGCTCGTGAAGAAGAAGAAAGGAAGAAGTCACCATAATGGCGATTTCAAAGCAGTCCCTGTGCAGTTCTTATGTTGCTGAATTGTGAAGTCTATGGTAAGTGGTCGAAGGCATCTTGTTTTGTCCTATATTTCTGAGCTGGTTCTATCTTCATTTAAGCCGGGTACTACAGTCTTGGTTTAGATTCATCCGCCGCCACACGCTCACACCTTAACAAGAACCTCAACGTTTGCTCCAACGACCGTTATCAGTTCTAGCATTTTCGTGTTATAAGCAGATCTACAGTCGGATAACAATCCGTTTCAATCATGAACCTCAACCAGAGGGGCGCCTGGTTGTTATTCGGTTAATAATTTCAACAATCCTTTTATGTTTCGAGTGTGCTACTACGGGTTTACATGCCAGGTCACCAAAGGTTTGTGAGGTTTGTGTATCAGGATATCACAATGACTCTATCCTACAAGAACTGGTTTTACCAACGTACCATTTGTACAACAGCATCATCAAAGCAAAACATGTCGAGAGATGCTACAATATGTTGAAAATAGAAAAAATGCCCAAGAATCTGCCAGCGTCCAACAGTCGCTAAGGACTATTACAGGACAACTGAATTCATAAACGTCATGATGATTATAATATTTTAATCTGCTGGTGCGGATATTGTTAGCAGATAACAGTAGCATACTACGATCTTCACGTGTCAGCTCAGTCGTACAAGGCACAAACATTCTCAGAAACAAAGAACAAACTTCTACTACATAGATAAGAGGAAAAACAATTTGAACACCAGAAAATTACACTTTCAAAAGGCCTATAATTAAACACAAATAAGCAGAATAAGTCTTGCCAACTTGCTTAAAATTCAAAACAAGGGGTACAATTTAACTCGCAACTGAAAATTTATCAAAATTCAATAAAATTTATAGCACGAATGCTCCAAAACTATACAATCCCGACAGTGTTACCATAGCCATGATATGAGTGGGTTTACTTATTAGAACTGAACAATTTGTGAAACAAAATAGTAAAAACTGCGACATGTAACGTCAAAATGTTACGATGATAAAATACCTAGGACCAACTTGCTTCAATCCATGTCTGAGGGTAGGTGTTATAACGACTTATTCTGCTAAAAGGTTCGTCAGTGCCCATGGGATAATCGAACGTATCATACTTGCAGGTTTCGAGTGAATAGAAGACTATCCTCTTGTTCTTGGAGTGCAATTCTGAAAAATAGATCTTGTTCTCCATATGTTGAGATTTGGCTTCAATGCAAAAACATGTTGTCCTGCAAATATAAATCATATTCCTTCCTAAACTATCTAACTTCTCCCATTTTTTTGTATGGTCGTTCAACTTGAATACCTCAACCGACTCTCCAGACAGGCCTACAATTACTAGTAAAAGATGCTGATCACATTTCGTAAGGAATTGTTGTTCTTGATCTCTCGAACTACAACAACTTTCTGGATCTCCGGCTATATAATCCTCGAAAGAGTAATCCTCTCCACCTAAATCCAAATCTTTGAACACATGAAGTTCTCCATTATCACACAAGGCATAAAGATTCCGGCCAAAAAATGTTGGAAAACAAAAGGTATATGAATAATCAAGTTCAATCATACGCCAGGATGGTTCCCGTGCTACTAAGTGGATGAAAACATAAGCATCTTTTTTTGGAAGTAAAACAACCATACAATCAGGGGAAGTGGGTGGTGCTGAGAAACACAAGCTTCCATTTTCATATAGATCTGGAAGCTTGCGGATATCACTTGTGAAGGGGTTATAGAACACAAGTCCATTACCCGTGTAAAACAACAGCCAACCAAACCTGGAATAGTGTATTTTGTCAAGATAGATTGGCACGTCTAATCTCTTCATAAAGAACTTGTCACCAGACATGGGATCCTTAAAAGTGCAAATGCCTTGATTTTTCTCAACCTCCATTAGCCACGAGGGTGAAACTAATGAATGCTTCTGCATTCTCCTTAATGCTGATTTATCACTTAAATCTTTTGAAGGTGCGGCTGAATGACAACGCTTGCATGTAGCACGAAAATTCAAGTATTCCAAACAAGCACAATGCTCCATGATCATCTCCAAAATATGAAGTGGAAGATTGAGTAGTTGTGTCTCGCTAACGTCCTCAACCCCATCACTATCATCCGCTATTCTTCGTACCACCACCTCGTTGTCATTTTCCTCTAGTTTAGGATCAGCATGATCACCGTCCAGCCTACACAACAATAGAAGCTTGTTTAAGAAAACATTGCCCTAGTTCTAAGTAATGATATAATATACAAAAACAAATCAAAGCGATACCTGCTTTCCCACAATGACACATAGCTTGTGGGCTGCACTTGAGAATGCATCAAAGATATGGAGATGGTTTTATTTTTCAAATGACATGAGTGTATCATTTCACCCGATTCACCACGGATGTGTATATAACCCGCTAACTCTGCGGCAAATGCAGGGCTGTAGAAGACAGAATAATCACCAGCAGGATCAACAAAAAAAATAGCATCCTTGAGGTCTAACATTCTTTCCCACATCAAACTAGTTCTGTCGAAGAATCTGATATCTGCCTTTTCTATTAGTCCAAGCGTATGATCGGTCCTATCCCAATCTCTGAGACAGACCAGTTCTTCCCATTTTTTACTAGTCGTATCCAGTTTAAACAGAGACACAATACCAAGTGTTTTCTTTTTTTCCTCGTTATACGCCATTACAATGCAAAATAGTGTTGAACCATACCCTTTTAGAAAATATTTTTTCTCGAGTTCATCGAAATAAAATAACTCATGACTCACTGGGCATGCCCCAAATAACATCAGTTTTATCACAACTTCTCTATCCTTAACAGCAATGTCAACGTATATGACAAAAGGAATAATATTACCGTTTGTATTAAATGCAAATACTTTAGCATCGCAACAAGCTAGGCTATGTATCAAACTTCCACCACCAGTTATTCGTTTGAGTTGTTTGAGGTATGACAGTTCAGTCCATCCGGGCGATCTAATTAACTTCTTTTTCTTACTGTCAATACGACAAAAAACAAAGGTAGGTTTTGTGGTCCTCGTTAACAAGAGAATTGAACTTGGATCATCAGGATGGAACGGCAGACAACAATGGCTGATATCCTCACAGTTTCCATCGTTCAGACACTACAACAAAATCAATGTTTAGGGTCGGACGAAATTTAGGATCGAAATTTTCGACCCTAAATTAAGGTGGGGGCCCACACATTTTCAACCCAAAAGAGCCCAAAAAGGCTGGTCAAAAAGCAGGTGGGACCCAAAAAATTTAGGGTCGAAATTTCGACCCTAAATTAAAAGTTTTAAATAATTTTAATTTATTTGTTATATAATTTATTTTTAATAATTAAAAACTATTTTAAAAGAATTAAATTTTAAATTTAATAATTTAGGGTCGAAATTTCGACCCTAAATATAAAATTTAAAATAATTTTAATTTATGTATTATATATTATATTTGTAATAACTAAAAATAATTTTAAAAAAAAATATTTTTAATATTTAAAACTTTAGGGTCGAATTTTCGACCCTAAATTTAAAATTTTAAAAATTTTTCACGAAAAATTTAAAATTTCACACGAAAATTTTTCACGAAAAATTTAAAAAATTCGCGGTTTATATTTAGGGTCGAAATTTCGACCCTAAATTATTAAATATATTTAAAAAAAAAAAATTTTAAGTGTTAATGCTTTTAAAATATTAATATATGTATATATATTTAGATAATGCAGTAATAGCTAAAAATAATTAAGTGTAAGCAGAACTAAAGCTGTGCAAATAACTTAGCAACTACAAGAACATAACAAGTTTATCAATTACAGCACAAATCCAGAAAGATCAAGCTGGTTACCACTATGAAAAACCAACTAGACTAAAAATGACTGTACCCATTGTTTTAGTGCTTTCATTAGTCCCACTATTGATGGTACTAGTTTTAGTGCTTTCATTATGTACCCATTGTGAACAGGAAGATGATAATAGATGTATGTGTGCCATCCATTTTGGGTAGTTGTTTTGCTATTTAATGGTTTGTAGTTTGCCTCCAATTATCACTCACCTCAGTTTTCCAATACTAAAAAAAACAACAATAACGGCCTGGTTAGGAAGGTTAGAAGAATTAAAAGAAGTTGCTGGTTCAGATAATTGGACTGATCGAATGGTAGCATATTTTGAACAATCTGCCGAAGCGGACAAACGTTTTGGTCTGAAACTTGAACGTTTACATGAGGTTTTAGATGAAGCTGTTGAAGAAAGACAATAGGTTATCCAGGAGTTAGAACGTGCTGGAGATATATATATCTTAAAGAAATGCGCTAAAGTATTGAAAGATACTCAAAAGAAGGATAAGAAAACCTCAAGTCGGTTGGAAGGTTTAATTAAAGATACAGCAGCAAGAATGACTGAGAAGGAGGAATTCGTTAAGAAAATGAAGGATCAATAAATAAGCATTCGTAAATGCTTAGAAGGAGCCTTTATTTATGAGTTTGAGCAAAGTTTGATGAAGGAATTCGTTAAGACTGTGTCTCTTTTAATCTAATTAATAATTGTTGGTCATATAGAATAAGAACCATACTAACACATGTTGTTGTGTATAATGATGCTTCTGCATCTTTTATGGTTTTTGTGTTTGAAATGTACTTGTATGTTTGTATGAATAAAAAAGGATCCTTTATTTATGAGTTTGAGCAAAATTTGATTGAAGTAAAATGCTTTTGACTGAACTTTTGACTGCAAAACCTAACACAACAGACTTAAACTAAATTTTGTGACTCAAACAAACTAAATTCTCACAATGATTCAAGCTAGAATACTAATTAATCACAGAACCAAACACTCCTAAACATAATTTTATTCGTCACGGACACTTAAACACGCGCTTAATTAAACATTGATATTACAACGATATTAGACTCGTAAACACGGAAAAAAACACATCACAAACTAGTTCAAACTAAGGTTCCCCATGTCATCGTAAAGGTCGTGAAGTAGTGCAGCTGAATCCAATGTGTTCCTATCGGAGTTGCGGTACAACTCTATCATACGCTCAAGTACCATTATCATTCCATTCAAGCGCACACAGTTTGCACACGTTGAAGAGCTTGGAGAAGAAACTGGAATCGTTGAAGGTCTGGGAGAAGAGCTTGGAGTCGAAAAGCTCGTTGAAGGTCTTGAAGAAGAGCTTGGAGGAGAAAAGCTCATTGAACCTCCAAGAGAATTGATTAGTAGTTGGACGCGTTCGTCTTTCCACAAAAAAAATTTGCATCCATATGAAACTGGAGGTTGAACCCGGGAACGTGGACAAGCATAGTACAGTCTACCAAAGTTTTCAGTTGTCCACGATTCTCGAAGAACTACATCTCCATGTCCACACCTGCACGGAAAAGCTTCATTCTTCAACATGTACATAATAACAATTTGTTTATGATGATAAGTGTGTGTGATCTGCTGGTGGTTGTGATGATAAGGAGTGTGTGTGGTTCTCTTTTTATGCTAAAAAAGTGAGGGAAATTGTTAACATTTTCCCTCCAATGTTTTCCCTCCAATGTTTTCCCTCCAATGTTTTCCCTCCAATGTTTTCCCTCCAATGTTTTACAATACGTTAAACCGCGAATTTTTTAATTTTGGTATAAAATTTTAAAATTTTCGTGAAATTTTTTGAAAATAAAAAGTTTTAGTGCCAAATTTAGGGTCGAAATGTATTCTAACGTTTTGGCTATTTAACGTATTGTAAATTAGTAGTATTGTACTGTTTAGTGATTTGTAATATTGTGGATTTGTTGAAATATAGATTTTTTTCCGGAAAAAATGCCGGAAAAAAATCTGGAAAAAACCTGCAAAATGCAGTTTTTTTTTTGCCCAGAAACCATTTAGGGTCGAAATTTCCACCCTAACCATATAGGTAGGGTCGAAATTTCGACCCTAAATTATAGTTAGGGTCGAAATTTTCGACCCTAAGTTTTAGGGTCGAAATTTTCGACCCTAAATTTTGACCCTAAACCCATCCTGCACGAATTATTTCTGGACAAAAAATAATATAAAATGTTTAGGGTCGAAATTTCGACCCTAAACTTTAAAGACATTTTCGACCCTAAATTATTAAATTAAAAAAAAACGTTTTCATAATCTTTTTAAAATATACACGTGGATATTAAATAAAATAAAAAAAATTTCACAAAGATATATAAAATACACGTGGATATTATTTAGGGTCGAAAATTTCGACCCTAAATTAAAAAGAGTTTCGACCCTAATTTTTGGTCAAAATGTTTTTTGAAAAGTGGTGGGCCCCATTTTTTCGACCCTAAATTACAAAGGGTATTTCGACCCTAGTTTTTTAGGGTCCAAATGTTAGGGTCGACCACTTAGGGTCGAATATTTCGACCCTAAATATTAGGGTCGAAAACCCTTTGTATTTAGGGTCGAAAATTTCGACCCTAAACCCCAAAATTGTTGTAGTGAGAACCAAAGGGGGAAGATGAATGGTCTTACCAGTAACTGGATTCCAAAGAGACCACATGACATTGCTGAAGAGAATAACCCAGCCATAGAAACACCCTCGTATGCGTTTTCCACGCAACTCTTGGACTCCACACCGGTAATGAAACACTTGATCGTGCATGGAGCAAAAAATTTGACCGTCTTCATCTGGGGTCTGAGACACCAACCATGGATACTTTGCGGATAGGGGAGGCAATCCATCACATGCTACACCACACCCTTGCTCCATCTAACAAAGTTTATAAATACTTGTCAAGATAAAACGACATATAGCAAGCGGTCTAAAAGTATATTCAACTTACCACTTTTTCTGCATACCTTAATTTTCTATTAAATTAGCAAAATTTTCTCCCCCCTAGGGTGTGCCCTCTGTGACCTAATACCTACGTGACACCCGGTTTTCGGCAATTCTAAACATACCACTTTTAATGAACTGTACATGTAAACATACCACTTGAATTGACAAAGCCATAGTACAAAGAAAATGATAGACACGGTTTGTTTTCTTCTGATTCTTATTGTTATATCTGGTTAGCCGACTAATCTTAGGGCGACTACTCTTTTGGATAGCCTGAAATCATTATATTGGATTTATTATTAAACAACTATTCGACTGAATGAAAATTAGAATAAATAGTTTGGATAAAAAGTTATACCTTAGATTTCCCTTAGCTGCGATTATGATTATGCGATTGATTTTCTCCTTGGTGAATATAACGGCATGCATCGTTTTATTTATATAAGGTTACAGATTTGTAATAATTATTTTAAGACCCAACCCTAAATTTTACTCCTTTCCTTTTTAATTCAAATAAAGCAACATCATATATGGAATTGATGGGCTTATATAAAGTTAAGGTTGTTTCAAAATTTAAGTAATTGGCACGATCATATCGATCCATTGCATCTATCTCAAGCATTCTAAATAGTATGCACCAAAATTTGGGTAACTGAAATAGTTAAGTATTGGCCGGAGGTCCCTTGAAAGCAGTCTTTCTACCGTCGGTTTTATCTTGGTGGTAAGCATAGACGGAACTTGAGTGAAGTTATTGGGAGGGCCGAGTTGTGTTATTTGGAGGACCGAGTGCTATATTATTGGGAGGGTCGAGCAAAAACTGCACGTCCTTTAAGCAAATATAAGTAAATACTTTAAGTTTTGGGAGGGCCGTGGCCCTCCCGGTCTCTACTAAGGTCCGTCCTTGGTGGTAAGGGTAAGATCTATCTATATTTATATGTTTGATTATGTTGTTTTTACTGTGCATTATGTAAATTAATATAAACTCACTTCAATTTTTTATTTTTCGAATATTATACTCTTTTTACTTCCGGTATTTTTATTCCAAATAGTTTTATATCTTAATTATTAATCAATAAACTATTTATATCAACCTCACCATTTATAAAGTTATGATTTTGTAGTGCTTAATATTATTCTATAAAATAATATTAATCTTTTAATACTTAAATAGTTCGATGCTCATGGACACACGAGTTTTACATAATTTTTCATTATGTGATAATATTAAATGAAATTTTGTATAAATGTCTATTGTATAAACGATTAGATTTTATTAACTGAAATGTTAGCTATCATTTCTAGACATTGTGTGTTTAGTAATATATAACGTCCTTGAAAAAATATATGTTGTTGTAATATGTAAAATCCGTCTATTCATTTTCATCTCACACCGATGTCTGAGTTCTTGCATTCATTTTTATATTTAAATTCATGTCAATAAAATTTAGGTAGATTGCACTGCTTGACTTTGTTAAGTGTCAAATTAGAAATAGACAATAATTCGTGTTTTTTAAATATTTATGATCACGTGATTTGTTGATTTTAAGATAACATATATATTGTATTTTTAAAATATAAAATCTAAGGGGTATAAAGTTTTAAGGGTTATTTTGTTTATTTTGTAAAGTTACTAAAAAATATGGAAAATTATAAGTTTACACTTAACACCATTTGATTTATTTAAAATTCAACCACTAAAATTTATTAATCTCCTCCTCCTTTTTTAAATTTATATTTTCACAAATTTGAGTCTTTTCAAGTTAAAATGAGAGTAGAGAATGGTCTGATTTGATGGGTTTTGTCATAAACAGTTGTGTCTCTCCAGAGTAAGCGGTGGCACGATTCTCGTCTTTGTTTTCTAGTTTTGCTATTGTTTGGTGTTTGTGGTCTTCTTTCTAGAGAGTTTATGCGATTAGTCGCTTGAATGTCATACTTAGTGTTTGCGAAGATTGGGTGTGATGTTGGTTATATTCTTTGTATCGGCCTTGTTTTTCATCTAATAAAGCCATCTTTCAAACAAAAAAAATAATAACTAAAGTAATGTGATTCGAGTTCGATTTATGGTGATTCGATTTGATTTAATCCAATTTGAATTCGATTTTGTTTGATTTTCAATTATATACCGAAAATAATTAATAGAACTAAACAAATAGAATAAACCAAACAATCTGATAACCAAACCAATAAACACCCATAGCTACAGCTGGAAAATGGGTTGGGTTGGGTTGATTTAGGTCATGGGTAAAATGGGTTATATGTCAAATGGTCATCTTCTAATAATAGGTCTAACGGGTCATGCGGCAGGCCGTTTGGGTTGGGTCGACCTAGTAACTTATAATGTTTTCATAATTATTTACGCTTTCTTCTGTATTCGTTCAATTTTACATTTTTCTTTGATTGTGTACGTTTTCTTCATTATTATTATGTTTCTTTCGTTTTAATATTTTTGTCTGATTTTTTACGTTTTCGTTAGTATTTTACCGTTTTCTTAAGATTTTTTATCTTTTTGTCCGATTTTTTTATGTTTTTGTTCAACTTTTTATGTATTCATAAAAAAACTGACGAAAACGTAATAATCTGACGAAAACGTAAAAATCTGACAAAAACGTAAAAATATGAAAAAAAGTAAAAATACTAACAAAAAAGTAAAATGCCGACAAAACGTAAAAACAGCCTAAAACGTAAAAAAACTGACAAAAACGTAAAAATACCGACGAGAATATAAAAAACTAACGAAAAAGTAAAAATATCGACGAAGACGTAAAAAATTGGACGAAAACGTAAAAAATGCTGAGTAAAACAAAAAAAATCTAACAAAAACGTAAAAATCTAATGACAACGTGTATAATTGATGAAAACGTAAAAATACATACGAAAACATAAAAATCGGATGAATATGTAAATGACTGAAAAAATGTAAAACTGACGAAAACGTAGAAAATTTGAAAGAAAAAAAATTACTGACGAAAATGTAGAAGAGCCGACAAAAATCACAAAAACATAAATAAAAATATGACAAAAACATAAAAAAGGAGGAAAACATAAAAAATCTGACACAAACATAAAAAGGTTGATAAATACATAAAAATAGATGAAAACGTAAAAAATTTGACAATAACGTTATAATACTGACGTAAACGTACAAAATCGGACAAAAATGTAAAAAGTCTAAAGAAAACGCAAAATAAGTTGTTCTTGGTAATAAGTTCTAACTATTTAGGCAATTGAGCTTTTTGTCAATATTAAAAACCGTTTGACTTATTTTTCAACACGTTTGACTCATTCTTTATTTCATACATGCCAATTGAGCTAACTCAGTTGGCCACCAAAGGTAACTTTGAGGATGTTTTCTTGGAGAGGTATGAGGTATCAAGTATTAGTCTCACTAAGCACCTTTAGGGGCCCGAAATAAATAGAAACATGAGTGTGGTTTATCCCTTAAAGAAAAAGGTTTGATGCTTGCATACTGCCCAATTGAATGTCACTGTGGGCTCGAATCACAAACAACTAACTCGCCGTTTAAAAAAATTCTTTATTTCATACAAGAATAAGATGAAATTTTGGACCCATCAATTTAGTTTTCTTCAACCTATTTCAACTCATAAAATTATGAAATAGATCCAACATGATTTATTTTTAGGCCTAGAGAAAATAAAATTATTGGTAGGCTAAATATAATGAGCTTATAGAGCAAGAATCTGGAAATGGGTAATGTTGATTCCAAACTCAGATCTTAAACCTTAGCTTGTTTAAGGGTTGTAGTAGAAAGAAAGAATTCAAACTACTACTAGAAAAACTTTGCAATACACAAAGTAACTAAACAAGATGCGGAAAGTAATGTTTAGCACAAGAAAAAGTATTGAAACAAACGATTAAGCTTTAATATATTAACGATATACGAATACCCAAGATGGTATTAGGGTTTTACAACCTTAAAGCATGAAATGGAAATGAGGAAAAGTTATATAAAACATGAAAACCTAATGAGTCCTTTTATAGCACAAGAACTCATGTACAAGATCAGTACTAACAAACTAGGAAAGTATTCTGGAGTAGTAACAGAAACACGTTAATATCTCTTTCTAGTTTATCCATGCGGTAGGGTATTTGACTTCTAGCAGGGGGACCAATCCCCCTGTCTTCATTAATCAGCAGGGGGAACTTACTCTAGCAGGGTGAACTTTGACCAACCAGCAGGGGAACTTATACTTATGCATATATTCCCAACAATCCTCCCCTAAACTTATGCTTTCACCAAAAATGATAAGTTTCTGAATAAATGCTGGTTGATGAGGATGCTTACAAACTCCCTGGCCAAATCTGACTGTGAATAAACCTGACAAGATCATAGGCAACATAATTTTTGTTATCTACTATCAAGTCAGTATGTACCATCTTCTTCATTGTCTCTTGTGAAAGAGAATAGTAACGATTGTTGAGTAGATAGACACTTACTCCTTCCATGGCTAACTCATAGACTCCTGAATTAGTGAACAGCTTCCAATATAGCATTTTAGCTCCATTCTGTGCATCACAAAAAGGGTCTTTCAAATCATTTTCATACATCCTATGCATACTATCCCAAATCAGCCAATCCTTCTCAACATCTTCCATAGTAGGAGGATTTGCTGCAAACATTCCTTTGAGAATCCTCCATAAATCATCTAGGTCTTCTCTATCTAAAGTTTGAAACAGAAGATTCAACCTTTGGAATGTTTGAGCTGTGTCATCAGCCCTAGTAAGCTTCCACCAAGACATACCTTTATATTGATATACCTCATATTTCACTATGGAGTACTTCCTCATATCATCAGATGGAATTTCACCAGGTTCCTCCAAGATTAAATGCTTCTCAATTTCTTCATTGGAGGGTTTCTGATCTTCCTTGGTTACTGTCCCAATTT
This sequence comes from Glebionis coronaria, assembly GCA_025667525.1. Lineage (NCBI taxonomy): Eukaryota > Viridiplantae > Streptophyta > Magnoliopsida > Asterales > Asteraceae > Glebionis > Glebionis coronaria. The sequence goes on along the minus strand of CM046878.1, from coordinate 6,285,426 downwards.
TTTCCATCCTCTTCATTCTTTTGGCTGCTCTTTGTGAATTAAGAGCAGATCTTTCACTTGCTAATGAGGATCCACCTGCTTGTGCAGATTCTACTGCTTTAGTAGTTTCACCTGCTTCTCCTTCTGCCTTTCTTTTCTTAGCTTCCCTGGTCTTCTTCATCATTTCATCCTTCCTTCTAATGTACTCAGCCTCCTCAGCTGTACCTATACCAAGAAAGTTTTCCACACTAGTTGCCTTCATAACAGGAATGGCAGCTCTTTCAATTTCTTCAAAGGTCATTTTCCTGAAGTGAGCATCAGTATACTTTTTGTATCTCTTGAGTATGACCTTGTAATGCTCCAACCTCCCCTTTCAGATCTCATATATTTTTCCTTTTGAAGCTGAACTGCTCTCTTTTCTAAAAAGTCCTTTTGAAAGTTAAAGATCAAAAGGGTCAATTCATACCTTTCTTCCAAAGAAGCATTCACTAGTTCTTTCCCCCATTGCTCCAGGAATTCTGTAACATTAGGTACCCTTTCATCCAGCTCTCTATGCATGATCTCAATCTGTTTGAGCATCTCCCTTGGTTCTATTGGTACCTCCTTATTCCTCTTTTGTAACCTCTCCTCTTGCATATGTACCTCTTCTTCTTGCAATCTCAGAGCTACCAATTCATCATGTTCAGACTGAGCCCTTAGTTCTTCTTGTGTTTTATGCTTGTATTTCCTTTTGGGTTGTTCAACCATTTTCCCCTTCCCTTTGTCTTTTGGATCCACTGCTGGTTTAGCTTTGGGAGCAGTCTCTCCAATTTGTATTCCCTTCTGAGCTGGCTGTCTCTTCTTCTTCCTAGCAAATGTCTGAGAGATATGTTGCCTTAAAGGTGTAATAGCAATAGGAGGGGGAATACTTACAGCGGTGGGATTAGTGATAGCAAGGGAATCTTTTGTTGTAGCAGGGGCTTCTTCTTGATAACCCATACTTAGCAATGTCTGGGCTACATCCTTTGTTGCACTCCCCTTATCACTGCCTTTCTTCTCACTAACTATCTTCTCTTTACCAAGTTCCTGTTCATTCGGAAAGGCATATCATTGAGTAGACTCATCTGTGTGAGGTACTTCCTCCCCTTTGGAAGCATCCTCATCTGTGGATATAATCAGCTTTGGTCTTCTCCTCCCCTCAAGTGTAGCAAGTCTGGTTTCTAAGTTGGAGATGACCAGACCTTGTTGTTTGACTGTTTGTACCAGTTGTGCATTTTGATTTTTCAAGCTCATGCACATAGTCGTCAATTCTAATAAAGATAGTAGTTTTAGTCTGCTCTCAACCCTAGTAGCAGATTGGTCTCCTCTTTGGGTATCACTGAGTGAGGAAGTGGACTTACTTATGGTGTCACTATCCTGCTCACCCTTTGAGGATGAAGCAGTAGTGGCAGCCAAATCCCCAGGTTGCTACATACCAATGGAGACTCGCCTCTCTGTTGCTTGTGAAGGATCACTAGGCAAGGGAGACCTAGCAAACCTGGTTTTGGTCCTCCTTTCTTGTTGTAGGTTGGCAGGGGGTACATTACTAGTAGGGGCATCAGCAGATGAAGCAGGGGAATCAGTAAGTGTGGTTTGGGGTGCTCTGGGTTGTGAAGCAGCTTCATGTCTGATCTGGTTCATCATGGTATGAGTTAGGGGTACTGCCCTGCCAGAAAATTATGGGGTGGTGGCTGCAAGAGTGGTGAATAGTTTGGCGGTGTGGGGGTTAACTGTGAAATGATGTTTGTGTCGAATGGGACCTGTTGACTCATATCCAACAAAAGTTATATAAACCTTGGATACATACAAAATTTTGAACTGCTTTTAACCTTTTTAACCATACCTTCAAAAATCATTTGAGAAAAATGATATTTTTGCCCTATTTGCAAACACACCAGAGCAGAAGCAACTTGACTCCTAAATTAATTAAAAGCAATAGTTTTTGATGATAAGCATTGCAAAATTTTATGAATTAAATACTTCAAGTGGGGTGCAAATTGACCTTTAGCAAATTTACATTTTTGATTTTCAGAATATTGTACCCCAAGTTTGTTAATCCCTCAAAAATTTCAGCCTCAGGCAGGGTAGCCACCCCACCCTCATCATCCGAGACTAACTTGTCTCGAATGAAGGCAAGTGTAATCACCTTGGGGTGGGCATCAACCAGGGTTTTAAGTGTAACCTCTTCATCCACTGTTTTAGTCGTAGCATTAGACCAAAACTGTTGGATGTGTGAGGTGTAAATCCTTGGACTGATCACAAGAGCTAACCTGAAATAACTAGACTTTAGGTAAGCCACTACATTAGTGAATTCAGCTGTTTCACCAAAAAGAATTGCAATCTGGTTATGGTTAGGAGAGGTTTTGAGAGACATTGCAAAAGTTTGAAGAATTTAAAGGTTTATAATTTGCAAAAAGAAGTGGGGTATGAGCGACTGAATGAGTTAGGCCTGTTGGTTAAGGGAATTGAGTTTATATAGGCGAATTGAAGGACTGCGATTGGACCAAATTATCAATTTGCATAAAAATCAGAAATAAATCTTGCTAAGAAAGTAATTTATTTGAAATAATAATAATGAGGTTACCAATCAGCGAAGAAAGCGCCTTAAATATCTTTTGAAAATAATAAAATATTCCTTAACCAAAAATTTAACAAGCAGACCCAACGGCTATAAGCAGTGTAACGGTATTGTCGGTCAACGGTCAAACAGGGGAATGTTTTGCAAAGCAGGGGAAATTCATACTAGCAGGGGAATGAAAATCAAAAGCATGGAAAACTTTCCTAAGGATATTAGGTTAATCTTGAATAGTCTAATGCTAAACAGCTCTGTTCTAATGCACATACTTGTCTAAGCAAGCTAGATACATAGAATCTCTAGAGTCCTCCATTCAGCAAAGTTCCAAATAGAAAAAACTAACACATAAGTAACCCTGCACCAGGTCAACCCAATGAAATACTCATACCCAGGTCTCCAATCCTACCATTCCCTTCATATGGTCAGTAGTCTTGGCAATATGCATTCAAAGGCTCCATTTTGTGAGCAAGCTGCTCAATTAAGAGATTTGAGTACATAGTACAATGCCTCAAGGTCTTAGAACCCCAACAAGCTTTGCAGAAAGTTGTCATTGTCCCAAGCCCTTACTCACCAGTGGGTATGATCTAGAATCATGCATGAGTATCCTAAGGATACCCTTAATCCTAAAGGTGTGACCTAACCTCCCCTGAAACATAGAGTACATACCAGATTTGTCATAGAGTGTATCATACTCCATAGTAAGCCCTGCATTGTTAGTCTAAAACCACATGTAACCACTTAAAAAGAACAAACCCTAATCAGGGGAAAGTACCCTAGCAGGGGAATTAACCCAAGCAGGGGAAACTATGTTCAAAAGCAGTGGCATTAAGAACGACGGAAAAAGTAACTAGAAATTCTATGACAACAAGCACTAATACAATCCTGAATATACACACAAAGCTATAGACATATGTTCAGGGATTAACCATCCCAATACTTGCAACCAAGTACCGGAATCTCCCTATATCAAAAGGTTTTGTAAAAAGATCATCAACATTAAGTTCTGTATCAATTGCCTCAGGGACAATCAACCCTTTTTCAAAACAATTTCTTATAAAATGATGTCTGATTTCAATATGTTTAGTTTTATTGTGAAAAATAGGATTCTTAATAATGCATATTGTGCTGTTATTGTCTATAAATATCCTAGTTTTAAGAAAATTGTACCCATAATCAAGCAACTGATTCTGAATCCAAAGAACTTGTCCATAGCATGCACCAGCAGCCACATATTTAGCTTCAGTAGTGGAAGTTTCCAAAATAGTTTGCTTTTTACACTGCCAAAATATAAGCCTACTCCCCAAAAATTGACATCCACCTGTTGTGGACTTCCTATCATTGTTGTCACCTCCATAGTCACTATCTGAATAGGCTATCAGCTCAAAGGGTGACTCTTTAGGATACCGGAATCCTAAAGTAGGGTGACACTTGAGATATCTAAAGATTCTCTTCACAACAAACAGGTGGCACTCCATAGGAGTCACTTGGTGTCTTGCACACAAATACATAGCAAACAGGATTTCAGGTCTTGAAGCAGTAAGGTACATAAGAGATCCAATCATGGATCTATATGTCTTGACATCAATAGGTTTTCCTTGGCCCTTTTTTCCCCACGGATTCTCTTTGTCCATAGGAGTGGAGACTTTCTTTCCTTCACATGATCCAAACTTTTTCACAATCTCAGCAACATATTTGTCTTGGGAAATAAAAATCCCATCTTTCCTCTGCTGAACTTTTAACCCCAAGAAAAAGTTAGCTCTCCCATTGCACTCATTTGGAATTTTTCTTGCATCAATTTGGAAAACTCCTTGCTAAGCATGGAGTTTGTGGATCTAAAAATGATATCATCTACATAGACTTGTACTAAAAGAAAGTCACCTTTTTGTTTCTTGATAAACAGGGTCTGATCAATCTTTCCCCTGTTGAAGCCATTATCCAATAGATACTTGGATAGAGTCCCATACCAGACCCTAAGAGCTTGATGAAGCCCATACATTGCCTTCTTTACCTTGTAGACCTTGTCTGGATGTTCTGGATCTTCAAAACCTAGAGGCTGCATAACATACACCTCTTCATCAATGGTGCCATATAAGAAGGCACTCTTAACATCCATCTAGTACACAATAAAGTCCATGAAAGAAGCATATGCCAGAAACTGTCTGATGGCTTCAATTCTGGCAATTGGGGCAAAGACCTTATCATAATCAATTCCTTCCTTCTGTGTGTACCCTTGTGCTACTAGCCTGGCCTTGTTTCTGACCACTATACCCCTCTCATCCTTCTTGTTTTTGAGCACCCATTTTGTCCTAATGGGTCTTGCCCATTTTGGACAATCAAACAAAATCTAGACCTCTTGAATATCAAACTACAATAACTCTTCTTGCATAGACTCTACCCAGCTTGGATCATTCAAAGCTTGAAAGATCTTCTTTGGCTCTTCTTGTGACAAAAAGGCAGTAAATAGGAAACATTGCATATTGTCATGATTGAATTTCATTGTGATGTTGGTAATAAAACTATGTTCCTTTGCTTGATACCTTTTTTGTCTGGGAGTATCAAGATAACATATGCTTTGTTGGGAATAAATATAAGAGTGTTAGTTCCCCTTGCTATTTGGTCAGAGTTCCCCCTGCTAGAGTAAGTTCCCCCTGCTAAATAACAAAGGCAGGGTGATTGGTTCCCCTGCTGAAGTCAAAGACCCTGCTGCTAATGATAAACTTGGAAGAGATTATAACGCGTTTCAGTTACTACTTCGAGATACTTTCCTAGTTTGTTAGTAGTGATCTTGTACGTGAGTCCTTGTACTATAAAAGGACTCACTAGGTTATCATGCATAGTGTGTCTTTCTCTGTTAGTTTTCATTTCATACTTTAAGGTTTTGTAACCCTAATACCACTATTGGGTATTCATACATCTATGATATATTAAAGTTCAACGTTTGATTTAAACATTTGTTCTTGTGCTAAACACTACATTCCGCATCTTGTTTAGTTACTTTGTGTTGCAAAGTTTCTCTAGTGTTAGATTGAATCTATTCTTTCTATCACAACCCTTAAACAAGCTAAGGTTTAAGATCTGAGTTTGGGATCAACAATTGGTATCAGAGCTTATTGAGAAACTTTGATTAAACCAAGAACAAAACATCTCTCACAACCAACACCAACCATGTCTTCAGATACTCAGCCATCCTCAAACAACAATGCCCTCAAACTTCCCATTCAGGATCTTGAAAACTTTGAAATATGGGAATTCAGAATCCAGCAATATCTCAAGATGGAACACTATGTCCTATGGGAGGTCATATAATTTGGTGATCAATTCACCAAAATTGTACCAGTTGAAGATATGAACAAAGACAAGACAGAACTTGGTGAAAGCTCCAAAGGTGACAAAACCAAGTCTGCTATTGTTGCAGACAAAGAGATCCAGGCAAGAAGGTATGATGTTAGTGCTCACAACTCTTTGCTATTGGCTTTACCTGATAGACATCAGTTAAGGTTTAGAAAACATAAGACAGCTAAGGATCTCTGGGAAGCTATTGGGAAAACGTTTGGAGGAAATGAAGCCACTAAGAAGAAGAAGAAGAATCAGATGATCAATCAATTTGCTTCTTTTAAAGCAAATGGTGATGAATCAATTGGTTCCATCTATAATAGGCTTCAAGATCTGGTGGCACAACTAGAATTCTTTGACATAGAAGTGCCTACTGAACATATCAATGCAATATTCCTTGACAGTCTTTAGAAGGAATGGTTTGTGTACAAGTCTATTTGGCAGAACAGAGATGACATTGATGATAAGAACATTGATGACATCTACAATAACTTGAAAGTCTTTGAGCCAGTAGTAATGAAATAAAGTCATCAGGAACTATCCCCACTAATTCAAGTGGATGTGCTGATTCCCCTGTCAACATGGCATTTATATCTCACGGCAGTGGGATCTCTAAAAGCAGTGGGATTGAAGTTTCCCCTGCTAGCCATTTCCCTACTGCAAGGTCTGGACCATCTTATGATGAAGAAAGGCCTGCAACCTTCAGTCTTGATACTGCTTGTGCTTTCATAGCATCTCAAGGATCTCAAGGATCTACTGTGTTACATGAAGATCTGAGTCAAATCAGCAAGTAAGGACTGGAGGAGATGGATAGTAAGTGGAACATGGCTTTACTCAGCATGAGAGCCAACAGGTTTTACAAGAAGTATGGGAAGAAGATTTCCATCAATCCTTCTGATGTAGTTGGATTTGACAAATCTAAGGTAGAATGCTACAACTATGGCAAGAAAGGTCATTTTTCCAGGGAATGCAGAGGGCCAAAGAATGGAAGCAGCTATAGGAAGGAAAGCAGGGATGATGATTCTGGTGTTAAGGCTATGGTAGCCATGCAGGGGATAGATGGAGCAGGTGGATGGGACTGGAGTGCTATGACAGAGAGTGTTGAAAGAAATCAAGCATTAGTTGTTGAGGAAAAAGAGAAAAAAAATTCTCTTATGGCCATGTCAAGCTCTAGTTCAGACAATGAGGTATATGATGATTCATATTGTACTAAAGCTTGTAGAAAAAATACTGAGTCATTGAATGATCAAATAAGAAAGATAAAAGTTGATTATATTAATTGTGATAATGACCTAGATAACTACAAACGTGCTTTAGAACAGCTAGAGTCCACCATAAGAGAGTATAAACAAAGAGAAAATGATTACAGAAATCATATTGTCGTATTAGAGAGAGACGCTAAAGAAAATAATGATTCCCTTAAGGAATTGACTGCTGAATTAGAAGTTTTTAGATCTAATAAGAAGATAGATGAACAAACTGTTGAAAAATTTGGAAAAGCTTCTAAAGATTTAACAAAAGGAGTTGAAATTGGGCAGTCTCCTAAGGACAAAACAGGTTTTGGTGTAAAAAATGAGCATGCTACCATACCACCACCACCTACCAATATACATGCACCATTTCCTAGAAAAGATTTGTCTTGGACTGGTCTCTCTTGTTTCAAAAAGCAGGAAGATATTGAATTTGACTTAAATGCATACATACCTACTAACCTAGAAACAGAAGAACCACTAGTAAAAACTAGTGTTGTTAGGGACTTTGAAAAAGAACAAATTGCTTTAAAACAGTGGAAAATAGATAACCATGTTCTCTTTTCAAGAGAAGGACTTTTTGGAAGTGATTCAAGTTCTAAGAGTAGTTCACCCAAATCTAAATTAGGATCAAAGTCCTCTAAGTCTACTGTTAAATATGCTGGTTTGTATAGGACTGTTAGAGGTAATCAGAGAAATTGGAATGACCAAAAGTCTCATCAATTAGGAGAGGACTTTGTGATAAACACCAAACCTTGTTTCACCTGTGGCAGTTTTGATCACACTTATCAAGACTGTCAGGCACCAATGGAAGTGGTGCTGCAAATCCTTTAAAATACATGCAACCAAAAGCCATTCTCCTGAATGCAGGGGCAAAATCATTTTCCCCTGCTAAGTATGTGGCCCCTGCTTTGAGAAACAAGGTATCTGATAAGTATGTAGTTCTTGTTCTAAGAAAGGTGAATGATGCATGTCCCAAGTCTAGCTCTTACATGACCAAACCAGCACCTCATACTACATATAAATCTGTCTATAGACCCTACCAACACACCAATAGAGGCCAAAACAAAAGATGGATTCCCTCTACTAAGCATAGGGATTCCCCTGCTAAGTATAGGGTATCCCCTATTAGCAAAGTTTTGCCTTCTAGAAACATGGGCTGTTGATCCCAAACTTAGATCGATTAAGCTTTGTGTATACGAGATTAGATCAAGTACTACACGTAGAGAAACCTTTGCTTATGAACAAAGTAACAAAGTGTTATGCGGAATTAACACTTAATCTAAAACACAATGATGTTAAACAAACTTTCACTTGTATTAGAATAATCGTACTTGGTTACAATGAAAGGGTTTAACAATCGAAAACTTATGAAAACTGATATATAACATTAACCTAAAAGATCTTCTTTTATAGAACAAGAAGTCTTGTACAATAAGCTACGAATCAACTATTCTAGGTAAAGATAAACATAGAAAATACATTGTCGTTTCTATCCTTACTAGAAGTATTCTAGAATATAATAAACGTGTAGCTCACATCTTCCATCAGTGCTTGTCTTCAATCTGTCAACGCTTGACTTTAACTTGTCAACGCTTATGCTGTCAGCGCTCACTTTGCTCTTGTCAACGCTTAAGTTGTTCTTGTCAGCGTTCAAGTGTTCTGGCCTAGATTTATTCCCAACAATCCTCCCCTAAACTTGATATCCACTCTTATGATCAAGTTTCTGAATAAACACTAAGAACTTGGAGGAGTCTGACAAACCTTGTCATATTGATGATAAATAAATCTGATCAAATTCTTTGCCACGTCACTTGTATAGTCTATCTCCAACTGGGTGTCCTTCATCTTCTCCAAAACAGCCTTGGATATGAAATACTGAGCATCTACAAGTAAATACTCAGCAAACTTTGTAGAACTCAAATGGTATACACCAGCAGCTGAATATAACCTCCATTGAAGACCACTGAGGTCATCTTCAAGATCCTTCCAGATTTCAGGATCTTCTTCTTTTGTCCCACACATTCTTTTGAATGTGGTCCAAAGTTTTATTCCATTGGCTGAAGTTGGAGCTTCAGCCTCATACTTGGTCTCTAGTAACCTCCAAAGGTCCACCAAGTCTTCTCTGTCACAACTTGCAAATAAAGATATGAGAGTGGTAAAAGTGTGTACCTCCTTGCCAAATCTTCCAATTTTCCAGAATCCACATTCATCTTCCTCATAACTTACAATTGGATTCCTGGAATCTAGTGGTAACACATGCACCATATCTGAAGCTTCTAATGGGGAGAGCTTGAGGCTCTTTCTAATGATTGCTTCACTTGGATATAGTTGATTCATATCTTTTGGAAACTCAAGAATAAATCCCTTCTTTACTGGTCTAGGAACTATCATAGCTTTCTTGATTGCCATCTCTTCTGCAAGTTGCTCCTTTCTTTCATCTGAAAGAAGTCTGAAAGTGTTTTCTTCCTGCACTTTCACCCAAATAGGATAAGCCCTATGTTCCAATTCATCAAATGTCAAAGCCTTCAGCTTCTGATGTGTCCATCCAACTCCATGACATTTGAGCAACATAAAGTAGAGCTTCCTTTTATCCCTTTTCAATTCAGAGAGAATGTTGCTTGCCTTGTACTTCAGCATCACCTTACAATCCTGCTGAACTCTAAGAAGAATTTCCAAACCCCATATTTGATCTGAAATGGTCAAGTCTGGATTATCCATACAGCTTTCTTCCCAAGAATTGTACATCTGAACTACCTCTGGCATATCAAAATCAATTTGCAACTTCAAATCTCTCAGCCTTTCCCTAGTAAGCTCATCACCATACTCAAGTCTTTCTGGTTCAACAATCATCACACTTGAGTCTGAGCTAGCTCCATCACTTTCTTCTTCAGAAGTCACAACAAATGGTGACTTTTCCTTTTCACCTTGTTCCATCATTTGCTCAGCCAATCTTCTATCAAATTCAACCTGAGCTGCATTCTTTGGAACAATTTCTTCTACCAACTTACCCTTACCCTTATCTGTTGGTGCAATTGTTGGTAGGGTAGATGATAATACCTGAGTAGGAACATCTTTGATGATAGATGATGACTGGAATACATCACCTCCATATGCAGATCTGTCAACGCCCAAATTTCCTCTATCAGCGCCCAAAATACTTCTGTCAGCGTCCAAACTTGTCTTATCAACGCTCAAATATTTTCCCTCAGCGCCTTGGGTAACCTCCCTCAACATATCTGTAAATGATAAATTTAAATTGGTTGGACCTCCCTCAACATATCAAATATTTTCTGACCACAATGCCTCTTTCATCTTTCTTGTTCCTTAGAAACCATCTTGTCCCAATTGGTCTCACATATCTAGGACAATCAACCAGCTCCCAAACATCTTGTATAGCAAATTGGTGAAGCTCATCCTGCATTGCTTCCACCCAGCTAGGTTCTTTGAGAGCATCAAAAATTTTCTTGGGTTCTTCCTGTGACAGAAAACAGGCAAACAAACATGCTTGTACAAGAGGGGTATCAACCTTCTTGTGTATATTGGCAATAAATCCACCAAGACCTTGATGGGATCTTCTTGTCTGAACTGGAGCCATAACATCACCAATGATCTGAGATGTGGGGTGATCCTTTGCTATGGAAGTGAGAACTCCTCCTTCAATAAGTCTGGTGTCCTCAATTTCACGCTCTATGTTGCCAATATCTTCTTCATCTGACTCTGTTTGATCAACACGAATCTCTTCATGGACATGGGAAGGTCCACCTTGTTCAAAATGTGAAGAGAAAATATGTGCAAAGATGTTGTCAAATTCTGATCCTTGTTTGTCAGCGTTAGGGCTAACAACGCTTGAACTGCTTGTGTCAGCGTCTGATCCATCAGCGTCTGAATTGCTCTTGTCAGCGCTTGATTTCCCTTTGTCAGCGCCTGAAGAAATATGCACGTTTGTATGTGGTGGTATCTGAAAACCACCATTATCCTTTCTAGCAGCAGCAGCAGCAGCATAATACTCATCTGTCCATATAGGAAGTGTAACATATTCTTGTGTGGGAGATGATTCAACTGCTGGTGGTCCATCCTCCTTAGCAACCTGAATACCTGAAACATTACCAATTCTCTTTTCCAAAACACTTGAAGTTACCTTCACAATGTCTGGATCAGTAACAGGCATATAATTTAAAGCTCTAGATAAAGGTTCTAAGTCAAACAACCAATTTGGACCACTTTCAGGATCACTAGGTTTACTTTATAAAAACCTAACATGTACTTTTTCAAGTATACGTTTTTCCTTTTTAATGTAAACCCTATATCCTTTGCTCTGCACTGAATAACCCATGAAGTAGCCTTCATCACCTTTAGAATCAAATTTACCTAGGGCCTCACTAGTTTCTAAAACAACTACATGACAACCAAAAGGCTTGAGAAAGCCAATATTGGGCTTCCTTCCCCAAAGTAATTCATAAGGTGTCTTATTATGTATCTTGTTGACCAATGCCCTATTTTGAACATAACAAGTTGTGTTAACAGCTTCAGCCCAAAAGGCTATAGGAAAGTGGGCATCAGCCAACATGGTTCTGGCTGCTTCAATAAGGGTCCTATTCTTCCTTTCAGCAACCCCATTTTGCTGTGGGGTTCTGGCTATGCTAAACTGCCTAGTAATCCCTTTCTTGGCACAAAAATCATCTAACAACTGATTTCTAAACTCACCCCTATTGTCACTTCTAATAATTTTGACCTCATTACCATTCTTCTTCTCAATCTGGGTAATGAAATTAATCAGACTTAGGGCAGTTTCACTTTTCTTGGCTAAAAAGAAAGTCCATGTAAACCTGGAGTAATCATCAGTAATAACAAAACAATATGATTTACCCTTCAAACTTTCTATATTAGTTGGACCAAAGAGGTCCATATGCAATAAGTGAAGTGGTTTAGAACTAGAGTGCACCTGTTTAGACCTGAATGAGACCTTGTGCTGCTTGCCCTTAAGACATGCAACACAAGAGTGGTCATTGTGGAAAGCCTTTTCAGGCAAACCATCAACTAAACCAAGCCTCACAAGTCTGTTGATATTCTTAAAGTTTATGTGCCCTAATCTCCTGTGCCAAAGATTACTTTCATCTACTGAGGCTTTAGCATATAGACATGACATTTTATTATTTACCTTAATTCCATTAAGATTCACATTATATATGTCTTTATGCCTTGGTGTTCTAAAATCTATGTATTTTTCCTCTGGAAGCTTATAATCTTTGCTTAACACCAAGCACTCAGTATCTGTGAAAAGAACCTTATTTTTGTTATCACACACTTGTGATACACTAAACAAATTATAATCCAGTTCTTTTACCAAGAAGACATTCTCAAACCGTAGATTGTTGGTGACAAGGGTTCCTTTTCCAGTGATGGTGCCGTAGCCCCCTCCAAAGTATACCTTATCACCATCTTGAATAGGAGAGAAATTGGTCAGATAGTCTTCCTTTCCTGTCATGTGCCTTGAGCATCCACTATCCCAGTATCCATAATCATTGATCTTCTTCTGAATGCCCTGCACATAAAGAAAACACATTAGTTTTCTTTGGGAACCCAAGCCTTAGAAGACTTGGATTCATTTGGTTGTTCAACAAGAACAGACTTGGTTCTCATAACAACCCCATTTTCATCCCTGTTTGAATGAAATTCCCAGTTAACCCCAATTGGTGTTGACAATGCCTTTGAAATATAATGAAACATGTTGCATGTCATAGAAATACCAGTATTATTAGGGTTTTGGTTTTGTTTTGGTCTCCATGTTAAGCTAGTAGAAGCTTTAGACCTATTTCCCTGTGGTTGCAAATACCTAGGTTTAGCAGTGTGTGCGTCAGCGCTGAAATTTCTCTTGTCAGCGCCCCGATTGCTCCTATCAGCGTTGAACCTAGGGTTTGCTACAGGAACCCATTGCCTATTTGACCAAGTATTTGACTTTTGAAAAGGTCTTAGGCCTTGTGTGTTAGACCCTCTAGAAAAGAATGGGGCTGGTCTAACCACATGTGAACTTTTGTTCACAAAGGTATTGGGTCTGACAGTGTTTGACCTATGTTGACTTTTGTCAGCGCTGAAATGGTTCCTATCAGCGTTGACATTGGAAGCGTTGACACATTTGTATGCCAAATGTGAGAAGCTACCACATGTGTAACAAGCTTTTCTAGACATAGTCTTAGGTCTAGAAGAAAAGAAGCCTGTTCCATGGTTACTAACTTGGCTTTTTGGTGACCTAGTATTCCTATACATCTCTGCATACTTAACACTAGGTTTTCTAACATTTTGAGGGCCAAGATCAACAGCTTTGCCAGTGGTAGGGTGTGTGATCTTAATAGGTTTAGGATCAAGGCTCGTGATTGGTGTGGGCTCATTTGGACTTTCACACAATAACCCTCCCTTAACAAACAAGGTGTGGTTAGCTTTCTTCCACTCATCAAGGTCAGTCAGTTTTTGTTTGTATTCCTCAACTGGGGAAATCACTCTAGGTGGAGGAATGAACTCCTCCTCTTGACATTCTGGCAAGCCAGTCCAAGATAAGTCCTTTGATTGGACACCATAGAAATCCCCAGCTGGTGGTGGAACAACAGTATAATTGTTCATCCCAATCCCACTCATATCTTTAGAGTCTCTTTGTTTGCTAACACACTCTCCTAGGGATTGTGTGGCCTTATCAAATCTCTGGATTTTAAGACTCACATTATCTTTATTTTTGTTAGCCTCTTCTAACTGAGCTATCAAATCAAGATTAACCCTATTTACTATATCTTGAACATCTTTACTCTGAAATAACTCATGTTTTAAGATGTTTATTTGATCCTTTAAATCAAACTCCATTTTCTTATACTCAGCTACAGTCTTTTCTGTTTGGGTAAGAGCAATTTGATAATTAGATACTTTGCATCTTTCAGTACTTGCCTCATCTAATAATTTAACTATCTCTTGTTTTAATTTCTCAGTATTTAAACGACAACCCTTAGAACAGAAAGCATCATCATATACCTCATTATCTAATGAAGAGGAGGAGTGTGCCATGAGAGCATATTCAGCATGCTCTTCTTTAACCTCAGCAACCAAAGCTCTGTCCTCTTCCTCATTCTTAGCCATCCAGCTCCAATCCCATTCACCAACTCCATCAATTTGTTGAACAGCAACCATGGCCTTGGGATCTGGGCTCTTAATCATTTGGCTTGAAGGCTTCCCAGCATCAGATCTTCTTGGAGATCTACATTCCCTCATAAAGTGCCCCATCCTATGACAGTTGTAGCACTCAACCTTGGACTTGTCAAATCCAGCAACATCCTTAGCATTAAAGGTCATCTTCTTCTTGAACCTTTTATTGAACCTGTTTGCTCTTAAACTTACAAGAGCCATAGTCCACTTGATGTCCATCTCTTCTAATTGTTCATCACTTATCTGCTCAAGATCTTCATATGTAATCCTTGAATCACTGGGCAAAGAAGCAATGAATGCACACACAGTATCTAGATCAAAACCAGCAGGTTTAATTCTATCAGCGCAATGATTGTGTGTGTCAGCGCTTGAGTACAAAGCGTTGACAGGATATGATCCAGCGCTGACAGATTGACATCCAGCGCTGACACCTTGAGATCCAGTTGCTGAATGTCCATAGAAGTTCATGGAATCAAATTGGCCTTCACTTTGTGAGAAGAAGGCCATGTTGCTGCTGGAAGATTTGTTATCACTCTCCAATTGCCATTCATTCTCCAACAGTCTTAGTTTGTTGAAGATGTCATCAAACCTGGATGTCTTGTGGGTGTTATTGACAAGAATGGATCTTGTCTCAATCTTCTATACATCACCAAGGCTTTTGAGAAAAGTAGCATTCAATTCAGGGTCATCAATCTGTTTTCCCATGAAGGAAAGTTGACTTGTGATGTCAAGAAGTCTACTTCTCACACTGCTGAGATTCTCATTAGGTTGAGCTTTAAAGACAGCATACTCATGCAATAGTTGCTTCTTCTTTTCTTCTTTTGTATCAGCATTGCCACCATGTGCTACTTCAAGAGCTTCCCAAAGCTCTTTTGCAGACTCAAAGCGTTTGTACTTGTGCTGATTCTCATGACCTAGGGCATGTTTCAAGATGTTCAAGATTTTCATGTCCACCCTCTTCTTGGCTATGTCTTCAACAGCTACAGCTCTCCCATCTTCAGGCTTTTCCACCTTATCAGATTCAGGACAATTAGGAACAGCTGTCCTTGTGGCAATTGCAGCAGTAATCTTTGCTGCTTTATCGAATGTGTTCCCATATTCGATAATCTCCCAAAGAGTGTAGTCATGAATAGCTATATATTGCTCAAAATTTGACTTCCAAAGCTCAAAGTTCCTGGCATCAAACATGGGAATTTTGATACTAGGGTTTGAGAAGTTGTTTTGTAGCAAAGCAGGAGGTTGATTTGTGCCAGACATGATGTTTTTAGGGTTTTGAGAATTTTAGGGTTTTTAGGGTTTTTGGTGTTTTAGGGTTCTTGCGTTACTTAAAGATCAAAAGTTTCTCAACAAGCTCTGATACCACTTGTTGATCCCAAACTTAGATCGATTAAGCTTTGTGTATACGAGATTAGATCAAGTACTACACGTAGAGAAACCTTTGCTTATGAACAAAGTCACAAAGTCTTATGCGGAATTAACACTTAATCTAAAACACAATGATGTTAAACAAACTTTCACTTGTATTAGAATAATCGTACTTGGTTACAATGAAAGGGTTTAACAATCGAAAACTTATGAAAACTGATATATAACATTAACCTAAAAGATCTTCTTTTATAGAACAAGAAGTCTTGTACAATAAGCTACGAATCAACTATTCTAGGTAAAGATAAACATAGAAAATACATTGTCGTTTCTATCCTTACTAGAAGTATTCTAGAATATAATAAACGTGTAGCTCACATCTTCCATCAGTGCTTGTCTTCAATCTGTCAACGCTTGACTTTAACTTGTCAACGCTTATGCTGTCAGCGCTCACTTTGCTCTTGTCAACGCTTAAGTTGTTCTTGTCAGCGTTCAAGTGTTCTGGCCTAGATTTATTCCCAACATGGGCGTGTGGGGAAAAGCTATGAAAGCCTCAGCTCGTTGGGTTTGGGTACCCAAAAGGGGTACTCAATCCATTTGTGTATCTCTAGTCTTTGACAAGCTATCTTATATTGATACACGAGGTAGATCCAAGTCTGCAATGGCTTGGGTCCCCAAGAAAAACTAAATTGTTTTTCTCTTTGCAGGTGACAAAGCAGACCAGGAATGATAAAGCCTATTGGGATAATGGATGCTCAAGGAGCATGACTGGACATAAATCCTATCTGTCTAACTTTGTTCCCCTGCATGACAATGATGGTGTTTCTTTTAGAGATAGGCATAGAACAATCACAGGAAAAGGAACTACTGTCACCAATGAGATGACCCTTGATAATGTTTACTTGGTGAAAGAGCTTAAGTACAACCTCTTCAGTGTGTCCCAGATGACTGATAACAAGAACTTTGTCCTGTTTACAGATACTAAATGTCTTGTGTTAGGGAAGGAGTTTGTTTTACCACCAAACACTCCTATTATGCTCAGAACACCAAGACAAAAGAATATGTACACAATTGATCTCAAGGACATCTCTCTTCAAGAGAATGAAACCTGTTTCATTGCCAAAGCTTCAGTTGATGAGTGCAATAAATGGCATAGAAGACTTGGTCATCTCAACTTCAAGAACATGAACAAACTAGTCAAATATAATCTGGTTCATGGTCTTCCTTCCAAGTCCTTTGCCAATGATCATACTTGTGCTGCTTGCCTGAAAGGGAAGCAATATAGAGCCTCTTGCAAGTCAAAAACAAGCCTGTCCACTACCAAGCCATTGGAATTACTACACATGGATCTTTTTGGTCCTACTTCTGTGGCAAGCATAATGAAGAAATGGTACTGCTTGGTGATTACTGATGACTTTTCAAGGTTCACATGGACATTCTTTCTGTTTGAAAAGAGTGACATAGCAGATGTACTCATAGGGTTCATCAATCGGATTGAACTTTCAAAAAGTATGAGGGTGGTGACCATGAGATCAGACAATGGTGGTGAATTCAGAAACAAGAAGTTGGACACTTTTTGCACAAACAAAGGGATAAAGAGGGAATACAGTATAGCTAGAACACCTCAACAAAATGGAGTTGCATAAAGAAGAAATAGGACACTTATTGAAGCTGCAAGGACTATGCTATCTGATTCCAAGCTTCCAGTTATCTTTTGGGTTGAGGCTGTAGCCACTGCTTGTTATGTTCAAAACAGGGCCTTGGTGGTTAAGGCACACAACAAGACTCCTTATCAACTGTTCAATGGAAGACCTCCTTTGATTGACTTCTTTAGACCATTTGTATGTCATGTGATCATCCTGAACACAATTGACAATTTAGGCAAGTTAAATGAAAAAGGGGATGATGGGTACTTTATTGGTTATTCATTAAACAGCAAGGGATATAGGGTCTTCAACAAGAAGACAAGCAAAGTGGCAGAAAATCTCCATGTAGATTTTCTTGAAGACAAGCCTGAAGATGTACAAACAGGTCCTGATTGGTTCTTTGTCATTAAAGTTCTTTCAAAATCCATGAATTATGTGCCTGTTGCTTTGCAGAATACTAACATTTCATGTACAAAAGAACCAACTACTGTGGAGAAGTCACCATTGAGGTACATGACTGTACCCTCACTGTTTCCCATTGATGATGCTGCTCCAAAAACAGGTGAAAAAGATTATACATCTCAAAGGAAGGAGCAGCCAATCCCTTCCCCTGCTAAGTCAACTCCTGAAAGCAGTGGAATGGCTGAAAGCAGTGGAATCCAGGATTCCCCTGCTAGATCAACTGCTTCCCCTGCTAACAAAGATCCAGCTGTCAATGATGTTAATGATGAAGAAAGAGAATCCCCACTAATTTCCTCATTTTTGCCTATCTCTGGTGGTCCACTCATTTCCAGCAGTGAAAGCGGGATAATTAGGAATGGATGTCCAAGTTATTCAGAGCTGCATTCAGCTCATCAGCATCCATCCCTCAGTCATGCAGTATCATTTGGAAGCTCTTTTGAGGAGTTCTTTCCCAATCAAGATAGTCCTATAAATCTTGATTTGGAAAAGGATGAAACAGAAGTAATCATGAGCATGCAGCCTACCTACAGAATCAATAAAGATCACCCCCAATCACAAATCATAGGTGATCTTGAGACTCCCAGACAAACAAGGTATTCAGCAAAGGAGCACAGCTTCATTGCCAACATTACTATGAAGTTTAACCATAACAATATGCAATGTTGTCTTTTTACTGCCTTTTTGTCACAAGAAGAGCCAAAGAAGATCTTTCAGGCTCTCAATGATCCAAGTTGGGTTGAAGCTATGCAAGAAGAACTCTTACATTTTGATATCCAATAAGTGTGGATTCTGGTAGATTGTCCAAAATGGGCAAGGCCTATTGGGACAAAGTGGGTGCTCAGGAACAAAAAGGATGAGAGGGGTATTGTAGTCAGAAACAAAGCAAGACTGGTAGCACAAGGATATACTCAGGAAGAAGGTATTGATTATGAGGAAGTCTTTGCTCTAGTAGCCAGGATTGAAGCCGTTAGATTGTTTCTGGCTTATGCTTCATTCATGGACTTCACAGTATACCAAATGGATGTTAAGAGTGCCTTTTTATATGGCACCATTGATGAAGAAGTTTATGTTATGCAACCTCCAGGGTTTGAAGACCCAGAACACCCAAACAAAGTATACAAGGTGAAGAAGGCTATGTATGAACTTCACCAAGCTCCTAGGGCCTGGTATGGGACTCTTTCTAAGTACCTGTTGGATAATGGCTTCAACAGGGGGAAAATTGACCAGACCCTGTTTATCAAGAAACAAAAGGGTGACTTTCTTTTGATGCAAATATATGTGGATGATATCATTTTTGGACCCACAAATTTTATGCTTAGCAAAGAATTTGCCAAGTTGATGCAGGATAAATTCCAAATGAGTGCAATGGGAGAACTCAACTTCTTTTTGGGGTTACAAGTTCAGCAGAGAAAAGATGGGATCTTTATTTCACAAGACAAATATGTGGCTGAAATTGTGAAGAAGTTTGGAATGTGTGAAGGAAAGAAAGTATCCACTCTAATGGATAAGGATCATCCTTGGGGCAAAGATTAGACTATTGATTTCAGGAGTTATAGGTCTATGATTGGATCTCTCATGTACCTTACAGCTTCAAGACCTGACATCATGTTTGCAGTCTGCTTATGTGTAAGATACCAAGTGGCACCCACAGAGAGCCATCTGTTTGCTGTGAAGAGAATTTTTAGGTATCTGAAGTGTCATCCAACTTTAGGACTTTGGTATCCCAAGGAGTCACCATTTGAGCTGGTATCCTATTCAGATAGTGATTATGCTGGTGACAACAATGATAGGAAGTCTACAACTGGTGGATGTCAGTTTTTGGGAAGCAGGCTCATATCTTGGCAGTGTAAAAAGCAGACTATTCTGGCCACATCCACAACAGAAGCAGAGTATGTAGCAGTTTCTGCATGCTGTAGACAAGTTCTTTAGGTTTAGAACCAGCTGCTTGATTATGGGTACAATTTTCTTAAAACCAAGATATTTATTGACAACAACAGCACCATTTGCATTATTAAAAATCCTGTTTTTCATAGCAAGACCAAACATATTGAAATAAGACATCATTTTATTAGAGATTGTTTTGAAAAAGGGTTGATTGTCCCAGAAGCAATTGATACAAAACTTAATGTTGCTGATCTTTTGACAAAAGCTTTTGATGTGGGGAGGTTTCAGTACTTGGTTGCAAGTATTGGAATGGTAACTCCCTAACAATTGATGTCCAACTTGTCTTGTATATTCAGGATCGCTTTATTGCTGTTGTTGTACATATGTTAGTCACTTTTTCCATTATTCTTTGATGACGTATAGTCCCCAGCCGGGTCATGAACCCGGCCCACGGGTACTACCCGTCTCCGGCCCGTCACGAATGGGTGGGAATAATGTTATTTAGGCTTATGGGTTTAGATGAACAGTAACAGCGCACACGTGTGCGGCCCACGGCCCGGCATGTCCGGTACAGGGTTAGACAGAATCATAGTCCTACTATGATTAGGATTTATCCCATAGGAAAGGATATTCACTCACCATAATTAGAAGATAACAATCAATCTAATTCTGATGTTTATCCATTCCTTGGGGCCGAAGCATCAGTGACAGCCCATTAGGGTTGTCACTGCCTATATAAGGAACCCCCAAGGGTTCCACAAAGGTATTACATTCTTCACACTCTCAACTCATCCGATTCTATAACCCTAACCGATTACTTACTCTCACGCCAGAGTCTAATCATGGGATACATTCCCACAGTAAGCCTAACGCGTGTTGTTTTAGTGTGCAGGATCCCAACAAGATAATTCACTTGGTGCAGGAGCCGGAGCCCAGCCAACCGGAATTAAGCCTAATTCGGGTCTAGCAAGGATCAACCAACTTTTGCATCAACATTCTTCATTCCACTGCTTTTGAACGAAGATTCCCATGTTGGGGTTCATCCCCCTGCTAAGGCATTTTCCCCTGCTAAGAGGTTTTCTCTTAAGTTGGGTTTGTTCTTTTTAAAGTGGTTATATGTGGTTTTAGACTAACAATGCAGAGATCCAAATGGTGTATACTACACTAATTATTTGGAAGGATCAAGTATGTGCTCTATGTTTTAGGGGAGGTTAGGTCACACCTTTAGGATGTAGGGTATCCTTAGGATACTCATATATGATTCTAGATCATATCCACTAGTGAGTAGGGGTTCAGAATGATGAAGACTTGCTGCAAAGCTTGTTAGAATTCTGAAACCTTGAGGCATTGTAATGTGTACTTACACGTATTTATTCACCGGCTTGCTGTCTAAATCAGATGTTTAGTACATATTGCCAAGACCAACTAACCATAAGTAAGGGAATGGTAGGGATGGTGACTAGGGTATGCTTATTTTCTTGGGTTGACCAAGTGCAGGGTTACTTATGTGTTAACTCTTTTTGTTTAGAACTTTGTTGAATGTAGGACTCTTGAGTTTTTGTGTATCTACCTTGTGTCTACAAGGGTGTGCATTAGAGCAAAGCTATTTAGCATTGATCTCTTCATGATTAGTGTAATACCCCTAGGAAAGTTTCCCCTACTTTCAATTTTGATACCCCTGCTTGTTCAACATCCCCCTGTTTGACCGTTGACCTACAATACCGTTACCCTGCTTATAACCGTTGGGCCTGCTAGCTAAATTTTTGGTTAGGGAATATTTTATTCTTTTCAAAAGATATTTAAGGCGCTTTCTTTGTTGATTGGTAATCTTTTCTTTATTATTTCAAATAAATTACTTTCTTATCAAGATTTATCTCTGATATTTTTGCAATTTGAAAATTTGGTCCAATCGTAGCTCTTCAGTTCGCCTATATAAACTTAATTCCCTTAACCAGCAGGTCAACCTCTCTTCTTCGACCAAATCCCACCACACTTTCACAACTATAAACCTTCAAACATTTTCATTATTTATCATGTCTCTCAAAATTGCTACTAATCACAATCAGATTGCTCTTTTACATGATGAACCAGCAGAATTCACAGATGCAGTGGCTTTTCTAAAATCTTCGTATTTTAGAGTAGCTCTTCTTATCAATCCCATGATTTACACCTCACATATCCAAGAGTTTTGGTCTAATGCAGTGACCAAAACAGTGGATGGAGAGGTAACAATTCAAAGCAAGGTACATGGCCATCCCAAGGTAATTACACTTGACTCCTTTCGAGACAAGCTTGTTTTGGATGATGAGGATGGGATGGTTAACCTACCTGATGCTGAAATTCTTAAGGGTCTTGAAAAATTGGGGTACACTTAGGGTGGAAACGAGCCGAGCCGAGCTCGAGCTCGCCAGGGCTCGAGCTCGGCTCGTTTAAGTTTTACAAAGCTCGAGCTCGAGCTCGGCTCGTTTCGAGCCTTATTATTTAGGCTCGGGCTCGGCTCGTGGTATGGTAGACAAGCTCGGGCTCGGCTCGTTTATTCGATTTTGCAATGTAAACATAAAATTTGGCTCGAGCTCGACTCGAAATATACCTAAATTAGGCTCGTTAATAAGCTTGTTATTAAGCTCGTTAAGAAGCTCGTATATAAAATATTAGGCTCGTTTAGGCTCGCGAGCTCAAACGAGCTTTGTACGTAAAGCTCGGGCTCGAGCTCGTTTAATAAACGAGCTACAACTTAGGCTCGAGCTCGGGCTCGAGCTCGTTTAGGCTCGGCTCGTTCGAGCTTTTTACCGATCCGATCCGATCCCGAGCTTTTCACGAGCAGCTCGGCTCGTTTCCACCCCTAGGTACACTCTTTCTGATGATCAAAAATGTAAGTTTGCTAAAGGTCAGTTTTCCCCACATTGGAAATATTTGATTCATACAATTTTACAATGTTTGTCACCTAAAACCACTGCTTTTAATGAATTTGGAAGTGAAGTTGCTTCTGCCCTGATATGCTTAGCAACAGGGAGAAAGTACTGTTTTTCTCAAATGATTTTCAAAGGAATGGTCAAAAATGTTACAAGCAATTCTAAATTTTGTATGTACCCAAGGTTTACACAACTTTTGTTGAATATGAGTGAACATGGTCCTATCAAACACAAACGTCATTTTTCAGCCACCAAACACACTACCAAACTGTTTACTACACTTGCTGTACCATCTCCCCAATTTTCTGGCAAGGTTGTTCCACTCACTCCCATCATGATGAAGCAAATCAGACAAGAAGCAGCTAAAACAAAAGTAGCCACACACAAACAATCTGATTCCCCTGCCAAGACTGATGATACCCCTGCCAGCACACTACCCCTTGCTGATCCACAACATGAAAGGAGAACCAAAACAAAGTTTGCCAGGTCTCCCTTTCCTGGTGAATCTTAAAAAGTAGCAGAGAGGAGAGCCTCCAAAAGGTTGGAGCACACTGAGGGTTTGGCTGCCACTACTGTCTCCTCCTCAAGGGATGGGCAGGATAGTGACACCATAAGTAAGTC
Organism: Glebionis coronaria; assembly: GCA_025667525.1. NCBI lineage: Eukaryota > Viridiplantae > Streptophyta > Magnoliopsida > Asterales > Asteraceae > Glebionis > Glebionis coronaria. Next base: position 6,262,193 of record CM046878.1, on the reverse strand, counting down.
CTCTCCCTCACTCAGTGATACCCAAAGAGGAGAGCAATCCCCTTCTAGGGTTGAGAGCAGAATGCAACCATTATCCATCTTGGAATTGACGAATATGTGCATTAGCTTGAAAGAGCAAAATGCACAAATTGTACAAACCGTCAAAAAGCAAGGTCTGATTATAAATAATCTAGAAACCAGACTTGCTACACTGGAGGGGAGGAGAAAGCCTAAGCTTATTATATCCACATATGAGGATGCTTCCAAAGGAGAGGAAGTTCCTAACACAGATGAATCTACTCAGTGGTATGCATTTCCTAGTGAACATGATCTAGGACAAGAAAAAGTGGCAAGTGCTGAGAAAGGAACTGAGAAAGGAAGTGCTGAGAAAGGAAGTGATAAGGGGAGTGCTACAAAAGATATTGCCCAAACATTGTTGACTATGGGCAATCAAGAAGAAGCCCCTGCTTCAAAAGTTTCCCCTGCTAAAACTGATCCCCCTGCTGTAAGTTCTTCCCCTGCTAAACCTATTACTCAAACATTTGTTAGGAAGAACAAAAGGCAACCAGCTCAGAAGGGAATTAGAATTGGAGAACCTGCACCAAAAGCAAAACCAGCAGTGGATCCAAAAGACAAGGGAAAGGTGATCATGGTTGAACAGCCTAAGAGAAAGTACAAGCACAAAATGCTTGAACAGCTAAGGGCTCAAGAAGAATATGATGAACAGGTAGCTCTCAGACTTCAAGAAGAAGAGCTACACATGCAAGATCAGAGAATGCAACAGATGAGGCCCAAAGAGATGCTTAAACAGATTGAAATCATGCATAGAGAGTTAGATGAAAGGGTGCCTCATGTTCAAGAATTTCTAGATCAATGGGAAAAGGAGTTGGTAAATGCTCCTTTAGAAGACAGGTATGAACTGATTTGTTTAGTGTACAAATATCAAAATGAATATCTGGAAAGAAGGGCAAGTTAGATTCAGAAGGAAAAGTATTTGAGGTCTGAAAAGGGGAGGCTGGCACACTACAAAGTTATGCTCAAAAGACACAAGAAGTGGGCTGATGGTCACTTCAAAGGCAAGACTTTTGAGGATATAGAGAAGGCAGTCAGACCAGTTCTAAGAGAGACAAATGTGGATGACTTCATAGGTATAAACACTCCTGAAGAAGTTGAGTATCTCAGGAAGCAAAATGAGATGTTACAGAGAGCTAGGGAGTCCAGAAAAAGAAAGGCTGAAGGAACAACAGTGTAAACAACACAAGCAGGTGCATCATCTCTAGTAGGTGCATCATCACAAGCAGGTGCAAGTTTTCCAGCAATTAAGAGATCTGTACTCAATGCACAGAGAGCCGCCAAAAGGTTAAAAGGATGGAAAAGGTTGGTATAGTTACTAAGGAGACTCAGAATCCCTCCAATGAAGAAATAGATAAGCAGCTGATTATGCAAGAGAATGATGAAATCTCACCTAGTGAGTTTGGGAAGAAGTTTTCCATAGTGGAATATGTTGTTTATGAACACAGGGGGATGACGTGGTGGAAGCTTACAAGAGCTGACAATACAGCACGGACATTTTTGAGCCTAGATCTGATGTTTCATACTTTAGATAGTGAAGACTTAGATGATCTATGGAAGCTTTTGAAGAAGACATTTGCTGCAAACCCTCTTACTTTGGATGGTGTAGAGAAGGACTGGGTGATTTGGGGCTGCATGCACAGGATGTATGATCATGAAATGTTTGATCCCATATTTGATGCAGTGAATAGGGGAAATCTGTTGTATTGGAAGTTGTTTACCAATTCAGGGGTTTATGAGATAGCCATGGAAGGTTTAAGTGTTTATTTGCTTAATCATTGTTACTATACTTTCACTCAAGAGACCTTGAAGAACCTGGCATAGGCTGACTTGATTGTAGATGCTAAAGCACCTGTTGCTTATGATTTGGTAAGAATGATGTATAGTCAACTTTGGCCAGGAACTTTGTAAGCATCCTCATCAACTAGCATTTATTCAGAAACTTGTCTTTAGGCTAAAGCACAAGTTTAGGGGAGGATTGTTGGGACTAAATATAAGAGTGTTAGTTCTCCCTGCTATTTGGTCAGAGTTTCCCCTGCTAGAGTAAGTTCCCCCTGCTAAATAACAAAGGCAGGGAGTTTGGTTCCCCTGCTGAAGTCAAAGACCTTGCTGCTAATGATAAACTTGGAAGAGATTATAAAGCGTTTCAGTTACTACTCCAAGATACTTTCCTAGTTTGTTAGTAGTGATCTTGTACGTGAGTCGTTGTACTATACAAGGACTCACTAGGTTATCATTCAAAGTGTGTCTTTCTTTGTTAGTTTTCATTTCATACTTTAAGGTTTTGTAACCCTAATACCACTATTGGGTATTCGTATATCTATGATATATTAAAGTTCAACGTTTGATTTAAACATTTGTTCTTGTGCTAAACACTACATTCCGCATCTTGTTTAGTTACTTTGTGTTGCAAAGTTTCTCTAGTGTTAGATTGAATCTATTCTTTCTATCACAACCCTTAAACAAGCTAAGGTTTAAGATCTAAGTTTGTGATCAACTTGATTTGTGATTAGGGGTGATCTTTATTGATTTTGTAGGTAGGATGCATATTCATAAGGACTTCAGTTTCATCATTTTCCAAATCAGGCTCTATGGGACTATCCTGATTGGGAAAGAACTCTTCAAAAGATCTTCTAAATGATACTACATGGCTGAGGGATGGATATTAGTGAGCTGTGTGCAGCTCTGAATAGCTTGGACCTCCATGCCTGATGATTCTACTTCTACTGCTTGATAAAGTGATTGGTGAAGATGGAGAAATGAGTGGGGATTCTCTTTCTGCATCATTAGCATCATCCAAAACTGTCTCTTCAATGACAGGGGAAACATTTGGTCCAGCAGGGGAATCCATGATTCCACTACTTTCAGTCATTCCACTGCTTTCATGGCTTGGCTTAGAAGGGGAAGAGACTGGATGGGCATCCTTGTCACAATCGAGAATTTTCCAAACTTTAAATAATAATAAATGATATTATTTATTAATCGAAATTTGTTTTCGAGAGATGTCAAAGTTATTTGATTCGAAAACGAGAGTTTATTTTACATATTGTAAAAAGAAACGATATACATTTGAGAACTGACGCGATAAAAATTAAATTTATATTTAATTGTCACTATATATTTAATTATAGATTAATTAAATTATTTATTAGTTATCCGAAAACGTTAGATATTTAAACTTTACATTATACTCGCGTTTAACTCAATGACATACATATAGCTACTTAAACTTTTCACAAGCAAATCGAATTATTGTGCTTGACTTGTCAAATAAACACATTAACCACCTTTGGCTTATAAACCATTGTATAAACTCTTTACACTTCCAATATTTGTCTTCCCCACTCTTTTCCCCATTTCCAGCCAAATTTAGTACAACCAAAGTAAAATGGTCCTTGTCTTGTTCCATCCTAGTCAAGAATGCATGAATTTTATTAATAAAAGCATCCTAAGTCAACTTTGGATACCTTTCTTCTTACACATGCTCTATCCCACGTCTGAAACACATAATTTTTAGCAATAACTCTTTTCTATGGTACTACTTACTTGGTCTCATAATCCAACTAAGTTAGTTACTATTAAACTAAACCAAATGAATCACTAGTTACTTATCAAATTCTTTATAAATACTAACCTAAATGCCCTAATATTCTCACACATTAACAAACAAATTCTCCTATCTCAACCCTTCTGTTTTTCCAACAAAAGCTATTACCAACAAGAAAAACACAACCCACTCTTATTCTCCTCCTTTGGATTTCAATACCAGTAGCAAACAACAAAGAAACCAAGAAGAGGACTAGTAGTGATAGGGTTCCCGGTCTTCATTATTTCGTATACCATGTAGACAAACCTCACGCACAACCCATGATGTCCTTTCCGATTTCCAAACACAGTAGCTAATGGATTTATATTATTCCATTATTATAGGGTACCATTTTTCCTTCCTCATGTCACCATGATCAAACACGCCTATTTTCTTTATTTTTGCCCTGATGTGTTTCAACAACAGTAAACAGAAAAATAGTAAGGTTTTGATGTTTAGTCGCAGGGGTTTCGACTAGGGTCTCTCGTTTCTATTTTTCTTTCTATTGACGAACACCCCTATAACAACACATTAAAATTGTGGTCGTCTTAGGGTAATCACGGATTCCTCGAGACGACTTTCAGAGAGATGTTGATTTTGTTTGCTTAGTATCCGGTGATGGAAGATTTGGTTTTGTTCACTAAGATGAAACCAAGAAAATGGTTACCTCTTTATTCGGAATCATCCATCGCACACTCGAGTTATTATGAGTCACGAAGACACCTAGAGTTGATGACCATCACGTTATAAAGGGGCTTAGTTTGTTCGCTCGCGAGTTGGAGTTGGTGACTAAATGTAGAGTGGTTGTTCCTTACATGCGGGCTTAGGGTTTCGAGGAGGTTCGAGTTTGACATGTTCGATTTGTCGTGTTCACGAAAATGCGAAATGCACGATGCTTAGCTGAGTTTTGAGTTCATGTAAAACACCGTTCGCGTTGAAGTTCGTTCTGGTTGTGTTCGTTTGTCGACGTTGTATCTTACAATGAGATTCTTTGTGTCGAATCTTGGCGAAACTTCCTTCAACAACAATAGCCTTCAGTTCCATTTCCACGAGAACGTCTAGGCGATCGAGCATATGTGATACTTGATAAAACTCGGGAAATACATAAGGTCCGCAAGGTGAGTTCATACCCCACCTTTCTTGTTTTAAATCGATTTATATATGTTTTATAATCATTTTGGGGGAGGTACATGCTTGTTCATAAAGAGTCTATAAACGTGCTCAGTTGAGTCGTTTATTACGTATCTACTACTCACTTATGAAAATTTCACGTGTTTTGTGGTGAACTCCAATACTTGTTTATTTGTTATGTGTTCATCTGTGAATGCCAATAACTGCTTATTTGTATATTCTTTCTCTAATCTATCATAGTTTGGTTTTAATCTATCTATGGACTCATGCATCAATGAATGCTAACACTTAAGTACGTATGGTATGTTATGGAAGTTACATTTACTATGGTATTATCATGACTTATCAGTTACGGTGAGTAACTTTGTATGCAATAAACTTACAGATTGAGATTTTACAGATAAACTGGATACCAACAGTAGAGGGTCACTCTAAATATTAGTTATGGGGGGATACTCTGAATATCAGTTATGGAGGGTCACTCTGATCATCAAAAATTGGAGGGTTACTCCACTCTTAATATCAAAGATGAAGGGTTACTACAAACATCAACAATTAAGGGTTTCTGTAAAAGTTCAATCAGTATTGGTTTACACTTATACAGTAATATTGTTTTAGCAAGCGATTGTGTATATGATTTATCTATCATCGATTTGTGGAAACATTGTGTGGGATTTCAATTATTATCAAGAATCTTTATTGTTACCAAGAACATCTTATTATCATGGAATTATATCATTATCGTGAACACCTGTTTTTATTAGTAAACTATATTCATTGTCAATGAACTCTGTTTTATCAGAAAACTTTATTTATATCACTGAACTCTGTTTTATCATAAAACTCTATTTATTTCAGTGAACTCTGTTTTTATGAGTAAACTATATTTATCATTATCAATGAACTTTGTTTCATCAGAAAACTCTATTATTTCCAATGAACTCTATTTTTATTAGTAAATTATATTTATTATCAGTAAACTCTGTTTTATAAGTAAACCATGTTTTTATCAATGAACTGTTTTTTATTAATAAATTTTGGAATCATCATGGAAAGTCTATTTAACAAAAGTTATGAATTTTTTTAAACTCTTACATTTTACTGCAAGGTGCAGTGGTCGGTATAAACTCAAATTTTTCATAAACATTTTAAAACAAACTTCTGAACTCACCAACTTTATGTTGACATTTTAAGCATGTATTTTTAGGTACTTAACTCATTGGACTATTTGGAGTCTGCTATGTGGTTTTGGCATATAGAGGTCATTCTTGAATCAAGCTCTCGATTACTCATGAAGTCACAACCTCCCCAAAGCCAGTCTTCCGCTGCGGTAAATTTGGGGGTGTGACAGATTGGTATCAGAGCCTTGGTTATAGAGAACTAGGTTGCATTAGTAACTCTAGACTATAACCGGCTCTTAGTTTTATTTAGTAGTAACATCATCACATCATACTCATTCCGCTGCCATATAAATACTTGCAATACATGTTCGCTATTTCTTTGTTATCTGCCATGTGATTACTTGTTTACATGCGTTTGATTGCTTGATTAGTGCACTCACACATATAATATATTTTATATATGAACGCTAGAACATTCATTGGGTATTGTGGGTTACACAATGGTCCCGCAGGTCTTTTTATAATCAAACCTAGAGACATTAAATGAATTTTACTTGAGAATGGGAAATTTTGTGTGATTGGATAATTGCTTATTTAGAATTGAGTAATATAATTATGCTACTTATAGCCGTGAGTTTCTTTGCTTGATATACGTCTACGATCGTTTTATCACCTATCGACACTTATGTTCTTTGATCTCGTACTTTCAAAACGTCTACTAAAGGAAGACGACTTATTCACTTTGCTTTTGGTGATGTCATGTGATATCATTTTGATGGTTTGCCTGTCTGAATGGTGCCGGTGGGGCTCTAATCAGGTTAATTATGATTTCATATTTAGATGGTATAGGACGTCTGAATTTGAAATCATAAGCCACCGGACCAGAAGCTTATTTATGATTTCGTATTGAGATGGTATGGGACGTCTGAATATGAAGGTCATAAATAAACTGGCTGTAAACTCTCTTGGTAATATCTATTTTTTAGATATATTATCTATATTTAATGGGGAGTTTTGCTGGTGACACTTAAGTAGGATGATTTATGAACTCTTTATTAAAATGGATTGGGACGCCTTTGCATTTGAAAAAAAATCATAAATCACCGAACCATAAGTTTCTAATGACATATTTGCATAGATTAGGACGCTTTTGTATGCAAATATGAGATTATAAATGAGTGGACTTAAGGATATCCGACGTGACCCTGTATATTTATGGTATTGATTTAGTACTCCAGTTCTGGGAGGGTATTTCTTTTGACTCATGATTCGTCCGTACGAATTAATCGTTCTTTTACCTTGTTATCGTTATCATTACGACGTTTGGAGGGTACTTCTTTAAGCTTCATTTAGTTCACGAATCATTGCGTGGATTTTCTGAAATATACTGATCAACATGAACCTATCTGACTGGTGGTGGTGAAACCTTGTAAACTTTTAAGAACTAACGATTTTCTAGACTCTTGCTTCGATTTGTTTCCTTTTATCGTTCTATGAATGATCACCGATTTGTCAGATTGACATGTAGAACCGTTCAGATATATTCAACTTCTATCTATTATATACCTAAGTAACTATTGGTGGATAACACGATTTTAAAAGTTCAAACAAAATTATCCGTAAGAAAGTCTAAGTATATATATTCGATATAAAACTAGGGTAGAACCTCAAAATCCTTTTCTCTACACTTTTAATTGGGTAACCACAACTGAGTTCGAGGACGAACTCAAAATAACACGGACTGAATGTCACAATCGGGAATTTTCCAAACTTTAAATAATAATAAATTATATTATTTATTAATCGAAATTTGTTTTCGAGAGATGTCAAAGTTATTTGATTCGAAAACGAGAGTTTATTTTACATATTGTAAAAAGAAACGATATACATTTGAGAACTGACGCGATAAAAAATAAATTTATATTTAATTGTCACTATATATTTAATTATAGAATAATTAAATTATTTATTAGTTATCCGAAAACGTTAGATATTTAAACTTTACATTATACTCGCGTTTAACTCAATGACATACATATAGCTACTTAAAATTTTCACAAGCAAATTGAATTATTGTGCTTGACTTGTCAAATAAACACATTAACCACCTTTGGCTTATAAACCATTGTATAAACTCTTTACACTTCCAATATTTGTCTTCCCCACTCTTTTCCCCATTTCCAGCCGAATTTAGTACAACCAAAGTAAAATGGTCCTTGTCTTGTTCCATCCTAGTCAAGCATGCATGAATTTTATTAATAAAAGCATCCTAAGTCAACTTTGGATACCTTTCTTCTTACACATGCTCTATCCCACGTCTGAAACACATAATTTTTAGCAATAACTCTTTTCTATGGTACTACTTACTTGGTCTCATAATCCAACTAAGTTAGTTACTATTAAACTAAACCAAATGAATCACTAGTTACTTATCAAATTCTTTATAAATACTAACCTAAATGCCCTCATATTCTCACACATTAACAAACAAATTCTCCTATCTCAACCCTTCTGTTTTTCCAACAAAAGCTATTACCAACAAGAAAAACACAACCCAGCGCTTCGCTAACTCGAAACGCCTCGCTATGAGAATCTAGCTTCGCTAACGTTCGGCTAAGTCTTGAACCTTCGCGCTGACCTTTCGCTTTCTCAGTAGCAAAAGCGCTTCTCTTTTCCCCTTAAGTAGAAGGACAAGAAAGAGATTCTTGCTTTTCTTCCTCCCGCAAAGTCAGTCGTCTTTACCCAAGTGTGAACTTCAGACGACTCTCAAGCGATTCCATTCCTTCTTACTGTACTTCTGGGTCAACCAAACCCGAATGGGAGGAAGGGGGCCAGCCAAAAGTTCTTCTTTACACGCATCGGGGAGAATTGCCGGGAAAATTGCTTAAGGATGAAGGTATCATGCGATTACAGTGAGATCTCAGATCGAAGAAGGGGGCTTTCCCTTTCACCAGGTGGGCCTCCTTGGGTGTGTACTTTTTTCCATTCTCTTAGATGAGAGCCGATCTACTTTGGTTAGCCGAAAGACAAGGCTCTCTCTTTTATAAAGCGAAGCAAAGCGCATGGCGCTGAAAGCTCAATAAACACAGACGAACACGATGCAGGGCATAGCATAAATGAAACCGCTGATCATTTCATAAAACATATATGCTTGACCTTTCTCGATGCTTTTTTTGGGTGACTCACCAACCGACTCTTATTCTCCTCCTTTGGATTTCAAGACCAGTAGCAAACAACAAAGAAACCAAGAAGAGGACTAGTAGTGATAGGGTTCCCGGTCTTCATTATTTCGTATATCATGTAGACAAACCTCACGCACAACCCATGATGTCCTTTCCGATTTCCAAACACAGTAGCTAATGGAGTTATATTGTTCCATTATTATAGGGTACCATTTTTCCTTCCTCATGTCACCATGCTCAAACACACCTATTTTCTTTATTTTTGCCCTGATGTGTTTCAACAACAGTAAACAGAAAAATAGTAAGGTTTTGATGTTTAGTCGCAGGGGTTTCGACTAGGGTCTCTCGTTTCTATTTTTCTTTCTATTGACGAACACCCCAATAACAACACATTAAAATTGTGGTCGTCTTAGGGTAATCACGGATTCCTCGAGACGACTTTCAGAGAGTTGTTGATTTTGTTTGCTTAGTATCCGTTGATGGAAGATTTGGTTTTGTTCACTAAGTTGAAACCAAGAAAATGGTTACCTCTTTATTCAGAATCATCCATCGCACACTCGAGTTATTGTGAGTCACGAAGACACCTAGAGTTGATGACCATCACGTTATAAAGGGGCTTAGTTTGTTCGCTCGTGAGTTGGAGTTGGTGACTAAATGTAGAGTGGTTGTTCCTTACATGCGGGCTTAGGGTTTCGAGGAGGTTCGAGGTTGACATGTTCGATTTGTCGTGTTCACGAAAATGCGAAATGCACGATGCTTAGCTGAGTTTTGAGTTCATGTAAAACACCGTTCGCGCTGAAGTTCGTTCTGGTTGTGTTCGTTTGTCGACGTTGTATCTTACGATGAGATTCTTTGTGTCGAATCTTGGCGAAACTTCCTTCAACAAAGATAGCCTTCAGTTCCATTTCCACGAGAACGTCTAGGCGATCGAGCATATGTGATACTTGATAAAACTCGGGAAATACATAAGGTCCGCAAGGTGAGTTCATACCCCACCTTTCTTGTTTTAAATTGATTTATATATGTTTTATAATCATTTTGGGGGAGGTACATGCTTGGTCATAAAGAGTCTATAAACTTGATCAGTTGAGTCGTTTATTACGTATCTACTACTCACTTATGAAAATTTCACGTGTTTTGTGGTGAACTCCAATACTTGTTTATTTGTTATGTGTTCATCTGTGAATGCCAGTAACTGCTTATTTGTATATTAATTCTCTAATCTACCATAGTTTGGTTTTAATCTATCTATGGACTCATGCATCAATGAATGTTAACACTTAAGTACGTATGGTATGTTATGGAAGTTACATTTACTATGGTATTATCATGACTTATCAGTTACGGTGAGTAACTTTGTATGCAATAAACTTACAGATTGAGATTTTACAGATAAACTAGATACCAACAGTAGAGGGTCACTCTGAATATCAGTTATGGAGGGATACTCTGAATATCAGTTATGGAGGGTCACTCTGATCATCAAAAATTGGAGGGTTACTCCACTCTTAATATCAAAGATGAAGGGTTAATACAAACATCAACAATTAAGGGTTTATGTAAAAGTTCAATCTGTACTGGTTTACACTTATACAGTAATATTGTTTTAGCAAGCGATTGTGTATATGATTTATCTATCATCTATTTGTGGAAACATTTTGTGGGATTTCAATTATTATCAAGAATCTTTATTGTTACCAAGAACATCTTATTATCATGGAATTATATCATTACCGTGAACACCTGTTTTTATTAGTAAACTATATTCATTGTCAGTGAACTCTGTTTTCTCGTAAAACTTTATTTATATCACTGAACTCTGTTTTATCATAAAACTCTATTTATTTCAGTGAACTCTGTTTTTATGAGTAAACTATATTTATCATTATCAATGAACTTTGTTTCATCAGAAAACTCTATTATTTCCAATGAACTCTATTTTTATTAGTAAATTATATTTCTTATCAGTAAACTCTGTTTTATAAGTAAACCATGTTTTTATCAATGAACTGTTTTTTATTAATAAATTTTGGAATCATCAAGGAAAGTCTATTTAACAGAAGTTGTGATTTTTTTTAAACTCTTACATTTTACTGCAAGGTGCAGTGGTCGGTATAAACTCAAATCTTTCATTAACATTTTAAAACAAACTTATGAACTCACCAACTTTATGTTGACATTTTAAGCATGTATTTTCAGGTACTTAACTCATTGGACTATTTGGAGTCTGCTATGTGGTTTTGGCATGTAGAGGTCGTTCTTGAATCAAGCTCTCGATTACTCATGAAGTCACAACCTCCCCAAAGCCAGTCTTCCGCTACGGTAAATTTGGGGGTGTGACAATCCTTTTGAGAGAGGTCTTCTTCTTCAGCCATTCCTTTGGCAGCACCATCAGTAGGGAACAATGAAGGTACAGTCATGTACCTCATAGGTGGACTTTCCACTGCAATTGGTTCTTTTGTACCTGAAATGTTAGTATTTTCCAAAGCAAAAGGCACATAATTCATAGATTTAGAAAGTACTTCAATATCAAAGAACCACTTGGGACCTTTTTGTATGTCTTCAGGCTTATCTTCCAGAAAATCCACATGTAAGTTCTCTGTCACCTTGCTTGTCTTCTTGTTGAAGACCATATATCCCTTACTTGTTAGTGAATAACCAACAAAGTATCCATCGTCCCCCTTTTAATTGAACTTTCCCAAATGATCAAGAGTGTTGAGTATTACTACATGACACCCAAAAGGTCTGAAAAAGTCAATTAAAGGAGGTCTTCCATTGAATAGCTGATAAGGGGTCTTGTTGTGAGCCTTAACCACCAAGGCCCTGTTCTGAACATAACAAGCAGTGGCAACAGCTTCAGCCCAAAAGATAACTCGAAGCTTGGAATCAAATAGCATGGTCCTTGCAGCTTCTATGAGTGTTCTGTTTCTCCTCTCTACAACTCTATTTTGTTGAGGTTTTCTGGCTATGCTATATTCCCTTTTGATTCCTTTGTTGGTGCAGAAAGTATCAAACTCTTTGTTCCTAAACTCGCCACCATTATCATACCTAATTGTCACCACCTTCGTACCCTTTTGAAGCTCAATATGAGTGATGAAGTCTTTGAGTACTCCTGCTGTGTCACTCTTTTCAAATAAGAAGAAGGTCCATGTGAACCTTGAGAAGTCATTAGTGACCCCTAGGTAGTACCACTTCTTTTTCATACTTGCCATAGATGTAGGACCAAAAAGATCCATGTGAAGTAACTCCAATGGCTTGGTGGTGTAAAGAGCAATTTTTGATTTGCAAGAAGCTCTATGTTGCTTTCCCTTCAAACAGGCAACACAAGTGTGATCATTATTGAAGGTCTTGGAAGGCAGACCATGAACAAGATTAAACTTAACCAGTTTGTTCATATATTTGAAGTTTAAATGACCAAGTCTTCTATGCTATTTCTTGCATTCATCTACTGAGGCTTTGGTAATAAAACAGTTCTCATTGTCTTGAAGAGAAATGTCTTTTAAGTCAATGGTGTACATGTTCTTCTGCCTTGGTGTTCTTAGTACAATAGGAGTATTTGGTGGTAAAACAAACTTCTTTCCCAACACCAGACACTCAGTATATGTGAAAAGAACAAAGTTCTTGTTGTTAGTCATTTAAGACACGCTAAAAAGGTTATACTTCAATTCTTTGACCAGATAGACATTATCAAATGTCATTCCATTAGTCACAATGGTCCCTTTCCCTAAATTTGTTCCATGCCCATCTCCAAATGAGACACCATCATTATCATGTAGGGGAACAAAGTTTGACAGATAAGCTTTATGACCAGTCATGCTTCTTGAGCATCCACTATCCCAGTATGCTTTGTCATTCTTGGTCTGCTTAGTTACCTGTAAAAAGAAAAACAAATTAGTTTTTCTTGGGGACCCAAGCCATTACTGACTTAGATCTGCCTCGTGTATCAATGTAAGATAATTTGTCAAAGGCTAAAGATACACCATTGGGTTGAGCACCTCTTTGGGAGCCCAAACCCAACGAACTAAGGCTTTCACAGATTTTCCCCATCTACCCATGTTTCTAGAGGCCATAATTTTGCCAGCAGGGGAAACCCTAGGCTTAGCAGGGGAATCCCTATGTTTAGCAGAGGGAATCCATTGCTTGTTCTGGCCTTTATAGGTACGTTGGTAAGGTCTATGGCCAGATGCAAATGTATTATGAGATGTTGGTCTGGTCACATTAGAGTTAGATTTGGGTATGCTTTACTTATCTTTCTCAAAGCAGTAACAACATACTTACCAGTTGCCTTATTTCTAAAAGCAGGGGGAATGTACTTAGCAGGGGAAAAAGGTTTTTCCCCTGCATTCAACAAAATAGCTTGTGGTTGCATTTCCTTTAAAGGATTTGCAGCCACCATTCCCATGGATGCTTTACAGTCTTGGTATATGTGATCAAAACTACCACAGGTGAAACAAGGTTTGGTGTTTTTCATAAAGTCTTTTCCTAGTTGAATAAACTTTTGATTATTCTAGTTCCTTTGATTTCCTCTAACCACATTTCTGTTGTGTCTAGGGCTATACATATCTGCATATCTAGTAGTGGTTTTGTAAGGTTTTGGACTAGTGGTTTTTATTTCAGCTCTTGATGCACTACTAGTCCTAGATGAAGTACTAGTGTCACTACCAAATAAACCTCCTCTAGAGAAAAGGACATGGTTATCTATTTTCCACTGCTTTAATGCATCTTGTTCCTTTGCAAAATCTCTGACCTCACTGGTTTTTACATAGTCAATTAAGTCAAACTCAATGTCTGCCTACTTGTCAAAACAAGGAAGACCAGTCAAAGAAAGATCTTTGATAGGAGTGTCTTCATGTATGTTAGCAGGTGGTGGTGGAAAGGTAGTATGTTCATTTTTAATACCAAAAACAGTTTTATCTCTTGGAGATTGTCCTATTTCAACAGCCTTAGTTAGATCTTTAGATGCTTTTCCAAACTTTTTAACTGGTTGTTCATCTACTTTTTTATTAGTTCTAAAGATTTCAACTTCAGCAGTTAATTCCTTAATGGAATCATCTTTTTCTCTAGCATCTCTTTCTAGAATTCCAATGTGATCTGTATATTGGTTTTCTCTTTGCTTATATTCTCTAATGCTAGACACTAGTTGTTCTAAAGCACGTTTGTAGTTGTCTAAATCATTCTCAGAATTTATGTATTTAGCATTTAGATTTCTGATTTGGTCATTTAATGACTCAGTATTTTTCTTACATGCTTTGGTACAATAAGAGTCATCATATACCTCATTGTCTGAGTTGGATGTTGACATAGCCATAAGAGCAAATTCTTCCTCTGTCTCCCCAGCAACTAGAGCTTGGTTCCTTTCAACACCTTTTGTCATAGAGCTCCAGTCCTATCCAACAACTCTATATATTTCTTGCATGGCTACCATAGCTTTAGCCTCAGAATCCTCATCCCTGCTGTCTTTCTTATAGCTGCTTCCATTCTTTGGACCTCTGCACTCCCTAGCCCAGTAACCTTTCTTACCACAGTTGTAGCATTCCACCTTTGATTTATCAAATCTAGCTACATCAGAAGGATTAATGGAAAACTTTTTTCCATATTTCTTATAGAATCGGTTGGCTCTCATGCTGAGTAGAGCCATATTCCACTTGATGTCCATTTCCTCCAGACCTTGCTTACTGATTTGAGTTAGATCTTCATGTAGCACAGTGGAACCATGAGATCCTTGTGATGCAATAAAGGCACAAGTAGTGTCAAGGCTAAATGTTGCAGGCCTTTCTTCTCCATTTGATGGTCCTGAGTTTAAAACAGTAGAGTATATATCAGGGGAAACTTTAATCCTACTGCTTTTGTCTGAAACATTAATTCCACTGCTTTGAGAAATGAAAGCCATATTGGCTGGTGGATCAGTAATTCCACTTGAGTTTGTGGGAATAATCCCTAAGGCCTTCATTTCATTGACCATAGGCTCAAAAACCTTCAGGTTGTTATAGATATCATCAATATTTTTGTCATCAATGTCATCTCTGTTTTGCCAAATGGCTTTGTAAACAAACCATTCTTTCTGAAGGCTGTTGAGAAATCTTGCGTTGAACTGCTCTCTTGACACCTCTACGTCAAACAATCCAGTTGGCAACCAGATCTTGAAGCCTGTTATAGATGGAACCAATTGCTTCATCACCTTTTGCTTTAAAAGAGCAAACTAGTCTATCATCTGATTTTTCTTTTTCTTCTTGGTAGCTTCATTTCCTCCAAATGTGTTACTAATGGCTTCCCAAAGTTCCTTAGCCGTCTTATGCTTCCTAAACCTTAACTGATGTTTATCAGGTAGGGCTAACAGCAAAGAACTGTGAGCTCTGGCATCATGTCTTCTTAATTGAATCTCTTTGTCTGAAACATCAGCAGACTTTTTCTTGTCATCACCTTTGGAGGTTTCACCAGCATCTCCCTTATCTTTGTTCTTATCTTCAACTGCTACTGTTTTGGTGAACTGATCACCAGATTCTATGACCTCCCATAGGGCATAGTGTTCCATCTTGAGATATTGTTGAATCCTGAATTCCCATATTTCAAAGTTTTCAGGATCCAATATTGGAAGTTTGAGTGCATTGTTGTTTGTGGATGAAAGAGAGTCAGTAGACATGGTTGGAAATGGATGTGAGGTTTGTGTTATTCTTGGTTTAATCAAAGTTTCTCAACAAGCTCTGATACCACTTGTTGATCCCAAACTCAGATCTTAAACCTTAGCTTGTTTAAGGGTTGTAGTAGAAAGAACGAATTCAAATTACTACTAGAGAAACTTTGTAATACACAAAGTAACTAAACAGGGGAAAGTAATGTTTAGCATAAGAACAAGTATTGAAACAAACGATTAAGCTTTAATATATTAATGATATACGAATACCCAAGATGGTATTAGGGTTTTACAACTTAAAGCGTGAAATGGAAATGAGGAAAAGTTATATAAAACATGAAAACCTAATGAGTCCTTTTATAGCACAAGAACTCATGTACAAAATCACTATTAACAAACTAGGAAAGTATTCTGGAGTAGTAACAGAAACACGTCAATATCTCTTCCTAGTTTATCCATGCAGCAGGGTCTTTGACTTCTAGTAGGGGGACCAATCCCCCTGTCTTCATTAATCAGCAGGGGTAACTTACTCTAGCAGGGGGAACTTTGACCAACTAGCAGGGGGAACTTATACTTATGCATTTATTCCCAACAGGTAAGGCCTAATCTTTGATAAAAAATTCATTTCTTCCCTAAAATTTAATTTGAAGAAAATATTACATTACTAGGTTTTAAGCAAAATGCAGCGTTTGAGATCATCATCATTATCAGAATTCAGAAAGTTAAAATGTAGCAGTAACAGTTTCTGTTATTACACTACTTCTGCTGCTCAGCGTGAAATTAGTCAATTTCAAGATAAGGTATTTTTTTATAAATCTTGATTTGAATATGTTTTTATGTACGATGATTTTAGGTGGGTGCTTTGGATTAGCTTGTTTTGCAGGCTTATGAGCTTGTTTGGAACTGGAAAAGGTTGTATGCTCTGTTGAGCTCAAGTTGATAAGGTTACTAGCCAGAAAGATAAGCTTATGACCTTTACTAGTTTCAAATAAGCTCGTAAGTCCAGAAAGTAAGTTAATCCAGGCACCCATTAGAAGTTTTTGATGTTTGATGGGTAGTTTTTTAAGGGGTGGTGGAATTAGCTTGTTTTTCGAGCTTATGAACTTATTTGAAATCAGAAAAGCTCATAAGCTAACTTTTCTCGGCTTATGAATCTGAGCATATGAACTTGAGAATCTCAAGTCGATAAGATGATAAAACGAGAAAAGTCAGCTTTTCCAGTTTCAAGTTGGCTCATAAGATCAGAAAGTAATATGGGTATGATTATTAAGAGGTGGTTTGGATTAGTTTGTTTTTCGGGCTTACAAGCTTATTTAAAATTGGAAAAGCTCGTAAGCTCACCTTTTTTTAGATTATGAAGTCGAGCTTATGGACTTGAGAAGCTCAAGTCGATAAGGTCATAAGCCGAGAAAAATGAGTTGATGACCTTTTCTGATGTCAAATAAGCTCACAAGTCCAAAAAGTAAGATAATCCAAAGACCTTAAAAGTTTGTGATGTTTGATGGGTAATTTTTTAATGCGTGGTGGCTTATTTGATTGTGGAAAAGCTTGTAAGTCCATTTTTTCGGCTAATGATGTTGAGCTTATGGACTTGATAAGCTCAAAGGAAAAAAATTGAGCTTACAAGCTTTTCCGATTTAAAAATAAGATCCCAATCCATATAGTCTACATGCTCTTTTACAGCAAAAATACAATATCAAACTCTCCATTGACAAGGTTGGCCGAGCAAGAAGAATTTCCATGGACATATTCGAGGGTGATTATGAAGAGCAATATAGAAAACTGAGGGATTATGCGATGGAGTTGGAGCAAAAAACCCAGATACGATTGTCAAGATCCAGGTTGAAACAAACACCGATTTAACCCTTGATTCAAAGGTTTTTAAACGAATTTATATATGTATTGGTCAACTGAAAGCACGCTTCAGAGCCACAAAAAGGGAAATTCTGGGTTTGGATGGAGCATTTATTAAAGGTCCACATACTGTTCAAATCTTAACGTCTGTTGGTGTGGATGGAAATAATGGTGTGTGTACCCGGTAGCTTATGCAGTTGTTGAATATGAGTGCAAGAGTTCATGGTTATGGTTCTTGGCCTGCTTAGGAGACGACCTTAATTTGCAATCTAACTTAAACTTCACATTCATCTCTGACAGACAAAATGTACAATCCTTGAGTATTAATTTAGTATGTATATTTTTAATGCCACCAAACGTTAAATATCATTTCTTGCTTCAGGGGATATTACCAGCCATTGTAGAACTGTTTCCATAGATTCTATGTTAGACACATTTTATGAAAATATGAAAAAGGAACACAAAGACAAGAAATTGAAGGATCTTATATGGAATTGTGCAAGGCCATCAACAATACCTCAGTTGGAGGCAACAATGGATCAAGTCAAAGCAGTTAACCCTAAAGCTTGTGATTGGCTAAAAAGATTCCTCCATCATGGTGCAGGGTACATTTCTCATGTATGTTTGTTTGGTTGGTTGTATATGTAGTTTCAACTGTTATTGTTTGGTTGGTTGTATATGTAGTTTCAACTGTTATTACCGATTCTTGAATCAGAACGAATATGTCATATTTAAGTTTCTATTAGAGAGTTTTTCATCGTATTATTGTGGAGATGGTGCGATCTATGTTGAAGGCATTGAATTTCGAGCCATTGACAAAGTAAGTTTGAGAATCCCTTGGCCTGTTCCTGGTATCTTCTTTAAATATGGTTATATAAAGTGGATGTTCTATGTTGTATATTTAACATGATTTGTACACAGGTGAAACATGATGGCTTCGGATATATGAAGGCAGTTCAACCAGTACTGAAATCAAACTTCAATGTGGATCAGGTGCAACAATTGCCAACTGAGGAAACATGTGACATACACAACAATTATGACGAGTTGTTCTGGTTAGGTGAAGTAAACGGAAAGAAACTTCTTGTGCTTTCGCCAAAGGCAGCTTTATACAATTTTTCTAATGTGTATCTTTTAGCTTCAAAACCATCAGCTTAGTTCAGGTTTGCTATATATTTGAACTAAATTTGTTACAGTTTTCTTCAACCTTTATAATTTTTTTTGAAATTTACTTGTACAAATATATTAACACGTCTCATGAAAAACTAGGTTCGATAATTATTAGTCGTGATCTTCTTTGTTGTATACTAAAATACTGAAGATTTCTTTACCCCCAAAAAAAATACAGAAGATTCGTTAAGTATATGCTTGACAAAAATTTCACTTCTTTTTGTCTTAGAAATCTTACTATATATGTTCCTACGGCATGTAATCGTGTTTTATATGATACATGCAGATTTCGAAAGGTGACTGAGCTTTTGCCACAACAAGTATTTTATATCAGCCGCACGTTTAGAAGCCAAATGTTGTCATTGGATACAGAATACGTGTGCTACCTTGTGTTCAATATTTCAAAAGTATATAAGGGGCTGCATAATCCGTTGAGAGTACGAGATTTACTCCGTGAAGGAAACGAAGAGGCAGAAATTTTTATTTATCTTATAACCCCAAACCAATTGAATATACATGATTTTTGCGGGGTTCCAAAACAAAGGGAAGATGGATGGATGGAGATTCAAGTGTGGAAATTCAACTCAACTCATGAGGTCAAGGATGAGTCCGTTCTATTAACATGAAATTTATAAGTCATGATGGACCTATGTCTGGTCTAATTGTATGTGGCCTCGATTTTCGGCCATTGTAGAAAAATTCTTGCTGTACTTATTGACATTTATTTTATAGAAATCTATATGCTCCGCTTTTTCTTAATATACCTCAATAGATGTTTTATTATTTTTTTTCACCAAAAATTTAGGATAAAACATATAGTAAAGTTTATATTTAGCACCAATACAAAGAAATATCTTTCATAATGAAACTTTGGATTAACCTAAACTATGTTGTTTTCTCTACTGAGATAATCCACCTCGAAGCTATTACTGTCAGCTTTTATTCTAACCCGAAAATGACAAAGACCTCAAAGGAACTTCAAATGAAGTATATTAAACTAAAATAAACTTGTATGGCCATGGAAAACATACCTTTGATGAACCCTAAATATGCCCGTGAAGAAGAAAGGAAGAAGTCACCAAAATGGTGATCAAAGCAGCCCCCCCCCCTGTGTAGTTGTTATGTTGTTGAAAGTCTATGGGTAAGTGGTCGAAGGCATCTTGTTTTGTCCTATATTTCTGAGCTGGTTCTATCTTCATTTAAGCTGGGTACTACAGTCTTGGTTTAGATTCAACCGCCGCCACACGCTCACACCTTAACAAGAAACGTTTGCTCCAACGACCGTTATCAGTTCTAGCATTTTCGTGTTATAAGCAGATCTACAGTCGGATAACCATCCATTTCAATCATGAACCTCAACCAAAGGGGCGCCTGGTTGTTATTCGGTTAATAAATTCAACAATCCTTTTATTTTTCGAGTGTGCTACTACGGGTTTCATGCCAGGTCACCAAAGGTTTGTGAGGTTTGTGTTTCACGATATCACAATGACTCTATCCTTCTAGAACTGGTTTTACCAACATACCATTTGTACAACAGCATCATCAAAGCAAAACATGTCGAGAGATGCTACAACCCAAGAATCTGCCAACGTCCAACAGAGTCGCTAAAGACTAAACTTAATCCATAAACGTCATGATGATATTATAATATCTTAATCTGCTGGTGCGGATAATGTTAACAGATAACAGTGGTATACTACCATCTTCACGCTTCAGGTCAGTCGACCAAGGGATAAACATTCTCAGAAACAAAGAACAAACTTTTATTACATAGATAAGAAGAAAAACAATTTGAATACCAGAAAAAGTACACTTTCAAAAGGCCTATAATTAACACAATTAGCAGAATAACGCTTGCCAACTTGCTTAAAATTCAAAACGATCAATTCATATGGAAACTGAAAATTTATCAAAACTTAGTATAATAAAATTTATAGCACGAAAGCTCAACCATACTGTCCCGATAGTGTTATCATAGCCATGAAATGACTGGGTTTACTTAATAAAATTGAGCAATTTGCAAAACAAAAGAGTAAAAAATGCAACATGTAATGTCACAAAGTTACGATGATAAAATGCTTAGGACCAACTTGCTTCAATCCAAGTCTGAGGGTAGGTGTTATAACGACTTATTCTGCTAAAAGGTTCCTCAGTGCCCATGGGATCGAACGTATCATACTTGCCGGTTTCGAGTGAATAGAAGACTATCCTCTTGTTCTTTGAATGCAATTCTGAAAAATAGATCTTGTTCTCCATATGTTGAGATTTGGCTTCAATGCAAAAACATGTCGTCCTGCAAATATAAATCATGTTCCTTCCTAAACTATCTAACTTCTCCCATTTTTTTGTATCGTCGTTCAACTTGAATACCTCAACCGACTCTCCAGACAGGCCTACAATTACTAGTAAAAGATGTTGATCACATTTCGTAAGGAAATGTTGTTCTTGATCTCTCGAACTGCAACAACTTTCTGGGTCTCCGGCTATAGAATCCTTGAAAGAGTAAACCTCTCCACCTAAATCCAAATCTTTGAACACATGAAGTTCTCCATTATCACACAAGTCATAAAGAGTCTGGCCAAAAAATGTTGGAAAACAAAAGGTATATGAATAATCAAGTTCAATCCTACGCCAGGATGGTTCCTGTACTACTATGTGGATGTAAACATAAGCTTCTCTTTTTGGAAGTAAAACAACCATGCAATCGGGGGAAGTGGGTGGTGCTGAGAAACACAAGCTTCCTTCATCATAAGGTAGATATGGAAGCTTGCGGATGTCACTTGTGAAGGGGTTATAGAACACGAGTCCATTCCTCGTGTAAAACAACAGCCAACCAAACCTAGAATAGCGTATTCTGTCAAGATAGATTGGCACATCTAATCTCTTCATAAAGAACTTGTCACTAGACATGGGATCTGTAAAAGTGCAAATGCCTTGATTTTTTTCAACCTCCATTAGCCACGAGGGTGAAACTAATGAATACTTCTGCATTCTCCTTAATGCTGATTTATCACTTAAATCTTTTGAAGGTGCGGCTGAATGACAACGCTTGCATGTAGCACGAAAATTCAAGTATTCCAAACAAGCACAATGCTCCATGATCATCTCCAAAATATGAAGTGGAAGATTGAGTAGGTGTGTTTCGCTAACGTCCTCAACCCCATCACTATCATCCGCTATTCTTCTTACCACCACCTCGTTGTCCTTTTCCTCTAGTTTATGATCAGCATGATCACCGTCCAGCCTACACAATAATAGAAGCTTGCTTAAAAAAACTGTGTCCTAGTTCTAAGTAATGATATTAATTACAAAAACAAATCAAAGCGATACCTGCATTCCCACAATGCCACATTGCTTGTGGGCTGCACTTGAGAATGCATCAAAGATATGGAGATCTATTTAATCCTAATTTGACATCTGATGAAAGTTAAAGGTAAGAAAGGTAAATATATTTCTTTTATATTTTTGCTTTGCAATGTTTGGTTTGAGTTTGACAGGTTTAGAGAAGATGGGGGACTAAATGTGGCAAGTGGACTTAACTAGAGTCAACCCTAGTCAAGCTAGCATATATACTCGTTTCTTGTTTAGTCCGTCATTTAGTTTTGCATCTTGTTTTCATCTCTCACACACACATTGTTCCTCCATTGTTGATTTGAGCGATCTTGTTGATTTTGTACTTGTATATTAACCTTGGTTTGTAAGATCAATCATACATTTAGTTTTCTTTTCTTTCTGAGTTGTAAGTACGATCACAAAGCTAGGTATCACATTTGAAGTGATAGCCTAACGCAGTGATAGAAAAATAAAGGGGAGGTTGGTTGATTAAATCGTTTTCTTGTGTTTGTTTTATAAATCGAATATGGTATCAGAGACAGGTTCTTGATATCTGAGTTTTAAACTGGTTTTATTAACAATCTTGATTAATCTTGTGGTTAATCGTGTTCTAATTGTGGTTAATTACAAGTTTTTTTATCAATTAAATTTTTAGGGTTTAAAAATTTGGGGGTTTTCTGATTCTTGGTGTTCTGTGGTGATTAATTGGGTTCTTTATTGCTTAATCAAGCTTAATTGTATCTCTGGTAAGAATAATTGAAGAAACCCTAAATTTCAGAAATTAGGGTTTCATTAAATTTTTGGGTATTTGTTATTTTGTGTTGGTTATTTGTTATAACTAACATGTTCAGGTTGTTATTCCGCTGTGCTTGTTGGTTGTGGTGAGATCTTCTTGATCTCATTGGTTCTTGGTGTTTTTGCTGGTAGCTGCGCGTGTTGTAACACCTCTCTCGCTCTCTCTTATTTTTTATTTTTTGTTTAGAGGGGTTTTAGGTGTCGAAGGGATTAGGTAGTCTTGGTGGATTGATTCAGTTTTCATTTGTGCTATTTGGTAGTTGCTTGTAGAGGAGGTACAAGGGGTTCTTTGTTTATCTTGTGTGATTTTTGTGTGGTTTCATCATGACTGATCCAAAGAAAGATGATCAGGATGATACTCATGTGAGTGATACTGAAACTGAAAGTGAACCTGTCATTCATACTAATGACCCTTTATATTTACACCCTACTGACACAAATGGGCAGCCCATTGTGAGTGTTAAACTCACTGGTCCTGAAAACTATAAGGTTTGGGCTGCTGCATTTAAGCTTGCATTACATACTAAGAACAAATTGGGGTTTATTGATGGTACTTGTGAGAAAAATATTGATGATGTTGTTTTATCTGATCAATGGGATAGATGTAATGCTGTGGTTTTATCTTGGATTCTTGGATGTATCTCTTTTGAGTTATATCAAGGACAAATTTTCTCAAAAAATGCTAAAGATGTGTGGGATGAATTTAAAGAAACTTATGATAAAATTGATGGATCTGTTATCTATAATTTGCATTATAAGATTTGCTCTCTCACTCAATCTGGCTCTTCTTTGTCTGAATACTATCACAATTACAACAGTCTTTGGAGGCAGTTTGACTCTCTTATCAATCTTCCTTCATGTAAATGTGATGGTGCTCCTCAAATGAAGAGTCATAATGCTCTTATAAGACTCATGCAGTTTTTGATGGGTCTTGATGACACTTTCAGTGTTGTTAGGAGCCAATTACTAACTGCAGACCCTTTGCCAGATGTTAAATCTGCTTTTGCTACTCTATCTAGGGTTGAGTCTCATAAGAACAATCTGGTTCATGTTGTGAGTGATAAGAATACTGCTACTGCTTTTGTTACTAAACCTAATAATTGGAATGGTAATAAAAATACTCAAAACAGTCAAAATGGTCAAAATAGAGGTCCTAATAATAATAATAATAAGTTTGTTTGCACTCATTGTAATATGAATGGCCATACTGTTGATAGATGTTTTGAGCTTAATGGATACCCTCCAGGTTTCAAGAAAAGGAATACTGGAGGATCTAATGGTTCTAATAATGTCACTAGTTCTCTTGGTAATAATGTTGATCAGGGATCTGGGAAATCTCTTCCCTTTACTGCTGATCAAATAAATAGACTCATGGCTTTGATCAATTCTAAGCCTGACATTGGTGATGTGCAGTCTTGTGCTGCAGGTATAAAATTTGGTTCTAATCATATTATTAGTTTTGTCACTTGTAGATTCTTTAACTATAATACTAATATAAGTACTTATAGTACCTATATTGGTTGGATCTTTGATTCTGGAGCATCACAACATATGACTTTTTCTACTGAACACTTTTTTGATATTATTGATGTGTCAAAATTGAATATTTCTGTTTCACATCCTAATGGTACTATTGAACATGTTAAGCATGTAGGAAATTTTAAACTATCAAATAAAATTACTTTGAAAAATGTGTTGGTTGTTCCAGGTTATAAGGTCAGTCTTATTTCAGTTCACAAGTTGGCAAAAGATAGTAAGTTTGTTGTGTCCTTTACTGAATCTAAGTGTTTTGTTCAGGATTCTCATCAAAAGTCCCTCTTGGGGACTGGTAGTGAAAATAATGGACTTTACTTGTTTGATTCAGGTAGGAAGTTTATTAATAGTGCTATCACTAAGTGTAATTTGTCTAAGTGTGTGTGGCATAATAGACTTGGTCATCCCTCAGACCAAGTTTTAGCTATTCTTAAGGATAAAATTCATCTTGATTCTGCTAGTAATGTTCAGCCTTGTGATGTGTGTTACATGGTTAAGCAAACTAGAGATCCTTTTCCTATAAGTGATCATAAGACTAAATGTTTGGGTGAAATTATTCATTTGGATGTTTGGGGTCCTTATAGAGTTAAAAGTAGAGATGGATTTAGATTCTTTCTTACTATTGTTGATGACTATACCAGGGCTGTGTGGTTATACATGCTTAAAGGCAAAGATGAGGTTTTTGATAAACTTATTGAATTTTATAAGCTAATTAAAAATCAATTTGATGTTGCTATCAAAGTTTTTAGAAGTGATAATGGAACAGAGTTTGTTAATCATAAATTTGAAGGTTTTATTAAAGAAAATGGTGTTATTCATCAAACTACTTGTGTGTATACTCCACAGCAGAATGGTATAACTGAGAGAAAACATAGGCATTTACTTAATGTTGCTAGAGCCCTCATGTTTCAGGGGGGATTACCTTTGAACATGTGGCCTGAATCTATTCTTACTGCTGTTTATCTGATTAACAGGATTCCTAGCTCAGTCCTCTCTGGAAAAAGTCCTTATGAAATGATTTATAAAACTGAACCTAACATCTCTCATTTAAAAACTTTTGGGTGTCTTTGTTTTAGTACTGTGCTTAATAATGTGGATAAGTTTGCTGCTAGGTCTGAAAAGTGTGTGTTCATTGGGTACTCATTTACTAAAAAGGGTTATAAACTATTTGGTCTTGAGTCAAAAAATGTGTTTTTCTCAAGGGATGTCAAGTTTTATGAAACAGTGTTTCCATTCAAAAATGATGTTTGTAAGAGTGGTTTGATCTTTGAAGATCAGGGTATAAATAGTCTAAATATTTTTGATTTAGCAGTAAACAACTCTGATGATCCCTATGATGATATGAGAGATGAAAGATTAGGAGATAGAGGTAGCATTTTAAAAGAGTCTGTCTTAGCTGAGAAAGTATCTACTGATACTCCTATCATAGTTACCAGTGATACTCAGGGGTCAGAGTCTATGAATGATAAAGGTCATAGTCTTGGAAACCAGTATGACTTAGGCAGTAATGATGCTAATGATTTAGACAATAATGTTGCCCTAGATGATGAAAATTATGATTCTGAGGGTGAAGAGTTTATAGAATTTAATCAACATTTTCAAAATAATAGTCCAGAGAAAACTGAGCTAAGAAGGTCTAGTAGACCACATAAGTTGCTTGGTAAACTTAGTGATTATGTGCTTGACAAAAGAGTTAAATATGATATTAATACTGTGGTGAACTATAATAACTTGTCTATGCATAATTTTGTGTTTACTAATAAATTAAACAAAATACATGAACCTAAATCTTATAATGAGGCAGCCAAAGACCCTAGGTGGGTTGAGGCTATGAATGAGGAGATGGAAGCTCTTAATAGAAACAATACTTGGGTTATAGTTGACTTACCTCAAGGTAGGAAGCTTGTTGCATGTAAATGGTTATGGAAGGTGAAATATAAATCTAGTGGTGATGTTGAGAGATATAAAGCTAGAGTTGTAGAAAAAGGATTTAGTCAAAAAGAGGGTATAGACTATGAAGAAACATTTTCACCAGTAGTGAAAATTGTGACTGTTAGGTGTCTTCTTTCTGTTGCTGTGCACAATAATTGGCCTGTTTATCAGTTAGATGTAAATAATGCCTTTCTATATGGAGATTTAGATGAAGAAATTTATATGAATCTTCCTGAAGGGTATGGCTCTAACTCAAACAAGGTGTGCAAGCTAACCAAGTCTTTATATGGGTTAAAACAGGCACCTAGAAAATGGAATGAAAAATTAACAAGTGTGTTAACTGAAAATGGTTTTTGCCAAAGTAAAAGTGATGTTTCTTTGTTTACTAAGACTGAGAATGAGTCTTTTGTTGCCCTGCTTGTTTATGTTGATGATATTATCATAACAGGGAACAATGAAAGTATTATCAATGACTTTAAAGAATATTTGAGTTCAAAATTTAAAATTAAAGATCTTGGCAAACTCATATATTTCTTGGGTATTGAAGTACTTGATACTGACTCAGGATTGTGTCTTAATCAAAGGAAATACTGTTTAGAGTTACTATCTGAGTATGGAATGTTGGCTTGTAAGCCAGCTAAAGCTCCTATACCAGATGCTTCTAAGAAAAAGAAAAAACTTATTGAAGATGAGGTTGATACTATGTTTGATAACAAAACTTGTTACCAAAAGATTGTTGGTAAATTGATATATCTGACTTTAACTAGGCTGATATTGCTTATGCTGTTTAAGTCAGTTTATGCATGATCCTTATAAATCTCATTTGAAATTAGATTTTCATGTGCTTAGATACCTGAAAAGGTCACCTGGAACTGGTATATCTTTTAAACAACATAATAATCTGAATCTTAATGCATTTGTAGATTCAGATTGGGCTAAGTGTAAGATTACTAGAAAATCTATTACTGGATATACTGTATATCTGGGTGATAATCTTGTATCCTGGAAAAGCAAGAAACAATCTGTTTTAGCCAAATCTTCAGCTGAAGCTGAATATAGAGCTATGAACAGTGTTACTTGTGAAATCATGTGGATACTTAAGATTATGAATGATCTTAAGGTGAAAGTGAATTTACCTATGCCTATCAGTTGTGATAGTAGTTCTGCAATTCAAATTGCAGCCAATCCTGTATTTCATGAAAGAACTAAACATTTTGAGATTGACTTATGTTTCTTAAGGGAAAAGGTACCTGCATGTTTGATCAAAACTGTTAAGATCAAATCTGAAGATAATGTTGCAGACTTGTTTACCAAAGGGTTGTCTATTAAAGATCACAATTCTTTTTGTGAACTGTTGAAGCTTGTTGATCTTTATCAGAAGTCAACTTAAGAGGGGGTATTAAATCCTAATTTGACATCCGATGAAAGTTAAAGGTAAGAAAGGTAAATATATTTCTTTTATATTTTTGCTTTGCAATGTTTGGTTTGAGTTTGACAGGTTTAGAGAAGATGGGGGACTAAATGTGGCAAGTGGACTTAACTAGAGTCAACCCTAGTCAAGCTAGCATATATACTCGTTTCTTGTTTAGTCTGTCATTCAGTTTTGCATCTTGTTTTCATCTCTCACACACACATTGTTCCTCCATTGTTGATTTGAGCGATCTTGTTGATTTTGTACTTGTATATTGATCTTGGTTTGTAAGATCAATCATACATTTAGTTTTCTTTTCTTTTTGAGTTGTAAGTACGATCACAAAGCTAGGTATCACATTTGAAGTGATAGCCTAACGCAGTTATAGAAAAATAAAGGGGAGGTTGGTTGATTAAATCGTTTTCTTGTGTTTGTTTTATAAATCGAGTAAGATCGTTTTATTTTTCAAATGACATGAGTGTATCATGTCACCCGATTCATCACGGATGTGTAAATAACCCGCTAACTCTGCGGCAAATGCAAAGCTATAAAAGACAGAATAATCACCAGCAGGATCAACAAAAAAATAGCGTCCTTGAGGTCCAACATTTCTTACCACATCAAAGTAGTTCTGTCAAAGTATATGAGGTCTGCCTGTTCTATTAATTCAAACGTAGCATCAGTCCTATCCCAGTCTCTGAGATAGACCTGTTCTTCCCACAAAATACTAGTCATATCCAGTTTAAACAGAGACACAACACCAATTGTTTTCTTTTTTTCCTCGTTATACGCCATTACAATGCAAAATAGTGTTGAACCATACCCTTTTAGAAAATATTTTTTCCCGAGTTCATCAAAATAATATAAGTCAGGACACACTGGGTGTGCCCCAAATAACATTAGTTTTATCACAACTTCTCTATCCTTAACAGCAACGTCAACGTATATGACAAAAGGAATAATATTACCGTTTGTATTAAAAGCAAATACTTTACCATCGCAACAAGCTAGGCTATGTATCAAACTTCCACCACCAGTTATTCGTTTGAGTTGTTTGAGGTATGACAGTTCAGTCCATCCGGGCGATCTAATTAACTTCTTTTTCTTACTGTCAATAGGACAAAAAACAAAGGTAGGTTTTGTGGTCCTCGTTAACAAGAGAATTGAACTTGGATCATCAGGATGGAATGGCAGACAACAATGGTTGATATCCTCACAGTTTCCATCGTTCAGAACCAAAGGGGGAAGATGAATGGTCTTACCAGTAACTGGATTCCAAAGAGACCACATGACATTGCTGGAGAGAATAACCCAGCCATAGAAACACCCTCGTATGCGTTTTCCACGCAACTCTTGGACTCCACACTGGTAATGAAACACTTGATCGTGCATGGAGCAAAAAATTTAACCGTATTCATTTGGGGTCTGAGACACCAACCATGGATACTTTGTGGATAGGGGAGGCAATCCATCACACGCTACACCACACCCTTGCTCCATCTAACAAAGTTTATAAATACTTGTCAAGATAAAACGACATATAGCAAGCGGTCTAAAAGTATATTCAACATACCACTTTTTCTGCATACCTTAATTTTCTATTAAATCAGCAAAATTTTCTCCCCCCTAGGGTGTGCCCTCTGTGACCTAATACCTACGTGACACCCGGTTTTCGACAATTCTAAACATACCACTTTTAATGAACTGTACATGTAAACATACCACTTGAATTGACAAAGCCATAGCACAAAGAAAATTATAGACACGGTTTGTTTTCTTCTAATTCTTATTGTTATATCTAGTTAGCCGACTAATCTTAGGGTGACTACTCTTTTGGATAGCCTGAAATCATTATATTGGATTTATTATTAAACAACTATTCGACTGAATGAAAATTAGAATAAATACTTTGGATAAAAAGTTATACCTTAGGTTTCCCTTAGCGATTATGATTATGCGACTGATTTTCTCCTTGGTGAATTTAATGGCATGCATCATTTTATCTATATAAGGTTACAGATTTGTAATTATTTTAAGACCCAACCCTAAATTTTACTCCTTTCCTTTTTAATTCAAATAAAGCAACATCATATATGGAATTGATTGGCTTATATAAAGTTAAGGTTGTTTCAAAATTTAGGTAATTGGCACGATCATATCGATCCATTGCATCTATCTCAAGCATTCTAAATAGTATGCACCAAAATTTGGGTAACTGAAATAGTTAAGTATTGGACGGAGGTCCCTTGAAAGCATTCTCTCTACCGTCGGGTTTATATTGGTGGTAGGAGTAGGATCTGTCTACATTCTTATCTCCCCTACTCCACTCCGGGCGGGATTGAGTTTGTTGTTGTCTTATATTAGATAAAGCATTGTCGAAAATATATAACATAAAATGTTAGATTAAGAAAAATAACGGATCGAATTTGGCGTGAAAGATAACCCATGTCAAGAGACAAGAATCGCTATATATTTAGATTTGCTTAAACGGTTTATGTTCGAGCATTACTATAGAAAAAGACAAATCACTTTAAAAGATTCAAAACATGTGCATTCATAGGAACTAGGGGGATGTTTGGTACGCATGGCAGAGAATGGAAATGCATTGTAGAATGGAATGATATAGAAAGAGAATCACTCTGAGACTCGAGAAGAGATTCCACTGTTTGGAAAAAATAAGTAATAAGGTGTTAGAATCGATGAGGATCCATTCCTTAGTTTGGTACGGCTAAGAATGAAGTATTATATTTTCCAAACATCGCCATGTCATTAATTTTTAATGCATATACTAGCCGAGAAGGGTAACATGAGAATTACATATAATACATATGAAAACATAATGTGATTTTCGAACAACAACTTAATTATGTTATCATGTTGCAGAGTCAAAAAAAACAAACGAAACGCAGCAGCACATACGGATTAAACAAGAAAACTGAATTTGAACCATATATATAATTAGCACAATGACGCCGCTCTAAAAAAAATAGCACAATGACAAAAATACATACACACACTTGCAGACTTGCAGTAGTAAATAACATCTCAAACATTAACAAACTGTATGGCAAGAGACAAATTATATGTTTTGGTTTTGTCTTTAGTAACCATTTTGTACATCGAAAAGAGATTTGTTGTTTTAACTTATCATTTGAATTTTGGATTGATGTTCTTTTGTAAACGAGCTGTTGGAATCCATTGCTTAGATGCTCAATCACATGTTAAGGCTTTTCAAGTCATTTGTTGTTGCAATACATATTGTTATTCCGTTATTGGCAAATAATCTAACACTTTGTCTACACATAACTTTGACACCAGAAAATGAGGAATTGAAGACCCTACAGACTTCAAAAACAAAACAAAGTTTGATTTTAAGAATTAAAAGTACGATTAAAAGATAAACTAATTGGCTTGGATGAAGATTGCTGGATGCATGAACGACGAGACAAAAATTTGCTTAAGTAGTTGTTTTCATGCAAGTTTTGTAGCATGTGTCAAGCACATGGTCAT
The DNA here is from genome assembly GCA_025667525.1 of Glebionis coronaria. Lineage (NCBI taxonomy): Eukaryota > Viridiplantae > Streptophyta > Magnoliopsida > Asterales > Asteraceae > Glebionis > Glebionis coronaria. Next base: position 6,230,953 of record CM046878.1, on the reverse strand, counting down.
ACTCTTTCTAATCTTAAGTGAATAACCAAGAATCAATCAGAGAATTCCATAGTTTTAGTTCCCACATTCTCAGCTTTCTCCGCTTTTTTTAAAGAATGGAAAGAGAATCAAAAATCCATTCTTCGTTTTCATTCTCCACACGAACAAACAAGAGAATGCATTCTCATTCCGTTTCTCACAATTCCATTCACTCGTACCAAACATCCCCTAGGAGTATTCGAAACATGTATTTGATACTGAGCAAAAAAACTGAAAAAGTTTGAAACTGAATCAAAAATGAAAAAACCAGACAGAAAGAATCGATCAAAACTAGAAACCGATGGTTCAGTTTTTGTTTTTTCAAAAACCAAAAACTTTCGGTTCGGATTCGGTTTTCATCCTAAAACCGAATCGTAAAAATTAAACCGAACCATCTATCTATACTTCTATACTATTATATAAAGCATTTGGGACCTTCTTAAAATAGCAAGGCTGAAAATTCAGACTTTTTTTTTACTAAATAAACCAAGTTGTTGATATCTTCATCAACATTATATAGTATAGCATTTTCTAACAACTTTTTGTAACAAACTTTGTAACAAGCACTTAAATAACATTTTTCTTTTAAATTGAAAAATCTTTTTATTAATTTTTTATTATTATAATCTAATTTCACCATATTATCTAGTTTATGCTCTTTAATTCGATATTCATTTTGCTATATTTTTATTAATTATTAATTTTTAAAATTTAGAAGTTTTTTTTATTTTTTACAATTTTAACAATACAAACTTAATGGATAAGAGATTAATATTTGTTAGCCTTAAAAATGATTATGAGTATTTGTCGGCGCATTGCGCGGATCCATGCTAGTTATATAAAAATATATATTTAATATAATATAAATAAGTAAGTAAGAAATCAAAATATTATATTAATATTCATTTTATGATTGAAATAGGCTTAACATAGTCGTCTTGATATTTATATTTGTGTTTTTAATATATGTGTGTTTACTTGATAATGTATAATTACATATGGTATAGTAATCTTTCATGCATACATTCAGTTGCATGTGTTTGTGTCTTATTTATATGTGTTTACTTCTAAAAATGTGTGATAAACATTATTAGACTTATATTGAAAAAATAAAGAAAAATAATCAGTTTTATACATAAAAAAGTTTGTTAATCTAAATTGATTGTGCCTAAATATAAATGGTTTTAGAAATCGAAAACGAACCGAAACCAATTAGAAACCGAAAAACCGAACGGTTTTGGTTTTTGTACTTTTTACATAAACCGACTATTGCGGTTCGGTTTCGGTTTTAGCCAAAAACTGACCCCAAACCGAACTGTGAACACCCCTACTAGTACTAATGCCTGTTCACACACGGGACTTGAATATAAAAGATAAATTAAGTAATAATAATTTTGTTATTGTGATTTTATGTATATTATGTATGTTTTTAAGAACATCTAATGTTTATACTTTATGTATTTGATTATGTTGTTGTTGTACTGTGTACGGTGTAAATTAATATAAACTCATCTCAATTTTTATTTTCCGAATATTATACTCTTTTTTACTTCCGGTATTTTTATTCTAAATAGGTATATTTTAATTATTAATCAATAAACCATTTACATCTTATGATTTTGTAATGCTTAATATTATTTATATAAAACAATATTTGATACATAAATAGTTACGATGTAAATGGACACATTAGTTTTACTTAATTTTTCATTATGTGATAATATTTGGAGGGGGCTTATTTTGGATACTATACTTTTCTTGTATATGAGGGGACTCATCCTCACTACTCATCTCATTTTCATCTAATAGATAAGATTACATATATTTTATTTTTCACCTATCTATTATAATTTAAATATCTCTTAAATCGTTAAGTGTTATACAAAAAAATATCATCGTGACGAGCATTTAATTATCTTTTTACCGATATGCACTATGATATACTTTTAAAGAACAAAAATTTTGTTTTTTCTCGTTGTTAAAATTTACGTAAATTATCATATATATATATATATATATATATATATATATATATATATATATATATATATATATATATATATATATATATATATATATATATATATATATATATATATATATATATATATATATATATATATATATATATATATATATATATATATATATATATATATATATATATATATATATATATATATATATATATATATATATATATATATATATATAGTGGCAAAACCCGTTCGATGGACGGGTATGACTTCTGATTGTCATTTATATTTTTTTTGTCTTTTTGTTGTGATTCATATTTGTTTGTATATATATATTTTATAAGTATATCATGAATTAATATGAATTGTATCCTGACTAATGTAAGCTACTTTGTTGTTTTTTTCGATAAAAAATTGTTTATAATTCTTATTTTAAGCAAAATATGATTGTTTGTTGTGTTACCTATTTTTGTGATAAAACTTCGGTTATTAAAGTTTTTAATTAAAATAAACATGCGTGTTTTTTTGTTTTTTATTGAAAAGTCGGTTTTGATAAATTGCGTTGTTTACGGTTTGACTTGTTCAATCGATTTGGTTAGCCGTTTATTTGAAGTAGATGATTAAGATGTCTCGTATTTACTTTGGTGTATTTTATGAATTTAACTTTATTAATTTTGGTACATAGCTGATTTAAAACGAATATTGTGTTTGTTTATATGTTTATAATATTTATATCTTACATGTATAAAATTGTGTAGTGTAAAGAGAAGCAATAATAAAATATATAATGTGCTAACAAAAATAGTATTAGCTTTTTTTTATTGTTTTTGTAGGAATTTTTCTATAGATTATATAGTGAAAACAATTATATTTTATATTATATTTTCGTAGAAAGTTGTCGTAAAATGTTTTATATGTAGTTTATAATAATTATATATGTTTGATCTATATATATAGGGATGGGTTCTAGAGAAAACCTTGCATTCGTAGAAAACTTAGAAAACAAATTTTAAGGTATCTTTTGCAACATCCAAAAGCGGAGGGTACATTTTGTACAACTGTCAAACTTAAGGGTAAAAAAGTAAACAAAAAGGAATAGATAAAAGTAATCGTCATTTTCAGATAAGAAACACACACACCTGACCACCATCTCCGCTGCTACCTTATCCGCCGCCACCATCTCCGCTACCACCATTTCCACCGCCACCATCTCCGCCGCCACCATATCCGCTGCCACCATCTCAATCACTAGAATCATCACCATTATTCAAAATGTAATTGTAAGTTCTTACACAATAGTTCTACTGAATAATGATATATTACGTGTGATTAGTTTCTAAGTAGTATTATTTGTGAGTTATGAATCAGTACATCAAGTGTATATTTAATATTTGTTAACAAATGTGGCCCAAGTGATTGATAAAATGTCTGAAATAATGTATTTGTTAAACTTGCTTACAAGGTGTTCGTTAAGATGTCTGAAAGAATGTGTTTGAAAAAGTTGTATTAATATTCATGTAAAGTTAGGGACTTTATTTGGTTAGTGTACGAAAAAATGAATTACGAAATCTCTTAGAAATAAACATCTTTGGGCATCATTGTGAAAACATATGATAATTAATACGGAGTAATATTTTCAAAATATTTGACGACATCAATGTGGAAACAATTAACAAATTAACATGTTTTGCACATCGTTGTGTTTGTAATCGATAAAAAATTAAAGCACAAGTGTATATGTTATATTTAGTGAATGTTTAGTGTATCGGTTTGTATTTGTCATATGGGGCACCCATTTGTACTAAAAGTGTATCGTTATATCACATAATGTTCTACATAATATATGTGTTAGTAGTTACCTACTTCTTTAGCCACTCGAACATTTAATTATAAAATCAAAGCAGCAAGAAGAATATAGCAAGAAGAATATAACAATCTGGTTACGTTTCTTACTTTTAATTGAGAATGATTTACTTGTCTTACCATAAGGCATATGTTAGTTTGTTGTGAACAAATCTATGGTTATATGTTTTTATCATGTTGACTTTCGTATATGTTCATGCTAAGACACTACTTTTTGATATAGGTAAGTTCAGTTTGGGGAACTATATGAAAGGATTGGCTTTAAAAACCGAGATCATATGAAAGGGACGATATTTTGAGCTGACTAGTCCTGACCAGCGACCATTCAGGTGAGAGGATGCTTGGTATTGGATTTCTTATACAGAGAGGTGGAGTTTTTAGTTATGAACTTAGTCAAGTCATATGTTTATTTGGTTGTTTGATTAGTAAGAGTGTATCATGAATAAAGGAGCATCTGTTCTAGGACTCTATTAGTGCATCGGTTTGTTTGTTTCGTTAAGGCATCTACTTTAACATAGTATTAAGGCATCAGTTTCTTTGTTTGTTTAATGCATCTGTTTTAATATTATATTACGGCATCACTTTGTTTTTTTTGTTAATGCACCCGTGTATATTATAATACATCCGTTTGTCTCATTGATATTGATGGTCCCGTTTTATTTCTTGTGGGACTGGTTTGCAACTTCCGCATAGATGGTTTTTATTATTTGTTTTGCTTCTAGCCTTAATTTATATATGAATATTAGATTAGTGTTGAAATTGAACAAGGTAGCTTGATCTCTTTTTCTACTAAATTTACATATTATGTCTTGAATATTTGACTGTAATGTATTTGCATATTACTATGCAGGGAGTTTGCCACACTGACAAAACAAACCAAATATTCAACATTCAAAATGAAGATTTTTCTGCTTTAACTAGATAAAAAGGTACCTTTCTCATCTTCTTTGATGTTCTTATCTTCTTATCAAGTAAACGACTTTAGTGTTGATCTTTATATCTAGAGTCCGTGCAAGAGTCTCAAGATTTATGTACTATATTGTACTTGGCGCCTTCTTTTTTATCTTCTTTCTCGTAGGCTGATGTGGATATGTTGTGGATGATCATAAATCTGTTCCAGGCTAGCTAGTATATCAATGATTGGATGTTTTTTTCTTTGACGATTTAGTTATTTCTTCGTAAACGGTGTGAACTTAATCAAATTTTATGTTATTTGTAAAAAATATATCATTTTGGTACTAGACAATCTTCTTTTTAAATATTCGTTTGAGGTACTTTAGTGCGTCTTTTTGATGTAATTTAGTGCATCCGTCTGTATGGTAATGGAGTACGTTTGTTGAATAATGTTACCCAAACACCCCTTAATATGCCAGAGGATCCGGACTGAACCACTGCAACTATAGAGCCACCTAATTAATCAACCAATATGCAACTATAGAGCCAACTAAGTTTTTATTATTTAAAGTATTAGAATTTTAGATCATTTGTGTTATAATTATGTTGTGTTATCACAGTTATTGCGTTGCCTATTAATAGACATTCTTCTTCATATAAAAAATCAACGAAAAAGTGTGGTGCACATAATCCAAGCTGACCTAATGCAACATTACTCATCTCAAATTCAATGTTGTAGGTTAATAAACATTTTTCATGAATTTCTTATGAATATATGCACGTCTCTTAAGCTAAGTTGTAAAATATATGAATATATGCTTCCTTTTGTGCAAATATAGTGTAGATTTCCCACCACAGTATCAAGACTGAGCTGTGACATACCCTTTTACTCTTTTTGAAGCACCAGTTGTCAAGTCAGAAAAGGTTCGGGTTTTGTCGTATTTGCCTCAAGTTTCCTGTATTTAGGGAAACTGCTTGTCTTTTTAGGGCATAGATAAATGGTACTTGTAACATTATTTCTGTTTTTTGAGTATTCTTATGCTAGCTCATTTTCGTATTGATGGCATACCGCATTATCAAGTAAATGAGAAAATTTTACTATTAAATGTATACCGAGTTTTATTTGAACTTTAACTATGATTTATTCGTGAATGTGATGTTGCAGAAAATGGGATGGCAAATGACAACGCGGCGCCTACTAAAAATTCAACACCCCAGCAGCTACAAACTATAAATGGTGCAGACTAGGATGACAACCGATGCTCATCTCGTGCTTCAAGAGTCCTTGAAATTTTTTGGTGAAATTCAAAGGCAGACCAATAATCATGTTGCAAGAGTGTGATGGCATCTTCTAATTTGTTTCTTTGTTAGTAGAAAAATGATTAGTTATGTACAAACATTTTCTTTGCTGCTATTATACTGAAGTTATTTCAACTATTGTATTTTTTACTTAAGTTCAATTAAGTCGACGAGAGTTTCTACATTCCAACGGTTGATTAAACTAATGAACTAAGTACCATAAATGCTACCAATAAAAACTTCTATAGCATAATTAATAGGAAAACTGCACTGCGATAAAGGTGAGCCACCGTTGAGTCCGTATACCATAACGAATAGGAACACTGCACTGTAATTTAGCTCGAATAAATGATACAAATAATAAATTCTTCAATATAACATTGCCTAGTTATTCATAATAGCCTCATCTATACAACCCGTCAACTATTTTTTGTAAACGTAAGATTTTTCTAAGCGACAAGTGAAAAAAATAATTCTGCAACTAGTTTCAGAAAAGAAGCGTCTTGCTCATTCTGCATTTGGCTTGGACAATAAAGATTCACTACTAAATACTATGTAATCCTTTATCAAACAGCGTTGTAACTCATTAGTATCTATAAGGCGTCATCTTCATTCCAAAATCAGTAATATCGGGCAGTAAGCATTCATCTTTAGTCTTCCTACATCAATATTCTGTCATTTCAAATACACAAATTGGCATTCACATAAATTTTATACGAAGACAAAAAGGTTCCATTTGACAGTAATGTAACGCAGAAAACCAGTTAAGTATTTGGAAAATCCTAAAAGCTTTTTTTTGGAGTGAACTTATTTAATGGCATCCGTTTGAGGTGCTTTATTGCATCCGTTTGAGGTGCTACGATTATCGACATCCTTTGGTCAAATTTGGTGTATATGAACCTGATTGCATACTTTCAATTTCTAGCCAAGAGGCCAACATGAATATTTCTACAGTATTCAGTAGCCACTATCATCGATTCATCGCTCATGTTATTGATATATTTTATATAAATTAAGTAAACAAGTATGATGATTGGCATACCTTGCAGCCTGATGTTGCGGCACTAGGAGTAGTTATCCTTGCTTCATGGCCAAACAATGATTCTGTAGTACCAACTTTCTTCGATCGGCCAAAAGATATTAATACTCTTATACAGGAACCAAGTAGCATCCATGTCAACATGATATTTTTCATAAAAAATACGCGTCTTTTTGTGGTCTCCCATACCTTTCTAGTGTCACCTGGGCCTGTAATACTCTTAATGTTGCATCAGCAGAAGTAGCGTTTTCACCACCAACATTATCAGTAGGTATTTATAGGGGACAACCCAATTCACAAACGATAAAGTCAAAGTTCTACTATTTGACGCAAACCTAGTACAACTAGGGTCAAAACAAGACGAAAGCATTCTTGTTGCATTCTGTTCTACATCATCATCAATATCTATGTGACATGTACCAGCTTTTTTAAGTCATCTTTCTTCGCAACGTTTCTTGATCATATCATCTTCTTTTTCCTACGATTACTACTATTATTTTAAAAGATGATACCACTAAATCATTACATTCCCCTTTTCGATGAACCACCAATTTCAGAGTCCTCCTTTTGTTTTCAGTTTTTATCCGAACATTAACTCCTTTTTTCTTACCCTTATTTTCAGCTTACTCTCAATACTTCATCTTTCCTATCACCTATGACAATAACTCTGCAAATGGATAGTCCTTTTGACCACTAAATAAGAATGGCGAGAAACAAACAATCACTTTTAGAAATTACCAGATATAGGAAAAGGGAATACACATTCTCACTCTTAAAGATCCCGTATTATGAAACCCCCAAACCGAAAGGCCCACATGATCCACTCTTACACCACCCCATAGCAGTACACAATACTAAAACCACAACTCTATATAAACCAGAAAATATAACTTGTCCGAGTAACTTCCCCCTATTTATAAAAAAAAATTTGCGGATCATGTCTTATAATATTGTGCAAATAGAGGTGGCAAAAACATTAAAAAAACAAAAAAATACATAGTCTGATTTAATGAAAAGATTTAAAAGGTTGTATAGTTTTACTTTTATCAATTTTATTCATATGACCCATAATATGACCATTATAAAAGAACATATAGAACTTATACAAACTTTATAAAATCTCAACCCATTTGACCTGTTAGGAATACACATCAGCATTTAGCTTTAAAGTATAATTCAGAGCATCCACACTTACAATTTAAGGCATCCATTTGTTAACAGCAATGACATAACTCTAATATAAATCAGTGCATATCAATATGAACATAATAACAATGTACTATTAAATCATTCAACGAGTCAATGATGAAAAATTGATGCATCATAGTATAAGTTAAATGATCACATATACTAGTATGTTACCCAAGCAATGCAGCGGGTACCATGTGTTTAAATTTTATGATAAACAAATGTTTTCCATCCTACTATAAAACAATCCAACAATTAAAAAAATGTTGCAAAAATCAACTTTCAATAACAAATGGCATACCCATTACAACACTGACTAATTGAAAATTTGGGTGGTCATGATATCAAAAAGACCATACAGCTAATGAATATATGGAGAAAAAGAAGTCATTGACTACTATACAACGCAAGATCATTAATTTCCAAAAACAGAATAAAGGATTGCTGGTTTGGAACATTGCTATTGCTGGTTTGAACTACATCAGCACATAGGCGTTTTAACTACAGTCAAAGCTATACGGTGGATATTCTACTAGAAATATTATTGAAATAATCTTTCAAATAATATATCGCGCGTCATGGTTTCTCGCTATATTTTTAGTTACAAGAAAGCCTATATTCCGATACCAGGTCAAAAAGTAAAACGGGTTATAACATGCTTGAGGCACTACAGGGCAACTAAGCAGAAGCATATTTTCTATTCGTGATGTCCTATCCAGATTTATCATATTGCCTTTTTTCATTTTTTTTACCTTATTCGATTCTTGTGTTTTGGCACGACTAATAATTACTAGTTTTTGTAAATATCTTCCATTAGAAACCCCACTGTTTTGGCTCGACTAATAACTACTTACTAGTTTTTGTAAACATCTCCCATTAGAAACCCTAAAAAATCCATCGTGAGGAGATGGCTGCTGATGGAGAACTAATAATGGCTCGTCTCCCCTGGAAGATAAAGTCATAGAGACGATAGACGTGAAACTATTTTTGGATAGCTATAAGTTTTTGCTTTACATAGGCTTAGCATATGTACCAAATGCATTCAAGTTGTGATGCTCCTAGTTGTGTAATCAAGGCTTATTCATCTTATACTTGTTTAGGTTACTATGTTTTGTGTGTACCACCAGTGATAATGACATACCTTGTAATCCCCCCTTATCTCATACTCATTGTTACCTTTAACATTTCACTTAATATTCAATCAATTGCAGCCTAAATAGAAACCTTTTTGTTTTGACCTATGGCGTCACTACCCTGTCTAGTTTCGTGAAAATCATAAAAATAGAAACGATTTACGCATTACGAGACCGTGTTGATTTTCACAGAGAATATGTTGTTTTTCACAGAGATTATATTGCCATAATTCTGATGTTAGATTCATTTCATTGAAATAATACATAAACTTATTTCTAAAACTTTAGATTCATTTTATTAACAAAAATCATTACATACTTCTTTACTTTTCATCAAAACTTCACTATTAAGTTATTTAGAGTGTGTTCGGTTCCTAACATACATAAATCAGCCATTTTGCTCACATATTTTTTATAAACTAACGCTAAAGCTAGATATCAATATAAACAGTTTATGCATCATACCTATAATATTTTGTTGGCACATATTATCGAACACCTTGTGTGCTGCCTTCATAAACACAATTAATATCAACTTTTTCTCAACATTTTGTGTCATATCATAAATAGATCATCAAAAAACTAAAAAATGAACGAATTATTCATATTACAATCGATATTAAATGATGATAACAGTAAAATTATTAAAAAAAACTTACTTTATAGCTTAATGATGGATGTGGATACTTACTGGGAACAAAATGGTGGAGAATGATTGTTGGAAACGATGGTGAACGACAGATAATGGTGGTTGACGGTGGTAAAGCCGGTGGATATGATGGTGAGCTTGTGAGTAAATAACACACAACAACGGGAATGAGAAAGAAGAAAAAGAACGAGAAAAAAACGTTTATATATGATAAGATATCACTGTTTTACTAAACAAACCTTGAGAAATTTAGAAAGTTACAAAATGGTCCCTGTAGTTTTTGTGAAAAAAAGAGTGGAGATGAGCCTTTGATCCAACTAGGGGTGTCATATGGGTTGGCCCAACCCGATCCGAACCCGACCCGAACCCGATAAAGCCTTATAGGGTCGGGTTGATTCGGGTCCAACTTAGCTTATCGGGTTTATCGGGTCAACCCGATAGACCCGATAACCTAATAGGGTCGGGTTAGGGTTTTATTTGGTTCGTTATCGGGTTATCGGGTTGACCCGATAAGCTACAACAACCTGTTACAAATTTGTAGTTTTACTAATTAATGTTCATTTGTTATAGTCCACTAATCGTGATTCTTAAACAGATTTATAAGTTAGATCTTGCTCTAGTGTATATTTACATCAGAAAAAGAATAGCTACTCTATAATATTAAACAAATACGTAACATTACGTACTAGTTGAAGAAATAAATAAAATTACAACAACTTTTAATCACTGCATTTCTTTCTTGTTTGCATCCTCGTTACATATTCAAATATCCATTGTGCTTTATTTTGTATAACGTTCACGTATATGCGAGCATGCCATTTGTTTTGTGTACATTTCAAATATGTTGAGTTACTATCACTGTAAGCATATAAAAAATAGATATAATGTTCAAAGATGTTCAAATATGTGGCTATGTAATTTTTTCGGCACTTTGCTTTTACTTACAGTTCTATATGTCCAACTCGATAACAACCCGACAACCCAACCCGATTCAACCCGATCCGTTTTGACCCGAAACCTAATAACCCGATATCTTATAGGGTCGGGTTAGGGTTAATATTTGAGACACCAAAACCCGAATCAACCCGACATGATCAACCCGATAACCCGACAACCCGACCCGATAACACCCCTAGATCCAACGGTTAGAAAGGGGTTTTCTAAGTTTTCCATCGAGATTAAGTTTTCTCTTGATCCCATTCCTATATATATATATATATATATATATATATATATATATATATATATATATATATATATATATATATATATATATATATATATATATATATATATATATATATATATATATATATATATATATATATATATATCTTTCTCACATTATTTATCATGACCTTTATTTATTTTTACTTTTTAAAGCCATAAAGGTTAGTGGTTAGTGAGTCGAGTCGTGCAATGACATTCAAGCGGCATAATATCTTCTTTAGACCTTTGCCTAGTTATGTTAAACTCCTTATTCGGTTCGCCTACCATGACCTTTAGTAATAACTTTTTAAAACAAACTTTTGTAATGACCTATTAAAACAACATTTTTAGTTTTATATTGAATTTTTTTATCTATTTATTATTTTCATAATCTAAATTCATCATATTTTAAAAAAAAATTGCTCTTTAATTCAATATATATTTTCATAAATTTTAATGATTGTTAGTTTTTTTTTCACTTTTACCGGATTTTTTTAATTAATTATTTTGTCAATTTAAATTAATGTGAATACGAACCTGATAAGTAAGATCTTAACATTTATTGGATTTAAAAAACGTTATTAAGTACTCGTTGCCGCGTTGCGCAGACACAGTAGTAATATAGTAGGATGTATCTAATAACTTTTTTTTAACTTAATTAACAACTACCACATGAAATCATGTCATTGATGTAGGCCATGTTGTTTATTTCTAAACCAAATCCACACTCTATAACTTAGTACAATATGCTTCTAATCAAGTAAATGCACGAGGTTTCCCGTGTTTTTATGTATGTTAGGTTTTTGACTTCGATCTACACAGTTTAACAGGTATCCATGACACCATGACCGTGATTCATCATCATAAATAAATCATTTTTGCAAAATGTAGCATTAAGAAATAAGCAACATCTTTATAGTGTATACAATGTACCAACCTAGCTTTGTTATTATTCAAACAATATGCAAGCCATTGATGTTAGTGTTAAGATTTTTGTATGTAGGGGTGTCCATTATTTGGATTTGACCTACGAAAATCGAAAACCAAACTGAACCGAACTCGAATTAGAATCGAATTGAAAATAGAATTCGGAGTATGGGTGATAACTGAACCGAACCGAACTACTAATTTGGTTTTCGGGTTGGGTATGGGTTTGGCATTCGGACCCGAAAACCAAAATTGCACAAATATATATGTTTTTATATATTTTTATATATTAAATAATTATTAAAATTAAATCTTAATATAAAATACAATTTTTATACTTGAAATAAACTTTTTTTTGCTAAATATTTAAATAATTATGTATTTTTTTAGAAAATTCAGATAATCTGGGTTATTCGGGTCAACCCGAGAACCGAGCCGAATTCAAATTCGGTTTTCGGTTCGGTTGAAATCTAGTTCGGTTTTTGGGTTAACCTAGAAAAAAAAATTAACCGAATAACCCAAACCGAATAAACCGAACAACCCGAGAACCGAACCGAAGGACACCCCTATTTGTATGTCTTAAAAAGACGTATGGTATCTTCTAAATTTTTGAATATTGTTGATGATAAACAAACATTTTGTAAAGAGATTATAGTCCACATCCATTGATCCCTTGTGTTCTTCCATAGTTACACATAGCAATAAGTAGAACCTTAACCCTGAATTGTTGGCATCATCTCCGTCTAAATTGAACACAGTCGGTAACAAATCCTAACTTGTCTATTATGGCATTCAACCATACTTCTTGGAAACTCTCGCTAATATAACTCATCTGTAAAATATATCAGAATTTTATGTCTGGGTGAACATACTCAAAAACTGATTATTTGATGTTTTACCGCTCATTGCTTGTAAACAGAGAAATAGATACCTACTCAATATAAATAAAAACATCTACCTAAAACAAAAATCCATATCATGATTTCTTATTTTAGCATTAAACTATTAACTTTTTCAAAGTCAAATACACTACTTTCTTATGAGTTAATTGTTTAAATACTCAGATTTAGTGATGCTGCTAAGCCATAACACAATTTGAGCTACCTTACAATTCCTTTTTTCTTCCACTAAACAAACATACAGATGTTGCTAAGCTTCTCTATAGCGGTCAGACCATGAGAAGAAACACAAACTACCTTATAGATATCGAAGCTCCTTCTCATGGTTTTGGAACTCAAATTAAATATATCCTGGCTTGGCCTATATATATATATATATATATATATATATATATATATATATATATATATATATATATATATATATATATATATATATATATATATATATATATATATATATATATATATATATATATATATATATATATATATATATATATATATATATAGTGTAACTTTCTTTTCAGAACTATTTTTAGTGTCAGAACCATCAGAACTTTTTCTAGACCATTGGATGAAGTGATCAATGGTTAAAGATAAACATGGCAGTTTTGTAATTAAATTGAACACAAACTATATTAAATTAAATGAAAAAGGGTATTATTGGGCTTTTCTAAACATAATGGAAATAAACATAAACATATTTAATTCTAAATTGAAACACGTATCTCTTTCCTAACCACATTCACAGATCACTTTCCTCTCCTCAATCTAACCGCCGCCTCATTTTTTTCTCAACACAAGATCGTTCTCATCATTCACATCAAAGGATCTGCTTGTTCAAATTATATCTGTTGGTTGTTCGTACAAGAAGAATAACGAGAACAAAATATTACATCTTCCGTCTTTTTTTCTTCAAGATTGCAAAAAAGATGATTCATGTAAGATGGTTTTCGTCTTGTTTCTTTTTATTTTAGATTTTTTAAAATTATTGAAAGACCAATGGGCCGATATTTTTTTAGACTTGTTAATTGGTATCTTCATGAACCTGAGATCTGGTAGTCGTTTTCATGATGGATTTGTCTTCGTGTTCCTGTCATATGGTTGGTTTTTTAATTGTTTCTTTATATGCTTGTTCAATCATAGATTTTTTGATTAAAATGTCAATTTAAATTTTATAATGATTGTTCATTTTTTATAAAAATAAAACCGCAATATAATTTTATAAAATGAATGTTTAGTCTTTATAGTGTTTTTTTTGTTTTTGATTTTATAATATTTTTTTGTTTAAAACATGTTTATTCTATTGTGTTAGCAGGAACAAGTAATAGGATTGCCAAGGGTAAACAACATGTAGTTGAACAAGACCAGCTTGATGACGCTATTGAAATTGATGACGCCGATTTCGTAGACGACATTACATATTCTAACAAGGATTGAATTTTCGTTGTCTAGTTTTTTTTGTTGATGGGATGTGTTAAATTGAATTTTCATTGTCTTGTTTTCTTCGTTGATGGGATGTGTCAAACGAAAGGGGGTTTGTGATTATATGCTACTTGAAAAAATCAGTCCGGAAACAGACTTGTCCGCGATAAACGAGTGGAATTTCATTTGGGATTGTCTTAAAGTATGCAAAGAAGGATGAAAAACGATATGACGAACAGTTTTATAGAAAACATACTTGTCTTACAGAAAACATGCATGTTTTTTTCAAAAACGTACATGTTTTATTTAAAACATGCATGTTTTATAAAAACACTTCTGTCTTACTATTAAACATGAATGTTTTCTAAAAACATACATGTCCGTTCAGAAAACATACATGTAAGTCTTATAGAAACATACATGTTTTATAAAAAAACGTACATGTTCTCAAAAACATACGCGTTTTACAAAAAACATACATGTCCTATACAAACATACATGTCTTACGAGAAAGAAACTTTTCTTTGTCTAGATGCTTGACTAAAAATTTATATGTCTACAACAAACATAACTGTACTATTTAAAAAACAAACATATCTTATATCAAAACATATGTCCAACCGTATAACATACATGCTAAATTTTAAAACCTTTGTTATCTGATTTGTAAATAATGTAACTAAATAAATTATCGACACATTCACAGTAAAAATAAAAAAGTGTCGCCATACTTTTTGATGTTATCCGATTTGTATTATCAGCTCCTATGTTTTTGGAATGTTATAATACTTCCTATAAATTGTTATAAAATGAATTTTACATCTATACCCTTATTGATTTTAAGACAATAAATTAAAGGAAATTAATTAGCTTAATTCTGATTGGCCTATTATAGTTCTGACAGTTCTGATACTAATATTGGTTCTGACAAGAAAGCCCTCCTATATATATATATATATATATATATATATATATATATATATATATATATATATATATATATATATATATATATATATATATATATATATAGGGAGGCGTTAATGTGGTGTACACCCTTAAAGTGAAACATAATAGGCACGGTTCTAGACCGTTGGATCAATCATTCTTGATGAGATTTAATTCAATTAAATATGTTTCATAATTAGTGCTCATGATGGCATTATCGTAATTAGACAGAAGATGGAGGAATTTTCTGTAAAGCAAATGTGTACCCATTTGTAAATCAAACGATCTAACATTTGGAAACAATTTTCCTTCTTTCTAGTATTTTCATTTTTTTATTCTTATACAACATGTATGATACATGATTTTCTAGTTATACTTTTTATTGTTCTTTGCCATGTTAATGTATACGTATTTGTATGATAAAAAAAAATTATATCACGCTTTTCTATGTTGACTTTTTTTGTTGAGTTTTGTGTGCTTCTATTTGAATCTTTTATTTTATACTTGTATCACCAAATTCTATCACCATAATATTTTTAAAGTATGAGCGGCTTTCATATCAAAATTAATTACAAGACCAAGCTTCAACAAGAAAATAATAGATGGTATACAAAAGATGCAAATACACCACCCCGATAATATAGGCAAAAGATTGATTTCCTAAAACAAAATCAACCTCAAGAATGAAAACACAAAGCATGATACATCGTATTTTGTAGCTTGTCTCTCACCCATATATTGTTATGCATTATCATGACTTGTACCTAGTGTTCAACTAATACATTATTAAACAAAATTAGTATACAAATTAACAAGTGATAATTTATTTTTATATATTGTGACACTTTATTCTTTTCTTTTATATATCAATGAGACATTAGTAACATATTTTTTTTTATTTTATTTGTTTTGCGACACAATATTAGTGACACATTGTTTTTATTATTTGTTTTGTTAGTGGCACATTTCATGTTTATTTGATTTTTTATATATTAATGACACATTTTGTTTTTTATTAGTATTTGTTTTCTACATATAGTGACACAATGATGCTAGTGCCCAAAAATCTTTACGTGATAGTTGTATTTACAAACATGAAAAAAAATTATGTAATGCGTGCGAACTTATTTCACACAATTTATAAAAAGTGTCGATTAATGAATAAACAACCACCTGATACAAATTAATAATGCATGTGTTTAAAGAGTATATGAAAATTAAGAGATTTTTTAATTTTAATATAGTAAAAGCCTAGCACACCTACCTTGACTCTTGCTTGATGCATTCTCATGGTTCTTCGTCAAAAAATGAAAGAAAAAAAATCTAAACACTGAAACTCATCAACTAGTTTCTCAACAAATTTTTTTCTTTCTTTCTGAGTAGTGAGTATTGAACATAATTCGATTATGAACCAATATATCCACTTTATATACATGAAATAAAACTGCTACAAACCTCTATCTTTTATATAACTGATAACTGATTTAAAAATCTAAAGACATGATACGTCACATTTGATACACAACTAGTTCGTAGAGACGTATGTGGGTGACACACAAGAAGACGCCGTGAGAAGTTATACACTGCAGGCTCTTTTGAGTGATTCAGTGGTGTTAACGATCTTCGATTTAGGTTGCCAGAATCGTCGCCTTGCACAAAGCCTCAAACCTATTTTTGATCCACCATTAAACCAACGAAATGATTGATAAACAAATCGACATTACGACATCGGGGGATAAAGGGTTTAATAACCCATGTTAGAACATGTATCATGTTCATACTTAAGATTCTGATGAGTGGGGCAGTAGCATTTGTGGCAAGGGTTTCAGCATACGAATGAATAAATAATGGTTATGATAAGATTTTTGGTATGAATATTATCTTGTAATGGATTAGATCTTTTGGAAAAGGAAGAGAATAAAATCTCAGTTTGGGTGGTGATTTGTATCTAAAATGAGGAGGATTTTAGATGTAGATCGTAGGATTTGATGAACAGATACAGAAGATGTAAAAAATAAGATTACCGTAATACCTTTAGTTACATTAAAATTAATTATATTTACTTTTTAATTAAATTTAGCTAATTAAAGTTGATTGCAGTTTTTTATAATATAATTGACAAGTGGCACTCTCTTATTGGTGCTCATTATAACTCATTTTAAGGTGTAACGCATATGAACGCAAATCTATATATATATATGTATATCTATATATATATATATATATATATATATATATATATATATATATATATATATATATATATATATATATATATATATATATATATATATATATATATATATATATATATATATATATATATATATATATATATATATATATATATATATATATATATATATATATATATATATATATATATATATATATATATATATATATATATATATATATATATATATATATATATATATATATATATATATATATATATATATATATATATATATATATATATATATATATATATATATATATATATATATATATATATAGAGTGTCGTTATTGTGGTGACCACCCTTAAGGTAAAAACAATAAGAACCAATCTTAACCGTTGAATGTACCATAAATGATTAACATCATGTCATAATTAAATAAATGGCATTTCTGTAAATAATCTAAACTTTAAGGCAAAGATACTACTAACAATTTTACACTAACGGTTACACTTAACTTTTTGTATTTGATCTAAAAACCATTATTTATAGTTCTATTTTTATTTAACCACATTAAATATTACATTAGAAAAATTATTCTTATGTCATTCTCTGGTCTTATGTCACACACCCATGTCGAGCTAAAAAGTTTTAAGCATGATATGTTTATGCCTACGTAGTTGCATATCAATTTTTTTACTATATGAAATATTTTGATTCTTTATAGTGACACATTAAAATATGACATATTTGTAATGACACATTAAATTTTATTAAAAAAACTTATACAATCGACTGAAAAAAAAATCAAATGACACATATCTAGAAAAGTACACAACAACTAAAAAAAGACCCAAATGACAAGTACCTAAAAAATAACTCAAGTGATACGTATCTAAAAAATATACGACCACCTAAAAAAGGACCCAAGTAATACATATTGAAAAATTACGCAACCAACTAAAAATAGAACGAAGTGAGTGCCCTCAAACCAGAAGGTTGTGGGTTCAAATCTCAGTGGAGACATGTGGGATAGAATTTGTGAGATAGTTGTGTGAGTTGTAAAAAAATGTCGTTTAAAAAAATAGAACGAAGTGATACGTACCCAAAAAATACACAACTAACTGAAAAGGACTCAAGTGATACGTATTATAAAAAATACACACATAAAAGGGACTCTACTAATACGTATCCAAAAAAATACATAACCAACTTGAAAATACCCAAGTGATACGTATCTATAATATTACACAACCAACTAAAAAAGAACGAAGTGACACGTCTCCGGAAATATACACAACCAACTAAAAAGGACTCAAGTGACACGTATTCAAAAAACACAATGAACTATAATAGACCATAGTGAAACGTATCCGAAAAATACACAAAGTATACATGAGTCGTAGTTTAAAAAAAGACACTCAAAACACCATGTTTATGTTATACATTGTTACACACATTTTCCTACACAAGTCTTTCAATTACTGTAGATGGCTAGGGACACATAAAAAACTAAAGCAAGATTGACTTGTTTATATTTTAACATATTACAAAATATCAATTTTAAACATGCGATTGATGGTATGTTAAGAATAAGTAGATTGCGGATTTTTTTTTTAATTTAGATAAGTGTGTGATAAAATGATATGAAGGTTTTATTATTAAGAGTAAAACTATGTAATAATATATTACTATAATACCCTTTAGTTTAGTTTTGAAATTCATTAATGACAATATTTATTAATTCCTTTAAAACATATTTTAAAACATTAAAGTCCACTTCTCATATTTTAATTGGTTCTTATTGTTTTTATTTTAAGAGTGGTTCTTACATGAACGCAAATCTATATATATATATATATATATATATATATATATATATATATATATATATATATATATATATATATATATATATATATATATATATATATATATATATATATATATATATATATATATATATATATATATATATATATATATATATATATATATATATATATATATATATATATATATATATATATATATATATATATATATATATATATATATATATATATATAAGGGTGGGATCTAGAGAAAACAACATCTCAAAAAAAACCTAGAAAACAAATATACAGGGTACAAATTACAAATTACCAAACTTTAAGGAAACCAACCGACTTTATAATAATTCGGGGGCCAAAATGTAAATAACCTTAAACATATTAGCATTTCGTATCTGACGGATCAAAAAACACACACACTACTCCCACAAAAACACACACACTCTACCAAATCGCACAAAACACTCGCGATTGATCATCAAAACATAACGAAATCTTGATAAAATCACAACAGATTGACACACAGTTTACGATCTTCAAAACCCACTTATTTTCAATAGAAATGGCGAAAAAAAATATCCAAATCGTACGTTTTTTAGTTTATTGACATTAATTATGTTTGTATCCGTTTGGAAATGATAATTTAACTACTTGTATTTGTTTTTTATTATTATTTTTTATAGCAACTCGAATAAGCCCAAGGACATTGAAGAAATGGCATCAACAAGCTGATGATAATTCTGATGGTTGTAAGTTTATTCCTTTTTTAATTTATTTTTTAATTATTATTGTTATTTTTTTATTGCTTTTGATTATTAATTTTGTGTTATTTAGATATTTGTTGCAAAACGTATTGAATACGATTATTAAAAAACACATAAATAATGTATGTTAAAAAAATGGGGAATCGTAATGATAAAATATTAGGGGATCATATGGAGTTTGGTTATTTTATGTGTATGACATCGCATAATATTACAAATTATACGATGTCATACATATAATATAAATTTAGGGAAATATAATGTTAGTCTATTAGGGTATCGTATCAAAAACTAAAATTTTGTAGTCTGAGTATTGTAGGTGAACGAATCGCATAATATTCTTAAAAAAAATGGAATCATTACAAACATGTAAATAGGGCGTCGGTTAACATAAAAATATAGAACCGCATTGTAATTAATAAAGGGCAGTGGTTAACACAAAATTTAGGGAATCGTAATGATAAGCTATTAGGGTATCGTATCACAATCTAAATTTTGGGCGTCTGAGTATTGTATGTGAATGGCATCGCATAATATTCTAAATATTGGAATCATTACACACATATAAATAGGGCGATGTTAACATAAAAATTAGAGAATCGATTTGTAACTAGAAAAGGGCGTCGGTTAACATATAATTTGGGAATCTTAATGATAAAATATTAGGGAATCGTACTAATAAAATAATAGCGAATCGTATTGGTAAACTATTAGGGAATCGTATTGGTAAAAATATTAGGAATCGTATTGATATACTATTAGGGAATTGTATTGATAAACTATTAGGTAATCATATCACATGCTACATTTCTGTGCGTTAATAAAAAAATATATACGATAAAACATGATGATTATTGTGTGTGTCAAAACTCTAGTCATATGTTTGGTGAACTTCGATGTTTCTGAATATTTTAGTAAATGTATAATTAGTAAATGTATAATTACGATTAATAAATAGCGATATATTTGAGGTACTTAATACCATCTGTGCGAGGTATTACATCTATTTGAAGTACTTTAAGTGCAGCCGTTTGTGGAACTCTAGAGCATCCGTAGGACCTTCTGTATGTATCTATGCTGGTGTTGAATTGTGTGTCACTCATTAGCTTCTTAAGGTACCTTAAATTTACCGTTCTATTCCTGACAAAGAGCTAACTTATTTTTTTAATAGAATTACTAAGTAGTTTGGGGTGGTTGTATCATTCGACCCCAAGAAATGTTGATTTTTTTTCAGATCGTAAGTTTTAGAGTTTACTGATATTAACTATGTTTGCATTTATTTAGAAATTATATTTTAACTATTTGTATTTTTTTAGCAACTCGAATAAGCCCGAGGACATTAGAGAAATGGAATCAACAAGTAGTTCATGATTCATATGTTTGTGAGTTTATTGATTTATTTTATTTTGATTATTCATTGTGTGATATTTAGATAGTTGTCTTAATAAGTGTATGTATACACAATTTTTTTGTTTTATGTGGAATATGTTTTAAAAAAATGTGACTGTATTTATCATTTGTAAGCATAAAAAATAGATGATAGTGTGATTTAAGCAGTAGCGCCGATGTAGATTTATGTGATAAATACTAAAAAGTTGATGCACAAAAATGAATAACGGGTCAGTTTATTAGACAAAATATAGGGAATAGGTTTGTTAAAAATCATAGAATCAATTTATATTAAAATTTTAGGGAATCGTAATGATGACATGGAGATCATATCACAAACTAAATTTTGGGCATTTGATTATTGTATGTGTATGGCATCGCATATTAGTCTAAATTATGGCATTTGATGACATAATTTAAAATAGGGCTCCGCTTAACAAAAAATTTAGGGAATCACATCGTAAATTAAAATAGGGCGTCGGTTAACAAAAATTTAGGGAATCGTAATGATGACTGATATGAGTGATTTTACTCATAGCAATTGTGTCAATAAACATACAATAAATGCATTAAATGTATAAAAATGGCCTTGTATATGTGTTTTTGTTGTTTAATGTGTGTAGGTACCGAAGTTCGCGAAAACCGGCAAAATCGACACGAAAATGAAGAAAAGATCAACAAAGCCAATTTCAAGTTCGATTTTAGCGGATTTAATCGTTTATGAAGCTTATTGGGCTTGTGGGTCACACATTTGGGTATTGGGCCCAAAAGCCCAATATGGAGTTCAAATTATCTTCCTTAAGGATTTTCAACCATCAAAGGCCCAACAAACGCAGTCTATTGACGAATTTACGCATCTAGGGCCCAAGACTTTTAACTAAGAGACGAAGGAAGTAATTTATGTAGCCCAAGCCCAATTATTGAGACGGTGTAAGATTAAATTTTATATAGCTTAGATCTGTTTTCTCTTGGTCAAACTTACCAAACACACATGTTTATCTTTTAGCTTTTGATACAACCTATGTACTTCACCCTCATCACTCCTCTCCCAAAACTAAATAACCAGATATCCCTATTCACCACCCAAACTCTAGATAAATAAATTGGGGCTTTTATTGAATTAAGACGCATGATAACACACACGCCCTTAATTAATTCTCCCCCTATATCGGAAGCTTGAAGATGGAGAAAACAGATGACGTGGCTCCTCTCTTGCATTTGATTGGCTAAAACACCTCATACCCCCAATCCACCCAATTAAATCTTGCCAAGTCAGCAATAAACAAGCACAACTAACACACATCCATGCCACCTTGGCAATCTGTGTGCTAGTGATCATCTCTCCTCCGTTAGATCATAAGAAGAAAGAGAAAATGAAGATTGGATGGTCAAGATGAAAGATGCTCTTCAACAAACTCCATCAGCAAGGCTCGGGGTTTGCCTATAAAAACCCCCAATTATTTTGTAATCTTCATCCCATTTTTTATTTTTAGAGTTATTCTGCTAAAATAGGTTTAGGAAGTTAATGTAATATTTCTTTTAAAAGTATTTTATTCTGAGTTTTAATATTAATAAAAAGTTTGTTTCATTATTTTTCTAATACTGTTAAAGTTATTTGCTATTAATCTTCTATAAATCTATTGTTTGGATGATTCAGATGTTATCTGATTTAAGCTTGTTAATAGCTTTTGTCATTTAATTAAAATAAATATTGGGAGAAAACTTTCTCACTGGAAAGTTTTTATCAAAAACTGGTTCGTTTGATTATTCTGGTGTACGTTGGAGGTTCGATTATGGTGGTGAATGGTGGTCCTGATTTGGTTCAAAAGATTGCTCAGCGCAAATCTTCTGCTCAAAGGATACTACAAAAGGTTCATTCCCATTGTAATTTATTTTGTGTCTGCTTAGTTAGTTAAATCTGAATTGATAGTTTGTTTAGATGATAGATTTGCTTATGTTTATGACAGTGAATCTGTTTTGGTTCGACTGAATTTACTATTGTGTTGGATTAGATTAATGATTTCGATTGTTCTTTAGAATGATGATATGAGCCTGTGAATACTTTATCAGTTTTATGGATCTAAATGCTTTGTGAAGTTTGCGGTTGTTATTGCATCAAAGGGTTTTCATATTTTCTTTAAGCTGCTGTAATTGGAACTAGCTAGCTGTTGTTTTGTTTTAACAAAGTTTTAATTACATATGTTTATGATATTGGATCTGGTATACAGCTTATATGTTTAAGAGATTTCAGATAATTGGATTTGTGATAGAGGTTGTATGAATGTTTTCTAGTTAAAATGGATAATTGAATAATCTAGTTTAGATTTGAATTTCTTTTCTTCTAAATCAATATGCATATGGATTTGAATTACTAAGTATGAGAGTTGTTAGTTATTTGTGTAAAAAGGGGTTTTTGATAAAACTGATTGATGAGAGTTTTGAAATGCAAAGTGATATGTTGATTTTCAACTTCTGCTATTAAAGTCTCTGATAGAATAATTCATAAGTTTTATTTTGGCAGGATTGTGAGTTTTAACTGATATGTTAGTAGTCTTATTTCATTCATAGTTTTTGATAAATAACTGATTGTTATTAGAGTTGTAACATGATTGTTATTTGGTTCTATGTTTGCCTGCTTCTCTGAATATTTGTTATTTGTGTTAATCTGTTGAGTGTACTAAACCAACAAATTCTTTTAGTTTGTATGGTTGTAACTGATTTTCCAGACCAAATAACTGTAAAAAGAAGTCACCTCCTGTGACTGTGAATCTTAAGTTTCTAGTTCAAAAATAATAAATAGCAAAAAGATGTCTCTAATGAGACTCGAACCCGTGACCTCCTGGTCATGGGCCAATTGATTCTACCATTTGATCTAGTTTGTCTTTTGAGTTTAACCAGAGCTTTTTACATTAAAATACCTTCTTAACTAGGCTATCAGCCTATTAGTTATTTAAATTCATAGTTTAAATCTTTGTTTAAATTTAAATCACATGAAATTTCTTTTATAAGTTACAAATAAATATATAAAAACAAAATAAAAAATGTTTCATTAATTTTTAGAAATTTAATTAGTTTTTAAATAAATAGATTGTATTTGATTTAGTTTTAATTAATTTTTTTTTTAAATAAATTTTGTTTTAAAATATTTTTGTTCAAGTAGATTTTGTTTATTAAAAGTAAAAGTAAAATTTTAAATTAGTTTATAATTTTTAAAATTGTTTTAAATAGATTTTTAAATAGTTTAATTTCTAATAAGTTTAATAGTTTTAAATTTAAATAATTGTTTTTAGATTAAATGGGAAACGATTCATGCACTTAGGATTTAAAATTGGTAGAGTTAATATTAGTTTAAAAACCGCAAACCCATTCAAGTCGATTGTCCAAATCAAAACAAAACGTCTCAATTCACTCGATCTTCGTAGCAATGTTTAGGGCTAAGTTGTAGGAGAAGGTTAGATATCCATCAATAATTGATGAGCCATTTTGGTATGTGCTTCATGTCTTGATTGTATACGTTTGTGTGTTTAGATTTATGCTAGAGCGCGGGTACTTGGAGAAGCTTGTTCAGGTGAGTTTCATAGTCCCATGTTTCTATGATTTATAAATGTTTTGAATTTCAGATGGGATGGAAGAGACACTTTATGGTTTTGTAACTAATGATGTGAATGTTTTTATGGTTTGTGATGGACTTGTGTGTGCACTTATGTGAGTAATTGCTATGTGATTCTTGATTGTGTTTATGATTTGGATCGGGGGACACGTACCATCTCAGTTATTGTGGTTTGACTTGATATCAAGGGGATGTTGACAAGGCGGGGCCTTGGGATTGGTTTATAGGTGTAAGGGCGCCTATGGGACCATGGTGATTGGTGAGGCTTGGAGCCTTAGAATTGTGGTTATTGGTAAGACTTAGAGCCTTGGATTTGTGGTGATTGGTTAATCTTAAATGCTAGTTGTTAATACATAATTGTAGCACATTGTCCATATGTTCTTTTGTTAATGGTTGTTATTCACAACTTATATCTGATTTAGCGTAAATCATGCATGATTCATCTTTTTTTACAACTGGCTATATTGTAAGTTTCTATTCACTTTTAGCAATGTTTTTTTTTCATTGTGTAAATCATGCATGATTCATCTTGAATTATGCATGATTCATCTTAAATCATGCATGATTTATATTGAATCATGCATGATTCATCTTGAATCATGCATGATTCATCTTGAATCATGCATGATTCATCTTGAATCATGCATGATTCATCTTGAATCCTCTCTAATTTTGTTCCGTTTGCCTGTAAACAGCCAAAAGGAACTATTAAAAATACTCTTGACCCTGATGGACAGTGAAAGTCTTTTCAGATGCCATTTCAACTCAGTTGCAGCATGATGAGGATGCACTTCGCCTCTCGGATGTTGATTTGGTGTTTTTCCTATTTTTGCTTCTGGACACTTTTATGTCGTTGTTTTCAACTTGGAGAATCCGTCAATGTTTATCATTGATAACATTTATGCTAGACCATATTCTTATACGTCAAGATACAAAGAAACTTGTAATCCTCTGGTAAGTTTGAAATCATTTTGTTTATTAATGTATTGAGTTTTATATACAGTCTTCTTACTAACTTCCTTGTATCTTTTATTGACTTTTATATTGTTTCTTTTTTTCAATTTTTTTTGTAGAAAAAGTTTTTCATCAGGCATCTAAAAGAGCATGGACATGAAAAACTATCGGCCATGATGAAAGTCAAAGCACGCATTCTACGTTTCAATTGGAGTACAATGAGTAACTATGAAGATTGTGGAATATTTACTATGATCCATATGGAATCTTACACTAATAATCCTGTTGATTGGGATGTCGGGTTCGATGAAGAATCAAAGGAACATCGCTCACAGTTGTTATGTATGAGGTATAGGATTGCTACCAAGCTTTTGTTGCATGATTTTAACATTCATAAACATAAGATGTTTGAGTTGGCCTTCAAGTTTGAGACTAAGAATGAACACCAGAAAAGGGTTGATATTATTCAAGATGCAATCAAAAACAGGAATGAGCGTGATCCACCGAAGACTATGCCAGGCAAAGAAGATCCGGTAGAAGGGAAGGAGGTTGGTAAGGATGTTAAAGCTGCAGAAGGAAAGGAGGTTGGTAAGGACGTTAAAGCTGCAGAAGGGAAGGAGGTTGGGAAGGATGTTAAAGTTGCAAAATCGAAATATTTTCATATGACATATGTTGGTGGTAAAAAAAAGAAAATGATGTTTGATTGTAGTTTGTTAAACTTTTGTTCGTAAAATGGATGGTAGTTTTGGATGGTAGTTTTATGGTAAAATTGATGGTACTTTTATGTAATATTGGATGTTATCTTTTAACTGTTACATGACTGTCTTTTTTATGTTATCTTTTTACTGTTATGTAATTGTTTGCATTATTCATCTATGAATCATGCATGATTCATAGATGAATCATGCAATGAATCATGCATGATTCATATAAGAATCATGCATGATTCATCCATGAATCATGCATGATTCATACATGATTTTATGGCAGATATCTTTTCACTAAGAAATCACAATGGATTCAACATTGCATGATTCTTTTTGATGACTCATGTGCATGATTCTTGTTTGATTTTCCAAAAGTTTTGTAACAGTAACTACATTCAATAGAACATTATAATCAAGGGCGATAAACTACGAGATGATATTGGTTCAGTTTGTTCAGTTAAATTCATTTTGGATAAAATCACAACAGAACCAAAACCAAACTATAATCTTGGTTCAGTTTTCGAGTTAACCTGAACTAATATGAGTTACATAGTTTATATATTGTTTTACTTTAGTTATAAATATTTTTAGCACAAAAACGACTAAGCTTCAAAACTGTTAAGACCAAGTCGGTTTGGTTACTAATTCGAATACTGAGTATTACCCTAATAAATCAAAAATCATCAACCAAATTTGCCATAACTGAAGCGAATCGAATTAAATAATTGTTTTTATTTCGGTTATGATTTTGACAGTTTAAACCAAAAATAGAATTCATGTAGATGTATATTTTACTTAAACATGTATATAAAAATATATGAATATCCTTTCATTCCAAACACGAGACCGTGGAGATTGTTACTATACTTTAACGAAGTAGACGTCTTTTTATCAAGTTGCTCAAATCATTATATTGTTCATGTTAATCGAGAATGTAATGCGGGATGCTGATAAATTGGCTAAAGATGGGTTTATCAAACATCTTCTCTATTTATATGGAATGACGCTTGAGTCTTTTCAAGTTAAAATGAGAGTGAAGAATGTTTGATAAGCCCCTCTTTTCAAGTTAAAGAGGAGTTTATCAAACATCTTCTCTATTTATATGGAATGACGCTTGAGTCTTTTCAAGTTAAAATGAGAGTGAAGAATGGTTCGAATTGGTGGGTTTCGTCATAAACAGTTGTGTCTCTCCGGAATAAGCGATGGTGCGATTCTAGTATGGGTCTTCTAGTTTTGTTGTTGTTTTAGGTGTTTGTGGTTTTCTTTCTAGAAGAGTTTATGTGATTAGTCGCTTGAATGTCTTATTTAGTGTTTGGGTGTGATGTTGCTTATATTCTTTGTACCGACCTTGTTTTTTAATCTAATAAAGCTATTTTAAAAAAATAATAACTAAACTTATGTGATTCGGGTTCGATTTATGGTGATTCGGTTTGATTTGATCCACTTTTAATTCGATTTTGTGTGATTTTCGATTATATACCAGAAAAAATTAACCAAACTAAACAAATAAAATAAACCGAACAATATGATAACCGAACCAATATACACCCATAGCTACAGCTGGCAAAATCGGTTAGGTTAGGTTGATTTGGGTCATGGATGAAATAGGTTATATGTCAAATGGTCATCTTCTAATAATGGGTCTAATGGGTCATGGTTAGTCAGTTGAGTTGGGTTAACCTAGTAACTTATAATGTTTTCATATATATTTAGGTTTCTTACGTATTCACTCGATTTTACGTTTTCCTTTGATTTTGTACGTTTTCGTCAATAACGTTTCTTTCAGTCTTTTACATTTTTGTTCGATTTTTTAACGTTTTCGCCAGTATTTTACCGTTTTCTTAATATTTTTTACGTTATCATTCGATCTTTTATGTTTTTGTTAGATTTTTTACGTTTTCATAAATAAATTGACGAAAACGTAAAAATACAAACGAAAACGTTAAAACGCTGACGAGAACATAAAAATACGACAAACACGTAAAAATAACGAAAAATAAAAAATACTAACAAAAACGTAATATGCCTACGAGAACGTAAAAACAGATGAAAACATAAAAAAACAGACAAAAACGTAATTGTACTACCAAAAACATAAAAAAAAAATAACGAAAATGCAAAAATATCGACGAAGACGTAAAAAATATGACGAAAATGTAAAAAATTCTGACGAAAACAAAAAAATCTAACGAAAACGTAGAAATATGATGAAAACGTGTAAAACTAATGGAAACGTAAATATGCATACGAAAACATAAAAATCGGATGATATATGTGAATGACTGACAAAAACGTAAAACTGACGAAAGCGTAAAAAAATCGAAAGAAAACAGAAAAAATACTAACGAAATTATAAAAGAGCCGACAAAAATCACGAAAACATAAAAAAATATGGCAAAAACATAAAAAAACGGAGGAAAACATAAAAAATCTGACAAAAACATAAAAAGACCGACGAAAACGTAAAAAATGGATGAAATGTAAATCTTTTGACAAAAATCGGAAAATAATACTGACGTAAACGTAAAAGAATCGAACAAAAATATAAAAACTCTAAAGAAAATGCAAAATAAGTTGGACCAGGTAATAAGTTCCAACTATTTAGGCTATTGAGTTTTTGTTTTATATTAAAAACCGTTTGACTTATTTTTAAACACATTTGACTCATTCTTTATTTCATATACAAGAATAAGATAACAATTTGGACCCATCAATTTTGTTTTCCTCAACCTATTTCAACTCACTAGACGTATACCCGCGCATAGTTGCGAAAATTGTCTAACTTCAAATAGTTCACGATATGCTAATTGATTCGATGGTCAAACCCGTAACATGGTGACTCGACCAGATTGAACCGGTGGGCGAATCAGTGAATTGGTGAATCGACCAGGTGGTCAAATCCTGACCTGGTGACTCGATCGGGTTGACCTGTTGGTCGACCTAGTTACTTGACCTAATTGATCCAGTGGTCAAACTCATGACCCGGGGACTCGACCGGGTTGACTCGGTGGTCAAACTTGAGACCCGATGATTCGATGGGTTTACCGATGGTTCGAACCTGTGACCCGGTGATTCGATCAGATTGACCCGATGATCGAACTCATGACTTAATGTTTCGACCGGGTTAACTCGGTGGTGCCCGATGATTAAACCTGTGACCATGTGTATAATAAATTTGTTTGCTATTTTAATAGTTTATTTAACTTAAATATGGAAATGTTGAGTTATTCAACAAAATTATAAAGCTTTATATATGTAGTATATAAAAATAGAGATAGAGATAGAGATAAAAGATGATTTAGTTCAGTTGGCCACCAAGGTTGCACTAAGTGCTTTTTTTGGGGAGGATTCCTGGAGGTCTCGGGTTCAAGACCTGTCAAGGGCCTTTCAGGCGAAGCGGATAAGGAGTCTAACTTAACTAGGCGCGAGTTCGAAGAAGACATTCTTCCGCTTGGATGTCATTGCACGACTTGACTCACTAACAACTAACATTTGCCGTTCTAAAAAAAATAAAAAATAAAAAAAAAATAAAATAAAAAAAAAGAAAAAAAAAGAGATAGAGATAAAAGATGATATATTTTTGGGCCTAGAGAAAATAGAATGATTGGTGGGCTGAATAAATAATAATAGAATGGGCTTATAGAGCAAGAATCTGGAAATGGGTAAGGCCCAATCTTTGATAAAAATTTCATCATTTCTTCTCCAAACAAAATTCAATTTGAAGAAAATATTACACAGTACTAGGGTTTAAGGAAAATGCAGCGCTTGAGATCATTATCAGGATTCAGGAAGTTGAAATGTAGTAGTAACAGTTTATGTTATTACTCCACTAGTTCTGCTGCTGCTCAATCTGAACAATTTAATCATTTTCAAGATGAGGTTTTTTTTTTTATATAAATCTTTATTTTAATTATATATGGTGGGTGTTTTGGATTAGCTTGTTTTTGGGGATTACGGGCTTATTTGAAATGGGAAAAGCTTGTAAGCTCTGTTTTCTTGGCTTATGAGGATGAGCTTATGGACTTGAGGTGCTCAAGTCAATAAGTTCATAACCCGGAAAGATATTTAGATGGGTGTGGTTTTAGGGGGTCGTTTGGATTAGCTTCGTTTTCGGGCTTATGTGGTTATTTGAAATGGGAAAACCTCATAAACTCTGTTTTCTTGGCTAATGAGAATGGGTTTATGGACTTGAGGAGCTCAAGTCGATAGGTTTATAAGCCGAGAAAAATAATCTTTTGACCTTTTCCGATTTCAAATAAGACCGAAAAGTAAGTTAATCAGGACACCCCGTTGGCGGGTAATTCTGTAAGGGGTGTTTTGGATTACCTTGTTTTTCGGGCTTACTAGCTTATTTGAAATTAGAAAAGCTCATATGCTCTGTTTTCTTTACTAGCTTATTGGACTTGACGAGCTCAGGTAGATAAGGTCATAAGCCGAGAAAGATGAGCTTATGAGCTTTTCCATTTTCAAATAAGTTAATCAAGACACCCTTTTATTAGTTTTGTTATGTTGTGTGGTAATTCTTACAAGGGTGTTTTGGTTTATCTTGTTTTTTGGGCTTATGAGCTTGTTTGAAACTGGAAAAGCTCGTAAGACCAGAAAGTAAACTAATCCAGACACCCCCTTAGAAGTTTTTCATGTTTGATATGTGAAGGGATTAAGGTGGTGTTTTGGATTACCTTGTTTTTGGGCTTATGAGCTTATTTGAAATGTGAAAAGCTCATACGGTGGGTGTGATTTTGTGGGCTATTTTTTATAACCTTGTTTTTTGGGCTTACGAGCTTGAATGGAACTGGAAAAGGTTGTAAGTTCTGTTTTCTTGGCTTATGAGGATGAGCTTATGGACTTGAGAAGCTCAAGTCGATAAGGTTATAAGGCGAGAAAAGTGAGCTTACGAGCTTTTTCAGTTTCAAATATGGTCTTAAGACCAGAAAGTAAGTTAATCCAGACACCCCCCTTAGAAGCTTTTGATGTTTGATGGGTATGTTTTTAAGGGGTGGTTGGATTAGCTTGTTTTTCGGGCTTATTTGAAATTGGAAAAGGTTGTAAGCTCACTTGTTTGGCTTATGGACTTGAGAAGCTCAAGTTGATAGGTTTATAAACTTGAAAAATGAACTGATGAGCTTTTCCGATTTCAAAATAAGCTCACAAGTCCGGAAAGTAAGATAATCCAAAGACCTCCTTAAAAGTTTTTGATGTTTAATGGGTAAATTTTTTAAGGGGTGGTGGCTTATGAGCTTAGAAGCTTTACTGATTTCAAATAAGTTCATAAGTCTGAAAAGTAAGCTAATCCAGAAACCCCCTAAAATGTTTGTTATGAGTGGGTGATTTTTTAGGGGGTTTTCGGATTAGCTTGTTTTCCGGGCTTTAGAGCTTATCTGAAACTGGAAAAGCTTGTAAGCCCACTTTTTTTGGTGTATGGACTATGGAGTTGAGCTTATGGTCTTGATATGATCAAGTCGATAAGGTCATAACCGAAAAAATGAGCTTATGGGTTTCTCCAATATCAAATAAGCCCATAAGTCCGAAATATATGCTGATCCAAACAAGTTTGTGATGTTTGATTTTGTGTGATGATACAGGTTTTGGTGGAAGGAAGAGCTTTTTCAAGAGCTGCTATACTTAATAGACCATCTAAGCTCAATGCTATTACTACTTCTATGGTATCTTTTACGTTTTTTCGCTAACGTTTCATCGATATTACGCACTTTGGATACCTTTTTTAGGTTTGAAGTTTTAGTCTAGATTCAGTGTTTTAAATTTGTTTGACATGTTGACCCACAAATTACAATTACTTTTACCCGTTAGGTCAGGATGTTACATAAGTTAATGCCGTGTGTGTTAGACTTAAGTTCCCTATACATAGATAATGTGGCATGTTACGGGTTGTTTTTGGAGAAGTTCACAACATTGAAAGTTGACATTTAAAACATAAAAACATATGTGGACAGATGGTGAAGTTTCCAGTTATAATTCAATGTTATGCATTCTTATTGAACAATGAAACCACCCCCTATATTATGGATTAGAAATGTTGACGTGGCGTGATAAACGTGTAGTCCATAATTTATAAATATGACGGTGTGGCGTCCATTCTACAATGCGCATCCATGTCATCAAGCTTATATAGTTGGCACGTCGTGTCAGCATATGTAACCTATTAATACAAGTGGCCGGTGAATTTTTCAATAAGAATTTACAACATTTTAACTAGAACGAAACTCGAGTGGTTACACATAGTTAAAAAAAAGTAATCATATATATGTTCTTGTTCGTTCTTGTTCTATTTTTCACCTAATTTTTCGAATGTTATTAAAATTTCATATGTAGGCTGGTCGGTTACAAAGACTTTACGAGTCATGGGAAGACAACTCACAGATTGGATTTGTGACAATGAAGGTATTTCATATGATATTTATCAACTCTTTACGTTTGGCATAGGCATAGTTTGTGTCTCTAAATGTCATTCGATATTATTGAAGGGTAGTGGTAGGGCGTTTTCTTCTGGCGCAGACATGGTAACCATCTATCGTTTGCTTCAAGAAGGTAGACATTCCTTTTATTTTGTTTATGCATATACTTATAAAATTGTTGTTGCTCATAATAATTTTCGGGTTGACATATGTACAGGCAAAGATGCAGAATGCAAAGAATTTTTCAGGACGTTATATCAGTTTATATACCTTGTAGGGACGTATTTGAAACCAAATGTGAGTTTCTATTCATTAACATACTTTTTTTCACAGTTTATATAAACTATTAAGTATGGTGTTTGACTATTGACCTAATTGACAGTTGACTATCTTGGATGGTATCACGATGGGCGGTGGTGCAGGCATCGCAGTTCCTGGAATGTTCCGCATTGCAACTGACAAAACTGTATGAACTATCTCTTTCTCATCAGTCTTTGATAACACTTGTTGACTTGCAAAATACATACTTCAATTAGTTGCGTTTTTTTTAATCCTATTGTGACTCGGTTAAAACTACCCGCATGCAGTTTTTTTCAACTCCAGAAGTTCAAATGGGATTCCATCCAGATTCAGGGGCTTCGTTTTATCTTTCTCGTCTTCCTGGTTATTTAGGTAAAGTTTGGAACTTATTTACTCGGTAACCTTATTATCACTAATGCTTATCATTAATCATCTCTTATATTCTTTTTTGTAGGTGAATTCTTGGCCTTGACTGGTGAAAGGCTTAATGGGGCTGAATTGGTTGCATGTGGCCTTGCTACACACTATTCACTAAATGCGGTATGTACTGTTTACTCCTGAATGGGTTACGTTGGGATGTATTCTACCCTGGTGGGTCAGATGGGTTAAGTGTATCCTAAATGCTTACAACCTCGTTGTTTAGAGTTTGCTTTTCAATTCAATAGCGTGGTTTTTGTAAATCAAATGCAACAGTTTTAACTATATAAAATAATCATCCGCCCACTGATATTTTACTTCTAAACGATGAAATCCAAAATATTTTAGAAGTTTGTTGCGATCCGTGATGATATTGTATTGATCATGGCAGAAACTTTCTTGGATTGAAGAACGCCTTGGACAATTGATGACAGATGACCCTTCTGTCATATCAGATTCTCTTGCTCAGTACGGTGATCTTATCACAGTAGATAGACACAGCGTTCTTCACAAGTAATGTTCCATCCCGCTTATCATATATTATCACTTGGTCCTTTTTATAGATTTTGTAGACATAACATTTTTTTATTAATATTAATTGTGTTTCAGGATTGACAGAATAGACAAATATTTTTGCCATGACACCGTTGAGGAAATTGTCGAGGCTTTAGTATGTTCCTTCCCCCTCTCTATCTCTATATCGTCTTAAAAACGGTGCTCTAATTTGTGCCATTATTGGGCAGACAGAAGGAGAGTCTCATGATGCATTGTGCTCAACCGCCTTGAAAAGACTGAAAGAAGCCTCCCCTTTGAGCTTAAAGATCACTTTGCAATCGGTGAGTGCGCTAGTACTCTTGGTTCATAAGGATTCCTTCAAGACTAGATAAATACTAGTATCCGATGTTAGTTTGTTCCAAACTAAACCGTAAAATTTGTTGTAATGCAGATAAGGGAAGGTAGATTCCAACCTCTTGATCAGTGTCTGGCTCGTGAGTATCGTACATCATTGCATTGCATCTCCAAAGAGGTTTCCGGAGACTTTTGTGAGGTAGGACGGTCACTTCTTGATCTATTATGTCATTAAAGCAGTTATTTATTAAATATTATTATTGTCTCCTTTTGCAGGGTATCCGAGCAAGGCTAGTTGACAAGGACTTTGCTCCAAAGGTATGTACCCTGTGTTCGTCAACACTCCCAATATAGTGTATTTTTCACCCATTTACCTGTGAAATCGAGTGATTTGGGGGCTATGTTTAATCTGACGGGTCAAATGAAAAGTATTAGCTAAAAGTGAAAGTTGCGAAAGTGTAATCGTATTACCACACTTGTTATCTGTGTAGTCTATAGAAAATCTTGAAATCTTGAACAAGGTGTGGCGGGTCAACCTATGCCAGCCATCTTTAACTTGACTTAAAACTGCCGGTTTTGACCCATTAACTCCCACCTCGTCCTAGATATGTTATATATAAGGCGAAAATAATGTGCAAATTGTTTATATTCATCTTTTTTTTGGCAGTGGGATATTCCAAGTTTAAAAGCAGTATCCAAGGACATGGTTGCCCGCTACTTTGCGCCACTTCCTACTTCTGAGCCTGAACTGAACTTACCTACGGCATTGAGAGAACCTTTCATGTGATGATCTTGAGAGAACATCAACTTCGAACTGGGTTCATGCTCCCATAAACAGAGCTACCATATTTTTGTTGGCAAAAATATTTTTACTTGTTAGTTTCACATCTGCTATGTTAGATTTGTAGTAATTGATGTTGTTTAAGGAAAATGTTATCGGTAGATTCCAAACCGAATATCAACTGATATCAAGCGTTACCATGCTATAGCGGGTTAAAATAAGTTTAGTCACATTCGCATCACGAAACATCAGAGTTGAGGTTTTAAGTTATATCTGAAATATCTTTTTTGTTGTTTGTATTGTTTCATGTTTTAAGTTTACAATGCAACCAGACCTTCAGTTTGATAATTGCTATTAAAACCCTCTTTTTTCTTCTATTAGAAGTTGCAATAACGACCGGCGAATCAACAAAACGTTGGTCTCAATATCAACAAAACGTTGGTCTCAATGTTCGTAAAATTCAGTCCAATAGAAGCATACAAACTTCCCATAATTGATCTATATACAAAACACGACATGAATATCCCAGTGTTCGCAGCAAAAGACAGCAGCTAAAACTGCAGGACTAAAGTTCCTTTATGCAGCACTTTGGCAATTTTCCCAAGTACCATATTTTGAGCTGAAGGTTCCACCCTCATTTTGCTGAGCATAATCTGAGAAACAGCACGAGCGCAAACATCCTAAGTCTTTGCAATCTCTTCAAGTGAAATAGGTTGTGAAAGGCTTCTGAGAGAAATGCTGAACCTTGACTTAGTCGTCGTTCAAAGATCTTAATACTTCTTGCTGTAAAAGCATACAGACCATGTCAAAAGATTGTACATGCCTTGAGTTCTATATTTTACTGTATTGGATTTACTTGTTAAGGCCAACACTCACCACATTTCATTATGTTCAGCATAACAATAAAAAATATATATATGAGCGAACTACTAACTTACACGATGCAATTTGCCAAGAATTTTCTGGTGCATGTCATTCAAATCATACAGATAGAGGTCCTTCACAGCTTTTATCTGTAATAGAAACAAGAAAAGTCGGGTTTAGAGAACATATTCTCTAAAATTAGATTGAAAAGAAGCCACGCTGAAATTTAGTTTAAAACAATCATGATAATTTTGCTCAACGCGAAGCAAACTGTGATGCCACGCGCTACCACTAGTTTTATCGATATGTAATTTAACATAAAGTACCTTTTGAAACACTTTCTCTCTCAGTAACTCATCCTGTAAAAGGAAAAAAGTTAGCAAACATGTGACATAGTCTTCATGTTATCAAACTCTGAACTCAATAGTTTTTACGGAATTTATGTGTTTTTCGTACCTCGTTTTTCGCCAAAATTTCGTCCACAATAGAACCATTTGCTTTTGTATTACTGATAAACTGGAGGTTGGATGTATCATGGGTTCCATAACCCCAATCCTTGAACTCCACTAGTACCAAAGAAGGATATCTGATAATCGCATTCTGGGGGAAGAAGCTCTCAAGATTGAGCAAACAATCTCGGCAAGGAAAGGGAGCACAATTTCACCAATATTTGTTTCTTCATCCCCTTCTGAGATTACTTCCTTCAAACTTTTGCTGCTGTAAATTTCTAGTTTTTGCAGTTTGACGAGCCCTTGTGCTACACTAACAGTGAGTAGCTTTTCTAACTCAGGACAATTATTAATCACAAGGTTCACCAAGATGATAAGGCTTATATATTGATCGGGACAACGGAATATCACATTCAAATTACCCAAGTTAAGTAACTCGAGGTGTTCCACTTCTGAAAGAAACCTTCTATTCTCTTTCACCCCGTCACGGGTTTTAAATGGATGAAAAGTTTGCATCTGACCCAAAACCCCCGAGTCCAATAAGCACAAATCCGGAGTTACTAATCTTGAATTTGGATCAATATCTGGAGTTGCGTGTTTTTGTAATCTATCAAGGGCAGCTTTCCATTCCACGATTCCTTCGTTTTTTAAAGCTTTTCCTACAGCTTCAAGGATTAGCGGCAAACCACCACATCCTTCTGCAACCTGCAATACCACTTGCTTCAATTTGGCACCAGTCTCTACTTTTTCACCAACCACGCGTTTGAAAAAGACCCACGCTTCTCTCATTGGCAAATTATCTATGTAAATTACTCTCCCAGCATTCATTGCCCCACACACACTGCTCTTTCTGGACGTTAACAAAATCTTACAATTCGGGTAGTCACTTCCACATGGGATGCCCACTTCGTCTAGCTTTAGTTCCCTCCACACGTTATCTAGGATTATTAGAATATTCTCACCCCTCATTATTCGCTTTCCTGCAACTTCAACCTCTGTTCTAATATGTGTAACATCCTCTGTTCTTATATGTGCTTCGCCATTGCAGCTGCTTCCTTTGCTAGTGTCGTCTTTCCTATACACCTCCTGTTCCATAGATTCCAATGAGTTGTATGCTTTCATCTTCGATGGCCTTAATTACATTTTCAAGAGCTGACTTATGGGTAAAGTTCATTAAGATTCTTCCTTTGATATAGCTCTAAGATTCCAGGAGAATGAGTAGGAACGGACACATCACTTTCATAGGACGTGCCATCTTTTTGGCGTTGTTCAAGGGATGGAACTTTTTCTGTCACCGTAGTAATGGAGAGTGCTTAAGTTCACACACGTCCGCAAGTTGAAGCATGTCTTCTTGGCATCGGGTTCTTCTTGAAGAAATCCTTCTGCCTCGTTATGTGAGCATCTGCCTCATTAACCCACTTCTGCACACCGGGTTCTTCTTGAAGAAATCCTTCTGCCTCGGTTATGTGAGCATCCGCCTCATTAACCCACTTCTGCACACCGTCGTCTACAAGTTCATCTCCTTTATCATTAGCTAATTTTACTCGCTGAAACCCTCACCAACACATACTCTTTAAGTTTTTCTTTTTCACTCTTAAATTGTCAACATTTTCCTTGCAATTGCACGTAAAACCGATATCTTTTTTTAACCTTACTTAGTAATGACTCCACTACTTCAACAAGCTTATTTGCGACCTGTGTCATTCTATGGATTCCCGGCCTTCCCGTTTTGAGTGTGTAGCGATTCTTTTACTTCTTTGAATAATAATAAACGACTAAGCTAGCATTTTGAACAAATAGCTAGCTGATGGAAAAATATCAAAGATGATGATAGTGGAGACAAAGCTTGCCCAGTATGTTAGAATTCTAGCTTACCGTTGTTTAAGGAAAATGTTATCATCGGTAAATTTTCAAACCGAAAGTGAACTGATATACAAAACACGGCATAAATATCCCAGTGTTCACAACAAAATACAGCAGCTAAAACTGCAGGACTAAAGTTCCTCGAAACATAAACAATGTTTTGTCATGTATACCTACAATATTATACACGAGGACTTGTTTAAATACGCAAAAGTAAAAGAATCGAATAACAGAACAATTGCCAATGCAGCCAAACAGCTATACTTCTTGCAAGAGCAAAATTAACTTGAGAGAGGATGATTAAATCATGCAGCACTTAAGCAGTTTTCCCAGGTACCATATTTTGAGCTGAAGGTCCCACCTCCGCTCTGCTGAGCATAATCGGATATAACAGCACGAGCACAGACATCCCAAGTCTTTGCAATCTCTTTAAGTGACATAGGTTGCGAAAGGCTTCTGAGAGAAATACTGAACCTTGACTTAGTCTTTGAGGATAGATCTTCATATTCTTTGCTGTAAAAGCATATGGATAGTGTCAATAAAGGGTACATCCCTCTAGTTCTATAGTTTACGTGTAAGCCGTTTTTCTACGATTATTTCAAACAACAACTATAGTGGTGGATATTACTGAAACAAGTTGATTTTGTTTGACGTAAATCATAGTTATCTCAAATGATTAAGAACTTCTCACCTGACTTCAGCAGGGAACTTATCCAAAAGTATAGGGGAGCAATTTGGATAATTTGCAGGAACAAGCAATCGTAATGGTTGAATAGGTGACTGCACATCAATTAAAGAAATTGTAAGTATGCAGGAAAGACGACAAAGGCTAGCAAGTAAAAACCAAAATAAATAAATAATATATCAGGTAACACGCACCATTTGTGCTGAAGCATATTGTGACTTCAGGTTTGGTCCAAGAGCCACAGCACAGAATGAGCATTTAACAACGGTTCCATCACCACCGTCGGAAGCTGCAGCTGGCTCAGCATCTTCCTCGCTAATATTCACCACAGTATCTATGAGTCCCCTATTAATCTCCTTTATTTCTTCCACAAGAGCATGGTTAGTCTGCAATTATATGCAAAGGTTTAACTCAGGTTAGCAAAATTCCTCTCGGCGCAAAATAACCAAAAACTATAGTTGTCACATTATCGCCTTATCGCGGAAAAAAACTTTAAATTGATAATTGCTTTCATATATAAATTTTGATGTTTTGGAATCAAGGTCCTATTAGTCATAAATAGCGGATCCTCTACGGAACGGACAGGTCTATCCAGAATAGCCTTCATACACAGAGAATCAATTCACTCTGTTAAAGCCTAGATCATTTCTAGCTTTCATGTATGAAGAAGAAAAATATAGGCAAAAGCTGATAAAAGATAGTACCTCAACCCGGGGCCTTTTGCTTGCAGAAGACGCAGTTGAATCAAGCTCTGAAGTATCAACAGACGATTGCTTGAGACTGTCATTTACACTGCCAGCCGATGATACGACATTTAAGGGCATTGCACTGGTAAAGCGTTTCATCTTCCTCGCACCGTTGGTTCCATCTTGAGTGACCAAAGATCTAGCCTGCAGACGACATTTTGTCATGGCAACCAAGTCCTCACCAACAGCAGCTCTCGATCCATTACCTGGTGCTGATCCTGCAATCCTATCGATCATACTGACAACTGAACCAATGTCACTAACTGAGGCACTCAAAGCTGCTGGTGAAATTGATTTTACCTGTGAAGAAAATAATTACAAGATGTTAGTCATACACTTATACGATATAAGAAAAGCATTTAATACACCCCCAAAAATATATAACTACTTCAGTTTACAAACTGACCACTTTAAGTAAGCGCTCTAGAGGCTGTTCTGTAACACTGGACCTTCCTGATCCAATTGATGGCACAACGCCATTAATTCCATCTGGAGGGAACTCTGCTAGTAAAGGCGAGGCTGACATTCCAGGTGTGCCTATAGCAAGAGACTGAGAAGGTATGACTGCAGCATTTGCGTGTTGATGTCCGATGTTCCCAACATTAGACAGCGAGGAAACACCATTTATTCTCTCAAACTCCCCTGGCCCTGGGAGCGGAGATGCAGAGGAAGTTGAAGGAGAAGGTACAGCAAATGGTGAGTTTACAGATTGCAAAGGTGTCCCAGATTTAGTGTGAGAGTTGAACATGCTTTGCTGGTCAATCTGTGGAGATGCATGCTGTGACATTTGGGGCGAAGCAGCCGAGAGGAGTTGAGGTGAAAAGGGAGAACCTGATTTCAATTGTTGATATGCTGCACGCTGGGCAGCTGTTGCTTGTTGCTGCTGAAAAGCTCCCGCCTTCATATTCATCTGTTGTCTAAGTTTTATGTCACCGCCATCATTTATCTGATGAAGCTGAGCTAATTGGTTTCCTTGCAACTGCCCTCCTTGTTGCTGCTGCTTTGCTTGTTGGTGAAACTGCTGCTGCTGCTGTTGTTGCTGTTGTTGCAAAAGGTGCTGTTTATGCACATATTGTTGCTGCATTTGGCGATGCTGAAATTGCTTTAATTGCTGGCTCTGAAGGAGTTGTTCCTGCTGTTTAATATGCTGATGTTGAAGCATATTGGAG
Organism: Glebionis coronaria; assembly: GCA_025667525.1. Taxonomy (NCBI): domain Eukaryota; kingdom Viridiplantae; phylum Streptophyta; class Magnoliopsida; order Asterales; family Asteraceae; genus Glebionis; species Glebionis coronaria. Next base: position 6,189,510 of record CM046878.1, on the reverse strand, counting down.
TTCGGCTGTATTGTACCCATCCCACTATGAGACGCCATTGGATTTATGTTTACTTGTTGGGCCCCACTCACCGCATTTTGTTGTAGAGAACCGCCAGAAACCTGCTGCAAGGAGTTCATATTGCTATTCTGCACTTGGTCAAGATTGGAGCTAGGCTGCATGGAATTCATCATGTTTTGTTGCGGGTTTGAAGACCCTTGTATAGAAGAAACAGAATTTTGCTGCTGCATACTTCCCATGTTATTCTGTTGCATTCCTCCCATAGAGCCCTGCATATTCCCTGTTTGCATTTGGGAGCTCATCTGATTATCATGAGATTGCTGTGACTGCATATGTTGAGGAGGAAGTGCCTGTCCTTGCTGCTGTGGACCCGTAGGTTTTCGCCTATTTGAGTTGATGACATTAACAATCTGCTTCTCGTAAGTACCTAGCTTGTCCTTATAATTAGACATTATACTCTGCTTTGGGATTTGTAAGAACGCCATGAAACGCTCCAGCATATTTTTAAAGACTTTCAGCTTCTCAAGCTGCTCATTCTTTGGCTGATGAGGAAGAGAATCATGCTGGACAAATAAAAATGGCAGCAGTTTTTTATTTATCATTAGACATAAAAGAGGACAGATACGGAACCATGCGAAAAGCACAAATAGCATAGCAATAAAAAATATTTATGTAAGCTACCAACTTACTTGCTGCAATTTGACATTAATTTTCTGATGCATGTCAGTCAAATCAACTAGATAGAGTTCCTTCATAGCTTTTATCTGTGTAAGCAGAAGAGAAAAATAAGGTCCATGAAATTTATAATGTCAATATATTCTATCGATACAATAACAATAACATCAACGATACCGGATGCCGCCAGAGGCAATATATTGTATAGATATGTAATTTAATATACAGTACCTTTTGGTACACTTCCTCCTGCCAATCTCCACCATTTGCACTTCGTGTCTGGTCTGTAGAATCCAATGATGCTACAAAAGGGAGAAAATATGATGGATCAGCTCGTCGAAAATCTCCCTAAAAGGAACATATGACAGTATCGGTAACAGTATCGGTAACATATGATGGATCAGCTCATGAACTATTACTAAAAAGTTTCACCGTCAATACAAAAATTAAAATCTCAGGTTCTTAATAAACCAAGCTGGGACAGATAGAGCTAGATAGACCAATACTCAATAGTTGCACTGTCCCACTATCAAAATTTAAAATACACACGGTGGAATACACAACTGTCAGCAACTTTAGCTGCTGATTTAAAAATAGATCAAATTGTGGTTAATTGTCACCAACTAAATACGCCAAAGTTCGACACTTGAATACACGTACTCGCTAGTCGCTACCAAGTCCTTATAAGATCAAAGTCATTAAATAAAGCAGAATACTAAACAAATTTAATTATCGCCTTACTTGACGAAGCCTCTGGCATGACTCTCTGTTGTTGGTATAGCTTCTGCTGATCAATAACATTTTGTTGCTGAAATCCGCCTGCTGTTGAGAGCCTTTGTTGCATATCACGTTGCAGCAGATTCGGTTGTTGTTGCATACCCATTTGCTGCTGCAATTGGCCAGACTGAGATTGCATTTGCGGCATTACCTGCTGCTGTAGCTGTGGTTGTGATTGTTGAACCTGTGTTGGCAACATCGTTGTTGAGCTTTGCTGATTCTGTTGCTGAATTGGCATCTTAGATTGTAGCATCTGTTGCACTGAATGTTGATTAGTCTGCATGCCGGTGTTACCAGATTGATTTCCAAGCAACTGCTGCTGGCCAGATGCATTACTCTGAGAGCCCATATGCTGTTGTTGCATGCCAGAAAGATTGTTGTTTTGACCAATTAACTGCTGTTGTGGCTGCTGTACACTCGAAAGCTTATTTTGCTGGCCTAGCAACCTCTGCTGCTGCATATCAGAGTAGCTATTTTGCTGTCCAATAAGCGGGTTTTGTTGCATGTTTGTAGCATTTACCTGCTGCCCCATTGGATTTGACTGCGTTGGCTGTACTTGCTGCTGTGTTGGTTGCACTTGCTGCTGTCTTTGCTGCCTTAAAACTGATTGTTGATGGTTCATTAAAGGCTGAGATGGCTGTGGTACAGCCGCCTGCTGATTTTGAGAAACTCCGGAGAGAGAAGGAGTTTGCATCATTGTTGGTTGCATGCCAGATTGCAATGAATTCTGTTGTTGTTGTTGTTGCTGCTGCTGCTGCTGCATTTGTGATTGCATTGTCGGATTGATATTGTTCTGTTGGAGCTTCTGTTTAGCCATTTGATGTAACTGCTGCTGATAGAGATACTGGTTCGGATTTTGTTGTTGTTGCTGCTGTTGCTGCTGTTGGGGACCAAGTTGTTGCCTTCCTGGTATCTGCCGTTGATTTGCGAAGTTATTGGCTCCCATGGTATTTCCTTGTTGCATTACTGACATGTTTTGCATGTTCTGCAAATTTGGATTTTGCCCAGCAACATTTGACATGGTGGATTGCGATAAACCACTGCCAGTGGGCATTGCAGCTGATAAACTAGAAGACCCTTGCATTCCAGTTGAGCCGATGTTATTCTGCATGTTTTGTGGCATCATCTGCTGCTGTCCTGATTGAGAGGGCACGGGAATTGGAAGCTGTTGCCCTTGAATGTTCATTTGTGGCATGACTTGGGAACCTATCCAAATCAAAGAACTTTTGTAAATTAAAAACATTGGGCAAACTTATATAGTGTGTATTTTGTGTGCGAGTTTGGTACAGTTGCAGGGTGGTGTGCGCAGAAGGGGCTCTAATGTTAAATCTAACCCGGTTGAACAGAGGGACCACTGGTGTTAAGGGTTTCCGAGTTAGAGAATATTGAAATAAAATGGAAAACCCATATAATTTACTCTTACATTATATAAGACGAGAATCTATAAAGTTTAGGTGGTATCCAAACTACCTTTTTAACAATCACGTTATTAATCTCTGGAGTTTGTAATTTGTTATACCTGGATCCACAGGATTTAGACCGTTATTTGCCTGCTGCATAGGGTCTGGCATGGGATTTTGTGATCTAGTCTCCATCGTCAGCATCTTCAAGGATATCTTCCGCAAATAATCAGACTGCAAGTCAAATGAAGTAAAGTGTTTAGGTTCCAAAGTGTATTACAGCGTACGAGAAACATGATATCAATTCCATTTTCCGTTATCGAAATTACTAGGCTCTTTTTTTTAAAGAGACTTCTAAAAATCCTTTGTTCCAAAAAAGCTGATGCACACACGCATAACAAACCTGGCTTGTTGCAGCAGTATAAATCTTCTCTTCAAACCGCACAGCTATTTTCTTGAGTTCCTGTAGCCCCTCATGTCCAGAGAAAGGAAGGTGTCTCTTCAAAGTATCCATTCTGTTCAAGATCAACACAAGTCAGTCAAATAATATAGGTGCATTAACTCCGAAGATTAAATCCCTCTAAAAACACGAAACACAAGACTAATTTTGTGTGCATAGCAAGCAAAGTAATCCAGATCGGCCGACGAACAGAGTTCTATTTTCCTTTCTTCAACACGGTCACAAATGTGCAGGTTTAATTATACATCATTTTGACCACATTATCATCGGGCCTTACTATATTAAAGATCAAAAGAAGTATTAGCAAAAGCATTTAAGTCGAACCGAAAGTAAAACCACTATACATCAAAGTAGTACAGAGTATCTATTAGCGCAATTTTATATTTATTCTAGAAATATCCTAGAAAAGAGTAATGCATTTAATGACAAGGCGAGAATCACTCCATAGTAAAAAAAAGAGAAAATTTTGTTATTACTAAATCCATGACAGCCTAACCACATGTATGTACCATACAACACTATCCATCTTTTACGTCCTTAAACTCTATAGAATCATATGCATAAAATTTCCTTTCATCACTATTTCAAAAGATCCGGTATACAGAATATATCAACGTAAGTGAGGAAACTATCAGACCTACAAAGGGCACACAAAATGCTAACAATTATCATACTTTTACAAGAAGAATAAACGTACGTAAACAGATGAAATTTCTACGCTGATAACGGCAGCAGCAAACATCACAACTAAGGTAACATTCCGACATTCCAAACAGGTCACCAAAATCAATATCTTAGATCATATATCATAACAAAAAATTAAGAGAACGATATAAATACATACATCTTGTTCACGATCCTTTGCCGAGAATCAGCTTGCAGCTGAGCCCTCCAGTCACCAGATTCCATCGATGGGTCACCAACAGGACCGCCACTTACACCCTGAGTGGGCCTCCAATTACTGTTATCCATCTCCTATTCAAACAATTGCTTCTCAATCCTAAATCAACAGTAAAAAATGTGTCAAAGATTAGAACTAAATTCATTAAAGATAAAAACTCATTAAAGAGAAAAAGCGTCTTCCTAAACTTCGTAGCACGCAAAATCTTAACACACACGAATAGTAATCACATCACGATCACCAACCTTTATTTATACTAGAACATAAACCGTCTAGGGTTTTTAACTTTAACAATAAAACACCAAGTCGACGTTTAGTTGTAAGAGATTTCTTTTTATTTTTCTAGGAAAAAGGAGGGGAGCATAGAAAAATTTAGAAAACGTGTTGGTGAAAATGAAAAAAACATAGTAATTTGAACACGTTTTAATTTTTTCCAAATTTCCGAGGAAAGACCTCTATTTTTAACAACTAAACACAACCTGAAGAAGTAAAAGACCACTACTTTTACAATCATTAATTTCAATCATCCAGATGATGGTTAGCAAGATAGTGTAAATTAACACTTAAAATCACTACTTTTTATAATCATCATCATTGAGCTACGCAAACAGACAATATTACAATAAAAACATAGAATTTATACCAAAATCATTCTATTTAATGATAAGACGGTTAAAATCAGAATTGTCGATCATTAAGATCGTAACTAGGTTTATATCCAAAAAGTCGCAACTTTCTAATCATCAACTTTAATCGTCAAAAAGGTTACACCATAAAAATAAAAAACTATTATTAAAATGTATAATCGAAACCAAAAGCAATTCATCTTCACAATTGAACATCATAACACAAGATCAAGAAAAGTAAAAAAATCACTACTTTTATAATAAATACCATCAACTACCATAATCAGAGGACTAGCAATATGACCTAACACAAAACTGGCCACTTTTATATTTGTTAGTTATAAGTTAAAAGAACCACTTTATCTGTATTTTCGGAAAGTTATCTTCAAAACATTGGATTTGAATACGTTCTCTTTTTCGATTCTTCCTACAGATCACTACTTTTACAATCAAAAACTACAATCACCTAAATTAAACGAAAACCATATCAATTACTCGATCAAACACAAAAAAAAAATACTACTTTCGTAATCATAAATATCAGCCGTCCATTTTAAGGCTAAAAATTAAACTAACACAAAGAGGCTAGAAATTTTACCAAAATCAAATCATTTTCGCAGTCTAAACACTAAAGATCACTAGTTTCGTCATCACAACATCAACTATCGATATAATGAATAGAAAATACAACAAAAAATGTTACTTTAAAACCAAAATCAAATCGTCTGGACACTAAAAATCAATTTAATACAACACCGAAAATCACTGCTTTTATTATCATAAGTTCGTAACCATCAATCACCTTAATTAGGGCTAGCAAAATAGCCTAAATTTCAAGTGCACAATAAACCACATAAAAATCACTGCTTTCACAATCATTAAAAATTAAGGCCAACAAAATAATTTATGTTAGGGCTTTACCGCTGGGTGATCGACGATAAGAAGAAAGTCTGAGTTAAATTGGTGATAAGAAGAAAGTGTGAGTTAAATTTTAGGAGCGGTTGATTTATAGATGTCAAAGTGTGTATTTAATTCTTGTTTTCTATTTTTGGAGAAAATGCGTGTGAAAAGATAAGTATAAATAAATGCTATTATTTGTAAAGTTTGACCAAAAATCAACTTTGATAACTATAAAGGATATTTGGGTAAGGAGATTGCTTAATTACCGGACATATCGGTTTATCGAGATTATGAAAATCCAAATAAGCCCACTTTTCCTATCTTATAAGCTTATCAGCCTTAAATAATGGCTTATGTCATAAGCCATAATCTCATCATGATAAGCTAATAAGCCAAGAAAAGTGAGCTTATCGGCTTTTCATGATCTCAACAAGCCGATAAGTCTGGTAATCAAGCAAATCCCAAACAAGAATCAAATCAGATTTCACAATAAATCAAACACTAAAAACAAATACTTCCACAATAAATAAATAAATAAAACAACATTAAGAAAACTAAAAATTCACTGGACTAATCGGCTTATCAAGATTATGAAAAGCCAAATAACCCCACTTTTCTTATCTTATAATCTTATCAACCTTAAAATAATGGATTATTCTATAAGACATAATTAAGCAAATCCAAACACCAATTAATCAAACAAACACTAAAAATCCAATCCAATAATTAATTAATAAAACATCAAGAAACTAAAAACCCACTAATTTGACAACATCAATAACCTGAATAAGCCGATAAGTCTGGTAAATAAGCTATTCCAAACATTTTAAGTGGTGGTTTCGGATTGCTTATTTACCGGACTAATCGGCTTGTTGAGATTATGAAAAGCCAAATAAGCCACTTTTTTATCTTATAATCTTATCAACCTTAAATAACGGCTTATTCTATAAGCTATAATTAAGCAAATCCAAAAACTAATAATATAAAAAGCCAATCTTTTATGATAAATAAATAAATAAACATCAAGAAATTAAAAAACCACTAATTCAAGCATCATATAAAAATTCACTAATCAATACCCTACAGTTAGAGATTGCTTATTTACGGGACTTATCGGCTTTACTGAGATCATGAAAAGACGATAAGCCCACTTTTCCTGGCTTATGAGCTTATCAGCCTTAAATGATGGCTTATCCTATAAGCCATAATCTCATCATGATAAGCTAATAAGCCAAGAAAAGTGAGCTTATCGGCTTTTCATGATCTCAATAAAGCCGATAAGTCCCATAATTAAGCAAATCCCCACCCAAACTACTAAAATCCAAACAAGAATCATATCAAATTTCACAATCAATCAAACACTAAAAATTCACTAATTCAACATCCTACAGTTTCAGATTGCTTATTTAAAGGACATATCGGCTTATTGAGATTTTGAAAAACCATATAAGCCCACTTTTCCTATCTTATGAGCTTATCAGCCTTAAATAATGGCTTATCCTATAAGCCATAATCTCATCATGATAAGCTAATAAGCCAATAAAAGTGAGCTTATCGGCTTTTCATGATCTCAACAATCCGATAAGTCGGGTAAATAAGCAAATCCCAAACACCCCAAGAATCATATCAAATTTTACATTTAATCAAACACTAAAAACCAGTACTTCCATAATAAATAAAACTAAAAATTCACTAATTTAATACCCTACTATTTGGAATAGCTTATCTATCGGACTAATCGGCTTATCGAGATTATGAAAAGCCAAATAAGCCCACTTTTCTTATCTTATAATCTTATCAACCTTAAATAACGGATTATTCTATAAGCCATAATTAAGCATATCCAAACACTAATTATATAAAATTTCACAATTAATTAAACAAACCCGCTAATTTAACAACATCAATAACCTGAATAAGCCAATAACTCCGGTAAATAATCATTTTAGTTGGGGGTTTGGATTTGCTTATCTACCTGACTGATCGGCTTGTTGAGATTATGAAAAGCCAAATAAGCCCACTATTCTCATCTTATAATCTTATCAACCTTAAATAATGGCTTATTCTATAAGTCATACATAACCAAATCCAAACACTAATCATACAAAATCCAATCTTTTATAATAAATAACCAATAAAAAATCAAGAAACTAAAAACCCACTAATTTAACAACATCAATAACCTGAATAAGCCGATAAGTCCGGTAAATAAGCCATTCCAAACATTTGACTAATCGGCTTATTTACATTATGAAAAGCCAAATAAGCCCACTTTTCTTATCTTATAATTGATTATTCTATAAGCCAAATAAGCCCACTAATAAAGCAAATCCAAACACTAATCATATCAAATTTCACAATTAATACTCTACAGTTTGAGATTGCTTATTTACGGAACATATCGGCTTATTGAGATTTTGAAAAGCCATATAAGCCCACTTTTCCTAGCTTATAAGCTTATCAACCTTAAATAATGGCTTATTTCATAAGCCATAATCTCATCATGATAAGCTAATAAGCCAAGAAAAAGTGAGCTTATCGGCTTTTCATGATCTCAACAGGCCGATAAGTCTGTTAATCAAGCAAATCCCAAACAAGAATCAAATCAGATTTCACAATAAATCAAACACTAAAAACAAATACTTCCACAATAAATAAATAAATAAAACAACATTAAGAAAACTAAAAATTCACTGGACTAATCGGCTTATCAAGATTATGAAAAGCCAAATAACCCCACTTTTCTTATCTTATAATCTTATCAACCTTAAAATAATGGATTATTCTATAAGACATAATTAAGCAAATCCAAACACCAATTAATCAAACAAACACTAAGGGGGTGTTTGTTTTCGAAAAAAAAGTCTGACTAGCGTCTGAATTTGACCGGTCAGACGCGGTCAGACATAACGGCTGTTTGTTTTTCTCCCCTTGTTCAGACGCGGTCAGAGTTTAGTAGGTCTGATTAGACAGAGGTGGATGATTTATCTGAATGCCTCTTACTCCTTACTCCTGCCACCTTCTTCATTACTTTAACTTAACATGAATTTGCTACATTTTATTTTTAATGGAGTCTTTTATATTGTTAGTTTAAAAACTAGTTGCAGGTTTTTTTATGAAGAAGGAGAAGAGGTGAGTAAAAGGAAAGATATTCGCACGTGAATATGGAGGTCACCTTTTTTATTGTTTGCTTTTGCTTTGGTTAATATGTTTGGTAGCTACCATTATTTTAGTAATATAAAATTACAAATTGTACATCAGATAAACTAATATATTAAAGTTGGTGGTGGGTGTTAAACATGGGTGTTTATAAATTGTGTCTCATAAATAAAAATCGAAAACCAAATTAAATTGAATATAAATTAAATTCAAACCAAAAATAAAATTCATGTTTTGGGTTATGATCAAACTAAACCGAACCACAAATATTATTTTCGGGTTGAATGTGGGTTGACAATCATACAGGAAAACTGAGATTATAAAAATATATTTTTTATATTATATATAATGATTATTAAAATTGAATTTTAACATAAAAAAATAATTTGTATACCTGAAATAAATCTTTTGCTAAATATGTACATAATTATATATTTATTTAATTTTTTTTTATAATTCGAGTTATTCGGGTCAACCCAAAAATCAACCCGAATTTAAATTCAGCTTTTAGTTCGGTTGAAATATGGTTTGGTTCGATTTGGTTTAGTTTTCGGGTCGACAAAAAAACGAATTAAAATAATGTATGCTTATGAAAATCAAATTCATAATTAAACTCACAAATTACAAAATAAAATTGTGTATGCCTATGAAAATCATCGTATATATTTAAAAGAACGAACAACTAAACCATTCAGACAATTATAAAAAAACAAACAACCTTGTTTCATTCAGATTCAGAGAATAAAACCACCTCTTACCAGTAAGAGGTGGTAGTCAGATTCAGACCCAAAACATCTTAATGAAACAAACACCACCTAAAATTCCAATCCAATAATTAATTAATAAAACATCAAGAAACTAAAAACCCACTAATTTGACAACATCAATAACCTGAATAAGCCAATAAGTCTGGTAAATAAGCTATTCCAAACATTTTTAGTGGTGGTTTCGGATTGCTTATTTACCGGACTAATCGGCTTGTTGAGATTATGAAAAGCCAAATAAGCCACTTTTCTTATCTTATAATCTTATCAACCTTAAATAACGGCTTATTCTATAAGCCATAATATAATCGTATCAACCTTAATAAACATCAAGAAATTAAAAAACCACTAAGCATCATATAAAAATTCACTAATCAATACCATACAGTTAGAGATTGCTTATTTACGGAACATATCGGCTAATTGAGATTATGAAAAGCCATATAAGCCCACTTTTCCTATCTTATGAGCTTATCAGCCTTAAATAATGGCTTATTCTATAAGCCATAATCTCATCATGATAAGTTAATAAGCCAAGAAAAGTGAGCTTGCTTCTCATGATCTCAATAAAGCCGATAAGTCCCGTAATTAAGCAAAACCCCCCACCCAAACTGCTAAAATCCAAACAAGAATCATATCAAATTTCACAATCAATCAAACACTAAAAAATCACTAATTCAACACCCTACAGTTTCAGATTGCTTATTTACGGGACATATCGGCTTATTGAGATTTTGAAAAGCCATATAAGCCCACTTTTCCTAGCTTATAAGCTTACCAACCTTAAATAATGGCTTATTCTATAAGCCATAATCTCATCATGATAAGCTAATAAGCCAAGAAAAGTGAGCTTATCGGCTTTTCATGATCTCAATAAAGCCGATAAGTCCCGTAATTAAGCAAATCCCCTCCCAAACTGCTAAAAATTTACTAATTCAACACCCTACAGTTTGATATTGCTTATTTACGGAACATATCGGCTAATTGAGATTATGAAAAGCCATATAAGCCCACTTTTCCTATCTTATGAGCTTATCAGCCTTAAATAATGGCTTATTCTATAAGCCATAATCTCATCATGATAAGTTAATAGGCCAAGAAAAGTGAGCTTATCGGCTTTTCATGATCTCAATAAAGCAGATAAGTCCCGTAATTAAGCAAATCCCCACCCAAACTGCTAAAAATTTACTAATTCAATACCCTATAGTTTGAGATTGTTTATTTACGGGACTTATCGGCTTTATTGAGATCATGAAAAGACGATAAGCCCACTTTTCCTGGCTTATAAGCTTATCAATCTTAAATAATGGCTTATTCTATAAGCCAAAATCTCATCATGATAAGCTAATAAGCCAAGAAAAGTGAGCTTATCGTCTTTTCATGATCTCAATAAAGCCGATAAGTCCCGTAATTAAGCAAATCCCCACCCAAACTGCTAATTCAACACCCTACAGTTTCAGATTGCTTATTTACGGGACAAATCGGCTTATCGAGATAATGAAAGCCAAATAAGCCCACTAATCATATCAAATTCCACAACTAATTAATCAAAAACTAAAAATCCAATCTTTAATACTAAATAATTAATAAAAATTCAAGAAACTAAAAACCCACTAATTTAATACCATCAAGAACGAAACCCAACACCTAATTTTCAAACCAATCAAGTAAAAAAAAAACCAATTAGGGTTTCATTTCAATAACCCTAATTTAATCAAGAAAACAAAAATCAGGGTTTTGTTTATTTACCGTTGGATGATCGGAAAGAACACGAAAGAAATAAAATTTGGGACCCGATTAACTTTGATTTGATTGAATGAGTTTGATTAATTTTAAGAAGGGTGTTGTTATGGTATTTATAGATGTCAATTATTTGTATTTAATTGATTTATTTTAGAGGGTGTTTGTTTTAGCAAGCTTATAAGCTTAGTGGCTTATATAAGCTTATAAGCCAAAACTAAGTGTTTGGTTAAGCTTATATAAGTAGGTTTATAAGCTTATATATGGGGTTTTGGTAAGCTCAAGATTTGAGGCTTTTATAGAATGGGCTTATATAAAAATAACATATAAAAAGACATTAATGCCCATATTTAATGACCACATCATTTAATATTTATGTATATTTTTGTCATTTTAGCTTATTAGTTATGAAAAGCTAAACAAAACACTAAATATGGGCTTATAAGCTTATAATATATAAGCCATAAATGGCTTATATAATATAAGCCTAAGCAAACAAATAAGCTTAACCAAACACCCCCTCCAAGAAGATGTGTAGGAAAAGATGGGTACTAGTATAAATAATAGCGGGTTGAGTCGTGCAATGATATTTAAACGGTAGAATGTTTTCTTCGAATTTTCGTCTGGTTATGTTAAATTTTTTATTCGTTTTGGTTGAGAGGAAAAGTCTTTGGCAGGTATTGAACCAAGACCTCTCTAGATGGAACCTCCTTAAGGAAACCAGTTGGTTAGTGGAATCTTGGTGGCGAACTGAGTTAAATAATTGGTTATAAATAAATACAGAGTAAATTGCATAAATTGTCCTTAAAGTTTGGCAAAAGTGTGTGTTTCGTCTCAAATGTTACGAAAGTAGAAAGATTATTCTTGTGGAGAAACTTTAATGTGAATATCGTTTATGTCGGGAAATTTTTGGGTAAACTTTTGGTGTAAGTGTCGTCCTTACGGAACGATACTTGTATTAAACTTTTTCCACGTGGACGGTTTTTTACACTTTCGTAAAGTTTGGAACGAAACATGCGATTTGACCAAACTTTAGAGACCAGTTATGCAGTTTGCTTTTAATTGTCTCTTTGTTTACATACTTTTTGACTTTTTGTCTTAAAAGTGACTGAATTTGACCGAACATATTTCGTATCAGTTCTCAATTCGATGTTTTAGATCAAATTTGTGTTCGATCTCGTGTAATGTGATATCATGATTAGTATTAAATGTACTTGACACTTTATAATAAATGTGTATTTAATTGGTTATTTTATTTATTTGTCAAGAAGATGTGCAGAAAAAGATTGGTATAAATACATAATAAATTGCATAAACTGTCCTTAAAGTTTGGCAAATTTTATGTTTCTTCTCAGATGTTACAAAAGTAGAAAGATTATTCTTGTGGAGAAAATTTAATGTAAATATCGTTTATGTCGGGAAAACTTTTGGTGAACTTTTGGTGTAAGTGTCGTCTCTATGAGAACGATGATTGCATTAAAGTTTTTTAATATGGACGATTTGTGCATTTTTGTAACATTTGGGACGAAACATGTAATTTGGTTAAAATTTAGGGACGATTTATGTAATTTACTCTAAATTGTCTTTTTGGTTTAGATACTTTTTGACTATTCGTCCTAGAAATTTTAAAATTATGTTGTTTGCACTGTAGCGTCTGAGCATAATACAACGAGGATCATACCAAAATGAGAAGACCGAACATATTTCGTGTCGGTTCTCGATCCGCTATTCTTAACCAAATCCATTTTTTAGACCACGATTAGCCTTAAATGTACTTGACATTTTGTAATAAATGTCAAAGTTTGTATTTAATTGTTTTTTATAACATGTGTAAGAAAAGATAGGATAATCCAAACTTTATGAAAGTGTAAGAATTATCTTTGCTTCACGGTTACCAAAAAAAAAAAAGGATTATCTTTGCGAGAAAACTTTAATGCACGAAAAAAATTGGGCAAATTTTTTTTTGCAAGTATCGTCAATATGGGGACGATACTTGCATTAAAGTTCCTTACATGGAAGACCTTACACTTTTGTAATATTTGGGACAAAACATGCAATTTGGTCAAAATTTAGAGACCATTTATGTAATTTACTTTAAATTGTCCCTTTGTTTACATACATTTTGACTTTTCATTCTAACAAGTTATTGAAGCCCGCGCTTCGCTGCGGCGCGGTTTGTATTAAACATTTTTAAATAGAAAAGTTTTATGCCGCACATAATCTTTGTTTGTTTCGTCTTTTCTGCACTTTTGGAGCTTGTAAAACAATTATGATCACAGCACGACACCGTTGACGAATTTATATTTTCAAAGTTCTTGGGATGTTTATAATCATCACCATTAAAAAATTTAGTTCAAAACTTCAAGCACCCCACAAATGAACTACAAATATATAAGATAGTACATGTAGCTAAGTAGGTAATCATATACAGTTGAATCTGTGTTATATATTAAATAACTTGGTGCAATCACAGACTTTACAAAATGAGTATATAATCATCAACAAACATGTTAAAAAGGGTAAAAACAATAATTACCACTTTCTGTGAACCACAATCATTCTTCATGAACTTCCGTGCCTTGACTACCATGTTGTAATACTCATCAAATTGTTTAACCATCTTGTTACCCTTTGCAAGCTCATTCAGCATTTCAACTTGTTCATCGTGTCAAAAAAGATCTTGGCCCTACGACAAACAAAACCATTAAAAATTGCCAGCCGTGCATCTTCTTGACCATATGTTAATTTCCAAACCAATTTAAGTCGACTAAAGCAAAAGCTCTAAAAAATCTAAATGAGTGAGATTTGAAACCTAAAGTACAAATCAGGTAAATGAAATCTTCCTCACAATCGATTGTAGAGTCTGTTCGACTTCTATCGACTAATAATCTCTCGGTTTATGGTAATTGGGCATTAGTTTTATGTGTTAACTTAACACGACTAAATAATTATACGACTCAACAAAAAAGTGGAACCTCAAATGTACAAAAACCATATAACTTCTTTGATATTATCAATATCTTTGAGAAAACCTATTATCGAGAAGGCGTGTAGTTTTTAGTCTTCCGATGGTACTTGGAGTTCAGACGACGCAAATTAATACACATGCACGCACTCATTGATCATAAAACATCAGTTTTTCAAAAGGGGGACATCATGATAAAAATTCACGACTCGACTATAAGTTAGCTAAATTATAATGTAGTACTAAGCAACAGGTTGTACCATATGGTTAGAGCACCCTTTTTTTTCACGTTTCCGCTTAAATTAGGTGAATCGCTTTAATTCCAAAAAAATGCATCTATCCACTCTCTAGACCATCCTTGCTAGTAATATGGAATCTGCAATTATACACTGGATCCAACACTTGAACTAACAGTGAGAGTAAATAATAATAGACCAAGTTACAAAAAAGCATACCTGAATTCAAAAGTGTGATGAGTTTATGTTTGATTTGTGTAGAAAGGAATATATTCAACTTCATTTGCCTCATACATGTGGGAGTATCTGTTACCCAAAAGCGACCCTCCACCATATTTGTGCACATAAGGACTACACCTTGTCCAATTATCTAGAGTCAAAAGATTTATGTTTCCATGGTGGGATGATACCGTGAAATAAAGGTTGGCTCACATGAACAATAACGAAATTTTGGAATCAATGAATCTTGGTTGTTGCTTTTTTTCTTGAACATTACCCACTCCATATAGCCACATTAAGACCGACAATTTGAAAGAACAAATAAAAAGATGCCTGATAATCAACAAAACTTAACAAAACGTGTTAATACAAAGCAATGCCTAAAAACATTGTTATTATTAATTAATCTTTCTTAGTTTTGATCACGACAAATTACAAAGACATTTATTGTCAAATACAATCATAAGACGAATTATCTAACAAACACTATCATCAAGGTAATAATCATTACACTAACATATCTTAATCATGCTTAGTGATCATAAAAGTGATTAGCCTTAAAACTCACTTTTGTCGAATGTAACAAAAGATTTTTAATAAACTTTATTTTTAAGAAAATGTTTTATTAAAATGAAAATGTAAATTTGAATATGGCATATTCCAAATGCCATAAGAATATCCTTTGAAGGTTTAAACAGCCTCAGATATTTCAAATTCACTAAAAGACAAAAAGGAGCAGAATCTACACACCGCGATTCCTTAAGTGCCTATGTGGTTCGCTATCGATAAGGAACCGCCTGGATAGCTAAGGAACCGCCCAAAGCTAGCCGTTGGAATTTGTCTTCTAAAATAGTGGATCCAATCTGCATTTTCATCAACCCTTTTTGGACATCTCTTTCAGCCTTCTTTCTAATATCTAATCCTAGTCATTTGTAAATGATCACTTAATGTGTTAAGTATGTTTACTTTCTTTACCTTGTATAAAGAGAAGATCACTCACACACTTGTGATTTGATTAAAGATGAAGCCTTGATGAAGATCATCCTCTCCTAAAGATCTAGTCATGTTCATCATTTGATTATTTGTGTCTTGTGTAGATCCAATGTATTTGTGAATACTTGTACTAGTTATGTTCATCCAAGCTATGTGTGAATATTTGGATTAGAGTTGTGTAAATCCTTTGCATATGTGTGTGCTTAGATTTGTGTTATGTAGATCCAAGCTACATGTGTGTACTTGGATATGTTTAGTTGAGTTGTAATAAGTTGTATTAGTTATCACTAAACTATAAAGTGATGTGGTTGTGTCTTGTGAGTTCTCACTAAACTATAAAGTGATGTGTAGTTGTGTTGTGTGAAGTTCTCACTTAGCTTCAAAGTGAAGAGTCGTGAAGATGGTTCTAGCTTTGGATTAGAACTCGACATCTAGCCTTGTGTCGGAAAATGGTGAAGTAGGCAACGTTGTGAAGATTGGTTCTAGCTTTGGATTAGAACTCGACATCTATCCTTGTGTCGTAAAATGGTGAAGTGGGCGACGTTGTGTAGATTGGTCCTAGCTAAGATTAGGTCTCGACATTTAGCTTAGTGTCTGAAAATAATGTAAGGGACGTTGTAAGGTTTTCTCCGCCAAGAAGGGAGCTTGTGGATATAGTGGAAATCTCGAGTAAGGAGTACTTGAGGAGTGGAGTAGGAACGAGGATAGAGCCTCGTTGCCGAACCCCTATAAATCTTGGTGTCTTCCTACTAGGTTGTTTCTTTCCTTACTCATTACTTACATTCAACATCATTACACTTATTACTTATTTTTAATGCATTAGAATTGAACCTAATCATTATGTAACTAGCTTTTAAGTAAAAGATAGTTTTGGCACTCAACTAATTGAAAGTAATTTTAATTAGGAGATAAACCGATGAGAAACTATTCAACCCCCCTTCTAGCTTTTACAATTGATATCAGAGCGATGGTGACACAAGATCTTTGAAGCATATTGTACTTTAAAACTTGGATCGATCCATTATCTCCTCAAATTAGAAGGTTAAGTTGTACTAAAGTTTTTCTTTGGTCAAAACTATTTTTTATTTAAAATAAGCCTTTTAATTGACAATATTGCATCTCATTTAGATTAGTACTACGTATTATTTATGCATTTTAGATTTACTCTTGAAATGTATCTACTAGTTTGCATCTTGATTATGTGTAGGTACTCATGAAGATCAATCATTCAATTGATTGTGGATTAAGTTACTTACACTTGTAGAAGACTCATCTTCTTTGATTTCCAGCATCACTGAATGATGATATCAAAATGGATGGGAGTGATACTAGTCCTTGAAGACTTAGTTGTCACTTTAGTCATGGTTGGGCTTTGCATTGGCTCCTTGAAAGCTTGGAATGCAATTTGTGGCCAAGGTATGTTTTCGTTCTTTCACACGCCCTATTGATCATTAATTGACTATATGTTTGTTCTTGGCATCCTTGCCTTAACATTTGTTTGTGGTTTGTGATTTTTCCCTTTTTCCCTCTCAAACCTTCATTGCTTGGATACTTGACTCACTATGGAGATGTAGAGTGAGTTAGTAGAAACTTAAATTATCAAGCATGATTTCCATGGTTTGCACCCTTACGGTTAGTAGGCCTAATGTCATGTATAACTTGTGCAATCAAACTCATCTCTAGGATGATTGATGAATCCTTTGAGATACCAAACTACTTCATTAAGTTGTAGGTGGATTTTACACATTTGGAATTGAAATATTCCAAGGATATTGTTATTGTAAATCCCAACAATAATTATCCGATCACGTGGGAGAGAAAGTGAATCTACACCTTGCTAATATTTTGAAATAGAATAAGACTACTCTTGAAACTGATCTTATTCTATGTATCAAAGTTGCTTGGTATAGTTCATTACCAAAGTCGTTTAGACTTTCGCCGGAAAGGCACGTCTTAAACCACTATATATGACACAAGCTCTTCGTCTCCTCGATTTGAAGAATGTCATTTGTCTTTTGAGCAATGTTCTTGATCTTGATTCACTTCTCTTGACTCCTCTCCCCTTTGCTTCTTTGCTACGAGTAGTCGTTTGTCCGTTTCGGTTCTTTTCGATCTCGATTCAACTGGTAATCCTTCATTAAGGCATTATTACTCAGTGTTATAGTGATCCAATGATATCTTAAAAGGTTTACGATATATTTTTAAGTACTTTAAAATTTTTGGTTTTCAAAATTTCTTTGTTTTTCTTCGATAAAACCGGCCATTATAGGCGGTTCTTTATCATGCGCGGTTCCTTATCGATAAGGAACCGCGGGCAGAAACTTCGCTAAAGCGCCAGTTTTATTAAAATACCCTTTTCAAACAAAACCATCTCTCTCCTTCACACACACAGCCGACGTGTTCTTGACATTCCACCATTGTTGTTTCTTCAAAAACCTTCAATCACTCAAGATTAATTGATTCCAAGTTGTGAGTTTCACTCATCCTTCATTATACATAAATTAATTGTAAGTAATTTCATTCAATTCTATCTAATTTGTTCTAGGGTTCATCCTTTCATAATTGGGGATTTTTAAAATTGAAATTGAATTAGAACCTTACTAGGAATGTGACTTGACATAGTTGTATTACTATGATTCCTTAGGTTCATATTCATTGAGATTTCACTAAAACCCACTTGTAGAACAATCCGAATTTTGACTAAATATCTTTGGTTAATTGATGGAATTGAGATGAACCCATGAACAAATTGGTAATTGCATTGTTAATGCTTACCTAAAAACTTTGTTTGAAAAACCAATGTTCAAGTTCATTGTTGATTTTACATAGTTCATATGTTTTGGTCAATAATGAATTGGGTACATTGTGAACATGAGAATGACAAGGATTAATCCTTTGTTTGTCAAGTAATTGATGAAACACATCCTCATCTTTTGATTTTTGGTCTATATTTACATGTGAGTGATTGGAGAAATATTTTTTTGTATTTAGGTACAAATCATGCTTTCAAGATATCATAAAGATCACCAAGACACTAAACAATATATGCCTAACCTTGCCGACTTTTGTCACTTAACACAACTTGCCCACACATATCGTTCCCTTCAATCTCGTTGTTTCCATGAGGGTAGAGTTGTCCAAGAGGACATTAGGGGTTATGTTTATATTAAGTTTATGTTTGAACAAATTGGGTTCGATTGTTTGTTATACATAGAGGAAGACATTTACCCCGATTCCTCTTGCAGATCTTTAGCACTTATTCTCTCATTATGGAAGATGGTAGAATATTTGTTAGGTTCATCTTGGATGGTCAACTCATTCAATACTATCTCGAAGCCTTTGGTCAAATTCTTGGTGTATCATTTGAGGGCACTTGTCGTTTTACGGATAAATGGAATCTTGATGCTCTCCTTGAGTCCAATGATTGTCCTCCAAATGACCACGAAGTTGACCTTGACTACATCCTTGACATCATTTCCAAAGAGAGTCATGGAACTGTTGTAAGAAGCCTTCATACTAAAAGACGTTTAATGAAACGTCATGAGGTTCTCTTAAGCGACCTTAATGATGATATGGTCTAATGGGCCAACATCCTTAGGGAAAATGTGTTGTCTTGGTGGAAACCGGGATCATGTTCCGGCGTGTTTAGTGCATATGATATTTTGCATCTTTATCGACACAAAGTACAATTCAACATATTTTATCACTCGACGGATCAATTATGCTATCTCCAAGCCAAAAACAAACCTCCCTTACGCCATGCTCCTTACTCGCCTTTTAAAAAGGGTTGCTCGTGACTTTCCCAATCTCGATCTTTCTCGCTTTCAACCGGTTCAACGGGTTATGCTATCTATTCAAGAGGTATATGAAAGAAAGCCTAGAAGTGATAGAGGTTCAAGAAAAGTCGATCAACAAGGATCCGATGATGAGGACTTTGACATGTCACCAAGTGATGGTGATGGCATTGGTACAAGTGCTCATTTCGGCTCTTCGAGTAACTCCCACCCATCCACTAACTCATTCGTGGACGGGTTAGAAGACCTATCTCCTCCTCCTCACCATGCTACTAGTGAAATTCTGGAGAACCTTAGTCTTGAGGATGTTTATCGGTCAAATCTTAGGACACAAGATAAGTTGTATGATCATCGAGTGGAGTCAAGGGGTAGATTCAAGTACTTGGGAAAATTTATCAAGGGACTTGGCAAGAAGAAGAGATGATGACTTGGATTTGATTCAAGATGAACATGTTGTTGAACTTGTTTTGTGGTGTTGAACTTTTCTTTTCTTTATTATTATGTCTGTATTAACTAATACTACTTGTTTGGATTACTTACTATTTTAATCCTTAGTAACCTATGTAATCGATCTTTCGATTTACATAGCTTTGTGCATCTTATGTGTTTGTTAGCTGTCTAGATTTTGATTAATAGTTAACTTTGGCTTGCTATTTACTTGTGTGAAATCTGTACTAACCAAAGTTTGAGGAAGTGCACATTTTGGACACCTCTGGTCGCGGTTCCATATCGAACCCGCGGTTCCTTAGCGATAAACAACCGTGGCTTTACATAAGGAACTGCCACCACTGTTTTGACAGAATCTTTGCTTTACACTGTTTTCCTTAATCTGTGTAAAACTTTGATAAAAATCTTGCAAAAACCTACACTTTCCTAAACTAGGCTACCTAATTTCATTATTCACCTAAAATGATTTTAACCCATTACTAGTTTGGATCATTCCCTTCTCTTCTTAAACCCTCTCTTGTTGATTGTGTTCTTCATCCCTTCAACTCTTCCTAAAACCTTAACACATAACCATGGTGTCCACTAGAACATCCACCTCTTCTAAAACTTCCTATTCCAAAAGAAGCCTTAAAATTAAGATTAAGTTACCTAATATTGGTTCTTCATCCTTTCACACTCCCAAAATTGAGATTTCTCCTATTCTTATTTCCTCATCACCTTCACCACCCCTTGCTCCATGCAAGACAAACTCAACTCATGGTACTAACCATTCACATGGTTCTACCTCCTATTCATTCCAATCTAGAATGAATGAGCTTTCCTCTCTATTCACTCCTAGTCCTCCTTTGGATGGGAATATTCAACCTCAACCTCTACAAAGCATTCCTTTTGTCCTTGAGCCTTGGTTACCTCTCATTTCACTCCACCAAATTCTCCCATCTCACCCTTTGACACTATGCCTCCACCACCTCCTCCATCCTCAAACACTAATGCTCCTATTTTGGGCATTCCTATTCCTCTCTTAATGGGTGATCCTTACTTCCTTAGTTTCCTAGAAGCTTATGGTGCAAATTGCCCATGTTGTCTCTATAATAACTACATCATTCAAAACCTAAGTTTGGAGATGCTTGGTCTTCATAGAAGGTTGCATGATTTATTGCTTACCTTGTTCTCCATGCCTCCTCCTCATAGGAGATGAATGATGATTTTCAAAATAAAATGCTTTTAAAGAAGGTCAAGCCAAAGAGGACTATGCATTCAAGACCTAGTTTTAGCTAACTTTGTATTAGTTGGTTGTTATTTCCTTTCTTGTATTTCTTTTCCTTTCGTTCATAAGGATGATCGATGGATTTAGTTTTATGTGTTTTAACCTATGTGGTCACATTAATCAACTTCAGTTTATTTAAAATTCAACCTAAATCTATCACAACATCTAAAAACTTGACTTAAAATTGGATCAAAATGTTATCTAAATATTTTGTCACCCTTTGTCAAGACATTCTTTGTGAATGTGTTGCTTTTATGCAACCCTAGCATACTCTAGTGCTAAAAGAGGTAAACATCCAAGATTTGCAAAATTTTGAAAAAGTCTTATTTTTCTCAAAAACTTTTGAAAATCGTGGTCTGTGTTCCACTGGACACGGCTCCTTAGCCATTAGGCGGCTCCATATCGATATGGAACCGCGGGCTCGCTTAAAGAACCGCGTATGGAAAAGCTACTTTTAGCTTATTTTTTTGTCTTTCTTCTTTGACCACTGGCTTGGTTAAGATTCTTTGTTTACCCAATTTGGCTAAACATTCCCTAAAACCTTTTGTTTTCATTTCAAATCTTTGCCTTGTCTATTTTCTTTAAATTCTTCTCTTTTGTGGGTTCTTCTCTTCATCCCTCATAATGCCTAACTCTTCCATTCCTAACCTTGACATTTCTTTGTCACAATCTTCTCAACCTAAAGCTTCTTCTTCTAAGCTTTCAAAGAAACCGAAAAATCTCGGTTTGACCCATTTGGATTAAAAAGAACAAGAATCCTCATGATTCATCTTCTCCAAAATCCTCTAAGAATTCTTCTTTCTCTCCGATTAAATATTGGAATGAGACTTACTCTATAAATCCAATCACCAGAGAAAAAGAAATTCTTCCACCACCACCTAAACCTTTCAACTCTCCCCAACTCAATGACCTATCTTCTTTCCCTAATCTCACTAGGCATTGTGAAAACATCTCTTATCCATTATCTCCCTCTCCACCAAACTCTCATTTTGATGGTCCTCCCCCATCTAACGACTTTGTTTTGCATCATGGTTCCTCGTGTGCTTGTTGTCGATTTCAACAAATTGAACTTGATCATATCTATACAAGCTAAATTTCCTTGAATTCCTCCTCACTCGACCTCCTCTCAAAGTTTTCGTTCCTGTGAACAAAACTTCGAATAATACTTCGTCGTCTTTCTTTTCCAACTAAGGCACATTTTGTACTTTAGTTGTTTGAGTCAATAAAACTTAAGCAATCTTGGAAGATTATCACTATTAGAGTAGTCTATGCTTTGTGGTTTATTTTCTATATTTTTTGCTTTAAATAGTCATATTGTGTGTATTAATATTTCTCTTGTATGGTATTTCATATTTGTGTAATATGAATATTATGTGTGTTATCTTTCCCGCTAATTCTTTTTCACACATTTGCTAAAGAGTTGATAATGGTTAAAAATTACAATTAATTATGGGTGATTCCATAAATTCTAAATTTTAACCCCTTGACATTTTAATCATCTTTGATTGGTTTGGATGTTTATTTTCTTCCTTTATTACACCAATTGAACTATGATGTTGTCAACACACACTTGGACATACTTAGCAAATACTTGCTTCTAATTTGAGATTTATTTTCCTTCTCCATCTCAAGTTAGTTAGTAGGTAGTGCACATATATACATTGGTGTTTCTTTTCTTTCTTCTAACCTTTGTGTAGCATATCACCTTAGCTCATTTATTTGATGCCCCAAGCAAGGGGGAGTAAGCACCAAGGGGGAGCTACTAGCAAAGTCCGGTTCTTTTCTTCTTCAAAGACTTGTGCTAACCTTTTTGCTTCGATAAAGAGGGAGAAATGATAGGATAAACTCGTTAATAATTTGAATAATCTTGTGTTTTACGTAAATGAGTTTATAGTTTGTCGTAATCAAAAAGGGGGAGATTGTTAATGCAAAACAATGCCTAAAAACATTGTTAGTATTAATTAATCTTTCTTAGTTTTGATCACGACAAATTACAAAGACATTTATTGTCAAACACAATCATAAAACGAATTATCTAACAAACACTATCATCAAGGTGATAATCATTAACTAACATATCTTAATCATGCTTGTGATCATAAAAGTGATTAGCCTTAAAACTCACTTTTATCAAATGTAACAAAAGATTTTTAATAAACTTTATTTTTAAGAAAATGTTTTATTAATGAAAATGTAAATTTGAATATGACATATTCCAAATGCCATAAGAATATCCTTTGAAGGTTTAAACAGCCTCAAATATTTCAAATTCACTAAAAGACAAAAAGGAGCGGAGTCTACACTCCGCGGTTCCTTAAGTGCCTATGCGGTTCCCTGTTGATAAGGAACCGCCTTGGTAGCTAAGGAACCGCCCCTAGCTAGCCGTTAGGATTTGTCTTCTATAAATAGTGGATCAAATATGCATTTTCATCAACCCTTTTTGGACATCTCTTTCAGCCTTCTTTATCCTATCTAATTCTAGTCATTTGTAAATGATCACTTAATGTGTTAAGTATGTTTACTTATGCTTATCCTCTTTATCTCCTTTACCTTGTCCAAAGAGAATATCACTCACGCACTTGTGTAGAGATGGCAAAAAACTCCGAACCCGATGGAGAATCCGATACCCGAATCCGATTTGACCAGGGATTTCCCTGAGTTGACCGGGTATGGGGATGGGGATTCCCCGTTAGTAAAAAGCGGGTGAAGGCGGGGATGGTAATACCCTTATTTCCCCAAACCCGTCCCCGAACCTATCCCCGAATATCTTTATTCTACATATATTTATATATCTTGTATGTTTCAAATATCTATTAGATATTTGAAACACTATCAATCGATGGTTAATATCTCGTTTGACACTAAGCTTCTAGGATGAGCTCTTGTGTGTTAATTTTGTTATTATTAATATTGAGCATGATCGCATGAATGTTAATCTCGTTAATATTGTTTGATATTACCGTATTCTGTTATTCGTAATGGTTGCGTCGTTTGACACATAGTTTAAATGCTAATTGTATAACGGGGGAAAATCTCCGATTCCCCATTGGAGATCCCCGTTCCCCGCTGGGGATGGGTATGGTATGTAGTTTATAATCCCCGATGGGGATGGGGATAGATATTTAACTTTGGGGATGGGGATGGTAG
The DNA here is from genome assembly GCA_025667525.1 of Glebionis coronaria. Lineage (NCBI taxonomy): Eukaryota > Viridiplantae > Streptophyta > Magnoliopsida > Asterales > Asteraceae > Glebionis > Glebionis coronaria. Next base: position 6,165,040 of record CM046878.1, on the reverse strand, counting down.
CAACCGTTCCCCGCAAACCCGGCCCCGTTGCCATGACTTGTGATGTGATTAAAGATGAAGCCTTGATGAAGATCATCCTCTCCTAAAGATCTAGTCATGTTCATCATTTGATTATTTGTGTCTTGTGTAGATCCAATGTATTTGTGAATACTTGGACTAGTTGTGCTTATCCAAGCTATGTGTGAATACTTGGATTAGAGTTGTGTAAATCCTTTGCATATGTGTGTGCTTGGATTTTTGTTGTGTAATCCAAGCTACATGTGTGTACTTGGATATGTTTAGTTGAGTTGTAATAAGTTGTGTTAGTTCTCACTAAACTATAAAGTGATGTGGTTGTGTCTTGTGAGTTCTCACTAAACTATAAAGTGATGTGTAGTTGTGTTGTGTGAAGTTCTCACTTAGCTTCAAAGTGAAGAGTCGTGAAGATTGGTTCTAGCTTTGGATTAGAACTCGACATCTAGCCTTGTGTCGGAAAATGGTGAAGTAGGAAACGTTGTGAAGATTGGTTCTAGCTTTGGATTAGAACTCGACATCTAGCCTTGTGTCGTAAAATAGTGAAGTGGGCGACGTTGTGTAGATTGGTCCTAGCTAAGATTAGGTCTCGACATTTAGCTTAGTGTCGGAAAATAATGTAAGCGACGTTGTAAGTTTTTCTCCGCCAAGAAGGGAGCTTGTGGATATAGTGGAAATCTCGAGTAAGGAGTACTCGAGGAGTGGAGTAGGAACGAGGATAGAGCCTCGTTGTCGAACCACCATAAATCTTGGTGTCTACCTACTAGGTTGTTTCTTTCCTTACTCATTACTTACATTCAACATCATTACACTTATTACTTATTGTTAATGCATTAGAATTGAACCTAATCATTATGTAACTAGCTTTCAAGTAAAAGATAGTTTTGGCACTCACCTAATTGAAAGTAAATTTAATTAGGAGATAAACCGACGAGAAACTATTCAACCCCCTTCTAGTTTCTACAAAACGGACCAGCAATATGCATGAATACATATAGGTATAAAATCAGGGAGAACTAAAAGCAGGTCTACGGTAATATGACACTTAAAATGTTGATTTAAAACAAACCAATCATAATTACCATGGTTTTTGAGATAATGTTCATGTGTTGCACACGCCGTTCACTTAATATTCATGTTCAAACAGTGATGTAACCCAGTGGTTGCTTCTCGGATTAAAATGGTTTAATTAAAGCTTATATAGTAGCAACAAATGGTAAAGAATGCAAAAACCTTCGTCATTTGATCTGCGTTTGTACTGGTGTAGGAAATAAAACCTTAGATGTAACATAGGTGTCGCCATCTATGATCCTCATATACATAGGCTTCCCTTCAGGACCAAACATTTGAATTAGTGGACTCCTGCGCAATCAATATTCGTTATATGATGAAAACAAATCAAGCGCAAAATTAATGACTCGAGAACTAACTATGTACATTCTCTTCACGACACCAATATGGCATCCAAAGGTCCAATGGTTCATTTCTTTATGTGAAAAAATGCTTTACTATATCGTTACTTATTGTTGTCAAAACAACATAATTTGAACATGATTGTAAAAAATAACAAATAATAATAAACAAAAGGAAAAAATCATATGAGGTGAGAAAAAAAACCTTATAATATGATACGCTCTGTGGAATATGTTGCCATTTTTCCCTTATTAGATCTTCAATTGCCAAAAAGATATCATATTCATAACAACAATATCATTTAAAAAAAAATTAATAGGTTGCTGTTCATCTTCTCCATCTCGTCACACAACGAAAAATGCGAAGTAAAAAAAAATCACACAGTCGGAAAATCAATAAATTGGGGCTTAAAAATCATCTACACAAACATCAATTTGAACTTTATTCTCACAAACTATGAACATTTGTAAAATAAAAATGAGGGTTAGTGCGTACCGAAGGAAGAGACGGCCGACTTTTTTCTTCATCAATCAAAACCCTCAAAAGCTTCAAACACTCGGTGCAAAATTAGGTTGTTTGTGTGTGTTTCTGGTTGGGTGAAAACCACCGAGAAAACAAATTGGTTCAGTTTTCTTATCTCATGAAGAACGGTGGTGGTGATCTGTATATTAGAGAGAAGCAGTTGAGGCGGTGGAGTATGAAAAAATGAGAGAGATACTGTTAAGGAAACTGTCAAAAGTGATATGTGAGGGACGTTATTTTTTTATTTTTTTTAATTGTGAAATTTCCCATCTTTTATTATAGTTATAATAGTGACTGAACTTAACTTGATCGAACATATTTCGCATCAGTTCTCAATTCGATGTTTTGAATCAAATTTGTGTTCGGTCTGGTTTAATGTCACATCATTATTAGCCTTAAATGTACTTGACACCTTGTAATAAATGTCAAAGTTTGTATTTAATTGTTTTGTTATGACATGTGTAAGAAAAGATAAGGATAATAACTACATGAATGGTTCTTTTATAATTTACTTGTTTTGTCAGTTTTCATCCTAAAATTTAAAAAATTATATTTTATGTCCATGTATGTGACGCTTTGTAGCTGACTCGTCTTTTGATCAAACGAGCGTTAAGGGCAACCAAAGGGTTGACATTGTTGTAGGAATTATGGATGTCGGGCTAAGTTGGTTGAGTTCAACAATTCGGATTGTATCAAAGAAGTTTTTGATCCTATTTTAATTCGGGATAGTCGAGTTCAGATCAACATAGGTCAACAATGATAACAAAATGTCATTCTTTTATCTCATAAATGGATTGTTTATAAATTTTATATTAGAAAATAAAACAAAGCCTTATTTGGTTAATTAGATCGAATTGAACCCTAGTTAGCCAAACATTTTAAACCTGATGCCCGACCTTATCTAGTATTCGGGTTACTCACGTTAACACGAATAACCCGAGTAAAATTTGACCCGAGTGACTCATCCCGAATACACTCAATCGGATACCAGGTACGAGTTTTGGAAACCCCTAGTTATAATAATAGCTCTTCCGATAACAATTATTTACAAACAAACCTTTTCGGCTAGATAAGGAATTGGAAATTTTAAGATGATGTTAATTTGTTTGAATTGACATTGATTTCTGACAATAATTGATGTTTGTTAACGTTTTGATTTTGAGTATTCTTTGATTTCAAGTCTTATTGAGAGGGGGCTTGAAAAGTGAAAGAGTTTCATCTATTTTTTAGGAAGGCCATTGATAAAATCATTGTAAATAGAAATGTCAAATAATAAGTTATATAATTTTTACATATAAAAGCATAGAGTGTACACTAGTACAAATATTTATGGGAAATGATGCGCACATTAATCATATAAAATTCTACAATTAATCAAACAAATATTAAAAATCTAACCTTTTATAATAAATAATTAAAAAAACATCAAGAACTAAAAAACCCACTAATTTAATAACATCAAGAACGAAACCCTAAAACCTAATTTTTTAAGAAAAAGAAACCCAAAACCTAATTTTCGAAATTAGGGTTCATTTCAATAACCCTAACTTAATCAAGAAACAAAAATTGGGGTTTTATTTATTTACCGTTGGTTGATCGGCGATAACAAGAAAGAAATCAAATTAGGACCCGATTAAATTTGATTTGATTGAATGAGTGATTTTTAGAAGGTGTTATGGTATTTATAGATGTATAAATTTGTATTTAATTGGTTTTTTTCCAAGAAGATGCGTAGGAAAATATTGGTATAAATACATAGTAAATTGCATAAATTGTCTTTAAAGTTGGCCAAAACTTTCTGTTTCGTCTCAAATGTTACGAAAGTAGAAGGATTATTCTTGTGGAGAGACTTTAATGCAAATATCATTTATGACTAGAAAACTTTAGGTAAACTTTTGGTGTAAGTATCGTCTATGTAGAGACAATACTTGCATTAAAGTATTAGAATTATATTAGGCCCATATGTATCCGTGTGTCTTGGCTGAAGCCCAGTAGGGTATATGTAAGAATCTGTATAAATATTGGCACATGAATGAATACAAAGGCAGCAATTCTACACAACTCAATATGGTATCATGTCCTTGTCGCACCGGTTATACATCCGCAAGGGGTTCTCGCTTCTCCGAGAAACTACACTATGCAAACTCCGGTTATCCCTCAAGCCACTATGCTACCACAAGCTTTTCAAACGATGACTCTTCAAGAACCAAATTGGAACATGGATACTGGCGCTTCCTCTCATCTAGCAGACAACACAGGTATGCTCACTTCTTTTAGCAATCCAAGCATATACAAATCTGTATTTGTTGGCAATGGCCAATCTATACCCGTGACTCACACGGACCATAGCCTTGTGCACACGCCTCACAAGCCTCTTCATCTCCATCATGTCCTTGTCACACCTAATATACTCAAAAATTTGATTTCTGTTCGTCAATTTACTCGTGATAATAATGTCTCTGTTGATTTTGATGCTTATGGTTTTTCTGTGAAGGATTATCAAACTCACCGAATCCTTCTCTGTTGTGATAGTACCGGCGATCTATACCCCATCACTCAACAACCATCAAGTACCACCAACCTTGCTTTTCTTACTTTGAGCCCCACAACATGGCACAGGCGCCTTGGACATCCAAGTGAAGATGTGCTTCGTCGTCTAGAGTCTTCTCGCTTTATATCATGTAATAAAACAAAGTTGTCCGCTTTGTGTCATGCTTGTCAATTAGGTAAACATACTAAGCTTCCCTTTCACAGTTCTGATTCGAATGTTGCGTCTATTTTTTACATTATTCACTCCGATTTATGGACATCACCCATATCGAGTGGAAGTGGTATTAAATATTATGCTATCTTTTTAGACCATTTCTCGCATTATGTTTGGGTGTATCATTTTCTTCTTAAATCTGACTTATTTGATACATTTGTTACCTTTCGTGCATATGTAAATAAACAATTTAGTGTCGATATTAAGGCTTTGCAGTGTGACCATGGGGGCGAATTTGACAATGCCCGCTTTCACGCCCTTTTTCGTCAAAATGGCATCCAATTTCGATTTTCATGTCCCAAAACATCACCACAAAATGGAAAATCGGAACGTATGTTACGCACCCTTAACAATATTACCCGCACCTTGCTCTTTCAAGCACACATACCCCCTCCTATTGGGTGGAAGCTCTAAACATGGTTACCCACCTTTTAAATATCCTTCCATCTACCGCCATTAATAATGAAATACCGTTCACCAAACTTTACAACAAAAAACCCACATATGATCACCTACATGTATTTGGATGCCTTTGTTACCCTCACATTTTCTTTGATCATAAACTTCACCCTCGGTCTGTCGCATGTGTGTTTCTTGGTTACCCGGCCTTACATCGCGGATATCGATGCCTTAACCTCTCCACCAATAAAATTATCATTTCCCGACATGTTAACTTTGATGAAAATCAATTTCCCTTTGGTTCCATGACACCCGAAATGCCTCCTTCCTATGATTTCTTGCTACCGCCTACATCACCGCCAACCGTACATACTGCTAATCACCATCCCATCGAAAACATCACAAGCCCAAGGCCGACACTTCAGGCCCAATTACCTCCACCAGTCCATCCCACGTTCACTACTACCAATCCAACACCACCAACCATCGCACCTCCGCAACAACCTACTACCTCTTACAATCAACCACCATCTCCAACACAACATCACCAACCCCTTTCACCTGGTCCAAATGCTTCACCAACTATCCAAACGCCTCCTCCTACTAACACCACTCCTGGTAATAGCTCCATCACCAATAGACACTCCATGGTCACTCGTGCCAAAGCCGGAATATCCAAACCTCTAACAAAGATGAATTGTCATATTACCACTACTTCACCAATTCCTCGCTCTTATTTACATGCCCTTCGTGACCCTCACTGGCATAAGGCTATGATAGATGAATATAATGCTTTGATTTCTAACGGAACGTGGGCTCTTGTGCCTCGTCTAGCTAATGTTAACATTGTTCGGTCTATGTGGCTTTTCAGGCATAAGTTTAATTCAGATGGTTCTTTAAGCAGGTATAAAGCACGATTGGTTGCGAATGGTCGCAGTCAACAACAGGGTATTGATTGTGATGAGACTTTTAGTCCGGTCGTTAACAGGCCACGATTCGTACCGTCTTGAGCCTTGCAGTATCACGAGAATGGCCTATTCACCAGCTTGATGTGAAGAATGCTTTTCTTCATGGCCATTTATCAGAGACAGTTTACATGCATCAGCCACCAGGATTCGTTGATTCTCATCATCCTGATTATGTTTGTCTTTTGCAGCGGTCGTTATATGGGCTTAAACAAGCCCCCCGAGCATGGTTTCAGCGGTTTGCTAGCTTTATCACACACGTTGGTTTTCAGCATAGCAAAACTGATGCATCATTATTTGTCTATCACCGGGGTTCTGATATTGCTTATCTCATATTATATGTGGATGACATTGTTCTTACTGCTTCGTATGCACCTCTTTTACAACGTATTATCACCTTACTTCATAGTGAGTTTGCTATGACAGATCTTGGCTCTCTAAATTATTTCCTTGGTATATCTGCCCAACACTCGACTTCTAGGCTGTTCTTGTCACAATCTAAATTTGCTGAGGAAATTCTTGAGCGGGCTCATATGGTGCAGTGTAACCCTTGCACGACCCCTATGGACACTGCGTCCAAGCTTGGGTCTGATGGTGACCCATTCAGTGATCCTACTTTATATCACAGCCTTGCTGGAGCACTTCAGTATCTGACTTTCACTCGCCCAGACATATCATATGCTGTTCAACAGGTTTGTCTTTACATGCATGACCCTCGTGAGCCTCATTTTACTGATTTGAAGCGTATATTGCGCTATGTTCGTGGCACTCTTGATCATGGTCTTCAACTTCATGTTTCCTCGACTGCTCAGCTTACAGCATATACAGATGCCGATTGGGCTGGTTGCCCTATTACCCGTCGCTCCACCTCTGGGTATTGTGTGTTCCTTGGTGATAACCTTTTATCTTGGTCTGCCAAGCGGCAGGTTACTTTGTCCCACTCTAGTGTTGAGGCTGAATACCGTGGTGTTGCAAATGTTGTTGCTGAGACTGCTTGGATCCGGAATTTGTTGCTTGAGTTGCATGCTCCACTCACTACTGCTACTCTCGTCTATTGTGATAATGTAAGTGCGATGTATTTGTCCACTAATCCTGTTCAGCATAAGCGTACTAAACACATTGAGATTGACATTCATTTTGTGCGAGATTATGTTGCCTCCGGACAGGTTCACGTACTTCATGTTCCGTCCCGCTTTCAGTATGTAGATATTTTTACCAAGGGTCTTCCAAGTGCGTTGTTCCTTGAATTTCGCTCTAGTTTAAACATTCGAGGACCTCCCGCTCAAACTGCGGGGGAGTATTAGAATTATATCAGGCCCATATGTATCCGTGTGTCTTGGCTGAAGCCCAGTAGGGTATATGTAAGAATCTGTATAAATATTGGCACATGAATGAATACAAAGGCAACAATTCTACACAACTCAATATAAAGTTCTTCCACGTTAAAGATTTTTTGCATTTTCGTAACGTTTAGAACGAAACATGCAATTTGACTAAACTTTAGACTCTATTTATGTAATTTGCTTTAAATTGTCCATTTGTTTACATACTTTTTGACTTTTCGTCCTAAAAGTGACTGAACTTGACCGAACATATTTCGTATCAATTCTCAATTCGATGTTTTGGATCAAATTTGTGTTCGATCTGGTATAATGTCATACCATGATTAGCCTTAAATGTACTTGACACCTTTTAATAAATTTTAAAGTTTGTATTTAATTTTTTTGTTATAACATGTGTAAGAAAAGATAAGGATAATAACTACATATTGGTCAATATCATCTTTGATCATATTTGAATTCGAGATAGTCGAGTTCAGATCAATATTGGTCACAATGATAACAAAATGTCATTCTTTTATCTCATAAATGGATTATTTATAAAATCTATATTAGAAAATAAAACAAAGCCTTATTTGGTTAAATATATAGAATTGAACCCTAGTTAGCCAAATATTTTAAACTTGATGGTCGATCTTATCTAGTATTCGGGTTTCTCACGTTGGCATGAATAACCCGAGTAAAATTTTGACCCGAGTAACTCATCTCGAATACGCTCAATCAGATACCAGGTACGAGTTTTGGAAACCCCTAGTTAGAATAATAGCTCTTCCGATAACAATTATTTACAAACAAACCTTTTCGGCTAGATAAGGAATTTGAAATATTAAGATGATGTTAATTTGTTTGGATTGACATTGATTTGTGACAACAATTGATGTTTGTTAACGTTTTGATTTTGAGTATTCTTTGATTTCAGATCTTATTGAGTGGGGGCTTGAAAAGTGAAGGAGCTTCATCTTTTTTTAGGAAGGCCATTGATAAAATTATTGTATAATCGAAATGTCAAATGATAACTTATATTTTACATATAGAAGCATAGAGTGTACACCACTACAAATATTTATGGGAAATGATGCGCACACTTAACTCTTTGATTTAAACACTTAAGCATATGCATAAAATGTTTGTATTGTGTATATCTTATGCTTTAACTAATTGTATATTTGAGTATGCTTATCAAAAACTCATGTGTGTAAATTATCTTTCAAAATTTATTGAAGGGCCACCACCTTCTTTAATCTTCAAATAGCTTTGTCGATGGCTTTGAAAATATTAAAAAAATAAAATGTCTGGTATTGAGGAATTTCACAATGGCGCTTAAGATGAGATATGTTACCTTTTATGGAGGTACATGTGATATGGGCTGTGTTTGGCAAGGAATGGTGGTGAAACTTTTTGGAACGGTGAGCGGTGAAAAAGAACATTTTGATTTTTAATGTTTGTTTGACAAAAGGAGCGGTGAGCATTGTGATTTTTTTTAGTCGTTTGTTAAAGGAGCTGTGAGCGGTGCTACTTTTTAGGAATGCTAGTTTTTCAATGCTTCCTTTAAGGAGTGGTGACAAATGAGCGGTGAAAAAATGAGCGGTGAGCTATGACAATGACAGCTACTACTCACAACTACTGCTCGCTGCTCCAGCCCACAACTACTGCTCACTGCTCCTGCTCACAGCTACTGCTTATTTCAACAAACACACCCATAGGCTTTTTGTTTCATTTGTTTTGCAGTTAATTTGATTTTTATTAATAAAACCTAATAGAATGTGATGTTCATGACAACAATGAGAGAAAGATTTAAGAGTGGATGATGGAGCATGATTTTGATAATGATATATGATGATGTGTAAACATTTAAAATACTTTTTAAATGACTTACACTTAACAGACTAATAGTTAAAGAACTCGTCTGTTACATAATGATAAAATACTAAGACGAATGGTGTATTTTTTAAAATATTAGAACGAAAAGTGAAAACCTATGTATCTATACTTTTATACTACTTTATAAATCATTTGAGACCTTCTTAAAATAGCAAGCTTGAAAATTCAGACTTTTTTACTTACTAAATAAAGCAAGTTGTTGATATCTTCATCAACATTGTATACTATAACCTTTTGTACAACCTTTTAAAATGACATTTTTTCTTTTAAATTGAAGAATCTTTTTATTTATTTAATTTTTATAATCTATTTTCATTATATTTTTTAAAATTTTGTGCTTTTTAATTCGATATCAATTTTAATATATATTTTTATTAACTTTTAGTCTTTTTTAATTTTAATGGGTTTTTAATTCGATTTTTTATAACTTTACAATGAGTAAGAGATTAATATTTGTTAGTCTCAAAATTCGTTATTAAATACTAACCGCCGCATTGCACGGATACCGTTCTAATATGTTATAATGACTTTTAGCAATAAGTTGGAACTCAAGCTCTTGCTTGTTCTTTTAGTTGGGCGTTTGCAACTTAGTATGATACACCAGTGCATTAATCGTTCATTTGTGTAATTGGTATAACGATGAATCAATGATTATTTGAAAAACTTAAAGGTTTTGCTAACCAATGCCCAATGGGTAGATGTTAAAATGTATTAAATGAACACAAACTTTTCAAATTAGCATTAAAATACATTAAATACACATTAAATAAACTCATAAATTAATATATTTGAACCTGGTTTTCAATAAAATTAATGTCTATTTAATACATTTTAATGCTAATTTGGAAAATTTGTGTTCATTTAATAAACCTTAACCTCTGCCCACTGAGCATTGGTTAGCAAACCCCAAATTTAAATGATGGTCAATATTTTATTGTCAAATAGGAAAATTTACTCTTCTTTAATGCACTCGAATAGTTATATGATGACAAACTAAGATCTTACTGTGGATAATAATCTATATAAACTAAGATCTTACTAATTTTATTGTACAATGTCTTTTTTACTCTTAATGTCAACATTTCTAAACATTTAAGTATAAAATTTTGTTAATGTGATAATCTATAAACATCAAAATTTTTGTTAATATGTTATTTATGAATATCTGAATGCATTCTCAGTAACTAATTAACTTTTTTATGATTTTTATCTATTAAGTGTGAATTATACGAAAATGACATTCTATGTTCTAAACCATAATATTGTAAACGTAATCTCGACTAAGCTTACAACATGGTTAACCGTAACCCGAACCACTGGTAACCGCGTGTCCGGTTAACTGCCTAGTACGGTTTAATTTCAAGTAATGAAATTAACTACCCGTCCCGTGATGGATAATTAACATCGTCTAACTAACCGAACCAAATCGACCCATGAACACTATCTACAAGGACCACACTTAGAGGCGGGCAAAAAAACAGGTTCATGATTCGATCCAGAAAAATAAACAAAAACAGGCTAAAAAAATGACTTTTTTAAAACCGGCTTTTCTTAAACTTTTTTTTTTTTTTTTTTTTTTTTTTTTTTTTTTAGAACGGCACCTCAATCTCACTGAAATCCGACCCCCGAGTTATACCATCCATAACGGGCAGGCCCCGGGACCCGAACCACTAGGGGAAACCCCTAGAACTCACGGCTTCGCACTAAGGAGAAAAATCATGGGTTTTTTGTCTCTTGCAAGACTTGAACCCATGACCAAACCCCCTCCCCAAGCTTTAGGAGGGACTTGGGTGGCCAACTGCTCTAGAGCAGTTGGTTGGCTTTTCTTAAACTGATCCGGCGGTACATAACTGGTTTCCTAAAAAGCTCAAGGTCTATTTAAAGCAGGTGAAAAAAGCGGTTAAAACAGAATCAATCCGGTTTAAAAAATGATTAAAATCAAACCGATCTAGTTAAAAACCGGTTAAAATCTAACCAAAAACCAGTTTTAAACCGATCATGTTTTAGTCAAGCCGGCTTGTTGACCGGTTGACCTAAGTCTAGACACTTAGGTGTTAGACATAGCATGATTCGTGAACTAATCATGAATTGGGTAATTTCAATAGAGTTTATGAGGTCTCAACAAAATTTAGTTGATCACTTGACGAAGGGATTGGCTAGAGACTTGGTTATAAAGTCTGCTAAAAGGATGGGTTTAAAAGTCCACTCTAGTCACTGAATGCTAGGACACCCAACTCCCTCCTGAGGAAACTTAGGAGCTGAGTTCAATGTGGAAAGCTGAACATTCAGGGGACTGAAGCACATGTATATCATCCCGAATGTGCTTGTATCTGCTGAAGGAGGATGAAGTTATAAACTTCTCAATGGTTAATGTCTTTGAAAAAGTGATGAAGCAGGAGCATGAACTAAAGAGGAACCACCTATGTAAATGTTGAGGTTTCGCCGCCTTAGGGAGCATGGACTTGGCTCTTACAACATTTATGAATTTGGATATGGACACATGGCTAGTAGTGTCAAGAGTTGTTATGTATTTGAAAACTTATGTGTATTTTATATTCAGGTATTCAAAGTAGTTGAAAGGGTTCAATTATTAAAACACTCTAATTCTCGAATGTTTGAAGTATAATATACTAATATGGAAATTCAATCCTCATGATATTTTCATGTATGAACATGTTTGTTAAAGTTAATTTTCATGCAAAAGGAATTGGACTATGTTGGGGAGGATTGTTGGAAATATAGTTTAATTGTGGATTCGGTTCATACTGGTGAATGGGTAAGGAGGTACGGAGTGTACACTCATAAGTCCCTGAACACCCAGACTCTTATAGTGGGTAACATGTTGTTCAACATTGTTGATGATATTCAGTGAGTTAACTCTCCAGGGAGTTGAACTCTGGACTGAAGGTATTCATCAGGGAGTAACTCCACTAAAGTCTTGTCTTCAGTGTTTACTCATCAAAAACTCATGTGTGTAAATCATCTTCCAAAATTTATTGAAGGGCCACCACCTTCTTTAATCTTCAAATAGTTTTGTCGATGGCTTTGAAAATATTAAAAAAAATAAAGTGTTTGGTATTGAGGAATTTCATAATGGCGCTTAAGATGAGATATGTTATCTTTCATGGGGTACATGTGACATGGGCTTTTCATTTCATTTGTTTGCAGTTAATTTGATTTTTATTAATAAAACCTAATAGAATGTGATGTTCATGAGAATCAACAAGAGAAAGATTTAAGGATGGATGATGGAGCATGATTTTGATAATGATATATAATGACGTGTAAACATTTAAAATACTTTTTAAATGACTTACACTTAACAGACTAATAGTTAAAGAACTCGTCTGTTACATAATGATAAAATACTAAGACGCGTGGTGTATTTTTTAAAATATTATAACGAAAAGTGAAAACCTATGTAAACCACAAGGATAACTTATGTAATTAACTCTAAATTATATTATCGTTCAAGTTTCATTAATTTGTATGGATCATGATATGCGTAATAAATGTATATTTTAGATATCAAATCATTTTAATTGGAAATATGTTTTCCAAAAGTTTAATTTTTTAAGTGTTGAATGACTTTTTCTTAAGTTAATATGAGACAGCGTGTATCTATATTTCTATACTACTTTATAAAGTATTTGAGACCTTCCTAAAATAGGAAGGTTAAAAATTCTGACTTTTTTACTTACTAAATAAAGCAAGTTGTTGATATTTTCATCAACATTATATACTATAACTTTTTGTAACAAACTTTTGTAACAACCTTTTAAAAATGACATTTTTTCTTTTAAATTGAAGAATTTTTTTATTTATTTAATTTTTATAATCTATTTTCATTATATTTTTTAAAATTTTGTGCTTTTTAATTCGATATCCATTTTAATATATATTTTTATTAACTTTTAGTCTTTTTCAATTTTAATGGGTTTTTAATTCGATTTTTTATAATTTTACAATGAGTAAAAGATTAATATTTGTTAGTCTCAAAATTCGTTATTAAATACTCACCGTCGCATTACACGGGTACCGTTCTAGTATGTTATAGTGACTTTTAGCAATAAGTTGGAACTCAAGCTCTTGCTTGTTCTTTTAGTTGGGCGTTTGCAACTTAGTATGATACACCAATGCATTAATGGTTCATTTGTGTAATTGGTATAACGATGATTATTTGAAAAATTTTAAAGGTTTTGCTAACCAATGCCTAGTGAGCAGAGGTTAAAGTGTATTAAATGAACATAAACTTTCCAAATTAGCATTAAAATGCATTAAATACACAAACTATATTTGAACCTGATTTTCAATAAAATTAATGTCTATTTAATACATTTTAATGCAATTTGAAAAATTTGTGTTCATTTAATACACTTTAACCTCTGACCACTGAGCATTGGTTAACAAACCCTAAAATTTAAATGATGGTCAATATTTTATTGTCAAATAGGAAAATTTACTCTTCTTTAATGCACTCGAATAATTATATGATGACAAACTAAGATCTTACTAATTTTATTGTACAATGTCTTTTTTACTCTTAATGTCAACATTTCTAAATATTTAAGTATAAAATTTTGTTAATGTGATCATAATGTATAAACATCAAAACATTTGTTAATATGTTATTTATGAATATCTGAATGCATTCTCATAACTAATTAACCTTTTTATGATTTTTATCTATTAAGTGTCAATTATACGAAAATGACATTCCATGTTAATAATATTGTAAACGTAATCTCGACTAAACTTACAACATGGTTAACCGTAACCCGAACCACTGGTAACCGCGTGTCCGGTTAACTGCCTAGTACGGTTTAATTTCAGGTAGTGAAATTAACTACCCGTCCCGTGATGGATAATTAACATCGTCTAACTAACCGAACTAAATCGACCCGTGAACACCCGTATCTACAAGGACCACACCCATAGGTGGGCAAAAAAACCTGTTCATGATTCGATCCAGAAAATAAAACAAAAACAGGCTAAAAAAATAACTTTTTTAAAACCGGCTTTTCTTAAACTGATCCGGCGGTACATAACCGGTTTCCTAAAAAGCTCAAGGTCTATTTAAAGCAGGTGAAAAAAGCGGTTAAAACAGAACCAATCCGGTTAAAAAACGATTAAAATCAAACCGGTCTAGTTAAAAACCGGCTAAAATCTAACCAAAAACCAGTTTTAAACCGATCATGTTTTAGTCAAGCCGGCTTGTTGACCGGTTGACTTAAACCAAACCGTACTAAAAACCGGTCCGAATTTATAAATAGAAAAACAGTACATCCACCTCTAATCTCATCTCATTAGAACTTTTAAGTGTGCTGCTTTACTTTCCTTGTCAATACATATTTAATCTCCAGGAACATAGTTTTATAAGTGAAGATATTAGGACGAATTAAAACGGTGCTCGTCAGTGCTGTTGTGGGCCCTCAGGTTTCCGCCTATTTGAGTTGATGACATTAACAATCTGTTTCTCGTAAGTACCCAGCTTGGCCTTATAATCAGCCAATATACTCTGCTTTGGGATTCGTAAGAACGCCATGAAATGCTCCAGCAAATTTTTAAAGACTTTCAGCTTCTCAAGTTGCTCATTCATTGGCTGCTGAGGAAGAGAATCATGCTGGACAACAGAAGCCGTTCTTTAGATTCAGAAGAAAAAAACGCCAACAGTTTTTCGCTATCATTAGACATAAAAGAAGAGGGATACCAAACCATTCGAAAATACAATAAAAAATATTCATATGAGCTACTTACTTACCTGCTGCAATTTGACCAGAATTTTTTGGTGTATGTCATTCAAATCGTATAGATAGAGGTCCTTCATAGCTTTTATCTGTAAGCAGAAGAGAAAATTCAGGTCGACAAAATCCATATGCCGGTATATTCTATTGAAATGTAACCTAATATACAGTACCTTTTGGTACACTTCCTCTTGCCAATCAACACCATTTGCACTTCGTGTCTGATAAGTAGAATCCAATGATGCTACAAAAGAGAGAAAATATAATGCATCAGCTCGTTGAAAATCTCCCCGCAAGGAACGTATGATAGTAGTCGCAACAGTAGAATATACATGGTAAAACTACAACGCTGCCCAGTCTAAACCCCTCACGAACTATTATATAAATATTTCATCATGTCCTTAGCAGAATATCAGGTTTGCATTGGATTTACTTGTTAAGGCCCACTCACAACATTTCATCATGTTCTGTCGAGTGTTTGAAGACCCTTCTAGACGAGAGACTGAATGTTGTTGCACTCCTCCCATAGAGCCATGCATATTCCCTGTTTGCATTTGGGAGCTCATCTGATTGTCATGCGATTGCTGTGACTGCATATGTTGGGGAGGAAGTGCTTGCCCTTGCTGCTGTGGACCCACAGGTTTCCGCCTATTTAAGTTGATGGCATTAATAATCTGTTTCTCGTAAGTACCTAGCTTGTCTTTATAATTAGCCATTATACTCTGCTTCGGCGTTTGTAAGAACGCCATGAAACGCTCCAGCAAATTTTTAAAGACTTTCAGCTTCTCTAGTGGCTCATTCGTTGGTTGCTGAGGAAGGGAATCATCCTCGAAACGGAAGTCATTCATTAGATACAGAAGATAAAACGTTCATATAGCACTAAGCTTTTTCAACAAGATCGAATATCGACTGATTTCCATATAAGATCCTAATAAACAGTTTTTCATTATGAACAAACACAAGAGGAGAGGGATACAAAACCATGTAAAAAGCACAATAGCATAGTATCGCGATAAATTGTTTTTCACGCTCTACTAACTTACCTGCTGCAATTTGCCAAGAATTTCCTGGTGCATGTCATTCAAATCATGCAGATAGAGGTCCTTCATAGCTTTTATCTAAAGAAGAGAAAAAATATCAGTCTAGAAAATCTCTAATGTCAATATGTTCATCTTAAATCCCAATAAAAGACGGTAGAAAATAAAACCACACTTGTGTTATCTTTTTTGCGGTTATGTATGTCGCAAAAAATAAAACCTTCAATATCGCACTCGACCGCTCTTGTTCGTTTTTATGATCCGTCACCAACACCACTTTGAAATGTGGTTTTTTAAATCATCACGACCCCTTATCAACCGTCATGTCCACAGGTACTAATATATATATTCTCCACCCCTTATAGTTTGTTACGCTATATTCATTGTTCGTTAGTTTTAGTAATCTTGTTATAGTATGCACCGCCATTTCATTGTCTTTAGCATTTCATATATTATGCACTTTTCTTACTGATTGCATCTAACTTGTTCGTTAGTTTTACCGATTGTATCTCAGTTTGTAGCAGGCATACGTTGTACACTTTTTCTCTCTTTTTCCCTTTTCTTTCTTTCTTAATTGATATTGTTGTATCATTTAGATTAAAGGGCAAAACGAGTATTATATGAAAATATACTTACACGCCACTAACAAGGACGTGTTTTGACAGGAACGTGTTTTGTTTTGTTGAATAGTAAAAAGAAAATTAATCAAAGTCTAATTTCTCTCTTGTTTTCTTGGAGTCTTGCCCGCTCTAAGGGCCTTATCATCTCTTCTCACATCTATTTCTTAGGAAGTTTGGCCGACTAAAACAAGGCCGCATCAAACAGCCTACGTGGTATGTAAGATCTCTGACTTCAAGGCACATCATATTTGTTGCACATAAATTACTATTTAGCATCAAAAGCAAAGTTCATGTATCACTTTAAGAGAATTACCAGTAATTTAATTATATGCAACATTCTTTTGAATATTAGTCATTTTCATATACAAGCTCGTGAATTTAATATATAGTACCTTTTGGTACAGTTCCTCTTTCCAATCTCTGCCATTTGCATTTCGCGTCTGATCTGAGGAATCCAGTGAAGCTACAAAATAAATAAATAAATAATGCATCAGCTCGATGAAAATCTCCCCAAAAGGAACATATAACAGGATAGGTATACACGGTATAACTACAAACACTAACTACTATACAAGTGTTTATAGCAATTTTATTATGTTCGACAATCCTGTCATATCGAGAAGTTCCTTTGCAGAAAATTTAAGGAAAGAGGAGAAAGAACATTGATGCTGCTGTAGGGCCCCAGGTATCTGCCTATTTAAGTTGACGATATAAACAATCTGTTTCTCGAAAGTATCCAGCTCGTCCTTATAATTAGCCAATATACTCTGCTTTGGGATTTGTAAGAACGCCATGAAACGCTCCAGCGTGTTTTTGAAGACTTTCAGCTCCTCAAGTTGCTCATTCATTGGTTGCTGAGGAAGAGAATCATGCTGGACAACAGAAGCTGTTCATTAGATTCGGAAGAAAAAAATGGCAACAGTTTTTTGTTATCATCAGACATAAAAGAAGAGGGATACCAAACCAATCGAAAAGTACAATAGCGTAGCAATAAAAAGTATCTATATAAGCTACTAACTTACTTGCTGCAATTTGACAAGAATTTTCTGGCGCATGTCATCCAGATCACGTAGATAGAGGACCTTCATAGCTTGTATCTGTAACCCAAACAACAAAATCAGGTGTAAAAAATCTATATCGTCAATAGTCATATTTTTATTTTACTTCTATAGATATGTAATTTAGTATACAGTACCTTTTGGTACAATTCCTCTTGCCAATCTCCACCATTTGCATTTCGTGTCCGATCCGTGGAATTCGATGACGCTACAGAATAGATAAAATATGATGCATCAGCTTGAAAATCTCCCCAAAAGGTGCAGGGTTGTGTGTTTGTGTGTGTCGTAGTATGAAATGATAATAATACCCTCAAGTGGAGAAATGACCATGGGTGTTAAGGTTACCGGATTAGGACTATTGACATAAAAATCAAGGAACCATACATGGAAGACAATTCTACCCAATTAAACGATACACATAATTTACTCTTCTATTAAATCGGATGAGAATGTATAAAAATTTATGTAGTATCCACGAATTCAATTATTATGATTCTAAAATAGGGGTTAGGACTATTATGTGGTCATGTTCAATCTTGATAATAGGCTTTTCATTATCACATCCGGAGTTTGTAATTCATTTCATTATACCTGGATCCGCGGGCTTCAAACAACTGCTTGCCTGCATAGAGTCTGGCATGGGATTTTGTGATCTAGTCTCCATGGTTGGCATCTTTAAGGATATCTTCGGCAGAGAATCAGACTGAAAGTCAAACGTATTCAAGTGTTTAGATTCCAAAGTGTGTTACAGCGTACGAGAAACATGATATCTATACCATGTTCTGATATCAAAGTACTAGGCTCATTTTACATATAGACTTTCGATAAATACTTGTTCCGCAAAAGTAAAAAGCAAAACCTACGAAAAGAAAAAGATTATGAGAGCACACACGCATAACACACCTGACTTGTTGCAGCAGTATTAATCTTCTCATCAAACCGCACAGCCTTTCTTTTATGTTCGTGTGGCTCCTCATGCCCAGAAAAAGGAAGGTGCCTCTTCGAAGTTTCCATTCTATGCAAAATTAACACGTCTCAGTCACATAATCAAGTATTTGGTTCAACACTTCACAACAAACACAGAACAGTGCGCAAAGTAGTTTGCAAACTAAGCCAACAAGCCCAGAACAGGGTTCTGCTCCACAGGAACATAAAAGTGCAGGTTCAACTATAAATCAGTCTGACCGTATTTTCATTTGAGCGTTACTATATTAACCCGTACATATCAGAGTAGTGTGAATTGATGTCTTTTTCTGAATTTTTGTCATCTCACAGTGTATACTAAATCCTCAGGTGCAGCATGCTACAGGGCATTTTTTGCCCTATAACACCCCTATGGCATGCCAAACTGCACCACCATGTGGTGTTATCCGTCCAATGTTATTGGATTGGCGAGCGCTATTGGTGAAGTGTTATGGGACCCACATGCCCTATAACATGTTACAGTTGGTGTTTCAGTTATAGTGGTGTTATAGGTTGCATGCCCTATAAAACTTATGGGGACCGACTGCAACTAGCATCTTAGTGTTAGCACTTAATCCTTTATAAGAATGCACCGTGCAAGTGTTATTTCTCCGCCAAGAAAGCACTAATGGCCAGCTAAGCTGTGCACCACATACAGGGGTCATTCGTCCCTTTGTTGGTACTCTGGCTGGTGCCTGTTTCGGCTTACATGTGGGCTAATGAGCTTACTTGATTTTGGCTTATATTTCATAAGCCCGACCTATTTTTAGACTTATGGGCTTATATATTGTAATAAACTTATATAAGCCCACAAGTCACAAAATAAGCCGGAAAATTGAAGCTTATAAAATATAAGCCGAAATTAAATACACTCATAAGCGCACGTATAATCCGAAACAAACATATCCTAAGGTTACTTCAACATATAAATCTATACCAACAGTTTGACACCATCACACCTAAGACATCATTCGGACATTCCGAACAAATGCAATATTTATAAACTCAAATCGAATATTCCAATAGCAAGATGGCCTAAATTACAGGACCGACTGCACCTATAAAACTTATGGGGACCCACTGCACCTACCACTCTTAGTGTTAGCACTTAACCCTTTATAAGAGAGAACGGTGCAAGCGTTATTCCTCCGCCAGGAAAAGCACTAATGGCCAGCTAAGCTGTGCACCACATACAGGGGCCATTCGTCCCTTTATTAGTACTCTGGCTGGTGCCATTGTGGGTGTTTGTTTCGGCTTACATGTGGGCTTATGAGCTTATTTGATTTTGGCTTATATTTCATAAGCCCAGCCTATTTTGAGACTTGTGGGTTTATATACTGTAATAAACTTATATAAGCCCACAAGTCTCAAAATAAGCCGGAAAATTGAAGCTTAAGGGGTGTTTGTTTAAGCTTATGATACATAAGCCTAAATGAATGCGAGTTGTATGTACAAATCAAGTGTAATCCTTTTCTAGCTTCTTAATAGTTTTAATGTATGCCGTTAAAAAAAAAAGAAGCCGAAATGGGCTTATGTTTCATAATCCCCAATTTTATGGCTTATTATAAGACTTATAGGCTTATACAAGTTTATTATGATATGATAAACTTATATAAGCCAATAAGTATGAAGATAAGCCACAAAATTGAGGCTCGTGAAATATAAACCAAAATTTGCTTATTTTCAGCATATATTTCATAAGCTCTAACTTCCTGGCTTAGTGGAGACTTATGGGCTTATATAAGTTTAATATACCATAACACACTTTTATATCATAATACACTTTTATGAAAAATAAGACTAAATGAGATTATGTTTCATATCATTAAAAATAATCATTAAAATTACCAAAATTGAATCAAATGATCGCCGGTGACCGGAAACTGTATTCTGATAGTTTTTTTATTAGGGGAAATGATGATATAGTACAAGAAAAATAGTACTGTACTTTTTTTTTAACAATTTTGGAGCTGCTGCCAAGTAACAAAAATGTGTCTCTCTTATCCACTTTGGCACACACAGTGTTTTGGCCATTTTGCGGCAGATTAATCGGGGATAAATCGGTTGGCGGAGATTAACAGTCACGATTTCATAAATCGGCGTTATTAATCGGTATGGTTAAAATGGGTTAAAAATAGAATAAACCGGTCAAATTGAAAAATAAGAATAAATTGGCAAATTCGGTTTTGAATATAAATCAGCCAAATCGGAAAAAACACGAAAAAAATCATAAAAAATCTGATATAAATCAGCCTAATCGGACATATATTTTCAAAATTATATAATTTTATACATAAAAAATCAAATCCGATTAATTCTTGATTAATCCCCGCCAAACCGATTAATCGCTTGGCGGTATCGAACCGCCGAGCTAGCACCGGACCATTTTTACAACCTTGGGCTCACACAGTTTTAATTTCTTTTTAATTTTCATATAAAATAAAATTCATTTTAATAAAATAAAAATTACAATACATAAATAAAAATATAATACGATACGAAACTTAAAAAAAAACTACAAAAATTAAAAACACACAACAAATAAAAGACGACGACAAATTAATATGTATATGAATATTTTGCCATTTTTTATTTTTGCTTATTTTGGACAAACGACTCCTTTGATTCGGGCATTCATTCGGGATCAACTGTGAGAAACTAGAACTCATATATCTCTGTCGTCTTCAATTCCTTTGTCTTTTTTATTTTCGGAAAAGATGTGTTATGTTGGTGGCGAAACTGGCACCGGCGAAATGGTTGGGCGAAACTGGCGAAACGAGCGCAAACTAATTAAAAATAAAATAATTAAAAATAAAAATATTTGTTTGAAAGACGAAAATAATTAAATTATCTTTTTTTCCAAGAACACACGTGTATACTTTCAACAATTTTTTCCCATAATCTCAATTAAACTTGTAACATGGTTCATCATAACCCGAACCGCAGATAACTGGATGTCTGATTAGGAGTGAACAGAAACCACACCGCGAACTGCAAAACCGCAAGATACTGCACCATAGAAACGACACCGCAACAAAACCCAGAGGTTTGGTTTTAAGAAAAAAGAATAAAAAAAAATGCGGTTTGGTTGCGGTTTTCAACCGTAAAACCGAACCGTAAGACCGCACCGCACCTCACAATAATTATTTTATACTGAAAACCGTCATATCGACTATTTCATGCGAGTTATAAGACTTTTAGTGTATATTGTCACGTGTTTTTTAGATTCAATTTATGCATTGTCATAACCGAAGAAAATAACATTTTAAAATAAAATCCACTCACAACTGACGGTGCGGTGCGGTTAAAACACGCAAAAAAAAATCCCTGCAAAACCGAAACCGCGTTTACGGTGCGGTGCGGTCTTTATTTTTATAAAAACCGCAATTACCTTTGTGGTTCGGTTTTAGCCAAAAACCACATCAAATTGCACCATGCTCACCCTAATTAACAGCAGTTTGGACAGTGAAATTAATTACCCGTCTCACGATAGATAGTTAAAATCATCTCGTTAATCGAACCAAACCGACCCGAAAAATAAAACAAGAGCATGTTTTAAAAAGTGACTATTTTAAAACCGTTTTTTCTCAAAGTGATCTGACGGTTCATAACCGGCTTAATAAAAAACCCATGACCTATTTAAGACCGGTGAAAAAGCGGTTAAGGTTAAAATAGAACTAATCTGGTTAAAAACCAATCAAAACCGAACCTATCAAAATCCGACTTTAGTCAAGCCGGCTTGTTGACCGGTTGACTTAAACCGAACCGTACTAAAAACCGATCCGAGTTTATAAAAAAAAGTGTATCCAGCTCCTCATCTCATCTCATAAGAATAAATAGCAATTAACAATATTGAACATATGCAAGAATAATATTAAAAATAGGCATTGCAATTTGCATTAATAAATTATATACGCTTTCTTTTCACAATCACCACATATCATTTCTTAAGAACATGAAAACATATTTAATCTCCAGGAACATAATTTTTTGAGTGAAGATATTAGGACGAATGAAAATAGTGCTCGTCAGTGCTGTTGTGGGCCCTCAGGTTTCCGCCTATATGAGTTGGCGATGTAAACAATCTGTTTCTCGTAAGTACCCAGCTTGGCCTTATAATCAGCCACTATACTCTGCTTTGGGATTTGTAAGAACGCCATGAAATGTTCCAGCATATTTCTAAAAACTTTCAGCTTCTCAAGTTGCTCATTCTTTGGTTGCTGAGGAAGAGAATCATGCTGGACAACAGAAGCCGTTCATTAGATTCAGAAGAAAAAAACGCCAACAGTTTTTCGCTATCATTAGACATAAAAGAAGAGGGATACCAAACCAATCGAAAAGTACAATAGCGTAGAAATAAAAAATAGTTATATAAGCTACTAACTTACTTGCTGCAATTTGACAAGAATTTTCTGGTGCATGTCATTCAGATCACGTAGATAGAGGTCCTTCATAGCTTGTATTGTATCTATAACCGAAACAACAAAATCAGGTCTAAAAATCTATAACGCCAATATATTCATATTTTTATTTTACTTCTAAAAAATCTATAACGCCAATATAGTCATATTCGTTCTCATGATCCGTCACCAACACCACTTTGAAAACAGTTTTTTTAATCATCACAAGTCCTTATCAACTATTCAACTGTCATGTCCACAAGTAGGGTGAGCATCGGGTCAAACCCGGACTGGCCCGAAAAAAACGTACCAGACACAGAACGATTTAGCCCAAAACGCGGACCAAGGACCCGACCAAATGTGTTCGATCCGATCCAGTTCTTTACTCGGTCCGGTCCGAAAAGGGATTATAGGTTTGGTCTGGTCCGGTTCGGTCTGGTTTCTCGGTTCGGACCGGTCGACGGTCCGTTATGCCTACCCCTATCCACAAGTACTACTATATATATTCCCACCCTATTTGTCACGTTTTTTTTCTCCAAATTGCATGTTACATTATATTCATTGTTCGTTATTTTTACTAATCTTGTTTTTGAACAATAAACTAATTACTATGTGTTAGCTTTGCTATTTTGTGAGAGGCTAACGCTGGCGGACCTATGTATTAGGTCCGGGGTGGCGGCGCCCCCCATAACTCGACCAAAAAGACGCGATTAGAGTGTAGTTTTTCTTCGATTTTGACAGTTCTTTTTATAGCCCCCATTCGAATCGTAAATTGCCCCCCATTCATACATTGAATTCAACTTTTGACACTTTAAAACCCAAAAATCCTCTATTTATAAGTTGTAATTTTCATTTTTTTTTTTCCGGATTTCAGTTTTTTTCCCCTGTTATTGTTAAAAAAAAATTTGCCCCCCACTATTCAATTTTTTGCGTCCGCCACTGCTAACGCATGGACTAATATTGTATACAAAACGGATAGTTAACTTTGTATTAGGCTATATATATACCCCTAATGACCCTCCACGGATCAAGATACAAAGGAACAGCCAACGTGTTATGTAAAATCTACAGATCAAGATACAAAGGAAATACAGTTTTAATTTAGTTCTACCCACAAATCTAAATAGTAGATCATCTACTATTTAGATTTGTGGGTAGAACTAAATTTAAACTGTATTTCCTTTGTATCTTGATCTGTAGATTTTACATAACACGTTGGCTGTTCCTTTGTATCTTGATCCGTGGAGGGTCATTAGTGTTGGATAATAAGCTAAAGCTCCTCAAAGTATCTCATATGACCGTTACAGTTACAATTACAGCAGATACAATTATTTATGGCAGTTATTTATATACAGTTATGTCTATGTCTGGATATGATAGGATGTGTCGATTCCCAACCATTGTATTGGTTGGTATAGTATAAATATGTAAATAAGTCTTTGTACAAATACAATCATTTAACGTAATAAAAAGTACAAATATTTATAAGAATTATTTCCTCTCTAATTTACATGGTATCAGAGCCATGGCATCTTCAACCAATATCAATCCTCACCCACAAATACCAAAATTCAATGGAAGGAATTACTATCACTGGAACATTCAAATGAAAGTTTTATTTGAATCCCTTGACCTCTGGGATATAATCGAAGAAGGGATCAACGAAGCCCCTGGACCCTTAACTGCCCAACAAAATAAAGAAATCAAAGAAGCCAAGAAGAAGGATCGTAAAGCCCTATTCCTCCTATACCAATCTGTAGACGAAATCATATTTGAGAGGATTTCTGCAGCAGTATCATCAAAAGATGCCTGGGAAACACTCTAACGAATGTATAAGGGAGAAGAGAAAGTAAAACTCGTGAGATTACAAACTCTTCGATGTGAGTTTGATAATCTACGAATGAAGGACGGAGAATTAATAGAAGAATATTACAATAGGGTCATCCTGTTACTAAATCAGTTGCGACTGAATGGAGAAATTATAGAAGATTCAAGAGTGGTTGAAAAGGTTCTTCGCAGCCTTACAAGAAAATTTGAGTACGTAATAGTGGCAATAGAAGAATCGAAAGATGTTTCCCAATTGTCTTTGGAAACACTCCTTGGCACATTACAGTCACATGAGTTCCGGATGCAACAATTCGAAGCCTCCACTTCAGAACAGGCTTTCCAGTCGCAAGTCTCAAATCAAGGAAATGTTCATGACCAAAACCAACAACCTCATCCAGACAGAAGCAAAACCAGGGATAGGAATCAGATACAATGCTACTATTGCAAGAAATTTGGTCATATGGCTAGAGTTTGCAGAAAAAGACAGGCTGACGAAAGAAGGGGATCAAACCTCATGCATAGAGAAGATGAAGAAGAGAATGATACGTTGTTTATGATGTTCAACAATCAAGAAAACCCTACAAATGATGTGTGGTACATCGACAACGGATGTAGCAACCATATGACAGGAAACAAGGATGTATTCTCAAAATTAGATGTCTCAATTCAGAAAGAAGTAAGAACCGGAGACAACAAAAGCTTAAAAGTATATGGCATTGGTACTGTTGTTGTTAAAGGAAATGGATGGGAAAAACAAATTCCAGATGTGTACTTTGTTCCAGGACTAAAATACAATCTAATTAGTGTGGGACAGTTAATCAACAAAGATTATACACTCTTGTTCAGCCATGGAATTTGTGAAATCAAAGAGAAAAATGGAAAGGTGATGGGCAAGATTCGCATGACAGAAAACAAGATGTTTCCACTAAGATTTCAAGACGAAGTTTCATTCTCATTTAAGACCACTTCGTCTCCAGAAACGCTACTTTGGCACAACAGGTATGGACATCTAAACCTAAATTATTTATCATACATGCAAAGACATAAACTGGTAAATGGACTCCCTAATATCAACAATAAGAGGGAAGTCTGTGAAGGCTGTCTGATGGGTAAACAGTCACGAGAAGCTTTTTCACAAGATAAAACCTGGAGGGCTTCCATACCACTAGAACTTGTTCACACCGACGTTTGTGGTCCTATGAGAGTACCATCCATAGGGGGAAACAAGTATGTTCTTACATTCATAGATGACTTCTCAAGGAAAACATGGGTATATCTCATGAAAGAAAAATCAGAAGTATTTCGATATTTCCAAAACTTTAAGGCCAGGGTAGAGAAACAAAGTTCTTTCCAAATCAACACTATTAGATCAGATCGCGGTGGAGAATACAATTCCCTGGAATTTCAGGAGTATCTAAAGAAGAATGGCATCCTTCATCAACTCACAGTTCGCTATACGCCCCAACAAAACGGGGTTGCAGAGCGCAAAAACAGAACAATGATGGAGATGGCAAGAAGCATGATGAAGAGTAAGAAACTTGGAGACGAATTCTGGGGAGAAGCTACTGTATGTGCATGCTACTTAATGAATAGGTCTTCTACAAAAAGTCTGTCCGACAAAACACCGGAAGAAGCATGGTCAGGCTACAAACCCAATATCAAACATATTCGTACCTTTGGGTGTGTAGCATACTCACATATTCCAAACAAAGAAGAACAAAACTAGACAACAAGTCACAACGAGCAATTTTTGTGGGTTATAGTGATCAGTCAAAAGCTTATAAGCTCTATGATCCAGAGACACAAGAAATAATTATCAGTCGCGATGTAGTATTCAATGAAGATAAAGCCTGGTACAATTCAGCAAGTAGTCAAGAAATTTCAGAATCTCCAGTTGAAAGAAGCAAAGGAAAGGAGATTATCGATAACAACATTCAAGATAATGAAGACACTCCAACAAGCAGTCACGATAACAACTCACCAATCACCTCTCGATCAAACAACCAACATTCAGATCCTTTCACATCCGAAACCCCCCCACGAAAGCATAGATCTTTAGATGATCTTTATACTAATACCAGGCCGATCAACTTCGATGAAGTAGCAGACTTTTTCCTTTTCTCTGATGCAGATCCTGTGCACTTTGAAGAAGCCCATAAAATACCACATTGGAGAAAAGCAATGGATGAGGAAATTGATGCAATTTTAAAGAATAACACATGGGAACTAGTCGATCCATCTCCAAATCAGAAGCCTATTGGGGTAAAATGGGTATACAAGACCAAGTTGAATAAAGATGGTGAAGTAGACCGTTACAAAGCTAGACTAGTTGTGAAGGGCTACAAGCAGAAGTATGGAGTTGATTACACTGAAGTCTTCGCCCCCGTAATAAGATTGGAAACCATACGGGTTGTTCTTGCACTTGCAGCACAACATGGTTGGGAAGTACACCAAATGGATGTCAAGTCAGCCTTCTTGAATGGGGACTTGTCTGAAGTTGTTTTCATTGAACAACCTGATGGATACAAGAAACTTGGAGAATAACAAAAGGTATGTCGATTACACAAGGCTTTATACGGTTTGAAACAAGCCCCAAGGGCCTGGTATAGCAAGATAGACAACTACTTCATGATGAATGGGTTCAATAAGTGTGCTCATGAACACACACTTTACATTAAGAAGATAGAAGGTGCAATCTTGATTGTCTGCCTATATGTAGACGATCTTGTTATTACAGGAAACACAATTGAAATGGTAAGAGACTTTAAAAGATCAATGAAGAAAGATTTTGAGATGACAGACCTTGGGCTATTACACTTCTTTCTTGGTATCGAAGTCCATCAAGAACATCACAAGATCTCTATCTGTCAGAAACGATATGCATATGAAATATTGTCCAAATTCCAAATGACAGATGCAAATCCATGCTCAACACCAATGGAATTCGGGCTAAAACTCTTCAAAGATACAGCAGGAAACCTTGTTGACCCTCAAAAATATCGAAGTCTGATTGGAAGTCTCATGTACTTAACCGCGACACGACCCGATCTTACTTTCTCAGTTAGTATGTTAAGTAGATTCATGGAATCTCCAAGATCAGAACATTGGGACGCAGCACGAATAATTCTCAAATTCGTGAAAGGAACAATCGACTTTGGAATTGTCTACAAAAGAAACGATCAATTCATGCTAGAAGGGTACAGTGACAGCGATTATGGAGGGAACATCGATGATAGTAAAAGCACCTCTGGGTATGTTTTCAATCTAGGATCTGGTGCAGTCTCCTGGCAAACAAAGAAGCAGAATGTGGTAGCATTATCTTCAACAGAGGCAGAGTACATCTCATTAGCTTTGGCAGGATGCCAAGCACTTTGGCTGCGATCCATTCTCAATGAATTGAAGATACCTCAAAACAATCCCACAAGAATCCTTTGTGACAACATGTCAGCAATCGCTTTAACGAGGAATCCGGTCTTTCATGGGAGGAGTAAGCATATAAGAATCAAATACCATTTTATTAGAAACTTGGTAAATGATGGGGATGTTATCATAGAGTTCTGCAAAACCAATGATCAAGTGGCAGATACATTAACCAAGGCCTTGCAAGTGGGAAACTTTAAGAGATTTCAAGAAAGTTTGGGTGTCTTTAGCTTAGGAGGGAATGTTGGATAATAAGCTAAAGCTCCTCAAAGTATCTCATATGACCGTTACAGTTACAATTACAGCAGATACAGTTATTTATGGCAGTTATTTATATACAGTTATGTCTATGTCTGGATATGATAGGATGTGTCGATTCCCAACCATTGTATTGGTTGGTATAGTATAAATATGTAAATAAGTCTTTGTACAAATACAATCATTTAACGTAATAAAAAGTACAAATATTTATAAGAATTATTTCCTCTCTAATTTACAATTAGGGGTATATATATAGCCTAATACAAAGTTAACTATCCGTATAGTAGATCCAAGTATAGTCATTCTCATATAACAATCTCGTGAATTTAATATATAGTACCTTTTGGTACACTTCCTCTCGCCAATCTCGACCATTTGCATTTCGCGTCTGATCTGTGGAATCCAATGAAGCTGCATAATATATAAAAAAATGATGCATAAGCTCGCTGAAAATCTCCCCAAAAGGAACATATGACAGGGTAGGTATACACGGTAAAACTACAACACTAACTATTATACAAGTGTTTATAGCAATTTAATTATGTTTGACAGTCCTGTCATATTGAGAAGTTCCTTTGCAGAAAATTTAAAGAAAGAGGAGAAAGAACATTTATGCTGCGCCGGGGGGGGGCAATATACTCTGCTTTGGGGTTTGTAAGAACGCCATGAAACGCTCCAGCATATTTAACGTTCCCTCAAGATATCATTCAATTCGGATATTCTGATTACGATAAATATGTTCGACAATCAAAAACTATAATTAAAATGTTAAATTACCAAAATTGAAAACACTAAAAATGATGAAAAGGGTTAGCAATAAAATTACCAAAATTGAGAGGGTGTTTGGTTAAGCTTATATGATGGGCTTATAAGCTTATTAGCTTATATGTGTTAAATAAGCCGAAACAAGTGTTTGTTTAAGCTTATATGACTTGGCTTATAAGCTTATATAAGGGGGTTTTGGTAAGCCAAAACTTTGTGGCTTTTATAAGAAGATGTAGGCTTATGTAAGAATATTATATTAAAAGACTTTTATGCCCTCATTTAATTTATTACACCCATTTTATTTTTATGTACTTATTAGTCATTCTACCTTATTAGTTATATAAGCTAAACCAAACACTTATCAAAGACTTATGAGCTCATTATATATAAGCCATAAATGGCTTATATAATATAAGCCTAACCTCAATTCATAAGCTTAACCAAACACCCCCTGAATCAAATGATCGCCGGTGACCGGAAATTGTATTCTTGTTTTTCTATTTTAGGAAAAGATGATGTATAAGAAAATACAGTATAGAATTATTATTATCACTGTTTGATTTTTACGGTTTTTATTTTCTAATTTTAATTTTAAATATTTTTTATTTTCCAATATTAATTCTAAATATTTTTTATTGTGTTATGTAACATTTAATGAAAAATATATAAATTGATTGAATTTTAATATAAATTTTAATTATTATAAGTTTTATCAATTACTATTATATAATACGATTAAAACTATTGAAAGTTAAAGTTAAAAAATAAAGACCGAAAAAATTAAACCAGTGACAATAATTTTGGGACGGAGGTAATACTTTTTTGAGTAAACTGCAAAATACATCTCTGTGGTTTGAACATTTTCACACAATACATCTCTGGCTGAAAGTATTGACACTGCGAGAACTGAATTGTGTGTTTCATTAACCAAATGAAGGTCTATATATACAATACAGATGCATATCCATCTCAATTAACTATGAGAGAAATATGGATATGATATACATTATGAAATAAACCAGATATATACTATAATGTTAATAGACCCCCCACAATTGAAGCGGGAGGAGGACGGATGCTGAGATTGTCTCGAAATCATTAAACAAAACACGAGGAAGACCTTTAGTAAAAATGTCGGCAATATGGTATCTTGAGGGAACGTGCAAAACCCGAACTTCTCCGCGCGCCACCTTTTCACGTACAAAGCGAATATCAATTTCTATATGTTTTGTACGTTGATGTTGTACCGGATTGCCCGCAAGATATATAGCACTTGCGTTATCACAATATACAAGAGTAACTTTTTGAAGTGGACAACGAAGTTCCAGAAGAAGGTTGTGAAGCCAACAAGATTCTGAGACAACATTAGCAATCCCGCGGTATTCCGCTTTAGCACTAGAAAGTGTAGGCTGTCGTTTAGAGGACCATGAAATCAAATTATCACCAAAATAAACACAATACCCGGAAGTGGAACGACGAGTATTCGGACACCCACCCCAGTCAGCATCCGTATATGAAACCAAAGCAGAAGAGGAAGACCGATATAGATGTAGCCCGTAATGCAAAGTCCCTTTAATGTAACGTAATATACGTTTGAGAGCAGTCATGTGAGCCTCACTTAGATCATGCATATGGAGACATATTTGTTGAACGACATATGAGATACTGGGTCTCGTAAAAGTAAGATATTGCAAAGCTCCTGCAAGGCTTCTATAGTGCGTAGGGTCTGAATATGGAGCACCAGAAGTAGAACTCAGTTTACCCTTAGTATCAACAGGTGTATGACAAGACTTACATGATGACATACCAGCCCGCTCAATGATTTCCATAGCATATTTCGACTGAGTAAGGAACAAGCCATGATCATCTCGTTTGACCGCAATACCTAAAAACTAGTTCAATGGTCCAAGGTCCTTCATAGCAAAATTATCAGCTAGACGACTAATGATAGAATGACGAAGGACATCTGATGAAGTTGTGAGAATTATATCATCAACATAAAGCAAAAGATAAGCCAAGTCTTGGCCTTTGTTGCAGATAAACAAAGAATGGTCAGATTGACTATGGACAAAGCCAATAGTATTATAAAATCCGTCTGCTTCCGCCTGCTTGAGTTGATGACATTAACAATCTGTTTTTCGTAAGTACCCAGCTTGTCCTTATAATCAGCCAATATACTCTGCTTTGGGGTTTGTAAGAACGCCATGAAACGCTCCAGCATATTTAACGTTCCCTCAAGATATCATTCAATTCGGATATTCTGATTACGATAAATATGTTCGACAATCAAAACGTTGGTACTAAGTGAAGGTTTATTAACATCATAACAATTATATAAAACCCTAAACGAGATCAAAACACATATAGCGGAAGCGATTTAACAAGATCATAATAATAACACAATTATAATTAATCGAATTAGGGTTACATACCTTTATGCTAAAGCAAATCCACAAGACGAAGAACGAATCACCAATTCGGGTTTATACCGTATATCACCAGGATATAGTCTAAAGTAAGACTATATTACGATCTTGTACACACGTAATACAACGAGCTAACCGTGATTCTAGCACGTGAAAACCGAGCTACAACGCTTGTAAATAATCTACCCAACAACCCTAGAGAGGGGCTAGGACTAGATTATAAACACAATCGATCAACCAAGAAAACCAACCAAATACCCCTTCGTGGATATACCTTGCGATCGACCAAGAGGAGAGGGAGAGAAGAGATTCAAGTTATGAAGATTATGACGGGTAAGGGGATGTATTTATAGGCCTAGAATCCATTGTAGCCCAAACAAATAAAAGACAAGTTTTGCCTTCCCCCTTTGGTGCCCTAACCGACCGACGAACACCGCTCCATGGGTGTTCCGGAACCTTCCGTCCTTCTTCCTTTTTAATCATCTTTCTATATATTATTTAACACTCGTTAATACTTAACTCTTAAATAATTAACGATCGTTAAAGTTATATAGTTATTTAGCTCAATTTAATTTAATAAATATAATAAATATATTTATTAAATAAGTTAACTCTTTACGTATTAGGTGCAATCCCGTAACTCGAGTTCAATCCTATCACACGACTATTAAATATAAGTCTATAAACTTTCAGCTCCCACTTGGACATATTTCAAATATCGTGATTACATTGACTAGCGTCTAGTTACACTTAGCAATGTCTCTAGTACAACTCGAGTAAGGTTTCTGGGACAAAACCTTTTAACGATTCATCATCGTTATTATTATCCTTTTATTTCTAATACAACGTTAATACGGATATGGATCTCAGTCATTCCTTTCATTAACCATTATGTTTCTCGTTCACAGATTCAGCAAGATTATAAAAACAAATTTGGGTGTGGCGACACAATCATCTTACTAATCCCACGAGGGGCCCAACTGTATTAAACTCCAACATGAAATTGGAGGAAATAAATCTCATATTGACTACGAGCAAAACTTATGAATTTTGCAACACTTCCGAAAATAATCCTTATAGCTACTAGTTACGTTTAGCGTTAGATTATTCCACAAAGATGCACTAGATTCATAACAGTTTCCTGGTATCTCAAGTCTAAGGATAACTATTTATGTTTTACTTGATGTCAAATATCCATAAAGTAAAAACATATAGTTGGGATAAGTCCAATATTCGATTCATCGAATATCATCCAAAATCGATCAATATACTTTCAAGTATACTCTATCATTATTTTGATTTGTCTTAATTTTATAATATTCCCATATTATTAGTTGACAAAGAACATTTAGCACAACAATTTATTCATGGATGAAAACATGTAAAATATGATACACTATTAAATAATAAGAATAAACGAAACCCAATCTTTATTTTATTATATAATAATGTAATAACATCTTTTATCAAAATACTAATCACAGATTTATTTCATGAGTTCGCTAGCTAGTTGCAGCCCAATCGCTTTGGCATGCTTAACTACCTTTGGTCTAGGCAAAGCCTTAGTTAAAGGATCGGCTACGTTATCATCTGTGTGAGCTTTTATTAATTTTATTTCACGAGCTTCAACTTGTTCTCGAACGTAGTGATGTCTACGCATAAAGTGTATGGCGCCTTTCATGACTCTAGAGTCATTGACGAATATTATTGCAGCAGAATTGTCATAATATATATCAATAGGTTCTTTAATTGAAGGCATCACTCCAAGATCTCCAATAAACTTCCTAATCCAAACAGCTTCCATTGCAGCTTCTAAAGCAGCCATGTACTCAGATTGAGTAGCATCATTGCAATCGTTGTTTGCTTCTTGCTCTTCCAGTCAAGTCTAGTGGAGCTTCCTTGGATTCTGTTGGTATCTACTGACCAAGTTCTGAGCAAACGCCACATCAGGCCTTGTGCATCTAACAACATACATTATAGATCCTACAGCCGAAGCATAAGGCACCTTCTGCATGTATGTCTCCTCTTCAGGAGTTGATGCGTCCATCTCATGACTCAGATTATGCTTAACTTCCATAGGTTGAAAACCTTTCTTGGAATTATGCATATTATACTTCTTCAATATCTTAACTATATAAGCATCTTAACTTAGACCAATTAACCGTATTTTCCTATCCTAATAGATCTTAATTCCCAGAATGTATGCAGCTTCTTCTAAATCCTTCATAGAAGAACATTTACCAAGATAATCCTTAACAGCTTTAAGTCTTGGAATGTTACTTCCCATAATTAATATGTCATCAACATATAGGACTACGAATACTACATCACTCCCACTAGCTTTGCGATATACACATGGCTCATTACGATTCTGAATAAATCCAAACTTTTTTATTTCTTTGTCAAATCTTGTATTCCATTGACGTGATGCTTGCTTCAAACCATAAATGGGTCTTTGAAGTTTACACACGCGTCATGGATTCTCAAGATCAACATACTCTTCTGGTTGCTGCATATAGATGTCTTCATCTAAGCGACCGTTCAAGAATGCAGTTTTAACATCCATTTGCCATATCTCATAGTCATAGTATGCTGCTATGACTATGAGAATCCTAATAGCTCTTAAGTTTGCTACAGGAGAAAATGTCTCTTCGTAGTCTACGCCAAAAGTTTGAGTAAAACCATTAGCTACTAAACGAGCTTTATAGGATTGTACTTTTCCGTCCATGTCGGTTTTCTTCTTGTATATCCACTTATGTCTCACTATTTTAGCATTTGGTGGTGGTTCTACAAGAATCCAAACATCATTTACTTTCATGGATTTCATTTCCTCATCCATAGCAACCATCCACTTATCCTTTTCAGGATCAAGTATGACGGATTTATAATTAGCAGGTTCACCAATATCCCCTAACTCATCATCATCCTCTATATTAAGACATATATTTCTGTTTGCGTTTTTAATCCTTTTGGATCTACGCAGAGGAACTAATTCTGGTGGAACCGCCAGACTTTCTGGTTGTACAGGAATTACATTGCTAGTGTTTTCAGAAGGTAATGTATCTATATGACTCTCTTCAAGATCATAATTTCTCCCATGGAATTCTTGATTTACAAGATCAGATTCAAAGAAGTCTCCATACCTAGCAACAATCACTTTTTTCTCAGGTGGATAATAAAAGTAGTAACCCATAGTTTCCTTAGGGTATCCTACAAAAATACAGTTTACAAATCGTTGTTCGAGTTTGTCACCCGACTTACGTTTCACATACGCCTCGCAACCCCAGACCTTTAAATAAGACAAATATGGCTTCTTGTCATGCCATAGTTCATATGGTGTCTTATCGACCTTCTTTGTGGGAACCATATTTAAAATGCGAACAGAGACTCTAAAGCATAATCCCAAAAGGATAAAGATAAAGTTGTAAGATTAAACATAGATCGCACCATATCCAATAATGTATGATTTCTCCTTTCGGATGCACCATTTTGTTGTGGAGTATAGGGAGAAGTAAGATGCTGAAAAATTCCATTCTCACTTAGATAATCTATAAACTCTTGACTTAAATATTCACCACCTCTATCAGAACGAAGAGCTTTAATCTTCTTTCCTAATTGCAGTTCTACTTCTGCTTTAAACACTTTGAATGTTTCAGATACCTCATGTTTATGCTTAAGTAAATAAACATAATCATAACGACTATAATCATCCGTAAATGTTAAGAAGTAGCTAACACCTTTCCTTGACACATGTCTAAATGGTCCACACACATCAGTATGTATTAATCCAAGTAGATCAGTAGCTCTTTCAATATTGATATTAAAAGGTTTCTTGGTCATCTTTCCAGAGATACAAGACTCACATTTATCAAATGATTCATCATTGATATTTTCTAAAAGACCTTCATGTTGAAGCTTTTGTATACGAGTCTTCCCAATATGGGCAAGTCTACAATGCCAAGGATAAGAAGAGATCTTGTCAAACTTTCTCTTCTTACCCATGCTAAAGACAGATTTATTATTCTTGGATTCATTATCATGCATGTCTATTTCAAACACACCATTCACAGAGATTGCATTATAACAGAAAATACCATCTTTCCAAACAGAAATTCCATTATTATCAATCGTGTGAACGAATCCATTATTCAACAAACAAGAAAAGGAAATAACACCCCTAACAATTGTAGGTGCATAATGACAATCATTTAAAATCAGTGCTAAACCCAAAGGTAAAAGCAAATTAAATGTTCCTATAACTTCAACCGCTACTTGTGCGCCATTGCCCAAGTGCAGAAATTGTTCCCCATAGGATAGCTTCCTTTCCAGATTAAATCCCTGCAGCGTATTACAAATGTTAATACCGCATCCCGTATCATATACCCAGGAATTTAATATGTATGTTAAATTGAACAATTCAATCATAAATAAAGTACCTGAAGCTGCAGCGCTCTGCTCAGACTTCTTCTTTATTTCTCGTCATTCTTCGAGGTAAAGAGGGTAATTCCTCTTCCAGTGACCACCTGCCTTGCAATGGTGACAAGTCTTATCCTTTTGAGATCTATTCTTCTTGACAAAGTTCTGCTTAGGTTTCGAATAAGTCGCAACTTGTTTGCCCTTATCACCCTTGCCTTTGCCTTTCTTCTTATTCGCTTGCGGTTTTGGCTTACTCACTCTACTCTTTTGTATGGTTAGTACAAAAGGCGTAGCGATAGATGCCTTGTCTTTCAACCCCTTTTCATAGTCAATGAGCATTACATGCAAATCATTAACTGTCTTCCCCATGCAACGCATTATGAGCTAACAAGGCGACTATTTGAGACAGGAGCTCCAACGTCTGAGAGTTGATCCGAGAGCATCTTGAGTTCTTGACAATAGGTTGAGACCGAAGAAAAATTATCAAGATGTGTGTTAGTGAATTGGTGTTCGAGATAAACAACCCTCAAGTTCTTGTTATCTTGAAAGATATCTTTCAATCGTTCCCATAATTTGGCGGCTGTGATGTCGGGTTCCAGAATAGTATCCATAAGGTCACTGGATATGGTGCCATAGATCGATTGAAGAACAATGGCATCCAAAGTAGACCATGTTTCGGGATCTATAGTTTGAGGTGGTG
This sequence comes from Glebionis coronaria, assembly GCA_025667525.1. Lineage (NCBI taxonomy): Eukaryota > Viridiplantae > Streptophyta > Magnoliopsida > Asterales > Asteraceae > Glebionis > Glebionis coronaria. The sequence continues at coordinate 6,128,107 of CM046878.1, read as the reverse complement.
TGGTGCCAGTTTGTGGTAGTGTAGAAGGGGAAGCAGGTGGTGGTGAGGGAAGGATGTGATTAATGACTTTGTATGCCCGAAAATGGATTTTGAAGAGTTCTGACCATGACAAGTATTAGCCATTCTCCAAGCTCAGTTCAATCCTTATGGGATTTTTTTTGCTGGAAACGGTGAGGGCTGGGTGTAGCTTGGTCTGCTATTGGAGAGAGCAAAGATAGAATGAAAATGGTGTGATTAAGGTTAGGTATTAGGAATTCCTGGTACCATGTGAGAACTCAATCGTGTGTTTCATTATTAACTGAAGGTCTATATATACAATATAGATGCATATCCATCTTAACTAACTATGAGAGAAACATGGATATGATATACATTATGAAATATACTAGATATATACTATAATGCTAATAGGCACTATACACCACTCGTTAGGCAAACTGTTAATGCAATGATACCAAAAACGTTACTTGCATTTTTTGGTCTCGCTTTGTAACATCCCGCCTACTCAGACTACAATATTGTCCGCTTTGCCCGCAGGCTCACGGCTCTGCTTTTTTGCCCTCTTGTAAGTACTTCCCGGTTGGTCACGCAACCTAGTACTACTCTGACATGAGCATGCTTAACTGCCAGTTCCTAAGAACCCCACTTGCAGTAGACCCTAAAACGCGTTTTTTCATGAGAAGGCGACTTTTATCTTATGGACCATGGATCTCTCCTGGCCATAGCCGATGTGGGATTTGCCTAGGGTGTCACAATCACCCCCCCCCCTTCGGGACTCATCGTCCTCGATGAGGTTTGCCCCACCATCCCGAACGGCTCAGGAGTGGCTCTGATACCACCTGTAACATCCCGCCTACTCAGACTACAATATTGTCCGCTTTGCCCGCAAGCTCACGACTTTGCTTTGTGGCCCTCTTCTAAGTACTTCCCGGCTGGTCACCCAACCTAGTACTACTCTGATATGAGCACGCTTAACTGCCAGTTCCTAAGAACCCCACTTGCAGTAGACCAAAATGCGTTGTGTCATGAAAAGGCGACTGTTATCTTATGAACCATGGATCTCTCCTGGCCACAACCGATATAGGATTTGCCTAGGGTGTAACACGTTGTAAAACCCGTATTAAAAACATATGAACAGTACACGTGAACAATAACTTACGAAAACACGGTAAAATTTAAACTTTCCATTTATAATATTAATATACGTGTCATGACAATAAATAACGAACAATCATGAATATTATAAACGTGACACGATCACGAATACCAAAATCACGAAATATAAATCACGAACACACACATTAATTATTTAACACACGAAAAACTACGGGTTTATCCCATGTGGGCCCCTATGTCGCGGCTAGACAAGAGAAGGGAGGCCAAGTGGGCCTTTTGGCCAAAAATCAATTTTAATTAAAACATCAAGAGAATTATTTTTCTCATATTTTAGGTTTACATAAAATTTGTCTTCTTCCTCCTTGTTTCACCATAGCCGCCGGCCACCATCAAGAAAAAGGGCAAACCCGGACGATTTTTATGTTTGTTTAATTATTCGTGATCACCTCATCATTCTACACGCATTGGTATATTCAAAAACCTTTCTTTTTATTTTTCTTTTCTTATGATTTCATGTTTAAAATTAATTAATCACATGAACATGTAAAGGAATAAGCTAGGATTAATTAATTTTGTCAAGGGTGCGTTTGGTTTGTGGTTTGGACCGGCCGAGACACCGAGACCCCAAGAGGGTCTCTCGGCTTGTTTTTAAACACCACCACCGAGACCCTAAAGGTCTCGGCTTGGTTTGGTTTTGGGTCGGCGCAACAAGGAAACCCCGACCAAGGGTGGGGGTGTGTTTGTTTGTTCGGTTGGGTGTAACCGAGGCACCATCGAGACCCCCAAGGGGCTTGGTTGGTTTTGTTTGATCGGACCGAGACCAAAGGGAGCTCGACTTCGAGTCGGGGTATGTTTACATGTTTAGTTGATTAAGTATTGTCAACCGAGACCCCTCCAAGGTCTTGGTGGGACTTTGTTTATAGCTTATATGGTTCGGCTTAATTAAAACACGGGCTCGGGATTCGGGTTTTTATAAAAACTATTTTTATAAATCATGTCATATTAAACTTTAGGTTAATTAATTTATTAAATTAATTCATGGATAACCTAAGGTATTTATACTTAGTCATTTTAATTAAAACATGTATTTTAATTAAAATCATATAACATATAGTTTAATTAAATTAACCAGTTATTTAATTATTAAGCTATAACCATGACTTGTATTGTATTAATTGAACTTCACTGATTATTTATAATTCAGCTTAATTCTAATTATGGAAACTTACTATTTTTGGGAACTTTCTATTTTTGGAAACTTTCTGTTTTTGGAAACTTACTATTTATGGAAACCTGCTATTTTTTTAGAAAGTTACTTAGTATTACAATACAAATATTATAATACACTAATACGTGAATAATACACAACAGAACATCATAATAACTACAGTTAAACGCAATAAACAGTAAAACATGACAGAATACGTATAACAAGCTAATAACACACAGAACCAGTAAAACACATGTAATTCAGACAACTCATACACGTCCATATTTCTTATGTAGTGTTATCCGTCAAGGCGGATTAGTCTTTATCGTTTCCGTTAGCTTCTACTGGACATAAGGTACGGATTTCCCGTCCTTCAGTAAGGACAATCTCTTCCTTCATTAAGATTTCCCGTATGCAGCCAACTGTTTTCCCCAGTAGTTACAGATTAAATGCTTATGTTTTATTAGTTACCTTAGCCATATACATGCATGACCAGTTTCAACTAGTTATGGAGATACCATAACCATAACACTAGAGGCACTAGTGTTATGACTTCACCACGGTGGAGTGATGGCTCGTGGCGTCCCTTTTGAGTTATTTGGCCATTTTATTATTATATTATCATATGGGGCGTATGGGTGCATCTTAGTTACATGTTTTAGTCAGGATTTCATGGTGAATGTCGTGTGTGCCTTGCATCCTTCACAAGGAGCTGATCCCTCCTACCCACTTACCAATTAATTAGAGACAACCCCTCTAATTGCAGTATGGGTCTCCCCTCTAAGTATTCATGCACGTTGTTGACCTCATGACCTATATTGGCTATTATGGTACATTAACTAATACATATTTTTCATAAGTAACATAAGCTATGTTTTCAGAACTAAAATCAGTTAACATGACAGACAACTAGGTTTTCCAGGAGTTATTCATTTCCGCTGCCATTCATGCTTTATATTCTTTATATACTTCTATACTCTATGTTTTTTCATGCTTTATTGTATATCCGTGCACTGAGCGTTATGCTCAGACGTCTACTTTTCCATGTTCCCAAACGGCAGGTACCCAAGGACGCAAGTAGGAACTCTAGAGTATGTGCATTCGGATTGGAAGCTATCCGGCCTCTTTTACCTTATGCATTTATTCCTACTCTATCATACTTTACATCTTTTGGACATTGTTTAGTCCTTTCCATTTACAGTACTTATATTGCTTGTTTATGAGTTACTAGACTACCGATGTTTGATTCCGGTATTTCTATTTATGGTCATGAATGTTTAGAAATTTAACTTGCATGCTTTGATGATACGCCATAATTTACTGTAGCACTCTATCCTATTAAACGGGGTGTTACAGTTATGGTATCAGAGCCAAGGTTTCGACCTGTAGCTCTGTAAAAATGACTTGTGACTTACGGGTAGTCACCAGTATTTTCCTAGAACTGACAGTTGGTTTTCATGCATTCATTAATTTTCATCTTTATTTCATGCATTCATATCATTGTAGCAGGTTTGTGACTAAGTAATGGTTGGTACAGGACTGGCCCTATTTAGTCGCATGTGCTTTTATCGAAACTTTTAACTTTGGGGCGACCCATTGGCGTCCCCGCACCATGTATTTTGTTTTGAGTGAACTGACCATAGCCGTTCACTCCCGTTCATATAAAAGTTTTATAAACTTCATCATGCATTTGTACATTGTTTCATGCATTATAAACTGCTTTTTTATTTATACATTGTTCATGCATTCTTATGTTATCTCTTTTTAGATTTATAATTTATGTTGCATTTTGTTGTTTTAAATTGTCAGATGGTGAACAATCGCAATACTCCAGATTTGACTACAGCTGTCAATGTAGCTCTGCAAGCCCTCCTTCCCCAACTTCGCAATGAAATTAGGAATGAACTTCAGGCGGAATTCCAGGCTCATGGTAATCACAACAACCCTCCTCCTCCTCCTCCACCGATTACTCTTATGACTTGGTTGGAGAGATTCAACAAACAACGACCCCGTTCGTTTGAGCAGACTGACAGCCCCAACGAGGCTGAAGCTTAGATTTCTTACATCGAGAAGATTTTTGTTGCAATGGGTTGTAATGATGTTTTCAAGGCAAGACTGGCTTGCTATAAGTTTGAAGGTGATGTGCTGCAGTGGTGGAAATCGGTCAAGCAGTCCAACGATGGTGACAATTAGGTTGCACAACTGACATGAGACCAGTTTAAGGAGCTCTTCCTTAATCAGTACTTTCCACATGTTGAACAAGAGAAGCTCAAGAGGGACTACCACAACATTCGGCAGATTCCTGGTGAAAACAACAATGAATTCATGTAAAGGTTTCTCCAGTTAGCAGGTTTTTTAGGTCCAGCCGCAGGAAATACTACGGAACAGGCTGAGAAGTTTCGCTGGGCACTTCGCACGTCGGTTGCCAACAACCTGGTATGTGCTACTTTCACTACAATGGCACAGGTGGTCGATGCAACCCGTAAGCTCGAGATGCTTCAGGAACGAGAGGAGTTTGGTGATGACAGAGCAGTGAAGAGGTATCTTCAATCACCAATTTTAAACAATTCATTTCCATCAGTATTATTCATTTCATATAAACCTCTGTTCAACAATATATATATTCCAGGCAGAAGAAGCCTGCGGCCGCTTAGCAGCAAGCATCCAAGGGAAACGGTCAGACTAACGACATTCTGGTTTTGAGAGGCGTCGTAACAATGCTAACAAGTCGAACAACATCAGGTCCCTACATTAACCTTCTTTCATGTTCAACTATTTATGTTATGGTATTCTGACACTCCAACAATTGTTAATTCACGAACAATGGTAACGGCAGGGATCAGGACCGTAGGGGTTCACAGCCTAACCATTCTACCTCGTCTGGTAAATTTTACACCTTTTATGTAATCATGTTTATGTTCCATGATCATGTCTCATGCATGTAATCCCTAAACAGGCTGTCAGATAACTAGAACGCCTGCTGGAGGATTTACGCATCCTGTCAGTCCTACTTGTTCGCGCACACTCTGGTATTTGTCGCCGAGGTACTGGTGGTTGTTTGAAGTGTGGCCAACAAGGCCATCAGCAGAAGGACTGTCGCCAGGGTGAGATAGAAGGCACCTCTGGACACGCCGACATCAAGCCACCTCCTACTTCTGGTCACGTGTTCACTGCTACTCGAGATCAGGCGAATAAGACTTCAGGTACCATCACCGGAAATCTCTTTATGAATGGTTTGGAAGCATGTGTTCTATTTCATACTGGAGCGACGCATTCAGTTGTGTCCACTACTTTTTCCGTACGTGTTAGGATTTCCCCGATGCCATTAGATAATGCCTTATGCATTTCCACGCCACTTAGGGACTTTGTACGAATCACTAAAGTCTACAGAGATCTTCCCCTAGAATTTGATGACAAGATCCGTAGAGTTGACACACTTCCTTTGGACATGTGCGATTTTGACTTGTTTTGGGCATGGACTGGTTATCTAAACACCAGGCCACGATTGATTGCCACATTTATCGGGTTATATTCGATGATGTTAAAACTCCAGAGTACATACACCATGGTTTTCAGCCAGTGAGGTCAGTACAAATTATTTCATCCATGGAGGCGCGTGCATTGCTATCACACGACTGTCAGGGCTTCATAGCCAATATTCATGACATTACTGCCGAGTCTCCATCGATCCAAGATCAGCCTATTGTGTCAGAGTTTCCTGACGTATTTCTAGATGAACTTCTGGGCATACCACCTGCTCGTGAAGTCGAGTTTGGAATCGAGCTCATACCAGGTGCATAACCCATTTCCAAAGCTCCTTACCGTATGGTTCCTACAGAGCTTAAGGAACTAAAAGATCAGCTGCAGGAACTTCTGGAACGAGGTTTAATCTGTCCCAGTGCATCGCTATTGGGTGCACCGGTACTGTTCGTGAAGAAGAAAGACGGCATCATGCACTTATGTATAGACTATCGTGAGCTGAACAAGATCACGATCAGGAATCGTTATCCTTTGACATGAATTGATGACCTATTCGATCAACTTCAAGGAGCCATGCATTTCTCCAAGATCGATCTGAGGTCCGGCTACCATCAGTTACGGGTTAAAGATCAGTATATCTCCAAGACTGCTTTCCATACACGTTATGGGCACTACGAGTTTGTAGTCATGCCATTCGGACTCACTAATGCTCCATTTGTCTTCATGGATTTGATGAACCGTGTCTTCCATGAGTTTCTGGACAAGTTCGTTATTGTGTTCATTGATGACATCCTGATATTCTCTAAATCCAAGGAGGAACATGAGGAACACCTTCGTACAGTCTTACAGATTCTTCGTTAGAAGCAGTTGTACGCCAAGTTCTCTAAGTGTGAGTTTTGGTTAACCAAGGTGGCATTTCTGGGCCATATTGTATCTGCAGAGGGGATCACCATGGATCCTACCAAGGCTGAAGCTATCACTAAATGGCCGAGACCTACATTTGCAACAGAAGTTAGAAGTTTTCTGGGTTTAGCTGGCTACTACCGCAGGTTTGTAGAGAACTTTTCACGGTTAGCCTTACCTTTGACTAAGCTGATGAGGAAAGGAGAGAAATTCGTATGGACGGAAGAGCGACAGAAGATCTTTGAAGATCTTAAGCAGAAGTTAGTGACTGCACCTATTCTTACTCTCCCATGTGGCTCAGGTGGATTTCAGATATATAGTGACGCTTCACAAAACGGTTTAGGCTGCGTTCTCATGCAACATGGGAAGGTTATTGCATACGCATCACGACAGCTGAAACCTTATGAAGAAAGCTATCCTACTCACGATTTAGAGCTTGCAGCAGTTATTTTTGCATTGAAGATCTGGAGACATTATTTGTATGGTGAATCATGTGACATATTCACCGACCACAAGAGTCTCAAGTACATCTTCACCCAGAAGGAACTGAACATGAGACAGAGGATATGGTTAGAGCTATTGAAGGACTACGACACCAACATTCAATACCATCCTGGTAAGGTGAATGTGGTGGCAGATGCTCTAAGCAGAAGGTCGGGTATGATTGCTGGCATTTGGATTACAAAGGAGATCATTCGTGACCTAGAGATGACTGACATTGAGTTTTGTGTACGAGGACAACACGGTTACTGGGCTAATCTTAGAGTGGAACCAGACTTACATTCTAGGATCAAGGAAGCTCAGAAGGACGATGGTGAGATCTGGCTATCATTCAAAACCTTGATCAGCAGACGGAGTTTCGTGTTGACGATGACGGTATCTTATGGCAGGGCACTAGACTAGTGGTTCCTGATGACTCTACTCTCAGGAAAGCTATGTTGACTGAGGCTCACAGTTCTCCATTTACAATACATCATGGTTCTACCAATATGTACCACGACATCAAGCAACACTTTTGGTGGAGTGGTATAAAGCAGGATGTTGCCACCTTCGTTTCTAAGTGTATGATCTGCCAGCAGGTGAAGATCGAACATCAGCGAGCTAGTGGTTTACTACAACCATTAGATATTCCAGCATGCAAGTGGGACAAAATCTCCATGGATTTTGTTACTGGTCTTCCGGTTACTCAGAAGAAGAATGACGCAATCTAAGTCATTGTGGATAGGTTGACTAAATCTGCTCATTTTCTACCGATTCGCAAGGAGCATCCGGTCAGTAAATTAGCAGACACATTCCAGAGGGAGATCATGAGACTGCATGGTACTCCATCAGAAATCATCTCTGACAGAGATCCCCGTTTCACATCACGTTTCTGGCAGAGTCTGCAGAAAGCTTGGGGCACCAGACTTAAGCTCAGCACTGCCTTTCATCCTCAAACCGACGGACAGTCAGAATGTACCATTCAGACATTGGAGGACATGCTGCGATCGTGTGCTCTAGAATGGTCAGGAAGCTGGGATGATTATATATTCCTAGTAGAATTCGCATACAACAACAGCTGGCACGCTAGCATCAAGTGTGCTCTCTTTGAGATGTTGTATGGCAGAAAGTGTCGCGCCCCAATATGCTGGGATCAAGTGGGCGAACGACTGCTTGAAGGACCAGAGATGATTGAATTGACCAATGAGAAGGTCTTTGTCGCCAAGGAAAAGCTTCAGGAAGCTCGTGCTCGTCAGAAGAGCTATGCTGATAAACGTCGTAGAGATGTATCTTTCAACGTGGGTGACCACGTTTTCCTCAAGGTATCACCTGCACGAGGAGTTAGACGTTTTGGAATCAGAGGGAAGCTCAGTCCTCGCTTCATCAGACCGTTCGACATCATAGAATGCGTTGGTGAAGTGTCATACCGTTTAGAGTTACCGCCTCAGCTATCACACGTTCACAACGTGTTCCATGTGTCCTTACTCAGAGGATACAACTATAATCCAGTTCATGTTGTCCAGTATCCACTCAATCAGATTCGAGAGGATCTTTCATATGTCTAAGAACCCGGGAGAGTTCTTGAGCGACAAGATCGTGTCATGCGGAGGAAGACGATCCCTTTCGTCAAAATCCTCTGGAGGGATCATCCTGAGCGGGAAGCCGATTGGGAGACGGAGGAGTCTATACGGACTTCTTACTCTCATTTCCAGTTCTAATTCGAGTATGTTTTCTTTCAGTTTACGTTTCTCCAATTCGAGGACGAATTGTTCTTTTATAGGGGAAGAGTTGTAAAACCCGCATTAAAAACCTATGAACAGTACACGTGAACAATAACGTATGAAAACACTGTAAAATTTAAACTTTCCATTTATAATATTAATACACGTGTCACGACAATAAATAACGAACAATCATGAATATTATAAATGTGACATGATCACGAATACCAAAATCCCGAAATATAAATCACGAACACACACGTTAATTATTTAACACACAAAAAACTACGGGTTTACCCCATGTGGGCCCCTATGCCGCGGCTAGACAAGAGAAGGGAGGCCAAGTGGGCCTTTTGGCCCAAAATCAATTTTAATAAAAACATTAGGAGAATTACTTTTCTCATATTTTAGGTTTACATAAAATTTGTCTTCTTCCTCCTTGTTTCACCATAGCCGCCGACCACCATCAAGAAAAACGGCAAACCCGGACGATTTTTATGTTTGTTTAATTATTCGTGATCACCTCATCATTCTACACGCATTGGTATATTCAAAAACCTTTCTTTTTATTTTTCTTTTCTTATGATTTCATGTTTAAAATTAATTAATCACATGAACATGTAAAGGAATAAGCTAGGATTAATTAATTTTGTCAAGGGTGCGTTTGGTTTGTGGTTTGGACCGGCCGAGACACCGAGACCCCAAGAGGGTCTCTCGGCTTGTTTTTAAACACCACCACCGAGACCCTAAAGGTCTCGGCTTGGTTTGGTTTTGGGTCGGCGCAGCAAGGAAACCCCGACCAAGGGTCGGGGTGTGTTTGTTTGTTCGGTTGGGTGTAACCGAGGCACCACCGAGACCCCCAAGGGGATCGGTTGGTTTTGTTTGATCGAACCGAGACCAAAGGGACCCTGACTTCGAGTCAGGGTATGTTTACATGTTTAGTTTATTAAGTAGTGTCAACCGAGACCCCTCCAAGGTCTCGGTGGGACTTTGTTTATAGCTTATTTGGTTCGACTTAATTAAAACACGGGCTCGGGATTCGGGTTTTTATAAAAACTATTTTTATAAATCATGTCATATTAAACTTTAGGTTAATTAATTTATTAAATTAATTCATGAATAACCTAAGATATTTATACTTAGTCATTTTAATTAAAACATGTATTTTAATTAAAATCATATAACGTATAGTTTAATTAAATTAACTAGTTATTTAATTATTAAGCTATAACCATGACTTGTATTGTATTAATTTAACTTCACTGATTATTTATAATTCAGCTTAATTCTAATTATGGAAACTTACTATTTTTGGGAACTTTCTATTTTTAGAAACTTTCTATTTTTGGAAACTTACTATTTATAGAAACCTACTTTTTTTAGAAAGTTACTTAGTATTACAATACAAGTATTATAATAAACTAATACATGAATAATACACAACAGAACATCATAATAACTATAGTTAAACACAGTAAACAGTAAAACATGACAGAATACGTATAACAAGCTAATAACACACGGAACCAGTAAAACACATGTAATTCAGACAACTCATACACGTCCATATTTCTTATGTAGTGTTATCTGTCAAGGCGGATTAGTCTTCATCGTTTCCGTTAGCTTCTACTGGACATAAGGTACGGATTTCCCGTCCTTCAGTAAGGACAATCTCTTCCTTCATTAGGATTTCCCGTATGCAGCCAACTGTTTTCCCCAGTAGTTACAGATTAAATGCTTATGTTTTATTAGTTACCTTATCCATATACATGCATGACCAGTTTCACCTAGTTATGGAGGTACCATAACCATAACACTAGAGGCACTAGTGTTATGACTTCACCACGGCGGAGTGATGGCTCGTGGCGTCCCTTTTCTGTTATTTGGCCATTTTATTATTATATTATCATGCGGGGCGTATGGGTGCATCCTAGTTACATGTTTGAGTGAAGATTTCATGGTTAATGTGGTATGTTCCTTGCATCCTTCACAAGGAGTTGATCCCTCCTACCCACTTACCAGTTAATTAGAGGCAACCCCTCTAATTGCATGATGAGGTCTCCCCTCCAAGTATTCATGCACGTTGTTGACCTCATGACCTATATTGGCTATTATGGTACATTAACTAATACATATTTTTCATAAGTAACATAAGCTATGTTTTCAGAACTAAAATCAGCTAACATGACAGACAACTAGGTTTTCTAGGACTTAATCATTTCTGATACCATTCATGCTTTATATTCTTTATATGCTTCTATACTCTATGTTTTTCCATGCTTTATTGTACATCCGTGCACTGAGCGTTATGCTCAGCCGTCTACTTTTCCATGTTCCCAAACGGTAGGTACCCAAGGACGCAAGTAGGAACTCCAGAGTATGTGCATTCGAATTGGAAGATATCCGACCTATTTTACCTTATGCATTTATTCCTACTTTATCATACTTTACATCTTTTCGGCATTGTTTAGTCCTTTCCATTTACAGTACTTATATTGCTTGTTTGTGAGTTACTAGACTACCGATGTTTGATTCTGGTATTTCTATTTATGGTCATGAATGTTTAGACATTTACCTTGCATGCTTTGATGATACGCCATAATTTACTGTAGCACTCTATCCTATTAAATGGGGTGTTACACACGTTTTGTTTTGATTACGACAATATGTAAAAACAAGCATTTACGAAAACAACGACAAACGAATTCTTGAGTTCAAGTATTTTTCATTTCAACCATTATCACTTAAGGTATGTACAAACAAGTACTCATCCTAATTAAGTGATCAATGATTTAGTCTTTTCTTAAAACTCACTTTTTATTAAGTGTGACAAGTTTTTATTAAACGTTCTTTTTAAGAAAATGTTTTATTAAATTAATTATTTGAAAATTTGAAAATGACATATTCTATTTAGGTTTGGAATATCCTTTAAGGATATTTTAATCTCCAGATTCGAACCATACCACTAAAGACAAAAAGGAGCGGAGTCTACTCTGGCGGTTCCATAGTGGCTATGGCGGTTCCTTATCAATAAGGAACTGCGGGCTCTAATAAGGAACCGCGGGCAGATATAGCCGTTGGAAGTTGTTATAAATAGTGGACCATTCTCAGATTTTCTCTTCACCTCGTTTGCACATACATTTCCAGATTCTTTCATACTTCTTAAATCACTCAAATCCTTGGTCATTTGGTTGATTACTACTTGTTTAGAAGTGAATCTTTCTCCTCCTATCTCTTCCTCTCAAAGTGCAGAGAGAAGAACACTTTCATCCTTGAAGTGTTGTGTCTACCTCAAAGATCCATTGAAGATCCAAACTTATTTATTCATTGTTGTTTCATTGTTGTGAAAATCCACGTAGTTGTGTCTATTTGGAAGTTGTGTATGTATTAATGTTAATACTTGGTCCTTAAAGTATATTGATGTAGATTGGTCCTAGCTAAGATTAGGGCTCGACTTTTAGCTTAGAGTCGGAAATTGGATAAGCGACGTTGTGTACAGTTTCTCCACATTAAGGAGATTGTTGATTAGTGAACTCTCGAGTAAGGAGTACTCGAGGAGTGGAGTACGAACGAGGAGTGAGCTTCGTTGTCGAACCACTATAAATCCTTGGTGCTTGGTTTGATCTTTACTTCCCTTATCTCTTTACATTCATTATTCTTTATACTTGTGATTATTAGTTTATACCTTGTTCATATTTTGTATAAGAAGGTTTCACATAAATACTCAAGCCTAAGTTTTTGAAAAGGATTTTTAAAAAATCATCTTTTAACAAGTAAATTAAAAGAAACTATTCAACCCCCTCTAGTTTCTACAATTAGTATCAGAGCATGGTTGCTCAAGCCTTTTTAAAATATATTTTATTTTAAAACATTAATCGATCTATGGATTCCAACAAGTATCTAGAAGGGCAATCTATGCAAAGACCACCTCTTTTTGAAACCGATAGTTTTATTTATTGGAAAAATAGATTTGAGACTTATGTGAAATCAAAAGATTTAGATCTTTGGCATGTTATTACCCATAGTGATTTTTTACCTTATCAATATAATGAAGTTTCTAAAAGCAAAGAGATAGTCACTTTTGACAAAGCTAATGATGACACTAAAAGGAAACTTGCTAAAAATAATGAGGCTAAAATTGTGATTTATAATGCTTTACCAAAGAAAGAGTACGAAAGGATTTTTATGTGTGAAACCGCTAAAGATATTTAGAACACTCTTTTAGTAACCCACCAATGTAATAGCCAAGTCAAAGAAAGCAAAATCGATCTTCTTGTTCAACAGTATGAACAAATTTTCATCTTAGAAGATGAAAGTATTGATAGTGCATTTGCTAGATTTAACACTATCATTGGTAACTTGAAAGTTCATGAGATGATAATTTTGAAGGACTCGGAAATGGTGAAAATAAAGAGTGAAAGAAAGTCTCTTGCACTCAAGGCCAAGAAGGCGCAAAGTGACCATGAAAGATCCTCGGATAGTGATGATGAGGAATAAGCCATGGCGGTTAGAGACTTTAAGAAGTTCTTCAAAAGACGAGGTCAATACGTGAGGCAACCAAACAACGACAAGAAACCCTTCTCAAAAAACCGATTTGCCAAAGATGATAAAGGTGATAGGAAATGCTTTAGACGTGGTGATCCGAATCATTTCATCGGTGATTGTCCTAAGCCTTCACGTGACAAGAACCACACGGTGTTCGTTGGAGGTTCATGGAGCGATAGCGGTGAAGATGTTGATGACAACCCCAAAGATGAGAAATGTCTTATGGCTCACACTTCTAAAGAGGTACATTCCGAAACCGATTATTATAGCAATAATAGTTCTTATCAAGATGATAGTGAATTAGAAGACCAATACAATAACTTACATAAGCTTATCCATAAATTCATTGAAAAGAACAAAGTGATAAAATCAACTAGAACCAAACTTAAAAATGAGATTGGTGAGCTAAGAGAGAAATTAGCTAAGCTTGAGAAAAACAAAGAAGTTGTTTTAGGTTGTTTAAAATGTGAAAACCTTAGACAAGAGAATGAAAATCTCAAGAGTACATCCATTAAATTAGAAAAGTTCATGAAAGGTACTAGTGCTCTTGATGATATGTTGAAAAAACAAATTCATTCTAAGGAAAGACTTGGGTTAGGATATAATACTAATGAAGCATCAACTAGTGAATCAAAACAAGTTAGGTTTTCAGAAAAACGCACCCCTGTACGCGGTTCGCCAGTATATGGTGCGATTCCTTATTGCTATGTAACCGCGGGTGGAGCTAAAGAACCACAGACAGAAGATAGTGTTAATGCAAAGCAATGCCTAAAAATATTGTTAGTATTAATTAATCTTTCTTAGTTTTGATCACGACATATTACAAAGACATTTACTGTCAAACATAATCATAAAACGAATTATCTAACAAACACTATCATCAAGGTAATTATCATTACACTAACATATCTTAATCATGCTTAGTGATCATAAAAGTGATTAGCCTTAAAACTCACTTTTGTCAAATGTAACAAAAGTTTTTTAAGAAACTTTACTTTTAAGAAAATGTTTTATTAGAATGAAAATGTAAATTTGAATATGGCATATTCCAAATGCCATAAGAATATCATTTGAAGGTTTAAACAACCTAAGATATTTCAAATTCACTAAAAGACAAAAAGGAGCAGATTCCACTCTCCGCGGTTCCTTAAGTGCCTACGTGGTTCCCTATCGATAAGGAACCGCCTGGGTAGTTAAGGAACCGCCCCCAGAGAGCCGTTGGCATTTGTCTTCTATAAATAGTGGATCAAATCTGCATTTTCATCAACCTTTTTTGGACATCTCTTTCAGCCTTCTTTCTCCTATCTAATCCTAGTCATTTGTAAATGATCACTTAATGTGTTAAGTATGTTTACTTATGATTATCCTCTTGATCTCCTTCTTTACCTTGTCCAAAGAGAAGATCACTAACACACTTGTGATGTGATTAAAGATGAAGCAATGATGAAAATCAACTTATCCTAAAGATCTAGTCATGTTTATCATTTGTTTATTTGTGTCTTGTGTAGATCCAATGTATTTGTAAATACTTGGAGTAGTTGTGTTCATCCAAGCTATTTGTGAATACTTGGATTAGAGTTGTGTAAATCATTTGCTCATGTGCGTGCTTGGATTTGTGTTGTGTAGATCCAAGCTACATGTGTGTACTTGGATATATTTAGATGAGTTATAATAAGTTGTGTTAGTTCTCACTAAACTATAAAGTGATGTGGTTGTGTCTTGTGAGTTCTCACTAATCTATAAAGTGATATGTAGTTGTGTTGTGTGAAGTTCTCACTTAGCTTCAAAGTGAAGAGTCATGAAGATTGGTTCTTGCTTTGGATTAGAACTCGACATCTAGCCTTGTGTCGTAAAATGGTGAAGTGGGCGATATTGTGTAGATTGGTCCTAGCTAAGATTAGGTCTCGACATTTAGCTTAGTGTCGGAAAATAATGTAAGCGACGTTGTAAGGTTTTCTCCGCCAAGAAGGGAGCTTGTGGATATAGTGGAAATCTCGAGTAAGGTGTACTCAAGGAGTGGAGTAGGAACGAGGATAGATCCTCGTTGCCGAACCACTATAAATCTTGGTGTCTTCCTACTAGGTTCTTTCTTTCCTTACTCATTACTTGCATTCAACATCATTACACTTGTTACTTATTGTTAATGCATTAGAATTGAACTTAATCATTATACAACTAGCTTTCAAGTAAAAGATAGTTTTGGCACTCACCTAATTGAAAGGAATTTTAATTAGGAGATAAATCAATTAGAAATTATTCAACCCCCCTTCTAGTTTCTACAATTGGTATCAGAGCGATGGTGACACAAGATCTTTGAAGTATATTGTACTTTAAAACTTGGATCGATCCTTTGTCTCCTCAACTTAGAAGGTTAGGTTGTACTAAAGTTTTTCTTTGGTCAAAACTATTTTTTGTTGAAAATAAGCCTTTTAAATTGATAATATTACATCCTTTTAGCCTCAAAATATTGAGTCAACCAAGAATGCTCGGTCATATGTTTATTATGTATCATATTTTAGAACGTTGTAATAGGTAGTACGTTAGTCGTGTTTTACAGGCTTAACTTTAAGCTAAAGTTCATTCATAAGTAACTAAAGCCCAAAAGATAAGCCCGACCCATTATCATATAGCCCATTATGCCACATGTAGGCAAGGCTATAAATACCTCTCCTTGCATGTAAGGAGAGGTTGGTTGGTTCATTTTGTATCTCACTCTCTCAAATCTAATATTCACCAAGTTTCACACACTTCTATCTCTTTTCTCTCTCTACTTTATCTCTCTAGAATTCATCTATCTTCTACCTTTCTTTCTTGTTTAATCATCATATTATATGGGACAACAATTGGTATCAACCGCCATGGGGTAGTTTTGTGATTCGTTGTTGATATATTATTTGGTTCGTATGATTTAAACCATAAATCCTCTCGGATTCAAGTTTTTCTTGTGCTTTCCGTGCTCGAAATCTTGCTATATATCTCTTTCATAATTGTGATAAGGATTTGGTTGTTGTGGTTTGCTTATTATCACAGATTTCTTGTAAAAATTTCAAGTTTTTTACCTAAAGTCTCGGAAGTGTTCACGTATTGCGATCGCCTCCCATCGCAAAGCTTAAGGGCTTCTGTATTCTGATCCAACATTGCGATCGTGTATTCCAATCCAACATTGCGATCGAGTATTCCGATCCAACATTGCGATCGTGTATTCCGATCCAACATTGCGATCGATATTCCGATGAGGACTACGTCTACATTCCGATAGAACATTGCGATATGTTATTCCGATGGCATTCCGATAAGAACATTCTGATAGCATTGCGATAGAACATTCCGATAGCATTCCGATTGCACGTTCCGATAGCGAACATTCCGATAGCATTTCAATTGCACATTCCGATAGCATTCCGATTGCACATACCGATAGCATTTCGATTGCACATTCCGATAGCATTCCGATTGCACATTCTGATAGCATTCCGATTGATATTGCGATGGGTATTCCGATGGATTAAAGATTTTTTCAAAAACGTGTTTTTGAAATTTTTTTAACTCGTGTGTTTTTTGGTCTTGGAGAATTTTTTGGTTTTTGAAGAACATTTTTAAGGGATTTCAACACTTTTTCTCTTCAACAACAATCACAATAACATCTACTTAAGATCCATATTCACTTCATCATTTCAGAGAATTTTGAGATGGATTCTACTGCAGAATATCGTGTGACGAACAACAACATAATGGTGGCGGGTAACAAAGAGAGACCACCAATGCTTGTGTCGTGTCGATATGATCAATGACAATCCCGTTTTCTACTTTATCTTGACACAAAACCTAACGGTGATGCTTTAAGGCAATGTATTTTTGATGGACCCTATAAACTCTCAAGGATTCAAGTTCCTGGAGTACCAGCCACAGACACAACTGACGAACAACTCGCATATGAACGTGATGAAAAGAGAAACGACCTCACACCAGAGAACCGTGCTTGGTTTGATGCAGAAAAAGAAGCAATCTACTTAATTCTCAGTGGCATTGGAGATGATATTTATTCCACGGTTGATGCATGCCCTACTGCTAAAGAAATGTGGACGGCTATTGAAAGATTGCAACAAGGTGAATCACTTAACAAACAAGACATGAAAACTAAGATGTTTTGGAACTTTGGCAAGTTTACATCAAAGGATGGGGAATCAATTGATTCTTATTACTCCCGATTCTACAAAATGATGAATGACATGACCCGAAACAATTTGCAAGTTTCCACCATGCAAGTCAATGTCCAGTTTCTACAGCAACTTCAACCAGAGTGGACACGGTTTGTCACCTTGGTGAAACAACAACAAACGTTAGACGAAGTTTCATATCAGAGGCTCTTTGACATTTTGAAACAATTTCAAAATGAAGCAAATGAACTTCGAGCTGAACGTGCTGCAAAGGTTTCAACTCCACTTGCTTTGGTGTCTACCACTCAACATTACCCAGATTATCATTCTCGTGCTCCAAAGACCTACTCTACTCAATCATCATCACCACGATCATCCACTGTTTCTAAGTCACATGTTCCAACAAGATCCCGAGGCAAATAAGTTGCAAGAGCACCATCACCCACACCTGAGCAATCATCCAAAGAAGACCGTTATGAAGAATGATATGTGTGAAAACACCCATCCTTTTACCACTTATTTCTTACTAAAACAAGACCAAAACGCGTGTTTAATATCATTTGTTTGGAATTATGCGTGGTTTTTGTGTTTATTGTGTTTTCAGAGTCAACCGGATGAATATTGAAGAAAACATGGGATTGCACGGGTTTTATCAAAGAAAAAGACTCAAGACGAAGTCTATTGTCCAAGAGATGCAAAAGATTGGAAGTCAATGGGCCTATTTGAAGATTTATCGAAGAAAAGGACCAAAGATGGAAGATTTACATATGTCGAAGAAACTCAAGTCTATTAAACGAAGAAATTAAAAGACGAGTTGAATTTAATCGTCGACAAATCCCGAATCAGAATCGAAAACGTCAACTTTTCTGAAAAGACGAGAAGACAAGAAGAGAGGAAGAAAGCCCACATCACCAACCAACCACTAGCCTATATAAGGAAAAACCCTCACACATTTGGCACTAGTTTTTAATTTCAGTTACATTTTCTCCTAGTTCGTAGGAAGAACCATCTCCTTTCAGGAGTGGTTTTCTTTTTCTTTGATTTCTTCTTGAATCTTGTAAGTTTAATCCTTCCATTTGTTTTGTTGAATCTTAATCATCAATAGAAGTTTACATTTAATCTTTCTATCATCTTGTTCATCCTCTCTTTTTATTCAAAGTTTTAAAGTTCTAGCTTAGTTGATTTTGATCTTCAAAAGTTAATGGGTTTTGTGTTTTTATGATTGGGATTTGATGTTTATGGTTAGTAGATGATTTGTTATTAGTTTTGTTTATGATTTGGTTAAAAAAGTGGTTGATTTTGGATTAAAATCGTTCCCATGTTCTTGCGTCTGTCTTCTGTCTTTCATTCCCAGTTTATTCCGCATAGTCTCTTTCCTTTGTCCCTTATTCGGAATATTTATATATTCCGGATAGGCTGCTTATTTTGTCCTTTATTCGGTACATTTATATATTTTGGATAGCCTCTGTTATTCCGAATGGTCATCTTATTCCGCATAGCCTTAAATATTCCGCATAGAGCTCATTATTCCGAATAGCAAGCTTTATTCCGCATAGCCTTATATTCCGAATAGGATTTTTATTCCGAGTAGGACTTTTATTCTGGATAACCTCAATATTCCGAATAGCCATCTTTATTCCGAGTAAGCCTAATATTCCGAGTAGCATTGTTATTCAGCATAGCCTTATTATTCCGAGTAGCCGTATATTCCGAATGGCATGATTATTCCGCATAGCTTCAATATTCCGGATAGAGCATTTTTAAGGTTATTTTCACGTTACTGTTTTATTTAAATTTTAATTCAAGTTTTATTTTTGTTAATTAATTGTTTCTAGTTTACTTTTAATTACCTTACGCAATGACCTTTTTAGTAGAATAGAAAACCAAACCCACTATTTGTCACCAAGAACAAATCATTCCACTTAGAGTTGTGAATCAATTCGAGGAGATACAAAGACATAATCTAGAACCCATACAAAACGCGAGTATCAAATGGCGCCGCTGCTGGCTCTTCTCGTTAAGATTAACAGTTTTTTGTGAGAACTTGGATTTTGGGATCCGTTCACGGTGAACGTTATTTTTTCACAAAAATTTTTAAAAAACCCTAAAAAATATAAAATTTTCAAAAATACAAAAAAAAATTAAAAAAACCATAAAAACCAAAAATATTTCTTGCTTGCTTTGTTAGTTCTTTTGCAGGTGCATGCGTACACGATCAACGTCTTATCAAGAGCCCGAGCCTCTCGAAGACTTAGACATGGTCGGTGTACAAAACGACAACAGTAACCCACCTCTCAATAACAATAATAACAACAACAATAACAATCCACCTCTCTACAACAATAATAACAACAACAATGAGCCTCTACCAGACAATCGCCCGATGATTGAACTTCTGCAAGCACATGTAGACGACAACAATGATCCAATTGTCATACCCGCGATTGCAGCCAACAATTTTGAGCTCAAATCCGTTTTTATCCAGATGGTCTCTGCTCAACCATTCTTGGGGCGTACCATTGATGATCCACATGACCACATCAAGAGATTCCTGCAACTCACGAATACGGTCAAATTCAATGGTGTTCCACAAGAGGTAATCCGTTTGCAACTTTTTCCCTTTTCTTTAGAGGGACAAGCCCGACATTGGCTTGCAAAGGAACCGCCACAAAGTATTCTTACGTGGACGGATTTGGAGACCAAGTTTATAAACTACTTTTTCCCACCCTCTCGTACTACCGCTTTGCGGAATGAAATTATCAATTTTGAACAAAAGTACGATGAGTCTTTTAGTGAATCTTGGGACCGTTTTAAAGATCTTTTAAGTAAGTGCCCACAACATGGTTTTACCAAAGTGCACCAAATTAACACTTTTTATAATGGTTTAAGCATGAATGACCAAGATTCACTAAACAGTGCCTCGGGGGGTAATATTTTGGTTAAGACTTCCAATGCCGCTTGGGATATTATTGAAAATAAGTCTCGTGTGCAAACCAAGAGTGTTCGGACCAATGTCGCTAGTGCTAGTACTAGTGACAGCGACAAGCGACTTGACAAAATTACTACGCTTCTTGAATCGCTTGTTACCCACACCGCTAACAACACCAACAACATCAACGCTAAAAACGCTCACGATGTTCAAGTCAATGCTGTTAGCCAACCATGTTAGATATGTGGGGGTCCCCACTCTTACACCACTTGTACCGCCACCCAAGACTATCCTTCTGAGAATGTCAATGTAGCATACGGTACCTATCCTCCGGCCGCTTATCAAGCTCGTCCTCAAGGAGACCACAACTTGCTTAGCTACCGCTCTAACAACTTTCTTTCACCACCCGGTTTTCCTCCTAACAACCCAAACCAACAACAAAACCTCAACCGCTCTCCTCAACAACAACAACAACCTCGTGCACCATACATACCACCTCACAAACAACCATACCCACCTCAAAGAAACAACCAAGTTTACCAACAACCTGCTTATCAACCACCCGCCTACAATGCTCCTCCCAACCAACCCACCGCATTACACCAAGATATTGGAACCTACATGAGGACTAATGATGTGATCGTGGACAATCTCCAACGGGAAGTGCTCAACTTGAAAGCAGACATGGTGAAACAAGGGAACGATCTGAGAGCTAATGTGAGAAACACTTTGGCAAGTCAAACGAATGACTTAAGGAACATGATGGCTAGTTTCTTCCAAGGTAATCAATCCTCTTCTTCGGGTACTCTTCCGAGTAAAACCGTTGCGAATCCAAGAGGGGAGATGAAAGCAATCACCACTCGCAGTGGCAAAGGTACCAAGGAACCCGAGTTTCCTATACCTCCACCGGTGATTGTGACTAAGGAAAACGAGTCACCTGCTCCTATTCCTCATCCTTTTACTTCCCCAATTTCTCCACCTCTTACTTCTACCCCTCCTCCACCCAAGGATGTGAGTGATCCTATTCTCCCAAAGACTTCCTCTTCTTCCGATATACCTTATCCATCTAGGTTGAGGAAAGAGAAGCTCAAAAGCAAGGATGATATTCAAGTTTCGAACTTTCTCAAAATGTTTAAACAATTAAATTTCAACATCTCCTTCGCTGAGGCTCTCGCTCACATGCCTAAGTACGTGAAAATGTTCAAAGATCTTCTTAGTGACAAGGAGAAGCTTCTTGATATTGCTAACACCCAACTTAATGAGAATTGCTCTGCAGTGCTCTTAAGAAAATTGCCAACCAAGCTTGGTGATCCGAGTCGTTTCTTAATCCCTTGCAACTTCCCGGGAGTAGAGAATTGCATGGCCCTAGCCGATCTAGGTGCCAGTATTAACTTAATGCCTCTAAGCGTTTGGAAGCAATTATCTCTCCCTGAGCTAGTCCCCACCAAAATGACTTTAGAATTAGCTAACCGTACGGTTGCTTATCCAGTGGGGATAGCTGAAGACGTCTTTGTAGGAGTCGACAAATTCACTTTTCCTGCCGATTTCGTTGTCGTTGACTACGACATGGACCCTCGTGTGCCATTGATCGTTGTTCGTCCATTCTTGAGGACCGGTCGCACTCTCATCGATGTTGAAGCCGGTGAACTTATCATGAGAGTGGGTGACGATAAAATCGTTTTCAACATGGGAAAGCTTTCTAAACAGCCTTATTCATACGAGAGTGTTAATTGTATTGACGTTCTTGATGAGGCTTGTGAAGAACACTTCAAAGATGCTTGTAAAAGTATTCCTACCTCTCCTCCCAATGTTGAGACCGTTTCCTCTATTGATTCATCACTATCTTTATTTGGAGAAAGTGATTTCCTTTGGAAAGATTTGGAAGCCACCATGGGAGATGTGAACTTAGCAAATGACGATTCTCCCACCGATTGGGATGAAGATCTTCGCCTCATTAAGAACCTTCTTAAAGAAGACAATATTTCTCCACCATCTCCCAAGGTTATTGCTATCGATGCTCCGACTTTGAATACGCCTCCCATCGAAAATCCTCCGGATTTAGAACTTAAGGAGTTACCGCCCCATCTCGAGTACGTGTTCCTTGAAGAAAAGAAGAAGTCTCCCGTCATCATTGCTAAGGACTTGAAAGAAGACGAAAAATCTCGCCTCATCGCCGTGCTTAAAGATCATAAGAAGGCAATTGCTTGGAAAATTTCCGATATCCGCGGAATTGATGCGAAATTTTGTACTCACAAGATTCTCATGGAAGATGACTTTAAACCCGCAATCCAGAGCCAAAGAAGGGTTAATCCTCGCATTCATGACGTCATCAAACAAGAGGTTATCAAACTTCTTGATGTCGGCTTGATTTACCCTATCTCGGATTCGCCATGGGTAAGTCCCGTCCATTGTGTGCCCAAGAAGGGCGGAATAACCGTTGTTCCCAATGAACACAACGAGTTGCTTCCCACTCGTCTCGTTACTGGGTGGAGAGTTTGTATTGACTATCGCAAGCTCAATGATGCCACGAGAAAAGACCACTTTCCTCTTCCTTTCATGAATCAAATGCTCGAGCGTCTAGCTGGTAATGACTATTACTGCTTCTTAGACGGTTTCTCCGGGTATTTTCAAATTCCCATCGATCCCAAAGACCATGAAAAGACCAGATTCACTTGTCCCTACGAAACATTTGCTTACAAACGTATGCCTTTTGGTTTATGCAATGCTCCTGGGACGTTCCAAAGGTGTATGATGGCTATCTTCCATGACATTGTTGAAGAAACTATGGAAGTATTCATGGATGATTTCTCGGTTTATGGCGATTCTTTCTCTGCTTGCCTTTCCAGTTTAGAACGTATGCTTCAGCGGTGTGAAGACACTCGCCTTGTTCTTAATTAGGAAAAATGCCATTTCATGGTAAAAGAGGGCATCGTGCTAGGACACAAGATCTCCAAAGCCGGTCTCGAAGTAGACCGTGCTAAAGTCGATGTTATTTCTAAGCTGCCTCCACCTTCAACCGTGAAGGGTGTGCGAAGTTTCCTCGGTCACGCGGGCTTCTACCGTCGCTTTATCAAAGATTTTTCTAAAATCGCTCGCCCGATGACCCACCTCTTGGAAAAAGATACTCCTTTTATCTTTTCTAACGAGTGTATCGAAGCCTTCAACCTTCTTAAGGATAAGCTAACTAAGGCACCCGTCTTGGTTACCCCTAATTGGGAGCTGCCTTTCGAGTTGATGTGCGATGCTAGCGACTATGCTATTGGAGCGGTTTTGGGCCAAAGAGTGAACAAACACTTCCAACCAATCCATTACGCTAGCAACACAATGACTGGGGCTCAATTGCATTACACGACAACCGAAAAAGAGCTTTTAGCTGTTGTCTATGCTTTTGAAAAGTTCCGCCCCTATCTTGTCCTTTCTACCACCATCGTGTATACCGATCATTCCGCGTTGAAGTACTTGTTGACTAAACAAGATTCCAAACCAAGACTTCTTTGTTGGGTTTTGCTACTCCAAGAATTTAAAATCGAAATTCATGATAAAAAATGAGCTGAAAACCTAGCCGCGGATCATCTCAGTAGACTTGAGGATCCTTACCAAGGGGATCATCCGAACAAAGAGATCAATGACTCTTTTCCCCTGGAGACCTTAATGTCTATCAACTCGACTTCTAATGAAACCCCGTGGTTTGCGGACATTGCAAACTACTTAGCGGGTGGAATTCTCGTTGACGGGTTAACATCCCAACAAAAGAAGAACTTCTTCAAAGATATTAAGACTTACTTTTGGGATGACCCGTATCTATTCAAACAATGTGCTGATTTGATTATTCGCCGATGTGTTGATGGACCGGCAGCTTTAGAAATCCTTGACGCTTGCCACAAAGGACCCACCGGTGGTCACTTTGGTCCCAACTACACCGCCAAAAAAGTGTTTGACTCGGGATTTTATTGGCCAACCATCTATCGTGACGCTCACGAGATGGTTAAACATTGTGATGCTTGCCAAAAACAAGGCAAGATCACACATAAAGATGAGATGCCTCAGAATTTCATTCAAGAGTGTGAAATCTTTGATGTTTGGGGTATCGACTTTATGGGGCCATTCCTTTCATCTAAAGGAAACAAATACATCCTTGTAGCCGTTGACTACGTTTCAAAGTGGGTTGAAGCCAAAGCTTTACCTACTAATGACGCAAGGGTGGTTTGTAACTTTTTGAAGTCGCTATTCGCTAGATTCGGTGTGCCTCGTGCCATTATTAGTGATCGCGGGACTTATTTTTGCAATGACCAATTCGCAAGAGTCATGGCTAAGTATGGTGTAAATCATCGTCTTTCCACCGCCTACCACCCACAAACTAATGGCCAGGCTGAAATCTCTAACCGAGGATTAAAGCGAATTCTTGAACGAACCATGAGAGAGCATCGTGCCTCATGGGCTGATAAACTTGATGATGCTTTGTGGGCTTTTCGTACCGCTTACAAGACTCCAATTGGTTGTACACCATATCGTCTCGTGTACGGGAAAGCGTGCCACCTCCCCATTGAGTTGGAGCACAAGGCTTACTGGGCCTTGAAGTGGGCTAATTTTGATATCAACAAAGCCGGTGACCTACGCAAGATCCAACTCAATGAGCTGAATGAACTCCGTAATGAGGCTTATGAAAATTCTTTGATCTATAAGGAGAAGACTAAGCTCATTCACGACTCTAAGATTAAGAACCGAGAGTTCCAAGTTGGAGACAAAGTTTTACTTTTTAACTCTCGGTTGAAAATCTTTTCGGGCAAGCTGAAATCTCGTTGGTCCGGCCCATTCACCATTGCCCAAATTTTTCCATATGGTACTCTCGAGCTCGCTCAACCTAATGGACCTAATTTTAAGGTGAATGGCCAACGAGTCAAGTTGTACTTTGGTGAGGACATCTCTCAAGAGATGATTCCATCCCTCACCACGTTTCCCATGAACTAATTTTGGGCTGAGTCAGGCTCGTGACTCGGTTATAAAAAACAAGCGCTCCTCGGGAGGCAGCCCGAGTATCTATCCTTTTCCGTTTTAACCTCCTAAGTGTAGGGGGACCTCTATGGTTATTTGTGTTTGTGTGGTGATGTGATTACAGGGATGAATGCATTTTTGGAACCTTTGAAGAACCGTGCTCCCGTGTTATCTGAAATCCGGTTCTATCTCTCACCTATCGTGATTCAATTTTCTTCATACTCACATTTGAAATTGATCACATTAGTCGTCTCTTCCTTAACTTGATTTAACCAACGTGCACAATGTCATAAGTGTAGGGGAGACTTTTCTCACATGCTTAAACATTGAGGACAATGTTTATCTTAAGTGTAGGGGGGACTTCTATCGAAGTTTTAAGTGGACTTTTCCATGAAAATGCCTTCATTTAACCGGAAAATCATCTTTTTCAACATTTTTCAAAATTTTAATTAACTTTGGCCATTTAGTCGTAATTTTTAAAATTTTTATCGTTGCTTTCATATGTATATATCCCGCAATAAAGTCAAAAATATTAATAAAGTGGTGTAGCTAGTTTAGAAGTCTTTGACATATTAGGCCCGTTGCGATTATTTTGACTCAACCCGAATAGACTTATCCAAGTTTATTCTAGCTAGTATCCTTAACCATGTAGACCTTAATTGGTTTATTAGGCTAAGCATCCACGAGTCTCATTACTTGAGATTTTAAATTGTGGAGAACGAGAAACGATAGAGTCAATTATAAGTCGGTATTCTTGCACAAGCTCACTTGGTGTAATTATTTGCCTATTCTCCCATCACTTGCTAATAATTTATCTGCAATAAGTAAGGTCGTACGATTTGAAAAGTTACTTAGCTTCTAGCCCAAGATCATTTAAAAGTTGCTCGGTAATGATAAGAGTTCATATCCAAGGCATAACTTATGAAGCGGGGCGCGAAGATTGGCGAGTCCGAAAAGGCCCTAACAAGGCATGAGGATTCAATCTTATTGCTAAAGATCCAAGGTGATGTGAAAAGCATTATTCCCAAAATCAATATGAAGGATCAAGACTCACGACGAAAAGCAATCAACTCCCATAAAGATCATGGAGAAGTCTATCCGAAAAGACCCTAACAAGGTATGAGGATAAATAGATCCAATTCCGAAAAAGAGGCGGATCGTTGTATCTCAAAATCCCAATTAGATATTGAAGAAATAATCATGAAGTCGTGGTCAACAAAGTTGGAGTACCCCTCAAAAGTCTCCAAGTGAAGAAACTCTATAACGAAGAGAAGACCATTATCTCAAGAACGTCTCTCGAAGATATGAAGTATGAAGTACATGCCAAATATCGGCCCGAGAAAGGTCTCAAATCGTGAACCGAGTTATGCCAAGATATGAACTTTTTGATATCCTGAGAAGCAGTTTTAAGAGATTTTGTCCTTTAGCTAACTATTGATCAAATCGTCCTACTTTGCTTTCAGCCTAAATAAACTATCGAAATAAGTCCAAAAATGCATCTTCATGATCATTCTAAGACAAAAATAAAATATAAGAGATACACCTAGGAATAAGGGAGTTTAAGCATTTAATTAAGCCATGTGTGTAAGTGTTTGATTTGCTAACTTATAATAACAATGATCTCGTTTTTAAGCTTAGTTTGGGGAACGTGAAACTTGAGGGTGATAAATCTTCGCAGCACCAAAGCCCTAATGTAAGTCCTTGATCTCTTTGCAAGTTATTTCCATATAGCTATTTTCAAGTGAAAATGGTTTTCTATCCTTTGGTTTACTTTAAAGTTTTAATTTCTCTTAGCACTTTAATTTTTGTTTAGTAGTATGTTAATAAGGCCAAGGTTGATTATTTATGAGAAAAATGTAAATTTGCTTTATCACTAAGCATTGCATGAGGGCATGGCAATGGTTAAGTGTAGGAGATTTGATAGGTGTGAAAACACCCATCCTTTTACCACTTATTTCTTACTAAAACAAGACCAAAACGCGTGTTTAATATCATTTGTTTGGAATTATGCGTGGTTTTTGTGTTTATTGTGTTTTTAGAGTCAACCAGATGAATATTGAAGAAAACATGGGATTGCACGGGTTTTATCAAAGAAAAAGACTCAAGACGAAGTCTATTGTCCAAGAGATGCAAAAGATTGAAAGTCAATGGGCCTATTTGAAGATTTATCGAAGAAAAGGACCAAAGATGGAAGATTTACATATGTCGAAGAAACTCAAGTCTATTAAACGAAGAAATTAAAAGACGAGTTGATTTTAATCGTCGACAAATCCCGAATCAGAATCGAAAACGTCAACTTTTCTGAAAAGACGAGAAGACAAGAAGAGAGGAAGAAAGCCCACATCACCAACCAACCACTAGCCTATATAAGGAAAAACCCTCACACATTTGGCACTAGTTTTTAATTTCAGTTACATTTTCTCCTAGTTCGTAGGAAGAACCATCTCCTTTAAGGAGTGGTTTTCATTTTCTTTGATTTCTTCTTGAATCTTCTAAGTTTAATCCTTCCATTTTGTTTGTTGAATCTTAATCATCAATAGAAGTTTACATTTAATATTTCTATCATCTTGTTCATCCTCTCTTTTTATTCAAAGTTTTAAAGTTCTAGCTTAGTTGATTTTGATCTTTAAAAGTTATTGGGTTTTGTGTTTTTATGATTGGGATTTGATGTTTATGGTTAGTAGATGATTTGTTATTAGTTTTGTTTATGATTTGGTTAAAAGCGTGGTTATTTTGGATTAAAATCGTTCCCCTGTTCTTGCGTCTGTCTTCTGTCTTTCATTCCCAGTTTATTCCGCATAGTCTCTTTCCTTTGTCCCTTATTCGGAATATTTATATATTCCGGATAGGCTGCTTATTTTGTCCTTTATTCGGAACATTTATATATTCCGGATAGCCTCTGTTATTCCGAATGGTCATCTTATTCCGCATAGCCTTAAATATTCCACATAGAGCTCATTATTCGGAACAGAAAGCTTTATTCCGCATAGCCTTATATTCCGAATAGGATTTTTATTCCGAGTAGGACTTCTATTCCGGATAACCTCAATATTCCGAATAGCCATCTTTATTCCGAGTAAGCCTAATATTCCGAGTAGCATTGTTATTCAGCATAGCCTTATTATTCCGAGTAGCCGTATATTCCGAATGGCATGATTATTCCGCATAGCTTCAATATTCCGGATAGAGCATTTTTAAGGTTATTTTCACGTTACTGTTTTATTTAAATTTTAATTCAAGTTTTATTTTTGTTAATTAATTGCTTCTAGTTTACTTTTAATTACCTTACGCAGTGACCTTTTTAGTAGAATAGAAAACCAAACCCACTATTTGTCACCAAGAACAAATCATTCCACTTAGAGCTGTGAATCAATTCGAGGAGATACAAAGACATAATCTAGAACCCATACAAAACGCGAGTATCAAAGAACTAGCTCAAAAGGTTAGGGAATTCAATCAACAAATGGCTTTCATTATGAAGCAATATAGGAAAATCTACAAACCCACCAACAACAACCTTAGAACATCATCTAACATGAGGAACAACTATGCTCAGAGTCCTCAAAGGAATGACACACGAAGGCGTGCTGAGAGTCCTTCAAAGTATGATCGACAACCCGTGAAGTATGATAATTAGAGGGTTGCTACTGTTGTTGGAAATAGGGAAACTGTTGGTACTCAAGTTGTGCAACAAAGTGGGATTCAGTGTTTTAACTGTCGAGGTTATGGGCATTTGGCTAGGGAATGCAGGCAGCCAAAGAGGGTCAAAGATTATGGTTATCATAAGGAAAAAATGTTGTTGTGCAAGAAATGGAAGTTGGGATCAAGCTATCAGCTGAGGAAGGAGAAATGCTTGACGACACAGATGATGAACTCTCCGACCAAGAACTCGAGGCACATTATTCATACATGGCAAAGATTCATGAGGTCCTTAACGTCACTGAAGATGACAATGGTCCTATCTTTGATACCGAGCCAATTGATAAGGTACAACATGATGATGAATATAATGTGTTTGGTGATACACATGAGCATAGTGATCTACCAACAACAATTACTGACACGTGTATGATGGAAACGGTTGATAGCAATACCACACCCGATTCATCAGACATGTGGAATAATGTGTTTGAGGATGATCAACATGCAAAGGAGTATGATGACGAGGAGCGTGTCGCGCTTGCTAATTTAATTGCTAGTTTACAAAAAGATGTCAATGAAAATAGAAAGAGTCAAAAGCAATTAAAGAAGGCAAACACAGCGCTCACTC
The DNA here is from genome assembly GCA_025667525.1 of Glebionis coronaria. NCBI lineage: Eukaryota > Viridiplantae > Streptophyta > Magnoliopsida > Asterales > Asteraceae > Glebionis > Glebionis coronaria. The sequence continues at coordinate 6,098,304 of CM046878.1, read as the reverse complement.
AAAACTTTGAAGAAAGCAAAGTCGTTCTTATAAAATCTAGTGAGACAAGTAATTGTTATAGGGTTGAGCTTCTTCAAAAGACCAAAGAGCTTGAGGGGTACAAAAGTCGTGTTATTAACGTTAAAAAGGACGATTTTGAAAATAAATACAACGAAGCTCTTGCTTTGTTAACTAAAGAAAAACGTCAATTTAATGTTTTATTAAGTGATGAACGTCAAAAAAGCGTACCTTGCCACAACAAAAGTTAATGAACTTGAACAGAGGCTTTCTATGAATACCACTGATTCTGCTAAAATTCTTGACGAAAAGAAACAAGAGGTTGAAAAATTAAAACAAGATTTCAAAAATAGACAAGGCAAAGATACTGAAAAAGTAAAGGATCTCGAAGAACAAGTCGACTTTTTGAAAAAAGTTGTTTATAAAACGCATGACTCTATTCAAACCATTAGAATGATATCACCTCGGTCGTTTTCAAGGGTCAACCTAGTTTTGCACGCCCCAAGTACCTTGAACAAGCTCAAGCCGCAAACCCTCACTTATATCTTGATGAGTCTGAATGGACCGATCATGATTGCCCAATAGCTAGCCTCGATAGTGAAGAGACTTTCCTTTGGGATGAGGCGAGTAGATCACTGGTCAACAAAGACTTTGTGACACCATATAATTATGCTTATGAAAACAGTCTTTATGGTCTTTTCACTCCACAAAAACAGAAGTCTCGTGAGGAATTATTTCTTGAATGCAAACAACGAAGAATTCAATGGAAGAAAATTTTTGCCACTAAGAAATCAAATGTTTTTAAATATATTAACTATTTGCCTCTTGATGCTTCTAAAAGCAAAAGTAGAAAACACTTGGTTTTCTTAAACACCACATTGATAATGTTTAATCAATTGTTGAAAGCGATTGGGAAAAACGTCAAAAGGATAAATGGAAAACAGAGATTCCTCACGACATAACTGTGCTTGTGAAAGAACTTTTAATACCAAATACGAAGATAATAAAAGAACATGTTCTTGAGTTTGAAAAATTGATTCGGTCTGAAATGTTTGATGATTTGAAATATGTTGAGTCTCTTGAAAAAGAAATTGATGAACTTCAAAATGACAAATCAGATTTTTTAAACGAATATGATCTACTCTTAGAAGAATGTCTCTCCAAAGATATCTTGTGTGTTACTCTTCAATCTTGTGTTGATATCGATGAATATTATGATGTTGCATGCAAATATCTTGATAAGATCAAAGAATGTGAGCGTCTTGAACTTGAGCTTTCGAAACGTAAAGAAAATGTTGATAAAAAGGCTTTTGAGTTACTTCAACACAAAACTGATTTCCTTCAAAAACATTGTCATTCTCTTGAAGTTGCTTTGCAAAAAGACATCAGGAGTTTTCCACATGATAATAAATTACAAGAAAAACTTTCCCAAATGTGTCAAGAAATGAATGAAAAGAGTTTGGAAATTAAAGAGTTGAAAGCTCAGTTACAAGACATGGAAATAGCGATAGCAGAGTTGAAGAAACTCGTTGCTAAGATGGGTGGGAAAATTGTGGAACCTAGTGTTAAGAAACCTATTGTAAGACAACCCAATGCGCACAAAGTGACTAGACCCTCTGTCTTGGGAAAACCATCTTCTTTCTCTAATTCTGCATTGCAAAACCTGGGTTTGCCCCCAAGACGGTTGGGAAGGATAGGTTACCACAGATTACTCCCTAAACACAGATTCGATCACAAAGCATTAAGAACACAAATGTGATTAAACCAGGAATGTATAGATTAGCCCCTAAACCCACACACAACAAAGAAAGTCAATCATCTCAGACTTCTAGAAACACTAATAGACGTGTGTCTTTTACTACAGGAGTAGTCCCCACTGCTAGTGTTAGCCGACCTCAGCTTAAGAGCCCTCGAATGAATGAAAAGGTTTGGCAAAACAAAAGTCAAGGGAAGATGAAGGAAGTAGAAGACCACCCTAGGATTTTCAATGTTTTTAAGAATAAAACGTCTGTAATTGCGTGTAATGACGATTTAAATGATTCGACTTTGAATGCTTTGAATGTTAAGTTTGTTTGTGTGAAATGTGGAAAGTGTGCTAATGCTAATCATGCTATGTGTGTTTCGAATAATATCAAAGGCGTAGATACTAGAACTAAGAAGCATACTGCGATGCCTATTAGTGCTAGAAAACCCAAACGCAAAGTGAACCATTTTGGTGCAACCCCAGAAAAGTATTGCATAGACTCCACCACTAAGAACCCTAGAAGAAAAATTAGGGAATTATATGAGTCTGCTAGCAAGTCTTGGAAATGGTGGTTTGCTAATCAGTGTCCTCCAGGATATAAATGGATGCCTAAGGTTAGGACAGAAAATGTGACTATGAGCGTTAGTGTGCGTTTAAGTGATGAAACTAGGGAAACTAATGAATCGGAAATCACAACTAACATGGAATCCAATTTTGAAAATGCTCCATCATGTTCTAATTTTTCTGCAGGTGATCGAAGTAATTCTCTTCATACTGGACTCCGGATGCACGAAGTACATGACGGGGAATCTCAAGCTTCTAATTAACTTCGTGGAGAAGTTCCTGGGTACGGTCCGATTCGGAAATGATCAATTTGCACCGATCCTAGGATATAGAGACTTGGTTCAGGGGAATATCGCAATCAAAAGGGT